>CM060967.1:154833750-157811250 GCA_030765045.1 Tenodera sinensis | reverse complement strand
TATTATTATTATTATTTTATTATTATTATTATTTTATTATTATTATTATTTTATTATTATTATTATTTTATTATTATTATTTTATTATTATTATTATTATTTTATTATTATTATTTTATTATTATTATTATTATTAATTATTATTATTATTAATTATTATTATTATTATTTATTGTAGTAGTAGTATTAGTCGGTTTTGCAGTAGTTACCAGCGTCAAGTGCATCCAACGGAACATCTTTTAAAGTGCACATTTCCTTTTTTTTCTCTCTTTTCTTTTTTCCCTTTCCATGAGCTCCTTACGAATTACACAGCAGGAATGGCCAACTTTATCTCTTTGGAGACGCTTTTGTAATTAGCTTCTATTCCCCACCCTACTCTTTCAGCCAGAAGGTGAATAACGCCTGTGGCTTTTCGACTCACCAGCAGTGACGGACATAAACAGACGATTCCATGGCAGTTTTTAAGTCATACTTTGAATTTTATGGGGATGTCCTCAGAAGATCCCTTCATTCTGGATGATTTTTGCATAAACGGTAAACAGTAACAGACAGACAGAAGCTTGCCATGGATCTCATTAAAACATAAAATTAATATCAAATATTTCTTTTTTCTTTTGAGTGAACCTTTCCCGAGATATTCATTATTTGTTTGAATTTACCAATACTTTTCGGTTTATTTTGTCTCTTGATGTTGCAAAGAGAATGGAGCTTCGAAAGCATCGCATAGCAACCAGCTCTTAAAACATTTCACTATCGTTTAAAGTCTTCAGTATTCCCATATTCCCCTTGCCCCTCCAAGAAAATTAGCAGTAAGATGATTTCTGAAAATGTTTATGTCGATTAAAATGAAGTAGATAGAGAAATAAACATTTGCAAGAAAGTTTAAATATTGATAGGCGTCACTAATAAACATAACATTTGAAAGTACTATCGTAAATCAAAGGCAACGCACATGTAACCAACCCGCCACTGCAACACAATGCACGTCCGAGTGTTAAAGAATGGCAGTCAGCGTGTAGTGGAAGGAGATAAATCCAACCTCCCCTCTTTTGTAAACGTTGGACGTTGCTGATATACAGTTTGACGTTCCACAAATTGTGTGTAATTTGCCTAAATTGCTATTTTTGAACAAGCTTTTTAGCAAACATTTATCTTAAGAAATAAATTATAAATTCTTAACGGAACGAGAGAATTTATCTGGAAAGGTTAGACCGTCGAATGATATTTATCTAGACTATTTCATAAATAAAGCATGAAAATTTAAATACTGTATCGCAAAGATTTGACCAGAAAATGTTAAATTCTATAAAAAAAATAGTCGAAAGTAAATTCAGTTGTAGTTGACTTACCTCAAGAATTACATATATTTGATCTTATCTTGTTTTAACAGAAAAGTAGTTTATAATTTCAAATAAATCTCACTTTAGTTCTAACAAAACCTTTCTGTCAGAAAATACATTAAATTTAGAAGACCACTTGTTAAAAACACAGTTAAATTAAAATGGAGTGCTCTTTTGATTGTTAATCGATTCACACCCGCTGTGGGGAGAGCTGGAGGTGCAGCGGTCGAGTGGTAGTTAATGGCCGTTGTGTCACGGAATTCTCTTTACAGTAGCTTCTGAGGTACATAACATTGCGCCATCAGCCTTGATAGGGAATAATAACCGCACGTAATCGCTTAAAACGATGTTCATGTATTGATTGGAATAACAGTGGTGGTATCTGAACCAGTCATCGATTCAACGAGAACAATCCACATTCTTGATGACCCGGCAGATTAACTCTGTATACATTTGCTTTTGTTTGGCAAGGGACACGGTGCAGTTTGTTGCCTGTTTGTGGAGCCCAACTTTTCCGCTTTGTAATTCATAAGGCCGGAAATCTCCGGTGTGAACTAACGCAGACATTTTTGGTTGGGGAATGGTATTCCTGTAAGGAATGTTTTCCACTTTCGTCGATGTATGTGGTGAAATGAGATGCTCTGCATCATTAGCGTGCTTTTATTACTCGGTTGCCTCTTGTGCAAAATTTGTACCCAATTTATGAGACCAATCCTATTCTTTTAACCTTTGTCTTAATCATAGTGTATGAAAATTACTCTTAGGCTGACCTATTATCCGTGAAATGATAAATGAGGTTAAGGTAGGTACACATTTTTCTAACCTCATTTTGCACCACAGTAGGAAACATTAAACGAGAAAAGCGTATGACAAACTGCTTTAAGAAATTCCCAACATTTGGTATTATTATATTATTAACAAGCAGTTACGAATAAAATATCCTTGTATTTCCTGTAGATCCATTGAAAGTTCCTCATTTCAGTTCATTGCTCTGAAAGTGCCAAGCTAAATTCACTCAAGAAGAAAGAGTACTACAGATTTAGAATGTTAAATGAGAAATGACTCGGGTGAAGACAGCCAAGGGCCTAGCCAACAAGAATGCCACACACACAGAAATTAGGACGAGACAGAACTTCTTTTGGAACAAGATAAAGACGATTACATTTTGTAACTAGAATATTCATATTTCCTTCTGCTATATCAAAACTAAAGAAATGTAGATTAAATATACCCAAAACATTAAAAATGCATAGTACTGTTATTCATTTATCTACAGCATTATTAAACAAAATATTAGTTTAATCCGAAAAATAAACAGAATAACCATGGTCCCTGGCAGCAATGCAGTGAATCAGTAAACAATTCCAGGTACACAGCGATATCTGAAGCTGGACTTGTGCTTCTGATTGCGCTTACGATAATAGTGCCAACCGTGGATTCGTCGATCTCTGCATGCATATTTTCTGAAACACAAAATTAACAAATATCTTTAATCCTCTGCAGCTTTTAATCAGGAATTAAGAATTAGGTTAAAGGCACACTTGTAGAAATCGAGTTAATGGGGATATGGCAATATTGTCTAGTGCTTGAAAGTAATCGTGTCAACGCTGCTAGGTCCAAAGGTTGCTTCACATTCAAGTAATCCACAACTGCATTCTGTGCCGTTTAATATATCACTTACTTTATTCCGAGTCCTAAAAGTTGCATTTTTATGACCATTAAAACTGCATTTTACACCGTTAAACGCTTTTCTACGATATGTAAGATATTAAATTCATTTGCTTTCTATATTTTGCATCTTATTCTCACTTAGCATGTCACTTGTGTCGTATTATTGCACAGTTAACCACAAAGAAATGTAATAATGAGGGGTTTACTAAATTTGTTTCTTGTGCCTTGGTTGTCCAGACTTTCCAACACGAAGAAGACATGTTTCCAAATATCCATTGTGCATGGCCGAATTAAATATTTTAACATAATAGCCTACTAGGTGTATATAGAGGTCTTTCAATGTAGATATTTAAATGCAAATATTATTAATTTTGGGTGGAATCATTGACAGTTAAAGTAGGCGTATTCCCTGTTTTATTTTCAGTAATTTTTATTAATAGCATGCATTGCAATATTTCAATCATATTATAGCGTTAATAAGACGAAGAGAAAAATTACAACGCTATGTGAAATAAACATAACCATGTAATTTGCTTATTTAAAGAAGTTTTATCAGACAAATTTTCGTTAATGTATACAGCCTTATATTTCGCAGTGGTTATATAAGTAATTATGTTCGCTAATTATTTAAAAAAAAAAAAAAAAAAAAAGAAGAAGAAGAAGAAGAAGAAACCGAGATGCTTAATGGGATGCAATCTGGGTATAGACCATCACTGGAGTCGTTTTGACATATCGTCCACAACTTAATGGAAATACAGTAAGAATACGGTTTCTACATGTGCACAGAAGTTGAATTTGAAATATTTGCCCGTTAGTGTAGTTGGATTGCAGAAATATCACTTTTCAAAACTGCGAGGTGAGCTCATGGCTGCCGTCTGAACGGCAAGGGAAGTATATGACTAATTTTATTCTCATACCATCTATACAAGAACGCCTGAGCATCAGGAGACCCTCCGCGCAGGTCTCAATGGAGTTGGGTATTTACTTTTGTGTAAGATAGTGCTCCTCATTCTTAACGACTTTAGTATAGGTGGTAAACCGCATTTAAATATGCAATAAGACAATTTCTTCGAATGTTTATCATGTCCAATGCCATGAGTGATTGTCAATGTATCCAGAGAGTTTGACTGTCATCAGTTGTATTTATTAAGCGTATTTCACGAATTATAGGATGATATGGCCAATGAAATGTTATTTAAATGCTGTATTGTAATTACTAACCTCTTAAAAGAAACACGTAGCATCAGCGCCCATCGGTACGGCCTACGAGATTCTCATATTGATGTTTCAATTTTTTAACAGTTGCAGTATCTGCTATTAATTTATAATTTCGTTCAATTTAAAATTTGTCAAACCGATTCCAAACATATTTCCTGTTGTATTCTGTGTTCTAAGACTTCTTTCTTCGAATTATTTCATGTATTTCAGCATAAAATAGTTCAACAAAGCTAGTCAGCCATTTTTGACACTTGAATAGCGACTCTGTTGTGTCAGCTTACGTCAGCTGTTTTTCTAGCCTGGTCATAATATAAGAAAACAGAGGAGGTGATAATAAAATGTGCTACATTTTTCGCGAATGAAGGCTGTCATTGGTTGAAATTTGAAATTGTTATGCACATGATTGGTTGATTTCTATCAAGTCCCGTGTGAGTGGAATAGTCTTGGTTAATATAAAGTAGAAGACGCGATTCTAAGAATAGGAAAACCACTCCTTTTTATGTTTATTATACAGACAATAACCACGAATACTTTTCATTTTCCTATTTTGTTAAGTAAACACAAATTCGACTTTTCTTCGGCGAGGCTTCATCCATTTTCTTTCGATAAGTAGCAAACAAAAGAAACCCGATAAACGGTTCCCTTTCGCGCCTTCCGGCAACATGAACATCACGTGACCCCGTGATTTGACCGTGCTGCAAGTGACCCTGTGACCAGTAGTTATGTGTGCGTGCATTTTAGTATACAGTCGTTAAGCATGGAATGAATGACATGATTTCTGACGTCCCAAATGATGGTATACCAGACGCACACGTAACTCCCGTATAATCGGGACTTCTGCCAGGTCTACCACAGCTATACGCACATCATGTAAAAGATATCGCACTGGGAGCGAAAGAAATGGAAAGTTCCAACACTATGTAGGTCACTGCTGTGGCCGGGGGTCATGGTACAAGGGAATTGCAACAAGTTGTAGTAAATGACTTTTCCACTTGGTCAATATTTGCCACGCCCACAAGTCTGTCCCTGCATCGCCAACTGTTGCTGCAGTTTTCAGCACGAGTTTATCAGTCGTTTATTTCACTAAGTAGAACTCAATGAATCATATTACACGTGCCTACAGTTTGGATCGTTCTCAATTCAGTAAGAGCTTACCAAAACCCTCGGCTGGATTAGGAAAGAAATCCCAATTTAAATTTTGCTTTCTTCTTTCCTCGAGGGACATATCTATGTATTCTCTTGACGTGAACTGTCTATCTCGTATATGGGGAGAACTGACTCAACGTGTCACTTCCTCTGCATCGTACTTTTAACCCCGTCCGTTGTCTCACAGCGATTAGCTAGCAGTCCACGGTACTTTAGAGTCCCTCAAATTGTGTCTGTAAGTGGAGAGGGTAAATACTCGATGACATGAACTGTGTTTATGGCTTTGGGCCAAGGCCGTCTCTAAGTAACAGGCCTGGATATGCGATTCGTGACGTCACAGCGCGAGGCTGACGTTCCAAGCAATTCATACGGAATAAACACATGTTTTACAGCATTTCTGCGCTGGAAGAAGCGTGCATTCATTTATATTTTCACATTTCGTATTAAAAGTTAATGTGTATTAGTATGTTAGTGGAAAACATGCTTTGCATAGTAGTTGATGGCAGAGCATGCTTCTTACGTTCGCAATGCGAATTTATCTCCAATTTCTTTCTTTCTTTCTTTCTTTCTTTCTTTCTTTCTTTCTTTCTTTCTTTCTTTCTTTCTTTCTTTCTTTCTTTCTTTCTTTCTTTCTTTCTTTCTTTCTTTCTTTCTTTCTTTCTTTCTTTCTTTCTTTCTTTCTTTCTTTCTTTCTTTCTTTCTTTCTTTCTTTCTTTCTTTCTTTCTTTCTTTCTTTTTCCTGTAGATAATACCAAACTGTCTTGTTTAATAATGCAGTAGTTTTTCAAGAGGATGTTGGTTATTACTTTTATGATTTTCCTCGTCAAAATAGCACCCAGTAACTTGCAATCACTAGCATTACAGTCAATACCGATATTATTAATGTCACATGTCTCAGCACCTAAATGTAGAATTAAGTTTCTCTGGTTTTATACTTTAAGAAATGCTTGTTCATATGTCTCAACAAATTTAGCACTTTTTCGTGATCACCAAACATTTTCACCTTCTCTGATAAATATTTTAAATGCAAGAGTTTCTATCAGGACTGAAGGGTTGAGAAAGTTGTCTGAGGTAATCAGGATGGGGTAAAGAAAGAACATTGGAATCACGTAACTGTCTGTAAGCTGCTGGGTGAGAAAAATAAATTGAACACGTCCATAACAGGGTATCGGGCGTATATTTAATTGGCTTTTGACTGACCAATTTCATGAGCGTCGGCAGACATTTTTCCAGGGGAGGGCCAAATGTTTGAAATTTGCAAACAGATAATATTAATTCTTAATTTAATGTCACAATTTATAATATTTGTTGCATATAACCATATTAATTCGTGCTAAATAAAAATTGATCTTTTAAAATAGTAGTTTAATAGTCAGTAATTGATTGCACATTAAGTTAACCAACTTCCAGGGGGGCCGTGGCCCCCCCTTGCCCCCCCCCCCCCCCTTCGCGACGCTCATGACCAATTTTACCTGCTCTTCTAGGAATTTAGGTTTTAGATATTCTGTGGAATCTTCATTCATGTCCTCCCAGTATTCCTTTAAAATTTTGGCGGCCTGAAGTACTTTATGTTCTGTTTGTTCACTTGCTATTGTGAACCAAAAGAGCATCAAATTTAGACCATTTATCCAATATCATTTGTTTACCGAGAATCCATTTAAATTTACTATTGGGTATTACAGTTTTACCCTATAGAACCTAAATAATAAAATTGGAATTAATTTTTAATGCTGTTACGTGAGTGAGTGACTGGGGTTTATGGGCCCGTCGACAGTTAGGTCATTAGAGCCCCTAATGCTGGTACAATTTTAGGAATTTCTTCAGTATCAATTTTTACAAAAAATTATTTCTTTTATGATGACGGTGAATCCCTCTAATTTCATGTCACTAATTCTATTTTTAAAGCTCTGAAAATCAACAGTGTTTTCATCTTCGAGTTATTTACGAAATGCTATGGATTTTCAGTAAGTTTAGGAGTTGTTCTGGGTGCTACAAAACGCTTCCATCATTTCCCGTAGCAGGAAATTCCTTCACTATGTGCTGTTCAGAAAAATGTTTAATACATACCACACCTGGTTCATAAATATCCCTGTGAATAGCACGTACCCACTGGTCTCTCGTGTGTAGATCCTTTGAAAACGAAAACACTGTAACATACTTTTCTACACTTATTTTATAGTTTGAGGTATAACCCGGCACACAACACTTCCTAGGCATTTTGTATTGAAAACTACACCACTTTGTAATTTAATTGTTCGCTCACTTAATTGTTTACTGACACGTTGTAAGGCACAAGCAACTTCTTAGCGTTCCAACCACGTACTGATGTGTTGCATTCCCGTAATAAACAAATAGGTGATAAACATAAGCCTCCCGTGATGACGTCAATAACGTAATCTCTTTCCGTATACAGGCCTGTTAGATAAAGATGGCCTTGTTTGGGCCCCTTTTTACTCTCTACCAAGTACATAGAAAGTATTGAATTCCATGTCTTAAGCTGAAAAAGTAATGTCCCAAAAATGCACTAATCAAAATAACATTTGTGCAAAATTCTGGTAGTATAACATTTTATAAATTATACAATTAATAACGGGTTTAAAGCTGAAACATTTGTATATTGAATTGACGTCAACAGCAATCTACTAAATGAAATTTATTATTTTTACTGTCTCTACTACTAAGTAGAGGAAGTATTGTATTCCACCCAAAAATTCGAGGTCGAGACTTCACCGCAAATATGTGTTTTGAGGCCCCCTGAATCCAAAAATAGCATTTTTAGAAAAAAGGTCCGTGTGTGTGAGTCTGTGGACACCATAACTCAAAAACGAAATGTCCGTTAAAAACCAAAGTTGGTATTTAAGATCTTTCAAGGATGCGAAACGAAGATTTTGAAGAAAATTGCTCCACCCTAAACTTCCCTTTACATGGAACATTTTTCGAAAATTTTGATTTTCTTGAAAATGGCTGTAAGGATTTTCATTAAAATGCCATATGTTTCAGATATTTTTATGACAAATGAAATATATATCTTGAATTTTCTGGTTATAGCCCATGAAGTCCTATTTACTCTGGATTACTTTTGAATAACTCGTAAACCGTAAGAGATGGACAGAATCTTACTGTACAAAAAATGTAAATCTCGCTAAAATACAGAATTTGTGCCCTTTTTTGGTAGAATATACCATTTCAGAGAGATTCCTTGTTATTTGTATACATTTTGGAGAACTTATACTTCTGTCAAATGGAACATCGCTATTCATATCGCTCAAAGCGTACTGTAGCCCCATATTCCTGTTGCACGCGCAAGAAAACGAGCAATAAGATAATTTCTGCAAATGTTTATCTCAACTAACACGAAGAAGATAAAGGAATAAGAGTTTGTAAGAATGGTTAGTACAAGAGTAGAGAAAGTCATGTGAGTGCAACACATCAAAATTGTTTAAATTAGCCTTTAGTCATATAGAACCACATATTCCATATATCTACACTATAGTGCTTCCCCTACTTCCTTAAAACAATTTTATCTATTGTTTCTTAAAAAGTATACAGTACACAGTGTGCATTTGACAAGAATGAGTGAGCCGCGCAGACCAGATCAAACATGGAGGGAAAGCGGAATATTGTTTCGTGGCAGATTGTTATCGCATTTTTGCGAATGCTGCTTTAAATCCGTCGCATTCCTCCGCCTTGAATTGCAAGAAGCAACAAAAGCGACTGTAAGTTAAACCCTGTTTTAAAGCCCCTGAATCTACAACAAAGCCTTGTGTGGATTAGCGAAGCCGTGTGAATAGCATTACATAAAAACGAAATGTCCATGAATACCAAACTTAAAACGCCAATGTTTAAGATGTTTACATCAAATAAAATATCTGTCTTGAATTTTCTGGGAATAGCATAACTTTGGTAGTTTAAACCATTTCCAAGACTTCCGTAGTTACTTGTTCGAACTGTTCAATATTTTTAGTATTCTTTTAGTCTGATGTTCAGTTGTTTCTCGCGACTGCATGGAAAGAGAATTTTAATGCAGCGTATAGCGTGCAGCTATTCCCTTTGTATATACCAGTGTAATGTAGCTATTTCTGCAAAGGTTGATTAAAATTAAACAGTCGGAAAACTAAGCTTTTATAAGAATAGTTTCTGTCTCACAAGAGGTCCCAAATTCGAATCTCTGTTAGGGTGAGTTATCCGGATTCCCCCTCCCCCCCTCCCCCCTCAGGATTTTCCCTTGTCCCGAGGAGGCAAATGTCGAGTAATTTAAGCTCTGTGGAACCCGGGCTCATTTGAATATCATTTCACCAATTTCATTCGTCCAATAAGCACGTTAAATATAAATAAGTAAATAATTAAACAAATATACATATATAGGTATATGTAGGGTAGAGAATGTCATATGAACGTACCACATCAGTTTTTACTCTCGCTACTGCTGGAATTTAGGTAATAATTAGTGTTCCTTTGGAGCAAACTAGTTTTTTTTTTTTTTTTTGACGAATGGATATAAATTGTTTATTAATTCACTGTGTAAGCATATGAACAATGCTGTAATGCCTTTTGATCTTAATTCGAATGAATTTATCCTCAAATTAATGTTGAAATGTCATGCAAATTTTAATTACTAAGAGAAACATGGCAACATCTAACGTCGGCACATTCGGACAGAGGGGAGGTTAGAGGAGATATCGCCTGGCGTTAATGAAAGTGAGGGGCAAGGGAAGGGCAGGCGGAAGTTTATACGCCAGGGTATAAGCATTGGTGGTTAGGGTGGCAGCTTTAGCTGTCATTTATGACAAATCATTTTTATTTCAACCCGGTGGTTATTTTAGGAAAATCAATAGGAAGACATTTATTAATTTGTGTATTAAAAGCAACTACTATTGTTTTAGCTCGTGACGGACAATAACAATGTGCATTGTTGCAAAAAAGCTGTATAATTTTATGTCAGCATTGTTTTACCCTAAAGTAAGTGGTTTCGGTTGTTTCATTTTTGTTCCTTAATGAAGGAAAAGTGAAGTTTCATTATTACTGGGTAAATTTACACCTATCAGGTATAACATTTCGATTCGTGTGGACATTTTTACAAAAAGCGATTAAACCTACCGGAACGAAACTGATTTTATATTCCTCATACCTGCATCTGCTGGCCAGGTTGTTCTGGCCGAAACAGTACCAACCACGTGTACTTTTCAGACATTCGGCGCCAAGGTGTCTTTGTAAGCGCTTGCATGCTAACTGCGATGCAGGAAAGTTTTAATAGCTTACTGAAGTCATGCCAACATGATGATAACCTACCTCATGTTTTTCCCATTACCGGTTATAGGTTTGTTAAAGCTTGTCTTTGTTTTTGCAGAGCACCTTGCAGTACTTTGTACGCCGCAAATACCATTGGAACCGTGCTACTAACCATAAAACCTCGCCCATTAGCTACTTCACTTTGAAGACTTGCTCCTTTCTCCATTCTCAAACGTTTTTATGTATACTTTAATTTTGGTATGTTATAAATTCCTTATGGCGGTCTTTCAGCTTCCCTTAAGCCAGGACCACTCATTCGGGTACATGCGATCCCAAAATCATAAAGTGGTTTGCGCGAACACGTTTGTTTGTTTTGTTGGAACCACTGGAGCGACCATGGCGACAGCGAAGTGCGCGTATAAACTTCTCTTCTGGTTCAAGTACTCGTTAAACCTTCAAGGCGATCATTTACAATAAAGTCTCAGTTGCAAGAGTGTTATTTCCATATTTGCTATATCGTTAACACCTAAGATGAATTTATATTTGACTATTGCACACAAATAGGCGTTAATTTATTTACTACCTGGTCATTCTTTTGTTTTATACCACCAATTAAGGCCATTCTTTTGTTTAGTCATTGTCGCCAACTGTATTCGCATAAATCGCTGAAAAACAACTATACATTACAATCGATTAACAATCAAAACTCAAAACGTGGGGCAATTCAAAGCAGTTTGGTGATGCATCAAATGATGAAATAACAATTGAAAATATTATATCAAGTAGTACAATAAAAAATAAAATGAGTATGTGGAATCAAATCAATGGTTTCTGTAATGAACGGGGATACGAACTCTTGACAGATGCATAAATTGAAGATGATTAATGTATTTTATTGCACTTAACTTATATTTTTATTTCTTTTTGTGAACTTTGCGAGATTTTTTTTTTTTTTTTTTTTTTTTGGTGTCAGTGTGCCTTATAGTCGATGCTTTCAGTGGATGCACGAAGGGAATTGGAAAATGGGAGCATCATACTGATCCTCTCTGGGAGTCAAGCTCTCCTTAAAGCACTTAAATCTAAATTTGTATGGAAATGTCTTCAAATTCTGCAGGCGCTGTCACAGTACAATGTTATTAAACTAGAAAGGCTGCCGGTTCATCAAGGAATAAAGGGAAATGAGAAGGCAAATCAGCCAGCCAAGAAAGAAAATAATACCCACCCTTTGTTTTTGAACCACTCACATGCAAGGACCGCAAAGGTAAAACGTACTAGAGAGGAACATTAAAAAATGAATAAAATCTACTAGTCAAATACTATGCAAATGCATAGTCGAAGGATCTAGCGATATATCTCTTCTTAACTCAAGTATAGGAAGAATAAGGAAGACAGTAGAATTACTTAATGGGCACAAATTCTTCAAAAATCATTTACAGACTGTAGGGGGGCACTAGTTGCAGACTCCATGGTTAGTAGGAGAAAATCAGCCCAGACATACTGTTAAATTGCGAGACACCACGGAGAAGATTTCATCTCTTTGGAGCTTCAATTTGGTGCAAGTCAAAAGATCCTAACTTAGACAAGCTAGTTCTGGCGCTAACCAATGATAAGGAGCTCAAATTCTTATGAAGGAAAAAGGGATAGCACAAGACTCTATAGCTCAAAGTGCAAGGGTCTTTGAATCCTCAAACATTCCTTTATAGTAGCTTACATCATTGGCCCTCCATAGTGCCTACGGGTAGCCGAGGATTAAGGAACGACTCGTGATCAGGTCTACGATTCAAATTCCACCAGGACCGTCCTTTGATATTTCTTCATTCTTCATAACCGGCAAGTTCTGGGGAAGTGCTTTAAACTTAGCTCTGTACCGGGGTAGCTTGGTAATTTCGTTCACGCCTCTCATGCTGGGGTTCCATGATTCGATGCCTGGTTCTGAGGCAGCGATTTTAAATCGCCCTATACAAAGCACCTCTGATTTGTGAAGAATTCCCAAGACGTTTGGAATTGGCGACAGAAACTGCAGGTCCCCTCATTCCACGCCATCTTCAGTACCATTATCGGAAGTATGAACTCCGCCCTCTAAGTGCCTCCACCTTAGTCCAGTTATAGCTTGCTGAACTGAAGTTACCCCCGAAGGTCATAGAGCTTACGGAAAACATTCCTACTCAAATTTTCCTTTCTAATTAGTGCCCACCGACAGTACTCTCGCATGCAGTAAGAAAGGGCATCAAAGACTACTAATATACATCCATAGTTCTTTTTATAAAAGTCCTGTTGTGCATATTTAATGAACAAAGTGATTACGTCGTGTAGAACCATCATTGGCTTATTTATTTTAAATGACTTGAACTTCAGGATGTTTCCCAGTTGTGGACGGTCGTTAAAGCCAAATTCCATATTTGGAAGGACCCGACAAATATGACATGAGTTTTACTGTTTCCAGGGACATACAACTGCTGAAAGTTGTGTCGTTAATATATCATGTTAACACGCCCAGAGATGATAGCTGGAAAACGTCAGCTGTTTTATTGCTTGGTGGAAGGACACAAGGTCAGGGTTTTGACGTCAAGGGACAGAATTACATAATCACTATCAAGGTAAAAATTATATTCCCATACCATCTTTCCTGTCAGCACTGTTGTTTAACATGTAACCTCAAGTGTTTCCCATGTAGTTTATTTATTAGCCTCCACAAAACCTCGGCTCCTTCTGCAGCCTAGCATGCTAAACTCCAGAGGTTCTACATTCGATTCTTGGCTGAAGGGTCTTCTTTTCGTATAAGATTTTTCTCTATCCTTCGAGTCTCAAAGAATGAACGAAAGTCAGTACTTAAAATCAAATATTAAAAAATCTGATGTGTTGCACTCACATGACTTTCTCTACTCTTGTACTAACCATTCTTACAAACTCTTATTCGTATATCTTCTTCGTGTTAGTTAAAATAAACATTTGTACAAATTATCTTATTGCTTATTTCCTTGTAGGTGCAAGGGGAATATTGGAATACAGTAGGCTTTGTGCGATAGTCAAATCTTTTAAACCTGTGAGATTCCGTTCTCTTTGTACACGTAACATATAAAAAAATGAACAACTATGACCCATTTCACGAAAGTTCCAAGTTTTCCGAAACTCACACACATAACAAGGAATATCTCCGGAATGGTTCACCCTACAAGAAAATTTATTCAGACATAAATTGTGTATTTTAGCAAGATCTACATTTTTTGTATATTATAATTTCGTCTATCTCTAACGGTTTACCAGTTATGCAAAAGTCGTCCAGAGTAAATACGACTACATGGGCTATAGCCAGAAAATTCAAGATATATATTTCATTTGTCATAAAAATATCTCAAACATATGACATTTTAATCTAAATCGTTAGAGCCATTCTTGAGAACATCAAATTTTCCATGTAAAGGGTAGTTTAGGATGGAGGAATTTTTTTCAAAATCTACATGTCGCATCCTTGAAATATATTAAACTTAAATACCAATTTTCGTTTTTAACAACACACGGACCTTTTTTTCAAATTTTTTTTTTTTTTTAAATTCAGGAGCCCTCAAAACATATATTTTCGGTGAAGGCTCGACATCAAAAGTTCGGGTAACCATTTTCCAGCCAAAGTGCAACGAAACAGCAACCGCATCCGAAGCCTATTAATAAACATAACAGAAGAATATAGCGCTTGCGCAGTAGTTGACTAATGCGTTGACGATTAATATAAACAAATTATTCGCAGTTGTAGCTTTTCCAAAACGATAGTCTTTTTGCCCATTTCTAACGAAAAAAATGTGAGCCTATAAAAGTGCCAAAAGGAGCCTATTTCGGGTTGAAGTCTGGGAAACTGGGTGATACTGCGATATAAATTCGTTCATGATTCATTTAGACGCCCGTCAAGTGAGCTTTGTAGCATAAACCTGGAAGGACTGGCTGTTTACCCAGTGCTTGGCGTAAGACTTTAAATGCGGCCGAAGGAAGTTTTAAGACTTGGATACCTGCGGCTTGTTTATTAAATGGGCCAGTGGATATAGACGATAAATGTTCACTAAATGTTCAGCGGTTGAAATATCCAAAGGAAACATATTTGAAGACAAATAGCACCTATCTGCAGAGAGTTAATACTAGGAGAAAACATCAGGTTTGATTTATTAGAGGACGATATAGGACGGAAGTACGTCATAAACTACATCCACAACCTACACATTTCTTTTTGCCTCATAAAACATCTCATGTGGTTTAGAAATATTGAATGTTTTACCGAATCTTTCATCTCAGATTACAGCCTTACTGTCTACAGCATTACGACGCAGCCTAAATAAAACAAAAATTATAGATGGCCCCGTAGCTCTGTCGGTAGAGCACATGCCTTTATGCGACAGATTTCGGGTTCGATTCCCGGCTGGGGAGTGGGAATTTTTCTCTAGCCAAGATTATTCCCTATCCTCCCCAGAGTCTGTGTGTGTGTGTGTGTGTGTGCGTGTGTGTGTCTGTGTGTGTGTGTGTGTGTGTGTGTGTGTGTGTGCGTGTGTGTGTCTGTGTGTGTGTGTGTGTGTGTGTGTGTGTGTGTGTGTGATCTAATTATCTGTGTGTCTATCTGTCTGCCTGTCTCTATCGATTTATTTATCTATTTATTTATCTATTTACTTATAGTAATGGAGTCCTCTCTTCGGCTATCGTAAACACAAACAACACGCCAATATTATAACAATATATAATAAGTAGGACTAGGATTTTAATGACTTGCATCATTATTTTCGTCAGTCTAATACATTAATGAGGTGTATATAAATCTGTTTGAGAGTAAAAGAAGTTAAACCTTATTTGTTAACGCACTTTATGGCATTTTCCGCTAATTTTGTAGTGTAGGGCATTTTAAAGGATTTTTATTCCATTATTGTGCATTTTTATATACTTCAGGTGGTTTTATTGCAGATTTATGCATTTTAAATACATCTTAGGTACATATTGCGTCTTTTTTGTTTTGTTTTCAACAGCAAAGGGCCATTTCCGTTTTTTAAATTTCATTCCTTAGTAAATAATTTAAATACAGACGAAATCGATGATTGGAAACGTGATAATGGGGCCATAGGTGGAAAGAGTGGCGGGGAAAACCGGAGAACCCGGAGAAAACTCTCCATTATACTGCTTCGTCCACTAAGAATACCACATGCGGGTGCCTTGGATGAAACACCGGGCCGCCTAGATGGTAGGCAAACATTCTAACCGCTCGGCCACGGTGCCGCCCTATGTGCAAATCAATAAGGAAAGACAATACAAAAGTTATGGCCTTCTGTGGAAAATACCTTACAACTTGTAAAATACGTATTTTGGATTAAAAATCTTGTAATGAGTAAATTTGACCTTGGCGTATTTTGTCAGTGAGACATGGACATCACGAGAGATAAAAAAAGAAACCAGAATAACTGTTAATGAAATGGAGTTTATGAAATACGTTGCAGGACATACCAATGGCATCAGTAACTTAATGAGGGAGTAATGAAAGAATTACAATTGCAGTCTGTAATTGATCACGCACATCTTTGTCGTTAGCCACGATTCCTCTTACACCCTGCTTCAAAAGCGACAAAAGAGCATCACTAACATTACCGCATCAAACAAAACAATTACGATCATACTTTCAATACTAGGTGTTCTGTGCTTTCACTAATGGATTGTGTTTATTGGAGACTCAAGAAACCATACGCTATACTAATGCAGCAACACTGGCACTACTTACAGTCCAATCGCCACAGGGCGATTGCGCGTTCTGGGACAAAGACACTCTCCTGAGTAAGTGACAGTACTTCGGCAGTGTCAGCGCACTGTTCCGCACTGCAGCGCCGAGAGTGTCATTAAGTTAGTTAAGGCAAAGCTTGTTCTAAAATTAAATATGCACGATCCAAGCATGTGCAAGAGGAACGACATTCGGAAGCGTAACTCCTTTAACACCGCTCAACGTGACAAGCTTTACCTTTTACTGCCTGAACTTCATGATGTCTTTTTTCTTTGTGGCCATCTTCATGGTGTTCCTAAGTTCTGGGTAACGAGCTGCAGTTTCTCCGTATTCTTACTTCACCGTGCGTGACTTGCAAGAAATGGAGCCCGCTTCTTCACATAATAATGAACACCTCTTTCCACAAGGTTGCTAAGTAACGGATCCGAAAAACTGCCGCCCTCTTATCGATCTTGCATTTGTTATAACAAGCGACCACCATTAACAAACTTTGCTTCTTTAATTTCTCTGCTACCCATAGTAAGTAGGGGAAATATTTATTCGACCCAAAATATCGATATCAAGATTTCACCGGAAATATGTTTTGAGGCCTCTTAAATAAAAAAAAACCACATTTTTAGAAAAATATCAGTGTGAGTGTGTGTGTGTGTGTGCGTGTGTGTGTATGTACGGCACAACTCAAAAACGAAAAGTCAGTTAAAAGCCAAAGCTGGTATTTAAGTTTAATAGCTTTCGAGGATGCGACCCAAAAATTTAAAAGAAAATTCCTCCACCCTAAACTATCCTTCACATGCAAATTGTTTTGAAAATTTTGATTTTCTCAAAAATGGCTCTAACGGTTTTGATTGAAGTACCATGTTTAAGGTATTTTATGGCAAATGAAATATATATCTTGAATTTTCTGGCTATAGCCCATGTAGCCCTGTTTACTCCTGATGACTTCTGCATAACAGGTAAACTGTAAGAGATAGACCAAATCGTACTATACAAAATGTAGATCTTGTTAAACACATAGCTTATACCCAAATGAATTTCTTTGTGGGGTGAACCATATCATCCTTATTTGTTTGAGCTTTTCTCTAATGGGAGGTCGTTATTCACTTTTTATCTCTTAGCGGTGCAAAGAGAAAGAAATTTCAAAGCCTTCATGTAGCGAAAAGATTTGACTATCGCTCAAAGCTTAGTGTATTCCCATATTTCCCTTGCACTTACAAGAAAATTAGCAATATAATGTTTACCTTGACTAGAGGAATATGCAAAAGTCAACCAGAATGAAAAGGACTTCACGGGCTTTCGCCAGAAAATTTAAGGTATACTTACATTTCATTTGTCACAAAAATATTTTGAACATGTTATTTTTACTACAAAGTAAAACCCGGTGCCCCAGGGCGGGGGTTGTGCATCGGGTTGGCATTTGTAATTAATGTTCTTCCACACAATAGCCGTGTGTAGGACAGGATTGGAAAGGGTGTTAGTCCGATATTTCGTGTCTAAGTTATAGACACACACGAATAACAATAATACTTATAGAAAAAGTGTCTGGCACTACTTTATGTAGATGCTAACGAATTTGAATGAAATAGAGATGACCTTGTAGCGCCTTTTATGGTAAAAACTCCACAAAAAGCTTATGCACGCCCTTGATCTAAGAGAGTTCGAAACAGGGAACAAAATATTTACTGATTGGACATTCTGATGGCAGAATAAGTGAAGCAAATGCTTGTGTTACGTAAATCTGTCCACACAAAGCGACGCTAATGAACGCCCGGCAATGTTTGTCCAGGATGAAATTTGACAGGTCCTGAATTACACGCCTGTCATCCACTGAGAGGTTATGTGGCGGCGACCCCAATTCTATTGCTGGCTGACCAGAGACTCACCGTTCCTTTTTCCTGGCAACGAGTCTCCCTCAGGAGTTCCCCGAATGCTTGAATGGGAGCCAGGGAGAGATATTTCACTCTTTAGCCCCAGAGCTGCTCCTGCTCAGTCACGTGGATGTATGTCGCGGGGATGAGCGTGTTCGCGAGTGGAACTGTTCGTGCAATGATTACACGGACTAGGAATATACGGTGCAATGTAGTGTTTAGTATGTAGCAATATTGTGTCAATAAACATGAATGACTTTGCTCTTAAAGAACACCAGGAATTGTGCATTTTACTGGAGGCAAATTCTGTGACTTTGTAAGTATGTTTTACAAGTGCAATATTACGTGATCAAGAGAGATTCTACATTTGTCCCTTTGCTCTCAGCCGTCCCACAATGGAGCAAAATTAATAAAATATAAACTCTACTTAGTTACACTACCAGCGACGTGATAGTTCCGCGTTGAAGTTCTTTGTGTCAAAAAAATAAAATAAATAAAAAACAAAATCATATGTATGTTCGGCATTTTAATACACATCCGTATTAAAAATTGTGCGAATCGGTATCTACCGGGTCCTGCTTCGGCTATACGTTAACCTGGGATTCTACATTATGAATGTAACAATGTCCAAAGTGTCAAATATTTGGAACCATTTAGCTTCTTGGCGAATGGATATAAATGGTTTATTTCACTAACTGTCGCGCAAACACTGTGTAAACAACGTGGTAATGCCTTTTTATCTTAATTCTAATGAATTTAGTCACAATTTAATGTTAACGTGATGTTGCCAAATCTGTCTTATAAATTGAATTTTGCATGAAAATGTTAACACTAAAACGTGACTAAATGCATTCAAATTAAGGTAGAAATGCATCACAGCATTTGTGTGACAGTGATAAACCATTTATGTCCTTCCAAATATTTGAGGCAAATTATTTTTTTTTCGGTGAAACGTTAATGTTGACAGCAATTTTACATTAATCATGTAGAATGATGACGCAAGCCAGGTTAACATACAGCCAAAGCAGTAGGCACCTTCCACCCAGAATACTTAAATGATTCAATTTATTTTTGACAATTGGATTTAGCTACCTATAATGTAACCCTGTGCTAGTCCGTAAGCAACTGACAGTTATCATAAAGTCAGTCTGCAAATCAGTCTTAGTTTATTAAAAATTGTGCGCGAAATCTTCAGTGGTATTGCATGTTAGTTTTGGACGTAGAAAAATTAATGTCCGCTTAGTAAAATATCAGTAAAATGTATTACTTTTATTAAATAAAACTTCCAGTTCAACAGCAAGTGTGGTTTTGGGTTTTTAATTTCTTATACTGGCAGGGCAGATATTTTACTGGTGCACTATTTTTAATACTTAAGTTCATATCACCAGTTCTGTTTTGGAACGATTGCTCATCGTTAGCAA
The DNA here is from genome assembly GCA_030765045.1 of Tenodera sinensis. NCBI lineage: Eukaryota > Metazoa > Arthropoda > Insecta > Mantodea > Mantidae > Tenodera > Tenodera sinensis. The sequence continues at coordinate 157,791,623 of CM060967.1, read as the reverse complement.
TGTTCACTCGCTTACTATTCTGTTCATCTTTGAGTTTGTTTACGTAAAGTGTTTCCGTGTAACATATTTATACCATATATTTACACCTTCATATCTAAGGTTTAAGTTACGGTGCTTTTATCGCTATTTACTACTCAAAGTTGAAGAATGCGACGAACTTCAAACAGTATTCGCAAAAATGCGACAACAATCTGCCACAGAAACAAATGAAGATTTTGATTTGTGCCTAAATGCTGTTCATACCTACTTTAAGGAGGATGGGGAATAATTCTGGCTTTGCTGGACAAATGCCTTATTGCAATACGTAAGTCGATGCTATGACATTTCAGTGATATAAATAACAGTGTTCGTGACTAAACAGCTGAATGTAGTGGCCTTCGTGGCGACAAGTGACAACTAATGTCAATAACACCTTACCCAAAGGGTAATATGGAAGAAGTGGCGGCCTGATATTTTGGGAGAGTTGGTATTGTAAACTACTATAAATACTCTGAGGAACATGAATAAGGACTAAAACTCTTTGTTGTTGCATTGATCAAACAGACTCAGTTATTCTGGGCTAGTGGTTTACGTCAACAGGCACATTGATCGATAAACCATTTCTCTAATGTCGTTTCTTAAGGAAAATACGAACTTCCTGCAATTGTTTAGTGAAACGTTAATGTTCGTTTAGGACATTATACAACGAAAGCTAACAAATGACTATACACCAAAGAAAAATTACTGAAATTAGAAAATTAGAAACAAAAGAAAAACAGGGGCTAATGAAAACCATTAGAGAGGCAATTAAATAAGGAAGTATAAAATAAGAAAGTAATATTATGTAGTAGTAATTGGAAAATTAAATATATATATAATTAAACTTATGATTCCTATTCATGGACCTCTTTCGTACCCAAAGGAATTCATGATTTATCCATCTTGCAAAGAGGGTACAACCTTTTTGACTTATCCCATGGAATTGCATACAAAAGAAACAGTGTCTTGTCACACCATGGTGCATTATGGTCCAAAAACAAATGACAATTCACGTAGCAAGCGTGAGAAAATAGACATGGCGGAAGCAAATATTAATATAGAGATTGCTATATTAAATACAGGTTTGAGATATATTTCCATGGCTCTGGATAGCAAGAAAAGATGTAGTAGAACGTAAAGACGTTTGTGGATATGGTCATGGTTACAAAGAAGGGAGCAGTGCACGCGTCGAGGTATATTGGGTCTGCTACAAAACGAATTGAGGTTAGAGGACCCGGTAAAACTTTCGTTGTTTTCCACGAATTGACGAAAATGTATTCTCAATCTCTTATATCGTGTAGAAGGCTTAATTACATGCAAAATATAGGAGAATTACGAAATAACTACTGCACCGCAAACTCAAACTCGTACATATACAACAGCTGGCTTCCTGTAGTAGATGTTGAAAATGTTGACCTGGATTTAAAATACAATAATTGTATCGCTCAGTTTTACTTTAGTCAACACTTGACGTTGTAGAACTAGTTTTGTGTTAAGAAAAGAACCTTTACCTTATCTAACTTGTAAGGAATTTTAGGTATTTAGAAACTTAACGATGCAGCTATGGCGTGTGAGACAAGTGAAGTCCTGTGCTCGACAAAGGAGTGAGTGAAGTGGAGCAAGTCATACTAGTGGTAGTGAAAAAGAACAAAATCACAATATCTAATATTATTTTTTCAGGTCTTTAAAGTATAATTCAGGTGAACAGAATGGTTCCTGTAAGGATAGGCGCGGTGGAGGAAAGGAACAAGAAAATAAACGGAATGATCCCTTCCTACCTCGGATGTGTGCAGTTGGGGGACTGCCCTTCATTGTTCAATTGGAAGTAATTTGAACATTCGGGGACTATGAAGAGCTATGTACACAAACATATGGAGATAAGCTTCCTATATCCCCTGCACAGCATTAGGGAATGAGGAGTGGTTTCCTGATACTCAATGGCCATATCCTGATAACAAAACACTGTAGGCCAGAGTGTGGCACACCTGCTTTTAAACATCCTAAGATATATCAGCAGAAACATGCTTAGTCAAATTTCCAGCTCTGCAACTGCCATGTCCCTTAATGACTATCACAAACATTTTCTTCATAAGCACACATATTTTAAAATATTGTATAACAATTGAGAATATTTCAACATTCACAGCATTATAATTAATTTGAATGAAAGCTACAAGATATTGGCAAATGAATCTACGTACATATATAAAAATAATTCTATGAACAAATATTCAATATAGAGTTGGTGCTGCTTCATATACAAAGTCCTCCGTGGGCTATGGGTAACAGGCAGGTCTTTGGTTCCCAACATCGCGAGTCCATCCCGGGTTCGAACCTGGCGAAGGACGATGGATTTTTCCGGGCATAAAAATCCTTAGCATGGCTGCTTCCTTCGGAAGGGAAGTAAAGCTGGTGGTCCAGAGTCGTAGATTTATGGTACGTTAAAAAATATCAATCCTGATAGAGAGGCCTCTGAGCAAAATCAAGCGGTCTTTCACGCCCAGTATAGAATCGGACGCTGAGAACCATATCTGTTAAAGAGCGTCCATAAATAACACTCATATAAAAAGTACAGTTCTGTTCACTAATGAAATGATGAACCTCACAAGACTACAGAATATGAGTAAGATTAATATTTGTTTTATTTGTGTTTTAATAATAATATGCGCAAAGTTAATAAGGAAATGCATTTTATAACACCGAGAGAAAGTATAATTTAAACAATGAATCTCGTAAAGAATAGGGCAGTTAATAGACAACCGTGCAATATTGTGGTATATCTGTTTTATAAATTACCACCAGTTTCAAAAAGCAAAAGTGAAACATTTTAGAACTCGCATAATACAATTCTTGTGGTCCATGGATGATGGATAATGGAATCTGAAGTGCTTTATGCATTAACAATGCCAGAAAACTTATCTGAAACCTATTATTGTTAACCTAATAATAATTTCTCTGTTTATCAAGCTATATTTGTTTTTTCTGAGTATGCCGCCTGAGTATGTCATCAGAGCCCCGGCCCTGATTAATAGTAACTTAGAGCAGATTTAATATTTTTCGCGATCACGTTTCCGAGATGTCATTAAAAGGAATAAATTTAATTTCTCTAATGGTCACTTGGGGGTGACGGATTAAAATCCACTTTCGACAGTTCACGCAAATACACGTTATGTGACCCGCGGACAGTAAAACAATATATTTTTGGTAGAATGGATTTCTAATTTTCCCGATTTCTAAGTCTATCAGTGCTAAAAGCACTACCCTAAATTTTCTGTAAATTGTATGCTAAGTCCCTCTTATCCTTCTGAAATTGTATAAACTATAAACCTTAAAAGGCGAATTAAATACAGGAAAATGCACAACTTGCATACGTTTTGTAGCATTAGGCGTTTCCAGAATATTTTATGTAATTTTTCAATTGTTCCACGCTTTCAGTAATACCATTATTAAGAATCAATCGTCCAAATTTCCCATTCTGTTTTTCTTCTAGCAGCAATATTATATATCTTATAGCCTTTTTTATAGTCGCTTTAACTTAGTCATATCGCGATTTAACAATTTTTTGTACATTTAGCCTTGGAATTAGAATATCGCATAATATATTGTTATAAATTTGATACGCACCTTTGAAGAACTGAATTAACTTGAGGCAATTAGTTGTAGTGTTAAATGCTTGAGACAGATTGGTGGTTGGTCCTGTTTTAAAAGGTTTAGGTAGTTGGCGTGTTAGATTTCTTGAAGTATGCGTCTGAAGTGTGGCACTATTCGGAAGATAGATATTGCAAATACAAACAGCTATGGTTGATTTATTGAGACTGCCATTGCTTCTAATTCAGTCCCTGTACTTTTCACGTAAATTGTTACTCCTGCGCCAGCATGATGCTATTTTAATGATATATTTTGAACTGTTTTAGTTTATTGTTTAGTTTAGTTTATTCCGGAATTATCTCGGAAATTAGTTTCTGTAGACATAACAGTTCAGGTTGGTATTTATTAATCAGAAGTTGTAATTATTCAAATTGCTGTCGGAATCCATTGATGTTCCATTGTATTAGTTTAGACTTCATGTTGTGAGTGCTTAGTGAAATTTTGTAGTTTTTTTAATGATAAGGTGCTTCTGGTTTTAATTGCGTTGTCTGTATAAAATGGATGTAGTATTTGCAGATGGAGAAAGAACATTTTTGTTGTCACTTGATTTCGGTAGGTTATGTATTTGTTCAATGTTTTTCGTTTGTCATTTGTTTGTTTAGGTTTCGTCCGTTGGCACTATTATTATCGATCTTTGGCTTTATCTCCCAACCTCTATTAACATGGTTGTTTACTCAACAATTTTAGGGTAGCTGTAAAGAGTGTTATTATTGAATAAAAACTTTTAATTGGCTTTGAAATTAATAAATAACATCCTTACTCACAAGTGGTGAAGATCCACTAGGAACAGCACATTTATTTCAATAACCAGAGTAAAAATTTATACGACAAACGTTTGTTTCAGCGTTGCCAACCCCAAAGCAATATTTTGATTTGTTTTATATTTGTCATTTCTGTTTACTGCATTATTTTATTTTTGTTGTTTAATGACGCTGTCAATTGTCAGGATCACATCAGCATCGCTGGTCTGCCGGAATTTCGTCCCGCAGGAGTTCTTTTACATGCCAATAAATTTGACATGGAGCTGTCGTTTTTAATCACACTTAAAACCATCGGCCTGAGTTGGATTTGAACCCGCGACCTTGGGATCATTAGGCCAGCGTCTAACCAACTGAGTCACCCACTGCGTACACAATAATAAGTGTCATAGACATGTTAAAATATGGTATTGCTCACATGAAGCCTTCGTATGCTGACATTTATTGAGGTAACGTGTAAGTGGATAGGAAATAACTGTTTGCATAATTGATGGAGTCATTGCAAATGGAAACAGCAGAGAAAATAATATAATTTTTGTTCATCCTATTAGAGAAAACCGGTTTATAACTTCACCTTTCCCTTGCAACAGCCGCGTTGGAACAGTTGCCTATACTCCCTGGCGAAAAACTATATGACAACTAAATCATCTACGCTTGCGTAATCTAGAATGCAGAATGAAAACAAATCGAACCATTAAATAATACTGTGCCTTATTTAACTGTAGCAAGTTTTATTTACAGTTTTTGTACATCGCTTAGAGATCATTGAAAAATGAATACCTACCCATTGCGAGAATGATAGAAGACCATAGATTTAATTTGTTTCTAAAGAAAAAACTTTTTTTTCAATGTATTTAAAGTTATATGACCTGTCTCTAACTCAACATTTAAGTAATGCATAATACAGCCAATAATAATGTATTATTCATTTATATTGTAATTAATACATTGTATTCGCCGTATTTTACGAATAAGTATAAAAACAAAACAAAATAATAGAAAGAGAATGATAAAGAGGAATAATCTAGTAATGCAATTGACAACTTGATAGCAAGACTTATAAATTCAAGTTCAAAAGAATAATGAAACAGATGAAATCAAAACTTTTAAAATATTATTAGAACAAAGTTAAAGAACTTGTGTCTGCGTTTTGGGATTTAACAATACTCTATTAGAGTGATTATAAGGTTATTTGTTGTACATTCCCCTGAAATATCTTGAAACAAATTTGTAGCAGGGGAAAGGTACAACAGAATACTGATTGCAAGGAAGTTCAAGGTCACGTGTGTTTTATTTGTTTTTTATTATTAATGGATCATTTTTGTACATAGTACTACAATTGTGCTACATAGGTTAATCTAGTATGGTAACGTGAAAGGCTTGCATTTGGGAGGTCCGCGGTTCAAAGCCCGCTAGGACTTTTCTCCAGGTTTTTTATTTCTTTTTAAATTTTTTTTAAAGGATATAGTATATAGTGTGCAGGTTTTCCAGTTGGCAAATGCCGGGGAAGTATTAAAAAGTTATATGCTTAGCGTTTGCTTTCAAAATTTTTTTTCAAAAATATAATTTCATATATCATCAGTTCCCTGTTTGTGATGCCTATATAGTTAAAACGGACAATAAGCTCTACAAAGCAATCTGATGTGAGCATTCACATGACTTTTTATACTCAGTCTGTTCTTATAAACGCTCAAACAAGCACTGTTTCGAAAACGGTTATCTCCAAAAAATCTTTTGACATAAATTGTGCTCCTTAAGGAGATCTACGGTTTACCGGCCATGCAAAAAAGGATATCAGAGGCTGTTCCCAGAAAATTCAAGATAAGCATTTCATTTTTTATGGAAATATCTTAAACATATATTTTAATCGAAACCACTAGAACTATTTTTGAGATAATTAAAATCTTCGAGAAATTTCCCATGTTAAAGGTAGTTTGGTGGTGGAATTTTCTTAAATCTTCATGTTGCATCCTTAGAATATGCTGAACTTTAAACACGAAATTTGGTATTGGGGGGCTTCTTCGACAAATGTATTTCTAAGCCGAAGTTCATATTGTTTAGGCGTTAATAATGTGCTGTAATAAAATTCATTTTTGGGTGAACACAAAATCTTTAAATGGTGATTAAAAACTGCTAGCTAGACCAAATCTATCACAAGGCAATCAACTCGCAAAGCATTAGGGTAGTTATTTGTTTTTAGGAGCATGTCATTCAGCAAATTTTCAGTGTCGTCGTCTAACAATTGAAGGTAGATAAGAGTAACGGAAATTAAATGCTTTAAAATACACGTTCCTGAGGACAGGCGGCAGGCACAACTAAATTCTATGGGTTATTCAGCAAGTTGGCACATTATAATGTGCTTTTCGCAGCAAAGGGCTTGCCTCAGCACACTATTTAAATTGTGTTATGATTCAGGACCTGCATAAAAATAGCGCAGGAGCAACCGTCTGTCGGGCTGGCTGGAGAGCACGTGATGAAAGCCATTCCAGGAAGAGCCCCTCGAGAGAAATGTCAACATTTTTGGACTCCGACCGTTTCGCGGAGCTCACGGCAACGCGCTGCATAATGCATTATTTGCGAAACATCCTTCTAAAACTTCCGTACCAACGTATTCAAAAGAAATCCTTTCTCTTTCACTCTCCTCTGTGTTTACCAAGTTATGCATGAATCAGCGATGCTGAAATACATTCATGTCCCTCAGAATATGGAACACTCGTTAAATTTCAGTCCAGAAGTTAGAGTATAAAATGTGTAACAGGCCTGTTAAAAATGAAGTTATTCCCACTAGATTTCCGTCATGACTGCTTTCATACAAACTTTTCTACTATTCAAACTATTCATACAATACTCTAATGAATGTAATATTAATGTGAAAAATTGGACATGGCTTAGAAATTACATTTACAGCGAGGAAAGAAACTAGAGGTGGAAATTTGGCCCACAAGCGCAATGTGTTTTCATTACTTTCTCTACTGGTATGTAGGGGAAGTATTGTATTCCACCCAAAAATTCGATGTCAGAATTTCACCGGAAATACATGTTTTGAGGCCCCCTGAATCCAAAAAAAAAGGAGCATTTTTAGAAAAAGGTCCATGTGTGTGTGTGTCAGTCTGTCAGTCTGTGGACAGCATAACTCAAAAACGAAATGTCTGTTAAAAACCAAAGTTGGTATTTAAGTTTAATTTCTTTTAAGAATGCGACACGAAGATTTTGAAGAAAATAGCCCCACCCTAAACTACCCTTTAAATGGAAAAGTTTTAAAAAATTTTGATTTTCTTGAAAATGGCTCTAACGATTTTGATTAAAATGTTATATGTTTGAGATATTTTGATGACAAATGAAATGTATATCTTGAATTTTCTGGCTATAGCCCCTGTAGTCGTATTTACTATGGACGACTTTTGCATCACTGGTAAACCGTTAGAGATAGACCAAATTATACTATACAAAAATGTAGATCTTGCTAAAATACACAATTTATGTCTCAATAAATTTTCTTGTAGGGTGAACTATTTCGGAGATATTCCTTGTTATGTGTGCGAGTTTCGGAAAACTTAGAACTTTCGTGAAAAGGATCATCGTTGTTCACTTTTTATATGTTAAGTGTGCAAAGACGAACAGAATCTCAAACATTTCACTATCGCACAAAGCCTACTGTATTCTAACATTCCCCTTGCACCTATAAGGACATAAGCAATAGGATAATTTGTACAAATGTGTATCTCAACTATCAAGAAAGAAGATATAGGAATAAGAGTTTGTAAGAATGGTTAGTACAAAAGTAGAGAAAGTCATGTGAGTGCAACACATCAGATTTTTTTTAAAAACAATCTCCACGTGTTGCATTCACATGGCTTTCTCTACTCACTCCTGAAACTAACCTTACAAAAGCTTTTATATATTTCTTGTTAATCCAGATAAATGTTCAATTCATATTTGAATATTTCATAATAAGAAGTAAGATACAGCAAATAAATCAGTCAGATTTTTAATTTATGTGTCACTATGTGACAATTTTGAAATTTCATGTTCTTCCTATGACCACGGAAAAAAGACACGAAATAACTTTCCAGATGACAAAAATATAAATATTTGAAAATTCAAATCAATAACAAAGAATATCTTGAAATAGTTAATTGTAAAAATACTAAAATGTGTTTTTAGCAAGATCTTCAACCTTTTGTATAGTAAGATTTTGTATATATATTTTTCAATGTACCAATTACACAAAAATAATAATTTGCGAATGAAGAGACTTTGCAGACTATTCCTATAAAACTCAAGATATAAATTTTATTTTTGGTATAAAGACCTTAAACACTCTTCTTCTTCCACACTTATGGCAAATCGCCTGTTCCGATTCATAGCATGTCTTTTCATCTTTTCTTGGGTCTTCCTATGTGTCTGAATCCTGATGGTCATATACCAATTTAGGAAGCCTTGCTTGATCCATTTTAAATATACGTTTCCAGTTATTTCTGTACTGTTGAATTTTATCGTGTATATAAAATATATGAAATTCATTTCCGATATCTTCATTTCGTATTTTATATAGATGTTTATTAAAATCATCTGTCCTCCGCTGAGGTTAACCACATGGATCTAGAATACAGAAACAGATGTACAGCAAAAGTAGTTTTAAAACAGCAACAAACAATTTTAACAATTAATCCAAAAATTAATAATAATAATAATAATAATAATAATAATAATAATAATAATAATAATAATAATAATAATAATAATAATAATAATAATAATAATAATAATAATAATAATAATAGTATCAATTATAGTAATAATACACAACTAAACTATAATAATGCCAGGGTTTGACGTTTAAAATGTAGAGTATAAATGATCATTTAATATTGTCACGATTCCTGTAAAACATGAACACCAAATGTTCTAAGTTCTTGATGGACACATCACTGGTAAATTTATAGCAGCATCCATCTGGTACTATTTTCGATCATACTGGTTGTTTAACTAAAAACGCCGTCACTTTAGTTTTCTCTCTAGAAATTTTAAAGTTATACTATTGGCATGTTTTATTCAAATAGGAAGTCTCGTCCGTAACAAGTAGTAAACCATTTTGTGTTTTTGGACAGACACAATAGAGAGAAGAAAAAAAAATCAACCAAATATAACATACGACAGTCGCAAGAAACAGGCTCGTTTGCATTTATAATGATTTTTCTTCTCCCAATGTCCAAATGTACTTCAGTGATAGCAATATAAAAACTGAAATTTGCTCTTTAGCAGCTATTTTTCACGTTGTGTGTCGTTAATTTATCAGTATTCACGAACTGGTTGGAAAAGCTTATTTGGAAATACGATGGGAAATGATTGTTATTTAATAGAGCTGTTATCGAGTCCTTAGAAATAAGTGCTTGTCAGGTTTTCCAATCCATACTGACTTGTAAACCTGGTGTCAGTTCCCACGTTTTTACAGGTTTTGGAGGAGAGGGTGGGTTACACTAATTGATCCTATTTGAACTTTCAGCTGAACAAGTGGGAAATCTTCTTTAAGACACTTCCCCACTGCTGTTAATAGATTTGGTTAAGGATAATCGAGTTAAACGCATTAACAGTTTTCCAATCGCTTCTGCCACGCTCGTTGACCTGCTTTGCATAGAAAACAAAGCCCGCTTTTTGTGGTTTCGTGGTTTTATGCAGGTCTTGAATGAAAAGTTACTCACGTGTTGTATTGTTTAGGTTGTTACAGCTGTGTAAACAGCCAAATGGACGCTCCTGCAGTGCTTGCGCAATGTAACTCGAAAAATGCGTCGATGTGTGTTTACAGACGCCAACAGACGGCGTTTCATTCAAAAGTAGGTTTGGCCTTTGTTGCTATGGGGAAGAGGTGAGTGACTATTTCGGTCCTGGCTGCAGCCCAGTTCCTGTGGGCATCTGACTGGGATACAATTTGAAAATATGTCACACAATGCATGGAATATTTCAGTCTCAGAGCCTACTGCATACAGCTTATGGGCTTCAAACTATACAGTTTCCTTTTAATATCTAACGCTTTCTTAACGTGCGTTTGTGTATTTTTACTTACCTGTATTAAGCAGAGGAATATTGCTTCCACCCAAAATTTTGATGTCGAGGTTTCACCGGAAATATGCGTTTTGAGGTCCCTGAACCCAAATATTTGTAGAAAAAAGCCAGTGTACTCGCGTGCATGCTCTTTAAATTAGTACTTAATTCAGCATCTTCCAAAGATAAGACAGATTTTTTTTTTTTTTTTTTTTTTTTTTTTTTTGTGAGGAAAGTTTATTACAGACTACCCTTGACAAATTATTAGTTTTTACTTTCTGGTAAATGACTCATAACGATTACTATGGTGTATGTTCAATATATTGACATCAGAATTAAGATGTACGTATAACTTTATAACTTAAGATAACTTTAAAAAATACAAAGAAACCGTAAAAGATAGACAAACAGCTAACAGTAGCAAATGGTATGTAGATATCATTAAAATCCGCAATTTCTGTCAAACATTTTGCAGGTTAGCAGTTTTCAAATGTAACACGTTGAAATATTTCAGCTGCATAACGTCCTAGAAAATTTGCGATTCTTGCTCCCTTTCTTGCTTTCTTTTGTCTTCATCGCAAGAGCTTGTTACCACGAGTAAACATTTGAATACCGTTTCCGCATATATTTACTAAGCATTCCTTTCCTATTTTGAATTCATTCATAAGCAAAAATATATTGTTCGAAAGTTAGCGTGGATAAAGGAGTTAGCCTTTATTTCATAGTGTGAGACAGGCAGCGGTTGCACACCTCCAAGACGCTCAAGGTCAAGTTTCTTCACACTACTGCTTGTAGATACGCAGAACAAAGCGTTTCCAGACTGTTCGATAAACGTTCGGCTGCGGGCTTATTTACGGGAAGTTCGAGAAAGGTACATTTTTCAGAGAATTCACCTGGGAGTGCAGGAGAGCACTAAGTGTGTGTGTGGGTGTGGGTGTGGGTGTGTCACAATACTGTATTGATGCTGGTGAATTACTGCTCGAACTCATGGTTAGCCTGTACATTATGCTATGAATGTGCTGTAATTGTGGCAGTATTATAATTGTAAACATTAGATAAATCAATTTGGCTTGAGTTCTGAAAAGTGCTACAAAGACGGATTCGATTGTTCTTCGAACAACTTACCATTCCATGCAAGACACGCTATACAGTGACAGTGACGGATTTATAAAACAGGCAGTCAATGACACTATAATTTTCTCTTTCCTGTAATTGCACTGCAACCTTTAGTTTACAGTTGCGTGACGTAGCCTCATACAATGTTAATCATCAAAATGGTTGCTGTCCTACGTGCACTTTTCTTTGTCATGGCCAGCTTGTTATCACTATGGCAATTTTATGTAAACATACCGTAGACCTCGAACCTGTCTTTGGACCGGTTTTCATTTCATAATACATCCTACCAAGACTTGTTCTTCAACTCCTTGGTTTCCCCCAAAAGAGTATGAGCCCTTTCGTGAACGGTTGAACAGAAAGCAGCGGTATAATTTGGAACAGTTGAACGTATTTAGCACAGAGAGTTAGGCGATGTTCATTTTACTCTTAGAGGAAATATCTTTATTCGGTGTTCCATCTTCGATGGACACGAAGATTTTGAGGAAAATTCCTCCACACTAAGCTACCTTTTACAATGAAAATTTGTCGAATATTTTTATTTTCTGAAAAATGGCTCTAACGATTTTGGTTAAAATGCCACATGCTTAACATATTGTTATGGCAAATCAAAAAACACACAAGTTATATCCAAATGCATTTTTTATTTTTATTTATTTTTTATTTATTTATTTTTGCAGTGAACCATTTCTGAGAAATTCCTTATTTGTGTGAGTTTTGCAATAGTTAAATTTTTCTCAAATGGAATTATTCGCTTTTTTATCTCGGGCGTGTAAATATCGAAGCCTTCATATAGTGACCAGCTTTAAAAAATTTTGACTATCGCTCAAAGCCTACTGTATTCCCATATTCTCCTTGCACCTACAAGGAAACTATATCTGCAAATGTTTATCTCAACTAATATGAAGAATATAGAGTTTGTAAGATAATTAGTACAAGAGTAGAGAAAGTCATGTGAGTGCAACGCATCAGATTTTTTCCTAGGGTTCCTCAGTCCTAATAGATGCAAGGGAGATACCCCAAACTTCGGCCTGCAGTGTTTCGTTTCCATAACTCCTTTCCCAACATTGTATTTCATGTATCATCAGTGTGTGCCGCTTGTGGTGTCGTGTGTAGCAAGACCGGTCGTTAAAAACTACAAAACATTACTCTGTGCTGCCATAATTAACTCTTAACAGTACAGCTTTTAATGAATTTTTCATCGACTATGTGACTTAACCTTGCCTGAGAGAAATAAATGAGTATATGTCATGTGATGTTTTCTAAACCGATGTTTTTTTTTTTTTTTTTTTTTCTGGGTTGTTAATAAATAGTATATTATGTAACGGGCGCATAATATGCGCAATTAAGATGCGGGTGTTAGCGAGTTTCATAATATTCATACGAGCATTTTAAATGCCATTATATTCAAGTTTCATACGACCATTTATGTTTGACCACGTGTTTTGAATATGTTACATTGCATGTTATTGTCACAGATTTTAATGATTTGTACATACGAGAATCGGTAGTTACACCTTCAATTGCGAAATTATTGACTTAATTGCTTTGTTGGTCTTGACACAATGGTACTATGCTATAATCTTTCAAAAAGAAGACTTACAAAAACGAGAAGACAAATTTAATTTAATAGAATGTTGTTTACATGTTAACACAAATTAGTATATTTTTAAATACTGACTTACAGTTGACAAAAATGTCAGTTAGTCACGAAAAGTTTAGCGCTCATTATTAAATAATTGTTTCACTTTTTAAGGTTTTTACATTTCCTATCACAACCGCCAATGTATTCTCTGTCATCATATGTCGTTAAAATAACATTTTTACACCTATATTGACCATTAGACAGACATTTTAAGAAGAAAATGTAGTGTAAATGTCAGTTAGTCACACGCGGAATTGCAGAGTAGTTTTGTTTCATATGAAGTAGTTATTCGATTGAACATGTGGGAATGTGCGCAGACAGCCAAGTATTGATTGCTATATTTTGATTTGTGGATAACAGTGTCGTTATGAAAGGTGCACCTTTGATTGGTGGATAACATCACTTTCCTGCTTCCTAGGAAGCACTATGTGATTTTATTTGTGAATTGGCTTAAGTATAAAGTATACAAAACAAATCATTGCATACTGAAAGAACTTCAGGAAGACATAAACATCAGAAACATACAAAATGTCTTAATCTGTACAACATGCGTTTAGCTGATGAAGGGCGATACCTCCAGTGTTGTCTACAAAGCAAGACCTTATGCACAGTTTTTAGAACTGAAGAGTAAATCTTGCTACCTCTTATTATCGCAACTTCAATTGCACCTGCCATCCTGCAAACTCCATATTCCGTCAATTCTGTCAAGGGCAGATATACGTCTGGCACACCTCGGGCTGTCCTCAGCCTGCCAACATTCCTAAGCTTCAGCCTCAAGTCGCCGATCAGCTGTGTCGACTCCAGCTGTCGAGATGCAGAGCGGCAAGGACGTATTCTAGAAGCCATGCAATATCTAGAAATCTGATGGTTACATTCATATTACTTTTTCTAGCCAGTTTCGTTTACTTTTATACAGCTACTACCAGCTGTTCCTGCGAAAGCTTATTATTAGCATTTGCCTATGAGATAAACATTTGCAGGATAGTTTTATTACACATTTAATTGTAGGTAGGCACTAGGGAGATATGCCTCGAAAGCCACAGTAACTTTACATTGTCAAAAATAGAAAATTACCAGCAGAAATTAATTACTGTTTTAGTGTCTTAAGTATACTATTTTTAACGTCTATAGGTGCTCTTGTCCCATTCATATCTGCTAGTGTTCTTTTGTTTTCAACTTTCTGTCTGTGAATGTTTTCTATTGTGATAATAGATTGCAAATGTTCTGATGCGTGAGGATGCCATTTTTGTACAACACAATCTGCAATGCTCATTGTATATTTCTTGTAACTGCAATTCTGTTCGTGTCGTGTACGATGGTTATGAAACCATGTTTGTCTTTTCTTATCTGGCACCATTGCTCTTCTGTTGCGGCGAGAATCATGCACATGGTTTTGACACAATGTAGTTGCGAACGTGACCAAAATAAAATGCTGCCTCAAGATCAGAAGAGGCTATTAAAACATGCAATATCGTTTCCTGTAAGAAAGGTGTTACATAACAACAAAGGATTAAACTCAAACTGACAAAGTTAACAAACCTATTAAATCGATTTAAATTGATCTGACGGCGAACGTGTAAAGGAATATATAGTTAATACTATGATTATAATAATGCCGGGTGTTCTAATATGTACTTCATAGAACCATTACAAACATTTCGTCCTTTGATCCAAATTGGATGCGTAATGCCACAAGAATGTACGAAGATAATAGTTTGTAAGATGCATAGAGTAATTTATTACTGACACAGCTTCGGCAGTAATTGTGAGACATCACACAGGGTTTCGAAATAATCAATTACTAAAAGGAATATTCCGAATAGCTTTCCCAGACGTAAAGTAACTCGGCAATGTTGCGCTGAGGTTGGTCAGGGAATTGAACCAGTTTCTGGATGTAAACAGGTTGGTCGCTTGCAGGGTGGTGTAATGTTTTGGGAGCTAATGTTTCTGATTGGTCTACATTCGCACAGTAAACATGAAGGGACACGGCATGTTATTTGACGGGTGGTAGCAGTAGTTTATGTACTGAGCTAGGGACAGTGACACCCACACAATCTGCAGTGTTGCCAGTTTGTTTTCGACAATACTAAAATATCTCTGTAGAAAATGATCAGAGACAAAAACTTAAGATACAAAATGTGTTCCAAATACCGAGATCTATCATTGGTTTATGAATTTGCGTATCATAGACAGTTTTAGACATTAAATCGTCGCGTCGGAGTTGTTTGTTGTGTGAAATCGTGTTGAGTGTATCGTTGGAGCCAGTTGTTTGGCAGAGTGAGTAATAGAGCCGTAAACAGTATTTGTATCAAGGTTACGATAGGACAGAACAGCTGTGAGTTGCAACGTCACGACGATAAAAAAGAGGTGTATTTTTGTAATTCAGTAGTCGAAAACACACACAGACACACAATTTTTTCTACAAGTTATTTTTTATCAAAACGTGTATTTTCGGTGAAATGTAGGTATTGAAGTTTTGGGTGGAATGCAACACGTTTACCTAAAATGTGCATGGTAGAGAGAGTAAAAATGGCTAATAACTATGCATTCTCATAATCTGGGACCCATAATATGATTTACATACGATTCAAGTGCTTATGTTCCAACAATTAAAAGATGTTATGCCATTTGAATCCGGTCCCAGCTTATAAAGATACTTCTGTTACCATTGTAACTATATCATAAAGTTAAAACAGTAGCAATATACAACATATTTGCCATCAAGTTACGTTAAGTCGGTTAAGTTCGGGAGTGCTATCCTGTTTTGTGTTTTCAGTGTTTACTGCATGTGAAGTGTTCTATTGCATTTGAAACAGTGACGTTTTTAGAGCCGAGGACGCATACATCAAGTTAGATCCAATGTCAGACATTAACTGATGCACCGTTGATATACACAAGGGAGTAATATAGCCAGGTAAATGGTTTGTTATCTTCATCAGCTAAATATGTCGCTCTCACCATTTTATCTGATTGTTTACATAATATATTGCAGTGAAGCCCATTGTATGCTGGCATATCGCCCATCACACATATCGATTTGTATCGAACTACGTGAGGTCACATCCACACGCTGAAAAAGAACATTTTATTGTTACATACGATGATCGTATTATAAAACTTGGTGGCTATACAATTATTAACTGTTAGTAAAATGTTGGAGCAATTTTTTTAACTTCGTGAGATAACTGGAGGGTGAATAGGGGCAGAGTGTAATTGCATGCAGCACTGCTTAGCCTTGAATGCTTCAAGGGTAGTTTACAGGCTGTAGAGTAGCGATGTAAGAGAAAGCTCTCTTTCTTACTCTGACTTCATGTACGGCACACCTGGAGAACAGTACTCCCAAAGTGTCAAGCCATTTTCGTCCTTCCCCTCCCTTCGTGACCACCAAAGCGGAAAACCGATAGATAATGCTTTCACCTAATACGTGTTTATATGTGTGTGCTAGTAGCTACTGCAAGCAACTAGGGGAGGGCTGCTTGTTCACACCTTTGGAGTACTGTTCCCCAGAGCTTATCTACGGGCTCTCGGCGCAAAAAGACTCAGGAAACCGAAATTAACTACTTCTTCCTTGCAACAGTCTCGGTCACGAACAAAGGGGGTAAATGACAACCGTGCAGACTTTTGCGAGGAGGAGGGGAGGCATATGGCGGCTTGTCGCGAACCGATCTACACATTATTTTAAACTATTCTTCGTCACTGTGTTGTCCGAATTCTGAGGTGTTCACACAATGGAGCCATTTCTACTGTGAATGATCAAAGTTTCTTGTAAGCAGTAAGCAAGTTCAGACAAGCACACAAACAAACCACTGTTTATTGGCCAGGAAACATGGTACTTTGACGTCTGGGATATACTTGCTACTGCGCAACCGCCTTCTTCGTGACGGAGACTAGTGGTCAGAAACATAAAGGTATCCATACTAAAATGAGAGTAGACTATTTTATTAATTTTCTCTCTTTCGGACATTAGTTGTTTATTGTTCGACAACATATAACAGATTATATACATTATTATAAATTAACTGCTGTGTTTGAAATGTTAACAGCGAAGTTTTCAAATATTCGCTTTTCGTTATATATATTCACGCATAATTACTGCATTATTATGATCATTACTGTTGTATTGTAACCCGGCCGCGGTCGCACGCCTCAAAGACGCTCGAGGTTTAGCTACCTCACAACACTGCTTGTAAATACGTGGCCCGGCGACAATGGGGCCGTCAGGACATAGCGTTTCCGCACTATTTGAGACACTTTCGACTGAGGGTGGGGGGGGGGGAGGCGGGGGAGCTTGCCGCGAATGACTAAACAGTACTACAGCAGCATGCAGCTGAAGCAATTGCACATGAAAGTAATTGTTGGCACGTAGCCATAGTTATAGCCAAATCACTTTGTTCGTTATAATGCTAATTTGTATACATATGTCATTAGCAATGTGCACTAAAGTTATGCTAGCGAAATTCACTCCTTCGTGACTTATGCGCATACAAGTTTGCGCAACTTCCCGCACCACCAGGTTTTCAGGTGGAGAGTTGCCACTGCGCAACTATACCTTGTCTCACCCTTAGATGACAGTATGGAGTTAAATGGGATATATCTGTCTCTATCTAGCATAATACAAGTTGCCATTAGCCTCGTCCTTTTCTAACCTCGTGCTGTTAACAGGATCCTAATAGCATGGTGTAAATATTGAGTTGTTATAAATTTCAGGTTTGAACACATTATCCTACGCAGAATTATTTTCTCTATCAGGTTATATCCTTTTTAGAGTCATACATGTCTATAGTCCATATTTCTTCAGAAAACGTTTTTTATTTTCAATAGAAGTCCGATATTTGCTGTTTCTATGCTCATCACGCACTAACTGCTAGATTACGTCTATATTTTTTTCTTAGCTAGAGTAAACTATAGTGCTAATGCCTGCCTACTTGAATTCTCTATGTTTACTCAGTTAAGTGTTACAATTTTTTTAAATTAAATGTTTTCGGAACATTTTATATCTGTGCACTGCAAAAAGTTACGCAGTGTGAAACTTTTTTGTTATTGAGTTTGCATCGGGGATCAAGCGGGAACAAATGTTGTGGAGGGTTGGAGAAGGTTTTCAAGATAAACCAAAAGGCTCTAACCTCTTTCTTTCATCCATCGTATAAGACAAACAAAAGGTATTCATCTATTCAGCGTATTCTCGCGCCATGCCTGACAGAAGATAATATAAGGAGCAGCACTAGCATTAGTTCGAAAGAAGTCGTGTGTGTAACTATGTGGAATCTGTGAGCAGTTATTGCGTTATTTAATATTTTCCGTAAATATTTGTAGTTATGGAGGGGGAAGCTAGGAAGAGATGTAAGATGTAAGGAACGCCAAATAATTATGAATGTGTTAGATTATTTTTCAAGTAAAATTAGTGTTAGTAAGGCAGTAAAAGTAACAGCTAAAGCTATCGGGTGTTTAGAAGCAGTAGTGTATAGGATTAAAACGTAAGTAATGAAAGGATCTCTGAGAACGCCATCGAAAAAGAAAGCAAAAAGGGCGGGAAAAAACGCTAGGTTAACGCAATGTAATGGAATAGTGCAAAGTGGAGTGCGGCGAATTATTCATTCTTTACTGTTTGCAAATAATCCACCCATGCTGAATATAATTTTGTCACGGGTCAACAGTGTTGAGACCTTTCCAAATTTCTCTAGGGCCACTCTTAGTCGGTTCTTACATGATTTGGGGGTTCGAATATGTAAGAAGAGGTAACAAGTGCATATTAATAGAAAGAGACGATATCATCAGTGGCGACATAAATATCTAAAAGACATAAAAAGGTTTAGGGACCAGGGGAAATCAATTGTTCATACAGACGAGTCCTTTATAAATTTAGGTCATTTAGTGAAAAGGCATGGAGGCATACCAAAGTTAAAAGTGTCCGTCAAGCATCAATTGAAGGACTAAGTACAGGACTCGGCCACCTCGGGGTGGCGCGGAGAAATATTCGCAACTAGTAATTGTTGCAACACAGTGCTCCATTTAACATGTACTGTCTTCTAAGGCTGAGATGCGCTTTAGGGGAATTGCTCGTCTTGCCTCACACGTCTCTCTCTCTGTGTGTGTGTGTGTGTGTGTGTGTGTGTGTGTGTGTGTGTGTGTGTGTGTGTCGTCAGAGTTGTAGACATGTAATCGTCTCGTAGGAGTTGTTTGTTGTGTGAAGTAGTTTTTAGTTAAGCCTGTTTGAGTGAGTGCGAGTGTAACTAAACAATGTGTGAGACACAGAGAGTAGAATTGAAAGACCGTGAAGATGTGTCAAGGTTGTGATCGGACAGAACTGGTAAGGTCACGACGAATTTGTGCATTGTGCTAAGGACAAAATAGAGAATTATACTTTTGTGATTCAATTTTAAGGAAAAGAAAGTAGCTCGACTTGTCACTGTCACATTATCATCATCATCACCATCATTATCATTTTAAAGTTACCGGAACATTCATCTTTTCAGGACAAGGGACAACTCAGAGAGAAAGGGGTGGGGGCGGTTTCGAATAACTCAGCCCAATCGAGATTTGAGGTCAGGACTTTCTGAATGCGAGGCAGAACGCTACTCCCTACATGGTAGAAGTGGCTTGCTGATTTATTCTTCTCTATAGCTCTGCATTATTATTTATAATGCTATTGTAAGCCTCAGTGGTTACATAAATCTACATTACAAATTAAAGTTCTAGCAGGATTGCACTGTGCTGAATTGATTTTCTTTTGTGTATATATGCAGAATGTTAATCTGTTTGATACGCTGTGCTTTCTGTAATGCAGATTTAAAGTTACCGCGACGTAAATGAAATGTCTTCATTCGAAGTTAATAATGCAGCGTTCTTTGTAGTTAACAACAAAGTACGCTTGGCTACTTACGAGTACATGTTTAAATGCTAATATATTTTGTAATGAGGCAGAAGAATATTCTTGTAGTTGCGTATCCTATGAGAAGTATCACGTCTAGAGCATACTATACCTTTCGCCACTTGCCCCATTCACTGCGGGGGGCTAAACTCGCTTTAGCTCCACCGAGATTAGCTTTGACATGTCTGCAGTCTCAGTTCTAGCACCACTGGGCGTACTTTGATATGTGTGCAGTCTCAGCTCTAGCACCACTGGGCGTGCTTTGATATGTGTGCAGTCTCAGCTCTAGCACCACTGGACGTGCTTTGATATGTGTGCAGTCTCAGCTCTAGCACCACTGGACGTGCTTTGATATGTGTGCAGTCTCAGCTCTAGCACCACTGGACGTGCTTTGATATGTGTGCAGTCTCAGCTCTAGCACCACTGGACGTGCTTTGACATGCCTGCAGTCTCAGCTCTAGCACCACTGGGCGTGCTTTGACATGCCTGCAGTCTCAGCTCTAGCACCACTGGACGTGCTTTGACATGCCTGCAGTCTCAGCTCTAGCACCACTGGACGTGCTTTGACATGCCTGCAGTCTCAGCTCTAGCACCACTGGGCGTGCTTTGATATGTGTGCAGTCTCAGCTCTAGCACCAGTGGACGTACTTTGACATGCCTGCAGTCACAGCTCTAGCACCACTGGACGTGCTTTGACATGCCTGCAGTCTCAGCTCTAGCACCACTGGATGTGCTTTGACATGCCTGCAGTCTCAGCTCTAGCACCACTGGACGTGCTTTGACATGTCTGCAGTCTCAGCTCTAGCACCACTGGACGTGCTTTGACATGTCTGCAGTCTCAGTTCTAGCACCACTGGACGTGCTTTGACATGCCTGCAGTCTCAGCTCTAGCACCACTGGACGTGCTTTGACATGTCTGCAGTCTCAGCTCTAGCACCACTGGACGTGCTTTGACATGTCTGCAGTCTCAGCTCTAGCACCACTGGACGTGCTTTGACATGCCTGCAGTCTCAGCTCTAGCACCATTGGACGTGCTTTGACATGTCTGCAGTCTCAGCTCTAGCACCACTGGACGTGCTTTGACATGTCTGCAGTCTCAGCTCTAGCACCAGTGGACGTGCTTTGACATGCCTGCAGTCTCAGCTCTAGCACCACTGGACATGCTTTGACATGCCTGCAGTCTCAGCTCTAGCACCACTGGACATGCTTTGACATGCCTGCAGTCTCAGCTCTAGCACCACTGGACATGCTTTGACATGCCTGCAGTCTCAGCTCTAGCACCACTGGACATACTTTGACATGCCTGCAGTCTCAGCTCTAGCACCACTGGACATGCTTTGACATGCCTGCAGTCTCAGCTCTAGCACCACTGGACATGCTTTGACATGCCTGCAGTCTCAGCTCTAGCACCACTGGACATGCTTTGACATGCCTGCAGTCTCAGCTCTAGCACCACTGGACATGCTTTGACATGCCTGCAGTCTCAGCTGTAGCTGGAGTTACGCTCGCTCTAGCGCCCCCAGGATCGCTTTGAGTTGTATGATGAACATGCTAGCCTTTGTGTTGTTGTTAAGATCTCATTAATTTCTAATATTGAATTTCAATGTAGGTTAACATACATAACTACTGCCTACTTCAAATGTATGGTTGTATTAATCATGATTGGGAACGACGGCTGAGGTTTGTAGGTTGAATATATAAAGTACGTTGTATCAAACTAAATTATAAGGGACTTGTGAAACATGTGGTACACCATTTGTATTTCATGCTTTAAGAAGTGGTTAACTTAGTTCAAGTTTTAAGCAGGCGTTTTTATTGTTCCAGGCAAGCGCTGAAGCAGCTGAGTGTGAGCGTGCCGGTGATGACACAGGCCCAGGCCGCGGCCCGTCCCCAGCCGAGCGACCCGGAGCAGCAGCCGGGCTCCAGTAAATCTCGCCAAAAGAAGTTCCACAGGCACTTCAAACAGGTGGCTGCCGAAGAGCGCGTCCTCAACTGTAAGTGACTCACTCACTGTAGCACACACTCTAATGTATTATTATTACCTTTTTGGAGAAATGTCTTTTCAGCTATAATGTCCAACGTTCATTTTTGTTTGTTACATATAACAATGTACAGAGGGATTTTTACATGTGGCGAATAACTTTGCTAGGATCTGCACAAGTGATATCATGCAAATTATGGTGGGTGCAACGTATCTGTTTCTTTCCTGGAAATAAAACAGATACTGCTGATAAAGCACTACGATGTTTACTACACGGAAATCGGAGAGATACTAAGTTGATACCTCTATGGTTTTATAAATACGAAAGTGAAACCGACCATAAACCTCTGCACAATTGCCAGATAATTGATACGTTTGAAAATTAACTCTGTAATATGTATGTGCTTAGGCTTTCATGGCCGGTGTCCATTTGGAATAAAATATCTTCTGGGCTTATAGGCCATGGTCGACTTGTAGGAATTGCTGTGGATGTTTTGCTCAAGCCTGCGTTGAGCATCATCAGAGGACCCAATGATGAGTGAGGGAGGTTGAGGCAGAGGATTTTTAATGCAGCTAAATACTTATTGTGTCTTGTGGTGTAATTTGTTGTTGTTTTCTAGTGCCTTGCATCTGGCAATGAAGCCATTAGCATTGTGGTGTAATTTTAAATTTAAAATCTGACCTGCAATTTTCTACAAAATACAGACAATAAGCTTGGGCTGAGATAAACCGTTTCGATGGATGGGATGGGTGAGATTGAAGACCTGTTAGTTCTTCAGTTTCCTACCTGCGACTAAGTTTCTGAGTGCCACATGGATGCAATATTTGTGGAAGCAAACTTGTTAATATTATCACTAAATCGCGTAAAAAACGTTTTCCTTTAATAAAAAAAAAGTCCATTTCATATTTATATAGCACTTTGATACTCATTTAGCATTTTAAGTGGATTTTGCATTTTATTGCATATTCAAAACACGTTTAAAGTGAATTAATTAATCATTAACAATGTAAATATGCAAGTATAGCATTTTTATATGCAATTTGCACTTTATCACTAATGTGAAAAATCATCACCTCTTGTCATAAATATTTTAAAGAGAAACATAAAAGAAAATGTAGGCCTTTCTATTGGTACTGTTGATTAAATTTTGTAATGCAGTAACTGGAGCAAAGCTGTCATTCGCAACTATTATACCGGGTGGAAGGTAGTGCTTCGGCCATACATCAACCAGGAATTCTACATGATGAGTGAAGCAAATATGTCTAATTCAATTATTGTCCATAAAGAACCATTTTGCCAAAAAAATTGTGGCAAATATTTGGAATATTTGGAGCCACTTAGCTTCTTGATGAATGGATATAAATAATTTATTATTTTACTGTCATACAAAAATTGTGTGAACAAAGCTGTAATGTCTTTTTGTTTCATTGATTTAGTCACAATTTAATGTTAACATGGCATTGCCACCTTACTCTTAGAAATTAAACTTTGCATGACATTTTCACATTAAATTGTGGCTAAATTAATTCGAATAATTACAGCATTGTTCAGACAATGTTTGTGTGACTGTTAGTGCAATAATAAAACATTCATACTCATCCCTCAAGAAGCTAGATGGCTCCAAATTTTTGACCCAAATGATTTTTTTTTTTGGTGAAACAGATCTTTATTGGCAATAATTGTATTGGGCATATTTGTTAGGCTCATCTTGTAGAGTCGCTGGTTGCGTATAGCCAAAGCAGTATATTCCACTCTGTGGTATACAGCCTGATAGTACGTTTTAAATATTTTATCTCATTCAGTATCCAAGACCATGTTCAACATTAGTGAAAAATTTACCTTGTTGCTACTTCTTTCCTCACTTATTATAGGCTTTAACATTTTGCTGGTATTTTCTACATGTTCTGTAAAAATAAGAAATTCCTCTTCAGTCCTTTTCTTCAAATACTGAATTGTAAATAACGTAGGTGTGCTGTATCTCTGATACTTTTTGAAGTTTTAACTCTGTGGCAGTCTGACATTTACATATACATTTTTTCTGCAAAAAAAAAAAAGCAGACATCTGATTTGTGCGATTATTGGCTATAATGACTAAACAGTTGATCCCTTCAATGTTATTATAATCAGTTTGGACCATATTTTCAATCTCAACTAATGGACAATCATACAGTTCACAGAAAGCAACCTAGTCTGTCAAAACTATTTGGTTAACAGTCATCTCAGATCAGAGGTTCAGTATTGTTGGTATTTATGGGTACTCAGTACAAGTCGTCTGAAAGAGCTGCTAAATCTATATTGAAAGTTTCACAGTGATATACACACTCGCAGTGAAGCATGGAGTTTTACAGATGATAGGTTGATCTGTAAGTTTTTAGAATGTCTTACTTGGTGTGAATGTAAGAAAAGTGTTTGCAATTAACAACAAAAAAAAAACACTCCAGAAAGACTCTTTATCTCTACTTTAAATATTCTAGCAGCCAAATTAAACAAAATGGAATTCTCGTTTTTAATACACACACAGAGAAAGCAAATGATATTGCTATATTCTTTCTTGGAAGTTTGAAAACATTGTTGTAATATTAAATTTAAACCAAAAAGGTGAGTTGATTAATATGATATTGCTGTTTATTTGCTCTGGCATCTTTCCAGATTTTTCATTTTGTTAGTTCTATAATGTTTTGAAATCCACACTGATGAACATTATTGCCAGGATGATTCTAGCACAAATACTATCCTGAGTAGGATGATATAAAAATGTTCATAATGTGGGACTATCCTGAAAAATACACATTTATGCTCACCCTACAAATAATTAACATAGACAATGCATCAAACATTGCTTTCTGAAGAAAGCTAAAAGATTCAACCAACTGTCGTTTCATTTCAGCAGTCCATATTCTTGAATCTTAAAAACAGAAATTACTGTGGAAGTGGTATAATATCATTTTCAATGACACTGTTTCAGATTACTCATGCGCTCTGGTTGGAGACATCTTGCTGCAGGGTCATCTTTATATAACCAAGAATTATTTTGCATTTTACTCCAATGTTTTTGGATATGTCACAAAGGTAAATAGTAAACAATTGAAAAAAGATATCCACAAGAATCTCACTTATCTAGCACTTCCTTAATTTGGATTTGTGGTTCGTCTAGATTGATCTTTAGCTTCTCCAATTCAGCACAAATTTGAAACAAGAGAAACTTGCATGCTATTTCAGAAAAACAAAAGTTTTTTTTTTCCTTTCTTCATGTTATTGTCAAAATAAATGTTTGTGCAGATTAGTGTTTAAATTAATTTAATAGGTTTTTATCTGGATTATCTACATTTTATGAATCCAGATTACCTCTAATCCTAACTAGTCTGGATAAATGAGGTTCTTGTGTACTTGAAGGCTGAGCAAAATCGATAAACTATGGTAGACACAAAATTTAATGGCAGCTGATAGATGACTCTTACTATTCCTTTTCCTGTTGTGCAAATAAATTATGTGCATGCAAATTATATTTATATCACCGGCTTTGCAGCATGATTTCACAGCATATTTAACTATACAACACTGCAAGGTATGGCAAATCTGTGGTTGGATTTTCAATCAAGCCACCCACCATTACATTTTGCGACAGCCATAACACTGTTTTAATATATGGCCTTACTGAAGATACACAGAACGTATGAGGGTACTTCGAAAAGTAAGTTGCACATGTTGTCCAATGCTAAGGTCATTGTACAACAAGAATGGTATGTTGTCAGAATAGGGTTCATGTTCTGGAATTCCTGCAAACAGATTTCTGCTATGGTACTGATAATGGCTTATCAGCTGGAAACATACTCCAAAGTTTGCAACATCCCACACAGCATGCATAACACAAGCGTTGCTTCAATGTTTTCGATGGGAGGTATGGAAGCATCCAACATACAGCCCAGATCTTGTACAATGAGATTTCCTCCTTGACCAAGAAGCAGTTTTCTATTGAATTGAATGAATTTGTAGGGGTAGAACGTTCAGACCATATGTTGATTTTCAGTGCATGTAGCATTTGAGACGGGAACTTCTATGTATATATTTGTAATTTTAGATTAAGAATGTACATAAATATAAGATTTTAGATATAAGTATAACTTGGTATTGTGCAATAAAGCTGCCTCTTGGGAGTAGGTTGACCTGAGTGCGTTTCTGAAGGCCAGGGAACAAACAATCTTTTGTCATCCCATGCCGAGGGACATTTGCCAGAAGTCCAAGGACACAGCTGGGGGAAAATACACCCCTCCTCCATAACGGGACTAGAGAGAAAGTGCGGGGGTGAGATATATAAAGAGAATAACGTAGAAGCTGACAGTTGGGTCTGTGTAGCGAAGTTCTGAGGAGGGTAAACCTCGTATCGCTGAATAAGTATAGCTTCGCGCCAAAAAGAAACGTCGAGGTGTAAAATCAACAGTGATTAGTGTAAAGTAAAGCAGATAGCAATCTTAGAACAAAACACCAGAAACTCGCTCAGGTCGGCGCTTCAAGGCATATGAAGTGGTGAAAAATAAACTTAGTAGAAGTCTGTGTTGTGTTGTCATCTAACCTCGCGCCCGAGAAACATCCTCTCATGCCTACCTAAATCTGGCACCCAACGTCCAGAACCCGTTACATACGGCGCCCAAAGTCCCGACCCCGTTACACATTCAATAAAAGTCACTTGGCCTGTTATTATCATGTGTAACTTACTTTTTGAAGTCCCTTCATACCTATTAGGTAGTATTTTAATGTGGTCTAACGAAAGTAGCAATCAACAGTGCATCTTGTTTTAATTTAATTGAATCACATACGTTATGCAACACTGACAAGGTGTAATATGTTGAATGGGTACAGGAACGTAGTAAACAAATAAATTAACAAAAAAAGAAGTTTTGGAGCATAACAAATAAATTCAAGTTTTGTTTATGGATGCTCTTTAACTGCTATGGTTCTTAGTATCCTGTTCTATCTATTTGGCACGAAATACTACTTATATAAGTGCATGTTTGAATCCATTAAGTCCTCCACTTGAGAAGGAAACAAATGAACCACAACCTACATGCCCAGAAAACATATATAATGAAAAATTTTTTGTGAGTCACTTTTTTTTTACAGTCACCTTTACTTTTAAAATATTGTAAAATTTGTAACATTTTCGAGGTCATTCAATCTGATCCTCAGCTGTTGATTGACTGCTCTCTCCCTAGCTGTTTTTGCTTGTTTCTGGGCCCACTAAAGGTGTCATTGGTGGGGTGCAGTACTGGAGGGTGGTATGTGGTCAGCATCCTGAGCCCTCCCAGCTAGTTATGCAGCCTTCTCGACCTGGAGCTGCTACTTCTCCATCAAATAGCTCCTCAATTGGCCCTCCGGGACCTAACGAGGCTGAGTGCAGCCCGTATCAGACCTCCCAGGGGGAAAAAATCCCATGCTGGTACCGGGAATCGAACCCGGTTTCTCCATGTCAAAATCCCACTTTTATATTCTTTAAAATAAACTAACAGAGAACTGACCATTCAGGAGTAAATTACACTTGGAAAAACAAAGTTGAACTTTTCAATTTTGAAATTTCACTGTAAGTACTCAGAACATTGATTTCAAAAGAGATGGTACTATACCAAAATTCTTCTTGGATTGTATTTGAAAATAATTTTTAAAAAAGTATGGTAGTTTTATACTAATAAAAAGCTTTTATTTCTAATCGTTATCAAAGTTAAGCTAATATGAAATAATATTTTGTTGCAGTTACTTATTCCCACTGTGTCAGTACTTAAAATAAGTAAGGAGAAGACAGCACGTATCATTCCTAATGCAGTTGGCGTTGCAACAGAAGATGACAAGCATGTTTTTGGTTCTCTACTGTCTCGAGACTCAACGTACAGGCTCATGGTACAGGTGTGGAAAGCTGCTATGAGTCCAGGACCTCAAATAGCATTGCCTATTACTAAGGTAAATATAAAAAGTAATATATTTGGGAAAGAGAATAATTACAATAAGTGTCATGAGCAAGCCGTTGCTGACTTATTGTATAAGTCATGCAAAATATTCACATTCAAGAAAAAGAAGTCTTTACAAATTATTAAGCTTTAAACATGTATAGAAAATTAAAATTAACAAAGAAATGTTTCCTATTTTTCCTTTTTTTAGTAATGTAAATCACAGCACTAAGTATTTATAAATTTAATATAGTTTAGTAAAACAGCATAATTGTTAAAATAATTATATTCACCACTGTGTTTTGATTATAATATATGTTTGAGGTAATTACACAAGGTTACAAAATTAAAAAATTAGCTTAATTTATTTAAGAACAGCTTTTATTCATCACCATGGTCATCCCCTTATCACGGTAGTAGTGCTGCTACTTACTAAGTGGGGAACCTGGGTTCAATTTCCAGTACTGGAGATTGTAGTGTTAAATGCTCGCTTTTACTACATACAGCACTGCAGGCAGTGACACTGATGATACATGGAATGAAGATGGAGCACTGGTGGAATGAGATGACGGGAAACCAGAGAACCTAGAGGAAACGTGCCTCAGCGCTGCTTCGTCCACCACAAATCCCACATGTGGTTGCCTGGGATCGAATCCGGGCCACTTTGGTAAGAAGCAAATGGTCTAATCACACGGCTGTGGCACAGCCTTCAGTACCGGTGTGGGGATATTCCCCTGCTGAGAGACCTGGTCCGGGATGTACTCAGCTTTGTTAGGTTCCTGAGGAGCTACTTGATTGAAAAGTAGCGGCCCCTGGTCAAGAAGACTGTAGATCCCACCAGGAGGGATCGGGCCACTGACCATGTCCCATCTCAGTACTGCACCCCACCCTGGACGCCTGTGGTGGGCAAAAGTGGGGGGCGCAATGGCCGGGTGGTAAGCCTTGTGACACGGGGGTGAGTGTGATTACTTATCACTAGATGGCACTCTTTTTTTGCATTCGTGTTTTTTCGCTCTATATGGCTTGTATTATCATTTTAATTTCACGATACATATATTTTAATTCATGGTAAATAACACCAAGGGGGTTGTTTTTGCACATTCATTTGTTTTCAAGTTTTGGGAAGTGAGTTTGTTTTCATTTTTTTGCACTATATGGTTTGTATTTTATATATATGTATATCTTGCTATATTTATTTTTTGGTAGTTGTATTTGTTTTTAAATGTATTTAATATACATTTTAATGTATCAGAGTTTAGAATGGAAGATGTTGTGTAATATGGAAACTACAATAGTCACAAAACAGTGATGTTACTTTAATTTTAAATGAAGGCTTTCATGGCCAGAGTCATAATTAGAAGAATATGCTTCCGGGCTGAGAGGCCGTGGTCCACTAGGCTCCTTCACTCTCCCAGATGTTTTGCCTGCAGCTACGGAAAGCATCATCAGTGGTGATGTACAACTCTCCTAGGTCTCTCGATCGCTACTGGATTGCCGGCAGAAAGACAGAGTTTATATGTGGCGGTAGGTACCACCCTTTCGTAACCAGTGGACCACAGCCTCTCAGCCCGGAAGCATATTCTTCTAATTACTTTAATTTTATTTCTTATTGGTACTGTAGTACTCTTAAGAAGTCATATTCAAAGGAAACATTGAAAATCCTTAGTGCAAAGCATTTAGTTTTCCAAGAATTGCTTACCCTTTTCTACTTCCCAAACCAGGACCATCTCTTCACGCTCAGTATGGCCAGAAAAAAAGAGTAAATTGCCAAAAATGCTAATATATAAACCATAGTATATATTTGGAAAACTGAGTGAGATTTTTCATCCTAAAGATGGCCATGGAGTCTACAATGGCCGAAATCTCGACCTTCATAAATCTGACACGGCTGATCACTCGTGAAGCCTTGATCCAGGGAAAATATCAGTTGGGGAATTTAATATCATACTGGCAAGATGGCCATGGTAGCTTAGTGGTTAGAGCAGCCGTTTGATAAGCAGAAGATCCGTGGTTCAAATCCCATATATGGCATTGAATTTTTCAGTCCTGATTCCACTTCTTAGAGAAAAGTCATTATTTGAATTGGTAGATACTGAAAACCAACAAGGGATATGAATTATGTATTTATTTAAATGCAGTAGCACATAAAATATGATGGATTGAAGTTGACTTGACATGCTGATCCACTTTTCAGTATTACCAAATCCTGAAATAATGACTAATGTAGAATTGAGAGTTAGTAATACTAAACTTTTAAATTATTATTTTAACACGTCTTATATTCATTTACTTAAATTGCTTTTTAAGGAAATAAAAGATGAGGTGGATTCTGCTAGTGGGGACATCCATGGTCATGATGATGACGAGTCCTCCCTCTCGGGAAGCGAGCGTTCATGCCCTCCAACACCAATTGACTGTCCAACAGACATCAGCCACTCAGAAAGTAAGTAAGCTTCTATCACTATTTAGTTAGAGGTAGAGCTTAGTGCTACTAGATAACTTATTTTTTGTATAGAAAAGCAATCAGACTTAAAACATTGCATCAATACACTAGCAAGAAACACTGAAAAATAACATGCCCCATTGCAACCTTTAGTTTCATGGTAGACAGTACAGACTATGCAGCATATTTTAATAGGTTCCTCATTACCATCTGAAGGTTATTTAATCCTGGGATATAAAGTACTTACAATAGTAAGTCACCATTGGGGTAATTTGTCTCTAATGTGATACTGCCTTTGTGGTTTACCAGGAGAAATACGAACTGGTTTGAGAATTTAATGCCATTCTGGCAGTTTGTCACATTAGCTCAGTTGGTTAGAGCAGCCGCCCGGTAAGCGGAAGGTCTGTGGTTCAAATCCCAGTTGTGGCATTGAATTTTTAAGTTCCAGTTCTACCTCTCAAACTTTGCCCACACACGGCTTGTGTGTTTAAAAACACCAACAGTAAGTTTGTTGGCATAAATAAATAATAATGTTCCTCATTGTTGATACCATCAGTTTGCCAACTGCCAAGATGGTGGCTAGGCTACCAATGAGTCTGATTGTTTCAAGTACCTAAAGCGCAGGGATTAACCAATGTGATTAAGCAATATGTGAATGGAGCAGCAAGGGATATGAACCATGTGGTTAGCATGTGCCAAGTCAATAACCATATTATTTATTCTATGGTTGTTCTGAGTGCTTATGTATACTAAACGTTCTTACAATGACAGTCACATATTGTTTGCTATTTTAACTTTCTTCCAGGCCAAATTATGGACTTGCAGTCCAGTAATATCAACTCGACTTCAAATGTACATGCAATTTAACAGCATCGTAAATGCTTTTGTAAATAATAGACAAATCTTAATTCAATAAATCGAAAGTAACATTTTTCTTTTTAAATTTTTTTATTTACTGGAGTAGGTGTTTGTATTGCAGTGTCAGCATTGCCTTTGCTTCCCCTCTCCTTTCATTTCAGCTACAAATAGTGAAATGCCGGGATTAGGATGAACTTAATGTAACATGACTTAACACAAAGGCACTAAGATGAAGTAAGAAACCAGAAGGGCTATTAGGATGCGCTTAATTTAACATAATGGGAATGATTCTGATTGGCTGTTCTCTGCTTGGCAGACATGGCAGATATTGGAAGGGCTCTCTTTTTCTAATCATTTCCAAGAATGAAAAGAAAGAGAAAATGATAATGTGAAGTAAAAACATTTTTAAATGCCAAATAAAGTGCAATGGATATGCCATAACCTATTTTAGGAGCTAAACAGAAGAAACAGGAGTTTTGATGCAAATAATTACACTTCTCACTGATTGGTTCAAATTAGTAACCTGACCTCCAAACTTGACATAACATGAAGAAAAAGTTTGACATTGCTAAACTCTTACATTACATCACATTAAGTCAAGTCACATTGTCGACCCCTTACTCAGGGGTCTCCGTCTAGGGGATATGTGAATGGCGACCACAAGGTACCCAAGCTGAGCAGAACATTACTTCCACTTACTGGTGTTTTGCTCCTCACTGTAGCTTTTCTATCTGACCATACCTTGGTCATCTCTTGTTCTCTTCCGACCCCGATGCTGTTAGGTTCCCGAGGGCTAGGGAGTCTTTATTTTTCCAACCTCTCCATTTCTCTAATTTCTCTATAAACCCTTAACCCCTAACATGCTGACCTGTCATGGCATGTAATACGTCCTCTGATTGGTAATCAGAGGATATGGTCGGTGAATTTATTTTGATAATCCTCCCGGTCAGGTCGGTGAGACCCGTAAACCGACAGGTGTGGTCCTCCAGACATTCTGGGGGTTGTGAGAGAGCGATGTGACCGCCAAAACATAAAAATATGGTGCTCTCTAAAAAGCGGTTACTATTACTGCTATTGGTCTCTTCAATATCAGTGAAAAATATTGGAGAGCAAGAGGATTAATGACTTCATTGTCAGAAATCCAGCATTAGCTAACAACAACAACAACATTGTCGACCCCAAATTGCTCCATTTAATATAATATATCAGGCTTTCTCATTAAGTCCTGTAGCATTGTAACATTGCGTTTAGCTCATCATTATCCTGGCATAACATGGCTGTGGTTCAATATGCTCAAACTCGCTCTTACTCCCACTAGTCGCTGAAATAACATGGCCAGTCTTAAATAATTTATTCTTCACATAATAGATGCATTGTTTATTTTTACTTCATGAAGAAAGCATAAAATGTATAATGATTATGTGATGAAATATGGTAACAGTAAAGAGCAAATATTTTTTTCTGTCATTCCATCACTTGTGTTTTAGCAGGCTGTCCAAAACTACCAAACGGCAATGCTGGCGAGATGGCGGAGAAGCCAATACAATTTCATCTCAAAAGCAGTTCAATGGGGAGTACATCCTCAACAATGCCAAGGCCGACACTTATCTTAGTGGTATCAACAGGCCTGCTTGTTCTTCTGTTCCTCTCAGCAGCTTTCCTATTGTACCGCATTGGTAGGATACACCATCAGTTTACGGAGAACCCAGTTCTTACGGGAAGGTGAGTTTCTAGAATGTGGGAGGGGGGGGAAAGCGAGAAAAAGCTCTTTCATAGCTGTGCAGGTACTCCTAAACTTGATCATAAACATGTAATGATATTAAATAAAATTCAAATGATAAGGACTTCATCATTTGTATACTCACTTATGTGTCACCATGACTGCTATCCCTAAAGATTAAAAAGTTAATCCTATTTGCAGGATGGTGTATTCTCCCAGTGAGGATGTGTACCAAGAAATTCTTAAATGGCAGACACAGCTTCATTCCAAATCAGCAGTTGAAATGCAAGACTTCTTAAATGCAAACTTGGACCAGCTGGCTAAGGTATGTATGTACTTTATCTTTAAAAATTCTCAGTAGGACACTACATGGTACAGTAGAATGCTGATTACTCGACCTTCTATAACTCAACATTCTGTGTAACTTGATCTTTCTTATTTTAAGTTTTTTTTTCTTCGCTGTTAAACTTGATGTAAGAATTTCTGTTATCTACTATATGGTATGAATACTATGGTATGAATAGTATAGGTAAATTTTAACTAATGTATGTATACAACCTACTGCATTCTCCCTCACAGTAACAAAAGGGCTGACTGTGTACTGACCTTTGATATCTAGTGAGAACATATGCAGCTGGCAGAACATTCTCACGAAACCAAAAGCTTGTCGCTAATAATGTGAATAACAGTGCAAACACTGGTTAGGAAGGTTTGAAGGTTTATTGCATTACCCAGTACAAAGGTAGTTTTAAATGTGACAAATTGTGCAGCTGTTTATGATCGTGTTTACTTTTGTATTTATAAGACCATAGGGTGTCAGGTAACCTCCATATAGTACATAAACATCGTAGACTGTGCATGATTAAGTACAGTGCTATCTCACATTATCAACAGTGTCTTGTTTATTTTAAGGAAGGAAACAGAGACATTACCTCCATCATCAATTTGCATGTCACTCATGCAGATCCTAGCAAACTTATTTGCCATGTCTAAAAATACCCCTGTACGCCGTAAGCTAAACTTTAAATTACATATTTCTGGTTATAGTGCAGCTTCCAAGATTTCACTTACTGTTTGTGTTCTGGTGAGTTGTGATTGTGCCCGTGAAAATGTCAAAGGAGAAGGAAAAAACAAGTTAACATGACAATTGAAATTAAATTGGATGTGTTAAGGAGACCTGATAAAGGGGAACATATTAGTAATAAAGTTTAGAATATATTACACTTTTGTTTCCTATACTGTGCTAGAATATGTATTAATGTAATTTGCAGTATTATGTTACGAGTTGTGAATAATAGACCCCTAATTCTGTAAAACTTGACAGTCTCTAAGTCCACATTAGGTCTAGTTATCAGGATTCCACTGTACCTCTTTTGTCTATGCCACCTTGCTGAGGTAGAAGAGGCACTGTATATTTTACTCAAATTCAGTATAACATTTTTACCGGTTTCAAAACATAGCATATTTAAAAAAATTGTGTGCGTGGAGAAATAGAAACCCTTTTAGGGTACTCTAGGGGTATTTAAAAAAGGTAAATGTCTCTTTATCTATTACAATCAACAAAATAATCACTTAGTTTGGCAAGTCTAGTGATAGTAATGCTTTTCCTGTTGTCTTGAACAAATACAAGAAACCCAAGGACTGCCCTCATTTCTCATTTTCCTGTTATATTTGGATTATTCTTTGCTTTTGATTCCATTGAATTACTGCTGGTGAATTGCAAAGAAAAGAACTTAAAATTATAGTAACTGAATCAATGTTAAGTGCTCATAATTCTCTACTACCAAATTGCTAGCAGAACCTATTGTCTTGCATTAATGTGGTAGGCGGAGCAATATGAGTGCTTAACGACAGTTCATTTTTAATAATTTAATTATTTGCTTCTCTATGAAAATTTTAATAAATTTAGATTAGAAAAGAAAATCTTGTTTTCAGGTGCGGCAATCCTTAGAAGCTCTCTCTCATCTAATTGTTCCTGACGAAAAAGGCAAAAATCATTCACCACCAACAATGAGTGGACCTTCATCTCAACAAAGCATTAGTTCACAGCAGCATCAACAGACTTCTGCACCTCTACCTCGTGAGAAGCACAGTTAGCAGTGGGAATATGTGCTCGTCATCTCTTGGAATTTCAATTTGTCATCCATTGTTGGACAAAACAAACAAACGAAAAAATGAACAAAAGCTTTATCATCTAAATGAGTTCCAAAGTTTATTAAACATTCTGAATGCGGAAGAGCCTCGATGGTTCTCTCTTTATTAATCTTTTTTATTTCCCACAGAAGCTAGGCAATGATGTGTGAATAGTTTGCAATGAAAACACAACAAATGGCTACTGCATATCTGCAGCACAAGAATTGTTAGAATAACAGTTTTGCTCTTGAGGTATTCTTGTGATTAGGGGTAGGCAAAACATACAGTTTTGCAGATTTAGCCTTAAAACTAAATGAAAAAGCTAATCTCAAAAAAAATAGAAGAATCATTACACAATATAGTGGTGTTATCTAAAGAATGCCTTTTGCAGAAAACAGAATTTGCTTACGCTGTATGTTTTAAGGGATGCTGCTTCAGAGCCTACATCCAGAATGCTTAATACCTCATAGTGGATTGTGACATGTTAACACAACGAATCCAATGCAGGCATGAGTTTGTAGTTTATGAGGCAGGTTTATGGAACGATTCCGGAATACCATTCTCTCTGCATATCATAGGAGCAACAAGCTCAGTTGCTAATTCTGTCAAGAGGAGCTGCAGTTTATGAAAACTATGGCACTTGTGAATTTTAAATGGACTTTTGCGCTTTTAAGATTACACATTTGTTAATTTACAAGAGAAATTTAGCCATGGTAGCAAGCAAAACAGATGCAAAAGTTATATTGGCGACAGCGTCTCAGTGCTATAAGAATAAACATGTGCAGCTAAAGTTGTTTCTTGCCAAATGAAATTTCTTGTTCACCTCAATATAAAACACCTTGCACTTCATTGCACACTTGAATTACACTTCTTTGTTTAAGATACATTATTGTTCTAAATTCTATGATGATGCATAGTGCGTTATTAATCTTACTTCATATGATGGATGGTGAGTTGGAATAGTGAACAATTGCCAAAAGAGTTGACGGGTGCTGAATTTAGTACAAATACCAAAAGGATGAACTGACGTAATGAACACATACTGTTGAAAGTGTAAGGAACCAGGAAGAGTAATAACAGTATATTGTTACATATGTATATATATATTTTTGGTTCTTCATGTTTGCATATAGTGAAACATTTCATCACTTTCTGAAAATGGCATGAGGAGTTTTTAAGCTTTCCAATTTTACTTTGCTGTCAGCCTCCATTATTGGTACACATATGTTTGCTAAACATGTTATAGCAGTTAGAAAATCAATTTAAAATATTGCCACTTTCTCACAGTAACAAAACAAAATAAGATCCATAAAAGTTAACGTTGCAACTTGAGTTTTGGAACACTTTTGCTTCACTTACACTATAAATTAACAGGACATGACACCAAGTTCATCAGAGGGGAGAAGATATAAAAGTTAAATTTTTTTTTTTTTTGTGTGTGTGTATGTTAAAAATCTAGACTGCATCCATGGCCTGGTGCTTAGTATGCTAGTCTCCAATGTCAGAGGTCCTGGGTTTGATTCATGCCTGGAAAGCGGGTATTTTTCTTCACAAAGGATTATTTCTTATAATCTTTCTACTCTGGGAGAATGAATATGTGTGCATGTGCCTGAGTCATTTAATACTAAATGTAATAATTACGGTAAACAAGCGAGCACCATTGCTAACGCCTGCCTCGGTAGCGTGATGGTTAGCATGTTTCCCTCACGTTCAAGAGTTCACAAATTCGAATCTTGCTTAGGGTGAGTTATCCGGGTAAGGTTTATTCCGAGGTTTTCCCTTATCCTGAGAAGATGAATGTCGGGTAACTTATAGCTCCATGGACCTTGGGCTCATTTGAGCATCATTTCACCCGTTTCATTCATTCACCATCTGATATGACAGTATGGAGGACATTAATAATAATAAAAAAAAACATCGTCAACAGCAATTGTTTCAAATGGTTGGTTATGAGCTGAGGTGTATATACAGGCAAATGTATATAAACACACAAACTGAATATAATTAATAATTAATTTAATGTTTCCTGGTATCCTCCACAAAGGATACAATTTTAAATCCATCTGGTTACTTCCATAACATTTTTAATGGATAATTTTGCAAAGACAACAGCATTGAAACTAAAAAGAGCAAAAGATACAGGTGTGTAACTTAATGCTTGCAAATGATTGAGGCACAATGTGTGTAGAAAATTGTAAAAGTCTTAGAGCAAATCACATGTTACTTGTTTTTTACATATTCATTGGTTCACTGGATAACCACATTGGGTTCCTCTCTTTTATTCATATTCCAACCTAAAAAGAAAACAAAGAGATCTATATTTCCAGGAGTAAAACAAGGCCTTAGCAGAATCATACATAATAAGTTTGGTTTTATATCATTCCTGTTAACAGTCTTTGTGGTTTGTGCTTGGTATGTTCTTGGGATGCCAGGGTTTTAAAAATCCAATAGTTCAATTGTCGGCA
Source organism: Tenodera sinensis (assembly GCA_030765045.1). Taxonomy (NCBI): domain Eukaryota; kingdom Metazoa; phylum Arthropoda; class Insecta; order Mantodea; family Mantidae; genus Tenodera; species Tenodera sinensis. Next base: position 157,753,994 of record CM060967.1, on the reverse strand, counting down.
GTTTTTCTTGAAGAACTTTAAAAGCTTAAAACCTTTAAGTGATTGGCCTCTACATGTGTATTTTATTTTTTCATCAAATTGGTTCATTGATTCACCAGATGTTATTAATTGTTAGGGATATTAACATGCAGAAAAGAAAACAAAAACTGGAGTTTACTAATACATTTAAATGAACTCACTGCTTCATTCTTTTATCACAGTGGTTTGCATTCATGCTAGTTGAAATCTAATGTTTCAAGATGAGTTATATATTGGTTGAGCAATCCTTGATGGGACTGATTTCATGGTGGGGGAGGTCATCAAGGCTTGCTGCTGTGCTGGTGGGGACAGGAGGTCCACAGTAAATATAGTATGATTTATGAGATTTGAAGCTTTCAGAGTGATAATTATTAATTAGCACTTTGAGTTACCAGCTGTGTGATACCTATAAAATTGTTCTAACTTTCGGCCATACTAAATTCCATGGCTATCATCAGGTAATAAATAATTGCAACTTATGGCCTTCATCAGGAACTGCATAAGAAATAAACATCCATCTCAAAATCATTACCACCTTTTAAATATTCTTGTCTAAGCTGTGCTCAGTCATAGGCCACTGTCCCTATTAAAATTATTTGGTTCCAGTTTAATTTCAATCACATCTTTTGCAAGTCTGTCATAATGTTGGTTACTGCATTGTAAAACCATGACATCAAGTAAAATTTTGTGATGATTGTCAAGACTCTGCTGTGCTTTTGCTGATTTTTCTGGTTGTAGTAGTCCTTAATTGCGTTTGTATTCATCGAGTCTCTCTTCAGTCATAAGACCTGTCTGTCATATATATGTCTTTCCACATTGGCAAGAAATTTTATAATCATCAGGTGTTTTAAAACAAAGATTGTTCTTAACTGGTCTCACATACTGTCTCAGCTTTTTTGGTTGCAGGAATATCATTTTAATGTTATATTTTGTGAGTGTCTGTACAATTTTATTTGAGACTGTACTGTGGAAGGGGATAAACTAAAGATTTTTGTAGATATTACACGGCTTGTAACCTGGGAGGTGCTAATTAAGAGTATGATTTGTCGTGTAAGTTATTTTTAACACACATAACATAAACACTTAAAAGAAAAATAAATTACTCACATATATCAACCAAGGAGAAGTTATAACTGCCTTCTTTCGTTGTTCAAGCAATACTTAGGAAATTGGCCCTTACAAGTAATTTGTCATATCAGACAATGAATGAAATAGATGAAATGCTGCTCAAATGAGCTTAAAATTACGTGACATTCATCTTCTCAGGATAAGGGCAAACCTCGGAAAAAAACTTTATCCAGATAACTTGCCCTAACCGAGATTCGAACTCGGGGCCTCTTGGATGTGAGGCAGACATGCTACCATATAGGCAGTCTCCTTTACACTTTGCTGTCCCCTCTCAGGAATAGCAATTTATTGACAAATGTTTCTTTAAACATCATTTAAACTGCATGGACTCGTTTTGTAAACTTTCTCTTTTACTGCTTTCCAACCCCTGGGATAAAAATTTCAGGTGGTTAAATCAGGTGAACCACTTAAAAATAACATTCCTCAAGGAATTGCTGCCAGTTTTTATTTTTAAGTTCGAGTAAATTGTGTGGGCTTGTTTTGTAAACTTTCTCTTTTTAAATGTCTCCAGAGATAAAAATTGTAAGGGGTTAAATAAGGGGCATGACTGTTCACCCCATAGTATCACTTTTGTTCAAATTTCTCAAGATTCTGAGTTGTTATTGAATGTTGTATTTTAATACCTCATTGTTAAAAATGACTATTACTCTGGGACTTGTCTTTTACCACCTCCAGGTTTTTGTCTAAAGATTTTTACTGTTTGATTTAAGAATTTAATCTATAAATAAGGAAAAGAAAGAGAGATTATGTCATGTTAAAGCACATCAAAAATGTTAATGTACCTATTTTATTATTGTGATAAATTCTGGCTCATTGAGTTTTTCTTTTCATCTCCTCATGCCATTTTCAGCTTAAAAAAGAACTCATTTCTTATGACTGCAGTTAATGGTGCTGTCTCATGATTTCATCTGACAATTTTAATTAAATTAAAACATTCAACAGCTATAAGATATAATACCTAATGAGCTACAAAGTAGAGTGACACCGTATTAGAATCACATTCCATGCTTATTAAATTTTGCATCAAACAACTTGCACTAACAAGGAAAGTATTTTGTCACTTTAAATTCATACTGTAGTTCCTTATACTAGGGATATAATTAATACCTATTAAAATAAAGGAGCATGCAGAGTTTCTGTATGCATGCCATTTCTTTATATAAGAACAACTAGTCATTACTGTGTACATACGTGTATAAAAGATGCAACAGAATTATTTAATATCAATCTATGAATTTCTTGCCATCCATATTGGGGCCAAAAGCTTTATGTGCCTATAAGAATATCATGCTCATTATTGCAGCGGAGACATAAGTTTCCATTTAGTTTTCTTGTTGAAAATATTTCTGCATTTATGTAATAATAATCATAACACTTAATGTTGTTTATTCATCAATGATAATATGAATCCATCATTGAGTTGCTGCTTTTAGCTCTTAACGTTGGCACATTTTATTAATTTATAACCCTGCTTAACTGCTTCCTTGTAGAAGCATTTTAATTTCAAAATGGAAATGCTTCATGTAAATACTGATCATATAAATGTTATACTTCTTGAGGGTTAAGCAAATATGCAATTGGTTTCATTTTTGTCTCTATGTCATTGTAGCATTTGAAACAAAATATTTATATTCCTTTTGGATAAAAATTGGTTGCTGTTTAACTCTTGACATGCATACAGAAAATGTTCTATTGGAAAGAAAAATATTAACAATCACAGATTCTTTAGTTGCTTAAGTGCATGTCTGTTTATAAAAGTTCTGCATTGCTAAAAATCTTTATACCAAACATTTTAACAATAAGAAATACGTTGTTATCTTTTTACATTTTATGAATGTAAATATCCAGCTTTTAAAAAAAGTATTCTTAGTTTTATTTAGATTTTTAAAATTATTTTTCTAAACATGTCAGATGAATATCTCACATCCTGAGGCAGTTTCATAGTTACCCAAATATTAAACATTTGTATAATGACATGTTTATTTGGACTTCGTTTTACTAGAGCATTTCAGTCTATCTTCTGTTGACATATTAAATATATTATTATATTTTCATGTATTATTTATGACTCTTTAAGTGTATTGTAGCAAATATTTTTATGTGCTATTCTTGTAATAAATGTAGATATTTGTAAGTAAATATCTGTTGGCACAGGCTTTGTAAATACAGCCAAAATTAGTGACATTTTTATTTGCTGTGCTATTGATCCTATGATGTGAAAGACAGTGTTAATTTGCCATTTGAGAATAAATGAAGTTTCCTCAATCAGAGTGGCAATAAAAACTGAAGCATGTATATAAACTATGGTTACAGAGAAATGTGGATAAGTGCAATGAACATTATAATATGTATTATAAATATTCCGTATGGAATACATTTAATTGAACATTATATCTGTGATAATAAAGGGAAGGGAGAAAAATCTGCAGATCTGCACATTTTGTAAAAGCACAGCTATCTAATAATGATATGCATAGTGCATGGCACTTTCTTTGCAGTTGTGTCACTGGTTGTGATCCCTGAAGGAACCCAAAAGTTGGTGCTCATAAGTTATGTAAATATTAGGCAATCACATAGTATTCACGATCTGACTGTCAGCAGGTAGCTGATTGTGTGAGCACATGCTCACAATACATGTTCTGCATAATAAATAGATGAGTGAAGCTAGTAAACTGTTAAATTGACTCCACCGTTCATTAAGTGGAGGAAATATCTCAGGCTTTTGAACTGTTTAAATATTGATTCGTACACAAGAAGCTCAAAAATATCTTAAACAATAAAATCTTGTGAAAGAGGTCATTATCTTCAAAACCTGTTATATAAAAAATCATGGCAAGCATGATGCTGAATTTACTGTTGGTTGAAGTGCAGCCTAGAACGGGAACAGTCACATATGCCCCATAAAGTGCAAAACAAATGGATCAACATGTCAGTCATACAGGAACTTAATATGCATTTTGCCAACATTTCATATAATATTCTATTTTAAAAAATATGTTATACCTACTTCTAAATTTATATGTGGCAACTACTAATGGCAACTATAATTATTGAGAGTTTACATTCTAGATACAAACAGGACATACATTAAGTAAAATAAAAAAGGAGTACTTGCTGCTTTGAAAAAACATTTCTGGCAAATTGAATGATGGGATATGTTTATAATTTTGCCAACCTATTTTTTTGGATGTTTAAGTTGTAATTAAATTGTGCAAATGTTTTGACATTCTCTAACTAAATAGAAGTTTTGTACTTCTTCAGCATATTTGGAAGATGTATGCAATGATATAGTTACTATCAATAAATATACCTTAGTCAGATTAGATATGCAACACACCACTTAATACACTTTTTCTCAATGAGATAAGTTTTGGAAACATTTGCTTCCAAAACATGTTGCATTAAAAAATGTGATGTGTTGCACTCACATGACTTTCTCTACTCTTGTACTAACCATTCTTACAAACTCTTATTACTATATCTTCTTTGCGTTAGTTGAGATACTCATTTGTACAAATTATCTTATCGTTTATTTCCTGGTAAGGTTACAGGAATATTAGAATACAGTAGGCTTCGAGCAATAGTAAAATATTTTAAAGCTTTGAGATCCCATTCTCTTTGCACACTTAACATATAAAAAAATGAACAATGTTCCATTTCACGAAAGTTTTCCGAAACTCACACACATAACAAGGAATATCTCTAAAATGGTTTCACTCTACAAAAAAATTTATTTGGACATAAATTGTGTGTTTTAGCGAGACCTACATTTACTGTAGAGTAAGATTTTGTCTATCTCTTACGGTTTACAAGTTATTCAAAAGTCATCCAGAGTAAACAGGACTACATAGGATATAGCCAGAAAATTCAAAATATACATTTAATTTGTCATACAAATATGTTAAACTTATGGCATTTTAATCAAATTGTTAGAACCATTTTCAAGAAAATCAAAATTTTTGAAAAATTTTCCATGTAACGGGTAGTTTAGGGTGACACTATTTTCTTCAAAATCTTTGTGTCGCATCCTTGAAAGACATTAAACTTAAATACCAACTTTGGTTTTTAACCGACTTATCGTTTTTGAGTTATGATGTCCACAGCCACACACACACAGAGACCTTTTTCTAAAAATGCCTTTTTTGGATTTAGGGAGTCTCAAAACATATATTTTCAGTGAAATCTCGACATCGAATTTTTGGGTGGAGTACAATATTTCCTTTTCTTACCAGTAGAGAAAGTAAAAAGGTGTTAAATGGTACATTGTGCATCTAATTTAATTCAAGGTATATTCATCGGCCCCATTTTGTTTTGTTTTGCTAGTTAACAGATCACAAATGTCACAAACTAAATGTTGAAAATGCAGCACTATAAAAATGCCTGTAAAGTGATTCCATCCAATTTTGCATATTTGTGTTCATGAAGTTACTTTTAAGTACTAAAAAGGATGTAGATATATTTTCAATTTGCTACCTCCTAAAAATGCAAGTTTGCATCTAAATCGCATGTATTTTATTTTGTTTGTATACAAGGTCAATCCAGAAAGTAACCTCCATTGTCACGTAGCGGAGATAGCACAGCATGTTTTTACATCAACATGCACCATAATTCAGCATGTGTCAAGCGGCACTGGCAAGAATATCACACTGCTGTGTATTTGCTCATCATATAACAAACTAAATGCAGTGCTTGAAAATGCCACCAAATGTGAGGTTTGTGAGCTATAAGACTTGTTTAAAAACCTTATAAAGAAAACAAGAAGTTTTATGACACTTCATGTGGCTGAAAAGATGATCACTCTGCGCAAAGCTGTACAGGGATGATCAAACTATCCCAATTAAATTTATTGAAAGGTTCCTGAGTGTTTCAAGCGATGACAAGTCATACTGGCTGTCAGCATACCATGACAGTTATTTTGAATGGCTCGTCTAAGACCTCTTACAACACTACGCACCTAGCATTTGGCATGCATTTTCTAATGCGGCACTCAATGTATAAAGTTATGGTGAGTGGGCACGATGACGTTTTCACTAGTACTCAGTCACACTGCATGGTGATGTAAAAATAGTGCTGCTATCTCCACTACTTCCTGCACTACCTGACAACAGCGGTTACTTCTTGGATTGCCCTCATAGTTTTTATACTTAATGTTATAGAAACAGCTGTCAGACTGCAACATTCGGTACCAGCAGGTCAAGATACACTGTGTGTGTCAACTTTGTTGTGAGATATATTGTGTTTGTGCCTCATGTATGTGAACTAAACATCACTACGCAAAGTGATCTATGAGTAAATTTGCTTATTTATGTTCTAGTAAATTAGCAATTTTGTTATGGAACAAGATCACTTTTTAATTAGTAAAAGCATAGCAAATAGTTTATAGTTAACTTTTTAGTCAACTATTAAAGTATTAATTTGTTGAATTGTGAGTGAAGTTACATCATCATGAGGAAAAATGCTTTGCATTAAGTAAGATAAATGGCTAAATTCATGCATACAACATGTTTTCAATTATGTTGTGGTTAATGTGTATTTGTACAGTAAGTAGAGCCAACCACACACCAGTAAATGGTTTACAACCATTGACAATGGTAACGATAACCAGAAACACATGTATTCAAATGGGAGTGTTCACAATTGACAGAAAACTTTCTGGGGCCCTGGGAACGGGAGAGCTGACTTGGGTAAGTTTTAACTTTTGCTTCCCGTTACTAGGCGTGCCATGTTAGATTCATATTGAGCATATTAGACTTTTCACTGTAGAAATTAATCAAGGCAGCTGTGCCATTAAACAGCCATTAGAACTCTTTCTAGTTGCAAACTAGAAAAAATATAATTGGTCAGTTAGAAACAAATGAATTCCCAATGCACAATATCAACCTCCATTTTCTGGTATCTTGTTGTTATTGTTCCCGAGCTATTATGAACTAAAATATTGAGTGCTTAATTTTGCCTTCCTTTCTGTTGCTGGAATGGTTATGGTTCCCGTTGTCAGGTGGTTATTGGTTGTTTTAAATCTGTAATAGTCACAAAAGAACCCACCACAACCATGATTTTTTTTCGGGGGGGGGGGGGGGGGTGGTATAATCAGGATTTAGATTAAGCAGAAACTTAAATTGTTATATAACTAGGGAACTTTAATTATTAAATTCACATTTTAAATCATTGTATTCAATGAATCTATCATACTGATTGTGGAAGTCAGAACTGAAGTGCTAATTTTCTGACGTTGAACAGTGTCAATTGGAAACAACTGAATATGGGAATCCCATTGGTATGGTATCCATGGTTATGTTGTTGGTGTTATTGGCTTACCTCACAGTCAATTGGTATTTCTTGATTGTTATCATGTTTATTTACTGCTGTTTTCTGTTATTCCCTGTGTTTGGTGTTATTTGTTTTTTATTTATTGTGTTATTTATGCACTTGTTGAAATATATTCCTGCTAATCTATTGCATTCCTCTGTAGTGGTGAGTTTGGCCGCTAACCTGTCAGACCCCAATTCTCAACATTTTGGGGGGTGTTATATCTCCTCCTTCCATCTTTTTTAAAACAAACTTTTCTAATAAAGTATACACAGTACATACATTCTTGTCTTTTTTTCATCCTTCACATCAAAATTGTTATTGCCTTTTGTTTTCAACTGCTATAACCATATGAAGTATAGCTCAAATAAATAGTAAACTACAAATATCTTTTATAGGAACTCCATGTCATTTTCAGTCACTAATGGACCCCAGTGGAAAACCTAGATAAGTAGAGTAAGAATTATGGTTGACTGACACACATGTTGGTGGTGAGTGAACCATATATGCTGCATCCAGTTACTGAGTGATACCATTCAAACATTGTGACTCTCATGAAAAACAATCCACCTGCATGAGTACCATCATGTCTTACTTTATACATTTGCAATTATTTACTAGCTAATCACAATGTGTTATGGTGTGGTATGTGTGACTTAGGCTTTTAAGATATTTTTGGCACTCAGTGTGGAAAATATTAAAAAATAAACTGTGATGAGTATACAATTTTAATTATACTAGTTTTGGAATAGATCAGGGCCTCTCAAGATGCATGCTCTGGTGCATTGCAAGGTGCAAAATGGGACTATGAAAAATTGCTTGGTGCAAACCACCATTCACCCTTTCCTTTAAGCTTGTCTCTCTTAATTTGCTGTCACACCCTTCCTCACTTTCAGAGCTGTTTCTGCCTCACTGAGGTACATAGTCTTAAACTGATTGCTTTGGTTTTTAATACCAAATCTGGTCTTTTAATAATGTTGAAGGCACTGATACAAACCTCAGTTTTGGATAAAGAATGCTTTTCTGCAAGATGTAGCGACCTCTTTAGTTCTTCCTCTCTAGCATCCCCTATGATTTCACCATATATTTCTAGACATACTTTATTATACTGTCCCTCAAAAATGATTTTCTCACACATGTAATTATGGTACCGCAGATGAAGCATTTGCCCTCTATCATGACAGTTTTCAAAAAAACAAGGTTTCCACTCTGATTTAAATGGACTTTCAGTATTCTTTGCTTTCTTTGGAGCAAGTTCCTCCATAATTATTTCTATTGCCTGTATCTATTTCACTGATAAGCAAGCCATCTGTCAATACAAGTTTCGTCAAGTCTTCATTCTTTGCTTTGCAGAAAGCAAATTGCACCGAGCTTAATCAAGTCACCACAATGCACGGTGCAAGAAACCTCTGCACCTTGGATTGCACCCAGTGTGATTTTATGCTTTAAGGGGCCCTGGAGTAGATTATCTTTTCTTTTTCTTTGCACAGTTATGATTATCATAAAAAATTTCATGACACCACAAATATGCAAAACAATAAGATTACATTTATTCCTCCATTATTTGCTTCATTGGATGGTTAGCTGTTATGTTTTAAAAGTTTTGAATTTGATGTCTGGATCAGGGATATGCAACCAGTGACTTTATGGATTGCTGAAGTTTGAAAATAAAAGTACAGTCAGAAAAGTATATCATGATTTCTCTATTTAAAAGGAATATCACATTTAAAGTAGAGAAAATCTTTCATTTGTCAATTTACATTTAAATAAACAATAACAATTATTTTCTCCTTTGATCTTGAATATAGTGAGGTGAAATGTGTTATTTATTGTGATTTAATCACCAACATTTTAGAATTGATAAAATGTTATAAAGGCTAGAATATATTATGTATTCAGTAAAAAACCGCCAAAAATTCTGCTTTATGTTGCAGTAAGTATTTATCCTTCTGAAGTCAAAGTTCGATTTATTAACATTCTTATGTTTTTAATGGCAATGAACGTTAATGAAGGAGGCTGTTTAAAATAAATGATTCTTTGTAATTAAATCTTATTGACATCATGTTAAGTTTCAACAGAAACACAACTGTTACATTTTGTGTGTGATTACATAATCACTCTAGGTAGAGACATTGTGAATTTTGTTGTTTTAAAATTGTTTGTTACATTTTTAGTGATTAAAATGATATTTAAAAGAAGTGTTTGGAGTTAATATTGACAAAAAAAAGTGAAGTGAATAATACACCAAGTATTACCATATTGAAAATTTAAAGTACTAATTAACATTCCTAGCAGAATTTTATTGTTCGCTGAAAAGTTAAATTGAATAACTCTTTTTGATGTAGCAGAGCACCCATCATCAAGCTGCAGTTTTATTGAAAAATATAAGAAAATCAATCTCTTTCAAGAAGCATGATCTAATTTAATTGCATCACCTTTCTCCTTTCTTTTCCCTTCCCTAAACCTTTTTCTTTTATTTGTCATTTCTTCTTGATGCTATAGGTGTAGAATGACTGTTTCCTTTTCTTCAGTTCACAGGAAAGAATTAAAGGACAGGATTTTTGAAATGTGAAGATATAACCAAGGAAGGCCTATAGTAGGTATTCATGTATCTTTAAATATTAAAGTACCCTGTCTGAATGCTTTCGACTTGACCTAGAGTTATAATTTTTTTTTTAGTGGATGCTCTTTAACTTCTATGTTTCTCAGTGTCCTATTTTATATTGGGCACGAAAGGCTGCTTAATTTTGCTCAGAGGTCTCCTTATCAGCCTTGAGGCTCTTTTACTTGCTGTAAATTTATAACAGGAGACCACTGGCTTTACTTCCCTTCCAAAGAAAGGCGTCCTAACATTTTTACACCTGAAAAAAAGCCATCGCCTTCAGGTTTGAACTCATGACATCAGGAACCAGACGTTCCTGACGTCTAGACCATGGAGATTGATGATTCAGATAAATGCTAAATATGGCCAGATTACTCTGCTGGTTAAGTGTAAACCTTTAGATGAAGTGCTGTAAAATTTATAATGCATACTGTCCGTCCACCAGCTCATGGTTCTTGGCAGTAATGCAGTGAGCCACTATGCCAGTTAACACTTCATGTACACAGCAATATCCAAAGCTGTACTTGTGCTTCTGGTTGAATTTAAAACAACAGTGGCAGCCTTAATCATGCTAGATTAAGGCAAAGAAGTTGCTCAGAATAGCAAAATTTAAATGTTATTTGGTTCATGCAATATCTTCAACCAATAAAAATGATACACTCTTGTGAATATGATACTATCTACTCGGCTTTCATCAGTATGTGTAGAAGATACTTCTCCCACTTTCTCACAAATGCTTTATTTTAATAAGAGCCTCCCAATTGTGATGTAAGGATGTTCTATAATTACATTTTTTCATTTTTGTTTTGACATTTTCTTAAACTCTAAAATTTCTCTCTAAAGTAAACTTCATCTCTATAAAAAGTTTACTTTTACTGAACAACAGGCAGCTATTTAATTATAGTAGAAACAAGCTTCTCAGCAATGTAAAAGTCATCCACATTCACTACAGTGAGCGCAGTTGTTATCTTCCAATGTTACCCAAGAGTCGTTAGAACACACTTTTCACCATTTACTCTTAAATCTTGCACCTATATACAAACTCATTAACTTTTTTTTTCTGATGTAAACAGCCTCATTCAGTGTATGTTTGATACAGTTGTTCCTAGCATCTCATTTATCAGAATCTATGATTCTTTTTTTGCCTTCTAAAATAACAGTAGCTCATACAATTCTTCAATTGAAACTAGTATAGGGTCACTTAGGCTACACCAGATCTCTATATAAGTATAGGCTGAGGAGATAGGCTAGTATAGGGTAACTTAGGCTACACCAGATCTCTATATAAGTATAGGCTGAGGAGATAGGCTAGTATAGGGTAACTTAGGCTACACCAGATCTGTATATAAGTATAGGCTGAGGAGATAGGCTAGTATAGGGTGACTTAGGCTACACCAGATCTCTATATAAGTATAGGCTGAGGAGATAGGCTAGTATAGGGTAACTTAGGCTACACCAGATCTGTATATAAGTATAGGCTGAGGAGATAGGCTAGTATAGGGTGACTTAGGCTACACCAGATCTGTATATAAGTATAGGCTGAGGAGATAGGCTAGTATAGGGTCACTTAGGCTACACCAGATCTGTATACAAGTATACGCTGAGGAGATAGGCTAGTATAGGGTCACTTAGGCTACACCAGATATGCATATAAGTATAGGCTGAGGAGATAGGCTAGTATAGGGTGACTTAGGCTACACCAGATCTGTATATAAGTATAGGCTGAGGAGATAGGCTAGTATAGGGTCACATAGCCTACACCAGATCTGTATATAAGTATAGGTTAAGGAGATAGGCTAGTATAGGCTCACATAGGCTACACCAGATCTGTATATAAGTATAGGTTAAGGAGATAGGCTCACATAGGCTACACCAGATCTGTATATAAGTATAGGTTAAGGAGATAGGCTAGTATAGGCTCACATAGGCTACACCAGATCTGTATATAAGTATAGGTTAAGGAGATAGGCTAGTATAGGCTCACATAGGCTACACCAGATCTGTATATAAGTATAGGTTAAGGAGATAGGCTAGTATAGGCTCACATAGGCTACACCAGATCTGTATATAAGTATAGGTTAAGGAGATAGGCTAGTATGGGCTCACTTAGGCTACACCAGATCTGTATATAAGCATAGGTTAAGGAGATAGGCTAGTATAGGCTCACTTAGGCTACACCAGATCTGTATATAAGCATAGGCTGAGGAGATAGGCTAGTATGGGCTCACTTAGGCTACACCAGATCTGTATATAAGCATAGGCTGAGGAGATAGGCAGGTATAGGCTCACTTAGGCTGCACCAGATCTGTATATAAGCATAGGCTGAGCACACAGGCTTGTATAGGCTCAAATAGGCTGCACCAGATGTGTATATAAGTATAGGCTGAGCAGATAGGCTAGTATAGGCTCACATAGGCTACACCAGATTTGTATACAAGTATAGGCTGAGCAGATAGGCTAGTATAGGCTCACATAGGCTACACCAGATTTGTATACAAGTATAGGCTGAGCACATAGGCTACACCAGATTTGTATACAAGTATAGGCTGAGCACATAGGCTAGTATAGGCTCACATAGGCTACACCAGATTTGTATACAAGTATAGGCTGAGCAGATAGGCTAGTATAGGCTCACATAGGCTACACCAGATTTGTATACAAGTATAGGCTGAGCACATAGGCTACACCAGATTTGTATACAAGTATAGGCTGAGCACATAGGCTACACCAGATTTGTATACAAGTATAGGCTGAGCAGATAGGTTAGTATAGGCTCACATAGGCTACACCAGTCTGTATATAAGTATAGGCTGGAGAGATAGGCTAATATAGGCTCACATAGGCTACACCAGATCTATATATAAGTATAGGCTGCGGAGATAGGCTCACATAGCCTACACCAGATCTGTATATAAGTATAGGCTGGGGAGATAGGCTCACATAGCCTACACCAGATACGTATATAAGTATAGGCTGGGGAGATAGGCTCACATAGCCTACACCAGATACGTATATAAGTATAGGCTGAGGAGGTAGGATAGTATAGGCTCACATAGGCTACACCAGATCTGTATGTAAGTATAGGCTGGGAAGATAGGCTAGTGTAGGCTCACATAGCCATCACCAGATCTCTATATAAGTATAGGCTGGGAAGATAGGCTTGTGTAGGCTCACATAGGCTACACCAGATCTGTATATAAGTATAGGCTAAGGAGGTAGGCTAGTATAGGCTCACATAGCCTACACCAGATCTGTATATAAGTATAGGCTGAGGAGGTAGGCTAGTATAGGCTCACATAGGCTACACCAGATCTGTATATAAGTATAGGCTGAGGAGATAGGATAGTATAGGCTCACATAGCCTACACCAGATCTGTATATAAGTATAGGCTGAGGAGGTAGGCTAGTATAGGCTCACATAGCCTACACCAGATCTGTATATAAGTATAGGCTGAGGAGGTAGGCTAGTATAGGCTCACATAGCCTACACCAGATCTGAATATAAGTATAGGCTGAGGAGGTAGGCTAGTATAGGCTCACATAGCCTACACCAGATATGCATATAAGTATAGGCTGAGGAGGTAGGCTAGTATAGGCTCAAATAGCCTACACCAGATCTGTATATAAGTATAGGCTGAGGAGGTAGGCTAGTATAGGCTCACATAGGTTACACCAGATCTGTATACAAGTATACGCTGAGGAGAAAGGCTAGTATAGGCTCACATAGGCTGTGGAGATAGGCTAGTATAGGCTCACATAGACTACACCAGATCTGTATACAAGTATAGGCTGAGGAGGTAGGCTAGTATAGGCTCACATAGGCTACACCAGATCTGTATATAAGTATAGGTTAAGGAGATAGGCTAGTATAGGCTCACATAGGCTACACCAGATCTGTATATAAGCATAGGCTGAGGAGATAGGCTAGTATAGGCTCACATAGGCTATACCAGATCTGTATATAAGTATAGGTTAAGGAGATAGGCTAGTATAGGCTCACATAGGCTACACCAGATCTGTATATAAGTATAGGTTAAGGAGATAGGCTAGTATAGGCTCACATAGGCTACACCAGATCTGTATATAAGTATAGGTTAAGGAGATAGGCTAGTATAGGCTCACATAGGCTACACCAGATCTGTATATAAGTATAGGTTAAGGAGATAGGCTCACATAGGCTACACCAGATCTGTATATAAGTATAGGTTAAGGAGATAGGCTAGTATAGGCTCACATAGGCTACACCAGATCTGTATATAAGTATAGGTTAAGGAGATAGGCTAGTATAGGCTCACATAGGCTACACCAGATCTGTATATAAGTATAGGTTAAGGAGATAGGCTAGTATAGGCTCACATAGGCTACACCAGATCTGTATATAAGTATAGGTTAAGGAGATAGGCTAGTATGGGCTCACTTAGGCTACACCAGATCTGTATATAAGCATAGGTTAAGGAGATAGACTAGTATAGGCTCACTTAGGCTACACCAGATCTGTATATAAGCATAGGCTGAGGAGATAGGCTAGTATGGGCTCACTTAGGCTACACCAGATCTGTATATAAGCATAGGCTGAGGAGATAGGCTGGTATAGGCTCACTTAGGCTGCACCAGATCTGTATATAAGCATAGGCTGAGCAGACAGGCTTGTATAGGCTCAAATAGGCTGCACCAGATGTGTATATAAGTATAAGCTGAGCAGATAGGCTAGTATAGGCTCACATAGGCTACACCAGATTTGTATACAAGTATAGGCTGAGCAGATAGGCTAGTATAGGCTCACATAGGCTACACCAGATTTGTATACAAGTATAGGCTGAGCACATAGGCTACACTAGATTTGTATACAAGTATAGGCTGAGCACATAGGCTAGTATAGGCTCACATAGGCTACACCAGATTTGTATACAAGTATAGGCTGAGCAGATAGGCTAGTATAGGCTCACATAGGCTACACCAGATTTGTATACAAGTATAGGCTGAGCACATAGGCTACACCAGATTTGTATACAAGTATAGGCTGAGCAGATAGGCTAGTATAGGCTCACATAGGCTACACCAGTCTGTATATAAGTATAGGCTGAGGAGGTAGGCTAGTATAGGCTCACATAGGCTACACCAGATCTGTATACAAGTATACGCTGAGGAGAAAGGCTAGTATAGGCTCACATAGGCTGTGGAGATAGGCTAGTATAGGCTCACATAGACTACACCAGATCTGTATACAAGTATAGGCTGAGGAGGTAGGCTAGTATAGGCTCACATAGGCTACACCAGATCTGTATACAAGTATAGGCTGTGGAGGTAGGCTAGTATAGGCTCACATAGGCTACACCAGATCTGTATACAAGTATAGGCTGAGGAGGTAGGCTAGTATAGGCTCACATAGGCTACACCAGATCTGTATATAAGTATAGGCTGGGGAGATAGGCCAATATAGGCTCACATAGGCTACACCAGATCTGTAGATAAGTATAGGCTGGGGACATAGGCTCACATAGCCTACACCAGATACGTATATAAGTATAGGCTGGGGAGATAGGCTCACATAGCCTACACCAGATACGTATATAAGTATAGGCTCAGGAGGTAGGATAGTATAGGCTCACATAGGCTATACCAGATCTGTATATGAGTATAGGCTGGGAAGCTAGGCTAGTATGGGCTCACATAGCCTACACCATATCTGTATATAAGTATAGGCTGAGGAGGTAGGCTAGTATAGGCTCACATAGCCTACACCAGATCTGTATATAAGTATAGGCTGAGAAGATAGGCTAGTATAGGCTCACATAGCCTACACCAGATCTGTATATAAGTATAGGCTGAGCAGGTAGGCTAGTATAGGCTCAAATAGCCTACACCACATATGTATATAAGTATAGGCTGAGCAGATAGGCTAGTATAGGCTCACATAGGCTACACCAGATATGTATACAAGTATAGGCTGAGCAGATAGGCTAGTATAGGCTCACATAGGCTACACCAGATTTGTATACAAGTATAGGCTGTGCAGATAGGCTAGTATAGGCTCACATAGGCTACACCAGATTTGTATATAAGTATAGGCTGGGGAGATAGGCTAGTATAGGGTCACATAGACTACATCAGATTTGTATACAAGTATAGGCTGTGGAGATAGGCTAGTATAGGCTCACATAGACTACACCAGATTTGTATGCAAGTATAGGCTGTGGAGATAGGGTCACATAGACTACACCAGATTTGTATACAAGTATAGGCTGTGCAGATAGGCTAGTATAGGCTCACATAGGCTACACCAGATTTGTATATAAGTATATGCTGGGGAGATAGGCTAGTATAGGGTCACATAGACTACACCAGATTTGTATACAAGTATAGGCTGTGGAGGTAGGCTAGTATAGGGTCACATAGGCTACACCAGATTTGTATACAAGTATAGGCTGTGGAGATAGGCTAGTATAGGCACACATAGGCTACACCAGATCTGTATATAAGTATAGGCTGGGGAGATAGGCTAGTATAGGCTCACATAGGCTATACCAGATCTGTATATAAGTGTAGGCTGGGGAGATAGGCTAGTATAGGCTCACATAGGCTACACCAGATCTGTATATCAGTATAGGCTGAGGAGATATGCTAGTTATAGGCTCACATAGGCTACACCAGATCTGTATATAAGTATAGGCTGAGGAGATAGGCTAGTATAGGCTCACATAGGCTACACCAGATCTGTATATCAGTATAGGCTGAGGAGATATGCTAGTTATAGGCTCACATAGGCTACACCAGATCTGTATATAAGTATAGGCTGAGGAGATAGGCTAGTTATAGGCTCACATAGGCTACACCATCTGTATACAAGTATAGGCTGAGGAGATAGGCCAGTATAGGCTCGCATAGGCTACAGCAGATCTGTATATCAGTACAGGCTGAGGAGGTAGGCTAGTATAGGCTCACATAGGCTGTGGAGATAGGCTAGTATAGGGTCACATAGACTACACCAGATTTGTATACAAGTATAGGGTGTGGAGATAGGCTAGTATAGGCTCACATAGACTACACCAGATTTGTATACAAGTATAGGCTGTGGAGATAGGCTAGTATAGGCTCACATAGGCTACACCAGATCTGTATATAAGTATAGGCTGAGGAGATAGGCTAGTATAGGCTCACATAGGCTACACCAGATCTGTATACATGTATACGCTGAGGAGATAGGCTAGTATAGGCTCACATAGGCAACAGCAGATCTGTATATCAGTATAGGCTGAGGAGATAGGCTAGTATAGGCTCACATAGACTACACCGGATCTGTATATCAGTATAGGCTGAGGAGATAGGCTAGTTATAGCCTCACATAGGCTACACCGGATCTGCATACAAGTATAGGCTGAGGAGGTAGGCTAGTATAGGCTCACATAGGCTGTGGAGATAGGCTAGTATAGGCTCACATAGACTACACCAGATCTGTATACATGTATACGCTGAGGAGATAGGCTAGTATAGGCTCACATAGACTACACCGGATCTGTATATCAGTATAGGCTGAGGAGATAGGCCAGTATAGCCTCGCATAGGCTACTTCAGATCTGTATATCAGTATAGGCCTTGGAGGTAGGCTAGTATAGGCTCACATAGGCTGTGGAGATAGGCTAGTATAGGCTCACATAGACTACAGCAGATCTGTATATCAGTATAGGCTCACATAGGCTACACCAGATCTGTATATAAGTATAGGCTGTGGAGGTAGGCTTGTATAGGCTCACATAGGCTACACCAGATCTGCATACAAGTATAGGCTGAGGAGGTAGGCTAGTATAGGCTCACATAGGCTGTGGAGATAGGCTAGTATAGGCTCACATAGACTACACCAGATCTGTATATATGTATAGGCTGAGGAGTTAGGCTAGAATAGGCTACACCAGATCTGTATGTAAGTATAGGCTGAGGAGGTAGGCTAGTACAGGCTCACATATGCTACACCAGATCTATATATAAGTATAGGCTAGTATAGGCTTACATAGGCTGTGGAGATAGGCTAGTATAGGCTCACATAGACTACAGCAGATCTGTATATCAGTATAGGCTGACATAGGCTACACCAGATCTGTATATAAGTATAGGCTGTGGAGGTAGGCTAGTATAGGCTCACATAGGCTACACCAGATCTGTATACAAGTATAGGCTGAGGAGGTAGGCTAGTATAGGCTCACATAGGCTACACCAGATGTGTTTATAAGTATAGGCTGAGGAGATAGGCTAGTATAGGCTCACATAGGCTACAGCAGATCTGTATATCAGTATAGGCTCACATAGGCTACACCAGATCTGTATATAAGTATAGGCTGTGGAGGTAGGCTTGTATAGGCTCACATAGGCTACACCAGATCTGCATACAAGTATAGGCTGAGGAGGTAGGCTAGTATAGGCTCACATAGGCTGTGGAGATAGGCTAGTATAGGCTCACATAGACTACACCAGATCTGTATATATGTATAGGCTGAGGAGTTAGGCTAGTATAGGCTCACATAGGCTACAGCAGATCTGTATATCAGTATAGGCTCACATAGGCTACACCAGCTGTATACAAGTATAGGCTGAGGAGATAGGCCAGTATAGCCTCGCATAGGCTACAGCAGATCTGTATATCAGTATAGGCCTTGGAGGTAGGCTAGTATAGGCTCACATAGGCTGTGGAGATAGGCTAGTATAGGCTCACATAGACTACAGCAGATCTGTATATCAGTATAGGCTCACATAGACTACACCAGATTTGTATACAAGTATAGGCTGTGGAGATAGGCTAGTATAGGCTCACATAGACTACACCAGATTTGTATACAAGTATAGGCTGTGGAGATAGGCTAGTATAGGCTCACATAGGCTACACCAGATCTGTATATAAGTATAGGCTGAGGAGATAGGCTAGTATAGGCTCACATAGGCTACACCAGATCTGTATACATGTATACGCTGAGGAGATAGGCTAGTATAGGCTCACATAGGCAACAGCAGATCTGTATATCAGTATAGGCTGAGGAGATAGGCTAGTATAGGCTCACATAGACTACACCGGATCTGTATATCAGTATAGGCTGAGGAGATAGGCTAGTTATAGCCTCACATAGGCTACACCGGATCTGCATACAAGTATAGGCTGAGGAGGTAGGCTAGTATAGGCTCACATAGGCTGTGGAGATAGGCTAGTATAGGCTCACATAGACTACACCAGATCTGTATACATGTATACGCTGAGGAGATAGGCTAGTATAGGCTCACATAGGCAACAGCAGATCTGTATATCAGTATAGGCTGAGGAGATAGGCTAGTATAGGCTCACATAGACTACACCGGATCTGTATATCAGTATAGGCTGAGGAGATAGGCCAGTATAGCCTCGCATAGGCTACAGCAGATCTGTATATCAGTATAGGCCTTGGAGGTAGGCTAGTATAGGCTCACATAGGCTGTGGAGATAGGCTAGTATAGGCTCACATAGACTACAGCAGATCTGTATATCAGTATAGGCTCACATAGGCTACACCAGATCTGTATATAAGTATAGGCTGTGGAGGTAGGCTTGTATAGGCTCAGATAGGCTACACCAGATCTGCATACAAGTATAGGCTGAGGAGGTAGGCTAGTATAGGCTCACATAGGCTGTGGAGATAGGCTAGTATAGGCTCACATAGACTACACCAGATCTGTATATATGTATAAGCTGAGGAGTTAGGCTAGAATAGGCTACACCAGATCTGTATGTAAGTATAGGCTGAGGAGGTAGGCTAGTACAGGCTCACATATGCTACACCAGATCTATATATAAGTATAGGCTAGTATAGGCTTACATAGGCTGTGGAGATAGGCTAGTATAGGCTCACATAGACTACAGCAGATCTGTATATCAGTATAGGCTGACATAGGCTACACCAGATCTGTATATAAGTATAGGCTGTGGAGGTAGGCTAGTATAGGCTCACATAGGCTACACCAGATCTGTATACAAGTATAGGCTGAGGAGGTAGGCTAGTATAGGCTCACATAGGCTACACCAGATGTGTTTATAAGTATAGGCTGAGGAGATAGGCTAGTATAGGCTCACATAGGCTACAGCAGATCTGTATATCAGTATAGGCTGAGGAGATAGGCTAGTATAGGCTCACATAGACTACACCAGAATTGTATATCAGTATAGGCTGAGGAGATAGGCTAGTTATAGGCTCACATAGACTACACCAGAATTGTATATCAGTATAGGCTGATTAGATAGGCTAGTTATAGGCTCACATAGGCTACACCATCTGTATACAAGTATAGGCTGAGGAGATAGGCCAGTATAGGCTCGCATAGGCTACAGCAGATCTGTATATCAGTATAGGCTGAGGAGGTAGGCTAGTATAGGCTCACATAGGCTACACCAGATCTGTATACAAGTATACGCTGAGGAGAAAGGCTAGTATAGGCTCACATAGGCTGTGGAGATAGGCTAGTATAGGCTCACATAGACTACACCAGTTCTGTATATATGTATAGGCTGAGGAGTTAGGCTAGAATAGGCTACACCAGATCTGTATGTAAGTATAGGCTGAGGAGGTAGGCTAGTACAGGCTCACATATGCTACACCAGATCTATATATAAGTATAGGCTAGTATAGGCTCACATAGGCTACACCAGATCTGTATATAAGTATAGACTGTGGAGATAGGCTAGTATAGGCTCACATAGGCTACAGCAGATCTGTTTATAAGTATAGGCTGAGGTAGGCTAGTATAGGCTCACATAGGCTACACCAGATTTTCATATAAGTATCGGCTGAGGAAATAGGCTCGTGCAGGCTCACATAGGCTACAGGTGATCTGTGTATAAGTATAGGCTGAGGAGGTAGGCTAGTATAGGCTCACATAGACTACACCAGATCTGTATATAAGTATAGGCTGAGGAGTTAGGTTATTGCAGGCTGACATAGGCTACACCAGATCTGTATATAAGTATAGGCTGAGGAGATAGGCTAGTGCAGGCTCACATAGGCTACAGGAGTTCATTATATAAGTATAGGCTGAGGAGGTAGGCTAGTACAGGCTCACATAGGCTACACCAGATCTGTATATAGGTATAGGCTGAGGAGGTAGGCTAGCATAGGCTCACATAGGCTACACCAGATCTGTATATAAGTATAGACTGAGGAGATAGGCTAGTACAGGCTCACATCAGCTACACCAGATCTGCATATAAGTATAGACTGAGGAGATAGGCTTGTATAGTCTCACATAGGCTACACCAGATCTGTATATAAGTATAGACTGAGGAGATAGGCTAGTACAGGCTCACATCAGCTACACCAGATCTGTATATAAGTATAGACTGAGGAGATAGGCTTGTATAGTCTCACATAGGCTACACCAGATCTGCATGTAAGTATATACTGAGAGATAGGGTAGTATAGGCTTACATAGGCTACACCAGATCTGTATTCTCAGGGGTCTCTGTTTAGGGGATATGTGAATGGCGACCACAAGGTATCCAAGCTGAGCAGAACATTACTTCCTCTTACTGGTGTTTTGCTCCTCACTGTATCTTTTCTATCTGAGCTTACCTTGGTCATCTCTTGTTCTCTTCTGACCTCGATGCTATTAGGGTGCCCGAGGGCTAGGGAGTCTTCATTTTTCGAACCTTTCTATTTCTCTAATTTCTCTATAAACTCTTAACCCCTAACATGCTGACCTGTCATGGCATGTAATACGTCCTCTGATTGGTAATCAGAGGATATGGTCGGTGAATTTATTTTGATAACTCTCCCGGTCAGGTCGGAGAGACCCATAAACCAATGACAGGTATGGTCCTCCAGACATTCTGGGGGTTGTGTGAGAGAGTGATGTAACTGCCAAAATATAAAAATATTGTGCTCTGTAAAAAGCAGTTACTATTACTATGTCTCTTCAGTATTTATAAAATATGACTCGAGGTGTAAAATGTTCTGGAGTTAAAGTAGTCCCCCATTCGGATCTCCGGGCAGGGACTACTTCTTGAGAACCAAAACTTTATATAAATAGAAGATTCTGTCCTCTATGTGATCTGCAAGAGGAAATGGACCGAGACCACCTTCAAATATGCCGGCCACTTCTAGCACCCCATCCATCAGTGAAAAATATTGGAGAGCAAGAGGATTAATGACTTCATTGTCAGAAATCCAGCATTAGCTAACTACAAGAACAATTGAAACTAATAGAAATTAGCACTGAGCAAACATAGTATGAATAATGTTGGAGGTAAGTTGGCAGCACTTGAAGCAGAAGATCGTTTGCTAGGGTGTTTACAAAACTCTGATTAAACTACTGGAATCTCTCTCCTCTCTCCTTCATTCCCCCAAGGCCATTAGCTGGTGGACAGACAGTAAATGTAATAACCTGCTTGTCAAGGTTTTTGATGTTTAACAATTGGACTCCTCTATTTAAACATGGTCATACATCTGTTCAAAATGATGAGTCCTCAGGACATTCCAAAACCACTACAATAGTGATAAAAATACATAATACTGTTGCTTATTGAAAGTATACAAGTTGGTTTGCACAAACTACCAATGTCCACTACATTTTACAGCAAGTTGTGGCTATAAGAAATGTTTGTACTTTATGGGTGCCGTGTTTGTTAAGAATAGACTAAAATTGCATTCAAATGAACATTTCTCAACAGAGTAAGCATAGGTTTCATGACAGGAATTGATAATTATAGAAGAATGTTCCAACAGATGTTTCATTCACAACTGCAGTGAACATCAGTGGCAAGGGCGATCTTCTCGGTGAAGATTCAGTTGTGTTTGAAATCTTAACGGTCAACGATGCAGTATTTATATAGAGAGGGGTCTTCTCTGATTGACTCTGGGCCACCTGAGGTAGTACAGCTGGTGGGAGAAGCCTAGCTGCTTCTTGGTCGCTGGATTGTTGTTTAATGTCATCAATGATGGGGTACCAAGTACTGTTGAACTTGAGGGTTTCTTTCTTCCAGTTAAAATTGTTGGTGTGCTCATTAATTTCTATAGCTTTGTGCTGTAGTCGGACATAGTAATGTGAGATGGTTCAGGGGATGTTGGTGTCCTGAAACTTGTTGAGGTGTTCCTTCTCCGCTTCTGTGTGTTCAGTGACCGCTGACTTCTCTAATTGTATCTCTTATGTTTAGTCAGCCTGGTATTGATGCTACGTAGTGTTGTGCCAACATACAATATACACCGCACGAACAGGGAATCTGGTATATGCTAGCTGAGGAGAGGGGGTGCCTTGGATGCTTAGCTGAGGATAGTAAGCTGTTGAGCTGTTCAGTAGGTTTGAAGATAGTCTTGCTGTTATGGCATAGAAGCAAGCGTTCAATCCTGTCAGTAATGTTTCTATCATAACTGGACATAGTTACTCCAGCAGAACATGGCAAATCAGCCTTGAAGTTTCTTCTATAATTTCTCAAGAGTTTATACCAGTAATTCCAATGAGTTTCTCCATTGTTTCAAAACTGTAGAAGAAATGTGCATTCTTCACTATATGACAGAGACAAAAGAGCAGCCCAAACAGTGGGTGACAACAGCTGAAAGTGCACCAAAGAAAGCAAACATGTTTACATCTGCAGGAAAAGTCATGGCTACGGTTTTGTGGGATTCTCATAGTGTGGTGCTCATAGATTACTTCAGAAGGGCAAACCATCACTGAATGATGCTACTCAGGCTAAACTTCCACCTCTTACAAGCCAGAAAGTTCTCTCTTATCATAATAATGTATCTTCACATGTGTTGGATTGTTGTGGCAAAACTTCAAGTGCTTTCCAGATCTGTCTTATTTTTCCGCAATTACTTTTTGTTCCCAAACTGAAGCAATAGTTGGGTGGATGAGGATTCATACAATGGTAAGATTGAATCTGAGACAGATGCTTACTTTCTGCAGTTGGACAAGTCTTATTTTACTGAGGATATTGAAAAGTTGGTAAGTTGGACTAACTGTATTGGTTCGCAAGTTCAAATGTATATAATCAGATACAAATGAGTTGGTGCAATGCTTTGGTATTTGCATTATAAAGGTTAGCACAAGATCACATTTTGTCCAGTGCTCCTCTGTTCCATTAATCATATTTAAAATTAAACAGTGAAATTGTTTTCAATAAGGTTTACTGCACTGCCTACAGAGCTTTCCAAAGGTTGGAGTGGAGGTAAACCAAGACATTTTAAATGCTTATCCTCATCATTCAAGCCTTTGTAAAGACACAGAGGAAGTAGACAAGAACAACTACATTCTAAATTTAATAATAAACTGTGTGTGTTTCTTAAACTACTTAGACTTTCACAGCCGGTGCCATTAAATGCAAAATTATTATCAGGGCTTGTGAGCTGTGGACAAAAATATAGTAAAGCAATGTATGATTATGCAGGAGAAAACAGTGCTTGATAGTTTGGCTTTGTCTATACAAAAGATTATAGAGGAAATAGGAATTTAGTAATATTAGGGATAAGAGAACCTTGTTACTCTACAGGCAAATTAACCTCTTGAGCAATGGCCATTTAAAACGTCTGCGAGCCGAGAACTGCTACCCAATATCCAACGCAGGGCATTTAAAGTGCGTCGATATACACAGCTGTATTTTGTGTAAATATTAAGTTATTTTAATGAAACAAAAACTGGTATAAAACTCGTTATTTTCAGTATAAATGTATGTCATCAGCAAAGTTGAGTTGTATTTTTAAAACGTTGAAATGGCACAATTTTGTTTCACTGTGGTGAAAAGTCAACTTTGCTCTGTCGAACGCATGTAATATAAGTTCTCGGAAAGAAACAGTAAAGAAACACCCATTGTATGTGTGGCTTATGCGTCAGCATACTGTGTAATAAAGCACTGCTGTATGTGTGGTCTCTTGAGTCATCAGAATAGAGGCACATTGCAACTTTTGCTTACGCGAGTTTCGTAACTTAGTAGAGTCCATGTCTTTCTTTATTGAAATACATACGTATACTTTCCTGCTTGTAGATGAAGGGAGAAGTGGTATAAAAAGGTGTTTTTGCACCAACTGGATATAACCATATAGAATTGTTTGGTGATTTGGACAGCTCTCTAAACCCACACAGGACAATGACCGACCTTGATTTCCAACTATAAATAGCTCGCAGCATAATTGAACAATACCACGTTGGGGGTTGAAAATCCAAAACCCCTGCACCCCTCAGACTTCAAGGAAAACATTATCCTAAAAGGATACCACCAACAGCAAAGAAAGTGTTTCATGTGCCGCAAGAAGGGAATTTGCGAATGTGGAAATGTACCTACCCTTATGTGTTTATCCCTGTTTTGAGGTAAATCACTGCAGAAAGAACATATTAAGGTAAGCCAATAAAGTATATAGACTTTACTAAAATGTTTCATAAAGGGAAAATTAAAATAAGTTGAGTTGGATAAGGGATAAATAGGGGTTAAATGCACAAATGCACAAGACGTGTATACACGCCCATATCGCTCATTCGTCATTTTAAATGGACGTGATTTCACGTCCATATCCCTCGAGAGGTTAAAAAAAAAAGATTGGGGCAGGGAAAAATATATTGATGTGTGTAATAATTTGGAAAGGGAAAGATGGGCATGGTTTAGATCTGGAGCAATGAAATTAAGGAGAATGAAATGGGGAATGGACCCACAGAAGTGCCCATTATTTGAGGAAATGGAAAATGAACTACATTTTATTTTGGATTGTAAAGGGACCAAATTATGGAGGGATAAATGGGTACCAATTAGGTGGTTGACATTACTGAGAGAAATAATTAAAATTAAAATTAGAAAGTCTAACAATACAGAAGAGATCAGGAAGTTGGGTGTATTGTTAGGAAGGACGAAAGAAAAATACAAGAGAGACATTTTAAAATTATAAAATTGGATGCCTGAAAGGATGCCTAATAGGTAAATTGGTACAGTTAATTAAAAGAGAGTAGTACAAATAGGTAGGTTGTAAATCTGACGTATATATTAATTAATAACTGTGGTGTTTATATTTGCAGCAGGTGCAACTCAAGTATATGTAGATATTTCGATTTTATTAATTTATTTTATTTTATATATTTTTTGTACGTGGTTGAAACAAATGTTGTAAATCCAAATTATAATTATATTTGTGAACAGGAAGCTACTACACTGGATTGCTGTTTCAAATTACTAAATAACATGCGTACAGCAATTAATCTGGTTTATGATGTATATATTTAAGATAAATTCATTCATAATAACCAAAGAACACTCAAACCATACACAATTTGTCTAATATTATTGATCTCAATGAATTGGAGTTGGAAAGTTGATTTGGACTGATAATCACTTATGAAGAGTTATAATTAAATCAATTTTGGGTGGTACGAAGTTCACTAGGTCATCTAGTATCTAAATATTAGCAATATTACATTTTAAAATACTACTTGCCTTATGCAGAAAAAGAGCAAGCATGCAAAGAATGAAAAATGAACTTTCTTTCTATATACAACACTTTTACCTAAATGATGAAGTCCATCTTTCTGCATTTTCACCCACCAAATCTCTTTAAGGCAAGTTCAACAAAAATGCTCAATATCTGTGTGGGTATTCATAAGTGCAAGACCAGTTAAGCAACTCTAACTGCCTGAGTGCTAAAAATGTGCATTCTGCTACTGTTGTTGAAAACAGAATGTTTTCAATGAACACAATATGAAAGAAATGTGCATTTAAAGGGGAATGAAACACAAAAATAAATATTTCATTTGCCATATTAGTTGGTATGTCTGAGAATAGGTACCAATGCAGACTGTTACACCGTCCCAAGGTGAGTGGTTGGCGATTTGATGTATGAAGTCATTTAATCAAATTAACTAAGACAAGACGTGGTGTTTTAAATGTATAACACGGCTGACACGTTAATACCCACTAGGTGAGAAACAGAAGCCCAAATTCTGCTTTGAAAATGAGTGAACCTGGTATCAGTCCTAATCAGTTTGAACAACAACCTTTTAATGAATTCAAGTTCTTTTTTCTTTCTTGAACCCAAAATGCTCTAACAACTGGTGTTGCCATGTTTTGAATGGCTTTATCGAATGTAGGCCTTGAAAACATTGCCAAACCCAGAGATTTGCATGACTTAAATTGCTGAAACAATATGCCAGATAACCATAAAGAACTTGCTACTTAAGTATTTTGTTTTGTTTCTTTCCTGATAAATTTTGTGAGTTCCGAGGGAATGTATTACTGCAGTAATACACTGTTTTAAGGCAGTTTTAAGCTTCATTTCTACATAAAAGACATACCTTGAAAACTAAAAGCAGAAATGTACAAGCAATAATGAAGTATTCTGCTGTACCAAAACGGCCCAGGTTCAATCCCAGGCATGTGGGATTTGTGGTCGACAAAGTGGTACTGGGGCGGGTTTCCTCTGGGTTCTCCGGTTTCCTCCACCATCTCATTTCACCGGTGCTCCATCTTCATTCCATGTATCATCAGTATCACCGCCTGCAGTGCTGTATGTAGTAAAAGTGGATGTTAAACACTACAAAAAAAATATATATATATTCTGCTGTAGCTTAATTTCCATGTTTGGTGAAACAACTTGTTCCTGGTTACCTCATGTATCAAAATCTGAATTATCAGGTTCATAGAAATTTCGTTCAGCTTATCCTGATCATCATTGCTTATTTTGTAGATATTTTCAGGTTCCAACAATATACATTTCCTTACGATTTACCTTGTGGGGCAGGGATTAATAAAATTGGGGGAAAGGATGTGGACTTGTGCTGCTGGTGTTCAATTAAATGTTACACAGGAAATACTTTTAAATATAGGTACCTATATTGTAGTGAATAAATAGATTACAAAAATAGAAAAATAGTTCACTGTACAAAAATGACCCGAGAACTCTTCCCATTACCTTGGTCCCACTTGACCAAAACAAACTGAAAAACATCAGTTAAGCTCTTTCTTGAAAATCTAAAGAAAACCATTTTTTGGTTTAGCACATTAACATTGACAATAACTCACATATGAAGGCTTACTGACTGCACTGTGCTGTATACATTCATACTACAAAAAACATGCAATACCTTTAACTAATAATTTAGAATAGCTCGTCCAAGCATATACTTTAAAATGGCAAAACCGCCGACACTTGATGTTGCAAAACTTGTACTAATGCAAACAACTGCATTCCAATAAGTACACTGTTTGCAGTCAATGTGCCAGCAAAACTGGTGGAGCGAGCACAAATTCCCTTAGCACAAAATTTTACTATACACTCACGCCTTACTATAGAATTTACAGAGAAATGTAGTTTAATCTAACAAACAGCCAAGAACCCATGGCATAAATCCCATTAAACAAAAGCATTCTCTCTGAGTAAACTCACAATAGCCAAAATGTTAAGTTGTGTCTCACCAACAAGTATTGCATACTGTATTCACATAGCCATTCTGACGCTGTCCTTCCTGCGTAGCCAAATCCTGAGTCTCGAAGATGGTCGGAGCCTTGGCGTAGAGCGAATGCCCACCTGTCTAAAATAAAATAAGGGATTCGGGTATGTAAAGCATACCCAGGCTGTTTAGGAAGGAGTTCCTCTTCAGCCGAGTTGAGGTTTTTAATTTTAGTTTGGACAGAGCGATTTTGGCAGTTGCGTCACGGCTGGTCAAGTTATTTAGAATTAAAATTAGGACATGTATTTGGGAACAATATACTTGTGTTAAATTATGCTACATATGTTTTTTTTTTTTTGTGTGTTTTTTTTTGTTTTTTTTATATATGTTTTTTTGCGTGTTTTTTTGTGTATGTATGTATATATATATAGTTTTTTTATTTATGTTTTCTTTGTTATTTTTTTTCTTCTTTTGTATATTGTTCCCTGTGGGCACTTGGCATCGTAACTCATCCTAGGGACCCAAGAAGACGGTTTTATTGTGTGGGAAGTTTTTTTTCTTGTTAGTTGCTGCAGCTCATGTTGTTTTTAATTTGTGTGGTGTTTTGTATGGTGTAGGGGTGTTGTCTTATATGTTTTGGAAGTGTTCTAGTTCATGTTGTTCGGCTTGCTGCTTCTTGTCATATACTTGAATGAGGGTGATTAGTGGTGGATTCTTGTCACGGTCGGTTGGTGTTATGGTCTTCATTTTCTGCGCTGTGTTGATCAGCGCTCTTCTATATGGTCGGGTGTGGGCATTGTGTATGTATCGTAGCATTAATGTGGCGGCGTGTACATCGATGGGCAGTATTCTGGCGTATTTGTGGATGTTGTTTCTGTAGTTTGGTAGTAGCTTTAGGAGGCCTGAGATGACACTCCCCTGGGGTGTGCCGGCTTGCTTGGTTATGACGTTTGATGTTTCCCCGTTGATTTTGATTCTGGCGGTCCGGTCAGTCAGGAAACTGGCTATGCATCTCACCAGGCGGTGTGATATTTGCATGTGTGTGAGTTTGTACAGTAGCCCATTTACCCAGCACTTATCGAAGGCCGACTGTATATCTAGAAATGTGGCTACTGTGGTGAACCCTCTGTTGTAGGCGTCTTGCAGTTGTGACATTACTCTCACAAGTTGATCTTGGATCGTGATGTCACTTCTGTAGCCTGCTTGGGTGTTGGGGATCAGCTGGCTTTCCTGGCAGATCTGTACGAGTCTTTTTACTAGGATTTTTTCCAATAGTTTGGAGAGCGTGGAGGTGAGAGAAATGGGACAGTAGTTTTTTGGGTCAGTTTTATCTTTCCCGGGTTTCTCCAAGAGCAGAATATCTGCCTGTTTCCATATCACTGGGTGGTATCCGTGTTTGAGTATTGAGTTGTATATATGTGTTATCTATGTTATTGTGGTGGGTGGCAGTTTCCTGAGTAGCAGGTACCTTATTTCATCAGGTCCTGGTGTGGTGTTTTTGGATTTTGGGATGGCGTTTACTACCTCTTCTGGGGAAATTGGTTTTTCAGCTTCACTTGTAGAGTCTAGTTCTTGGCCGGGGAATTGTGGAGTGTACAGTGCCTGGTTGGTCTATGTGGCGGTTGACTTGAATGTAGTGAGTTTTATGAAATGTTGGGTCCTGTGGTGTTTGAAATATTGTGTTGTAGTGCTGCCTGAACACTTCGAGTTTTTCTGCTGTTTCATGGATGGGTTGGCCGTCTTTCCTTATGGGATATTGGGGGGATGCTTTCGTTTTGGTGGTTTTTATCAGGCGCCAAAATTTGGCAGGATCTCTTGTGCGGCTCTATTATTTTGTTAAGTAGGGAGTTCCAGTTGTTGGTGTTGTGTTGTAATGGCCTGTTTTATCTCCTGTTGCAGTCTGTTTACAATTGTTTTATCTTCTGGGTGGTGTGTTGTAATATATTGTCTGTGTGCTAGTCGTGTGTTTTATCAGGGTTACTATGTGTGGTGGGAGTGGTCTGCTGTATTGGTTGATGTTGATTGATTTCTCAGATATTGCTGCTCTTTGTGCCTTGGCTATTATGTTAGTTATTGATGCTGCATAAGTATCAATGTCGTGCCATGTTGTTGGGGGAGGGTGATAGAGGTTGTTGGAGAGGTGTTCTGCTGTTTGCTTAAATGTGTCCCAGTCTGCATTCTCGTAGTTTTTCACCTTGATTGTCCGTTGAGCTTGTGTCTGCCAGGGGTTTGTTCTGAGTGTAACTATTACTGGGCTATGGTTGGTGTCTGGGGGGGGCATCAGTAGTTACATTTTCAATGAGAGGGAAAGTGTTTTTGGATGCAAGTATCTTGTCCGGGGAGGTTGACTGCTGATTGGGCCCTCCTACCCTTGTTGGCCCTGGTATCAGAACCAGCTTGAGTTGTGTGCGGCGGAGAACTTTCTCTAGTTCGCGGCCATGGGGGTTTGTGCATTCGTCTAGTAGGGCGGTGCTGTTAGCGTTTAAGTCTGCGGCAATTATTAGGTTTCTGTAGTTGTCATTGAGTGAGTGTGTTGGGTTTAAGGACCCGTCGACAACTTGGTCATTAGGGCCCCGAGTCCAGAAGTAAAATTACATACCATCAAGTGTTAAAACATCACCCATTAAAAACTAAAAATCTAAGGTTAAAATAGATAAAAAACCTCTAAACAACTATTAAAACGTTTCGTTTAAAATGCTAAAAACAGAAACTTAAAATTGCTATAAAGTAAAAAAAACACTAAAACGTTAAAAAAAACCAAAAATACGGCCATCTAAAAGGCTAAAATCTCTTAAATAAAATAACCTTACACTTGCTTCATAAAATCAATTATGGAACAAAACCGCAGCACTGTATTTACAGATACTGGGTCGTTGCCTAAAACTGACGACAGTGTAAGGCCCAGGCCAACGGACTGGCGCTCACGAGCATATCGCGGACAATCAAGAAGGACATGTGCGACAGAGATTGGAATGTTACACGTCGTACAGACAGGCTCCGGATCACCACGCAAAAGGTGTCCATGCGTGGCTCGGGTATGACCTATCCTCAGGCGGGTTAAGACCACTTCTTCCCGCCTGGAATTCCTGCAGTTGGTATGCCAGAGTTGTACCGTGTCCTCGATTGTCCGTAACTGAGTGCCATATAACGCTTCCCAAGATTCCTGCCAGAGAGCAAATAGATGGCGAAGGAAATATTTCTGCACATCTATATAGGGGAGCGTACGGGTGGAATACTCCGGAAGGCGACATGCAGACTTTGCAGCCGCATCCGCCGCCTCGTTGCCCGGAATACCCACATGGCCTGGGATCCACGTAAAAACAAACTGGTATCCGCGAGACAGTAGCTGAGAAATCAACGTCTGGATTTTAACAACCAATGCCGAGGTGCCAATAAACTGTTGCAGGGCTTGGAGAGCGCTAGTTGTCATTGAGGTAATGTAACACATCTGTGGGGAATGGTGAACTCGGGGGGACGTAGATTGTGGCTATGTATATTTTCTGTCTCTGTATGGTAACTTGTACCAACAAAAGTTTGTGGTCTTGGAAGATGGGCGGTGTGGTTATTTGTTTGGGGTTGAGTTCGCTCCTCACCATGATGAGAACTCCGCCTCCAAAGCCTTGTGTCCGATCTTTGCGAAATACTTGTAGGGGTTGGAAGGAGAAGTTTCTCTGTTTGTGAAGTTTTGTTTTGTTGATCGTGATGATGTCAGCTTGATGGTATGTTATAAGGTCTGTTAGTTACTGTCTTTTGTTTGTGATGCCGTTTATGTTGATGTGGAGCAGTTTAATGTTGTGGTGTGTGTGGGATGGTGCTGTTGTGACCGCCATTTGTCTTTCCTATGTGCGTGTGTGTACTTGGAGTTTGAGGTGTGCTTACTTCTGTTGCCGGTTCACAAAGATGGCCAGTTGGTTTCCTATTTTTGCAGTATTAACCGCTATCTTCATGGTTTTCTTTGCTGTCTGAGTGATATTGTGTAGAAGTCTGTCTCGCTGGTTGGGGGGTGTGGCGTCGTATATTGGGGGAATAAGAGTGGTCAGTATTTGTGTGATTATGTTGCTGGCCACTCCTTGTATAAAACTTGTTAGGTTCTTTTCTAACGTGTTTGTTTTCCTGCATGGTTTTGATGTGCTCCTCTGTGTTTGTGATCATATTCTTTAGCGTGGATATTGTTTCTTTCGGAGTTATTTCCTTTTTGTTACTTGGGATTTGGGGTAGTTTCAGATCGGGCCACTGCATGGTTTCCTTTGGTTTAGGGGGCATTGGTATATTGTGCGGGAAGATGTGTGTTGGTGCTATTTCCGTGGGGGAGCTCTTGGGTATTTTGGGCACCTCACTTGTCCCGTGTAGTGACCAGGGGTTCTGCAAGTGGCGCAGTAGGGTTGTTGGTGTTTATTGGCATGCAGGCAACGTCTTGAGTCGGCCTTGTCGCCGCAGTGAAAACACCGGCTGTTCGTTACACTCGTGGCGCTGGTGTCGATACTGTTGCAACCGCCTGCATGGGATGTGTCTTTCTGTATGTCTAGAGGGTTCGGCGTTAAAGATTTGCTTCTCTATGATAACTCCCTCCTGCAGAATTGTGTTAATAGTAGCCACACAGCTACTAAATACTCTGACAAGGGGTGTGGGCCGTTCTTTGCTTGTTATCCTGGTAGCGCGGGACACTTCCGGGTAAAGTTCTTTGATGCTTGCAAGGATGACGTCATCGGGGATTTCATATGGTATTGCTTTTAGTACTGCCGTGAGGGTTTTTCTTTGTCGGTCTGTTGTCTCTGCTTGGGGGGGGGGGGGCTGTGTATCCAGTTTAAAATTATAGAACGCTGATCTTCCAAAGTGATGAGGGGGGATACCTCGTGAGAATGTGACGGCGGCCTGCTGGTTCCTAAAGATGAGTGCAAATGTATTTTTTGGTCTGTATATTCTCGGCGCCCTGTATAGTTTATTGGTGTCTTGTTGGTGCTTGGTCATAAGTGCTTTTACTAGCCACGCGCTTTGTGTTTCTGTATTACAGTTCATGATGTATAGTGTGTGACTGCCATGGGGTACGGGGGGATGCCTAAGGGGGGGCCTCGTTGCGTCTCTTGGGTCCTAGTAGGTGTGCCAATTCTAGTGCCTAATTCGGTGCTGGATTCGATGCTGGTGTCATGGTCAGAGGACTCGCTATTAGTGCTAATGCGGTGTGACCGGGTGTTCGGCTTTGTCAGTACGTGGGGGCGATTGGTGTCAGGGTCGGGAGGGGGTTTGGAGGAAGTGCTGTCTGACTTGCCCGGCCCCTTATATACGGGCCGGCGCGGTCAAAGGGCGAAAACAGCCGAGCAAAGCGCCTTGTCTTGGCAAGCACGCGTCACAGAACCACCTGCAATCCTGGTAGGCACAGCCGGGCGCTGTATTACCGACCCGTTGTGTAGCATTGCCTTGCGCTCCATTCGCAGACGTGGTGATATGCTAGACTCCCCCCTCCGGGGAAAAAATAAAAGGCATCCCCCTTTATTTTTGGAAGGACGTCCATGATGAAATGCTGACAGTTTCTCCACCGATGCTAACCCGACGACTCCACTGAGGATGCTTTCACTCGACGAGGGAGCCGTCGAGGGTCTCCATGGCCACTGAACCATACTGTAATACTTTGAGAATTGACTTCAGTCTAATGCGAACCACATACACCTCTACGTACAGGCAGCAGTACAGTCTACATTTACAAACACAGAATGTCTTAAACTAAGTGGAGTTGGCTTTAAGAGCGGACTTAAGTAGCGTCATGGCTTCAATTTGTGAGACGTGTGCTCGTTTACCACCAGGGATCTTACCGCGCTCAAGCCAAACTGTTACTGGCGAAAGAAATCTAACAATAGTCCATGGTCCATGATACCTTGGGGCTAACTTTGCACTAAGTTTATTAATTGCTGAACTTCTCGGATAATTTAAGATATACCTTGTCTCCTAACTTAAACGAATGCTGCTTACGTCGCCTATTATACTGCGTAGTTCCCATAGCCTGGGATCGCCGTAAATTATTACGAACTCGATTCCAAACCGAGCAAATGTCTCGTTACTCTGGATTGTCAGGCAATACATCTTGCAATTTCCAAATATTCGCTAGTGGACAATTCGGCGGAAATGACATTAAGTTGAAGGGGCACTGACCGTGTGCCTCATGCCGAGCGCAATTAATGCAAACTGAATCCAATACAGATTCTTATCCCAACTAGAATGATCTTTATGATAGGCCATTAACGCGTTCTTCAAATTACGATTTACTCTCTCGCTCTGTGACGACTGGGGACAATACGGAGTGGTGGTCACGTGTCTAACACATGAAAAAATGTACGAAGTATATTCGAAGTAAAACATGTCGCATTATCTGAAACAATTACCTTTGGCACCCCAAATAAAGCAATAATACCTTTCAACGCGCTTACTGCACTTGTTGATGTAGCATCCTTCGTGGGAATCAACCACACATATTGAGAAAATGAATCAACTTCAACAAGTACAAAACGACGACCCTGCTTACTCCTGGAAAAACTGCCAATAAAATCAACAAACCACCTATCCACTGGCCTGTCCGCTACTCGGGATGCTAGCAATTCCAATTGGTAGCTTGAGCAGGCTTGCTCAACTTACAAAGATGACACATGCACACCCTGTCCTTAATTTCATTGTCCATACCTCTCCAAATAAAATACGTCATTTTCTGAATAGTTTTGTAAATACCCAGATGCGCCCCACAAAGACTATTGTGGTAATAATCAAATAAGTTATTTAAATCTTCCGGAACGACGATTTTTATACGCCCCAGTCCTATCCTTACAACAGAGAACACCATTATGCCATCTATATGGCACAGGCAACCTAACTGCATTACAATAATGTGCCAACGCTGGATCTGAGCGCTGATGCATAAGTACTCTTGATACGCCAAAGGACACTGGTATAAGACCGCAGCAGAAATTATGGTTGGCAATTCTACCTCATCCTTAGGTGGTTTCTCCCCATACATACGTGACAGTGCGTCTGCTACGCAGTTAACTGCACCCCTAATATGTTGAACTTTAAACTTAAAGGCTGAGATTCTTAAGGCCCAGCTGACAATTCGAGAACACCGTCTAGGTGTGGCCAATACCCATGACTGCCTGATTGTCTCGAGGAGAAATTCTTGGTGCTCGAGATAGAATCGAAACTTTTCCATCCCATACAACACTGCTAATGTTTCCAGTTCATACGTGGAATATTTACGTTCCTGAAAAGTGAGTACACGAGATGCATAACTAACCACCTTACGTCCTTCAGGATGGACCTGCAACAAAATGGCGGACACTGCCGTTCCACATGCATCTGATTGCAACACAAAGGGCAGGCTAAAATCTGGGACAGCTAAAACAGGAGATGTGAGAGAGTGTTTCAACTTCTCGAAAGCTGATTGTTGCTCGTCACTCCAAGTAAACTTCACTCCCTTCTTCCGAAGAGGATTGAGTTTGGCTACCTGCTGAGCATAATCAGGAATAAATTTACTGAAATAATTAACCATGCCCACAAAACGAGCAATTTTCGGAACCGGGTACTCCCTAATACTCCGAGTTCTCTCTGGATCTATCGAAACTCATTCACGACAGATCACATGCCCTAAAAACTTCAAGCTGGGTGAAGCCAAATTAACCTTCTCAAGGTTAACTGTCAAACCCGCTTGTCTCAACCACGTTAGTACTCCTCTGGCATGAATAAGATGTTCCTCAAAAGTGCTAGAATACACACACAGGTCATCGAGATGATATAAATATTCAAACTTGATGTCACCAAAGATTTTATCCAACAACCTGGTCAATACCTGAGCTCCTATTGCTATGTCAAAAGGTAACCTATTGAACTTGAATAAATGTTAATCTGTGGCCCAAGCTGTAAGGCATTTTGATTCATCTATAATCGCTCCACCGTTAGATCCGCACTTGATGTAAACACAAGCCATCAACAACGACATCGCAATACGCCGAAACCAAAGCACACCATAAAATATAGTACCTTAAATATCGGCGATTATCTGTGAGTTTTCAAGATGTACGATAACCCTGGTAAAGACTACCTAAATGTAACGCGATATTTCTAATATTCCTGAATAAATATCGTTCTGTTGCAACATAAATACGAGGCATGAGTCCACGTGGTGTTTTTGTGTTAGTCGCAGGTGATAACAGGTTATCGCGGAGTAATACAAGGGGCGGATCTAAGGCTGGATGGAGTGTAGTGGTATCTGATAAGCCGAGTTCAAATCCAGGGTGGTGAAATACCTAGCTTTAGCAAACCAATGATAGTTTAAATGTACATGAGGCAGAGGAACCGAGTCAATTTTAATCTTGGAATTTAACATCCTGTAATCCAGGACAACTCTATAGTTATCATCACCCTTTGACACTAAGAAAACCGGGCTAGAATAATTAGAGGTCGAGGGTCGAATAACCCCATCTTCTAACATCTGATTAACCTTCTGACGAAGTACCTGTAATCTTGGAGGAGGTAGACGATATGGTGGTAACCTCACTGGATTAGTATCACTTAGCTCTATGTGATATTTTATTAAGTGAGTACACCCTAACCTTTCAGTTAACACATCCGAAAATTCAACTAATACCTGTTGCATGCTCAAAAACTAGGCACCAGACAAATACTGTCATTTCGGTCTTGCCAGAATTACGACTGACATCAGCCCCATATAACGAACAAGCTGTCACTAAACCCTTATCTGGTATTGTACCTAAAGAGAAGAATGGAATTTTGAGAGAGTCACAGAACTTAAAATAAATATAGTGACTTGACATGTCCAACACTAACCCTGTATTGACAAAGTCAGCACCTAATATAAGCTGCACTGGGAGATCTTGCACAACATACAGTTCACTTTCCACCTGAAATGTGCAACCCTTAAAGCTAAATGTACTACACCATGCACCGCTACCGCGCAAGAATTAACATCCACACACTGAAGATCAACATGCTGCATTTGACAGTGCCACTTCTGAATTAATGCGGCACTCCCTGAATCTACAAGAGCAATGACAGGAACGCGCTCTACAAACACTTGTATAAACGGGACTGTAGGCACAGCCGTTGCTTTAACCTTGGGCCTATCCATAGCTGTACAAGCTAGATAGGTTGACTTGGTCCTGGCTGATTACACTGCCAACACACTACTGTCACTAGTTCGTTTACTAGGCACTGGCACCGCATGTTGTACCTGTGCTAGATAAACAAGGCAAATGGCGGTACTTAATAACCACTTGCTCCAACTGAGCAAAGGTAGAAATGATGCTACCCTGTAATGCTAAGGCTCGAATCTCGGAATGAACCGAGTTAGAGATAATAGTATGAACAATTTGAACTTCCGTAAAATAAACTTTCAGTGCTTCAGCAGCCCAATGTATATTTTCCACAAAATCAGTAAAACTCTCAGTAACATCTTGCTGTCTAAAATATTTAAGTGTCAGTAAATTATTATAATTTACTGGTGATAGTAACGTGTCTAAAACAGTGCGATGTAAGTTCTGAATAGACGATGTACTAGCTAATTCGGCGAGTAATAATGTTGCTACTGGTTCCTTTACATGAGGACGAGGCATTTGTAATACCAGCTCACATTATAAACTTGAGGTTGTTTGAGTTTTACTAGCACTACTAAAAATTCAAATAACTGCTCAGGGGAATCAATTGTCATTTCTCGTAAATTACTAATATAATACTGCCATGGATTTGGCAACTTAGCCGTGGTGAATTCTAGCTTACATGAATTTAACTGTGCCCTCGCTGCAGTAGCGGAAGACCCATTCGACTGGCTATCGTCAGGCGCCTCAGGCTCTACCTGAGTAGCTGCTTCCACTTCTTTATCCTTTAAAGTTTTTGCTTTCTCATAATTCGCGAACACCTTCCAAGTAATTCTAATGACTGTTGTTTCATTGCAGCTAACCGGTGTAAACAATTAGCGCGATATTCCCAATACTCCATACCCCCTAATAATCTACGCTTTTGAAAGACAGTAGATTCAACTTTACTATATTCATCAACCATGTCCTTCAAAACTTCCCATGCATGCTCTTCCCTCATCTAATTCCGCATTCAACAAAGTATCTAACTCCTGTTGAAGCGAACCTTGGACCAGGACATTACGCAAAACACGCTGTAAATCAGGTAATGAGTCGCGGTCATGAAATTGAATATGCCTAGCGGCCAACTCATACTGAACTTAAGGTTTACGTAATAATTCAGGCTGAAAAGGAAGATCCATCGTTAGACGAGCACACGTTATTATGGTGAAATACAACCAAATACACAACACTTAATTCCAACGTGCGCCAAATATCACACAGTCAGCCTTCACCATCAACCCAACATAGTTTAATTGAACACACAGCATAAACTGCACTTGTAACAACTATTAACTTCTCGTAACCACTTCTCTCTGCTCCGTGGGGCAGGGATGTGGACTTGTGCTGCTGGTGTTCAATTAAATGTTACACAGGAAATACTTTTAAATATACCTATATTGTAGTGAATAAATAGATTACAAAAATAGAAAAATAGTTCACTGCACAAAAATGACCCGGGAACTCTTCCCATTACCTTAGTCCCACTTGACCAAAACAAACTGCGAAACATCAGTTAAGCTCTTTCTTGAAAATCAAAAGAAAACCATTCTTTGGTTAAGCACATTAACATTGACAATAACTCACATATGAAGGCTGACTGACTGCACTGTGCTGTGCTGTACACATTCATACTACGAAAAACACGCAATACCCTTTGGTTAATAATTTAGAATAGCTCGTCCAAGCATATATGTATCTACTTTAAAACGGTAAAACCGCTGACACTTGACTTCGCAAAACCTGTACTAATGCAAACAACTGCATTCCAGTAAGTACAGTGTTTGCAGTCAAACGTGCCAGCAAAACTGGTGGAGCGAGCACAAATTCCCTTAGCACAAAATTTTACTATACACTCACGCCTTACTATAGAATTTACAGAGAAATGCAGTTTAATCTAACAAACAGCCAAGAACCCATGGCATAAATCCCATTAAACAAAAGCATTCTCTCTGAGTAAACTCACAATAGCCAAAATGTGTCTCACCAACAAGTATTGCATACTGTATTCACGTAGCCATTCTGACGCTGTCCTTTCTGCGTAGCCAAATCCTGAGTCTCGAAGATGGTTGGAGCCTTTGCGTAGATCGTCGACTGTCCCTCTGTCTTAATTAATTAACTAAAAATGTTGATTTGGGCATGTTTTACAACATGCCCGGGCTGTTTAGGGATATCCCTCTTCAGTCTAGTGTGAGAATGACTCGCCCGGTCCCTTATACGGGCCGGCGCAGTCAAAGGGCGAAAACAGCCGAGCAAAGCGCTCTGACGTGACGTGACTGACGTAGCAAAGCACGCGTCACAGAACCACCTGCAATCCTGGTAGGTACAGCCGGGCGCTGTATTACCGACCCGTTGTGTAGCATTGCCTTGCGTTCCATTCGCAGACGTGGCGATATGCCACAGATTTCAATACCTAGTTCACATTGTACTTCTGAATTCGTTTTTTTCCACCTATTATTATTTCTTGTTCACTACTTTTATCATTATCATCTTCATTGTCAGTCTTATTGCAAGTAACAATCACATAACTCACAAAAAGTGCAATTTCTAGCTTCATTTCGCTCTGTTCTTTGTTTGATTTTGGATAAAGATAGTGAAGAAACAGTTGTCTTAAATATATTAGGGGTTGGTGTCTGGAAAGTATTTTCATTTTTCCCTATAATAGGAATAGTTGCAGGTTTTAATGAAAGCCCTCTGAAATTTTCATCCAGCATAAGCTGCTTTTCTAATAGCCGTGTCTGCTCGTAATCTGAGTCCTCAAAATGGAAAAAATACAAACGAGTACATGGGGCCCAGCAAAAAA
Source organism: Tenodera sinensis (assembly GCA_030765045.1). NCBI lineage: Eukaryota > Metazoa > Arthropoda > Insecta > Mantodea > Mantidae > Tenodera > Tenodera sinensis. The sequence goes on along the minus strand of CM060967.1, from coordinate 157,713,643 downwards.
TCATATCCTTTGCAAAATTCTACCCATATACTGCGTCTCTTGGGAAATTTGTCTCTGTTTGGAAACAAGTTAAAATGAGTTCCATTGCACGTGTGTTTTGGTTCTCACATTGCAGCCATATGCACAACAATGAGGCATTTTGTTTTTTACAATGTTAAGTTGTTTGTACAATACTAAACTGACTCAGTTACACCATCATAAAGTACACTACTCCTGAACTTATATACCAACAAGAACAATTTATGAAAACCTATTAGTGCACAGGCGGCAGAATCAAGAGGTGAAATTCTACTTGCCTGCAGCACACAGATGGAGCTAATGTAAGGCATGTTTATTATTTCGCTTGCACAGCGATAAGGGTATTGTGCAGTAAAAAAACAATATTACCACTGCATTTTAACCCTGCTGTTCTCCTTAAAACTAGTACCTATGAGCGTCGGCAGACATTTTTCCAGGGGGGGGGGGGGCACATGTTTGAAATTTGCAATCAGATAATATTAATTCACTTTATTATTGTCAAAATTTACAATATTCAGTGCATATAACCATGTTAATTTGTGTTAAATAAAAATTGATCTTTTAAAATAGTAGTTTAATAGTGAGTAATTGATTGCACATTAAATTGACCAACTTCCAGGGAGCGGCCGCGGCCCCACCTTGCCCCCCCTTTGCGACGCCCATGCTAGTACACACTCTTGGTCTTCAAGTGATAATGAACCAATGAAGAAAATTCTAAGAATTAGTGTTAAGGAAATAATTTATATGCTATTAAGTTGCACTTATTTCTTGTTTAAAACAGATAAATTAGTATTATGTAATGTAACTTTGGTATTGATCGAAACACAGGCAAAGAAACCTTCATATATGTGTATATATTTTTTATTCTTCTGTGGAATGTAAGATACAACTGTGGTATCTTTTGCGCAAGAGAGTTTTGAACTGTAGGCCGCTTCTTTGCTTGATAAATTAGGAAGCTCTGTCTTGCTTTTTCTCACTGTCTCCAAAAGGGTAATTTTCGTTTTGAGAAGTGCTTGACCCAAAATATAGGATTTAAAAAAATTGTTACATGTGACATTCTGTCCTCTTAGCTCATAAGTCAGACCCATAAGAACATTCATACCTTGGTTTTTCTAACACGATGTGCCTGGTGGTTTGTGCTTTTAGAACATATGAACAAGCACCATCACACAGTGTGCATATCTTTATTCCATATTTGGCAGTTTACTTAGATGTGATCTGCAAGAGGAAATGGATCGAGACCACCTTCAAATATGCCCAGCCACTTCTAATGCCCCATCCATCAGTGGAAAATATTGGAGAGCAAGAGGATTAATGACTTCATTGTCAGAAATCCAGCATTAGCTAACAACAACAACAACAACTTAGAATAAATTGTTTGAAGACACAGCAACCTCTAAAACCCACCAGTTGCTCATCAACAGTTACGTTTGATCCAGGATTGTATAATTTGCAAGTATTTCCACCCCCTGTTCCTATAAGTCTGTTATAGGTGCTAATTTGTCATTTGCTCTTGCTCAGACTTATCAAAACATAACATTTGAGATATGTGAAAGAATATTTTAAGACATTGTAGCAGGAAAAAATGACTCTACCTGATTCTGGATTTCTTGTTGATTTTTAAATACCAGCTAGGGATAATATACCAATGCATACTTATGTAATTTCATCTAAATCTTCCCAATTCTGCAGCTTTTTTTTCAATGTTTCTCCTTTATCAATTTGATTAATAGCATCCAACTTTTTTATCCATTGAAACCATAACCTTCTTTTGCTTTGATGTCATTATAAACTTGTACAGTGAATTACATTCCTGAACACTTTGATTAGACTAAAAATAGTCCAGTTGAAACACGCAAACTTGATGTCACGTGCCGTTTGAAAACAGAAAGAAAACTGAGAAGATTGCGGAAGACATAGTAATCAAGGTCAACGCTTTCTTCTGTCACTATTATAGCTAGTGAGACTTTAGAGAGGCCATGCAGTAGCTGAGCGGTCAGACTATTCCCTTCTCACCAAAGTGGTCTGGGTTCGATCCCAGGCAACCATATATGGGATTCGTGGTGGATGAAGCAGCACTAGAGTGGGTTTCTTCCAGGTTCTCCGGTTTGCCTCACCTTCTCATTCCATGTATCATAAGTGTCACTGCCTGTGGTGCCGTAGTAGTAAAAGTGGGCATTAAACACACACACACCCAAAAAAAAAAAAAAAAAAAAAAAAAAAAAAAGGACGAGAGCATTTTTGTACACTGAGAATCACTGACTTATAAAAGCCTTATTATTTTGTCGTTTGGTTTTTGTTTTGCTTGAAGGCATGGAATGAAGAAAGAAGATGCAGCACACTCAATTAACTTTACTGTAGGGAGGAAAAATCACTGCCTGGTTTGAAATCGGGAAACATGTAACTGAAATTCAGCATTTATTCCGACATTTGGTCCATGATGCCAGGTGGCTAAGAGGAAGGCCATCCTTTCAGTTGCTGAAAAGTTTTAGGAAAGAGGATCCGTAAAAGAGAAGAGATCAGGTCGGTGTCTTTCTGCAACATGTGAAGAAAACACAGCAAATGTTCACGATGCTTTCATTAACAGCCCAAAAAATCAGTCTTCAAAGCTGCTCAGGAATAGAGCATTTCTTCTACTTCTGTATGGCATATCTTACAGAAAACACTAAATTTCTGGGCATATCAGACACAAACTCTGCAGGTCCAATTTCTTGGCCTCCACGATCTTCCAATCTAACTCCCTTAGACTTTTTCCTATGGAAATTCATTAAGGACAGAGTGTATGCAACTAATCCAGGCACTATTCCTGAAATGGACAGAACTGTAACTACAGTAAAGATGGTCACTCCTCGTATGCTGTAGGAAGTCCATGATGAGATGGAAGGTCACCTGCACTTGTGCATTGTTCAAGGTGAGAGGCACATTGAAAAATTGTGGACGTTGATTGCAATTGTTACCTATTTGGTTTATGTTACTGTGTGTTACTTTTAACACTAGAATGGCAGAAAGGGTCAAAATGACCACTATTCAAATGTAACTCTTTGTAGTGTTTTTAGATATTTGGATTGTTTCTTGAAATTTCACTTTTACTAATTTGCATTTCTCTTGAAAGTTACATATGTAAATAACTGGACTTTTTATATTTAATCCATTTTATTAAGTTCACTACCTAGAACAGTGAGAGGGGTCATTTTTTGGTAGACTATAAATGACACAACAATGCAGAGACAATTTGCAGTGTCGAATAGAGGTGTATTGTTGGATCCTTACACATGCATTTTATCAGTTGGTGTAAACATTTCACTGTTATTGCATTGTGGCAGCTTATTTAGGCAGTGTCGTTTGTTGAAGACAGTCACTTTGAATTATGTTTTATAAGTGTGGCTTCTCAGATGACTAGATGCTATGTTGAATTAGAAATATGCAGATGTCTTTATTGTGTTTGCTCGTTTCACTTTTTTGTCAGTTGATAATGAAGGAAAGTCAAGCCTTTGAAACATGTTTTTTAAACAAAAAAGTTACTAAAAGAAAGTATAATACCACGGTTGCCAACTCGCACGATAATTATGGGGGCATACGATAATTTTAATGCTTGTACAATGGTTGCCAACCCGTACCGTAATTATGGGGGTGTGCGATAATTTGAATGTATGCTAATTCGATATCGGTGAAATATCATTTTCACTGGTTTGTCACTCCAGCGAAATCAAACTAACAACAAATAACATCACTTTTGTCCTCATTGTCTATCTCCACCCCATAGCAACCGTTTCCAACCCTACTAAGCCTGCTACCCTTTATCCTCTTATTGCCAGTGTGCCCAGATCTGATAAGCTCAATGAAGAAGGCACTGTTCAGAAAATTGATGATCAATGGAGAAAACTCGGAATACGTGATATTCCATGTGAAATAAAGAACATGCCTGAACCTGACAGTTTCTGTTAAACGCATGTGTCACCTTGGTGGAAATACTGGTTTCATAGAACTAGCGGCCTTTGCATTATCAGTGGTTTCCTTGCCCCACAGAAGCACTTATTGTGAAAGTTTTTTTTCTAAACTGGGTTTAATAAAAACCAAAGTTAGAAAAAGATTGGCACTAGATATGGTAAATGAACTCATTTTGTCGTCCAAACTTATGAAAGAACGTGGTAGATCTTAAAATCTGCAAGTCACCGAGAGTTAAGGTTTATCTCAACAACAAATTTGTGCAATCCTGCAACGGTTGAGGAAGCTGAACTTTCAGATGAATAGTGCGAGAAATATAAGTGCTAAAGTTATAATATTTATTGAGCTCATCAATCTTGTAAGTGGATATAATAAACATCATTACACTTACATTTTAATAAGTATTATACTGATATTTTTATTGTTGTAGCGTTTGCTTTATGATGTATGATAATTTTGAATCCAAATCTATAATTTTGAGTGGTTGGTATGATAATTTTACTTTTAAATGTTGGCAACCCTGTATAATACTCACAGAAGCAGAAACAAAAATGACATTAAAAAAAATTCACATTCCATTCTTGGGCCTTCGAAAAATTCAAAAAAGTTTTCAAAGAACAAAACATTCAGCTAGCACCAGTGAACCACTACTCCATAAAAAATCTACTGAACTCAAACATCAAAGATGCCATTCCTCCCAATAAAAAATCTGGCATTTACCAAATGGAATGCAATCACTGTAATAAAGTATATATAGGAAAAACCAAAAGAAATTTAGACATAAGATCCACGGAACACTTTAGAAACGTAAAAAACAAATAGTTGGAAAAATCAGCAGTTGTCATCCACTTTTGGACAGAAAACTACAATATAAAGCCAGAACCGTAGCTCCTAAAACATGCAATGGGAAAACAAGAGCTGTCCACGTGGGAAGAAATCATTTTGAAAAATAGAAACAGAGTATTCAATTTTGACATCCCTGAGAAAGATATCTTCAGCAAGTTCCTTGAACCACCACCAGAGAACTCAGAGAAAACATCACCATCCACACCAGGGAGAGACAGTCAATGTCCAGTTGATAATAAAGGAAAGTAAGCCTTTGAAATATGTTCCGGTAAATTATAACAGAGTGTTGTGTAGTGTTATTAATCGACTCACCTTTTTGGTTTAAATTATTACAACACTGTTTCCAAACTTCCAAAGAAAGAAGATAAGACTGGCAACATTTGTGATAAGTGTCAAAAAGCTGTGTGAGGAAAATGTGCAAGAAAAATAAAATCACATGTGCAAAGTGTGTGTGGGATAAACAAACACAACATAAAACCAGAGCTAAGGTTATGCAAAATGCTCACATTAGAAATATAATGCCTCAGTCACTAAAGCAAAATGTTAAATACCGCTATTTATTGTTACAAATGATAATTTAAATTAGATTAAAGTGAATCGATTTTAGTGTATGCATCTGAGCATGTGTTCTATTGCTGGGGTCAAAATGACCCCTCACACAGCTTAGGTATTATTAGATTTGCAGCAGTTGTAGTGTTAAACTTTAATTTATGCAAATGCCTCTGTATGACACTGGGAAATGTTTTTATTAATAATTATGTACAACATATCCAAAATTAAAATTAGATTAATTTTTTTAATGTTCCGATAGTTATGAAATACCTGTACATGCACTAAAATCTACAACGTCCTCTATCCTGCTTAGCTACAGCAACTTCACTTAGCTTTTATATACCATTATTCATTCCAAATTCAGAGTGTCTGATGAATTGCGAAAAAATCGGTCAATGCAGAGGGAAGCAGTAATGGACACGTCTCCATGCTAAGGGCTAATATGTAAAAGGATGATTCTTAGGGATGTATGGAGAGAATGAAAACAGAACTTTCTCATCAGCACCATTTTTATTCACAATAAATAGGATCATCACTTGATTAGTGGAGAAAAGGCTTCTGTACAGATCCAAAACACAGATGCAATAATGACTAGTTTTACAATACCTCTCATGTTCAAAGTATAATTCATTGCTACAATGCTGAAGTAACATTATACATAAGATTAAAAAAAAAAAAAAAAATAAAAAGATTAACAAATTTCCTAGAAAACATTGAATCTTTGGATAATGGCATCACTGCTAAGAGAATACTGCCGGCAGTAAAACAGCCACTGATAAAACTGGTGTTTTACATGCTACAGCAGCTAAGACGGAGAGTAATGATAATCAAATACTAATTATTGTACATACTGCTTCAAATTCATTGATCTGAGAGGCAGTAACTGCCATTCTGAACGTAATGGCATAGTTTAGTCTATATTTGCTACTTGCTCTGTTAGAATACTGAGGAGAGCACATTGGAGAAACAAGCTTCATAAATTTTAACAACTTTCAACATAGCACCCACATCACAGTCAGTTCTGACTTACATTCTACCCTTGGTACAGTCATCACATCAAGTATTACAGACAGGCCTATATGTGTCCTGTTACTATAATACTAATGATACCATTTTTAGTAATATACTGTACATGTCAAATAAATACTGTTTTTGGCAATAAAACCATAGTCAGCCAATTAAGCTTTACAAGATAAATGCATTGATTATAAACCTATTGTTGCGAGTTTTCAATAGGACTTCAAGTAATATCGAGTATTCATTTAATACTGCATTTTCTCGTCTGTCTTCCACATGGCAATACATGCTTCCTCCACATGCCTCCTTGAGGGTATAAAAGCCGCTTATACAGGTATCTAAAAACAGAGCTGTACAAAAGAATTCTATAGCAGTAGTCTAATTGCCTGCTGCTTCAACTTTTCTACAAATTTCATTTGTGAATTCTGAACATTTGGCTGAGCCGCCTAGATCACCTGTGCGAAACTTTTTATCTTTAATGGTTTCATAACATGCATGCTCAATGCGTTCTGCATAATTATTAAGATTCATGTATCGTAACATCATAACTGCAGACAACAACAATGCTGTGGGGTTAGCCTTGTCCTGACCTGCTATATCTGGAGCTGTACCATGTACCTGAAACAAAATTATTTCTTTGTTAGAGACACACAAAATTATTTGTTGACTATGCAACAAATGTATATTTTCCAACATTAGCGATGGAAAACTCAAATATGCTCCTTAATAATGGGTGAATATGTTACTTGAATCATATATAAACTGCTTACTTTTTACAATTTTATTCAATCCACCAACAAAAATAAAATCACCACATATTTTTCTATACAGTCTCCTGAATTTGATACCAAGACTACAAATTTTGTATGCCATTCTTGAAGAAAAGAAGCCTATGGCACACTTACTCCTCTACCATTGCATTGTCATCAAATTACTTTCCTTCCAGATATTCTTGCAGGGGCCCAAACAAATTGGTCATAGGGTGATTAATCTGGAGTATAAGAAGGATGTTCCAGAATTGTTCAATGCATTTCCTACAGTTTTTCCTATGTTATGACAGCAGAAGCATCTCATCTAGAATTGGTTGCTGGTGTCGTCGGTTATGTATCAACCAAAAGACAACAGTAATAGGCTACATTCACTATCCTCATCACTGATGATGGCTTGAACACTTCCAAATCTTATTCCAATGAGTGAAGCAATTTCAGAAATAATGTGACAATCTTCTTCAGTGCGGTCATGTATAGCACAAATGTCTGCTTCCTATCCTGTCAACATTTTTTTTGTGCCATTCTTACACCTGGGTCTTTGAAAGGGTTGCTTTCCCAAACTACACGTGGAACCTTTTCAAAATTTCCGCAGCTTTGGTGCCTTCTTTCACCATAAACTTGATGCACTGTGCAATGGATGTGTGTACATCTCGCTCACTTATGACATAATAAAATGAGTGGCTGGTAACAGCACACCTAACTCCAACTCTCCGATCATAATAAGGGATTTCTTGAACACGATGTGAACTTTCAGAGGCCCAGTTCCAACTGTTATAAGTGTTGACCATGTGTCCACCATTCAGTGGAACTATACCTCGCCAGAAAAGAACAGCTATGCATCAATTAAACTGTCATTCACTGATGAAGGAAATCGTTCAGAATAATGCATTTGTGATTCTGGGTCACCTTGTTTTAAAGCATGGATACTTGTACTCTTATACAGTTTTAATTTTAGACAAATCCGCATACATATGGTGTGGTTTTAAAAAGAATGTGCAGTTTGTTGGTTCTTTGAGTCTTTGCTATCTCAGGCTGTGGTACAGAGTGAAATGAATAGTGGACTCTGAGTTTAGCTTTTGCATATTATTTTATTCACATTATTATTTTATTGTTCACAGCTTTTAAATTGTATCACAGTAACAAATCTTTTATTTCACTGGATCGACTTCCTTAGCACCATCAAGATTTTGTGTTTGGAACATTTAGCGATATTTCGCCAAACGCATTTTCTATCACTTTATATTTCGTTGATCCTATATTTCTTCACTAAATTGTACACTTCATACAAATTAACTTCTTGAAGTTAATGTATTATTTATTTATGCCAACAAACTTACTGTTGGTGTTTTTTTAAACAGACAAGCCGTGTGTGGGCAATGTTTGAGAGGTAGAACTGGAACTTAAAAATCCAATGCCACAGCTGGGATTTGAACCACAGAACCTCCGCTTACTAGGTGAGTGCTCTAACCATTAAGCTACTGTGACAACCTGCCAGAATGACATTGAATTCTCAAACCAGTTCGTATTTCTCCCGGTAAACCACAAAGGCAGTCTCCCATTAGAGACAATTACCCCAGTGGTGTCTTACTATTGTAAGTACTTTATGTCCCGGGATTATTGTGGAAGAATGATGGATAGAAAGTCAATTCAATTACATGTTTGAAATAAGTCAAGTTCATGACGTATTTACACTTGGGGACAAATTATATATACTGTTTCACATTGGAAAAACTAAAGCAAAATAATAGAAATGAAATTTGAAACATTATAATGGCTCAACTTAATTGTGTGAATCAGAATGTGTTTTCCGGATATAATGCTTGTTTAGCCAAAGGTGGACGACATTTCCAGCATCTTCGATAAGGTAATGCTTTACATGTGGAGTTTATGTAGCAGCAAAGCCAGCTGTAGCACACCCAGTCGTGCACAGGTGAAATGCTGTGCAATCGTTAGGTTTTAACCTCTTGAGCGATGGCCATTTAAACGTCCGCGAGCCGAGAACTGCTAGCATTTAAATTCTTAAATGCGCTTCGTATATACACAGCTGTATTTTGTGTAAATATTAAGTTATTTTAATGAAACAAAAACTGGTATAAAACTCGTTATTTGCAGTATAAATGTACGTCATCAGCAAAGTTGAGTTATATTTACAAAACGTTGAAATGGCACAATTTTGCTTCACTGTGGTGAAAAGTCAACTTTGCTCTGTCGAACGCATCTAATATTAGTTCTCGGAAAGATTCAGTAAAGAAACACCCATTGTATGTGTGGCTAATGCGTCAGCATCCTGTGAAATAAATCGCTACTGCATGCGTGGCTTATTGAGTCACCAGAATAGATCAACATTACAACTTTTGCTTACGCGAGTTTCGTAACTGAGTAGAGTCCATGTCTTTCTTTGTTGAAATACATACGTATTCTTTCCTGCTTGTAGCTGAAGGGAGAATTGGTATAAAAAGGTGTTTTTGCACCAACTGGATATAACCATATACAATTGTTTGGGGATTTGGACAGCTCTCTAACCCCACACAGGACAATGACCGACCTTGACTACCGACTATAAATAACTCGCAGCCTAATTGAACAATACCACGTTGGGGGTTGAAAATCCAAAACCCCTGCACCCCTCAGACTTCAAGGAAAACATTATCCTAAAAGGATACCGCCAACTGCAAAGAAGTCCCGCCCATTTCGAAAGTGTTTCGTGTGCCGCAAGAAGGGAATTCGCGAATGTGGAGATGTACCTACCCTTGTGTGTTTATCCCTGTTTTGAGGTAAATCACTGCAGAACGAACATATTAAGGTAAGCCAATAAAGTATATAGACCTTACTAAAATGTTTCATAAAGGGAAAATTATAATAAGTTGAGTTGCATAAGGGATAAATAAGGGTTAAATGCTTAAACGCACAGGACGCCCATATCGCTCATCCGCCATTTTAAATGGACGTGTTTTCACGTCGATATCCCTCAAGAGGTTAAATAAGAACACTGTATTTCTTTATTGTAGTAGTTGTCTATGGTTAAGTTAGGGTGCCCAAGAATTAAACATTGCTGTTCTCGGCTTGTTATGCCTTGTAGGGAAAGGAGGGAAGGCAAGCAATCGCACAGAAGGTGGTGTGGAGGGAATGCATGGAGAACTACTACACATGACCTATTCTAAATGAACATATTGTAGTGTTTTGCTATTTCTGTCTGCCTGTGTCAGTATAAAAATTATTCAAATATCTCTGCAGCTAAAAAATAGAGGCATAAAATATTTCAACTGTGAAGAATTTTATCATTCCAGGCCAGTTATTTTTTTTATTACAGACTTCCTAATGTTTTCACTTAAGTATAAAAAGGACTCTCATATCCATCACATTCTATTTTTTTTAAATTTAATTTCTATTAACACAGACTTTGCTACACAGCAAAATCTTGCTTAACCAAAATGGCAAAGCAATAAGTAATAAAGAAGTAACAAAAAAGTACGAGATACATGAATTTGCACTGGCTCTATTGCTCCAACAATCGATAATTCTTGTCCTAACCCTAAATCTAAATACTGGCATTTGGTATAGCATGCAGTTAATCCTCACCCCTATTCAGGAATATTTCACCATTATAAGCAGTGTTAACTGCTTGTACATACCGACAATGCAGAGTCCCACTCTTGCTTTACTGTTGATCCTGGTCAATATGATTTATTTGTGTTTACCTATCTTGTTAGTATACTAAGCTATTTGCTGACAAAACATGTTCCATTATGAATTTTTTCTCTTTACAAATGATGGACACAATGCGGTAGTGCATTCCTGCAACCACAGGGGTGTAAGATGTCAATGAAAATAAGCAATCAACAGTAACTTGAAGCTATTAGCAACAAAATAACAGTGAATGAGGGATTCAAATCATTAGTTAGGAAAGAACATAAATTTGTAATCAGATCTTGCAGGAAATGTTGAATTACAACTTCAATAACAACACAAAACTGTTTTTAGGTTACTTGCATTTTGTAAACCAAAACCATAGATAATGCTCTATTATGATCTAGCTTCTTGCAAGTGCTGCGAGAAGGAAAAAAAAAAAAAATTGATTTTATGAAACAGTCTGTAAATACTGTAATTTGATTATGGACATGATTTGAACAGAATTGGGATATGTTCTTCACTACTTTGTCCTCTATGTGATCTGCAAGAGGAAATGGACCAAGACCATCTTTAAATATGCTGGGGCACTTCTAGCGCCCTATCCATCAGTGAAAAATACTGGAGAGCAAGAGGACTAATGACTTCATTGTCAGAAATCCAGCATTAGCTAACAACATATTTCAATAACGTATATAAGTAATTTTTAAGCATTATCACCTGATTATTATTTATTTATGCCAACAAACTTACTGTTGGTGTTTTTAAACACACAAGGCGTGTGTGGGCAATGTTTTAGAGGTAAAACTGGTTTAAAAATTCAATGTCATTCTGGCAGGTTGTCACAGTAGCTTAATGGTTAGAGCACCTGCCTATTAAGTGGAGGGTCTGTGGTTCAAATCCCAGACGTGGCATTGAATTTTTAAGTTCCAGTTCTTCCTCTCAAATTATCACCTGAATTTGGAATACAATTATTTTCTTCCATTTACTGCTTAAAATCTTTCCATGCATTATGTGAAAAAAAGGTGTTCCCTTTAATTTGGTCAAGCAGGCTCCTACTGTACTTTGATTCCAGCTTAAAAATTAAAGTAGCCACCATGGTAGTACAGAAGCAAATTTGCCTCTCATGCTGCACACACAGTTTTGTATTCCAGTTGGATAAACGTGCAACGCTCTGCTTTATCATTAGCAATACCTGGCAACTTTAGTTCTTTAGGTGCTTAAGGTTTAAAGTGTACATTTCTCAGCATTTAATTAAATTAGTGATAAATAGTAAAATACTTACAGATTCAAACAGAGCTCCGTTAAGTCCAATATTACCACTTGGAGTGAGTCCCAGGCCACCGACAAGACCAGCACACATGTCTGACAAGATATCACCATAAAGATTAGGCATTACAAGGACATCATATTGCGTAGGATCTTGTACCATGTTGAGACACACAGTATCCAAGTACTTCTCTTCAAACTTCACATCAGGGAACTTCGCTGCTGCATCTCGACAGCAATGCAAGAACAGACCATCTGACATTCGCCTACGCAGAGAAAGGTTAATATTTGTTTATACACTGCACATCAGTACTAGTGGAACAACATTTGAAGCACTTTTAGCACATACTCTCATATCCGACCTTCTGAAATGATTTTGCATGTGTGAATTATTATATCCAACCTAAGTTCAATTAGAACTCACATATCAAACTCAAAATAGAGGACTTCCAAAAGACAGGGGCAAGCATGGAAAAAGAGTGAAATTATATTCAGACGAGTTGGAGAAATCTTTAGTTAAATGGATAGATAAAAAAGAAATTAATATGACTTCAACTATGCATTCTCTGAGTATTTGAAATACATTTAGTAGAGATGTATGAGAATGCATGGTAGATTAAAATAATCAATTATGTGCTTGGAATGGACACTGCAAATAAATATTTTGTATTACCTTTGGTGCTGTTTTTATTTGAGGGTGGCTTCTTGTTTGAGCGATGTGGCTCTTATTTCCCTCAGGGCGTGGTAACGGATGGAATGAACATACACTCAGGTTTAACTTTAGTCAAACATTTTATTTGCACCTTCTTGTTCACAATTTTTAAATTGTATCACAGTAGAAAGTCTTATCTTAGCGGATCAACTTCCCTAGCATCGCCGAAATTTAATTAAAGGTCTCTAAACACTTAGTAAATTCACTTTTACTATTTCATGACGCGTACACATAAAAATGCGTCCATCCATGCCGAATACGGAGACGCTAGTGTACAGTTTTTTGGCGTCTTTTTGACGCGACACTGCCTTTTTCATATTTCTCTGCGCTATTCATCTGCACATGTGTCGACAAATAGTTCTTTCTCGTTAGGGAAGCAATCTCTAATCATCCTCCCCTACTTTTATTATGGAACACAAACAATTCTAATATTTATACACATATATTAAAATCAAATATGGAAAGATTTATGACGTCTTTGTGCAAACTTAGTTGTTCGTAACAATGAACCTTATCAACATGTTTTCGTCATTTAATTATCTCATACCAACATCAAAAAACGAATTACACTTTTAACAAACATTTACATGAACGATTTTCTTTTGGGGTCTTCTAATATTCTGTCTCACCTTCATTTACACACAAGACCTGAAAGTGGCCAAGTTTTTTTACCCCTTACAGTGCACTTTTTTCACTTTGTTTGTACCAGAAGTCAAACCTTAAGAAAAGAACAACATTCCTAACTTTCACACAGCCGTTCTTCAGAATTTATTGAAGGTCATGAACTGTCAACATCTCAAGCTCTCTCTTACATATTGTCATAGAGAAGTTCAGGCTAGGAGTGATACAAAGCGAAAGTAGCAGGAAAGGTAAGGGGATGGTGCGGCTGAGAGGGGAATAGATCGCATCACTCCCAGGTTTAGCAATGAAGGTTAATGTTGCAGTTCTTTTTTCAATTTTCCAACAAATCTATTACCAAATGAATTAACTAAATGAACAGGCAGTTCTGTATGTAACACTGGAAACAAATGATTTGCTTATTTTTACTGTTTTCACAAAACTTTCAAATGGTTTTCGTCTGCTAAAGCTCAACCTGGCAACTGCATTCGGAGCACATGGTTGCCACATGTCTATTCTGTCTCGTGTTCGCTTTGTTCAGAACCAAATAGTTGGAGGTTAGAGCGTGGTAACTGATGATTATTAGTTCACATTAGTGTGCTGCATTATTAGCGAAAATGGAAGCGACAACTCCAGTGCTATAATGTGAAGAGAGTTTGTAAAGTCCACCACAATGTTGCAACACTGCACGCCGAAACATGTGATGCAAGGTACATCCAGTTTGTATTGCTCATAGCCTGTATAAGTTTTACATCACTGCTTCCTCATCCCAGAAACCCTAAGAAAATTGCAAAACTGATGATTTATGGATTAAATTACTAACGCAATTATGTTTTAATGCTGTTTTACCCAGCTTTCACTGGGGCCCGGAAATGGAATTTCAGCCATAGCACCTAATATTTCTAAAGCTCATGATTCTTATGTTTTAGTATAATGTCGTTAATGTAAGCAGCAGATTGCATCATTACCAAATTGCACTGTAAAGCAAAAAGTACACACAGATTCATTTAGATTTGTTAAAATGGTTACCTTTACTATAAATCTAACTTACATGATGTTTGCCTTGTGCACAGCAGTTACTTTATGTCGGCCTTGCTCCTTGGTGTATGTAAAAGCAAACTCTGCAACTCTCCGTGAAGCCTCTTCAGTAATCAGTTTGATGCTCTGAACTACTCCATCCACAATTTCATGTTCAATTCCTGAGTATTCTCCTTCAGTGTTTTCTCTTATAGTTACCACATCTACATTGTCGTAAAGGGTTGGGTAGCCCTCTAGAGACCTGCATGGTCTAACATTTGCATACAGATTAAATTCCCTGTGTAAAAAGAGAAACTTGATTATAGTTTTCCGTTTGTATTAAACTAATAAGTTATGTGAAAGAATAATACAAATTGTATTCATGTTGTGCAACTGAGATATTTAGTACACAATTGCAATGGAAATGCCCATCAATAACACAAAGTGAGTTTTTGGGACGCTATCCATTTGTAACTGAAAATTACATTTTGTCACCTAGGTGCACTTCAATATGATTATCTAGGTTAATCAATGTAAGAACCAACACTAAACACAGCAAGATAATTCACTATTAACAATCTGGAGAAAATATCCCTAAGACTGAGAGGTAGAATTGGAACTGGTGTTTAAAAACACCAACAGTAAGTTTGTTGGCATAAATAGATAATATCCCTAAGACGTTTGTAACTGACATATTACATTTTGTACCTAGGTATACATCAATATGATTATCCGGCGGGTCAATTACCATAAGAACCAACACTAAACACAGGAAGATGTGCAATTCATTATTATAGACCTATTCTGGAGAAGATATACCTAAGACATTGCCCATTTAAAACTGACAAACTATGCTGGAAAGTTCGTTGGTAGCATAAGGCTGAAATGGTTCTGTTATATCATTCGAAGGATAATGACATTGGTGATAACATTGTATGTGGATAGCATAAGATATGGAAGGATATCCAAACCTTTATATTTCGGGATTTAATATCATTATAGCCCAATTATATATGGAACTTTGTGCCGATTATAATGGGGAAAGTAAGAACATAATATTGAAGTGGGAAGAATAAAATGAGAAATGAAAGGTTAATACTAGATTAGTAATAGTTAAAATACTTTGAACCGAATAATGCATGGAAAGTTGGTGAAATAAATGTTCATTCACATATAGCTTAATATAACTGTCAGAACTTAAACCTTAGAGCAAAGCTTTTTAAAATCTGGCTCAAACTAATCCTGACAGAATGGTTAAAACAATGTACTTACTTTCGTAATGCTAAATTCAATGATCTGTGACCTTTGCCTACAGGAGTCATGAGAGGTCCTTTCAGACCAACTTTATGTTTATTTACAGAATCAATCGCTGCCTGTGGAATACCAAACTTGCCATCTGGTTGCCTTACTGGAGTAACATCTACTACCTCCCAGTCAATTGGTACCTGTAAGAAAATAATATGGTCATGTGCTTTTTCTATAAGCAAGATGCAGTATAATTTTATTTATTATAGCAGCGAATATCACAAAGTAACCCACTAACATCAGTAATACCAGGTGTCCAGAAGGAAGGCATCCAAAATAAAAAAATTAATACTTAGGAAAAATATGTTGTTGTTAGCTAATGCTGGATTTCTGACAATGAAGTCATTAATCCTCTTGCTCGCCAATATTTTTCACTGATAGATGGGGCACTACGGGCATATTTGAAGGTGGTCTCGATCCATTTCCTCTTGCAGTTAGGAAAAATATATACTGGGTGGAACATACTACTTCGACCTTCGACCAGGGGTTCTATGTGATGAGTGTAACAAATATGTCCACTACAATTATAGTCAAGACAGAACCGTTTTGCAGAAAAAAAAAATTGGTCAAATATTTGGAGCTATCTAGTTTCTTGACGAATGAATAAAAATGGTTTATTTCACTACTGTGCAAACATTGAGTAAACAATACCATAATGTCATCTTGACAATTTGAATGTATTTACTTACAAGTTAATGTTAACCTGAGTGAGTGTGTTGGGTTTAAGGGCCCGTCGGCAACTTGGTCATTAGGGCCCTAATGTTAACGTGATGTTGCCAAATCTCTCTTAGAAATTAAACTTTACATGATATTTTAGCATTAAATTGTGACTAAATACATTCTAATTAAGGTAGAAATGCATTGCAGCATTGTTCACACGATGTTACTGTAATAATAAACCATTTATACCCATTCGTAAAGGAGCTAGATGGCTCCAAATATTTTACACAAATTATAACAATAATTGTATTGAACATATTTGTTACACTCCTGTAGAATTCCTGGTTAACGTATGGCCGAAGAGAATCTGCAAGTTTTCTTTTGTTCCATGGTATAGGTTACGCACATGCAATCCCTTCTAACACTCTGAAGCAAGGTTCATGTGTGCAACTTTGACATTACGTTTTAGTGTGTGAATCATTTGAGAATTGTACCCTATGGATCACCATGCTCCACCTTGGCTCGTATGTGCAAATGAAGGCACCTTCTTGCTTCATCCCACTTCTTTCGTTCTGTGCATGAGGCCTTTCCCCTTCATTCAGGTAACCGAACAGAGAGGTTTGTTTTCACATTCCATAACTCGTTGAACAGTAGGTGGGGGCAAATGTGCCCTCCCTACTATACCGCTGCTATGGGGGAACCTTTCGTGCAGCACATCATGTACTACTGAACATGAAATCTACAATTGCTATCTGGCAGCATCGACTAATAATTGTAAACTTTGTTCAAATGCTTATCTAAAGTAATGAACTTTTTCTTTGTAGGTTTTACACGAGAATTTACATATAGCAGACTACCTGTGGTTCCCAGTTTATTGGTTGACACCCTTATCAGGTTCTAGATCATCATTCTACAGACATAACAATACTACTCTGCTGGTTGCACAACATCGAGCTTGCTTTTGCTCTGTTACCATTTTATCTGATGGTATGCACATGCATGTGAAGTCCATGAAAATCTGTTAGTGCTGCTAGTTTGCAGTCATGATTATATGTGCAAAAGTGCATGTGTTAGATTTACTGCCATGTAAAAGAACTGCAGGACGAAATTCCAGCACACCAGTGATGCTGATATGATCCTGGCAATTACCTGTGTTGTTAACCAACAAAATCACACTGTTAAAACTGACGAGACCTATTGCTTCGTTGTAAAACAGCTTAATGGTCAAACTCTATTCTATTCCAATGGAAGCAAGTGCTTGCAGAATACTGAAAGAGTTGGGGTTGGTGCTGAGACAGAATATTAGAAGACCCCAAAAGAAAATCGTTCATGTGAATGTTTGTTAAAAGTGTAATTCGTTTTTTGATGTTGGTATGAGATGACGAAAACATGTTGATAAGGTTCATTGTTACGAACAACTAAGTTTGCCCAAAGACGTCATAAATCTTTCCATATTTGATTTTAATATATATGTATAAATATTAGAATTGTATGTGTTCCATAATAAAAGTAGGGGAGGATGATTAGGGATCGCTTCCCTAACGAGAAAGAACTATTTGATGGACGCATACGCGGATGTATATGGAAAAAGGCGGTGTCGCGTCAAATGATGCCAAAAACTGTTCACTTGCGCGTGTGTGTGTTCGAGCTGAAAAGACATATTTAGGTAGTGTGAACATGGAACTTTCACCAAACTTTCATCAAGCATAAGTTCCATTAAGTGAAAAAGTGGAAAGGTTTTTAAGCATTTAGAATGGTGCTGAGAGGAATTATTTAATGTAAAGTATCGATGAAGTGTTAATAAAATAAAATACATTGTGGTGAAGGAACATTGTGTGATTTTTCATTCCATCCGTTACCAAGCCCTGAGATCACAAAGATCTCATTAGCTTAAAGACACAGCGACGATAATAATAGCAAAAACTGCACCAGTGCCAAGTGGGTTCCAAGAAGGTTGACCGAGTCTCAAAAAGAAACATGAAAAACAGTGTACAGCAAATATTTGGAACAGCACGGGAATGATGGAGATGATTTTCTTGCAAAAATTTTGACTGGCAGAACTTGGCTCCACTATTTTGAACCAGAGACGAGGAGGCAATCTATGGAAAGATATCATGCAAACTTGTCTAAGACAAAAAAATTCAAAGCTGCACCTTTTGCTGGAAAAGTTATGGCTACAGTGTTTTTTGATTGTGAAGGGCTATTGCTTGTGGACATCATGCCATGTGGAACCACCATTAATTCTGAAACATATATGGCAACTCTGAAAAAACTTCAAGCTTGACCGAGACATGTTCAACCCATTGAAAGAAGCAGGATGTTTTGCTTTTGCACGACCATATGCGAGTCAGAAAACCATAGACGAGATCAGCATACTTATATGGACAACATGAAACACCTGTCTTACAGTTTGACCCCAGCTCCATGTGATTACCAGCTCTTTAGTAAATTAAGGACTCCCTTCGTGGAATGAGGTTTAAAGATGACCACCTTGTGAACACTGCCTAGCAGAGGCTCAGACATGCTCGTCTAGACATTTACTATGTAGGATACAGATCTTAATTCCAAGGTGGCATAAGAAAGCTGAGTTTCAAACTTTCAACATCAAATATGTTGAAAGTAGTTTTTATGGAGATAGTGGGTTTTCCCAGTAAGCCAATAATACCTTCTCTTAAGCCTTTGTTGACTATAAAAATACTAGTTTTAGGGTGCACAATAATCTATAAAATGTGACAAAAGTGTGTGCAAATTGTAAGTCAATGAACATTGATTTCACTGTCATTTCACATCAAAATGGCTAGGGGCAAGTTTGAAATCAATTCCACTGACGGAATTTCAAATAATGGGCATTAAACTTCAGTCATTCCTAAATAAAAAGGGGGTGGCATTCTGAAAGAACGGGCAACAAATAAAACAGGCTGGTAACAAAAATATTTGTTTTGCAGAAACGGCATCTTTTGGTGTAAAGACATTAGAACTCAATACAATTGGAGATACAATTACTGCAGGTGATGTAATCCTGAGCAAAACTTATCCACATGGTCATCTTTTATTGCCACATACACCATTATGACTGTAAAATGAACTCTCCACACTGCAATATTAATGTTTTAGGATAAGCTTCCATATGTACTCCTCGGGAGAAAACGTAATAAAAGCTAGTACCTTCAAGTTTGCTTCGGGAGTAGATGTTACCACTTTGGAATCCTGCAACCCATGATTGCTTTTTAAGAGATTTTCTTTTATAGCAAAATTATGGCATGCAGATGATAAAGGATGTCATGCTTACGATACTGTGCATGCTTGGATGGGAGTGCCAATCTTAGATAGGTAGTGAAATCTGCTAGTTTAGTGGAATTTTAGGGTTTTTTCTTTCTTCTTCTTACCTTTCAAGAAATGGTAAAAGTAATTGTTTAATGAAGAAGTACACTTGAGAAAATGGTGTATAGACGTTGTGTTACTACTAATAAATGATATTCACAGCTGTTCTCGTTCTTCCTTCCCACTCATACAAATACAAATGCTAAGGGAGTGTAATGTTTATAGCTCATTACACAAAGTAAAATGATGCTAATTGAAACCTAAGCTTATACAGTAGGACAATCATAAGCATCATTATGGAAGGCACATAACCACTGGTTGCTAATTAACGTAAGCTTATACAAAAATATAACTAAACCTAACCTCCCACCTGAGCTTATACAAATCGTGAATCATAAGCATTGCCACAAAATGCATGTACGCGAAGTGAGTATACTTTGTTAGTGTTGGCTTCTGCTCAGATGGGATGGCAGCATTTGTTAGTCTGAAGTTGGCATAGAGCAAAGACTTCATCTGTACCAGTGGAGGGGTTTTACAAATGGCTATGGACTTTTTAAAATAATTATTCTGCCTAAAGCATTTACACCCTCAAAAAGGGAATTCAAAACATCATTAGGGCACTATGTTATCTATCTTAATACATTATAAACTTATAAGAGAGCAAGTGGACCATTAGAGGTTGTTTAATCCATGTTTAGGAGATTAAGCTACCTTCTGATTGTAAAGTCATATACATCATTTACATGGATGGCTTACCCCGGCTGCAGCAAATATCTTCTGTACAGAGGCCGAAATTTCTGGACCAATACCATCTCCAGGAATAAGAGTAACTGTTTTCTTTTCACTGCTGTAGAAACGAGCAAGAGTTTTGCTACTTGGTGCCTGAAAATAAATAGAACCTTATTACACTATTCACTACTCAGACTTTCTCAAGCTTATGTACTGCGGATATACATATTTCGGACAAAATGCCTCGAAATTCGCTAAGTTTCAATGGTTTCTTCATCATTCAATGAATAAAATTAATACAATCGTTTACAACTGCAACTTGGAACATTTCGCTCTTGCATTTTAGTACCTCCGTTTCGTATAGCAAAACCTGGCAGCAAAATTACTTGAAACTTTGTTAAGTTCTTGAAATAAAAAAGAGCTAAAGTAGACTATAGTTAATAGCTTAATCAAGAATAAAATGGAATTTTCAGATCTTACCAATTTCCTTATGAACTGAGCGGCCATCTTGAAAGGTAGAGACGGAGACTTTTTCGTTGAATCAACCTCCTCCTATTGGGAATTAATTAAACCAAACGGCATTCAGCTGTTTTTTTGCGGAGTGTGGTTTGTCCAACTGACGCAAGATGACATTGCCGTATTACCATTTACAAGGGATGCAGCTAGAGGGCAGCATAGTGTTTGCTTTCATTTTGGTGCCAGTTTTGCGTAGGAAGAAATGGAAAGTTGCACTGTGTTTTCGATTTGTGATACTTATTACTCTTAGTGCATCAGAAGTAGATACTGAAGAACGTTCCGTTATCAATGCTTGGATAGCCAAGCATGGTTTTTACTTCGAAAGTTAAGTTGGAACCTAAAAAATGTACAAAAATAATTCCAAACATCAAGCCCACTTAGTAGTCTTGGTAGTCTTAACGATGCCAAGATTGTCTAAATGTATATTACGTATGAGCTACTTTTATTGATTACAATATTCTGTGAGATATAGGTACGGCGAAAACAAGTTTCTAAGGTTAACAATTTTCAAAAATGAAAATTAGGCATAGGTAGGCAATTGCTGTAACGCATTCTGTGTATTGAAATTTGTTTTCCAAACATTTACCACTACTCGCCGTGGACGGGCAGAGGTAGTTCACGGAGAGAAGAAATCTACGAGGGATGTTCCATGAAGAGTGACACTGAATTCTTTGATTCCGTTAAGTGCCTGTTTGCAACATCTGTCCATGCGCCATTGAACTACATACATACTCTTAATTGCTAATGACTAAATATTTCACGGCGATGGCTCTGTCAGTTTATTGTTGGCAACCTATGAGAGTGAACGTGTTTCATAATCGCCTGTAAACATGGCTGATTTTCGTGAACAGCGTTAGCCAATCAAGTTTTGTGTTCTCCTGAGGAAAAATGCTGCCAAAACCTACGACAATCTGAAGAGGGCTTATTGTGCAATATTGTTTCCGTTGGCACCATGCTTTCAAAAATGGCCGGGAAAATGTTGAATTGCAGGGAGGAGAGGTGCACCTGTTACTGCTACAGAAACAACAATCAACACAACAGGTGTCGTTATTTGTGATGACCTACGTCTCATTGTGAGACAGTTTGCACACATCCTTGCGATATCAGTTGAGAGTGCTCACACAATTTTAAAAGAGCATTTGCAAATGCAAGCCCACACCGACCTGGGCCGGTTTGGAAACAATATGTTGAGGACGAGGGTGATGCTTGGTAGCGAAGTATCATTACTGTTGATGAAACATGGGAGCACTGTTATGACCCACCCAGAGATGAAGTGGAGCAGCACAGAATGGGTGCAACATGGTCAACCCCACTACAAAAGGCATGAATGCAGAAGTCAGCCAATAAGGTTATGGTCACCACTTTTTTGTTTATCAGTTCCACACATTACAGTCCTTGCACATTACTATCAGAACATTCTGAAGCAATTGGTAAAGGATCACATCCCTAAAAAATGAAGGAATCTCATTGGACAGTGGAAGATTCATCACGACAATACCAGGCCACATGTTACTAATACTGTTATCGAGTTCCTGGCACAAAATCACCTCTCTACAGTACCCCATCCATCCACCGTTTAGTCCTGGGCTAGTCCTCCGCGTGACCCTTTCTTAATCCGACAGCTAAAAAGAACTTAAAAGGACCTCGGTTCGGCGAGACCAAAGCAGTAAAAGCTTTAGAGGCGACACTGAAGAGGATGTCAAAGGATGGCTTCCTACAGCTCTTCCAGAAATGGCAAAGGGGGTGACACAAATGTATTGCTTTGGGGAGGGGGGTATTTTGAGGGTGACAAAAGTCTGTATAACTGTTTACAATAAATTGTTGTATGCGCATTAGAGCCAGCCCCCTAGTACAAATATTGATGTTATCGGACCGATTATTGAAGCAAGGGCACCATATTTCTCTTTACTTCCCCTATTAGTAAAAAGAAAAGAAAAAAAAAAAATAGACATGAGAAATATATTTTAAAAATATTATTACAGCTATAGTTACATTCTTAGGGACCATTTATATGGCATTTAATTTGTAATCTTTAACGAATGTTTTATATTGTAGGTACAATTTGTTCATTAAATCTATTGCTGGTTTATTTATTATTGTCCAATTTTAAATGTATTCTATGTCAATATGTGTTCATTTTTCTACTTATGTATTTAGTATGCTTTGTCGGTAAGCAGCCTCCTAATGGAGAAAGCTCGAATGAATAAATGAAATCGTATTATATTCTAAATCTTAACATCAATACATCACTGCACTTATCAACAGAACGTGCTTCCTTTTGTAGGCATAGCTTCGTTTTTGCGAAAGTAAAGAGGAAAAATAAACTCTTTACAACAATACATATAATTTGCAATCAGCCGTACTCTACTTTTATTTCTCCACTGTTCTGTTACCTGTCTCAACTCAATAAACTTATTGTTCATTAGAGGTTAAACATTTTTCTGTTTTTGCATTTGATGTTGGTACTACTCCAATTACCTAAAATAATTTACATGCATTTCCTTTTTTCAAAGTGCTGAAAACTGAAAGAGTCTCTTCCGGCTGGTATCTCCCGTCACCAGTATGAAGGGAATCTTCTGCTCGTCGTCACTTTGAAGGGTCGGTATGATGAATTCTTTTCTCGTATAAAAGATCCGGCTAACTCTTTCGATGAACTGCGATGACTCTTTCTCTCCTATCTCGGTCGTGGTACGGGTATGAAGTATGTTCACAATTTACAGCTGATAATTTTTCTTGAGAAGCGACCCCCGTGAAAATTATATGTTATGTCGATGTATTAACTTTTAGTCTTTCTAATGAGATAGTCTTCTTTGCTCTGGAGGCCACCATTGAAATAATATTAGTGTATTTATTATCACAATTTTATTCGTTAATATATATAACATTTACAATGAAGACAAAAGATAATCGCACTAGGCCAACTGCAAACGATATAATGCAAACAATCAAACAATGGGAAACAAAACACTCCAACACAACACCTACCATAATTAATAATACTGCATCAAATGCCCCTCATCACAGTATATGCAACTAATTCTATTTTGGGAAAATTGTTTTCAGCCATACAATGTTGCATGTACTGTGATGATCTCCCCACAACAATGTAATTGTACAACAATATAACAACTGTGTTGAAAAACATGTCATCGTTGAATACAAAAATATTTTCTCTTGACAATGTTTCGATTTTTTTTCTTTCTTTTTTTTTTTTTTTTTTTTTTTGCAACTTTCAGGGGTTCTATGCCCCTCCCCACTAAAATTTGTTTTATGATTTTTCTTATGTGCGGTGGATAATGGCGAATAAGTGCTTCAATAACCTCCTGTTCACTCAACTGAGGTTGGAGTAGTTTCGATTTGTTCGCCAGTTTCAAAAAATACTCCATCATTGAAATACCACGTTTACTGTCATAATGTCCGGTAGCCAGTTCGACTTTAATCTGGTTTTGACGTCCCGGTCCCCAAAATCTATTTATAAAGAGGTTTCGAAACATACTATATGTTTCGTGAGACGCCAAAGTTAGTCTTAACCATTCCAATGCGTTTTTCTTAAGACAGCGTTTAACCACCATCATTCGTATCTCGTTCGGAATTCGTTTGATCCTAAAATAATCCTCCAGTTCTTTTATGAAAATTTTTGGATTGTCACCGGCTTCTTCGTCAAATGACGGAGGGGTTAGGTCATGGAACAAGTGACTAGCGTGACAATTATGGTTTTGACTAGGGGAGTGCATTGGCATAGCTAAATCATTCTCCTGAAAGTCCGCCATATTACTGTTATTGTCAAGTGCATCAGTATTGGTCATATTTTTGCATTCACTCACAAATTGATCATGATTGTGATTAACTCTATCAGCCTGTAGAGCAATCACAACTTGGGAAAGCCTTCCTGTAAATTCTTTTTCCTTTGTAACCGTTTCATTTATTCTATTTACATTTACATTGGCTTCCTCCTTTACTTTATTCAATTCTTCTCGCTGTGACTGCATCTCAGCGCTTATACCCTTTACAACATTTTCTAAACTATCAATTTTTACATCAATGTCATTTTGTTTTGACCTAATTCCATCTTGATACATTTTACAACTCTGTTCTACCACGACTATCTCTGTTCTCAATTCATCTCCTACCTTTGCAATTTTTGCATTCTGTTCTGCTAGTTTTTCATCAAATTCTTTACTTAATTCAGCTTTCATTTCTACCACTGTCTTCTCCTGTCCTAACTTAACTTCATTTATCAATTCTCCTAGCCTAGCTATTTCTACTGTGTTTGATTCCTGTCCTAATTTTATCACGCTTACTAACTCACCTAATTTAGCTATATCATTGTTACTTGATTCAATTCTTTCTGTACATTCCTTCTTACATAATTCAATTTCTTGTGACAATTTATTTATATTTCTGGCATTATCCTCCTTCAAATCTGCTACATTTCTAACACTATCCTCTCTTAGTTTTGCTACATCTGCTTTTAGTTCTGTTACATTTCTAACACTATCCTCTCTTAGTTTTGCTACATCTGCTTTTAGTTCTGTTACATTTCTAACACTATCCTCTCTTAGTTTTGCTACATCTGCTTTTAGTTCTGTTACATCTGCTTTTAGTTCTGTTACATTTCTAACAAAATCTGCTTTTATATCTGCTGTATTTTTGTTCATCGCTTCCAATATTTCTTTCAATCCTATTTCAGATTCCTTACATACTACATTCTTTCTACCTTCTACTGATAACTTATCACTCACTTCCCTCTCTACACTATCATTATCTTTCTCAATTTCTTCCATCTTCTGTACAATTTTCTTATTGCGTAGTATCATAAATTAGTACTAGTCTTACTTGAATTCTGGAGCACAAGAAAAAGGATACTCCGTCAAAATGTCTTCTTTTCACTCTTTGTCCAGGTACATATTTTTACTCTATACGCCTGTATTCGAGCCGTCGCACGTCTGGGCGCCAGTATGAAGGAGTCTCTTCCGGCTGGTATCTCCCGTCACCAGTATGAAGGGAATCTTCTGCTCGTCGTCACTTTGAAGGGTCGGTATGATGAATTCTTTTCTCGTATAAAAGATCCGGCTAACTCTTTCGATGAACTGCGATGACTCTTTCTCTCCTATCTCGGTCGTGGTACGGGTATGAAGTATGTTCACAATTTACAGCTGATAATTTTTCTTGAGAAGCGACCCCCGTGAAAATTATATGTTATGTCGATGTATTAACTTTTAGTCTTTCTAATGAGATAGTCTTCTTTGCTCTGGAGGCCACCATTGAAATAATATTAGTGTATTTATTATCACAATTTTATTCGTTAATATATATAACATTTACAATGAAGACAAAAGATAATCGCACTAGGCCAACTGCAAACGATATAATGCAAACAATCAAACAATGGGAAACAAAACACTCCAACACAACACCTACCATAATTAATAATACTGCATCAAAACTTTGATGTTTTTTATGCATTTTCTACTGATACTCGTGTGTGTGACACTGAATGTACGTAAGCGAAATACGTTATCTCACTTAAAAAGCTGCATGTACCACTACAAAAAAAGTTAGAACTAATCATTCAAAATAAATGTGGGATAGACTGGACCCAGGCCCTGGATCCAAAGAAATGTTAAAATATGGGGATTTTCCGAGAAATATAGACTTGTTGACAATCCTAGGTATTTCGCACTTAAGTTACTTCTTCAGAAATCATCTTCTGCAGCCGAGTTTACAGTGCAATAGTATCACATTCGTTGCTAATGATCGAATGCGTTTCAAATTAAACATCCGCATTAATAGTTATGTCATATTTTCGTAGCAATTCGGAGTGATATAAAACTGAAATCGTGCAATGAATAGAAGTAAATAGGCATAGAGTATACAGACGTAGTGAATTTATTAGGGTAAATATTCTTGTTCACCTAATCCTTGAACATATTATAGAGACCATAGAGAGTTGCTAACACTACGGTAAGGTTGCATCAGTGATTGTAAAGTGACGAAAGCTCTACCCCTGAAGATTTTTTTGACATTTTTAATACTGATTTGATTCTTTTACTGACGGAATTTAAGGACTAACAGACACATCATACACTGATCACTGTTGCACTTGAACATTAACAATAACATATCGCGTTGCAGTAAATCGGACCTATAGATTAAATTGCACTGCATTTTTAAAAATACTTTTAATTTTAGTAATCACAATCTAGGTTTCAAAATGAATGTTATATTAGTCCAAAAAAATGTGTATTTTTAGTAAAACACGCAGATATGAGCAGATTACTACTTAGTACCCCAAACAAGCACTAAAACACAATCTTTTGGACATAAACACAAAATATTGAGTTCACCGAACAAGTTCATGGGGTTTGTTCTTCGTAAACTTTTGGTTTGGTCTGTAGCACAGAGAAGACGAACAACCTCGATGTTCAAATGTTGCAATCGTTGTTGATGAGCTGCCATAATGCGGTGTGCAGAATTTTTTTAAAAATTTTATAATGTAAATCAGGGTAGAGGGAGAGCGATTCGCACGCACTGTGACTCCCTCTCTGTCCTCCCTTCTGGCTGGTATTTGACCTGATTTTCTTTACTTGATCCACCGTTTAGATAGAGGAAATATTTCTTCGATATGATACTTCGATAAGCAGACTTCATTCCAAGTATACACTTACAACGTAACTGAAATACAAAAAACGGAAGAGCATCAAATTACACCCCTAACTTAGGCGGCTAATAAAGAAGCAAGGGTTTCAGGAAAATTCTCCCACTACTCAGCTGATAGAAAACGTTTTATTATTTTTTATTCTATCAAATTGACCGCAAGGATTTTGATTAAAATATAAGTTCGTCAAAATGTTCTCATGACAAATAGTGTACATCTTGAATTTTCCTTGAACAGTCTGTGAAGTTCTCTTCATTCGCAATACATTCTGTATAATTGGATAACATTAAGAGATAAACGAAAGCTCCCGTATGAAGAAGTTTTAGCGGAATACTCTAAGAAAATTGAAGATAAATATTTTATTTTGCATGCAGATTATTAAGTATACCTATCGCATTTTAATCAAAATAAGATAAATTAAATAGAGAAAATTAAAAATAGCAAAAAATATTCCATGTGAAGAGTATTTGTGTCACAGCGTTGGTATTTATCCCATGTTTTCTCCGGGTTCTCCGGTTTCCCCCACCACTCATTCTACCAACTGCTCCAGCATCACCTTCCATTCATAGATTTCGCCTGCATTTCGTATCATCCTCTTCCTCACTATCATGCCTGGTGCTTGGCTGACCACCCGCTTCCAGGTCTTCACACTGTCCGGTCCATAGGTTCCTGTGCTCCCCGACAGGCGTCTGACCCTAGGCACTGGCTTGTAAGTCCTAGGGGGTGTAAGTCCTACATAAGGGGAGGATAGTCAGATAAAGAGCAAGAAGAAAATGATTCAAGTGGGCTGGAAACTTACATTTCCGGTGTAATCTATCTTTTGGGTAGAATGGAGCACTTTATATACCTACTAGACACGGGTAAAGCAAATAATTTGGTGCAAACTGTATATTTTAATAGTAGTTTTTATGCGGTAAAAATAAAAAAAATATTTATGTAGGTTTGCTAGAAGCTAAGAAAGTAACCATTACAATTTAAATATATCTTAATAAAATTCACAACAATGAGAGAAAATCATTGTGTTATAGGTACTCATCACTAGTAGATGCATAAACTAGTGTAGCGTGGGGTGAAGGATTTTCTTGAAAATCTACGTGCCATTCATTCTGTTTGTAAGTCGTTCAGCTTAAATAAAAAGCTTGATGTTATTTTAATTTTTTTTTTTGAGTTTTCCTTTTCTGTTAGGTGGACAGGTCTTTTGCTAAAAATATTCCTTTTTGATTGCAGTAAGTCTAAAAATGTCCTTTTTCAGTAAAATCTAGGTTCTATTTTTTGGGTGGAATACAGTTCATCTGCTTACTACAAGTATAGGGTAGGAAGGAGTACAGAGAGCAAAAACTACAAGAATTTGAGAATTCAAATTAATATCCGTTTCTGCCTCGTTGAAAGGCACTGTTATGAGATTATGAGCTTAAGCTAAAATTGCGTAAATAACACTCCAGGGCTCTAGGTCAAATGGAGACCAAAATATCACGTTCCTAAAGAATATTCAACTTTTAGTACAATTACGAATGCAATAAAGAAGAAGGAGTAGAGGAAACAAAATATAACTTTACATTTTCATAACAGTTCCAAGAGATGAGGCACATATGCATGGGATAAAAATGAACTTTACGTATTTTTCTGTAGTAAGAGTTTGTCCATTCCTAATGCTTTTAAAGTTACATGCAAATGGTGAGTACTTCACCGGCTATTCAAGATGCATATTTTATTTGCTATGCCAATGTCTCAAACATTCAATCAGATGTTTTTGGTGGAATTCAAGATTACTATGTGATAGAGAAATTAACAAAATCATGCATTAAACACCCAAAACAAAATAGAGGAAGCTGCTTGATCTATTGTCCAAAGGTAGGTACATGGGTACAAAATATGCTCTGCCAGCGTGTTTGGTTCTTATACCAACCAATAAGAGATTGGCTCACCCAGGGCTGGTGTGACTATAAGGCGTTTACAGAAAGCAAAAGCATTAGCACGTTTCCGTGCACTTGAGTTTGTATAATGTTTACATAAACAATATATGTAAAGTAGGATTTTTGAACAAGAATCAAAACCAATTACTACACAAAGGAAGGAGAGTGACGTAGAGGTCTGTGGGGGGAAGTTACACTCTGCCCTCATATTAATTTTTGAATAGTATAGAGTGCTTTAATTAAACAGCTTCGTAATGCAGGATTTTTAAAACAAGCAAAGATAACAAACACCAGTCTAAGAAAGCTGAGCAGCGCAGAGAAAATGTGCTGTACATGTAACCCAGAAGGCCGTGGTCTAGAAACATGAATGTAAAAATGAAATGACTTTATCAAAACTTCATCTACCGCGAGTAAAATTCGGGTAGACAATTTAACAAGAATTTGAATTTTTAGGCACACGATTACAATGTGTTGCTATAATTAAATTTTATTTGTACAGGCACGATGGAGACGAGTTTAGTAAACTTGACTTTGGCTTCTTTAGAAAGTCAATAAAACTCAACAAACATAATAAACAAGTCAAGCCATCTACCTTCTTGACGAATAGGTATAAATGGTTTATTATTTCACTGAATCTCGTGCAAACATTGTGTGAATAATGCCATAGTTTACCTCTACCGTAATTCAAATGAATTTAGTCACAACTTAATATTAAACTATCATGGAAAGTTAATTTCTAAGAGATTTGCAACGTCACATCAGTTACTGAAATAATAAACCATTTATATCCATTCGTCAAGAAACAAGATGGCTTGACTTGTTTATTATGTTTGTTATGTTGTTATATTCCATATATTTAACACAATTTCTTTTCGGTGAAACGGCTCTTTGTTGATAATAATTGTACTGGACATATTTGCTACATTCATCATCTAGTATCCCTGGTTAACGTATTGCCGAAACAGTACCTTTCACTCGATATAGTACCTACACAAGTACCCTTTACATATCCGGCTATATTGCTTGATTTAATGCGACACACATAAGTATACGAGCAATGTATTTGCCATTTAAATATTTACAATAGCAAACTCCACTATCTCCTAAAATAATACTATAACTTAAATGTATAAAAAATATGCAAAATATGTATTAAAGAATGTTTTAGCTCACCCCTAGTTCGAGTACCGGTACCCCCGTAGAGCGCCTCCATTTCTTTCCTTCCTCCCGGGGTCTGACATAGAATAGCACAAAGAGTTGGCTCAGCGAGAAATCCCCTCCGTCTGTGCTCTGCTCTCTCTATTGTCAGATGAAAGGACCTCCATTAACTGGAGCATAGTACCGCAAGTAGGCCATAGAGCGCCGTTTGTGCTTCCAACATAACTTCTGGGAGGAAGATATGAAGGGGGAGACCAAAAGGTCAACCAGTTCCGGACGACGATGTGCGCTAGCAAGAGTGAGGTCCCTAACGATTTTAACGAAAGCAATCCAGTTAGTCCTGCCTTGGCACCCATAAACTGATGGTCTCGGGAATAAAAGGAGCACACCCAGGAAGGAACGGGGGGGGGGGGGGGGGGGAACTCAACAGTCCCACAAGCGCCAGGGAGAAAGTTTTCCACAGCGCAAATTCCATTGTCCTCTCCTCGCAACATACCAGCCGTAGTCTTCTAATCCTCCTCCTACTGAACCAGGCTAAGTTCTACCACCAGACCTCTACATCCCCACGGGCGTCATGACTAGAATGCAGTACTGGAGGGGAGGAACGTGGTTAGCGCCCCGAGTCTCTGCCGTCGGTGAATACGTTCTTTACAACCAAGAACCGCTA
Source organism: Tenodera sinensis (assembly GCA_030765045.1). Lineage (NCBI taxonomy): Eukaryota > Metazoa > Arthropoda > Insecta > Mantodea > Mantidae > Tenodera > Tenodera sinensis. The sequence continues at coordinate 157,682,325 of CM060967.1, read as the reverse complement.
CTTTTCCCTCTATCAGCTCCTCAGTTGGGCTTTCGGGGAGCTCAAAAAGCTAAGTTCACCCCATACCAGTCTTCCAGCGGGAGAAAATGTGGAATCAAGCATCTGTGTTATCACCACGCTAAGGAGACGACAGTCGCCTAATCCTGGAACCTTGAAACTGATGAAAACAAATGACAAGGGACAAAAAATAATGAGCAGGAAATTCGTAGAAGAAGGGGAAGTACCTCAGCATTCGCCTATTTACCCGGGAATACCACCAAAATCCATGGCCCAACATGAATCGAAGCCAGTTCTTCGTATTCATGCGAACCCTACTTGTTGCCGCGGAGTCATCTTGTTTAGCAAAAGAAAAAAATACCCCTCAAATCATATTGGAACGGAAATTCGTGAAAGTACAGCCCCTTGTTTGATCATATGGGTTAGTAATTTTAAGATTTGTTGTTGTTGTTGTTAGCTAATGCTGGATTTCTGACAATGAAGTCATTAATCCTCTTGCTCTCCAATATTTTTCACTGATAGATGGGGTGTTAGAAATGGCCGGGCATATTTGAAGGTGCTCTCGATCCATTTCCTCTTGCAGATCATATAGAGGACAGAGCAGTGAAGAATATATCCCAATTCTGTTTAAATGTTTTGCCAGACAATCATGATTGAAGAGAGCAATAGCAGTAATAGTAACAGTTTTTTAGAGAGCGCCATATTTTTATGTTTTGGCGGTTACATCGCTCTCTCACAACCCCCAGAATGTCTAGAGGACCACACCTGTCGTTGGTTTACGGGTCTCATCGACCTGACCGGGAGAATTATCAAAATAAATTCACCGACCATATCCTCTGATTACCAATCAGAGGACGTATTACATGCCATGACAGGTCAGAATGTTATAGAGAAATTAGAGAAATGGAGAGGTTGGAAAAATAAAGACTCCCTAGCCCTCAGGAACCCTAATAGCATCGGGGTCGGAAGAGAACAAGAGATGACCAAGGTAAGGTCAGATAGAAAATTTACAGTGAGGAGCAAAACACCAGTAAGTGGAAGTAATATTCTGCTCAGCTTGGGTACCTTGTGATCGCTATTCACATATCCCCTAGACGGAGACCCCTGATTTGTAACCACAACTGTATCGCGAATGGTGTGCCGTGCAGGACTTAGACGCATTTGATGTTTCACACGACTAATTTTTTTTTGTCTACGGTGTACATTCACAATACACAGAATTGTTGAGTTTTTTTCAAGTCCTATTGTTACATTCCTAATGTGGCCACTGTAAATTTTCAACAAGTTTGTGCCCCTCCTTGTATGATACTATATAAACACACAGCCTGTCGCCTAGTAACGCGGTCTCCTGAAGAAGCATTTCTGCATCTAACTGCAGGTCACAAGGTTCAAGATGTATGTACTTAAAGTGTGTTGAATATGAATGTGCTAGGCGGTTAATTTTAGCTGTCCTTCACTCCTCATGTACGTGCAGTATATCACTAAACAAACTTCAAATGCTGGAGCGTTCATGGCTTGCATGAATGTGCTTCATTAAAGTAACTTTTCAACCAGCTAATATGACAACAGTTTGTGGTTCTTCGCTCCTAAGTAGAGTATAAAAGTAAATGGTAGTGATCGAAATATTCAAGAGTAATGCCACGAGTATTTATTGGACCATGTTGGAAATTAAGACTCCTATTTATAAACACTTAGGTATAAACAAAAACAATTATTATTATTATTATTATTATTATTATTATTATTATTATTATTATTATTATTATTATTATTATTATTATTGAACAACGAAACTTATGTGTTGCATTAATTTGTCTCCTCGTTGTTCTACAAATCATTCTTAAAATATTGTGACAAAAGACATTTTTCAGTTACTTTTTCTGACACTTTATTTCTCTCTAAAACTGAAGCATAAAAGCACAGTTCTGTTTTATGGCTAATGCAATCTACAGTTTATCGTGACCTTGCAAACAACAGCAACTCGTAACCTTGACACGTACTTCACTTACTTTCTCTTCTACTCTCGCTCTCACAAACTGCTTCCTTTGATACAGTCACATTTACTCAGGCTTAACTAAAAATGTTTCACACAATAAACGACTCCGACGCGGCGATTATATGTCTACAACTGTCTCTGGCGCTACTTCAACTGTTCACACAGACACTTAAAACTGCTAACAGCTATGTCGTTTAACACTTAACGACTCCGAAGAACTCGCTTCTCTCGCCTTTCCGACTTTCTTACATGGGCGAGAATGACGTAACACGGATTTTTCTCGAAATCCACCTTTTCTCGAACTTCTTGTAAAGAAGTCGGCAATTGAAGGATTCTCGTACACATAGTCGTCTTTGTTCTGGCCGCTCCATCGCCGTCGGGCCACGTATTTACAAGAAATGGTGAGGTAGCTTGACCTTGAGCGGCTTTGATGGTGACTGCTGTCCTGCGTCACAATATTTTTCATTTATCCATCTTATTAATCGAAATGCAGCTTCGTTAAACATTAATACATTTCATATTAAGTGTAGGGAGGTGCGGCGGCCGAGCGGTTAGACCGTTGGTCTACCACCTAGGCGCCGGGTTCGATACCTGGGACCTGCATGTGGTATTCATGAAGAAAAGATTTTAAATAAACTGTGTATTTTAACGAGATGTACATTTTTGTGTAGTTAGAGCTTGTCCATCTCTTGCGGTTTACCAGTTATGCAGAGGTCCCAGAATGAAGAGGATCTCCAAGGATATTTCCAGATAATTGAAGATATGTTTCATTTATTATGACAATATCATAAATATATGGTATTTGAATAAAAATCGTTACAGTCAATTCTGATAAAATAAAAAAAAATTCGAAAAATGTTCCATGTAAAGGGTAGCCCCAGGGTAGTTCTTTTGAAAATCTTCATAACACATTTTTAGAAGGTGTTATACTTAAATACGAAGTTTGATATTTAACTGACTTTTCGTTTTTGAGTAATACTGCTCACAGTCATACAGACAGACCTGTTTTGGATTCAGGGGGTCTCAAAACATGTATTTTCGGTATTGAATTTTTGTCAGAGTGTAGTACCTTATACTAAAGCAGACACAAAGTTTAGTGGAGATTGTTCAACACAACTTCCAATCAGAAGCTTGTGACGCCTTGCGGTGTTGTACAGTAAAACACGCTGTGAAGTCATGCTATAAAGCGGTGATATGAATATAATTTGCGCTCACATAACACATATTATCGATATATAATTTGTGGATGGAATATATTTTCTTGTACCTACAGGTAAGCAGTACTTAGAGTAAAATGTGAAGCGTTTGATAGATGCTATAGTTTGGGCTGGGTATTTTGCTTACCTTGAATTAAATTTGTCAGATGCTGTCACTGCTAACGTAGGGAAAGCTCATCCACAGGTATCAATTACGCAAATTATTTGATCGCATTACTAAATAATAGCAATACTACCAATGACTGAGGCACGGCACAAAGAAACTTGGTACAAAGCTGGTAGCATTGTGTAATGTAACCAGAGAGCTTATTACCCGCCAGAGGGCAAATGTCTGCCGCCCATTGTTCTGCGTCTTGACAGGCAGCACAATCAATGTGGTGCGGCGATTAGCCCGCCCGGAGCTCATATTCATCCTCGCCTTCTTCTGTCGTCCATGCACTGCCTAATCACTGTCCACGTTACCCACAAGTGCTCTACGTACAATTTCATTTCAATTGCTCTGGAATTGTGCTAACATGGACTTGGGCATTTATTCACGGCATCCAGATGGAATTAACGTTTTTGCTGCTACACCCGTAGCAGAAAATATTCGTACACCAGTTTAAACTTTTTTAAAGCAAACCAGTAGAGAGAAAATTTTAATTCTTATTTTCCCTACCATGTATAGTGATGTGATGTAATGTAAAGCAGGGGACACCTCGTACACCGCGACCCGGGATGTAACTTTTGTGTGCTACCAGCCTCCCCGAGGCGAGTTGAGAGGCGATGGTTCGGCAGACAGCGCGGACAGAGCCGCCGAGGCGTTTGGAAGTCCCTAACAGTTGGGGAGTTGGCCACCCGGCGCACCACCGAAGCTCCTCACCGCTACCCTAGCGTTCTGGACAGCTAGGGTATGTGGACCTTACTAGAGGAAACATATTCCATACAAAACTTCGATATCTCGATATCGAGAATTGCGTGTGTATATGTGTGTGAAAAGCATTACATAAGCGATATGTCGAATAAATACCAAACTTACTAATTTAAAGAGGAAGTAACACAAAAATATTCAACAAAATCTCTCATGCAAAATACCCTTCATATTCAGACTTTTCATTACCGCATCCAAAATTCCTCCAGACCTAATTCATTCCTCTTTTAATATGTTCCATTTAAGTCTAGGTCGACCACATCTTCCTCTTCCAGGTGGGTTCCTTTCTAAAACTTGTTTTGGTAAGAGAGGTAGAATTTGAACTTAAAAATTCAATGCCAAGACCCTTCGCTTACTAGGCGGGTGCTTTAATCATTAAGCTACTATGACAACCTGCCAGAATGAGATTGAATTCTCCAATAGGCAGAAATACGAATACTCATTTCTCATTTTTGCAGATGATTTGTGTTGATCAATATTTTGGATCCAATGTGACAACAGCTTTTGCCACAGAAGAGTTTAACTGACGACGCTGGCCTTACCTTTTAATGTCATCTTAATGCTCGAGTTATGAAATTAAACTTATTTTTTCACATGTATCTATTTCGTTAGCACATTTGCACGATATCAGCAATTTGGAGCCGGAACGGATTGAAATAGAGGAAGAAGGCTATTATTTTGCTTCTTGTGATATGCAAAGCATGCAATTTCAAAGCCAGCAGCTATCAGCTCCCTTTTTAAAAATTTGCTATTAGCTTAGTCTCCTTTGTTTCCTTTGTATCTAAACCGAAAGGTATAATAAAACAAGTTTATCTGCATTAAAATGAAGTAGATATAAATATAAGATTGTCGGTAATAATTTTTAGAAGAGTTTGTGAGTAGAGTTTAAGGGTCGCTCGACAGCTGGGTCATTTGGACCCCAAGGCAAAGCTTAAGGTCTAAAATACTCAGACGTATGTGGTTAAAAAGAAAAAAAAATAATTAAAAGGGAAATGAGAAACAATTAAAACCTTAAAAGTGAATGTGAAAGCACCTAAAACGTTAAAAAGGGAAGGCTAAAACAGTTAAAAAAAGTGAAAACGCTAAAAAAAGTGCCAGGGTGGTAGGGTTTTTAGAAGAGGTATAAAATAAGTGATATAGGGTAGAAAAAGTAATGTGAATGTAATAGCCAGCTTTTTTTTTATTAAGGATTTGTATTTTGTGAGTGTTATAATTTTTGGAAAAAGGCATACATTTTCACATTTTTAACGTGGTGTATTTTCTATGTCCAGGTCGTGAAAGCCGCATAGCTGGCCGGTAGGGCTCGGGGCGCTAACCACGTCCCACCCTCCAGTACTACACCCCACCAATGACGCCTGCAGTGGGCAGAGGTGGGAGACGCAGCGGCTGGGCGGTAAGCATTGGCCCTTCTTAGGCTTTTGCGCTAGGGTTTTAGTATTTTCTATGTGCGTTCGGTAGAACAGTATTTTTGTGCAACGCCTGAAAGGTTCATCGAATTACTATGGCGGATAAATAAATTCGTGAAGAAGTGAAAAATCGACGTTTTCGCTGAGTTGCCTTTAGTGTTTCAGTTTTCAAATTATTTCTGTGCCACTTTAAATAACATTTGCATGAATATTTTAGGCAGTATACAAAACTCTGCTGTGCCAAATGCCTGTAAGATAACCTTAAAATAGTGTACATAAAGAAATTAAAATATTTTATACAACTTTCCAACAACTACCAAGCTTATTAAAAAGTACTGAAATCAGCCATAACATGTAAACTGTATTGTATGTGTTGTTCTTTGACCGTATTAAAATATAAACTTTCTACTCACTAATTTGGCTCTAGAACTTTCCGCCAAGCAGTGAGAGGATGGTGTGAAATCGACCGCGACAAGCTGGTTCAATGCCTTTAGAGTTCAGAGCAATTTTAGACCACCCGCATATGTTCCTTGTCATATTTACATTTGCTGATAAGGTTGATTCCTTGAAGGGAACAGCGTGTTCATATAACATTCGTTCATCCCCTCTATAACATAGATTATAGAGTAACAACACAATCTCATTAGGTCTTTATTTTGTTATGACTTTCGAGACCATTTCCTCTTAAGCCCTCAAAAGAAAATGAAAAATCTGATGTGTTGCACTCACATGACTTTCTCTACTCTTGTACTAACCATTCTTACAAACTCTTACCCCTATATCTTTTTCGGTTAGTTGAGATAAACATTTGCAGAAATTATCTTAATGTTTACCTTCTTGTAGGTACAAGGAGAAAATGGGAATTCTGTAGGATTTGAGCGACAGTCAAATCTTTTAATCTTTTACCAGTTATGCAAAAGTCTTCTAGAGTAAATAGGGCTTCATGGGCCATAGCCAGAAAATTCAAGATATGCATTTCGTTTATCATAAAATATCTCAAACATGTGGCATTTTAATCAAAATTGCTAGTGCCATTTTCAAGAAAATCAAAATTTTCGAAAAATTCAAAACTAGACCGACACACTTTTAAACAAGATAAATGGCTGGTGTCTTTGCGAGAGTACGGCAGAATAGGACGCGTAGATGCACTCTTTGTGTTAATCGCAATGGGCGTGCGTTCCAACAATTACTTTGAAGGGTAAAACTGTAATTAACTGTAAGCAATGGGATGTTTGTGTTTTGTTTATTTGTTCGCTGTTTGTTTCTTGGATTAAGATTGTGTGCCTTACTAAGATAAGTGCAATACTAATTTGCATTGTTGATTTTGTCGTAAATACTTAATCTATGACATTAGCTCATCTAGCGCTTAAACGAAGCACCGCACCGCACTTTTCCATAACAAAAAGTGTTTAAAATAATGATACCTATCAGCTCCCAAAGTTTGTCGGTCTAATTTTGGGACAAATATATATGTGTGTACTGTATATAGAACATATTTTTAAAGTGTCCTGGGAGTTTAGTTAACTCTGTAAGTGTCTTGTGTAATAGTTTTGAAATATATCCAAAGAAAAGCAAGGCCAATAGGCAAGTACAACCTAGGGGTAAACCCTCAAGCCACGGGCAATGATGGATAATTAATGACAGTAATCTTAAACATTTCAATTACAAATCAATTAAAATTTTATAAACCAATGGTAGTTCCCATGTTCTCATATGTCTGTGATAATTGATACCCGATCAGACAGAAGAAAGATAGAGACAGCTGAAATGAAATTCTTACGTTTAGTAGCAGGCTACACACTTTTAGATAAAAATACAGCACGGAAATTAGGACAGAGTTACAAATATAAAAGACAGAATAAACTAAAGAACAAATTGGCTAGAAGATATAGAAAGAATGTCAGAACAGAGATTACCATAGATTTTACTTCAATACCAACCAAAAGGTAGAAGAAGAGTAGGACGTCCACTTACTAGATGCAGATATTCCATTTCTTGATGTGAAAACAGGTCAAAGGCCTAAATCCATGTAGGCAGAAGAATCCTAAAACTTTCAATATGGTGCCAGATTAAACAAAATTTCCTATCTTTTTTAAGTGTCCTGGGATGTAACTAGTAAGCCAAGTGTAACAATTGGCACTACTACAAATTCTGGTTACACAATGACCATTTCACGAATAGTAATCAAATTTTAGTTGGTTATATTTTGTGTTTCTGCAAGTAATGAATATAAAATAATAAGTTGATGCTTGCTTAATGTCATGCAAAGCGATATAATTGACACCCTGATTCTTAATTCAAAATATTCTCATACTTCACGTGAACTTTCCTCCTGTAATGTTTATGGTTGCTCAACAATGCTTTACATGGTGTTTTCTTGGTATTTTACTTTATTAATGTCCTTCATCTTTGTTCTTTGTGGTCTAACCTAAGATTTTTAGTTACATATTTGTTTCGGTATAGTAAATAATAGCTTTTAAATGCCTCCAAAGAAGCGCAAGGCTGTACGGCAAGTTCAACGAAATTGTAGGGAGTGAGGAAGTGAGTGAGTAATAACTGACTTACTTTGTAAACATTTTAAATCCTTTTGTTCCCAAAACCTGTTTTCATATCAAATTAGTCAACCAAAATTGTTACTTTCTTAAGTCCTTATGATATCATAGCATCATATCAAGATCATGAGGTGCAAAAACTTACGCTGTGACCCCGACGTGATTCGAACACGCAACCTTCTGATCTGGAGTCAGACGCGCTACCGTTGCGCCACGGAGTCAGCTGTTAGAAAGCGGCTAGCGCATTCCGTTTCACTTAAATTCTTTTTCTCCCGTGCACTACTTGGCTTTATTACTTGCTTCATAATCAAATGCCTCTTTTATGGGTTTTCTACACTCCTGTTTACCTTTTTAACTGATATTTTAGAGCCGCAGTGGTGAATGAGCCGCTCCTAGGTTTTGCTGTATCTGTTAAACATAAACTGACAAAGTACCGGCTCTTTTGCCATATAAGTAGCTAATCATTCTTGTAATGCATTTACTTGTTCCTGTGTCTAATCGGCATAATTTCTAAACTATTATATCTATACAAAGAAACTACAGTGCTCAAAAACCTACAGGATGACAATAGTGTCTCGATTCGTTTTATAGAAATGCGAACATGAACTTCATAGGACGTTATCTTGTTGATAGGTACATTTGTTATCCATAGTAATTCAACACGGTCGTAGTCATCGATTTCGTAGCATTGCTTCTCCGTTGACCTGTGGCACTGTTGCCTATAAACGCTACACATTTCCAGAGTTGTAGATCGCGACTTTTGTCCATGCATTCGTGACTTTGAATGTGACTAAATACATTGAAATTAAGGCCGAAATGCGTTACAGTGTTATTTACGAAATATTCGTGCGACAATTGGTATGAATGAATGAATGAATGAATGAATGAATGAATGAATGAAAAAGTTATTTGGGCATGTCTTTCGACATGCCCTGGCTGTTCAAGGACACCCCTCTTCAGCCTAGTGATTGTGTTTTTATTTTTGGTCGTGTGGCGGATTTCAGTGGCGAGTGCGTGTGTGTGTGTTGGTGGTTGGGTTTTGTGTTTGGATGGGTGATGTGTGTGTTTGGTCATCCCTAGCTGCATGGCCTGTCGTCTACCCAAGAAGTATAAGTAGTTTGTGCTAGAGTTTTTGTCAAGTTTGTATGTCTACTGCAACAGCTCTTCGGTTACTTTTGTATGTTTGTGTGTTTGTGTGTTAGGTTTATGTGTGTGTTTTTATATTAAGTGTTTATGTTTATTATGTGTTTAGATGTTTTGGAAGTGTTGAAGGTGTTGTTGTAGTCTGTCTTCTTCTTGTTGCTGGTATTTGTCGTAAACGTCAATTAGTGTTATGAGAGGAGGATTTTTGTGTTTCTCTGTTTGTGTTATGGTTTTCATTTTTTGTGCGGTGTTGATGAGTGTTCTTCTGTAGTGTCTGGTGTGTGCATTGTGTATGTATTTTATCATAAGTTTGGCTATGTGTGTATCTATGGGTGTTGTGTGTGTGTAGTTGTAAAGTGTGTTTGTTTTAAATGAGGGCAAAAGTTTGTGGGCAGTTCTGAGGCACCTCCTCTCAAAGGATTTTATTTTGTCCATTGTTTCGGTCGTGATTAGTGGCATGGTGGCTACGGCTGCGTAAGTCAGTTGTGGTCTTACTAGTGCAGTGTAAAGTTTTCGTAGTATTTGTGGCGTGAGTCCTCGTCCGTTTAGTCGTGCTAAGTAGGTTAGTGTGGAGTGGACAGGTCGTGTTTTGTTAAGTAGTCGCGTGTAGTGTGTCTTAATTTTTAGTTGGTTATGAATGTGTATACCCAGATACTTTATGATTGTTTTGCATGGTACATGTTGATAGTTGAAGGTGAGGGTGGCTGTTTTGTATGAGTGTTTCATGATTTTCCTTATCACAATGGCTTGTGTCTTGTCCGTGTTTATGCTGATACGCCATTTTTGTGTCCATTTAAGGAAAGTGCGGAGTTGTTTTTCCAGCTTGCCCTTGGCTCCTATCAGCGTGGCGTGTGTGCTCCAATACGCAGTATCATCTGCGTATTGGGCTAGGTGTAGGTTTTTTTGTGTTGGTTGTGGTGTGTCGGATGTGTACAGTATGTAGAGGAGGCCGGAAATAGCGCTCCCCTGTGGTGTGCCTGCTTTAATATTGATGGTATCGGAGAGTGTGTTATTTATACGTATGTGTCCTGTTCTGTCTGTTAGGAAGCTGGCTACCCAACGTACAATCCTTGGTGAAATTTTTAAGTCTGTCAGTTTGTATAGTAGTCCGTTAGTCCAGCATTTGTCGAAGGCGGATTGTACGTCAAGGAAGGTTGCCATGGTGACAAATCCTCGGTTGTAGGCAGGTTAGATAGTACAATTGGTGAAGTAATAAACCACTTATATCCATTAGTCAAGACCTCAAGAGGCTAGATAACTCTGTTGGACGCAAATTATTATTTTCCGGTGAAACTATTCGTTATTGTCAATAATTGTATTTGTTATACTCATCATGTAGAATGCCTGGTTAACATATGGCCGAAACAGTACCTTCCATTGTTTACAGAGTAATTCGTTATTCAAAGGTAAAAGGGAAAGGTACGTGCTATGGAGGGTTCTCCGCAATCGAAGCAGGCCAACTGGGCCGTTGTGCTACTACAATGACTCCTGGGTGAGTGAGGAGAAAGAAGTGAAGAGCCAACACATCTAGATGACGAAGGGCACAAGTATGGACGGGGCCCTAACGTTTCCAGTACAAATTCATCCTACACCACCCAAGCTCTAATCACCAGTGGTCCCTTCAGTTGGCGGAGGAGGAGGGCATGACTGAGCAGAGTTTGTGACAGATGTACGGAGTGACAGATGTACGGAGATAAAATTTCTTACATTTACATAAAGCCCAAAATATCCCCGGAATGACCAAGCATGAAGCATTTAGAAAGTTACAGTTGTACGAAGACTAATCTAGTGCTGGCCAATATAATTCCTGTCTAATGTATTTATTCAAACTTTGACTGGAGAACTATAAGGATTGGAATGCGTGGCTGGCAGGTAATGGCTGGGGATGGTACTCTCTAAGAAGAGTTCATTACTACAGTTGATATCTGAGTGTCAAGCAGTGTCTCTGTGTGTGTGTCTCTCTCTCTCTCTGTGTGTGTGTGTGTGTGTGTCTGTGTCTGTGTCTGTGTCTGTGTCTGTGTCTGTGTCTGTGTCTGTGTGTGTGTGCGCGCGCGCTATACTTTTGGAGATGCAGAGTTCAGTGAAACCACTAAAGGAAAACTTTAGTTATTTACAACGGGCGTCTTAACGTAAACTATGATAATTTGGTACTACTGTGTGGTGCCCTAATGCACCGTTGTCTAGAAATTATATCACTAACGTTTATTGCAAGTATATTTCTAAGTGAACCTTTTGCGTTCTGCAACTATAAGAATGTTTTGATTTTTAACTTAAACTAGGTGTTACATATGCATATGCATAGTACACCTCCAAATGTAATTGCAAAACCGGTTATTAAGTCATTAGTGATCATTCCCTTCCTGTGTGGCGTCCAATAGAGAACATTTTGAGTTACTACTGTTATTTGTATTCACTATATTGTATAGGGTGCCCTATAAAGAACGCAATTTTTAATTTAATAATAAAAAATAATTTATTTTAAAATTGCTAGTATTATTACGTCAATATGAACCACAAAGGATGCGATTAAACACGAAGCAAACTATTAGGGAAATGTCCTCAACGGCTTCGTCGGCACACATCTACCTTGTGGACAACATTTTCTACAAGTCTAGAGCAAAGTTCCACTTGAATTTGACTAATGACACTCTAATTTGTGCCTTGAGTTCGGGGATGGTTTGTGGATTGTTCACATAAACACAAGATTTGACATCCCTCCCCCCCCCCCCCCACCCATAAAAGAGGTCACATGGGGTCAAATAACACGATCTCGGTGGCCGGCTCTGTTGCTAGAGATGAGACCAGCAGGAAATCTTTCTCTCAGTAATCTTGTTTTAACGCCAATGTGACAGGTTCCCCATCCTCAAGTCTTCCACATTCTATTGTTGCAATTGCGGCCATAAAATCTGTGAACGGACCAGAGTGACATTCTCTACCGGTCGACGAGAACGAGGACATCCAGGTGATTTGATGTTCACTATCGACCCTGTTTCTTCACCTGTCTCTGCAGTGTTGCCACTTTATGAGCATTTCGCCTACCAAAAATTAGATGGAGCCTTCAAACGGTCCCTGCATAGCATTCGCCGCATTTGAAACTCACTTTCAAAATCTAGATGTGTTGATCCTTCGTGTATTTTAGCTGATAGCATTGCGAAAAAATGACAATGGACAATGACAATCAGTAATTGCATTATAAACAGGTGACAGTCGCTTAAATTTCAGATCTGGTGTTGTGCTATCCACGTTATAGTTGTGACGGAAGTTATGACTCGGAGCTACTACGGTCAATAAGAATTTACCACACAATACTGGTACAAACAACTGGTGTATGGTGGTCACTAATGTGCTTGGGAGAAAGGATGGAGACTAACCAGATGATTATGAAGGAGAAGGAATGAGATCGTCAGCAATAACGAGGTAAGCAAAGCACAGACTGATGATCCTCTCTGTATAAATGACTGGGGTAGCAATCCCACCGACAGCCTGCACCGTAAGAACCAAAATACTTAAGGCCCTCGACAACCGGGAACCGTACACCCTGAAGTGGGGCACTTTGCTGGAGTTGCCTACTTCTTCGCAATAATTGGCTTGCCAAAGAGCAATGAAGAGCGAAGGGAACTAAAAACCAGCGTCTCCATTAACATAACGTTTTATAGCTTGCTTGTTTCAAATGTCATTTTCCGCTCTGGGTCAAGGAAGGCTTTGACCTCTCATCGAAGTCTTGTAAACGTTTTCCGAACGAAATGTTAAGGCGTTGTCCACAAATCTGCATTAGCTAAGAAACAGCTGAATTTTCTTTGATACGTTATAACAGCTTATTTTAGTTCAAACGGAATTACAAATTAGCAGTTTTTGATGTCTTACTTACGATATTGGAATTTACTATAATCTTGACAAATAGTTTGTCCGATGTTGCATGATTCGATTTTATACCTAAAACAACGATTTATGTATGCTTTATACACTGTTACGATTTATGAAATTACTATAAAATAATTTAGAACTGTAGTTTCATAGATATTATTAAAATGGACCAAAAATGTCCAGTTATTTACGGAAATGGGAAAAGAACATTGTCGACTTTTGTACTTCTGATCCTCTAAACACCCGCGTTTATAATATTCCACATTTTGAAAATCTTTTTTAGCTTATAGATATATTTTAGTTATGAAACAACTCTACAAAAAAGGATAAAGTTTTAGATAAACATCGCGAATGAAAATTTAAACACTTATACCTTATTTTCCGTCCCGAATTTATTTAATGGCATAAAGATTTCACTCTTTTCACATTAAGGAAACACATAAGCTCCATTTCAGTACTTAAAGAAATAGAAATGAGGTGTCGAGTCTTGAATCATTAAGACAAATACTTTTCTCAGGCATTAATTTATCGTTTGGGTATTCTAATATTATTCTGGAGATAATGTTCTGCTCTATATATTTAGTATACACTGGTAACATGCAGCAAAGCTTACTTGTAAGAGGATTATGAGAACCTTGCGATATTCAGAAACTGCACTGCCTGCATTTGTAAAATTGGGTGAAAGGTTACATAGATTTTTATTCTGTCATCACAATACTAACCTGTAATATTGGCTAAAATTCAAGTTGTGTAAACATTACATATATATTGTACCCTTATATCTAGGATCCGAATGTCGATTTTTACTATGCCTATCGCAATTATTTTATTTTATTAAAAAACTCGATATGGAAATTTTACCCCAAACATAAGACTTGACATCGCCTCAATAACATTTCTACTGTTGTACAAACTGTTCTTACAAACGCCATCTTATGTACTTCAACACTTGTTACGTGTTTCCTTATAGCTACAGTAAGAAAAGGAGAATACAGTAGGCTTGAGCAATAGTCAAATCATTTAAGAGCCGCTCGCTATGCGAGGGCTTTGACATCCCATTCTCTTTGAACGTCCAGGGGATAAAAACAAATAAGGACTTCACATTTGAGTAAAGTATAAGTATTCTATACTTCGAGTATAGTGAAATACAAGTGTTGTTTTAAATTTTTTTTCATCCATTTGAGGTCTGTATTTAATTTTATAGCATTATGTATGTACTTAGGCTTTCATGGCCAGTGTCCATTTGGAATAAAATATCTTCCAGACTTGTAGGCCATGGTCGACGTGTAGGAATTGTCCCTGACGTTTCGCTTAACGCGGACAAGCCTGAAAAATATTTTATTCCAAATTTATAGCATTAGTTCACCATTTTTAATAGTAATTAATTTTATAATAAATCATTAAGTTACACTAAAATGACTGAATTTTCCTTCATGAATGTGTATCTCTAACTACCCTTAGTTCTAGTACTTTATATTTAATGAGCATAATAGGGCAACAGAGAGTACAAGCATTATAATACACACAAGAAAATTGATTTGTACTTGTTTTATGATTGTGTAGACCTAAAATTATACTAATTATACGGGATACTGGAAACAAGTAACAGAATGATATTTGAGAAGACTCTAAATTTCCCATTGTTGAGGGGGAGAATTTTCTACTATTTAGCTCAACAATGCATAAATTTCAGGTGTCTAACCACATTCTAGCTTCTTCAATTGTTAGTTTTATACGTTAGCATTTATACTGTTTTCCAGCTTTCCATGGTTATAAAAATAGTTTGGTGGATCGCTAATTTTGGGAGTGGCCTTTTCTTGTGAAATTGACATCACAATGTGTTTATATTAGTTTGTTTGTATTATGATAATTATAATGAAAAATTTCTTTGTTCAAAGTCAGCAGTAAAACTCCGTAATAAAACTTCTTATGAAAGGTTAATGTTCCCATTTGGGAACACATTAATTTCTATGAAAAAAAAAATGTTAAAGTAGTTCTATAATTCTCTTAACTGAACACCAATTAGATAAAGTATACCCGGAAGTTCCTAATTTTTAAATCCAAAGACAATTAAACGTATAAACAGCTAAAACCATTAGCGCTATTATTTACAAAATCAAAATTTTTTTGTAGAATATTCCATGTAAAGGGTAGTATGGGGTGGAGGGATTTTCTTGAAAATCTTCATGTCGCAGTCTTGGATGATATTTGAAGTTAAATACTAGATTTGGTATTTAACCGACCTTTAAATTTTGAGATATACTGTTCGAAACACACACACACACACACACACACACACACACACACACACACACACACACACACAAAATGAGCTTAATAAAATATAATGGCGTTTTTGTTTTTAATAAACAACATACTCTGATTACTTGAGTATAACTATGCCTGAAGCAAAATTTAATGGTGGGTGGCTCGATACAATATCCAATCAGAAGTTTGCCACGCCTTACGGCGTTGTATAGTTAAATACGCTGTAAAGCCAATGATATAAATACAATTTGCACCCACAACATTTATTTGTACAACAGGAAAGAAAATAGTAATAGTCAGCTATCAGCTGCCATTCAATTTTGTGTTTACCATAATTGGTGACCTAGTGTTTGAAGCACTGAGCTTATTGGGTGGTGAAAAGTGTATTGTTTAGGTCAAACGACTCGGAAATAAGAGTATAAACCACAATACTCAAAATGATATATTCACAAGCGATAGCGAAACCTTAAAGTCAACGGAAAATCACGTAAAAGAAGATAAAGAACTAATTTGACGTAGTAATAAACAGATATTCTGGCGAATAACGAACATGCTTACACTAACTTGCGATTCCAAAGCCTTCTGTGTGTGATCGCTTTGAAATTTCATTCTCTTTGTATGTCCAAAGCATAAAAAAAGTTAATGACTTCCCATTTGAGAGAAATATATGTATCGGAAAATTAAAAAAAGAAAACTCTGATATGTTGGACTCACATGACTTTTTCTATTCTTGCGCTAACCATTCTTACCGGGTGGCCTAGTTGACGGGTCCTTAAACATCACTCACTCACTCACTCACTCACTCACTCACTCACTCACTCACTCACTCACTCACTCACTCACTCACTCACTCACTCACTCACTCACTCACTCACTCACTCCCATTCATGCAAACTTTTATTCCTAGGTACATCTTCTTCGTCTTAGTTCAGATAAACATTTGCAGAAATTATCTTATTGTTTATCTTCTGGTAGGCACAAGGAGAATATGCCAATACGGTAGATTCAGAGCGACATTCAAATCTTTTAAAGCTTTCAAATTCTGTTCTCTTTCTACAGTTAACATATCAAAATGAATAACGATGTTCCATTTGATAGAAGTATAAGTTCTCCAAAACTCACATAAATAACAAGGAATATCTCCAAAATGGTTCACTCTACAAAAGAAAAAAGAAAAGAACTATTTAGATATAAACTGTGTGTTTTATCAAGAATTACATTTTTTTGTATTTATAGTAAGATTTGGTCTATCTCTTACTGTTTACCAGTTATGCAAAAATCATGAAAGTAAATACGACTACATGAGCTATAGCCAGAAAAATATATACATTTAATTTGCCATAAAATATCTTAAACATACGGCATTTTAATCAAAATCGTTAGAGCCATTTTCAAGAAAATCAAAATTTTCTAAAAATTGTCCATGCAAAGGTTAGCTTAGAACCTGTGTAGTCAACTTCATTCGGAATTACTCTTTTTTTTAACTGGTTATCCATTAGACATAGAAACGTAGTACAGAAGCTAAAAGTCTTAATATAAAAAATCTGATGTGTTGCACTCACATGACTTTCTCTACTCTTGTACTAACCATTGTTACAAACTCTTATTCCTATATCTTCTTCGTGTTAGTTGAGATAAACATTTGCAGAAATTATCTTTTTGCTTATTTTCATATAGGTGCAAGGGGAATATGGGAATACATTAGGCTTTGAGCGATAGTCAAATATTTTAAACCCTTCAAATTCCGTTATCTTTGCAAGGCTGACATATCAAAAAATGAATAACGATGTTCCATTAGACGAATGTCCTGTTCTCCAAAATTCACACCAATAACAAAGTATATCTCCGAAATAGTTTACTCTACAAAAATTTATTTAGGCATAAATTGTGTATTTTAGCAAGATTTACATTTTTTGTACAGATATAGCTACTTTTGGTCTCCATCTTTATCTAAGTTAAAACATGAAAGAAATATAGCAAGAGTCAAAGCCGAAAGAACCAAGTGTGCAGAAGATGTACAAAACTGGAGAAGAAAAGCAGCCATTTTTAAGAAAGAATTAATTACAGCAAAAAGGGCCAGTTTCACAAATTTTGTAGAACATATGGACTATAGGAAAGATGGAAATAAAATATACAAATTCCTTAATAAAACAAAATTATCAAAAAATACAACTGAACCATTAAAATATAATAACAAAAGCTTAACTACAGATAGGGAAATAGCAGAATCCCTTAACAAGTTTTATGCTCAGTCACAAAGAATACCCCAAGCGTATAAAAAACAAGATAAGGCTATCCAAAAAACTATCAGAGAAACTAGTAAGCCAAAAGGTATACGAAATGATATTTTTATTCAGGATTTTAATGAAACAGAACTGGATTTAGCAATAGAACAATTACAGAACAAAAAATCTCCAGGACCTGACAAGATCCACCCAGAGTTTATTAAACACCTTGGCAGGAAAGGAAATGAAATCCTACTTAAACTGTATAACACGTGTTGGAGAATGACTGTACCTTCCGACTGGAAAAAAGCCATTATCATCCCGATTTTAAAGAAAAACAAACCTTCAAACAATATTAATAGTTTCAGACCAATATCTTTGACCAGTGTTATTGCAAAAGTGATGGAAAGAATGGTGGCATCTAGACTTAACTGGTTCCTAGAATATTACAACTTAATTAATAGTTCACAGACCGGCTTCAGACAGAATCATAGTACAAGTGAAAATGTACTCCTACTAAGCCAAGACATCAAGGAAGCTTTCAATAGAAAGGAGGATACCTTGGCAGTATTCATTGATTTTAAATCAGCATATGACTCAGTCTGGAGAAATAAATTAGTTGAGAAGTTGCAATCAATAGGTGTGAAAAGTAACATGCTTAAGTGGATAACTCAGTTTATTTCACAAAGATTTTGTGCCACAAAATATAATACATACATTTCCAAATATAAACAAACACACCGAGGACTTCCACAAGGTGCTGTTCTGAGCACAACACTCTTTAACATATATATAAATGACCTTCCATCAATAATAAAAACTTTAGAAACCAAAATTGCTTTATTTGCTGACGATGTAGTCATTTGGACTTCAGGCTCTCCAAAAAAACCTGAATTAATTAAAGACAGAATAGAAACAGCCCTAAACAAAGTGCATGAATGGAGCTCCAAAAACCTCATGACTATCAATGTGGAAAAAACAAATTATGAATTATTTACACTAAAATACAAACCAGTTAATATTAGCATAAATTATAATGGTAAACCACTCAAAGCAGTTGATGATGCCAAATACTTAGGCATCAGTTTCGACAGAAAGCTAAGTTGGAAAAAACATATAACAAACATCTCAGAAAAGGTTGAAAAGAAATTGCAAATCCTGAAAAGGTTAGCTGGTGCTAAATGGGGCTGCTCAAGGAGAGTCCTTAACACAACATACAAAATGTATATTAAACCAAACCTCTTGTACTGTTCTGAAGCTTTAATAACAGCAGCAAATGCTAACATCAATAAACTTGAACAAATACAAAATCAGGCTCTTCGCCTAATCACTGGAGCAGTTAAATCCACACCTATTGATGCCATGCTTGCCTTAACACGGACCCCATCAATAACAACAAAAATAGAAGAACAAGCATTGCTCCAACACGAGAAAATGTTACGACTGCCAAACTCTAAATGGAAAGAAGAGAACCTCCCCCATTCAATCCTTAAAACTCATAGTAGTTTCCTAGAAAAGGTAACACAGATTAAATCCAAATTGAACATTCCTAACACCAGAGAAAATCTACTTATAAGAGAAAATCCATTGGAATTATTGCAACCTACCTTCAATTTGGAATTAATAGAGGAAATAAGTAAATCAGACACACCAAAAGAAATACAAAAACTTCTAGCTCTGGAAACAATCAATACTAGGTATCCCACAGAAGAATGGCTGCACATATATACTGATGGATCCTCGAAGGAAAACCTTACTGGAGCTGGAGTTACGTGTTCACATTTTTCCTTTTATCATTCTATTGGCAGAGACACAACAAATTATGATGGAGAAATAGAGGCTATACACATTGCTCTCCGACAATTATTAAATCTTCCCTTAAATAAATTTAACAAGGCAGTAATTCTTTCAGATTCTAAAGCTGCAATTCAGGGAATATGTTCAAACACTACAAAGAAGTCAACAAAAATTAGAGAATGGTACAAAATGTTAACACAACTCCAAAAAGTTAATAAGACTGTTCATCTCCAATGGATTCCAGCACACTGTGGAGTCATGGGGAACGAAGCTGCAGACTCACTTGCAAAGAAAGGCACAACAATAAAACAAAATTCTAAATTCAATTTCTCATATTCCTCAATAAAACGCTTGATCATAAAAATTTTTGTCATTCATATCTACAAGAAATAGAAACAAATGCCAAAGATAAAAAATGGATTACACTACTTTCCAATCCAGATATAATCCCCCAGAGACCAAGGAAAACAGCTGTTGCAGCCTTCCGACTATTGACAAATCACGACTGCTTGGCAAGTCATCTCTACAGAATAGGTATCTCAGCCTCACCAATATGTGTCCTGTGTAACGATCCAGCAGAAATGAACGAAGACCACTTGAAGACCTGTGAAGCATTAAGATCAGAAGAAACTACAGTTCAAAAGTATTGGAAAGCACGAATGCTAATGGCTTCATTGCCAGATGCAAGGCACTAGAAAACAACAACAACAACAACATTTTTTGTACAGTAAGATTTGGTCTATGTTTTACGGTTTAAAAGTTATGCAAAAGTCATCCAGAGTAAACAGGACTACATGGGATATAGCCAGAAAATTCAAAATATACAGTTCATTTGTCATAAAAATATCTTAAACATCTGGCTTTTAATAAAAATCGTTAGCCATTTTCGAAACATTTTCCATGTATAAGGTCGTTTAGGATGGAGAAATTTTCTTCAAAATCTACGTGTTGCACCCTTAAAGGATGTTGAACTTAAATAACAATTTTGGTTTCTAACCGACTTTTGGTTTTTGAATTATGCTGTCCACAGGTTGACACACAGACACAAACACGCGGATCTTTCTCCCCTTTTTTATTTTCTCTACTGGTAAGTAGGGGAAGTATTGAATTCCACCCAAAAATTCGATGTCGATATTTCACCGGAAATATATGTTTTGAGGACCCCTGAATAAAAAAAAAAAAAAAAAAAAAAAAAAAAAACACCAAGCATTTTTAGAAAAAAGTCTGTGTGTGTCTGTGGTTAAAAACCAAAGTTGGTATTTAAGTTCACTGTCTTTAAGGATGCGACACGGAGATTTTTAAGAAAATAGCCCCACCCTAAACTACCCTTTACATGGACAATTTTTCGAAAATTTTGATTTTCTTGAAAATGGCTCAAACGATTTTGATTAAAATATCATATGTTTGAGATATTTTGATGACAAATGAAATGTATATCTTGAATTTTCTGGCTATAGCCCCTGTAGTCGTATTTACTCTGGACGACTTTTGCATAACTGGTAAACCGTTAGAGATAGACCAAAACTTACTGTACAAAAATGTACATCTTGATAAAATACACAATTTATGTCCGAATAAATTTGCTTGTAGGGTGAACCATTTCGGAGATATTCCTTGTTATGTGTGCGAGTTTTGGAAAACTTAAAACTTTCGTGAAACAGAACATTGTTGTTCATTTTTTTATATGTTAAGTGTGAAAAGAGAACAGAATCTCAAAGCTTTAAAATATTTGACTATCGCACAAAGCCTACTGTATTCTAATATTCCCCTTGCACCTACAAGGAAATAAGCAATAAGATAATTTGTACAAATGTTTATTTTAACTAACACGAAGAAGATATAGGAATAAGAGTTTGTAAGAATGGTTAGTACAAGAGTAGAGAAAGTCATGCGAGTGCAACACAAGATTTTTACTTTTGTAGTATGTAGAAGCATTGTATTCTACCTAAAATTCCGATGTCGAAATTTCACCGGAAATATATGTTTAGTGGTCCCCTGAATAATAATAATAAAAAAAAAAAAAATAAAAAAATAAAAAAAAAAATAAAAAAATTTACTTTCTCTACTGTAGTAATAAGATTTTCCGGGGAAGGCCGCGGAAAATCTTATTACTACAGTAGAGAAAGTAAATTTTTTTTCCGCGGCCTTCCCCGGAAAATCTTATTATTACAGTAGAGAAAGTAAATTTTTTTTCCGCGGCCTTCCCCGGAAAATCTTATTACTACAGTAGAGAAAGTAAATTTTTTTTCCGCGGCCTTCCCCGGAAAATCTTATTACTACAGTAGAGAAAGTAAATTTTTTTTCCGCGGCCTTCCCCGGAAAATCTTATTACTACAGTAGAGAAAGTAATTTTTTTTCCGTGGCCTTCCCCGGAAAATCTTATTACTACAGTAGAGAAAGTAAATTTTTTTTCCGTGGCCTTCCCCGGAAAATCTTATTACTACAGTAGAGAAAGTAAATTTTTTTTCCGCGGCCTTCCCCGGAAAATCTTATTACTACAGTAGAGAAAGTAAATTTTTTTTCCGTGGCCTTCCCCGGAAAATCTTATTACTACAGTAGAGAAAGTAAATTTTTTTCCGTGGCCTTCCCCGGAAAATCTTATTACTACAGTAGAGAAAGTAAATTTTTTTTCCGCGGCCTTCCCCGGAAAATCTTATTACTACAGTAGAGAAAGTAAATTTTTTTTCCGCGGCCTTCCCCGGAAAATCTTATTACTATGGACACCGGCCGCCGAAGCTTACGTAAGTTACTTTCCCTACTGGTAAGTGGAAATTTTTCCACCCAAAAACTCGATGTCGAGATTAGGATACTGAAACGAATCTTAACAAATTGTCTCAACCGCTCGTGCTCAAACTTTGACGCCCTCCAGCGTCTAAACCATACATTTCCGTACAGCGATACACCAACCTGAACACGCCGAACACACCGACCCGAACACAGCGAACACACCGACCCGAACACAGCGAACACACCAAACACACCGACCCGAACATAATTGAGAAGCATTTTAAGCAGATTCATAGTGCTCATTTCTACACCATAGAAATTATTTACTAGAAAGAGAAAAAAGAATTTTAACCTTATAAACTACAAGCTCTATCATTTGGATTTATAAAATAAATATGGGAAAATTCAGATACTTCATGTATTTATTTATGGACATACACAGCTGCGTATTAATTTTTACTCCTTATAGAATAATGCACTCCTGTGCTGAATGAAGTAATAACTAACACTTTTATTAATGAACATATTTTAGGGATTGACATAATAGTGTGGGTATGCTCTATCCGCTACTGGATGGGCCGGAAAAGAGTGGCCTTCATCTCCATGACAAGCACACCTTCTGATGGACCATTCTCCGGAATGCGAGGCACGTTCATCTGAAACCAAAGACCAAGTTGTATGCTTCTTACTTATGCAAATGTTTGCATTTACTGATAACTACTACGTTAATATGCACTATTTATTGTCCCTAGTTCTTCATGAGGTCTGAATCAATCAGAAGTGAAACGAGATTTGAATAATATAAATCCAAAACCATTGTTTGTTCTACATTGCTTTGTTCTACATTTAAAAAAGCATTGAGGGTTACCCACTTCTCCTAATTTGTCTGAATTTTAAAAATATGACCGTGTTTGAAGAAGTTCGTGAAAGATCCGTGTGACGTCATCCTCACAATATGAAAAGGTGAGGAAACAGGAGTTAGAGTTACAGTTTTGTGTCTGTCAGTGTGTCGGTGGTACGGTCATCGTGAAGAAGATAGAAGATTCGTGAAGAAGATACTCAAGAAATTATGTTTTTAGAAACCTTTAGCACTGTCAGATTTTAGGTGGTTCTTAAACTGAGCCTCATTATTGCTTTAGAGTTAACTGTGTGATGAATGGGCGAATGCGCGTAGTAAATTCTTGAAACTTAGACTGAATCTATTATTAGTATTTTCAGCTTTTCTCATGTGCTAGTAATGGAGAAGAATTATTGCTAGTGTGCTTTCTGTATGCAGTATCGCTTGCCCATGTATAACGTGTTATTTATATATTCTAATTATACATTTTTGCAACGGATATGAACGACGATAAACATTTTCAAACCTGCAAATTCTTAGGAAGCTTAAATATTGAATTCGTAATTTAACGACCATTAAATGATATCACGAATAACAACTGGGATATGCAATCATTTCGAATGAGTAATAAAGTGAATGTTGTTAAGAATGAGTAGTTTGAATGTTAGCTGTCCCTTGTAGCCGTGGTCGGCGAAGCGTATGTCTTTGCAGAAGATCGCAGATTCGTGTCCCGCTTCAGTCATGCGTATTTGTGTGTATTATGTATGTTTGTAAACATAAGGAAAGCACAGAAAAGTAAAGAAGGGAAACAAACGAGAGTTAAAAAAAGGGATAGATAGATTTAAAAAAGTAAAAAGTACTTGAACTGCCAATGCATTATGAACTGTCATCGACACGGCCGTTAATAAGGAAACGGTTCGGGAACGGGAGGTCCAGTGTTGAAATTTGCCAAGACCCTTCTCCCAGATTTCTACTGCCTGCAGTGCCATAAGTAGTCAGCACGGGTATTGAACATGATTAAAAACTGTAAATACTTTACTCATGGAAGTGAAGTGTTTATTTTAAACCACTCATTAGTTAGACATCACTAATTGCATTTCAAGGAATTCTGTGAAGAGGTTTCCATAGGAAAATAATGTTTTAGGGAGAACCAAAACCTTTCGCTTTTTATTTTGTTAGAGCTAAACAGGAATGCTTAATTTAACAACAATGTAGTTGAGCTTTATTTGTGTAAGAATTTCGACAGAAGCATCTCATCTCGAAAGGTTCTGCGGTCAGGAAGCAATGTAGTAGCCTCACTAGGCAGGGAATTTCATTAAAAAAGTGATATTATATTGCCTTAAGCTGCAGGATTTATTTTCTGCTGTTGAGTACGGGTTATTTATTAATTTCTGTGTATTCAAAGGTTTCATTTGCTTTCTATTGCATAGCTAAATAGATTACTTCAGCAGGGGGGGGGATTTTAAATACAGAGGTAAAGCGAATCACAAGGAGAGATTGGTTAATTAACAGATTCATAAAACTGCTACTTTGCATACAGTATAATATTTTATACTAGTACAAGGCTGTTATAGTCTTGAAAGTCTGAGGAAAATACAAAATGCGAGAGTAGTGTATGAAGTAACGGCTCATCGGCTTCAATAAGTCGGGAGGGGGGGGATGTCACATCAAAATTGAAGTTTACTTCATTTCTGCACATAATCACTTGCATTGCTTTAGAACTTTGAATACTACACTTTAAACAACGTAGTATTTCTTGTAGAAAAAAAACACAAAATGTGAAATGTTTCATTTTTGGCCACATTTAATCCCGTACTCCCCTCCCCCTTGGCAAGGACCGAGACTAGAATGATTACGCATTATTTCTGGATGTTTAAGAGATGTTATCATTATATTAATTCACAATAATATTAATTTTGTAACACTAGGATACTGGCAAAATCATATTCGATTTTCTGTCAAGAAGTTGTCGCTGCTACAGCCAGTGATGGAGAAAATTTGTGCACGCATATAGTATCAAGCAGAGGCAGATCGAGTCTGTTACACCTGGTTGTTTATGGCAGAGTCATTCTTGCCCGAAATAGAATTTGAAAGATTTGACTGTCGCTCAAAGCCTACTATATTCTAATATTCCCCTTGCAGTTACAAAGAAATAAGCAATAAGATAATTTCTGCAAATGTTTATCTCAACTAAGAATGGTTAGTATAAGAGTAGAGAAAGTCATGTGAGTGCAACACATAGATTTCTATCTGTGTAGAGACGGCAGAGCATTCCTCATTACCATATATTTTTATTTTTATATTCGTTTAGACCTAGGGTGGATCTGTCACGAAAAGCAAATCCTATCGGATTGATCAGCCCGTAGAAAATGACCCTGACTCCTACAAAATATTTATAAACGTTTGTTGTATTCGATATTGTTTCCATTTTAATGCAAAAGAACAGCAGTTTTAATATTTATAATGTTACAAGAGATATGGTGCGTATCCGAACTCAATCTATTGTGAACTGCTGGGTCAGATATCCGGAAGATGGCTATCTGAATAAGTAATTTTTATTCTAAAAGCAGTTGTTTTAGTCGCTCCTGTTACTAAAGTTCCAGTTCATCTAAATATTTAAAATACAGATAAGGTGAAACAGAGAAGGGACATTATAGGGGCAGGAAGAATGCACAGCATGCGCAGGACCATTTTCGTAACCTGCAGTTTGTTGCAGGGTGACAGTACTACCCCTATTACGGGCTCCATTATCCAACAACGTCTCGAGGTGTGCGTATCGCAATGAATGAATAGAAGGAGGCAGACAATAGGAGCGGCAAGTACAATGCGGGGAGTGGAAGTAGCTTGTGGCCTTCAATCGAGCGGGGAACTTGGCTTTATCGAAGTAGTACAGACGTTTCGCACAGCTCCCGATGGCAAACTTTCGTTGCGTTACTTCAGGGTTTGAAAATAACAGTAGTGAAGCATGCTCACCATGACTTGGTATCCATGATCGTTGCGCAGCTTGAAGGCCCCCACCTGACGTTCACCGTAAGGCTCCGCAGTCATGACAGGCACTCCCTGCAGAGGATCGACAATTACCTGGGCTGGCTCTCGTCTTGGCATCAGGGCAACGTTATCTCTGTTGCAATGTCCAGTTTCAGTGTCCAAGAAATAAAAAAGAAAGAAAGGCAGCGAGATAATACGTGCAGCCAGGTAAACAAAGCCAGGTATAAACAAATGCCTGTGACTCCTTTAGCGCTTATACTAACCGGCAAAGCTACCTTGGTTGTCAGAGCGCTGCGTTCGCTTGTCAGCGAAATATTACTTTCTTGGCGTACAGTCAGTAATGCAACATAAATGGATGATCTCTCACACCTGCCGATGTATGACCCCAAAGACATTATTGCACCTGAATAGAGTGTACATATCTAGTACATACTAACCCTCTAGCGTTTCCAATTGGAACGCATCCGAAGCCGCCCAATCCCTTTTATAAACACTTAACCCCGATGGTTCCCGAAGAGGCGCGAATGACGCCAGGAAGGAACCCTCATAAACCGTGACCCCTCCGCCCAGCCGCAATACGCCTAACACCGTCGCGACACGAAATGTACCTCACAATCTATGCAATCTCACTTTCCATGCCTTGCAATGGGAATAATGTGATTTTATTTTCATTCACACAGTAAACAATATAATTTAAATAATTCTTTCTTTCATCTTAGTTTACAAATCTGCTTTGAAGCTGATTTGTAAACTAAGATTCTTCGCCCACGATGTTTTTCCCCGAGGTCGTGATGTTCTGCGTTGATTTTCTCGGCGTCAAAGGCAACTTCCGTATCCTGTTTTGGCATGGCTTTGGATGACGCACATATCTCATGGCCAATACATGGAATTGATTGTGGCTAGCTGGAATCGTGGGAGGAAACTATTTGTGGGGTTTTCGGGAAGAAAAACTGGTTTCTATTTTCACCGTTGGTAGTAGAAAGTTTCCTACAATATTGTTGATTTTCCTCATTTAACACTTGCACAATTATCTCGAGTAATTCACGAGCCAGTCATGGGCACCTTTAGCGTGGTGACCCGACACACAATGGGGTATTTTCACTAAATTGTTGGCGAAAATTATTTGCTTTAGAATATACGGGTTTAAGTGTATCAGATATAACATAGAAAATTAGATAAATACTGAGGAGTTTTTGAAAAATTAATATATATACCTATTAGAATACGAGTGTTTCTAGGTTCAATAATAATCCAAATTCCAGGTTTGCATTTCACTGCGATGTTTTAATTTCCTTATTACATATGCAAATGCATATATTCAAAACGAAAGGGACGCGAAAGGGCGGTTAGTTTAAGTGGTTTTTATATAATAAACCAATACTCTATACACTACTGTTAACTAAAATACCAAGACGCGTCCTGCAAGGCAAAATAGATGGGATGTTGTGTTAATACATAGTAAGAAGCAATTAGGTGGGGTTCCGCGTTAGCACCCCGGTTAGTAAAGTTACTATTTAGCTGGCATGTGGTGCATACCAGCGCGTGTATTGGGTCCTGGGAGATAACATATACCAAAGTACGTGGCTTCAATATCACCAGGGTGGACAATTAGTATTTCAGCAAGTAAGATACTATCAACACGCAGTGTTGGGACAGAATAGCTTCCCTATTATTGGCTTTCCTCCAAATGTCCAAAACTCAACTGTCTTTCATCTTCGGTTGACAGACACCACCCTTCGCTGAAAAATGGAGGACGTCGATGACTTTAGTATGTGGCGAAATCTTGGAAAACACCAAGTGCGTTTTTTGGTGTTATTTACAAAAAGCATTATGATTACATACTTCTCCAGGGCTTCCCAACGATATAC
Organism: Tenodera sinensis; assembly: GCA_030765045.1. Taxonomy (NCBI): domain Eukaryota; kingdom Metazoa; phylum Arthropoda; class Insecta; order Mantodea; family Mantidae; genus Tenodera; species Tenodera sinensis. The sequence continues at coordinate 157,654,529 of CM060967.1, read as the reverse complement.
TTTTTATTCATCCGAAACTAGTATTAAATAATTTGTTTAAGCTTACTCTTAGTCAGCAATAATTCATTTATGACTTGTACTTAACAATTTATCGGAATTACCATCTCAGAGCTGTTACTCACCAGTTGAGCTATATAATATTAAAACTGACTATAAAATATTTTCACTCCTGAATAAAATTGTTTCCATTAGTCACATCCTTTATCGAGGGAGATTTCCAATTCAGGAGTTTTATTTCATGAAAGTGTATTTAAATATCTATATAAGAAAATTATATCGAGTTACTTTAGGAACCAAAGGACTTTATTGCGCCACCATTTATTCCATTTACTGTCTCGAAAGAACCTTTGACAGCTGAAGAGGAAGTTAGACACTTACAAAGAAGTGAATCCTAAATGGATGGATATATAATTGCCCAAATAATACTTATTGAACAACCTGCAAGATTGTTTATGCATACCTGAAGGGTTCAGTGGAATATATAATAAAAAGGAATATTTATTTCCATTGCTCTCTGTATATATTTTCCACTTAAAAACACATCTCCCAGTTGTTTCTTATACCCCTGTATAATTTTACTTTCTAATCCACTCTGATTGCATTTCATTCAGTTATTAGCCCTCAAATTAATACACCAGTAACGAGGCAAGGTAGAAAATGGAAGTCACGCAGAAACGGAGCACTTCAACATCAGAGTTGAATACAATTATATTCTTAATTGAGAATATTTCCTATTAATAATCACACCGCAGCTTCTGAACTCTTTTAAAGTGCGACTTCGAGGTTTATCGTTAATTTTTCTCCCCTTGTTATAGTCGGTGTTTAGTGCTGCCACCTGTATGGTGTCCATTGTAACGGCATTTAGACATACCCCATTAAGGAACTCTGATGTGCTGTATTCGCTCTTACTCCGACCAATGTTTTCTACGAATTATTATTTAAAACATTGTATGTTTTACACTCGCATTGCTTTTTTTTTACTAATTATTCAGCAGTTATACCTACAGAAACTTATTCTTTTTCCTAGTGATGCCAATTAATATTGAAACAAAGTTAGTGTGACAAATCCCACTTTTGAGACCAGTGTCACAATAAAAACGAAGTCCTGTAACTTTTTCTGTCACTTTGTTTTCCTTCTAAAACTGAATCAGAAATACAGTTCTCTTTTACCGTTGTTAACACAACCTACAGTTCTTCGTGATCTTAACTTTCAGCTGTTCTGTCTTCTTGTGACCTTGACACATACTGTTTCTTTCTTTACTCTGTCTGTCTCACAAAAAACTGACTTTGACGATACAATCATTAATATGGCTCCTCACAATAACTTCGACCCGACTTATTCATATCCCAACGCATAACAGTTCTCAACAATAAAGTAGTGATAAATGTTCCATATAATGTCTGGTTAGGCTTACGTAAATTCGGCAAGTCTTTGTGTCACCTAATTTGGAAGTTGCGGAATTTAAGTATACTTAATATTTACGTAATTAAAAGCAGAACTTCAAGTCACCTAATATTTAATAGTTTCGTAGTTATTTGACACGTTTGGTATTGATTTGAAACCGTAAGTATGTTCAAGGTGTAAATATATATTTTCGTTTTATCTATCACTGGCATAGTTATTGGAAGTATTGTATTAGGAATGTAAATTTCACTGGAATGAGCGTTTAGAGATCTACTGAACGAAAGAAAGGAGAAAAAAAAAAAAAAAAAAAAAAAAAAAAAAAAGAATATGCATTTGCATTTGCGTGTGTGCGTTTATAACAAATAAAAAGTCAACATCTTGCACGAATGGCACAAATATATTTTTCAAGAAAAACTCTCCTGTGTATTTTTAACTCTTTTTTATTTTAAATAGTTCAAACGATATTAATTAAAATGTCATACTTTAAGATATATGCACAAATAATAATTAAGTGTTTTTAATTTTTTGTGAATAACATATGAATTCAACTATCGCTTCAGTATCGTATTTCTCCCTTGTAGCTGCAACCAGTGGTGTAGCAAAAACAGTTCTCGACACTTTTTTACTTTCTCTACTGGTAAGTAGGGGAAGTATTGTATTCCACCCAAACATTCGAAGTCGAGATTTCACCGGAAATACATGTTTTGAGGCCCCCTGAATCCAAAAAAAGCATTTTTAGAAAAAGGTCCGTGTGTGTGTGTCTGTGTGTCTGTCAGTCTGTGTCTGTGGACAGCGTAGCTCAAAAACGAAAACTCGATTAAAAGCCAAAGTTGGTATTTAAATTTAATGTCGTTCAAGGATGTGACACGAAGATTTTGAAGAAAATAGCCCCACCCTAAACTACCCTTTACATGGAAAATTTTTCGAAAATTTTGATTTTCTTGAAAATGGCTCTAACGATTTTGATTAAAATGTCGTATGTTTGAGATATTTTTATGACAAATGAAATGTATATCTTGAAATTTCTGGCTATAGCCCCTGTAGTCGTATTTACTCTGGACGACTTTTGCATAACTGGTAAACCGTTAGAGATAGACCAAATTATACTATACAAAAAATGTAGATCTTGCTAAAATACACAATTTATGTCTCAATAAATTTTCTTGTAGGGTGAACCATTTCGGAGATATACCTTGTTATGTGTGTGAGTTTCGGAAAACCTGGAACTTTCGTGAAATGGGTCATCGTTGTTCATTTTTTTATATGTTACGTGTACAAAGAGAACGGAATCTCAAAGCTTTAAAAGATTTGACTATCGCACAAAGCCTACTGTATTCCAATATTCCCCTTGCACCTACAAGGAAATAAGCAATAAGATAATTTGTACAAATGTTTATTTTAACTAACACGAAGAAGATATAGGAATAAGAGTTTGTAAGAATGGTTAGTACAAGAGTAGAGAAAGTCATGTGAGTGCAACACATCAGATTTTTCTTTATTATTTTTATGTATGTGAAACAGGTAAAAAAATTAAGAACATTGTGCACAAAACATTAAAGTAAACGGTAGCAGTAGACAGCCACGTGAATTTACCACATTAGAATTATAAGCATACAACAACTCTTAATTTAATTTAATTTTGATTTTTTACGCATATACACAAACACCCATACTCGAGGTGGCACTCGAACCCGTGACCCGCGCTGGGTAATGTAGGTAGGTATGAATATATTCTGTGAATTTTTATAACAATTTTGGTTTAATACTCGAAATGTAGAAGAAGCACTTTGGTTAGTAAATATTAGTAAGTCATGGAAAACCATCTTGTACCAAAGCTCCACATTCGTCAATGGTTGTGTAATTTACCATTTTGATGATAACGTAAACTATCATTGTGTGGCTTATTCGGACCTCTGAGTGATGTTTGTGCAAGTTTTGCTTCAAGTATCTCACTTTCCCCAGCTCAGGGTTCTACCGATCGTTTTCATGGCATGAAAATTGGACTGCGCACCGACCATTTGTCCCAAGGCTATCCAATTACAAATAGCCTCAAGGTCATAAATACATTTGCCAATCATGTGGAAGGCCACGTTAGAAACAGCGGTTTGCTTGTTAAGTTTTAATGAACAGATATTTTATATTACACAGAACGCGTCTTGTACATCTTATCAGTAGGTATGTGCTCCCAGGATACTTAAGGACCTCTCTCTGGGACTAAGATGATCAGAGTGGTAAAACGCACTCAAGAAATATTTAATTTATGTGCCTGGCAATCATTAGTGACCAATCAAATTGGCAGACCGAGTAAGTTTGAGCCAACATTGTTAACTATCAATGAAAGCTTGTGAAAATGGGGTTGAGCCTCATTCATAATTGTGGCAGCTTATTCACAACTTTTATTTTTATTACTTTATTTGTATAGCCTACTTTAAATGACAAACAATGAAGATATTGTGACACCGGCCGGCAGTGGCCATCAAAGATGCTCAAGGTCGAACCACCTCAGACAACTAGGCGGTTACGTGCCTCAAAGAATCTCAGTATTAACTATCTTACACCACTCTTGTAAATACATGACCCGACGACACGGAGCGATCAGAACAAGGACGGCAATGAGCACTGCAGAACAAAGCGTTTCTAGACTATTTGTGAAAATTTCGACTGCCGGCTTTTCTATGAGAAGTTCGGGAAAAGATGACTTTCTAGAAAAATCCGTGCTACGTCATTCTCGTCTATATAAGCTAGTCAAGACGGCGAGAGTGGCCAGTTTTTTATGGCGGAGTCGTTGAGTGTTGAACGAGACAGTGTTAGCACTTTGTGTGTGTGTGTGTGTGTGTGTGTGTGTGTGTGTGTGTGTGTGTGTGTGTGTGTGTGTGTGTGTTTGTGTGTGTTTGTGGACAGCATAACTCAAGAACGAAAAGTGGGTTAAAAACCAAAGTTTTTAAGTTTAACGTCTTTCAAGGATGCAACAAGGTTTTGAAGAAAATAGTCCCACCCTAAAGTAGTACCCTTTACATGGAACATTTTTCGAAAATTTTAATTTTCTTGAATATGCCTCTAACGACATTGATTAAAACACCAAATGTTTGAGATATTTTGATGACAAATGAAAAGTATATTTTGAATTTTCTGGCTATAGCCTATGTAGTCCTGTTTACTCTGGATGACTTTTGAATAACTCGTAAACAGTAAGAGATAGACAAAATCTTACCATACAAAAAATGTAGGTCATGCTAAAACACACAATTTATGTTCCAATACATTTTTTGTAGAGTGAACCATTTCGGAAATATTCCTTGTTATTTGTGTCAGTTTCTAAAAACTTAAAACTTTCGTGTGATGGAACATCGTTGTTAATTTTTTATTTTATATGTTAAAAGCTTTAAAAGATTTGACTATCGCTCAAAGCCTACTGTATTCTAATATTACTTTTGCACCTACAAGAAGATATGCAATAAGATAATTTGTATAAATGTTTATCTCAACTAACACGAAGAAGATATAGGAATAAGAGTTTGTAAGATTGGTTAGTACAAGAGTAGAGAAAGTCATGTGAGTGCAACACAACAGATTTGTTTTTGAACACGACTGTTATTCCAACCTCCTGCTTTCTGATGCTTATGTTCCTATCCAAAGTCTTTTCCTTACCTTGGCATTTCACCCAGCTGATCTCTTCTATAATATGGTCTGTTTTCCTCAACCTCCAAAAACTTGCGGAATGTCTTCCCACCAGCTGCATATCCTGGATAAGGGTATCTGTACACATTATCCAAAGGCTGGAACCAAATAATTGCAACATAACATCAAAATCAAATCCCATGGTTTAGTATTAGTAGAAACATCCTTTCTGTGACTTTTTCGTTTGTAATGCTTCTATGAAGAACACATTAGAAGGAATGTAATAAGTTACCTTTCATCCGGTGTATGCGATATATCTAAATATAGCTTGAAATTAGCTGATTTTATTTCAATCTTGATACTGTTTTTAAATGACCACATAAAAACTGAAATACCAAGATGTTAAATGTGCAATATGGAGGAAAACAGTTAATTTCTTAGAGCAATTGTTAGATCAGATCTGATAATCATCAGATTTGTCCAAACTTGTAAATCTTGAACTCGATACAAAGTCATTAAGAGTAGCCTTCTAATTGAAACTGTAGCTGAATATTTATGAACCGAGGCTAAAGACTTTGAAACCATGTTAGTTAAATAAAATCTAGCAATGAAATATACACTAATTAACAGCAAAGGGGTGAGAAGAAATAAATACATGTTTATTTTGTTTAATCGTCATTGTCATAAGAAGTGGTATGTTCGTGTGTTTGTAGGCTGTAATTTCAAGAAGCTACTGTGTGGTGACAGCAAGATGGCGTGCAAGGCTTACACTCGGGAGGTCCTGGGTTCAATTCCGACCACTCTGGCCATAGGTTTTCGTGGTTGTCTTTGGTTAGGAAGGAAAATGCTGGGATGATTTCTCTTCTACTAAGAAATACTTCTCCCTCATTTCAAATAATCTCACTTCCCTTTTAAATTTACGTCGACAGATGGCGCAGACAGCAGCCTTCTCTGAGTGTCTATGCTGGTACCGGGGATCGAACGCGGGTCCTCCGCCAGAGGCAGGCATGCTACCAACGACGGGGGCGGTCGTTTAGAATGACCTAACAATGTAAATTACCGTAATTAATTATTAGTTATTTAATACCAAAATTACTTTCCTCTTTGAAATAATTTATGGGTTCAAATACACAATTGACCCTCAAAAAGGAAATGTTTACATTTTTTAGCTAACAAGAAGACTGTAAAATACAAAAACTTGAAGAGTGAAGGTTAAATGATATGATAATCACGCTACTTTTGTGTTTGAAAATCAGATTGCACGCTGTTTTGCTTTGAAATAAAGCAGAACACATTAGCTGTACTACTGAATTAAAGTATAATACATTCAAACAAATATTTCATGCTATCAGAAAAGAAAAGAATACCTGTATTTTACGTAATCATACCTGGTATTGGAATATTGGTGCGCCATAGTCTGATGTTCTGGGCTGGAAGAAATACGGCAATGGTGCTGGTGCTGGCATGGCGTAGCGGGGGTTTTGCTCTGGAGGAATGAAGTATGGCAGTGATGAAGGTGTCCGAGTGCTATAGTCCAAAGGATTTTGCCAGGTTGTGCTTGGAATTTGTGCTGCATAGCCAAAAGCCGGCTGAATACCATATGATGGCTGTGGAGCATTTGCAACTAAGCCTTGTGTCCTTAAACCATAACCTGGTACAATGAAATTTGTAGGTTGAGGACTGCTGACATACGCAGGATTAAAATTCAATTGTGGATTAAGTATTGCTGGCTGCTGAAGGAAACCACTGGATAACTGCTGAGGTTGAAAGGCTTGAGGGAGATAGTATGAAACTCCACTTCTGGGGTCAACATACACCCCAAAAGTAATTTCTTTACTCTGATCCTGGGAGGCGTAACCCCTCTCCAAAGGATATTGAGATGGTGCGGAATATTTTAGGTCACTGTCATCGTCTTTGACACCGATGCCTATTCCAACATCCAAGTCTTGAAGAGAAGGTTCTTGGTACACAGAACCCCCGGGAGGAATCACTGAAAGACTGCGTTGATCTCTGTTGTATGAAGGAGTATAGTGAGAGTAAAAGTTATTTAGAAACTCACGCAATTCTTGTCCGTTCATATACTGTCCATTTGCGAAGCAAGTGTGAAGGAAAAGGGACAGCGTTGATACGACGATGAGAAGGCGACCCATCTTCACAGTGGACCTCTCTGGACTGGCGGCTTACTGCGGCTGCCATAAGCTATTGCCAAGGTGCGTACTGCACATGGTGTTCCATTATTCAGACCTTTGTATCTGTGTATGAGGCGCACCTCGTTTCTTGTCAAACTTTCCGTCAGGTACCAGCATACTCTCATTTTCTGTCTGTTCGGTAGTATGAGAGCGCTCGTCCAGTCAGCTTGCTTCTGCTAAATAATTAATAAATATTTTTGCAGCTAGATGTGCAAAACTGATAAATGAAGAATAAATAAATATTAAAGTAATATAAGTATTGAAATTAAATTGATTTTCAAATATGTAAATCGCAACTATTCATGCAAGTCCTGGCTACTGCAATGAATTTTTGTGTGATACACAAATACAAGCCCTGGATAGACTTAAAAATTGTAATAACGATTACAAAAAACAGGTGAAACGAAGAATAAATGTATTTGATTGTCTCTCTTAGAGAGCTTTAACAGACAGAACTTGTTCTCTTCTTTCAATCACTTCTTTACGAAGCAATCTTTTAAAGTATTTCAGAAAAAGTGTTTCATTAGAAACTTAAATGGCAATATGCCAATGGAAGGTACTGCTTCGGTCATACGTGAACCAGAGATTCTATGATGAGTATAACAAATATATCCAACACAATTATTGTCAATAAAGAACCATTTCGCTAAAAAGAAAATAATTTGCGTTCAAATATTTGGAGCCTTCTAGATTCTTGACGAGTTTATATAAATGATTTATTATTTCAGTAATTGTTGCGCAAATTTTGTGTTGCTATAATGCCTATTTTTATTTCATTTCGAATGAATTTAGTCGCAATTTACTCTTAACGTAACGTTGCCAAATTTCTCTTAGAAAGTATACTTTTCATAGCATTTTAACATTAAATTGTGGCTGAGTGCATGCGAATTAAGGTCAAAATGCATTGCAGCATTGTTTACGAAACCCCTGCGTAACAGTGAAATAACTTCTACTCTATTTTAATGAAGCATTACTTACATAAAATTCGAAATATCTGGTTTATATAAAACCACTATAAACATTGAGTTAAATGGAGAAGGACGGTCACTTTTGTAAATAGCTTTGAAATAAATTAATGTGTTGCATTCATATTACTTTCTACATATTATTCGTGCTTTTATATACCTTACTTCTTGTCTATGGAGTAAAATGTTTAAATATTATTTAGATACTGAAATAAAGTGTATACTAAAGTTTTTTTATTCAACTTTTGTAACCATTTGTCCTTAGTTTTAAATCAGTTAACTTAATATTGTTCTTTAGTTGGGAAATAAATAAGAAACCAATTTGGATTAGGAGAAATAGAAAACTGAAATGAGAGAATGAGTTCTCGGAAAGCTTGTAATACTAATTAAGCAGAAAAAGTAGCACGACTAAGTAAATAAAAATTAGTAAAAACCAAGATTAAACTAGAGGAATAAAAAGCGAAATATGAGCAAAGCGATGATTCTGATAACTGTCTGCTGATCCGGACATTCTTGGAAACCCTGTTCAAACACACAAACGGTTTGAATGGGTAGGTATTAGTGTGTCTGATCTTGCTGCATAGAGTATGTACAAAGAGCAGGTTACAATCAGAGGGATTATGTGCCATTGTCATTAAGGACATTACCGGTGCAGCTGTTTAAAATCCTCTCATACTATTGTCACATGAGTATGAATATTCAAATGTAGCAAACGGAATATCCACAGTGTCTTCTATTTCTTTATGCATTCTTCACCATACAGATGTGCTCTTAATACTCAGCATATGCGTGGTTACCATTTGCAACTTTACACTCTGACAAGTAATATAAAATAACATCTCTGCACAATATAGGTATTGTTTTAAGGACCTGTTCTATAAAAATATGTGTTGCACTAACATGACTTTCTCTACTCTTGTACTAACCATTCTTACAAACTCTTATTACTGTATCTTCTTTGTGTTAGTTGAGATAAATATTTATACAAATTATCTTATTTCTTATTTCCCTGTAGGTGCAAGGGGAATATTAGAATACAGTAGGCTTTGAGTGATAGTCTTATGTTTTAGAGCTTTGAGATCCCGTTTTCTTTGCACGCTTAGCATATAAAAATGAACAACGATGTTCCATTTCACGAAAGTTTTGTTTTCCGAAACTTACACATATAACAAGGAATATCTCCGAAATGGTTCACCCTGCAAGAAAATTTATTTGGACATAAATTGCGTGTTTTAGTGAGATGTAAATTATTTGTATATTAAGAATTTGTCTATCTCTAACGGTTTATCAGTTCTGCAAAAGTCGTCCAGAGTAAACAGGACTACATAGGCTATAGCTGGAAAATTAAAGAATGTACATTTCATTTGGCATAAAAATATCTCAAACATATGACATTTTAATCAAAATCGTTTGAGCTATGTTCAAGGAAATAAAAATTTTCGAAAAATGTTCCGTGTAAAGGGTAGTTTAGGGTGGGGCTATTTTCTTCAAAATCTTCGTGTCGCATCCTTAAACACCAAATTTGGTTTTTAATGGACCTTTCGTTTTTCAGTAATGCTATCTACACGCTGGCAGATACACACACACACACACACACACACACACACACACACACACACACACACACACACAAATCTTGACATCGAGTTTTTGGGTGGAATACAATACTTACCTCTACTTACGATAGAGAAAGTAAAAATATTTATGCTACACCTAGAAGAATCTGCAACTATGAGATAAAACGTTGTGCCCTTTTAGGTTGAGACTAAAACGTCAAGGTTCCAGTTCACAAGATGCTGCTTGGAAGAGGAACCGAAGACACGATCTGATTTGCTGTCTTATAAACCATAGCTGAAATATTTGAGAAGCAAAATCACGAGGTAAAGAGATACAATTTCTGCCTCAGCTCACCGATTTGCAAACGTACGTTGTATAACTTGGAAACTTCGATGTTTCCTCTGTAGGTAATAATAGAGCAGGCAAGGAGACAAGAAAAACATGTGGCAGAAGGAAGTGAGAAGGAAACAAAATATGATAAAGATGTTGAGAGAAAGACGCCGTTTCGTTCCGCATGACGATAATCTGATTTATTGTAAGCAAGACGTGCAGACGCTATTAGTAACCAGCCGCCACCGTGATGGTTACCGGATATTAGCTGCAGGGAGAGAAAAGGGGAAACGAGAGGGGTTGGCGTATTGTTAAAAGAAGATCCGCAAGAAACTATGCCAGCAGATTGGCGCCAGCTTCGATAAGGGGTGCTGTGACACAATACATACGTAGCATTCATATGTTATACAAGCGGGCTGTAATCAGTGGCGGCGCGGGGATTTAACCTAATAGCTCCAGGGAAACATCTGGGATTGGATCTTGCACATTATGCTAAGTTGTAATCAGTGGCGGCGCGGGGGAGTCAAACCAGCTGCGGGCAAAAATCCATACCTGTCCTAGTATCCCGGTAGACGGATAGTAGATCTTGCATTGTCATATTGCTGTTATACATCGGCGACTGGTGCACGACATGCAAGCAACAATAATTATTCAGCTGCACATGAGCTTGTGTACACAGGATGTTCGGAAATTTCCATCACAAACTTCTGTAGTTTGACGAGAAGCTTTGTATGTTGAATATAAATTAATACCTGTGTTAAGATCTGTGTTGAGCGTTTGGATGACATTTTGGTAACTTCTGGATGAATTATAGTTGTAACAAATTAAGGGCAGAGAAAATGAAAATAGGCTGAAATGTCTCGTGAAGGGCAAAGACCTCTTATCAAAAGGGAAAGCTCATTTATCCTAATGTGGTGATCTGCCCCACGTTAGGTGTTGCACATGCGTATTGTCCACTGTTCACCTGTTTTGTAGTCTCGCCACGTGGCGCCCCCAGTTCCATTTTAATCTTGTAGCTAATTGCGTCTTTTGTATGTGATAACTGATTTAACCTCACAGTAGGAATTCTGTCTTATAGAGATACCCCAGGAGTTTGCATTGTATCTTCCGTTGGCATATTTGGATTTTGTTTTCTTGATGTGTTGTTAGTGTCCATGTCTAACATCCATAGAGTAATACAGGGCACACACAAATTTCTTGATGATTCTTGATACTCTTGATGAGCTTTGAATTACTGGTAAACCGTAAAGGATACACCTAATAATACTATATAAAAATGTAGATCACGTCAAAGCAATGTTATTTGTCAGAATTTTGCAATACTTTTAGACCGTTCTCAAATCGGAGGTAATTATTCCTGTTTTATCTGTTGGTCATGCAAACAATGAATTTTAAAGTCATAATACAGCAACCACTCTTAAAACATTTGACCATCGCTTAAAGCCTTCTGCAATCTCTTTGCATCTACAAGAAAATTAGCTATTTCTACCAATGTTTAACATGAATTACATAGAGTTTGTACAAGGGTAGAGCAAGTCATATGAATTCAACATGTCAGATTTTTGTTTATGTAAGCGAATGGATCTATTTTCCCTTCTTCCTAATTCTTCTCTGTTCACTATAACAGGTTTTCGAAGTAGTTCTACCATCTTCATTTGATGTTCAATATCTTGTGCAGAAAGACCCCTACGTGCTGTTTCGTAAGAAATGCTTGATTGGTATTAAATCCGGGGATTAGGTGTCATGTGACTGGGCCACTGCGACCTATCTTTGGCCGATTCTTGGATATGCTGAGATGATGCACCTTCATGTTGGCGGCATATTTGCCGAAGAATGTCTATTGACACCTTTTACAAGTACATGAGTAGCAGAAGCTGTGATTTAAAAAAGTTATATCTAGCAAGGAATTAACTGATTTATACATATGAGTTCTACTCAAAACATTAATTACTAAACTCTCATTAAATTTCTTAGGAAGTTATAACAAGAATGCAAGTACATACCAGATCTTTAAGGTCTCATATGCGATTATAGCAGAAGCTGAAACAGACGTTTTGTGGGATAAATATAAATGTCCCACAACTTTATCAATCAATACGTGTGGATTATGAAAAGTTCGTGCTGGGAAAATGAAGTTGCTCCTCTTCCTGAATGACAAACTTTATTACCTGGAATAATTATCCAGCAGAGTCTTTCTTTCATGCGATATTATTTATTTATGTATGGGAAAAGGCTGTTGTGCCGCAGGGTTAATTCATGTATTATTTTCTAGGTATATTTGAGCCTCTGTCTCTTACTTGAACATTCACTTCGTTATTGCTGATAGAGGGTCTTTTATTATCAGACGCCTACAAGGGGTTTTATTCTGTTGGTATTGATATAATCGGAAAATGGACTTTCACTAAATTGAATTATACGTACTATTTTTAAGAAGAACCTTTCACTATTACAAATTCAGTCTTGCCATCCACATTTCTGTAGCTGCAGGATTTCATAGTTTATTGTGATTATTTGAAATACTTTCCTTATTACAGATCTATCCCAAAGAATATTTAACGCATTTAGCAACAAAGATGTTTAGTCAAAGTTTTAGAATATTGTAGCACTGGTGTTTTGTTCGGTCGTCGTGAGAGAACCAGTAGTTCGAAAGGAAGATAGCAAAGCAGTTAATGAGTGTTGAGTGTTCGTATAGTCAAAGTCAGCTGCTTCAGAGACAGAGAAAGTGAGGAAAGACAGAAAATTGTGTATTAAGGTTACGAGAAGACAACAGCTGTGGGCTGTAATATCACGAAGACTGTGCTAACGTCAGTAAAAGAGAACTGTGTTGTGCATTCAGTTAGAAGAAAATAAAGCCACAAGAATAATAACTGGACTGGACCTTTGTCGTCTTTGTCACAATACTTTCAAATTATTAAGTATTAAATAATGTTATTACTAAATAAGTTATAGTGTTGTAGCATACCAATTATAATTGGAATATTGCTGTTATAACACAATAAGAAAAATATCTACGTCACAGATTATTTATTACAAAGTAACTACATTTGGCTGTCTACTTGTGCCACCGTATGAAGATTTTTCTTGTAACTTTGACTCGGGTTAAACAGTGAAGTTGAGCACTCGTGTTTGTCTCAGTCTGAGGTTTCTCTGTGTGTCTCGAGGGGTTTCCAAACTTGTATTTTTCTCAGAAAACAGCGAACCTCTCTCACACGGAAGAGGGAGCAACGTCAATATTTGCAGCATTCCTGGTTCCCCACCTCCTGAATCACAGAGTTGAATATAGTTGGCCTGCAATTGTACGTCTGTCAAAGTTGGAAAGCGATCTTAAGGATCAGTAAGCCTGTCTGCAGTGCGCTACTTATTTCTCTATCCATGCAGACAATAAAACTGTAACTGTTACTTCTGGATGAATATCTAATCCGACGCAGTTCTGAATAAGGAATAAAATTGGGTTTAAAAAAAAATAATGCTTGTATGAGTTTATGTTCATGTTGCTTTTCATGAAAGGCCGAACTATATATAGTATATAGTAATATATTGTAATATATATATATATATATATATATATATATATATATATATATATATATATATATATATATATATATATATATATATATATATATTACAATATACCTTAGATTCACTTGGATGTGTTCTGCTTAATAATTTTAATGCACATTGTTACTAGATCAGGCAGTAGGCACTAATGGTAATAATAATAATAATCCCTAGGGCGTTTCCCCTATATCCTTATCACACGTACGCTGAGCCCTCCAGCCGCAGCCAAGGCCAAGAGACGCTACCTTTCTACCAGCATAATTGCTCAGTTGGCATCACGAGGCTGAGTGCACCACGGATCAGATTGCTCAGTGGAGAAAAATTCCCACGCTGGTTTAGAGGATCGAACAGTGGCAGGACTCAAATTCTGATGACATGCCATCTTTTAGTTATTGCATCGTAGGCTTTACTAACGTATACATAAACAATTATCATGGCTGCCAAATTATGAAAATGCATATTTTTCGGTAATTTATGGTATTTAGATATATCCTTTTCGATTTTGAAACTTTATTTGTCATTATCTTGCCCTTTACGTCTTTATTTTCTTGCATTTACCTTGAGTATGTAAATAACTTTATATTAATGCCATTTTACAAAAGAATAAATTTACAAACTTCATAAGGGTAGCTTTGTGAATGCTTTACTTGCATTATTGAGGAAAAAAACCAACATTTCTTATTTAATGCTTGGCCTGGAAAGGGATGTTTGCGGGTGGAAGGTGGCTTCTCCTACACTATTACCACCACAGCCGTCGCTGCCACCAACAACACCAACAGCAACACCAACACCAACACCACCACGTTTTAAAGTTTATGATTCATGCCAGTGCTCCCTTTCTCAATTTCGATGCTCGCACGCTCTTAACAGCGTAAAAACGTATGAAGTATAGTATTTTTCAAAAGATAAAAACTCTGTCCCACTCGTCTGCCAAGGACGTCTACATTGCCTCTCACCCTGTTTATGAGAGCTTCCTCTTGTTTGCTAATGGTTATTAACCAGTGGCAGGGGAAGCGATCCTTCTTTGAGACTTTTTAGGATTTGCAAAATGTATACATCTGGTAATTCCTTGTTCGAACAGGAAACAACGTTATTTTGTGTTTAAAACAGAAATACATTTTGTTCTGAATGTTGAACATGCATATTTAAGCTGTAGTTTAAAAGTATTTGGACTATTGGGTAACTGCAACTGCCTCTAAAGTCTGGAGGCCATAGTGTTGTCTTTTCAACCCGGAGTTTTGGGGTTCTATAAACATCTGGGCAGCAAGTTTTCTTCAAAAGAAATCTTATTATTCCCTACCTTCAAAAGAATCTGAAACGAGAAAGTAAACGGAAAGGAGTGTCATTGTAAAGTTAGGATAAAAACTCGACATAAGGACGTTAGTATCAAACACTTATTTCTAAAGAGCCTCCGATATAAATAAAGATGTTAAAGCCGGCTGCCTATGTAAAGCAGAAAACAGTTTGAAAGTCTTTCCTCTCGACACACCCGCATCTTGCAACTAGATTATTTCTTTTCTTCTTGACGGTAGCACATTATAAATTCTCATAACTTGCTGCATATAATTACAAAGTTACGAAAAACGCAGAAAAATAAATTACATCTGACATAAGGAGATACCATTATTTTAAATAGACATAAATACACATCTCAATCACTCTCGTACATTAAAAAAAAACATTCTTAGAGATTATATGGAAACATTTGTTAAACCAAATTTGGTGTTATATTCTGAAATGTTAATCTATTACAAGAAGTGATGGAAACACCATAATGTAAAAGTGAAATTTTCCTTTTCACATTTCATTTGGAAGACAATCTTATTTTAATAACTATAATTGCATATTAACACCAAATAATTGCAGATGTAATCCACGGTACCTATTACTCTTTTTTTCCTCTCTAGAGTCCATTAATCCGCATATTCTTGAATTCCACATACCTAATGTTTTGTTAGACAATTTTAAAAAAGGGTTAAAATAATGGTTAAACGTGATACATTTTATATTTACGTTACCACTCTGTCCATTTCGTCATATTCTACTCCCCTAATCCACCTCATATAGCACTCTACCCAAAGGTAACAATACCAATCATTCTTTATCTCAATATCGGAGTGTGAAATCAAGCAACGACACGAAAAAATGTGTAATTTCTCTTTCTTGACCGAGTAAATGGCTTCACGGCCAATACGAGAGGTTCCCATTGAGAAGGTCCCACGGTCGATTCCCTACTGCTACTATTCTGAACATTTTAAATTATTTTTCCGGTTCAGCTGATGAATGCTGGGGTGACTTACCTTCTATCACGATTGTCTGCCTGTTCCCTGTCTTCAAAGTTTTCTTTCACCTGTTTCAGAGTTGAAGGACCAGGCAATGGTATGTGCTATGTTGTGCCGGCATCAGATATGGCGTCATATTGGAATCGTTAGTGATCTTGTTGATACTAGCGCAAATCGTCGTCTGGAATCTACTCAGCTTTTGAATCTCTCCTTTATCCCTTCCTCCTACAGATTACGTTGGAGTTACAAATGGTACACTATAGACTAGCGCGGTGCGATGCCGACTTCGATATTTTGATTATCATCTTTTGCAAACCACTCTAAAAATTAAACACTTAATAATAATAATAATAATAATAATAATAATAATAATAATAATAATAATAATAATAATAATAATAATAATAATAATAATAATAATAATAATAAAACCCAAGGTAGCAACAGCCCTTTCCGGGTCAAGACCTGCCGCCCAGCTGCTGCCCACCACAGGCCTAATGAGTGGGGTGCAGTACTGGAGGGTGGTACGTGGTCGGCGCTCCGATCTCTTTCGACCGTTTATGAGGTCCGCCTAGGTAACCAGGGGCTGCTCCTCAATTGGCCCCTCAGGCGCATAACGAGGTTGAGTGCACCCCGGGGCAGGTCTCCCAGAGGGAGAAAATACCCACGCCGATACCGGAAATCGAACTCGGGTATCCGCTTGGTAAGCAACAACGTTACCACCGCTCTAAGCAGACGACCAATTAAACACATAGTATTTCTAAAATACCGAAAACAAATCGCTAAAACTGCACTGCGTCTAGCTCAAAAAAACATTCATAGCCAACTTCACCAGCCTTCATTATTAACAACAACTAGCACTGTCCAATTAAATAATGGAGTAATTCCAAAGCACCTAGAACTTAGAACACTAGATAACAATAAAATTAAGGTAAAACAAACCCAAACCCAAACATACCTGGTATGGTTGTTGAATATTACTATGAGGATAGCCGACATGAGGATCAAGGGTACCTGAAATGAGAGAAAACGACTTGCAGTAAACTTTTATGGTGAATTAATATATAAGGCACGATTACACCAATGCTTTCTTAAAATTAATTGAGCATTCTTTCACAATACATACGTATGTTAAACAGAGAATAAACCAGTAAAATTTCATATGCGTTAGGCTGGTGATTTCAATGCACTGAAGGAACCTAACTGCTCGTTGTCAAATGGATATTTTAAAGTTGTTTAATAAATACAGGATGAAAAATGTATGACTATAAGGCCACTATATTTAAATTCGTGTACAAATACTATACTTTAATAAAAACACCATATATATTATTTGAAGAAAATTTACCAAATTCATACATATATACTACTTATACCAAATATATAATTAAATATTACCCTGTTTACAAACTTTCAAAATTAAAATAAAATACCATAAACAAATAATTTCAAATAAAAAATCCATTTTTATCCCCCTCTTTTTGTAATATACACATATACAACTTCACACAATTTCAAAATTTAAATAAAATATATTAACCCCCTTTTTATAACATACATACAATTAATTATCCCTACATAATTTTAAAATCCAAATATAAAATTTCATTATTATCCCCCCTTTTCAAATATACACGTATAGTTTAATAACATTTCAATTTCAAACAAAGCATTTCAAATCCATTTGGGATTACAAACCTCTCACTCAATCACTTCCTAAATTACTACCCACATGTTAATATTCACTTCACCTACACCGCCACATAATTTATCACTCCATCTTGGTCGATCTCCTCTCTTCTCCCTACTGGTTACACCTGCATCTCGAACCATCTCCTCTCCTCTCCCTGCTGGTCTCTTCTCCATCTCGATCCATCCCTTGTCCTCTCTCTGTTGATCCCTCCTCCATCTCGGTCGATCTGCTCTCCTCTCCCTGCTGGTTACACCTGCATCTCGACCCATTTTCTTTCCTCCCCCTGCTGGTCTCTCCTCCATCTCGGTCCATCTCCACTCCTCTGTCTGTTGATCCCTCCTCCATCTCGGTCAATCTGCTCTCCTCTCCCTGCTGGTTACACCTGCATCTCGACCCATTTTATTTCCTCCCCCTGCTGGTCTCTCCTCGATCTCGATCCATCTCCTCACCTCTTCATGCTGATATCTCCTCCATCTCGGTCCATCTCCACTCCTCTCTCTGTTGATCCCTCCTCCACCTCGGTCGATCTGCTCTCCTCTTCTTGCTGGCTACACCTGCATCTCGATCCATTTCTTCTCCTCTCCCTGCTGGTCTCTCCTCCATCTCGATCCATCTCCTCACCTCTCCCTGCTGATATCTCCTCCATCTTTGTTCGTCTTCCCTCCTATCCCTGCTGATTTCTCCTCCATTTCGACTCTTCTCCTCTCTCCCTGCGATCTCTCCTCCATTTCTATTATAATTAACCTCCTTACTTTCGCTACTATTCTTTCCTCTTGTACATGATGGGATCTTATCTCCTTGGTTCTATAACTACATTAACATTATGTGGTTGTTGCCTAGCTGGGGATCGTTAACATTGTTACAGTTGTTACAGTTATTGTTAACATTGTGTGTTGAAGCCCCCGGCAAAAACAAAAAAAAAAAAAAAAAAAGATGAAAGAAGTACAAATGTGAGTATAAGCAAATCTTTGTGGAATAAATGGACGTATGTGGTTATGCAATAAAGCTTTATAATTAGTCATTATTATATTAGAGCAGTTTTGGTTGAACGCCGCGCTAGGTAGGCAACTTCTCCGTCACACATGTACTACATCATGTCCTTCCCCTTATAGCTAACACAAGCTTCAAAGAACCGACTGGAAACATCATGAACAAATTGACGTGATGCAATGAACAGTAATGTGCTTTACCAAGTGAAAGACAGTTACCAAAATGCAACAATGTGTTAGTATTGTACACCCGATTGTAATTTACATGTATTGTTTCTTTTATCTAATTTAATTAAATAGAAAAAAATCAACGGCTTCATACATGCAAAACCCAGCGAGGCTTGCATTCGGGGGATCCAGGGTTCAATTTCCGGACCGGGCTCTCTTACTTGCATCTTCTCCATGGTTCTCCCTTGTCACTAGGTGAAACTGGAAAGCATTCATACCACGCATTTGCCTTCCCTCATTTCTCAACATTTCATTCCTTCCTTCTTTTAGGGCTTGCCTTAACTACTATATGGCTATGCCAAACCGCTCCTTAGTTCCAGGGAGACCCGACGGGGCACGCTGCATTTCTCACCCACATCGACCGCGAAGTCGGCCGCCCTCTGTACTCCCTTCGTCCGTCCTTCCCCCGGGGGGTTACATAAGCACATAAAATCAGCGTAGGTCCAAATTCGAAAAGCTAAATCCCTCCCCCCGCCGTATAGTGTGGTTAATTTATCTGTTTGCAAATACACTTTGCGTCACGATTACAGTGGTGAGAGATTGTTGAAGAAAAACTATTCCAGTAGTGTAGGTTATTGTAGTCATACCTCAACCTAACCTCAAACATCACAATGCCTCGTACCATTGCGTTGCTGGATGCAAATTCAAAATGAGAAACTTTCAATTAAAATAAAAGGTGAATTGCAACGTAAAGCTTATAAATTAAATATTTAATTGCTATAGATTGCAGCGTTATGTGTGTTAGTTACCGTTGTGTATATAACATTGTGAATAGTGTAAATAATGAAAGACAATTTGGAGTGAACTCAATTAGTGGCAGCTGCAACACCAACAATTTGTTTCATGTAAGTAGTATGCTACTTGTATTTATACATTATCTATTGTCTTTGTCATTTAAATGTGTAGCTGTAGTAATGTGTTATGTTGCTGCATGTAAAATTGTAGACTGTGGCAAAGTTGTTTTACAATGTTGATTTAAGGTTACGTATTTCATATATTTCATTTACAGTGCCGTTTTAGGTTATTATTTTTAATACGTATTGTGGATTCCCCCTGTAAAATGAAGTGTCATGAAGTGCTGAGTAATATATTTTTGCAAACTGAGTAATCAAAAGTTTTCAGTAAAAGCAAAAACAAAATTCTACCCTAAAGCTTTTAAATTCAGTGGGTAGCTAATTATTCTAAATGGCAGCATTTGTATATCAGCTATCCAGTATAGGTTTCGTGTAGGTATATAACATTATGTACATGGTATAAGTGTGAAACACAGTGTAAACAATGATTAATAATTCTGAGTCAACTCAATGTCAACAGTTCTGTTTTAAGTTTCATGCTGCTTGCAGTTTTGTCTATCTTCTTTGTAATTTTAGTGTGTAATGCAGTTACATAATGGCATGTAAAACTGTAGATTGATTGAATGTTATTTAAAGTTATATATTTCATTGCCCAAGGGTTATCGTTTAATATTAAATTTCATCCTTTTTTGTTGTTTTTGTTGTTGTTGTTTACTTGAGTTTATCTTAAGACAGTGTTTTTGTGTTTAACACAGCCCATATCCACAAAATAGGCGTGTTATTACACCACATTTTTATTTTACTGCATTGAAATCGTAGCCTGTAGAGGAGTTGTTTATAAGTAGTTCCCACCACATACGGCCGCCATCTTGAATGCCTGTGTCAGGTCCGGTATCTAGAGGGTCCTGGTAGGGCTACTGTAGCTCCACCTCTGTGACGGGCAGATGGCAGTAGGGTGCCATGCAGTCTAGCTTCAGATACATCTACAGTTAGCCTTGAAGGTTTCATCCCTATCCATACCATCTTGATTCGTCACAAGTCCACACAGGGAGCGTGCAGGACAACTTGTACCCCTGTCTCTGGCATTAAGGTGCCATCCAATCTATCTACTTCAGGCATCGGCAAACATGTACTCAATGAACTATCAGTATGACGTCTCAACATGCAACCCGCAATGCACATGACGTAATGTAGAACAGGGGATGGCATTGTCCTTCGTTCAGAGTCAGTGATGGACTCGCTCGCTACAGAGTACAATAAGGAATAGTATATATACTTGAATACAGCTATTTTGGTCTACGATACTTTAGGTAGGCCTGGATATTTGAGCAATATATTTCAATTCACTTCTATTTGCAATGTACCATGAAAATCTAGTGATATATCACAAGAAGCCACTCTCAGTATTGCACGCAGATTATCATCTGTTAATCGTGATAGAAATCTTTTTTAGATTCAGTTTCTTTTCTTCTACACATTTATTAAATGCTTGCTGTTGTATGTTTCCTAAGTGGAATGACTTCAAACATATATTCTTGTATCGAGAGGTTGTTAGTAGCTCCACGAATGAAAATTACCGATTGTGCTGTGTCAACGTTGTCAGTGCTTTCATCCAACGCGAGAAAAACGGCTATAAATTCATGGACCTCGTTTTGTAGTCTTTTTTCGGTTATTTCTGCTATTTTGCGTATCCTTCTCTGTATGGTTCGTGATGATAATGCAATATTACTAAAAATATCATATTATTCAGGGCAAATTATGTTGGCAACTTTACTCTCACATTTTTTTTGTGAAATCTCCATCACTAAAACACCTCAGTGACTGAGCAATCTCCAAAGCAACAGCATAGCTGGCGTGAAGTCTATCAGTTATAATATTTGAATTAATATTAGGTGTATTATCTGAATATTGCTCTTTGAGTTGTTGCAGTTGGTTCATCCAAGCTAGACCTGAAAAAAATGAAATGAATAAAGGACACTACGTCAGTGTTATGCTATTTTAAATCGTGGTGTAAATTTATGAATAGATACTTGTCTATATTTGTATGGTGATCTTATGACGTGTATCATAATGCCGCTTGATGTTCCATTGATGAGTGTGTTTTTGAACTTTAGAGCACAACAAACACCTTACGTTCCTTACATGATGAGAGAAGAAATCATCAAAGTGCTATTCTAGATATCAAATTTAATAGACCAGGAGTAATTACATGCGCTCTAATTATATGAATATACTAAGACTTTAAGTTAAATAAACTAATATCCTTCAAAGTTATAAATGAAGAAATTTATCTTTAAGTCTTGGTATTAAATTGCACTTTGACAGACATGTTTAGAAGTGCAGGTAAATACGAGAGGACAGTCCGCCCGTGATCGGTGTGTATGCAGTGCCAGTTAAGGCTGCCAGGGAGGGGGGGGGGGAGGGGAGGGGGAGACAGCAGGGTTGCCAACCCGTACGATAATTATGGGGGCATACGATAATTTGAATGCGTGCACTCATGGTTGTCAACCCGTACGATAATTATTGGGGTGTACGATAATTTGAATGCATGCACTCATGGTTGTCAAACCGTACGATAATTATGGGGGTGTACGATAATTTGAATGCGTGCACTCATGGTTGCCAACCCGTACGATAATTATGGGGGTGTACGATAATTTGAATGCACGCACTCATGGTTGTCAACCCGTACGATAATTATGGGGGTGTACGATAATTTCGATACCGGCAAAATATCATTTTCATTGCTTTGTCACACCAGTGAAATAAAATTAATTACAAATAGCGACACCACTTTTGCCCTCATGGTCTGTCTCCACCCCTCTAGGGCCACCATTTCATATCCAACTAATCCTTTTACCTTTTATCCTCTTATTGCCAATGCGCGCAAGTCTGGTGATCTCAATGAAGAAGGCACTGTTCAGAAAATAGATTATCAACGGAGAAAACTCGGAATACATGATATTCCGTGTGAAATAAAGAACATGCCTGAACCTGGCAGTTTTTGGAGTGCTATTAAACACATGTCACCTTGGTGGAAATACTGATTTCAAAGAACTAGCAGCCTTTGCATTATCAGTGATTTCATTGCCCCACAGAAACACTTATTGTGAAAGTTTTTCCAAACTAGGTTTAATAAAAACCAAAATTAGAAACAGATTGGCGCTAGATACAGTAAATGAACTTATTTTGTTGTCTCAGCTTATGAAAGAATGTGGTGGGTCCGAAAATCTTCAAGTCACTGAGAAAATGTTAAAGTTTATCTCAACAACAAATTTGTATAATGCTGCAACAGTTGAGGAAGATGAACTTTCAGATGAATAGTGTGAGAAACGTAAGTACTAAAGTTGTAATACTGATTGAGGTCATCAACCTTGTAAGTGAATACCATAAACATCAATAATATTACATTTTCATAAGTGTTATGCTGATACATTGATTGTTGTAGCATTTGGTTTATGATATACGATAATTTGGAATCCAAATCTATAATTTTGAGTGGCCGGTACGATAATTTTACTTTTAAACGTTGGCAACCCTGGGAGACAGAGTAAGCGCTGTCCCTGACACGTCATAGTTGCGAGGCCTCATTGAGTACATGTTTGCCTATGCCCAGGACCTTCTAGATTAACGGACCTGACACTGCCATCTAAGTTGTACAAAAATGGCGTCGGCTGGTGGGATTTATTTCTGAGGTGTTTCCACACGCTGTTTTTCGTATTATTTTCTATGTCTTCGAGTTATTGTTTCTTATAATAATTCCTATGTAAGTTTGTCTTCATATCAGCAAAGCGAGTGTTTCAAAAGTTTTATTTGGGCAGTATAGGAACAGGAATAAATGTAATAACGTTTTGACTGTGCCGTGTGCTATCCACGTGTTCATGTTTATTGTGTTCCATCTAGGACTATGGCTACATTAGCCGTATAGTGTGGTTAATTTATCTGTTTGCAAGTACAATTTGTGTCACGATTACAGTGGTGAGAGGTTGTTGAAGAAAAACTGTTCCAGTAGTGTATATTAATGTTGCCATACTACAACCTAACCTCAAACACGACAATGCACCGTAACTGTTGCATTCCCGGATGCAAATTAAAAATCAGAAACTTTCAGTTAAAACAAAAGGTAAATTACAACATAAAGCTTCTAAATTCAGTATTTAATTACAATAAATTGCAGCGTTATGTGTATTAGTTGCCGGTGTGTATATAACATGGTGAATAGTGTGAATAGTGAAAGACAATAATTTCGAGTGAATTCAATTAGTGGCATCTGCAACACCAACAGTTTGTTTCATGTAAGTAGTATGCTGCTCATATTTGTACATTATCTTTTGTCTTTGTAATTTAAATGTGTAGCTGTAGTTTAGAAGAAATGTGTTATGTTGCTGCATGTAAAACTGTAGACTATAGCAAAGTTTGGTAAATATTTACAAAATCGTCCGCTCGAGAAAACGAATGAAACATAGTGCAATGGATGCAGTTTTTATTGCTGATTACGATCTTGTAAGTTTTATTGTGCGCTCAAGCTTCGTGTTTTATTTATGAGAAAATTTCGTACGGTCGATGAAGTGGTTTTATTTCGCTTATGCGGCGGATATTTAGCTAATAAATGTGCATAAACGAGTGTAATATATGCTACAATGATTGATTAATGCATTTACGTTGAAATGATTGCATAAACACTACCCAAATTGTAAATATTTCGATAACACAGGACCCTGTCACCCCACTCATATGCAAAACTAACCTAACCTAAGCTAACACAATGTTGCTTTACAATACTGATTTAAGATTACGTATTTCATGTATTTCATTTACAGTGCTGTTTTACGGTTATTATTTTTAATATTTCATCTGCTTTTGTGGATTCCCCCTGTAAAATAAAGTGTCCTGAAGTGCTGAGTAATATGTTGTTGCAAACTGAGTAATCAAGTTCTCAGTAATAGTGAAAGCAAAATTTCACCCTAAAGGTTTTGAATTCAGTAGGTAGCTTTAGGTCATTCTAAATGGCAGCATTTGTATATCAGCCATCCAGTATAGTATGTTTTGTGTAGGTATATAACATTCTGCACATTGTACAAATGTGAAAAACAGTGTAAACAATGATTAATAATTCTGAGTCAACTCACTGTCAACACTTCTGTTTTATTTAAGTAACATGCTGCTGGCAGTTTTGTCTATCTTCTTTGTAATTTGAGTGTGTAATGCAGTTACATAATGGCATGTAAACCTGTAGATTGCATGAATGATATTTGAGGTTATATATTTCATTGCCCATGGTTTATCGTTTAATATTAAATGTCATTCTTTTTTGTTTACTTGAGTTTATGTTTAAGACAGTGTTTTTGTGTTTAACACAGCCCATATTCACAAAATAGGCGTGTTATTACACCACATTTTTATTTTACTGCGTTGAAATCGTAGCCTGTAGACGAGTTGTTTACAAGTAGTTCCCACCACTTTGGCCGCCATCTTGAATTACAGTGTCAGGTCCGGTATTTAGGAGGTCCTGCTATGCCTGATCTACTTACATTATCTGTGGATAGATGGCACGTCATATACTGTCACTGCCTAGCTTTCAGTTATACAATTTTTTTGGACTACAGGTGCAACCCTGTATGGTAGTATTAAACATCAATGCTGTATTTACCTTGGCAACTGAGCAAAACCACAAAAAACTCCAGTTGGATTGGCAAGCCCACGGAATTTGAACCCGAAATCTCCCGAATGCGAGTCTCCCATACTACTGCGGAGTTATTAAGTACGACAAAAATTTATTCTACAGATATGTACTTCTTCAAGAATACAGCAGAATTAGCTAAAAGGAGTGTTTGCTTACCTTTGCCTTAATTATTGTCCTGTATTTTGTAAACCACCTTATCTCAAAGATTCTTCAATACTTGTTCCGAGATCATCAAGAAAATGAATTCGTGAACTGGAGGTCTGGGGTTCAAATCCCACTAGGTTTGCCCTCCCTAAATAAGGTTTTTCCAGATTTCCCTCACTGGCAAATGCACTAAGCTTAGGCCCGGAACGTTTCGTTTCCCAATTATTTCATATATTATCAGTGTCCTGCTTGTGATGTCGAAAGTAATAAGAACGGGCTTTAAATAGAGTGAGATGGTTGCGAGGTAAGGTATGAGGCCTGAGTTCGACTTCCGCCAGACCGATACACTAACCATATTTTTATTTCGCAGTTTGACTTGGTCGCTTGGTGAATGCTGAGGTTGTTTCCTCTTATATCAGAGCTTTGCTGTTCCTATAACATCTTTTCATGTGTTTCAGAGTTACAGGAGCAGCCGACGACGACTGATTTGTTGTGGTAGGACGAGTTAGAGGAAAGATTTCCCCTTGCGTCCGGCGAGACTGCTGGGATACCTTTCATGAGAGCTGCATTGATTGTCACAGGATCTCTGGACTGTGATTTGCTAGTCGACATCAGGATTGGTACCATGTTGGAGCATTTAAGAACCCCGTCCTTGCTATTGTCGTCCTGATCTGGTCCTTCATCCATTTGTCTCTCCTTTTTTGCTTTTGGATGCAAAAAGGGCCCATTATGGCCTACTTGCGCCGTTGTGCTCCAGTTACCAAAGGCCGCACACACTTTCTACTCGTAATTCCTACTAAAAAAATCTGATGTGTTGCACTCACATGACTTTCTCTACTCTTGTACCAACCATTCTAACAAACTCTTATTCCTATATCTCCATGTTAAGATAAACATTCGTACAAATTATCTTATTGCTTATTTCCTTGTAGGTGCAAGGGAGCTATTAGAATACAGTAGGCTTTGTGCGACAGTCAAATCTTTTTGACCTTTGAGATTCCGTTCTCTTTGCACGATTAACATGTTTTCCGAAACTCACATACTAACAAGGAATATCTCCGAAATGGTTCACCCTACAAGAAAATTTATTGAGACATAAATTGTGTATTTTAGCAAGATCTACATATTATGTATAGCTAGATATTGTCTATCTCTAACGGTTTACCAGTTATGCAAAATTCGTCCAGAGTAAATACGACAACATGGGCTATAGCCAGAAAATTCAAGATATACATTTCATTTGTCATAAAAATATCTCAAACATATGAAATTTTAATCAAAATCGTTAGAGCCATTTTCAAGAAAATCAAAATTTTCGAAACATTTTCCATGTAAAGTGTAGTTTAGGGTGGGGCTATTTTCTTCAAAATCTTCGTGTCGCATCCTTGATTGACAATAAACTTAAATACCATCTTTGGTTTTTAACCAACGTTTCGTTTTTGATTTATGCTGTCCACAGACTGACAGACTGATAGACACACAGACACACACACGGACCTTTTTCTAAAAATGCTTTTTTCTGGATTCAGGGGGCTTCAAAACATATATTTCCGGTGAAATCTCGACATCGAATTTTTGGGTGGAATACAACACTTCCTCTACTTACCAGTAGAGAAAGTAAAAAAAGGTTGCTAACTGATCAATAGATTTTCATTTTCTTTATTGATACATTAGACGATGTTCTGAATACATTTGTGCGTACAGTTATTGACCTATAATAACAGTCTTAAAAATTCTTCACATTGAACTATTTTCTAGCTATTAGTCTCCTTTAGCATTCTTCTGATAGCGAAATAGTATATTCCGTAGGATAGCATAGGCTCTGAATAGCATATTACGTACCAAGAAATGTAAGTGATACTTATCAGATCCAGAATGCATTTTGGAAATACGAGTTTTCCCAAGAATTGGAGATCTAATAGGTAACTTATAGTTCGTGGTTAGTCAATTACTTTGTGAAATACTTGAAAAGTCTGTAAAAAATGGCTTTTCCATATTTTATTTAACATTAAGAAAAAATGAATTCTCGATGTGAACAAGTAAAGAGTTACTTCTAAATTACAATGGCAAAGCCTTCTTATCCACTCTTTTGTTAATTAATTACGCAATAGATTCTTTGCTTGAAGTAGCACATGTCTTGGTTTCTAGGTTATTTTTTTATGTAGCAGAATTGAATCTTTCGACTTTTGATGTTTATTATCAAGCAGTAAAATTTTATAAAAATGAGCGATATTGCTATTGAAGAAGCTAAGGATCTAGCATGTGTATCACTTTTACTAGCGAAGTCGAAACAAAGATATGTTGAAGCTTACAATGCTTTACGAAAATGGAGCGTTGATAAAAACCTTAAGTTATACCACTAAGATAGTTTTATTGGCATATTTTGCTAAATATTCATTAATAACTTAATTTAGGTTAGTATACTGGTGGTGTTACGTGATTTCCTACAAGTACCGTAACTATTAGTTACGTCCTTTCCTGCTAGTACTGTAAATATTACGGCCCTAAGACCTAGTTGTTGACGGGCCCTTAAACCCAACTCACCATGAATTGTTGTCAAAAGAATGAAACTATAAACGCTGCTGTGTAGACTGAACAGCTGAGGCGACTCGCTCTTGCTATTGAAAATAAAACACCTGATAAACCTGTTTTGTTACTTCACGATAATGCACGTCGGCATATGGCCAAGAGTTACCACAGATGCGATTGAACTTGGTTGAGAACCATTTTGTCGCTCAGACAGTCTTTTTTGATTATCATCTTTCTAGTCTTTGTCTAACATTTAGGGACAAGTAACACATTTCTTCAACTCGAAGCCACTACAGCCCTACAGAGAGGAACTGGTTCCTAAGCGAACGCTGGCATGTGGTCATTCAGAAAGTGATGCTTACGTCACTGAGGAAATGTGTGAGTGGTTATTGATCTATGACCTAGCGCATCATTCTTGTTATTGTATACAGTAATGCATTGCAATGAAGAGTGTTTTATAGTAATAAAATTATATCATTTTAAATGCGACACAGATTTGTGCACCGACCCAATATACGGGTCGTGTTAGGGTATAGATATAGGTCTACCATCTGGCCGCTGCCAGATCTGCCCTCCAGAGGCCTCATGAGTGGGGTGTAGCACTGGAAGATGGGGTGTGGTCAGCGTCCCGGTCAGTTATATGGTCTTCGCGACCAATTTTGACAAATGATACCTTAATATGTATCCATTTTATTGTATATCTGTTTTTCCCTTCATTTAACAGTGTTTCCCACAAACCAATTACATAATTTACTACCTGATTTTTCTACATGGTCCTAATTGTGCCGCGAAATAAACAACGCCTGTTAGAATTAGATTTCTGTGTTGCTTGCACATGTTCATACCTCAATGCGTTACCTGCTGGACTAGGTAGTGTGGGGTCATTGGCGTTGCAGAAAGCATTCGAGCTCAGTTCCGATACAACATTCATTTGTTACCCCGAGGCTTGCTCACTCTGCGTTACTCCTTTCGCTCCACACGTTCTTGGTAAAAATAAACACCTATGGCTTGTGTGTGCTGCGTCTGCTTAGAGTATTAGCAAACCTGAAAACATATCTTATATATTTAAACGAGCAATTCTTGTATATAAATATATTCCGCGTAACTTGGAAATGGCTCTAACGATTTCCATCAAATTTTGTATTCAGATAGGGTTTTGCTTTTTAAGTTCATCTATATAGGTGTAATTCCCGAAAAAACGCGATTTTACATAAAAATAATGTTTTTTATTCCCGTTTCTACAGTGCACTCGTATATTCCCGGTATTTCAGAAACGGCTCTAAAGATTTGCTTAAATTTTTGTATACATGCATATTATATTCACAGTGTTTGCTCTCCTCACTTTTAGGTAACACATTCGCATCTCTTTCTCTACTCACTCTTCTACAAATAATTCATACAATTTTCTGTATGTTTGAAATGGAGATGCTGCATATTACATTCACAGTGGTTTCTCTACATAAGTACTTTTAGGTAACACATTCACATCTCTTTCTCTACTCACTCTTCTATAAACAATTTTCCATAAAAAACATGATTTTACACCAAAAATAATTTTTATCCCCACTTTTAAAATAAGTCATACCATGTTCTGTATGTTTGAAATAGAAATGCTATTACATTCACATTGCTTTCTCTTCTTACTTTTGGGCAACACATTCATAACTGTTTCTCTAGTCACTGTTCTAGAAATAAGCCATACGATTTTCTGTATGTTTGAAATAAAAATGCTGCATATTACATTCACAGTGTTTTCTCTACTCACTTTTAGGTAACACATTCATATCTCTTTCTACCCACTCTTCTGCAAATAAGTCACACAATTTTGTGCATGTTTGAAATAAAAATGCTGCATATTACATTCACAGTGTTTTCTCTACTTAAGTACTTTTTGACTCTTAACAATTGCGACAAAAATGATTATTTAGTTAACGTTTTTCCTTTTAGGTTTATCTACCTTCTCCCACAAAAAAGATAAAAAGATTTCTCAAAAAACAGGTGAAAAACGCCGAGCGAAGCTCGGTCGCTCAGGAACTTACTCTTAGGGCCTGTATTACAATCTCCGGTTACTAGCCACGGTTTGTTACCTCTCAGTTATCGCTAACTGTTAGTTAGGCTCGGTGCCTCGTATTACGAACTCAATTTAACTGTAGGTTTGTTACCGTGAAGATTATGATGCTCTGAGAGCAGTTGGTAACATTTTTCACTAGGCTTTCGCTGTGTTTGCAACGCTATCTCGCGGTTAAAACAATCATTTAGGTTAACCACATCACAGATGTGTGTGATGGTTTGAAGATTTGTACACATTGCATAACCTAAAAATAGCTTCTGTTTTATTCACTATTCATTCAGAGCCTTGAAGTGCTTTGAAGAAGCGCAAAATCGTTGTGTCCACAATGAATATAATGCAACGTTTACTATTTAAAAGGTAATCGTTCTGCCCACAATGAATAACATGCAACGTTAGTTAAAGATAATGATCTTATTCTGCGTGTTTTTGAACTTGTGTACCTACATATTGCATAGTTTTCCGTGTATTTTCTGTTTGCAAAATGTGGAATTTGCCATGCTCCGTTTATTACATTTGCGTTCGTTAAAACGTGGTGCCGATGTAATGAAAATCGCACAAAACATCGTATTGTTTGTGTCAATCCACTACACTTATGGGGCTCTAGAATTATATTTCCCTAACCTAATGCCTATAAAAAAAATACCTACAATTTATGTTGGTTTAATTTATTTCATTTTAAGAATGTCGGGAATATACAAATATGCTGGTATAATGTTATATACGTGCTCAAAACTGCCATTCTGTCGTAAATTCTATTCGATGCCTTATTTCCGCTAAAATTCCGGATGTCGAAGCTTTTGATAACCTGTATATTTGTTGTACCTCTTCCACGTTCACTCCTCGAAATTATCTTTGCGCAATCTGAATCTCTTCGCTCAGCATTTTATCTTTAGAGTCGCTGTGGACATACAATTGTGATAGGAGGTACGCCATTTTTGTGTGTGAAACACGAGTAAACTCCAAGTTAACGCATTAACCCCTACTTGAGGTTGCGGTTAGTGTACCTCCAGAAATAACTCTCAGTTAGCCCTTAACCGAAGGTCGTAATACTGACATCTGGGTGTAACTTCAAGTTAACTGTTAACCGAAACCTTAACCGGAGATCGTAATACAGACCGTAAATGAAGCAAAGATTGATGTAATATTGTTCATAACAGCCTAAGTGGCTCTCAAGCTAGGTGACCAATTCAAAGCCAGGTTGAAGTTAGCTGTAGGAAGCTATTAAATAGGTAGGAAGCTATTCCGTTGAATGAATCCAGGCTACTTCAATCTCTCGCGAGGTTTTAATACCATTGGTCGGTCTCGATCATAATGTTCCAAACACAAAGTAGATGCTTGCGGAGCAATGCTATCGAGGCTGGTTTCTAGTCTCTTTGCTTCATGTTTGTGTCGGTGTGACGAAGATGACGCGACTCCTTAGCAGTTGTGCGGCGTGGCACATACACACACAGTTGTCGCTGGCAGGGGAGCCGGAAGTGTTTTCGTGCGGAAGTAACAGGTTGGTTTGGTGCTCGAATCAATTCACGGCGGCGTGAGGAGGGAAGAGAGGATTCCGTGCGCTACGCCGCCCCGGCACAATGCTACGGCGTACTGTGTACTCCCCCCACTTCCAACCTAATTCCGCGTTACCAGATAACCGTACGTACATGTTGCGCTTACTTACAGCGACAGAGAAACACTCAAAGTAATTCTGTCTGTCAGCTTGAACCAAACTACAGTCTTATGGAGGTGATGCTCAGGTTAATAACAGCCACTGTATTTCTTTATACTTCAGTGAACACGTCATTTGACGCGAATTTCAGTTTGCGGCAAAGAATACATACAAATTCATATACTAAAACGAATTTTCTGAAAAAAAAAATATTTTATAGAAGTTTGCAACTAGCCTGTTCTGTGGTCTAATGGTCAGCATGCTAACCTTCAAACCTAGAGGTCCCGGGTTCGATTCTCTACTGGAGGGTAGGAATTTTTCTTTAGCCAGGATTATTTTCCATCCTCCTTAGAGTCTGAAGGTATGAATGTGTGTGGATTTAAAGTCATACAAATCTAAAGATTAACACCACCGCAACCGAATGTACCTTATTGCTGATGGAAAAGAAATAGTGGGTTCGTAAGATAGCCTAAACGATTTTCTCTCAAATAATTAATATAATTTATTTAGTTAAACTGTGATATAGCACCAAAAGAGAAGCCTTTTACAAGCTTTAAATGCCATGGTGTTAGTTTTAATTGCGCACAGCTACAACCATCGATGTTCAGAAGGGAAAAGTTTCATTTTCTAGGACTGCAGCGAGGCCGAGGCAAGGGCGAAAGAAATCCTAAAACATCTTGAATGAAACGCAGCATCCAACACTAAAAGCCAATACACAAGATGCACCAATAGTCCAACTATACACTTCACGTACCCTAATACACAAACGCACCACCAGTGTAAAAAATCCAACTCCCAAACATTTAATATTAATTTAAATCAGCTACACCTTAAAGCCATATTTGAGATTATGAGATGCCACTCAACTTCCTTTTTCTAGACAACAATGACATCAAAAATAGATGTACAATACGCTACTGCTACTCACTACAGCTCTTACAACTGGTGATGCACTATTTCTCAAACTACTGTTAGTGAACGACAATAAATAAAAATATGGAAAGGCAATCCTTATGGGCCGCGGTCTACTAACCGGGTTGCCAATTTCACGCCCACATGCGGAAGGCACGAACCAATACGGGGAGATGATGTGGTCAGCACCGTGCTTCTCCAGGCGGAATGTTGGTATCCATGACCTACAGATGGCTACATATCGTAGCTCCTCAAATGTTGAAATGACACCGAGTAGGCAGCGATATGGGCCAAAAAATCCAGTGTCTCTGTGTGGGCTCCAACCCTCGCGCATTCACCGGATGGTGAACCAATGACGGATAGGGGTTACTGAATCATATAGACTAATCTCTTCAATAAGGACGAGCTCGCCAATTCTGACAAAGTGATATTACTCTCGTGATAGCGGAATATAAAGTCTAAGACATGCGTTAAACAAAACCCAAACACAAAGCATACACGTCTTAGTTTCTTTCAAGTATGGATACTATTACATTCTCAATATCAGGGCTATCTCAACCTGTAGACTGGCCGGGTAAGTTGGTCTCTATAATGAACATTCTTAGCTTTGTCTCATTAAGGCCCGATTTTGGAACATACTTAGAACATATACATTTCGGAGGAGGATAGATCTCACTCTGAAATATCATCGGTTTGCACCTTATTCTTATTCACTTAGCATATCCTCAGGGAAAAAATATTTCCATTTTTATCACTTTAGGAAATTATCTTGTATTATTTTCTCACTCCTATTTATTTCCGCTCATATCCGTTTCTGGACTGCTGAACATTTCTCATTGGGATATGGTAAAGCATCAGCACATCGAATACATTTCTTTCTATGGACTAGTAATTAATATACATCTCTGTATCTATCGATTATTTAAGAGTTTCTATTGATGGAATTTATCCCTTTATCATTACCCTATCCCTGTAGGTGCTAAAGGAACCAGGTGGGAAATTATGTCCTTCGATGTGTCATTCAGACCAAGTAGAAGCACAGACCTAAACAGTAGCTAGGTACATATTCATCGGATATTGTATTTTGAAATTAGATTTGCAAACGATGTGGTTTTTTTGACCAGGAAGAAAACAGATATGTCGAGTGAGTGAGTGGTGTTTAAGGGCCCGTCGACAGCTAGGTCATTTGGGTCCCAAGTCAAATTTAAAGGATAAAACACTCACTAACTTCTGGTTAAGAACTAATCTAAAATACAAAACTAAAAAATGCTAAAACAGTTAAAATACTAAAAAATTAATGTTAAAACCGTTAAAACACCAAAAAGATTAAAACGCTAAAAAGGTGAATGATAAAACAGTGACGGTTTAAAATACTAAACAGTAAAACAAAACAAATCTAATTGCAGATTTGTAAATCTTAAACTCAAAAGTATAATACTAAAAGCACAAGTTATGCTTGTTTGGCGAATCCAATTTCAGCAACGAACCGCAGACTGGGTCGTCGCCTAGGATGGACCGCAGACTAAAACCCAGGAGATATGTCGAGCTTGTAGGGTGGATTTCTATTGACTCAAAAGACAAACCAGTAAAAGTAGGAAATTCGTGAAATTGGAGACCTAGCTTTTCTTGATTTTTAATTTCTCTGCTACGTATAGTAAGTAGAGGAAGTATTGTA
Organism: Tenodera sinensis; assembly: GCA_030765045.1. NCBI lineage: Eukaryota > Metazoa > Arthropoda > Insecta > Mantodea > Mantidae > Tenodera > Tenodera sinensis. Next base: position 157,620,253 of record CM060967.1, on the reverse strand, counting down.
TTATACCCAAAACTTCGATGTCGAGATGTCACCGGAAATATATGTTTTAGGCCCTCTGAATAAAAAAAAAAAAAAAAAAAAAAACACTTTTAGAAAAAGATCTGTGTGTGTGTCTGTCTGGACAGCATAACTCAAAAACGAAAAGTCGCTTGAAAACCGAAGTTGGTAATTAAGCTTAATGTCTTTCAAGGATGCGACATGAAGGTTTTGAAGAAAATAGCCCCATCTAAACTAACACAATTTATGTCCAAATCAATTTTTTGTAGACTGAACCATTTCGGAGATACTCCTTGTTATTTGTGTCACATTCGGAAAACAAACTTTTGTGAAATACAACATCGTTGTTCACTTTTTATATGCTAAGCGTGCATAGAGAATGGAATCTGAAAGCTTTAAAAGATTTGACTATCGCTCAAAACCTACTGTATTCTCATATTCCCCTTGCACCTATAAGGAAATAACAATAAGTTAATTTCTGCAAATGTTTATCTCAACCAACATAAAGAAGATACAGAAATAAGAGTTTGCAAGAATGGTTAGTACAAGAGTAGAGGAAGTCATGTGAGTGCAACACATCAGATTTTTTTTATTTACGGACGCTCTTTAACTGCTGTGGTTGTCAGTGTCTCATTTTATGTGGGCATGAAAGACCGTTTAATTACGTGACGTAAGTCTACGACATGGGACCACCGGCTTTACTTCTCTTCCGAAGGAAGCCATGCTAAGGAAGGAACCCTTATATCACGGAGGACCACAAGCTTTTCTTGATGGAAGGACAGGAAAAGTTAAAGAGAGAAGCAATATCAAATAATGAAAAGCAGCATTTGAATCTGACAAGAGATATTTTGAAGTTAACATGCCCAAATGTGTGTGATATTCTCTGATAAGTTCAGTTGCAAGATATCGAACTGAAGCCGGATTGAAGGAACGTTAACATGTATGCTTAGTATGGGGCATTTATGCCTAACGCAGACAAGAGCTGTTGGCGAATGCTGTCTCATAATTCATTTCTCTCTCCAAAACAATCATAAAGAAAGTCAGAATCATCCCGTGCAGTCAATTTATTACAGACATCATATTATTAAAACGTTATTTGGATATTTGAAACAAAAATTGGATGCCAATTTCTTGCATGCGGCCTTTCTATGGCAAATCACTTCTATTAACTGAATTCTTAAGGCATCTGCATCGTTAGAATTGGCATGATTTTTGTTCCGAATAGCGCCATTCCTGTCTCTAACTTGAGGAATCTAATATAGCTGATTTCATGCATCGCTCTTATAGCTTGCCCTGCTTTCTCTGTCACATGCTTTGTAAAACATTTGGCAGTTGTTTACAATGTGATTGCCAGATATTTGAACTCTTTTGCAAGGGTTATATTCCTTCCTTTAATAAAGATTTCTGCCAAAGCAGCAGCTTCGTCCAGACTCGTCTACCTCCTTGCAAGAGAAACATTCCTCATTAAGGACCTATGAACCTCTATGGGTCACAGGAGCCTCAGAGAAACTACTAAAATCACTGGAAAGAAAAAGGGAATAAGTACCTCCGGAATTCTATGGGACAGGGGCCATGATAGACCGAATATAGACAGCAGCCAACTGCGATGAGGCACGTGCTAACAAGAATGGAAGTACATGGCTTTCACCATATGATATGTAACAACAATGCTTTTCATGAACCATCGGAAATATGTGTATGTAAACTTATACAGATTTGTGAACACTTAGAACTACGCAGCAAAAGGCTTCTATCTAGCAAAGAATATGCAGATATGTACTTGATATGTTTTTAATGTATTTTAATGTAAAGCTATGGTTATTTAACTGCAATAAAAGTATTATTGTTATCTATATTTCTAGGATGAACTCATATACATCTACAAGGTGACACGATGACACTCAAATATGGGCCGATGACATAGCGGTCGTCGAGTGACCAAGTTAACACACAAATTTATAAAATCACTTGGAGACTAAAGAAATAGACCACTCAATGTGTTGACCTACATTTGAGCTTTTAGTATTTTCTGACTATTCCTTGTTTAAAAAATGAAGTAAAATAAAATTAAAATAAATAAAATAAATAAATAAACAGACAGACAGATAGATAATAAATAAAATAGATAAATAAAAAGCTATACTATCATAGTATTGTGACGCCGACAGATCGCAGCGGCGCACAACACAGCCAAGGATCGGGGCCGACCTGCTCCACCCTACTGGCGCGGCGCGTAACAAAGGCGTTCAAGATCAAGCTTCCTCACACCACTCACGCGAATGAACACGTGTCTAGCAACAATCAAGCGGCACCACAAAGGGTTTAACAAAGCATTCGAGGAGTGTCCGGCAGCCGGCTTTTCTGTAGACCTTCCAGAAAGGACCTCATCGTCGGAATAAAACCTTGCAGAGCGCATGACGGCAATTAGTCGGTTAGTGTGTCGTTGAGTGCGAGACAGCTCTTGTGTGTGGTATTGTCATCATATACTCTTGATGACTTTTGCATAGCTGGTAAAACATTAGAGATAGACCAAATCTTACTATACAAATGCGTATCTCAAAGCACACAAGTTACATCCAAATGTATTTTTGTGGAGTGAACCATCTGGGAGACATTTATTATTTGTGTGAGCTTTGCAATACTTAAACTTTTCTCAATGGGAATTCGTTATTCATCTTTTAATTTCTTAGCTAGCTAAATATAATGCAATTTCTAAGCCATCACACAGTGACCAGTTCTTTAAAGATTTGACTATCGATTAAATTATTTCCACATTCCCCTTGCACTTACAAGAAAACTACCAACCAGATAATTTCTGCAAATGTTTGTCAATTAGCATGAAGTATATAGAGGAAAAATCTGATGTGTTGCACTCATGTGACTTTCTCTACTCTTGGACTAACCATTCTTACAAACTCTTATTCCTATATCTTCTTCGTCTTAGTTGAGACAAAAATTTGTATAAATTATTTTATTGTATATTTCCTTGTAAGTGCAAGGGGAATATGGGAATACAGTAGGCTTTGAGCGATAGTCAAATCTTTTAAAGCTTTGAGATCCCTTCTTTTTGCACCCTAACATATAAAAACATGAACAATGATGTTCCCTTTCACCAAAGTTTTAAGTTTTCCAAAACTGACACAAATAACAAGGAATATCTTCGAAATAGTCCAGTCTACAAAAAATTGATTTGAACATAAATTGTGTGTTTTAGCAAGATATATATTTTTTGTAGAGTAAGATTTGGTCTATCTCTTACGGTTTACGAGCTATTCAAAAGTCTTCCAGAGTAAACAGGACTGCATAGGCTATAGCCATAAAATTCAAAATATACATTTCATTTGTCATACAAATATCTTAAACATATGGCATTTTAATAAAAATCATTAGTGCCATTTTCAAGAAAATCAAAATATTCGAAATATTTTCCATGTAAAGGGTAGTTTAGGGTGAGGCTATTTTCTTCAAAATCTTCGTATCCCATCCTTGAAAGAAATTAAACTTAAATACTAACTTTGGTTTTTAACCTACTTTTCGTTTTTGAGTTATGCTGTCCACACACACGGAGTTTTTTCTAAAAATGCTTTTTTTTTTCTTTTTTTTTTTTCTCGACATCGTACTTTTGAGTGGAATACAATAGCAGAAAGTAACAAGCGTTCGTAAGAATAGCTTGTAAAATAATAGAGATAGTCATGTGAGTGCGCACTTAACATTTCTTTTTTGTTTCAATATTTTCCTGAAACATTTTCATATCAGGAAGCAGTATCTCATTTTGTATCTATTCAAGATGCAGTTTTAGTATCAACCGTATTATTCTTCCCTGTTCAATCCAAGAACCACCAATATGATATTTTAGCAGAATATAGTACTATAGCAATCCTGTAGTTTTTCAGAGATGCTTCTCTATTTGCAGTTCGCTTAGGGAGATGATGAATGCAGACAGAAGGCCTCTTCTAGCATAGCACATCTTTTGTTATAAAAACGTTGGCGCACTTAAAGAGCGGTAGAGTTCACCTGGAACCAGCGCCATGTCCAGCTTGATAAACATTAAGCGGATGGCATTTTGTTTGAGCACAAAGTCCGGCATACTATTGTCAATAACTCGCCTTCCTATACGCTTCAGTATTCCTTTGTTTCAGTAACGAAATCCCCTTCCCCCCTTCCACCGTCAAAGCTCTCTCCCAACCTCTCACTCCGCTACACACATACATATACAATTCACAGATTTACACCGACGCACACAGACACACACGCATGGCCTATGTATATATGCGAATATATTGATACGATTTCCTCCCTCCATCTCTCCCCCGGGCTCCCTCCATCTACGGATGTTGGGAGTTTTGGCTTTGTTAAAGAATTCACAAGCGGGTTTCTGCCGGCAGCGGCGACTATGACGAGAGTTTGACCTCTGATTGGACCCATCCCTCGTCCTCATAATAAGCTTAGTAGGAGACTATCACACCCCTTCTCACGCACACACGGGGCTGCTATAGAAACCAATAGAGCCGTTTCTATGGCTACGTCACAAGAGGCAGTTCCATTTATAGCGCCCGTCTATTTCCTTTCTAATCGAACGGTATCGTCTGCGTTGCAAATTTTTCTTGCACCTCAACTACCGATTCCCACATTTTCTTTGGTTTCTATTTTTTATTTTTTTCCGAAGAAAATATTTAGCACACAAACATGCCTGTCTTTTGTGGCCGCAGTTCCTCAAGGTAGACCCTCAAAAAACTGATGTGTTGCGCTCACATGACTTTCTCTACTCTTGTACTTTCTTACAAACTCTTGTTCTTCTATCTTCATGTTAGTTGAGATAAACATTTGCAGAAAATTATCTTGTAGGTGCAAGCGGAATATGGTAATACAGTGAGCGATACCTGGAGTTTTAAAGCTTTCAAATTCCGTTTTCAAGAAATAAAAAAGTGAATAACCACCTTCCAAAGCTTTATTGAAAACCCCATACAAATAACAAGGAATATCTCCTAAATGGTTCACTCAACAAAAAATGCATTTGAACATTTTCTGTATAGTGACATTTGGTATATCTCTTGTGGTTTACCAGTTATGCAAAAGTTATTAAGAGCAATAGCCAGAAACTTCCACATATACAAGGTGGCACAATTCACCCGACATGGCGCTAAGTAGATAATTCTTCGTGCGTTAAAAGGGTTGCAGAACGCCCCGGGGTAAATCCAGCCTGTGGCGTGAGTGAATTTCGTTCTGTTTGTAACAGAAGCGAGCGGAAACGGTATCCCCTAGACTTCAATGCGCGTGCAGCGCGTGATAATAGACAAGAATAGTCTTAGAATATTTTCCACTTCACTAACAGGACTTTATTTTCCAGGGAATAACTCATTCCCGTATATGCTATTATTGTCTAACATTATGGATTAGAGATTGTAAATTGCCGTAACAAAATCCATTCAAACATAAGGGCCCATAAAGCTTCATTGACATTTCTTTGTCTCTTGTTAATGCTGCTGCTGTTATTGTTGTTGTTGTTGTGGTGGTGGTGGCTGCGGTTGGTGTTGGTGTTGGTGTTGGCGTTGGCGTTATTGTTATTATAGTCAAAATTCCGAAGCATCTTGTCAGGTTACGACCTAACATGCAATCTTTGATTACAAATTTCCCAGACATTACGTGTTAACCTTTATAAACTAGTTAAAAACGAAACAGAAATCGTAGGAAAATATCCAGGTAATTTTGTTCTGTATGGTTCCCTTCTAATTTGCAGAGAAAGCGACTGTTTACTTAATTAGAATTATTGTCTATTTTCTCATGGCATACTGCTGAAATATAATTACTTATAATTTGTGACATATTGTGAAATTAAAACTGTCAGCATTAATATCACATCCGAGAACTTAGTTGTTTATTAACACCATAATATGTTTTCTGTCTTTCCTACATTGCTGCATTCCGCATGCCTCTTCCCCTCCGGTAGCAGTACAGTTGTGGTGACGTCACACGCTGAGCTAATCTTCAGCAGTGCGAGATGAAGTACACCTAAACTGTGCGTTCTCCGCTGTATTAGCTATGTACCTATAATAAATGTTAACTCTCGACTCACTGTGGCAGTTTCCAGCGTGTCTCTTCCACTACCAGCCTTTGGTGCCCATTTGGTGTCATTTTAGCGTCTTTTTCTTGAGTCTGGCACTATTCCTACACTTCCATTGTTCCTCATTTTTCTCGTTGCTAGGTTACGTAGTAGTATTTCTTCTGTTCTTCCATAAGAATTGACTTTCGTTTTTCTGTTTCACATCTTCATTGAGCTTCTATGCCTATTTCGCCTTTTAAATGTCAGTTTTTCTTCTGAACCACAACATACGCTTTGCTGATAATTTTTAAATACAATGTACAATAAATTATACACAATAGTTTACTGTGAACTTTGCTTGTTAATGTTGTCTTGAGGCTTGTTAGTATTGCTCTAAATGTACTTTAACTTCCATTTTAATTACCTACATTATTTACATTTTCTTTTGTTAAATAATTAATTTTTCTCCCAGCTATTTTGTGTAGCTATTTTATGATAATTCTTTGCCTTGTAGCACAGGTTTTTATTATGGATTCAATTTCCGCTCCAAGCTTAAATGCCTTGTTGATATGTGAAATAATATAGGAATAGTGTTAATGAAATAATTTTCTTTGTCTTCAGCTATCTTCAGTCGTTTACTCAAGCAAAGATTAAATTAGTTTCCCTTACATATCGATGTATTTATTATTAATAAGAACAATATTATCAAATTGCAATCATGAACATTGACCACTGTTTCCCAAGGAGATTATTATGTTGTTTGAACATAGGGTTTTAAAACGAACTGTATTGGAGGCTCCTATAAAAACAATTAGTAGGACTCTGGTTTTTTATCCCGGCGTAAAAATCGTTAGCAGGACTTCCTTTGGAAGGAGGGTAAAGTCGGTAGTGCCGTGTCGATTATTTACGGCGCGTAAAAGAACCCTGAACAAAATTAAGCGGTCTTCACGTCAGATATAGAATGGGACATTGAGAACCACAGTAGTAATGAACATCCATAAAAAAGCTCAATTTCAGTTTCAAACCAAAGACATCTAAAGCTTTGTATATTTCCTAATAAGGTGTGATTAGTTTGCTTACCTGCCCCTAATGGCCACTGTAGCTAAAGATACAAAGAAAAAGAAAAAGGAAACAGACAGGAAGAAAGAAACGAAGAAAATGATAAAAATAAAAAATAAGGAAAGGTTATATATGCAAATCAACAACCAGACTGAGCGCTAAGCACTAAAACAAGTCATCACTTTAAATTTTGTCCTTTCGAAATCTTTTTAAGTTGCGCGGTTAGGAATAATTATTCGGATTTGAATATACCAGGTGACCCACTTCATCCGGCTTCGTGCGTTAAAACAGTTGCAGAAGTCCACGGCGCGATTCTAGCCATAGAATGGTGTGTCCTGCCCTTCAGCGAAGGCGTGAGGTGAGAGGTAGTTGAACTAGCGTGTGTAGTTCGACAATAACATCAGAAACAGCCGAAAATGTCTCACTTTAGTTACAGGATCTTTATTTTTCAGGGAATAAACTCACTCCTGTATATGCAGCTATAGTCTAGCATTACGAATTACAGATTGCGAAGTGCAAGCATGAGGACACGAAATGTTTCATTAGCGTTTGTTCGTTTTTTATTAATGTTATTGCTGTATTTTGTTTATTATTATTATTATTATTATTATTATTATTATTATTATTATTATTATTATTATTATTATTATTATTATTATTATTATTATTAATTATTCTTATTTTTGTTTTGTGATTGTTATTGTTGTAAGTTATTTTGTTATTTTTATTAATATGTTTATCAACATCACTATGCTTATCATCATTATTGTTCTTATCATTAACACGAGTATCATAATTATTATTTTTGCTGCAATTAATTTTAGTATTATGTGCATTATCATATCAATATTAATGTTCTTGTTTGTGTTACGCTTTATTATTATGATATTATTTTCATGTTATTATTAAAACCAGCAAACACTACTGATATGCTGATTTCATAAAGTAGGTATTCAAAATTATGCATTGTTGAATGACACAATGTTTCGAAAAATTTTCCATGTAAAGGGTAGTTTAGAGCGGATCAATTTTCTTCAAAATCTTCGTGTCGCATCCTTGAAGGAGATTAGACTTAAATACCAACGATGGTCTTTAACCGACTTTTCGTTTTGAGTTATACTGTTCACAGACAGACAGACACACACACGCGCGCGCGGCCCTTTTTCTAAAAGTACTTTTTTTTGGATTAAAAAGGTCACAAAGTCTTTGAATATTTATACTTCTTTTGGTGAATAAATATTTTATTTTGAACATTAAACTAATCTGGCTTTATGGGAACAGAAACACATCAGTAACGAGTGTGGTGAGATTAAAGGCCAGAGGTCATCGTAGGGATTTTTACCTACAGTATTTAAATACTGAGCTATTACAGCTTACTTATCTAAATTAATAGTACTGTTTTTTTTTATAAAACTTTTCCACTGTGTTTGCCTCTGTAAATCCAAGAAAACGCAAAAGACAGTATTAAACTCATTCAGTGTTACTCATATTGGTTTTGAATACGTGGTCTTGCAGTCACGACTCAAGGGTAGACCGCCCAGAGAGGAGCGAGGTCGTTCAGTGTACATCTGTCCCGAAGGACGCCCGCGGGAGACCCAAATGGTTAACACGCTCAAGCCCCAGCAGCTTTACCCTGGGTCATTGCAACCAGGGATTCTCCAATCATGTATCACACCATTTTCCAATTGGGGTTGTGCGGCTGATGATGAACTGCGTTTCAAATTCACTGCTTTAGAAGGATTCTTCTACTGCTCCGGAATTAAAGCAGAGCAAGGATAATTAAATTCTTTTGAAAACCAGGAATATTTTGACAATTTTCAGATATTGGTGAGAAAAGGTACATCGCACGCTGCTAGATGCTGGTGTGTTTTGTTAGTGCGATTAGACACTGACGTCATCCCGAGAATACCGTTGCATTCACATGGTTTTCTCCACTCATTCGTCTATAAGCTATCTTAAAATGCTTAATACTTCTAACTTATGCTTAATAACCGACATGAAACTCCATTACTCATCATTATAGGTATAAGAAAGCTGCAAAAACGACAATTTTTTTATTAAGGATTCGTCTGCAACTTGTTTTCCTTCGGCCCAAATAGATACAATAAGAATCACAAAACAACAATAATAATAATAATAGTAAATATACTGTATTTTCTCGTTTGCTGCCTGTCATAAGATTATATGTACATGTTGAACTATGTTTCAATAAAGTATTTGATTTTTTGTGGGAGAGATTTAAATGTCCTTTCCCATAGGACCAACAACTTTGTCACTTCAACACTTCTCGATGCGACTGATTCTGTCGCTCAAGGTCAGTGACCATATTTCTTGGATTTACCTAATTGAAACACCATTACCTTTCCCAGTCGAATCTACAATCATTCCGAACAACTTTCTGCCATATATCAAACCTTTACACAGCAGAGCAGGTAACATAACTGCAACCTGAATAATATTAATATTCTGGAACGTAAGTATAATATCCAGAAGAAGGCGTACAAATGTCCTCCTTAGAGCGTTGATTAACAAACTATTTATTCACCTAGGCACGGTTGCATAAAACTTGATCTGAGTTCAACCACCAGAAAATGACTTTCAGTCAAGCTAAACCTAAAATTTTGGATGCATAATTCTTGAGCTAAGTTCATGGCATCTTGATCTACGGTAAAATCTGACTGGTGAATTTTTTCCGGTTATCGATCTGAGACCAGCAGAACTGTTGAAGGAGGAAATAAACAGTAAAGCTGTAAATAAAATGGTAAGCAATGCATTTTTACAGTTATTTGGATAGTAAGAGCATTGTTTTACATTGTATTATGTCCTAAAACAAATTTTTACAGGAGAATCAAAAACTGATCGCTCCTAAGCCAGAAAATTGTTCACAAATGATAAAATGTGAAGTTATTGCTTTTGAGGCTTAATGAAACAGTGAAACCCATTTGAAATTGTGTTCCTAAAATGTAAGGAAAATTGTTGGATCTGAATATGCTTGAACCAATAAACAGTCAGTTGAATGATCCTTCGGTTCCCTCCAAATCATGGGAATTGCAAATGGCATATGATGTGTAACATTTTTCCACCCAGTCAGCAGTCTAACACACGAAACACAGCATGTATTTGGGGCCCAGCTCTTATCAAAATCACCTACTTCACAGCCAAAGTAAAGATGATAACACTTCTTTACAAGTGGGGTCATATTTCGCCTCTGAGACTTGAAGGTCAGCTCACCACAAATATAGCAGAAATTATCTGCATGATTTACACACTTTCTTGGCATGATGAAAACATTAAGCACTGAAATACAACATGCACAACATACACAATACACTTTTAAACAGAAAGGATGGAAATATTTCAGTAGTGAACAATGTCACAGTCAGCTCAACACTGACACATCACAATGCCAGACAGGTCTGAGCATGTCTAAACATGAATGAACCTGCACAGTCTTGTTTTGTGGTGCTTCAGCGTGATATTACAAATAATTTCAATAAATACGGCTTGAGTAAAATAGCTACATATGAGGTAAAGTTTCCTATGACAGGTCAAAGAAAACGCTAAAATCATATTTTGAAAAGTAGCTTTCACAGAAAAACTATGCCTGATGGGAAAATTCTGACTACATATCTGAATTCAGGATGGAAAAAATGCACTAGATTCAATATTCAGAGTTCTTGTGAAAAAAATCTTGTCGACCAGTGTAATTGGTAAAATGGTCAAATAAAATGACTAATAAGGTAAAAACATAATGAACCTCGAATTAAAATCCCAGCGACTTACTTCAGAGTGTGATATGGTAATAATACCTTCTTTCTGAGTACCTGAAACTTCGTCGGTTTGGGTGTTCTTTTTCGTTTTTGTTTCAATATATGTTTATACTTTTCAATTACAATAGCCACCAATACGGTTTTAATTTCGTGGTGAAATTTGACGATCTCTCTTGTTTCTTATTCTTTCATTGCAACCCTGTCGAATGCATCCGAAGATGAAAAACAAGTGATTGCTGCACTGATTTTCAGGTGTTTTACGACTCTGCCAAACGTTATATTTCAAACCAAAATCAAAGTTGAATTGGTACTCGATGGTCTTAGATTAGTTTAACACAATGCGGTTCTACACCGATCTTAGTTCATATTTTGACCTTAGGTTAAATTTGATCTCCTTTCAGTGATATATATATATATATATGCAACCCCGTCGTAGTGTAATTATTCCCTAAAGTTTCATTTCCATACGTAACCTTTTAAATGACAGAGCTCCGCCTCTGGAAATGATAGTGAAAATCACAACAAAGGCTATGAGATGAGAGTGTAACAATGAATCAATATAAGGGGAAGAAATACTCTCTGAGCTCTAACTGGATTTGCCCCTCTTGTTCTAGATCTGCCTCAACACCACCCCCTCTTCTCTGCACCCTCATTGTTCTTCTAATTCCTCTTCTTTTTAACACATTTAAAACGCCTCGTTGGTTTTGCGGAAGGTGTTCACATTCGAGAGTAAGCCGTGCTCTTTCTATTAACAGGGCGAAATAAAAAAAGTTGATGGGGACATCTTGGGATTTTCTCACTAATCCTAAAGGACGATTATCCCTCTTCATTTAAGTGCGTGTGAATGCCACTAGGGTGGTAACTGAACCTTAGCGAAACATATCTGCCAATGTAATGCATTCCACACTGAAAACGCTACACATTAACTTTCATTGCAACCATATTGTAATATTTATGTTCTCAGTGTTACCACTCCCTACGGTTTTTGTAAGCTACATCGTTGCACAAAGGTGGGACTCAGTCCACCATCTTTTTTATTAAATGCTAAATGCATTACATATGTAAAGAGAACGAATGTTCATATTTCTTACAAACCTTGTGTCAAATAATATGTATACATATGTATATATGTACATCTTATTTCATATAAGCTTGTAAATAGTATATATAGTATATGATTAGGACACTTAAGCGACAGCCAAATTTTTTAAGAGTTGTTCACTATGTGGTGGCCTTGAACTTCCGTTATATCTGTGTCATCAGTTGGGGCAAAATAGAAAACTAATGACTTCCATTTGATAATTAATACCTAAAATAATTGTCTGCTTTATCGAGTTCTACATTTTTTGTGTAATAAGGTTTGTTCTACACTACGGTTTAGCAAAACTCATTCAGAATGAAGAGCACTTCAGAAAATTAAAGATATGCATTCCATTTTTACTTTCTCTGTTGGTAAGCAGAGAAAGTATTGTACTCCACCCAAAAATTCGATGTCGAGATTTCACCGGATATATATGTTCTGAGACCCCATGAATCCAAGAAAAAGGTCTGTGGTATGTGTCAGTCTGTGTGTCACTAAACTACCCTTTACATGGAACATTTTTCGAAAATTTTGATTTTCTTTAAAATGTCTCTAACGATTTTTATTAAAATGCCATATGTTTAAGATATTTGTATGACAAATGAAATGTGTACTTTGAATATTCTGGCTATAGCTTATGTAGTCCTGTTACTCTGGATGACTTGAATAACTGGTAAACTGCAAGAGATAGACATCGTACTATACAAAGAATGTAGATTTCGCTAAAACACATAATTTATGTCTGATTGATCTTTTTATAGAGTGAACCATTTCGGAGATATTCCTTGTCATTTGTGTCAGTTTCGGAAAACAAAACTTTTGTAAAATGCAACATCGTTGTTCATTTTTTATATGTTAAGCGTGCAAAGAGAACGGGGTCTCAAAGCTTTAAAAGATTTGACTATCGCACAAAGCGTACTGTATTCTAACATTCCCGTTGCACCTACAAGGAAATAAGCAATACGATAATTTGTACAAATGTTTATCTCAACTAACACGAAGAAGATACAGGAATAAGAGTTTGTAAGAATGGTTAGCACAAGAGTAGAGAAAGTCATGTGAGTGCAACACATATTTTTCATGAAAGGATCTTAAGCATATGGTAATAATATCAAAGCGTTAGACATTTTTGGGAAAATAGAATTACGAGACATTTTCCTGGATAGTTTGGGATGGGGAATTCTTTTTAAATCTTCGTGAAACTAAGGGCCAGATTAGTATTTATTAGAATTTTTTTAGCTATGCTGTACACACACACACACACACGCACGTGCACGCGCACGCACACACGCACGCACACACACACAATTCTAAGAATGCTTTTCGTGGATTTAAGGAGCCTCAAAACATACATATTTCTACTGAAACATTGGTATTTTGGTAGAGCACAATACTTTGTCTACTTACAGTACCCAGTAGAGAAAAAAAGTTTTGAAATTGGACATCATTTATACCGTTCATCAACAGAAACTTATTCAGTCTGAATTATTTGCTCTTTCTCAAAAAAAGTGGTCTCCTAAAAGCACGATAAAACACTCCATTGAAAGCAAAAATCCTGGTTTATTTTCTCTACTAGGTATGTATGGTAACTAGGGAAACTATTGTATTCCATTGGGGCTACCTGAACCAAAAAAAAAAAAAAAACATTTTTAGGAAAAAGTCCGTGTTTATGTTTGTGAACAGACAAAAACGAAAAGTCGGTTAAAAATTAAGGTTGGTATTTAAGTTTAATATCTTTCAAGGGTGCGATACGAAGATTTTGAAGAAAATTCCTCCATCCTGAACTACCTTTCACGTGGAAAATTTTTCGAAAATTTTAATTTTGTCAAAAATGTCGCTAAACGATTTTGATTAAATGTCGTGTGTTTAAGATATTTTATAGCAAATGAAATGTACATATATTTTGAACGTTCTAGCTATTATTCTGTTTACTCTTGATGAGTTTTGCATAACTGGTAAACCGTAAGAGATAGACTAAATCTTACTACATAAAAATGCAGGTCTCTTTAAAACACAGTTTGTGTCCAAGGGTATTTTTTGTGGAGTGAACCATTTCGGAGATATTCCTTGTTATTTTTATGAGTTTTGGAATACTTAAATTTTTCTCAAATTTCATAAAATTAAAAGATTTGAAGCCCATATCCGCCTTACAACTACAAGAAAATCAGCAATGAGATAATTTCTGGAAATATTTATCTCGAGTAACAAAAGAAGATAGAGGAATAAGAGTTTGTAAGAGTAGTGTAACAGTAGAGAAAGTCATGCAAGTGCAACATATTAAATTTTTTGACAGTTGTGTCAGCAATTCGACAAAGCTGTCAAAGGGTGGCCAATTCATTCCTTACAATGCTTAAAACTCTGTCCTAGAGTCCTACATCCCTCAACATTTTGAATGGTTAAGCCTTATTGACCTCAGGTACATTATAACATCGCCCCACTCGGACAATTGACAGCTTGCCATTTCACGTCACTTCCGGTCAATACTGCGAGGCTCAAATTAACAAACTTGCTATGTAGTAATGTACAAACCACTCAACACACATACTGAAGTAGCTATGTATAATCAGAACTCGACCTAGTGTGTGTGTGTGTGTGTGTGTGTGCGCGTGCGTGCGCGTGCGCGCGTGTGTGCGTGTGTGTGTGCGTGCGCGTGTGTGTGAACCCGTTAAACGTTGCACACAACATACTTGGAAAAGGGGTCGCATGGCAGGTTATTTATTTTCTACTAAAGGAAGAGATGACAGAGCAAAAAGTAAATGTTTTGAATCTCTCTCTCATCTCGGCATTTTTACTTTCTGTACTACGTAGAAGAGGAAGTATTGACTTGCACCCAAAGATTTCACCGGAAATACATGTTTTGACACTCCCCTAATCTTTTCAAAATGTTAGAAAATCTTATATGTATGCGTGTGTGTCTGTGTGTGCCTCTGCTTGTTTGCCAGTGAAAAGCACAACCCAAAAACCACATGAATATTTTAAAAAATACTAACACAAACTAGGTACCCTTTATATAGAACATTTTTAAAAAGTGTTGATTTTTTGACTAACAATTTTAATTATATTCTGGTGCGGCGCGTAACAGGGCTCTCGAGGTCAAGCTTCCCCTCACCACTCACCCGAGCGACCAACAATAATCAAGCGGACAACACAACGGGTTTTCCAGAGTATTTGAGGAGTGTGGGGTAGCCGGCTTGTTTGTAGGCGTTCGAGAAAGATCTGATTACGTCTTCACAGGTATAAAAAGCTCGCGGAGCGCGTGGGGCGTGAGTCGGTCAGTGTGTCAGTACGAGACAGCTGTGAAAGATAGATCACGTCGAAATGAAGAAGTTTTAATGAATGTGGAGTGATTGTATCATCAGAGCTAGTGTATGAGAGACAGTGAAGGGAGAGAGTGAAAGGACTGAGTCAAGGTTACGATAAGAAAACAATTGTGACTTGTAATATCACGAAAAACTGTAGACTGTGTTAACGTCGGTAGAAGAGAACTTTCTTTTTGTGCAAAAGTTTAGAAGGAAAATAAAGCAATCGAAAAGTACATAACTGGGCTGATTTTATAATTTTCTCACAAGATATTTTCATTAAAAGTAAAACATATCTTGAATTATCTGGAAATATCCTCTGAAGTCCTCTGTGATCCTTGCTTAGCTGCTAAAACCTAATTACTATTAATAACGCATCAACTCCATTTGATAGTGCCGTTAGTATGCCTGCATTAGTTTACTAAGAGATAAACAAAACATAGAGAGGGCAGTGGCGTGTTCTGCCTCTCAGCGAAGACGTAAGATGGGAGGCAATTGAACTAGCGTGTGTAGTCCGTGATAATAGACAATAACAGTATAAAGAACCGAAAAGGTCTCACTTTACTTAAAGGATCTGTATTTTCCAGGAATAAACTAACTCCTGTATATGGTGCTATTGTCTAAAATTGGATTACAGATTGCAAAGTGCAAGCAGGAGGGCAAGTAATATTACATTGGCATTTGTTCATTTCTTATTAATGTTATTGTTGTATTTTTAGATTATAATATTATTATAATTATTTATGTTTTATTTTTGCTTGTAGCTATTATTGTGCTTGTAATATTACTTATATTGCAATATTATTTGAGCTATATCATTATATTGTTAATAATTGTATTATTGTTATCATGATTGTTATTTTATTTATTATTATTATTATTTATCGGCATATTTAATTTATATTTCTTGGAGCCTCTCTTCATTATCCCCTATTATTGTGACGTCATCCGCATAAAGAATAACATTTAAGGTTTTATCAGCACAATATGAAAAATATAAAAATATGTACAGGAATATAATATTATATTACGAGATAACAATTTAGTTTTAAGATAAATTACTAAGCTAGTTTATGAGAATTAACTATTCGTTTAAGAATTAAATGCAAAAGAGGGGCAAGCTCTGAAATTTTATATTATAGTATGCTTTTTATTTTATGAATATTATCACAATAGACAAGTTAATCTACACTGTGTTTATTTTACATGCTTTTTACTTCACTTTATGAGCCCTGAGTGTAATATTTACTTTGTGAAAATTTTAAAATGAAAAAGTCATTCCTATGTTAGCCAACAAAGCCTTCCGAAAAACTTATTTCTGATTCAGTTGACACAAGAGGAGCATATATAAATCAGACAATATAATTTGCATCTAATTCTTAATGATTATATTGTTCACTTTTAAAATCATTGAAATGGAGCACAGTGTATGATAAAGGTTTTATAACACTCAGGTTACAGAATTTACGACACAGTATTTTACAGTTAGCCAAAAACACTTTCTTACTACATTGGGACCCTTACTGTAGTGTTTTACTAGAACACTTTGAATTGGTGGTGCCGCTGCAACTTATCTGGGTTCGATTCCAGGTACCGGAGACCTGGTCTTGGATGCACTCAGCCTCGTTACGTCCCTGAGGGGCCAAGTGAGGAGGTACTTGACCGAGAAGTAGCCGCCTCTGCTTGTGATTGCTGCATATACCGGTCGCGAGGACGAGGGCCTCTCCACCTTCCAGGATTGCACCCCAACCATGACGCACATAGTGACAGAGGTGGGGGACGGAGCGGCCGGGCGGTAGGCCTGGACCTGGAAAGGGCTGATGAGCCGCGAAGTTGGTTAAATTATTTGTGTCAATTACCGGCATTTTTTAAAACTATATTACACGGAATTAACACGATGAGACACTAACCTGCTGTCCGGTGTCCAAGTTATAACGTTTAGGTTTAAATAGATACCTAATTGTAGTACATATAACAATAGCTATATAAATTCACTGATATGTAAGAGTAAATCCATACCATGAATTCAAACGAAATAAAAGAGGAAGGTAAAGTTTGCCCGTTAACAGGAAACAAATTGCGATGTGTTACTCTTAGAAATTTAACAACCCAACTGAGCAGAAAAGAAAGAAATTGCATAAGAAAGATCCTTTGCACTTAGAAAGAGTAAAAATGTGACTAAGATGGCCCTTTACGTACCAAAATATGCTCTATCAGGGAAAAAAAAAAAAAAAAAAAAAAAAAAAAAAAAAAAAAAAAAAAATCCCGAATAAGAATAGGACTTCGGAGGACCGAGTTCGATCCCCGGTACCAGCATGGGGATTTTATCCGCTCTGGGAGGTCTGGCACGAGGTGCACTCAGCCTGGTTAGGTGCCGGGGGGACCAATTGTGGCCCGAGGTAGAGAAAGCCGTATAACTAGCCGGGAGGGCTCGGGGTGCTGACCACGTCCCATCCTCCAGTACTGCACCTCACCAATGACGCCTGTAGTGGGAAGAGGTTGGAGACGCAGCAGCTGGGCGGCAAGCCTTGGGCCTTCATGGGCTGTTGCCTTAGGAGTATTTAAAGAAGAGGACTTAACAAATTGTTTGTTTGTTTTCATAATATGCATTTATAAATAATTAAGAAACATCAGAGTTAGCAAATAGCACATGCCCGCTTATAAAAATCCCAGCCCTCCTCGTATTTGCTGATGTAACTCATTCATCTTTTTCCCACCGAATTACCAGGTCAATATTTTGAATAATTCCTTTTGTTTTGAGTCACGAACACTGGGGTGCAGTTTCCGCAGTCATAAGAACGCCATAGCCAAAGGTATACCTACACATAAAACAGCAAAGTGGATGGTAATAATCAAGGTGGCAGTGGTGCGCAGTTCTTCGAAGCGGTCTGAAACAGATTCATCAAATTAATAATTGATTTCCGCTTCCTCCCCTCGTCCTCAACCCTCATAGCGAAGGGAGCACGGAACGGTATCAAATAAAGAGCAAGACCTCTACAGTGCCATTTCAATCAATTGCTAATTGCTACTGATTGCATCACGGGGCACTATATCGAAGATAGCGCTAGAGAGAGAGAGAAAGAGATATTGCCATGCGTTGTCACACGATTTCAACTTATTTCAATTTGGAAGGGCTGTAGACCCTCTCCAGCAGTCACGCACGAAATTCAACCTGCCTGTGAGAAATAAAAGAGCTACTGAGTGAGTCCAGAGAAGCTGACCTGCTGAATTGTTGAGGACTTGTGCAGCTGTCTGTTTATTGCTCTGTTGTCATTAATGTGATGGACATGTGAATATTTTAGTCATCTTCCCTAGCCCGTTACACGTGTACTTAGGTTAAATTAACACGTTACTCTCGCAGCTTATGTTTGGACACTGCATGACGAGAGAGGTATCAATACAAAATGTGGGAACAATAGCAGCATTTGTGCATTGTTATGAACGATGTCAATGATGACGCAAAAACCACAACTATGACGATCTATGTTTCTCAATATCTCTGTTTTATCTTAATAATTCTAGTAGTAAAATTCCCCTTATAACAGCTAAATCCAAGGATGATGACGGAAATGACAAAAGATTACGAAAATGGCATAGATTTCAAATATCTAAGATTTATTCAATTTTTTACTTTCTTTAAAACGTATAGTGAAGAGCAGAAAGTATTGTATTCCACCCAAAAATTCGATGTCAAGATTTCACCGGAAATATATGTTTTGAAACCCCCTGAATAAAAAGAACCATTGTTAGAAAAAAGTTCGTGTGTGTATGTCTGTGTGTCTGTGGAACACATGACTCAAAAACGAAAAGTCGGTTAAAAACCAAACTTGGTAGTTAAGTTTAATGTCTTTCAAGAATGCGACACGAAGATTTTGAAGAAAATTACTCCGCCCTAAACTACCTTTTACATGGAAAAGTTTAGGAAAATTTTGATTTTCTTGAAAATGGCTAACGATTTTGATTCAAATGAAATGTATATCTTGAATTTTCTGGCTATAGCCCAAGAAGTCCTATTTACTCTGTATGACTTTTGCATAACTGATAAACTGTAAGAAATAGACCAAATCTGATATACAAACTTGTAGATCTTCCTAAAACACAATTTATGTACAAATAAATTTTCTTGTAGAGTGAACCATTTCGGAAATATTCCTTGTTATTTGTGTCAGTTTCGGAAAACTTAAAACTTTCGTGAAATGGAACATCGTTGTTCATTTTTTATATGTTAAGCGTGCAAAGAGAGCTGAATCTCATTGCTTTAAAAGATTTGACTATCGCACAAAGCCTACTGTATTCTAATATTCCCCTTGTACCAACAAGGAAATAAGCAATAAGATAATTTGTACACATGTTTATTTTAACTAACAAGAAGATATTGGAATAAGAGTTTGTAAGAATGGTTAGTACAAGAGTAGAGAAAGTCATGTGAGTGCAATACATCAGCTTTTTATATGTTAACCGTGCAAAGAGAACAGAATTTGAAAACTTTAAAAGATTTGACTATCGCTCAAAGTCTACTGTATTCCCATATTTCCGTTACACGTGTAAGAAAAGCAATAAGATAATTTTTGCGAATGTTTATCTCAACTACCACGAAGAAGATTGAAGAATAAGAGTTTGTAAGAATGGTTAGTGCAAGAGTAGAGGAAGTCATGTTAGTACAACACATCACATTTTTTTCTTTAAGACAGTATTGTTAGACAGTATTTTCATTTTACGAAATACAGAGCGACCCAAAAACTTGAGAACCGCAACGCGGTGTTTTTCCACTGCGCACATGGAAACACGATAACAGCGGCTGATGTACACAAGGTCACGCGGTTGGTTCACTTGTTTTTCTCTGCTCTGGAAGTGCAGTATAGAGGTGACAGTGATATGTGGTTGAATTATTACAGCGTGCTTTATTATTTTGTCCTGTACTTAATCACAAAGTGTATTATGGCTCAGCATTTGTGTTCTACTGCACAACGTGTATTATTTATGGTTCGTTTGTGTTAATTCAGTCAACTCGCCAAGTGAAAGTGCAATTTGCAGAAAGATTTCCAGGTCATTTGCGACTTCTATCTCTAGGGTAACTTAAAGCATAAAGTATACAAGACATACCCACACACCCTGGAAGAATTAAAACAAAATATCTGCCAGGAAATTGCCAGCACTTCTCTACGTGAACTATGGCGAGTGATGGTTAGTTTCCTAAAGAGGTGCCAAACATTTATGGGCGACGACGGTGGTAAGTAAAGCCTTTAAAAGTAGTTTAAAAAAGGTTGTATGGTTTCATCCGCGCTGTTCTATGACAGCGACAGTTGGCAACGAGCGTCGAGGACGCGTGTTGATAATACACACTGCAGCCGGTTCAGGGTCTTTTGGATCACCCGTTCGATACAGCAGATTGTAACACATGCTGCAGTGGAATTGCTAGAGATTCCAACAGGACACATCTACCTTTGGTTCTGCAACGGGGGAAACGGAAGAATGGGCGTCAAACAATTTTCAGAACTTGTCTGAATTATTCTACAATTCCTAGCTCGTGAGTAATCTTGAAAATTTAAATCTATTGGACGTATATTCATTATGTGTATCGGAAATCAAGGCGTGGCGAAATCTAATATGTAAAGGTAAAAGCATTTTAAATTACGTTTTGTAATATACCTACACACGGCGACTTATAACATTCTAGATACTGTCGCGCCGGCCCTCAGCCCGCACGCGGCTGATAAATACCGTTCGGGGCCTGATCTCCGCTCATCTTTGCTAAACTAATGCAAAATACGGTGATTCACGCAGGCATTAAATATACAATATTCTACAAAAAAGGAAAATTTAATACTTTTAAAGCAAAGATTAATTTTTTTTTGTTATAAAAATCGTTTTATAGTGTTTCTTTGAAAACAATCTAGCAACTTGTAAACCAATTTTATTAGATAATTATTTATTATAGTGTAAGTGAATATCTTTGTGGATAATGTGTATTATTCTTGTTAATAATGTTTATCGTATTTCCACTGCTTATTAAGATATTGTATTAATCTAACCTGTTCTATATCACCTGTATAAAGCGTACTAATATTTATAAAAGAGAATGAATAAACTGCATAATAGAATGCAAGGCAGGTGTTGGAGTACGTAATGACCATGGTTGAAGTGCTAAGTTAAAATATTATTTCTGAAAATCTGCAGGACATGTTCTATTAATATAATGAAAGTACTGAATATTACGTGTTTTAATGTGCTCTCTCCCTAACAGACATCATTAGTACATTGAAAAAAGGTGATTTAGTCTCAAGAACATTCAAACAAAAAATTCTTCCTCACGTAAAACTTCTTCCATTACAGGAGATTAGCGCTCCTTCATTTTCTAAGGCTTTATATATCTAATTCATGCAAAATACTTTTACGAACTCAAGAGTTTCACATGGAAATGTTATAATAAAGGTTCACAAGAACTGTTAAGTTTTAAAAAATATACTTGGTGTGTTACATTCATACGACATACCGTTATCGTTTGTTTTAATAGCTATTTGGTACAAAATATTCTTACAGAAGCTCATTTTTTGTACTTCATATGAACCAAAATGTCTGTGCACAAATAGTTCCATTAAACATTTCTTATAGGTTACAGAAAACAGAATCGATAATCAGGGCGATGCTATACGGTGACCTTGAAATTCCTTACTGTTGCCATGGAATCGCTAGAAACAACTGAATAATGACTGTATGTTAAACTAATAAACGTTTGGAAAAATTAAAAGAACGGACATTTTAAATATGGCTCATGTCACAAAAGCCTTATGTGAAAAATAGAGATTTGCATGTTTTTTACAGTACGTATTTGTCCATTTCATTTTACAGTCATATAAAGTACAAAATTTCATCGAATAACAAAAGCTTTACAGACAATTCCTAGAAATTGAAGATATTCATTTAATTTGCCATGAAAATGTCTTAAAACTATGCATTTTAATTAAAATTGTTAAAGTCACTTGCGAGAAAAATCAACATTTTCGAAAAATTGTTCACGTAAATGACAATTTGGGGCAAGAGAAATTTTTCGATCTTCTTGTCGTATCCTTTAAATATACTGACATAATTATTAAGTTTGATATTTATAGAACATTTAGTTTTTGAGCTATGTTGTTCACAGACACACATACACAGGTGAACCTTCTTTTAAGATGTGTAGTTTGGATTCAGGGATCTCTTTACAACATGTATTTTTGATGAAATGTCGATATCTGATAAAGTAAAAACCAGTATGGCTTTCCTTCTTCACTTAAATGTCAAATAGTTGTCATACCTTCAGAGCACTATCATCCTATTTTATTAACATTTGTATTGCTGAATAAAGGCAGTTACATCAGGAATGATAATTGAACGGCAATGAGACTTTGAGTGAAGTGCAAAGTAATTTCACTACAGGAATGTCGGTTCACATATTCTTTGTGCAATTTCATATAACATCTTTTGAGCCAGTTATATGTAACGCATATTTTGTAATACAGGGGAGGATAATTAGAAAGAGGCAATGCCCCAGAGTAGGGGTTTCTTGTTAATATCTTCGTATTAAAAGGAATCACTTAAGAAAGCAGGTTTATTCTAAGGAAGGCAACTCTCCCCTGGCTCTCGTGTTTGCTGAGTACTAAAGTCTACAATAATGACTCAGAATCCTGGTATGCAAAACAGCTTAAAGGACGTTTTCAGCAATGGATGTACAGAGACCAGTGGCATTCAAATGGCCAAACTGAAACTTTGAAATTTGTTCGGCAGTTAGGTTGTTTATAGACAGAAAAATCTGACTTTTTCTACTCTTATACTATCTATTATTACAAACTCTTATACCTCTATCTTCTTCATCTTATGTAGTCAAGATAAACAATTCTTTTTGCTTATTTTCTTGTAAGCGCAACGCTAATACTGAAGAGATATACTTTCGATATGCAATCCAACCCAGACCTGCCTCAAACTGCTTGTGCTTGATGTTCCAGTGACCACGCAACAGCGGGAGGCTGCGTAAATATTTCAACTTGGAAGCGTGTGCATATGGTTTGGATTTACAGATTAGCTTGCGGATTAAGACTTAGGTAGTATTTATCAATTGTCTAGTCCAGCGGGACAACTCTGGCGATAGCGTCTGCATTCGCTCTCCTTCGGATCGACTTTAGTTTTTGTGGTTTTTGTGAGGTTGGTAGGGAGAATGTTGGGGTGGATTACACACAAACAGGAATCTTTCTGTCCTTGATTACGTCTCATTTCATCTTTGGATTGTAGGCGGTGGCACGAGAGTCGGGGTGTGTGCGATGGATGTGATTTAAGGACATAACTGTTTCTTTCCTATCATGCCCTTTTTGTCCAAGGGAGAGCCTTGGAGTAGCATTTGTAAAGAGTCAGCCTTGGAACGCTAGGGACCCCACTGAGCTGTGTCTGCCACTATCAAATCTTGCTACTTTTCTACACTGCGGAGAAAGAGGAACAGAATCTACTTTAATCGTGCTATACTATAAGAGTAATGCAGTAACTATCAAACACAAGATGATTCAAATATGTATCTCAGAAGTCAGTGAGAATAAATAAGGTAAGAAGAATATTTCATTTAACAATTTAAGGATATGCAGTACAACATAAATTTTATTACTGAAACACTTGATAAACTAGAATAGCAATTAAAGACAAAATTACCAAAGAAGCAATCCCCTGATAAATTATCCCCATTGGAGATTTATGGGTGAGGTCAGTTATCAACCACACAGTTGTGATGGCATAACGTCAGCATAAATTACGGTTTGCCTAAAGGTGGTGCTTAAGGGGGAAAAAAAATAGCAAAAGATGCAAATATGTTTCTGTTATATCATACACTCAAAAATGTTTATCTTAATAATCTTGGATATGAAATATAAGCAACGGAAAGTACTGAAAACTTTTTCTGCTCAATATTAAAATGTTTCATTCGTCTATATAAATATTCCTCTACATTCTTTCTACACAATAGAACAATTCCTTCAATTTATTTTGTGAGTTGCTAAAAACACAATACATTTAATGTTTAATCTGAAATTGTTCACGAACACACGCCTTCTCTCAACAGCCCTAAGCCACGAAGAGCCGCTGTGCTATCTTAATTTTTTTTAAAAATTTGCTTTCACTTATACTTTTAACCTCTTAATTCAATTTATATTTAGCATATTCATTTATGTAATGTGGAACTATTTTCTATTGCATTTTTAATCCATAAAATCGTATCGTCCCTGGAGATTAAAGTTTTATCTTCTGTCTCCAATTTAGAACTTATGTTTCAGTTCAAAATAGTATTACTGAGAATCCAAACTCCAATTTCATAGCTTAAATGTGTATTTTTTTCACTGCCTGTATTGATAGTGTTCTTGCTGTACTGATGTAATACAATATTAAGTAAGTTTGTTGTCAGCTTCTCTTTCTAATATTTACACAGATTGTTAATTTATATGGGTACATTTTTTTTAAGTTTTGGGAGATTAAAAACCTTCCATTTTAATCTATGTTTCAGTATAATAATAAATAATTTTAATATAATGACAATTTGTTAATTATTGTCAGTTTATGGCTGATTGTTAAACGCAAAACAGATAATTGTTTTTATTTGATTCCAGTTATTGTAGGATATAAGTTTAGTATCAGGTGGAATAAAGAATTGTAGTTTTATATTTACTTATTAGAAAAAGATAAGCTCTTGTTATTTTGAATTGTTGAACATTTAAAAAGCCTGTGGCAGAGATATTTAAAAACACCTGAAATATGCTTAAAAATGAATGGTTATCATGTACGATTTTCTGTCGCTCATAATTTTCCAAAAGTTTGTTTACTCTATGATCCTCGAAGATGACCATGTATCAAGAAACACGAATGGAGAAGGGGCTACTGGAAGGTTTAAAACAGATTCAATGATAACAACAACAACAACAACAACAACAACAAAACAACAACAACAATAATAATAATACGATCGCCTAGGTTCTTTAAACGTTATATTTATTTTCTACAAATTAAAACATGTAATTTCAATAAGTCATGAATAAGCAGTACACATGGGGAACATGTTCCTTAAAATGTAAAAGGAACATTTGATCTTCTTAGATACTTCTCCATTTTAAAGCCACGTTACTAGAAGCACACTAACATACCAGTTACGTTTCCATTAATGCAACATAAGAAAACCATATTAACTTAATTGGTATATTTTAAATAACTTATAAATTTAAAAAGTTACGATTCAGAGCTTCGCCTGTTGCTCAGTTTCCCATTTAGGCATTTGAAATCAATTCATTTTTAATTAGTAACCTCAAACTTTAAGTTCAGGGATTTCCTATCACGTAATAAGCTAATCACACACCCCAGCTTAACTGTACTTCTATTTACCACAAATAAACACTAATAGTTACAGATTAACTATAATTTTAGAACAGTTTTCCTCAATATTAAAAAAATATTCCAAAACTTGTACAACTGTTGATATATCCAAGTCAGTATAGCCAACATAAATTTATAGAAAACAGATCTTTTTATTTTCCTTCATTCCTTTCTTTGGAGGTTGAGGTAAATAAAAAGCACTAGGTTAAATTTCAACTTTTTTCGGTGCGTAAGGGAAACCTTTCTTATAGTCACTAAGGGGGCTTACACACCCGATAAAATCCTGCTATTCTTAGGTCATCAACAATGAAGGACTAAGTTGTTCACACTGCTGCCAATACGGGGTGGAGTGGGGGTTAACAGGCTCAAGAAAAGGGAGTCGTTGTGTTAAAAACGTTGAGAAATGCTGCCATAACGTAATGATGATAATTAGATCGACATTTCAGAAAACCGCGATGATATACAAAACCTAAAGAAATAGTATAGGTGTATTTTTCTCCTTAAAGATCTTGCTTCACATGCATTAGGTATTTCTTAAACTCTCCATGGTCTATATTTAAATGTGGTCCTGGTGTATTCAACATTCTTGCAAATTGCTGTTATCTCAAGTGGAAATGTTGTCCACAAGGTTACTTAGCTAGGTTGTATTTAATTATGAAAACTTAGACACACAAATTGTCCGTGTCAAACATCGCGAACCCACCGCCTTCTTGCTTACAACACATGTATGTCTCACAGAGGAATCCCTTCTTTATCTCACCCCATTTTTTCTGCCCCTCTCTCTCTCTACATAATAAGTTTGACATCGACTCTTCCACTCCTATCTCACTCTTTTCACCCCCTGCCGGTTTTCCACCCTCCCACCTACCCTCGCCACCCTTTCCGCCTATCTACTCGCAAATTCCACTTTAATTATCCGGCATTTGCCTTCCCGCGCAACATGGGAAGAGCGAGAGAGAGAGAGAAACAGCCTCTGAAAGCTCAGTGCGAGAAGGGGAATTAAAAAATCCGGTGGTGCCGAACGAATGAGGAAAAAAGCTGATCTGCGAAACTAAAATAAAGCAGAAGCTCCCGCCATTCTTCCCCTCCAGTGTGGCCGAGATCCAGGGGTGCACACCCCAAGATGACAAACTAGGGGCCCCGCACCTGTCCTCATCACGATGGAAAATACTCAACCTCATCAAGGGCAGATGGCTAGGATTATAACCACCTTACTGTTTTTAACGCTTCTTACGGCGTCCCCTAATGACATCTTAACGGCAAGGGCACTCTCTGCATAGGGGATGCAAGACAACTGTGACATATTTCCATCATTATAGTGCTCCCTGGTTAAGTTTGGTCACTTTCTGCTTGTCCAGTTGGCATCAATACCGGCAACTGCTTCTAAATATACGCAGGCAAACATCCGACTGTTGTTGGTGTTGCAGATGTTCCATTGTTAGTACAGGCATTTTCTTGCAGAGCGTCAACTGTTGAGTTTAAAGCAAATAACCCTTGATTGGGGCAGAGGCCGCTGTTTTCCATGTATGTGTTTATTTTGAATACTTTTAGTGGCTACATAATTGTTTCATACTTAATTGATTTTACACAAAATGTACCATTAAAGGTATAATACAGGGCGGAAAGTGACAATGAACTTGTTCTGTTACAAAACAAATTTGATTTACTGACCGACTATAAGCTACTAATTCCCATTGGAAGATTGGCAGTACCTTATTGTAAACTCAGCCAATTTCGTCCATTAAATTGTTTCCCCTGTAACACATTAGTTCATAGATATTACTTTAAAAAATTCAACAACTTCTCACATTTTCGGATAGCCATATTTGAGAAAGTTAACTATATGCAGTAAAAATCAATTTCTAAACAAACGAAAAGCAGGAGCTGCTGTGAACGTATTAAATCATGCAAGGAAGAAAATTCTACATAACGTCTATTTTAGTTAATGTATAATTAAACGTTTAACGCCAATAGAAGATACGTACATTTCAGTTAATTTAAAATTCTAGGAACGCCCTTATCTTTTTATATAAGAGAATATATTCCAAACCCAAACGGCAGTGTGAAATACTCAAAAACAGTAACTTATTCCAATATTTTGTCATCTTTCATTCTATCTATTGATGAGATCTTGGACATTCCAATCTTTAATGTAAGATTCACATTAAACATCTCCAAATACAGCGTGTATTACATATATCTCAGTATTATTAGCGAAACGGGATAAAAAACTTAGGTTATTAAGTTGCATTTTTGGTTTGCAAGCCATAAATTTAACAATCTAGTAAATGCATATAGTTTCCATCCAATTGCAAACATCAGGAGTCCTCTAACGTCTTATTAAACACTCTTAAACCAATAAAGTCTCACAAGTAACATTCATTTTCTGTATAAGTGATAAAAATAGCTTAAACAAATATTATTTTTCAAGGGACCTGCTGTCATTTGCAGATATCCTAATTTATCGACAAAAATGGAAATAATTATAACATATATCTCTGCTAAACTATATCTCTCTTCTGTAAGTAATTGCATGAAAATGCCAAGCTGTCATAAAAAAGACGTAATTTTTCATACAATTGATATCAATGCAAATGTTTATGGGCGATTGTCTAAAAAAAGGACACTACTAGTTCTACACAAAAAGAGTATCAATGTTCAAAAGTGAATTTTGTTGCAAATGCTATTGACATACTAATGGACTTCTCGTATAGAGATGTAATTTGTATTGAGTACAGAATAACCATATCCTCAACACGATAAAATGTTCACCGTTAATTTTAAAGTTTAATGATGCATTACTTTCTAAACTATGTTTCTTACTTTTAATTATTTATATGGCACAGACAAACTTTTCTTCCATTTCGTTACTTCAATAATAAATAGAACCCTAGGCCAGAACTATCATCTTATATTTAGTATGCATTCTACAATTGATTACATGATTTCACATGAGATGAAATCTCTTCAATAATCGATATCTATAAAGGGCCAACACACAATCTATAAACCCTCTTAAAAGGAACAACTTCGTATTTCTTGGTCACAACACCTTACATGTACTGTTTTAAATGTAATGTATAATTTAATATTAGGTTAAATAAGTAAATAAAATACGTTTTCAATTACTTAAAAAGAAAACATACGCACTTAATTTGGAATAATAGTGGTAACATATAAGATGGTGAATAAATGTTAAAATATTTAACAAAAATCTGATGTGTTGCACTCACATGACTTTCTCTACTCTTGTACTAACCATTCTTACAAACTCTTATTCGAATATCTTCTTCGTGTTAGATAAGAAAAAAATTTGTACAAATTATCTTATTGCTTATTTCCTTGTAGGTGCAAGGGGAATGTTAGAATACAGTAAACTTTGTGTGATAGTCAAATCTTTTAAAGCTTTGAGATTCCGTTCTCTTTGCACGCTTAACATAATATAAAACATGAACTATGTTCCATTTGACGAAAGTTTTAAGCTTTCCGAAACTGACACAAATAACAAGGAATATCTCCGAAATGGTTCACTATACAAAAACAAAATTATTTAGACATAAATTGTGTTTTACGGAGATCTGTATTTTTTGTAAAGAAAGATTTTGTCTATCTCTTACGGTTTAAGAGTTATTCAAAAGTCATCCAGAGTAAACAGGACTACATAGGCTATAGCCAGAAAATTCAAGATATACATTTCATGTGTAATCAAAGTATCTCAAACATACGGCATTTTAATCAAAATCGTTAGAGCCATTTGCAAGAAAATCAAAATTTTTGAAAGATTTTCCATGTAAAGTTTAGTTTAAGGGGGGAGCTATTTTCTTCAAAATCTTCTTAAATATCAATTTGGTTTTTAACCAACTTTTCGTTTTTGAGTTATGCTGTCCACAAACTGACAGACACACAAACTGACAGACCTTTCTCTAAAAATGCTTTTTTTTTTTTTTTTTTTAAATTCAGAGGGTCTCAAATATATATTTCCGGTGAAATCTCGACATCGAATTTTTGGGTGGAATACAATACTTCCTTCTACTTACCAGTAGAGAAAGTAAAAATGCATCAATAAAATTTGACAAAAATCTTATTTGGTTTTATTTTTTTAACTTAAGTATACTTCTAAAGCTTAACTGAATTTCTTACACAAAAAAATTTTAAAGTTACAAACGGCTGTTAATCGATCCTGTGCCATTTGGATACAACATCGCATTGAAGTTTAAATTATTTTTCTGAGTGCGTTCATTTCAACATTTTTCATACTCAATGGCTCCTTGGATCACAGTTTATAGCACAAAATCTTAAATGTTTTCAGGATATCTTCAGGAATTGCGCGTTAAAAAGTGTTGTGCACCCTTTAAACTATTAACTATTTAACTTGAAGTTTATTATTTCCCATAATTCAATATGTGTATACAAAACTCCTTTAACTTAAACTAATTAAAATTTACAAACACTTGCACAAGGCTTTATGTTAGTATAGCTGACAATTAAAAATAATTAGAGGGAAGCAATAAACTGTAAAGTACTAGTAGAGATTAATATTACCATATTAAAACGTTATTAATTATGAATAAAAATTAATGTGTTAACAAGGATTCGATATAGCGCTTAACACCTTGTGTGAGTTATTTAATGTTCTGAGTATACGACAAAAAGCCAAAGCAATATTAAGAGAAATGTGGATTGTTGAATTTCCACACATGCACCGCTTTAATTAACTTAATGCAATTCTAGCATCATTAACACGATTTTATTATATTAAATTAGTGAATAAGTGGATCATTAAGTCACACGTGCCTATAACAGCAATGGCCTAATATCAGTATTGGAAGTTGCCGTGGATTGTGAAGAGAAGATAAAACCATTTGTGATACTATTTTCGCTAAGCAACGAATATGCAAATCTTTCTGTACATTTGGTATCGGATGGTTAAGATATAAATTTAAAATTACATCGATAATAGGCTACATCACACTCCGTAACATCTGCTCACTTCTCTCCCAGAAAGGGAATTCATGCAAACGGCTATCTTGTTTATTCATTCAACAAATCAGGTAACAACAAATAAAATGCAGACAGAGAATTTTAACCTCTCATTACATATGAAGATGCTCTCGCTAGTGTCAGTTATACATGGCGAATTATTTTCATATTTATTTCCTACAATATGTAATGCTAAGATTGCCTAAAATGTTGTACCCAACTCGTGGATAATGTTAATATGACACTCGTGCTATAGTAATAAAGATTACGTAGCCTTTTTTGTATATTAACGTCCTATGACGTAATATCGTATCGGACGATATGTGTGAAATGATGCTCAAATGAGTCTGAAGTCCATAGAGCTTAAAGTTACCAAACATTGACTTCTCAGAATACGACAAAACCTCGGGAAAAAGCCTTGTCCGGATCTCACCCGAACCGAGATTCGAACTCGGGATCTCTTAAATGTGAGACAGACCAGCTAACATCGCACCTCGGAGGTAGGCTATTACACAGTTGTTGATTAAATTACTGTTATTTTGTTAACATCTAAGTATTTGCCTTTGATGATAGTTGTAGTAATTTCCAGCTATAAAAGTTTGTCTATAGTAGATTTATTAACTTGTTCAGAAATGCTACTTTTGTTTATAAAATAATTCCATATGTATTTGTTCTCTAAAAGTTTAACAGGTGCAATTTTTTACTGCAGTAACCCTCGTAACTGTAGGTAAGAGCATTCTAACCCCTAGTTTAGCGTGTCCCTACATCGATTATTAATCGACAACGTTTGAATCGACCGCACATAAACCCCTGAGAGAAAGCGTTACATACATTGTAAGGTTTTGCTAGCAGAACATCGATGTGTATGGGTATTTTTGACATGAACAGCTGAATGTATTTCTTGGGTTACAACTTTGTTATTGCAACAAAAATGTCTGTTCTGAGGCACCGTAAATGTGGGCAATTTGCAGCACGTTGTGTGGATTTGTTTCTCTCGAGAATTTATTTACTCGCACATTGTGTATTATTTTCATAAACATATATTGTCTTAACATAGCACGCAATTAATGCAACTGCGTGTATAAATTTTGTTAAGCATTTGGAGAGTAAAAACGCTTATTAACATAGGTATATATGATCTAAGATGTATCGGGGAATCTCAAAACGTATTTCCACTGAAATTTTGGTATCGAAATTTTGGGTGAAATACAATACTTCCTTTCCTTTTTTTTACTATAAGTAAGCAGTAACTGCAATTTTGCGAGATATAGGAGAACTGATTAAATATAAAACATAAAATTACTTTCAAGTGATATCATGACGATATGTTCTTATCTGACCACACAGAGCTGTAAGGGCATCACGGACCTGGGCAGTGCTCCACATTAACGAGTGCAAATGAGCCCAAAGTGGGCTCAAAATAAGTATAATGCTATTAGCTATTTCAATATAGACTACCAGATGAAACGGTAATATTTCTGTTGCATCATTTCTCACTGCGTTAGTTTAAAAGTTGAACACTACCAAATACAGATACCTTATACGTGCTGTATTTTGTTTACTTGATTTATATTACAATAAATGTGGCAATATCCTTTTGTAATATTAAATTTCCAAACCTTATATTACAAAACTGGGATACTTAGCTAAAGAAAACATCATCATTTCATTGTATTGCATATTTGATAATTGAATTTTACCATTTAAAATAATATGTTTACTTTCTCTAGTACGTGTAGTAAAGTAGAAGAAGTATTGTATTCCACTCAAAAATTCGATTTCGAGATTTCACCAGAAATATATTGTAAGGCCCCCTAAATCCAACAAAAGAATTTTTAGAAAAAGCTCCGCGTTTGTTCGTGTGCCTGTGGAAAGCGGAACTCAAAAACGAAAAGTCGGTTAAAAACCAAAGTTGGTATTTAAGTTTAATGTCTTTCAAGGATGCAACAGGAAGATTTTGAAGAAAATTTCTCCACCCTAATCTATCCTTTACATGGAAAATTTTTCGAAAATTTTGATTTTCTTGAAAATGGCTCTAACGATCTTAATTAAAATGTCATATGTTTGAGATATTTTTATGACAAATGAAATGTATATCTTGAATTTTCTGGCTATAGCCCCTGTAGTTGTATTTACTCTGGACGACTTTTGCATAACTGGTAAACCGTAAGAGATAGACCAGATATTACTATGCAAAAATGTAGATCTTGCTAAAATACACAATTGATGTCTAAATACATTTTTTGAACCATTTAGGAGATATTCCTTGTATTTGTGTGAGATTTGGAGACCTTATACTTCTGTCAAATGGAACATCGCCATTAATTTTTTCTATCTTACTCGTGCAAGGAGAAGGGAATTTGAAAGCTTGAAAAGATTTGACTATCGCACAAAGCCTACTGTATTGTAATATTCCCCTTGCACCTACAAGGAAATAAGCAATAAGATAATTTGTACAAATGTTTATCTCAACTAACATGAAGAACATATAGGAATAAGAGTTTGTAAGAATGGTTAGTACAAGAGTAGAGAAAGTCATGAGTGCAATGCATCAGATTTTATCTTTTCATTTGTTAACATTTACCTTTGATTTACATTTATTCATGTAGCAGCTAAGAATGAACTACTCATTGATTTTTAGCATAAAAAAAAACTGGGTTAGGTAGCAGATCGCCAACGAAAAATTGATTTTCCTGTAATCACTGCTCGTAACTTAACTGTGCGTTATGTGCATGAACTAAATTAGTTCCTCTTTTTAAATTTGTTGTCGTTTAAACAATGAAGTCATAGAATAAATTGTAAATTACAATTGCTTAAAACTATTAAAAAATTATTATATAACGTGATGTAAATTTACTGCTTTTACAAACTTTACTATACTATGGCACGCAGGTGGATATCCCAAGACCATGGAGAGATCAGCAGGAATGTCGAAAGGACACTAAAATTATGTGTTGAACTCTTAGGAAGGATTTAGTGTGCTTGAATCTGGGCTGGGGATCCTTTGCAAGGAGTTACGAATGCGTAACTGCAGTTCAACGTAACAGTTCATTTTACATGGGTCCTTCACTTCCTTTACCACAGGCACATTTGATTTCTAACTCAGGACGTTCGGCTTTTATGGATGGCCAGTTCATTGCATATCGCGCAAACGAGCATGGTGCCTGTGAAAGAGTTACAAAAATTGGTTCAGAAATTAAGAGTAGGAGCGGCATATGTGCCTATGTAATTACGCAATTTAAGTCGTACTTCATGTAGTGAATGACAATTGAATTAGGCTTAGTTTGAAGTGAATCTAAGATAAATGAGACAAAACTACCAGCCTAAGTGTTTACTACTAAGTGAATTCCGTTGTGACGCATTGGACAGAAAAGCAATGATTCTGCGTACATTGTGTGAGGAGGAAATCTGCGTTTTGAGCGCTTTTTTCCAGGCCTATTAACAAATGTATGTGAGCAGCGGAATTCCCAGCTACGCACGTTACAAAGAAATTGCCTTTTCCTCGAATGCTATAATATTGAGCTCCGAAAGCGACCCTGCTACTAGGCTTGTTTTCATTAGGAAAGCTGTTCTTCGTCCTTTTTCTGAATACAATATTCTTGCACTCGGAAAGCGTCACGGACTCTTTGATCACTTGGCCATAGAGGGACGATTTTTGTTTCTTTCCAAAAAGTAAAGAGGAAAGATCGCCAGAGAAATAGCGGGGATCCCAATATACATGCTTAGAACTGGTGCACGGCTTTTGCACAAAGGATCCAACATTAGTTTCTCATGGAAATCCAGTATTAACTCGATGGAGGATGCCGGTGATGCGATTATGGAGTGGCGGCGCCGTGGCCGAGCGGTTAGCGCGCTCGACTACCACCTAGGCGGCCCGGGTTCGATCCCAGGGACCCGCATGTGGTATTCGTGGTGGACGAAGCGGCGTCTGGGCGGGTTTTCTCCGGGTTCTCCGGTTTCCCCCGCCATCTCATTCCACCGGTGCTCCATCTTCATTCCATGTATCATCAGTGTCACCGCCTGTGGTGCCGTAGTAGTAAAAGCGGGCGTTAAACACTACACACTACGATTATGGAGTTTGTACTATTGGCACACAGCAGCGCGTGAACCTTGCATTCGGGAGGTGCCCGGTTCTATTCTTGTCGACCACCCGCTCAGATTTTGGCTCTTTGGTAGATTTTCCTGGTCGGTAGGTAATGCTATGGTAGTTTTTTGCCCATCACTATTTTATTTCCATAATTTCATTTTCATTGCGTTTCCTTCTCCTGAATCAGGTGTTCATCTAAAGTTCGTGGTGCATGGCGGTGCCGGACACATAGCGCGTGAAACCGAAATTATAATGTCAATATATATATATATATATATATATATATATATATATATATATATATATATATATATATATTTGATAATAGAAAGAAACAAACGGAGATTCTAGTCAATAGTTAAGGGGAAGACGTAATAAAGCTGAATATGTTAAAGTCTCAAGAATGGAAGCCTAGGCAGATTTAAATGAGTGATAAGGTTACAATTGTTGCTTGTACGAAGCCATAGTGATTCCGTATTTTACCATGACGTTCTCTAAAGTTAGCCAATGGAAATCGCTCCCTTCGTGTCGCTCACGCAAAAACAAATGCAACGCAACACACACTCGTCTGGAATCGAGTCGACATAACGCACGTGCAACTTGGGAGTTGTACGTAAGCTAGCGCGTATACATAATTCGGCGGTTGCTAAAGGGTGACAAAGTTAAAGTGTTATAACGTTGTAGTTGAAGTTACTAAGTTACATTCTATTTAAATATCGTCGGCAGTTCTCTACAAATCTAGAAATTTACAAATAAAGTAATATGTTGGTTAATTCTTCGTTTGGTTCCATTCCTACCGTTACTCACGCATACGCTGTAGATTAGGACCTCTTGCTAGAGCTAGTCCTGACACCAAACACGAGATTTTATAGGTCTTAAAGGCGACGTCTTCGACGGAGAGGAACGTTTGCGTCACGCGGATGCTTGCCCAAAAGAAAGAGTACTGTGTCGTTCATCGCCCTTTCTAGGTAGCTCAATTAGTGCAATGGGTCCTTGAGCCTAGAGCTGTTAGTGACTTCTGCGCGTCTCTGTGACTAGTGTGCCTTGCGGCGTGTAGGCTTTTGTGATTCCTTCACTTCATCCCTTCATTCTGGGAGGTGTTGGCCACAATGGTCTATATAGGTCGCATTGAGTGAGGTGTTCCCCTACACGAATGCCTATTAGAACCTGTAATTAAAAAGTGAGGTGCTGATGATGGTGTTAGTGACACTAAGAACTGGCCACGATGAAATGAAATGTCTAAAATCTTTCATTAAGCCAACACATGTGCTAAACCTAAAAATCCATAATTTCTATTAGAGCGACTCGAAACTTATTACCATGGGGTAATTTAATATTAGCATACCATACAAACTTTTAATCAGATATCTGCAATTCTTTCAGAAATTTTGTTTTTCTTCTGAATTTAAATAATTGCGTTAATTAAGGGCAGGTTGTAAGCTGGTTTGGGTCAAAAATACGCATTTTGTGTTTTTTTGCTGATTTTGCAAGTTTAACCCCTATTTTATCATAATATGGTCTTTTAACCTCTAAAAACTTACCATAAGTCTTTAAAATAAGTTTAACTGTTCAAGGACGGATATGAATAAAACATATTCTATTCGTTAATTTTTTAATAAAAATATGGAAATAATATCTATGCGATATAAAAAGTTAGTACGTTTAAAAAAGCATTGATTTATATCTGATATTCATCTCATAAGATTTGAAAGTGGTTTCGTAAATCAAATGCAACAAATATATAATCAAACCACCAGTGGAACACAATGTACGTCTGAGTGTTAAAACGGTGGCACCGCCCGCATGAAGTGCAAGAAGCTAAACCCAACCTCCCCTCTTGCACAAGAGTTGGACATTGCTGGAGTAGACGGAGAGACGAGTATCGTTTTGTTTTTGTATATTTTATACTTGAGGTAGCCTCTTTATAAGGGAGATAGTTAAATAAATATATAAATAAATTAATGAATAAATAAATAAGTAAATAAATAAACAAGTAAGCTCCACAGTGCTTGAGTTCGGCTAAGCCTACAAGTGGCAACCCTCCCCATGGGTTGGAGATCTCCACAGTCAGGGTGAAGGCAGTTCTCCTAAGGGGAGAAACGGAACGGGCACTGCTTACGTCATCAAGTGGAGAAGAGGGATTAAATTCTGATACCATGCATGGGAAATTACCTAATTAATTGGTGAAGTATAAGCCGAATTAGCTATTTGAAGTACCGCAACTCCTCGTATTCAGATGTTTCTGGTCTTAAATTCCATGTATCTAATTGGCCGTTTTCCCTCAGCAACAAGATCAATGTAACATTATTTTCAGTATTAACGCGCAAAAGTTCACCCACAGAGTAAAAGAAATATAAGTAAAATAGGCGACGTAGCAAAACGAATTATTGTCAACAAAGAATCGTTTGCCCAAAAAAAAAAAAAAAAAAAAAAAAAAAAGTATGTCAAATATTTGGGGCCATCTAGCTTCTTGACGAACGAGTATAAATTGTTTGAACAATGCTATAATGTCCTTTTATTTAAATTCGAATGAATTTAGTTACAATTTAATGTTAATGTGTCATTGCAAAATCTTTCATATAGTAATACTGAATTCTTCGCAGTCAATATAAGAAGTAATTGCTGATGTTTACAAGCGTGCACAAGCAGCGTAAATTCTTTAAATTTTCCTGTTTGAAAGAATTCTAATACTTATTCAGAATCCTGCTAGCTAATGGTCGAACTATGTGATCTTTACACAAGTTAAGCGTCTTTGGGTGAAAGAAGTTACTTTATAAATGAATACAATTGATAAGCTTTCATGACTTTGAATATTATTTGTGATTTTAAACAACGTACTTATATTATCTACAAATGCAAATTAATGAACATGAAACTTTAGTAACAATTCTCCACGGTTATAACTTGTATTTACATATATTAATTTTCACATACTTACGGTGGTTGACTAGTAGTTAATTCCTCCTTGACGTCAAAGTTCACAATATTTTCGCGTCGTAATCTATAAGCAATGTATTTATGGAAACCTGCAGATCTAATTTTCCATTTGAGCGACTTTGTATGACTTTATGTTAATATGATATGACGAGTGAGTGAGTGAGTGAGTGGTGTTTAAGGGCCCGTCGACAGCTAGGTCATTTGGGCCCCAAGTCAATTTTAAAGGATAAAACACTCGCTAACTTCTGGTTAAGAACTAAGCTAAAATACAAAACTAAAAAATGCTAAAACGGTTAAAATACTAAAAAGGTTAATGGTAAAACCGTTAAAACACCAAAAAGATTAAAACGCTAAAAAGGTTTAAAATACTAAACAGTAAAACTGATATGACGATCCTACAACTTCGATCATTTCTCCATTTATTTAAGAGTTATTGATGCTTTTGTTCTGGATTTTATTAATTTAATTATGTTAATTTACAATGACTCACGTATTAAAAGCTTTTGTGCATTCTACTAAAGTTGTAACATAATTATAAGAGCTTTTCAAAATTCAAACGAAACTGATACAAATGAAGGAAAAGTGCTTTGCATTTGTAGATTTTATGAATATATTGATATGAAAATAATTAGTAAAAAATTAACTAAATTATAACATTTAAAATCGGCTACCTACGTACTTAAGTCCTATGTAATTCTAAATGAAGAAGTTAATTGGTAAACATTTGGAACAAGTCCTCTATATTCTGGGTGACTTTCATATAACTCGTAAATCCTAAAAGATTGGCAAAATATTACTACACAAACAAAGCAGATGTCGTTAAAACAATTTATGACAAGTAAACATGTTTTGGAACGATTTCCGAAATATACCTTGCTATTTGTTTGTATTTTGCAATACTTACACAGTCTCAAAAAGGAATACGTTATTAGTTTTTTAACCCTTGGCCATGCAAAGAGAAGGGAATTTCAATTGCATCACATAAACCTTAAGAGTTAACTAACGCTTGACGTCTACCGTATTCCCACATTACCGTTGCTTCTATCTAAAAATCAGCAATGATATAATTTCTGCATGTGTCATGTTCATGAAATAGATGAATAGCTGTTTGCAAAGATAGTTTATACAAGAGTAGAGAAAGTCATGTGACTGCATCACATCAGATTTTTTACTTTCTCTACTGGTAAGTAGGGGAAGTATTGTATTCCACCCAAAACTTCG
Organism: Tenodera sinensis; assembly: GCA_030765045.1. Taxonomy (NCBI): domain Eukaryota; kingdom Metazoa; phylum Arthropoda; class Insecta; order Mantodea; family Mantidae; genus Tenodera; species Tenodera sinensis. The sequence goes on along the minus strand of CM060967.1, from coordinate 157,581,405 downwards.
ATGTCGAGATTTCACCGGAAATATATGTTTTGAGACCCCCTGAATCCAAAAAAAGCATTTTTAGAAAAAGGTCCGTGTGTGTGTCTGTGTGTCAGTCTGTCAGTCTGTCAGCCTGTGGACAGCATAGCTCAAAAACGAAAAGTCGGTTAAAAACCAAAATTGGTATTTAAGTTTAATGTCGTTCAAGGATGCGACACGAACATTTTGAGGAAAATAGCCCCACCCTAAAGTACCCTTTACATAGAAAATTTTTCGAAAATTTTGATTTTCTTGAAAATGGCTCTAACGATTTTGGTTAAAATGTCTTATGTTTGAGATATTTTGATGACAAATGAAATGTATATCTTGAATTTTCTGGCTATAGCCCCTGTAGTCGTATGTAGTTTGGACAACTTTTGCATAACTGGTAAACCGTTAGAGATAGACCAAATCATACTATACAAAAAATGTAGATCTTGCTAAAATACACAATTTATGTCTCAATAAATTTTCTTGTAGGGTGAACCATTTCGGAGATATTCATTGTTATGTGTGTGAGTTTCTGAAAACTTAGAACTTTCGTGAAATGGGTCATCGTTATTAATTTTTTTATATGCTACGTGTGCAAAGAGAACGGAATCTCAAAGCTTTAAAAGATTTGATTATCGCACAAAGCCTACTGTATTCTAACATTCCCTTTGCACCTACAACGAAATAAGCAATAAGATAATTTGTACAAATGTTTGTCTCAACTAACAAGAAAGAAGATATAGGAATAAGAATTTGTAAGAATGGTTAGTACAAGAGTAGAGAAAGTCATGTGACTGCATCACATCAGATTTTTTTTTCATGAATTATACTTTTTGTCAAAGCAGTAGTTGAAATTGGATTCATCCTACTTCTCATTAACTTATGCAAGAAAGGAACATGAAACATACTTTAAATTATTATTTGTTGTTTTTAAGGGCGCTGTGAATTGCCAGGATCACATCAGCGTCGCCGATGTGCCGGAATTTTGTCTCACAGGAGTTATTTTACATGTCAGTAAATCTACTGAATGAAGTCGTTTTTAGGCACACAAACACCATCGGTTTGGACCGGATTTGAACCTACAACCTTAGGATCAGTAGGCCAGCGTCCAACCACCCAGACATATATTGTATATGTGGCATACACTAGCATGCATGGATATTAAATTTGGTGAGGTTATCTGAAACAGACTTTTACTTTACCTGCGTGAAGACATTAAGCATATAGAGCACAGTGGAAAACCAGATTGACATTTTTTCTTAATTTCTCCCTTAGGGCAAAAATGGCTTTTGTTTTGTGGGTTGTATACAGTTAAAGCATTCGTTATAATTAGCCATTCATTACGCGCATTCAGCTACTTCGCAACATACAAAAACAGAGGAGGGGTACGCATTGTTAACCTGTGTTTAAACACACATGCTTAATGAGAGGAGGGAGAAAGACTCATTTTCACCTCTTTTATCTTATTTTAAAACACACATCTCTATTACATAATTTATACATACCATTTTTAAGAGATTAACCGTTACGCATTCTGATGTAGATTCAACTGGGATACTGAATCGATAGTCAGATATTTTACCAGCAGCTACGGATTTTGTTTCTAAAAATGGTTTACTCATTTATTTATGGGCTCAAAAGGATATTGCCACTCAAAACCATGTCAGATTGAGTCGAATACGATACTTTTATCCATGTAAGTGGGTGGCACAAAGAAAATTTTGATGTGGTGCATCCATATAACTGTCTTCTTACCCTTAAGTTATTATTACTTCTGTCTGCTTATTTTTATGGCTGGCACAACATTTAATGGCGGGTGGTTCAATCAGCGGCTTCTCACGTCTTGCGGTGATATTATAATTAAACACGAGAAATCACGCTGTAAAGGCGGTGATATAAATATATTTGCGCCCACAAAATTTATTCACACAACAGTAAAGAGAATAGTTGTGGTCGGGTTTCAGCCGCCATTGTCGAGACAATTTTTGGCCACGCATTTACAGATTTTGTTGTAGATATACGAAAAAGGATAACGCCTGATTTTTTTAAAAAAAATCTGATGTGTTGCACTCACATGACTTTCTCTACGAGTACTTCTATCTTCTTCGTATATTGAAATAAATATTTGTTCAAATTATCTTATTGCTTATTTCCTTGTATGTGCAAGGGCAATATGGGAATATAGTAGGCTTTGAGCGATAGTTCACATACTGACACACACACACATCTACACACACTTAAAACTTAACTACTAACGCCTGTCTCAGTCGACTTGACTCGCGTCATAGAAAACTAGCTCCTCTCTCCGTCTCGACTCCCTTACATAGGCAACAATAACGTAGCACGGATTTTTCTAGAAATCCACCCTGCTCATAAACAAGCCTGGCCGCCAAAAGAGCTTCTCGATCAGTTTGGACACGCCCATAGTTGTCTTTGTTCTGGCGGCTCCATTTTATTTACAAGCAGTGGTGCGAGATAGCTTGACCTTCAGTCTTCAGAAATGAAACATTCGAAATCAAGGTCCTTTTCACTGCACTTAAATCCCTTTGTGAGCGCTTATCCAACGTTTCATATTACACAAAAAGTTTTAAAAATGTGATGATGCTGACGGTGAATATGATAATGGCCTTAATAATAATAATAATAATAATAATAATAATAATAATAATAATAATAATAATAATAATAATAATAATAATAATAATAATAATAATAATAATAATAATAATAATAATAATAATAATAATAATAATAATAATAATAATAATAATAATAATAATAATAATAATAATAATAATAAATATTTTATTCGATTTGGAATATTGTATAATTCCTTTAAACTTAGGGCGTGATTTCAGTACTTTGTAGTTTCTGAGGTTCCAGGGCCAATGAATTCCAACGCAGCTGCATACGTAAGCATATTTGCAACGAAGTGTTAACCTTTTCAAACACTCAATTTAATTAGAAAAGCCTAGGTGTATTCACGTGTCTGCTCGGGTGGCCTAAGGGTTCCTCATCTGTTTTTGTTACATTGATCTCGAGTGTGGTGCCTGTAGGCAATAGGCCAGCTTCCTGGACCCTGAGAATACCTTGGGGCGATCGCAGCGGACGCTGCTGCTTGGATATTAAAGTTGAAAAGTCCTTTTTCTTTTGTATAATGCTTTGCTTCAACATGCATTGCTAAAAAACCGGATATGTTCACCCATATGACTTTCTCCATTCATTCTTGTGTAAAATTTTATTAAAAACGTTTATTCTTCCATCCACTTCATGTTAATCGAGATAGACGTAATGGTCTTATTGCATATTTGGCTATAGGTATAACGAGAATACGTTAGAATTTAAGAGATGGTCAGATCTTTTAATAGTTGGTTGCTAATTGATGGCTCTTATTTGATAAAAAATACAAACATTCAAACAGGTGACAAAGAACATTTCGGAAAGAGTTATCTCCACAAAAAAATATATTCGACATTAATCGTGTACTTTAACAAGATCTATACATTTTGCTCAGTAAGCTTTTATCTATCTCTTATCATTTAAGAGTTATGCAAAGGTCATTCAGAATGAAAGTTTTAGAATCTGTTCCCTGAAGCTTCAAGATGTGCATTTCATTTATCTTATGTCTTAAACATATAGTATTTTATTCCAAGTTCTCGGAATTTTTTTGAGAAAATAAAAATTTTTGAAAATTTTTCCATGCATAGGGCAAGTTGGGGTGGGGCATTTTCTTAAAAATTATCGTGTTACATCCTTGCTAAACCTAAATACCAAGTTTAGCATTTAACAAACTTTACATCTTTTGTAACACTGTTCACACACACACACACGGACATTTTTTGAATATATCTTTTGGATTCAGGGTACTTCAAAACGTGTATTTTCAGTAAAATGTCGATATAGAATGTTTGCCTATGTACTATGTATCTGGTAGAAAAAGTAAAAAAATGTAATGAAATGAACGACTGAAATGACACAAATCAACAAAGACGATTCATAAATCCAATTCATTTCAATACAATCCAGTACAATCCATTTCATTCTAATCATCCCTCACCACTACCTCATATTGAGACAAAGGAACTCAGAGGATAAATTTGATTGGTATCAAATGAAAGAAAGAAAAAGTAAAGCTGCACGATCCTAAATCTTAATCTCCTAATCTTTATTTTATATATTTGAAACAGATTTAATGAGTGAATTTTCCTCCATTATTCCTTACCAAGGTTAAACGTACAACCTCCAACCTTACTTGCAACCCAGCTGACCGTGTTGTTCAGTGGATCGATTTTGAAAGGCATCACCTACGAGCAGAGATTTGTGCCGATTGCACTGCCTGGCTGTTGGTGCATTGGTCTTGGCTGCATGGCTGTTGATGTGGGATTGTGGCTAGCCTTCCCTGCCGAAACTACCACCTGTTGAAGCTGGCTCCATCTGCGCTCGCTCTCCTGTCATCTGTTTTCACTCACTCTATCATCTACCTATAGTGGCTAATAGAAAGTGTTGTATTCCATCTAAATATTCCATATTGACCATCCCACTACCAAGGTTAATCTTTGCAGCGCTCGTAACGCCGCCAGGGGACATCTTATTACTGATCAGCCTAAAGAAATGGTCTGATCCTCAAAATTTGACCACGGCACCAAAAGGGACAAAAGGTTAGGGCCGTCAAACTATATTGCACTTGGTGCTTGGATTCAATATTAGATGAAAAACAAAACTTGGAGGAGTCATTTTACGATAGACTTTGCATTCATAATATAAAAAATCTGATGTGTTGCATATACATGCTTTTTATACTCCTGTACTAACCATTATTACAAACTCTTATTGCTATATCTTCTTTCTGTTAGTTGAGATAAACATTTGTACAAATTATCATACCTCCTCTTGTAGGTGTAAGAGGAATATTAGAATAGAGTAGACTTTGAGCGATAGTCAAATATTTTAAAGCTATGAGATCCCGCTTTCTTTGCACGCTTAAGATATAAAAAATGGACGATGTTCCATTTCACGAACGTTTAAAGTTTTCCGAAAATGACACAAATAACAAGGAATATCTCCGAAATGGTTCTCTAGCCCCCCCCCCCAAAAAAAGACATAAATTGTGTGGTTTAGTGAGACTTTCATTTTTGTATAGTAAGATTTTGTCTATCTCTTACGGTTTACGAGTTATTCAAAAGTCATCCAGAGTAAACAGGACTACTAGCTAGTACATTCAAAATATACATTTCTTTTGTCATAAAAGTATCTCAAACATATGGAATTTTAATCAAAATCGTTAGCCATTTTCAAGAAAATCAAAAATTTCAAAAAATGTTCCACGTAAAGGGTAGTTTAGGGTGGGGCTATTTTCTTCGTGTCACATCATTGAAAGACATTAAACTTAAATACCAACTTTGGTTTTTAACCGACTTTTCGTTTTTGAGTTATGCTGTTCACAGACACACAGATACACACACACACACACACGGACGGACGGACGGACGGACCTTATTCTATTTTTTTTTTTTTTTTATTCAGGGGGTCTCAAAACATATTTCCGGTGAAATCTGGACATCAAATTTTTGGGTGGAACACAATACTTCCCCTACTTACCAGTAGAGAAAGTAAAAATAAAATAAGAAGAGGTCTCATCCAAAGTCTAACAGGAGAAACAAAGTTGAAAATACATTGTGAGAAAGAATTAATAGAACTATTTATTAATGCACGTTGACAAAACTACTCTTTGCATACGCTCAAGCCTTAATTAAAGCACCAAAGAGTACTGGAACCCTGTGTTTCCAGTTAAATAGAATTGCAAAGAATATAAAAAGACATTGACATATAAAACAACTCAAATGCACCACAATATGAATTCTGGAATTTTTAAATATATAATATTCCGTATTTATGCCATTTTATATAATAATTTTATTATTTGTAATAAAAGATTGACTGATTTAAAAATCTAGAAATGAATGTGTTTTTTGGTATTAACTACAATTAAATTTATTATATTTATACTTAAATAGAAGTTAACTTATACTAGATCAATTGAATCATGTATTACTTTCTCTACTGGTAAGTAGGGGAAGTATTGTATTCCACCCAAAAATTTGAAGTCGAGATTTCACCGGAAATACATGTTTTGAGGCCCGCTGAATCCAAAAAAAGCATTTTTAGAAAAAGGTCCGTGTGTGTGTCTGTGTGTCTGTCAGTCTGTGGACAGCATAGCTCAAAAACGAAAAGTCGGTTAAAAACCAAAGTTGGTATTTAAGTTTAATGTCGTTCAAGGACGTGACACGAAGATTTTGAAGAAAATAGCCCCACCCTAAACTACCCTTTACATGAAAAATTTTTCGAAAATTTTTATTTTCTTGAAAATGGCTCTAACGATTTTGATTAAAATGTCATATGTTTGAGATATTTTTATGACAAATGAAATGTATATCTTGAATTTTCTGGCTATAGCCCCTGTAGTCGTATTTACTCTGGACGACTTTTACATAACTGGTAAACCGTTAGAGATAGACCAAATTATACTATACAAAAAATATAGATCTTGCTAAAATACACAATTTATGTCTCAATAAATTTTCTTGTAGGGTGAACCATTTCAGAGATATACCTTGTTATGTGTGTGAGTTTCGGAAAACTTGGAACTTTCGTGAAATGGGTCATCGTTGTTCATTTTTTTATATGTTACGTGTGCAAAGAGAACGGAATCTCAAAGGTCAAAAAGATTTGACTGCCGCACAAAGCCTGCTGTATTCTAATATCTCCCTTGCACCTACAAGGAAATAAGCAATAAGATAATTTGTACGAATGTTTATTTTAACTAACACGAAGAAGATATAGGAATAAGAGTTTGTAAGAATGGTTAGTACAAGAGTAGAGAAAGTCGTGTGAGTGCAACACATCAATTTTTTTTTTTCCCCACACGCCACTATGCCGTAACAAGTTAGAATGAAAGTTAGCTATATTATATCGGTATGCTGTAAGAAATTGAAGCTGGTACAGCATACGCAACCTCGACAAGCTCTCTTTGTTAAATTCTTGCAACTTGATTTTTTACACAAGTCTGTAACGCACTGAGAATTACAGTCATGTGAATAATAGCATTGCGAAATTTCACTTACCCTTCGGAAGTGTTTCGTCTAGGAAGTTAACGGAAAAACTAGATTGGAACTACTTCAAAAGAGTTCGTTAACCTCGCCTCTGCACAATTCAACTCACAGGTTTCTTCTCTCTGTAAATGACGTGTGTGTAGACATCGTTCACAATGTTTGACGTAGATGGCAGCATTTATAAAGGAACTAATTTTATGAAGGTGGTACAATTTAGGCGACGGTACAAATTACGCAACCTTCTCCTACACATTGTAACTCGCTATGAGGGTATGTTATCTCAAAATGGTTTTACTGGAAGAATTGTGAAACAGTTGGAGAATTGCATGTCTTGATCGCATGTTGCCATAGTAGCTCAGTTGTTTAGAGGAACCCGACGGAAACAGGAAGATTCGTGGTTAAAATCTTAGCATTGAATTTTTCGCTCTGATTCTACATTTTCAACCTTGTCTTTCACAGCAGGAATATCTCGACGGTATTGAGATTATCCTGACGCGTACACTTCATCAAATATATTATCAATAGGGTTAAAATCTCCTTCATTGCTGTGATTATATTAATTTGCATTCTACGGTTCAAAAATAGTTTATAGTCCTGCATCCTTATGGGCTTTAGGATTTATTTTACTTTTTACAGTAGCTAGTGAGAAAGAACAATCCATTATTAGAAATATATAGATTATATTTAATAAAATCAACTAAACCACAAACAACGTGAGTTAAGTTAAAACGAAGGGCAAAAATGAAAAAAGAATACAACGCGTTCTGGCTTAAACGTTTATGTTTTATACCTACTTAAAGGAAACAACTATTACAAACTAAGAAGCACAATTACTATTTTTAGTTACCAGAATAATAAGGTATCTTGCATTGTAACTAAATGTGGAATAAACAGAAGTAAAAATAAAATAGCATAATTAATTTTTATGATTTAGGAGAAGGTTGTAAAAGAAGTCGAAATTTTTTCTGTATAACAGTTTAAAAAAGAGAATAAAACTAGCTAATTTTGTTTTAACTCAATTATTTAATACAAGAAAATTAAAATTGCTTGTTACTTTCTCTAGTAGTAAGTAGAAGTATTGTATTCCACCCAAAAAATTCGATGTCGAGATTTCACCGGAAATATATGTTTCGAGACCCCCTGAATCCAAAGTAAGCATTTTTAGAAAAAGGTCCTTGTGTGTGTGTGTGTGTGTGTGTGTGTGTGTGTGTGTGTGTGTGTGTGTGTGTGTGTGTGTGTGTGTGTGTGCGCGCGCGCGCGCCTGCCTGTCTGTCAGTCTGTGGACAGCATAACTCAAAAACGAAAAGTCCGTTAAAAATCAAAGTTGGTATTTAAGTTTAGTCTTTCAGGAATGCGACACGAAGATTTTGAAGAAAATAGCCCCACCCTAAACTACCCTTTACATGGAAAATGTTTCGAAAATTTTGATTTTCTTGAAAATGGCTCTAACGATTTTGATTAAAATGCCATACGTTTGAGATATTTTGATGACAAATGAAATGTATATGTTGAATTTTCTGGCTATAGCCCCTGTAGTCGTATCTATCAGGAAGAATTTTGCATAACTGGTAAACCGTTAGAGATAGACCAAATCATACTATACAAAAAATGTAAATCTTGCTAAAATACACAATTTATGTCTAAATAAATTTTCTTGTAGGGGGAACCATTTCGGAGATATTCCTTGTTATGTGTGTGAGTTTCGGAAAAAAATCGTTCGTGAAATGGAGCATCATTGCAAATCTTTTTCTTCTTAAGCAAATGCTAAATGCTAATATCCATCTAACTGAATAATGTCTACATTAGTTTCATTGAATATGTGTGGAACTTCGATTAGAACTCCAAGAAAAGCGACCTTAGTTGTAGCAGACATGAAATTTAATGACGGGTGACAGGAGAAACTTGTCAACTCAAATCCAATCGCAGCATCGTCACTCCTTGCGGTGTTGTATAGTTAAATATGCTGTGAAATCATGCTGTAACGCCTATGATATAAATAAAATTTATTTGCGCAACATGAATGAGAATAATCTGAAAATAATTCAACAACAAAACAAAGGTGTCAATTAGGAAATAATTGAAGGTATATTAAATGAAATTGTAAAGTACCCTTTATAGCAAAAGCTAATTTGAATTTGAAAGAATTAGAGAGGAATAATTAATACCTATTTATAATGTACTGACAATAAAATTATGGAATAAAATGTGGCAAAACATGTTCATGGCGATAACATTTTCGATATTAAAAATTAAATACTGAGACACTGGATTGGACAGTAGGTCCTTATGCAGAGGCCGGGGTCCCTAACGAATAGAGATTTATACTCCCCAGTAACAGCTCGTGCAACTTCCATCTACGAGGTCAGAGACCTCCTCTGAGGATTTACACCGAAACTCCGGCCAACATTTGGAACCCTGAAACAGTCAACTAGGATGAAAGGTGAAATGGAGGGTCACAGATCAGAAGTTCAATGTGTAACAATTCAACATATTGAATTAAAAATAATATTTTGAATAATTACTAGTACAGCTAAATGTAAAGTGCTGGTTTAAAACACGTTTTGTCCAAACACTGAACAGTCAGGTATCAAACTGGATAGCTGTTACAGTTTAACATTCGCTTTCTTTCGTCCTACTGAGAGATTTATTTTACTGCCAATTTTAATTTAGGCATTTAATTTATAGGTGACAGGGATGCCCTATAAATGTCGAAACAGCGCTGAGTGAATTCTGTTATAATTGGCTAACAGTTCACGCATTGATCTTTCGTATTTCGAAGCGGTAGTTCCTATGGACACATGTATTTAGTTCTTGAAAAATATCCCACAACGTAGAAATTCAAGTGTGATAGTGATAACAGTTGCGCCATATATCGTTTATATCATTCGCAAATTACGCGTATACAACCCTATTGTTCCATATGGTTCCAAGTGAATACTGTAAACATTAGTAAAGTGATTTAAATAAAATGCACATGACATAGGAGTAGAACTTTTTAAAAGTAAACAAACCATAAACGAAATATTTGCCTTAGATGATCACAGAAACAACCATTCATGTATCGACATGACTTAAAGGAAGTAAACCTAACCACAAGATGGTTCTTGGAATATTCAATATTAATACAATTTATATCACGTGAATTTTTTATTGTTTAACCAGATGAAGATTTTTATTGCGATAACTTTCTAACTTCTATGTTGTCCCCAGTTGCATTGCAATTAAGAATGAAGTTTGCCTCAAAGTTCGTTAAAAAAACAAAAACATGTTTTATTTGTGATACCAGTGTTGGCGGTGGTGGTGGTGGCGGTGGCGGTGGCGGTGGCCGTCGCTGTTGTATTCGTCGTGGCCGTCTCCTGAGAGGTCGCTCCCGGCCAACAGTCAGCGGTGTTTGGACCTAGCGGCGACAGTAGACAATAACCACTGGCACGGCAATTTTAAATGCAATTTTCTACTCCCAGATTTGGTTTCGATACTTTCAGGAAGCATGGAAATTGAAGTGCTAAAAGATTCAAATTTCGCAATATTATTCACTAGTCTAAACCAGCAATTCAAGCAGAATATAATCGTAAACGCGAGGGCAAAGATTTATAGACTATCAAGGAGATAACAAAGGACATTTAAAAAATTCAAACGTAAAGAAAATATCGATGTACGAGTGTTTCTGAGAAAGGCAAAGGTAACTTGTAAGATTGGAGTTAATAACGTGGGAATAAAAACACAATGTTGTGTTCTTGCTTTCACATCATTATTTCCTTAAGCTATTTCTCTACATACAATAATCCTCAACTTTGGGGAAATATACGGATATATACAATTTGTTTTTTTAATATTTATGGGAAGAGCTGCTTGTACCTTTATTTTTGATACACAGTTTGTACAAGGATGATAAAGGAATGGTAAAACCTCTCAAAAATGCGTTTCATTTTAAAAAGCCATAGTAAATACGACACTTCTGGCCTTCATTTCTTATATCTATAATTTTCGCCGTTGTCATCTGTTTCAGGATGATGGTTAGCGTTTTGCGCCTAGGACGTGCAGTTGCGACTTTTAGAGGTTTCTTCCTGGCTTTATTCGGAGCTGCTCACTCAGGACCACTTCCAGGTGTTTTGAGCTTGGAGTTAGGGGATTTTCAGTGGACTTGGCGAAGTTAGATGCTTACGAACTGGAACCTTTAGTGACCCCGTCATCCGGAGTTGGTCGTCCTTCTGGTGTCTGCCCTCCCAGAAGTCACAGTAGAAGTATAATGGGCCGGATTGTTTATAAACGTGCTGCGCCCCGGTTGTGGCGGCCCTTCCTTCGTGTGTACCTTTAAATTGACAAATCTTCATCATCTGAAGGAGGAGCAAAATTAAAATTTGGAAAATCTCCACAGTATAATTCCTGATTTTCTTATTCTGATCACACCTATATTTAATTTCAATCAAGTTTTATTTATTTTATACTTCTTGGAACACATCTTATAAACTCCTCTACTAAATAGTTATGGCTCAATAAGATTTGAGGGCCTGGTCTCCAGAACTGACATCTTAAACTTTTTATTTCATGTGCATTTAATTCAGTTACTATCTATACCAAGTATGGATGAGTATTACAAAGCAATTAAAACAACATAACTGAAATAGCAGATGCTGCCACAAAAAGTTGCCCCTCGTGTTCCAGGGGCAACATGTTACCCTCTGGCTTCCCGAGTTTCGAATGCGGCGGAGGGTGGAAGCCTTTCTGTTTTCTTGTATTCTTTATTTTGGGGGGGAGGGGGTGGAGGGTAAAAATCCTTAACATGGCATCCTAAAGATGTGAACTAAAGCTATGGTTTCGTGTCGTAGATTTGCAGCAAGTAAAAGACCTCAAGCTGATAAAGTGGCCTCAGTGCAAAAATAGAGCGGTATTTCAGGTCAAATAAAGAATGGGACGCCAAGAACCACATAGGAGTTTAAGAGCGTCCATAAAGAAAATTCGATTTATTTTTATGACGAAAAAGTACGCATGTAAGTCTATATTTATTTTTAACTCGATTCTCGACAGGCCGCGGAACGTTTTACATCCTTTTGTGAATAAATTCATTCGATACATCTAGAAACTGATGCGTCAATTTTGGCTTGCATATGTGTGCTGGTTGTTAACAATAAATAACCAATTTGCCTATCTGCCACTGGATAGACGCTCGAACACATGGCGTTTCAGCTGACATTCTGTAACACGTTTATGTACACCTGACAATGAGAACTGAACTATAAATAATCAAACGTGTTCGCTCGCGTGAGTGGTGTGGGAAAGCGCCTTTGATACGCGCTACGCCCGATACTTGGTATGAAGTAGCTTGGCCCCGACCGTCTTTTGTTGTGCGCCGCGGCCGGCGTCACAATATTTTGGTATTACACTGAATAAACGTATAGATCCATACTGATACGCAGTATCATAGGCTTGAAAAATGGAAAGAAATGTGGTGTAATATTTAAATAGCTTTCTTTAACCAGTTTTCTACAACTATTCTACAAAATCTTATTTGCTACCTACTTCTGTTAATCGAGATACCATTTGCAGATGTGGTTTGCTTCCACATTTCATTGTAAATGTGAGGGATATAAGAAACTGAAGTAATAATCAAATTTCTTAAAAGCGGTTGACTAAGTGATAACTTTAAAATTAATTTCCATGCAGGACCGCAAGAAAAAATAAAATGAATAGCGATTAGGCACTTGAAAAAGATATGTGTTGCACTCACATGACTTTCTCTACTCTTGTATTAACCAATCTTACAATCTCTTATACTTCTATCTTCTTGGAATTAGTTGAGATAAACATTTGACCAAGTTATCATATTGCTTATTTCCTTGTAGGTGCAAGGGGCATATGTAAGTACAGAAGGCTTTGAGAGATAATAAACTCTTTTAAAGCTTTGAGATCCCGTCCTCTTTGCACACTTAAACATATACAAAAATTAACAACGATGTTTCATTACAGGAAAGTTTTAAGTTTTCCGAAACTGTCACAAATAACAAGGAATATCTCCGAAATGGTTCACTTAAAAATGTATTTGGGCGTAAATTGTGTGTTTTAGTGAGATCTGCATTTTTTATACAGTAAGATTTCGTCTTATCTCTTACGGTTTACGAGTTATTCAAAAGTCGTCAAGAGTAAATACGACTACAGAGGCTATAGCCAGAAAATTCAAAATATACATTTCATTTGTTAGACAAATATCTTAGACATGTGATATTTTAATCAAAATCGTTAGAGCCATTTTCAAGAAAATCAAAAGTTTTGAAAAATTTTCTATGTAAAGGGTAGTTTAGGGTGAGGATATTTTCTTCAAAATCTTCGTGTCGCATTCTTGAAATACCAACTTTGGTTTCTAGCGGACTTTTCGTTTTTGAGTTATGTTGTCCACAGACTGACAGATACTCTGACACACGCACACAAACGCGCGCGGACCTTTTTCTAAAAATACTTTTTTTGGATTCAGGGGATCCCAAAAGATATTTCCAGTGAAATCTCGACATCGAATTTTTGGATGAAATACAATACTTCCTTCAACTTACTAGTGGAGAAAGTAAAAAGAGATATAGGTCGCCCAGGAGATGGGCTAAACAAAGGAAGACGAAACAGGCAGTTTGCCTAATCCATGAAGTGCAGAAGATGAAGTTCACTTATGTATTTATTGGATGATTTTCAGCAAAATATAAACTGCAGCGCAATTTTTCTGTATTATATGCATCTAAAATCACATAGATTGAGAAGAACTGTTTAAGATTTACAGATGTTACGCTTAACGTTTAAATGTTTTCAGTTGAAAGCGTTTAGCGAAAAGAGACAATGAATGAGTGAGTAGGTACCTCGAGTTGGATACCCCTGGTGCCAGCTCAACTCGGGTCTGATTACTGGGGAGGGTATTATTTAGAAAACCACTGCAACTCTGACAGACAGACAGAGAGACGTATACACATACTGTATATAATCGTTGAGGTTGGTAGCACTGGAATGTATTATTCCTCTCTAGTGTTTGCTATTGAATGTGCTGCAGCAGAGAGCATCATTGTCGAGCGCCGGAGCGAAATCTGAAGGACGCTAGCTGGGAGGTGGTGGGACGCAAGGAGGGAGGCTGGATCAAGGAGGAGATGACGGTTCCTCGCGACAGGGTGACGGGCAACACTGCTCCACTACCCGCTCGCAGCGCGCGCGCGTCATTCATTACCTACTTTCTGTGCGATTAGCCAACGAGTTAAGGGAATTTAGTATGCGCACATCAACGGTATAAATAGGGAAAGAAAACCATTTAATAGTTATAAACTGTGAACACGAAAAACTAGCTACATTTTCCTCTTCCTCTTCTTCCTCCTCTTCCTCTTCTTTTTCCTCCTCTTCCTCTTCTTCCTCCTCTTCCTCTTCTTCATCTTCTTCCTTCTCTTCCTCTTCTTCTTCCTCTTCTTCTTCCTCCTCTTCCTCTTCTTCCTCTTCCTCCTCTTCCTCCTCTTCTTCTTCTTCCTCTTCTTCCTCTTCCTCCTCTTTCTTCTCTTCCTCTTTCTTCTCTTCCTCTTCTTCTTCTTCTTCTTCTTCTTCTTCCTCCTCCTCTTCCTCTTCCCCTTGCTCCTCTTTCTTCTCTTCCTCTTCTTCTTCCTCCTCCTCTTCCTTTTCTTCCTCCTCTTCCTCTTCTTCCTCCTCTTCCTCCTCTTCCTCCTCTTCCTCCTCTTCCTCCTCTTCCTCCTCTTCCTCCTCTTCCTCTTCTTCCTCCTCTTCCTCTTCTTCTCCTTCTCCTCTACCCTTTATCTTCCTTAACACTTTCATTTCCATCGTGTTCTTGTGGTTTCTGCTCTTGTTTCTAATGCATAAGTTATCACTATATATAAATGTTACTTTTGTTTCTTTTCCCATATACTTATTTCTCCATACTAGCTCATTAATAACATCTAGATTTTTTGTATTAGGTAATTAAAATGCATTATCTGTTCTATAATGTTGCTTTCAGCTTCTAATTCACATCAAAACGGTTCTGTACTAAGCGTTAATAATTTTGCTTTATTTTTGAAGATTTTCATGTTGAAGTATTTTTTACATTTTCCATAAAACTCGTACAAAAGTCTTTGCAGGTTATCCTACGTATCTGCCACAAAAGTTTTAAGTTTTTCGAAACTCACACACAACAAGGAATATCTCCGAAATGGTTCACCCTACAAGAACATTTATTTGTACATAAATTGTGTCTTTTAAGGAGCTCTACTTTTTTGTATAGTAAGGTATGGTTTAGTTCTTGCGGTTTACCAGTTATTCAAAAGTCGTCAAAAGCAAACAGGTATGTGGGCTATGGCCAGAAAATTCAAAATATACATTTAATTTGCCATAAAAATATCTTCACCATGTGGCATTTAATAAAAATCGTTAGAGCCGTTTTAGAGAAAATCAAAATTTTCGAAATAATTTCCATGTAAAGAGTATTTTGGGCTGGAGGAATTTTCTTCAAAATCCTCGTGAAAGACATTAAACTTAAATACCAACTTTGATTTTTAACCGACTTTTCGTTTTTAAGTTATGCTGTTCACGAACACACAGACAGACACACACAGCCTTTTTATTATTCCTGGGGACCTCAAAACGTAATTCCGGTGAAATTTCGACATTGAAATTTTTGGTGGAATACAATACTTCTCCTACTTACACGTAGTTGAAAAAGTAAATCGTACATTCAATTTACAAGTAAGAAAATACATAAGATAAATAATTTGAAGCTAATCATTTAAATTAACATCTCTCTGTGAAAAAAGGCGCAAGTTTCGTGGTTGATATATACTTAACCGCGACTCATTTATACTTACTGTGAGTTTTGAAAGTAAATCTCCTGCGGAGGCTGCTACTGGGGAAGGAAAAAAAAAGTGACGTTCGGCATTGTGCCCTCAAGCAAAGGTAAACGCAAGGAGTGAAGCGTTCTTGTTTTGCTTGAATATTTCACACGACGGCGGCCGAGTCTAGGATTTAATGGTCGGAGTGCACAAAGACTGCGCATTAAGGACACTCGGATCATCCTGCGGCGTGTTCTGAGAGAGCGGTGAGCTGGAGAACAAAAGAAGAGCAGAAAATGTGTTTAATATTTTAGGTGGAGAACGAATGAACTCCAAAAAGGTTCAGAGATTCCACACTAAATAAATACTTCGTCCACAGAGCTAATGCTTTTGCGGGTTTCACAAGGAAAATATACTTTCATTCTTGTAGTCCTTGTAACTAAATTACTGCGAAAAATGACTTCACTTTGCATTTAATCTATCTCGTTCCTTAAGCTCAGTGCACTTCTTTAAAATAAGATAATACATAAATCATCATTAGGGCTCCGGTTTTTAGGTAAACACACACGCACGCACGCGCGCACACATACACACACACACACACACACACACACACTGTGTGCGTCCTAATACAAACTTGAAATTGAGTTTAATATTTTGGATATTCACACCAGAACACCAGCTCTATTGTACATAAAAACACACATTTTATGTTTTTTTTAGTAATTTTCGAATATTCACATAAATTACGCAAAAAATCGCGTAAAGGAAACCTCTTTTTAAAATAATGTTCATGTACCTACATTTAGTCATATAAAAACAGCAGCAGAGTTATTTTTAACAAGTCGAAGTCTAAGTTCTCTAATATTCGATTACATAGACAAAATGTCACAATATATAATTCGTTATTGGGAGAACTGATATGTGTGGTAAAGTATACCTTCAGTTGGCAGAACATATAAACATCCTGCTTTCTCAACCTACATGATCCTGCAAGATAAGAACAGGGATTTATTTTACTGCCATGTACTTGATTGTGTACATAGCCCACTAGTCAATTAATTAGTATTAGTTCAGCCATTGAGATCTTAAAAAATATTTTATTTGTTTTTGCACGTACTTTTTATATTTTCAGCACATAAAAAATAAATATTTCCAAAGTTTTATGCACCTCAAACTATTGAACCATAGTTTCAATAAGTAAACCTGTTAAACCGCTATATATTATAAACCTGATGAAGTTATGTTACATACAAGATCCTACACAACAGTATCTAAAGAATGAACAATTCGCACGCACTCCGTTTTGCACTATTCCATCATGTTGCGTTAACTTAACTTTTTTTTTCCCGTCCTTTTGCTTTCTTTTTTGATGGCGTTCAGGCCCTTTCATTAGTTCCTTTTTAGTCATATGCACTACTGCTTCTGAACACCGATTGCCTTAGCTGTATCTTTTCCTGCCTTACTAACATTCAGATTACCTGAAACATACCCTAACACGTTCATAATTATTTGGAGTTCCTTACTTCTTATATCGTCTCTTCCTATATAGCGTTCCACTCTTAGAAGACAGTATGGAGTTAAATGGGACATCTCTGTCTCTGTCTAGCGCATACAAGTTGCCATTAGCCGCGTCCTTTTCTACCCTCGCGCTGTTGCCAGATTACTAATAGCATGGTATAAATATTCATTTGTTATAAATTTCAGGTTTGAACACATCATATGCAGAATTTTTTTTCTCTATCAGGTTATATCCTTTTCAGAGTCATTATACATTTCTATAGGCCCAAATTTCTTCAGAAAACGCTTTTTTCAATAGAAGTCCGATATTTGCTGTTTCTATACTCATCACGCACTAACTAACAAACTAACTGCTAAAATGCATCTATATTTTTTCTTAGGTAGAGTAAACCATAGTGCTACTACCTGCCTACTTTGAATTCTCTATGTTTACCCAGTTAAGTGTTATAATTTTTTAAATTAAATGTTTTCGGAAAATTGTATATCTGTGCACTGCAAAAGTTACGCAGTGTGAAACTTTTTTGTTCTTGAGTTTACATCAGGGAACCAGCGAGAACAAATGTTGAGGAAGGTTGGAGAAAGTTTTTAAAATAAACCAAAAGGCAGTAACCTCTTTCTTTTATCCAGTAAGGCAAACAAAAGGTATTCATCTATTCAGCGTATTCTCGCGCCAGGCCTGACACAGAAGATAGTATAAGGAGCAGCACTAGCATTAGTTCGAAAGAAGCCGTGTGTGTAACTGTGAGCTGTTATTGCGTTATTTGTTTAATATTTTTGTAAATATTTGTAGTTATGGAGGGGGAAGCTAGGAAGAGACGATATATTGGTACATTAAGGAGTAAGGAACGCCAAATAATTATGAATGTTTTAGATTATTTTTGAAATAAAATGCGTGTAAGGCAGTAAAAGAAACAGCTAAGGCTATCGGGTGTTCAGAAGCAGTAGTGTGTATGATTAAAAAGGAACTAATGAAAGGACCTCTAAGAACGCCATCGAAAAAGAAAGCAAAATGGGCGGGACTACACAAAACGCTAGGTTAACGCAATATGATTGAATAGTGCAAGGTGGAGTGCGGCGAATTGTTCATTCTTTGCAGTTTGCAAATATTCCACCCACGCTGAATATAATTTTGTCACAGTTCAACAGTGATGAGACCCTACCAAATTTCTCAAGGGCCACCCTGATTTGGGGTTCGAATATGAAAGAAGGGGTAACAAGTGCATATTAATAGAAAGAGACGATATCGATATCATCAGATGGCGACATAAATATCTAAAAAACATAAAAAGGTTTAGGGACCAGGGGAAATCAATTGTTTATACAGACGAGTCATTTGTAAATTTAGGTCATACAGTAACAAAGGCGTGGAGGGATACCAAAGTTAAAAGTGCCCGTCAAGCAGCAATTGAAGGACTAAGTACAGGACTCCGGCCACCTCGAGTCGCTCGCGGAGAAAGATTCGCAACTAGTACATGTTGCAACACTGCGCTCCATTTAACGTGTACTGTCTTCTAAGGGTGGAACGCGCTTCCCTTCCATAACTACAAATATTTACGGAAATGTTAAATAAATAATAACACTTCACAGGTTCCACACAGTATACAGTTCTTCTTTCGAACTGTTAGTGCTGCTCCTTATACAGTCAAAATAAGGAGCTTTAAGACATTGTGTGACGTCACTCATCCCAATAGGTAACAATATACATTGTGAAGACATTGAATAGTCATAAACTCACTTCAACAAAACCCAGCTTAAGTAGGTAAAAATCCTGATAATTGTGAAAATCCGCACAAAAAAATTGTATTCTGGGAAGAGACTTCTTATTCCACTTTTACTATGCAGAACATATCGCACGATTTTCAGCCCGAATTTATATTCAAGAATAAATGCAACTCATAAATCGCTCATGTTGACCATTCCCACCTGTGTTGTGAGCCAATCATACGTCTCCATGCTTTATGATTTGTTGTGTTACGATTTCTGGTTTAATGAAATCCAGTCTTCGTTCTAGGGTTAACTATAACAGTAATATAACAACTAAGGTAGTGTTGTAGTTTCCCGAAATGTTTAGGGCAAGCAAGAAACGTTCTGGAACTATACTGAATATTTATTGCATGTGTAGGTAAGTTAGATGAAAGTTTCCTCCGGGTTCTCTTGGTTTCCAGGGCCATTCATTCCACCAACTGCTCTATCATCACCTTTCCCTTCATTTGCCTGCATTTCATATCATCTCTCTCACTATACCTGGTACTGGGCTGACCACTCGCTTCCATAGGTTCATCTGCTTCCCGACAGGTATCTGACCATAGGCAATGACTGGTAAGCCATAGGGGTGCAAGTCCTCCATACGGGGAGGGTAATTAGAAGAAGAATTTGAGAGAAAATATTTCCAGGTATCATCTTTGGTAGGGTTAGTTTATCATTGCAAAACCGACTCTTAATTGAGACTCCCATATTAACGATTCCTATTATCAGAAAATATAGAAAATAGTGACTTTTGAAGCAAAACCATGAAGCATAAGAAAGCCACATTTAAATGCAATCCCTACTGATACATTCTTCTTTCTTATTTATGACAACTTTTAGTAAGGCGTATAAATCTAACATAAATACCTTTTTGTTGCTTTCGGAACATGCCCAGAACATGTTTACGGAAGCTATACCTCTGCGTAATCAGAGGTTTCCATAATTACGTAATTATTATAACCAGTATCCGTTTTAGTTCTGTTAATTTACGTTTTGTTTAACACTTTCTTCCATTGAAACATGCAAACAAAATTATGTTTTGTAGACTCTAAACAGCTTTAATTGGCCTAAAAGTTTATGCGTAATCGTGAAAATTAAAAACTAACAAAAATGTGAACGTCGTTAGTAATTCACACTGACTGTAGAACAGGGGAAGACAGGTAACGCTGCTGTGACGTCAGCTCACTCAGCTCACATGCCCGCAACGACGGCCAGTTGAACGTGTGACGTCACAGCGGGGAAGAAGAAAGGCATACGCGACATCGCAATTTTAATGCTGATTGTTTCAATTACGGAATAGTCGCAGATTATAAATAATTATATTTCGGCTTTATGTCATATATATGAATTCTAGTTTATATGAACAGTCATAATATAACGCCAATAGAACAGAAATTATAACTATTTTGCCTGAACTAGAGGAGAGCTATACAGAACAATTAGGTGCACATTTTCTGACATTTGCCGTTTCGCTTTTCTTTAACTAGTTTGTCAATGTTAGGGCGTAATGTACGGCACATTTGTAACCGAAGACTGCATGTTAGATTGTGATCTGACAATATGCTTCGGGATTTTGACTTAGAAAGGTTCATAACAGAAAACAATTGTTCGCACACATACATAATATCCGTGAGACAAGGGCATACAACCTCAGAAATCTTATAAAAATCAGGTAAGTCTTCCTCGTGCTTATACTTGTCCTTCAGCAAATCGTCACACTGTAAATTTATCAATTCAATTTGCTACCTGCTAGAAACATTGTTAACATCTAATGAATACGGGATCGCAAAGACCTGAACGTAGTTGACAATGTTTCTATATTTTGAAGCCTGTTCTCAAACTAGTGTGAAACACGGAGAACTGAACTCAAACACAAAACCACTACACAACGTCAACAAAAACACAAAATAAAAACAAAATTCGCACTAACGCCGTTATTCATTCAGTTTCGTGCAAGTAGCGCCGCTGATCTATCAGCACAGCAATACACTGCTCTCGCCTGACGTCACACGAACGTACAAGCTGGCTCTTCATTTAAATACGTCGCACGGCCCGAAGTTGTCTTCCCCTGCTGTAGAATTTAAATTAGTTATTGAATTAAATACATTTCTATTTAATAATGTATTTTAAAGATTTAAATGACGAACTTCTGTTGTATATATGGCCGTTTATATTATTTAAGAGTAACTTCTGTATTGAAACATTGTTCTTTTTAATTGTTCCATTTATATCCCGCCTTTAACTGCAGAGGTCATATCGGCGGCCTTGCCTATTGGTTTTGCGGCCTTTGGGGTTTTTATACGTTGAGTTCACACAAAATTCACACTTTCATTCATACTTCCAGACTCAGGGAAGGATGAGGAATAATCTTGGCTGGAGAAAAATTCCTAGCCCCTGCCGGGAATCGAACCCAGGACGCCTAGCACAGCAGGCAGGTGCTCTACCAACTGCGCCATTGTTTTTTATTATACGTAGTATTGTAGATATATGACAAGTAAACTTTAATGTGTAATTATTTCTTTTACTAAAATGCCTGTGTCTATGCATAGTTGTATATTGTAATGAAAGTAGAAATCCTGCAGTTACACTATTATATATTCATTAAAATTAGTGCTATTCTGTGCCTCTATAAGAGACTTTAATACATTACTTTCTCTAATGGTGCATATATCTATCACTGCATAAGTTTAAGAACTAACTACGGTTTGATTCAGATATGAAGATACATATTTAGGAAATAACATTAGATTCAGAGAGGGGCTATATGGTATGTTATCATAAAATCATCGACTAATATACTTATTCTCAACAAGGAAAACAAACGTATCATATCCCGGCGATTAAAAACATGTAAATTTATCGCCGCATCATGCCATAAAATTTTAGGCTCGCGCCTGTGGTAATACATTTTGCTGATATCATGCAGCACTTTCTCCATGTGCGATATAAAATGCTCGTGCTCCGAGTTTTTATTACCAAAACATCGCTCTTAATTTGTTGTTGTGTGTATCTAGAATCTGATATCACTTTGCATTGCATAAGCTACTTTTGTGGTACTAATATCAGCTTATAACACTTTTATAAAATTTATCATGATTAAGATGAAGTGAAATATAAGTAAAGAAAAGAAAAAAAAATGTGAAGGGTAAAGGACAATGGCTTCATTTAAGGAAAACAGGTCCTTTACTTTTTCGCCGTTTCTAGTTACCCTTCACTGATGATATAATAGATATGAGGGTAAGGAAGAATGTTAGGGAACGGATGAAACGAAGGAAGCACAAGAGGCTACTGGCCGCAGGCGTACAGAGCGCAAAGACGCCCGAACTTCCTGGTTCGAAAACCGTAACCACCACTGGAGCTATCCAGAGAGGGTGCCGAATGACCTGTACACCCAGGCAGCTCTCTGGTGTCTACGGGATACAAGTAAGCAAGAATCTTGGAGCAAGCATCCGCGTCATCTGCCTGGCACTGCCTCGCACCACATAACCTAGAAGCACATCTGTGATATGAGAAAGAAACGGAATGAAAGAGAAATGATGTAAAGGAATCGTGATAACATCAGCATTCGCCTACTGACAGGGAAAAACCATGAAAATCCTAAAGTCAGATTGGACGATAGACGGGAATCAAACTCGGGACCTCTCGAGTGCGAGTATTGCGTTTACCGTGTAGCCAACTCGCTCGGTGATCTAAATACAACAATCCTCCTATTTTACCTACTTATAACCAAGTTAGTAGATATTCCCCAATATTTCTATTCATATAAAAAGCAAGAGAAAACGTTTCAAACTAAGCAAACCATATTTGATAAGTTGCAATATGCGGAAACGCATTCAACTGTTTGTATGAAATGCAGATTTTTATTTACAATGAGTTCCTGGGCAAAAAGGAGAGTGAATGAGTGACTGAGTGTCTGAGTGAGTGAGTAAGCGGTGTTTAAGGTCCCGTCGACAAGTAGGTCATTTGGGCTCGGGTAAACTATAAGAGATAGTCATTTTCTTACAAAATCTTGCTCACTAAAAGTTTATATCTCGTTAGAGAACACAATTTGTACCATATTACCTGAATTTTCAAAAACTTTTCTCAAATAGGAAGTCGTTATTCGTTTTTGTTTTTATCTCTTGGCTACGTAAAGAAAACGATATTTAAAAGCCGTAATATAGCGACCAGTTCTTAAAGATTTGACTTCTTAAAGCCTGTACAAGACAATGAGACAAGCTATGCAAATACTTATCTCGATTAGCATGAAGCACATTCAAGAATAGGCGTTTGTAAAAATAATTTATGCAAAAGAACACCATGCGAGTACCACGCACTAGTGTCATGAGTTTATAACCAGCTGCTGTCACTGAGATTGTAATGGCTATCAGCTGATCTGGGTTAGTGGCTTGTTGCCTGTATGTTAAATGTTCCCGACAGAGTCTATATGCAGATCTGTTCAGACATTCTTGCTCAATCTTGTTTTGCCATTATTTTGTGCGTCGTTTTTCTCGCACTCGAAACATGTGTCTCTTTTCGTCTACTTTACCCGACGTCCTTCCCTCACCACACCTGGTCCTGTTTATTGTAGTTAACAGCAGCGCGCTCTGAAGTATCGAATGACGACATCACTCTCGATTATTATTACCCGGCATTCTCCACGGTGTGTATGTGTGTGCACACTTCACACCCCGCTCTCTCGCTTCCACTCTCCAACATGTAAATTACTTTTTGGCAGGCGTTCAGCACTTGCATGCAATATGGAGTACTGTAGGAAGCCAGCCAGCCAGCCAGCCAGCCAGCCAGCCAGCCAGCCAGCCAGCCAGCCAGCCAGCCAGCCAGCCAGCCAGCGAGAATTCTTCCTGATACGAGGAACGAACGGGGGGAGAACATACACACTCGCATCAATCAGCAACGACTTTTCCAAATAACACCGTGTTCCTGCAGAATATTATAATTGGAATTGGTGAAAGAAGTGAAAAAGGCTATAGATGTGTATCATGGCAGTGAATAAAAAGGGAAATGCGAAATGCATGGATGGTTTCCTGTTTCTGCCTTCCACTCAACGAAGACATGTTCTGTGACAGTGAGACATAGTTTATGTGGCACTCGGACTGCCCTTACCCTCTCACTGAGCACCGAGAAAAATGTGTTACGTTCATATTATTTTCCCTACTCATTCCTCAACACATGTTCTTACGAAAGCGGACCTGGGGCTTCTTCATCCGAGACCTCCAATTATCTCTATCCAGAGCTATCTGTTGGCAATTTTTGCATTTTAAGAGCTGATAACTGTCCTGTTCCACCTTTTCCTAGGTTTGCCTATCGGTGGCTTTCCAAACATCACTCCTGTCATGAATTTTTACTTTCTCTACTGGTAAGTAGGGGAAGTATTGCATTCCACCCAAAAATTCGATGTCGAGATTTCACCGGAAATACATGTTTTGAGGCCCAAAAAAAGCATTTTTAAAAAAAGGTCCATGTCTGTGTGTCAGTCTGTCAGCTGTGGACCTCATAACTCAAAAACGAAATGTCGGTCAAAAACCAAAGTTGGTATTTAAGTTTAATGTCTTTCAAGGATGTGACACGAAGATTTTGAAGAAAATAGCCCCACCCTAAACTACCCTTTACATGGAAAATTTTTCGAAAATTTTGATTTTCTTGAAAATGGCCCTAACGATTTTGATTAAAATGTCATATGTTTGATATATTTTGATGCCAAATGAAATGTATATCTTGAATTTTCTGGCTATAGCCCCTGTAGTCTGTTTACTCTGGATGGCTTTTGCATAACTGGTAAACCGTTAGAGACAGACCAAATCATACTACACAAAAAATGTATATCTTGCTAAAATACACAATTTATGTCTGAATAAATTTTCTTGTAGGGTGAACCATTTCGGAGATATTCCTTGTTATGTGTGTGAGTTTCGGAAAACTTAGAACTTTCGTGAAATGGATCATCGTTGTTCATTTTTTTAATATGTTAAGTGTGCAAAAACAACAGGATCTCAAACATTTGACTATCGCACAAAGCCTACTGTATTCTGACATTCCCCTTGCACTTACAAGGAAATAAGCAATAGGATAATTTGTACAAATGTTTGTCTTAACTAACAAGAAAGAAGATATAGGAATAAGAGTTTGTAAGAATGGTTAGTACAAGAGTAGAGAAAGTCATGTGAGTGCAACACATCAGATTTTTTAGGTACGGGTCCTTCATCCATTCTTTGTACATGCGCTGTCCACTGTAGTCTTTTTAATTTGGCTACAGTGAACAGTTCTGGTTCTTTGAAGAGGTCATATATTCGTATTTCCTTGTTGTATCTCATTCTCTGTATTCCATTCTCATTTATAGGTCCATACATTCTTCTTAAGACCTTTTTATTTATCACTCTACTTCTTGATAATCCCGATGGAGATACGGGAACACATTAGGCTAAAGCAACAGTTAAATCTTTTAAGAAGAGTCTCTATGTGATGGCTTTGAAATTTTGTTCTCTTTGCATAGACACGAGAAAAAATGAACAATAACTTTTCATGTGAAAAAGTATAAATTATTTGACAATTCAGCTAATAATAAAGAATACCTTGGACACAGTTAATGCACAAAGCTTTTTATTTTACACGAATTGAGTGATTTAATGAGAACTACATTTATTTTATTTTCCTTTTATACCCCTGCCTTTAACTTCAATGGTTATATCGGCGGTCTTGTTTGGAACATATGGACAACCTATAGACAACCAATCCTATATAAATTAGATCATACCACATTGACGTTGCCATTAAATTGTCTGCTTCGTTTTTAAACATTGTCCAAGTTTCTAAGTCTGGGTTTACCCGTCAAACTGCATCTCTAAATTTGTTACGGTGTGCTTTCTTCGTGTCCCTTTTGCTTCATTAGGGACTCTCACGCTGAATCACATCCCTAGCCTGATTTTTGCACACCCGCAGAGCGAACCTCTTCCTTCCTGGAGTCTGATATATGTACCTGTGTGTCAGGTTCAGTGGTTTCTAATCCACTATCGCTTAAGATTTGTTCGTTTGTCATTCATATTAAAATATGCATTCGTTTAATGTTCGCAACTGGAAGAAATCAGTGGCAGGAGCAGGTAGAAATCAAATTTATTATACAAAAATGTTGCTCAAATATCCCTCTTTTCAGAAAAAAAAATATTTTAAATCAATAGTTCATTCTAAATTTGAATAAATTTAGAAAATATTAACAGTTCGTTGGCCATCTGAGTATACTGCATAAACGCACGGTGAACAGTCTTTAGCCAGTGCATTTTTATTTCGTATTGGGCACATCTACATCACTATGCGTAATTAATGCTTCAACTATGAATTCTTATCTTAAATTCTTCTTTCCTAATCCGTGTTACTATATACTTGGTCCTATAGTTATATTACTTAATATCCACCGAAAGCTTTTTTTTTGTTTCGGTCCTGGGGAAGATTTAGAAATACATTATTTCCATTATTCCCAAATCTATAAACATGAAGGAATGACATAGTTTTGGCACGCTTTTGAACTCCTTTATAAGATTGCATTTCAGCTTCCAGATTTTTTAAAATAATTAATGGGCTTCTTAGTTAAAACCCTGAGTTCCTCGAGATGTATAAAAGTCAAGAAGCGCATCTAAATAGAAAAATAAAATGGAACGGAAAGTGATATGGTCAAATGCTGTCATTACAAAATATAGCATTGCTTTCTGTGCCAGTGAACGAAGAACTCCTTTAATAAATTCTGAATCAGAATTCAGAAAGAGAGAGAGAGAGAGAGAGAGAGAGAGAGAGAGAGAGAGAGAGAGAGAGAGAGAGAGAGAGAGAGAGAGAGAGGGCGTGCGCGTGTATGTCTACAAATAGCGTAACTAAAAAAAAATGGGTACTATTTTAAGTTCAGCCTCTTCCAAGGATGTGAATAGAAGATTTTCCAAAGAATGTCCCCATCCTAAACTACCCTTTACAAAGACCATTTTTTGAAACGTTTATTCTTTCCCCAAAACTATTTTAATTACTTTTTTATGCGCTTAAGATATTTTCATAACAAATAAAATATGTATGCATTTTCTGGGATTGTCCTCTGAAGTCCTCTAAATTACATTTACGTAACTGGTAGACCGTGTAAAATAGAAACATTCGTATTGCACAGAAAATGCAAATCTCTTTAAAACTCAGCATATGTAATTTTAATTGGCCGTTTCCGAGATAATCCTTGTTACTGATCTGCAATTTAAAATATTTATGTGTGCTTTTCTCAAATGAAAAGTAATTATTAATTTCTTTTCCTGTTACCCTTGACTAGAGAACAGAATTTCAAAGTCATATCATAGCAACCTATCAGTTAAATCCTACTGTATTTGTCTATTCCCTTTGTACCTACAAGGAAATATGCAATAACACAATTTCTGCAAATGTTTATGTCGTATAATATGCGGTTGAGGGAAGCATAGGCGTTTGTAAGAATACGAGAGACAGAGTGAGCACAACATATACGACTTTTTCTTCTACTCCTATAAACTGAAGCTGAAACAAAACTATGATGTATAAATAGAAGAAACGCACAAGAGCAAAATTATACATTAAACGGGAATGTATCGAGAAGAGTTAATAGTACTGCTCTGCATAAAACATAACGTGTACAAATCATGTACACAAACAGATTTTTTGTGCTGATTTGAACAGTGTAATCGGTTTTTCCCTATAAATTCACGTTTTCGAGAAAGAATTTATTTCATAAAATTAGGTATCATGAGGCAGTTTGTATGTGTCCTAGACAAGGACAGTGAGTGAGTTAAGTACATATGGAGTGTTCATCACAGAATGACTCAAATGTCATGCAAAGTTTAATTTCTAAGAGAGATTTAACAACGTCACGTTTATATTAAATTGCGACTAAATTCATCCAATCCAAACAAAAAGACATTACAGCGTTGCTTACACAACGTTTGCCTGATAGTGAAATAATGAACCATTTATATTCATTCGTCATGAAGCTACGTGAGTTCAAATATTTGACACAAATTACTTTTTCTCGGTAAAACGGTTGTTTATTTGATAATAACTGTACATATATGCTACACTCATCGTATAGCCGAAGCAACACCTTCCACCCAGTATATTGGTAACGAGTTTAAATGAAAATTTTGTAATTTTTACTTTCTCTACTACGTATAGTAAAGTAGAGGAAGTATTGTATCCTACCCAAAAATTTGATGTCGAGATTACACATATATGTTTTGAGGCCCCCTGAACCCCTAAAAAATCATTTTTAGAAAAAGCTACGTGTGTGCGTTTCTGTGTCTGTCAGTCTGTGGACAGCATAACTCAAAAAACGAAAAGTTGTTTAAAAGCCAAAGTTAGTATTTAAGTTTAATGTCTTTCAAGGATACGACACGAAGATTTTGAAGAAGCTTGCTCCTCTCTAAACTACCCTTTACATGAAAAATTATTCGAAAGTTTTGATTTTCTTGAAAATAGCTCTAACGATTTTCTTTAAAATGCCATATGTTTGAGATATTTTTATGACTAGTGAAACCCATATCTTGAATTTTCTTACTATAGGCCTTTTTATTTTGTGTGCCTTGCATAACTAGTAAACCGAAACAGATAGACCAAACCTTATTACACAAACAAATGTAGATATTGCTAAAACATACAAAATACACCATTTTGGAGATATTCCTTGTAATTTGTGTGAGTTTTGAAGAACTTATACTTCTGTCAAATGGAACATCGTTATTTATTTTCTATATGTGAACCATGCAAAGAGAATGGAATTTGAAAGCTTTAAAAGATTTGACTATCGCTGAAAGTCTACTGTTATTCCCATATTCTCCATGTACCTACAAGAATATGATATAATTTGTACAAATGTTTATCTTAACTAACACGAAGACGATATAGGAATAAGGGTTTACAAGAATGGTTAGTACAAGAGTTGTTTTTTTTTTTTTTAATCTGGACGTGATAGAAGAAAACTTAACATATTTGGAATCAGCACCCCAAAATTAGGAGGAATTAGTATTCCTAACTAAAACATCAATTTCTTTCTTTTTTTTTTTTTTCCAAAATGTGAAGCAGTGTAAGTTCAATAAAATTCCTTAGTTTCTATCGTATTTCCTCTGAAGAAAGATGTCGGTTTAAGATTAAACACATTTTACAACTGTATATGTGGTTAACTAGAAGCTGGGACTGATGTGTAAGTTACTTTTAACCAAGAGCGTCCCGGGGTAATTAACCTCCCTAAATGAATCATACATGCGCGTCCCTGCGTGTTCGGGCGTCTCGTGACAAAGCGTCCAAATGAAAAGTTGAAGCTCAGCAGGTCAGATCTCACAGTGAATTTTTCAAACCAACCCAACTTTCGAAACAAAGTTAACTCAATAAATAAAACATTAATACCAATGACGTAACGATCAAATATTAAAAA
Organism: Tenodera sinensis; assembly: GCA_030765045.1. Classification (NCBI taxonomy): domain Eukaryota; kingdom Metazoa; phylum Arthropoda; class Insecta; order Mantodea; family Mantidae; genus Tenodera; species Tenodera sinensis. Next base: position 157,551,829 of record CM060967.1, on the reverse strand, counting down.
TTCATCAAGTAATTGTATTTTTACATTAACTTAGAAAGTTGGACAATTATTATTAGCATATCGGATACAGACGACTTCCGGCCGAACTAAACTAATTTACTCCGAGGCAGGTTAGTTGCGGTGATGCATTTTTTACTTTCTCTACTAGTTATAGTAAGCAGGGGAAGTATTGCATTCGACTCAAGGATTCAATATCGAGATTTCACCGAAAATACATTGTGTGTCTGCGAACTGTATAGCTCAAACATTTAAATTCGGTTGGTATTTTGTAATATCTTTCAAGAATGCCACAGTAAGATTTTGAAGAAAATTCCTCCACCCTAAACTACCCTTTACGTGGAACATTTTTTGAAAATTCCAATTTCCTCAAAAAACGCTCTAACGGTTTTAATTAAAATCTTACATGTTTAAGATATTTTTATGGCAAATGAAATGTATATTTGAAATTTCTGACAGTAGCCCATTTACTCTTGATGCCGAACTGTAAGAGATAGACAAAGTCTTACTGCACAAAAAATGTAGATCTTGTTAAAACACACCTTTTAAAATTTATTAGTTAAAATGTTTGTGCAATTGTGCTACATAAGTTATTCTGAAATTACCATGAAGCTTGTTCCAAGGGTTACATCCATTGATCTCTGCAGCTGCCTGCCAGACTTGCAGAGGTCTTAGCGGACGACAAAACAGCGTTTGATAGTTTTTAAGTTTTCAGCGGAGTGTAATATCAATTTGAGGATTTAAAATTTTAAATATTTCTTTTATACTTTTTGACATGTTTATCACCTTGTTTTATATTTGGCTATTTCCACTGGTTTTTACGTTTATTTGTCGCTAGTAATTTTAATTTTGATTCAAATTTATATCTGGCTATTGCCATGAATTTTTAAGGGCGCTGATGACATAGAAGTTGAGCGCCCTTAAACCCACAAACAACAACATCCATTGATCTTCCTCAGTCAATAGATTAGTGTGCCCTTTCCTCTTGAGATGGCACTGTGGTTGTTCTGTGGCATGTTCTTTGCTATCTGATTCAGCAAGATTTTTTTTTTTTTTTTTTTTTTTTTTTTTTTTTTTTTTTTAAATTAATGTCCTCCAACATTGTGTCATATCGGACGAATGAATGAAATGAAATGGGTGAAATGATGCTCAAATGGGCCCAAGGTCCATGGAGCTTTAAGTTAACCGACATTCGTCTTCTCAGGGTAGGGAAAACCTTACCCGGATAACTTACCCTAAGCGAGATTCAAACTCGCGACCTCCTGAACGTGAGGCAGACACGCTAACCATCACGCTATCGAGGCGGGCATGTTCAGGTGCTTTGTGAACGTTGTAGGTATATGGATTGCTATGAGAAGAATGTATAACTGTGGTTACTTTAGGTAAATTCAGATTTAAATGGAGATTTTCAAGTCTTATGTACCGGGTGCGCTGTTATTATCCTAAACACCCAGTTCTGGAATGTCTGAGTACGCTTAATTTGGGTACTAGAGGCAAAACCTCATAAGGGAATGCGTATTGTCAGATTGGTTTGATAACCATAGTGTAGACGAGTCTGTTGTTAGAAGTGGAAATGGTTGAGTAATTATTAATTTAACTGTTCATAACCTCATTTTACCACAACTTTCATCTTCGAGGTTTTGCGGAATAGTGTTCTAATATCTTCATATCCCCCATCAACATTTTACGCGCGTTTACTTTCACATTTCTTCGTATTTCTTTTTATATGGTCACTAATACCTCCACAGGAAATCAGCTTCAAGCGTAAAATTTCTCCTGCCTTTTTCTCATTTGCTATTTGCTTCGCCATAAAGAAATATGTGTGGTGCTTACTCCTTCGGTTCTGGGGTACTCTACTTGAGCCTCAAGTACAATGTAAAGTACGAGACCAACTGCTTCTACTGAGAAAGCAGCAGTCTAGAATCGCGGGAAACACTTCCTCTCGCTCTTCGCTTTATAAATGAAATAGCAAAAATATATTTTTGGTTGAAATATATGGTTGTCATGAGACAGTGAATCTCTTGTACAGAAGAACTTGAATATCCAGTTCTTGAAACGGACAACTGTACATAATGGCAGTGGGAAATGAGAGAAGTACAAAAGGCTGAAAGAATCTAACGGATGGACAAGCCTTGTTAAACGTGGAAAGCAGGATAATTGCGAGAGTAACGGGGCGATGGTTGTATCTGCACTTGAAGAAGCGACGGTCTCCGTGGGGACCACCAGGTGTAGTGGTTTACGGCGCATCCCCTGGGTGCGCTCGAATGCACAAATTCCTATGTGATTCCCACTGGATCAGGGGAGTTGTTGGTAGAGCACAAAGCTTAGAATTAAGCACAACTCATATTGCCATTCTATATTCCTATATCCTTAAATTGAAAAAAATATTTTTAGCTTCAGCAGTTTATTGGATTTAAGTGCTGCGAAACCCTCTCTGTAACTTTCCAAATAATACAAAGAAGCGAGCACAGTTAGGTTTTCCTGACAACTATGGCTCGGACTTTTCTGACGGCGCCGTGGTCGAGCGGGTCCCTGGGATCCTTTTATCCCAGGGACCCGCATGCGGTATTCGTGGTGGACGAAGTGGCGTTTGCACGGGTTTTTTCGGGGTTCCCCAGTTTCCCCCGCCACTTATTCCCCCAACTGCTCCATCACATTTTCAATCATCCAATCATCCATTTCGCCTGCTTCATATCATCCTCTTCCTCACTCTCATACTTGGAGCTGGACTGACCACGCCCTTCCAGGTCTTCACTCTGGCCCATAGTTTCCTCTGCTCCCGACAGGCACAGCTTTGTAAGTCCTAGGGAGTGTAGTATAGGGTAATCAGATAAAAAAGAAGAAAGAATTTGCAATAGCTACCAAAAGCTACCAAATTATGGCCAAAGATCCTAAATAATATAACCTAAAACTTAAAGCGAAAAATATATTTACTTTTAATATTTAGAGATGAAATAATTCATATCCCTCTTAAACTTCATTGTTAGCAGAATTGCACTAAACAATGATAAGCAGTTTCATATTTCAAATTTGAAGGATCTTCGCTTGTCAGCAAGCAGAGGAAGGAATTTCTTTCTACATCCCATAATGTAATGGGGCACACTGAAATAAGGGTAAACATTAGCAGATCATCGATTTCTGCTTCTTTGCCACAATAAATGCCACAAATTCTACATAATCTAGTTTATGCAGGACATTTTTCAACCACACGACGTAATTTTTCACAATCTTCGCTCTGTGCACTCGATAACTCTCGTTCAGTTTTCTTCACAAATACAACACACAGTATCATGCCTCCAATTTCAAGGCGAGTGATGGACTTTATAATATTAGAGACAAATTTGATTTTATGTCAGTCAAGTTTCTTGACATGGTGATAGAAAACAATTGCACATTTTTATTGAATAGCGGTATAAAAGATGACAGGGGTGAGAAACTGGAAGATCTCATTTCGGAACTTAATTTATATATTTTTAATAAACCTAATAATCCTCCTACTTTCCAAAATCGTGCAGGAGCAATGTCCAATATTGACATCACTTTAGGAAATAGTAGAATTATACCCAAAATCCAAAGCTGGAAAGTTGGACAGGATTACACCTCCAGTGACCACAATTTGATCCTATTCAACTATATTATTAAAATTTCAAGATGGGATAGAAGTTATACAGTACCAAGTTTTAATTTTAATGCTGCAAATTGGAAAGACTTCAATAGGACACTACAGAACAGACAACTTGGACATATAGGAGCTGAAGCTAATCACGAAGCGACTAAATTAGAACACATTTTAAAATCCACTATGCTTAAATATATTCCTAAAAGGAGACTCAAAAAATTTAAAGATGATGTTTGGACCGATACATTACAAAATTTACGGAGAAAAGCTCGAAAATGTCGGAGAATTTATCAGAAGACTATTGTAATAGAAGAGAGAAATAGAAATTTAGAAATCTATAGGAAAGCCAAAGAAAAATTTAAGAAAGAATTATTTGAAACAAGAAGTAGATCATGGAAAAGTTTTGTTGAAACCAATTCTATGCATAATATATGGGGAGCACCTTATAAAATCACTATGGAAAAAATCAGGAAACCGGAAATTTTAAATACCATTAGAAGGGATGACGGGACTTTAACCCAAAACTGGACCGAAACTACACAGGAACTGTTACAAAAACTACTACCCGACGACAGCCAGGAGACAGACACTGATGAAAACACACAAATTAGAAGAAATTTGGAAGTGCCGTATCCGAATTCTAACGTCATATATCCTTTTGACAAATCGGAAATACGACAGATAATTAGAGGACTAAAAAAGAAAAAAGCAGCAGGACCCGATAACATCAAGAACGAAATTCTTATAAATACTGCAGAATCATTAATCCCAATACTTTGTAATTTATATAATAATTGTTTGTGGCAAGGAAAATTTCCCAACAATTGGAAAGTTGCAAAATTAACTGTTTTGAAGAAAAGTGCTGATAAAGATCCGATGGACTGTAAATCTTACAGACCCATCTGTCTTTTGAATACTATTGGAAAAATTTTTGAAGCTTTAATAAATAAGCGTATTTTGGAATATCGGACACTTATTGGGCTTAATGATGATCAGTACGGTTTCAGGAAAGGGAGATCCACCGAAGACGCAATTAATACCCTTATCACTGCCACCCTAAATTCCACATCAAAATACGTTATGGCTATTTTCGTGGATATTTCGGCTGCTTTTGATAACGTTTGGTGGCCCCATTTTTTCACTAGGCTTAGAAATTTAAATTATCCCAGAACTTTGTATAACATTTTAGAAGATTACTGTAGAAATAGAAAAGTACAACTTGTTGGTGTGAACCAAATCATTTCAAAAGACATCACCAAGGGATGCCCCCAGGGTTCGATTCTCGGGCCCACTTTTTGGGACATAATTTTGGAAACATTATTAGAACAAATTACTCGTATAAATATCTGTCTTAGGGTAGTGGCTTATGCAGATGATGTAGTCTTTTTGGTAGAGGGAAGAACTAGGAATATTTTGGAAGAAAAGGCCAACAAATTGTTAATAGAGCTATCCAATTGGTGCCAGGTTGCTAAGATGAAGATTTCATCAGCGAAATCTACATATATGATACTTAAAGGCTCATTTAAGCGAGACCCCATTATTAAATTTGAAAATAACCATATTAAACGTTCAATACAAGTAAAATATCTGGGCATATTTCTGGACGAAAGACTAAATTTCAAATTTCATACTGATTATGTGAGGGTTAAAGCAGAAAAAGTAATGCTGAAACTTTCCCGTTTAGCACAATTTGATTTCAAAATTCCCTTGAACACCATAACCACCTACCATACGAGCATATTTGGAGCCATAGTGACCTATGCAGCATCAACGTGGGCGCACAGAGCCAAGCTTACCACAGTCAAGACCTTACTGAGAAGATCACAGAGGAAGATCCTACTCCGATTTACAGGAGCAGTGAACACAACACCAACCATGGCTTTGCTAGTTATCCTGGGAATTTGGCCTATTGACCTTACCCTACGATACAGGGGTGCATGCTTTTGGATGAAAAAAGGAGATCAAGGAAAAGTTTTTGAAATAATGGATGGTTTTTATTACAAGAAACGAGACGTCAAAAATAAACTATTACAAATCTGGCAAGAAGAGTGGGATTTAATAGAAGAAGGCAGGAGAACTTACTCAATTTTCGGTAACATTAGAGAAAGATTACAAAAGAAGTATAAAAGTTTTAATTATACAAAAGGTACAATACATTTCCTAACCGGGCACGGCCCGTATGGAACTTACTGGCTAAAGATTAATAAACAATTAACCGATATATGTGATATATGCAACATCCAAGACACTCCTGAACATGTTTTCTTTGAATGTCCAAAATATGCACACCTGACAGATGAACATCGGACACCATTACAAGGACACCAAATCTGCAACATCGTAAGGGATAAGGATTTACTCCACCACCTAGAGACAATGGCTAATACCATCAGCAAATCTGCCATCGAGACCAAAACTCTGCCAAGGCAAATAAATATTCAACATCAGGACCCATTAATAAGACGATCCGAGAGGATACAAAATCAACAGCACAGAAATAACATTGATATTGGTTTATCTGATACACAAGATGACCAATAAGATATAAATACCGACAATAAAGAAATGTTTGAAATTTTTATGAAAATGAGGTTTTGAAAATGTTTAAATGTTGTATTTTTATGTTAGATGATGTTTTAGTGTATTATCTTAAATATGTGCAATTTTGTTTATATTTAATTGTTATTTTGATTATTATGTCTCCCATTTTATATAATTATGTACGAGTGTAATTGTGTTGTAGTATAGAGTTTAAATAGTTTTAAATGCTTTCTAAATTTAGGGATCAAAAATTTTTTGTAATATTTAATATATAAATCTGAATTTGAAATTTTAATATTGATTTAAATTTAATGCAATATTTTATTTTATTAAATAAACTCAAATGTTTTAAAGCTTTAGTAGATTAAGAAATTTGAAGGATTTGTTGTTTATTTTGGAGGTCTGAGATTAAGAAATTTGAAGGATTTGTTGTTTATTTTGGAGGTCTGAAGATAATTTGTATTTTTGAGTTATTTAATTGAGGTTCTGAAGATTTTGAATGTTGTAATGTTTGTGTTGTATGATGTCTATGTGTATATTTTTAAATGTGTAATTTGATTATGTTCAATAGTTACTTTGATTATTGTTTATTATATAATTATGCATGAGTGTAATTGAGTTGTAGTGTGGAGTAAAGGAGTTTTGGTGCTGGGTACCAGTACCAAGATGGCCGCCGGATTCCGGCGGTCATATTTTGTTTTATTATGGATTTTTTATATTTATAGATTTAGTAGTAACTGGTTACCAGTTATTTATTTTATTACTGGATACCAGTAATATTTTATTTAAAATTTTTTTTTTTTTTTTATAAATTTTGATTTTGAAAGTTAAGGTTCTTATAAGTTATTTTATAATTTATAAGAGCTTGTGTTTAAAGAGGTGATTTTTTAAAATTTTTATAGATTTTTTATTAAATTTATAAAAGTTTTGAATAGGTATGATTAGGGATGAGATGGAAATTTTTAGATTTTATTTTGGTAATTTATTGGTTTTTTTTTCTCTTAATTTTAGTTAGAAGAGGTGTGGTTTTAGGATGTTAAAATGTTGTGTTTTAAATTATTTTATTTTTATTTTATTTTGTTAATCTGTAAATTTTGTAAAGTGTATATTTGTTTTATATTTGTAATAAAATAATAAAGATCTGAATATTGACCCCGGTTTAAGAAATTAGGTGCCGGGGTCCAGTATGCAGATTTTTATTTTTATTATTATTATTATTATTATTATTATTATTATTATTATTATTATTATTATTATTATTATTATTATTATTATTATTATTATTATTATTATTATTATTATTATTATTATTATTATTATTATTATTATTATTATTATTATTATTATTATTATTATTATTATTATTATTATTTTTATTTTTATTATTTTTATTGAATATCAAACACTAATGAACTAAATGAAAATCGTCTCAACCTCACAGTGGTTTATAGAATAGGAGCTTCAAGGATCAAGCCAAGGGCTGAGAGGAAAAGAAAAATAATTGAAGTGTTAAATACAACATAAAATATGGCTAAAAGTATACTCTTATTCGTACATTGGCCAAAATATGACCTAACATTAAAATATGGTTAAGTTTTGCATTTACGTGAGCAATAAAGCCTGTGTTGATAAATCTTTAAATTAACTTAAATATGAAAAAATAAGCGAGGATAAAAATATGACATCATAAAAATCCGAGGCGTCCTCATGAGTCATTATAACTATCTTTCTTTTGTTAACGACGCTATCAATTGCCAGGATCACATCAGCGCCGCCGGTGTGCCGGGATTTCGTCCCGCAGGAGTTACTTTGCATGCCAGTAACTCTAGATACTGTCGCTTTTAAGCACAGAAAACCGTCAGTCTTGCCATGGTTTGCATCCACGACCTTGGCCAACGCCGAACAGATATGATCTACTCAGACCGATACTGAAGTAATACTGTTCATCGTCGGTCTGGGTGGCTGGTTATATGTTGCTCAGTATTGCTCAAGCAGGATATTCCCTGTTCTCTTTTTAAAATCCTCGAAATGTCAGCGAGAGAGTAAAGTGTATGAATTTAATATAAATACATCTTGATTAATGGCTAAACGGTCCTTGACCAAGCATACATAAACCTCAGCATGGAAGCAGCACAATTATAGGTACAACTTCAGAGCAAACATAGCTGGAAATTCACCCTTAAGTTGCGAAGTATTACTAGAAAGTAATTTTCAGTTAATTTACATTGTAACTTCGGTATTAAATAGGTCTTCTCATGTTAAACATTAGTTAAATCAAGTTTGATGCAACCAGTTGCACCAAATGAAGGAGGGCAGCGAAGTAATTGAACTTGGTATTTACTCTGCAGACTAATTAAACAAAATTCATCAGGGAGATACTTCAAGTCGTGTCTCCTTTTACACAGAGTGACCCGGTTCCGTTTCTTCTTCACTCTCTGCGTGGATATCATGTGGACACTTCTCGTTAGCAGTGTAACACTACTAAAACTGTGGACCGCGCAGATTCTATCTTGTTCTTAATGCGGGTGTGCGCACTTTTGTGTTCGTGTGTTTATACTAAAAGTCCAATAAATACCTAACTTGGAATTTAGTTCAATAAGATGTGACACGAAGATTTTCCAAAAAATAAACTATGGAGGTGGAAACATGGAGCAATTGTCATGGAAACATTTTCGATATTTATTTTCTCAAAATGGCTCTAATGATTTGTATTAAAATACCATACATATCAGATATTTATATAACAAATGCAACGTTTATCTTATGTTTGCTGAACCGGAAAGAATTCTGTATCATTTAAAACAGGTATACAGGATACAGTCAAAAACTTAGTATATAGAAAATGCAGAACTTTTAAAAAACACAGTAATTTATTTAAAATAACTATTTTTGTAGCCTCAATTATTGTAACATATTGTGAGAAAAAATAAGCTTTTGCAAGAACGGTCCATAGAAGCTTATAAAAGAAATGATAGTGGGTAGGAAAAATGGTATGGATGTAATATAATTCTAATATTCTAATATTCTCGTTGCACCTACAAGGAAATAAGCAATAAGATAATTTGTACAAATGTTTATCTTAACTAACACGAAAAAGATATAGGAATAAGAGTTTGTAAGAATGGTTAGTACAAGAGTAGCGAAAGTCATGTAAATGCAATACATAAGATTTTTCAAATCGCATAGTTCTCTCAAGTGGGAAGTCGTTATTCTGTTCATTTTTCTCCTGATCATGCAAAGGGGAAGAAATTTCAAAGCCACACATAGCAAATAGTATTAAGAGGTTTGACTACCCCTTATACCTCTTGTATTCTTCTATTCCCATTGTAACCACAAGGACTCGTACTATTGCACAAACCTTTATCTTGATTAGCACGAAGAGGATAGAAGAATAATAGTTTGTATAGGACTGAGCAGAGAAAGCCGTATGAGGACATATATATGAGATAATGCTTGTGAACCTTGAGCGCAGATCTTAAAATGTATTTCTAGCTTTAAGACTATTATTATATTAGTTTTTGACTATCGGGATATGGACAAAGCAGGTGTTTTACTATCCACTGGCCCACTCCCATAGCTGATGCGTATATTTCACCTGATAAGACAGTTTGAAAAGAAATGGATGACAATATGGTGTGACCAGCTGCAGAATGGAATTGTGTCCGACTCATCCAGCACGTCAGTCAGTCAGTCAGTCATTCAGTCAGTGAGTCGGTGAGGCAGGGCTGCTAATGGAAACTGAAGGATCACTCACCACCCCTCCTCCTCTCCCTCCCTCCATTTCTCTCCTCCTAACCCCCATCCTGTTTTGTTGCAGCTCGAATCGTCGTAGTCATTGTGTATCGTCATGGAGACGAGACTGCTTGCTTGCTTGCTTGCCATTCACCTGACTCTTCCATTGTCGATTTTTAATTATCTGATGAGTGTAGTACAGAATTCTTACGGTCCCCCTGCCCACAGAGGCGTACATATAAATAGAGGACTTAAAGCGTGGGGAAGCCCTTGCCCCTCCCGCTCCCGCTCCCCGTAAGAAAAGCTAAGAAATGGGTTGGAACAACTGTTATTAGGATTATTAGAGTGGCTTCCTGCTTTAATGTGCTCGGGTAACTCCAATCACAGCTACATTATTTTGTGATGAAACATCAATGCTAGTCTTTCAAGCAGAATCTCTGTTCGCTTGTTTGACACTGAACATTTTCAGAAAAGTTTAGTTTTAAAAAATTTAATTGTTTTGTTAAAATATTCATTCTAACATAAATATGTTTGCATTCGATGAAACCAGTCCTTAAGGTGAAGATGCCACTTTAGAATCCACGTTTTCGTAATGATCCACCACTTTATCTGATAACGAAAAAATGATTCCAGTAATTTTTTCTTCAATTTTGAAAACAAAAGGTGATAGCCCAGAACAGTATAGTGGAGGGCCCATGGTGATGATCTTTGGGGCAACCAGATGCTCAGTTGGTTGAGGTAAAATGAATTTTCTTTTTGGGAGTTTTTCACACATTTTTTCAACAATTTAGGTAAACGTTTATCTTCTAATACTGTGGTAGCATGTATGTTTTAGAACAGAAGAAAAACAACCATATTTTTACCAGAACTGTGAATTCACCGGATTTTTGTAGACTTAGGTTCGGTTCGAACCTCTGAGACAATTAATTTTCCTTTTAGGATCGTAACAATAAATTAAGATTCATCACTAGTAGAAGTGCCACCTTGGAATTTTCTCAGAGTTTTTCTGCATCAATCATTGCGTTTTGTTTTTGTTTGGGAGTCAGCTTGTGTGGAATCCATCGCTAACAAAGCTTTTTCAAGTGTAACTGTTGATGTAAAATGTTTTGCATTTGACTCATACCAATACCCGAATAAATTCATTCGATGCTTGTCGATCTGCTTCAAGCATTGTTGGAACAGCGGCAATATCTTCATTAGCAATAGCAGTTCTTGGGCATCCTTCATGAAACTCATCAATAAGAAAAAAAATGACGCCTTTTGAATTCGCCATACCAACTGCTTTAGATGGGACTTCTTGGACAAATACATTTCTAAGTCCATCTTCATATTTTTTAAGCGATAACGACGATTTAAATGGTAAAAACTAATAACCCCGAAATATTTCCTAGATAAATTCATTTAAGGTGTACACAAAGTATTTAAATGATAATTAACAAACTATTGGAGTAAATTGAACAAACTGTATGGCTATCAACTCGCAAAACATTGGACATATGGAGTTATTAAAACAGTACTTCTATTTTATGGTCTCATATTTCAATAATTCGCACCGATCACCGTTTTCCTGGTTGTCAAAATTCAGGAGACATTTTCCTGGAAAGGCAACATTTCAAACTATTCTCCAAAACTATATCGTTATTACTTTCTCTACTTCGTACAGTAAAGTAGTGTATGTATTCCACCCAAGAATTCGATGTCGAGATTTCACCGGAATCCAAAAAAGCACGTTTAGAAAAGGTTCACACGCGCGCGCACGTGTGTTTCACTGTATCTGTGTGTCTGTCAGTCTGTGGAACTCAAAAACGAAAAGTCGGTTAAAAACCAAAGTTTGTATTTAAGTTTGTCTTTAAAGGATGTGACACAACAATAACTACCCTTTACGTGGAAAATTTTTCGAAACTTTAAATTTTCTTGAAAATGGCTCTAACGATTTTGATTAAAATGTCATATGTTTGAGATATTTTTATAACAAATAAAATGCATATCTTGAATTTTCTGACTATTGCCCATGTAGTCGTATTTACCCTGGATGACTTTGGCATAATTGGTAAACCGTCAGGGATAGACCAAATCTTACTACACATAAAATATATAATATATGTCTACACACATTTGTTTTGTAGAATGAGATATATTTCGGAGATATGCCTTGTTATTTGTATCCCGCCCACTCAGCATCGTGAGGAAATTGAGGAGCTTGCGATAGGTAAGCGGCCCTGGTCATGAAAGCCAACTTTCTGCCTGGGGGTGTCGAGATGCTGACCACATCTCTCCCCCGTATCGGTTGGATGATCGCCCACCTCTACCTTGCGTATGTGAGCGTGAGGCCGGCAGTCGGGTTGGCAAGCCCTGTTCCGATATGGACTGTAGTGCCAATTTAAATTTTATTAAAAAAACACTTATCAGAAATAAAATGCTTATGAACATTTGCTATAGAACATTGTGCAATAACGATGATAATGATGATGATAATGATAATGATAATAATGATGATAATGATAATAATGATAATAATAATAATAATAATAATAATAATAATAATAATAATAATAATAATAATATCAATAACAATAATACTAATAATAATAGTTGTTATTCTTATTATTAATTTTTTTTTTTTTTTATTTTTTTGCTCACCCAAAATTTAATGGCGGTTGGTAGTAAGAGCTGGTCAACACAAAATCCAATCAGAGGCTTGCCACACCTTGCAGTGTTGTATAGTTAAACACGGGTGAAATCACGCTGCAAAGTTTGTGTGATAACTATTATTTGCGCTCACAAAATGCGTTTGTGCAACAGAAAAAAGAGTAGTAGTGTTTAGCTACCAACCGCCATTAAATTTACCATGGTATATATTTAAAGAATAAGTATACAGTTTACACTAGTTTGCATTTTATCATAGATTAACCATTTTTAGAAACATTCAATGTTGTTCATCTTAATTTTCTTGAACTTAAGTGTTAGACGCTGGCCTACTGATTACAAAGTAGCGGGTTCAAATCCGGCCCAGAGCGATGATTTTGAAGTGTGCTTAAAAACGACAGCTTCATGTCAGTAGATTTACTGGCACGTAAAAGAACTCCTTCGGGAAGAAATTCCGGCACACCGGCGACGCTGATATGATCCTGGCAGTTGACAGCGTCGTTGTGTCAGTAATCAGTTTACCATTGTATAGTTGCCACAAACAGCTAATGACAGCCTTTGTTCCAACATGTGACCAACAGGAAGAACATAGAACAAAACAAGAATAAGTTTTTAAATGCAAATTATGGAAGCTGCATGGAAACAAACGATAGTGCTGTAAGGCAACAGAAACGATTCTGATAGTTTCTATTGGGTTTGCACAGCTAATAGAAATCAAGGAATTGTGCTGGATGTACACGTGACTAAAGAGTTTTAATATAACAAAACGTACTGTACAGAATTTGAATGCATTTTGGTATACGCTTGTTTTTCAACCTTTGTTTGTGAGAACAACTGTCGATGTGCTGCATGCTCAAGTGATTTGAACCCCTCCAACTAAACTATCATCTTTTAAGAACTCTTCAGTAGTCATTAAGTGAAAAGCATTTCCAAGTAGCATACGAGAGGTTCCGCGCAGAAAGGAATTGTATTGGAAGTTGAAAAAATGGGAGTGTTCTAAAGTAAAGAACTTACATTTTCAGATTACTAATTGGTGGCTTTGCCTCTAGAGGGTAAAGCGAGAATGGATTTCTTAGCAAAAACAGAATAGCTAGTTTTGTTTGCTTTTAGCTGTTCTTGTTTTCAAATATTAGAAGCTTCTATCGCATTGATTTTAATATTCTGTACTAGGCTTACAATGTATGCAAAGTAGAGTTTAAAAAGAAGTTACAGAGGCGTGAAAATTATTAGACTGAAGCACGTGCTTATGGCAACACGATAATAAGTTTGAAAATAAGTTAGAAATGTCTAAAACGGAGTCAAGACATACTGTTAAACATACCAACTATTTATTACTGTGAATATTCATACTTTTTCAATAGCAGTAATGCAATAAGTAGTCTTACTTTCTTGCTAAAAGCTCAGTTTTCCAACCCCATGGCCTTTAGAATGGTATAGGAAAAAAGGTAGCCATTACAAAACGAATATCTGTAACCTATTAGCTTGAATTTACTTTAGAATCGTGATAGATAATAGTGAAGTGAATTATTAAAAAGAGTCAACTAAGGTCCATTTTTCACAAGCATATTTCACTGAAGAAAGAATATCTTCTTCTCTCTGGTAGTACATATAAGATGAAACACTGAGACTGTAGATTTCATCTTGGCAACCTTCTAATCCTGTTTGGGGGAAATTTGTGTAAGCATTTTTTCACACTAAAATTTCAGTATCTTGGAGATACAGCCTCGAGCATTAAATAACGAAAGGTTTGCTTTGAGTCTAATAAGTTTCAGACCTCTGCAATATAGACAACTCTAAATGATTTCATATAATTTATTGTAAGTAATAGGTTAAGATAAAGGAAGAAGATTTCAGAATTATAAATACTCTACAGATAAAAATAATGACAAATAATTCTTATATTTTAAATAAATGAGCTACAGAAACCTATTTGCATGCTTTCCCTTATGTTTCTCTCGCATTACCAATTGATAAAGGTGTAACCCCACTCTAATTAATACTTAACTTCCCCTAGGTTAAGAAAACTGGATAGTTTGGAAAGGCTAGAATCATACTGAAGAATTCAATGCATTGCTGTCCGGCTGCTCCAACCATTGAGCTACCATGGCAACCTGCCCACATAGCATTAAATTCTCCAACTCGCATTTTTCCTGGTAAACCACAAGAAGATCTCAAATACATATGAGCTGACATATTCGAATAGCAATTTACAATACTGTAAGTAATTAAGTTCCGGGCTTCATAGAACCAACTATAAGATCAATCGTTCTTTTACAATTGTTTAGAACCGCCAGACAAATTTCGGTTATGATATTGAATTTTTCAGTCTCATTCCAACTCTCAAAATCTGGTCCTACACATGGCTACTCTGAAATGAGCCAATATATTGAAAAATGTAATAAAATACACCGAAACAAGCGGAATACTACATAGTTTTGTAATAATGGATCGTGTTGACATTTGGCACAAGTATTTTTAATATCCGTAATGTAATTTTTGTTGTTATTTCATAAAGTTTCAACTGCGTGTGTGTAAGCTAAGGTTGGACGGTTGAATAAGCTTTTTAAAAGCTCATTGTCAAACCTGGGCTTTACCCAATGATGTTTGACTTTGCTTGGTTCTAGTCCTGACGGGGGTAACATTTTTCACACCTGACTCAATCTTCTAACTTTGTGGGGCAATCGAAATGAAAATAATACCTAAATATAATGTAAATTTAGGGAGTTTGGCACAAACTTGACCAGATCTCATGACGTTCAACACAGATGATTGCGAACTTAAGCTTTCATCATAAAACGTGAGCCATTAAGGCGCACATTTTGTCTTCCTAAGATTCCACGCGCCAAGGCATGGCATAAGGTCGTGGGTGCGCGGCCAATCGGCTATGGAGACGTCACACTGTCACAGCCTGACGTATGGCTTGTCATTCCAGCGGTCATCGCTGATTGGTGATTCGTTTTCTGCATTGCGAAAACAGAGAGAGAGAGAGAGAGAGAGAGAGAGAGAGAGAGAGAGAGAGAGAGAAAGAGAGAGAGAGACAGAGAGAGAGAGTGTGTGTGTGTGTGTGTCTTAGAAAGATCCTCGTGGCAGGGACGAAAGACAAGAGCAACAGATGTACGAGAAGCAGGGTAGCCGTGCGTGTTCCTTAAATGTGATTCGTCCGACTTCGGTTCCGAATTTAATTCAAGTGCTAGTAGTTTTGTAAGTCGGAGATTTAATCCTTAATAGGGTTTGATTTTAGATTATAATTGTTACATAGCCACTCAGAGATAGGGGAAAGGATGATTTTTAGATTTCATTGTTTTAGAGTTGCTGTTTGTGAAACATTTAAATGCTATATTCAAGTCCTATTTATGACGAAAATTATGGTGATGTAATGTTTAGTTAAAATTGGGTTATGGATTATGCAAGTGCCAGCAAATAACATCTGGTTTGGAAAGAGAGCTGTTAAAGTTAGTGAATAGATGAAATGTATTAACCTGTTAGAAGATAAAAGCACAAGCTAGTGTGAAGGAGAAACAAATTGGGAAGAAAGCTGTATTCTCAAACTAGCGGAAAATAAACCTTCGTAGAAAATCAACAAGTTTGCAGTTTTACACATTTAATCGCGCCTTTTTAAAAGTGAATGAGGTGTTCCTAAATTCCATAACCAAGGTAGTATTTATTATTTTTCCAAGTATTTATACTCTTCATTTTATATCTTAGTAAGTGAGAAAATGTTGCTGGAATAAAAAACAACCAAATAAATATGCACAAATATAAAAAACCAGCCAATTAGATAACTTCGGGTTTTGAACGCATCTCAAAATGTGTCATACTAGAATCTTAGTTCAGATTTTCCAAATATGGTGACTAGCTGAATAACTTATGTACAAGGCCAGAGACCAAGAGTGACTGAGTAATTCTTGTTCATTTTGATGAATGCCCATTGCCTGTTTTGTCGTGTATTCCACTCTTCGCATATCTCCGCTACTTCCCGCTCTTTTGATACCACAGAGGCGAATATTTGTGACTGGCAATTATTTTTGTTTATATTTTCATTGTGAGTGACACCGTGTCGGTTAATTTTACACTGAAACATTACGTCGTTGTGCCATTTGAATTGTGAATGACCCTTTAGCCCACATACAGTCTGAGCAAAGGAACATTAACAGGCAAAATTAACTCTTAGAACTTGGTTACTGGAAAGCGGGGAAAAAAGATATTTGCAGCATTTCAAGTCACCTTAACAAGAAGCACTTAAGAATAGTAATACAAGCTGTATTCTTGCTGTTGTCTTACATAAGTGTTTTATACCAACATGCTTGCAGTTTTTCTTTATTTTGATTATTATTTTGCTGCATGAATTTCAAATTAAACAAACTCCACTGCGCTGGTTTGAGTTGGATAGACTTGTAATGGAATTATTAATAACATTTCACAGCCTTCCTTGATCGTCTTTCAGAGATACAATGCCTAATCAGCGTTAAATCTAGGGAGTATCCCTTATACCTATTGTAAATATTAATTTATAACGAAAATAATCGAGTTTGCATATATTAAATATATGTCCCAACATATTAATTCTTAACTAAATTTTATTAAATTTATTTGCTAAGTACCTACCTCGCTCATTATAAATAACACTAATCTCTGGTAGTAAAATAAGGCATTTGTTCCAGTATTTTGTTTCGTATTGTTATCTTTAGTACACAGATTATTTACCTAAGGGGAGAAATGTTGACACATTGCTGTTTGCTGATGACCATATTTTAATTGCGGAGACGGAAGATAACTTACAAAGAGCCATACAAGAATTAAACAATATTACAAGAGAATATAATCTTCAAATTTCATATGAAAAAACAAAAATAATGGCTTTTATAGGAACAAACCATTTAAGAGCAAAAATTTGCATAAATGATAAACCCATCCAACAACAAAGTGATTTTAATTATCTTGGCTATAGTGTCATATACCAGCAATAGAGATATACAAAACAAAATAAACAAATTCCAAACAATATGTGGCACAATAAAAAGAACTTTTAAAAATTGTAATCGTCAAACTTTGTTAAAACTGTATAAAATAATGGCGATCCCAACCCTGCTTTATGGGTGTGAAAACTGGGTCTTGACTATCTCACAACAGAAGAAAGTGGAGGCTGCTGAGATGAAATTTCTGAGACAGGTGGCAGGTTATAGACTCATAGACAAGAAAAGAAACGAGGATATTAGAAGAGAATTGGAAATTCAGAGTATAAATGAAACAATCATTGCATACAGGCAAAAATGGCAAGATCATGTGCAGAGAATGACCGAAGACCGTACACCACAAATAGTGCACAAGTATAAACCTGTAGGTAGAAGAAATGTTGGCAGGCCACGAATGAGATGGTCCGATCAATTTCCTTGAAGTCGGAACGGGACACAAGGCTTATACCGTGATGATGATCACCACCACCGCCAGCGCCGCCGCCGCCGCCGCCGCCACCACCACCACCGCCACCACCACCACCACCACCATCACCATCACCACCACCACCATCTACCTCAACGGTAATAACTTTCTTTCCATGGATGCTTTCCAAATACATTCTCTTGCAATTGATTCAACTTTGAATGTCGTAAGTACCCTATTGATCCTGTTTTATCGCCTGCACATAGCAGAATATTTACGTTATTATTTATAATAATTGGTATGTGTGTAATTACTTCATTAGTTTATTTACACTGGTTTTGATTTTGAGATGCCTATGTTAATTTTTACTTTCTCTGCTGGTAAGTAGGGGAAGTATTGTATTCCACCCAAAAATTCCATGTCAAGATTTTACCGCAAATATATGCTTTGAAAAAGGTCCGTGTGTCTGTGTGTCTGTCAGTCTATGGACAGCATAACTCAAAAACGTAAAGTAGGTTAAAAACCACACTTGGTATTTAAGTTGAATGTCTTTCAAGGATGCGACACGAAGATTTTGAAGAAAATAACCCCACCCTAAGCTACCCTTTACAGGGTAAATTTTTCCAAAATTTTTATTTTATTGAAACTGGATCTAACGATTTTGATTAAAATTACATATGTCTAACCTATTTTTATGACAAATGAAATGTGTATCTTGAATTTTCTGGCTATAGCCCCTGTAGTCGTATTTACTCTTGACGACTTTTGAATAACTGGTAAACCGTTAGAGATAGACTAAATCATACTATAAAGAAAATATAGATATTGCTAAAGTATACAACTTATGTCTCAATAAATTTTCTTGTAGGGTGAACCATTTCGGACATATTCTTTGTTATGTGTGTGAGTTTCGGAAAACTTAAAACTTTCGTGAAATGGACCATCGTTGTTCATTTTTTTATATGTTAAGTGTGCAAAGAGAACGGAACCTCAAAGCTTCAAAAGATTTGACTATCGCACAAAGACTACTGTATTCTAACATTCCCCTTGCACCTACAATAAAACAAGCAATAAGATAATTTGTACAAATGTTTATCTCAACTAACACGAAGAAGATATAGGAATAAGAGTTTGTAAGAATGGTTAGTACAAGAGTAGAGAAAGTCATGTGAGTGCAACACATGAGATTTTTTTCAATTGCTTTTAAGTAATTTTTTGTTTTGTTTTAAGTTATGCAGTTAGTACTTCTCATTGTTTCATTTGTGTATCAACGTTTAAGTTCTTTGGTCATATCCGGGGCTTTGGTCTCAGAAATAAGTGGTGATGTCATTACTCACTGTGCTTTAGAGTTTGTGAGTTGATTTTTATTGTTTTTAACATTAAACACATTGACATTCCCTCCTACATTGTGGGACTTTGTGGGAGATAGGAAATGAATTAACAAAAATCCCTAACCCCAGCCGGGAATTGGACCTGGAACCTCTGAGTAAAGGATATATATAACCTAAGTATCAATTAGACGTATTCCTTATTATTGATTTGAATCTTTTATGCTTGATCGGTAGTGGAATGCTGGGTGGTTTCTCATCTGCTACGATTTCCTTTCCATTATTCCCTTTCATTTCTTGTCTTTCTCATTTTTTCAGACTGCTTCTAGGTTTGGTAGCGGATGGAGGTGTGACAAAAATGGAGATACTCAAAGAAATGAAAACCCCCGTGGATACTAGAGGGTTGCTAGGTCGATGGGTCGTTTATCTCCCTCTATAAGGAACTCTAGCGGTGGGACGAGTTCTGCGAGCCTGGAACTAGGGGATGAGTGTGAGTGTGTTTGTGTGTTTAAGGGCCCGCCCACAACTTGGTCATTAGGGCTCGGGCCTGGAACTGTAAGGGACTTCTGCGGGCCTCTGTGGCTTGTCTGTCTATGAATGTACCCTCCTGTGGTGCCTTTGCCTCCTCACTTCCTCCTGGAGTGTGGTAGCCACAATGAATTTATGCATATCTAAGTGCGCGAGGTGTTCGTTGTATCAATATACCTATACCTAACATGGCGTTGCAAATATTCCTTACTTTAATAACGATTCTAATGCTTTCATAACTGTAAAGTGAAAATGAATAATTCAGTGCATCAAAGTTCTAAGTGGCGAAAATAGAACAACAAAAATGTAAACATGACTTGGTATGGATTATGTGAAGCGTTTGACTCTACCCTGTTTATTTAAGACTTACACAAACATATTACGTAACAGTACTTTACAAACGTCTTAAAGAAACCTGCAACTTAAAGCAATTTTGCACACGTTTGCACATTTGCACTGAAAGCCTTTTAAATGCGCGAGTTTTAAAACAACCAAACTGGAGATAATTTTCCGGATGAACTCAAGACGCAGTTTGCGGTAATTCCTCCTGGAACCAATCTACAAAAGCAGCACTCAGAGAAAATTAATACAAATCTCCCAGGTTGAGGAACTGCGGATACGTGGAACTCAGATTGCGTTTTGGAGGCCCCAGTAGTGATCGGTGCATTGGGAGAAATACAACAAATGTGTTCCAAGAATTTAAGCTCTTGTAAAAACCTTCATTTAGTAAATCAAGAAGCGCGCTGAGAGTAACAGAGGTGTAGCATTAAAAATCTCATTTTATACGTATTCATTGTTTTTTCCCATCTTCTACAAATACTTGCACATAGGTAAACCCCAGTACGACTGTTCCGTTTCTACTTAATTTGCAAACTAATGCAACAACATGGAGTTTCACGCAGGGCTTAGTGATAAAACATAGCTGAAATATTATACATTTTACTGTTAATGAACAAGGAGTTCTATGATTATTATTTTTAAAATAAAATGGAATCTCATCCAATCCTGAAATAAAGTATTTTAAATGTAACTGTAAAACACAGACGCGCCTACGCTAAAATGTGCTCTGTCTATCACGTCACAGCCAGGAGGATTTTAAGGATACTATCGTCCTTCTGCAATGGCAAACTTAATTGTTTTGAAAATGTATTGCTCGATTGTACTCAAAGAGTGTGAAATCCTATTGTGAGATACTCAAGAAATTGAACAATAATTTTCCAGCTTCTATTCCTACAGGCATTAATGAAACAATCTTGTAAGTATGGTAACAAATGACAAATCCAATTACCTTTTCTCTGTCACTTTATTTCTCTTCTAAAATTGTACCACAAAACCACGGTACTCTCTTTTTTTGTCGTTAACACAATCGACAATTCATCGTGACCTTGCAATTCATAGCTGTTCTGTTCTCTTGTAGTCTACACACGCACACGCACACGCACATGCACACACACACACCACTATCTTTCTACTCTAAATAACAGCTGGATTCGACAATATACTCACTAAACACTTTTCAATACTCATCTCTTAAAAATTGCTAAAACAGTGGCTCACTTAGTCGCAAAGTCTGGAAAATACACGTTTTTTCGAGAAATTTCTCGTAAATGGCTTGGTACGTAAACAGCTTCTAGAACAGTCTGAAATCGGTCTTTTTTAAGGCCCGACTACTCTTGCCCTTGTTTATCGGCTGCGCGTTGCCTAGCAGCCTCGTGGTGTGAGGTAGCTTGATCTTGAACGTCACTTTGACTGGCGCCCGAAGGTTGGTGTTAAATTATGTTTCAATTATGTACTTATGGAGTATACACATTGACTAGAATTTATCTGTCCTTTAATATTTTTACGAACCTCTAGCATGTATTATCCCCTTTGAAAATATAAATATGAATTAGAATACCTTAAGCGCGGAGGTCTTGGCAAACAAATCAATTTCTAGACACATGTAATTACTTATACATCTGAACTATGACAGTATATTTCTAGTCATATTTTTGCGTAGTTATAGTGTGCCTTTAAAAGATAAGAAATGACACTATACGGAAGTACATAGTTAGAACGCTATGAGCAAGAAGGGAAAGTGATTGCTATAGGGCCCGGCGCATACAATTATGATTTGCCTCTGGTAGACCACATGTTGCTGTACGCCTGAAGGAACACATTGAAAACTAAAATGAACTTTTTATTACATCGAATGTTTTTTCTTTCAAAATATCTTGCAGCAATCCACGTATGTAGTAATTTTGTGCACTCTCTGTTGCAATACTTCATTCTGAAGTAACTGCTCTGCTTCATTTCTGTTAGAAATTAAAGTGAGAAGTTACTGAATAGAGTGCCCATTGCTATATTAAATGCAAAGCGCGACACTATAGCTAGCTTACTAAACTGGCGCTCATCATTTATGGCTTAAGTTAAAAATTTGGTAATTTATTTCAGAAAAAATTGTAACTTGTTCTTTTATCAACAAATTCTAATGTGGTATTGGATTTATTATTAACAGTGTAAGGATTCGAAGTTCAAAACCTGGTAATCCTTACAGAATTTGAAATGTATATTGCTGGTCTTTTATAAATTAAATTTGATAGAGTACATTAACGCAATACTGACTACTCCTTGAAATAATAAAATAATGCTCGTTACTTTTGAAATAAAATTGTTTCTTAACTAAGCTATGTAGTGACCTGTCAGTAGAGTAGGGTGATGGAGAGGGACACCTCGCTCACTTCGACCTGATCTGTTAGGGTGTCTCTGATGTCATAAAAAAACAGTAATACCCTAGTTGGAATTTTTATATGTAATTACTATAAAATCAATGTTCACCTTCTCTGCTGTGTAACTTCCATCCAAGGAAGCACTGTATTGTGACGCCGGGCGTGGTACAAAAGAAGGGACAATCGGGGCTAAGCTACTTCACACCACATACCAGTCCGGCGAACAAAGGCGCAAGGTCAAGCTTTCCACACTACTCACGAACACGTGAGTAACAATGAAGCTGCAACACAAAGGATTTTCTCCAGAGTCTTCGAGAAAAATCTGGCTACGTCATCGCCGGCGTGTTCGAAGAAGTTCCCGAAAGTGAATCCTTTTAAAGCACGAACATGAAAAACACTGCGCAGTCGGTTCTTAGTTCGGTGGCTCTCCCGGGATATATACGTTTATGTAGCATTTTTATGCATCCTCTTAAGTGTGATTATGACAATACCACTGTTGTTTTTCATGAACAACTTTAAGAACTTTATTAGGAAATACTGAAAAGAAAACAATCACACTATACCTTCTACCGTTATTAATTATTGCACACATTTTAGAAGCTTGTTAAACCATCGTGCTAAACATTTAGTGTAGTTTATCCCAGAAGCTCTATCTGGTATCTACAAAACGCCCAGGTATGGTTCTGCAGATGGTATTTGGAACTGTAGTATGGAAGAGTGGGTTCGTACATTTTATTTCCCTCCTGGTTCATCTCTTTGGGCTCACCAGCATGGTGTTCAAATCGGAGAGTGTTCCGATGTACCTGTATGAGCTGCCAGTTGCGACCAATCCATGCATCTCTTCATATTAACATTACAAACAAAATGTATATCTTAAATTTTTTGGGAATGGTCTTTGAAACCTCTTCATTGAGAATAATTTTGTATAACTAGTAAAGCATAAGGTAGGCGAAAACTTACACCACAAAAATAATGGATCTCATTAAAATGCACAATATGTATGAAATAAATCTTCATTGGAATTAGCCTTTTCCGAGACATCCGTTGTTATAGCCAAAGATTTTTCAATATTTTTGTCAGTGGTCATTCTATTGTTTCTCACGATGTCACGGAAAGAATACGGATTTCTAAGCACAGCATCTAAACGACGAGCTTTATTTGATTGCCCCAATTCCCTTCGCAACTATAACTGCTTCTATAAGGATACTATTCGTAGAAAAGTTCATATCAATCAACTTAAAATAGAATAGGCTTTTGCAGGAATAGTTTCTACCACTATATAAAAATGAACATAGTGCTTAGAGAAATTATGTGAGTGTAAGAGAACAAACTTTATTTTTTCTTTATATGTAGGTCCTGTTGAAATTTAAGTATTGTGACTCTGAGTCGTTCAACAATACACGGACGAGAGGGGGAAGTGTGACTTTGGAAACGGGGAGCGGTTGTGTTGTACGTGACCGTAATAATGTCGGTAAAATACAAAAGAAAGGTCCGAGACTACACTACACTACTGGTGACCGTGTATTTGATCGAACAGCACGATAACACCAGTAGTGTCCAGAAGCTGCTAGTTAATTCCGCTGAGTCATCGTTGCACGTATGCATGGAGGGTTCTCGAAGGTCACCTGACGCCGGCTCCAGTCAGTAGTGGTTAGCTGTGTGAGTTTTAGAGTCAGAGTTAGTTTAAAGTATAAGTCGTTGTGTACAGTTAGTTTTTCGTTACGTGAGTGAGTCGGCCAGCCTGTTAGCGAGTACGTATGTGTCGTCGAGTGATTGTGCTGTAATAGTAAAGATATAAGAGACAGCGAAACTGGAAAAAGATATTTAAAGACTGAGAACGATTATTAGAACAGTCGTGAATTGGAATAACAGAAAAGGCTTTGTTAACAACGAGAAGGAAATTGTGCATCTGTAGTAAAATTCAGAGAAAAATAAAGTGATAGAGAAGTAACAAGGCTGTTGGGTTTTGTAGTTTTGTTACAGTATTTTCGCAGCACTTTGTTATTGAAAGCCGCCACTATCCAACCAAGTAATAAGCAACTGTTTGCTAAAATGTATCGAAGATGAGTCTGTTTTACTGACAGAAGACGAGAGAGCGAAGACAGGGCTAAGCGTCATGGAACTGATTGACAGGGAATAGCCTGTTTTCACAAGCTACAATGTATTTCAAGTGAAAACGACCACAAAGTGAGTGTGAGGGAGAAGTGTATACGAGTGCTGTTAGGCTACGCGCATGGTTAAATGCAAAAGCCGTGACTGCATCCCCATGTTTGGAGCGAGTATACAGTTTAACTTGCTTCTATGCTTACGTGGTGATACGGACATGGGGAAGATACCAGGCCACTTAATGTTTAAGTCAGGGATGTCCAAAATATTCTCTTGGAGAACCTTACGCAGCGAACGGCAATAACCCACTCCACTCCTTAATCGGAGGGGCAGTGAGTATGCAGTGACGGATATTTAAAGACTGAGAACGATTATTAGAACAGTCGTGAATTGGAATAACAGAAAAGGCTTTGTTAACAACGAGAAGGAAATTGTGCATCTGTAGTAAAATTCAGAGAAAAATAAAGTGATAGAGAAGTAACAAGGCTGTTGGGTTTTGTAGTTTTGTTACAGTATTTTCGCAGCACTTTGTTATTGAAAGCCGCCACTATCCAACCAAGTAATAAGCAACTGTTTGCTAAAATGTATCGAAGATGAGTCTGTTTTACTGACAGAAGACGAGAGAGCGAAGACAGGGCTAAGCGTCATGGAACTGATTGACAGGGAATAGCCTGTTTTCACAAGCTACAATGTATTTCAAGTGAAAACGACCACAAAGTGAGTGTGAGGGAGAAGTGTATACGAGTGCTGTTAGGCTACGCGCATGGTTAAATGCAAAAGCCGTGACTGCATCCCCATGTTTGGAGCGAGTATACAGTTTAACTTGCTTCTATGCTTACGTGGTGATACGGACATGGGGAAGATACCAGGCCACTTAATGTTTAAGTCAGGGATGTCCAAAATATTCTCTTGGAGAACCTTACGCAGCGAACGGCAATAACCCACTCCACTCCTTAATCGGAGGGGCAGTGAGTATGCAGTGACGGATACAAACATGGCAGTATATAAGTCATACCTTGAATTTTCTGGGAATGTTCTCAGAAGTTCTGTATCTTGGATGACTTTTGCATAAATTGCAAACAGTAAGAGACAGACAACAAAAGCATACTAAATAAAACCTGTGGATCTCGTTAAAACACTGCTTATTTTTTCTTTTGAGTGAACCATTCCCGAGATGTTCTTTCTTATGTGTTTGAATTTGCCAATATTTATAATTTTTTCAAATAGGAATATGTATTTGTTTTTTCTTTCCTTGGCCTTGCAAAGAGAACGGAGTTTCAAAGACATTGCATGCCAACGTGCTCTTAAAACATTTCACTATCGCTTAAAGCCACCTGTATTCCCCTATTCCTCTTATACCTATAAGAATATTCGCAATAAGGTAATTTCTGAAAATGATTATATCGATTAAAATGTAGTAGATAGGGCAATAAGCATTTGCAAGAATGTGTATACGAGTGAATATGTTTGCGAACAGAAGTTCTCCAAATTGAATCATACTAAGTCTGTATCGCAATATATTATGCGACGATCACTTGGTAGACCTTCTAAGACTATGCCAAAGATTGTTAGATTTCTTAAACATAAGCAGTACCAAAGAAATCACATCGCACTCTTAGCCAGTGGTGCTCGACAGGCGAGGACATCCTCGCTTCCCCTACACATATTATTTTCGCCCCTCCACTGAACAAGGTAAGGAGAGTCAGCCCTAGTAGTCAGAGGCGGATGGCGCGGAGTAGTAGTACATGCAATTCAATGGAAGGGTGAATATTTTTGTTTTCGAGATGAAGATGATAAGGTTAAGTGCTTGATTTGTAAGACTGGTATTTGCAAATTAATTATAATTTCCCTTGCTTACGTCCCATGTTCACGATAAAATTTATTCTTCTGGA
Organism: Tenodera sinensis; assembly: GCA_030765045.1. NCBI lineage: Eukaryota > Metazoa > Arthropoda > Insecta > Mantodea > Mantidae > Tenodera > Tenodera sinensis. Next base: position 157,525,353 of record CM060967.1, on the reverse strand, counting down.
AGAATACAACGAACTTTTGAAGCAATTGTATGACACATACTTTTCAAAATTTGAAAACCTAAAATATTTGAAACCAAAATCTAATTATTCTGCACGTTTGAAGTTTCTATGTAGTAAGGCTTCACACAAGCTACAAAATATGAAACTGCTAGCATTGCAGAATTCCACGACCGTAAAATGTTTTGAAAAAGAAGGGTGGAAATTATTTAGACCTCTGCCCTGAGTATCCGAGATTATGTTTGTTTGCATCTAGTTTAATGGCAGTCTTTGTCTCCACTTATATCTGCGAATAAACATTTTAAAAAATGAACTAGGTACCTACATTAAAAGTGGGTATTGCAGGAAGATAAGTGAAAATTACCTCGCTTATCTTCAGACTCTGCACTTCAACTTTTGCACCAAGTATTGAAGATCTAAAATGTAAATCGTGCCAAAAAGTAACCCTAAGAAACATCCTGGGTGAATCAGGAGTGGAATATGAACGTGCATGCCCTTAATTTCCTTTACATAAGAATGTAGGCACAGTGCCGCACTGGAACTCAGTAACCACGGATAAATGTGTCATTGTGTCCCAGCGGGTGGAACAAGGTGATTTCAACCTCCCCACCGCCTGCGGTGCCGTAGTAGTAAAAGCGGGCGTTAAACACTACAAACAATTCAACCTCCCCTAACTTGCCTCGGTTGAGCACCGCTGGTCTTAGCAGTGTTGGATTGTAACGGAGTGATGTCGCTGTCTAAAAGTATTGTTAAAAGTTCCTTAAAGAGCGTTTAGAAATAGAGAGGTATTTAAACTTGCTCCTAGAAATAAATATCCTTGTCTTAGGGTATTTAGTGCTCGTATATTGACAGTGTTTGCCTCAACATACATTTACGAGCAACTGTTTTCTGGAATGAAGCAAATGGAACTAAAGTATAGAACTACAATATCAGAGTCCCATCTCTCGGCGCAGCTATTATGACGAATTTGTAAGATATTGTTGCGTCTAATGATGCAGCACTCATACAGAAAGTTAAGCATAGAAATGTGTATGCCCATTGCTAAGTCTGTCACAGTTGTATTTCGTAATGTTCTACTTACTAGTCTTAGAATCTATTTGATGCTTAATTTACTCTTCTATCCTACGAACAACGTTTAGTAGTAACTTAAGCTAACGACAGTTGACAGTGCAAGAGTCGATTCAATCCTCTCCCTGCTTCCAAGTATATGTCATGCGGGAAGTATCAAAGACTGGCTCGGCGTTTAGACATGAGTGCAGTATGGGAATGGAGGAGGGAGGAGTCACGTTGCCCAAATAATCTAATCGGGAACAATGTTTAAAACGTGGTCTTATTTTCTACAGCAATGAAAACAAACATTCTTTCCATCGCTCTTAAGACTCGATGTAAACTACAAGGATAAATTGTCTTGAGCGGCTTTAGGTTGTGTTACTCCGTTTATACCTTTGTTATGGAATTTCTGGGACTTCGTCATATCCGTACCCTCAGGCTTATAGGTAAAGGTTTCACACAGATAACTTCATATTTGTACCGTATCAAAATTGCACATTTTCTCCCCCTTGCTTCATTTAATCATTAGGAAAGCATGTCTAAAGGTTCGTCATTTTTATGATATACTTACAATTAGAAAGGTGCTAGTTATAAATAGATTATAGATTATAAATGAAGACATCAGGAAGTCTATAAAATTAGAAAGTACAATTGTAGACAAAATGAAGTGTAAATTACTTAAATGGATGGGTGAAGAAAGATGGTCTAGAAAAACATTATAATGGATTCCACCAGCAAGAAGAGGACGAGGATGGCCTGAAAGATGGTGGAAGGATGAAGTGAATGAAGCAATGAGAGAGAAACCTAGAAGATATATCTGGATAGGTGAAAGTGGAGAAAAGTGTTACCGTAGAAGTCCGTGAAATGATACATTTATTATTATTTTTAATACTATTATTAATATTATTGTTATTATTGCTATTATTATTATTATTATTATTATTATTATTATTATTATTATTATTATTATTATTGCTATCATTATTATCATCATCATTATTATTATCATTATCATCATCATTATTATTATCATTATCATCATCATTATTATTATCATTATCATCATCATTATTATTATCATTATCATCATCATCATCATCATCATTATTATTATTATTATTATTATTATTATTATTATTATTATTATTATTATTATTATTATTATTAGTGTACGGTACACTTGACCCCAGAGAGTGGGCAGGTGCACGGTCCAGGGAGCACAGAAAAAGAAGGGCGAGTGAGAGGGAGAGGGAGGGAGAGGGAGAGACGACTGGGCCGGATCCCGGCCACTAATTGGCGCGGGCGGCCAGCCCCCCCATAGTGATTCACAAAGCGGGCGAATATTACCATTTTTATTGTAACGGTCTGTTATCATGCGGAACAATGCCGGAATTGGGGCCCATTTACACACCGGGAGGGGGGACAGGCAGGGGAAGCAACGAACGAACGAGAGAATATGTATATATATAAAAATGCGAAAGAGAGAGAGAAAGAAAAAACCCTCTCTCTTCGCGTTCCCATGTCCTCCTCCCACCCGCCCATCCCGTAATAAAAATCAATATGCATATATCGTATTCTCTCTCGGTTGCTGACGTCCATATATGTATGTATGTACTACTGTGCGTGTATGTGCGAGAGCTAGTTGAAACTCAATTGTGTCTCTGGAACAAGTGTAATAATAATTTAGTTGTCTGGTTGCTCGCCCGACAGTTTTCTTGCTAATGGGCGTGGCCGGTACGACATTTCTGCGACAGAGGTCAACAATAAATCCTGCGCCTCGTTTACACACATACAGTCACACGTATCGATAGCTATCGAACTGTTACACCCTGTTCAAAGGGGAATGGCTTCAAGGACTTGCAAATTTGCTTTACGTTCATATTTAAACACCTTGATAAAAATGATGACGACATTGCTCTCAGAAGGTGAACAACACTATGTCAAATGTGATTTGAAGATTGACATTCATAATACAGGGCTGAAGATTTTAAACAACAGAAGTAAATTGAGTAAAGTTGATTACAAGGATTCCTTTGTGTTTTCTTTCCTTTTTAACTTTTTATTTTTCCCTAAGTTCCTATTCGTTTATTTTTTTTTTTTTTTTTTTTCGCCATTTATACGCCGTCTTCAACATCAGTGACTTCTTTTGAAATAAGATTGAGTACCATTTATGCACATTCTTTAACTGATTTGGTAATCAGCGTCCCATTCTATTTTGGGTATGAAAGATCGCTTAATTTTGCTCAGACGCCTCTCTATCGGGCTTGATGACCACCGACTTTACTTCCCTTCCGAGAGAAGCCATGCTAAGGATCTTCACAGCCGAAAAAGTCCATTGCCTTTCGCCGGGTTTAAATCAGCGACTTTGGGAACCAGAGGCTAGCACCTAGACCATGGAGGACCACTGACTTTTCATCTTCTTTTGTGCTACAGGATGCTATCCTCTTCATTTCCCATTTTATTCCTGGGATGAGTTATAGATGCTGTCTATCCACCTCCTATCGGTCCATTTTCCAGCTAAAGGTTTGCCTTCTTTGGCTCTTTTCTCCTAGACGGCTGTTTCCAACTCTATTAATGTGTTCTTTCCAGTGCTTTCGTTGCTCATTAGGTAATAAATTTTCTTAGATCTTGAATTTGACAATTTTCTCTGATTTATGCATTATGTATTTCGTCTAATAAGATTTTTGCTTGAATTATTCTTAATGTTTTCAATTCGCATGTACTTATTTGTTTTGACTGTATCTGCTGTGGTTTCTGCTGCATAAGTTAAGATTGGTTTTAAGTATTGTTTTATAAATGTGGACTTTACTCTCTAATGCCATATACTTATTTCGCCAAATTATGTCTTTTATTCATCCTGATACTGCGCTACTTCTTTCGGCCTATGTTTTTACTTCTCGATTTAAATTTTTGGTGCTAGTTATTTTAATGCCTAAATAATTAAATTCTGAAATCTGTGCAATAATTATTGATTCCATTTTGCATCTCAATGCCTTGCTTTCGATACTGTTAGGCATTTAGTTTTTTGTGTACTTATTTTCATGCTATATTTTCTTACCTTTATATTGAATTGGTATAATAGCGTTTGTAATCCATATTCTGTTTCTGATGTGAGGACAGCATCAGCTGCATAGCATATATGAAATCTTGTGTTTTCCATCTTGTATCTCCACTCTTTTGGCAAATCTTCAATTAATTTATCCATTATAAGATTTTAAAAAATGGACTTAAAGAATTGCCTTATCTAATTCCCTGACCAATTGTTATTTCTTCAGTTTGTTCCTTTACTTTTATTCTTGTCTTGCAGTCTGTGTTGATCTCTATTATTGATCTAATCAGTTGCATAGGTACGCATTTTGCTTGCCATATATGTACTGCATCTTTTAGTTTTGCCCTGTCGAAAGCTTTTTTTCAAGTCCACAAAACATAAAAATACTGGTTTATTAAATTCCCACATTTTTTGTATAATTTGTCTGATTATTTATATATTCATCCACTGTAGATATATTTTTCCTAAAGCCATCTTTAATGGGTATTGTATTTAATTTATTGTTTAAAATTCCAGTAAAATAACTTTCCGACTTTACCTTTTCTCCTTTCTTAAGTACTAAATTAGTTATTTAGCCAAGTGTTCGTTTTTGAGTTATTGTGTTCACAGATAATACACACAAACACACATGGACCCTTTTTTTAAGTGTGCGATTTTTTTGAGTGAGTCTCATAACGTGTATTTTCGGTTAAATCTCGATATTGAAATTTTTGGCGAAAGAAATACCTTCTCTAAATCCTATGTATAGCCATGGAAAAAATTATTGAGCGCATAGAATATTTCGAAGTCCCACATGGTGTTGCAGTGCGATGTACACAAGTCGGTATTTCCAACATGTAGCTGAGTTTATTGATAGTCCATATGTTTTCACCTATCGGACGCAGCCTATTTATATATCGAGAATTAGCAATTTTTAGAAGTAACTATAATAGTTCAAAACGATTAATTTCAGCCATGACTTTATTTAACACCAATGTTATCAATTAATCTGGTTAAAGCACACGTGTATCACCATTTAGAATTAAAATGTTGATTACTTAAGATTTCAAAATATCAATAAAGAAAGGGAAAGTGCCTCTTGGATTCTCATCCGATAAGTGAGTGAAACGTGGGCCTAAAAGAAAAACAACATTGGTACACAAGAGAAGTTGCCAGCACATCCAAACCTGAATGTACTAACAAATAGATAACAACATGACAGCCAAAATATCTAATATTTAATATATGAACACAAATGTAAATATTCTGTGAAGTCTTAATTACTGATGGGCAAAAGATGGGCAAAAACTCACTGCAGGAAAAATGTGAAGTCCAGCAAAGTATACAATTTGTGTTCCAATAAACATTATCAGGGTCAGCAATTTTCAACAAATAGTGCGACAAGTGAGGAGCTCTGTTTGAAAGCACTTTTCAAAGTTTCCCTTTTTCTTCTCTTTTGCTAGCACAATGCAATATAAAATTAAATATTAGATGCTATTTGCGCATGTTGAGTGTGATTAAGCCTCTCTAATAATTTCAAGGTAAACGTTATCCCAGAGTGGATCGTGACTTCAAGTGTCTCCTGGGAGGAATGGATGAAGGGGAAGCCCAAAACTTCACCTGATCCGACAAATGATATGCTCAAAGACGGGGTCCCTAACGATTCCAGCATGACCCCAATTCTGATACCAATAACGGCTAGTTCTGCCTTAGCCACCTGGATCCTGAGAATCCCCAATGTAAAACAAGGCTTCTAGGTGTCGATCTGGGTGACGCAGTTGGTTACGTAATGGTCTGATGACCCCAAGGTTACAGGTTTAAACCCGGCTCAGAAAGATGGTTTTTAAGCGTGGCGTTGATATGATCCTGGCAAAATAATTTTTAAACTTCCTATGAGGCAAGGGGTTCTGGCAGTCCCGCTGGGTGGGGGGGGGGGAGTTTTTGGTAACCCACTTCCCCTTTCATGTGGTCCTATAACTCTAAAACAAATGAAAGTAAACTATGGATAAGAAGTTTCTTATAGAAGGGAAACCAATCCTGTTCATTCGCCTGCAGATCCAGGGAAAACACAAAAAGAAATTCAAGATCACAATGACGGGCCAGATGGAAATCAAAATCGCGGCCTCCCAAATGCGAGCATATTGCGTTACCGCGGAGCCAAGAGGTCCCACTACATTTTTACTTTCTCTACTGGTAAGTAGGGGAAGTATTGTATTCCACCCAAAAATTCGATGTCGAGATTTCACCGTAGATATATGTTTTGAGACCCCCTGAATAAAAAAAAAAAAAAAAAAAAAAAAAAAAAAAAAAAAAAAAAAAAAAAAACAAACATTTTTAGAAGAAGGTCCGTGTGTGTGTGTGTCAGGCGGTCAGGCTGTGGACAGCATCTAGCTCAAAAACGAAAAGTCGGTTAAAAACCAAAGTTGGTATTTAAGTTTAATGTCTTTCAAGGATGCGACACTTAGATTTTGAAGAAAATAGCCCCACCCTAAACTACCCTTTAGAGGGAAAATGTTTCGAAAAATTTTATTTTCTTGGAAATGGCTCTAACGATTTTGATTAAAATGTCATAAGTTTGAGATATTTTGATGACAAATGAAATGTATATCTTGAATTTTCTGGCTATAGCTTCTGTAGTCGTATTTACTCTGGACGACCTTTGCATAGCTGGTAAACCGTTAGAGATAGACCGAATTATACTATACAAAAAATGTAGATCTTGCTCAAATACACAATCTATGTCTCAATAAATTTTCTTATAGGGTGAACCATTTCGGAGATATTCCTTGTTATGTGTGCGAGTTTGGGAAAACTTAGGACTTTCGTGAAATGGATCATCGTTGTTCATTTTTTATATGTTAAGTGTGCAAGGTCAACAGAATCTCAAACATTTGACTATCGCACAAAGCCTACGGTATTCTAACATTCCCCTTGCACCTACAAGGAAATAAGCAATAAGTTGTACAAATGTTTATCTTAACTAACACGAAGAAGATATAGGAATAAGAGTTTGTAAGAACGGTTAGTACAAGAGTAGAGAAAATCATGTGAGTGCAACACATCAGATTTTTAGATTTGGATTTCTGAAATTTTACTACAGTTTTAAAGAATTGGGACTATCGCTTTTGAAGTTCTTCTGTAGAATTTGGATGACCACTTGCTTCGCTTTATTTCTAAATAACCAAATGCTGAAGATTTTTCATTGCAGATGTGTTAAAAACCTGCGAGTTACGCATTTTAAACCACACTTCTCCCCCTCTTTGTTTCTCTTCGCATTTGTTTTCTCGTTTCACCCTGCTCTGTGTTGCTCTAAAATGGGTGACTGGGGCAGATTTGGGAAGAAAGCAACGTCTTCCAACATTTAAGGATAATGGATGTTCTAGAAAGTATTTTATTTAATCACTTGCATTCTAAAATGGGTTCCATATGCAGATTACTGCTCCAACACCTATTTCGAAATGCATAAATTTAAATGCATTACCACTCCGTAATGCACCAAGCATTAATTTGTTATTGAAAAATATATTGTATAAAACAAAAGAATGATGCAACCCATATAGGAAGTTAGGTGAGGGATTTATCTTTCTTGACTGGTGAGTCAATGTAGCATTTCATCGGCTCTTGTGTATAAATAAGCACATTCAACACAATAACAGGAGAAACGGGTATTATTTTGTCGGTCTTCTAACATAAGTTTCTTTAGTTCAAATTCATTCTTGAGGCTGAAAAATGTTTCATAAGTATTTACACAGTAAACCAACCGGGATGCCTCAGGCGGTAACGTATGCGGCACGCATTCGGGAGGTCGCGGATTCGATCCCCGTGGATGACCTTCCTGACCCATGAGTTTTTTTTTTCGGACAAATTTCCTGTCGCTCTATTTCATTACATTGATCATTTCATTCCATCCTTCTTTCAAAATCGGAAGCGTTAGCGAGCGTCGCGGCAGTAGCACGGCAGGGGGAACCATGTACTCTGGAAATCTCGTCCCCCGGATTGGAAGGCGAGCCACTGGTTTCCGGACACCCCCCCCCCCCCCATGGGATGGTACAAGCCCGAGGAGGGAGGGGAGCTAAGCCAGCCTCCGCCGGGGTGCTTGTAACTGTCGTGTCAACGTTCTTGCCACTCTTAGGATCCATTCGCCTCATCCATACTTCACGGGAGTGCCCCGTCAGAGGCATAAGCACAAACGATCGCCTTTCGGTCGAAGTGCTAAGTCCCGCTCCGCAACTTGTCATAGTCGTTATGCAGACAGTAAGTTATGTATAAATATTATCAGTTTTGGTTTTGTGTTGTTCAAGGGCACTGTGCATTTTCATAAGGTTTAATACCTGTTTTTGCCTGCAAAATATCGCGTGTGACTCGGGGGGTTGTAGGTTCGATTCCCTGACCCATAGGTTTTTCGGGGGTTTCCGAGGGTCACTACGGGAAGAACTACTTGTTTATTCATTTCACTTCACCTGTCATCTGTTAAGTAATTTTAGGGTTGCATGGTCGACGGGAGTATCGGCACGGTATGGCAGGGAAAAATGGATGCTATGTGCAAACTTCATCCGCCGGAACGGAGGCGGTCTCCGAGTCACGAGCCAGTACATTCCATTTCAGGTTAAAGGAGATTATTTGATGCTACAGGTGCCTCCATCGAAATTTCATGGAATTTTAAGGTATACAATCATTCCATATGGCATTGCATAAACTGTATTAATTTTAAATAAATAACTCTGAGAACATAGAAGTTATACATCAATTTCAATACCTAGCTACTTCCCGCTCACCCTGTGTAACAATTAAAGCAATTGTTATTACTAAAGTAGAAGACTGGGAGTATCGAAGAATAAAAGCCTTCAAATTTGGTGGCTATAAATAAAATAAATCTGGCAACCCTGGCATCCTACGTAAGCCCGTCTTTCAAGTATACTTTTGCACGTTAATTTTCCTCTGATCGTAAATAAACCCATGGGCTATTAATAAGTATGATAAAATAAAAAATGTGACAATGGGTGTTCCTACTCCTCGTACATATATTCGATACATAATTGCCAACGGTAAGGTAACGGTTAAGGTTGTATAAAATCGCCGGAGCCCACTGGACCCCGTGCTAACATTATGAGGGTAGTGATAGTGGGTAAATGGGTTCCGGCCACTCCGAAGGGTAAGGTCAGGGGGAAGATAGCAATCTGTAGATTGCGAGGTTATTCTCCAGCAGTGCTCCGCAACCTTTTTGAATTCACGGGACAGCCTGAATGGGCTTAGACTCAACATGGCACACCAAAATGTCTATCCACTCAAAATTATATGAATCTTAATATACTGACGATATGTTACGTCGTAATCTCATTTTATTGTTAGTATTATTATCATCATTATTCTTGTTATTTTTGTTGTTAAAAATAGGAGCGCACTCATGCATTTATTAACTTTAGTTCACTGAGGAAAATACGTATATAGGTTTCTAATACGATTTTTAAATTAAATAACTTTGCTCATATATTCAATGTGATTTTCGAGCCTGCATAGCTGCCCTTCGACGGCTGATTCGTGGCGGAATCGTTACCAAAGCACTTCTTCATTCATAGATTTGAGTCTCTCTCTTTTCCTATTTATCTGTCTCTCTCTCTCTCTCTCTCTCTCTCTCTCTCTCTCTCTCTCTCTGTCTCTCAAATGTTTTAATTTTAGTCAACATTCGCACAAATATCTGTTATCTGGCTATAGCCCATGTAGCCCTGTTTACTCTGGATTACTTTTGCATAACTGGTAAAACGTAAGAAATAGACCAAATCTTACTATACAAAAATGCAGATCTTGCTAAAACACAATCTAAGTCCAAAAAAAATTTTTGGAGAGTGAACCATTTCGAAGATATTCCTTGTTATTTGTGTGAGGTTCGGAATACATAAACTTTCGTCAAATGGAAAATCGTTATTGATCGTTTTTTATATCTTAGCCGTGCAAAGAGAACGGAATTTGAAAGCTTTAAGCCTTCTGTATTCCCATATTCCCCTTGGACCTACAAGGAAATAAGCAATAATATAACTTGTACAAATGTTTATCTCAACTAACACGTAGAAGATATAGTAATAAGAGTTTGTAAGAATGGTTAGTACAAGAGTAGTAAAGTCATATGAGTGCAACACAACAGGCTTTTTCTATTTAGTTCGTGCATGTGTGCAAAAATAGCGCCTGAAGGTCTTACACGCTTTAATTACTTCAGTGCGTTAAAGTAACTGAAAAAGAATGTCATTTCAATGTTACTGCATGTTCAACTTTGTTTCTATCTACTGCTCCAGACAAAACTTCTTTTACTGTGAGATTAATTGTTCTTCCACACAATACCTGTATGCAGGACAAGGTTGGAAGGGGTCATACGAGACTGAAAAATTCAATGACAGTCGGAATTTGAACCATGGATGTTTCGGATTCCGTTCAGCCACTCTAACCACTAACCATTGGCCATATAGTTGGTTAAACAAAGCGGGATGGCTCATCAGGGGACAACGTCTGTGGTCCGCATTCGGGAGGTCACGGGTTTGATCCCCGTGGCAGCTAACACTGACATGGGTTTTTCCGTGGTTTCCCCATTACACTTAGGCGAATACTGGGGTGCATTATTTCATACCACGGCTTCCTTTCCATCATTTACCTTCATTCCATATCCTTATCTTTCAGGGGTACTTTCAGGCGTGTAGTTTTGGCAGTGCCGGGCAGATGCCGTGGATGATTGCGCTCAATGCGACACCGGAACCGCGGTGTGATGGCTGCTGGTCGGGGCCTGGCACCGGGATGAAGAGATCTGGGTACTTGTTAGGGGCTTTCGCGCGTCTCTGTGGCCTGTCTCACTGCGACCCTGTGTGGCACCTTCGGTTCTCTCATTTCATCCCTGACTCCTAGGGGGTGGTAGCCACAATAAATCTGTGTAGGTCGAAGTGAGGGAGGTGTCCCACCATATAAACAAAAATGTCTAATGGCATTTTATTCTTTGATCAGTCAATTTCGAAAAAACAAATGGTTTTTGTTCCAAATTGAATACGTAATTCCACAAGAATGCACGACGATAACAGCTAGTTACTTGTAAGATGCGTAAAGTAACGTATTTCTGATATAATTTGGGTAGTAATTATGGGATATCACACAGAATTTCGAAATAATGAATCACTTAAAAGAATTGAAGGAATGTTCCGAGCAGCTTTTTCAGACTGAAGTAACTCGGCAACGTTGCGTTGAAGATGGTCAGGGATCCGAACAGGCTTCTGAATGTAAATAGGTCGGTCGCTTGTAAACACGCGACGCTGTAACGGTTTGGGAGATAATTCTGATTGGCCTACACTTGCACAGTAAAAAGGGAAGGACACGATGTGGTGTTTGTTTACACTCACGACAAACACCGCTGTGGTGTTTGTGTGCTGACCTAGTGAAAGTGACACCCACACAATCTGGAGTGTTGCCAGCTTGTCTGTCTCTTTTTTTCGACAAAACTAAAACATCTCCGTAGAGAATGATCAGAAGCGAAAACGTAAGATACAAAATGTGTTCCAAATATCAAGATCTTTCACTGGTTTAAATTAATGCAATGACTTCCCTTCCACCCGGTATATGTTTGAAAAAATGGAGTCACTTGAAAATAGCAGTGGGTAGCTTCAGCGACTTTAATGAGGCAACATTATGTTCTTATTAACTCAGGATAACTTTGCACCTACCCGGGATTCACTAACATAGCTGGAAGCTCTAGCGGTGGAGTGAAGTAAACATGATTAGCGAGTCACGTAAACAAGGAGATACTAGATAGAGTCCCTTCCGGCCGGAGAAGCGGCCTTTGCAACCTGTAGCAGCAAGTCTTCATTCAAGTACCTCTTCATTTAGGTCCAGGGACATCACAAGTTGAGTTCACCTCGGACCAGGTCTCCAACGGGAGAAACTCTCCATTCCCACTTTGGTACCGGGAATTGAACCCGGCTACCTGGATTGGTAAACAGCTGTGCTACCACTACATCTGCAAGGCAGTGTTAGAATATTTGAATTGTTGTTACTAACTTAGCATATTTAATTGTGCTATCTGAGAAATCGATTAGCTAGAGCTTTGGGTTTTTGAAGTCATTTATTTAGTCAGGTGCCTATTTTCAGATAAACAGTTCTAAAATAAAAAAAGGTAAAACATTCAATCCTAGTATCTCTTAAAAGAAAATCTTAATTGCAAACAAATAAAATCTTTAAAGTTAAAGGTAAAATGATCATGATAAAGTACTAACAAAATCTAATTTCCTTTCCTTCTGGATTTAGTACTTGAGAACTGGAAACCTAATTATTATCCTGCTTTCTCGGAAACATGGCTCTGTGACAACTTGTGGGGGAGGACATAGCACGTCGACCGAAAGGATGAGGCGAATGGATCCTGCGGGCGATCGAAACGTTGCTACCACAGAGCAAGTGGCAGGGTCCCTATCACCCTGACGGAGGCTGGCTCAACGTGGTTCCCCTTCCACCCCTTCGGGTTCATACACCCAAGGGGGACTCGGGACCCCGAAACCGCTCTCCTCCTCACTTCGAGCTTTTCCCACCCTATGGGGGACCCGAAACCAGCAGGTTCACCTTCCAATCCGGGGGAAGAGATTACCAGAGCGTATTCTTTTCTCCTGTCATGTTGCATCCGTGACGCTCGCCGACGCCTCCAATCCTGAAAGAAACCTATCGGTATGAAGGGTGAAATGAAATGATTAATGTATCGAAATGGAAGGACAGGAAATTCAGAGGATGTGGAAATTCCTCCCAACATTCGCCTGGCGAACCAGGGAAAGCTCCGGGGGAAAAAATACATGGGTCAGTCGGCCCCTGGGATCGAGGGCCACAGACGTTGCCACCTGAACCATTCCGCTCGGCTTCTCGGATAATGTATATCATCCTCCATGATGCAGGGGTAAACATACTATCCTTAGTTCCTGAGGTTGCAGGTTCAAACCCGGCGGACGTCGATGGATTTTTTTTCGGTGTCAAAATCCTTAGCATGGCTTCTTTTGGAAGGGAAGTATAGCCGTTCGTGCCGTGTTATAGATTTATGGTACGTATAATAAAAGAAGCTCAAGCCTGATAAAGATGCCAATGGACAAATTAAGCTTTCTCTCACGCCCAATCTAGAATGGGGTGCTGAGATAGCAATTAAAGATCATCCATAAATGAAACTCAATTTCGGAGACGTTAGTAGAATAACACGTGCCTCAAGCACACACTTCGAAGCACTCTGTTCACCCCTGCTACTGTAAATTGTGCTCGGCTTGCGTGGAAACAAAAGAGTAGGTCAAGGATGCTTTGATAAATCATTTCCGAAATTTGCTTTCGCTGCTGGCCACAGATTGAACGTCTCCAGAGTCTTAGAAGATGAAGTTCATCAAGGGAAGGAAGAAATTTGACGCCGCTCCTGTAATCCGGGTAGTAACGGATTGACGTGCTGCAATGGTGTTCGATTCCCTCCCCCCTTCTCCTTCCTTCTTACCCGGAGTCGGAGAAGGCGGACTAATATCCCGTGGGAAGAGCGTGATAATGTTGCAACATTTTTACATAAGCTCCCGCTACCATTGTATCAAAAACTCGATCTTCTTCTGAAGAAGAGAAGGGGATGGGAGCAAGGGGGAAACTAGAAGAAGAAAGTTGATGCACACAAAGGATCGGCGAACGCTTCTTTAACTAATATCACCGTCTAACTCCACTGCAGAAAACAGCGAACGAGGAAACATTAAACTCCTTACTTTATCTGCTACGTAGGGTAATAAAATAAATACCTAAATACTTTCTTTGTTAACCCTTGCACCCTGTTTCAGATCATTACTGACCCAATTTATACTATAAAGTTAATTGATTTGCACGATTCTATTTGAAAAATCTTGGAGGCACAGATATGCTTTTCTGAATGGCTTTACGTCCTATAAATAAATAATAAAATTTTGGACAATTATGTCTTTATAATAAACAAAGAATTACGGGGATGGGGTGATTAAAATACACCTTAAACGATTTACGACAGCGCCGTGGGCGAGTGGTTAGGCCGATGTCTATCACCAAGGTTCGATCCCAGGGTCCCGCTTCCAGGTCTTCACTCTGTCCGGTCCATAGGTACCTCTACTCCCCAAACGGCATCTGACCCTAGGCGCTGACTTGCAAGTCCTAGTGAGCGCCAGTCCTCCATTGAGATGAAGAAGAAAGAAGGATTTATGACACTTCTTATTTCTTAAGCCTCTTTTATACAAGAGGTCTGCTGTTTTTAGATTTATCCAGATGATAATACTGCTACTTTTGTAGTTTAACGTCGGAGACTGTTGTACATTCACCGGACCATTGTTGGTGATGTGCATTGTTGGTGACATGAAATAAGGAGACTTCAAACTCTTCAGGAAAGAACCAGAACCATACGAGATGCAGGAAATGAAGTGGATTTCAACACCTGAATGGGAACTGTGGCAGGAATGGTGATATCGAAAGGAAGTGATCCATATGTGCCTCATGTCCACGTGAGAGACAGAAAAACAAATAAAATCTGTGATGATTCTGGTAATTTTGCATACAGAGAAAGCACGACCAAGAGGGAAGAAAACAGAATAAGAAAAATAAACTACCCACTGTGTAATAAATCTAATGGATCATTCTGTGAATTAAGCCTATTTTGTTTCTGTATTTGAGAGAAGAACAATGCAATGATAAAGCATTTTATGACACCAGTAATATTTTTAAACTTTGAGTTTTTGGTAGTAATTTGCATTTTTTGTTTCCTTGGTTTCTTCTTATACACCTATTGTGTTTCATAACAGTAAAGTAATAAAAACCTACATTGCTTCACGTTTGGTAATTTTTAATGTTATATCCATTTTCAAAAATAAAAAGAAGTTGGGGTCATAAAGATCCCATGCGAATTATATAAAGAGTGCAAGAGTTAATGGCCTTGTCAATTAACACGATCATATCAGCGCCACCTATGTCGTGGGATTTTGTACCACAGAAGTTATTTTATACACCAGTAAGTCTACTGACTGGGGCTGTCGGTTTTAAGAATACTTAAAAGTCATTGGGGTGGACCTGGTTTCAGCCCGCGACCTTGGAATTAGCGCCTAACCAGGAGAACCATCCGAACTGAAATATAGGAAGTACCGTATTCCAGCAAACAATTCGATGTCAGGATCGGAAATATATGTACTAAGCACCGCCGAACCACCCCGTCCCCCCGCCTCTAAAACTCAAAAGAAGTACGTTTATAAAATGGTTTGTGTGTGCATCTATCTCTCTGACTGAACAGCATAATTCAAAGACGAAAAGTTGGGCAAAAAGATCTTGGTATATAAATTTAGCACCTTCCGAAAATGTAACATGAAGATTTTCAAGAAAAGGCCCAATCTCAAACTAACCTTTACGTGGAACATTTTAAAGAATATAAATTTTCTCAAGAATAGCTCTGACGATTTTTATTAAAATACTAGGAGTTTAACATGTTTGCATGTCCAATGAGATGTAGTCTCTTATGTTCTTTTCATTCTAGGCAACTTTTGCGTAACTGGTAAACCGTAAGAGATAGACAAAATCTTACTAAACAAAAAATGACATCTCATCAAAGCACGTAATTTGTCAAATATAGCTTTTGTGCAGCTAGCCATTTTCGAGATATTCCTTGTTATTGGTTCGAATTTTCAAACACTAATTTTCGTTATTCGTTTTTTTATCTCTTGGCTATGCAAAAGACGGAATTTCAAAGCCGTCATACAACGACTAGCTGTAAAAGATGTGACCACACTTAAAGCCTACTATATTCCCATATCCCCTTTGCACTTACAAGAAAAGCAGCAACAAGGTAATGTCTGCAAATGTTTATCTATATAGCGTTTCACTCTTAGAAGACAGTATGGAGTTAAATGGGACATCTCTGTCTCTATCTAGCGCATACAAGTTGCCATTAGCCGCGTCCTTTTCTACCCTCGCTCTGTTGCCACATTCCTAATAGCATGGTAGAAATATTCATTTGTTATTAATTTCAGGTTTGAACACATTATCCTATGCAGACTTTTTTTCTCTATCAGGTTATATCCTTTTCAGAGTCATTATACATTTCTATAGGTCCAAATTTCTTCAGAAAACGTTTTTTTCAATAGAAGTCCGATATTTGCTGTTTCTACACTCATCACGCACTAACTAACAAACTAACTGCTAGAATGCATCTATATTTTTTACTTAGGTAGAGTAAACTATAGTGCTACTACCTGCCTAGGCGACGCCGTGGCCGAGCGGTTAGCGCGCTCGCCTATCACCTAGGCGGCCCGGGTTCGATCCCAGGGACCCGCATGTGGTATTCGTGGTGGACGAAGCGGCGTCAGGGTGGGTTTTCTCCGAGTGCTCCGGTTTCCCCCGCCATCTCATTCCACCGGTGCTCCATCTTCATTCCATGTATCATCAGTGTCACCGCCTGCGGTGCCGTAGTAGTAAAAGCGGGCGTTAAACACTACAACTACTACTACTACTACCTGCCTACTTTGAATTCTCTATGTTTACCCAGTTAAGTGTTATAATTTTTTAAATTAAATGTTTTCGGAAAATTTTATATATGTGCACTGCAAAAGTTACGCAGTGTGAAACTTTTTTGTTATTGAGTTTACATCAGGGAACCAGCGAGAACAAATGTTGAGGAAGGTTGGAGAAAGTTTTTAAAATAAACCAAAAGGCAGTAACCTCTTTCTTCTATCCAGTAAGGCAAACAAAAGGTATTCATCTATTCAGCGTCAGGCCTGACACAGAAGATAGTATAAGGAGCAGCACTAACATTAGTTCGAAAGAAGCCGTGTGTGTAACTGTGAGCTGTTATTGCGTTATTTGTTTAATATTTTTGTAAATATTTGTAGTTATGGAGGGGGAAGCTAGGAAGAGACGATATGTTGGTAAGTTAAGAAGTAAGGAACGCCAAATAATTATGAATGTGTTAGATTATTTTTGAAGCAAAATGCGTGTAAGGCAGTAAAACAAACAGCTAAGGCTATCGGGTGTTCAGAAGCAGTAGTGTGTATGATTAAAAAGGAACTAATGAAAGGACCTCTAAGAACGCCATCGAAAAAGAAAGCAAAAAGGGCGGGACTACACAAAACGCTAGGTTAACGCAATATGATTGAATAGTGCAAGGTGGATTGCGGCGAATTGTTCATTCTTTACAGTTTGCAAATATTCCACCCACGCTGAATATAATTTTGTCACGATTCAACAGTGATGAGACCCTACCAAATTTCTCAAGGGTCACTCTGATTTGGGGTTCGAATATGAAAGAAAGGGTAACAAGTGCATATTAATAGAAAGAGACGATATCGATATCATCAGATGGCGACATAAATACTAAAAGACGTAAAGGGTTTAGGGACCAGGGGAAATCAATTGTTTATACAGACGAGTCATTTGTAAATTTAGGTCATACAGTAACAAAGGCGTGGAGGGATACCAAAGTTAAAAGTGCCCGTCTCGTCAAGCAGCAATTGAAGGACTAAGTACAGGACTCAGGCCACCTCGAGTCGCTCGCGGAGAAAGATTCGCAACTAGTACATGTTGCAACACTGCGCTCCATTTAACGTGTACTGTCTTTTAAGGGTGAGACGCGCTTTTAGATTACGAGGTAAACATTTACAGACAATTGACAAAATGTTTAGTACTACTTGAACTGTGCCGATATAGTAGTAGGAGCTCCGAGCGAGTTCTCAGTAGGTGAAGGGAGCTTTCAGAAATATATTCTTGGATCTCGATAGCATTTCTGGAATTTACGTCCAGTCACAGCGCCTCCATCTTTATCTCCAGACAATCGTGATCCAGCAAGCGCTAATGGATATGACTACCTATCCAAACAGGCTAGGTCCCAGCTACGTCATAATATACGGAGTGGAAGGTACTAGTTCGGCCAGAAGAACCTGGATATTAGATGCAGGTGTAAAACAAATATAAAACACTAAGTTTCGTTGCGGTAGGCTTAATTGTTTGTAATGTGTGTGTTATGTGGGCACATGTTTCTATAGCATGAACTTCTGCTTCAAATATGGTAGGTTCATTGCGAAGAGCTTTTTTTAGGGCAAAGTTAGATCCATAAACTCCTTCGTCGGTTTTCGCATTCATGTTTGAGCCATCAGTGTACCACACCAACGACTCTCTTCCAAAATTCTTTTTTTCATTCCAAATTTGATACCCAGTTAATATAACTGTAAATGAATGAATTAGGTTGGGCTTGGGAGTCATACAGTCTCGTAATTTAATGAACTCTTCCTCCTTAATTTCAAGGAGGATTTTCATGTGAACAATCTTTCTTTGCTCTTGTACTAACTATTCTGACCAAATTTTATTTCTGTACTTCATGTTAGTCGAGATAAACATTTGCAGGGATTATCTTACTATTAATTTTCTTGTAGAGGCAAGGGGAATATTGGAATACAGTAGGCTTTGAAATTCCATTCTCTTTACACGGCCAAGACATAAAAAAGTGAATAACAACCTTCCATTTGAGAAGTGTTGCAGAACTCACACAAACAACGAATAGAACACACACACACACACACACACACACACACACACACACACACACACACACACACACACACACACACACACACAAATGACACGGGCATTTTTTCTAAAACTGCTTTTTTGGATTCAGAATCTGCAGAAGGGTTAAGCGTTTTTATATTTTTCAATGCAATATTGCACTACGTTTACTGTAAAGCTTTACACGTTTCTGTGATTCGTTAAGTTCTTCTTATAACAGTATCTTAGTTATAACTCTTCTTATAATTCAATAAATGCTTCTTATTTCACGTCTCTAGCCGCGTATTGCAACTGTCAACAGTCCATTGATCTGTAGTTATGCCTCGCTCCTTACGAGACTCCCGTAAGACGATAAGCAACTGAGAGATGCTCCCAAATAGTGCATTTTACCCATTTCGATTTCTGTACCAACCGAGTAGTAAAATGATTGATTTCCAACTACGCCTGCAAATACCTAGCTAAATGATATTTATTTCCTTATATCTCCCTGCACATTCAGTGAGAGTTTAGGCTTTGCCCTCCCATGAGATCTAAGAAATTACGACACAACACTCATAGTGGCATTTTCAAAGAGTGTGAGGATGTCACATTATGAAAAAGTCAGGGACTCTGCAAGCATCAGAGCTGGACCCTTCCGGATCTGGCTAATTGTGGTTGCCTATCGCATTCGCCTCCTACCGGAAGTCCAGTAGCCACAAAGGCCCAAAAGGCGTACGCATACGGAAAATACTCCCTCTCATTTTCCTGCTCCCAGCGTGTGTGCTTGAACACTTAATTTCTTCATCGGAACATTCGGCTGCGGCAGAGTTCCCTTGAGGGGGAAAAAGACATGTTATGGCCTCTGAGGACGCAAAGTACCTGTTTTTCTAAATAATAAAATATGGTGAAATGCATAGAAAGCAATGGTAAGGAATGTGATCATTCCTTTTCTTGCTGACCAGTTACAGAAGAAGTAATAAAACGTAGAAAGAATCAGTTGGAAAAATTAATGCCAAAGGCGAGGTTTCAACTCCGGTTTCTGTCCTGTTGCCCTAACCAAAAAGGGGGATAGAGAAAAGTGAATTGATATTCAGATGTTTAAAAAACCAGGTCTCTTAATGCTGCCTTGAACCTCACACTAATTCATTACATTGACAGAAGCAACTGAATAGCAAAATCACTATAAAACTGACAGAATGAACAGTTAATAAAATGAAGGCGGGGCTGTGTGTTACACGATTCTGTTTTGTTTATTTTAAAGCGTTGCAAAAGAATGCAACTATTGTTACTTTCGTCCTCAACATCAATTTCGTCAAGATCTATTTATAATATATTTTATTTCCCTCGCAGCTTCTATTTCTATGCTTTTAAAGCAATAGCGAAAGGTTCCTGTGATAGCATAATAGTTTTAGCTGCTGGGTATCCTTCTGTCTCTCTTGCAGATGGTTCGAAGTACACAAATCCGATGATTTTGCCGCCAATGTTAAAATCATAATTGTAAAACCATATCATACGTCATTAATAAATAATGCGTGATTAAAAAACCAATTTGTTTAATTCACGTGATATTCTCTATTATCCTTTTATTACTTTCTCTATTACGTATAGTGACTACAGGAAGTATTGTATTCCACCCAAAAATTCGATGTCGACATTTCACCGGAAATATTTGTTTTGAGACCCCCTGAATAAAAAAAAATAGAAAAAGGTCCGTGTGTGTGTGTGTATCTTTTGTGTGTGTGGTGTGGTGTGGTGTGGTGTGGTGTGGTGTGGTGTGGTGTGGTGTGGTGTGGTGTGTGTGTGTGTGTGTGTGTGTGTGTGTGTGTGTGTGTGTGTGTGTGTGTGTGTGTGTGTGTGTGTGTGTCAGTCTGTGGACAGCATAACTCAAAAATGCAAAGTCCGTTAAAAACCAAAGTTAGTATTTAAGTTTAATATATTTTAAGGATGCGACACGAAAATTTTGAAGAAAATCCCTGCACCCCAAAGTACCCTTTACATGGAAAACTTTTGGAAAGTTTTAATTTTCTTCAAAATGGCTCCAACGATTTTGATTAGAGGAAAAAGAAACAAAGAAAAGAATAACATGTGACAAAGGGCAATCTGTGTCTGCTTTTCTAGAAGAATTATTCATAAGATTATTAGCGTGGTGATAGTGGGTGACCCGGATTCGACTCCGGTACCGGCTTGGAGAACTTGGTTTGGTGTGCATTCAGCCTCATTAGGTCCCTGAGGGGCCAATTTAGGAGCTAGATGTAACGCAACGAAAGGTTACAAACGAGAGCTGCGTGAAACTTCTGATAAATTGGGCTTTCTCGCTCGATAACTGAAATTCATGTCAAAGATTGTATGACTAGCCATTTAATTGTTCTTTATGCTACTAAACTTCGTAGAAATTTACAAGACTAGAAAATCATAACATACAAAACTCGCAGTATAGGTGAAATAAATAACTAGCTAAAATAAATATTTTCGTGGTGTAATATATTCCATATTACGTGTTTATTCTTTCATACGATATGTTTGAAGGTTTACGGCTATTTTTTCTTCCTTTCATGAGAGTCAATCCCGTGAACACCATTAAACGTTTTAATATTTTGTTCCTCTTTTTATGCAATTATACACATATTGCTTAATTTTAAATCATTCCTAGCCAAAAATGTTTGGTGGATAACTTACTGAGGATAGAAGAGTTATTTTCTAAATGAATAGAGCGAAGTGGCATATGCTGGGAAGATCAATTACATGCCCCGAATTTCCTGTCCCTCTATTTCATTTCACTTCACCTTTCATCCTGCCTGGATATTTCAGGGTTGTAAGAGTCTCAGCTTTGCATGGCAGGGAATATGCTCTGTGTAAACTTTGGCCTACTAGATCGAAGGCGGCCTCCAAATCCCCCCCCCCCTCCCAGTGGGGCGAGGGAGTCTGTTGCAGAAGCTGCCACCAGAGAGTTTCAATCTGTAAACTGTAGGGATCCTGCCCCGTGCTCTCGTGTCTCCTTTGTCCGGCCAACCTCTGTCCCCTCTCACCCCCCCCCCCCCTCACTCCTTCCACCCGGGATCCCCTTCGAACCATGTCATAGGAATATTACTCTAGCCGAGCTAGATGGTGGTATGAGACCTGCAGTTGGGAGGTTCCAGATTCAATCCCCATCGAGTGCCCACTCTGAGCCTTGTGGTTTTGACGGCTTCCCCGCTTTGGCGGGCGAATACGCGGTGTTTCCTCTTCTATCACGACTTTATCCCTCGTTCTCTGTATCCATCATTTCCGTTTCTGTCTACTTCATGGTTGTAGGACCACAGGGTGGTGTTGCGGCTGGGCGGTGGAAGTTTCCTTCCTGGACTCAGTCGGAACTGCTCAGTGAGGATCCACTCCCAGGTGCTCTCGGGCGAACGCCCTTGTGGGGGATTCCGGTATAGATATACAAAAATGAATAACGATTTTCCATTTGACGAAAGCTTAAATATTCCAAAACTCACACAAATAAGGCACATCTCCGAAATGGTTCACTCCACAAAATAAATCATCTGAACATAAATTGTGTTTTAACAAGATCTACATTTTTTGTACAGTAAGATTTGGTTTATCTCTTAGGGTTTACGAGTTATCCAAAAGTCAAGAGTACACAGGACTACATAGGCTAGAGCCAGAAGATTCAAAATATGCTTTCATGTCATAAAAATATCTTAAACATATGGCGTTTTAATCAAAATCATTAGAGCCATTTTCGAGAAAATAAACATTTTCAAAACATTTTCCATGTATTCCTTAAAAGATATTACACTTAAATACCAACTTTTTCGTTTTTGAGTTATGCTGTCCACATAC
This sequence comes from Tenodera sinensis, assembly GCA_030765045.1. Taxonomy (NCBI): domain Eukaryota; kingdom Metazoa; phylum Arthropoda; class Insecta; order Mantodea; family Mantidae; genus Tenodera; species Tenodera sinensis. The sequence goes on along the minus strand of CM060967.1, from coordinate 157,502,942 downwards.
TGACACACACGGGCCTTTTTTCTAAAAGTGCTTTTATGGATTCAAAGGGCTCCAAAAGATATATTTCCTGTGAAATCAGGACGTCGAATTTTTGGATGGAATACAATAGTTCCTTTAATTACTATACGTAATAGAGAAAGTATAAATGGGAAATGGAAATAACATGCAGAATATTACAGCGATATTTATGGTGTACGAGTTGTCTTTAATCATTACAAAGTTTGTATACGGGGAAAGCTAACCACCTCGACAATGTGGCATATCGTTCATAGAAAGTCTAAGAATGTACACAATTCATGGGTCTGTTGCTGATTTCTTTTTCTCTTTGTGGCCACATCGGTTTTCCCTGGTTGATATGGTATGCATTTTGTGCGATTCCCCGGTCCATATGCGCTGCCAGGTTTGGCGGATGTGGTCATCAGTTGCAGTTGATTTGAGCGTAACGACCTGTTCGGTTTAATAAGGCGGAGCAAATGCTTGCACACTAGTAGACCCCTTTTGAATTGATTGTTTAGTGGAGATAGACATTGTTGTCAATTTGCCTATGTTACAGTTGCCCCTCTATCGGAGGTAAACACTTTCTTTCTAAATGTGTGAAACTAGGTCTCATAATAACGGGGACAAACACTTAAAGCTTACATAGGCCTAAGTTGTCTTTACCGAAAGTCACAGGTTCGATGCCAGCGGAAGTGACAATTTAATGCCAAAAAGAACTCACGCTGAACGAAATTCATCACACCGATTTCAGTGACATCTTGGCAGGCGTTGTTATTAAATGTCTCAACAATTTTATGTCATATTGTTCACACTGCGAGAAATGATATTTTCAGTTACTTTTTTGTCACCCTATTCCTCTTCTAGAATTGAAGCACAAAGACACAGTTTTGTTTTACCGTTAATATAATCTACAATTCGCCATGACCTTGCATCTCACAGCTGTTCTGCCCTTTCGTAACCTTGACGTGTACTTCACTGTCTTTCAGTTCTACTGTCCAACAAACTGCTTGCTGCGACGATTAAACTCTCTAAAACTGCTTCACCCAACAAACTACTCCGACGCGACTATTAAATGTCCAAAATTGTCTAATGATACACGCTCAAATTTCTCTAAACGCTGACTGTACACGTCTAAAACGGGTTTCTCTCATAGCCCAGATTCGCTTATATGGCCGAGAATGACCTAATACGGATTTTTCTGGAATTTCTCAAACAAGCAGGCAGTTGAAAATTTCGCGAATAGTCTGAAAACGCTTTATTCTGCCGCGCTCATTGTCCTTGTTCTGACCGCTCCATTGTCGTCCACGTATGTATTTAGTGGTGTGAGACAGCTTGACCTTGAGCGTCTCTTTGACGGGCAGGCGCCCGACGCCACATAGATTGTTTTCAAGTCCGTGGAAGTATCCTTAATAGGGTTTTCTTTAGCCAATTTCACTTAGGTTATAAAAACAGGGGAATGTTCAGTCTCCACTTCTTTCTCCACTACATATAGTAAGTAGAAGTATTATATTCCACGCAAAATTTGATACCGAGATTACACCGGAAATACATGTTTTGAGAGCCCTGAATTCAAAAAGCATTTTTAGAAATTCGTGTGTGTGTGAGTGTGTGTGCATAAGCCTCTGTGACTGCCTGTGAACAACATAATTCAAAAACAAAAGTCAGATAAATGCCAAACTTGGTAAGTTCATCTTCCAGGGATGTGACCCCAAGATTATCAAGAAACTCCCCCAAACAACCATTTAAAAGAGACATTTTTGACAATTTTTATTTTCTCAAAAATGGCTCTAACGGTTTTTCTTAAAGTACCCTATGTTGACGATATTATACAAAATGAAATGCATATCTTGAAACTCCTGTGAATATCCTCAGATGTCCTCTTCATTCTGGATGACTTTTGCATAACTTCTAAACTGCAGACAAATATTACTGCACAAAAATGTGGATCTCGTTAAAATACACAATTTATATCAAATACATATTTTTTTTTGTGCAGAGAAACATTTCCGAGATATTCCTTGTTGCTTGTCTGAATTTTACCCCCCCCCCCCCACCCACAGATATACACGCACGCTTAGGCGTTTACATCTTCGGTAGATAGATCGCTACCAACAATGCAACAATTTCTATTATTTATTTGATATGCTCTTAAATAAAAATAAGGTGTTTAAATAAAACCGTTATTTACAGTATTTCCTTGAATTTTTTAACAGAATAATAAGTCTCTTTCATCTGCTTTTAATGAATGCTTCGATAAGCACCTGAACATGGTTTTATTCTGATATACGTATATTTGGATTTTTACACTAAATTAATGAATACATGTTTTATCTAAAACGTGTACTTTTTTAGCTTTATTGAGAATTAAACAAGCGTGCTTCGGGTTTAACTGCTTTATGGAACATTAATTATTTTTTAAAACTACTTTACCAAAGTGTTTAAGTAGCATCGTTTCCACAGTTCAGTACTCTACAATCAGCTGCATTTACTCTACGAAAGAGTTGACCTTATGCATTTAGTGTGCTTTTTCCATCCATGTTGCATGTTTCTACTTTCACTCTCTCTACTGGTAAGTAGAGGAAGTATTGTATTCCACCCAAAAATTCGATTTCGAGATTTCACCGGAAATATATATTTTGAGACCTCCTGAATAGAAAAAAGCATTTCTAGGAAAAGGTGTGTGTGTGTGTGTGTGTGTGTGTGTGTGTGTGTGTGTGTGTGTGTGTGTGTCACTCACATGACTTTCTCTACTCTTGTACTAAACATTCTTACAAACTCTTATTCCTATATCTTCTTCGTGCAAGTTGAGATAAACATTTGTACAAATTATCTTATTGTTTATTTCCTTATACGAGCAAGGGGAATATTAGAATACAGTAGGCTTTGTGCGATAGTCAAATCTTTTAAAGCTTTGAGATTTCGTTCTCTTTTCACTCTTAACATATATATATTAAAACAAAAAAAAAAAAAAAAAAAAAAAAAAAAAAAAACTAACAACAATATTCCATTTCACGAAAATTTTAAGTTTTCCGAAACTGATACAAATAACAAGGAATATCTCCGAAATGGTTCACCCTACAAGAAAATTTATTCGGACATAATTGTGTATTTTAGCAAGATCTAAATTTTTTGTATAGCATGATTTGATCTATCTCTAACGGTTTACCAGTTATGCCAAAGTCGTCCAGAGTAAATACGACTACAGAGGCTATAGCCAGAAAATTCAAGATATACATTTCATTTGTCATAAAAATATCTCAAACATATAACATTTTAATCAAAATCGTTAGAGCCATTTTCAAGAAAATAAAAAGTTTTGAAAAATGTTCCATGTAAAGGGTAGTTTAGGGTTGGGCTATTTTCTTTAAAATCTTCGTGTCACATCCTTGAAAGACATTAAACTTAAATACCAAGTTTGGTTTTTAACCGACTTTTCATTTTTGAGTTATGATGTCCATAGACTGACAGACACACACACGGACCTTTTTCTTTGGATTCAGGGGGTCTCAAAACATATATTTCCGGTGAAATCTCGACATCGAATTTTTGGGTGGAATACAATACTTCCCCTACTTACCAGTAGAGAAAGTAAGAAGAATTACATTAGGTTTTTGGTGTATGAAATTTATTCTACTAGATAAACATCTCAATGTCAACACAAGATCGGAACTGCAGAAAGTCTGTCATCTCGGATCTCTTAAGGAGAAGCCAAACCTGGACGATCATCAAAGCACAAATCCAAACGATACAAGTGAGCCAGAGAAAAACGGAAAGAATACTACTGGTTGCTACCCTCAGGAACAGGATAACGAACGAACAGCTGAGACTGAGGAATGGAATACAGGACGCGACCACCAATACTAGGAGCACCAAATGGAGTTGGGGAGGCCACGTGGGCAGAATGCACCAGGATAGGTAAGCTTATGCGACAGCGGTATGGGACGCAAGACGAGGGAAAAGAAACAGAGGACAGCCACGGCAGAGATGGTTGCAAGAATTTAATACAGTGATGGGTGTGCAGTGGATGAGAATGGCGGGAGACAGAGGAAAGTGGAAAGAAATGTAGGAGAGGATAAAAGCATATAGTGAACGAAAATGCAGTGGAAAAGATCATAAGGTGAAGCTAGTGAAGCTCCACTTCACCAGTTTTAATGGCATTAAGTTGGTGTTTAATTTTTTGTACGCTTAAATATACAACCATTAGGGAAGTTGTTCGTGTTAGTTGAGAAACATTTGCAGAAATTATCTTATTGTTTATTTCCTTGTAGGTGCAAGGGGAATAAGGGAATACAGTAGGCTTTGAGCGATAGTCAAATCTTTTAAAGCTTTGAGATTCCGTTGAATGTGATTCTTTGAATGTAATATAATACACTTCCCTTAACAGCAAACGTGTGGTAAGGTGAGTAAGACACCCAAATATTTAAATTTAGCGCCGTACACATTTGTGTGCCACATGCACTGTAGAGTGCGGGACATAGCCGCAGAAAGGGATTCAGCAGTGCAATGGTGGCGTTCACAAGGAGCTCAATATTAGAAGCTACATACAAACCACATCGCATAGCACAGCATCTTGGTGGATATGACAACGGCGTGGGAGGGAGGGAGGGTGGAAGGAAGGACATTTTTAAAACTAATCTGAAGTAATAAATTTTCCTCGCTACTAGTGAAAACTGATTCCTTCTTGTCATCCTACTACAACAACAAACCGTGAGCGTTTTATTAATAATCGCTGTCCTTGAGTTAAGAATTATTGGTTGTTTGAACAGCTACAACGCTAAGGGGAGGGAAAAAGAGGGGGAAATCTTGATAAAATATGGGTAGCAAAAGCTAGCTAGAAGAAACTATCTTAAGGCTGTAAATTGTGGAATAGGTGTGATTAGTAAATCAAATTGTCACCATGTAATCACACTAAGTCAGTAAATAGATGGCATATATTGTGTGTTTAGCGTTTTTTACTTAAAAATGTTTGCAGTTTTAAAGGCCACTGAAATCATGCAAGATTTACTCCATGTACTTCTTTGCAGTAGTAATAGGAAATTAAATTTCTCAAATCAAACATTTTAGTTTAAGTAAATAGATTTTGTTGCATCCTGTTAACAAATCCAATGTTGCTGGAGAATGGATAGTTTCCTTAAGAAGAAATATTACATTTATTCTTTCCTTTTTCATTCCATTTGTATCATGCCTTTAACCTCAATGGTCATATCCACGGTTTTTAACTTTGGAACATTGCCATATTGACAATGGTATACCTTTGTCATTCGTTTTCTGTGAGTTTTGTACGTTAGATAGCAAATACTTTCACAGTTTCATTCATAGTTCCAGATTCTGAGGAGGAGAGGAAATAATCTTGGTCAGAGAAAAATTCCCATGCCCAGCCGAGAATCGAACCACAGAAGACAGGTGAGATACGGGCCCATCCTAACATTAAATTTGTTTTGTTATGCTTGGGCAAACTCAGAAGGTGCAACCAGTAATTGAAGACAGATAAAAACACCCATTTCTTTGCGTACGTTTTTATACATAGGTTTTTATGTGGAATTTCATGGTAATATTAAAATTATTGCTATGGAAATGTACCATTATTGGTACTTAGTCATTTAATTTTATTTATTATTATGATCATCATCATTATCATCATTATATTCACCACCACCATCATCATCATCATCATCATCATCATCATCATGGGTAAGTTAAGAAACAGATTTAAAACTTTACAAAGCAATAGCTGTGCCAGCTTTGGTGTACGGATGTGAAGCATGGGTGATAAAAAGAGGGTTGGAATAGAATTAATGCAGTCGAAATGAGATATCTAAGAGCAATTAAGGGATGTACAATTATTGACAAAATAAAAAACAAAGCAATAAGAAACGAATTAAATGTTCTTTCTATGTTTATGATTAATTTCCATGGAGTAAGTAGCTGATATGCCCAAATTTGAACGTTAATATAAGTTAGTTTAAAAAGTAGCATCAGAATCTGTCAACTTTTTCAAGGTTTTAAAGATTTTTTAAAAATGTGTTTTTATGGATATTTCTCTATTTAGAAGTGTTTTGTAGGGACTTCGGGAATAACGTAATAATACGTAAGAATGTGTAATTTTTTCTTATCTATTTGTACTGATATATTTAAAATTATGTTTTTGAAGCAAAAATATTATATGAGACTGCTAGTTGCCATGAACAGAGATTCCTCTGCACCTAAAAATCACACATAAACGTGCATTAATAACATGGTCATTCCAGAAATTTCACCATTATCTGTTAATATCCTGTATAAATTGATTCGCGTTACACTGCTTCACGTTTTAACTTATTTATGCAAATGTTAGTTTAACTTTTAAATAAAATTGTTATATTAAAATAATTGAATTAATATTTTGTCTATCCGGTTCTGCTTCTGACGAACAAGGCAAACCATATCTGGTTTGATTGACGTAACAACTCCAAGAGAAATCTGCAGGTGACTCGGTGATTCTGTTCTAAATGATTGCCTGGTGCATAATTACCCAAGATGCTTTTTTCCGGGAATAAGAAAAACCCACAGGCTCATGAATCAGTTTACCCATTCATTAATGCAAAGCCTGATGTGATCTACTGTTTGAAGCAGCCGACTTTAAATAAAGATGAGTGTTATATATTTTACTTAAAGTGGTAAAATATGGGGAAGTTTGTATTTAACATACCAGACCTAATAATTATCATTTATATTATTCAGTTTATATTTTAGAATTCGATTATACTTGAAAAAAGTGTATTTAATTTAATATTATAATTAACTTGACTAATATAGATTAATATTTTAATAAAAATAACACATCAATATAGATATTAGCTATTTTGAAAATTAGTTTAACTTAGAATTTAGAATCCTATTTAATACGGGGAAACAATCAAATCATTTGGCCCGCAAATCAACCCACCTTATCGATAATGACACTTTTTCAAAACAAGTTTGACATGGTTTATATGGAACGTTGTTCTTGTTTTTTTTTATTTTCACAATAATTGATCTTAACGATTTTGATTAAAATACATTACTTACATTTTTTTCCGAATAGACCATGAACTCCGCTTCATTTGGAATGAGTTTTGTATACTTTTGTATAAAAATCGTAAGGAAACACAAAAGATTAAAATATTTTGTGGTATATGTCATTTCTAAAGTAGTCATTATTGACATGCACTTTTTAGTATTTTACTTTTTTGAAGTGCTGTCACAAATCAGTCGTTTCTCGTGGTGTCATGGAAATAGGAGATTTTAACGCCAGTATACAGCGGTTCGCTTTTTAAACACCTGACTATCGCCATATTCGTCCTCTGCCTACAACATAAAATTGCTAATGCAAAATGTTATATCTATTAACACGAAGTAGTTGGAAATACGAGCTCTTGCAATAGATTTCAAAATGAAGGACATGGCTACAGAAGTCATGTGAATGATATACATAAAGCTTTTTAAAATATTCTTACTAAATGTGTTTCTTTTATTGATGCCTTAAGCTGACTTCCCAAAACTGTTCTTGGAGTTCTAAGTATGGAAAAGCAAAACATGAATATATGATCTAATTCTGAAAAATAAGAATAACCTTGCGTATATAACAGTAGAATGCACATTGTCTGTTACATTAGTGAAGTTTAATAATACATTATTTAAATAAATAAAACCTGCAGCTCTGCTTCAGTTACAGAGCGTTTTTCTTCTTCTCCCTGTGCACCCCTCGCTCCCCTTCCTCACTCATGCTACATCTCAGTCTCTTTACCTCTTTATCGTCACCCCCGTTATCTACTTCTCCCTTCCCATTCTCTCTGTCTCTCACTGGCCCTCAATTGCCCTCACCACTCTCTCTCTCGCGTGTGTAAAGCGCAAAAAATGTAATAAAACTGCTTTTACTGGGCTGTTAATACAAATTAAAACATTACATTAGTAAAAGCCTTAATAACATATACACTTATGCTCTTCCTCATGATAGCAATGTGATGGGATCATTATTTATCTCGATTCCCACACACGAATTTATTTTGAATTCAGTTCTTTTAAAGGAGTAAGGTTGCATCAGATTGCAAATGAATACAATGTAAAATTATGTTCAAATAAGATGGGGTTAGAGCTTAGAGTTGTCCAAAATTCGCCGTGAGAATATAAGGGAAAACCTTGGAAAAGACACATTCAAGTAACTTACACTAAGCAAAGGTACATTTTTCTCTAATTTTTTTATTGCTATTTTGGTTGTTTTTTCGTATTTATTCACACATATGCGTAGACATTTACAAACACACAAACACCCATAGCCGAGGTGGGACTCGAAGCCGCGACTTCCTTTTCCACAAAGTACCACAGCTAGCGCGGCCATGGGGACCAGCGCTTCGAGACCTCTGACACGCTTTCCCCCTCCAGCCACCATAAAGGCGAGTCACGAAAACCTGCAATAACTTGTTGAATATTCATCTTATAGAAATTTGTAAATAAACTTCTTAGAAACATGACCACTTATAGATTTATCTTGTAACAATTTTTTAAAAAAGATTTAACAAGCAAAATTTTTCGAAGTTTAGATTTTACACTTCATTGGAACTTTCCAGTTTGGGAAAACAATTAAGATGCCAGACCCGACTCTGTGGTATGGAGGTAGTGTGTTCATCTCACATTTAAGAGGATCGAGTTCGTATCTGGGTTAGGGTGAGTTGTCTGGAAAATGGTTTTCCGATTTATCCTACAAAGACGAATGTCTGGTAATTTTAAGTTCCTTAGATCTCCGGCTCATTTAAGCATCGTTATTTCCATTTAATTCATTCATCATCCGATATAACCTGGCAGGTTAAAGGAGGTTAAACTTAAAAAATGGTACACAGGCTATCATACCCAAGTTAGCTTCATTGTCTTAACCATGCCTTAAAACAACACGTTATCATAGTTTTCTAGAATATAGCACTATTCTTTAAGAACTTAGCGTTGAACTTATTTTGTTGAACTTGTGTGCGTGCATACTCACGCACAACTGCCAAAATACGATTTCTAGCTTCAGAGTAGTCCATTATATATTTAGCATCAGCACTTCGTGTTCAGGATAAAAAATTATCATACACTTTTTTTTAATATACATGCACCTATTGTTATCAAGCTAATAAAATGGGTACTTAAGTTACTCACTTTTAAAACTGATCAAAACATCAGTCTAGTCCCTTTGTATTTGCATTATCTTCTCGAAATGTTTCTAAAGCATTGTTAAAGTAATTATAAAATCAAGGCGAGAAAAAATCCATATGGCCTTGAGACCCATACGACCTTTGTGTTTGTAATTATAGTTTTGAAAATTATTGCCACCACCACAAGAATTTGGTCAGATATAAAGGAGTTCCCGAGTCCTATTAGACGCTTAATACGTAATATTTTGAGTTTTTGCTTCAAAATGAAGCTGTTTAAAGCAATATTAATGATGGGTTCCCATAATATTATAAATAAAAGGCTGGTTTCTCAGTTGTATCGGTATATATTATCCTGCAATGGCAAAACACAGTGATGAAGGGAAATCCTCTGAGATTTTAGTTAATTGTAAGAAATACAAGCATATGTGAATATTTTTAATTGGATGCTAATACAAAGAAACTAAACTTGCCAGGAAAATAGGCTTTTAAGGACTTGTTCTCCCTACAAGCTCATTCAAGTTCATCCCGAATGATAACAGGTGGCTATCCAGAGATTCTATGGTGTGTTATTGTTTATGACCACAACTGTACGTTAATGATGAGGTAGGTACTAATGGAATGAGAAGTAGTCCTTTTTTAGAGACTAGTTTTAGTGTTAAGAGAGGCTAGAACAGATCAAGCCTTCCTTGTAGATGCATGGTGTAGAATCCTTAGGAGAGAAATTGAGGTCACAGCAAGAAATCCCCTCGCCTCGACTGAAATCTCACAAGATCCGATGATATACATAGACCCATCTCGTTAAAGTACATATCCCTAGAGATATGAGAAGCAAAAACAATGAAAAAAGGAGTTAAAGTAGAGAAAAATGCTTCCAGAAATGAAACTGTTGAGTCCGGCCGAGACGAACGAGGGCTTGGTGGAGTGGACATACACACACGGTGTGAATTGAAATATCCCTCCCCCTCTCTCCTTCCACCCCTGGTCCTCTCTTTCCTTCTCTTATCAATTCACCAAATGCTTCATAATTGGTGTCATATCCCCTCCCTTGCCCTGCTGGCTGACAACTCATGTATATTCATTCTCAGCAGCAGGGTCGTCTGTCCCCTAGCTTCAAATATTTTGCAGTTTTTTGTCTCTCTCGTTCTCTCGTAGTCCTGCGGGCTACAGACCCGGCCAAGGCGAGGCCCGATGTTTCACAGATTTCAATATCAAGCATCACTTGAGCTCAAGCTCCTTTTTCCTCTCACTTTTTTTTCCAGCGAAAAGCTTCGACGAGAGATTTTACTGAAAATCCAACAGCAAGCACAGCGTGCTCTCAGGATATATGTGTAAGTAGCATGAGAGCGTTGGGAGGGGGGGGGGGGGGGGTAGGTCAGGCTTGTCGAAAGCGAGACCAGTGCAAAGTCTCTTTTTTATCGCTGTTATAACATCGGTTTGGTCTCGGAATGCGGGGAGGTCACGCCCTCGGGTTTGGGATGTTGTATCCCATTTCAATGGAATGCTGAGAGGCGAAGATGAGTTTCTGTGGCTGGACCACACTTCGTTTTTTTTCCAGCTATTCTGGAAAGCGATGAGAACTAATCCGCAGCGCCGTTTCAATTAGGAGGATCGGTTGGTCTGGATTCACAAGCCTTATTAGTCGTTCGTGCGTTGAGAATATAGTATGATTTCTCTCTAACACAGAATATTTACTGCAAAATAATGCTTGATACGTAAGAGTCTAATAATTCTACTGCAGATCACCGGGAATGACATCCTCAAAATCTCAGTACATCAAAACCTCGCTTCATCAAACTGTACTTCACGAAACGGGGAAGAGGGGAAAAATTCTGATGTGTTGCACTCATATGACTTTCTCTACAAATCTATATTGCCCTACTTCATGTTAATCAAGACAAAGATTTACAGAAATTATCTTGTTTATAATGTTCTTGTAGGTGCAAGGCAAATATGGAAATACAGTAGGCTTTAAGAGAAACTCAATTTTTTGAAGGCTGGTTGCCATGTGACGACTTTGAAATTTCATTCTGTTTGCCTGGACAAGAGATAAAAGAAATGGATAACGACTTCCCATTTGAGAAGAATATAATTATTGGAAAAGTTTGATAAATAACAAGGATTATCCTGAAAATAATTCAATCCAAAAAAACTAGTTTGTGTGTTTTAATTACGTGTTTTGTGTAATAAAGTTTTGTCCATCTCTTACGGTTTACGAGAACCAGAAAAGACATCCAGAATAAAGAGGACTTCTGAGGAGATATCCACAAAATTCAAGACATAGCTGAAACATACAGTATTTTAATCAAAATTATGAGAGCCATTTTTGATAAGAAAATAAATAAAAAATAAAGAAAGACAATGGGGGTTATTGATAAACTTGCAGGTAGCCCTCACCCACCTTAGACCTTACCCTCAGGTAGCAGAAGGTAGCAGCCGGTGTACAGAAGGTTTTACGGATGTTGCATGGACCTAAGAGTCACCGGTTTAACTGTTGGTAGAAAACCAAGTTTTGATGAACAAAATTAGTAAAAAAATAAATAAAAATAAAACAATCTGCAAACTATTATCCTGGGATCTGGAATTTACACATATTTCAGTTTTATTTCCTATTTATTTATACAATTTAACTCAATACATTTTGTCAAATAAACGGAAATAACAGAAATAAACAAAAAATACGACATATGACGATTTCTTATCTTCTCTCCTTCTTTCAGCCGCCTCCAGTCTTCCCATAGATACCCAATATTGCCGTTTCCTATTGATTCTATAGTATATTGATTGGATGTTCTTGTTCTATTTCAACACCATCATAGATTTTCTTCTGCTAAAGCTATAGTTGTTCATCATTAGCTTGTATTGTCCTCCATAGCTTTATTTTCTTCCATGTTTCTTGCACCTTCTCTTCCTCCGTTATCCCCTCTTCTTGATATCTTGCAAAAACAAAAGTGATGTCACGTAATTTTAGATCAGAATTTGTTTACTACCAACAAAATGCCAATAAAATGGTGAATGTACCTAAATTGCTATAAGCTTCGTTACTGCAGATCTTATTTTTAATTGTGAATGTTAATTCAGTTCAGTTAATTTAACGCTAAACTGTTAACGCTTATTTCTGTTCATAAACGGCCATTATTTCAGAACAGTAACCTTCCCTCTAAGTTGCCAGGTCTACCAATAGAGTTTAGTTGCAGTATAAGAAGATTAACGATTGTCTTCTTTTCTCGGTCTTCAATTTACTACTCAATAGAGTGGTGAATCAATACTAACAGATATAATGCTTATCAAACAGTGAGATAATATATAGCTGCTAGTAAGCATTGCGAAAAGAAGATTCAGAAAAACAATGATTTTACGAAATAGTTTTAATGAATACAGTAATGAGTATTTAAATACCCAAAACAATATGACGTTTTAATAAACACCAGTTGAAATACACGAAGTTGCCCGTGACTTTAGGATTTATTTCTACAACCGTTGGACTTAAGTTGCATTTGTCCAATAGCCTTGCGTTTCTTTGGAGCTATTTAAAATTGAGTATTACTTAAGACATTTACATAGCTAACTAAAAATTTAAAATAATATAAAGAATAAAAATAAACAAAATAAATAACCTAAAAACGAGGAGAAAATACAATGCAAAAGCACTGTTGAACAACCACGAATACCACGGTCCCTAGTGATAATTTCTCTGGAAATTGCTGGGCAACGTCTACATTATCACATTCGATTGTGGTTATTATAGAGAATATCTTAGATTAGACGAAGTAATAGTAGTTTAAGTGACGTTATAGCTAGGGTCCCAACCTTCATACAGGAAACAAATAGTTGCGTGGTTTGGACTATAGGAAGTGGGAGGGATAAGTCTGTCACATGATCACAACACAGAGGAGGCAAGTCACAGTCGACGTAGGAACGTTGCAAAGCTTTTGCATAACCTACATTCAACGTTGTCACCATTTGCAGTAAAATATTCACTCCCGAATTCTTGTACAAGTTCAACAATACCTGAATACTTCAATTTTCGTGTTGCAGGCATTCTGGTGTGTGGAATTAGTGAACACATTCGAGAGACACTGTGCTCTGTAGGCAATGTGCTTTGTGCTGGCACTGTACCCGCACAATGACGTCACGCTCTGCTCTTGAGGTAACTTGCCTCTGATCTTGGTTTTTCCCATGGGTTTTCCCTGATCGGCAAGGTGAATGCTAGGGGTGATGTTTCCACCACGGACTCCCCTCTCCCATACCCTCTCATTTCGTCACCCTCTTTCATATTTCAGGAGCATCCACTATCGAGTCGAACTTTTCGCGTTCACGCTTATGTTAAGCCTCTGAGCCAATACATATTAAGGTATTCTGCACGTCTCTGTTGTCTGCGACCATAAGTTTCCTGAGGTTCCTTCATCTCATCCGTTCCTCCCGGAGGTGTACGCACAAAACACACAATGAATGTATAAGCTATCTAGAAGCATTTCATGTACATTGCTATAGCTTGTCTTGTAGTTTATCTAAAATAATATTTTCGTTCCAGCTTGACAATTTGAAAATGTTGACCTTAGTTTCAGATTTTTTATATTGTTGAATGGCGTCAAACAGTGGAATCACATGAGATACCTGCAAAAGAATCAGCGTATTAACAGCTTCAATATAGCGGCAAATATTTTTCTTATCGGCGTTCCAGGGAATAGTGACGATGTCTTGAATGTTTCGTTAATTTTTCTCTACTGGTAAGTAGGGGAAGTATTGTATTCCACCCAAAAATTCGATGTCGAGATTTCACCTGAAATATGTTTGGGACCCCCTGAATCCAAGGAACGATTTGTAGGAAAAGGTACGCGCTCGTGTGTGTATGTCTGTCAGTCTGTGTGTGTTTGTGTCAGTCCGTGTGTGTGTGTGTGTGTCAGTCTGTGGACAGCATAACTCAAAAAAGAAAAGTAGGTTAAAAACCAAAGTTTGAATTTAAGTTTAATGTATTTCAGGGATGCGACACGAAGATTTTGAAGAAAATAGCCCCAACCTAAACTACCCTTTACATGGAAAATTTTTCGAAAATTTTGATTTTCTTGAAAATGGCTCTAACAATTTTGATTAAAATGTCATATGTTTGTGATATTTTTATGACATATGAAATGTATATCTTGAATTTTTTGTATATAGCCCCTGTAGTCGTATTTACTCTGGACGACGTTTGCGTAACTGGTAAACCGTTAGAGATAGACCAAATCATACTATACAAAAAATGTAGATCTTGCTAAAATACACAATTTATGCCAAAGTAAATTTTCTTGTAGGTTGAACCATTTCGGAGATATTCCTTGTTATGTGTGTGAGTTTCGGAAAACTTAAAACTCTAGTGAAATGAAATATTGTTGTTCCTTTTTTATGTTAAGTATGCAAAGAGAACGGAATCTCTAAGCTTTAAAAGATTTGACTACCGCACAAAGCCTACTGTATTCTAATATTCTCCTTGCACCTACAAGGAAATAAGCAATAAGATAATTTGTACAAATGTTTATCTTAACAGGAAGAAGATATAGGAATAAGAGTTTGTAAGAATAGTACAAGTGTAGAGAAAGTAATGTGAGTGCAACATAGATTTTTAATTTTATAAACGGTCTGAAAAATCACATGATTTAGATATTGGTCCTAAAATAAAATGTATGTCATATTTTATTAATTTAATTTGTGAAATTCTCTTCATTCTTACTAAATTGCTTATAACTGGATACCATGCGAGAAGCGAATAGATCTTAAACGTCTAAAGCTGTTATAAAGTAAAAATTGTTGCGGCGTTAACCAGATTAGTTTCGAATTAGGAGTGGCTGTTCTTTTGATTTCACATTAACTTAGGCAAAGAATATAATACACTAGATCTGATTTTTAAGCGCTGACTTTTGTGTCCCGCCTTCCATATGCCCCTGTGTGACTACTGTGAAGTGTGTACTCAAGTACGGAGTTTATCTTTAGTAGAACCCGCAGCTTTGATTGCGTTATTGCGTTAACCCTTTGCAGTAAAAATTGCTTTGCTACTCATGTCGGTCTTCCTCTAGTCCATGAAAAAGGTTTTCATATGCGCAGTCGTGCAATTGATTTGAATAGCCAACATCGTTACGGTGAGACAAATGGACTGGCCATCCACTGAAAGCTGTAGGTCGCAGGTTCAAATCCCAGGAACAGCAGTCAAATGTGCGCCAGTAAAGGATGTGGGAGGGCTCACGAAAAATAATCGATGTAATGGCCCACGTGGATCATGATAGGATATTATTTAACTGCAGTTGCATGGATTTTGCTTCTATTTAAAAAAAAATTACAATGAAAATTGCAAAAATATGCTATTTTACAACTGAAAGCATCTTAAATGTATGTTTTAACGGTTATAAATGATTCCATGTGGAATTATTGGGTCTCAAAGAGTTGAACGTGGATATTTTTCTGCCTCACTTCTTCTCCCTGCTTTCTTACTGTTTCTTCGTCTTACCCTGCTGCCCCAACACCTCTAACTCTCTCTCTCTCTCCCCTCTTGCTCTCTTTTCTTTCCCTATTCTCCCTCTCTCTGTTGTTTTCCATTCCCTCTCGTTAAGTCCCTCTCTCGCCATCACCGTCTCCCTCTAATCTGTGCATCATGTGATATTTCGGTCATGGGGAATAAAATGTTAGCCAAAGATTGAGAGTATAGAAATGTACGTTGTTCTTTATGCTTGCAATGTGATCGTCCGCTGCTTTGGTTCACCCATTATAGTATATCATAGAAGCCTTTACAAAAAGCAAAGCTTAACAGAGTTATTTTTATTTTTTACTTTCTGTACTTCATATATGTTTTGAGGTCTCCTGAATAAAAACAACAATTTTTAGAAAAAGGTCCTTGTGTGTGCGTGTGTGTGTGTGTGTGTGTGTGTGTGTGTGTGTGTGTGTGTGTGTGTGTGTGTGTGTCTTTGTCCGTGTCTGTGTCTGTGGACAGCATAACTCAAAAAGAAAAGTCGACTAAAACCAAAGTTGGCATTTAAGTTTGTCATTCAAGGATGCGATACGAAGATTTTGAAAAAAATTCTTCCACCCTGAACTACCCTTTACTGGAATTTTTTTCTTTTCCTGATTTTGATTAAAATGCCTTCTGTTTGAGATATTTTTATGGTAAATGAAATGTATATCTTGAATTATCTGGTTATAGCCTACGTAGTCCTATTTACTCTTGATGACTTGAATAATTCGTAAACCGTAAGAGATAAACCAAAGCTTACCATACAAAAAATGTAGATTTCGCTAAAACAAGCAATCTATGTTCATATAAATTTTTGTAGAATGAACCATTTCGGAGATATTCCTTATTATTTGTGTCAGTCTCGGAAAACAAACTTTAGTCAAGTGCATAATCGATGTTCATTTTGTATGTTAGCCGTGCAAAGAGAACTGAATTTGAAAGCTTTAAAAGATTTGAATATCGCTCAAAGTCTACTGTATTCTTATATTCCCCTAGTACCTACAAGGAAATAAGTAATAAGATAATTTCTGCAAATGTTTATCTCAACTAACACGAAGAACATATAGGAATAAGAGTTTGTAAGAAGAGAAAGTCATGTGAGTGCAACATATAACATTTTTTATTTTGCGCCCTATTAAACCATGCATACACGCATATGTTCACAAATAATACATGCAATGTATGACTTCAGGGTTGCTCATATACACATTTGCGTCAATCATTCTATCAAAATTGAGAGATATCACATACAATTTCCGTAAGACAGGAAATAAACGAATTTTAGAAATACCATTTTTATTGAATTTCAACCTATTTCACAAGTTGCTACATTGCACGTTGCCAAGTTTTAAATTTCTTAATCCCATTTTAGACACTACTGCTAAGAATTCCTTTACTTATAACTACTTGCTTTTCTCAACACTTAAATTGTTTGGCTTTTGACTTTTTATCCCCTGACGAAAATGTAAATTGTACTGCTTGCATTATGTATTAATTTTAACATATTGAAATTACTTATTGCAAACATTTATCTGTCTCCCTATTATTTCTTTATAAAATTATTAACCTTATGTCAAGAGTTCCCGTATCAACTCTTGTCATAAGATTTGATGGAAACACCATTAGCTGGGCTATCTTATCAGATAATATAATTACGAATTACTATACTAAGTACTAATTATAATTACTTATCATTTTTGCTAATGTAGGAAACTATGGCAGATACAATATTTAATGGCGGCTGATAGCCAACCATTACTATTCTCTCTCCTGCTGCGCAAATAAATGTGTGCACAAAAGGTATTTATATCACCGATTATATCACCTATAAACAACACAAGGCCTGGCAAGTCTCTAATTGGATGTTGTGTTGCGTCACCCGCCATTAACTTTTGTGTCAGCCATGAATGATTTGCCTTCTAGTTATAGTTTATAGCTAATGTGCTATATAGCCAGGTTTTCCTAATGCATACGAATCAGTGTGTGCCAGACAGATGGTCTTAGTTACGAAGTCGATTATCTGTGGTATCTGCTTCAGTAACTTGCCATATATCTAATTTATATTCTGTAGATGAACTTCTAGAGCATGATCATGAATTTGCAGTCCAGTATTTGCCTGCCGATTGAGAGGTCACTTAAAAAAAGCCTAATTGACTGCTCGAAATATGAACACACGACTTGTGGATACTCTCACTGAGCTATCTCCCTCGGTATGGAATCAAAGTAATTCTAAATACTAAACGAGGTGAAATTAGTTATTTCGTTCCCCCTCCTTAATGTCGAGTATAAGGAATAATAGATCAAAGGATACTTGTCATTGATTCTAAAAATATTACATGTGCAAATATGAAGAGAAAAGAGTGGGACGGAGATGTAGAGGAAAAACAAGAGAAAGGGAGAAAGGCACCCCATAACTATGGGGTAGCGCTGCTAATTAACCAAAATAAAACTGCAAACAGAAATTACTAATCTCTTTACAAAACGTTTACTGGAAATGAAAGAAAATCTAAGGTATAATGTACAGGAAATGAACTCGGTTACTCCGGAACATTAGCGAATTGGCTCGATTCAACACAACAGAGTAAAGATGTCTGTAGTTAGGGAACTGGAAGCTGATTATTGTGGCAATTCAACTTTCCTCTAGCTATTGTTTCGTTTTCCTACCACTTATTACGTTCTGCCGCCAGCAGATGGAACTCTGGTGATGAAAAGAGCTAATCTCGTTAAGTTTCGAAACGAAGAACGACTTCATTTAAATTCCTTCATCGTCAAAATATTCCAGTTTATTAGAAGTTGTTTTGCTTGCATTAACTTTTGGAAGTCCCCTGCTTCCCTTATTAATATCAGCAGCCAAAATGTCGTGCATCAGACTGGGGAGACCTTCTTAGTTTGCATAGCTTGATGGACGAAAATTGCCAATCCAGAAGATATTATTTTAGATTTTAAAAGGCAATTTCTCACAGTTCATCTTGAACTCCGGAGAAATCATTGGTATTTAAATACTGCAGTAAACTAATGGACTTCTCAATCGCAAGACATTTCGAGTCTATGTTATTTTTGCTTCCTTCTAAAGCTACAAAAATTAAAGAAATGAAAAGCCATAAAGAAAAGTATCAAAACTTTAGTATTCCATAAATCATATCTCTCCTCAATCTTCTAACGTCCCTTTTATTTGTGGCATTACAAACCAACAAGCAGTTGCCTAAGGAACAATTACCATTACATTTGCTGTGATGCCATGACATTGATATTCCCAAAATGAGAAAAATGTGATGTGTTGCTCTCACATGACTTTCTCTACTCTTGTACTAACCGTTCTTGCAAACTCTTATTCCTATATCTTCTTCGTGTTAGTTGAGATAAACATTTGCAGAAATTATCTTATTGTTTGTAGATCTCCTTGTAGATACAAGGGAAGTATGGAAATGCATTAGGCTTTGAGCGATACTCAAATCTTTTAAAGTTTCGAGATTATATTCTCTTTGCACAGCTAACATAAAAAATGAATAACGATCTTCCATTAGACTAACATTTAAGTATTCCTGAACTCACACAAATAACGGGAATGTCACCTAACTTTTTCACTGCACAAATAAATTTATTTGGAGATAAATTGTAATTTTTAACGAGATCTACATTTTTTTGTATAGTAATACTTGGTCTATCTATGCTGTCCACAGACTGAAACACACACACACACACACACACACACACACACACACACACACACACACACACACACACACACACACACACACACACACACACACACCACTATACGTTGTAGAGAAAGTAAAACGATGCATTAAGTTATAATTATAGAATTCAATAAATTAAAAATTAGTATTTTTAAATCTTACCGGTTTAAAATAGGTACATATTAGGGAGTATTAAATCTTGAATTCTTAACTGTACATAGCAATCAAGATGACAGTAACATAAACTCTAGGAATATTTGTCATTCTGAATGTGTAAGGATAGCTAGAAGTGAATGCTTCGAAAGGCAATCTCAAATATTTCGAAATTTTTAGGTGTGTGCTAATCCAGGTGAAACAATATAGTTCGTAGAGTAAAATGAATCGATTTCTTCATTACGTAGCCTGCTTTAAGCGCACACATCTGTCGCTTCACCTGAAATCGGGCCTTTCACCGTCAGAGCTTATCTTCCCAACTGGCAACAGTAAACTTAATTTTTACAAATCAAATGGATCAAGGTCCGAAACGATAGCACATTTTTGGAGTATGCTTTATTCCATTAACGTTGCCTGTGGAAAGCTTAGTTTATACATTAAAGATAAACTTGTTTCAAAGCCTTTGAAGGATTTATCCGAAATTGTTGAGTTATTGTGCACTCGCACGCTCAATTACGCACGTGCGCACACACATACACAGAGAGGTCATGAATCAATCACACACACACACACACACACACACACACACACACACACACACACACACACACACACACACACACACTACCTTTTTTGTTGACAATTTACGTGTAGTACGTATATTTACATGTATTCATATAACATTATTTCCTTTAACTGTCATTCACGATAAATTTATATAATAAATGACTTCAAATTGAACAATATCATATTAGTAACAAGCATAAACAACATTCAACTATTTATAGCACAAGTCGAAATAAAGACCTCCTACAGAGGAATGAAATGACAACAATGACACTAATAAAAGAAGTGGACGAGTATTACAAATTCACATATGTTCGGTCAAAAACGTGAAGGATACACAAATGCGCAGGGCTAAAGATACGAAAAAAGCTATTTTACGCAAAGCGTGCACCATAATGAGTTGCAAAATTGTTTTCGAGAAAATTTTTGACTATGTGCGTATCTATCATGATTAACATGTTAGGCAAGTTCCTGAATCTATAGCTCAACTGAAAGCATAAGTCCCCAATGCACAGTCCTAAAGCTCCTTCTGTGTTCCAGTGGTTTCCTGCCTCAGTTATACAGGTGAACTATGGTGAAATTACTTTTTGCTGCCACTGTAGATATTGATATTTACGTTTTACTTTCCTGTTTTAGAAGCGTTTTATGACACTAAACCTTCAACGATAGAGGGCAAAGGACGCACCATACTCATATTTAATTTTAGGGTACATTTGTGTTCCACGGTTATTAGCTTAACCAGGTTTCTTTTTTAAAGAAAAGGCAAGGAAACAAATAAACAAAACAAAAACAAAAGCGAGAAGAAGTCATGTGGTTTTCCATGAATTACTTGCCATCCGATTTGCTGATTGAACCTAATAACCCATATTACACCATATTCTCCTATTCAAACAGTGCCTTGACTGCAGTTCGACAACCTCTGACCTTCTGGTCTCCTACATACAGATGCTTTACAGTAGGATAGTGCCTACTGAAAAGATTTTCCTTGCATGGATGCCTTCAGTATACGAATCCCGGGAAATGAAAGGGCGGATGAAGCTACC
Organism: Tenodera sinensis; assembly: GCA_030765045.1. Classification (NCBI taxonomy): domain Eukaryota; kingdom Metazoa; phylum Arthropoda; class Insecta; order Mantodea; family Mantidae; genus Tenodera; species Tenodera sinensis. The sequence continues at coordinate 157,481,857 of CM060967.1, read as the reverse complement.
AAATAGGCTACAGAGCATTCAACTATGTAGCATTACTAACCTTATTGTTCTATATCACAGTTTAATTGGTTTCATCAAATGTAACATATGCCAACAGTGGAAAGAAACGTGGTTGACCATCTACACCAGTAAACCACATGCAGTCAGCAGTGCTTATAAACATAGCTATCCCGTAACCCGCTTTCCGTGCAAGCACCAAGTTAGCCTTGCTCGCCTAAGAATTCGCCACTCAATGTCACCACTGTCAACATATTCTGTCAGTTTAACCCGTCATTGAGGACTGCTGCAATACATCGATGAGCGTGCCAAGTGTGGAGCACCTTCCGTGCTGATGGCCTAGGGTGACCCTGAATTCGCAAGAAATGCTATTGAATTTATAAAATTACTAAATTATAATCTTATTTAAGTATACGATGTTTTGTTTATTGTACCTGAAGTGAGTTTCTATCTGAAGTTATTATTTAACATCAATTGTTTTAATTGACCGCCTCCGTAGCGCAGTGGTAGCGCGTCTGCCTCTGGCGCGGAGAACCCGGGTTCGATCCCCGGGGATTTTTCCCCCAGTGGTAGCTCTGGCACGGGGTGCACTCAGCCTCCTTAAGTTCCGGAGGGGCCAATTGAGGAGCTACTTATGAAGTAGTGACCCCAGGTCGTGAAGATCGCATAACTGGCCGGGAGGACTCGGGGGCGCTGACCACCTTACAGTACTGCACCCCACTCATGACGTCTTTGGTGGGCAGAGGTGGACGACACAGCGGCCGGACGGAAAGCCTTGGCCCTTAATGGACTGTTGCACTGGGGGTTTAGTTTTTTATCCTTTAAATTAAAATAAGTTGTGTAGTTTAAACAGATCTACGTTTCTTGCGTACTACGTTTTCGTCTATGACTTAACATACAAGATTATTGAAATTTCTTGCGGAATGGAAAGGACATTCATAAAAATTAAAGATAGATTTGAACTCTGATGTAAATATATTTAATATATGGCACCTTAATCAAAACCGTTACAGCTACTTTTGAGAGATTGAAAAAACCTTCCATGTTTGGAGTGAGGGATTTTCATTTAAATCTGAACTGAACTTGAATAACAAGTTTCATATTTCGCTTTTGAGTTATACTGTTCACACACACACACACACACACACACACACACACACACACACACACACACACACACACACACACACACACACACACGCACAGATCTAAAGGTGCTTCTCTTTTTGGATTCAGAGAATCTCAAAACGTCTATTTTCGGTGAAATCTGTATATCGAATTTTTGGGTGGAATCTAATACTTCCTCTGCTTACTATAGGGGAACAGTAGAGAAAGTAAAAATTACTCGACAATTACGACCGATGATTCTTTCACCGCCAATCTGTATAAATTATTATATATGATGCATGTGCAGAACTTGGAAGACTCTGGGGGATGTTTCACATGCGTTTAAATTAGTATTATGGGGTTTTTCATCCGGTATTAGTAATAACGGGGCTCTATGCCGTTAAAAAGGGGGCAAGAGGAGAATAAAATATTTTGTCACCGTGCAATGGGGAATTAAATTAATTAAATCGCTTTCCACTTTACAAAGCTATTCGAGCATCTTTTGCCAGACAGCAACGAGTCTTGAATCGCACCCTTCCTGTACTCACATTTATTGCTCGTAAACTCGTAGTCCCAACAATGTCTATTGATAATTAACTGGATAAATTTTGTAGCATAGGTCCTCTGGGCTTTAATGACAAAAACACTAAGCAATATCGGCATTATGGTGAAAACCACGAACCAATTGGAGCTTGATAGGAATACATGAAAATTTAACAGCGTTCGATTGGTAATCTCAGATATGTGTAATCTTTTATCGCGTTTGTCTCGATGAAATTCTGGATAAGGAAAGGAAAGGAAAGGTAAGTAATTCACAACGGTCAATATCGCAACAAAAGACTCCCCTTTATATCCTGCAGTTCGGAAGTGGCGTTCAACCATGCAGATTCTGCGATTGTGAAAGGATGCACAAAACGGCCTAGTAACGAACAGTTCTACACCGCCGCAGTACATAAACTGTTTACGAACTCCGAAATGCATACCGTTCAAGGTTCACTTCCGCACCTCCCCAAGGGGCTCACTGGACTAATAATGACGTCATTTATTTAAACTGACTGCCGAATAAATCTGATGACCCAATATATGTACAGCCGACTCCAAATGTTTTCCTATGGACGAGAGGATGATGGGGAAAAAGTAGTAGAAATACAGTACGCATACGTATTTACAATTCAGTATTTGCGAAGAAGGACTGAAGAGGAATTTTTCTTATGTTTATGTTGCACGTGCAGTAATAACATGCCAGCAAAATGTGAAAACATATAAGTGAAAAAAGAAGTAGCAACAATGTAAATTGTGTAATAATGTCAAACACGGTCTTAGACAGTGAATGAGATAAATTTTTGAACATGTTCAGAACTTCTGAAGTGCTGTATGGTATAATATTCAATCTACAGAAAACAAGAATTTAAAAGTGTTACATTGTTGTTAACCATCCCCAAATACGTAGCAAACATAAACATTGGACGTTATGCCGATATATTTCTGCAAAAATGAAACAAAAAATTTATATTTACATAGGATTTATACGAGGCAGATTTCGCCATTATAACCAATAGGTCGTTAAAAGCGATGTCGCTATAACGGTTTTTGAACTGTAGATATATACATGAACGGTATATGTGTTTGTGTATTTATGTGCTAGTTAATATTATCACAAGAAGAAGGGAACATGATACCTTGTCTTTTCTAGCATAGGACTGTTACGGACAGGGGTGGTGGAAAAGGATTTTATCAATTTATCAAGGACGTGCTATAGCTCCGTTGACTACAAATTCCCTGTGACAGATATTTGGAACCCCCCGTAGACTGAAGTGTGCTGACTTACAGCCTTCATCAAGTGAAGCGAGCTGTTTGCAAAGAAGCAACATGAAGTGGAGGTTGTTGTGGCTCCGTATTTATTTTTGTTTCGACTGCTTTTGTGCGCAGGAAGCGGGGAAAACTCTGAGCTGCCCCATCCCACAGGTGTAACGGGCATTATGTTCATGTTATTATTTTACTCTCGCCCCAGCGAGTATGACAAGGCACAACGAGTCCTGGCGCTAGCGTCGCTGTTCATTTTCCCGGCCTGGGTGACGGATAATCACGCCCTCCAACTCTTGCATCTCTTCTGACGTCACAAAGATAACATCCACCGCGTCAGTTCAAGAGCCTTGCAACGGGTTGCTGGAGTGTTCTTCACGTCTGCAGGACCCTCCCACACTCTCTGCTGGATGTAAACCTTATTGGGAACAGTGTGATGATATGAAAAAAGAGAAGGAAAGAAAAAAAAAGGAAATCTTTTCTCTTCTTTCTCGCCCAGCCTAGAAAACGCAAGTCGCTCTTCACTTGTTAATGAATTGTCAAGTCTCAGCGTCAGGGGGCGTAGCACTCTTGCCGTGTTGTGGATGTGAAATAATGAAGTGCCAGTAATTAATTAATTTCCTTATTTGTTGGAGCTGCAGTGAAGCTTCCGTAACGCCACTTGGGGAATCGTGGAGACGTTATTTGGAGGAGGAATTGAAAACGTTGGTATGCCTGAAAAATCGGTGAGCGGCTTGGAATTGCTATTAACAGTTGAAGGAGAATACGGGAGCGACTTAGCGAAGTAGGGAAGAGAAGCATGCGGCCTTCTATCGCGGGGTACACGGTGAACAGAATAGGGCAACGCAATTCTGATTTTCCTCCTCCTTCTTTACTTCGCTCATACCTTTTATTGTCTTCTTTATCTCTGTTGCAGCAAAGTGGTACAATTTTGATCAACTTTTGAAACGTAGTTTATTCATCCATTATTTTAATGTTAGATGGCAGCTTACAATGACAAAATGAATAGCTATCCTTCATCAACACTATGCTTCTTCTTTTAGAATTAAAAAAAGCTCTTTAATTATAGCTGTTTAACGTTCCAGGTTAAATGAAAAAGGCTTTAGAGCAAAGAAAGAATGAATGACAGTTCTTCGACACCTGAAGTTACATGCGTTTGCTTTGCACTGAAAAAAGAGGAGAAAAAATACTCGAAAAAATAAACGTGTTTTAGAAAATAAAGCATTTGTTTGTTAGCTGGATGTCTCACTCGTTATGCGTGTCTTATTATTTTTACTTTCTCTATTGTAAGTAGGGGAAGTATTGTATTCCACCCAAACATTCCATGTCGAGATTTCACCGGAAATATATGTTTTGAGACCCCCTGAATCCAAAAACAAAAATCATTTTTAGAAAAAGGTTTGTGTGTGTGTCTGTGTGTCAGTCTGTGAACAGCATAACTCAAAAACGAAAAGTCGGTTAAAAACCAAAGTCGGTATTTAAGTTTAATGTCCTTCAAGGATGCAACACGAAGATTTTGAAGAAAATAGCCCCACCCTAAACTACCTTTTACATGGAAAATTTTTCGAAAATTTTGATTTTCTTGAAAATGGCTCTAACGATTTTGATTAAAATGTCACATGTTTGAGATATTTTGATGAAAAATGAAATGCATATCTTGAATTTTCTGGCTATAGCCCCTGTAGTCGTATTTACTCTGGACTACTTTTGCATAACTGGTAAACCGTTAGAGATAGACCAAATCATACTATACAAAAAATGTAGATCTTGCTAAAATACACAATTTATGTCTCAATAAAGTTTCTTGTAGGGTGAACCATTTGGGAGATATTGCTTGTTATGTGTGTGAGTTTCGGAAAACTTAGAACTTTTGTGAAATGGAACATCGTTGTTCATTTTTTTTATATGTTAAGCGTGCAAAGAGAACGGAATCTCAAAGCTTTAAAAGATTTGACTATCGCACAAAGCCTACTGTATTCTAATATTCCCCTTGCACCTACAAGGAGATAACCAATAAGATAATTTGTACAAATGTTTATCTTAACAATAAGAAGATATTGGAATAAGAGTTTGTAAGAATGGTTAGTTCAAGAGTAGAGAAAGTCATGTGAGTGCAACACATCAGATTTTTTATAAACACCTTCATTACTTCAATTTTTTCTGTTTATAAAAATAAAAGCGAAAATGTCTTACCTAGTGAAAACTCCAAAAATTTGATATAGAAGTATACATCCCGGTATTTAATAATATTCAACTTATATAAAATTAAATAGACTGGCGTTCTATTCTATAAACTTAATACCAATTAGTAATAACCAGAGCTAGGACAAACATCCACTGAGTGAGGAAACAAGGTAACTACCATTCTACCTAGTAGATGTGACGTCATGTACTACACTAACGAATTCAAGGCTGTACAGTTAAGCGTCAGTAGTTCGACTGCAGTGTTGGCAGTGCAGAGTTGGAGGCTGTGCGCTCCGTGTTCACGTTCTGTTCTGCGCTATACAAAGTTCAGTATGTCAGAGTCTCAGAGTACGTGAAATCTGTTACAGTTAAGGGCAATAGAGAGAGAGGCCGAAATAACATGACCGTTTCTAGCTTGAAGACCCCACAGTTCACCACAAGAACTGACATAAGAAGTGTTATTAGATTTAAAATGTGTGTTTTGATACCTCCTTTTGTGGCAGTAAGTTTTTTATACTTGTATCTCATGTTTTATACAAAATCAAACAATTCATTCCGAAAGAAGAGAACTTCCTGGGCCGTTCATTTAAAATTGAATATACATACATTATATTAGTCATGCAAAGAACCTTAACATAAATAACGTTTTAGTCAAAATCGTTAGCGTTATTTTTCAGAAAATAAAAGGTATAGCAAAATGTAAAGGGTATTTGGGGTGTGGATTTATTGCAACAAAAAGGCAACAAATTGTGGGTTCTTTTAAATTTAATTTACACAAGAACCGTTAAATATATTGAAATACGCCAACGGAAAAAGTTGTAATTTATTCAATTTTCTTTGAATATAGCATAAATCAAGAACTTTCAATCAATAATAATTCAGCCAGGTGATGATAAATGTTTTTGATAAAAATATTTTTTTTCTAGAAAACTATAAACTTTTCAACATTTTATTAGACTTTCTTGTTATTCACAACATGAGAAATTCGCTGATAAAATCTGACGGATTATTTCACTTCCATTCTGTATAATGTACGTCCATTCACTCGTAAATGATGACTAGTAAATGAAATAGGGGTGATTGTAGTAACGGAGGGGGAACACCTCGACCCACCACGACCCCGAAATGCATCTATTGCGGGCTACCAAGCCCCCACAGGGAAGGGATGAGGCGAAGTGAGACCGTGGGCTTGTCAGAAAACGGAGCAAGCGAAGCACAGAGACGCACAGTTACAGAGATTGACACCTGGCGCACGACCGTAGTATGTCCTCTACGAGGTGACTCTTGCGGGCCAGGCAGGAACTTCCTGGAGGTGCCAGGGATGGAGGGTTCATAAAATGCAAGCACATGTGCCATCTGTCTGCATCCGCCGGAACGTACCGCGCTACCAATCAAACCTTAAAAATGCCAAGGGAGGAAAATGAGAAACGAGAATCCGTGGAGTAGCGAATCAATCCCAACATTGGCCTGGTGACAAGGGGAAAAAAGCCAAGTCAGAGTGATCTGTTGACGGGGATTGAACCCGGGACCACTAGTCGTACACGTTGCTGCGGTAATGAAATAGGTACAGCCGCTTCCAAATGTTTTCCGACGCACACGGGACTCGCCGTGGAGACGGAAGGGGTAAAATTTATCAAGTGGTCAGTGAGTGAGTAGTGGGGTTTACGGGCCCGTCGACAACTCAAGTGGTGGTCAGTCCAGGCCACTGCCGGCTAAAGTGGTTCACCTGTCTCATGAGTTTGATAGTGTAATGCCAACGTTTTCCTGTTTCAACAAAAGAAACTATAATGGCGACTGGCTTCTTTGCGACTTTGCTGTAATACAGCGAAGGTTATTGTTTGGGTTCTAGATCACTGAAGATAGGAATGTCACATAAATTTGTCTGCAAAAATATTTTCGGGAGTAGGGGCACAACAAACACTACTACACATTAGACAACGTTCTCACACACACACACACACACACACACACACACACACACACACACACACACACACACACACTTATTTTCTACTAAGCTTCGGGGCGTTTTCTAATAATTCTGCGTATAGGTCGATAAGAACTGAAAGGATCTAATAAGCTAGTATTAAAATATTGATGAGACAAATTTTGTTGCAATATAAAAAATCTGATGTGCTGCACTCACATGACTTTCTCTACTCTTGTACTGACCATTCTTACAAACTCTTATTCCTTTATCTTCTTTCTTGATAGTTGAGATACACATTTGTACAAATTATCTTACTGCTTTTTTGCTTGTAGGTGCAAGGGGAATATTGGAATACAGTTGGCTTTGTGTGATAGTCAAATGTTTGAGATTCTGTTGTCTTTGCACATTTAACATATAAAGAAAATGAACAACGATGATCCATTTCACGAAAGTTCTAAGTTTTCCGAAACTCACACACATAACAAGGAATATCTCCGAAATGGTTCAACCTACAAGAAAATGTATGAGGTATAAATTGTGTATTTTAGCAAGATCTACATTTTTGGATAGTATGATTTGGTCTATCTCTAACGGTTTACTAGTTATGCAAAAGTCGTCCAGAGTAAATACGACTACAGAGAAAATTCAAGATATATCTCAGCGTCCTATCTGAATGAAGGATGTCAAATGAAAGTGCTACTTGCTTTAGTCCTGTCCTATAATCCCTGTCTTCTAGCTTGGCACTCGTTCTCCAGAAAGAGTGCCCCCTCTACTTGTTTCTCTCATCCCTAGGTATCGATAGACTACTTGGGTGGAACAGAAATGTGTTCAAACAGCAAGATGGCACGATCGTTTGCTAAACCTTCGTCCTTTCTGGCGGAAATTAGAATAGCAGTAAACCACCACTACTACCTTCGCCGTGAAACAGGTCAAATAGGCGACTGGTTTGGGCGAGAAAACTGTCCATCTGTGAGACACCGGAGGTTAGTGTAATGACTTTCCTCTCCCTCTGTGAACAGGGAGACCACAGTAGTGCCCATCCCACCACATTCAAGAAGTTGTAAACCTCACCTTCAACCTTCTTGCGCTACTGATACACTCTTAGCTAAAGAATTTGCTATTGCCAAGTTGCTTAGTGTTGCGCATACAGAGTGTTGTTGAAGATTCTACTTGCTGAGTTACACCTCAGAGTGACCGAAGTAAAAGGTGTTACAGCATCGTCCACGCGGCCAGTTGCCACTCTAAAAGGCAGTGGGATGAGAAGGGCCATTAGGCATGGGCGATACTATAGAAAAAGTGAAGTATAGTGTTGCTGTAGTATGTGCTACAACATTTTCCGGAGAAAAGAACTTAGGAAAGAAAGGTGAATCATTTTTGTTAGCGTCCTTCTACTGCCAGTGTGACATTACTTTATGTGGTGTAGCTTACCGTCTATTTCTCAGGATATTTTATGATAAGGATGATAGAACAAAGTACTGGTTTGTAAGATTTAAAACCTTCGCGGCGGATGTTACTAATAATTGATTCTCGCGTCAAATTTATGAAACTCGAGCTTTGGACCATTTGATTCTCCATGGCCAATCGCTGGTCTCTCCACTCTCATTGCCCAAGACCTACCTGACTCCGCCCACATTGTTTGTGTATATATACCAACATAATTTTTACCCTGATGCTCACTTTGTTTGTGCACATTTTTACCTTCTCTACTAGTAGGCAGGGGAAGTACTGTATTCCACCCAAAAATTCGATGTCGAGATTTCAACGGAAATATATGTTTTCAGACCCTCTGAGTCCAAAAAAATCATTTTTAGAAAAAGGTCCGTGTGTGTCGGTGTGTCAGTCTGAACAGCATAACTGAAATACGAAAAGTAGGTTAAAAACCAAAGTTGGTATTTAAGTTTAATGTATTTCAAGAATGCGACACGAAGATTTTGAAGAAAATAGCCTCACCCTAAACTACCCTTTACAAGGAAAATTTTTCGAAAATTTTGATTTTCTTGAAAATAGCTCTAACGATTATGATTAAAATCGTCATATATTTGAGATATTTTTATGGAAAATGAAATGTATATCTTGAATTCTCTGGCTATAGCTCCTGTAGTCGTATTTACTCTGGACGACTTTTGCATAACTGGTAAACCGTTAGAGATAGACCAAATGATACTATACAAAAATGTTGATCTTGCTAAAATACACAATTTATGTCTCAACAAATTTTCTCGTAGGGTGAACCATTTCGGAGATATTCCTTGTTATGTGTCTGAGTTTCGGAAAAATTAAAAGATTTCGTGAAATAGATCATGGTTGTTCATTTTTTATATGGTAAGTGTGCAAAGAGAAGACAATCTCAAAGTTTAAACGATTTGACTGTCGCACAAAGCCTTCTGTATTCTAACTTCCCCTTCCACCTACAAGGAAATAAGCAGTAAGATAATTTGTACAAATGTTTATCTCAACTAAGACGAAGAAGATATAGGAATAAGAATTTGTACAAGAGTAGAGAAAGTCATGTGAGTGCAGCACATTAGATTTTTAACCTGGCATTTGTTCCTGATGAAGACTATGGAGAATCAAATGGTCGAAAGCTTGAGTTTCATAAATATGACGTGACTGATCACCCGAGAATCAATTATTAGTAAAATACTCTGTTTTACATATTCCTGACATAGTGTAGGTGGGCTCACTACGTGGGATGTGTTAACACTATTTTCTTGGAATTTTTCAGACAGAAGGAAATCGGATTTTCAATGTAAGCGCCGGTACATATGTACTATAGTGTATGATATATTCTTCAGAATATCCCGTGATTGAAGAAGTCAGATGAAAGCGCTGGCAGGCTTATTGTCGGCGTGGAGTACGTCGTCATCTGCACATCCTTTCTTTTATTTATTTTATTATCAATGAAGTATCTTGGTTTATCCCGATTCTATCAAACAATTTCTTGCTCAGTGGACAGAAAGCTGTGATTAACTCCCACTTAATCCCAAGATATTGCTGGAAACTTTCTAGTAGCATCAACTGTGCGCAGGAAAAGTTAATACAGAATCCATATGACATTCTTCCTTTGCAGCTATTCTGGGCAACATCGCTCATTCCTTTTGAGCCAGCAACCGTATTTTTATGTTTTCGTTTAAATATATATACGGAGTAATCATGTTGTTCATGTTTACAGGGGGAGGAGTGAGAGAGATGCGGGGCCTCAATCCTCTTTTGTCAATTTGCATTTTGGTGGGTAGGAGGGGCGGGGACGGGTAGAGGTGTTTTTCCATTCAGAATAGCATTTATCTAAAGCAAATAATGAGCTTCATATTACAGCATACAGCCTGCCCTGTTTGATAGGAGATTGTGTTTGCTAATCCGGACAAGATGAGATTTTTATTCCGACAAAGGGGTTCCTCCCGCGCGCGCTTGTGTGTGCGTGTGTGCGCGCTCGCGCCGGCGTTCTGCTCGATAGTTTTCAATTTTTGTATCCAAATAGAAGCGGCGGCGGGAGCGGGAGCTTGGACTGCTGTTTAAATGCTGTATACTGCACATAATTTTCCCCCGAGCTGGTCCTGTAGGTCTTTGAAAAAATATTTTAAATAAAAACACCAAAGTAGTTGCTTCTATGAAAATACAGAAAGAGACTCTTTTTATCTCCCTACGGGACATGCTGTAATATATGCATTGTGTATGGTGAGCTGGGATGGGAGTTTTTGATGTTCATAAAGGGGGAAAACTAACAGGTTTTGAGCGCAAAACTCCAAATAAGGATACAAAGAATTATACTTCGACGCTCGAGATTTAATTATAACTGCGAGAGGCTAGTGATTAAATATATTTATGGTATAACTGGCATTCTGAACGCTGCGCAAAAAAATAAAAAATACACTATTGCACACTGAATGCCCTGAACATTTACTAGATAAACAAAACATGCAAAACTTTAATCCAACGGAAACTATGATATTAAAACAAATCAATAATTATCAAAACATTTAAAAATCGCTTTTTACGTATGTAGTAGGTACAGAAGGTGTTGTAATTCATCTAAAAATTCTGTATCGAGATTTCAGTGGAAATACACGTTTTCAGGTCCTTGTAAAGTATTTTAGAAAAAGGACCGTGTGTTGTGTGTGTGTGTGTGTGTGTGTGTGTGTGTGTGTGTGTGTGTGTGTGTGTGTGTGTGTGTGTGTGTGTGTTAGTATAACTCAAAAATAAAAGGTGAATAAAATACCAAACCTGGTAAATACTAGGAGGAATAATGTGTGAAAATTGAAGAGGAAAATAATCAAGAAGGAGAGGACGAAATTGTTAGAAAATCTTGAAAGCTTTAGAGGTCTACGCAATAAAGAGTCAGGCCAGAAAGAATTGTGTTTGCGTTTAAAGACCATTTTTCCTCGTTTCGAAAGAATGTGCATATGCAGTTCTAAGATGATTAGAATCCCGCCTTTGTCCCGAACGTTTTAAAATCGACTTCTTCTTGTCACGTATCGAGCGACATGACCACAGTACAGTCTGAGACTCGCGTTTGGAGATCCGAGTTTGATTCGGGCCGACCACACTCATGGTTTCCTCGGGTGGACAGGCGAATACGGGGTGATTTCCCTTTTACCACGAGCTTCCTTTCTATAATTTCCTGTTCTCATAATTTGCTTATGTATATTTCAGAGCTGTAGGACGGTTGGTGTGTTACTACAGTACGATGAAATTTGCACTATGGAAAGATTTCGTCCTTGCACCTGCCATGGGTGATGGAGTCCTTTCCTTCCTTGATAGTATCTTGCCTATTTTGGGGACGCCCAATTTGCTTTAGGTTAAAGAAGGGCTAGTTGGCGTCAGGATTGGTAGGGTGTTGGAAACGATAACATTGTCGTCCGGACTTTCCGGTCTCCCCTCCATTCCTTTGTATCAGGGGTCACGCTGGAAGCACCCACTTTGGTTATGTGCGATGTTGTTCCAGTTACTACAGACCCCTCCGTCAGATTAGTCCTCTATATCTACCTGTGGCTATCTACCCTTCGTGTGCCTGTCATAATATGCAGGTGTACTAGAGAATACCTATATGTGCACAATCACGCTTTCCATGATCTCACCTGTTACCTGTGCTATTTCTTCATTTATGTGTATCATCAAACACAGGGTAGCCGATATAGATACTACGGCATAGAGTCGGCACCTGCTTCATCCAAAAATGCCTGTTGTTTCAGTAAATACAGCCATCAGCTAATAAATAGGCGTAATCAATGGAAGAGTTCTACCTGTTTGGTGCCTATTTTTTACATTTGTAGTAAAACACGGCCCTTCGGAATACAAAATATAGCAGTGCGCAGTGAAGCTATTCAGGAACAACCTGCCGATCTTCTGTTCCTTCCATTGGTAAATAATAATACTGAGCAAACCGTTAAAAACTTTTTTGGGGATATAATACAATTAATATTTTAAGAGGTGGAATCAAGGACTGAAAAATTCAATGCCATAGCTGGAATTTGAACCACGGATCTTCCGCTTATCGACTAAGCTACCATGGCCAACTTGCCAGTACGACATTAAATTTCCCAATCGATTCGTACTTCCCGGTTAGACCACAAGGGAATCTCACATCAGAGATAAATACCCCAAGGGCGACTTACAATTGTAAGTACTTTATGTCCCGGGTTTAAGTAACCATTAGTTGGCCCACACACAGCATTAAGTTTGTTGGCATAAATAAATAATAATTAACGATATTTTGACTATAATCAAACCTATTTGTTGAGTATTACCACCTCAATAATATGCAGATGGTCACTGAATCGTAATACACGTCCCGCGAGATAAACAGAGTAGGCCGTGCTCAAATAAATAAAATACCCATAGTAATCTTAGTGGCTAACTTGAACAAATGTGTTGATTCTAATACCGAAGAAAACTGGAACATATGCTGTACTTCTCTCATATTTGAGAAATCTAAAAACTATTTATTCTGTTTATCGACGCTGTCAATTGCCAGGATCACATCAGCGTCGCCGGTGTGCCGGAATTTCGTCCCGCAGGAGTTCTTTTACATGTCAGTAAATCTACTGACATGGAGCCGTCGTTTTTAAGCACACTTAAAAACCATCGGCCTGGGCCGGGTTTAAACCCGCGACCTTGGGATCAGTAGGCCAGCGTCTAACCAACTGAGCCACCCAGACCGACAAGAAAAAAGAGAGATACGAAAGATGCTATAGCATTTTTAAAAATTGGTTGTATGAGAAGTAGGAATAAATGCTTATTTTGTTAGTAGGAGTGAAATATTGAAATGTCCGGGAGGCTTATTGTTTGAATATGCCATGTTAAAGAGTAGGATGAACTTAAATCGTGATATTAACATTGCAAAGTTCTATGGTTTGATTGCTTTATTAAAAATGTAGGAAATGTACTAAAGAAATTTAAAGTTTTAACAGAGAAGATGAGGTAAGATTTTTAATTGTAGCTGCAGTTGAAAAATGCTCAATAATGAAAGTTGTTATGCTAATCGGAATCGCAGGAAGACACCATGACAAGATGAATGCTATGCCTCAAGGTTGGCAAGGTTTTCCTCGGTTCAGTAAAATTCCCTTGCCATCCTTATATAGGAATATACTATTATGTATGTGTCATAAGCAGTCCCTTCAAGAGAAAATTAGGTAAGGCCCAAATGGCAATCGAAGTGGCGCAGGCGGTAGCGTATGTGACTCGCATTGGGGAGGTCGTGGGTTTGATCCCACCGACCGCACGCCCTGACTTGGGGTTTTCGCTGGTTTCCCCCTTGTCATTTTGACGAGTTCATTTTCATATGGTGGCTTCCGTATTCACCACTTCCCTTCACCTTAATTCCCTTCCGATCCATTTTCAGGGTTGTAGGACCAAGCGTCGGGGTTCGACGGGTTGCGCTGGGAGGCCGGGTATGAGCTCTGTAAAGGTTATTCCCTGACCTGGTTCTCAAACTGCCCGCTCAGGACACCAGGAGTGGGCCTATAGTAAGAAGGAACATGATGTTCAAGTTTTACAAAGCAATCGATCTACCTGTATTATCTTATGACTATGAATTATAGACAACAAAATATCGTGAATAAAATACAGGCACCTAAAATGAAGTTTTAAAGAGTTAACAAGTACTATATATTTACAAAGTTTAAATATTGTTAATATTAATAACGATAAATTACAAGATAAAGTGGAGATAGCTTCTAAGTAGAATGAATAACTCAGCAGTTACAAAACAGATAAATCATAAATAGGCCAATAAGAAGAAAATCCGTGGGATGACCCTTGTAGATGAGATTACGTGGATGATGTTTAGAGGAGGGAGTAGCTTCCTTTACATGGAAACTTTTTAATTTTTTTATTTTTTCATAAATGGCTCTAACAACACTTATTAAAATACCATTTAGTTAAGACATTTACAGGAAAAATGTAATCCTCTTGAATTTATCAGAAATAAAACATTAAACCTCTTTATTTGAAGCGTTTTATAACAATTTTTATAATGAATAAGTCATAAGAAATGGACGAAAACAAAATTCCACGAAAAGTAAACCAAATTCAGAAGTTCAGGATTCGATTCCCAGCTAGAGGCTGGGGTTTTGTGAAGTTCTAATGCATGGAACTGTTAAGTAAAAGCAACTTTTAATTTACTTAAGTCATGTTCTAATGATTGTATTACTATTTACTAAGGGAGATGGTTATGTGATTACGTATGAAGCGGAAATCCAGAGAACGACTCCCGTTGACCATGGGTATTTTCGCGGTTTTTTTTTTCTCGGTTTGGTAGGCAAATACTGGTAGGCAAATATTTCTACAAGAAATATTATATCTCCATAATTTCATTACATCGTTTTCAAGGTCATGGGACCATGTTGAGGCAAGACACTGGAATTTACGCTTTGGAAGGATTTCTCCTTTGCGGAAATTAGGTTGTGGGTGGCTAAGGCAGGACTCGCCGGCATCAGAATGTTGGAATAGTGGAATAGTTAGGGATCCCGTCCTTGCTAACGCATATCGTCATTTGGAACTGATCGTCTTTCAGCTCTCCCCTTCATTCCTTCCTTTCAAGGGTAACGGAAGCACAAAGAGCCAATGCATGTTTTACACTGTGCTCCGAGTACTCCTAATTCCTCACTGTTTGTCAATTGCCTTATAAAGTATATTGTCATAGAGTTTACCCCCCATAACATAGTAAGCCGTAAAAGTAAGATAAAGCGGTATTTTCGTCAATTGAAAAGCTTACCGCCCATTCGGCCATGATTTATTTGTAAGTGAAACCGCGTCAACTGACATTTCAGTATATTTATAACCATTCATGTCAATATAAAACTTTTTAATAGCGAATATCAAAAGAGATATTTCATGCCTCATTCCGATTCCTGAAGTTTAAAGTTAAACAATGAGTAGCTAAACACCTGCTGGACACTGTTTAAGCAACGGAAATCCGTAGTTAACTTAAATGTGTTTACTTGAAACTTAAAGCTTAAATAAAACACCTTGTGGTTTCTGCATAGCGCTTTTGGTTGAAAGGGCATTGTGTTACTAGCACAGGTACTAGAAGTTGAAGTCACCAAAAGAATTTGTTCGCTGGAGAGAACTAGAACTTGCAGAAAGAAGAGAGGTAAAATCACAGCACAGCACAACATAACATAGCATAGGGAGCGCTTATTAACATACTGTCGGTGTACTAATATCATAATCATTCAGAGTTCTCTCGTGTGAAGAAATGCACGACATAATGGTGTAGGTCAACCCAATCTGCGAACAGGGCTTTGCCTCTGGATAAAAACTATTCTAAGACTACTTATTTTCCAGATTAACATGTGATTTATTGCTCCTTATGTCTACATAATCAGTTTCTTTTTCCTACTTTTTACATCATTATCATTGCTGTTATTAAATAAGCTACATGCTGTGTTTCCAGTCTTAATTCCCTTCGCATATATGTGTGACCTTTATCTCTAACTTTAACAATATGTACATTACTTTGGTAAAACATAGTTGAAGAAGTTTGAGTATTTATCATTGGTGAATAACTCTGTTACAGAGGAAAATACGCTTAGATTATACTGAAATTGATACTCCGGTTCCTAATTTACAGTCTTCTTTGTCAGGTTTTTAAATTATAAAGCTGTAAATCACAAAGGTTAATCTTATAGTACAGAAGGTACAGTAGGTTATAAGAATAAGTTAAGATTTATTTTTTAAAAGTTCGCACATTTTATATTAATTTAATTTAAATAGTCAAGAAATGTTTAACATTTACTTGTATAATCTTATAACCACTATAAATCTTTCCTAAAGCACTAGCGATATTTACTTTTTTTGCTTATAGTATTCACTTATACGACAGAGATTAAAAGAAAAGAACTCACTATAGAATTGGAGTAGTGAGAACTTTAAGGGCATACGACAATCTAGATTCTGATATGCTCTGAGCACGTTATATAATAACCCAGCACAATTATCTGCTCGTGTCTTGCTGCCACGAGTATAAATATGTTCCAAGGTTCAAGTCAGAGCATACTTGTTTGGTTCTGAGCAGTGTCACACAGTCAAATTAATTATAGAATGCAAGAAAAATGAATTAGAGGAGACTATATAAATCTTAATAATTGAAAATGGAAGACCTTTAGCACATATAACAGATATTTAAAAACTATGCTTCACTTTCTTTGTATTTATATTGTGTATACATTTTTACACAACAACGAATAGCCTTGGTTCTTCAAAACAAATATAAAAAAGTGCTATATTTTTCTAACAAGGATAAAATTCCATATTATCTGACATTTATCAATTTGGCTGTTTGGTTTGTGACAGGGTTTACACTGATAAAATCAAAATCATTTTGAAACTACTTCTACTCTAACATTGTAGAAATATTAAATATAAACATATAGATAAATCGTGTGTGGCAGACCATTTTTGTTACTTATTCATGAAATGAATCCGGAGGTTAAATTATTAAAACAATTAAATGGAGACATAGATTTCATGGTTTGGGAAAAGATATTCATTCTAAAATGTAAGGACCGCGTAATGAATTTTGAAACACTTAAATTAGCTACGTTTTGCTGGGTAGTACATAGAAAAACAATAAGTCATTTAACATCAGTAACGATGTCTACCAGTAATAAATAAGATAGCACCGGGGATGTGATGAAAGTATCATGAAACTGCGGTCTGCGTTTAATTTTCAACAACTTACATCAAATAGAAAGCTAAGTGGAGGTTAATTTGTAAATATTTGTTACTGTTCTTGATTTGTATTGTTAATAGTTTCGTTTTTCATTGAATGGAAGACGTAGACGCCAACATCTAAATTTGAAACAAAGCTATTAAAATGCAATTATTTTGATTACGCCATACACAAATCTACGATGTATTACATTCACATTCTGTCTCTACTTGCGTTCTTTAATTTTATATAGGTTAAAGAAGCTTTCCTTACTTTTCCATCTGCTTCCTGTTAGTCCAGTTGGATGTTTACATATTTCCTTACCTACAGGTACAAGGGTGATAGTAGAAAGTCAACATCAATGAGATTCACGTGTATTCTAGCACACTTGCAAGTAGTACTACTGGCCTCCCTTGAAGTTCAATAAATAGTATGCTGATTCGTGTAAAATATCGTACGAGATTCTCGTAAACTACATCAAGCGTTTCGCTCAAGAACCTGGCTCTTCTCTGACCACTTGTGCTGTCTTTTGTTAAAACAACATGACTGCTATTCATACCATCGTCAACAAGATTCCTGAAATGTGCTCACAAAATGACGTAAAGCACTCAGGGGAAAAACAAAAGAAGAAAATCGAAGGAGATAAACGGAACATTCTGAAACGCGGCACGGTAATGGCGAGAGCGGATAGAGGGAAAAAATGATTATTACTGAGATAGGAAAAATTGAAATCCTACTTTATGATGTGCTTTCACGAGTAATGCACTTACACGAAGTGTGTACCAGGACTTTAAGCCTCTTTCCACGTTAAAAAATTCACAATCGCAACAGGAACTGCTCGGATCAAGCGAGCCGATCGATAGAGGAAGTTTCCAATTTTTATAGCGCGGTAATTATGTTTTGATTTCCGTTGGATGGACGTTGGCGTTTTAAAAATTAAAAATTTCAAACGCGAACCTACGGGAGCTGGTGGGGGTGAAGTGTGCAGGCGGGCTAGTGGACTGCAATGCTGCTTCTGTAGTGGGAATGTCGCATTTCACTTGTCTTATTCTGGGAATGCTCATCCGACAGCATCACTACTTTCAGGTACAAATGAAGGTCTTCAGCTTATATCGATACCTAATTTCCTTTTCCATTATATGCAGTCGTTGTAATCCTTTGGATCCGTATTCAGGGAATTAGTTATTCCAGTAATGTTTTTCCGGGATTTTCGCATCGATGAACCAGCACAGCTGATTGAAGACGATGTATCAGTGCGTTTTGTTACACACTGAAGAAGCGACGTGATATTGTACTCCCTAGGTTTTCTAAAAAAGAATATCTTCTCCTCCATCAACTATTAAACCTTTCCTGAGGCTAGTTACCTGCACCAAATATTTAATCATTGATTTATCCATCGCTTCCTAGGTTTTCCGAAGTTTCGTTTTCCTTTGGTTATGTACATCGTACAGTATTATGTTCGGGTAACGTTCCTCATTGATTCATTTTCTCTATATGTTCTAGCCACTTTGGTCTTATGATCTATGTCTTCATTTAGGTTAAGGTTTCTTAACTGGTTTCTTATACCATCATTCTGTCTCTTCTAGTGACTCCCAAAATTAATTTCCGCTGCCTGTAGTCCAATTTTATCTATATTTGTCACTATTCAAGCTTCACTACTGTATAGAGCTAGTGGGACTGCCATGGTTTTATATAACTTCATCATCGTAGCTTTTATTTTAAAGTTCATTTAACTGCTTCATATATTTTTGACCTCCAATTTTAGTTCCAATATCTGCTTCTTTAATCTATGATACTGAAGATCCTAAAAATTTAAACGTGTTTATTTGTTCAATTATGTAATAAAATTTTATAATACAATAACAATTATTTATATCCATATGCGTATCATTTTATGGCAGGTGAAAGCGTATTAGTGTTCGCATTTAAGAGCAGATTGTTTGTAGTGTTTAGCAGTAAGAACCGAATTCAACTGGCAATGCGCTTGTTCAATCTGAAGATCTGTTTCTGCCACTCAAACTAAAAGGATTTAGACAGTACGAAACATATTGATGTCAGGATCACCATAATGCTGCGCAATGCAGCAACAACAACTTGAAAGGGCTTTCGAAAATCATCAGAATCTTCTGATTCAGCAAATAACAGAGAATTTGTCACCTGACCCACTTCTCAGAAGCCCAAAGTGAAAACACTACACCGACTCACACTATAACTCAGTTGAGTACATCCTCAGGTTTATCGTTGGATAACTACCTGATCAGTCTGATCACAAGTTTCATGTTATCCATTTCTAACTTAAAATCCATACATATCTGCATGTATTCACTGATGTTATACGAAGAGTACCCTCATTAATGTTGTTCATTTCGTTACTCATACATATATTCACGGAGTTTCAGCAATTGTCTGATATCTATCCTTACGTATATACTCTGTTTTTAAGATGCCCCATAAGAAATAGTCCGGAGAAGTTAGGTCAGGTGATCCGGGTGGGAGATTATTGGATTATTATCAAACAAATGGTTACATGGAGGAGTTAGATGTATAACAAGATGTTCCATCTTGGGTCTACTGTCGTACCAAAGGAAATGAAACTAACAAGTGATTTTATATTACGGTGCGCGGAGAAATTGCTTAATTTCTAATAGCCGAAATAATTTAAAAATACGGAAATAAAAACATACGGGTCCCCTTATTCGATGCCTATTATTCATAAAAAAATTTGAACCTCCTTCGAAAAAGTCGTGTTTTACGGGTGTGCGATATGACATGTGACAGGTGTGGAAAAATTGTTCATTTTACTTTTATAATCGCTTTTTAGCTTGTTTCAAGAACAATTTATTTAAATGCATTATTCATGAAGATGCTCATTATTAGGTACTTAAAGTACCTTTCTCATGCCATTCAAAACTGGTATGGGAATTTATTCAATCCTTGAATATCCTTGGTGCCAACGATGGGTACTATGGGTATCATCTCTTCGAGGGATTAAAAAAAAAAAAAAAAACGAGAAAGCAGATTATTTAATAAGAAAGAACATGGAAAATCTCTTTTGTGGCCAAGAACCTGTGGTCGATATAAATTAAAAGAGGGTAAAAGAGAACCACTTAGACAGGTGACAATTTTACTCAGGACAGAAACTAGCTGGGAGACTAGTTAGAGATCTTAAATATGTTATATTTAGGATTTTATTAGTATGGATAGAAGCAGGCTCAAAACATCATTTGCATTAATTACTGCACATGGGCACTTTAGAATACGTCTACATATGGTAGGGAAATTTCATGAAGATCCCACTATTTGATTATGTAGACAATTTGAGGTATCAGCTATATCTTGTATTTGATTTCTCATCTCTAGAAAGGAGAAGGTAGATCCTATTTGCAGTATAGGAAAATTAAGGATCAGATACTCGTGTAGCAACGAATTCTCTGGAGCTCGTTAAGGGTACGAAGCTGGGAATTCGATGCTAGGGTAATCTTGATAGGGTTACTAATAAGCCTTTTAGGCTGACGTGTGGGACCTAGGAACCTTCAAAGACCCCCAGCACTAACTAATCTAATCGAATCTAATCTTGCTAACCGCGATAATGTTTCACTGAATAGCATCTTTAGAGGATCTGTGCATTCCCTCTTTAGTTATTCTGCTATGTTACGCACAAGTCTCAAGTCATCGTTTAGTAACTGAATAGGGTGTATATGCAAATACCCTTTAGAATAAATTGTAGAACGGCTACAAAGATAAGATTGTAATCGCTGGACAAACTTAAATATCAAATTCCATTGCTTCTTGCCACTCTTGAGAAATAATTTACATGGAAACAAATCAGCAATTTGCCTAGGGAAAGGAAAAGTGAACAACGAACAATAAAGTTGTATCTACATGAGCGTGCGGAGACTGTAACGTAGAAAGAGATGCGTGGAACAACATCCTTTTGAAAAAGAATCACGCATGGAATAAAGCTTGTGAATATCGCCAATGAGCAACTGCCTTCTTTGTAATTATCTATGTATTTATCATAAAAGCACTTAATGCTCAACGTACTCCATTTAAATAACCAAATACAACTGACTATATTCTGACAGACTAATATTTTATATTTTGTTGGAAACCCGGCAGTATTTACGTGTATCGTGTTCGAAGTCATAAACGAATTAAGGGCTAACATTTGTTCGTCTTCGCCACATTACAGCTGTTGAGCGTTGGTTCGTACACACGTTTGCACTCGTGCTGGTGCAGAACAACACATTAATATTGGCATGTGCCAAAACCAAAAGGATTGCCAGCCCCCGTAGTGATTACACTCGCTGAAGTGCATAGCTTTGTTGTTTCATGGGACAGCTTCGAGTCTACCTCAAGAGGCAACAGAAATGAGGAAAAAATGCTTATTTTCTCAAATTAAAAACAACAGATATGAGTCACCTATAGATGCAAAAGTCGATTACCTTTGCTTCCGCTACGCGGTAGATCTTATGACATTTTATAAACTAAGTTAATGTTTTAGATAGCAAGTGCATTTTCAAACATGTTCTATATTCTCAAACAACGTTCAATCTTTTAATAGCTATCCGGTGGGAATTATAATTGAAATTATAATCTTGACGCTGTTATGCTATGACAACTATGGCCTTAATACCTCGACCTAAAAGTGATCTTTTATGCTTATGCCCCTGACGAGTCACCCCTCGTGGGGGATGAATGAGGAGCTAAGAGCAGCCGGAACGTTGCCACAACAGAGCAGGTGGCAGGGTCCCTACATTTACCCATTTAGAAGCACCCCGGTGGAGGCTGATTTGGCCCTTTCCTCCCCTCCTTCGGGCGCGTACTCCCAAGGGGAGCGCTGGACTTGGAAACCGGGTCCTTTCCCCTCTCGGGCTTGTACAATCCGATGGAGGAGCCGGAAACTACTAGGCTCGCCGTCTAATCCGGCGGACGAGATTTCCATAGCACATTCTTTTCCCCTGCCGTGCTGCTACTGCGACGCTCGCCGATGCTTCTAACCCTGAATGAAACATAACGGGATGAAGGATGAAATGATAAAAAATTAAGAAATGGAGAGACAGGAAACTCGGAGGACATGAAAATCCTTTCCAGCATTCGCCTGGCGACCCGGGGGCAATCTCCGAAAAAGCCCATGTAAGGTCCCAACCGTAAGGTCGGCCACGGAGATAGAACCCACGACCTCCCGAGTGCGGGCCACAGGCGTTACCGCCTGAGCCATCCCACTTGGTAAATTATAACCTTGCTGTAGATGTCAAGGTTTATACGCGAACTCGCTATATTATGTTCAAGATGCCTAGGTGTTACCGTCCATGGATTTGTACAACATTTTTAAAACTTTAAGTCGCTTGAACTTGCTGATCGCGACTCCATAAGGATATAAACCATCGTATATGAAAATGGTACCTGTCCACAATTATGTCTATTTTATCCAGATCATAATAGTAGAAAATTAATTCTTATAGTTCTGTGCAGCAAATAAGGTAATTTCAAACAATGAAAATCGAGTCTAACAGTAGGATAGACAAGACAGAGTTGGCGCATTGGCAAATGATAAGCAGGTCGCCTGTGCAAACAACGGATGTGAATGAGGAGGTAAGTGAATGGGGCGGGGGGGGGGGGGGGGGGGGGCGAGTTGTATAGTTGCCAGTAGCTTTGGTACACGATTAAGGATTGCTGTGTCTAGGTAGGATGATAATGGCTATCTAAGTGCATGCCAAGTTCGTGCTAAGTTGGGTAAACAGAAGAGTGGGAGAAGATGGGTATCAGTATACAAGACGGCGACTGTGCGAAGAGCTAAACTGATGAAGTTAAAACCATCAATATGACAAGTAAAGCCTTTCAAAGTAGTTCTAAAAATGTTGTATGGTTGCATCCACGCCATTCTAAGATAGCCGTAGACAGCAACGAGCGGCGATAACGGGAACAGGAAAAACACTACGCAGCCGGTTCTTAGTTTATTGGCTCTCCTGGTAGATATTCTCTGTGTAGTGGGTTCCAGTACTCTACTAGTCAAAGCTATGCGTAGTATATTAACTAAAGTGCTATTCATAAACTCTCAACATACTAGCGATCTTTGTAAGTTCGGTTTACGAGTGTCTCGTAAAGAACATGTGTTAAGTTTAAACCAGCATAGGACATAATTATATACCAATAGGTACGCTAACCGAACACTAATAGGTGTCCCTCCTCTTATGTTGGGTTAAGAACCAGCACTAGAAGACATCCAGGTGCAGAGTTATCAGTATTCTGTTCCATACGTCTTGTGTAGGGATAGTTGGGTAACATTCAATTTTCCGTTCATAAACGCATTGATAAAAGCGATATCTCAAGGTTTGTATCACATTGTTTTATACAGGGTTTGTATTGCTGTAATATCCAAAAGGATATGTGGATATTCTATCTGAGACATTCCTCTTGTAATCAATCATAGACCCAAATGACCTAGCTGTCGACGGGCCCCTAAACTCCATTCCATTCAATCATATACTATCGAAAGTGGTATATTATGTACATTTAAAACTGCTTACTCTATTGATAACTCTTCAATCAATATCGAGTGCCTACACCTTTGGTCTGAGGTGTACAAAGCGTTTGAGTTTACCCATCTTCAAATATTCCCAACACTTTTTACTTCTTCTACTACAGGTAGGGGATTTTTTGCATTTTAACTAAAAATATTCGATATCAAGACTTCCCTAGAAATATATTCTTTGAAGTCGTGTCTTAGTGTGTGGCTGGCCGTGGGCTCGTGTGCGTTTGCGTGTGTTCGTTGGGCATTACGTGAAAACGAAAGATTAAGTACGAAGCTTGGTGTTAAAGTTTAGCTTCCTCTTAGGATGCTACACGAAAAGTAGAAAATCCCATACCCTATATTACACCTTACATGGAAACGTTTTCAAAAATTTTGTTTTTCTCAAAAAGGGCTCAGATAATTTTCATTAAAGGACCATATGTTTAAGATATTTGTATGGAAAATAAAATATATCTTTTAGGAATAGCACAAGAACTCGTCCTGTGAATTATGTTCTGTAACTTTTAAGCATTAAGAAATGGGTACAAATTTACCGAAAAAATGTAGATGTCGTTAAGTATAGAGGTATTTTTAGACGTGGCGAATGGACGATAGATGCGCAGTGGTTTATGGATGAGATCACTTTTGTATTTCAACATAGGGATGTCAGGTTAGTATCTCTGCGACTTCCCTGTAATAATAGCAAATAATAAGATAATTAGATATAAAAATTAATATTCCAAAAACCAAACGATAAAACCACGAAAGACACACACACACACACTTAACACACAATTTCTGCAGCAAATCTACGAAATTCTGGGTAACATCAACGTGCACTATATACGCATTACGTCATGGGGGGATTCTCTGTATTGTCTTGTGTACCTAGTGCAAAGTTCAGAGTCAGCTACAGTGTATGGTTTATGTATAGCCAGCCTCCTATACATTGGCGGGAATGTTTCATCTCCAATTATCACTATACCACTTTTTACTTTCTCTACTGGTAAGTAGGGGTAGTATTGTATTCCACCCAAAAATTCGATGTCGAGATTTCACCGGAAATATATGTTTTGAGACCCCTGAATCCAAAAAAGACATTCTTAGAAAATGGTCCGTGTGTGTCTGTCAGTCTGTGGACAGCATAACTCAAAAATCTAACCATTCTTACAAACTTTATTCCTATATGTTCGTATTAAATTACACATTTGTACATAATTATCTTATTGCTTGTTTCTTTGTAAATGCAAGAGGAATATTACAATGCAGTAGGCTTTGTGTGATAGTCGAATCTGTTAAAGCTTTGAGATTCCGTTCTCTTTGCACACTTAACATAAAAAATGAACGATGTTCCATTTCAAGAAAGTTGTTTTCCGAAATTCACACACATAACAAGGCATTATCTCCAAAATGGTTCAACCTACAAGAAAATTTATTTGCACATAAATTGTGTATTTTAGCATGATCATGCATTTTTTGTATAGTATGATTTGGTCTATCTCTGACGATTTACCAGTTATGCAAAAGTCGACCAGGGTAAATGCGACTACAGGAGCTATAGCCAGAAAATTCAAAATATACATATCATTTGCCATAAAAATATTTCAAACATATGACATTTTAATCAAAATCGTTAGAGCCATTTTCAAGAAAATCAAAATTTTCGTAAAATGTTCCATCTAACCTACTTTTCGTTTTTGATTTGTGATGTCCACAGACACATACACTGACACACACGGACCTTTTTCTGAAAATGCATTTTTTTTTATTCAAGGGGTCTCAAAACATATATTTCCGGTGAAATCTGGACATAAAATTTTCGGGTGGAATACAATACTTCCCCTACTTACCAGTAGAGAAAGTAAAAACGAAAAGTCGGTTAAAAACTGAAATTGGTATTTAAGCTTAATGTCTTTCAAGCATGCGACACGAAAATTTTGAAGAAAATAGCCCCACCCTAAACTACTTTTTACATGGAAAATGTTTACAAAATTTTGATTTTCTTGAAAATGGCTCTAACGATTTTGAGCAAAATTAAGCGGTCTTTCACGTCCTATAGAAATGATGATCACCAATGTTACAAAACACAACGTAACAGGAACCCATATAAAGACATAATGCTCCATATTATATTACCTAAATAACATTACAGATGTAAACACCAATCAGTAACATAAATGAACGATTAGTTAATTTGGGTACCTCAGTTAGGAGGTCGTGGGTTCAAATCCGGCTCAGGGTGATGCTTTTAATTGTGCCTAAAGCAACAATTTTATCGGTGGATTTACTGGGATGCAAAAGAATTCCCATGATAGGAATTTCCGGCACACCGACGGCGCTGATATGATCCTGGCAATTAGCAGCCTCGTTAACTAACACATTTTTTTATTCTTTCCCATTATCAGGCTTCTCAGCCCTGTCCCGCCATAAGCAGAAATTGAATATGTCTTACTCCACTTCCTTATTTGTCAGTAGCGCTCAACCTTCTCTGCGTTAAGGGATCGAGGTCAATACTTCTGTGCCCCTACATATCGTCAAGATAATTGCACTCAATTCCATTTCCTCATAAAGTGGAGGAAAGAAGAGAGTGAACTTTTATCATTCGCCACGATATTGAGTTGCTTTTAGTATCGTATAGCACACTAAAGAAAGGGAGAAAGGAAGGAGATGCCAGTACGTCTATTCAATCAGTGCTGGACGAAGAGGTGGATGTCAATGGATATCCGGAGATCTTACCTGCAAAACATATTTTTTACTCTGTGCCCCTAATTTGCGTGGAAGAGGTGATCTCCCACTTTGATGACCCTTGAGACAATCTAAACTACCACAACTATAATCAAGTACCGGCGAGCAAAAAACCTCAGCTATCTGCCGCTATCATAGAAAGGCGTGGATGAAACCATACAACATTTTTAAAACTACTTTTTAAAGCTTTACTGACCAACATTATGAAATAAGATGCTGAAACTGGTCACCGTCACCCTTGCATACATTTTTGACACCTCTTTACGAAACTATCCATCACTCGCCGTAGTTCACGTTGAAAAAGGCTAGTAATTTTCTGGAGGATGGTTTGTTTTAATTCTTCCAGAGTGTGTGCGTTTCTCTTGTAGTTATGCCAGAGATATAATTCGCTTATTGGAACTGTAAGAAACCTTTCTCCTCTAATGGCGCACCATACACCAACTTTCTCGTCATGAAGGGCTACTTGATGGGCAATATTAGGTTCTGTGTTATAGGATCAAATTTTTTTCGCGCTCATATATACGTGAGTATAAATTTGCTCTTTTTATTATAATCTCTTTTAGAGAGAATTAACAGACAGGGAGTGGATTTTACCTTTTTTCAACAAAACTCTGCAACAGCTCATTTGGCCAATCTTTCGAACAGAAGAATTGAAAGTGTGTTTCAGGAAAGAATTATTACCTAGTAGTTTTGTAGCCTCCTTGGTCCCCCGACTTTTAGCTGCGACTTCTAGGTCTGGGGAAATTTAAAACAAAGTGAAAGTAGTTTTAAAGATGTTGTATGGTTTCATCCGCGCCTTTCTATTATTGTGACAGACGGCGAGTGCGGAGGAAGTGGACAGGCAAAACACTGCGCAGTCCGTTCGGAGATTTTTTATTCTCCCAATATATTAAAGTGTATGTGGACTTTATCGGTACTTTCTTCGTAAGTAAAGCACTGTCCTCGATTTCCCATACCTTTTGGCAGTTATTATTGAAGTTAGTTTTGTTCAGTGTTTCGCAAGTATCCAATATGCTACATTCCAAGCATATCGTTCCCTTAATGTGACTTGAGCTTTCACCTGACGACACCTCTGCCCCGTGTAGCAAGGTTGGCGATCAAATCTTTGGTCATCGCGCAATACAAGGTCGTGTCAACCGGTGTGTGTGTGTGTGTGTGTGTGTGTGTGTGTGTGTGTGTGTGTGTGTGTGTGTGTGTGTGTGCTTGCTCGGGAAGTGGCGAGAGGCAGGAATGACTGACTGACTGACGGACTGAGGTCAAACAAATTGGCAGCTTCCATTTTTTCATCCTTTCTCCCATCTTTCTCCATCCATACCCATCTGTCTGTCTCTTTTCCCTTGCTGGCTTCTGTCGACTGCATTAAAAGCGCTACGAGGGAAGAGTATGCCGGGTTTTGAATAATGAGATAGATCGTTACAATTTGGTCTGGTAGGCCTCAGCCTACGTCCAGCTAGCGAACGGGGCTCTACCTTCGCTCTATAGGCCAGAATAAATCAAACGTCCGTACATCACCGCTCACCGGATACTAACTCTTTCAATAAACGTGACAACGGAAATAAACGGAAGCAGGAGAGTTAGACTTTAAAAAGAGATGGATAAAGGAGATGGATGGAGAGAGAGAGAGCAGGGGGCTCGATACGGTGAAAAAAGGGGGCAGAAAGAGATGGGGAAGGGGGAATGGATGGTAGTAGTAGGTGGAAGGGTAAAGTATTAGAATCCGATTGTTCATCTCCATGACAACGACTCAATCTCCCTTCCGCCCGTTCCCCACCCTCCCTACACAGGCGGCGTTTTCCCTCGCCTGTCCTTCTTTTGTTTTTTAACGTTTTTATGAATTAAAAAAATAGACATGAATATAGCATAACGCGACGGTGTGTGTATATTTTTGGACCAACTGCTGGTAGAGCAAAAAATATATATTTTAATATAATTGTACGTATCCAGCTACGTACACGGGTTAACTCCGCAGGAATGAGGTGGGAAGACAAGAAAGGGGTGGAAATAAATTGCAATACCTTCATTAAAAAGTGATACGTTACTTTTAATTAAAGTTGATTGTATGACGGGCAACGTGGGCTAAGTGCTATGTGTGTGTGTGTGTGTGTGTGTGCAGACTTGAGTTAAGGATGGAACCAGAGTTCTCTATAGCCAGCGCTTTGTGGACCGAGATTTGGTGGGCTTGTGATTGAGGGGGGGGGGGGGGAAGGGCAGAGGATGCCTGCCTGAGTTTCCAATAAAAACAAGATTCGTCAATATATTTACTCATGAATATCAGCTCGCTGCTTAGTTCGCAGTAAACACTGCGATCCAGTATTGACCACATTTTGTTTAACAGACTATACAGTCTTTGTATATACTTTGTTCAACCGTTTAATGCTTTAGGAACACTGCGTCAGCAAAAGTATATTTTGTCCAGGGACACGCATTTCCTCTTAACAGGCTAAAGAAAAAGCCAGCTCAAACCTGTTGATGTAAAAGTAGGGTTTAATCTAAAAAATAAAATAATGTCACAAAAATGCACAAATTAACATTTGTGCAAAATATGACGCATTTATGCAAAATCTGCTAGTAGAAAATTTTATAAATTATGCCATTAATGAGGGTTTTAAAGCTTAAACGTATGTATATTTTAAACTGAGACCAAGAATAATCCGCTATATTAAATTGTATAACTTATTTTTAAATTAACTTTAACACATGTACCTCCACACGTTTATATCTACACTACAGGTACCTAAGGAAGTATACTTAAAACAAATTTATCCACCACTTCTTGAAAAGCACACACAAAGTGTGCCTTGGACATGAATGAGTGAAACACACAGTCGGTCTGAGTGGCTCAGTTGGTTAGACGCTGACCTACTGATCCCAAGGTCGCGGGTTCAAATCCGGCCCAGACCGATGGCTTTTAAGTGTGCTTAAAAACGACAGCTCCGTGTCAGTAGATTTGCTGGCATGTAAAAGAACTCCTGCGGGGCAAAATTCCGGCACACCGGTGACGGTGATGTGATCCTGGCAATTGACAGCGTCGTTAAACAAAAAACATCGGAAATGAGCTCCAGTAGCTGAAAAGAAAGCGGCATATTCTTGTTTCTCTGACAGATGGTTACGGCTTGTTGAAAGGTTGTGTTTAAAGCCTCTATCGTTTGTTTCTGTGGCAAATTGTTGTCACATTTTTTACGAATGCTGCTTTAAAAATCGTTGCATTCTTGGACTTCAAGTAGGAAAGCTTATTGCATGATTAAGTGACCAGAAATGATCTGCCACAGCTGATTTCTCTAACTCTTATTTGATGTTTCTAAAATGTTCTTTTTTTTATGGCTTCCAAATTACATTTTCTCTTACCACTCTAGACAGTTTTCTCGCAATTTTGAATTTTGTCCTTTTTAGAAAAATTCAGTAAATGTTTTATATTATATTTATTTTAAGGAGCAAAAATTATATCATGTTCTTAAAAAAAATTACTAGCCCAAGGGTGGTAAGTAAACTTATTAAATTTGCAGTCATTTTTATTTTTTGGCAGTGCAAGCTTCATTTACGGCCTTTTAATATTTAAATTTCTCTAGCTTTTTATTTATAAATTCTGCACTAAAACCATTAAGTAATAATAATGTTAATAATGTATTAATATTCTCTGCTAAATTCGTTCTTATTAAGGGGTATATATATCAACCTATAAATTAAAATGTTAAAAACAACGAATTTATCTGCAGGAGGGTTAAAGCTTTTGTTTTTTGTATAATTATCCTATAATTACGATAATTATATAAAAAACAAATGCTTTGTTAGGAGGGTTAAAGTAAAAATATTTAAAAATTCAGAGTAATAACAAACTTAAAAATTATTTGACAAGCTCTAATTTTTTGTGTAGCAAGATTTTATCAATCTCTTGTGGTTTAAAAGCTATGTAAAAGTCATCCAGAATGAAGAAGATTCCAGAGAAATTTTAAAAGTCAAGAGATACGCATTTCATTTGTCATTATTATATCTTAAAAGTAATCACCAAGGTTCGGTTTTGATCCCAGGAACCAGCATGTGGTATTCTTGGTAGAGAAGCGACGTGTGGGCGGGTTTTCTCCAGGTTATCCGGTTTCCCCGGCCACTCGTTCCATCAACTGCTCCATCGTCACCTTTCTATTCGGGTATTTCGCCTGCATTTCTTAACCTCTTCCTCACTCTCATACCGGTACTTGGCTAACCATCTGCTTCCAGATCTTCACTCTGTGCGGTCCATAGGTTCGTCTTGTTGTCCTTCCTAGGGGGTGTAAGTCCTCCATAGGGGGAAGGTAATCAGATAAAGAAGAAGCATTTTAATTAAAATTCTTAGACGCAGGTTTGAAAAAATAATAAATTTCGAACATTTTTCTATATAAAAAGTAATTTGGGATTGAGGATTTTCGTGTCAAATTGAGTTTTACCGCTTTTTAATTGCTATGGTTCTCAGCGCCCCATTCTATACTGGGCGTGAAAGACCGCTTAATTTTGCTCAGAGGCCTCTTAGACTTGAGGTTCTTTTTAAATGCCAAGATTGTTATTTAACCACCCTTTCTTATTTGAGTTATGCTGTTCAAAGACACAGACACGAAACTTTTTCTAATTTTTTTTTTTTTTTTTAAATTCAGGGAGTCTCAAAATCCTTTTTGTGTGGAAATCTCTGTATGGAATTTTTGGATGAAATACAAAATTTCCCCTACTTGCTATAAGTACTCAGTACAGAAGGTAAACAATTACTTTAAAATTGTTATTTCGGCCAGATTTTGTGATTACTGGGACCAGTGTGCTCTAACGGGACTATTACGTCCTAAAGTTTTGCTAATAAGACAGACACTAAGATACTTACGACATCCACAAGAGCAAGAGAAACATGTGTGAGCATAAGTGCATCCGTGAGTGTTTGTGGGCGCGTGCGCAAACACACACGCGTTCACGCACTCACATACATGTACATACACACTAACACGCATACATTTAAGAGTGGCTTTCATGTTAGCTACTCAAAAGAGGTTTTAAAACCCAAAGTGCAGAGAACGTGTCCTTTTATGATTGTTTAGAAATATAAAAGAGATTACAAAAGCCAACAAAAATCTCATCAGGGCTGGTATTATGTGATCACCGCAGAAGTTTTAATCGGATTTTAAAATATCCTACATATTGTGGCTTGGAAGCCCTGATGAACAAAAACAAAAATGCTCGCGTATAAATCCTAAATCTGACGTAGGAAACGAGGGTTGTGTACGTCTGCACTTACCTGGGCAAAACAGTCAATTAGGGCTTGTAGTACTTAGATTCATCCCAACAGATTACAGTCAATAGAATGGACTTACTCTGCTGAACAGGAGTTCATGGCGTGCAAAGAATAAGGAAAAACACCTTAGGCTTCAGGCATTAGTTGTAAACCCTACAACGGTTTACACTCCTGCTTTCGGTGATTTTAATTTTTTCAAGACGTTCATAGTAGGTAGAGAAAGTGTGGCATTCAAAACAAAAATTAAATAAAAATTCAACAAATTTGTTGAAGGACTCTTCTATCTCTGGGAAGAAGGGTAAATTCGCTCACGATACAAAAGAAGCCCAGTAACATTTATTGTCCTAGGCCAGGCTTGGGCAATACAAGGCACACCATTTTTACCTGCTAAACATACAGTTATCAGTGCATGGTCGTGAGCAGGCTGCGCTTTGTGAGCACCAGTTGCCCAGAGCTGTCCTGTTCTAAGAGTATAAGAAGAGATTTTTTGAAGTTGTTCAAGTATTCTCTAGCCGAATCTTGCTGGCTTCCCTTTGTAACTAAGACTATGTTTACTGATTAATATTCTTGAAACTTAAAACATTGACATATATTTTCAAGCACTCTCTGATAATCTATTTTGACAAATAATCGGATGAGAATTTTGGGTGGAAATTAATTGTTCTTCCACACTAGACGTGTGTACGACAAATTCAGTCGTGTCAGCATATTGACCATGGTAGCTCAGTAGTTAGAGCAGCCGGATGCTAACATGAAGATCCGTAGTTCAAATCACGGCTATGGCATTTTGAATGTTAATTAATGTTAATAACTCCCTAACTAATAACACATAAGCATTCTTTTATATATGAGTGGGCAGATGTAAATATGTTAAAATACCTCCCCTCCACTTATTGCCATACAAATGAAGAAAGCAGATTAATACGAGATAATGAAATTAAATGTATAATACAGCAAAGAACTAAGAGGCTTTACATGAGGTTAAAACCATTTTGTGCTTCTACACAATTCCAGCTTGAAACTCAAAAAATATATGCAACCCTCTATTGTCACCAATTAAAAATACATATTTTTTTACAATTTATACTGCAGTGTTTTTTTTTAAAGAAAAGAAGCAAAATCCATGCAACCGCAGTCAAATGATACCCCGTCATCATCCACGCGTGCCATCACACCGATTATTTTTATTTACCTCAGGCTTTGAGTGAATGGCCAGTGCACTACGTGTTGCCTTAACGATCATGGCTATCCGAGCCAGCAGGCTGAAGGCCTCCCAGACCGTCTAATCTAAACCGGTTTCGAATTAGAGGAAGAACGGCATATGTAGCAAAATAATTCGGGCAATAGAGGGTTAAGAAAGCAGAAAAATGAAGCAATCGAAGCCAGGTATTTTAGGGTTGAAAAAATGGCAAAGAGATTTTTCCAATAATGCACATGAGTATTATCATCCATTTAGAGTAACAACAATACCATTGCTTTTAATGCGCAAGCAAAGTCTTCATTTTTGTAAAACAATTGTGTTCCTTTGTAGATGTAGGGCTGAAACAATGACATAAATGACAGCTAAAGCTGTCACCTCACCCACCAAAATTAAATGCCATAGCCGGAATTTGAACCACGGATCGATTGGCGGGAGACCCGTGGTTCAAATACCGGCTATGGCATTGAATTTTTCAGTCCTGATTCCACCTCCTAAATATTGTCCATACACGGCTTGTCGTTTTTTAGAACATCAGCAGTAAGCTTGTTGGCATTAATAATATAGAGGTGATTTTTTTAAAAAATTATCTTTTATTACCTTTGTAACAAATTAAAGGATGGACATTTTCATATTATGAATATTTTTCTTAAATAAATTTAATACCGCAAAATGTAAAATGTCAAAGTAGCGCAATATTATTTTTAAAACCAAATTATGGCTAATATCAAAATCCAATTTCACATTTTACTGTCCATATTGTGAATTCACTGGAAAAAAAAGTTTTGGATCTCTAGCTAGATTTTTGTGGGAGCAAAATGAGTTTAAAGTTTGGTTACACACTTTCTCATTAACCTCTATGCAACCATATTTTCCTCCATCTGATTTTTCTCAGTGATTTATGTAAGGTTGACGTACTTCTCTTTCTTTTCGGCATTATAAAGCAGCGGAGTAATTCAATATGTGATTTTAAAATATACCTACAGATTTTACAGTGTTTTCAAACACGTGGTCTGTTCATAGAAATAAAAGCAAAGTATCTGCTGCCACAACTTAAGCTTTATTTTCGCCACAAATAAAATAAGCAATACTACACACAATGTGTATGTCAATAATTACACTCAAAAAACCTCGTAAACACACTAAATTATTTGAAAAGGAAGTTCAAATGCTCACGATCAATTTGTAAACAACAGAAATCCCGCCAAGCCAAATAGAAGCATGGTAAGTAACTTAAGAAACCCACAAATTACAAAAAAAAGGTCCTCTAGAGGATATATTGGAGAACTTGTTCAACTAGGCTACGGTTAATCCATAGGCAGCAGAACACTTAGCGCCTTGTTAAAAGGCATGCATGAAATGGAAGGTGTGAGCACGCCCTTTTAATCTTTTGTTTGCCAGTGATTACAATTCGAAACCTCTGCGTACCTCCTTAGAGGTCTCCTGTCGTTACTACCTTGCCTGCTAGTAGCTGCTATTTCAGTCACTGGAACCTGTTCATGTTATCTGCAAGGTGGTAGCATTGACAGCAGTGTCAGTTACGTCCAGTCTTTATTGTTACATACTTCACAGGACAGATTTTTATTTTGAAGGGAAGCATACATGTAAAGGTTCCAAAATTTGATCCTGGTTATAAATACTGGGCCATAGTAATCACACAAATGGTTTCAGATTATAACCACTGGAAAGTTAGAGCATATGCACTCATTATCGGTATCCTGCGTTGTGCACTTCAGCTGAATAGTGACTTAACCATGTCACTACTAACTAATACAAGATCATGTATTTCTGAGAGTGAACGTGAAGATATTCTTGAGGGTAATTTAACCGAAGACATCCATTCTATTGCACTTATGCGCGACGTATAGTGAAACAGTAGACTATTTACCTTCGAACTCAGAACCCGAGGGAAATAGTGAAGTAGTTTGTCTAAATCACCAAATTCAGAACATTACTGCTGAATTTTCAAGTGCTACTGGTGTCACTATATCTGAAATGGCGACCTCACATTTACATATTTTTGAGTGTTTCCTCCAGTGTATTTTCAGCATATTGTGCACCACACCAATCTGTATGCAACGCAGAAACTGAAGGATGGACTGGCTTTCAGCCTACAAATAAAGAACAAATGAATTTTATTGCAATAAATACTTTTGTGGGGGTGAACAAGCTAACCAGCTATACCAGCTGCTTGTTCTCAGATCCAATGATAAGAAACAATTACATTGCTTCTATCATGTCCACAAAGCGGTTTTCATGAATGTTGACTTACGTACATGTGAACCATAACAAACAGCAAGCGTCAAAGAGAGAAAAATCTTTTGACGAACTGTATAAAGCTCGTCCAGTGCTGCAGCTTCTGGGAAAATCACATTTGTCCTGATATAAACCAACAGACAAGCGATTGATGAATCAATGATAAGATTCAAAGGACGTTCTAGTCTGAATAACTATATACTACAAAAGTCGATAAAATGTGGTAATAAAGCGTGGGTTCGAGCGAATGAAAATGGGTGTTTCTGCTGAAAGGTGTCTTGGAGAAGGACCATGGTGTATACGCCTGTAGAACAGTTTCAAAGGGGAGTCTTGGATTACCATCTGATTTTACAACAGAAAAACACACTGAAAGGGGAGAATTCCAATTCAGGTGCTATGAAGTTGGGTTGTTTGCTTACCATGTTTTGGAAGAACAAAAAAGGTATACAGTTTCTATCAAATTTTTATGATGCTATCGATGTTTCTGTAGTTCTCAAAAGAACAAGGATTTGATCTCAGAGGGCAATTTCGTGTCCAAAATTCGTTCAAGACGATAGCCTTCATATGGTCCTGCTATGAACCTGACAGAAAGAGGCACTGAATAATGTGGCACTTACTGGATGTCAAAATGGCCAATACTATAATGATTTTTAGGGAATTGAACCCGGAAATACACATGAACCTCAATAAGTTTCGGCTCAATGTAGTTACAGATCCTGTAGGTACATCGCAATCTACACCAGTAAATCATACCAAAAATATATTGTTGTTAATCACATCTAAACATGTTCCTATGACTAAACTCCTCGATAAAGCTGCTCATATGCTTCAAGAAGATGTAAATGATGGAGCACAGCTAAAGTTCCACATTACACTAAATGAACATGTGGTCCATGAGTAAAACAAACAACTGCTTTGCAGACTATCTCAAAAAATAAATTATTCCTAGATCCCCAGTGGTTACGCACAGTAACCATACGAGTTAAATTAAGATGAACATTCATTTCTGCCGAATTTGTGCATTAATTATAATTATGTTTGCCCTCTTAATATATTTAAAAAGCTGAACATGCACACAATTATTTATTATCATGGCAAACAAAGTGATAAAAGGCAGAGACGCACCGCTTTAAAAACGGCCTCCAAAATTTTGCCCCCTCTCTAGGGAATTAAAACTTTGTAGATATACTGTTTAGGGTATGGTAAATTTTTTGAAATAAATACCCAAAATAGATTTTTTGATCAAATAAGCTTTAGTGCATAAAGTTTAATAGAAATAGTATTAAGTTCACAAGGCACAGAATAGTTCATGACGGGTGACCCAGGTTTTGCGTCTGATTAGCCATACCTGATGTTCAATACCTGCATGTAGATATATGTACCTACCGATATTATATCGATTGGTGTCTTTAATACGGTACAATAAGGCTATTTAAGGGGAGCGAGCTACGTTTGGAGCGTACGGTTTAGGAAAGACAGGAGCGTCTGTCTCGCTCTCTCTGAACCCCGGACGATGAAGCGGGGAATTTCTGAGGACGCGGGGGACTGATCTTCCTGCCACAAAAACCTCAAAAAGCTTATGAAAATCAACAACAAAACAGGGCGGCCGCTAGCTGTAAGCTGCTTTACTCCCTCTGCTGCATGCAACAACCGCAAACGAAAATATTGTGAATTATTCCCATTTCAATATTCACCACCTCCCTCGCTCCCACATAATCTTCCAGAGCGCTCCTCCCGATTATGTGCCTCCATTTTGTTCCGCGAAAAGCATGCAGGGATTTACTAGCACCTGTGCGAGATGTTCGTAAAGAATGCTTAAACGTTTTGCATAGAGATTTCCATACCTATCACATCTCATATTTCAACAATCAGTTCTAAAAATAGCTGGGGATTTCACGGCTACACACTGTGGAACTTTGAGTTTCCCAATCCTGGATGTTCGTTTTGAATTCTACTTAGCATTTCCACCTGCGCCATTCACATCTCTCTGAAATAACCCGGCAAAGCATTGTAAGCTGTGATCCCATCTTAAGAATCACAATGGAAGCGAACATCTCTTTTATGCTAAAATCCGACCAGAAACTTCATATACTATCTCCAGATATAGGGACTACAAGGGCATTAAAGACAGGACGAAAGGAAATAAAGTTGAACTGTGACTAGACTTAAGGCAGAGACGTAGCCTCTCCTTCCCTCGTACAGTCTGTTCACATTTACAACAGCAACCACCATACCGTGTTTACCTGTCGTCAGTGACTCATGACCGATATTATTTAATCAGCTGTTCCTTTTGAGTTATGCTGTTCACACACACACACACACACACACACACACACACACACACACACACACACACACACACACACACACACACACACACAATGCGTGCATGTATTTCCGGCGAAGTCTCGATATCAAAAATTTTGGTGGAATGCAATTATTCTTCGTCTACTTAGTATACGTAATAGCGAAAGTACAAATTAAGAAGTCAAGTTTTTATTTTGTATTGTTTACGTGCTACAACACGGGACCACCGACTTTAGTTCCCTTCCGAAGGAACACATGCTCGAATAACTCCATCGCTGTCCTCTGTATTTAAACTCGCGATTTTGCGAACCAGAAACTAGCCTATCATCGCTAGATCGCGGAAAAGAAAGTAATAATCCCAGCATTCGCCTACTGACCAAGGAAGACTGCGAGAAAACCTTTGATCAGATTGATTCGTCACCGCGAACCCAACCCGGGACTTAGGAATTTCGAGTCCCAATTGCCACAGCCTGAGCCACACTTGATTCACGACAGAGTAGGCTGTAATATTTAAAAGTTCTCCCTCACTTCAATATTATCTAATTACATACAAAATTTCAGGTGGGAATTCGAAAAAAAATGGACCGTTCTAAAGTAACTGAATATTCAGCTAATGACTGAATTTGATCTAAGATTAAGTCTAATAATGTGGACTTAACATGCTGATGTAGCTTGAGGAATTTTTTAACAAATATAAGTCGAAAATAGAGATCCATGAAAGTTACAGTATGCCTGGAGAAAAAGAACGAAATTGAACTGCTGCGTAATTTTTAGAAACAGTGTCTGTAAAAATTAAGCTTATTACGCTTGGAGAACAAGTCCAGAAGTTGTCAATGCGCAAGGTTATAACTGTTCTTTTTGGTATAATTTCCGGTCAAACTGCAACACACAAATGAAACACTCAAACACTTTCCTACGTTTAAAAATATTTATTGCGTTAAAATGAAGTGACTATTTAACTCCTATGTTTTGAGATTTTTAGCATTACGCATTTATATCAAGCATTCTTTAGCGAAGAGCGTTAGAGCCTAATGTATGTAAAATACATAGCAAGTAACTAAATGTACGTCACGTCAAGTTTTGCTTATTTCTTTAAGTTTTGCAAATATGTGTTGTAATAATCTCTATGTCTGTGAGCAGTGTTATCGGGCAATTTTAACGCGAAGCTTAAAGAAAGGAAACAGTAAGAATATAAAAAATTGTCATACCCTTAACCTAACATTAATAAATTATAAAATCTGTTCTAAAATGATAACTTGCAGAAAAAATACTTTACTATCTCACGTAAGTCCTTACCTTATTCGGTAAATGTTTACAAAATCGAGAAAACGAATGAAATGTAGTGCAATGGAAGCAGTTTTTATTGCTGATTACGATTTTGAAAGTTTTATTTTGCACTCAAGCTTCGTTTTTTATCTATGAGCAAATTTCGTATGTGGGATGCAGTGGTTTTATTTCGCTTATGCGGCGGATATTTAGCTAATAAATGTGTATAAACGAGTATAATATATGGTAGAATGATTGATTAATGCACTTACGTTGAAATTATTGCATAAACACTGCCCAAGTTGTGAATATTTAGATAACACAGGACCCTGTTACCCCACTCATATACCTACACACACTAAACCTAACCTAACACAGGCAAAACGAAAACGAAAACGAAAACGAAAACGAAAACCGCCAAGTAAAACTTTCAAAATCGTAATCAGTAACAACAATTTCAACGTAAATACATTGGTAAATCATTCTATCATATATTATACTCGTTCATAAACATTTATTTGCTAAATATCCGCCGCATTACCGAAAAGAACTGGTGCATCACAAATAAAAACGAAGCTTCAGCGCACAATACGACTTTGAAAATCGTAATCAACAATAAAAACTGCATTCATTGCAGTATGTTTTATTAGTTTTCTCGAGCGGCCGATTTTGTAAACAATTACCCCTTATTCTTTATTTCTGTTTCTTTTCTTTGCAACGGTAAAAACTGGTCACAAATAACATGAACAATTTTATTTAACTCTTTGCACAAAACCTTACTCAAACTGCTTGACAACGGCCACAGAATAACAAAACTAATCAATGTTTCTAGTTTGCTGAGAGTGTGCTATCAGAGTTACCTGTAATTCGTGACCCCCGCGTCACACGGCTCTTGTATACCAACCCGGCAATAGAATATTACAGTCAATGTTAACCGAACAGCATGCATTTCGACGAAATAGAAACTGCGTATAGTTTTCGGTCTTACAACTTTTATAAAATCAGTGAGATAATAATGTAGACACTTTTATAATATTTAGAGTGTTTCTTTTAAATTACGGGATACCCTTGATTAATTTAAAATTATGGGAAATAATACGGCACAGGAATCTATCGGTATCTGATTGGTGTTGGTGTTTTAAAACAAATATTATAGTAAGCTACGTGAATAACTATTACAGAAGGAAATTGTGCAACTATTAGACATACTTACGAATTCTTCTAGAGCACAATTAAGTCTGTTTAAAAAAAAAACTGTGTCCAGCGTAAGGCTGAAAATGTTGTTGTTGTTGTGTTTAACGCCCACTTTTACTACTACGGCACCACAGGCGGTGACACTGATGATACATGGAATGAAGATGGAGCACCGGTGGAATGAGATGGCGGGGGAAACCGGAGCACCCGGAGAAAACCCACCCTGACGCCGTTTCGTCCACCACGAATGCCATATGCGGGTCCCTGGGATCGAACCCGGGCCGCCTAGGAAAGGCTGAAAATATACATCATCATCATCATCATCATCATCATCATCATCATCATGATGAACAAATTCATTTTAGGCTGT
This sequence comes from Tenodera sinensis, assembly GCA_030765045.1. Taxonomy (NCBI): domain Eukaryota; kingdom Metazoa; phylum Arthropoda; class Insecta; order Mantodea; family Mantidae; genus Tenodera; species Tenodera sinensis. The sequence continues at coordinate 157,441,591 of CM060967.1, read as the reverse complement.
GGCCTGTAAACAATAAACCTAGCGTAAGTCTTGGTCCTTCGACCGCTGTTTTGGCCTTCCTTGGTTCCTGTAATCAGCTGGAGCATACTGCAATGCCAATTTTGGGAGTTTAGTTCTTTCCGTTCTCATAAAATTATTTTTCCATTCTCGTTAATTTTTTTCTACATCCTCAGTTAAACTTGGTACTCCAAATTAAAAATATACAAATTATCTTAACTAACCTTACTGTCATTTACGGTATTCAGATTAACGTTAGCTTTACGAAGGTTCACCTTTACGGTTTACGTTTAAGTACTATGGTGAATACATGAAAAGCTTTCAAAATTACCCAATGGCAGTAATAGGCAAGTATTAGATAGGGCAATTAATGTTGTCAAAAAAAACGTTATGTGTAAAAGGAAGACCAAAGGTTTGGCGAAGGCACTATAACAAGAATAGCAAAGTAAAGAACGCAAACAAGTCCAAGCAATAATTAAACAAGGAACAGTTACTTTTCTATTATATGAAAATTAAGGCTACTAACGTAGGCTAACAAATTGCAACCAAGAAACGTGAATAGGACCTGCAGTTTAATCTGGAGCAATCCTTTATAATAAAACAGACAATTTCAAGAATATATAACCTACATTATTATAATCGAATCCTTCTCAACATTACTATAAACAACAGTAATGCTTAGGCGTCCAAAAAATGCAAGACTTACTAACGTATTGCAGTGAATGATTTTGAACTGACCTGCGTACGAAATATTGGCTACAGTTATACTCTAATTAGAGACAAGACGTAGGACTTATTTTCAAATATAAAAAATATATAGATTCTGTCATTCTTTTATGTGTAGCTCTGTGCAACTGAAAGTATTGTGTGTTATAAATCACTCTTACGTGTATTCTGATGTTTTAGTTACCCCACATTATAGCCTAATGAATTCATTGCAGGCAATAAACCTTCCAGCTCCAGCATGGCTAGAACTCTTGTTTGAATAACACCACAAGAAAATAAATATATAGCAATCAGCACTAGAGAAGCAATATCTACGCACATTAATGTGTGGAATTAATCATTTGACTTACCAAAACATTCTTTCTTTGTAGCTAACCACACGATGAGAGAAATAAACACATAGTCTTCTGAGAAACGCCGCAGTCGGTTTGACCAATTAACCCAAGTAGAGCCGAGGCCGACCCTCTTATCAGGTGTGCCACACGTCATATAGACGAACAAAAACATGCTTAGCTGCGTGTGTATATCGACGCGGCGTCCGAATTCAATGCCACAGTGTGATTTCAATCACGGATTTTACTTCCCTGCCACTTTTCTACTCCACACGAAAATTCATATCGTTTTGAGGTCCACTGAATCCAAACAACCCAGTTAGAAAATATGCTTTTTGTGCGCTTGTGACTAACATAAAAATAAAATGTCGAATAAATATAAAATTTCATATTTGAGAAACAGACGCTTTTTAAGCATACCAGTTGAAGATTTTAAAGGAAAACTCTCTACCCCAAATCACTTCTTACATTTTTTTATGAGAAATGTTTTAATGTCCTCTTCTAAAAGCAATTCTGGTGATTACAATTAAAATACTATACTAATGAATTATCTGGATGGCTAACATCTATATCCTGACATTTTTGCGTCGGTCTGGGTGGCTCAGTTACTTTGACGTTGGCGTACCCACTCTCACTTATTCACTCTTGTATGGGTGAGAATGTGGGTGACTGAGTGAGTGAGTGAATGAGTGACTGAGTGAGTGAGTGACTGAGTGAGTGAGTAAGTGAATGAGTGACTAGGTGACTGAGTGAGTGAGTAAGTGAGTGAGTGAGTGACTGAGTGAGTAAGTGAATGAGTGACTAGGTGACTGAGTGAGTGAGTAAGTGAGTGAGTGACTGAGTGAGTGAATGAGTGACTGAGTGAGTGACTGACTGAGTGAACAAGTGAGTGAGTGACTGAGTGACTGACTGACTGAGTGAGTGAGTGAGTACTGTAAATTAGTAATTTGGCATTAAATAATAAGATCTAAGATAGTTGCCCTGGTATCGAGCGGGATGGCTATGGTGATAGCGTCTGTGGCCTGCGTTCGGTAGATCGCGGGTTCGATACCCAAGGCCGCGCATTCTGTCATGGGTTTTTCCGTGGTTTCCCCAAGTCACTAGGGTGCGAACGCTAGGGTGCATTATTTCATTCCACGGGTTTCCTTTCCATCATTTTCTTTCATTCCATTTCCTTATCTTTCAGGTGTACTTTCAGGCGTGGTGTTAGTGGCGTTTTGGCGGCTTGTCCTTCGTCGGGGAGTGGAGGATGCTCAGTGGGACACTGGACCCGCGGTGTGGTGGCTGCTTGGCGGGGCCTAGCGCCGGGATGAAGAGATCTCAGAGATTTCATCCCTGCCTTCTGGGGCTGGTAGCCACAATAGATCTGTGTAGGTCGAAGTGAGCGAGGTATCCCCTCTGTGTCTGTACCCTAAACCCTATTAGTTGACATAACAAAGTAAGAACCAGGGTATGGTATACAGGTTTTATTTTATTTTTATGTGCAATTTTTGTGCTTCGTAGTGAAACAAAACGGATACATGATCTCAACTTAGAGAAATAAAAGAACGTTTTCCGCTGAGTAAAAAATCATTGAGGGCATTTAACTACTTACTAAAAGTTGAGTTTTCAGAGATAAGAACGTTATAAGAGTCACTATAGTGCTTCAATAACTTAGACACCGCGGAAAAAGAAGTGACTCTTATTCCTACCTGGTCTTCGAATTTTGTGCATTATTTTTGCCATCTTACACAGGTTCCCTACCATCATTTGTATCTCCGTATTATGTAGCTGCTGTGTAAATAAAAATTAATGATTTCTATTCATAATTTCGTATAGAAGTGAGAATACAGACTCGGTTGGTTAGTTTCTTCTGAATGGTATTGAAATCTTTGTTTCAATGTTCAGTGTATTCTGTTCGAGAGTAAAGATGAAAGAGTCCTTGACAGAATTGTCAGCACCCCCTTTTCGTGTGGTGTTTCATTCAGCACCTCCAGTTTGTTTTAAAATAAATGTCATGTTTTACACATACGAGTCGCACTTTCAGACTCACTGTATTTCATACTTTCTCTCGTAAACTCTTTAAGAATCCATTAATTTGTGTTATTAAGTGATTTCTCAAATCGTTTAAAGCTGTTATCAATTACAGGCATTTTGCAGGATTAATGCTGGTTAAATTATATAAACACTATAAACAATAATTAGGCTATGGCTTGACCCGTAACTCAGCCGGTGAAACAGCCACCGGCTATGCAAGGGGTTCAGGTTCGATTCCTGGTCGAGAGTGTAAATTTTTCTTCAGCCAAGATTATTCCCTATCCTGATATTCACATAAGAGGATGTGAAACATTGGCTGACGTCTTCCAGTTCCTTCTGGAAATGCTGCACAGATTCACCTTTTGGCGGTGGAGCAATAAATAGGTTGGAATGGTAGACTAAATTTTACTGTCCCTTTACCAATCCATTTTACCAATCTTCTCAACGGCCGCGTACATAAAAGGGTAAGGGCTGTGTGAAGGGGAGAGTTGTGCTTTTGTTGTTCGACCAAACATTGGTGTGTGTTAGAGACCTCGGATTGAGCATTTTAGGTGAAAATGGCAAAGTTTAGATCATATAAATATTCTATAGACACCTGGGAATCGCTTCGGGCCGATATTTTTCTCGATCCGCCATTTTTAAAAGGCCTGCGGCATGTTTAAGTGATCCTTGCACTATCTTTTAATCACACTGGGCCAGTGCCTTCTCCTTTCTGTGCCATTTTCTCAGTTTTGCATGTTTGGGTATAAAATGTGTTCCTTATATTTCAGTTTTCCTCTGATTTATATGTAAATTCGCATACATAATCTCAAATGACGTATTGCTGCTGTTACAGTGACCAAGGGTAGTTAGTTTGCTGTTACAATTGTGTTGTTTGGTTTATGTACGAAATACCAAATTTTTGGGAGTATGGATAGATGAACATCTGGATGGGAAAAACAAATTCAACAGCTAGCAATAAAATTAAGTGGAATTGTATTCCTTATTAAACTTATGAAAGAATCGGTAAATTCAAAAGTCCTGAGAATAATATACTTTACATACTTTCACTCTCTAATGACCACCTAGGTGGCCCAGGTTCGATCCCAGGGACCCGCATGTGGTATTCGTGGTGGACGAAGCGGCGTCAGGGCGGGTTTTTCCCGGGTGCTCCGGTTTCCCCCGCCATCTCATTCCACCGGTGCTCCATCTTCATTCCATGTGTCATCAGTGTCACCGCCTGCGGTGCCGTAGTAGTAAAAGCGGGCGTTAAACACTACAACAATAACTCTCTAATGACCTATGGCATATTCAGCTGGGGAAATGCATAAAATGCAGCTAAAATTTTTCGGTTGCAAAAAAGAGCAATACGATCTATTGTAAATGCCTCTTCCTCTACCAGCTATAGACTTTATTTTAAATTACTAAAGATACTTCCATTTCCATGTGTTTATATTTATGAAGTTCTTGTCCTGACAAGATCTGTGCATTTTCAATTCAAAACTAACTCAGAAGTACATTCTCACAATACCAGAAACAAAACATAACTACGTGTCTTGAAACACAGTAGAGCCCTATTCCGTCATGGCTTCGAGCATAATGCAGTATTACTGTATAACAAACTGCCAATTAACATAAAAACATTTCTGAAAAAAAAGTACAAACTGGCTTTAAAAACACATATAATGGAGGACTGTTACTATTCAGTGGACGAATTTATCTTGTAAAATTTATGTAATATTCTTTTGTATTGCATTTTCTATCTTCTAATTTTAATAGTGTTATTGTTTTGAATTTTAATACTTTATACTTTCAAATATTTGTAATTTTCATACTTGTAAGGTTGGCAGAGCCAGTATCTTGTATAAGATCAAAATAGTGAATCAAGTGATTGATTGATGTAACAATGTAAGATAGATATATCTTACTTCTAACCTTCTTCTGCTTCTTGTTCTTCCTCTTTTATCCACATCCTTTCACAAGAATTTCAACATTTCATGTAATGTCTGTAACAGCCACACATACCTGGGCTAATAGATCATCATCTGAGAGAAGGTAAGTGACTTGGTAATGTTCGATTAAGAAACATGTTTTTAGCTTACATATGTTGAATTAAATATTGTCATTAGTACTGCAGTAAAAGATCGAAGATGCGCATATTTAATATTACAGAACTGCTTGAATATATCACACCCAACCAAATATTTACTGTCAAATACTTTAAAGCTAGACGTTGCATCTTATTTTGTAGCTTCTGGGTCACGTACCTTCGTTTCCAAGACATTAGCAGCATGCGTGAAAAGTCTTCTCATTTGTGTTCGTTAAATTTTCCATATTTCTCTTCCCCTGGTCCTGCCGCGGTCGCCAAAATGCTGAGTTAAAGATACACGAGGAAATCTTAATAGCTTTAGTACAAAATAAATGTTTATTACACTTTTCAACTTTTCTTCTAAATGATACATAAAACTGGTTCACTTGTTTTTACGAACGCTTGTATCGAAGGCAAGGAAGTACCAACATAAAAAACAAAAACATGCTAACTCGGTGCAACCTCAGTATCGAGCCTGTATACTGCTTAACCTGCCAGACGTGGTAGATAGGAACCTGCAGGAAAATGTTTTTGGGTTTTCGGTTTGATTTGGCGTACGGATGGAGGTGCCGACCAGTCAGTTGGTGGTACTCTTCCTCCCGCTGCATGCTAGTTATCGTTCATCCATTGTGTGGTAGGCGCTAAGATCTCCATTAACCCAGTTTTGATTCGCTTATCCATCTAATTGAAATAAAGATGGAAATCCTGGATCTGACTTGACCGAGTGGACCCTTGACGTCTCGGAGTAATTCGTATGATGTCAAGCGACGCTTTTGTCTCTCGTCAAACTGCGCCCTGTGTGTTCCCCAATTGCTTGGGATGGAAACGAATAAGGCTTAATAAGACAGTGGTCGTTAACCTTTTAAACGTAGTATATATCTGCCATGTGACAAAACGTACTCCACGGTTGCACGAGATTGATAATTACTGCCCCTTGAATGAATATAAATTTCTAATGCTTCTAAAGATACGAAGAAAGCAATTGAATATGTTTACTACTTGCCTCAATGTACTCTCTGTTAACGGAACACAAGAGATACCAATTTTTCAGTTACCCCGACAATAGTGCCATCTAGTGGTATCTGAATTCAGTCACATCCATTGCACATTTCTCTAGTTTCAATTAAATCTCACCGCTCGTGGTTTTTAGATTATTGTTACATCACGAGTAACAGTAACGAAATAAAACATCTGCTATGTTGCACTCCCATGACTTTCTGTATTCTTGTAGTAACCATTCTTACAAACTCTTATTCTATCCTCTTTGTGTTAGTTAAGATAAAGATTTGCAGAAGTTATCTTATTGCTCGTTTTCTTGCACGTGCAAGGGGAATATGGGAATACAGTAGGTTTTGAGAGAGTCGAATCTTTCAAAGCTTTCAAATTCCATTCTCTATGCACGGCTAACATATAAAAAACGAAAGGCGATGTTCCATTTGACAGAGGTATAAATTCTCCAAAACTTTCAAAAATAACAAGGAATATCTCCGAAATGGTTCACTCTACAAAAAATTTACTTCAACATAAATTGTGTGTTTTAGCAAGGTCTACGTTTGTGTATGCAAAGATTCGATCTATCTCTTACGGTTTACGGTTATGCAAAATTCATCCAGAGTAAATACGACTACGGAGGCTATAGGCAGAAAATTCAAGATATACATTTCATTTGTCATAAAAATATCTCAAACATAAGGCATTTTAATCAAAATCGTTAGTCAAGAAAAAATTTTCCATGTAAAGGGTAGTTTAGGGTGAAGCAATTTTCTTCAAAATCTTCGTGTCGCATCCTTAAATACCAACTTCGGTTTCTAACCGACTTTTCGTTTTTGAATTATGCTGTCCACAGACTGTCACAAAGACAAACACACAGACACACACGGATCTTTTTCTAAAAGTGCTTTTTTGGATTCAGGAGGCCTCAAAACATAATATATTTTCAGTAAAATCACGACATCGAATTTTTGGGTGGAATACAATACTTCCTCTACCTTCCTCACGCAGTAGAGAAAGTAAAAATTACATACGGTTTTGGAGATCATATACGATGTTATAAAATTGGATAAATTGCACATAATAATTAATAATAACGACATAGTATTAGACTTTTCGCATTTAATTTTATTACATCTAATCGTCTAACGTTGTTTTCCAAAGTCCTCTGTGAAGGAAAACATTTTAAAGTTGTTTATTTCCGTAATATTTATAATGTCCGCATGAGTATATGTGATATCTATAACATCCTATAGATAACAATAAATTGGTGTTTTATTAAAAGGAACTTTTCTTTTGTTCTTTTTATTATGAACACATCATAATAATATGTACTGGAACCGGGAAAGATAATAGTTATTATACTAGATGCAATATTAACCGGGCTATATAGTTATTATGTTGGGTGAATTTTTTATTATTAGGAGAAATTACATCCATTTTAATTAATTTTACTAAAAGCTATACAAAACCTGGTGGATATGAATCATATAACACTAAAGTAATATATATGAAATCAGAAATAAGGTCGGAAAGCATGGATAAACTCATTTTCAAGGCTCTTTATGTCAGGTTCTGCAATAGATAGCGCTTTTTCAAAATTCCGTCTAATCAATACGCCAAAAGAGCACTTTCATTGCTGTTAAAACAACTTCTGGAGTTTAAATGGAAAATATAATACCATTTATGGGCGTATAGTATGTTTTAAGCCGTTTATACATGCATTAAGCTTTATTTTCTACAATAAATACTTTTATGCAGATATAAAAAAGGTGTCTGTACGGTGTAACTTTGTGCAGAACATTTCAATTGTTTCTCCAGACTTAATTTCCGCCTTCTCTCCTGCCATCTAGTGACCGGTGAAATAGCAGCAGTCTCCCCTGTGTCCCTCGAGCTTTGATATAGCGAGGCGTGAAACGCTATTCAGGACTACTAACTGTAAAAAACTGTATTGGAGCAAATTCATATCCCTTTGATTTGGGATTTTATTACAACTGCTGAAACAACGACGGGGAGCTTTTCGAGTTATGCGCCAACAGGAAAAGTGAGAGAAAGGATGAGTTGGCCATCATCATCAGATCCAGGCTTGAACCGTTTTATCCTAATTCAGCAGAATTACTACTCATACCAATGGACTCACTCCTACTGTTCACTTTACACCTAGATCACAACACGTGAAAAGTATGAGATATATTACTTCTACTTACGCAGTACGTTAACAGTCGTATTATCAATTAACTAGAACAGGCACCGTCAGCTATTGATAGTATGGATTTGTGCACTTGGTTCCATATATGCCGACCATATAAAATAAAAAGTAAAATACCACCTGAAGCTATAAGCTTCAGGTGGTATTTTACCAATCTTTCCAGAGGGCGCTTACTTAGCAGCCAGGGTGAAAATGACAAAGTTTACTGTTTTTACTTTATCTACTGGTAAAGTCGATGTCGAGATTTCACCGGAAATATATGTTTTGAGGCCCCTTGAATCCAAAAAAAGCATTTTTAGAAAATGCTCCGCGTGTGTCTGTGTGTCAGCCTGTGGACAGCATAACTCAAAAACGAAAATTCGGTTAAAAACCAAAGTTGGTATTTAAGTTTAATGTCTTTCAAGGATGCGACACGAAGATTTTGAAGAAAATAGCCCCACCCTAAACTACCCTTTACATGGAAAATTTTTCGAACATTTTGATTTTCTTGAAAATGACTAACGATTTTGATTAAAATGTCATATGTTTGAGATATTTTTATGAAAAATTAAACGTATATCTTAAATTTTCTGGCTAAAGCCCCTGTAGTCGTATTTACTCTGGACGACTTTCGCATAACTGGTAAACCGTTAGAGTACAAAAAATATAGATCTTGGTAAAATATACAATTTATGTCTCAATAAATTTTCTTGTGGGGTGAACCATTTCGGAGATATTCCTTGTTATGTGTGTGAGTTTCGGAAAACTTAGAACTTTAGCGAAATGCAACAACGTTGTTCATTTTTTCTATGCTAATCGTGCAAAGAGAACGGAATCTCAAAGGTCAAAAAGATTTGACTGTCGCACAAAGCCTTCTGTATTCTAATATTCTCCTTGCACCTACAAGGAAATAAGCAATAAGATAATTTGTGCGAATGTTTATCTTAACTAACATGGAGATATAAGAATAAGAGAGAGAGTCGGTCTGGGTGGCTCAGTTGGTTAGACGCTGGCCTACTGATCCCAAGGTCGAGGGTACAGACCCGGTCCAGACCGATGGTTTTTAAGTGTGCTTAAAAACGACAGCTCCATGTCAGTAGATTTACTGACATGTAAAAGAACTCCTGCGGGACAAAATTCCGGCACACCGGCGACGCTGATGTGATCCTGGCAATTGACAGCGTCGTTAAACAACAAAATATTTAAATATTTATTTTAGGAATAAGAGTTTGTTAGAATGGTTAGTACAAGAGTGGAGAAAGTAATGTGAGTGCAAAACATCAGATTTTTTAACTATACTTTCAAATATTCTATACACACCTGCGAAGTTGGCCAAATACCTTCCTCAGTTTCCAAGAACGACTTTTCCTGTTTGAGTTATGCTATTTCCAGACATACACACAGACTGACACGGACCTTTTTCTAAAAATGCTTCTTTTTGGATTCAGGGGGTCTCAAAACATATATTTTTGGTGAAATCTCAACATCGAATTTTGGGTGGAATACAATACTTCCCCTACTTACCAGTAGAGAAAGTAAAAACAGGAAACTCTGTTAGAAACTAAATTTGGTGTTTAAGATTAGTGTCGTTCAAGGATGTGACACGAAGATTTTGAACAAAATTGCTCCACCCTAAACTACCTTTTATATGGAAAATGTTACGAAAATTTTGACTTCCTTGAAAATAGCTCTAACGATTTTGATTAAAATGCCATATGTTTGACATATTTTTATGACAAATGAAATGTATATCTTGAATTTTCTGGCTATAGCCCCTGTAGTCGTATTTACTCTGGACGACTTTTGCATAACTGGTAAACCGTTAGAGATACACCAAATCATACTGTACAAAAAATGTAGATCGTGCTAAAATACACAATTTCTGTCTCAATAAATTTTCTTGTAGGGTGAACCATTTCGGAGATATTCCTTGTTATGTGTGTGAGTTTCGGAAAACAGAACTTTCGTGAAATGGGTCATCGCTGTTATTTTTTTTTATATGTTAAGTGTGCAAAAACAACAGAATCTCAAAGCTTTAAAAGATTTGACTATGGCATAAAGCCTACTGTATTCCCTCTTGCACCTACAAGGAAATAAACAGTAAGATAATTTGTACAAATGTTTCTCTCAACTATCGCGAAGAAGATGTAAAGAGTATGCCAAGCCTCAGAGGGCGAAATTATTTCCTAATTTACAACTTGCCTATAATTTGGTGTGTTCTGTTATCTTGTTATATATTTCTGCATTTTATTCATACTTACTAAAATGTGTTGAATTTATTGAAGTTATTGATTTCAGACTTCACTGTTTTACTTTGATTGCTAAAGTTTACATGAGGCTGAGATTATGCACATATTATTTCCTTGTTCATCCGATGCTTCCTTTCCTCATTTTCTACGCTATCATTGTAAATATTTCTGAAAGAAAAGTTGTAAAAGATAGTTAAACCTAAATATTGAAATGATCTGCATCCACGATTAATTTTAGTACATGCATAGAACTTTTGACCGCTGAAGTTTTAGTCTCTGTTTTCCGGAGCATCCATTACCTTGTAGCCTTTAACCCCTTTTCGATCATTTGCGCTTTGATGAACGGCACCTCCATCAGGATGTGAGTAATAAAATTACGTTATTACTGGACAGAGTAGGAAGGTTTAATTTCGGTAGCATGACGTGGTTAGTTAAGTCGAGTAATTGTTAATTTGTCTTCTTATTGGTTTGCATCATTTTTCCTGCAATGGTGTATATGGCATTTTTGCGTAGGCCGAAACATGTATAATCTTGTGTCAGCTGACGTGATGTCCATTTTGGATGCCCTCCGTGAGGTACAGGGCAGTGACATTGTTAAATTATCGGATAAACATCAGTTGACTGTAGATTCTCCATCCGTATGGGAAATGACCTTGGCAGAATTTATGAAATTGCTGTCCGATTGTGAGGCTGAAGTGAACTGTTGAAATACTAAGTTAGACGCATAACGGCGAGAGTAAACCAGTGTACAGTTTATTGACTATGTTTAGAGGTAGTTGCGAAACTTAATTCTGTTTTCAGCCATTTTCTGAGGTTACATATGTATAGATTTTGCTGTCCTATTAGACCAGTTGCCTCAATAGAGTAATGTTGTTGCCTCATCGGCCGGCAATGTGATGGTTCTTTCTCCACCAAAAATGATTTCAGCGTAACTTACCGAGCCAGACGGCTCCGCGTTTATTTATTTATTTTTTTGGTAGTGTTTAACGCCCGCTTTTACTACTACGGCATCGCAGACGGTGACTCTGATGATACGTGGAACGAAGATGGAGCACTGGTGGAATGAGATGGCGGGGGAAACCGGAGAACCCCAGCGCCGCTTCCTCCACCTTCAATCCCACATGTGGTTGCCTGGGATCGAAACCGCGCCGCTTTGGTGAGAAGTGAATGGTCTAACCACTCGGCTATGGCGTGGCCGCAGCTCCGCGGTAACATATGACACTCGCATTCGGGAGCTTCGGGGTTGAAATCCCGTGGACTGACCAATCTGACTGGATATTTTTCATGGTTTCCATCAGACATCAAGATAGATATCGGATTGAATATTTAAGTCTAAAACTATAGCATAAATAAAAAATCTGATATGTTACACTCACATGACTTTCTCTACTCTTGTACTAACTATGCTTACAAGAATGCGACACGAAGATTTTTAAGACAATTCCTCCACCCTAAACTACCCTTTACATGGAAAATTTTGATTAAAAAGCCACATATTTAGGATATTTTTATGGCAAATGAAATGCATATTTGGAATTTTTAGGCTATAGCCCACATAGTCCTGTTAACTCTTGACGATTTTTGCATAACTGGTAAACCGTAAGAGATAGACCAAATCTTGCTGGATAAAAATGTAAATCTAAATTATCTATATTTATATGAGTTATGACAAATGGTTATTGTGAAGTGAACCATTTCGGATATACTCCTATTTATTTGTCTGAATTTTTCAATACCTACTTATGATTTTCTCAAATTGGAAGTCGTTATTCAGTTTTTCATAGCTTGGCCGTGCAAAAAGAACGGACTTTGAAAGTCATCATATACCGACTTGCTTTAAAAATTTTAGTTTCACTTATTGTAGCCTAGAGTCTTCTCCTTGTGTCTAAAACAAAATATCATGTAATAAAATAATTTCTGCCAATGTTTATTTGCATCACCATGAAACAGATAAACAACTATTTTGTAAACCAGCGGATGCAGAAAATCATGCGAATGTAACACAATATATGTTTAATTCATTAAGTGTTATTCAATACAAGAAATAAGTAAATTAGAAACAGACTGTGCACATACAAAGGAATCTTTTTGTAGCAAATAAAAGATCGGATATTTTACACTCACGTGATTTTCTCTAATCTTGTACTAAACATTCTTATAAAATCTTATTCCTTTATCTTCTTCGTGTTAGTCGAGATAAATATTTGCAGAAATTATCTTATTGCTTATTTCCTTGTAGGTGCAAGGAGAACATAGGAATTCATTAGGCTTTGAATGATAGTCAAATCTTTTAAAACTTTGATATTTCGTTCTCTATGCACGGCTAAGATATAAAAAATGAACAACGATCTTCCATTTCACTGAAGTTTAAGTATTCAAAAACTCGCACAAATAACTAGGAATACCTCCTAAATGGCTTACTCTACAAAAAAATTGTTTGAACATAAATTGTGTGTTTCAGCAAGATCTACATTTTTGTATAGTAAGGTTGGTCTGTCTCTTGCGGTTTACCAGTTATTCAGAAGTCATCCTGAGCAAAGAGGGCTACAGCCAGAAAATTCCGAATACACATTTCGTTTGCTAAAAATATCTAAAACGTATGGTATGTTTAATCAAAATTGTTGGAGCCTTTTCAGAAAATCAAAATTTTAGAAAATTTCCATGTAGAGGGTAGTTTAGGGTGTAGGAATTTTCTTCAAAATCTTCGTGTCGCATTCTTAAAGGATATTAAACTTCAATAGCAACTTTGATTTTTAACGGAGTTTTCGTTGTTGAATTATGCTATCTATATACTGACACACACACACACGCTCACACACACGCACACACACACACACACACACACACACACACCTCTACAACACAAGCTAATGGACCTTTTCCTACAAATGCCTTTTTTGAATTCAGGGGGGTTAAAACATATTTCCGGTAAAATCTCGACATCGTATTTTTTGGGTGGAATACAGTACTTAATATACATAGTAGAGAAAGTAAAAATTGCTTACCTAAATTACATTTTTGTCCATATTCACCTGTATTATCGTTAGCCGTTTTGAAAACATCATATCTGGCATTTGGTTTTTAATAAACTGGTTCACCAGATCCTACAGTTGATTGCAAAACGAAGTCGTTTTCTCAAGCAACTTAAAAAAATCCTTCTCGGGGTACTTGAATCACTCAATAGCTAAAAAGTTTTGTTTTCATCTTCTAAGTAATAACAAAGTTCATTTTAGTTAATGAAAGGAAATATTTCATTTTGTTTTTCAATTAAAAAGGTGAATCATTATGGTCTATCGTATACCCATTGTATTTCGGTGCGAAAAAAAAAGGTAATTGAATTTGCAGATACGGGAGCTGGGAATGGAGTCTCATAAATATACCATTTTTACAGTAATTTTAGCAATTCGTGCTAATGCGGAGCTTTTTTATTTTTCCCACAAAGATCAAACTTTCTGTGCGACAAAAACACAATTTTTGTAGACCAGATATTTTTCGGATCAACTTTGCAATTGTTGGCAACTGGCCTCCCTTGAATAAACAGATATAAGCTGCAAATGTAACTTTAAAGTTATAAATCACTACCATATAAATGTTACATTTTCATCTAAAGTTTTCTTAAATAGCAGTTATTTTCTGAGTACTAGGTTACAGAAATATGTTCCAGTTACAATAATTATTGTTTTGACAATATAAACAAGCAGTTTTCTCGGGAGTATACTGTGGCACGTCATTGGTTTTGCAGCCCACAGTTGCGTAGATACATCTTAAATTTAATTAACCTAAAAAATAAAGCAATATCTTGTTTGCTAGGATGATCAACGTCAACCGTATGTCATAATTTCGCCCCGTAGGAGTTTATCTGCCAGAGGCTAAAACTTCTAAGCACACTTAAAACCATTGATTTGGGCCGGGTTTGAATTTACGAGAGCAAAGTATTCCTTCGTTTTTGTAGTTATAAGGGTGTGCTTTGTGTATATATGTATTGCTTAAGTCGCTGTGGTAAACCAAGCTGAGCGAGATAGTTCAGCGGTAACATGTGAGACTCGCATTCTGAAGGTTGTGGATTCGATTTCCGTGGCCAATCCTCCTGACCTATGAGTTTCTTCGGGGATTTTCCTTTATCATTGGGTCAATGCTGGAAAGTGTAATTACATTCCCGAAACTTTGTCCTTCCATTTCACGTGATGAATCATTTCATGCATCCTTCATCCGTTGGTTCTTTCAGGGTCGCAAGTGTCAGCGAAGCGGGGGAGGTAGCGGCATCTGGGGGCGTTGGATCCCACCGAGGTCCTCCTGGAAGGACACGGAAGACCTTGAGGAGCCGTCAAACTTGATAAAACTTAGCCACCTGTGCCAATATCTGTGCCGTTAATTTGCATCCCGCCGCCCGATGTCTCCTCTCACCTCAACCTTTCTCAAGGTGCCCCCTTAGGGGCATAGGTACAATAAGCGCAGCTTCAACCCCTCCGTATCTCTCCTAATTCCTATTACACCGAAAATCATTAAAAGTGATTATAGGCATGTTTTGAATTCTGGTGATGAAGCAAAATCGTAAACATAACAGCTGTTATATCATAAAGGTCGGAAATTTGTCTTCAATTAGAATCCTTCCCTAACTTCCAGTTTCCGAAAATTTAGGATCTACGGTCAATGATTTGCTTCTCAGATCAACGCTCTTTATATGACAATAGAAGTTAAATTAAAAGTTAAAATTTAAACAAAAACAAAAATTTAAGAAACGTTTATTATATATATTCAAGAATTAGTTCTGGTTAGTATACTCAAAGCAAAATATAAATTTGAACATCAACGTAATAAATATCTTCATCAGTTACAGACGAGCTTTTTAATATTATGGAGGTGGATAAATTGCGAAACCAATTAATTATGTGCTACCACCATTTCTGGAAACTAATAGACGTGGTACTTTTGTTAAATAAACCCCGAATAGTATTTTTCATAGGCAAAGCTCATTCTTCTACCTATTTTCTATAAATGTGATACACGTCTACCTATTTAAACTTTAAAATGAGAAAATATACACTATATTGGGAGTGAATACAGACAAAACACTCAAATGCTTACATAACGAATTCTTTTTTGTGTGTAACTCAGCTGGGAAACAAAATAACTGCTACTTTTCAGATGGGTTACTTAAATGCCATGTAAAATAGACCTCAACCACTAAGCACTGCAATTTTTCGCATGGTTACCTACTTAAAAGGGACCCTGCCCCTCTATGTCCGCTGTGTGACAATATTTTGTCTGTCCGTCACGTGCTGCTAGATTTTTCCTCTCTAGAGCACCTTTGAGATTCTCTGCAGCTGCCTGGCAGGCTTGCAGAGGTCTTAGCGGACGACAAAACAACCGTTAATAGAGTTTTTAAGTTTTAGCGGATTGTAATATCAATTTGAGGATTTAAATTTTTAAATATTTGTTTATGATTTTTTACATATCTGGCTATTGCCATGAATTTTATAAGGGCGCTGATGACCTAGAAGTTGAGCGCCCTTAAACCTACAAATCAATCAATCAATTTATATGTATATCAAATAATAATAATAATAATAATAATAATAATAATAATAATAATAATAATAATAATAATAATAATAATAATAATAATAATAATAATAATAATAATAATAATAATAATAATAATAATAATAATAATAATAATAATAATGATAATAATTAATAATAATAATAATAATAATAATAATAATAATATAATTTAAATAAGGAAAATTGAAGCTATTAACAGTGAAGCAACAAGATTCTAAAGTAAGAACAAATTAGAAACTAAGTGGTCCGATAGATTTAATGGTTTGGGAAAAAAATTTTATTTTTAAAAATAGGAACCGTGTTATGAACTTTGAATTACCATCTATAGATCGTATTTATAATTTTTTTTTTCAGAGATTGGTAAATAAAAATTGAATATCAGTATTTATTTTTGTTTTCAGAAAAAATGAAAGATTGTAGCTTTGGTAACAAATTTGTTTGTATAGCTTTAAGAATGAGTTGGAGACAACTTGAAACCCAGGGTTAGCTTGTTCAAGGAGAACATGCAACATTACTATAAGCTTGTTCAAGGAGAACATGCAACATTACTAAGATAAGTGAAGTTTTTAGTTTCTAATTTGTTCTTACCTTAGAATATTTATATAATATTAATTAACTGTTGAAGCCGAAATTGTGAACGCCATAATTATGGATATAATACTGCATCACATGGCGGAATTAGATAATCAGAAAATGTTAAATTTGTTATGTGTATAAATGTACGAGATCTGTGAATATCAGTTGTGACTAAAATTGTCAAAAGGCAGGAAAAGGTACAAGCAAGTCATTAGTGGTAAATTCCAGGTAGTCAGCCTGGAAATCGCTCAGCGCCGGTGTGAGCCGGAAAACAAGGGATGGTCGATTCTTCGAAACCCTGTTGCTAATTAGGAAGTGAAAGGTACAGAGAGCGTCATAACGCACAGACACTTGTCTGCGAGAACCCGGAGAGAAAGGGTCGTTGAGAGTTGCCCTCCAGAACCCGGCGGGTCACTGCATTCGTCGCCCATATCTTCAGTCACGAGACTTGTATTCCGGATCCTCAAGTGTGAGGACACATTATAGTTAATATTAACAATTTTCTGTCTTAGTAAAGACACGGTAACGACTCAACTAATTAATAACGATCGGCAAATCTCACGCTTTCTTATTTTGGTGAGAATAAAAGTGTTTCAACGAAGTTCTGGTTTTATTCGCAAACACCCACGCATACCCTGAGATTAAAGTCGCATGCCAGAGCAGCCGGAGCAGAAGACAAGAAAGCAGCAGTCGGCATAGGAGAGCATATGAGCGACGATTCGACATCACTGTAAACAATGAGATGTTTGTGTTCTGTGTTTGTTTCTTAGATTAAGATTGTGTGCCTTACTGAGATACGTGCAATATTAATTTACATTGTTGATTTTGCCGTAAAACCTGGATGGATGGCAGTAATCTATGACATTAACTCATCTACCGCTGAAACGAAGCACCGCAGCAAAAAACTTTCCTTAACAAAAAGTGTTTACAATAATGTCAGCTCTCAAAGTTTGTCGGTCCAATTTTAGGACATTCTGTATTTAACTGTGTTTACCAATAACAGCCTTCTGGGTCCAAAAATTAAAACTTTGTAAGATTGGCAAAGCGGCGTCTGGGCGGATTTTCTACTGGTTCTCCAATTTCCTGTACTATTTCTTCCACCAACTTTCTATAATCTCCTTTCTTTTATGCACTTACACAATCCTCTTCCTCCCGGTAATATCAGGCATCGGGTTGATTACTCACCTTGGATACTTCCTCTGATTCAGAATCTGTCTGTTCTTCGACAGGTATTTGACGCAAGGCATTGACTTCGAGTCCTGGAACTTATAGTTCTTCCATATGAGAAGGGTAAATTAAAGAAAGAAGATCTTTGTTAAGCTCTCAATTAAGTGAGAGCCTTATTAAGTGGCTTATGGCGTTAACTCTAGTATACTTACCGCGTTATGCTTTCATCTTTTGAGAAGTAGCGAATAAAAGTGCCAATAAATGTTACACTTCAGAATGTTTCATCATTATTATTAAGTTAAAACTTTCTAAAGTTCTGAAATCGTTTAAGACAATTTTACCTCTTATTGTCTTCCTAAGGTTTATAGTTTCGCACTGTTGTGCTTTCTGCGCTAATAGGAGAGTAATATGGAGTGAAATAGGTAAATGTTAGCGATAAACACATTTAGCTACAAAACTGTTCCATATAATCTTTATTTACAATACTATATTGAGAGTGTCACATATGAAATGTTTTTCATTATCAACATAAATTACAGGCCGAAATGTTCATAAACTAGATACAACAATTTACAAACAAAACAAATATAACAGAAACAGTTGTTTCCTTACAACACTATACAATTTACATAAATAATTTCTCTTTTGTATGAAGCCCATAAACAGCCCAAATAAGTTACAGACAAGTTATAGAGTATTGTATGGGTTTTAGAGGTAAATGTGCATAAAATTTAAGAGCAAAAAGAGGGTGCAGAATTTTTGGAAGATAAAAATTATGCCAAGTACGTTGCCTAACTCTCAAACGTTATTTGTTAAAGAACTGTTTGTGGATCTTAAATATTTAACCAAGTGGGAAGGCTCAGGGGTTGACGTCTGGGGTTCACATTCGGAAGATCGCGGTTATATCCCCACAGCCGATCTTTCTGAACGCATGTTTTTTTCGGAGGTTTCCCCAGGTAGACAGCCGAATGCTAGGAAGGATTTTCATAACCTCCAAATTTCTTGTTCCTCCATTTCGTTACCTAAACCATTCCATTTCATCCTTCATCCCGTGTGGTTTCTTTCAGGGTTGGAACTGTTGGCGAGCGTCGCGGCAGTAGCACGTAGGGGAAAGGATGTGCTCTGGAAATCTCGTCCCCCGGATTGGTAGGTGAGCCTTCTGGTTTCAGGCCCTCCATGGAGTAGTAAAACCCAAGAGAGAGAGGGGAATCGGGTTTCGAGTCCCGCTTGGGTGTAAGAATTCGAGGTGTGGGAGAAGAACTGGGCCGAGCCAGCCTCCATCTGAGTGATTCTAACTGGGAAAATGTAGGGCCTCCGGCGGTGCAAAGGGACAAACGATCGCCTTTCGGTCGAGGTGCTAAGTTCCCCTATTCAAGTTGTCATAGTCGTAAATTTTATACCTTATTTGACATTAAGCCATAAAAGCCATAATCATGAATATGTTACACAAATCTGGGTAATATTTTGTTTCAGCTGAAGAAACTGCACGTTCAGAGTTTGCTCCATTCTTTATTGCATTATAATTCGCGTGTGGATGCATCTTAGTATGAATAAGCTTCTTGCTTTCTTTCCACCCTCGAACTGCTCTGCTCCTAAATTCTTTGCACATTTCTCCAATAATCGTTTATATAGCTTGTACCTATGAAATGTTTTGAATTTTAGAAGAGAAAATGCATTGAAATATGATTATTTAGTATACTGGAATTCTAATATAATAGAGAGACAGTATCAAATACTGGTAATTCAATACATGTTATTAGTATTAGAGTCGCTAAGCTTAATAGGCAAAGCAGTATTTGGTAATTTTTTAAAAATGGTATGATTCAGCATAAAGAGATATATCTCATTTCTCAGTTGTTTGTGGGCTTCATATCTAGTGTATTTTTGGTTTACATTGAATTACAGTAAAGGACACTCATTGTCGTCATCTGATTGGTCACCGTGCTACACCTGTGTTCAGAACTAATCAAAATATGTAGTCTACTTCTGTTTGCATCTTTCCTCGCTAAGGTTATTATTTAAGGGAGAACGCATGTGCGTTTTCTTGTAGTTTCAGCCATGCTGCGTTAGTTTGCGTGACGTGTATAACACACCGTAAGCAAATAGCAGTACAAAAGTACAGTTTAATAATGAGAAATACGTGACAACAGCACTATCCCTGTTGAAATAACGACTTACTTAGTTTCTGCCAGGACAGAAACGAGCAGAGCTATATTTTTAAATAGGCTCTCCCTCCTATTGCACTTTTAACACGTTACAAGAATATATTACGTCACCTATATGTTGCAATAAACTGCATCTTTCTTCACTGCACAACCATTTGCTCTCTTTTTGTCACAGTTTAGTCGTTTATGACGCTTGTGCAAAGCGTATCTGTCTAAATAATTGTTATCAAATTTCCTGTAAAATTACGGTCTCTATAATCCAGTATATAACTGGAATGTGTTTCTTATTTCATAAACCTAATTTGCCTAGCCACATGTACCACTTTTCGTATCAGTCATTTGCCTTTACACCCGCAAAGTGTACAAATATTGAAATAGTACTGTTGACAATGCTGATCTTCAGATGGACTAGGCTTATTTCAGATTCCCAAGAAGGCTGCTACCATGGAAAAAATAATGCCAGTTTTCAAGTCTTTAGTTTTGATGATGCTAACCATATAGTTTGCAAATGGATATGTGAACTTTTATTATTTAGAAATGTCTGTCGTTTTCTGATTTTCCTTTCTTGTATGTAATTCGCGTTCTGCGATTTACTTCTAATATAGTCCCTCCTGATGCTTTAGTACTCTTACACTGTTCATAACAGTTGTGTAACTCTGTGGTAAGAGAACATAATTTCGATAAACACTGCCATAAATTCAGAAAAATAAAAAAATAAGATAATTGTAGCTTTATAGATAAATTGGTGGTTCTATACAATAATTTATCGATGTTGCAAGAATTTATTTAGACACAATATTGTTAAACTTCTCATTTTTAAGGCAACTTTATTATATTTACATAAATAATTCGTTTACATTTTTGTAAAAAGAACAACTCGATAAGGACATTTTAAAAGCAAGGATACTATACAAAGGAATTATGCCTTTAGAACTATTTTTCAAATACAAATTAATAAATTTTTTTAGGTAGCAACCTTTTCGGGGACTGCCTCCGTACCTACTTGATGGAGAAGTAGCGACCCCAGGTCGTGAAGACCGCATAACCGGCCGGGAGGGTTCGGGGCGCTCACCGCGTCCCACCCTCCAGTACTGCACCCCACCAATGACGCCTGTAGTGAACAGAGGTGGGGGACGCAGCGGCTGGGCGGTAGGCCTGTAGTTTTCAATACGTTTATTATTGTGCTTATCAGGGAAAACAATATAAATTTCCGAAATCTACTTATCTTTTAAAAGGCTTATGCAATACGAAACTAATAAGATAATGTATGGGGTACGATTGTTAATATACGAAACGAAACAGTCATCTTAGCATGCAATAATCAATGCGTGAATGAAATAATACTTTATAACCGCCGTTTGTTACACGAATTATTCTCTACGTTCATTCCACATTTGCAACTAACATTGAATGCAATTGTTTACATTTATAGGTTAAAGGAACAGGTAAGCTTGTTGACGGTATACACACTAGAACGAAAAATTGTTGTAGTTTCTTTCTTCTGTTTCATTTTGCAGTGCATTAAATTGTTGTTTATATTTTAAGTTAATTTGGCTACAATGAATAGATTGTAACGGTGTAGGATAGATTGTCCTAATACCATAGGCTGCATTACATTTTACAAAGCTTGTTAATGGAGTTTAATAGGAAAATGTATGTGTTGTTCATTCCTACTAAACATGCGGAGAAAAGCACAATGTTAAGGAACAAATATAAGAAATGCCAGAGTTTCAGAAGGGTTTTCTCACATTCCTTGTTATATGATAAATTGAAGTGTAAGAAGTATTAATGCAAAATAAAATGTTAGGCGAAATGCTTATTTGCGTGTTTGTTTAAAAAGGTGGTTTGTTGTTTATTTCTATAAAATATTTCACTAGCGTTAAGTATAGTATGAATTATTACGAAATAATAAAGTAATCCAAACCCATTAAGCCATTTTACGTGATCCATAAACGACCACTCGATTGTCACAGATATTGTAGCGGCGTAGCCCGCAGTCACATTTTGATTCACTTAATTTAAATGTGCCATTTGAAAGTGGTATTTTCACCCTTCATGCGTGGAATAAGCATTCTAGTAACCTTGTTAAACTTCAGAAAAATGCGCCGAGCTACATGTAAATCCCATTGTATTTTACCAGAATTACTTACAGTAATACGAATCGCCACATTTGATAAGTTCAGTAGTTTTATTGAAGTGTACAAACGGTACAGCTTCAGCTTCACATCAGTGAGAGTTCTACTTGTGAATGTCATAGATATATGCCCTAACTTTCATATCCAACAACAGCATTTTGTCAGTTGTATTGCACATTGTCTTAACAGCTGAGCTGGCAAGGTAGGAAACAACAAAAGGCATTAATTTCGCTTAAAGTTGTCGCATAACATCGTGTTCAAGAGCTGGAGGAGTTGGGATTTGCAGCGGAGGTTTCTCTCCCATTACATCCGCACTAGAGGACGATGACGACGGCGATGATGACGCTGATGACGAACTGGACTCATTGGACATAATACTGGTCGAAGCCGCCTCGTTAGCTGTTGGACTGTCGCAGCGACGTTGTTGCTTACCACCTTCATGCTTCACGTAGTCCACAACCAGCTCTAGTCCAATCAACGCTCTGAGGTCCTTACAACGTGGTTTTTCTTCGTTCTGATCACCTTCATGCTCTGACTTGTCACTACAGTCTTGTTGCTCCTGTTGTTCCTGTTGTTGCTGCTGTTGCTGCTGTTGTTGCTGCTGTTGTTGTTGGTTTCTTCGAACGTCCTGATAAATTCGGGACAGATTTTGAAGAATGTAATTAGTGGTAGTATTGTTGCCTTCCCTTTGTCGAGGAGGTGAAAGGGGAGAGTGACCACGACCTCCAGCTCGAGGTTGGGGAACACTGAAGGCAGAACAATGTTTGCTCTGCTTCACTAATGAGGACGAGGACGAAGAAGATGATGAAGATGACGGTCCACTTGAGCTTCCTACAGATGGCGACCTCTGTAAAGGTTTCTCATCGGGCAGTGGTCCATTACTTTGAGCACCAAGGGAGTCTGCTCCTCCTGGATTATCCTTTCCAAGTTTGCGATCCCAAATGTGGCCAGATACGCGAAGATCTATGAAAAAGTGCAAGGGATCTATGCCATACGGTGGCTGAGGTGGAAGAGGGTAAAGTGGAGGATACCAAAGTGGAGGTGGTGGTGGCAAAAGCATGTCAGGGGGTAGCGATGTGTCCGGTGAAGGCAAAGGTAACAGTCCACATGGTGGTAAAAGCAAAGGAGGAGGAGGTGGTGGTAGCGATGGTGGTGTGGACGGGGATGGTGAATGAGACACCTTCTCTTCCTGAACTGGAGGAGGTGGAGGAGGAGGTGGCGGTGGAGGTGGTTGGGCTGGTGTTCTAGAGGTGGTCGTCAACTCGAGAGGTTTATCCATCATGGGTGCCATATTTATGGGCTTCATCCTGTCCATACTACTGGATTCCCTCCAGGAGCGCTTCCTACTACGCCGCTGTTGCTGGGCCACGGCAATAGCTGAACCTCCGCCTCCACCACCGCGCATGGGAAGACCACTGCCGCCTCCCGGTTGGCCGCCGGCACCTCCTCCCTCCGTCTTAGCCTGCACGAAGCTCCGAAGCATCTCGCTAAAGAAGAAACTGTGAGGAACCAGCGGCATGTTGTAGAGATAGGGCGGGGTAGCGGCCAGTAGGCGCGAGACTAGGTCACCGTTACGGTAGTCGAGAGGAGACTGCAGGCGGGGCTTGGCTGCGCCCGGCACGCCCTCGGGCAGCGGCGGCGTCGCCTGTTGCGGCGACCCCACGTCCCCCGCCGAGCTCATCCCTGTAACACAACATCGCCACATGTTTCTCTTTACTGAAATAAACTCGGTGCATCACATGTATACCATTTTATCCTTAGTTAAATGGGATATGTGGTACGACAATATACATGCTTCTATTATCACTACGCTATTATCATTGGGTGCATACTAATATTGTATTATGAAGTAACATATGTGTCGGAAGAAACATTCTGTTGCTGTGTACATGTCACTCTATTTTATGTTAATCTGCAGAATTATAATGTTCACGAAAGTCTAATGAATAACGCGTCTTATTTATATTAATAGCAAATCATATTTCTCGCTCTATAGTCAGTCTATTTTATTACTTACGGCAATAGCCTATCTTAAAGCAATGCAAGCAAGAAGAACTCATTTTTATTTTATTTTCTACTTATCTGTAGTAAGTAGAGAAATAATTGAATTCCACCCAAAAATTCAAAGTCGAGATTTCACTGGAAATACTCATTTTGAGGCTTTATAAATACAAGAATAGTCATTTAACGTCGGTTAAACACCAAACTTGATATTTATGTTCAACATCTTGACAAAATCCCCCAAATAAAAGTTAAGAGCTATAAATCATTTTAATAATCGTTATAAAATTACAATTAAATCCACCTTTAAATTATATTAAAATAACAATACATTACACATAAAATTTATTGTAAGAATTTATTGAACTTACATCCCCTTACATGAAACTTTTTTGTTGTTTTTAATTCTCTCAAAAACGACTCTGACGATTGTGAATAAAATACACATGGACATTTGTTTGGAAACATTTTCGTCATTTTTAATGTTCTCAAAAACAACGCCAACGATCCTCGTTAAAATTCCATATGTTTAAGATATTTTCATGAAAAAATGTGTATATTATCTTGTGTAACTGGTAAACTGTAAATGACGGAGAAAATCTTACAACACAACAAAATGTGAATCTACTTATATCACACAAATATATCTCAAATAATCTTCTTTATCACCTCATTAAACATGTCCTACATTTTTTATCATTGACAGGCGTCTGACCCTAGACATTGGCTTGTAAGTCCTAGGTGAGTAAGTCATACATAAGGGGAGGGTAATCAGCTAAAGAAGAAGGTTTGAATTGTAAGAATTTAAACACGCTTTCGGCTCATTTAGGGTCATTTGTGATAAACACTACATATATACTTAAATCACTCACTATCGCAGGCTAAGTCACGTAGAACTGAGACATTACACCCAACTTTATGAAAACAAATTCTTGATCTTCTCGAAAGCCGGCGTTCTAGAACACGGTTAACCTCAGCGCAAACAAATCTGCCTGGAAACATGCATTCATTCAAAAACATTTTTTATGCAGAGCAGTGTTATCTGACATAATTTCTGGTAAATAACTATGATAAATAAGAGGAGAGACAAATGTCTTTTATAGGAATCATTTATTGAATAGCAAAAATTTAAATGTAGCCCAAAATTCTTCTCACTCGACAAAGCTGCCCTTTTTCTAAAAATAGCTCTTCAAACTGTTATTGAACTACTTTAGGTTTAAGATATCTGCATGGCAAAAGTATTCTACAGGAACAACATACTGCTCGTTAACACACGTTTGGTTAAACAACTTTTTAACCAATTTAACAACCAGAGTTTGTACGTTGCTCTTTCAAGACTTTAATCCTGTAGTTAAATACATGAAAGTTAAGTGTTTATTATGAGCTTATATAAATATCAACTAAGTCATCTCTTGTTTCCCCTTTGTGTATGCGACAACTTATCTTTCTGTGCTACTAAACATTGGAGCCCATTTTAACTTCCTCTACTACGTATAGTAAGTAGAGGAAATATTGTATTCGACAAAAAAATTCAATGTCGATATTTCACCGGAAATACATGTTTTGAGGCCCCCTCAAAAACGAAAAGTCGGTTGAAAACCAAATTTCATATTTAAGTTTAATATATTTTAAGGATGCGACACGAAGATTTTAAAGAAAATTCCTCCACCCTTAAGTACTATTTACGTGGAAAAGATTTCGAAAATTTTGATTTTCTCGAAAATGGCCCTAACGATTTTTATTAAAATGTCGTATGTTTAAGATATTTATATGTTTAATTTTCTGGTTATATCCCAAGTATTTCTATTCACTTTGGATGAGTTTTGCATAACTAGTAAGCCGTAAGAGAGCTTGCTATTATCGCTCAAAGCCTACTGTATCCTTATATTCCCCTTGCACCTACAAGGAAATTTACCAATAAGATAATTTCTGCAAATTTTTATCTCAACTAACACGAAGAAGATATTGCAATAAGAGTTTGTAAGAATAGCACGAGTAGAGAAAGTCATGTGAGTGCAACACATCAGGTTTTTATACTGGAGTTTACCATTATTAGCATGGAATATAAGAAAGTGAAATTTCATCTAAATGTCTTGATATGAGAAGATGGACGGATAAAACTGTGACACTTATAAGTACGTTTTTGTCTTCCTTTGCATAGTTTTAGAACTGGAACGCTGAAGTGCAAGAGAATTCTAGAATTTAGGGCTGAGCTAAAGTAATCGAACAAGGGGAAAGTCTTCAAATACGTTGGTGCTATAAAGAATATCCCTCTGTTCTTATTGAGAAGATCTTAAAAGTTAATAAGCTTTTGCGAGACTAAGTGTGCACTAATTATAAACCACCCTTCCTTTCTTTTCGGAAAGATGTCGCCATCAGCAAATTATCTGCAGCAAAGCTGAAGCCAGCTCTTCATTAGGTAAGGCTATTTTACACACATAAAGAGACCGAATAGGAGGAGGAGGAGGAATACGAAATAAGAGAGGATAAGGAAAGAAGACAATGTGAACGTAACCAGCTTAAATTCACTCAAGTTTAGCGCGATGGAAAGAAAGGGGAGCAAAACCATCCCATAGTTGCATTCTCCTAGAAGGTATAAGAATGTTCTTGAAGAACTACTCGAACTGCGTTTATCCCGAATAACTTTCTTGGTATTAATTAAGACGAAGTTATATTGCTGCCTCAGTTGGTACGCCTGACTTTTATGAATGGTTACCAGAATCTTGACTTACTGTCACTCCCAAGTTTGGGAATATAAACATGTATTGTAACGGTCTTCGGTGTCTTTCAGCTCACCACCCTATTTTTTGTGGTGCTGTTAAAGACTGTGGGCTTGTAGAGGTGCAATTTTATCTTTGCTACTAACTTTAATATATCGAATAGCAATCTCAATAGTAAAACATAACAACAACAATACTTTAAGGACTTGAAGATTAAGTAGTACGATGCAGTTATAGTTGACTTATTCGGAGAAACAAGGGCGAAATTGATTACAAGAATCATATACTGGGAGAGAACCTAAATTAAACCTGTTTAACCTAAGCCTTGGTCACCATGGATGTCCTCTACAACTTATTTAGGTACTTATAACCGAATTTAATCCAGAATTGTTGAAATGCTACTCAGTTCTTTTGACCAACCAGTCCAAAGCGGGTCAGTCGCGGTGCGTGTTACAAATCTGTGCAAAATGAGTGTTTTTATGATGAATTATCAGGTAAAAATTTATGACGGTTACAATGATTATGAAGTCATCTCCTTAGAGCAATGGTAGTGGTGTTTTAGTTATTTTTTCTCTTTGTCTAACAGTTTTCACACAAATTAATCAAAAAGTTTACTACCTCGTGCTTATTGCATGGCCGTAACTACGCCGTGAAATGAACAACGCCTGTGAGATAGACTAGCCTTTTTGCTTAACAACTGAATGCGCATCACAGTGGTCTAGATAATGTGAGGTCATTGGCCTTGCAGAAAGTAATGGAACTCGATTTCGCTACATCATTTGTTATCAGAAGACCGGCTCATTCTGCGCATGCCTAGAGTTCTAAAATACCATAGGCTACCTTAGACAATGATAGGCAAGTGTAGACTGCGGTTGTTTTCTAGTAGAATTACTTAGCTTCTGCCCGCATCATCTATGTGTTAGGCTTATTGTACACCTATTGGGCGTTACTTCATAGTGATCATTGTTTACGTTATGTGATCATGTTTTACTAGGTATTCCTCTAGAAACCGAAAGAGTTAATTTTGAACCTTCTTGAAATGAGAGAGGCTATATAAAGGGCTGATTAACCTATGGAACATAGTGTCTTCAAAAACATTTGGAAGCGCCTCTCCCCTTTACTACAGTTCACATCTACGACATCTTAAGACAGTGGTAGCGATCACGAGTAAGGTGATCTCGAACCGAAAAGTAAAATTTTTATTTTTATTTTAATTCATGATCACAGTTTATGATAATTATTATGTTTGAATGTCTCATTGAATTTCTTAATTCGTTGTATTTTGTACTATGTTTCTTTCCCTACCAACGTTACCATACTACTGGTAATCCTACCACTTACTGCGTCATTTATGTACTACACCGAAACTTCCAAACCATTGGTAGAGCGCAACTCTAGCCACGACTATTTAGAAGTACTAACCAACCATAACACATACTACTCTTAATAAATCAAGTCATAAGTTCGAAAATGAAGTAAATATTGCTGTAATGCTACTCGTTACACTGTTCCCAATATCAATCAAAATATATAATTACACCCCCAACGGGGCAGATACACAAACCACTACCTTTCTTAAAACTGCTCTTTTGGGTTCAGGAGATTTCAGAGCTCCTATTCTCAATGACATGTTGATATCAATGCACAGAAAATTCGTCAGGTTTTGCATTTATTAATGAGAAAGATGTCCATGACAACTGCACAATGTTATTCTCATATGCATTTTTGTCACAAATAATCGATGTGTATGATTTGAATCGAAGTCTGTGGGGTGTGAAGCGGAGAGGCTCCAAAACTGCCGAAGCTTTTTCTTTAGTGTTAAAACAAGCTGCAAGCTTGAATGTTAAATGAAATATCCTGTTATGGAATGTCTCACTGAAGTTTAGCAGTTTCAGCAAAATTGTAAAGCTACGTCACCATAAATGTTCACATTATTCCACATGAAGTAGCCTCTCGAGCTGTCATAATAAACAAAGGAAAAAATAGACAGAGAGAGAAAACCAATCGCCCTTTGTTGTTGAACCAGTAGTTTCCATTCTCATGGCCCATCAAAATGTCCCCAACGCACAGCTACCGGAAACACCTGTCTTTCGATATCGTCAGACACATCGATTTCTGTACGCGGTTCAGATTCGGTCTATCCACGGTTCCACTTGCAAATGAACACAGACATAAGTTATAGTGTTGACATCTGGACAGAAGAATTCAGTAATACTAAATCCATATTTGCTAAATGTTCCGGCGAACATCAGACTGGGATTGAAGCTCTCAAAACGTTTTCCCGAGCGCACATCGTTGACAGCGTGTGATCGATTTGCTGGGACTAAACTGAAAAAAGTGGGTCTGGCAAATATGTAAGTGCGTCGTTTAGAGGTAGTCTAGGTATTGGATCATGCCTAGAATTATGTATTTAAAATAGTAGGTTTCCTCAGATCCAAAAATAGTGTTTTCTGTTACAGTGGAAGCAATCGTAAACTTTGAGACGGGGTATTCCTCTAAGAAACATTTTCTAACTTATTCCTATTACTGCCACTGCTTTTATTTCGAGTATCTACTCATTATAGTTATATTTTTCATCATGGCCGTCGTCAGCTCTGTGTAACCAGTCCAATACTTATAAACTGGAGTCGGATATAACACCTCCGAACCCTGCACTTTCTAATAATGTTAATACTAAGGTAGTTTTTGTTGCAAATGTGATGACGTTATTAAAGACATGGTAAATTTTCCAGAGTTTGTTTCTTGACAGAGGAACCACTGTTCAAAGTTTGGTGCGCCGGGTTAAAACCTTCTGGCAATAAACCACATAATGTTATGCCGACCTCACTAATCACTGAAGTATGGGATAGATCAGGATAGGTCTCAAACGTATTGAGGAATACATTCCTCCCCCGGGGAGGAGTAGGGGAAGTAAAGAAACTGCGTGAGGTTATAGGTCACAGGCAGGCCAGGGAGATGTTTTGATTTCCACCCCCTGTTATTGGTTGTTTTGAAAATTTTTCTTACTTGTACTTTTCTTACTTGTTTTTCAGTAAATACTAAACTAAAATAAACCCCGGCGCAACAGCCCACAAGGGACCAAGGCCTACCGCCCAGCCGCTGCGTCCCCCACCTCTGCCCACTACAGGCGTCATTGGTGAGGTGCAGTACTGGAGGGTGGGACGCGGTCAGCTCCCCGAGTCCTCCCGGCCAGTTATGCGGTCTTCTAGACCTGGGGCCGCTACTTCTTCATCAAGTAGCTCCTCAATTGGTCCCCCTGGAACCTAACGAGGCTGAGTGCACCCCGTGCCAGACCTCCCAGAGGGGATAAAATCCCCATCGAACCCGGGTCCTCCACGCCAGAGGCAAGCGCGCTACCAACTGCGCTACCGAGGCGGTCAGATAAACCATTTAATTGATATTGGGTCACACAGACACTGGCATAACAGTTTTAATTTTTAATTCAATCAGGCATTTTCACATGTAGTTAGAATTATTTAGACCGCGAAAAGGTAATTAGAATAATGGAATGAAGTTTAAAATGACATTTACTTCAAAAGTAAAAAATTGTCCTATTACTGCAACAGTGTGACGTGGTATATTTGAAACCATTAAGCTCGTTAGATTCATTAAAATATCGGTTTGCCGAACAAAGTACTAAGACAATCAGGGCCAATTTTAATATAAATATTATTATGCCTTTCAAGCTAGAACAAGACGGCCCGAAAACATAACCTCCTCCAGGAAGCAGCAGATTGCAGAGTATTTTAAACATTCCATGGCGGCGATATTGCCCGAGGAGGAACGCGTCAGAGATTACAGCCATTGTTTATGTAGTATCCTCATCAAGAGGACAAGTGCACCCAATTTTGTTTAATCCCTTAACACAACGTTCGCCATCTCTACAGGTATCTTAACACTGACCTTCAGAAGAAGAACGACTTAAGTGAACTTGAATATCTGAGCTAAGATTGAAGATTTCAACTTGTTCATTACAAGATATTTTACTTTTCATTTAGCTCTTATGAATAAACTTTGCACTCTCT
Organism: Tenodera sinensis; assembly: GCA_030765045.1. Taxonomy (NCBI): domain Eukaryota; kingdom Metazoa; phylum Arthropoda; class Insecta; order Mantodea; family Mantidae; genus Tenodera; species Tenodera sinensis. The sequence goes on along the minus strand of CM060967.1, from coordinate 157,410,671 downwards.
TTTCTACTGATATTATTTTATTTCTGTCCATCAGTGCAGTACTCATTGTGACTCGAAATAAAAATTTCTGATATATACCCTCATATGACTTTGTCTACTCCTCTTGTACTAATATTCTTAAAACGCTTACATATCTATCTACTTAATGTTAATCGAGATGAGCGTTTGTATATGAATATGGTCTTATTGCATATTTCCTCATAGCTACAATGGGAATAGGAAAAAATGGCAGGCTTAAGTGATGTGATAACAAATTGTTTTAAGAGCTGCTCGCTATGAAATGGTTTTGAAATTCTTTATATGGCTAGGACGACTTCAAGTATTTGAAAACTTAATCAATATAAAGAATACCTCAATAAAGACCGTCTCCGCAAAAAGGTTAGTTTGACACAATTGATATCTAATAGATTCACCTTATGCAACATTATAAAAAACTCCTATTTCAAGATAATTTAAGATGGTATGTATGTTTTATGTCGGTCCCTCACGTGCTGCTAGTGTGTTTCCTTAGCGCACTTTCGAGGCTCTCTGCAGCTGCCTGTCAGACTTGCAGAGGTCTTGGTGGACGACAAACAAGGTGTCGAAAGAGTTTTGAAGTTTTTAGCGGACAGTAACATGAGTTTCAGAATTTGAAACTTTAGATATATAGTTTTTATACTCTTTTGACATCTTTATCACTTTATCTTTCTGGCTTTTGCCACTCTGTTTCGTATATTTATGTATATTTATTTTCCATTTTAATGGTAATTTTATATTTATTGAAGTTCATATCTGGATTTTGCCATGAATTGTTTCAAGGACGCTGATGACCATGTAGTTGAGCGCTCCTAAACCTACATCTCTCTCTCTCTCTCTCTCTCAAACACACACACACACACACACACACACACACACACACACACACACACACCAGACTCTGGAGAGAATAAGGAAGAATCATGGCTATAAAATATTTTCATCTACAGCCAGGACTCGAGCCCGGGACCCCTTAAACAAAAGGTAGAGATTTAATAAATTATTTTGAGAATATGTGGAAGATTTTTATTGCGAAATCTGCCCTCTATCCTTTATAATCTAATTTCGTACAGCTCCGACTATTCCTAATAACGGGTTAAAATCCCCTGATATTCATGCAAAAGGATGTGAGACATTTACTACATATCCGACTTTCTTAACCTGACCCGAAAACCTTCCGAATACTTGTTGCACAACACAGAATTACCCATTAGCGGTGAAACAATCACATACTTTTCACGTAATACAAAAATGCTCAACATAATTACTATGAAATGGAGGTGAAGCTGGTGAATATGAAGATTCCCAATCTCAGGTAACCAGGATAACCGCTTTGGAAAATACGCACAATTTGCGATCATTGACAATACATATCGGCTGATTGATTTCGAAGTTAGCTTGATACAATCTCTCTGTTCAGTTATTTAATAACATCTTGATTATAGCACATAAAGGAAGTTAAGCAAATCTTACTTACTTGGCGGTTATTAAAATATGTTGACACCGGTATACATGCTTATTGTATCGTTTCAAACACATATTCACACAAAACGCAAAGACACACACACACACACACACACACACACACACACACACGCACATACACACACACACGCACACACACACACAAAGGATTTGGGCTTCTTAATTGTGACAGAACTATCAAAATGGTGTGAATGGCTCTTTAGAGTGCCCTACATACACATACATGCACAAAAATGTTTTGTATTTATGATATTACTAACAATAACCAAATCAATAAGTTAGGATTATTTACATATTACCCCCATAACAGAATTATAAGTCCATTGCAGCACCTTTTCTCCGGTCAGATTGAAGTTTTTATTGTCAACAATGTTTGATGCTCCTGAGGCGTCCAAGTGTTTGTAACTTGTGCTATATGTATTGCGGTCATTGTCTTGCATTGTCTCCAGAGTCAGCTAGAGTCAGTTTTGCGGCCAGAAATGCTGACCCTTATGATCACGCAAGCAACAAACAACCCCTGTTATGTTTACACAAAACCATGATAATGTTTCCCATATCACAGAGCGATTAATCTCCCAGTTCGGGATACACATCATTAGAGAGCTTATACTCAAGCAGCACTTCAATAGGATGACCTTAATATTGGAGTCTTGTGCGACGGAAATATAATGCTTGCAACGGCTGTATTTTTAGGAACAGCATCATATCGCCTAGTGTACCGCAAGCCCGCTACGCAACTCTGCAAGAGAAGTTTTCGCCCGGTCACGGGGCAATCTCGTTTCTTGAAATGGTATACTATACACTATAGAGTCGTGTAATAATATTTTAACAAATTTCTCAAGTTTACACAACACCAATAATCTGCTAGTGAAAAACATATGATGCAGTGACTTAAAACTGCTATCCTAATACTTATTTAAAATATTCTACATTTTCCGTTAACTGTTACATGCTTCAAAATTACATTACTGAGATTGAATCTGAAAAGAATGGAAGGTAAAGATGCCAATAAGTTTGAAACTGCTATTAAAATTTCTGAGGGATGTATTCACATGACTTTCACTGCTAATGGCAGACTAATGTATACCTATTATATATTATAAATTATAGCTCCTTTTTTCCATTGTGCGACAAACCTTCAAGACTCTCTGCAACTGAATTACAGAACCCTTGGTGGACTATAAATTACTCGTAGCAGTCGGAAGAGTTTTGAAGCTTTTAGCAGTGGTAAACAGTGGATTTAGAATTTTAAATTTCGCGGGATTTTTTGTAAATTTGTTTTAATTCTGATGTTTGCCTCATTTGTTTGGTATATATACACACACATATGTGTGTGTGTGTGTGTGCTTTTACTAGCATTTTTATTTTATATTGAAATTGATTTCTAATCAATTTTATAGCGGCGCTGATGCCCTTTAGATTACGTCATCACGAATTTTGATAATACGCTCACCATTGTAAAGTAACATTCTTCCCAGAGACAGAGGCTACAGACAACTCCTAATTTTAACCCATAAATTGCCAAAAGAAAAAGGTACTTAAAAGATATTTATATCAGATAAAACGTGGAGTCACTAAAATACACACTTAGGAAGATGGCTTTGACTTCCAATTGAGAATTTCATGGATTAGAAAATAATTATTCCACAACAAATACATGAGAAATAAAATAAAATTCATTTCATTGAAAACATAAATGTATTAACGTGATTTAGACAGCAAAAATAAAAACACTAGACAATTTCTGTTTCTAGTGGTAAAAAATGTTCTTTATTCCTTAAATAAATATTTGATTGAAGTACTGCAGAATTGACCATTAAATCCCGGAGTAAACTTTATTCAATTTCTACGTGCGAAGTAATGAAGTTACTAGACACCATAACCCTTGAATAGCCCTTATAAGCTGACCTGTCAAATTTTCGTTTTTTTTTTTTTTGTTTTTTTTTGTTTTTTTTTTTATTTTAAAATATCTTGGAGTGTCCATGTCGAGTATATTTGCTCAGAAGGATCAAGAGTGCCGTAGTCTTTGCGCAGACTTGTAAATTGTATGAAATTGATTAAAAAGTGTAGAAAATCCTTGAGAAAGAAAATGGATCTAGCAAAAGTAGAGAGGAGAAATTCCGAAAGATGAAACTGCACATAGGTCCTTTTTGCAGGGAGTGCTGACCGGTGGTGAGCGGTGCAGCTCAATGTGAAGACTGGCCACTTGATGGAAAATCCAGCTGGAGAATAATTAGAACATGGCAGTTAAGCCGACTTAGCTAAGGTCAATTCGAAACGCTCCCTCTCGCTCGCCACTACACACCATGATGCTTACAGCTCTTTTTTGACTACCTAAATCGTTAGCCGAGAACAGGAAAGCAATAAAATAAGGTGGCGCAGAAAAGCTTGTGATGTGGAGAAATGGAAACTTATTTGAAAATGCCCATGTCTGTTTTTTGTAAAGCTGAGATAATATTATGCCGTACCTGGGATCCACACATATACATTTAAGTCATCTAAACTGCATTTCATTAGCAATAAAACAACGGTTATTATGCAGTAGGAGATCTTATTATATTGTTACAAAATTACAATTTGACGAGTCCCACATCTAACACCAGTGTGACAAATGACATTTTACGCTTAGTTTTTCTAACACTTTTTTGTCTTCTAAAACTGAACCACAAAACGCTATTCTCTTTTACTGTCGTTAACAATTCTACAGTTCTTCGTGACCTTACAAATCACAGCTGTCTTCCCTTTCATAAACTTCAAACACACTTTTCTGTCTTTCAGTTCTCTCTGTCTAGCTGGCTTCGACGATTAGACTCACTAAAACTACTTCACACAACAAACAACTCCGTCGTGACGATAAAATGACCAAAACTGTCTCTAAGCCATACACTCAAATTTCTCTTAATGACGTCTACCAACAGCTGTCTCCTTAAAACTCTTAACTCCAGATCAATAGGCTTTTGTAGGAATAGTTAATACATAAATGAATAGAGAAATTCACGTGCTTGTAATAGATACAACTTTCTGGATTTCTTTTAACTTCGCGTACATCTATTGCATTTGCATTGAGTTAGGAGGGAGTTTAAGAAAGTATAACGTTCTGCCTATGTTTTACTTTCTTTTGTGTGACTATCAGGGGATGTTTTACATAATTAGGTTATTACAAGTAGTTGGGTCTGGGCCAAATTACTTTTATAAGGAGTAAAGGAGGTCCTCTAATCATTTTACAATAATTTCATAAATAACGAGGGAGGTAAATGAAATTGACAATTCATTATTAGAGCTGACCGTGCAACGTCACGTAAACCAGCTGATTATTAATAATTTCAGTCTGTCATTGTAATCTGAGATTCTGCTTCTTTTGTTCTGTTGCTATTATTATTGCTGCTACACCAAAGAAACTTCTTTTATAGAAATAGAAGGATATATCCCAGCCATGTAATTTTTTAAATTTCAGCGTGCTCAGTTAAAACAAGCGAAAGATCCTCCATGTTTTAATACTTGGAAATATTGCATAAAATTTAAACCCAACAAAATGCTTATTTAAAATGCGTTAAAGTGAAAATTTTGTTATAAAATAGATATTGATTCTAAAGCTTGTTGTGGGTATGTTAATGCACGCCGATAAAAAGAACTTTAACATTAAGATAGGAATAATAGAGTGAACACTTAACATTTATTCGTCTTAAATGTTGATTTTAAATTAACGGTGCTGAAATTTAGAAATTTGAAGTTGCTGCCACATAGCCTTCCTTTTCTCCATAAAATAAACTATATATTTTGATTCTAAAGAGTAGCTCATAATTAGCTTAAAATGTAGTCACAAAACTTGAGAACCATTTTCGTAAGGAACAACATATGTACGCAATAAAAGCGCATTTTGCCTCCTAGACGAGATTAGGAAAGAGTTTACGTTCATGGGACAGTAGCAGAGTGGCGCAGTGGAAGCGTGCTGGGCCCATAACCCAGAGGTCCGTGGATCGAAACCACGCTCTGCTAAATGCTGTTTTTATGTACCTCAAAATTAATCTTTGCAATCTCCTAAGATTACTATTCATTTTGTAAGTACGTGATTTTCGTGGAAGTATTTGAAGAAGATGTTGCTAAATGGCTGGTTTGATGTAAAAGGTTGTTTTTAAGGGTATATTTACTGTAGTGCGATGATTTTTGTCTACAGCTTATGTTTCCTCGGTTACAGAAAATTGAATAAGAATAAATTAACTTCACAGTACATTTTCAAACACTTCAACATACAATATACTTTTCATCACCCAGAATCCCTTTCATTTTTTAAAAATAATTACAGCTATTTTGGAGAAATAATATAATGATATTTCATCTGTAAAGGGGTGTTTGAAGTACAAAGTATGTTTCCTGAAACTGTCCGCTTTGCATCCTTAGAAGTTGTTCGATTTAAATAATCGCATTTGATTCACAAATTTTCTTTCTTTGATGTTTTTACAGATACACAAAATTGCTACACATAAACGCTTTTCCTGTTATGAATTCCCCAATTTCTAACGAGATACCATATGAAACGAGTATGGGAAATTATAAAACCATAATGTGTTACAATAAAACATCTTTATCTACATATATAATTTACCTTAATTACATTCAACAAATTAGCACAAAAGATTGCGTTTTTATGCTTCTTGTCAGATAACCTATAATAAACGTTTTCCGATATAGCTTCAACATGCATTCTGTTGTACTATAAAAGTGTGCAGCAAGTTAGTGCGACAGTCAAGTGTTTTAAAAAAGAACGTTAATTATTTATATACTGAATTTTGTATTTGTAAAAGTATTACTACGGCCAATTTAGATACAGAATAACAGGCATAACAAATACCATAATTGTGTGGTTTGAAATACAGGTAAATTCAGACAGCCTGTGAACGGTTGAAGTTATAAAAAGAAAGTCATGTAATAGAAATATTGCATGCAGAGTGTTAGACGTATGCCGGGGAAAATAAAATTCGTCGAATGTTCGATTGTCAATATGCAACCACTCCTTAATCGTTTGCTTCTGTAATTACCGTAGAGACGTACAGTTTTAATAGATGATTTTTTGCTGTCTGTTCCATTTGTTGCCAACATAAGTCGTTTAGTCACAAAATAGTATTAAATAGTTGGACTCCAACGTGTCTCTTGGATAAATATGTGGACATACGTTTGACAAGGGTGCAAACTGGAAGTTTAGAAATGTTGACACTGCTTGGATCTCGTGAATATTGCTGGAAAGCCTGAAAGAATACCACCAATAACATGAGAAAAGCAGTTTTCTAGGATGGCCCATTTTGGACTTTCATGTGTATTAGGTGCCGCATTAGTAAACAAAGCATTGGCTTCTTCAGTCCTACCCTGCTGCCAGGCTGTGCAGATGTGTTCAAATATGTGCAACTATTTCCTTTACCTTTCATGATAGATGGATTTGGTGTTGCACTTTTTATTAATCATATTTGGAAGTACCATCACGCGGATTCTGAGCACTCATACCCCTAATATCCTGTATTTCAATGTATTCTATATTTGTTGTCTCTTAAACAATCAGTTATGCAAAATTTACTCCAAGAGATTCAATATACACTTATTAGTGTAAATATGATCAACATATATTTTAATAAAAAGTTGAATTTATTGTCACGAAAATGAAAGAGATGGAAAATGTTCCACATACATATTTAGAAAAGCACAAGTATTCCAAAATTCAGGTAAACAACACAGAATATCTTTGAATGTGTTCAGTCTACAAAAAATGTATTCACCATAAATTTTGTTTTAATAAGATTTACATTTTTGGAAGCAAGATTTTGTATTATTAAGAGTGGCTAGGGGTGGAGAAATTTTCTTGAACATTTTTGTGTTGCTTTCTTGGAAAAGCCTGAGCCTACCAAATTTGGCATTTCTCTTATTTGCATTCCTTATTTACAGACCTGTTTCACTCACAAGGATACGCACATAAACTTTTCTTAAAATATGTTTCTTTGTGGGGTCAAAGATCTCAAAATTATTTCCGATGAAAACTCAAATGAAATGTTGGATGGCACACAATGCCTCCTCTGGGCACTACAGGGAAGGTTTACCGCTCGGCCACTGCGTGCCCCATCTCTGTCCACTATAGGCGTCATGAGTGGGGTGCAGGACTGGAGGGTGGGACGCCGTCAGTACCCCGGACACTCCGGGCTGGTCATATGCACCATCGTAATCTGGAGTCGCTACTTCTTTATCAAGTAGCTCTTCAACTGGTCCCTCAGGGACCTAACAAGTGAATGAGTAAGTGAGTAAGTGAGTGAGTTAGTGTATGAGTGAGTGAGTAAGTGAGTGAGTGTGTGAATGAGTGAGTGTGTGAGTGAGTGAGTGAGTGAGTGAGTGTGTGAGTGAGTGAGTATGTGAGTGAGTGAGTATGTGAGTGACTGAGCAAGTGAGTAAGTGAGTGAGTGAGTTAGTGTGTGAGTGTGTGAGTGAGTATGTGAGTGAGTGAGTGAGTGTATGAGTTACTGAGCAAGTAAGTGAGTAAGCGAGTGAGTGAGTGAATTAGTGTGTGAGTGTGTGAGTGAGTATGTGAGTGAGTGAGTGAGTGAGTGAGTGAGTGACTGAGTGAGTGAGTATGGTTTAGGGACCCGTTGACAGCTAGGTCATTAGGGTCCGAAACCAAAAAGAGGGGACTGAGTGTTCCCCGTAGTGGACCTCGCAGTGGAGCAAAAGTCCAGATGATTCATCTGGGGGGATGAACCTGGATCATCCACGCCAGAGGCAGGCGCACTACAACTGGGCTACGGAGGTGGTCAAAGAAGGAATAGGAAACGTAAAATGTTGAATCGTTTGCTGAAGGACAATATTTAAAACCTAATATCAAAATCATTAGCGCTATTTTTTAGAGAATGAAAATAATCCATGTAAATGTTGCTTGAGGTGAATGGTATTTCTTTAACATTTTTCCTAGCATCGTTGCAATACTTGAACTTCAATATGAAATTTCGTGTAAGTTAGCATGCGCAGAACTTTAAGCAAAGAGAAAACTTCTGTAATTCCAGATCACTACAATTATTACAAATCAGAATAAAACGTCCGTGATAAAAGATTAAGTATTGTATTGTATATAAGATTATAACAGCTTTTCCATCTCAACGCATGCACATAAGAGTTTTCATGCAAATATTGACTGGGTTAGAGCCGAGAAGAACAAGCAGCAAAAAGGTAAGGATCTGATCTTGCCTTCGAAACAAAGGTGAAGCGAAGCATCTTGCCACATACAAAGATATTAAATTATTACACCATAAAGACATACAACGAACATATAAAACGAGATGAGAATTATATGGACAGATTGCAATAAGCCAATTAAATGTGCGTTTAACTTTCTGGAAAATATTTTGGGCATCCGTGACTAAAATCTTTGTCAGTTTTAAAACTTCTTTAAAGTCGGGAAGACTCACGTAAGTTGACACTGTGATTAGAATTTCTGTCCGAAATCGTAACTACATTTGCAAGTAAAGTTATGGAAATCAATGACAGATTTTAAGGATGAGAGTGAATGAAGCGAAGAGTGTAATTTTCTTTTCTGTCTTTTATTTCCAGTGAAGTAGGTTACATGGGAATGCGGGAAACATAATACCTTCCGCTGTAGGAAGTGTGCAAATCGCACAGCTGTCGAGGGAGGGGTGGAATTCTCAGGGGGAGATTGTGTAAGTAAAGCGTCGGTGGAACGTAAATATAATACAAGTGGGTTGTCGTCGGGAGCGTTCGTATGAAAATGACGGAGAGTACCAAAGTGGGAGGGGGTGATGTGTATAAAGGGAGAACACAAGTGGAAAGGGTGGGAACGAAGAAAGAGAAACTATGGGGGAAAGGGGAGGGAAAGATGTCGTGGATGAGGAAATTCGACGTTGTCGTCATCCACGACGTTTTAAATGCGGATGATTTCAAAACCACTCAAGGAACTAAACTTGCGTGGAATAATTATTGTAGGGTGTAATTGTGAGCTCTGCGGGTTGTTTGTTCTGTCCTTTGTCGTCTTAACCTGATACACCGAAAAGTTGTTTGTTTTCGTCGTACTTCACTCTGATGAGGAGGAGTTTAAGAGCCAGTAAGATTTTATTAATGTTGTATCTAGGCAAGTAATTTCGTTTCTCTTCGGTAAACCATCCATCCATCCATTCTGTTTCCTCCGACGCCACCGGTAACCCCTAGGAGCTTCAGCATTTATCTTACCAATCCTATCTTGCTTTCCTTTCTTTATTTTCCATTCGCATTACACTGTGATTAGCTTTAAACTTAGTTTTATGGTCAATAACTGTCCAAAAAATTAATCGCAATATGAGTGATCATTTCGCAGCTTTCTGATGCCAGTAAAAGTATAGTCAGGTGCATGGAAACGTGTCAGTCCTTTTGATTTCTTATTGTTTTCGCTTTCTCTACTACCTGTAGTAAATAGGGGAAAGTAGGGGAGGTTAGGGTCTCGTTGAGAACGAAGTAATTTGGGAGTAGCAGAAATAAAAATTAAATGTCGAGATTTCACTCATAAAACATATTTGATATCCTTAGTCAGATGTTTACATTCACATTTCTTTCTCTGTTCATTCTCTAAAACTTAGTTTGTGATTTAGGTTAGTTGAAAAATTAAATGATTAAATTAGCTAATAGCTAATACGAGACATTTTTATTCTGTTCATATGTCTGATTTATTATTTTTTAAGTAACGCCACTTTAGTTCTCTACTGGTAACGCTATATAGGTAGTATATTCGCAGTATTTAACTCCTTGGTGTTCATCTGCGATTAACTTCTCTCCCCATGACATGTGTGTTCTGGGATGTGCTATCTGTTCTCTGATCATTTGTGATTTGGGATCCATTTTTACTTTCTCTACTGGTAAGTAGGGGTAGTATTGTATTCCACCAAAAATTCGATGTCGAGATTTCACCGGAAATATATGTTTGAGGGCCCCTAAATGCAAGAAAAAGCATTTTTAGAAAAAGGTCTGTGTGTGTGTGATGTGTCTGTCTGTCAGTCAGTCAGTCAGTCAGTCAGTCAGTCAGTCTGTCTGTCTGCCTGCATGTCTGTCTGTCTGCCTGCCTGCCTGCCTGTCTGTCTGTCTGTCTGCCTGTCTGTCTGTCTGTCTATGAACAGCATAACTCGAAAACGAAAAGTCGGTTAAGAGCCATATTTAAGTCTAAGATCTTTCAAGGATGCGAAGCGAAGATTTTCAATAAAATGTCTCCTCCTAAACTACCCTTTACATGGACACTCTTTAGAAATTTTCAATTTTCTCAAAAATGTCTCTAATGATTTTAATTAAAATGCCATATGTTTAAGATATTTTTATAGCAAAGGAAATGTATATTTTGAACTTTCTGGCTATAGCGTGTATAGTCCTGTTTACTCCTGATCACTTTTTCATAACTGGGAAACCGCAAGTGATAGACCAGATCGTACTGTAAAAAACCTGTGTATCGCGTTAAAATACACAAGTTGTGTCCAAATGCATTTTTTGTGGAGTGAACCTTTTCTGAGGAATTCTTTGTTATTTATGTGAGTTTTGTAATACTCATTTCTCATATGCAAGGTCCTTATTCACGTTTTTATCTCTTGGTTGTGCAAAGAAAACTAATTTAAAAGCTTTAAAAGTTTTGACTATCACCCATAGTCTATTGTATTCCCATATTCTCCTTGCACCTACAAGAAAATATGCAATAAGATAATTTCTGCAAATGTTTATCTCGGCTAACATGAAGAAGATAGAGGAACAAGAGTTTGCTAGAACGGTTAGTACAAGAGTAGAGAAAGTCATGTGAGGGTAACACAAGATTTTTCCATATTTTTCAGGATATGTATAAGATCTGAATTTGCTTACTTAAACAATAAACGAGGCAAGTTTAAATGCAATTTATGTTTGATTTCAAATAAAAAATTCGGCACTGCCGACATACACACACACACACACACACACACACACACACACGCGCACACACACACACACACACACACACATTCAGAAAGAGACAGAAGAAACCTTTTATAATATAAACTGACAGAAAAATATCTGATGTTGAAAACAGAAGAATGCAAACTACATCTTTGGTCTGATAGCGTACATTTCAAACATTTTATACACTATAAAACGGCTAACCCTAACAAAATTTTGATTTGACATAAATGCTATATTTTAATGAGTTCTAAGATTTTCTAAAGATTTTGTCTTATGGCTTCATTGTTATGCAGTTCTACTAGAATAAACATAATTTTGCAGTCTATTCACCAAAAGATTATTCCTAAGGTAAATATGGTAAGCATATTATACTTGAATAAAAACTATTGCAGTCATTTTTGAGAAAGCAAAAAGATATTTTCCCATACAGAGGGAGAGTTTCGTGAAAATGTGTTGCATCTTTGTAAGGTACTATATTGGGCGTCAGGTTTGATTTTATCAAAACCAGTGTTTTTAAGTTAGGTATGTTATCTCTCTCTCACTCTTTCTCTCACACACGCGCACACACACACACACACACACACACACACACACACACACACACACACACACACACACACACACACACACACCCGTGCGCACGCACGCACAAACGCATCAAACGGGCACATGCGACGGCACGGACCGCTGTTTAATAATGCATTTTTTGGTTCAGTGGACTATAAAGTATTATTCGCAATGAAGCTTCAATACAGAATTTTTGGGTGAAATACAATTCTTCCACTGCTTATTGTAATTAATCGATAGAAAAAAGAAAAATCACGTGTTTGATTCACGTTACTTTATCTAACCACTGGCGCTTATTTTAATGTCTTCTATAACTATTTTACGCAAGCTCATTTTTCTATCTGCTTCACGTTAATCGAGATAAACAATTGAAGATTTGAACTTTTGAGCAACTGTAATCAATACTAAAGAGTACCTTTGGAATTAGCTGACGGCACAAAATGTTTTTGAAATAAATTGTGCGTTTTAAGAATATCTTCATTTTTTTCTTTGGAGTACATTTTTATTTATCTCTCAATGTTCACTAACCCACAACCACGTAGTACAAAAGCCCATCCGGGCCAATGCCTACCGCCCAACCGCTGCGTCCCCCACCTCAGCCCACCACAGGAGCCTTGAGACGGGTGCAGTACTGGAGATGGGACGTGGTCAGCGCCCTGGACACTCCTGGCCGGTCATGCGGTCCTCTTGACCAGGAGTCGCTACTTTTCAATCAAGTACCTTCTCAATTGGCCCCTTAGAGACCTAACGAGGCTGAGTGCACCCCGAACCAGATCTCCCAGCGGGAAAAAATGTCCACGCTGGTACCGGGAATCAAACCCGTAAGCAGCAGCGCAACCACCGCGCTAAGGAGACCATCCTCAACGTTCACTAGTTATACAAAATTCTACAAAATTCCATTTGAATGAAGAGGAGATCACATCTTATTCCCTAGCGTATCTTATATTATTTGTGATTTAATGTCTTAATTGTATCGTATTTAATAAGAAACTAAGAAGAGCAAAACATCTTATATAGCAAAAGCACCTGTGTTTCAAATTACATACCAAGATTTGAAGTTGGTCTATCAGATTGTATCAGAACGTTTTTCTATCATAGGTTCCAATGCACAGCATGTGCCACGTTGATAATCTGTAAAGAATAAAAAAGGTATGATAAGAAAAATTGCACAGTAAAATATCCTATATACATTGTATTATTAAAATTAAAAATAAAATTAATAATAATTATAACTGCGGCCTCAAACTAACTTGACACTCACTTTTAAACGTGTCATTGTGTTACAAAGATTTGTGGGAGTCACATTAAAATATATTAACACAGCTTTAAGTTTTTGTTGTGTTCTTTTTAATGTTGTTATCACTCCACAGAAAATATGGGAAATAAAAAGGCAACTATATTTTATATTCTATACAATCATCAAAGCAGCGACTATGAATTTTCTCGTGTAGCGTAATTATGATATCTTTAATGTTTACTGTTTATGCGCGTCTTACAGTGTCTTAAAATTCGTATACCCTTATAGAGTGATAATTATATTTTAGTAAACTTTTGTTAAATATAAATTTATAGAATTTAAACATTTGGGAAAAGTCCGAAAATGCGATTTGCTTTTCGCATACGTCCAAGCCATTTGCGCAAGCTTACGTTATAGAAACAGATGTTTGAGTCATGCTTTGTTGACGCGTGCTGACAAGTTATTAACTAAGCTACTTCTTCAGCGGGTAGGTATTTCAATTCCGAATTCTGACCAAGCGGGAAGTCAATTCCAAGTGCTAAGACGAATCTGCGTATCCTTGAACTTTGAAACTTTTCTGCTTCCTCCTCCTCTTTTTCTTCTTCTTCTTCTTTTTCTTCTTCTTCACTTCATGGTATAGGAAATAAGTGTCTGTTTCGCCTTCAAAGTCCTCCAGTCATCGTTTCCTGGGCCTGCCCACCGACCTCCTAATTTTATTTGTTTAGGAAGCCTGATCTCTGGCATTCTTTCAACATGTTCCTTCCACTTTTGTTTGAAATCTTTTAGCCTGTCATTTATATTAAAAATTCATAACTCTTATAATGTCATTTGTTATTAGGTCTCTCTACGTACATTCCTTCACACTTCTTGAGAACTTCATTTCTGAAGCCTGTATTTTACTTTGTTGCTTTTTAGTTAATGTCCAAGTGAGACTTCGACATTAACTAAAAAGCAACAATGAAATACAGGCTTAAGCCTTTCTTTCAAGATTGAATTTACGTCGAATCTCCGCTAAGGTAATTTAAACAGCTGCCTAACGCTTACCACTATTTCATCTCCTATCATTATAACTTAAACCAGTGATTCTATTTATGAAATTAGTGAAACCACAAGCTATGACATTTAAATAGAGTGTGTGTGTGTGTGTGTGTGTGTTACACTTGATGCACATACATGCTTTTTAATCGCATGTGTTTAAAACAGAAGAAAGAGAACCGCAGGCATAGTTATTCTTATGGGTTACACTAAGATAGTTGGTTTTCAGTTTTTCCTGCACAATCGGAATATTAACAAAATGGAGTTCTTTGTTGACATATCACGATAATTTTACAACAAAAGCTTAAAAGGGACTGTGCGTGGATTACAGCACTTCAAAGTTTTCAATCACCCTCAAAGTCACTTTTATATGCATTTTCATTCTTTAAATCACTATTTTTTACAATTTTACGAGAACGTTAATATATTAGTTTTAACTCGAAATTCTTTATAGTTACAAAAAAGATACAAATTTAAATAATGTGTAGTCCCTTCTAACTTAATAAGCCCTTGTAGTCCTATATAGTAGTCTTGAAAGTTGAAGCCTGTGTTGACTCCGGAATTTTATCAACTTTGCGCTTACGGCGTCTCTTCAAAATTAGTGGTTTTATGCGTACATTTTTAAAAGCCGTTAACTTTTAGGACTCACTATTGGAATGCCTGGCATTTTCCATGGTTGCACTAGCCCAACAGCCTTGGGAGAATTTAAAAATATTACGTAAGGTACTTCACGAGTAAATTAAGCAACATGCTGACAACATGGCGATGTTGAACCACAATCACCACAGTTTGTGATGATTTCTCGTCATTAATGCAGCTGAGTAACTTCCACGTTGTCCATTCGGGCTACCTCGTTGCTATTTATAGAGAAAATCTCATTGGAAAGAAGTAATAGCACTTTAACGGCAATATAACCTTGTTTATTCTCAGTAGCCAATACATACAATACCCAAGAAAGTCAAAACAAAGGAAAGACTAATACTGCATTATTATGCATGATCGGTATCAGAGAGGAGCTCAATGAATGTTCTATCTAGTGCTGCTGCTATGTTATTTGTTTGGGAGATAGTACGATTTCATGACCTTTCCGGTTATGTTGACATTGCTCAGGTAAATGAACTATCCAGATATAAAATATACTCAAACCTACTTGTTGATTTTTACTATTTAAAAGAATAAAGCACTGGAATCAGTCCACCTTTCGTTGTAATGGCGGTCGAAAATATTATACAGAGAGTCACTGAATCATAATACATGCTCCGCGAGATAAACAGAGTAGGCCGTGCTCAAATAAATAATAACCCATAACAATCATGCCGACTGAATTAAAGGAGTGTGTTGATTCTAAAATCGAAGAAAATTGTAAAATTGTACTCCTCACATACCTGAAAATTCTAAAGAGAGATACGAAAGATTATGTAGTTAATATATGTTAATTAAGTTCAATCATTAAGACACCATGGAAAGATGAGTTTGTTTTAAGGTTAGTATTTCCAATTTCATTCATACGCCATATTAAATTATCTCCCAGAAAAAAAAGAAAAAAAACAGAAACTGAATTTTAGAAACGGAGGAAGAGGTCCACAACAGTGGAGATACACATAAGGAAAGGAAACTAAAAATAGTACCTGAATTCAAGCATCTAGGCCTCTCGCTGCAAGTGAGTGTCAAATGATTCACGAAACACATCACAAAAAAGGCTACGCAAGCTATAATTGCAATGCACGAAATAAAAAATATTTGATCCCTCAGCCTAGAGACAGCGATGCTGATATTTAAGGTAAAAATCCTACCAATACTGACTTACGGCATAGAAATTATATAGCCTCACTTAACAAAGAAAACTCTGTCCATCCTGGAAAGAGTAAAAGCAAGATACTAAAGAAAGCACTAATGTACCTGCTGGCGAGAGAAACATTCCTCGTAGAGGAACTTACGACAAGTGTACTCATATGAGGCACCAGCGCTTCACGGAATCTCCTAGCAACACTGTCAGAAGAAAAGAGAAGCAATGTGTACAACCAGAATACAGGAGTCATGATGGACCGCGCATGGACGAAGGAAAATATCGAAATGAGTCACCTTATCACCACGGATTCCACCACATGATATGCAAGAACAAGAACTAGCACGAACCAAATATGGATTGTGAACATAGGCTTGTGAAAAGGCGTGTGACCGCTATCACCTCGAACTATGGACAAGTAGGATAAAGTCAATCAGTGAATATGCAAGCATGTAACTTCACATCGCTATTTTACCGCAGTTAATTCTATTAATTAACTGTGTGAAATACAGTGGAGTTTGAAATCCTAACCCTTCCCGGGCGAAATGCGCATATATTCGCGACGCATGGTTACGCGTCAGTTTCGCACAAATTCTTTTTATACGTTCGCGTAAGCTATCGTAGCTGGCCTTTACTTCACGATAATGGGCAACAGATGTCATTAGATGAATTTAAGCGCGCGTCTGTGCTTAGGTTTGTGTTTTGTTAGTCGCTACAGAATAATACGTCCTGTGCGGGTAATTTTTTGTGTTGTTTTTCATTATTTTGCTCGTTTTGGTTTGATTTGGAGCATGACGCGTAAGAGACTGTATGGGGAGGATGAATAAGGGCTTGTATAGAATCTGTGCTCAATGAAACAGATGAAAGTGACTTAGTGCGTGGGAAAGTGATGAAAACAAAAGTCCTGCAAGTGCGAGCAACAGTGACCTATGTAGCAGCGGGTGTTAGGAAAAAAACAACATATTTTTGTGAAACATGTGATCTGAAACCCTATTTGCATCCCGATAACTGCTTTGGAGCATACCATACACAAAAGGACTTCAGTGTCACCCAATAAGATGTCTAGGAACTGATGATGCACTCTGCTCTGTAGATATGGCAAAGTTTCAGTTGTTTTGGTACTTATGCCACTTTTATTTAAATAAGTGTAGCCTCAAAAGAAAATACCTCTAATAAAAAGCAACGTTATGAGTTAATGAGCATTTATGTGCTTGGTTATACGTTTTCAACAATTTAGTACACAAAATAGTATCATATGTGCCTTATTTTGAATAATATTCATGTTTTAAGATACTTGAGAAAACTAGGAAAATAATTACGCCCGGGAAGGTCTAAGCTAAACAATAATGTGTGCCTTGTGTCAAAGGTTGTCGCTCTTATGTTTGGCCAAAATCGGTGCAACAATGTAGAGGACTATTAGGAACACACTCCCAAACACACACACACACACACACACACACACACACACACACACACACACACACAAACACACACACAGAGTCACGCACCTTCTTTTATATAAATATTCAAATTTCTGAAAGCTGAAATGTTATTTTTGTTGGCTTCTCCGTAACCTTGTAACAAAGTCGTCGAAATAAGTATCATAGAGAGGTTGGTACTACTGTCAGATTATATTTTCAGACTTGACTTTATGGAAACCACGGAAGATTTTGCTTTTCACAGAGAATGAAGTACTTAAAGCCTCGTCTTGAGCGACAGCAGGTTGTCGCAACGATCCTTTGCTCCTTCGCCGAACCGTTATTAATTAAAGGAAAAGGAGAAAGAAGGCCGCAACTTCGCTGTTATTATTACTGAAATTATACAACTTTTGCTGAGCAGCGAGCGCCAGGTTCCCCTCCCCCCCTTCCATCTCCCGCCATATGCAAGCAGGTACGCAGGATGCCAACAGTCATTAAGGAAATATACTGGTCTCCATTCCAGTTTGCAATCATCTAATGTTCTCTTTAAAACTCGATCATGAGTAAACGTTCCTTAAGAAACGAAGAGGCATGTGTTGCAAAATATATATTATCCAGAGAGTAAATTAAAGCGGAGAGTAAAGGACGAAAATTACCAAACTGTCACACTTTTAATATTGGTCTTATTGACAGGAATTTCCTCTTTAATTTGGTATATATTTATCATTTTACCCACAATACTTATATTTTAAATACATTTGTCATTTATATTCTGAATTCTGCACTATTTCACAGGAAAACAAATCATAAGTATTATTAGAACTCAGATTTTTAGGTAAACACATACTTTGCTTCCTAATATGAAATTGAAATTGAGTTTAATGTTTTGCGAACAGCAGAGCAAATAGTTTTATTGCATATAAAAGAACATATTTTTCGATTTTTCATTTAAATAAATATTTCGGGATATTTGCATAAAGTACACAAAATCACATAAACGAAGCGTTTTTCTTATTTTTACATACTTAGAAAAAGTCACATAAAAGCAACAATCACATCTAACTTCTACTCAGCTACGTAGACCAGATGTTGCAATTTGTTATTCATTGTTGGAACAACTGGTATGTCATCTATAGTATCCCTTCACTTATTTGAAGAATTCTGTGTTCTAAACAGAAACTTTCGGTGAACCCAGAAAACAATGTTTCTTACAAAATAAGTGGATTAGTTTTTGAAAATCATAATTTTACAGTAAAAATTAGTGGTTATATACAATTTTTAAAAAATTAGCTCAGTTTTTGTAATACATAACATAATAGTTTCTAAATTGTATGTAAATTATGGCAAAGCTGCTCCACTAATTTTAAAGTTCATATGATGGTTTAGCAGCTCACAAAAATTTGAGCTTCCTAGATGCAACGGTTTTGGATAGAATGGTACTTACATGTAGACAATTATGTCATGGAAAAATGGAAAAAACTAAAACACCATAATAGAGCGTGGCAGGTGCAACATGTTAGTTAAATGTCGTTTTGGCAGCTATAAAATGCACAAAAATCCGTATATTATATATCAAGGGATGACGAAAAGAATAGAGATTTCAATAGTCAAAACAAAAAAAAAAAAAAAAAAAAAAAAAAAAAAAAAAAAAAAAAAAGCATCGGTTTTGTGACCTCACAAACTACATTGTGTACTTAATATTGTTGGTCCAATTGACAATTGCACGCATGCACACACGAACACACACACACACACACTTATACTCCCTTGCTCATATGAATTAAGAGAGAATGGGGAGATTTTATTAAAAATAAAGTATTTTCCAGCCCACAATCGAACCCGGAACCTCTTAATTTGAATATTATCATGCTAACCACTGGAACACAGAGGTATTCTCGTTATTCTGTCTCTTGGCTATTCAAAAAGAAGGCAAATTCAAAACCATCACATAAAGACCACCATTGAAAAGATTTTATATTGTTTTAGCTTATTGTATTGTCCTTATACAAGTATATTCAACGAAATTTGTAATGAAGATTTGTCTATATTAATTCAAAATAGAATATTAAATTTTTGCAAGTATAGTGAGTAGAGAAAGTCATGTGAGTGCCACATATCGTGCACTTACTTATCTAGCACGTATTTACAGTAGGTAGAGATAGAAGTTTGTAGGTGCTGCATTCCATCCAAAAATTCTACACTTGGGTTTCAACAAAAATGCATACTTGTTTTGACACTTCCGAATCCATAAAAGACAGCGTTTTTAAAAACTGGTCTGTGTGTCTATGAACAACATAATTCAAGTCGGTTACATACCAGACTTGGTATTTAAGTTCATCATATTCCAAAAATGCGGCACGATTATTTTCAACAAAATCCCCTACCACAAATTACCCTTTACGTGGAAAATCTTCAGATAATTTTGATTTTCTCAAAGGCTGTCCAATTTTCATGAAGGTGCTATATTTTAAATATATTTTCATGACTGATAAAATAATATCTTGCATTTCCTGGGAGTAAGTCCTCGTTGTGAATGATTTTTATATAAGTAGTAAGCCATAAGAGATGGACAGAATCTTACTCTACAAAAAATGTTGATTTCGTTAAGCCACACAATTAATATTAAAATATTTCATAAAACTAGCCATTTCCGTTGTTATTGCTTTCAGTTTTAAAATAATTATACTTTTCTCAAACGATCTTTCAACAGCCACATTATGAATTTTAAATATGTTTAGATAGTTTCGCATTTTAGGAAGTTACTATTTTTAAAACATTTGCATTTCTTTGCCATAACATTTGCAATGTTTGACAAATATCCAGTACGTTAATAATTTAGCTCCATTGAACATAACACAGAATAAATATAAGTTAACACATGAATTTCTTAGTTTGATGTTACAAACGCAAAACTAATACATTTTTAATTTCAGTCCGAAATTTATCCTCACTTCTAATTTATATCAGTTGAGGGCAGCATACTATTTTAACATGTCTTATTAATTCAGCAATTATATTCCTAGTTGTAGTATTTTCACATAGATTTGCCTTTAAATAGTTTGCCTTTACTGTGCTGATAAAAAACCATCTTTGAAAAATGTATGGACGCTAAGATGTCCATGACACCGTACGAGGCTCGCATTCAAGATGTCTAACGTTCAAATACCGCCAGGATCTTCTTCCCTTACTGATGTTTTTCCCAGATTTTCCTCAGTTCTTAAACTGGCAAATGCCAAGGAGGTACCCTAAACACCTGGAGGTTTTGTTCCAAAAACTCCTTTCTCAAATATAATTTCCTTACAGTCCGTGGTGTTATATGCAGTAAACACGAGCTAACACTATTGCTACACTGAAACTAAAGTATAAATAACGATATGAACAATATATGGTTAGGAAAAGAGCATATGAGGCTGGATTTTGGGAAAGTTACAACTTAAGATATGAACTCTCTGGTAAAGTATGGTAAAAATAATATGATGGTTTAAAGTTATAGGGGAAATAATACGATTTCTGTCGTATATGTGTGAAGAAAGAATAGGCAATAGCTGCTTCGTCCAAATACAATGGAGAGAAGTACTAATTCAAAGAAATTACTTATGAGAGCAGAAAGCTCCCGGTTCCATTTTCAGGTTAATAGTCTAGATCACTCGTGCACAACCCGTGGCCAAGGGCTGCACGCGACCCGCTCAAATATAAATTGCGGCCCGTTTAAGATAAATTTAAAACGACTGAATATTGAATATGCTTTGGTTTCAAAACATCCATTTACGAACTATAACCGTACTAAACGGGTCCGTACCACTGCTGTGTTGATCGGAAGTCAGTGCAACTTGGATCAAACCGACCGTGGTCACAATATTCACGGCATTAATTCTGAAATATGATTTGACGAATGAACTGGCGCGATGCAAAGAGTCGAACGTATCTTCTTCCAGTTTGTAGTGTTCTTAGATTCGGTTGTTTGGATTTAGATGCACTTTGTTGTATTAAATAAGTACTTGAGGTGAAAGAGGCAATTTAGTGGTCATGACAGCAAATAAAAGGCGGGAGATTATGGAGGAAAATCGATGCTTTCAGGAGAGCTGGACAGATTTATATTATTCATGTGCACATTGAGGCAAAGCAATATGTTGTAAGAAAGTATTAGTACTTAAAGAGTATAGCATTAAAAGGCATTAGGAGACTAAAACAAATGCGATCAATTTATTGGACAAATGAGAAAAGACAAAGTGTATTATTTAAAGAGAACCCTAACCTCTCAACAAATTCTTTTCAAGTAAGTTAATGATGATTCAGAAGGCAAGTTATGTTGTTTTCCAGAATTGGCGAAAGAATGTTTGGACCGGGCTGCAGACATATTATTATTTCTTGGTAAAAATTTAAAAACTAATGCAGTGTCAAGCTTCTCATTAAAGTGAATAACATTTGTGACTTGTTTTGTTATGACCAGTAATTAAACTAATTGGCATGCCAAAAAGGACTATTATTACTATCGATGCATTAAATATTAGACCATGAAATTAAATAAAGTGAAGTAAGCTATAATTAGGCGTACAGTGGATAGTTGGGTGATGAATCGCTGCGGCTCTCTGTTAACTGTTTTACGAGTACATTAGAATGGTTCTTGGCCTAAATAAGGTTGTGCACCTCTGGTCTAGGTCATATTATTCAGAGGTAAAAGAAAATGGATTTAGTCTTTAACTTAAATCTGTAAACGTGGTTTATAAACTATTACTGTCATTATTATTGTTATTATTATAGTTTATTATTGTTGCTTTTTGTTACAGTAGAAAATCTAAAACGAAGAAGTATCACAGTGCATGGCATGGGACATAATTGGGTGACCTCCAAGCCATGTAAATTTGCAACAACCTTAGTGCAAATAAACAAATGCTATCAAAATCAGGTGTGAGTTAAAACAAAACATGCTTACTAATAATAATGTTGGTCTGGGTGGCTCAGTTGGTTAGACGCTGGCCTACTGATCTCAAGGTCGCGGGTTCAAATCCGGCCCAGACCGATGGTTTTTAAGTGTGCTTAAAAACGACAGCTCCATGTCAGTAGATTTACTGGCATGTTAAAGAACTCCTGCGGGACAAAATTCCGGCACACCGGCGACGCTGATATGATCCTGGCAATTGACAGCGTCGTTAAAGAAAAAAAAATAATTTTAATGCTTACTAAAACGACTAAAACGTTGCAGATGATTCATAAATAAACGCTGCGAAACTTTTAAAATCTTGTGTTTCGCAGGAAGTGGCTGCAGTCTCTTGTGTGAGGTATCTGTCTCCATGACTACATTACCGTTATCTAATAGCTTTAGAAGAATAAAACGGAGAATAGAACCGAGGTATATTCTATTTAGCATGAGTAAGCGGTGGTAAAAATTGACAATATTCTACATCACTTGATTGTTTAGAACCAATTTTGGATTTGTTCGCCCTATTTAAGAAAATAGCTCAACATTAATAAAAAATTAGGAATAATATTCCTATAAGGGGAAATAATCTGAAACTCTGAAATTAAAAAAAAAAAACGTTTCTCTCTTTAGTTAAAACCAATTAAGGGGAATGGGCATCGCATCAGTGATCTCCTGACTACACGAAAGATAGACTTCCCATAAGCAATTTCCAGGGTATCCATTATTAATGGTTCAAGGTTTTGAATATTTTTATCGTTCATTTAAAGTCCTATAAATATTCAATTGTTTATCGCGATTGCATGTAATGAGTAGTATAAGTTTAAGATCAACTTACAGTTTAGTAGAGGACCTGCCAAGGGTCCCCAGTTCCATTCCCGGCGGGAAGGGCGGGAATTTTTCTTCCATTAGGGTTATCCCCCGACATCCGTAGAGTCTGGAAGAATGAATGGGAGTGTGAGTGTGTGTGTGTGTGTGTGTGTGTGTGTGTGTGTGTGTGTGTGTGTGTGTGTGTGTGTGTGTGTGTGTGTGTGTGTGTGTGAATTTAGGTAAAAAAAAACAAAGTAATACAAACCCAGCGTTCAGTACCACCGTTAAGCAGTTAACGCCATTACAATTGTACCAAGAGGGTTAAAGCTGTCAATATGACTTCTTCTTTGCTTGATTACCCTCCCCTTATGTAGAACTTACACCCCCTAGGACTTAGAACGGTCAGACGCCTGTCGGGAAGCAGTGCTACCTATGGACCGGATAGAGTGAAGACCTGGAAGCGGGTGGCCAGCCAAGCACCAGGTATGAGAGTGAGGAAGAGGATGATAAGAAATGCAGGCGAAATCGATGAATGGAAAGGTGATGATTGAGCAATTAGTGGAATGAGTGGCAGGCGAAACCGGAGATTTCGGAGAAAACCCTCCAGACGCCGCTTCGTCCATCACAAATATCACATGCGGGTCCCTGTGATCGAACCTGGGCCGCCTAGGAGGTAGGCGAACGATCTAACCACTCGGCCACGACGCCGCCGCCAATATGACCTTCGATGTTATATAAATGGAACATTAAGGGGAAAAAACATGTAACATCCAGTTCTTAAACATTTGATTATCGCATTCCCCTTGTATCTTTAATTGCAGCTATTTCTGCAAACGTTTATGTCGACTAACATGAAAAAAATATAAAAATAAACTTTAGTAAGACTATTTTTATCTACTAATAAATCTTATAGGGTAGAGAAAGACATGTGAATATAGCACTCAGATTTTTACTTTCTCTACTGGTAAGTTGGGGAAGTATTGTATTCCACCCAAAAATTCGATGTCGAGATTTCACCGGAAATATATGTTTTGAGACCTCCTGAATCCAAAAAAAAGCATTTTTAGAAAAAGGTCCATGTGTGTGTCAGTCTGTCAGTCTGTCAGTCTGTGGACAGCTCAAAAACGAAAAGTCGGTTAAAAACCAAAGTTGGTATTTAAGTTTAATGTCTTTCAAGGATGCGACACGAAGATTTTGAAGAAAATATCCCCACCCTAAACTACCCTTTACATGGAAAATTTATCGAAAATTTTTATTTTCTTGAAAATAGCTCTAACGATTTTGATTAACATGTCATGTTTAAGATATTCTTATCACAAATGAAATGTATATCTTGAATTTTCTGGCTATAGCCCCTGTAGTATTTACTCTGGACGACTTTTGCATAACTGGTAAACCGTTAGAGATAGACCAAATCATACTATACAAAAAATGTAGATCTTGCTAAAATACACAATTTATGTCTCAATAAATTTTCTTGTAGGGTGAACCATTTCGGAGATATTCCTTGTTATGTGTGTGAGTTTCAGAAAACTTAGAACTTTCGTGAAATGGATCATCGTTGTTCATTTTTTATATGTTAAGTGTGCAAAGACAACAGAATCTCAAACATTTGACTATCGCACAAAGCCTATTGTATTCTAACATTCCCCTTGCACCTACAAGGAAATAAGGAATAAGTTGTACAAATGTTAAGAAGAAGATATAGGAATAAGGGTTTGTAAGGATGGTTAGTACAAGAGTAGAGAAAGTCATGTGAGTGCAACACATCAGATTTTTCTCTGTAGAATTCCCAACACTGGCATAAACGCAATCTTCCTGAGAGTTCTGTGTGGTTGAGAGATGGTTATAATAAGCTTCTGAAAAATAACAACTTTCGTTTATGATTTAACAGGTCAAACATTAATCATGAAATCTCTAGTGCTGCTTTATTCCCACAAAACCTGTGCTAAAGAACATTGTGGCAAAGTCCAGAAAATATCTGGCCCGATTTACTCACGTACCTACCTTGCGATGTGAAGTTTGCTCTCGCGTGAACAGCCTCAAAAATGACGAGCGAGGGTGGTGCCGCCGCCGACTTGCAAATAATAAAGCTATTTAGCTTAACAGGGCAGGCGAGAGGGTTAGAGGTGGCATAGCACTGGCACACAATCTTCTCAAGAAGGGCGGCATTAGTGGGGTTTGTTAACACTCCGATTCCCACTGTCTTAACGGTAATGGGGGGGCTCCATTTCTGTGACGCGACTTCATCTGTCTAAATTGAAAAGGATCATCACCCATCTGTAGGTAGCTCGAGCAGAGCGTTCGCTTTCTCACAACCACTTCAATGGACTTGTACTTATTCCAAAAGCTAAGCATACTTGTTCGTTTTTAATCGTGCCTCTGCCACTACAGACGTCCACAAATGAAAAATTCAAAATATTATTGGTGTAAGCTTAATAGCCTATTAGTTAATAATAACAAAACTGCTGATGTTGCTTTTAAAATTAATTCAGCCGATCCTGGCTCTCTTGAACCTGTGAAGTTTTTGGACATTAATCTTGAATCTTGTTTGGGTTGGCGCACTCATATTGAGAATGTTGCTGGAAAATTAAGCAGAGAACTTTTCCTATTACGAATTTTAAAGAAATATTTATCCTTGAACTCTCTAAAAACTTTGTATTTTGGATGCATTAATAGCCATTTGAGTTATGGCATTTTACTTTGGGGAAACCATGCTTCATCCAATAAAATTTTTGTACTTCAAAAGAGAGCTATTCGACTCGTGTGAAACATCGTCTAGGACACACAAGTGTTATAACGTTGTAGTTGGAGTTACAAAGTTACATTATATTTAAATATCGTCGGCAGTTCTCTACCAATCTGGAAATTTGCAAATAAAGTGATATGTTGGTTAATTCTTCGTTTGGTTCCAATCCTATCATAACTCACGCATACCCTGAAGATTAGGACCTCTTGCTAGAGCTAGTCCGGACACCAAACACGAGATCTTATAGGTCTTAAAGGCGACGTCTTCGACGGGGAGGAACGTTTGCGTCAATTTATATACGTTGTGTTCTTCAGTCCATAATTACTCCACAAGAAATAGTTCTAATATTTATATTGCCAAATGCAAATACAGCAAAGTTCAACATTCATTTGAAATTACATATTTAAATCTATTTAATAGTCTTCCTAACAATGTCAAAGCTCTGCCATTAGTGTCATTTAAAAGAAAAGTTAAATTTACATTGCTCTCAAATCCAGTTTTATAGCAGTAACATGTTTTTGTAATGTTTTAATGTTATTTTTATGTATGTTTTCTTGACGTTGCTATACAACCTATGTATTGTTTTGGCAAATAAACCATATCTATCTGTATCCTAGACTCCAATTGCTAAGGAACAAATATTTTGAAGAATAAACATATATAAACATCTGGTTCACGCACAGGACTGTCACTCTGAACGCCTGTGTTCTGCAATCACAACATCAAGGCAGATTTCATGACACTCGTATACGGGTATTTATCTACTTCAACACAACTTTTGTTACGACATAACACTAGTGATTGGTACGGTTTTACAACTGAAATTAAGAGAAATTAGCAGCCAGAAGACATAGCACTAATAACATTGGAGGTAATTTGGCAGTATAACCAGCAGAACAACGTTTGCGAGGAAGTTTACAGAACTCGGGTTACATTTGTGGAATGTTTCTCCTCTCTTCTTCATGCCCCTAAGGACGAGAGCTTTTGGACAGACAGTAGGATTTTTACTAACACACCGAAAACGGTTTTATTACCGGTTTTCAGAAAATGTTTAACGTAAATTGCACCGAAAGAGAAGTGTTCGGGAGAGGATGTTGGAGGTAAAAATAGTAACAGGTAAAAAGAGGGAGAAGGATGAATGATAAAGGGGAAACATAAGAGGATTAGATGAAGAAGCAGACAAAATGAGAGCGGAGGAATAAGTGAGAAAGTGGTGGTGAGAATGACGGGGGTGCTCTCCGTATTTAAGTCAATACCGTTAGTAGAGCGGTAGGTTCTGGCAGTAAATATAAGTTCGAGCTTGGTACAATAGCTTTTGGTTCCATTACTGTGCAAACTGACGCCATAAGGTTCAGTGTAACTAGATCCCTATTTCTTGTAGACCTTCCACCATCTCCAGGGCGGATGTCGGTACAACATAAACGCCCTTCACACACATACATATAGTAATAGGAATTCATGTGTGAACTGGCTCGGAAAGCTACATACATACATCAAGCGGCGCGTAATGCCGAGTCTGCGGAATATTCATGTCGGGCAAGGATTCTCCACTGTAGGGCGACGTCACTCAAGTCCTTGGTATCCGTTGTTGTTTGGCGAACCAATTATCACACCGCTCCCATTGTTATGTCACTCAGAGTCGAATATTGTAGCAAGAAGAACGGAAGTGGAAAACCATTTGTTCGCTGGTTCTTTCTTGTTGCCCAGATGCAGCA
This sequence comes from Tenodera sinensis, assembly GCA_030765045.1. Classification (NCBI taxonomy): domain Eukaryota; kingdom Metazoa; phylum Arthropoda; class Insecta; order Mantodea; family Mantidae; genus Tenodera; species Tenodera sinensis. Next base: position 157,383,009 of record CM060967.1, on the reverse strand, counting down.
AGCGGACCGAGAGATGGAGGGGTGGGAACAAGGGGAAGTATAGAAAATAACCCAACTAGGACACTCATTAAATTCAGTGTTATATTCACTGCATAGCCTTGTGCTTTTATTCACTATAAAATAATTCCTCAACGCACTAATGAAACCATTAGAAAGACTCTTAGTAATTAAGATTTCAAATTCTTTTGCTCTTTCGCGTTTGCAAATATTCATTTGTTTTCACAGCGTAAAAATAGTTATAAACGAGAAATGCCATGTCGGACAATATTTCCACAGGTGAAATAACCTAAAACGTGTTCTCATTTTGATGATGTGTTTTCTGGTGAGTTAATAATGAACGAACAATAAAATTAAGATCAAAGCATTTCTCCGTCTCGCTCAATCTTGCTGTCACCACCTTGTGTTGATTATTATTTGTATATTGTTTGTATTATCCCACAATAATCGAGAGAGGTGGCACAGGTGGTAACGCATATGACTCGCACTCGGGAGGTCGAAGGTTCGAATCCAGTGGCCGACCTTTCTGACAGATGGGCTTTTTCGGAGATTTCCCTGGGTCAGTAGGCGAATGCTGAGAAGTTTAACCTTCTATTGCATAGTGTTCCCTTCAGTAAACAAACATGTTAGGTTATGTTTATAGAATATTTTAATAGTAATTTGGTTAACTTTGCTTCCTGCTAGCTATTTTCATTAAAATGAAAGTATTTGTAATCACTCGGCGATGGCCAAGTGGTTAGACCGTCCGCCTATCATCGAGGTGGCCCGAATTCGATTCCAGAGACCCGCATGTGGTATTCGTGATGGATGAAGCGGTGTCTGGGCGGTTTTCTCGAGTTTTCCGGTCCCCCCCCCCCCCCCCCACTCATTCTAGCAACTGCTCCATAGCCACCTTTCTTGCATTTCAAATCATCCTCTTCCTCACTCTCATACCTAGTACTGGGCTGAACACCGGCTTCCAGGTCTTCATTCTTTCCGGCCCATAGATTCGTCTGCTTCCCAACAGGCATCTGACCCCAGGCACTGGCTTATAAGTCCTAGGGGAATTTAAGTCCTCTACACACGGAGGGTAATCTCATAAAGAAAAAGATCTATGGATTCAGAAGCCAGAACGCTTAACACTCGACCATAGATAATTTCTTCTAAATAAGTGATTTTGCTAATGATTCTATTAAGAAACACCTCACTTATGATTGAAGTACTAGATTCGGTGAAAGCAATGTTTCTTGGAGTTTGAGTCTGACGAATAAGGGGCTATGTATATATAAGTAAGCCTCTTCAGATATTTCTCGTAAAGTGTCCCCAGAAGTGTTCTTTTGTTGCCACCTTTCACATTGTTACGTTTTCCATAACAAACAAAAATTAAATTCATATCAAATTGTACCAAATTAATTTTGCCTCCGTAGTCGTGTGGTGAACAATTTCATGTCTGAAACCAGTCTTTTTTTAACCCCCACAGGGAAATTCTAATTTCCTTAGATTCATTACCATTACCAGATTCTGGCAGTTTCTATATAAGTATATTTTTAAAAAATTTCAATGGGCATTCTCTGCTCACCCTTGTAAAAATTACTCTTAAAAACGTTTATTCTCCTATCTGCCTCGTGTTAATTGAGATAAGCTTTATCCAAATTGGTTTTATTTCACATTTTCTTATAGGTACAATGGGAATAGGAGGGTACAGCAGGCTTGAGCGATAGTAACACCTTTAAGAGCTGGTCGCTGTGTCATGGCTTTGGCATTCAATTTTGTATCTGCATGGCAGGACATAAAACATGGATAACTTTCTATTTGAGGAATGTAGAAATATTTGAAAATTCAAATCATAACAAGGAATATATAGAAAATAGTTGTTTAGTTATTAGACACAACTGGTGTGCTTTAACGCGATCTATATCTCTTACGATTTATCAATTATGCAAAAGTTATTGAGAATGAAGAGACTTCGGAGGCTATTCCCAGAAAATTTAAGATATATACTTCATTTGTCATTATAATATTTTAATTGTGTTTCAAATCAAAATTTAAAGTCGTTTAGAAAAAGCAAAATTTTAGAAACATTTTCCATCTAAAGTGTAGTTTGAAGTGGGGGAATATTCTTGAAAATCTTCGTCTCGCATCCTTGGAAGATGATGAATTGAAATAAAAGTTTGGTATTCAACCGACTTTTCGTTTTTGAGTTGTTGACGCCACAGGACAGTTCTCTAAAAATCCTTTTATGGGACCTGAAAAAGTGTATTTCCTGCTGCATATTGGTATCGAATGTTTGGGTGGAATACAATTTATTCTTTACTTACTATATAGGTGGTAGAGAAAGTAAAAGTGAAAGTTAACCACTTTTAAAATCCCCAAGCTCAATCAGCTCAAATCAAAGCTCCTATGTAAATGAAATCAAATTAAAAACTTGTTTTGTATGGAAAAAATGTCAACATGGTACAAGCTGTAAGAGTGTAAAGTTTCAAATTGCAGAGTGTAACTCCACTATTCGAATTCAAAATATCCGTGACATCAACAATTACTCGGAACCGTTTTAGCGTCCTTAGAATTTGAATTATTAAAACAAAAGATTAGCCATCAACAAAACTTAAATTTTACTGGGTAGATTGAAAACTTCTTTATTTAAAGAAGTAAAACTTCTTATTTTCTTTTTATGTCTTAAGACAGAGTAAGCATAGCATTGGCCTTAAACTTCGATTCTAGACATTTAAATTTAAATATACATTTTTAAGATACTCTGAATCCAAAAAGTTAGTTCATACAGATAATTTTTTACTCAAATCGTGTAGTTTTGATGTAATTCCGATATATCACATATTTTTATCTAATATGGTAATTCCTGTACCATAAAGAAAGTAAAAGTATCTACCTAAGCATTAAAATGTATAACAAAAGTGGCGTGTGTTGAATAATATATATATAAATATTTCACTTACAATATAAATATTCCTGTTCCGGAAAAACAGGCCTGTTACGCGGACTTCGCAACTAGGGATTGCTACTTTTCAATATGCTCCTCAATTGGCCTCTCAGGTACCTAACGAGGCTGAGTTCACTCCGAATATTGTCTTCCAGTAGGAGAAAATTCCGGGAATCGAACCTGATAAATAGCAACGGTACTACCGCTCAGGAGACGGCCTGTATCAGCAGTATTAGCGGAAAAGTAGAAAAAGAATCTGTCTATTTTTTCAAAAAGTATCTATTTACCAGTAGAACAAATAAAAAAAGTAAAACCTAAGTTTTAGTACACTTTGGTCATAAAAGTCGAATGTTGCATTAGTACCATTTTATCCGTCCTTTTTTAACGTATAAGAGATGGAAAAGGAGTAAATTAAATAAATTTAATATCAACGTACAACGTCACTGTTTAATTTCACTGAATGAGACACAAAAAAATTGAACCCAAACTAATAACAAACATTATTTTAATATGTAAAATAAATCCATTTTCCCCCTTAGAGCGACATCCTTTCAACAAAGCAGAATAGCTTTACTTCACACAGCAGGTAGCGTTTACCAGCTTCTATTGCATTACAGTTGTGTCCCACATTTCATAATGTGCATAACGAATGTTGTGTAAATATACATAATGATTATAGAAGAAACTTCGAGGCTGAGTCGCTGTGGTCTGTAAATAATAATGGTTTTAATGCAGCAAATAAGTGCCTACTAGTATCCACAATTCTGAAAATGGTGCACTTTCATTGTTTCGTCAAAAATAACTTGAAGACTGTGCTGTTGTGCAGTGCAAATGGAATACCATCGACACAGTACAATCCAAGAGAATAAAAAACTTAAGTACGCATGACAATTCTTTTGAGAGAAAGTAAATATGAAGCATATCGGTGGCACGTAAATTGCGATTTAAAATCTGTTGTTCTGTTATTTGGCCTAGAAAGAGGATTTAGGAAACCTTGTTGCCTCTCATGTTTACAAAACATTACTATGAGAAGCAGAATGGCCTAATAGGGCTCTACTCTTACTATTCTTACAATCGCACCTCCTCCTTTCGGGTCCGCCAACCTAAATATTTTCTTATGTTTCTGAACATCTGAAGTGTTCATACGCAGTAAAAAACAATAAGCGGGCAGACAAAAGATTTGACGAATATTCTAGTGAGGATATTCATATTTTAATTGAAGAGGCGAAGTCAAACAACTGCAATTTTAAATACAGCAGACCAACATTTAATAAATAGCCCACTAATGAAATTAATTAATGATTTAATTCCTCATTTCCCTAGATTAAACACCGAAATTATTGTTGTTCTTACATCCTACTGAACTAGTTATACTGCTAACGGCGAAAATAAATCTTCATTAAAATGTATGAATGTTACTGCAGTTGTTTGCTATTAAATCACTATTAATATAAAATAAATGAATTATGAATTATTTCGCGGTAAAATCTTCACATGGAATTTTTTGGTGGAATACAATACTTCCTCTACTTACCAGTAGATAATGAAAAAAGTGGACTAAGGAAAAGCAAAGATTCCCAAAGATTATATCATACATCGAGAGGAAGAAGAGATCGAAGAATATGATGATGATGATGATGCTGACGGTGATGATGATGATGATGATGATGATGATGATGATGATGATGATGATGATGATGATGATGATGTGAAGATCATTATTTCTGGAACCAGTTACCATCTATGAATAACGAAGTTTAAACATTAACTTATACCAAGTACGTCAGCAATTCTGTCGTCCTCCGTAGTGTTGAGGTAACATGCTTTCCTCTGGTTCCCAAAATACTTGTTGACCAAGTAGATGAGCGCCCTTATTCCAATAAAACCTGGTTCCTAAAGTCGTGGTTCAAACCTGGCGGAGGGCAATGGATTTTTTAGGGCGTAAAGGTTAATAACATGGCTAAGCCGGTGGTCCCGTGTCGTAGAAAGAGACCTTAGAGCAAAACTAACCGATCTTTCATGTACAATGTAGAACGGTACCCTGACAACTATAACAGTTAAATAACGTTCACAAATAAAAACTCAATTTTTACTTTCTCTGGTAAGTAGAAGGAAGTATTGTATTCTACCCAAAAATTCTATGTTGAGATTTCACCGGAAATATATGTTTTGAGGCCCCCTGAATCCAAAAAGCGTTTTTAGAAAATGGTCCAAAATGTGTGTGTGTCTATGTATCTATCAGACTATGGACAGCATAACTCAAAAACGAAAAGTCGGTTAAAAACCAAAGTTGGTATTTAAGTTTAGGTTTTTGCTGCTTTACCAGTTATACAAAATTATTTCAGAATAAAGGGGACTTCACAATCTATTAATGATATGTATTTTATTTGTCATGCAAATATCCAAGATATTTGACATTTTAGTCATTCTACGTTAAATAAAACAACGAAAAATGTCTATCTAAAGGTAATTGAATTAGAGAACTTCTTTTTCGAAAATCCTCATGATGTCCTTGGAAAATAATGAACCTAAATATCAATTTTGGTACTCAACTGGCACTTTGCTTTTGAGTTATGCTGTTCGCAGACACACAAAAGACACACACGGCCTCAAAACACGTATCTGCAAATAAATATATATTTTGGACGGGATACCACACTTCCTCTGCCTACCTACTAGATACATAAGAGAGAAAAATAGATGTACCTTTAAAATAGAACAATAGAAACGCCACTGATTTTATATTATACCTTATTCTGAAATATTATAGAACTAAAGTGTAAGTGAAAATGAATGATGCCAAATAACAAGCGAATCTACGTCTCAAGAGTCTTCATCTACAATACAAGTAGTCATCATTCGAATTGATATTTACCTTAGACCAAGAAACAGTCCGGCAAGCATATCGAAACCATCTGCAACAAACGCAAACAAGCATTTAGAATATCTACACATCTACCAGGAATATATGAACTATCAGTTGATTCACAACATTATAGAAACAACAGTTAAGAATGTGAATATTTTTGTTCGTCTCATAAATCAGAACTTCAGTCTAACTCTCAAATTGTTTATGTCCATGCGCAAAAGCGTGCATCTTTGCTTCAACCTAATAATTTTATATAAATCTTCATCCACATAATCATTTTTTTCAGGTTTCAGAATAAAAGTAAACTAACATTAGAACAGCATTAATAATTTACAATAACACTAAAACATTACATAATATTTATTTTATAGATTATGCTTGAATAAGTTCTCTATTTTTACTTTCTCTGTTATTTCCTATTGTAAGTAGGGAAAGTTTTTCATCCAAAAATCAATAGAGAGACTTGGTCAGAAATTCATCGTATGTCCAATATAAGCACTAAAACAACCCAAAAATAATTTAAGGTTTAATAAGATGCAATAAAGTGTGCAACTCCGGGAATGAGGCTCACTGATCATCGGCATAGTCAATCATTACATTACAAAAATTCTGACCAGGAGGTGAATCTATAGATTCAATAATTCATTGACTGTATCAAAACATATTTTGCTTCTAATGATCCTAAAAATTAAACAAAAAAAAAACAACATATTCCCTCACAATTTCAACGCATAGTATATTGTAGATTCAAATACATAACTGGGTATTTCTTCTAGCTAGCAAAATAAAAAATAATGAAAAAATAACATCGGTTGAAAAAATCTTGGCTGCATTTTCAACTCAAAAATGATCGGCTATATAATGTTAAAATGACACTTTTGGAGGCGATTTATCAGAACTACGTTTAATTTTTTGCCAATTTTAATAAATTTTTGAAATGTGTAGATGAATGTTGTTAAAAGTCTTGTGTAGAGATTTATATATCCATACATACAGGCTTTTTTTCCTCTAAACGTTGAATATTTTATGAGCCCTTCCATCTAAACTGCCCTTTAGTTTGATCCGATTTTCATCAAATTTGGAATGTATAGACAAATTTCTACAAACGTCTTTTCCTGTTGGGCATTGTGTCATACTTAGAGATGAACAGACGAATAGGTGACGAAAGCATTATGTAGAGATAACTGTGACATTTAAAGAGACGTAATGGAAAGGTACGTAGTAGAGAAAGCAATAAATGATACTAGGTAAAGAAAGTAATGTGAATGTAACATTTATTTTACATTTTCCCCAGTAGAACGTAACGACCACACAATATAAATCCTTTGTAATTTATGGTTTATTACTTGTGAAATTACTATTTAACATTGGTTTACTTTCGTATTAGTAATTATTGTTGCAGCCTAATAGACAATTAAATTTGTCAGCTTGAATTGAAATCTTCCAATGCTTCCAAATATTTTCCCTGCAACTAAATGAGGCTTGCGGTCTTTCTCTTTAAATTAGTAGGAGAGTTTTCCTCTTCTTTTTATTCCAAAGCTTTTATTTAATTTGCACGAAATGTTGAAGAGCATTTGCATTGAAAATGGGTGTGTATCCAGATGAGATGGCCTGCAATGCGCTTCCTAGCTTTTGAACATTTCCGCATGAGCAATTATCCGAAAGATTGGTCTTAGAAACGTACTCTCTCACCCTCAACGGGGTGCCAAGTTCGGAGGCAGAGCACTCCGATCAAGATAGGCTGAGGTCAGGGCTAAGGGGTGCAGTCGTATTTGTCACCCCCCCCCCCGCCCCAGGAACAACCCTTTGGCAGCCAATTCACAAGTGCACAGGGGAGTGCAGCTATGAGGTTTGTCTTGGTCAGTATAGGAAGTGCTCCATATCATAATTTAAGAAAATTAATTGGCGCACAAAGGTATTTCTATGGATGTGTAGTGCATAAAATAAACATATATTTTTGTGCTCAAACAAAATAAGTGTTAATACTAACTTTGCAATAAACTTGAAGACGAGTTTGTTTTATAATTGGTTTCACCTTCTCAAACACGAACTAATGTTCCTAATATATGTCATATCACTTTATAAGGAATGCAGAAAATTCGAGTACTCAACTATTCACAACTAGATACCTGAAATAAAACAGTATCTTAGCAATGGCAACACCAAGATGGGTGGAACGACATTTTCGTCATTAAATGAAGCGCAGTGGAACATTAAAAAAACCTGGTTTTTGAAATGCCTCATTAACAGTAGCATTATTGCTTCAAGTACTGATTTCATCGAGTGTAGGAATGCATTGATGTTAAAGAAAAATATTTTGAGAAACAAAAAAGCATTTAAATGTTTTAAAACTAATTCTCGTTTGGTTCTCTGAAGTTCCAGTGTTGCCTTCGGATGAACATAGAATACTTTTACGTCGCAGGTTCCGTTTTCATTACGTACTCTAATTTTTTATTTTTATTTAAATGGTTTTGGTAAACTGTTTATACCTCAAGTCCTTAGCTAATCCACTGCACCTTATTACGGCGTTTTAGTTACAGTTTTCTATTGAAAACTCTTCTCGTTTCTGGTCTGTCTTAAGGATGATTAAAAGAAATTTGTTCCCAAAAGCAGAACGGGACAAAATATAAATATAAAAGCGCTAAAAGAATAGAATAAATCTTTTGAGGAACACTACCTCATGGAAAAAAATACTCGCAGCTTAAATGCGTGCATCTAAAAGGAACAAATTTCGGTACCTAAACGATTAGAATAGATTGGTGTTTAAAACTGTAAGAGTCACTCAGTCATTTAAAGAGCTATAAAACGGGATATGCATTTTGCTTTGTAACATTGTACATTCTTATAACGAGAGATTCACTTCAAAGATAAGCATTTTTATAATTTATAACAAAGTGTTCTTTTAGTATCAGATACATACATATTATCCGGAAGGGATTGTACACGCTGTTCTGCTCTTGCAAGCCCGTGCATATTATCATCAAACTGACAGACACACGTCAGTCAAACATTACTTGCATTCATTTTCTCTCATCTTCATTAACATGATGGTTAAGGTAGGAACACCTTGCAAGGTACAGGCACTAAACAAACCAAGAAAAAAATAGAGCTGACGAAATGTTTATGCGTAAAAAATAATTCTTCCGCGGCAGTCCCATTACATTCGGAGATTTGTAAAGGAGTAGATTGTAGAGTCAGAAAAAATACCTTTTTTGTCTCCTTTTCAAAGCTTTAAAACGTGCCAGAACTCGTCAGAGATCCCCTTCCCATCCACTACTGAAATAATAATACTAAAAAGGAACTCCTATTCAATTGACTGTAGTCCAAAATATTGTTTTTAAAAAGGATTACAGGGTAGAGCGCGTACTGGTAGCGCAACTGCTGTAGTTATTCTTCTTCTTCTTTTGCTTGTTGCCTGGAGAGAGTTGTGGCGTTGCCCCGCTCTAGTCCTGCCCCGTAATTACTTTGCACATTAAAAGTCACACAGTCGAAGGGACAAGAAAATTCTTCTCACTGCTAAACATTGCACGGGTTCAGTTCAGGGGAGTAACGAAGACAATCTCCCTTCCATTTCTCACCCCATCCCTCCAGCGCATCTAGAAATACCTTAATTAAAGGACGAAACATACACCGGCATTCCAAAGAAAAAAAAATCATCCACAATAAAGCAAGAATTGCGACGTAGAAATGTATTTAAATTTGAGAAGTTTGCCCAAAGTTTCTCGACACATACTGGCACTAACAGCAGAATCCATATTAGGCAACGCTGCGTCAAACGTTCGAGAATGCTCTGAAAGTAAAGATAATATGTTCATTTTTCTCTTTCTTTTAGAGTAAAACAGACATCCTTAGGCCACTCATCAGAGAGAAATATTACATGATGATGACGGCGAGACAAACGGAATAAAATACATTCAAAACCATGAACGTAAGCGGAAATTTATATAAGCCCCGATACTGAAGTTCTCCCAACATCTTTCATTTAAACATCAGAGATAGAGAATAAATAAGCACACTACCTAGATATATTACCATAATAACCTCTGGATTATCATGCTTAAGATAGCAGTGCACCAAATTCAGCTCCAAAACAGGTTTGCGAGTGAACCATACTTATGACAATGAATATTCCCATAAGAATATCCATTAGAAAGGTCAAAATTCTTCTTCCTGTGTTCTAGCTCTACAGTCCTTGATGAGCTTTGGTCTCCCGCACAATCCTCATCCACAAACCACTTTACTTTTCCAGTCCATAAGTCCAATCTTTCTTAAATCTTCTGTTACATTATCTAGCCATCTTGGTTTTGGTCTTCCTTTTTTCCTATAGAAAACAACCTTCCTTTCAATATTCTTTTTGGACTTCCATCTTCTCTCATTCTCTCAATATGTCCTAGCCATCTTAGCATCTGCACCTTTATAAGCCTCACAATATCTTGCTTATTTATTAGTTCATCTAGCTCATAGTTGTATCTTATTCACCATTGCCCTTTATCCTTTACGGATCTAAAGATTATTCTTAATATTTTCCTTTCAAATCTTCGTAGTAGGTCCTTATCTGCGTTGTTCAGGGTCCATATTACTGCAGCATTAGTCTTATTAATGTTTTATACATCTTTAATTGTCCCTCTACTAATGAATCTATTTTAATAGTTGTAAATTAACATAATAAACTACATTCCCCCTTTAGATTCTTTCTTTTGTGTACACCTTCAAATTTTTATTATTATTGTTTACAACAGCACCTAGATGTTTAAATTTGAATACCCCTTCAAATGTTTTTCCCCAACTACTAGATTTGTAGTAAGTTGTCTTCTATGGCCATGTCCTATGTTTATCCCACGGAAATAAAAGGTATATAATTGCACTAAAAACATAATCATAGTGATAATAGTGATATGGCTAAAAACTTCCTCCTTCAATGTTCTGAATCATTTAACTTCAGGATTTTCATCTGAGAAATGATTCGTGGATCTTTCTTCCTATTATTCGATAAACTGGTATTATAGCTAACAGTCAATATAATCTGCATTTAAAAAGTGAATGTTAGTAACTTTTCAAGTGTTTATATTAGATTATCTGCAATTTTATGCCATCTTAGCATTTTAAATTATAAAAAATAAAACATGAAATAGTTCGGCATCCATAGCTGACAGGTGAGAGCGCATTTATTGTTAAGAGAGGTTAGTTTCTCTCCCTGAATTTCATTTGTTATCACCTAGCGTGTTGAACCAATAAGTAGCCACTTGTGTGAGTTCCCTACCTGGGAGAGAAGTGAGCCGGTGTTACAGACTGTGATGTAGCCTTATCGACGCAGCATAGCAAGTAATTATAATTACAAATCTTAATCACTCTATATTAAATAGTGTACAAGGTTTTTGCGTCTTCGTTGCTGAGAGAAACCAATATCAGAACAATAGTTTCATGTTCTCTCTGTAAATCGGGGTAATTTGAAATACCAGTATTACGTCATTGTTCTAGGAAATACTCATAACGCAATAAAAGTTAAAAGTTCCGCAACACCTAAATAACGTTTGAAGGCATGTAGCTGACTGACACGATTTCTGCCTAAGGAGATAATCATGTACAAAGAACTAAAAGATTATATTATCGATGCTTTCCTACTTCCGATTTAAGCGAGAGTGACTATAACTTTCTTGTTCTAAATAGTGCAACTCATACTATTTTACTTATTCGAATATCACTTCAACAGCCTTTCAATAAGGACCTACAGTCAAGAGAAAAATAAAGAAAAAGAAAAAAGTATAAAAAAGAAATAAAGATAGCTCATCCTCTAATTCTTGTTAATATTGGCAGCTTTAGCTCTGCCGTTTAAACCGAAAGTAGCAAAAGATCGTTACTATAATTTTTGAGTTTCTTGTACCTGATTATCTCCGTACACCGAGTTCAACGTTAATCAACCCATGGTTGGACCGTTATTCAGGTGGCGAGGGTCTTTAAACTAACCCTGTATACCTATTGTGTTTGTGAGCTTCAAAACTAGATTATCTATACCAAGAAATACTCTCAAAATATCCACAAAATCAGTAACTAGTTAAATCTTTGTATCATTGAGCATCTTCATCAGCTTCAGGAATTAAACATCATAATGCTTGCCCATCTTGTCTTTGGTCTACCAAAGTTCCCCTGGTTTTTATGAGTTTTGGTATGTGTTGTTTCCAATTATTTCTACCTTATTTTATTGTCTGTCAATGTAAATATATTTAATTCCCTCCTTATATCTTCACTTATTTTTTGATCTAGTGGTGCATATCCCGCGACAGATCTCAAAGATCTCATTTCTACCGCTTCAATTCTTCTTTCCTCCATTTTCGTCATAAGTCAAAACTCTGAACCCGTCTCAATCATCTTGTATCCATATACCGTGCTTCTCTAAGTCTGGTTAGGAGAAAGACAATAATAATAATAATAATAATAATAATAATAATAATAATAATAATAATAATAATAATAATAATAATAATAATAATAATAATAATAATAATAATAATAATAATAATAATAATAATAATAATAATAATAATAGAATAAAGACTATTGACATGAGTAATAATATAAATAATATAATCATTCAACAATAATAAATACAATAACAGTAGTAACAAACGAACAGATATCAATGAAACATTACCTACCCTTATGTTTGTATAAATTTTGTTACGGCAATTTACAATCTGTAATCCGTAATGTTAGATAATAGTGAATTTATTCCCTGAAAAATAAACTCCTTGTAAGTAAAGTGGAAAATATTCTAAGACTATGCCTGTCCATTATCACGGATTGCACACGATAGTTCAAGCTTGTCTTCTCTCATAAGCAGAACAAAGTTCGCTACCGTCACTGGCACGCACTGCACAGGAATTACGCCGTCGAGTTCTGCAACTCTTTTAACGCTCGAAAGGTTATCTACATACGTCAAAGATAGCTTGTGTGGGCCAAGTGGTATATTGGACATATTTTTCCTACTCTCTATTTCTCAAATATATACCCATACTTCCAATAAATGTTTATGAAATTTAATATCCCATATTTTTAATGTAAAGAAGATTATTTCATTAATTCGCTATTTATATTATCTGTTCCCAGAGATTTTTATTCATCGAATGTAACAAGATTTACATGCTCATCTACGTGCGTTGAAATTATTTATTCTTCCTCCATTTCTGACCATAAATCGGTAGTATTTCTTCTGGTATTAAATTTAATTGTAGATTATCTCTCCCTTATCTATGCTAAAATCGCGGTACTATGCCCGAAATGGTGGTCCAGGCACTCGAACCTAAAGGAACGAACACTCTCCACCAGAAGACAGGAGCACTCTCCTTGCAAATTGAATGCAGTCGCTTTATCTCGGGAAAAGGTAATGAAAGCGTTTGCTTGTCGCAGGAGACGGACCGGATGCAGTTCCCGCGGGAGGCGCCTATACCTGGGGAAACATCAAAACACTCCGCCATCGTAGCGGGAGAATTCCCCGTAGAAAACATTCACTGGAATACGAAATTACGGCTCAGTAACGTGCGCGCTTGCCAGTGCTAAATATTTCTCTCCATTAATCCTAGCGTCAGAAAGCGATCCTCGTTTCAATCGAAAATATGCAAAATGTTGTGAAATAAAAATTATTTCAACACGTATACGAGTACTAGCAGTCAATTAATATATATCTAAAATTGGTTCACACTGCTGATTGCGTAACTAAACTCAAATAACACTAACACTAACTGATATTTGATACTTTGTAACTTTCACAGTAAACACACACCGTGTAACACAACACACATTTTTTTACTCCATTTGCAAACTCTCCACATAAACTGCTCGTAGGTATAAAGAAACAATTCCTTTGCTCGGTTATTCTCGAGTGAGTGAGTTAACCTCGCATACCTCTGTGACCCAGGAGCAACATGATAGCCTCTGGTAGCCTCTGATAGCCCCTTCCTTCCGAAGGGAAGTAAAGTCGGTAGTCCCTTGATGCAGAGAAAAGAACCTCAAGCTTGAGAGAGACTATCTTTTACGCCCAATACAGAATTGGATGTTAAGACTTATAGTAATTAAAGAGCGTTCACAAATAAAAAAAGAAAAACTAGGCATGCGTCCTATAGCACCAATTTGAACACAAATATGCCAAAAAGACCAAATATTGGCGAATGCATTGTAGTAATAAAATAAAATGGAACACTACAAAAAAGAACAATTCAAAGCGGAACAAAACTAGTCAAAGCTGAACGAACAGCTACTATTCCAATTATGGCTACAAAAGTAGGCTAACAAATGAACAAATGTCAGCCCATGGGCATCACCGCTCGCGAATAAACTTGTACTTTAATGTTGGAGTAATTATAGTCAGAAATTGTACATTTCTTCAAAACTCAATTTATTTTACCTAAGCTTTTGTGGCTACAGACATTTCCGAGACAGTCCAATACTTCTTAATCTTAGCTCTAGAAAGTTTAAGTATTAAGGTATTGTATCTTAATTTCTGAAGTTTTAACACATTTATGCTGTGAATTAACTGTTTCAGTAATAACAATAACAAGCGTAAGTTGTCGTGAATTGGTGAAATTCTAAGCATTGATAACTCGAGCACGGGCTTTAGGCGCTATGGACACCGATAATTAATCGATCACAGTAGAACACTTCCGTAAGATAAAAGATCGTTAGACATAGCCTTTTGAAATACACCTGTTTTATCCACCCCACCAAAGTTCCTTCCTATGCAATGGCAATTTTCAAGCTTTTTATTCGCAACTGAAATAACGTTTACTCTGTGTTGTACTAAACTCTAAGAATTATTTTCCTTTCTAATTTAAAACTGGCGCATTTTCATTCAATTGTCATTAAGTTTACATTCAGTTGCCTGATTAATTCTGAACATACAGTTCTAATTACCTGAAGCTGGTGTTGATGGTTTCACGAAACGCCTAATTGCCTTAGCTACATTGTCTTCTACTGTATCGCTTGCTCAAAAGGGAACTTCTTTGGTTAACGGCTTCTCATCCATTGGTAGAATACTTATGCTTCTTGTATTATTTATTATTTTTAATATATTAAAATTATTTACTCCAAGTAATTGCCTATCTCCCTGTTACTTCTTTATAAATGTGTTAATCTTAAAAATTAATAATTCCAATATCACATCTCCTGTCCCAAAGAAACCTGATGTTGCATCATTAGGCTTCCTTTAGTGAAGTAATGTGAAGAATAAGATTTACAGCGGAAAATAGTTGAAAATCTTGACCACCTGAAGAAAAGAGTCAGAGAAGTCATTAAAAAAATTGTTGTAAACAGTGCTATCAGTGTAAGAACAAGTTTGGTTTAGTTTTTGGTATGTTTTGGACAGTTACGCGCATATGAAAGACATTATTCTAAATCTTTTCCTACTCTATTAAAAGCACTTTAAAACTATTACATATAATACAAACTTTATAGTAATTTCATGGACCGCTACTTGGAGAAGAGTTTGGCATGATAATTGGAGACCTTGTTGCAGCGGTTGCAAAGCAACAAAGCGCTTGTGAAGCAATCCTGAGGCGAATAATTTGGAAGACGACAATCGTTTTGTACTATCCAGTAATTTAAAATTACTATTTTACGGAACCAATTTCGCTTCTTTTGTATCAGACCTCCAGTAATCCTACACGTTTGATCAGTACATCTTCACAAGGGTTTCACAGAAATTCTCCCAATTTTCGTTATCTCATCACGTGATTCGGAGACCGAAAGTTAATTTTCGACACATCCACGCATCGAATCCAATGAACTACATAAAAGCGTAAAGAGACCATCTCTTGTAGGCTTGCGCTCTCATAGAAGCTTTATTTGTGTGGCAGCAAAGACGAACACGGGCTCGCAGTTTTAATCAAGGTTTTGATTGGTTTTTAATTAGAACTGGATCCTTGCTGCTGCACCGGCGTTGCGTTGTTTGCCGAGGAACTCGATCCAATGTTGATCTTCCTGTGATCCCGTGCTATACAACAGACTGACCACCACTTCAAACTGCACAAGTGCTCTCGAAGCCTGCGCCTTGGCCGTGGCTAAACCCTTGCTTTTAAGTATTTATAGCCCCAGCTCAGTGAGGATGGGTTAGTCTCGAGCTCATTGATGTGCACGAAACATCTATAGCTACCTACTTCTACAGTTAAGTACGAGTAACTAATAAACCTTGTTCCTTT
Organism: Tenodera sinensis; assembly: GCA_030765045.1. Classification (NCBI taxonomy): domain Eukaryota; kingdom Metazoa; phylum Arthropoda; class Insecta; order Mantodea; family Mantidae; genus Tenodera; species Tenodera sinensis. The sequence continues at coordinate 157,367,039 of CM060967.1, read as the reverse complement.
CATGATTTAGGCCAAGTGGTCTGTTCCGGCCTCATACCATCTCTGCCTTGGTCGTCCAGGTTTATAGGATTGGATTAGTTTAGCCATTCTCTATTATCCATTCTATTTACGTGTTGCTTCCATTTACACGTGTATTCATCTATTGTTTCATCTATTGCATATATATTCAATCTATTTCTAATTTCTTGACTTTTTGTTTTATCCATTTTTGTATGTCCTAACACTGATCCAAGAAATCTTATTTCTGATGCCTGAATACGACAATGTCGTAGACATAGGTCAAGTCCGGTACTATCATTACTTCATAAAACTTCATCTTAGTTTCTATTCCAGTTATTCTTAATGTTCTTTTAATTGTTCCACACATTAATTAATATCTGTATAATTTATTTGAAACATCTTGGTCAAATTCATAAGTAGTATCGCAGTCTAAATAATTAAAAAGTTCTACTTGTTCAAGGCATTATTATATATTATTTCTGAGAGTGAATGGTTTACCAGCCTAAATCTGTAAACATGGCCCATCAACAGGACTATATTTAATCGCATATACCTCTTAAACGGCGCAAGTGAATCCTACATATTTTATTCAGCCTTAAGGAACTGCTGCGAGCAAACTATTCAAAACATAAACAGTGTAAAAATATTAATTACATCTGGTCAAATATTTCAGCCGCCAAAATTGGTTGTATGCTGCCCACTTCTAAGGACAATGTGGCGTGTTTTACTGTCAATTTCTTAGGTTACTTGAGCTGTTGTTATAATAGTATTACATTGTGACAAAACGATAAAAGTCCAGTACAACATTTTTTTCACTTTTTCCCCCTCTAACTGAATGCACAGTTCTCTTTTATAGACGCTAACACGGTCTACAGTCTTTCGTGATATTACAACTCGCTGCTGTTTTCTTCTCGTAACCTTGAATCACTCGTTTCTTTCTTCACTTTCTCTGCCTCTCAAACAGCTGACTGACGATACTTTATTGGCAATAATTGTATTGGACACATTTGTTACATTCGTCATGTAGAATCCCTGGTTAACGTATGACCGAAGAAGTAACTTCTACCCCGTATAAAATTTAGCAACGGATGTTTAGAAGATTCTCGTAGTCGGTGTGTGGCGTGCAGTGGCCTCTGGATTCATCCCTATACCATACCATCTTACTTCATCACGTGTTGACATAGAACTATAGTGCTAGGCAACTATATCTCTCCTCTTGTGACGGGCAGTTGACAGCTGACACCTGTCAACAGAGACCTTAATGTGGGTAGCTTATTTAGAATTTCTACGAAGTATTCTGATATTTCTGCATCCCATAAAACTGTAGTTTTCCATTGTTAGACAGGACATTTGTCTTGAAGCACGTAAGCATGACTGCATTCAGAATATACAAACGATTTAAAATACATATTTCTTCCCTTTTTTAAGACAGTGTCATAACACGGAAGCACTGCAATTGGAGCTACCCTGTTGTGCAGATGTGCGAGTCTAAAGTTAGTGCATGTTTATTCTTGTACGTTTCCTTCAATTGAAATCTAGCATAATCAATTTACATTCATTTTGTGTATCCTAATGATCAGGTTTAGCTTTGAAGTTTACTATTAGTGGAAACAGACCGCTATTGGAAGTTGGATACAAAATTACGTGTTCATCAGATAAATGAGATCTAAATTCTTGTATAATTCCCTAAAGCATTGCCTCTTTCTTCGAATTATTAACATTTGAACGGATTTTAATTAATCATCGCTATAAACACCTTACTCTTTTCTAGTTGTTTATCCTCCATTACTATCTCAAAAGTTTCTTTGTACCTAAATCAAATCCTTTTCATTAAATTATTGCCTAATGAATATTCGTAGTGTCCTACCTTTCTGTGCAATGATTTAACCTTGCCCTCCTATGCAATGTGATCGTTTAACCATGTGTCTACGACCACAAAAATGCTCAATTTCGTCATTCATTATTGCATCATTCGATGGCAATTTGTTATTTAGCCCTTCACAATTCCAAAAGACGAAAGAGTTCATCATCTCTGATGCTTCTGAGAGCACATTCTGTTTTTAAACTACATAACCATGTTTTGCTTTTAAATCTTATTCCCTCTACACTCCCAGCTGGCGTCTTAAGAGAAAACTACTGCAATTTGTATACAAAGAACATGTTTCATTAATGCAAAACTTAGTAACAACACAAGGAAGACAGTGTAAGAAGTGTTCCAGTCCATCGATAGCTTTTGTGCGTTCTTTTTGCACTGAGAGGTTTCTTTGCAGGTTGTGGTTATCTTGGAGGTTTCGGTTTGCCCAAAGGGGTGGAGGGAAGCTACTGCTGCTTTGCATAACTCAACAATAAGCGACGACGTGTTTCCACCCCCCTGCAACTGGACCTTAGCAGCACAGACATGCCCAACAATGGGACGGAGAAACCCATTGTTTCACCGGAAATAAAGACTGGGACAATGGCAGAAAACAATGTGTTGGAGCGTCTGCTTACGTCACGGGAAGGAGGCTGACGTGCTATGACGTGCGGGGGAGGTTGTGAGAAGGGCGGCTTGCCGGACAGCCCTCCCCCCCCCCCCTTGCCGAGCTCTGCACGCCGCGTACTTAATGAACTTCGGCGGATTGAAATATGCCACTCAATACGTGATGGATGAGTCAACCTACCCGGAACCTTTTTGCTTGGAGCATGACTGAGGAAAGACTCGTTAATTATGGCGGATCATGAATCTTCCGTAATTATCTCGCGCATTATTCGGGTGCAGGCATGTTTCGGGTTTCGTAATGTCGTGTGGGCATAGCACACTCTACAATTTCCTTTCCATCTAGAAGTACAATAACGAACCCCCGCCCCACTCAAGAACACCAGCAAGGTACGGTGAAATTCTGATGTTATAAACACAACACTACAAGTACATATGGTATCTCGAACATTTAATGAATACGTGTTTCTGAAATGTCCGCTCACCCTGAAAGATGTCTCCCTAATAAGATAATAGGTAAAGGGGTAAAGCAATGAAAACCGACTTTCTTATACTGCAGAGTGAAGGAAAAGTAATCTTATGAGTTTACTAGCTGAAATAACTGGTTTGACCATTTATCTCTATTGCTTTTAGACTTTCGTTGCACTTGCCCAATAACCTTGTATTTCTTTGGAGAAATTTAAAGAAAGGTTACTAAATACACAAAAGAGTCTAGGACACTATAAGGAACAAAAACTAAACAAAATAAATAAAAAACAATGAAAAGACGCTTTGCGAAATCATTGTTGAATAACCAGAATACTACAGGAAGAAAGGCGACGTCTGATACGTTGATTTCTGTTTCAGTCATATAGGGAATTGTACGAATTGTTTGTAGAAGAGGGAGCAAAGAAACGCTTGTTATGGCGTTTCTGAAGAAAAGTTATTAGAAATAATAATGACAATGTAATTTGTTGTATTTCTATTTTAATCATAGAAAACTGTATGAGTAATTCATATTGTAGGTTGAAGGGCAAATAAAAAAGGAAATGTGAATGTGTTACGTAAAAGGGAAACGAGCATAGAAAATCATGTGAATTTAATATATTACATAGTGAAAGTATTCTCCATGAAAAAGTACATTCCTGCCAATGTGATCGGTCAACTAGTGTTTCATCAACTTCATACCAACATTCACTTTTGCATATTTTCAGATGTAAACACAATTTTTTTAAACTACTCGCGTTATAGTTAATTTAAAATGCCTTGACGAACTCAGAAACCTTTATGGGAATGTATACAGCTTACCAAAGCTTCATTGCAATTGGATGAATGGTATAGGAACCACCAGGAACTAACAAAGAACCATTCAGTTTCATCTCACACATATATAAGAGCTAGCGTTTACCCATGGTTTCATACTCGTGCATATTGTGCCAGTGTTTTATAAATAAAAATACTTTCTACATCAAATGTAGAGTCAGAACAATCCAGGACTCGGTATGATTTGCCTTCTCTGCATATAAAACACCTTTTGATGGAAAGTCAGGCAAATTCCAAAGCAAAGAAGATTTTGTGCATTTGTTTAGTTGTTTTTACTAAAACTATACCTCTTGGAGTTAATACGGTTCCCCGAAAAATTCAAATATTTTGTAACCTCAAATGTTTAATTTTGCAACTACTACAAATATAATCTATGAATTTTACAAAGTAATTTGTAATACCTGCATGTTTACAGGCTTAATTTATAGATAAAATCCATTACTTCTTGGTCCTAAAAAGTTATCTACTGAATCAAGTCAATGACTCAATCTGAAAATAAATGCATATAGGAATTGTAATTGTAAAAGGAAAAAAAATGCTACTAGAAAGGGGAACAAGGTAAAGAAAAGAGATCAGAAAGAATGCAGAAGAACAATTAGGCTTTAAAAGTTCGGAGACAATTGAAAATGAAGCATAAATACTTTCAGCTGAAATATATCAAAAACTTACAGACTAATAGCTGTTAAGATATTTTCATTACTGTTTGTAATTTTTGGTTCCAATTTGTGTTTATGTCAGCCTGATATTAACACTAAAGTGCAATTTGCAGTAACTTAGTGTGCTATCAGTACGATACTCAAGGCTCTCCTTGCAATTTGTGTTATTCGGTTTTAAAGTAAGATTAAATTTCATAACATAAATTGATGAAAAGGAATATGCAAGAGTGATGCGTCGTATCATTAAAAAACTGTTTTCATTGGTTACATTTTTTAACAACCGACGAGGTTAAAAATGAATGAGCATCTCTGAAGTAGAACCCACTACCAACTTGTCTATAAACAGTTTATAGATCGTGTTAAAAATCTTCTAAGGATATGTTTTGAAAATCAACTATCTAATTTAATACTTTAAGGCTACGCATTGTTGAAATTTCGAAATCTTGCAATTTTTAAGTGTTTTTGAAAGTCCATGCCATTCTGCTGTACAATTATGTTTTATGTTTGGTAGAAATATTTTATATTTGCATTACCTTTTGAAACTAATTACTCAAGTGCTCCACAGGATGCAGAAATCTTAATCTTGAAAAAGTTAAAATATGACTTTATTATTCAAATAGAAATACACGTAGCTTTCATAAAATATTGTTCCAATTTTCTTTATGTTTCAGAAAAAAATGTATTCATCTAATCTCACTGGGAAATTATCTTGAGCTATTTAAAAATGTAGCAAAGTCATACGCCAGTTTTCTTAAATTCATTCTCCCCGAGTTTCTGCTGAACGTTTGAACAAGACTGCATCGTGTGGGACATTAAATGTGTGAAAGTTTCCCGCGTCACTAGGTGAGTGCTGCGGAGATTCATTATTATATCTCTCTAATTTCCTTTCTTTCTCACATCTCATTTCAACCCTTCATTCATGTTGTTCTCTCAGGTTTGGCCCGCGTCGACAGGTGTCTCGAGCGCTGCATGTCAAGGAAAAAGGATGTACACCTCCAACCTGGTGCAGCCTCCCAGGGAGGGGGTGCCGATTGTCTACTACACACTACCAAGGACCTTCGAACTGGAACCGTTAGGGACCCTGTCCCTGTCCTGCCGGGGTTCCTGGATCGACCGCCCTTTGTCATCTCTCACCTCACCCCTACAAAGGGCTACATGGCCGAGGTGCCGAATTTAACCTCCATAGTCATTGTTAGAAGAAGTAATATAAACTTGTCATATCATATTATCTCAACGGCTTTTGGGATTCTCTAAACAGAGAACAGAGATGCAACAAAAAGCAGGTCACTTTGCATTAGCCTCATGCATGACCGTTCATCGATTGCGCATGCTCATAGAGCGTAGATGACAGTAGTAATGCAGAATGACAATATGCGCTTAGGATGAACTTCTTGTGAGCACTAACGCAGTTATGTTACTTGCCGTTGAACGTTATTTATAGCACGAAAATGACAACTCTGACAACTGTAAATGAAACAAACATTGGAGTAATAAGCATTAGATCTGAGAACAGGAAAATAGCATATGGATGTGTTCTACCTTCCGTTTCAAGGACCTCTTTCTGTCTCTCTCTTTGCATAAAACATAAACAGTTTTGACGAGCGTTAAAATTCCTTGACAGGTCAGATACAGTTTATTCATGATATAAGCGACGCGACGCAGAAATTTTGCTAAGTGACAATTTTCCCTTCCCATGTTAATGTGTGCTCTTTAAAATATTCAGCCGCAGTAATTTTTTGGCACAACGTTTTTACCAGTTTCAGATGACGTGGCTTGACGCTGCTGGATGCATTCCTGACAAATTACGGCTGACAGTCGATCAAATAAGTTACTGTATGAGTGGGCGTGCGTATGTGTTCTAGTGAGTGGTGCCTCTGTGTGTGTGTGTGTGTGTGTGTGTGAGTGTGTGTGAGTGTGTGTATGTGAGTGTGTGTGAGCGCACGCGCTTTATTATTATTCTGTCATGTGCATTTACCACTTTATTAACTGACAGGTTATGCCAAGTTCCCTGCCTAGTTTTATTTTTTAATATTTTGGAGCACCTTCACGTGTTGCAGACTTCACGTTCCAAAATTTTATGGGACAAACATGATGATGAGAATGATGATGAGCATAATAATAATAATAATAATAATAATAATAATAATAATAATAATAATAATAATAATAATAATAATAATAATAATAATAATAATAATAATAATAATAATAATAATAATAATAATAATAATAATAATAATAATAATAATAATAATAATAATAATAATAATAATTATAATAATAATAATAATAATATTAACAACAACAATAATAGTAATAACAATCATAATATAATAAAAATAATAATAATAAATCAGGGCCCCAATGTTTATGGCATGCCATAGTTCCTGTTTATAGTTCCCCATGGAAAACATAAGTGAAGCACGATTTTATCAATGGTGATTAAAACGGTGCAAATCTTAAGACATATTTTGGCGTTTGTAACGTTTTGTTGTCATTTTCTTGTCATTTTTCATATCACAGTAATATTTTCTCTTAAATTTTCGTATTTTTGTCATACGTGCTTGTAGTCGTCCCAAAGACCAGTTTTTCACACTCCTTAATTCTACTCTACAATACTTCTTCAATTATCTGTCTTTGAATTTGGACGTTAATTTGCTACTGTAATTCTTTCTGATCACCTTTTAGAATTTGACGTTTATTTTATTCTGTGCAGAGCTGAGGTTTAGCTATGGATTGAGGAATAAAATAAATTCAAAATGCAACAATAAAATTAACATGATTTATTATTAGGTGTGCTAGATTTTTAAAGTAGATTTTCAATATAATGTAAATTTAATCAGCATTAAATTTTTGAAGATTTCGAAAATGAACCCCAAATAACTTTAGGTCATATTTATCATCATATTTCCTTATACTTTTCGGTCCTAAATGCTTGCATATGTCTAACATTTTTAGGTCACAAACTTCCGGACCATGATAATAATAATAATTAATAATAATAATAATAATAATAATAATAATAATAATAATAATAATAATAATAATAATAATAATAATAATAATAATAATAATAATAATAATAATAATAATAATAATAATAATAATAATAATAATAATAATAATAATAATAATAATAATAATAATAATAATTTAGCATAAGCTTAAATGAAAATAGGGAATAATAGAAAGTAACATACATGAGAATTAATGAAATAACATAGTTACGTCACTATATTAAGAAATATTAAAATGTAAATAATTCGGAAATAAAATCTCAAAAATAGGAATTATTTTAAACTACAATATTATTAATAAATAGTTTATATTATAATGACTAAGAAAACTAACATATAATAAATATAAGTAACTAATTGCTTGAACAACGTAAGAAAGTTAATAATGGATTAGAATTGTAGAAGACAGGAAAAAGCAACAGGCTTTGCAGACGCGCATAGCTTTGAACGGAGCGGACGCGAAAAACATCGCAGAAGAAACAAGACTTATAAGAGATGGAAGAATATCGTCTCAAAGTTTATTTTAAAAGTAGTAAGATGAAAAGAATATACCGGTGACTAAAACGATTGTGCGAAATTAGCTCCGCGGGTAATTTATTTGTTCAGTTGCTTTGAGTTGACATTTTGAATAGGGTAGCATAATTTATTATATATATATATATATATATATATATATATATATATATATATATATATATATATATAATACTAAATAATAATTCAGAAATATAATTAAAGTAACTGCACCAATAATAAAGCATCACAAAGTTCCCATGTACTGGCATATTGCATTTGACAAGAAACGCGTAAATAATTTTCCGCAATTTCTTGAAATCCTTTTATTAGGGAAATGATTAATAAAAATCTGATGTATTGCACTCACATGACTTTCTCTACTCTTGTACTAACCATTCTTACAAACTCTTATTCCTATATCTTCTTCTTGTTAGTTAAGATAAACATTTCTACAAATTATCTTATTGCTTATTTCCTTGCAGGTACAAGGGGAATATTAGAATGCAGTAGACTTTGTGTGATAGTCAAATCTTTTAAAGCTTTGAGATTCCGTTCTCTTTGCACACTTAACATTTAAAAAAATGAACAACTATGTTCTGTTTCACGAAAGTTTTTAAGTTTCCGAAACTCACACACATAACAAGGAATATCTCTGAAATGGTTCACCCTACAAGAAAATTTATCGAGACATAAATTGTGTATTTTAGCAAGATCTACATTTTTGGTATAGTATGCTTTGGTCTACCTCTAACGATTTACCAGTTATGCAAAAGTCGTCCAGAGTAAATACGACTACAGGAGCTATAGCCAGAAAATTCAAAATATACATTTCATTTGTCATCAAAATATCTCAAACATATGAAATTTTAATAAAAATCATTAGATCCATTTTCAAGAAAATCAAAATTTTCGAAAAATGTTTCATGTAAAGGGTAGTTTAGGGTGAGGCTATTTTCTTCAAAATCTTCGTATCGCATCCTTGAAACACATTAAATTTAAATAGCAACTTTGGTTTTTAACTTGTTTTTGAGTTATGCTGTCCACAGACTGACACACACGCACACAAACACTCGCGCGCGCGCGTACCTTTTTCTAAAAAAATTTTTTTTTTTTTTGTTATTATTATTATTATTTTTATTCAGGGGATCTCAAAAGATATTCTGGTGAAATCTCGACATCACAAGATACGAAAGCTACATACCAAGCTTCTATGTCTTTTTAAATCAACTTCTCAAGGTAACTAGAGAAAGAAGGTAGGCCACTCCGGCACAATTGCGGCCATTGGTTGCAAGCAACATACGTCACATGGAGGTCTGAGAGCGCGCGCAGTTCAGACGGCAATAGAAAGTGAGCGCTTTAAACCCGTTTCGACATATACCATTTAAAGCATTGACTGACAGTTCCAGTGCGTAAACACTTAAGCAATAATTAATAAAGTGGAGAAAAATACAGTGATATGTGATAGAAAAGATACCTTAACTGAAAACACATTAGAAACGTTCGTCAATACATTCTACTAATTACAAACCAATTTTACCACCGCCACCGAAACTACAATCAAAATAAGAAGTAACAAATTATTGTTTGATCTTAAAAGAAGAATTACCTTTGGTCATGTTGTTGCAGAAGAAGTAGCTGACGCCCACTGCTGACACTTTCTCGCGCTCGTTTTTGTCATACTTACAGCTTTTAGTTTGTTATTTAAATGCCGTATCCTAATGAAAGTGCGGGTCCTGACGTATAGGGAAACAGTTCTTTCATCCAATTCAGGAAATTTAGAGCAAATCATGCCAGTAAGCGCTTTCATCACTCTTGCACCTTTTGAAACATTAGTCATGGAATCCCGCAAGTATAACTTCAAATTCCTTCACTTTTTGGTACCACTGTTCAATCGGTCGAACAATTTCCCCAAGTTAAAGATATTATTTAAAATATTGTTCTGTGATTTGTCGAAATAATTGCATAGGCGTGACTTCAAGATGTGTTTTCCAGAAAATACGAAATTTTCTGACTTAGAAATTAGTGCGTTAACACGTACCACAAAATGCATCTCATAGGGCAATTCGGCACGTTTTATTATGCTACTTCGTGCCATTTTAAATGCGCCATGGCTGAGACAGAATGACTCCAACCCTTTTAAGATAAACAGAAAGATAAAAGGAAGCGAAATACAATGACCTTTGTTTTTCAAAGGGTGTGCACCGCCTTATCCCAAACCGTACTGAAATGTAGGTATAACATGAACGAAAGGCTAATGACCCTTCCTGTATAGCTATGCAGTGCTTCTTTCACATTCGGGAAATATGGACAATATTTTCTTTCCCAAGGAGCAATCGTCCCGTGCTGGAATAACCTTGCAATTATACAATACTTTGATATTTCACAAATAAACGTAATTTGCAATTAATCACATTATTTTACAGCCTCAAATCAGATTTTCTCTAGTTTTGATCACTGAGGTCATCTATGAAGACGCGCAATATGTATAACTAAAATTATTTATAGTTGTTTAATGTATTAAAATATGCACAGCATATATTTCAATTATAAAAATCTTATGTGCTATATACAAATGATTTTCTTTGCTCACTCTTGCGCAAAGTATTCTTACCAAGACTTATCCTTCTATATATTCATGTTAACAGAGATAAAATTTCATTATACATTCTAAAGGAATCTAAGGTGAAAGCGATAGGCAAACCTTCTCCCCCCCCCCTCTCTCTCTCCGTTTTAAATATATTGGTATTTTCAAAAATGATAGCTGTCGCAATTGTGTTATTTATTTCATTTTCCTCTGCGCTGCATTTTCATATTGTTGAAAAAGAGTGGCCACACAGCTATTCTTAGAAGAGCAGCTCAGTCAATAAAATACTGCCTTAATAGGGAAAGAATGTCAGTATCACATTCTGTTTTCGTTTATTACATTATTAAAAGGCCTTTTAGTACGGGCTACGTTGCAATTATAACCTAAATCCTAAAGAAAGTGAAAAAAAGCGTGTTGAGAGCTCTTAACAAAGTAATAATTGCACGATTATGTGGCACACTGTTGTTCCTTCCTCCTACAGATAATTTTCATTTCTGTTTTACGAAATATTAGACAGTGAGGGCTTTGTTTTTGTTCAATTAAAACGCCTGCGTTAACATCTCATATCAGAAAAAAAGGAAAGTAGAGTAGAAATACTTAGATAGTACGATGGGATTTGAATTATATCGTAAAATGTAAGCTGCACGAGTGAATATTGGTACTACGTGACTCCCGTGTGACGTCATCAGCAGACAGCTCTAGGAAGAGCAATTAAGCGGGAAGAGGCCCCCCTGCCAACTTCCATATACAACAGATACAAGAATATACGAAATCAGCCATCATCGAGTGGAATAGCGGAGGTGGTAGCTTCTATGCCCTGCATTGGGGAGGTCCTGGGTTCAAATCCCGTGAGCCGACCAATCTCAATGGTTTTTTTGTGGCTTCCCTCAGTCGCAAAGGTAAATATCGGATTGGATACGTATTTAGTGCCACGATCCAAGTTTCACCTTAAGTTTAAAATAAGGGTAAAAATGAAAAATAGATGGCAATAGCGAATGCTGCGCCATCTATCCTCAGATAATGAAAGTAGGTCGATTGGATGGCACCCTAAAGCCATCTGCCTGTCACATAGGCAGAGGTACAGCTGCCCTGCACTGATCCCTCTGTGGACAGGTGACGAAGCAAAATATGGTACAGGGCTGCGTCGTTATAGCCATAAAATAAATAGAGAAGAAAATACGAGCATGGACAGCAGAATGTATAAAATATACCACCAATCATTATTTTGAATCGTTTATAAAGCGAGGAAAAAAAAGTAATATGAAACCAAGTGTGGTATAGATATCCGGAGACTGGAGGTGATAAATATCGATTAGATCATCCTAATATCTCAGGACCTCTTTAGAACACAACTGCCGCACGTTAGGTCTTCATATCGCCTCATATAGTTTACGTATAGTTCATATCAAAATGAGGCATCTTCACAGAAGCAAAGTATGCCTTTCTCATTCGAAATTTCACTCTATGAAGGGGTTTACTTTGATAATTTGTTGTTATTATTATTATTATTATTATTATTATTATTATTATTATTATTATTATTATTATTATTATTATTATTATTATTATTATTATTATTATTATTATTATTATTATTATTATTATTATTATTATTATTATTATTATTATTATTATTATTATTATTATTATTATTATTATTATTATTATTATTATTATTATTATTATTATTATTATTATTATTATTATTATTATTATTATTATTATTATTATTATTATTATTATTATTATTATTATTATTATTATTATTATTATTATTATTATTATTATTATTATTATTATTATTATTATTATTATTATTTAAATGAGAGGTAGAAGGGGTTCCGCAGCAAGGATTTTAATCTGCTAGTCCCTACTTCTATGGAAGATGACTTGGCAAGCGGTGGGAACATCTTCTTAGAATTCTAAGACACTGACTCTGTCCACCACAGACGCACCCCTGTGAGATATTACGAGAGCTGCTCCACCCATCTCAAGAAACACCACCACGTGTGAACACAATACCGCCTGGTCCCAGCATCGCATATAAATCAAACCATTTTATTACAGCAATTTGGAATGGCATCACAAGTCCCGCCTGTATGTATGTATGTATGTACATATGTATATGCTTCTGGAACTGCAGGAGAAGTTTAATTATGACAATGCTATTAATTGCGTACGAATGAACTTTTTTCTCCCCTCCGTCTACACCCTTGTGCATCCCTACCGAATTACCTGGCACGTACAACCCCTTGGTTATTTATAGAGGAGTTTAATAAAATCTTGTCGACCCTTCGCGATGTACGCAACGCAGCCGCTTTTTTCCTCTCGTTTCCAATCTAAATGTATGAACGTTAATTATTATGACAACGATATCGCGAGTTTTATTCACATTCGATGCTCATAGGTTAGAACAGTAATGTAACTGAGAGGGCAGTGGGCAAGTAGTGACGTCCGAGCATGCAGCAAAATGAGGGAGGTGGGGTGGGGGACGAGGAATATATGGATTCAGGACCAGTTAAACTGTTAACAAAGTAATTCTGGCATGAGAGCTGGAAATTACATTGCTATTTAGATCCTAATCTATATCTTTCATTTATATACACATAGTTTTACAGTAAATATAGGTAGTGATAGAACTTTTTAAATATTTAAGAAACATGTGAAATCAATGAAACAGCTAAAATATTTTCAATAATATAAAGCAGAAAGAAAAGGCTAATGAAATGCAGTCATATTCCTTCGTCAATTATTATCATTTCACAACTACTTCTTTAAAATTTACTTTGTAAAGAAAAATATACAAGGAGCAGTAATCAGTAACAAGGGGGAAGAAAGTAGGAAGCAGTAGGAGAAATTTGGAATTTCGGAACTTAAAGTTTGGAGGGATCTCAAAGAATTAGAAAGGTTTCTTTTGTGTACAATCGTATAACACCAGTGCAGTTTGAGATGCCCTTTAAGGGTATATTCGAAGGTGGGGGAAAGAAAGGGGAGGGGGAATTTAGAGGGAGCAACTGCTAGAATAGCTCAGAATCTAAACCTTAAGTATATAATCATGTTGGAGATTTTATCCCCTCTGGGAGGTCTGGCACGGAGTGCACTCAGCCTCGTTACGTCCCGGGGGGACCAATTGAGGAGCTACTTGATGGAGAAGTAGCGGCCCCAGGTCTGGAAGTCCGCATAACTGGCCGGGAGGGCTCGGGGCGCTGACCACGTCCAACCCTCCAGTATTGCACCTCACCAACGACGCCTGTAGTGGGCAGAGGTGGGGGACGCAGCGGCTGGGCGGTAGGCCTTGGGCCCTCGTGGGCTGTCGCGCCGGAGTTTAGTTTTTTATAACCATGTGGGAAGTAATGCGGTCAAAAAACGCTTAAACAACAAAGGAATATAAATTGAAATCTTTGAAAATTTGACGCTAAAATTGAAACAACATTTTTAACGGAATGACATTGTCACAGTAATAAATGACAATTTTGTTACCAATATACAGGGTGCTTCATATACATAGCCTTACAATTTCCACCTGAAAAGTAATAAAACCGCAGCTTTTGAATTTGTTTGTGGATAATACATCAGAAATGTTGAATACAGCTTGCATTGATGTACCTAACATAGAAGCCAGCTCTCCTCTATACATATTATCTAATTTTGATGTCCACATCAATTATTACCGGACTTCAAAGGGAATTAAATTTTTAGAATCATATTGTAAGGAATGAGGGATGGCAGTTAATGAACTGAAAATCAAAACACTAACAAATATATATACACGGAGCCACATACAGCAGCAAAGAGATCCGAAAATACGCAAGACAGGCATTGAAGTGTTAGCATATCTGGGTGATACGTTATCTATGAACGGAAGATGGAGAAAGCAGATAGACATCACAAAACGAAAATCCATAGTAAAAAGAATAATAGAGTAATTATTGTCTGTTGTGAAAGTTCCTAATTTACCAATGAAACTACGGAGATAATAATTTGTACAGAATGGTTGTTATGGACTTTGTCATGCGTTAGTCTACAGGTGCTACAAACTGAGGGATTTTTTAAAAGAAATTAGCTTATACAATATCTTCAGTGGCTGGTCTTTCCAGGTCTTCACTCTGTCTGGTCCATAGATTCCTCTGCTCCCCGACAGGCGTCTTACCCTAGGCCCTGACTTATAGGTCCTAGGGGTGTAAGTCCTATATAAGGGAAGAAGAATATCTTCAGTAGGTCGAGGTGCTTAGTCCCCCCTCCGAACCTTGTCATACTTCACACCTCGCACAGTATCAAATATCGCGGGGTTGGAGGAGGGAGGCCTATCTGAATGTACCGAGAACAAGGTGGTTTAGCGTAGCGTTGGCAGCCTGGGACAGTAACAATTTATGACACCAGGGCGATAATATCTCCAATCTGTGGTTAAATTCAACATATGATTTTTGGTAACTTAATGTTATTTTAACCAAAAACACATTTTAGAAATGTTAAATATTGCAATATTATGTAATCCTTATTACATGTTTATCCCGAATTGTATTTATACATTTTCCTTCTAATCATCATTTTGGTATTGGAGCAGCAGCTGTGGTCCGACCTTTTCTTCTACTTCCTGTTCTTCTCAAGGCACCACGACTTGAAAGTTCAATGTCTTGGCCTTCTCAAAAATTATTTTCCAGATATTTCAGTTCTGTATAGTCATTATTCAGTTTTATATTTTTAATTTTATTAAATAGTTCATATCATCTTCCCAACGGATTTTCGGTCTACCAGCTGCTCTACATCCCAAGGTTTTCCATTTATATATATATATAATCTTTCACTAGCCTTTGATCTTCCATTCTCTTAACACGTGTTCAAGCCAGCTTAACCTCATTGCCCTAATCAAATTTACATTTTGGTTATATATTAACTGATTTTTACTCTCCAGTTGCCATATCTATGTTTAGTGGGTCAAAAGATCCTTCTTATGATTCTTCTTTCAAAGATTAAAGCATGAAAATCAATGACATGCAGATTGAACAAGTTCATAAATATAAATATTTAGGAACAACAATAAACGGTAGTATCTCCATAGAAGATAAAATCAAAGAGCGAATTTCCAATGGTAACTGAGCCTAATTTGCCAACCAAAGCCTAATTAAAAGTAAACTAATAACAAAAGAAGCCAAATTTAGATTATAATAAGCCTAATAGAGTGTTCTGTGATAATAAGGGCACTGTGACCCGACTGCTAATATATTTTCTTGAATAAGAAAGAATTTTATATTAAGCTCGAATAAATTTCACAAGGTTTAGAGAGAATACACCTCAACAGAAATATTTTACCTCGCAGAAACAATCCTCACATAAAATATTCACTGCTTAATTTCTGCCTCGGTAAGATTAACAGATAAACTACTGAAAGAAAAGCAATAATAGACAAGGACATTGAACTGAACAATAACAATACGGAGTAAGTACTGCTTTAGCGAATCTGCTTACGGCCTTACGGAATAGTTTATCAAGAAATAGTTCTATTACACAAGTTGGTATGTTGTTACCACATCATACATTTCAGACTCCTTAGATCTAACAATGAAGCTAGCAATGGTGTACCACAGCAGTCCATGCTATCAACAGGATTTGAGATATTTCCGTAGCAATAATTATTAATTTCAATATATTTAAAGTTACGCACTGATAGTGGAAAGGACTTGAGTTTTATGAGTTTCTCCCTCGAAAATAACAACTAAAACTATCAAATATACCCGTGTCGTGATGCCTATATCACAAAAATTGTTGTTGAGTTCTGTTATGTTCGTCTAAATGACATCACAGAGAGATAGACCCATCCCTAGTTACGCAATAGCTACAGCCGCATTATTTATTAGTGGCAAACGTCGGGTTTAATTACCAACCATATACGTAAGGGTCTGAAGCGTATATAACATTTTGTTTAGCAGGATCCGAAAAGGAACAACAACAAAAATAATAACCGTGACTGGGGCACGTTCTAGTTGTGCTGATAGAAGTTGAACTGGCTAACATGTTTGTGGTTTCAGAGTACTTCTTGTGTTAGTCCTAAGTCTGGGAAGGAGTAATCTTAAAACCAGACTCTCATTTCGGAGACTCCGGGTCCGATTCACGTCGGGCCGGCCATTCTGCAGATGGGTGCTTCGGTTTACCCAGTGCAGTAGAACAGTGCTGAAATAGTTCTTCTTCCATGAGTTTCCTGTTCATTTCAGCCCATCTGTTTGAGGGTTCTATGGCCAGGCGACGCAGTGGTTGTACTCTGGTAGCGCGGTGGAATCTGGAAAAATTTCTCCCTAGTGGTTGGCGGGACTGCTGTGCTGGAAGTTAGTGTCTACACCAACGATGTCCAACCTTGTCTCTTTGGAGACGCTTACGTAATTAGCTGCTTTTCCCCACCTCCTCTTTCAGTGGGACACTTTACGATTTTGACTATGAATGGTTTTCCTTTTAACTTAGGAATTATAGGAAGGATTATTACAAAGTTAACTCAACATATGCACACTTACATCCATACAATACTTTACAGTGAACTATACTCAGGAGCAGACAATTCACCTGCGTATCATATCAAATAACACGACGCAAGTTCGCTGAATACAGGAGAGGTTATATCCAGGCTGACTAACTGCTTTCTGGATCAAGATCACTGTTCTAGAATGAATGCAGATACATACGCAGCCCCTGATAAGAACCTTTAAATCACGTTGAGTGAAACAAAAGAGCGAAAATTGAGCAAAGGTTCGATAATTTAGTTTGCATGCAAATGACTAACTACAGATGCACTCTAGAGTGCCTTATATTCTGTTTATATTCAGCTTACAGCGCAAATCTGATAGCTTTGATGTCTAGATTAACTCTGTAAAGCGTATACTGAATAATAATAATAATAATAATAATAATAATAATAATAATAATAATAATAATAATAATAATAATAATAATAATAATAATAATAATAATAATAATAATAATAATAATAATAATAATAATAATAATAATAATAATAATAATAATAATAATAATAATAATAATAATAATAATAACCGTAAGAGTAGTAAGAGTACAATAATAAAAGTAATGCCAATGTGATAAATACAATAGCAGTAATACCACTAACTAATGATAACAATAACAGAATACAACAATAGCATTCACAAGAAACGAAGAAATGCCAATGAAACATTACCTGCTTGCACTCTACAATCTGCAATTCAAATGTTAGCCAATAGCACCATATGCAGCAGTGAGTTTATTCCCTGGAAAATGAAGCTCTTGTGAGTAAAGTGAGACCGTTTCGGTTGTTTGTACTGTTATTGTCTATTATCACAGACTGCACAGGCTAGCCCAACCCACGTCCCACTGAGAGGCACAAAACGCCACTGGCCTCTCTTGCGCCGTGGAGTTCTGCAAATGTTTTAACGAACGAAGGGTTATCTACTTACAGCGGGGAGGGCTCCACTGGATCACCTGGTATTTCTTCTTCTCCTTTTCCTGATTACCCTCCTCTTATATACGATTTACACCCCCTAGGACTTACAAGCCAGTGCCTAGGGTTAGAGGAGCAGAGAAACCTCTGGCCCGGACAGAGTGAAGACCTGGAAGCGGGTGGTCAGCCAAGCGCCACTTATGATAATAAGGAAGAGAATGATATGAAATACAGGCGAAATCTATGATTGGAAAGGTGATAATGGAGCAATTGGTGGAATGAGCGACGGGGGAAACCGGAGAGCCCGGAGAAAACCAGCCCTGACGCCGCTTCGTGCACCACAAATACCACATGCGGGTCCCTGGGATCAAACCCGGGCCGCCTAGGTCGTAGGCGAGCGCTCTAACCGCTCGGCCACGGCGCCGCCCCACCTGATATTTGTGTAATAATTTTTTGCCAATATCCTTTTATTTATCAGTAACACAAAGTTATATAAAACTATTTCCGAACAAAAAACACCTCACAGGTTACGCCCAACACATTTAAGGAGCGCAATTCATTTGTCACGAAAATAACTTAAAAATACGATCTTTTAATCAAATCAGCTGTAGCCGTGTTTTAGAAAAAAAAAAAAAAAGATTTTAAAAAATGTTCCATGTAAGAAGTTTGTGGTAGAGAATTTTCTGGAAAATTTTTCCGTCGGATCTTTGTAAGATAAACCGCAACCCTGTGGCACAACATCCCACCCTGCTCAAGGCCCAACGCCCAACCGCTGCGTTCCCCACCTCTGCCAACCACAGGCGTCATGAGTGGGGTGCAGTATCGGAGGGGTGGGATGTAGTCAGCGCCCCGATGCCTGCCGTTATGTGGTCTTCTCGATATGGGCCACTACTTTTCAAATAAGTAGCTCCTCAATTGCTTCCTTAGGGACCTACCGAGGCTGAGTGATCCCGGAGCAGATCCCCCAGCGGAAGATCCAAAAGTGAAATAACAAAGAATATTTCGGAAATAGTCAATGCCAAAAAAATACTTGACTTAAATTGGGTATTTATGTAATTTACGCTTTTCTGTGTGGTAAGATTTTATCTATCTCTTACGATTTACCAATTATAGCGCGATAATTCGCAATAAAGAAAGCTTTACTGGCCATTCCCAGAAAATCCAAGATATGCGTTTTGATGCGAGCAAATATATTAAATGTTATTTTAATCAAATTTACAAACCCATTGTTGAAAAAATAAAAGCAATGAAAATTTTCGGTGTAAAGGGTAATTTGCTGTGGGAGAGTTTCCCCAAAAATCTTCTAGACACTCTTGGCAAATGCTATTTGATTTGGTATGTAAACCACGTTTCTTTTTTATTTTATTTCTTTTTTTATTTATTTGTTATGCTGTTAACAGAAATACATCGACTAGAAACACACGAACTTTTGTCTAAAATAAAAATTATTGATTGGTATTTATTTTTGAATCCACAGAGCCTGAAAGCATGTTTTTTTATGAAATCTCGATTATGAATTACCTGTTAGATGTGGTAGAGAAACTAATAGCTGAATAAAATGAGTTCGATAAGCTTGCCAAATCATCATGATAATGGCAAGTGCCTTCAATATTTGTTAGGTCTGACTTCCCATGCATGTTATTTCCATTCCACAGCCTTCTTTAGGCGATGCTTGTGCGAGGCGATCTAGCGAAAGAACTCCATTGAACATCTTACTTCCCCGTGAATCACTGAATGGGTTAAGCCGATTCTTTGTAGTGCACTTAACTTGATATTTCGCAATCTCCGAGGCTTCCCCATCGCTGCTAAAACTCAGCGCTTGCTTTCCCCTCCCAGTAATTAAATCAGGATGCATCTCAGGACAGCCATAAAGAAGGTGGCGCCACAATGTGTTAATAATAAACAGCCATAAAGCTTTTCCTAACCCAAAACGTGCGTGAGAGGACCTACAAGGGAAGAGTCGTAAGGTGCATTTATTGTTGAAATGAAGTTTTAATCGATACATAGGCAGGGAGTCAAAATACTCGTAAACTACCCCTCCAGCAAACTCACCGTGTCTTCAAACAAGAGATTTGTAACGAAATCAATGAACTTCCCTACCAGCCGGCAGAGGTTTGAGGGGGGAGAAAAGGGAGATCTTCAATAACACGACGCAGATAAAAGGATGGATTATTTCAAATATTGGCGACATGGTGGAAAATGTAGTCCTGTGACATCGCTGGGGTTTACTACAGCCAGTTTCGTTCAACCGTTACCAACACACTGCCAATTATCTTACAGATAAGTGAACTTTATTTTTACTTTCCCTACTGCCTACTTACAGTGATAGAGGTAGGATTGTATTTCACCCCGAAAAGAACGATTCCAAGATTCCACCATAAATGCATGTTTTAAGAATCCGTGAATAAATAAAGCAGTTTTAGAAAGACGTCCATAGATTCTGAACCACAGTACTGCACTATCATAAATTTTCTCGCATTGTTTATTTGTTTCGGTATCGAAACAAGATACAAACCTGCTTCTTGAGAAGCTTGTCTTGTTTGGTTAATGCGGTCTTACTAGTCTGTTGGTATTGCCAGGTGTTTACGGCACAGTGCATTGACCTTGCCCTTCCGCAGTTGCGGCATACGCCTCTAGCTGATTACCTTATCTTTCCATATGTAATTTGGTGCATAAATTGTGTTAATAAAACTAAAAACATTAGCACAATATCGTTTATAATATTGTTGCTTTGCTTCAACTTACCTTTCATAATGTATACACTAGTAAAAAAATGTTTATGAAATAAATACAGATTTGAATTCCGCTGGCTTTAGTGAACATTGTAAAATGTATTCCCATTCTATTCAAAACCATACTTCTTTATAATTAAGTGAAATTATAATAATAGATATGTATTACTTAGTGACTAAATAGCAATGCATACCTAATATAAATGCTAGTAACATAAAATAAATTAATTTGAAAAAAATATATATAAGAAACACATTTTATTGTAAGATAACAGAAAAGTACATCTTATGCATACGGATTCTACATTTTATAGCTTTCTCGGCTTTCTTTTAGTTAGTTCGTTCAGTAACATAAATTGCATTGCAAAAATTAAACTGAAACAAACAAACAATCTGGAATCTAAGCTAAGTCACTAACATACTTTTTATTTTGATACAATAATACAAGATCACTGAGGTGGTGAGCATCCAAATTATACCGTCTTTCGGAAAAAAAAATTAGTCACAATAAAATTTACTCCAACTTGGACTTGGAATGCCTGTCTCACATCCACTTCTTGCCTTTCTACCAATATGTAAACACCAAAAGCAAGTTCCTCTTTCAGCTCTTCACTTTGAATGTTTTAACTATTTATCATTTTATTCTTGTGTTTTAGACTTCACGTTTTAACCACATGAGGTTGTGACTTTAAAATTTGACTTCGGACCCAAATGGACTAGCTGTCGACGGGCTCTCAAACTCCACTCATTCACACACACACACAGACACGCACGCACGCACCCACTCACTCACTGTCACACTCTCCCTCATATACCCTCTCATACTCTCTCACACACTCTCACGCACACTCTCACGCACACCCTCTCATACATATGATCTTCTAATGAAATAATTTCAATTCGAATACTATAAATGATGAAGGGAATAAACAATCAGTGCATCTAAGCCCCAACGTTGTATAGTGTTTCCCCGATGTAGCAACACAGAGAATTAACCAATAGTCAATCACTTCATGTGATTAATATTGCTATATCGCATTGCTCCCTAAAAGCCAAGACGCCCGCAAGCTACGATTTAAACAAGTGTAAAGCGTTTAATATGGCGTACACTTTTACATAGAATTCCAAATGAAATGTTTAGATTTCTTTCTCGTGGTACGTAATTATTTAATTACAGAAATCGATATGAGTGAAACCGAGAGTAAATTAGTATTTGTGATTTCCCGCTTGGAAGCCGTTGTTTGTAAATTCCAATTACACAACTTAACCTTCTTTGAGGTGAAGCCGGGTATAACTCCTATGATATCTGAGCTTGTGGTTGGGGCATCATCAAGAAGGTGCTTATATAACAACACTAGGTCAAACGAATCAGAAGAAATTGTCCAACATCACTTGAAATGTGTTAAAACTGCTTTGTGTTTCATTATGGAGGAATATACCAGGTGGTCCACTCCAGGCGGCCCTCGGGTCTTCGTGCTTTAAAAGAGCTGCAGAAATGACAGGGTAAATCCAGTCAGTGGCGTGTGTGAACTTTGTTCTGCTTGTAAGAGAACAGTTCGGAGCGGCAAAGGAAATGCCCAGGCTTCAACTGGCGTGTGCAGCGCGTGATAATAGAGAGGAATAGTCTTAGAATATTTTCCGCTTCACTTACAAGAATTTATTTTCCGGGGAATAAACTCATTCCTGTATATTCTACTTTTGTCTAACATTAGGGATTACAGATTGTATTTTGCCGTAACGAAATCCATGCAAACAGGAGGGCGCGTAATGTTTGATTGGCATTTCTTTGTTTCTTATTGTTATTGCATTTTATTATTTTAAGTTATTGTTATTATTACTATTATTATTATCATCATCATATTCTTATTTCTTTTATTATTTTATTCTAATTAGTTTATTATGTTAATTATTATCATTAATACTATCTCTCATGTTATTATTTTTGTTATTATTTTATAGTAATTTTATTAGTGTTTATTATTGTTATTACCGTTGTTATTGTTACAGTTATTATTTTTTAAAATTATTATTATCATAATCATCATTGGCAATTTTCACATTTAGTCTGCCTTTAAAAATAACTTTTAAAAATACAACGAGTATGAAGAGGTTATTTAGGACGAGGGGTATTTAGAAAAAATTCAAGATATAGTTTTATTGCCATGAAAATATCTCCAAAACGTAACATTCTCATTTGTCAGAGTCACTACTGAGAATAAATAACTCAAAAAATATTTTTTCCATGTAAAGGGCTGTTTAGAATGAGAAAATTCTGAGAAAATATTCATAATAAAAGCTTGAATTGCTACGTTTGACATCCGTCCGATTTTTTTATTTTTTGAGTTATGTGGTTCAGTCTTACACACAAACTTTTAGCTTAAAAAGAAAGCAAAATTATAGCGACTTGCAGTTTATAAAAGCATAAAGTATTTGAAAATACAAATGTCAACGTCAACTGTGTGTTTTACGATATACATTTTTTGTACAGTAAGATTTTTGTCTATGTATTCTTACTAATTAAATAAAGTCACTTAGAATTAAGATAATTTCACATGCTACTTCCGCAAAATTCAACACAGAGATTTTGTCATGGAAATAAATTAAACATATGGCATGTTAATCACAATAATTAGCTATTTTTGAGAAAATCAAGATTAAGAAAACTTTTTCAGGTAAAGAGTAATGAGTAATTTGGAGTGTGCAGGATTTTCTTGGAAATCTTCGTGTCGCATCCCTGGAAGTTTCCTACTAAGTTTGATGTTTAAGCGACTTTTTGTGTTTCAGTTATGTTGTTAACACACATGGACACAGAGAGAGATAGTGAGAGAGAATGAGAGAGAGAGCCAGACATGGACATTTTTGTAAGAATGATTTTTTATTTCCGGTGAAGCCCCGATATTGAATCTTTGGTAGGACTCAATACTTCCTCTACTTACTGTGTGCAGTAGAGAAAATAAAACTGTATTCTTTGGTTCAATAGACCTCAAAACTTATATTTCAAGTGACACCTTTATCGTTCATTTCCTCTAGTTACCAAAGATAAATGTAGAGGAAGTACAACGAACTAGAAAGATTGAAAAAAATAAAATATGAATTGTAAGCTCTTTGCTCAATGAGGACAACTTAAAAATAACGAAAAGATACAGTCTAATTATAAATGTGAGAGTCTCATTAAAACGATACTTTAATATTGTCTTTTCATGGTAATAAAAAATTCCATAACCAAACCTGACTGGCAGATGCCAGATGCGCTACCAATAAAATGCCAAGTACCCCAATAATGCAACTAACAAGATACAAACTGGGTCACACCATTATTTTTCCATCAACATGTCTTCCTTCAGAGATAAATCTCGTCTCTCTGCCCACAAGTGCCCTATAACTGATCTTCAAATAATATTAGCGGAAGTAGTTCATAAACTCAGAAGGCCGGCTGTTCAAGTAGGTATTATAGTTCTCTCTTGATAACGACCTGGAAATTAGTTCCGTTTTAGCGGGCAAACTCGACTGCGACGGGAAAGGAATCAGTCAGTGAACGGAATGGAATGGAATGGTTGCTCGCTCATCCTAATGGAAAGAATTAAATTAAGCGCTCCCCTGGCAAAATTAAACCAGTAGAATATTTATAATTACTTCTCCATTAGTGGTTATCAAAAACGTAGCTCGTTGAAAATTTGGGTAATAAAAGAAACGCTATATATTTGAAAAAATAATCATTACCAATGAACATTTGAAATGAAAGAGGAGATTTCGCCGGGCCTTAGAATGCTGTGGCTATTAATCTGATTGTATATCTCATGCGAACCGTAAAAATTGTTCAGGGAATTACAGCTATTGTAATGGTCATGCAATGATTATGCATACGTTCAACAAGTTGCCATAGAGGATACAAATCCCTACAAAATACTGATAGTTGGGGAGATCTACAAAGAACTTCATCAAGTAAAAAAAAAGTCATGTCATTCCTCTAAATGCCGGTGTATCGCACAGAGAGCTCTTATTCTTAAGGGACCTTCTCACTCTTATATAAACTACTGTTACAAACGCTTATTCTTTTACCTAATTCATTTTAATCGAACTAAACATTTGCAGAAATTGGCTTATTGCATATGTACTTGTAAGTAGATTTAAGTACGCTTTAAGTGATAGCCAATTGATTTAAAAGTGGGTCGCTAAGCATGGCTTTTGAAAGCTTTTTTCATTGCATGATCAGAAAACAAATGAGTAATGACTTCTTGCTTGTGAGAAAAGTATAACTATGTGAAAATTTAAACTAATAATGAGGAATATCACAGAAATGGTTATCTTCACAAAACAAAACTGGATAACATTAATTGTATGCCACATTTTGTGGTGTAGAAAGGTTTTCGTCAGTCTGTTATGGTTATGCAAAAGTCCTTGAGAAGTAAGAAGATTTCAGAGACCATTTGCAGAACATTTAAGATATACATTTCATTTTTCATGAAAATGTCGCAAAGTGTAGTGTTTTGAGCGGACCCTTTAAGCCAGTTTTGAGGAAATCAACATTTATTGGGTGGAGTGTAATGTCTTCTATACCCACTATGGACTTCTACATTAACAAGAACTATTTTACCACCTTCACAGAGATGTGGGACTGTCAAGAAGTCTATGCGAAGTTGAATTCTCAGATTGGAACAGGTCTACCATGAAAATTATAATGATGATATGATGAAGATGAATGGGCACTTGCAATAAATATAATTGTTCTGCTGTACATTAAAGTGGTGTTATATTTAGCAGGCCCAGCAACCTTATTGACCAATGTGAATGACACAGGTAATTCAAGTGTGCAATTTTGCACACTTGATACAAGTGAGCAGTTTATGATCAAATAAGAACAACCCAAGTAGTCAGACAAGCGTTCAACTTGTTACTCTGATTTTGATCTGTAAGGAGATGCAAATTAATTGCAAACAGGGTAGAGCTTCCAGATATAAATTTGCTATTCTATTAGATGATGTAGTATAAATGCTTAACATGCACACAATTTACCATGCCAGAATACTCATTATTATTCAGTTAAAATAAAATCAGAATGACTTTGAACAGTACAATATTACTATTGTGATGCTGCATATTTTTAGACAATTGACAATCTTTCGAGCGCAGATTTAAAAGATGAAACAACTTTAGTCTTAAAATAAAACCACCGTATTTGACATGTCAATAATTGATAATATCTGTTTCCATTGCTTTTTCTGTTTTATACATTTTAATGTGTCCTCTAACCCTTACATTTCAAGATGGTTAACCATGATTTCCCTGGCTTTCAGAAATGTCATGTTAACTTTCGCTTATACATCTATCCCACAATTTAACATCTAGATGATTGTCCCCTTAATAATTGTCTTACTCTACCCTTTTGCTTGACCGCCTCCGTAGCGCGCTTGCCTCTGGCGCGGAGGACCCGGGTTCGATCCCCGGTACCAGCATGGGGATTTTATCCCCTCTGGGAGGTCTGGCACAGGGTGCACTCAGCCTCGTTAGGTCCCGGGGGGACCAGTTGAGGAGCTACTTGATAGAGAAGTAGCGGCCCCAGGTCTAGAAGACCTCATAACCGGCCGGGAGGGCTCGGGGCGCTGACCACGTCCCACCCCCCAATACTGCACCTCACCAATGACGCCTGTAGTGGGCAGACGCAGCGGCTGGGCGGTAGGCCTTGGCCCCTTGTGGGCTGTCGCGCCGGGGTTTAGTTTAGTTTAGTTTACCCTTTTGCTTCGCTCCTGAGCCTGAAATGGGCCATGTTCCTGAGCTAATGTTTGAGGGATAGACTTTTGGCATAAAACCAATACGAGTGGGACTCCTCAGCGGCTGATGAGGACCGTCGTTGGGAAGGATACCTTGCAGCTGACTAACCCCCAAGACCTACCGCCCGGTCGCTGCGTCCTCAATCTCTACCCATCACAGGCGTAATGAGTGGGGTGCAGTACTGGACGTGGGACGTGGCCAGCGCCCAGTCCCTTCCGGCCGGTTATATGTTCTTCGTAAACAGAGCGCACTACCGCTCAATTGGTCCCTCAGTGACCTAACAAGACTGAGTGCACCCGGACCAGGCCTCCCAGCGGAGAAAAATCCCCACGCCGTTAGCGGAAGTCGAACCCGGGTCTCCCGCCCGATAAGCAGCAGTGGTACCATCGCCCTAAGGAGGCGACCGCCTTCCAGGTACTGCAGGAAAAATATTCCTCCCCTTTCGACACTCAGTTCCGTCTGATCCTTGCCCATATGCTACTGCGTGTGGACCCGGACTTGCGTACGAACCAATAAGAGTTTGTCTCATTAGGGTCCGTGGGGTACATAGATGATAAGGAGTTCCTGCCAATATTAAATCAACGAAAACACTCGGAAACCGAAAGCATTGGCACGTTTGCGTGCACTCGACTGTACGGACTAAATGGTAACTGTTTCGCTTTCATCATTTACAAACTTAGAGAGGATATGCTCTTGAGGCTAGAGAATTATTGATCCAGGGGAAACTCCTGCTGTGTTTCACTTTGTACATTTGGGCTACATTTGGTTGCTTTGCAAACTGATTTAGATGTGTCTTCTCCAGTATTACTCTGCACACCCCAGCGAGCATCGGGTTAAAAGCGAGTAGGGAAGAGACACAAGTTTTATTATTTGTGGGGCGGAACATAATAAAGTAATGAATGATAATAATTCCAAGAGGGGGGAAGGCCCTCTTTGCTTGGTCCCACAATTACGCTAATGATGCGACTCCTCGCGGAAACCGCCCGCCTCCGGTATGGTAATTGAGTGATGATAAACCCGGCCGGACAAATATTCATATCCAACTGGCCACCAAGTTCTGCCGCAAGCACCTTGCATTAAATGTCTCTACCATATTTAAGCTGCACGATGAGTGGGCATAAAGCGGAAGAGGGAAAAAAGTACCTCTGGCTGTAGAGTAAACAGGTCTTGTGGTAACATTAGCACGAAACACAAACGTGCTCACAGGAGGGAGATTTTGAACCTGCATAGGAAAACTAATGCTCATGTATTAGATGATATGAACTCCCTCAGACCTTTTAATATCTTCTTCTAATTTAGTAGCTATTCTTGCAAATTAGATCAGTGGTTCCCAACAAGTGTACCTCAGCACCTCGCGGGACTGTGTTAAAAATAATTTTCCACATTTATCGTGCTTTGGCACACAACAAAGAAAGATATTTGATTTGCTAATGAGAAACTGTAGCTTGTTCATTGATCGCGGTCAAATACTTGTAGATAAATACACAGGTATTTCTTTCTCAACTCACAAAATTCACTTTTTTAACTTTTTATGTCATGTCAATATTCCATACTCTTATTATTAGTGATGAAAAATGAACACATGGATTATTCTATATTGACATTTCAAATTCATCTGAATTTCAGTTTAGCAAAAGTATACATACAGGATATTGAAAATCAAATATTTGGGTTTTTTGGCATTGTAGTCCTTTTTTTGTTATGAAAACAGCTGAAAGTGCTAAACTCTTTCCATATTCTGGTCTAAAAACGTCATAAATCAGCTGTTTTTCCTGTAAAAAACAGTTATTCAAGTTATTTTAGTAAATGGGATGATAATGATTGAGAAGCACTCAGATGAGGCCAAATTTAGTGAGTTATTTGGCATTTATATTTTCACTTCCGTAAGTAATCTCTCCGAACAAGATTTGTGACCGTGTCCACCAATAACCTTCACCTTGGAAATGGTATAGCATCAGAATACATCGCTTATATTTCATAAAGATGCACTAACAGGCTTTACTAAAGATTCTTGACCAGCAAATATGGCGCAGTGTTCATACCTATAAAAATGGGAAAGGTATTGCTAAGGATGTGAGCACGTGTTGGATTTCATTTGTTAATCTGAGTTATCAAAAACGAAATAAATTATTTTCTTGCAAGAATTGAACCCGATACTCATGGTTTATAAGAAAACATGCTGTAATTTCTGTAAAATATGACCGTAAACTACATTTAACCATACACTGTAATTGCAAAGATAGAATAAGTGTGAAAAATTCAATGCTACAGCCGGGATTTCAAACAGGGATCTGCGGTTTTCGTCCAGTTACTCCAACCACTGAGAAAATGACGGTAAGGTATTAAATTCTCCAACTGACTCGCACTTTTCCCGGTAAACCTCTAGAAGATCTCAAATTCATGACATAAATATAATTGCCATTTATAGTTACTTAAACCATGAACCCCAGGCTTAAAGTACTCACATGTTATAAGTCGGCATTATGTTAAGTTTATAGTTTTATAGAAAAAAAGTAACAAAGGGCAGCAAATTGTGTGTGTGCTTTTTTTTTTTTTTTTTAATTTACACAAAAACTGTTGAATCTATTGAAATACGCCAAAGGAAAAAGTTGTCGTTTATTCAATTTTCTATTAATATAGACATTAATCAAGAACCTTTAATCAATAATAATTCAGCCAGGTGATGATAAATCTTTTTGATAAAAATATTTTTCTATAAAACTATAAATTTTTCAACATTTTGATATTAGACTTTCTTGTTATTCACAACATGAGAAATTCACTGTTAAAGTCTGACGGATCATTTCGCTTCCACCCTGTATATGGCATTGAATTTTTTAGTCTGACTGTATCTTTTTAATCTTCTGTCTTACACACGGCTAGGTGAAACAACAATTAATTGCCGCACCTTGAACGTTGGGCATTCATGGTTTTCTTAATTTTGAGCTTAATTTTCTTTCGCAGTCATACGACTTCATATGCATTGTCTTTTAATTTCCATTTCCATTGTTATGTAATTCATTGCACTCATCGCGTGGGAACGACAAATTCCAGACCCATCATTTCAAAACGGTGCATCTGCTGGTGAGTTTCCAAATGCTTACAAAGAAAATCCTTCCCCTTTGTCGCTGCCTTTCAAACTTTCCGACTTTTCCAAAAAGGACTTCAGCTTAACTAACTTTCTGAATTTAAAAACATATCAAAACGTTTTAACTTTGAACGCCACTCTTTCAACATATTTGAGATACCATTAAGTTGAAAACTGGAATTTATCGCGAAATAATCGTCAATGTATTGATATGTATAAAACATTTGCACTCAAATTTTAACCCATAATTGGTGGGAGGTTGGAGGGACGTCACAAAAATTGAGCCCCCTCCTCGTGGAGAGTATGACATCCGATTCTCTGTATTCTAATGAACATAGTAACGATCATTATGGGAAAGTCAACCGCATCTTCCGTTCGTTTTGCACAAATCACTAGTTTCTCTGGAGTATAAATATTCAACAGCATCGATTTTTATTCGTGGCTAGTATGGAAATTAAACGTATTAGTAATCCGGGCGCACCGCAATGTTTCAATTTCCGTTATAAAAACGTACAGTTTCTGAAATAATTCCTTTATTGCCTGTTTCCTCTTGTCACTGTGATTTCCTAGGAAAGGCTCATAGTTATATATCACGATAGCAGTGACAGTGTTAATTCCCATATACTTCTCCTGAAAGTTTACCCCTACGTATTCCCTACTTTGTTTAGTTGGTAATGTGTTAATGTTTGTACCTCCGGAATAGGGTTCGAGTCCGGATATTATCGCATCGCTCATTTTTGTCATCGCTCTCTTTCTGTGGTTGGTTACTCCTTAGAGCTCAGGTAGATAAGTTTCTTCAAATGAAATTGTTTCTTTAGCAAATCACTGCTTGAGTTTTTTTTACAGCTTACAGTTGCATTTGAAACTGTAAAACACCTTTCCAAAATTAATCACTCGCACCAAGGCGGTGTTAAGTTGCTCGCACCAAGGCGGCCAGTATTCTATGAGATTGTCTCGTAAGTTAGTTTTGCTCGCAAGTTCCATTCTATAGCGCCTGAAAACCCTGAACCCTGTGTTATCATAGTTGCATAACCCCCTCTACGACTTAGAGGATAAATCCCAGACTCGCTATTGGATACGTCAGTGTGTGTTTGTGACTAACGCTGGATGGAACAGCTTGAACTTGTGTTTACAAACTATGGAAAGCAAAAAGGAACATTTCTGATATCCTGTTTTACTATCGTAAGGGCAAAACCGCCTCATAATCCCGGCAGAAAATTTGTGCTGTCTACGGGGAAGGTACAGTAGCGAATCCAGCTTGTCAAAAGTGGTTTAGTCCATTTAGAGTTGGGAATTTCTCCCTAAAACAACAGAAACAAAGTTTGGCAACTATTCTGTCTTAGCGGTGCTGCGAGTGAGGAGCGTTTCTCAGACGTTCTTAGTGATTGAAACGTAACGAGAAACGAACTTATGAGACAATCTTATATAATAGGGGATTTCATATGGGATTTGTGATGGACAAACTGATTTCTGGGAGTTTTCCGGGTTCTCATCATTCACCAACTACTCCATAATCACCTTTCGTTTCAACCATTTCACTGTCATTTCATATCATGACTTGTAAGTCCTGGAGGAGGGGGTGCAAGTCGTCCATACAAGGGTAATTAAAGAAAGAAGGAAGAAAACTCTATAACACCCTGGTCCATTTCCTCGCAAGGAGTGCCGAAGTAAACGTGGTAACAGGCACTCTCAATAACACGAAAAATAGTTTGGAATGAAACAGTTAGAGCCGATGTTAATGTAACGAGCGCGATAATATGAGTAGGTGGTGGAATTAATTGTCCTTCCGCAATTAGTCGTGTATAGTACAAGGTTTGGAAAGGTAGAATCAGAAAACTCCAACGTCATAGCCCGGATTTCAACCGTGGATCTTCTGCTCTCCATTTGGTTGGTCTAATTACTCAGCTACCATGGCAACATGGCAGCACGACATTAAATTCTCTACTGATTCGTTTTTTCCCAGTGAAACCACAAGATCTCATATGAATTTGATATGTTGGAGAATTTAATGTCGTGCCACCATGTGCTGGAAGATCGGTGGTTCAAATCCCGTCTGTGGTATTACCGGATATTGCTATGGTATTGAATTTCTCAGTCTGATTCTACTTCTCCAAAAAACGCGATGCTTTCCAATCGTTAATCGCGACACTATAAGATCTCTGAGGTAAACTAAAGTGCTCCTTGCTGGAATGGCAGTAGACCCGTGTTCTGCTTACACTAACCAAGTTAGCAATGATGACATTAGAGCACCTTCCTTGCTACTTTTAAACAAGACATGTTCATACAGAAGCAGAAGACTCAGTCTGCTTGGCTGTTGTCCAAAAAAGTTAGACGAACAATTTTCACACAGTCAATACTTACTGCAAAGGATTGTAATATAATAAAATACAAATAAAGACAAATAAGCTTGGGCTTATTTGAAGTTTATAAGCACTTCCAAAAATCACTGAGATGCAAAGCAACTTTCTTCAAAAGAAAACAGATTGCAATTTGTGCAAATGTAATACTGCCATTCTCCACCACTGCATATAAGACGAAAGGAATATTAGTACATTAATCATAACATGTGACTGTTTAACCAAATAAGCATCATAAAAGTCTACAGGTGTCTGCTCAAAACTGAACATTATGTATATTATATGCATAAATAAGCTAAAAGTATCTTGTGCAAGATCTTAATGCAAGATTTTATCCACAAAAAGGCCAAAGTATGGAAATATGAGGGAAAAAGTATACCAGGTGGTCTATCTCATCCGGCATTGGGAAAGTAGATAACCCTAAAGAGTTGCAGAATGCAACGGCGGATTCCTATAAAGCGGGAACCAGTGGCGTGAGTAAACTTTGTTCTGCTTGTAAGAGAAGATGAGCGATATGAGGTAGTTCCCAAGCTTGAACTATCGTGTGTAGCCCGTGGTAATAAACAATAACAGACTTAGAATATTTTCCTCTTTCCCTACAAGGACTTTATTTTCCAGCGAATAAACTCAGTCTTGTATACGCTGCTATTGTCTAACATTACGAATTACAGATTGTAAATTGCGGTAACAAAATCCATGCAAACATGAGGGCACGTAATGTTTCATTGTCATTTCTTTCATTCTTATTAATATTATTGTTGTATTTTATTACTTTAGTAATTATTTTTATAATATTATTTATACTGTTTAGATTATTAATATTCACAGTAATTTCATGATTATTTTATTCTTATAAGTGTGTTTGTCATTATTATTATTGTTATCATCATATTATTATAAGTAGCAGCAGTTGGACCACCTGGTAGACACATATTTGGAATCAGAAAAATAATGAAATGAATACGTACTAAGTTTGAGCTATGTCCAATGATGCTATAAAACTTGCATTTGTAGGGAATTCTCTTCTCTACTCAGAATTGCCCAACACAGTATGTACAACAAATACCTTCAAAGTGTTATACACTAACAGTATGAAAATAGCCTGTAAGGTTTCGCCTTTTCAAGGTCTTAATCCAGGGGTTGTCTCCTTAGTGAGGTGGTTGCGCTGCTGCTTACCAAGCGGAGGACCCGGGCTCGATTCCCGATATCAGCTTGGGGATTTTCTCCCACTTGGAGACCTGATCCGGAGTGCACTCAGCCTCGTTAGGTTTCTGAGGGGCCAATTGAGAAACTGCTTGATTGAAAAGCAGTGGACCCTGGTGGAGAAGACCGGGAGGGATAACTTCCCACTTCCAGTACTGCACCCCAGTCTTGGTGCCTGTGGTGGACAGAGGTGGGGGACGCAGCGGTCGAGCGGTAGGCCTTGGCGCGGATGGGCTGTTGTGCCATGGGGTTACGTTACCTGCATCTATACCCATGATACACGAGGTAATTTATTCAATAGAGATAAATATTCGTAAAGGAGAACAATAGTTCGATTTTTAGAATAACATATTAAAAGAGATTCGTGTATGACAAAAGTTTAAGAAACACTTCACAGTCTGTTTACAAGGATGGGGCTTCGAATTATACATAAAAAAGCTTAAGGAAATTTACAATTATATGGTGTTTTAAAATGAGGTTTGGGATTTTGTTGGGTAACCGACGTAAAAGGTATAAAAAAATTCGCAAATATTGCGAACGTTTTACAAGTTCCCGCAACTTACTTTGTAATTTATTATAAAATTGTTTCAAAGAGTGCAAGCGATTTCGTTTCCCCAGAGATTGCATTTTAAACAGGGTAATCATGGTTTGGAAATGACGTATTTACAATTGTGAGACAGTGAAATAGAATAGACTTTCATGGATTGTAATTTTTACTTTCTCTGGCTTTGTATGTGTGTGTTTGTGCGGGTGTGTCCGTGTCTGCGAACAACTCAAAACCGAAATTTTGCTTAAACAACAAAGTTGGCTTTTTAACTCAACATATTTTAAGTAGCTGACATGAAGTTTTTGAATATGATTCCCCACTCCAAACTTCACTGCACATGAAAAATGTTTCCTTACTTTAATTTCCTCAAACATTTTCTGACGATTTTGATTACAATACCGTGTGCTTTAATCTAGTTTATATGACAAACAAAATGTATATTTTGAATTGTCTGAAAATAGCCTGTGAAATTCTCTTCATTTTGAGTGACTTTTCTATAACCGGTAAACCGCAAGAGATATATCTCATAAATGAAGATATCTTTAAGTACACAGTTCACGTCACGCAAATTTTTGCGGAGTTCACCATTTCCGACATATTCCTTGTTACTGGTTTAAATTTAGAAATATTTAAACCTTTTCAAACTGGCAAGTTGCTATTTGTTTTTTCTCGGGCAGTACAAAGAGAAAGGCATTTCAAGATCGTTACTATCATTGCTCTTTTTAAAAATGTTGTTATTGCTTTAGCCTAATGGGTTCTTCTGATACGTAAAAGGAAAGTTTACAGAAGTCTAATGAAAGTTAATATTATTTAATAAAGAGAAGATAGAAGGATCACCTAGGCGGCCCGGGTTCGATCCCAGGGACCCGCATGTGGTATTCGTGGTGGACGAAGCGGCGTCAGGGCGGGTTTTCTCCGGGTGCTCCGGTTTCCCCCGCCATCTCATTCCACCGGTGCTCCATCTTCATTCCATGTATCATCAGTGTCACCGCCTGCGGTGCCGTAGTAGTAAAAGCGGGCGTTAAACACTACAACAACAAAGATAGAAGGATAAACTTTTGCAAGAATAGTTTGTAGAAGGGTGAGTAAATAATGTTATGTGAATGCAAAGTACCAATTTCTTTTTAATTTACTCATCTTTTAAAGAAATTCACGTGTTCAAATCTCCACGGAGCCAAGAGACCAAATAGAGCGTTTTAGCCTGCAGGGAGGGAAATGGTGGGATCCTCCGAGATACGAGGTATCTACCTTCCCCTTTGTTGAAATAGCGCCGCAATGCTTGCTGTTCGACTTGCAGCGTGTGCGTTTTTTGTACAAAGCCTGGGTCGCGTAAGCTACAGCATATGAAAAAGCTCATTCTTCTTTAGATACTCGATTATCTTACAATACCTTACGTTAAGGCGAGGGATCAGTGAAAATGACGAAAAAATGCAGTTTGGGGTTTTTATATCTAAAATTATTTACACGTTCCAGTTTTCCAGAAACAATTTCATTTCTGCCTTACGAGCACTTCAAGGGCTTAAAATATCCATCTAAATGTCTAGCTGCACCTGATGCAAATAGGTGTAACCCCTACTGAGGCTACACTCTTGAAACTAACTTTTGGCTAAGAGTTTTGAAACATAATGTGGGTGGACAACCTGCTTCCCCAAGAGTATTTACTACATTGGCTACATTTTCAACTTCCGATTTCCCGCTTTTGTTTGTAAACATAGAATTATTTGGGAAAAGCTTGTTTTTTGTGTCCGAAGCTCACATTTTTCAGTCTTGAAGTATGTAATTTAGCAACTTTGCATAGAAAATAGAAGAATTAAAGTGTAATAGAGTTATTCTTTTCATTTTATATCACGGAGTACGTGATAATAATCCGCTGTTGCTTAGAATGGTGCAAAGGTCCAAGTGTATTAATTCTTACAAAACTGAAAGTTGCATTTATAAATATTTGTATATACTCATAAGTGGTTCTGTTTATTTTATAAATATGAGACGAATGAGTAAACGGAGTAAAAAGTTACGAGACCTGGTAAGTGTAAGGTATAACATAGACAGCAAATCACCAATTAGTGTTACATGCGTGCTGACCTTGAATGTCATTGTTTTTCAATGTGGTTTTTTGTGCTTTGCTAATTTAAAAAGTTTATTTTGACCAAAGCTATCATTCCACTGACTTAATATTTTGCACACATGTACAGCAAAGTACATGTATGGAAGTGATGTATAGTTTTTTCTGTATATTTCATGATTTCTATGCAAACACCAGTCAAAATATCGTTAGTCAAAATATAAAATATAATTTTTTTTTTCTCGCGGATAAACATAACCTATAAAGCATGTCATTTTTGATAGGCATTTTGATGTACTAATGTGTACTAATGTTCACTTCTTGGAATCCAGCATTTACTCGTAACAAATATTTGAGCAAACTCTGCTATTATTATTTGTATTCTTAAAACATCTACATTTATATGAACTGTCTTAAATTGTTTACCTTATACATATTGTATCAGCTCAAGTTGGTAGATTTGAATCTGCTGCCCGACAACTCACTCCCAGTTATGCAGTTTCTTGGGATGAAAGCTCAAACTTTTGTTATGAGGAAAAGCACAAGCTGCTAAGCTCGAAAGCAAGTTGTTTCCACCACTTTGAGCAATATGTATTAAGGGTAAGAAAGAGTTTGGACAGAAGGGGAAAAAAGGACAAACGAAAAATGATAGCAGGAAGCTGAGAAATCTCGCCATTTCTTCCCACATAGTTAGGTATTACCAACTTTTCCCAAAGTGTTTCTTCACTCATTAATAATTTCTGATGCTAATTGGTGGAAGAAGATGGCATTCGGAGAGGAGAAGGAATATTTATGTTAGTTTTCCATTATACAGCAAGAAAAAGCGACTGCTGTTACTTCTTTGGGATTTATTTCATTGCTTTAAAAGTTTGTCTCGCGTTGGGATGAGGCTTCATGATGGTCTTGCCATTCCCTAGAAACTTGTCTCCCTCTTTCCCTCGCTAATAAGAAGATAACGATTGTTGCAGATGTATAAACTCTCACGATGGCAACATGGAGCGGCGACACTGTTAATCGTTTTACTATCCCTTTGCCTGGAAGGAACCAGAACGATCGTAATAGAATGTGTTTTGTAATGATATTTTACAGTGACTCTGCATTAGAACATCTGAACAATTTATAATGAGAAATATTCACACAACCTAATGAGTGAAGGGTTTATTAATAAACCCTCTAGCAAAGTAACCATACGGATCCAGAATACGTTAGAACATTAAAAACATTAATATTGTTTACAATTGTTTTTTACAATACAGCGCCCTAACTATTAGCAATTGATTTTGAAAATAATTACATCCAATTTTCTCTACTAAATGTTTATTTTCACAGAGTTTGTTTGTAAATAATTACCTTGGTTATTTATATTTTCCTTCAGGTATAAATGGAAATGTAATATTTGTATTTAATCTCAGTGTCTGAGAACCTTCATTAATTCGTAGAATTTAAATTTAAAAGCCGGGTTTTCTATAATTTAAATTAAGTTTTTATTTATGGAAGCACTTAAACTGTTGTGGTTCTCAGCGTCCCAATCTATTTTGAGCGTGAAAGATCGCTTAATTTTGCTCAGAGGCCTCTCTATTAGGCTTGAGGTTCTTTTACATGCAGTAAATCTATAGCACGGGACCACCGGCTTTGCTTTCCTTCCGAAGGAAAGGTCTTTAACGCCCAAAAATCCATCGCCCTTCACAGGGTTTGAACCCGCGACATTAGAAACCAGAGGCTAGTATGTTACCCCTAGACCATGGAAGACATTTCTTATTTTGTGTTTTCGTGCTATAACAGTTATTCAACTGGTGCATATGAAGCATAAGTGTTCTATTTATTTTATGGTAATCACGATAAAAGTCGTGCATGGAAAGGGTTCTAAAGGAAAGGGGAAAAAATATTCCTCATCAAATTAAATTGCTAAATTCCATTTTAGTGTCAATTTTTAGCTCTGTGGTCATTCTCAACGCCAAGATGAACATTACATAAACGTAGGAACATATACTGCTTTCTTTCTTTAACTTTACCCTTAAATTACATGCTTTCCAAGCCCTTAGCTTTTAAATAGTTATTCTTCCTTTTGCCAGAGATACTCTAGTTTTATAACATTATGTCTGTTATAAAATAAATTCGGTAAATCACTGCGCTGTCTTAAATATGTATATTATATTCTTCACTGAAAAATACCTTTACAGTGCACACAAAATTTAAAAACTTCTGTTAATAGCCAGTTTTAAGCTGATACTCGGTTGGCTTTGTCTACCATCTTCTTAAGATTCGACACCGGAGTATCTTATGACATACATTTCGTGCCCCTTGAGTTCAAAATAAGTGTGTATGTGTGTCTGTCATTAGGTCCGGAAACAGCGTGCATTAATGATGAAAAGTGTCACAAAAGTTTCATATTTAGTTCAGCAATAAAATTACTCCTGTTCTATTAGAAATATCACGTAAGAAGACAAAAGTGAATCGTTCTTGTTACAAAGATTTTCAGGCAATTCTGTCCATTTTAACCAAACTTACATGGCAAAAGTGTTATTTTGAACTCTGTTCTGTGATTTTAATTGAAATGTATGAGTTTCAGATATTCGTGTACGAATAAAATACATACTTCAAATTTTCCGTAAATATATGGTGATGTGCTCTTTATCTCAGTTAATTTTGTGTAATTGGAAAACTATAACACGAGATAGAAACTTACCACAGATATGGAATATCCCATAAAACAATGTATGTTAAATAATCTTTCTATAAAACGTGTCGCAAATGTGTATTGTGTAATATCTTTGTTTGGTCGCACATGTTTTAAAACAAAAGACATTTAAACAAACCTCTAATGCATAGTATTGCCATTTGGCAACGAAGATTTTTAGTCAAAGTTTTAGAAAATGTTAATGTTACTTTTTATTATTATGCAAGTTTAAGTCATTTAAAGAAAATTTTGTTTTTATTTTGTTGGACTGCAATTTAGGCCAAAGCTCAATAGTAACAAGGTAGATCCTAAAGGAACACGACTACTAAGTTAACACATCGATAATCACTGACTCAAATGTACCCAAAGTTCAGTCAACTAAGTAAGATTTTTAAATTGGAAACCAAATGTAGCAGAAGCTGGCCAATAAACTAAAATTATTATTAATATATACTTAAAGTATTTTATGCACTTTGTCAATAATATACATGTTCATTAATTGTAAAACCACAACTAAACTTTAAAAGGTGTTATGAGATAAATATTTATGTAAGTTGTGTTAGAGTATTATGTATAAATATTCTTAACATAATTCATCTATGTTATTTATCATATTCACTACGATACTTATGCTAAAGAATGAAAGTCTAACTCATGTAATTGGGCATGATGCTGAAATTAAATAAACAAAGATGTGTAATTTCACTTACTTTACTAATAAGGTAAGTAAAACAATATATTTACTTAGAAAAAGCCCCTAGTGCCTGAGTTTTAAATAAAGTCTCTGAAACTTTGTTAACACACACCTAGGGAACACTATCAACATTATGGTGTGCTCAATTTTAAGTATAATAAAAATTTCTACATATCTAGCCTGGTTTGAAAATAGAGTTTTTAATTTTTGAACTTAGATATAATGTTTTTAAGTAACGTGTATATTTTTATTCCGTGCTACAACTTATCTTCAATTTAGATGTTAACATATATAGTAAAAGTTTCAAAGATATATGAATCAAAACACAAATCGAGCACCTTTTTTAATAACAAAAGTGATTTTTGAGTAAAAGTCATTTTTAGTGGTCGTAACCTTTAGCAAGTCACGCATGGACAATTTAAATGACACTGTAAGACTTTTAAAATGGCCGTATAATCATGTATTTATAAAGAAATGCATGCAAACGGAACGTACAGAGAAAAGTGGCTTTTATAGTGAATACTTTCCATATTGACTGTGGAAATAAGTGATAATTGATAGGGGAAAATAATTTACATTTACTTGCACTTTTAGATTAGAATAATTATAATATTACAATGCATCAGGACGACATTGATGTATCTATTTGGTAAGGATGTCATGCTTTTAAAAGGCACTGGAAGATGTATAAAGTTTCTCTCAAATTTCTTGTGACCTCGTATATTATAAGAACTTTTCAACTTTATACAGCTTGTTGTTATTTATAGAAGCATGGATGAAAAGTAGTTTGACTTGTGAGTAAGAAAGGATGAATTTCACCCTCTACCCTTAAATTCAGAACGTCGCAGTGAAAACTTGGCTTGCGGTAACAAAAGGGATGCAAGCGATCTGGGACCGTGATGACAATGTGTTGTCAGCATCTGATGGCTCAGGAACTATTAATCCTAATAATACGTTGGGGATGGAGGAGTCGACTCGACTCGACTCGACTCGACGCTGCTCGGTCGGTCAGGTCCCTCTCTGCTCGCCTTCCTCTGATCTCTGGAGTGTCACGGTTGTGATGACTCATTACACGCGACGGGTCTCCACACTAAATTATTGATGCTGATGATGATGATGATGATGTGCGAATGAATCGATCCGATATGTGAAGGCTCCTTGCTCATATGGGAAGGGTAAGTGGTCCTCGCACCGACTGCTCGCTGTTCCGCAACATGCTGGCGACTTCCCCAGGGTCACCGCTACACAAAGCACAACGTCGTTTTTAGCCTTTCTTCGCCTCCGGGTGTAACAAATGTAGAGCAAAGCGTGAAGCTGCATACAGTACTGCTCAAAAGTGCTGCTTTCATGGCACATTCAGTTACTTACTTCCTTCTAGGCTAAAGTGAGAAATATCTGAGATTGCAATTTTGCTAGAATCACACATTTTGATGGCCCCATGAAATAAAAATCGAAAAGAACATAACTATTACATTTCAGCTTCTATATTTTGCATCTAAGGAACTCAAATATTTACAACACGCCTGTAATGCGTACATAAACATGTACAACTGTCTTACGAAGAGGTTTGCAGGTGACTTTTCCAAATTTCGAATGGCAACTTTATCATTTTTAACACCATGTATTCCGTGAAATTAGAATGCAGCTTTGAAAAAAAGTCTTATTTGTGTTATCCCTTAGAACAGTAGTTTTGTAATTCCCTATGACATTCGTAATAATAAGCCCAAAAGGCTTCTGAATATTCCAGAAATGGGAGTGATATATTGGCAACTGTATTTCTGAACTTCGTAATCTTCCCCGATAATACTTTGGGCTGGGATGCTATGATCAAGGACTAAAATATGTCAACACTTCGCCCACCAAAGGCATCCTAACCCGGAAGAGGATATTTGTCCTTGTGATTTAATGTGGTTGAATAGTTTTGAGATAAGCATATAGAACTAGCATATGAAGACTTCTTCATTTTAAATTACAATCGTATATCTAAACTGCAAGAGACACCTGGTTAAAAAGTCTTCCATACAACAAATATATAAATCTTTTTAAAGCCGAGATATAGATATATCAAACAAAAGTGTTCTTAGTGTTAACCATTTCCGAGATATTTTTGTTATTGGTTTGGCTGTTCAATTGCTTGCGCTTTTTGTGGTGGCAAATCGCTATTGATTTTTTCTTGCTATTGTGCAAAGGGCATGGAATTTCAAAGACATTACATAGTGATTCACTTTTTAATAACCTGAATACGGCTTTAGACAACTACACCCTTGTTGTAGATACAACAGTCACTTAAAACTGCAATTAAAGTAAGAATATCTTGCAGAAGAGTAAGTAGAGAAAGTCATGTAATGCAACACATGAGAGATTTTCACTAATTACCTATACCATAAGGAAGCAAGGGTTACAAGTTAGAATGAAACTAAAAATCCCTATAACAAAGCAAACAAAGCTAAATAGGATGATACAAATAACAAAGGCAATCTGCAAGCTCGTTTAATTTCTAAAACGAAATGCTGCAGGTATTTGGAAAATAAAAGGATTGTCTTATATTTTTAAATTTTCAAATAATGAGCACTAATCTTTATCCTTTTAATTCCTAAAACTCACGTACTATAGAATTTATGAAATAATAACTTTCACGATTTTTAATGTTTGATCGCCATTGTTACGTACAACACAGACATTTTCAGGGGTGTCTGGTATTTTAAAGCACAATAAAGAGCAGGAGTACTTCTGTTAAGAATATTGTGGCTGTATAGTACAGAACACAAAAAGGAAAGTCCAAAGATAGTGATGTATATTAGAAGTGGCGAATGACCTTGTTAAAACCTGCGCGAGTAACATGATGCAAATTGATGGTGGGGATGCATCTCTGTTTCCTACTTGAAATAAACAAGAGTTTGCGATCGGGCACTGTATTTAATCACGCACGGTGCCGCGATGTTTACTTCTTCAACTCTGTAGTCTTACAAATACAAAAGTGAACTCGACCATAAACCACTGCGCAACTTCCAGCCATTTGTCAGGTCTATAAAATACCCCTATACATTTTAGCGGAGAGGCGCCTGCAAACGAGAGCATCGCACCTAGGCCATCTGACTCTTTTGCTTTTACCGTAACCCCTGAGAGGGAGGAATGAGGGGAGAAACGCGAACACATCCTGATGACATGCTCAAGCATGGGTAGGATCCTTAAGGCTTCCAGTTTGAGTGTATCCACGCTGCCCAAGCCACCCACAAGTCCTTAACCCCCGTGACTCCCCCGAAGGTGCAGCTAATCCAAGAGTACGGTTCCCGAGACCTAACAGGGATGTCCTGACCGACAGCAGGAAGAAATCTCTACAAAACGCACCTCTACTGACCAAGCACAACACCCAATCGGCTGGTCCTACAACCCTGAAACATATGACAATGAAAGAAATTATGGGTACACAAAATGAGAGACAAAAGAGTCGTGAGTAGAAGAGAAACCACCCACTGCGGACATGGAGAAACCACGGACAATCCATGCTTCAGAGTGTGTGTTCGCCGGGAATTGAAGCCGGGGCTTCCCGAATTCGAGCCTAACACGTTACCGCAGTGCTCGGTACAGAACACAAAATCCAACGCTTTTACATTGAAGATATCTTAGTTTTCACAGTGGATTTTGTAGCACAAAATCACGCCTGAGTTGGCCCAAATCTCACTTATTCACCTTTTTCTGATTTTAAGTGAAGCCTGCATAGACCCCCAATAGTGCCATCCAGTAGGTTTCACTTGGTACAGTTGCTCAGCAACAGCCATGAAACTCGATTATGTGGCTCTGATGTGTTAGTGGACAAGGGACATTGTGGTTTTGACATGCCGAATGCCATAAGAGAGAGAGGGAGGGGAAGGGAGAAACAGAGAGAGAGTGTGTGTGTGTTTTGAACTATCGCGTGGCATTCAACCTACAACTTAAAAAGCTCTATTGCTGTTATCCACAAAAATAATATGCACAATAACCAGTTGATTTTCATGTATTTGGAAACTAAGATGGAATACCCATTTTGGAACAGGTAGATCATGGTAATCAATACGCATGGGCACAAAACTGCGCAGAAGCAATCCATGTGTTATAATCACACAACTTTCTTTATCTACAATAACTCACTAGTTATTATGATGGTAATAGTAATAATAATAATAATAATAATAATAATAATAATAATAATAATAATAATAATAATAATAATAGAAGAAGAAGAAGAAGAAGAAGAAGAAGAAGAAGAAGAAGAAGAAAATGTATACAGCATATATAAAAATATATATGACCTGTTGCCTCGCATAACTTCCTCTACTCTTGTAGTAACCATTTTTACAAACTCTTATTCCTCTAAACATTTACAGAAATTTGTTATTGCTTATTTCCTTGTAGGTTATCGATATTCATTTTTTATATGTTAACCGTGCAAAGAGAACGGGATCTCAAAGCTTTAAATGATTTGAGTATCGCTCAAAGCCTATTGTAATCCCATATTCTCGTTGCACGTGCAAGAAAACAAGATAATTTCTCCAAATGTTTTTCTAAACTAACACGAAGAAGATAGAAAAATAAGAGTTTGTAGGAATGCTTAGTGCAAGAGTAGAGAAAGTCATGTGAGTGCAACACATCAGATTTTTCAAATAAGAGCCAACATTGTGTTTATTTGTATCTGTTTATACAGTTATTTATATCACAAAAATTGTAAATTATTGCCATTAATGCCAGAATCAATGTTAGAATGCAATATTAGAGGTATAGTAATAGTTTCGACAATTTATAAGACAGCTGCTGGGTGCTTCTACCTGCTCCATCATTATCCAGGCATGCTGTACCACCGATTATTTAACCTGATTCCACCCCATCCTAACCCGCCATTATGGTAGAAACCTTGGCTACCGTCTTCCCTTAAATCATACATTATATTCATTTATGGAAGAGAACTTATTTAAAAAATAATATTTTCAACGTGTAATTATTTCAGAGAGTTCCACCGTGGAGTTATATTTCAATGCAAGAGATGTGTATGATACAAAATAATTATTATGTAATTGTCTTTATTCAAATTCACTTGTTGTTTGCCTGCTTCTTCGGCTATGTTTGTGTTGAATACACAGCGAATGGACACGATTCCGGAGAGCTCTCGCGCTCATTGAGCAGCGATAACAGGAAAAAAATCGGAGCTAGAGACTTGAAATTGGATTTCAGCTATACCCATTAACAACGAAAACATCATTACGTTCCCTTACAGTCCTGCATTCTTTAGCCTCGTGTAGGATATTTCCCGCTGTAAATTGCAGCCTCTTTTTCACAAAATTATACGAGTTTGAGCAAGAACATGCAGAATAGCACTTGTGGAAAACAATGGAGTCGGCATAATCATTTTTCAAATAAACAGTATATTTCAGAAATCCCTGTCGTTTTCTTGAAACATAAACACTTAGAGATGCTTCACCATGACTAACGAAAGAGGCTGAGGCGCAAATCGGAGCTACGTAGTAATGATAGAAAAATGC
Source organism: Tenodera sinensis (assembly GCA_030765045.1). Lineage (NCBI taxonomy): Eukaryota > Metazoa > Arthropoda > Insecta > Mantodea > Mantidae > Tenodera > Tenodera sinensis. Next base: position 157,322,423 of record CM060967.1, on the reverse strand, counting down.
TACATAAAAATGTTGATCTTGTTAAAGTAAGTAACGTAATTAATTTTTGTGTTGTTTCAGATATTGTTTGTTTGAATCATTTTAACTTTTTAATAGTATTGTTTGTGTTATTCGTTTTTATCACGTGGTCATTCAAGGAGTATTGCATATCAAAGTCATCACCCATCACCGGGGAAGGCATTTCAGTGCTTGTCTCTTCAAGTTTAGTGCACATTGACGTAGCCCACGAAATACCGGGCAGCGAAAACGTAAACAAAGCTACCTCTAATGAGTTCTGAATCAAATTACGTACAGTGGCGTACAAGTAAACGTGTGTCTATATAGTTTCAAATTATATACAGGATTATAGTAATATGCAGGGTAGCCACTAAATTGCATATTGAGATAAATAAAAGGGACAATGCAATGAAAACTTGAATTATATGTGACATATTTATTTATGTCATTCGCAAACGTATATATAAAACTTTTTAATTTGTAATCTGTTGCACCTTATACGTGTTTACTGTCTCAAAAACAAAACTTATATAATACACTTTACATGTAATGTTTTCTCCATATGCAGAGAAATGTATTGGACCTAGTCCTTCACAACTGTATACGTGCATTTATAACTAGAGTCCTGCACTATTTAAAGATTTATTTTTATTGCAAGTTAATCCATAGTTAGATTCCCTATTCGACTCTACTGCACCGTACTGTACTACGCTTCCTGGAGCGGCTGTGCATAACACAGCCAGTGCCTGACCTTGCCCTAATGCCCTTCTGATCGTAACTTACAATGCTCTTGTGTGACTGGAAAGCTACCGAAATGCTTCGACCTGGCTGTGACATAGTGATATACTTTTTTTACTTTCTCTACTGGTACGTAGTGGAAGTATTGTATTCCACCCAAAAATTCGATGTCGAGATTTCACCGCAAATATATGTTTTGAGACCCCCTGAACCCCAAAAAGCATTTTTTAGAAAAAAGGTCCGTGTGTGTATCTGTGTGTCTGTCTGTCTGTCTGTCTGTGGACAGCATAACTCAAAAAGGAAAAGTAGGTTAAAAAGCAAAGGTGGTATTTAAGTTTAATGTCTTTTAAGGATGCGACACAAAGATTTTGAAGAAAATAGCCCCACCCTGAACTACCCCTTACATGGAAAATTTCTCGAAAATTTTCATTTTCTTGAAAATGGCTCTAACGATTTTGATTAAAATGTCACATGTTTGAGATATTTTAATGACAAATGAAATGTATATCTTGAATTTTCTGGCTATAGCTCCTGTCCTCACATTTACTCTGGACTACTTTTGCATAACTGGTAAACCGTTAGAGAAAGACAAAATCTTATTGTACAAAAACTGTAGATCTTGCTAAAATACACAATTTATGTCTCAATAAATTTTCTTGTAGGGTGAACCATTTCGGTGTGAGTGAGTTCCGGAAAACTTAAAACTTTCGTGAAATGGAACATCGTTGTTCATTTTTTTATATGTTAAGTGTGCAAAGATGAACGGAATCTCAAAGCTTTAGAACATTTGACTATCGCACAAAGCCTATTGTATTCTAATATTCCCCTTGTACCTACAAGGAAATAAGGAATAAGATAACTTGTACAAGTGTTTATCTTAACTAACACGAAGAAGGTATAGGAATAAGAGTTCGTAAGAATGGTTAGTACAAGAGTAGAGAAAGTCATGTGAGTGCAGCACATAATGATGGCTCTATGGCATCATTCTTAAAGTTACAACGAAATGTGTAAATGAAAATTAAAGTTTATCTCGCTTTTGCAAGAACATGGTAGAGAAAGTAATGTGAATGCAGCATGTCAGACCTTGTTAGCTTCACTTGTGGTTAGAACTCAATGCATTCTATATATTTTAAATACTTTATCGGTAAATAAATTGAAAACAAGCGAAGGATACCTTAACATTTGAGTCAATCAGAGGCGTCATCCTTTAGGTTACTATCTTCCTACTCGCATTAATCATTGGCAAATTTAAAGCAGCAGCATTGTGCGACGCCAAAGCCTCTGGTTTGAAAATCTCCTTATTGCAGCCTACGCAAGCAGTATTCTCAACCCTAGTGTTTTTCTAATCGACAGCGCGGGTTTAAGAAGCCAACATAAGCAATGACACGGGCCATCAACGTTGGCAAGAACCTCTTCTCTCGTCTTTATTATTGTTATGCATATTCAAGGCATTCCGGGGGCACTTCATAACCAAAAACACCCGCCTTCTTAGTTTAACAAGGGCACACGTCACCCTGATAGCGTTACATCCTATTGTGTCACGGTGAAGAACACTGTCAGTGCAAAGAGAGGATTTACATATCAAGTGCCATTGGTCTGATTTATATTTCAAGGGAAGATTTTGTATTCATCGTTAGGGTTCCTAGATGGGTATAAATGGAAAGATGAAAGTTGTTTCCGAGAAATGTAGGGTACTGAGAAATAGAATATTAATTTACCAGAGGCGTTATAACCAAGCATAATGCACTGGCAGCATGTATACCTCTATTAGAATTATGACAGACACAAAACTTAATGGCGGCTTATACCTGATCACTAATATTCTTTCCTGTTGTGGGAATAAATTTTCTGATATTTATATCACCGGTTTTACGACCTGGTTTCACAGCATGTTACGCTATGCAAGCCTCTGATTGGATTTTGTGTTGAATAGCTCCTCCTGCAATTAAATGTTGTGCCAGCCATAACCTAGTAAACACAGTCTTTCATTATTTATTATTAAATCTGACCTTATATAAAGGTTTGCCATGTGACACAGAATAGCTTTCATGTGTTTGAAATGAATACATAAAAAGGTGAATAAAACAACAACAACAACAAAAATACAAAGTTTTTGTTAGTATATGACACAGTTAAATGATTATTTTATATCTTAGTACTTTCAAATTTAAATGTTGTGGTTTCCATACAAATGATTTCGGCATATTGCCACAGAGTATTTTATAGTCGTTAGGACAATGTCGTCCTGTAGCTGTTTAGGGAGCTTATATTGTTGTCTCCATTGCACAAATGATTTTGGTATTGTGCCCCTTGCTCCGAAGAATAGGCCTGTGACCACGATGTTGCTGATATTATATGAGGCACTGAAGAATGGAATTGTGGGCTCATATATTTTCTTCTTTTCACGATCCACTTCTGCTGGCTGGTCTAAGGATGTCTCAAACCTCACTGTGGGATCTAAGATCTCAGCTGTCCCTTTCTTCCTGTCGATAGCAATGACATCAATTCGACGGTTACTGCCACAGTCAGCCACACAGTGTACTTCTTCGTGGACTTCTAATCCTGTGCTTTGCAAAGCATTGGCAAGCAGAGTTCTTATGGTGTTGTGACGCTTTATTCGCAGCAACTCTCCCTGAGGACAATTCCCGAGTACATGCGGTAAAGTTTCTATCTCACTGCAATGTCTGCAGTGGCTTGTACCCGTGGAGCGTCCCGGAAGTGAACGTACTGGAACCACCATAGCTGTCATCTTCAACATGTCACGCCATTCTGAGCTGGATAACCCATTATGTTTTAAAATCCAAGTGTTGGCAGCAGGAACTTCGCCAAAGAGTGCCACTCCTCTTCCTTTCTGAGGGTATGCACACCAGGCTTCAAACTCCTGGCGTCTTAGTTTCTCCCTAAGTTGTTTAACGGAGTTTGTGGAGGACTCCTCTGGTATATGCAACTCTGTGAGGCATCGAGTTCTTATGGCTGCAAAATTGCGAACAACGTTTACATGTTCATCGTCTAGATCTTCAAGTTTGGTGTTAATATTTAATTGTTGAAGATAAGCTTCCCAAGTTGCACGTATTATTGATAATCCCTTAAACTTTGTGCTGGTGTACAGCATACTGTTTGGGGTGTCATTTGGTAGTTGTAGGATTTCCTTCACAGCACTTTTGATCATTTTATCTGCTTTCTGGAGCCATACCTTTGGAATTTTCTCTATTGGAACCGACTGGAAAGGATAGATCAAAGTGGGCCCAATAAACTGATTTATAACTGTAAGTTTTTGACTAGGCTGGAGCAAGTGAGTTGAAGTAAGCTTTTCAAGATTTAATTTTAATTTTTCTAGAACCTGTGTTTCATTAAATACTATTGTGTCCCTAAATGTTGCACCAAGGTATTTAATCTCTTCGTCTGCCCCAATGCTCATAATTGATCCAGCAGTGGTAATCAGTTCCTGCTGTAGAAGCTTTCCGTTTTTAATTATAATAGCATTGGATTTAACTGTGTTGACGTTCAGTCCAATTTCTTGAAGGTGGTGGATAGCACTAGTCACAAGGGCAGATGCTGCTTGCTCGTCTTTTCCTATGATCACAAGATCGTCAGCAAAGCATAGGGCTGTAAGTGGTTCGGTGTCAGGAGTTAGCTGAAAGCCATATTTTCCTGAAACGTTTCTAACCGTCAACTCGTTCAGGATGTGGTTAATGCCCCAGTTGAAGAGCAGTGGTGATATGGGATCTCCCTGCATCACTCCTCGTTTAAAGTGGATTTTATCTGTATTTCCACCGTCTGTATGTATTTGAGTAGAATTTCCTGTCAGCATGTTAATTAGAAGTTTCTTGATTTGTTCAGGCAAAGCAGACTTTTCAATGGTAGCAATGAGGTGAGCATGTCCAATACTATCAAAAGCTTTGCTAACATCAAGAAACACAATAGATGCTGATGTTTTCTTACTTTTAGCTGTTCGCAGGATTCCATCAATAATGTTGAGGTTAATGAAAGTGCCAGGCATCATGACGAACCCTCGTTGGTATTGATTTAGGTTAATGTATTCTCGCACTATTTTATCCAAGCATTTTGCAATTACCCTCCTCACTACAGAACATATAGTAATCGGTCTCCAGTTCTTTAAGTTGTCCAGGTCCCCACCTTTGTGTATTAATACAGTTCTTGCTGTCTGGAGAGCGTCAGGAACTATACCCGTCTTCAGCATTCTGTTAGCAATGTGAGTAATTACGTCAGCAGCAGCAGGGTGCCTAATTGCCTTTAGTAACACTCTGTCTGGACCAGGGCTTGTATCTATAGCTATAGATTTTATAATTGAGAAAACAAGTTCTTGAGAAAATTCTATTGGACTGTTTACATCATCGCACGTAAAAGAATCATAACTGTCCCTTACATAGTTGTTAGGGGTTTCAAATACTTGCTTATAGAAACCCTCAATGTCGTCTTTTGCCATTGGTAATTTGTAGGGCTGATTTTGTTGTAGAATTTTTCTCACAGCTTTCCTTCTTTGATAAAAGTACTCAAACTGTATACGTTCATATGTGTATTTTGCCTTTCTCCTTTCCCTGTCCCGTTTGGAAGACCTTTGTGGATTACTAGAGTTTTTGTATTGGCGATTGTTATTTTTTAACTTGCCATCTCTACGGGCTTTGTAGTATTTAGATGCAGGACTCTGTGGTCCAGGCAGGAGATCAATAGCACAGTGCAAAAATTCTAGGAAACCAGAAACGTTACTCTGAAACTCCTCATTAGACATATCTTGTTTAAATATGTTAAGCCAATTATGAAGCTCATTTTCATAAGTTTTTGCATTGTTATTATGTGATTTAATTTGTGAATCATCTGCATGTGCTCTGCTTTCTGAAGTTTTAGTGGCATTTACAGCATCAGCTAATGTATCAGAGTGATTTTTTCTATTTAACAGGGACTCCCTGTATTCCTCTGGATGGGCTTTACTGATGTGGATTTTAAGCCCTTTATAAAGCTGGCCACAATGTGGACATTGTATTTGGGTTTGTCTCTTAACAGTTTCAACAGCATTAGCCATGTACCACACACAACATTAAACTAAAACTGCAAAATTGTCATTTTACTGAGCTAACCTCTTTATATAAACAAAAGGTAACCAAGCAGTTTCAGCCAGAATGAGATATGTATATTCTGACAAGAATATATGCGATAATTCTAAAAATCCTAAGTGTGGCTGATGGTACTATATAAATGTAACACTTACAGTGTCTTGGTCACCAAAATTAGTGCACAGGAAGCACGTAAATCACATAAAAATTGTGAAATATAGCTGAGCAATCTTCTCTTTTCCTGCTGTTGATCATGGCCTACTATGCCATGTAGGTGCGTATGAGTGTATGCGTGTATGTGTTATACTGCATACTATTATTTTAAAAAGCTGTTAATGGAGTAAAAGGTTTCCAACTAGTGGGTCTTACTAGTTTTGCGCACGTTTTCTCTAGTAATTCCTATTTGTTTTGTAACTGATGAGTAATTTGTTGAAAACAGTATTGCATTTTAAGTAATGTCAAAACTTCGCCTTTCATATAATTTGTTTTATTATTTCATTTATGTGCCACCTTCAACCTCTAAGCTCGTGTGGGTGGCTTTTTAACTTTGGAGCAATGCTCAACAACATTGATGATCATTCCCTTACAGTGGAGTTAATTTTAGTGTTTTTATTACTTTTGGTACTTATTAAATTAAATTCACACATACACACAGTCACCCTCTCATTCATCTTTCAGACTCTATTTGTGTGTGTGTGTGTGTGTGTGTGTGTTCATGTGCTATTTCAGTGCTAACCAATAAATATCTGGAAGCAGCAAATGGGTTGAAGACTGCCACTCTGGGATATTGTAAAGCTTTCGGCTTTGTCTGTTTTATATATCTATACATTGCGCGTTAAGCAATAATTTGTTCAGTTTTAATAGATAATAACGCACCCCCGTGGCACAACAGCCCATCCGGGACAAGGTCTGCCGCCTGACCGCTGCGTCCCCACCTCTGCCCACTAGGCGTCATGAGTTGAGTGTAGTACTGGAAGCGGGTGGGATGTGGTTAGTGCCCTCCCCTGACGATTATGCGGTCTTCTCGACCAGGGACCGCTACTTTTTAATCAATTGGTCCCTCAGGGACCTAACAAGTCTGAGTACATCCCGGAACAGGTCTTCCAGAGGGAGAAAATTCCCACGCCGGTACCGGGAACAAACCCCGGGTTGCAGTACTATATATAGTACTGATACGCAATTTACCGGTATAACGCTAATGAAGTTGTTGATCACCGGATTAAATTGACTTCTGTTGTTTTATTTACTTTTTTATTTATATTTGTAATTGAGTTTGAGTTTGTATACTTCCACACTATTTGTAATTATAAGCAGAGATATTCCTGGTTAAAGTTGCCAAAATAAAATGATCGAAAAAATAAAGAATGAAATAAACAAACCTCAAATCTTCTATGCTCACACTCAAGAAACAGCATCACATCAGTTGGAGATGTAGTTTACATAAATTCGTTCTATGCAGCATTTGAAATTACAATAAATGAAGGTATGATTATGATACATGTGTAACTAAGGCGTTGATTTTTATAGTAGAAAAAGAAATATGTTACGGGTGCGACTCACTAATGACAACGTAAATACAATGCTATAAAATGTCATACAAAGCTTATTATAAAAACGGGGAAAATGCAATAAAATGTGTATTTCAATATTAACGCAAAGCAGTGCCACATGCATTATGCATGGCTCCCTTAGAATATAATTTCATCAACCCAGCAAGGCATACGACTACTAGGGATGATACCTAGTCCTTGTATTTACTAGTTCCAACCAAAATTTCGATATCAAGATTTAGACAGAAATACACCTTCTGAAGTCCCCTAACAAAAGGGACAAATTTGAAAGAAAGGCTTGTTTGTGTTCTATTTATCTCTGTACCTGTGGCATGAATAAATGTCGAATGAATATCTATTTAAATCCAACATTTTTCAACTATGCAATATGAATATTTTCACCATTTTATTTGTATTGTTTACATTCCTTGTTTCTCGTGAAATAAACTACTTCAATTTCTCGTCACTTGCTTAACCGTTCTTATATTGATTACAGTTGCACGTTTTATTCATTACTAGCTTTTGATTCTCCTTGTGCAGTCCTTCACACATAAGCTACGACTTAGGTTGTAAAACTACCGTAGGCTACCGTAGACTGTCATAAGTAAGTGTAGACTACGGTAGTTTTCCTAGTAGAGTTAGTTAAGCTGCCCAGGGGAGGGTAATCAAGTAAAGGAAAAAGAACATACCCGCATTACCTGTACGCTAGGTGTGTTGCATACCTATCGGGCGTTACCTTACATCGATGGCGTAGTTCACTTTTTATAAAATGACTGATTCAATTGTTATTTTGATCACAGTGACAAAAGTCATGATCACAGCTTTTTGGTGATCATTATGTTTGAATTTCTCAATAAATTTCTTATTTCGTTGTAATTTGTACCAGGTTTGTTTCCCTATCAATGTTGCCAATACTACCGGTAATCTTACCATTTACTGCGCCATCTATGTACTGTACCAAAACTGTAGTTTTGCTAGAGCGCAATTATTCTAGCTATGACGTCTCACAATATGTAAACAAGTGAGTGTTGAATACAATCTACCATTTTGGTGTTCGTGTATGAAACAAAAATAAACGGATCAGTAAGGATCGGAAGTTGAGGAAAATGTTTTCCTTTCGAGTTTATGATGATACGTAATATAATATGTTCATTTTGGATCATTGAAAACGACGGGTTTTAGTTGCCCTTAAATTAAGAGCTTAAACTCTCCAGTTTTATTTTTATTTATTAAGATAAAAACCAAAGCTTGTATTTAGGTTTATCTTTCAAGGATGCGACGCAAAGATTTTGAAAAGAATTCCTTCATCCTAAATTACCTTCACATGGAAAATTTTTCGAAATGTTTTATTTTCCCAAAAATGGCTCTAACGATTTTGATTAAAATTTCATATGTTTAAGGTTTTTATTGCAAATGAAATGTTTATTTTTAATTTTCTGGCTATAGCTCATGTAGTTCTGTTTACTCGGGATGAAACTCGTAAACCGTAAAAGATAGACCAAATCTTACTATACAAAAAAGTAGATCTTGTTAAAACTCACAATTAATTTTTTTTTTTGGGGGGGGGTGAGCCTTCGTACAGCGACCAGCTTTAGAAGATATGTCTCTCGCTCAAAGCCTACTGTATTCCCATATCCCCCTTGCACTACAAGAAAATAAGCAATAAAATAGTTTCTGCAAATTTTTATCTGGATTAAATGAAGAAGGTAGATGAATAAGACTTTGTAATGAGGTTGAAATACCCAGCCAAGTAAAATTAGATTATAAATAATCGTTCAACAAAATTTGTTTAGGCTGGGAGCTTGCCCCTTGACAAGCTCAACATCGTTTCGTGTCGTTTCGAGGAACAAGTGAAGTCGCAGTTTCGTTGTCAAGGATAAAATACTGTTTGGCAAGAGAATTTAGTGATTTTGCTCTTACATGGCAAATTAGCTATTAGTATTTACATTAAAAGTCTAGACGTGTAGAAGTTTGATTGCGAGATAAAAGAAAACTTGTGGAACAGAATAAAAAGTACCAGGGAAAGGGATAAGTAAAACAATAATAAACCACTCTTAAAAATGGTGAGAAGTGCAAATACGAAATCGTCTATAAAGGTGAGACTTGTGCTCAACAGTAATGCAAGATAATGTTTAATAAATTTGGTCTTTTAAAGTCTGATATTAATTGTGTGATAAAGAAAATCTTGTGATAGAAGCGAAGAACGTGAATTGTATAGTATTTTATGTGGATCTCCACAGATAAGAGGGCGGTGAAGGAGAAATGAAATTCTTTTCATTTTCTCTTTAATCCTCACGTCATGAGAGTAGAGTTTCTTGCTTAATTTCCTATATAATCTACATATAGCCAAAGGAAGTCATCCTTTATGTCCTCACCAAGATTGAAATATATGTGTCAGAATAATAAATAAAAGAATAGAGAAGATAATGTGAGTGCAACGCATCGAATTTTTATATATTGTGTTAAATATTATTTGGGAAATCGATTTTCTTCCAGTTTCCAAATACTTCCTCTTACGAGAAGAAGTTACGCAAAACAATATTCTCTGATCTCTGATACAGATACATCATACATAACCAGACAGTAATGTGCTTGCTAGCCTCAGTGAGGAGAGAATGGAGTAAAAATGCTCCTTAGTGGAAATGGGATCGCTATCAAAGAGAATGGACTCATTTAAAAAACGTTGAAGTAAAGTGGACGGACGAGAAGAGCCGAATCGAGGAGGTAATGATCGGGAAGAAGACCCGCGGCAGGCAGGCGGGAGGACGGGCGCTTGGGTTCTTGTTGTTGGGAACCGGAGGCCGATCCAGGAGGGGGTAGCCGTCGAGAGCCCTTCACTCTAGTGCATCCTTTCGCTGCATCCAAAATGAGAACTTATGGGTGATGATGGAATCAAGATCTGGTTTCTGTGGATGGGTGGGAAAAAAACTTCATCACTATTGATGAGACTCGTTCCACGTCCGCACAGTAACTAAAACGAAACAAGAAGAATTTGTCAAGCAATTGAGTTTAACGTAAGTCTATATTCTCCTTTGTAAACCGCACTGAACTTAGGGCAAGGAAAATGAATGAATCTATATCCTTTACATAATACAGTTATGGAAATCTTTTTGTTCTTGATTACGAATTACTAGTACTGCAGCGCAGTGATATATAAACTGTTATAAAAGTAGAATAAATTAACTAGGCATATGTATGGAAAAATATTAAAACATATAGCATGAAATACAAGCAGATAAAACCAAACTTATGAATATAGTGGAGCAGGAGGTTAGGTTAGGTTTCACAAAAAATGCCAGAACGCATAAGGAATATGTGTATCCCCAATAGACCGACAATGTTCAACCCTATGATGGTCTAAGAATGCAGTTCAGGAGCCAAGACGAAGAAAATAATGATGATGACCATGCGGATGCTAAATATAACTTCATAACCTAATTTGGTATTGGTTGAATTGAAGCCGAACTGAGAGTGTATCTCCGTTTATTGGAAAACAAATGACAAACTTAACCTTTATTTTCTCTACTACTTATTTATATTAAGCAAAGGAAATATTGTTTTGCACCCAAAAATTCGATACCCAAGGTTTCACTGGAAATACACGTTTTCAGAATCCAAGCTGAGCAGAACATTACTTCCACTTACTGGTGTTTTGCTCCTCACTGTAACTTTTCTATCTGACCTTACCTTGGTCATCTCTTGTTCTCTTCCGACCCCGATGCTATTAGGGTTCCCGAGGGCTAGGGAGTCTTTATTTTTCCAACCTCTCCATTTCTCTAATTTCTCTATAAAATCTTAACCCCAACATGCTGACCTGTCATGGCATGTAATACGTCCTCTGATTGGTAATCAGAGGATATGGTCGGTGAATTTATTTTGATAACTCTCCCGGTCAGGTCGGTGAGACCCGTAAACCATCGACAGGTGTGGTCCTCCAGACATTCTGGGGGTTGTGAGAGAGCGATGTGACCGCCAAAACATAAACATATGGTGCTCTCTAAAAAGCGGTTACTATTACTGCTATTGCTCTCTTCAATATCATTGTGAAAAATATTGGAGAGCAGGAGGATTAATGACTTCATTGTCAGAAATCCAGCATTAGCTAACAACAACAAGAATCCAAAAGGTATATTTAGAAAAAAGGTCGATGTGTCTATCTTTCTTTCTGTCTCTCTGTAAATACCGCAACTCAAAAACGGAAAGTTGGTTACATACCAAACTTGGTATTTAAGTTCAGCGTCATCCAAGGATGTGACACAAAGATTCGAAAATATTGAAATTCTCAAAAAGGGTTGACTACTTTGGCTAGAATACCATAATTTTAAAATATTGAAAAATAAAATGCATATATTGAATTTTCTGGGAATGGTCTTTGAAGCCCTCTTCATTCTGGATGAACCTAACAGATAGACAAAATCTTACTTTGCAAAAAAATGTGGATTATGTCTAATACATTTTTTGTGGACTTGACGTTTCCGAGATATTCCTTGTTATTGGTCCAAATTTTCTAATGCTTATACTTTCCTCAAATATGAAGTCGTTATTGGTTTTTTATTTTATTTTATTATTTTTTTATTTAATTCCTGATCATACAAAGAGAATGGAATTTTACAACTATCACACAGCGATCAGCTTTTAGAATTTTACCTACAAGGAAATAGTAATAAAACCATTTCTACATATGTTTGTATCGGTTAACTTTTACAGGAATGTTTTAATAGAACAGTACAGCAACAAATATATTTGAGATGTCGTTATTTATTTTATTTCTATATGATTGTTAAACATTGCTTGCATTATTTCTTAGTTTAATCAAAATTGATAATAGAAGACGAAAGATGAATAAAGTTGAAGTTAATGGGCACTGGACTCGAAATACACAATGGTAGTATTAAAACTTCATTGCGAAATTCCTTAGATTATGTGCAGCATCGTCTCTAAAGTTAACAACCAGTCCTTATAAGACTAGTTAGTTTCAAATACACTTATAATAGATATTATTCATAACTCCATGCTTTTATCGACCACCCAATGACTCATCTTCCCTGAGGTCTGTGTTTAGTTATTAAAAATGATAAATTTAATTCATTCATGTGGTTTATTTTCAAATAACGTTTGAATTATTCAAAACGTAAATATCCAAATACATAGCTTCTTTAGCAAAATAATCAATATTAACTACAGATCATGTACAAATATGATGCAGAGCGATTGGTGGGTAAATAAATATCAAACCACCTTGACTACGTCCAGCTCCCACCCTCCCTCACCTGTTCTACACTCCACTTAATATTTGTCTTACCCCTTCCTTTCCTTCCTATGTATATAGGTTAATATCTGAATGTCAAACCTTTGAAATCAAACCAGTTTATCCAGAGGCTGGTGTGGACCGTCATTGTAAATCATGCCTTCCAGCCACTCAAATGAACTACTTCTGTATACTCTTCCCCTGCTGTCCTTCACTTATGCCTGCCCATTGTGCATAGGTTAATATGTGGGTTTCGGACTTTAATTCAAACTATATGAGACTGACTCACCCAAGGCTGGTGTGAAACACTATATGGAGATTCTGCCAACATTAAACAAACAAAAACACTGAAGGAACCCAAAATCACGTTTTCATATTCTTGAGTTTACACTTGATGTGATGAAACATGGCGCAGTTGACATGCTTTCCTATCTCGGGTAAGTCGTTGATAGGTGACATTAGTTGCGTAATTACCTGCCTGTAATATTTATTATATGTATAGTAATTTTACATCATGGATGGAACTTTGGATAGTATTTTTCTTCCCCTATAATAAGGCCCCCACAAACGAGAAAACATACGGGTCTGGGCTTATTGTGCTGCCTAATTTTAATTTTAAATCTGCCCTTCGCTGAGAAGTGCTGCCTCCCAATTCTGCAAAACCAAGCATCCAGAAGCAAATGATGTTTGACTGTTTCGGAAGCAAGAGACTAGGCTTTCTTCAAACTATCCCATGCTTTTTTGATACTTTCTCATAGATGTCTATCCTATGAAAAAGCTAAAAAATTCTCAGCTGAAATACGCTGAAATAAGCTTTCAACTCTTTTGTTACATAGCGTGTCATGTTTCATATCTGGATTGTGCCTCCAGGATTGAATCATGGAAACACAGAAGACTATTTCCTGGTTGATTGAGGAAGCCACGATAAGATACAAAAACTGCAACCACAACAACCTCTACAAGACTGACTACATATTGGAACCCAGAACCTGCCGAATGCTCTATCTTTAATATTAGCGACCACCAATAATTGTGAGCTGATGAGGACGTAATAAGCGAAACGAACAGTGAATTCAATTAAATTAGCAATAATGTATGTCAGTATTTTCTAAAAAACGGTGGATAATGTGATATAATGGTTCAAGAACGAAATGCTTACTTCAGCTGTCGAAGCGAGGATAACAAATGGCTTGTTTGCCTCAAAAAACCGTAACACCGTGCTCAAATGCTGTCAGTATTTAACAAAGCGCGTTTTAGTTGTGACCGATATGTTTATTTTGCATTCCCATATAGAAACGTTCAGCAACAATTAGTTCCAGACACATGATAATCGGCAGGCCCATAAATCTGGGGATTAAGGGATATGGTTCATGATATTGCTCAGTCGGGGTCACGCTGGCTGAACGGACACCGGCATGAGCCGTCAAACACTGCTAACCCACTATCCCATCACAAAAGGAATACGATAACACTATTTTCCTTATGTTTGTGGACGAAAATTGAGTGCAAGCAGCACTAAGCTTTCTAACAAAGCGACAATATAAGATATTAACAACTGTTTCGCAGGTTTAAGAAGATGGCAAAAATTGAACTGTATGATTTTCATCACAACCCACATTACATTCTGATACCCAAATAATAGTATACCAAATTTCTTACTTCATACGATTTGCACAATGCTAGTAAAATTCCATAGTTCCCTGTCTGCAAGGAGCTTTGCGCAAAATTTGCGCTGGATTAGCGCAGATCGATATTTTGCGATTCTTCACTGCTTTAATAATAATAATAATAATAATAATAATAATAATAATAATAATAATAATAATAATAATAATAATAATAATAATAATAATAATAATAATAATAATAATAATAATAATAATAATAATAATAATAATAATAATAATAATAATAATAATAATAATAATAATAATAATAATAATAATAATAATAAATACTTTACACGCTTTTTACTTAACTTTGTTTACCGTTACCTCTTCTTCGAATTACTCCTATAAATAATGATGATGTAATTTTAAGGGTGCTTAATTACGTGCTCATCAGTGCCCCTATAAAATGGATCATTCAGAAGTCAGAGATAAATTTCACTATAAAATAAAAAAAAAAAAACTGATTTATTGCACTCACATAAGTTTCTCTACTCTTACACTAACCATTCTTACTAACTCTTATTCCTACGTCTTCTTCCTGTTAGTTGAGATAAACATTTGCTGAAATATTCTTATCAATAATGTTCTTCTAGGTACAAGGGGAATGTGGGAATACAGCAGGCTTTGAGGGATACTCAAATCTTTCATAGCTTTGAAATGCTGTTCTCTTTGCACGGCTAAGATATAAAAAAGCAATAACGATCTTCCATTTGTGGAAAGTATGTTTTGAAAAACTCACACAAACAATAAGGAATACCTCCGAAACAGTTCACTCCAGAAAAAAAGCATTTGGTCATAAATTGTGTAACAGTTAAAGATATGACCCTTGATCTCTATATTTTGTAGTGACAATGGTTTGAGTATAAATAACTTAAAGCTAACCATTTATGAATTCCTATGTCTCGTAATCGCTATCGATGTATCAATCTCCTAAATACATATTATAAGCTCTATACAGAAAATGTAAGACTGAATGCTATTACAGAATAACAATTATTTATTATTATTATTATTATTATTATTATTATTATTATTATTATTATTATTATTATTATTATTATTATTATTATTATTATTATTATTATTATTATTATTATTATTATTATTATTATTATTATTATTATTATTATTATTATTATTATTATTATTATTATTATTATTATTATTATTATTATTATTATTATTATTATTATTATTATTATTATCATCATCATCATCATCATTATTATGATTGTTATATTAAGCTTGCTTTACAAAAGAGTGTCCCTGTATCCACAATATATTTCCTATTATAGGTACAAGTCATTGAAAATCAGGTGGTTAAAATTTCACAAATCAGTAGCAACAGATACGAGTTTTTTTTCTGTCATTTATATTTCTGGCATCACTTCCATCCTCCTACTGCAACTTGGGTCTCAGCTCATGGAGGTCCAATTAGCATTAAAATGTTCATTCTCAAAATTAACAGCAACTACTACCTGAGTTAAACCACTGACATGCTCGTAGTATCTCATAACCCTATTAAATGCGCAGCGCACATTTCAAATCACTCCCCTTAAAGGCATGCCTCACTTCATAAGTTACGTGAGGTCTACCGATGCGTGGACTAACCTGAGAACATTCCGGTCTTATAAGAACGAGCGTTAAAGATATTTACCGTTTTGTATGAGGAGCGCTGAACAAATGCTGTGTATATAAGGGCATTTACTCCTGGCAGGTTTAGAAATCGAGTTGATTTTGTCAACAACAATAAACTTCTTCTGCTTACCCTCCCCGTAGGGCTTACAAACGTGTGTCTAGATCCAGATGAACATATGGTACGGACAGGGTGAAGACCTGGAAGCGGGTGGTCGTTCCAGCACTGGGTATTATAATGAGGAACAGAAGTATATGAAATGCAGGTGACATAGATACTGGAGCAGTTGGTGGTATGAGTGGCTGGGGAAACCGGAGAACCCGGAGAACCTCCCCCACAGACCCCGCTTCATCCTACACGAATACCAGATGTGGGTTCCAGGGAGCAAGCCCACATGTCTTGGTCATTGGCGAACGGTCTAACCGCTCGGGCACGGCGCCGTCAGCAATAAATTCTCCAGGTTTAATTTCATTCATGTTAGATCTATTTTAATAATACGTCTTGAAACCTCTTAACGTATGAAGCCACGGTATCTGTTTCACTTGTGGCAAACACAACTGAATCTTTTTCAACGTTCTTGCTCAGTAAGGGAGCTCAGTCGATCTTTTACACGCCTCTACTCCAGTGTGGTCAACAATCTTACAACAATTAAGAACGTGAATGTGTCCAAAAACAAATCATAACCATGATTTGGATGAGGTAGACACAATTGAATAATCGTTAACATTCTTGTTTACATAAGAAAACATAGCCTTCTTTCTCCTTATGAAGGGACAGCAAGAGCGATTGGAAACGCCCGAGTGCCCCTTACTTGGTAACTTCATCATTCATCAAGAGCACTCGTAAATCCACACGACCGATTTTACACGCTGCCCATTACAGAAGCCATCATCCATTAGTTCGCTCACTTGCAGGCCTCTGCTCTGCTTTGACCAAAATGGAACTATCTCACAGTAACGAACTGTCCAACTAACTGTACATCCATGCAAAAAATGATTGAGCGCATTAGGAGAGCCGAATATTTCCACGTCCTGTTGCAGCGCGGTTTACAAAATCGGTATTTCCAATATGCAGCTGAGTTTGATAGTCTCTGTTCCACACATTAACATCTGTTGGGCGCACAAATATGCTGTATCTTAAATCACTACCTGCATTTGTTTACATACTCGTTACTTAAACCCGGGACATACAGTACTTACTAGTCGCCCTTGGGATACCTAGGTATCTCTGATGTGAGATTCCCTTATGGTCTACCGGGAAAGCACGAACCGGCTGGGGACTTTGTCATACTGGCAAGCTGGCGATAGTAGCTCAGTGGTTAGAGTAGCCGCTCGATAAGCGGAAGATCCGTGGTTCATATCTTGGCTATGGCATTGAATTTTTCAGTCTTAAAAACACCAGCAGCAAGTTTGTTGGCATAAATAAATGGTAATTTGTAAATCTATTTCAATGAAATGTTTTGTTACTGTTTCGAGCATTTTCCAGATTTGCACGGTCAATAATGATTTATTTTGTATTACTAGGAACACAATGAGTTTAAGTTCATAGCAGTAGCCAATGATGTGTGGTTTTGATGTACGAAATAATTATAAATACACTGTTTGATGGATATAAAATTAAAAGTGGTATATTAAATTCCTACCCGTTCAGGAACATCGATCCTACACATTACAAAAACTGTATCCGATTCACCGCGAATTATAATAATAATAATAATAATAATAATAATAATAATAATAATAATAATAATAATAATAATAATAATAATAATAATAATAATAATAATAATAATAATAATAATAATAATAATAATAATAATAATAATAATAATAATAATAATAATAATAATAATAATAATAATAATAATAATAATAATAATAATAATAATAATAATAATAATAATAATAATAATAATAATAATAATAATAATAATAATAATAATAATAATAATAATAATAATAATAATAATAATAATAATAAATAATAATACTGTGACGTCATCGCGAACTTATAACGGCTAGTATGTAGCTATTGCATAAGGTGAGGTCGCCTGAAGATGACACATATTTGGTGTCGAAACGATCGTTGTGGAAAATATTGAGTGCAACTCAATTTATTATAGTGAAGTGTGAGTCTCTAACCACATTGTGTTATTTGTGGATCAATTTACATCACTGTTAATAGCTTCAGGTATGTATATTTAATTACATTATTATATTGGCAGCAAACTGGAATACATTAAAATTTATTATCTAATTCGCACAAACAGCGTTTCATTAATGTTGCTAACTCTAAGAACTATATAAAACAATCGCCACTGGTTTATAGGTAACTACGTGGTTTGTGTGGTTTCAAACCCCTATTCTTTTTATGTTCTTTTAGTTTTATTTAACGCCCGTTCTGACTGATATGATACCACAGACGCTGAATACTGATTGGGGCTAAGATTTTTACGTAATATTAACATGTAGAATGTGTAAATATTTATGCAATAATCTGTGAAATATGTACTATTACATAAATATTTTTAAGATATCTAATGTTAAATTAATTTAATTTTTATATAAATGATGCATTAAAGATTGCATTACCTGAAGATTCCTCATTTAATTAATTATATTTTTGCCAAAAAAGTATCCATACTATATTAAACTTAAATAAATTCCGTTATTATGAAGACTCACAATTATTTTAATTTTCGTAGTCACTGTTAAAACTGTCTGTCCTCTAAATATTACTTTGCAGAACCTGATGTACTTGCATTGTTGTGAATTGCAATGAACTATCAGATACGCCTCCAAGCTTTCCATTTTCATGGAATACCACCTTTGAGATATGTACAAAAATGACCTCTCCATATCAGAGGAAGCCACAAAACGAGCCACCGTTGAACGATTTGTGTGTTCCAACACTTTCGAAGAAATCACAAAAGGTTTATGGATTCTTCTCCATCAGCTTACCAATCACAAGACTGACAACATAGTGCCCTTTCACATCTGTAGTTTCCCCCTGGTCCCGAAACCTTTTTATGTCTTCTAGATATGTATGTCACCGTCTGATGATATCGTCTTTCTCTGTTAATATGCACTTGTTACCCCTTCTTTCATATTCGAACCCCAAATCATGTAAGAACCGACTAAGAATGACCGTTGAGAAATTTGGAAGAGTCTCAACACTGTTGACCCGTGACAAAATTATATTCAGCGTGGGTGGAATATTTGCAAACAGTAAAGAATGAACAATTCGCCGCACTCCACTTTGCACTATTCAATCATATTGCGTTAACCTAGCGTTTTGTGTAGTCCCGCCCTTTTTGCTTTCTTTTTCGATGGCGTTGTTAGAGGTCCTTTCATTACTTACTTTTTAATCCTATACACTGCTGCTTCGAACACCCGATAGCCTTAGTTGTTTCTTTTACTGCCTTACTAACACGCAATTTATTTGAAAAATAATTAACACATTCATAATTATCTGGCGTTCCTTACTTCTTAATTTACCAACATATCGTCTCTTCCTAGCTCCCCCCTCCATAACTACACATATTTAAGGAACATATCAAATAAATAACAGCTCACTGATTCCACACAGTATACACATACACTTCTTTCGAACTAATTGTTGTGCTGCTCCTTATACTATCTCTGTGTCAGGCCTGGCGCGAGAATACGCTGAATAGATGAATACTTTTGTTTGCCTTATGCGACAAAAGAAAGAGGTTACAGCCTTTTGGTTTATTTTAAAAGCTTTCTCCAACCTTCCTCAACATTTGTTCTCGCTTGGTCCCCGATGTGAACTCAATAACAAAAAAGTTTCATACTGTGTAACTTTTGCAGTGCACAGATATAACATTTTCCGAAAACATTTAATTTAAAAAATTGTGACACTTAACCGAGTAAACATAGAGAATTCAAAGTAGGCAGGTAGTAGCACTTAGTTTACTCTAGCTAAGAAAAAATATAGACGTATTCTAGCAGTTAGTTACTGCGTGATGAGCATAGAAACAGCAAATATCGGACTTCTATTGAAAAACGTTTTCTAATGAAATATGGGCCTATAAAAATGTATAATGACTCTAAAAAGGATATAACCTGATAGAGAAAAAATTATGCGTAGGATGTGTTCAAATCTGAAATTTATAACAACTCAATATTTACACCACCCTATTAGGAACCTGGCAACAGCGCGAGGGTAGAAAAGGACGAGGCTAATGGCAACTTGTATGCGCTAGATAGAGATGTATCCCATTTAACTCCATCTAAGGGTGAGACAAGGTATATTTTATATGTAAATTAACTGACCACGGATCACTGCAGTCGCGCGCGAATTCTTTATTTCGGCTCAAAACCAATCCTTAACGCAAATTGTGCGTTGTGTAACTGTAACAATAAGCAGAAAATTTACATGTTTACATTGTGTTTAGTGAAGTGTTAACAATGTCACTTTCAAAGCCTGGCACCAGTAGCGCAGGTACTAAGGGTAAAGTACTCCGCTCTTAGGCCAGAAATATTATTTTTAAAGTGTACAGTTTTATAAAGAAATTTGCATCAGAGGAAGTGCGTGTAAATAAGTGCGTTAATATTGAATTTTACAGTTTATAATCTTATATTATTATCCTTTGCTACGTAAGTTTACGTTCTGACAATTTGTTACATGACATGTTACTTTCCTCGTTCCCTCCCCGTAACTTACGCTCTCTGGCGCATCTCTTGGCAGCAGTGCAGCCACCGCGTGCACGCGTTGGTTCAGCTCATGTGCCTTCTAAAACTGTACGCCGTATAAATAACATGTGTACGGCATAACAAGTACCTCAACTGTATCTCTCCCCTCCCTCTATTTATATACCATGTCGTTGATATCCTAAATCACATTGCCGAATTTTACTTCGCTAATGAAAATTGTTTGTAATCTCTTTTTAAAATAATTAAATTGAGTAGTATACGTGTATTAGTCCATAGGTAAACCGTTATTCAAATGATAAAATACCATTAAGAGTTATATGTATCCGAATATGGTTTTTTGTGTTATTTTCAGTATTAGCACCTAAGTACCTTTGACACTTGATCACAAGCACCTCCTCTGAGCTCTGACATGAAGAGACCCTTGTTTGACACTCTCAAAATATCTACACATTTTGTTTGTTGGGATATTAACATGGATGTAAGAACTCAGTGAACAGAGTAAGCAACACTGAGATACTGCAATTAATTAAGAAAGAATACGGTTACCGTGGCGTCACAACGTCACACAAAAATTCATTAAAGTAATGGCTCTTCGCAATTATGACATTAGTTTTCCACTTGGAAGCACGAGAACCGTAGAATGTTGGCAGTGATTTTAAAAATAGCTTACCGCTGAGTTAAAAGAAAGTAATTTCTTCCTGGGATGGAAAAAAGGAATGTAATTTCAAAATGTGTTACTCAACAACAGACCATATAAACTTTGGGGCACTGGTTCATCAGCAATAAATCCCAAACGAAAATTGACATGGGAGTCATCTACAATTCTGAATAAATTACCACTGCCAAGGAGCAAATGAAAAACTATGTTAAGACTAAAGAGAGAAAAAACTGAAATAATAATTAAGTTGCCTAATTCGCTTAAAACGAAGAGATAACCCAACGATATTATAAACCTTAAATGTCCCCGACTATTATAGATATTTTAGTGTACTAGTTACAAAAGTAACGAGAGGTTCAAGTTGCAACACGACCGAAGAGTGCTCTGGAGTCGCGAGTTACTAGTCCTAATTTGGTAACTGTTGTCTACAACATTTTATCTACGTTAAGAGTATTTCGGTAATTGTATATTTAGTATATTTAATGACATTTGTTGTGGAAGCGAAATATTTAGAGAAAGAGTAATGTGGCCTTTGGTAAAAAACACGATATATTAACAAACATTTTTGTTATTTCTGCAATTTTTGATGCTATTTTCATATGTGAATTTAAAGCAAAAATGAGGAAGATGGTTTTGATCTTTCACTGGGAAAATTTTTAAAAGCAGTCCAAGGTGCAAAAGCTCAAAGTTGTGATAAACAATGCTTCTAAAATAGAGAAAATGTGCCTCCAATAAGTATTACAAATTGTAATGTTTGCAATATTGTAATGACTGTCAATTAAGGGAGAAAGTTTTTGTTTTAATGCTTATTATTATGAAGAAAAATAAGACATAGATGCTCATCATTAAAGTGTATTTTACGTTTTGTTGAACCTGTGTTTTATATTTTAATACAATTTTGTTAGAACATAAAGTATAGCTTTTGTTGCCTAGTAACTACGAACTAGTGAATAATCTGACTGATTGCGACACCATATATTAATGTAATTTTTACGAGTGTCAAAATGAAAAGATTATATAGGTATTATGTACATACCACGTTTTATGTCATTCTAGCATTAAAATACGTAAAAAAATAACTAAGGAAGTTGCTAAATATAAAATTATAACGTATCATAGTGGTATGACGTAACATGGTTGATAGGCAGATGTTTCATTTGTTTCAACACTTATAGAGGAAAATGGAAGTTAATGATAAAACTATTGAAAACCTGTATTCCGCTTGACACTTCATGAAGCCAAGAGTGCTGAGAATATTATTTCCAGAAAATCAAAAGATGTTTACCCACAATAATATGAAAAGTTTTGTGGATGGAGAAATGAAAAGTGCATTAGTTTGTAAGAGTGACGATTTCAAGTTGGAGAAAATTATGTTGTGGTGCTGACGCTATTGCTGTCTTGTTACCAGAGTAATTATGTCATTCATTTTCTGTCACTGCTGCCAGAAAGAGGGCAACTTCGTACCATTTATGACGTCATAACACGCCCTTTTAAAGCTAGGATTACATATAGATAATTATTGTGCATTTCGACACTTTAAAGAAAAATGCCTTACTTCCTGGCAGTTCTTTAATGGTTTACTTTTCACTATATGTTTTAAAAGTATTAAAATGTTACAACGAATAAAAAAGAAAAATCATAGTAATTGTATAACAAATATGTTCTAACCTACAAAGGTGTCCGAAAAATATGGGAAAAACTAAAACTCTGCTAGCGGCACTGATGGTTAGATAAAAATTCCCTACATTTTGTTTTTATCTATTTCCTGGGTAAACTGTAAATCTACAGATATTAAATATTAAATTTTATCAATTCCAAATTCAACTCATGATCGGTTTTCACAGTGCCCAGTATAGTATAACACACTGGTACACTGGATATGGTATACTGGTGGCATAGCATTACGCTAAGGGAATTTTTCAGCATTCGCCTAAACGTATCAATAATAATTTTAAACATCAGCATGCATTATTTAGACATTTTCGATGTGTATGAAATTGAAAATTATTGGCAGAGACAACTGTAGAGTTTCACTGCGTTATTCTGGTAAGTTTACATAAAATAGATGAACTTAAGTGCGATAAAATAAAACAGATAAAAGGAAAACAATACATTGTGACAACTGACAGCTGTGAGTGGTTGAAATGCTACAGCTTATTAATGGTGTAAAATCTGCACATTAAAATTTCGGCCGCACAGTTTGCAATTATTTCTGCAGAAAAAAGAACATCTCTTGCAGTTCACCTTTTCCCCTATAAGAATGATTTGCTTAAAACAGTCAATTCCCAAGTCCCTTATGTATTTTTAATTCTCGCCATAAGTCTTCCTACAATGGCAGTAAAAAAACACATTTTAGAGCATTGTATCGCTAATATGAGTCTCGTAAGCCCCGTGCACCGTTTAATATAAAAGAAGATGTGATGACATATTCTTTATAATAGATATTTTCTGATTGAATATGCAGTTGTTATAAAGAAGAAAAAAGATGATAGTTTTATATAAATTCTTTACACTTCTGAACATATTCCTTATGTCAACACATGACAACATATGACGCATTACCTGTCAAAATAACGTGTATTAGTTTACATGGTCGTCTCCTTAGCGCTGTTGCTTACCAGACGGGAGACCCGGTTTCGATTCCCGGTACCGGCGTGGGGATTTTCTCCCCGACCTGGTAAGGGGTGCATTTTTACTTTATCTGCTACTTGCCTGTTAATAAGCAGAGGAAGTATTGTATTCCATACAAAAAAATCCAGACATATAAGTTTTGAGGCTCCCTGAATCCAAAAAACGAAAAAAGATCCGGGTACAGGCATGCGTAGGTATACGTGTGTGTGTGTCCGTGCGAAAAGTTTATTAAATGTCAAAATTGGTATTTAAATTAGGCATATTTCAAGGCTGTGACAAATATTTTCAAAAAAAAGTCCTCCCATCCTAAACTATCCATCACATAGAAAACTTTCATTATTTTTTATTTTAGCAAAAATGTTTCTAACATGCTTTATTTTAAAAACCATATGTGCATAACATATAGATGCATATCTTCACTTACCCACCGCTTTACCTACTCTATCCTACAGTGAAATGTGAACAATTGCATTAAAAGCTGACTGAATTATCAAGCAATGCATAGACTATGGCTAACACAAAATTTAATGGTGGGTGGCAGGAGAAGCTGATCAACACAACATCCAATCAAAGGCCTGGCACGCCTTGGGGTCTTATACACTTAAACACACTGTGAAATCACGCTGTAGGGCCGACAATATAAATATAGTTTGCGCCCACAAAATTAGTTGCACAAAAGGAAAGAGAATAGTAGTGGTCAGCTATTTGGTCGCCATTAAATTTTGTGTCTGCGATAATTAAATTTTGTTTCTGCGATAATTAAATTTTGTAATAATAGTTTGTTGAGTAAAGAAAGTCATGTGAATGCAACACACCAACGTTGTTTTATAATTGAAGACAAATGTTATTTAAATAATTGTCATACTTTTTTTGCAGTTTTAAAATCGTATTTTATGCATTGAATGAATAAACATAATTAGTTTACGTCATATTTCTACCCAAAGAAAAAACTTTTATATCTGAAAGCATAAGTGAGTTTTAATTTATATAGATAAGTTAAACAATCATCGTATTTTTTAATCTATTAATGCATACATTTAAGTAATACTTTTTATCTGTAATAATGCTACGAGTGCTTTCTAATTAATATCTAGAGTATTTGGAACTGAAAAGTGGTGTTTGCTAAGACAATTTCACAAATATAATGAAGCGTTTTTCCAAAACATCATGATTATTATAATAAAAGTTTAAAATATTTATATTTAGTTTTAATATACGTATGTAAGTGTCTTTGTTTTCGAAAACAAGTTAGAATCATGTGTTGCATTCTTTTATCTATAATTTTAAGAATGCCTTTCTTTTTTTCCGATAAATTTTGGACAGTTTTTCTTTTTCGTTTCCTACCTCTCTTGTCTCTTGAAACTCCTGGTCTTCAAATGGATTGAACCTTATATGATAATACACAAGTAAACCGAAGTGATTTATGAAATATCATGATTATTATCATGGAATATCTATATTTATTTTCAATATAAGTGGCGTTTTCGGAAACAAGTTTGAATCGTATGGTCGCCTTTCGGAACTGTTTTGTCTATGATTGTAAAAATCCATTTAGTATAGGTTATAGCTTTCTTTATAGAAACTACAAAAAATTAATGAACAACTATTAAATTGCCCCAAATAATATCAAGAATTTCGATGTAGAGAATGTGTGAAAAGACCCAGATAGTAAGTATATGACAATATCACGAACCATGTCATCCAAGTTATGGCCGATGGAGAAAAAGGCTCAAAGCATTTTTCTGCTGCGAAGTTCATATTTACGGCCCCTGTTTGTCATGAATATCGCCGCGTCTACAATAGAGAAGTGCTGCATGAATAATTCGGTAGTGATTTTCATTGGTCAAAAGAGAAAATTAGAACGTTTCATTAATCCGTTAGACATGTAGGGTATCACTTTGAACAAATGGAAATAATATTGGATTACACTAAACATCATAAAATCCCCAATAGGTATTCTGTTTAGCATGGTAGGAAATGTTTAACATCTTACTCACAAATAATTCTGAACTCTAATGACTTCAAGGATACAACCTATAAAGGGCATTTTTGCGTATTTCTATTTCAGTACCATCCTTCTTATTTATCTAAAATATTCTAATCTTCCATTGAGATGAACTTTCTTGTTATTCATTGGCTATTGCTACATATTTTTGTATAGAACCAAGCATATGCGTATTTATTTCTATTATGAATTATACTGTCAGACACTGGAATATACAATTCATGTACACAACTGCAATTAAAAATCAAAGAAAAATAATTAAGCTACTTAATGTGAACTAATGTGTTTGACCCATAAGACAGTTTTGGATATAGTTATCTTTGTGACTACATTGCATCTTTAAACTGTTATTTTTCTTAAACAAATATCATTTTAATAACTGGAAAGCTAATCAAGTAGCACTGTATGGCTTTCAGATTTGTATAAATTCGCAGGATTTTGAAATATTTTGTTTATTTCCGGTGGAGTTTAGAAACTGTGACCCAGAGTTCTTGTATTTTCAAAGCAGAACAGCAAAAACATCTCTTGAGGGTTTCAATCAAATATCTAAAATATTTATGACAATACTAAATGTTCTTCTAAACATATACCAGAATATGTAATCATGCTTTTCACTACTCTGAGAATCTCAAATGACTTTTTCGTTAAACTTCACAGTATTTTGGGAGAAGAACTGAAGGAGCTTTCCAACATCTTCAATCTGTTCGTGCTAATGGTAATTAAATACTTTAGTTCATCAGCTGCATCTATGCTTTTATGTTTCCTCTTTTCCTTCTTTTTTAACATTTTGGAAACATCTTATAAATTTACTTCTGCATTACCACTCTAATCTGAATACGAATTGATTCTTCATTTATAAGGTATTTAAGAATACATCTTTAACTGTAATAGACATTATACATAAGTTTTATGATAAGGTCTCTCAGCTTCTTTGGTTCCTATACTGATTGTTTTGTAGAAAGCGAGGCTTTGTACTCCATTGTTGCAGTGTTGTTGCGCTTACCTGCAGAAGAACTCAAGAGCATGTACTGATACTTCTTCTATTTTTACTTCTTGCATTTTTTGGTCATTATATTTTGGGTGTCCAGATTTTAATATGGTCGTTTAGTCTTCCCCCACCTCGCTGGTCTGTATTTTAAGATTAATCTCGGAAGGTTTTCTGTTGTCCTGCGTATAACAAATCAACCACTTGTTGACGCTGATTCTTGTAACGTCTTTTGTTGCTTAATACTATTCCTATTTGTTCCTTTCTTTCGTGTTACCTAATATTGACCCCATAAAATATATCTTGTATGCCTTCATTCTTGTCTTATCTAAGTTAATCAAAGCACCCCATATAAAACATGATTGTAGAATTAGTTTAGTAAAACACAATGATATATATTTTTCTGTATTCCTTTCATGCATTACTGTGCTATGCGTTTGGTTTCGGTATTCAGTTTTATTAACCATCTCCAATTTCTTCTGATACAGCATCTTGCAACCTAATAAAGATATTTATATCTTCTTCTTTCTTCCTTTTTGTGCGGATTTCCTATATTAGAGAAAGTGTTGTATTCTGCCCAACATTTTGACTTCGAGAATTCAACAGAAATATGAGTTTTAAGATTTCATGGAACCCAAGAAATAATTTTTAAAAACGACACATGTGTGAGTGAACATATAAGTGTTGCGAGTATATGTGTGTATTAAAAAACTCAGGACACATAGCATTGCGTTTGATTATTTATTTGAAGCCAACGGAAGAACCACACGTGATCTACATAAAAAAGGAGAACTAACATGAAGATTGCTTAAAAATGTTCAATGCGCTAAAGAAAGACTTTGTTGTTAGACAAACTAAAGTTGCAAAGCAAAATCTCAAGAACATAAAATATTTTAAATCAAGAAGGTGTCACTAAATAACTGTTAATATAGATGCATATAATGTTAATGTGTAGAAATTGTAAACTGTTGATTGGTAGAGAAACAGAGGGAAATCAACGATGTGTTTGCATTGTAGGGGGTAAGGAAGAGCAACATGCTTTACCAGATGCCTGAGTGAACCTGTGTAGTGGACGTGTATGTACCAGCACAGAAGACAAGACTAGAAGAGTATCAAGATGCATACTAAAGTGCTTAATTTTGTTAGTGGTCTAGAAGAAGAAAAATTGCCACGAGTTAAATTTAAAAACTTGGGGGGTAAAGGCTCCATAAGTGAATAATTAATCCTCCGCTGAATTAGTTTCATAGAGTAGAAATAACTACAGTACGTTGAGACAGCTAAGTTTACTAATCGCGAATTATAGAGAATAATTGCTCCCACGAGACATTAAAAAAAGACTCCTGCCAGCCAATTTTGCTAATAATAATAAAAAAGCATTTAAAAACCTTCACTTCATTGAAAGAATAGCGTCGCATAAATTTCACACAATCTTATTTCATTTAGACAGGGAACACATCTTAAGAATTTCAAGGTTTCTTGAGATTTTCTTTCTGGGAAGAAATAAGTAAAACTAATTTTTTTCTAGGAAGTAATATGCAAAAATAATTTTGTTGCTGGAAAAAAAGTAATTAAAAGGTAACTAACAATTTATAGGATAAGAAATACAATTGCATTGCATTGGTAATTTCAATGATTTGAAGGAACAAAGTATTTCATTATTGTTAAAACCTGTATATTTTGGAAAAGCAGGAGAGTTTTTTTTCTTAATTTAACTATATAAATTGCCAGTAACTATTTTAAACAGAGGATACTAAAAGTATTACTTCACTTAAAGTATTTTTCATGCAGATAAAATAAATAATCCTGATTCCAAAATCGGAGATACGAATCCCTTCATTCTCTATACAGCCAGCCGGCCAATAACAAAATAACCACAACAAATAACTTCAAAATAGCTCACAACATGGTGGCATGAGTCAAAATAATAACACAAAATCAAAATATAATATAACTAAGTCCATTACAAATGTATCAAGTAAGTCATCTTTCCTTTTATTCTAATCATAGTAAAATACTCCCACAAATGACATTATTTATTTATTTCTCCAGCTATGTTATGACATCAATATGTTTGGTTTAGTTAATGTTTCAGATATAGAGCTGAGATACGACTCTCATAATTTTCGACACAACTTTTTGGGTAAAACTTCTTGGAGATTTTCTCACATCTGCATAAAAATCTTGCTTTGTATATTCTATCGCCAACAAAAATTCCTCAATTTTTTCATATCGCTTGGGAATGTCAAATAGGTGGGACAGGTAATTTTAAGAACATAATAATTATAATCAGTATTATGCTTCAAAAGTACAAGAATACTTCCACCAAAGTTAATTACTGAAAATCAAGGTGTTCGATGCACATGCAAATATATGTCAAGAGATATCTGAGGTTAAAAAACTGTGCCTGTCAGCAAGTAGGTGTCTCCGATTGTTGACCATATTGTTAAAAAAGACAACTAAAATGTCAGCATAAGAGATGGCCAAAGCCGGAGTTATATGACAGTTAAGTTTGTACGTTAAGTAGGGTACGTGTTCCTGGTGCCATTCTTGTATTTAAAACCGACTTTCTGGTGTTGCTAGTACTGGAAAGTGAACCAACGTCGAGTTTTCAATGCAATATCACTCTAACCAAAGTATATTTATTAGTGTTAATTTGTACATTGCTGTAAGGTTAGTACAATTAATATTAATTAACTATTCAGTAATAATAACAATAATAACAACAATAACCGTAACAATAACAATAGCTCCTTTTGGTTATTAATCAGAATTTTCAAAATCATCTTTCAGCAGCTTCCTGGTGTCGGAATCTGCTTCCACGGGAATTCATTTGTTTCAACGTATTATAGTTGAGTACACAACCTTATTTAAATCATGAATCAAACGTCAATCCAGTGTATGAATTTCGGAAAAGTCAATCAGTGATACCTGCCTATCGCCACAATTTTATCGTGTTCACTTTATCATCCATATTTATACGTCCACGTGCGCACTAAAATATAGTTTTAGTTTCTTGTGTATTTAATTGTCACTTCAATAATAGATTTGCTATCAACGAAATTTTCTTTCTTTCTCTATCTGATTACTCTCCCCTTATGTAGGGCTTATAACCCCAGGACTTACGAGCCTGTGCCTAGGGTCAGATGCCTGTTGGGGAGCAGAGGAACCTATGGACCGGACAGAGTGTAGACCTGGAAGCGGGTAGTCAGCCAAGTACCAGGTATGATAATAAGGAAGAGGTTGATATGAAATTCAGGCGAAATGGATGATTGGAAAGATGATGGAGCAATTATTGGAATGAGTGGCGGGGGAAACGGGAGAACCCGGAGAAAACCCGCCCAGACGCCGCTTCGTCCATCACAAATACCACATGTGGGTCTCTGGAACCGAACCCGGCCGCCTAGGTGATAGGCGAAGGGTCTAACTGTTCGGCCATGCGCTTATTAATAAAATGGGAAAATATAGCAATATATTTCGGTGTTCAAAAATTTGCTCCCTGAAAAAGTTACAGCCATAATAAATCCCTTTGCACCGACACTACGAATGAAGACATGACAAATAAATTTGTTCTTATTTATTGATTTATTATGATTTTTATTTAATTGTGTCATTCGCTAAATAATGAAAAGGATTATAATACAGCTCTATCTTTTATATTAGATAAATTTCTGATGTTTTCATTACATTACTCGTACAGATAAACAGAATCCTGCAAGTGTAACTTCACACTAATAACGAAATACCATCTGCTGCAATATAATTAGCATCTTGACAGCCAATAGGGCCGTCCTTTAATAAGTCAGGAGGACAACTGTCGGAAGATCAAAAGTTAATTTTAATTTATTTTAGCTAGTATTTTGTATTTGAATTTAAATAATTCGATATCATAGGTTTATTGCTGGAGGGGAAGCAAATGTTTACTCTTTTGTTTCTTACTCAGTTTGTCTCCCGTCCAAGAGTTAGCATAGTGTCGCCGTGAAGTCCAGCAACCCGCAGGATACAATTTGGAGTGAACAGCAAAGCGTCTTTACCCTATTTTCATTAACCTGAGCTATTAGATTTTATTTACTTATTATTAATATGGTATGATAGCAACTCCTATCGTTACAATCTTAAAAATACTTTTCTTGGTGGAAATAAATTGCTTAATTAATAAAATATTAACTACAAGTATTTATTCTGCCCTATGCACAGTTAAATACCTTCTAACTTAACACTGTATTATAAATCAAATACGAACCTTTGAAAAACTTAGGAAATGGACTGTATAAATGGCTTACTTATGCATCCAAATTCATGTCGGCGGTCCCTATTACCTGCTAGGATTTTAATATAAACTTTATTTAATGTGTAATGGGAACATTTCCTGATTAAACTGAATTTGATGAGTCTTTTTACATCTTTTCAGACTTCTAAAAGTGTAGCAGGATCTACAAGTTAGTTCTGTTTGACTTTACAGCTTCAGTTATTTGTGTAATGGTTAGTTATAAGAATTGTTTATCCTATAAACATATTTAAAACTGACTTGTCCAATTGCTTATTGCAACTATTTTATTTTTCTATTCAAACTGTATATATAGAACTTCAATTTTATTTTGTTAACTTTTGCATGATATACATAATTCTAGGATAATTCATGCAACACTGTATTGATGAAGCCTTTTCCTTGTAGTATTTTAACCAAAGCTATTAGATGTTTGTGAAAAAAACTTTATTTAATTATAAATTAGGAAACATAAGTATTATGAAACAGTTATTATTATAGTATTTATTAAATGTGAATAATATAAATTTAAGGAAACCCTGTTTCCTGAACAGTTACTTTATTAGCATACATAAAACTAATTTTTACATACCTATTAATCTGTTTTTACTTTCTCTATTACGTATAGTATGTTTTCGAGGCCCCCCAGTAAAAATAAAAATTAAAAAAAAAAACATTTTTAGAAAAATAGCCGTGTGTACATGTGTCAGTCTGTAGACAGCTAAACTCAAAAACGAAAAGTCGGTTAAAAATCTAAGCTGTTATTTAAGTTTAATATCTTTCAAGGATGCCAGGCGACTTTTTGAAGAAAGTTCCTCTACCCTCAACTACACTTGACATAAAAATTTTGATTTGCTCAAAAATAGCTCTAACGATTTTTACTAAAATGAGATATGTTTAAGATACCTTTTATGGCAAATAAAATGCATATTTTGAATTTGTTGACTATAGTCCATGTAATCCTGTTTACTGTTTACGACTTTTGCATAACTGGTAAACCGTAAGCGATATACCAAATCTTAACTATACAAAAATGTTCATACAATTTATACAAAATGATCTTTTCAGTCAAGTGAACTACTTCGGAGATATTCTTTGTTATTTGTCAGAATTTTGCAATACTTATAGTCCGTTCTTAAATGGGAGGTCGTTATTCATTTTTTTTTCTCTCTTAGTCATGCAAAGAGAAAAGAATTTCAAAGTCATCATAAGCGACCGCTCTTAAAACATTTGACTATCGCTTAAATCTCCTTGCATCTAAAAGAAAAGTTGTGCAAATTTTTATCTCCGTTAACATGAAGTAGATATGTGAATGTACACATCTGATTTTTCACAAAAGCGTTGCATTTTGGATACTAATTTTCATCATGCGACAAGCCCACTATAAAGTATATGGAAAACAAGCATTAAGCTAATTATAACAATATAGCGCATATTAAATTATTCACACAGGATCTGAATAAACGTAAAATGAACAGAATTCCCGTTAGAAATGGTGTAGAATAACTCCAATGTTAGAAGTAATTTCTTTCTGTAAAACAACCATATGATAGAATATTTGAGAACGCTATGATTAGCTTTATTTTAAAGATGTACAGCAAACATTAATTTTTAAGATTGATCTTCTTGACTAGGTTTTGTAGGTTGTAAATCTGAAAGTCAGATTCAAATGTTTCAACCTTTAAGTTTGTTTAGTTTTTACTTCTTGATTAGCTGCAGGAAATGCATATTATTGAATATGGGACTACCTCATGCAGCTGTGTTTGACGAGTGAGGGTGTAAAACGCCTAAGGCCACCCAGTCCGCCTCTCCCCGCTCATGTTTTTCTTAGTACTGCTTTTCGTTAATTAGGGCCCACTCACATGTTCAACAGGGTAAAGGGGATTTAAAACCGGCTGGCTGCAGGAGAACTTATTTCCTTAAGTTCTGCTACTGCTCTTTCAACAGGTCTATTTATAACGAGTTAAGTAAACGTTATAAGTTAACAAGCATTCCTAGTAACAAAAAGCCTGGAACGATAATTAAATGAAATTCTAAGGGGCCTCACGTTCAAATTATGTTAAGATCTTGCCACTAGGCATCTCTGTATACATATACTGGTATGTTTATAACACCTCAGACTAAAAATATCAGAAATGCTTATAAAATATGGTGTTTAAAACATACACCCTCTCACATAATATATATTTAAAATAATATCTTTCACTTACATTACAAACTATTTAAGTTTAAATGAATGAATATTTAAAAATCAGTATTAGTTTTGTTTATGATGTAATCATTATAACTATTTAACTTTAGAATATTTTTGAAATATAAAAACGAATTGGAAAAAACAGCTTTAGAAAAGCTCTTATGTTACCCTTGCCCTATTTCTCTGCATGTTACATATAAAAAAATTTCTGTCGATTTTTACAATGTTCATAAAAGTTCTTACGTAAAAGTTATTTCAAAATAAACAATAAACCTTAAGATACGTACAGAATGCCGAAACACGTTCAATATATGTAAGAAGTGTGGGGGAATAAGTCACAGAAAGAAGGAAGAATAGCAAACTTTCAGAGATTTGCTCAGATGACACGTTTACAATTGACAAGTTTAGATATGCGAAATGGAGTATTTTTCAAACGGCTAACGGTAAGAAAAAAATTATCTGTCCTAAGTTTGTGTTCTAAATACGTATCCCATTCTGCTTTAGTAAATTTTTCTCTATTCCTAAGCTTCATAATTATACCAAATTAAATACAATAAAGAAAACTTCACAAGCTTTTCGCAGAAAAATCAAAATGTATATTTTCTTTTTCTTCTTCTTCTCTTCTTCTTCTTCTCCACTTCATAGCATAGGCAGTCAAATGCCTGTTCCGCCTTCAAAGCACTCCAGCCATCGTTTCTTGGGTCTGCCCACCGATCTGCTACCTTTAGGATGATAATGCACTATTTGTTTAGGAAATCTGGTATTTGGCATTCTTTCGACATGTTTCTTCCACTTTTGATTGTAATCTTTTAGCCTGTCATTTATGTTAAAAATATATTATATTAATTTATATTAAAACTCTTCTCTCATACATTCATTTGTTATTAGGTCTCTTTTCCTACATCCCTTCACACTTCTTAAGAATTTCATTTCTGAGGCCTGTATTTTACTGTGTTGCTTTTTAGTTAATGTCCAAGTTTCAATTCCGTATGCTAGTATAGGTGCAACCGTAACTTTGTAAAACTTTAATTTTGTTTCTTTATGTTTCTTGTGCGCGTAATTTAAACATACGGTATTTTAATTAAAATAGAAGTATTTCTGAGACAAAAAAATAACGAATCTTGTAGGTAGAGGTATTATAGTTTTTGAGATGAAGTTTATTCTTTAAAAATTTAGTGTTGCATTTTGAATGTGCTATGCGCTTATGTAACATTTACGTATTTTGTTTGTGCTGTATGCGGAAACACACACAAATGTTATTCTAAAGTTTGTTTTTCGAAGTGTTAAAGGACTTCGCAGCTCGACCTAAGGATCTTTTGTGCTACCCCTATCTCCTGCTAGGAGTCCAGTGATACGTCACACATGCCGTGGCCGGGAACCAGAGCTACCACGCTCTCTAGCCCACTGTGCCACTACAGCAATTAAACATATGAAACCATGAACCCGATGTCTTTGACAGTAATAATCGTAATATAAAACATCTTAGGAAAATTAAATGAAGCATTGATACATCTGTGCACATTTTGACATGTAATGTTGTTATAAGAGATACATTTCTATACGTTTCAGCTTTATTAGGTTTCCTCATATAAAAATGAATGTTGAAAAATCCATTATCATCAGCACCTAGCGTTAGTAACAAAAGGGAAAGAGTGCCTGCAGTGTGTAGAAGGGCTAATTGTGCCACTTGTTGGAATGAACTACTACTGACAATGTAGACATCAGCACTACGAACTGGGCTATCAGTTCATCTCAGTTGAATTGTTTTATGGAAACCTGACTATTTTAAGTGGACAGATCTAACTTTTAAATATATTTTTATTTAGATACTAAGACATTGAGAATTAAAGTATACACTTTCTGCAATTGTTTTGTATTATAACTTCTAGGAAGTCGGTGTAAATATATTTCACTATTTAATAATACATTAAGAACGAAATATTTTATTGCATTAATTAGGTAAACTGTCATGCCTATTTATTGAGCTTAAAGTTACTTCTCCATAAATGTGCCTTCAGAATAAATAAAACTGTTTTAACTATTGTTTTACAACAAATAAAAAGCAATTTAACTCTGTTTCTTCCTTTTGACTTACTCCACAACCAAAAGATATGCTGTAATGAAGCATGGCGGAGAACTAATTTTATTATACGAGCATAATATAAAATTACATTTATATCTCGACAAAGCGCCGGTAAGTAAAATTATACGTAGTTTTAGCTATTTAAGCATAATATAAAATTACATTTATATCTCGACAAAGCGCCGGTAAGTAAAATTATACGTAGTTTAAGCTATTTAAGTGTTTTACCTATATTAATTAAATCGGACAATTTTAATTCGAGAATGAGAAGTTGTTGATACCTTATTGGTTAACTTTATGATGAATTAGCATTTCCTCTTCACTTGTAGAATTACAAAACATAAATAGAAATTTTTAGTGTTTTCTTTAGCTTTATTTCCTATACACATTTTCTTACCTTTATTATTATTATTATTTTTGTTATTTTTTTTTCACTTCAGGCCATCTACCGACCACGTTAAGCAACCCACTGTATTTATATTTTCACTTCTTTTCTTTTCCCTTGCTATCTTTTCAATATTTCTTCATATTGTCACTGTGATTCCCCTACTGTTGTTGTTACTATTATTATTATTATTATTATTATTATTATTATTATTATTATTATTATTATTATTATTATTATTATTATTATTATTATTATTATTATTATTATTATTATTATTATTATTATTATTATTATTATTATTATTATTATTATTATTATTATTATTTAAGTCTACACTTGTAGAGTTCACCTCAGGTATTAATCCACCTCCATCCATTGACTTCGACAGTACGGAAATGTTATACTACTTATATAAACAATAAAAAGAAATAACAATGTTGCAACAAATAATAATCTTGAGATATATCAACCTATTAGAAGACATCTCATTGCAATTCTTGGAAAAATACTGAATAATTAGAAACACAAAGACAGAGTAAAATAGCATTTTAGAAAGTGCCCAATAATATATCAGAAATTACGTAACTTCTAGTGAGTAGTACTGTTTAAGGGCCCGTCGACAGCTAGGTCATTTGGGCGTAACTTCTAGAACTTCTATTTCACTATTATGATTCGTGATCTATAATTAGCTTTTTATTTCCGATAGAGCATCTCTGCCTTAAAAAGCAATATTTATAAATAATAGTGTATATCTGGTAACTTTATTCTCCATTCGAACGTACCAAAATATATTACTTGCAATATGTACCCTAGTCCGAATTGTTGAGTAACTTCACCTAGGAAATTAAAAGCAGCAAGCTTATTTCGTAATATAATAGTTGTTCGATTATTATGTAAACATTAATTTATATCCCGTATTACTTTAGAAGCTATGATTAAAAGTCTTCTTATTCCTCTAAAGTAATTTTTATTGACGAAAAGTCTCTCAGAGGATACAATAGCATGTATAAATTATAGCTATACCATGTGCTGATTTTACTAGCAAACAAAACTCAGTAAAATGCTGAAAATGCTCAGCGCATTTTGAAATAATGATTTCATTGGCACTTTTAAGAATCAAATTAAGCAGAATTGGGTGAATTGGCAGTACATAACAGTGAGCGATACATAAAGTAAATTGTGCACAATGAAAACCAATCAGATTGTGGTCTTTTTAGAAGCTTCTGGTTCAACTAAAGAACTATACCTAATAGGATTTCTTAGTTGAAATACTGAATACTATAGCTAATGATGATATGGTTTACATATACTTTTCTGACTTTTAGATTTGCTTCAAAGCAAAATCTAGGTAAATGCAAGATGTTTCTTACCTAATTCTCTTTACGTCCAAGTTAAATTTAACTTTAATTTGAGGCTCTTGTACCCACTGCAAGACTATGACGGGATTCAAGTAGTTGGGTCATTCTGTTTGTGTTGATTATAATTAAAATAAATACAAGCTGTAGATATTTCTCAAGTAAACCAACAAAATCCTTTTAGGAGTACAGTCATTTAGATACATTAATTTAATATTTTAGAAATGTTCCTTAACATTTTAATGCCTTTGATTAAACTTTCTGCATGTCTTCTCGGATAACACAACTATTATATGTGAATGTATAATTTATGTTAACACATATTTAAATAATCGACTTGGTGATCTTTGTTAAAGCATATGTTAGCACAAATTAGTCATAACTGGCATTTTTTGTAACCAGTAAGATAAAATGTCAACTAAGAAATTGCTTGCCACGGTTCGTATTCGGTATATGGCGATGACAATCGTAACTCAATTGTTCTCACTTTTAATTCACTTATATGCACAAATGGTGGTGTAAAATGAAGCAGGTCTGGTGAAAATGTCCACTGTGGCACGCGGAGCGGAGCATCGTAGCACATGGCCAAGCGCGATCTAACCACGTGGTTGGTCTCTGTGGGTGAACTCTCTGTCACAGGCGCCTCAAACAGCATCACCTAACATGATAGGCCTTTTAGAATGGAAATGTTATCATCACATACCTGTATCGAAGTGAAGACAAGCTAGCCGAACGTAAGGACAGACGTGCAGGATATTCCCGCGAAGTTCTCTCTCCTACTCCAAGCGTTGCCAAATGAGATCATAATCGCCACGGTACAGTCGACGGGTATACGAGAGATGATCGGGGCAATCTGCGCAGCTTTCTACCCCCGTCCTCCCTCACCGTGCTGCCACATTGAATTACCCCCCACCACCGCCAACTCTCCCTCCATCAACAACTTCTCTCTGGATCACCCCGAAGGACTTTAAACGGTACGCGCGCGGATTTCGCTGGTAGGGGGTGAGAGGGTTGAAAAAGAGATGCAGGGTGGGAGGGAGAGACAGACAGCGTGGGTGGGGGAGAGTCGTTATTCGTTGCGAGTATTGAAGTGGAGGAGCAAGGGGGGTGAGCCAATGAAACTAGGAACGTGTGTAGGGGGGATTCACGTGGTAGCGCTGACAAGTGTATGAGAGAAGGGTAGCGTATAAAAGGGGTGGGTTGGTTTGGTGTAGAGAATGCTGCTATTGAAAGGGAGGAGGGGTGAGGAAGCGAGACTCAACAATGATCGAAGGAGAAGACTTGCGAGGAGGACAAGAGACGGAAGGATATATAGTACATCTGTCACACTACGTAAGAAATCCCTGTCGTCGCCCACGGATCTTAAGTGCTGTTTAACGAGCTCAACCGCTTTTGATCGCTGGTTGCAAATGGTACTCGCGTCTCGGCTAAGGTGAACCTTTTAAGCAAGACATGTGCAGAGAACACAATGTGCAAAACATGTCAGGGATTGGAAGTTCGCATAGATGACACCAACACGCGCCTATCATAACACAAGCCTACCTCAAACTTTACATGCGCTTGTTTAGGGATTTAAGAACAAATTATTATAAACTGCAAATATTATTACAAGTAATACCACGAAGCGGGGCAGTGGCCGAGTGGTTAGACCGTTCACCCACCTCCTAGGTAGCCCGGGTTTGATCTCAGAGACTCGCATGTGGCATTCGTGGTGGACGAAGCGGCATCTGGACGGGTTTTCTCCGTGTTCTCCGGTTTTTCCCGCCACTCATTCCACCAATTGCTCCATCATCACCTTTTCAATCATCCCCTTTCATATCATTCTCTTCCTCACTCTCATAGCTGGTGCTTGGCTGACAATTCGCTTCCAGGTCTTCATTCTGTCCGGTCCATAGATTCCTGTGCTCCCCGACAGGCGTCTGGCCCTAGGCACTGGCTTGTAAGTCCTAGGGGGTGTAAGTCCCACGTAAGGGGAGAGTAATCAGGTGAAGAAGTAATACCGTGAGAGGGTTTCATATTACAATAATTTTGTGAGCACTAAGCGCGAGAAAAATTCTTTTTCTTCTTCTTCTACTTTACGGCATTCAACCCGTTCCGGTTCCAAATTGCTCATGCCATCGTTTCTTTGGTCTCCTTGGTTTCCTTTTACCTTGCGGCTTATAATTTATAGCTGCTTTGGGTATTCTGTTGTTTGGTATTCGGTCCAATTTTCTTTATTTGTTTTAATTACGTCATTTACTTCATCCACTTGTACTTCTTCGCGAATGCTTGCATTAGTCTGTCTATCCAGTTTTGTATATCCTGCCATAGATATCAGGAATCTCATTTCTGCCGATTGTATTTTCTGCAGGTGTTGGTTTGTATTGGTTCACGTTTCAGATCCATTTTTGACTGCAGGTTTTGCCATGCACTTTGCAATTTAACTATCGATTCTTGTCTTGCCTTATTTTTAATGTCCGTCTTAATGTTCCAGTTATGTAATTAAATTACCCCAAATAATAAAACCTCGAGTGGTATTTGCCTAGAGTATTCCGCGAAATAACTAATGCATTTATTTCATAATAGTTAAGATTAATAGTGATTTAAAGGTATACGAGTTACAATAACCTTCATTCACTTTAATTAAGATTCATTTTTAGAGTTGGCACTACAGCTAATCCACTAGGCTGTGAGAACAACAATAATTTTGGCGTTTAATTCAAGGAAATGAGGAATTAGACAATGAACAAATTTGCTTAAGTTGCTTAAAGTTGTTTGACTTCGTCTCTTCATTTAAAATATTAATATCCTCACTATTATATTCGTCAAATCTTTTGTCTGACCTTTCTCAATTACCAGTTAATTGCTTTTACTACGTATGGACACTTCAGATGTTTGGAAACGTAAGAAAAGCAGGAGGTGATATAGCCAAAGAGATAATACCACGACTAAGAGCTGATAATCCCGTATTAGTGGAATAGTCGCAAGCAATATCATAAGTTTGAGAGTTTACCTGTGAAGGTAAAATAGTTGAATGATATTCATCTGGACCATTTCATAAACAAAATATGAATTAAAATATTACATCGCAAAGATCTGACTAGAAAGTGTTACGTTCTGTTCAAAATAAACTAATATTTTCGGTTTATGTAATTCATCACTGCCAACTGAGGAAAACAAAACCCAAGAATTACATTTATTTCGATCTTCTCTTGTTGTTATAACAGAAAACCAGTTTATAATCTCAAATAAATTCCTCTTTACTTTTAGCAATAACAAATAAAGTTTCTTCTGGACAAATGCATTAATAAGTAAAAGAAAAATTGTTAAAAACAAGTTGTCTATTTGAAATGGAGTGCAATTTCGATTGTTAATCGATTTTAGTGTGTGATAAATTGCTTTACAGCGATTTATGGGATACAGTTGGCGATTCTGACTAAATATATGAATGACAAGGTTATAATTAGTCTATGATAATTTTAACGCCTATATGTATGAATGTCGGTCTGGGTGGCTCAGTTGGTTAGATGCTGGCCTACTGATCCTAAAGTCGTGGGTTCAAATCCGGCCCAGGCCGATAGTTCTAAGTGTGCTTAAAAGCAGCTCAATGTCAGTAGATTTACTGGCATGTAAAAGAACTCCTACAGGACGAAATTACGACACACGGCGACGCTGATGTGATCCTGGCAATTGACAGCGTCGTTAAACAACAAAATAATTTAATGTTCTATGTATCAAATACATATCTGATTTATATTTATATCACAGATATTTGTATTATCCATGTTAATTATCAGCAACGGGTGATTTGAAATTGCCAATAAATTTACGAGCAGCAGAGAATGGAACTAATTCAGTTTAAAATCACCCTATCCGACGAATAAAATATACTAAATTACATAAATACATTGTTGTCAAATTCAATAATAAATGCTTTTGAATAGCTGTCCTGTTATTAAGATTTCAAAGATGTTTAAAAAACAACAGTCATTAAAGTTAGTACAAAAAAATAACGAATATATCTAACCTCAAAAGTAAGAAAAGTTAAATTCTTACAATAAGAAAATCAAGCATAAAAGATGTGTTAAGTAGTGCACGTTTATTACAGCATCCAATTAAAAGTAACCACAATACACATTCACCAAAAAACTTAAAATTAAACAAAAACGAGATCCAGGGATCCCGGGTTCGATTCCCGGCTGGAGGTTGGGAGTTTTTATTTAGCCAGGATTGATCCTCGCCCTTGCTAGAATCTGGAAGTATGAAGGGCAGCGTGAATGTGTATGTTTGAATACACCAACAGTAAACAACTGAACATCATTGCCATAAGCAACTGTTCCAAAGGCAAAGCTGCAGATATGACCTAGAGCAGCGTTTCTCAAAATATGGGTCCCGACCCACTGGTGGGTCGCGGAACGACCCGTCAGGCCTACAAAACGCTTGCTGAATTAGAACACGATGGTAGTTTTAATTAACATGCATATAATCATACTTTATTTACCTTTTCATAAGTGGTTAGTATGTACTAATTTAACTTGGAGTTTAATATCCTTCAAGGTCAGTCCCGGACTTAGAAGGTTTGAGAACCACTGACCTAGAGGTTAAGGCGGCATGTATATGAATAAAGATAGTAATAGTAAAGAATAGTTATTTATGCAATTAGTGTATAATCTAACTGATTGTAACGCGAGTATGTGTATAGCACGTGATGGAACGTGAACGCGCTAATTTTTACAAGTGTCACAATGAAAAGCTTATACACGTGTTACATATAATTTCAGCATTAAAATACTAAAAATAAAATTAATAAATTTGCTAAATGAAAAATTATCATGCATCAGAGATTACAGATGCATGACGTAATATAACTGCTAAGCAGATGTTTCATTTATTTCAACTCTTATAGACAAAAGTGGAAGGTAATGATAAAGCTATTGAAAATTTAGATTGTATTCTACTTGACATTTTGAACGAAGTGTTGAGAGTTTGTTAATTCCAGAGAAATCAAAAGATATTTACGAAAAATAATATAAAAAGTTTGTGGGTGAAAAACGAAAAATGCGTTATGAAACCATGTTACGAAACTGTGAAACCACGATTTCAGGTTTTCTTATAGGCACATTGCAAAAAATTATGCTGTGACGATGATGACGTTATTGCTATCTTGTTGTTACGTTAATTACATCATTCATTTTCACTGGTGCCGGAAGTAAAGTAATTTCGCACGATTTATGCCACCATAATAGCTCGTTTTAATTTTAAGATTGTATAAATGGAGTTAAAACACAATTTTTGAGCAAGGCGTGGCTCTGATTAGTAGATATCTAATATTAACCTAATATTATTTATATATGATTGCATGATGAACAATGCGCCTACGTAAATGATGGGTAGCTTTATAATTAGGAATGAAAAATCTTAGTGCTGAAGATAAATTGTGCCTCATTAACCTTCCATAGTCTATTTTTTTATCACATAGAAATCAGGTTCGCACAATGGATAAGCCAGCATTAAATTAATGCTTATTGTTTAGTGTTTGAGCAATTACAAGTTAAAATAACTTGTTTATTTATCTGTCCGTCCGTCTGTCTGTCTGTCTGTCTTTCTTTCTTCCGTCTGTCCGTCCGCCTGTCTATTTATTCTTATGAACATAGCAGGCTTAGAAGCTCATTTACAATTTTCATCATACATAGTGTTTACATACAGTAATATTTATACACAAATAAAACACAAGAAAACCTAAATGAACACGAAGTGATACAGAAAGAGAAAAATAAGAAATAGAACAATTATAAAAGAAAAAAAGAAAAAAAAAGTGAAGGTGGTTTGGTAAGTAGCTGCATTACTATTCCTAATGAAAACAATATTGTACCAATTTTAGTAATTTACTGATCTACGAAAAAGTAATTAGTAGTTATGGCATTTTTAAATTTAGATTCACATGTGTTGAAAATATCTATACCGAAATAATGAAATTCGTTACATAAATATATAACTGTGTAATGGTGAATTTTTATGGATTTCTGTATTTGCTCTGGAGGTAAAGAAAAGCCTCTTGAATCTGCTTATTTTATTGGGTACATAAAATAATATATTAGTTGTAATATTAATATCACTAATAAGAATTCTATGCTTTATATAGAAATATTAATTGCGCAATATTTCTTCTAAAATTTAGAGTTCCAAATTTAAATATTTCTAAAAGGGTTCCATAATTTGTGTTTTTTCTTCAAATGAATAGG
Source organism: Tenodera sinensis (assembly GCA_030765045.1). NCBI lineage: Eukaryota > Metazoa > Arthropoda > Insecta > Mantodea > Mantidae > Tenodera > Tenodera sinensis. Next base: position 157,279,049 of record CM060967.1, on the reverse strand, counting down.
AATTTCGAATAACGAAGCCAAGGCGAATACTAATGCGATTTTGTTACGATTAACTCAATGATTAACTTAATCTGAGATTTGTTGTAAAATCTACATCTAGATATTTATTTTCAACCACTTCAACGAGTGGTATTCTATTGACATTATAAACATATTTAATGGCATTTTTGTTTCTAGTGAACGACATTTTTACACACTTATTAATTTTAAATGGGAGTTTGTTTCACTCTATGCATATAAAGAATCAAGATCCTGTTGAAGTTCTTTGAGGTCTTTAACATTAGTGATAGTTTTATATAGTTTAACATCATCAGTAAACATTAACATTATATAATTTTTTTATAAGAGTAGGCAACCCATTTATAAGATACAAAAATAACAAAGGTCCTAAGTTAGAACCTTGGGGAATCACTGAATTGACATTACATGCAACGCTTATAATAGACTACCTGCGATCTGTCTTTTAAACATGATCGAAACATTTTCATTAATGGAAATGCAAAACCTAATTTAGGTAACTTAGCAAGTAAACAGTTATGATCAACTTTATCAAAAGCCTTTTGAAAATCTGTGTATACAACATCTACTTGTTTAAACTGGTCTAGTTCTAATGATACATATTCAATAAAGTTAATTGATATTTTAGGCAAGAAACTATGCCGTAGTGGTAAAATCACTGACTTTATATGGTTAAATACATGTGTATAAATAATGCTGTAGAAAAAACAGCAATAGACCTGTAGTTGTTTATTAGCTTAAAATTTCCATATTTAGGAATGGAAATTACTTTAGTTTATTTCCATACACTGGGAAAAATTCCTTGTTGTAGAATTTAGTTATAAATTAATCCTAGAGGGTATAGTAATAATTGCCCAAATCCTTTAAAAACATTTAAGTTGTTTTATTGCAAATTTCACTTCATTTTCCACTTACTGTGCTTATATTAAGGGAGTCTAAAGTGTTGATATTATTATCGCTTTTATAGGTGTATTTTGAAGTACTACTTGAATAAGCCGGTTTAAAGTACTGGAAATTTCAATAGGTTTTGGTATTCTACCATTATATTCCATCTCCGTGCGTGTCTGAAGTTGTTTGCGTTTATTTTTAATAAATTGCAAAATCTTTAGTATTATGTAATATTTTATCTTCAACTTGCTCAACAAAATGTCTAAAGGCTATCTTCATTTGACTTTTTAACACTTTACGGATATTTTTATAACACCACAAATAATATTCTGATACGTTTTTATTTTAATCGTATGTCATAAGATGCGATCCTACATTGGGGCGAGTTTGTACTGATTATTCTAAAATATAACCAATGACAAGAAGGAGATAAGAAATAAATACGCATCAGCACGAAAACGCCACGCTCGCTGCTTTGGAAAGAAAGAGAAGTCTGGGTATGCGAGGCAGTGCGGTTCAGAAGGCAGTTTTGTTTGGATTATGTGGTTATACCATTCCCATTGAGGGAATGGACTAGCAAATTACGGGTTGAACATCTTGAAGGGGTAGCAGTGTGATGACGCATCGCTTGCAGGCACGCGACAAGCCCCCAACCCTCCCTCTAACCCCAACCCCTTCCGGCCGGACACGCGACTCAACTTGCCGGCTCAATCAATCGAGAAACCAAATCAACAGACTTGCCCTAGTCAGGTGCAATTTCTAATGCTGCTCCATAGACAGCAAAATTAGTTCCACAATCTCTCCTAAGCACTTCGTCCTTACATTCCCCTTCTTTGTCTCTGTTCAAATACTCTCTTCGTTTCCACTAATGTTCATAACGGAAATTACATGGAAAAATCTGTGTTGCACTCACATGACTTTCTCTACTCTTGTACTAACTACTCTTACAAACTTTTATTCCTATATATTTTATATTAGTTCAGATAAACATTTGCAGAAATTATCTTATTGTTGATTTTCTTGTAAGTGCACAGGGAACATGGGACTACAGTAGGCTTTGAGCGATAGTCAGATCTTTTAAAGCTTTAAAATTGCATTCTCTTTGCACAGCCAAGAGATAAAAAGTGAATAATGACCTTCCATTTGAGAAAAGTTACAGTAATGCAAAACTCACAAATGACAACGAATATCTCCGATATAGTTCACATCACAGAAAGATCATTTGGTATAAATTGTGTGTTTTATCGCGATCTGTATTTTTTGTACAGTAAGATTTGGTCTATCTCTTACGGTTTGCCAGTTAGGCAAAAGTCATCAAAGGCAAATGCGACTACGTGAGCTATAGCCAGAAAATTCAAAATATGCATTTCATTTGCCATAAATATATGTTAAACGTATACCATATTTATACAAATCGTTAGTCATTTTTGAGAAAATCAAGATTTCCCATGTCAAGTGTAGGTTAGAGTAGAGGGATTTTGTTCAAAATCGCCGTCTGGCTTCCTTGAATGATATTAAACTTAAGTAGTAACTTTGTTTTTTAACCAAATTTTCGTTTTTGAGTTTATACTGCCCACAACTTGACACACAAACACACACACGCACACACACACGGACCTGTTTATAAAACTGCTTTTTTGGATTCAGGGTGCCTCAAAAGATATATTTCTGGTGAAACGTAGACATCGAATTTTTGGGTCGAATACAATATTTCCCCTGCTTATTATAGGTAGTACAGAAAGTAAAAATAACTCTCAAATACGTTAAAAAACAGCTGAAATTACGAAAGCAGTTAGAAGAAAAAGAGAACAACGAAAAGTCACAGGTAGTTATTTTGCTGCAGTATGAGTGACATTCCCAGAGGATGTCCAGGGTCAGCAGCTGCCCACACTTAATAGGAAGGGGTGGTTGCATTATTATCTAGAAGAGTGCCCTTACCCTCGTCTAAGCAACAGGCTAGAATGAAAGCGCCAAGGACATTTCTGCAAGCATAAACTGACATTATAGTTTGTTTATCGATGTAAGAATATAAGCGTTTGTGTTATAAGTAGGCTTTCTAAAATTGACATACCAGTTAAACCATTAATACGTCTGGTTACTAAAACAGTCATAGCCCGGGATTCTGAAGTTTCAGCTTCACTGACATACGTGGCCTTCATTCAGTTTTATTAGTTTATTTTGGTATCGACTTAAAGGACAATCCATGACAAAACTAAATTAGCATTGATAAAATATTCCCTTTAAATAGGATTATTTGTGCATGCCAATGCAAGACAATTCTTTAACTACTCCTTGGAAGTATTTATGACATCACACCCATTGAATTGCTGATTGAAGCGCCCCCACACGATAGTAAACCTAAACAGATATTGAGTTTCACGTGTTAACGCGCGAAATTATATTTGGATTGTAGTTTTAACTCTGAACAGAGCGTGTTCCGGTTTATGCTTAGTGAGCAATGAATGGTTAAACAATTGCAGTAAGTAAACCAATGCTTTGGGAAAAATTTGGATCAAATTTGGGCTAATTCTTTTTTTTTAACCGAGGGGTCTAATTTTGCCAACGCGTTTTTCTTTCCCCCGCGACTCATTCTACCAATTGCGTCATTATCACCTTTCCAATCATCGATTTCGCCTATATTTCATATCATCCTCTTCCTCCTATCATACTTGGTGCTTGGCTGACCACCTGCTTCCAGGTCTGTCCGGCCCATAGGTTCCTCTGCTCCCCGACAGGCGTCTGACCCTAGGCACTGCCTTGTACGTCCTAGAAGGTGTAGGTCCTACATAAGGGGAGGATAATCAGGCAAAGAAGAAAGAATGTTCTATAAGGCTTTCTTTAAAAAGTGTTTGTTGAATTGTGCTGAAGGTTGCTTACTTAAAATGCTGTAGTATTGTTTTCTTTCGCTCTTTTTCTTTCTATCAATAAGTGTGTGTGTGTGTGTGTGTGTGTGTGTGTGTGTGGTATGTGTGTGTGTGTGTGTGTGTGTGTGTGTGTGTGTGTGTGTGTGTGTGTGTGTGTGTCTGTGTCTGTGTGTGTGGTGTGACGAAGGGGGGAATGTTTGTGAACTGAATTACCATTTCCTCTACCGAGAGGGATGGCTCACACGGTAACGTCTGTGGCCCGCAATCAGGAGGTCATGAGTTCAATCGCCATGGCCGCGCACTCTGTAATGGGTTTTTCTGTGGTTTCCCCATGTCACATAGGCGAATGCTGGGGTGCCTTCATCTCTTCTGCACTGCTTCTTTTCCCTTCTTTTCTCATTTCCTCCATTATCATCTTTCAGGTTTGGTTGGTACAGCGGTTCCTTCCGGCAATAATGGGCAGATGGCATAGTTGCTTGCGTATTGGAACTCTTCCCTGGCCCTCCCTGCAAAATGTTGCCCGAGCCTCAAGGGTCGCCTCTCCCTGGGTGGAGAACACATTTCGGTTGTACGCCAGCTGACAATCTCTGGAACTGTTAAGGACTTCTGTGGCTGCCTGGGGGCTTCGCTGGCTCCACTATCTAACAAGCCCCCGGTCGCACAATTTAGCAAAAGCACTTCTAGAAATTTGAGAAAATTTGCAACGTTTTATAAAAAGCCCCAAATGTAGCGCCATACCCTCCGCTCACGGTTATTTCAATTGTAACGCAACTCTCCCATTTTCATTGCCAAAATAAATTGTTTTACACAAAAGCTTCCCAAGAAATGGACTTAATCATAACTTAAAAAGCCTAAATTGTAATTACTGATCACTTTTGTACAATTTTCAACAATCGTCCCGTTAATGAAACCGACTCTGGTGCAACTGAACATGTAGGTGACTAACCCAATGTAACACCATTACAGTTACCTGCAGATTTGAAGTGCACAACACCCGTAGTATTTATACCCCAAATGTTTCTTATGTAGCAGATACAGAAATTACCACCGTTAACGAAAAATTTCTGTCAAAGATGTAGTAGATTTTTCGATGTCTTTGTCTGCTGCAGTGAGATTTTTATAAATGTTTTACGTGCGGCTTGTTAGTAGCGGCAAACTCGGCCGCGGCAGATTCAAACTCGCACAGGCAAAAGGCAGTGCAGCGGTGAAGAACCGGTTCGAAAGCCCTGTACATAAATTACTCGATTTGGAATGGTAGGAAAAGAAAATGCCGTGTATTTGTAATTTATTAATACTGCTATTTATGGCAAGTACTTAAGACAACAAGAGGACAGCAACATTTATAACAATGAAGCGTACTATGACCATGTTAAAATTGAGTTAGGGGACCAGGAATCGATACACGTGTGTGTGTGTGCGTGCTTGTGTGTGTGTGTGTGTGTGTGTGTGTATGTGTGGGTGGGTGGGTGTGTGTGTTGAACTTATCAGTGGAAACATCCCATGAGAGAATAAGAGACGTCCCATGAGAAGTTAAGAAACGTTTTCAGTAATAAATGCAAGGTACAATGGATACAAACTCAAAACGAAAATACCTGGCACCCGTTTGCGGTGAATATGGGAATTCGTATTCTATAATCGCTCCACTCTTAGGATACAATTTGATGTAAACACAAACCGTCAACAACTAACCCGCGATACGCCAAAACCAAAGCACACCACAAAAAATAGTACCTTAAATATTGGCCATAATTTTTGAGTTTTCAAGATGTATGATAAACATAGTAAAACTACTTGAATGTAACGCGACAGCAGCGCTATTTCTAAAACTCCCAAGTAAATGTCGTTCTGCTGCATCATAAACACGAGGCATGTGTCGACGTGGTGTTTGTGTTAGTCGCAGCTGATACGAACATAGATTATCGCGGAGGGATACAAGATCTGGTTCTACGGCTGGATGGAATATAGTTACATAATATGTGGAGGAAGCTGCTCCAACTAATCTTATGATCGGCGACAGAAAGAGCTATGTTATGTTCATGGATCGGAAACTCACGGTATGTGTATAGGTCAAGATGTTTAAGAAACAGCTACCTGCAACGTTTCACAGTTTGGCTGGTGAATGTTATTTCAAGGACACAATTTACATTCAGTGACATTTTGCGCTCCCAAGAACCTCAGAATACGCACTCCAGCAAGCAGAGACAGTGGAGTCCATCTTGACAATAGCATCAACAGAAGCAATATTCTCTGACAGCGATGTATAACCTCATCCTGCGCAGAAGTTGCCCGATGGGAAGGAACCTCGGACTCTGTAAGGGACAACAGAACATTTTCTTGAAGAAAACCTGAAGGGGACCTACTCGGGAACTTCTGAAAGAGATACTGCAGAGTGCTGCAGATCTGTCTCTCGAAGAAGTGGGCCGGGTTGAAAGTAAACATCGTGGAGGGAAGAAGGGTGATGGTAAACAGAAGTTCAGCAAGAGATACACTCCAGTTGTACTGACCGACACGCTCCAGAGGTCGTCTGAGCAAACACGGAGGGAAGGTTACCTGTGTCTGAGGGCAGAAAACAGGTCACTTCGACAGACCCATATTTGAGAAGCTCGACATGGAATACATAGATCGTACAAAGTTGCCTACTGTTTGCAGATCACCTAAATACTGTTTATATTTCGTTACTGGGAAGCTCATTTTTACATCAACCATCGGTAAGCTACACGATAATGGATTTCATAGTAGCGTGACATAGAAGCTCTTACGCAAACAACTGTAAGGCACTTAGGTTAAGTTCCTCCAACAAATAACTATGAACATTTCTCTTTTCTAGGAAATCTTTATAATTGTGTTATAAATATTGCTGATGCAGAAGTGAAACTGACACAACTTTTGAGGCAAAACATTTGAGTGGGTGCATTACATCGCTTAGGACAGTTGCCTATGCTTTTCGTAAATTTTGCTTCTGACTCCAATAGGAAACAGCAACATGAACTGTTTATAAACACCATCTTGCTATAGTATTTACGCTATCCTTATGAAAGACCTGTCCGTCCAGTGGATCAAAAATACTGTTTTAACTTTCCTCTGTACTTCAAAATATATATAATTCATTGGATTTGTTTCATGCTGGGTGATAACATTTCCATTCGCTGAGGAGATACGCATACTACAGGGCATATGCACATAGTAGGCTTGATCAATGATAATTAACAATAAAGCGTTCTTGTGCATGACGACAAATGATCACGTGTAGTTCTGAATTAGTTTTGCCTCTTTAATGGATTACCTTCTTTGAACTTACAAGCCCACGTCCTGGGTCAGTGAACTTCGAGGAGCAGGCAAACTTTGGATCATTGAATATTCAGGACTGGTATCAGCTCAGTGCCTGATATAGTGGTGGGGAAGGAAATGAAAGAGGCGATAGAAAAATTCAGGTATCAAATCAAATTACCCAACCCAGTATCCACTTGACGATCGAAAAAAATGCGAGCCACACACATTACCGCGGCACCATGTCGCTTTAGATATTTGAAGCGCTTGCGCAGAGCGAGGAGCAAGAACAACCACAGACTATGTTTCTATTGCACTATGTTGAATGACCTTCACCAGCAACAATTAGGCATTAACATGTCTGCACAAACACTGTGTCTATGCAACAGTTTCATCCTAAATATATAAATAAAGCATCTTAGCGCATATAATAGTCACTGATGAACATTTATTCGCTCAATATCCGTCACACAAGAGGAACAAAACCGTTGCAGCATACGTATAGAATTTGCTCATAAATAAAAAACGAAGCTTGACCGCTAAATAAAATTTTCAAAATCGTGATTAATGATACAAAATCCATCGATTGTACTACATTTCACTCATTTTCTCAAGCGGCCTGTTTCTACATAATTACCCAAATTTTCTTTAGAATTGAATAGATATTGCAGTTAGACTTTAAACCTACTTTCAAAAATAATTAAGTGTAAAGCCTACGAAATTGCACATATTTGTATGCGACAAGAACATTTTCTCACTATGCTTTGCTTGGAACATTTTTAGAACATTTTGATTTTCTCAAAATTAAAATACCGTATGTTTAAGATGTCTTCATGACAAATGAAATCTATTTCTTGAATTTCCTGAGAATATTCTCAGAAGTGCTCTTCATTCTGGGTAACTGGGTAACTTATGCAAAACTGGTAAACTGTAAGTGTTGTAGTGTTTAACTCCCGCTTTTACTACTACGACACCGCAGGCGGTGACACTGATAACACATGGAATGAAGATGGAGCACCGGTGGAACGAGATGGCGGGGGAAACCGGAGCACCCGGAGAAAACCCGCCCTGACGCCGCTTCGTCCACCACGAATACCACATGTGGGTCCCTGGGATAGAACCCGGGCCGCCTAGGTGGTAGGCGAGCGCGGGTAAACTGTAAGCGATCTCGGTAGAACGTATAATTTACGTCAAATAAATCTTTATGACGATAATAATTTCGAATGTTGTGTATTATTGGTCTAAATTATCCAATTTTCCCTGAATTAGAAATTACCGGAAACCACGATTTTTGTCTTCAGATAAATAATTTGCAGTAAAAATGTTAACAACTATGTTGTTGTTAGCTAATGCTGGATTTCTGACAATGAAGTCATTAATCCTCTTGCTCTCCAATATTTTTCACTGATGGATGGGGCACTAGAAGTGACCGGGCATATTTGGAGGTGGTCTCGATCCATTTCCTCTTGCAGATCACATAGAGGACAAAGTAGTGAAGAATATATCCCAACTATGTAATCAATATTATTTATACCAGTATTGCTGATATTGACTCTTAACAAAGCTGTTGTTCTTTAGGAGTATTAGTAACAGTATCACGTGATCTAAACTTAAGCTCCGTTGGAAGTAAAGAATTAGTGAGAATGCTTTTTAGCAATAGAATATGAAGTACAAGTTAATGTGTTCTGTTGATGGGTAACTCAGCTTTTTATCCCTAGAGGGCTTTGTGCTGGTACATTGCCACCTAAATGGCGTTGCAGGTTTCTGTTCAGTAATGCTTAACTTATTTTAAAACTGACTCACTGTCATTTAACTTTCCCTCTTTCATGGAATGCCCCGATGCTTGTTTTTTATGGTTTCAGTTGACTAGTCTTTTCCCCTTTGACAATGTGTGAGTGGATATGTTATCCCCAAATAATTGGTTGGGCAAGTCACTTTACTGGTGTTACCTCAACGCGTTTACATCTGTTATTTTTGAACCCATTCTGGATTTAATGTGCTTTCTGGCAGAAAGTTTTCAATAACTGGAAAGCCAGTCTTTACAAGAGTCAGTACATATCCAGTGTTTTCCATGTGTTGTGATACTCTGTTGACAAAATGGTTTGCTCAGTGTTATGCAGCATTTTCTCCAGTCAACCTAATCAGCTATAAGTGTCAAATACATATGAGTATATCACGTGATTCGTACCAGATAGAGGATTAGTCAAATGGATACAAGTCCGCTGCAAATATAATGTGACAGAAGGCACAGTCCAGTTATTTTTGCTTGATCGCTTTATTTCTCTTCTAAAACCGAAGCACAAAACACAGTTCATGATGCTACAGCTCGGCATGATCTTGCAACTAACAGCTGTTCTGTTTTATCGTAACCTTGACGCATACTTCGCTGTCCCACAAACTGCTTCAGGTGATCACACAACAAAAAACTCCAACGCGACGACTCATTTCTACAACTGTATCTGACAATACATACATTCTCTCGATGACTGTACACACACACACACACACACACATACACACACACATACACACACACATACACACACACAGAGCTAACATTTGTCTCGTTCAACACTCACGACTCCATCACAAAAACTCTGCCTCCTCTCGCCGTCTCCCTTGCTTATATAGATGAGAATGACGTAGCACGACTTTTTCGAAATTCACATTTTCTCGAACTTCTCGTCGGAAGTCTCGCGAACAGTCTGGAAACCCAATATAGATTTGATCAAAACACACAATTAATTTTCAAAGCCCTTATATAGCGACTAGCTTTAAAATGTGTTACTATCGCTCAAAACCTACTGTACTCCCAAATTACATAAGAAGAAAATCATCTGTAGTAATATCACAAGAGGGAATCATATGACAATCTTGCGAGCATGCAGCGCGAGAAAAATTATCCTAAATACCTCTAGTGGTATTTGTTTAGAGTATTCCGCTAAATAATTAATAATTCATTCATTTAATACTATTTAATATTAATAATAATTTAAGGGCAAACACTTGGAGTAACATTCAAACATTTTAATTAAGATTTATTTTCATCGTTAGCACTACTATTAATCCAGTTAGCTGCGAGAACAATAAAAACAATAATTTTGGCGCTTAATCGAGGGAAATGAGGAATTGGATACATGGTGAATATAAATGTACCAATTTGGTTAGAGGGCTATTCATTAAAGGTACGTCTGCAATATTTAAAATTACAGTATTTTGACTTCGCCTCTTCAATTAAAATATCAGTATCCTCACTAGAATATTCACCAAATCTTCTATCTGCCATTTTTATGGCCCACTAATTGTTTTTTTTTTTTTTTTTTTTTTTTTTTTTTTTTTTTTTTTTTTTGTTTTTTTTTATACAGCGCATGGATACTTCAAATCTTCAGAAACATGTTTAGGATGTCGGAACCGAGAGGAGGAGGAGGCAAGTTTGTAAGAATAATTAGTACAATAATAGAGAAAGTCATGTGAGTGCAACGCGGATTTTTTAATGTTCCATTTATATGCGCCTTTAATATTGAAGGTCATATCGGTGGCTTTTAACCTTTTGGAACAATTGCTCAATAGCAATGGTGTTCACTTAGAGGTGGTTTTGAACTTTGGGTTTCTATTACTTCGTATTATCTTATCACATTAAATTCACACATATTAACACTTACATTCATACTTCCATAGTCTAGGTACGATGAGAATAGACATAGAAAAAGAAACATTCCCACCCTAGAAGCCGGGAATCGAACCCGGAACCCCGTGCACAGCAGGCAGGTACTCTACCAACTAAGCTACGGGGCCAGGCAATTTTAAATTTTCCACGCGAATTGCTGTAGTTTCTTAGAAAAAGTATTGTAATATCAATTACAGTAGTAGTAATCTCTTGCATATTTGCACCAAACATAACTGAGCATTTATAAAATTGCAAATTACGTGTAAATTTGACATTGTGAGTATTTAACAAAATAAAATAGCTAGTGAAAATTCACTGCTAGTATTCATTGAAAAAACAGTGCTTAATCTTCTTAAACACGGTAAATCTGAATTACGAATTATTACTATGACTTTGAACTAGATAGTTTCCCTGATTATCTGCCACTGATTACCCTCCCCTTATGTAGGACTTACAAGCCAGCGCCTAGGGTCAAATGCCTGGGACCTCTGGACTAGACAGAGTGTAGACCTGGAAGCTCGTGGTCAGCCAAGTACCAGGTATGACAGTAAGAAAGAAGATGATATGAAATGCAGGCCACATTGAATGATTGGAAGGGTGATAATGGAGCAATTGGTGGAATGAATGGCGAGGGAAACCGGAGAACCCGGAGAAAACCCGCCAAGACGCCGCTTCGTCCATCACGAATACTACGTGCGGGTCCCTCCTAGGTGGTAGGCAAGCGGTCTAACCACTCAGCCACGGCGCCGCCATTATGCTTCCAGACTCAAAGAAGAAGAAAAACTATGTATAAAGACATTCCATTCCATTTGCATGGCCAGGACATCAAAAGGGGAAGAACAATCTTCCATTCGAGATAATTGTAAGTATTTGAAAATTCAAAGGAATATCTCGAAAATAGTTATCTCCATAAATAGGTTTCAGCGAACTGTACATTTTTGTAATAAGATTTTGTCTATCTCTTACGGTTTACCAATTTTCCAAAAGTCGTCTAGAAAGAAGAAGACTTCGGAGACTATCGCCAGCAAATTCAAATTTACATTGTCATCAAAATATCTAAAACATATTGTAACTTTTCGGTGTGGGTGTAAAGTAAAGAAGACAAGATGTAGTCGAGATAAGGAAACACTTTTATTTCCGTAAACAGTAACTTTGTACACTCGTTGCAACAACAAGAAAGTCTTTTTCGATTCTCCAACAGCACGGCTCCGAACTCGTAACACAAAGAACTGTTCCTTCTCCCTGGTGTGACTCCTCGACGCTTCGCATACGTCTCTTCTTTCCGTCAGCACGACTACTCAACCTTCACATACGTCTGACTGCTCTTCTCACACTTTACCGCTATTTATATCTCCCAGGCACTATTCTGGAAGCTTCAGGAACGTTCACTTATTGCGGTGAGATACAAAGTAGAAGATTCCAGTAGCCTCTATCCTTTTCTCTCTTTCGGCAAGCGCCCCAACAATGCGGCCATTCTCTATCTCTTTCCTTCGGCTCCTTTGCGGTAGTGCCGATAATAATGCGATGGGTGACACTGCTGTTGTCGGCAATTAGATGCGGCGGGCGCGGTGACACTGCTCCCTCCTCAGAGCTGGTCGTCCCGACCAGCACTATCACTGCGACATCTTCCTTGCGCCCCGGCGGACTATCCCATCGAACCTCTTCTCCGGGAGGCACGATCCTAGATATCGCTGTTGGATAGTGTCCCTTGGTCTGGGTAGGACGACGTATGCCATCCTGCTTCGAAATTCTGCAACAGTACCGCCGGTCTTGACGGTCCCTCGTCCAGTTGCCCTTCTTCCTGGTGTGTTGACGGGCCATCCTGCGCACTTGAAAACGGCTCATTGGGTACCGTGTCCGCCGACCTCTCTGGCGCACCTTCGCAGCCACCTTGCTTCCGATGGGTCCGGCAACACACCCCACCACATCCGCGCGAGTCGCGTCCACCGCTGCACTCGTGTTCACTCGTGCTCGGCACGGCCTCTCCTGTATCCTGCCGTCCACGATGATGTCCACCATTCTTCCGTTCACGGCACTATGCGTCAGGTGATTGGATGGCTCCGACGGTCCCCCCATGTCACACGCCAAGTCGGTTCTCGCGTGATGCTCGTTTGCTTGTGCGCTTCCCTACTGATCGTCCTCCACGTCGTATCCTGGTTGGTTACGTACCCGACACACTCCTCCAGAGGATCCCCGACGACGTCCCTGAACTGCCCCTTTGTCTTCCCCGAGACGTACACTTTCGTTATCTGAAACGGGCGCAACTGTCGCCTCGGCCACTAGGTGCTTCCTCCCCGGGTCCGCGCTATTCCGTCTGCCCCTGGCATCCAGTACTTTGACGCTCTCGTCAACTCTTACTACCAGGGCGCCAAGACGTTCCCCGTCGTCCTCCACGACGTCCGCATGCTGGCAGAGGTCTTCCACCTTTTCGCCGAGTTCTTCCACGTCTTCCGTCACGCCAATCAGTTCGCCGGCTTGTTCCACGTCTTCCGTCACGCCAATCAGTTCACCGAGTTGCTCCACGCCTTCCGTCACGCCAATCAGTTCGCCGAGTTGTTCCACGTCTTCCGTCACGCCAATCAGTTCGCCGAGTTGTTCCACGTCTTCCGTCACGCCAATTAGTTCGCCGAGTTGTTCCACGTCTTCCCTCTCGCCAATCAGTTCGCCGAGTTGTTCCACGTCTTCCCTCATATCATCCGAAACGGGCGCGACTGTCGCCTCGGCCACTAGGTGCTCCCTCTCCGGCTCCGCGCTATTCCGTCTGCCCCAGGCATCCAGTACTTTGACGCTCTCGTCAACTCTTACTACCAGGGCGCCAAGACGTTCCCCGTCGTCCTCCACGACGTCCGCATGCTGGCAGAGGTCTTCCACCTTTTCGCCGAGTTCTTCCACGTCTTCCGTCACGCCAGTCAGTTCGCCGTCAATTTTCGCCGATAGCTCCGTCTTCATCTCTTTCAGCTCGGCAACGAGGTTGTCGTTTGACGTTTCCATTTTGGCAGCGAGGTTGTCGTTTGCCGTCTTCATTTTGGCAGCGAGGTTGTCGTTTGCCGTCTTCATCTTGGACATTTCTGTCTTCATTTCGGCGAATAATTCTTTCATCATTGCCATCATCCTGGTTTCCGAATCTCCCTCCATCTTGGTTCTAACGTTGCAACTTCTAACGACGATGTAACGAAACTAGAAGCAATTCGACGAATCCCACTTCTGACACCAGTGTGACTTTGGTTGTGTTGAAAAGTAAAGTAGACGGATGTAGTCGAGATAAGGAAACACTTTTATTTCCGTAAACAGTAACTTTGTACACTCGTTGCAACAACAAGAAAGTCTTTTTCGATTCTCCAACAGCACGGCTCCGAACTCGTAACACAAAGAACTGTTCCTTCTCCCTGGTGTGACTCCTCGACGCTTCGCATACGTCTCTTCTTTCCGTCAGCACGACTACTCAACCTTCACATACGTCTGACTGCTCTTCTCACACTTTACCGCTATTTATATCTCCCAGGCACTATTCTGGAAGCTTCAGGAACGTTCACTTATTGCGGTGAGATACAAAGTAGAAGATTCCAGTAGCCTCTATCCTTTTCTCTCTTTCGGCAAGCGCCCCAACAATGCGGCCATTCTCTATCTCTTTCCTTCGGCTCCTTTGCGGTAGTGCCGATAATAATGCGATGGGTGACACTGCTGTTGTCGGCAATTAGATGCGGCGGGCGCGGTGACAATATGGTACCTTGTACAAAATCTTTAAAGCTACTTTTGAAAAAATCAAAATTTTCCACGTGAAAAGTAGTTTGGTGTGTGGAGATTTTCTTGAAAATATTTGTGTCACATTCTTGGGGATTTGGTACGTAACGGAGCCTTCGCTTTTTAACTATGCTGTTCACAGAAACACAGTCAGGCACCTTTATCTGAAAATGCTTTTTTAAGTCAGTGGACCTCAAAGCATGTATTCCCAATTGAATCTCTGTATCAAATTTACTAGTCAAATGCAATACCCTCTACCTAGTGTGTACGTGACAGAGAAAGCAACAATTCTAACAAATATTCCTCTATTGTATTTTTGGGTAATAGGATTATTAGTTAAGGAAGCTGCCAAACCTGCAATTGATTACATATCATCCAAGTATGTGAAGAAGAAGAAGAATAAGAAGAAGAAGACGATATGATCCGCTGTTTGAAATGTGGTACTTGATTTCATACAAAGGGTGCTAAAGTTATTGCAAAACAAAACTCTTATTGTGATGTTTTTAAACCTAAATGTATGAGCCTGTTTAAACTGAAAGCAAAAATTCTAATATTCTATTGAAAATGTTTATTTTTATGGAGTATTGACTGTTCAGTGGTGTGAAAATGTCTGGCATATCGTATAACTACTCAGGAAGTTTTGTTTAAGCTTCAATTACTTAATTTTAAAGTTTTATATTGTGCTAATGGTCAAGCTGCACAGTGCAAGTGTGCATCTAAAATCTGTGTAGCACGTTGGTATTTTGTGGTGGCGCGCTTTGAGCTATATGTTGAATAGTAAATTTGTGTTGTATGCATAATAAAAGCGAACGAAATAGAAGAATGTTTGGAGTGGAAATAAATGGGAAACAGAAAGTATTTCGACCCCATAAACCAAGAAACAGAGTAAAATTCCGTTGATGTTTAATGACCAAGCAAGAAAAGATTTTTAACAAGCTTTCATAAGCGAAATCAGCGAAGACGCAACGACAGTTAAAAGAAAACGCTAAAGGTTAAAACGAAGGGCAAGGGAATCATACAAAAAGCTATGATAATACATAGACCAATTCATGGACTTTAAGAGCCGTTCCCAAAGAAATACAAACTAGAAAACCATTCAGTCAGCATTACAGAAATATCTACACAAGATTTGACAGAAAAGAATAACTGGATTGGAAAAAATCAGGCAGAATTGAAGAAAAAACAAACGTTCCAGATAACAGCGATTCAACGAGGGAATAATTACCTGGAATGGAATTTGAAACTTCTAAGGAGGTCAAAAAATAATTAAAAAGCAAGCTCCAAAGCATGTGCGGAACAAAGCATTTCAAATAAAAAATAAAATAGAACGTCTAAAGGATATAAAATAATCATTTAAACTTGAAAAGAAGAAATTAAAACAGTAAAACCCACCGAGGCAAAAATGGAAAGAGTAGAAAATGAACATTAAATGGTCTAAATGAGTGGTTTGTATATAAGAAATTCATAATTTAAATTTCTTTGGCAATAAAATATCTCTTTCACAAAGAAGAAAAATGAAAAAATGGTTCAACACAAAATATCAGTGGTGCACTGTAATACATGATTATAAATTGCACCACCTTATATCTTCGTACATTTTGTATAATAATGTTTAAACCATGACGTTCTGATAACACCATGCTAGCATATAGATGCTTAGGTAGGCAAAAATTATTAAAATTGAATTTCTTTTTACATTTTACGGCACAAAAATTATCCACACTTTTCTGATTAATTTCATGTATGGATCATATATTAGGTAATTAATAAGTAATAAAAATAATAATAAAAATAAGTTTACTCAGCGTTTTGTTAGGTTAATTTTATTTGTAAAGCTCGTTTACTAAAAGTTAATTTTTTTAAAGAAAGGTATATTTTTCTCTAAACCTATCAGACTTATAAAACTCAAATTTATACCAATAACTTGTTAACATTAGGTACACAATTTACCATGATAGTTTTAAAATTAATATTTAATATGAATAAAAGGTTATGGGTGATTAACTGGATGTGTTTACATGAAAGAGAGCCCATAATTTACTCGTAAAAACTTATAACTTATGAACTATTTTATATTTAAAATAACTATGTTAAGGTGTGTAGAAAAATATAATTTAAGTCTTGCTAAAGTTTCGTTGTGAAATCTTATGGAGTTCCAGAGAAAAAGGTATCTGAATTTCATGATTTTATTATTTTCGGCACAGAGCATGCTGGGTCCCCTTAAAAGATGGAATTGCAGTTCTCAACAACTAAGCCTATTAATACTTCAGAGATACCGCGGCGTTCTAAAAAGTGGCCGAGGTGATACAAATTATGAAATGTTACCTTACATATCTCTCACACAGTTCTCTCATTCAAACTTCAGCCTCAAGGGAAAATAAACACCACACATAAAACAAGCAAATAAACTTGCGTGGGCGTAACTTTTTCCTAAAAATACTTGGTGGATGGGGGTTCAGGGAACCTCAATTATAAAATTAAATTATTTTGTTCTTTAATGACGCTGTCAATTGCCAGGACCACATCAGCCGCGCCGGTGTGCCGGAATTTTCTCCCGCATAGTTATTTTACATACTAGTAAATCTACTGACAAGGAGCTTAAAAACCATCGGTCTGGGCCGGATATGAACCCGCGACCTTGGCATCAATATGCCAGCGTGTAACCATCTGAGCCACCCAGGCCAACGGGGAAACTGTGGAATTCCTGCGAAATATCAATGACGAGCTTTTGGACGGAATGCATTAATTCTTCTACCTTATGTGAGCGGTAGATAAATTAAAAATGCCGGGGAAACCGTTTGCATGAGGTAGGTACAAGAAGAATTAATGCATTCCACTCAAATGCTGGTCATTGATATTTCGCGATATCTGTGAATGTTTGATTTGTTGATGCCTTATTCTACTCCTGATTCTTAGGCAACTTCTCTGTCATACTTGCGCTGAAATTGCATAGTGTCTCGGGCACCGTTAGGTATTAAAATCCAATAAAAATGTGAATTTGTGAATTGGTGCAAACAGATTCAACACGCATTATAATTTTTAATGAAGCGACAGTACCTCCCCCCGCCCCTCCTTTAGCGCTATGGCATAAATAGATGGTGTCCAAATGACCCACACAAGAGATAGAGGGTTGAAAAGAATAT
Source organism: Tenodera sinensis (assembly GCA_030765045.1). Taxonomy (NCBI): domain Eukaryota; kingdom Metazoa; phylum Arthropoda; class Insecta; order Mantodea; family Mantidae; genus Tenodera; species Tenodera sinensis. Next base: position 157,261,461 of record CM060967.1, on the reverse strand, counting down.
ACGCCCTATCCCAATGTTGCATTGAGGAGACACTCTACTAAAACAGACTTATTTTCTAACTGCAATTATTATTGCGCACCAAATTTATTGTACAGTGAAGCAACCATGGCAGACACATTTGTTTGCAGCTGACAGTTGGTCTTTACTATTCTTTTTCCTGTTGTGCGAATAAATTTTGTGGGTGCTAATAATATTTATATCACCGGCTTTACAGCGTGATTAACTATACAACACAACAAGGCACGGCAAGCATATGATTGGATGTTGTCTTGAGCCAGCCACCCTTAAATTTTGGGTCAGCCATAATTCCTACGTTTCCAAACTTGAATGGTTCCTCTATTAACAATACGCTTTTTTAAAAAATAGCCTTAGCCTTAAGCCATGTTTAGTTATTTTTTTTTCCAATTTAGTAATGTTCACAAGGTGTAGTGCAACTATTTTATATATTTATTTGACAAAAATGATGTCTTATGGGTTTCTCTTTTTCAATTTAACAAATTACGTTATTACTGATTATTCGAAATGTTTAGTTCTTCCGGGCTTGTAGGTCGTGGTCTAGAAGGTATGGTAGATACCAACGTTTCGCCAAGTACTGCGCTTGGCATCATCAGGGTAACTCGATCCTCCGTCTGCACTGGTAGAATGTGGAAGCAGAGAAGTAGTGGAAGACATGACCCTTAACGTCCGTTACGTTTGTCTATATGGGTGGGGGTGGGCGTGGCATTGTTGCGCCGTCTACGGTAGTGATTGGCCGGTTTTAGGTGGGGTTTTATTACAACTGTTGTGTGTTTCTGAAAGTTTCTAAGACTGGTATACATGCTTTATTTACACGTAGTATTTCTTCTTTGCGATTGAAGCCACAGGAAGCCATAGAAATCTACAAACACAAAGACAACTTCAATCCTTATTAATGCTACATAATAATTAATAATGATAATAAAATTAGAACAACAAATTCTAATCTCAACAAAGTTATTAATAAATGATTTCGCTTTGTATTTAAAAATTAAAACAAAATGCAAGAAACATAGTTATTTATGAATTTATTAAATAAGCTAGTATTACAATAAGAGCGAAATTTTATGAGTAAACCCTAGATTATATAATTTCGTTAAGAGAGAAGGAATGAAACTACACATTTTGTATTTCACAATATAGAATTTTCTATAAATACTATATGTTATTATAGAGCTTAAGAATTCAACATTTCAGAATGTATTATACTTAAGGCTTTAAAGGAATGCTTACATGAATTTCTAAAACCTCTGGCTTTAAAAGTTTTGCAATCCTGGCACCAACAAGTACCTACATTCCATAAACCTGACCTTTAAAATCTACTTCTAGTTCTCGTCCATGTTTTGTTGATACCCTCGCTACGAACTTACTGCAACAGTCAATTGCACTCCAGAAGCTTTCGTCGTCCAGACTTTTGGTATCCTCTTAAGAGGCAGAGCAAATAATAGGTCATTCTGCACACTACATACTTTGTATTTCCTAAGTGGCATGGATTCAACAGAATTTGAACTATAGTATGTGAAGAGCGCGATGGAGAGCAATTTCGACGAACCTTTGTCGATTGTTTACATGTTCTCGATCCTAAAACGGAGATTCATCAGCTTGTCTTCTCTTTTGTCTATTTTTTATGATTTATTACAACTAAAAAGAAAAAGTAAAAAAATAAAAACAAACAACAAGCACACACATCAAAGCTACAGAGACTATTTTTGTTTTCCTTATTGTACTTGTGTTATTGGTTAATAAAGCAATCTGCATATAAAAGTGAATGTTTCTTTGTTTCTCCTGTATGGATTCCTATACCATTCAGCCGATTGTGATAAAGCTTCGGTAAATTGTTGTGCACATTCCCGCAAAGGTTCCAGAATTGTTCGAACCATTTTGCAGTAAGTAGAACGGGAGTAGTTTCAACAAATTAATGTACGTATATATGAATGATGGTAAGTATGAAGTTAAACTACACCGCTTCACCGATCACCATGAAAATTGACATACTTAAGTGTTTTTCATGAAGAAGGTTTTTATGCTATCCATTTTACTATGCAACGTATTTTTTTCACATGGTTTTCTGTACTGCTTTTCTTTTACGTAACACATTACACTCCATATTCTACAAATAATTAATACAATTTTCTATATGTTTGAAATAAGAATGTAACATATTAGCAAGTAACTAAGTTTATGACTGTCATAGAATGTACAGATGGACACTTCAATAGAAAAGAAGATACACTTAATTATAAAATTCATGTAAGGAATAAAAACATTCATTTATAAGACAATCCTTTAAATAGGTTTTAAAGCTGTTTAAAAGTTTGATACACATTATTTCTTTTGGCAAATTATTTACCACGTTACTTATGGAGCATATTGGTGACTTTGTAAACTTAGATGCCCAATAGTGCGCTATATGTATATCACTTTTATTTTTGGTGTCTAATTGTGTACATCTGTATTTAAGATAAATGATTCAGGATATTTTTTGTAATATAAGGCAGACTTATAAATAAAAATAGATGTAAGAGTCAAAATTTTAAATGTACTAAAAACATATCTAAGAGAATCCCTAGGTCTTAAATTAAAAACAATTCTCAACATCCGTTTTTGAATAAGGAAAACCCTTTGAATATTGTAAGCATTGCCCCAAAGGATCACGTTATACATTAATGTAGAATGACCAAGAGAAAAATAAATATTTAATAAACTATCGAGATCCAACGATTGTTTAAGACGCCTAAGAGCAAAACATACTTTATTTAATATCTTGCATATATGACCCAAATGAGCATTAAAATTTAGTTTTTCGTCAACGAAAATAGCTAAAAATGTAGCAATAGGAGCAGTTTGAGTATTTATCTAGGGAGCATATTAAGTATTATGAAACGACAAAATAATAGTCTTATCCAGTTTATCATTGATATATTAGCAACAAATCAATTTATAAAAGAATAATTGGAATCGTTTATCCAATTCATCAATGGTACTTGCTGATATAGCCATAGACACATCATCACCGTATGTTATTAATTTATCACTATCAATGTATTGATCCAGTTCGTTAACATAAAGTAAAAATAATAATGGCCCCAAAATGGACCTCTGAGGGACTCGTGTTTAAAAGCGGGTTTTTGTATTCTCAATTGAAAGTTCATCACTTCTCATGATATTACGAAACACAATTGTGTAGTGATGGCACTTCAAAAACTGACCAAGCATTGGAAGACTCAAATCAATAAGAAAGGAAATTGAAATTGAGTTTTATTCATGGACGCTCTTTAAGTGCTATATTTCTCAGCGTCCCATTTTATACGAGTGTTAAATGCCGCTTAAGTTTGCTTAAAGGGCCCTTTATAACTGTTTATGTGCCATAAATATATGACACAGGACCAACGGCTTACTTCCCTTCCGAAGTAAGCCATGCTAAGGATTCTCACACCCGAGAAAATTCATTGCCCTCCACCGGTTTTGAACCCGCCACCCTGGAAACCAGAGGCTAGCATGTTACCCTTAGACCACGGAGGACGATAATAACAATAAATATCTCGGAAATGGCTGGTCCATATTTGTAACAAATTATGTATTTTAAAGAGATCTATATTTTTGTGTAGTAAGTTTCTCTTTCGCTCTCTCTCTCTCTCTCTCTCTCTCTCTCTCTCTCTCTCTTTCTCACATAAGAGAAGAAGAGAGCACAGACGAAAACTTCAAGAAAGCTCAAAATATACATATTTGTCATGTAAGTAACCTAAATCTACAGTACTCCGAAATCGTTACGCGTTTTGACCAAATAAAGAAATAACGAAATATTTTTCACGTAAAGGGACTTTTTTAAATATTCGTTTCACATTTTTGAAAGATTCTGAACTTAAATACCAAGTTTGGCACTTATTCCATACTTCGATTTTACTTATGTCGTTTATAGTCTCATACACAGCACACTAACACACGCGATTTGTGTTTAAATGCCCTTTTTATTACCGGTAAAATACCTACATTACATTTTTGTGTGGAATACAATACTTCCTCTACAAACTAGGAACCTTAGTAAACTAGTTAAACTCAGTGCGTAAAATGTGAATATTACAAACCCTGTTGTGTCAGTAAATGGAACATTTAACATACTAACACGATGCAGTATGTTTACAATAAAAAGACACACAGTGAGGCATTGGATGGTGCCGGTGAAATACTAAATAAGACATAAATTAACATCCAGGTAATAATTCAGTAGCAGCATTATACAAGGAAGACTTCGGAAAATCCTCTTAACTTGCTGTTTGAATCAAGCATTGCTGCTCCGTGATGTATGTATATTTAATATTTCTATCGCTTATATGGACGTTGGAGTGGAGGAGTAGATATTTCTGTTTTCCGGGGTGCAAGCAGGAAATAATCTGCCTATTTTAAGCAGCCTAAGGAAAAAAGTTTACCAACATCGACCATTAACCAACATTCACTAAATGTAACCTCAATGACGATAGGAGAAAAAAAGAACGAAATAAGCCAAGAAAATGCTTTTTCCTTTAAAATGATTTTCTGTTAAATAGGTAATAAATAATTACTAAAAGTCATGGGTTATTTACTTTTTGTTATTTTTATGCTTTTTGATCTCTCATTTTAGATTACATACAGTTGATTACCGTGTGTTATAGAGGCACTCAATATGTTGTTCACGTGCTTTCACATTTTAACTCTTTAAGCCTATTAAAAGTAACCTAATGTTCTATTGAAAGATTAGTTCAGCATGATTTTTAACAATCACTTCCATATTAACATTAACTAGGTAAACGAGTGAAGGAGTGAGTGATGAGTGAGTGAGTGAGTGAGTAGTGAGTGAGTGAGTAGTGAGTCAGTGAGTGAGTGAATGAGGGAGTGAATATCCATCTTTAAAATCAGCAATAGGACCAATGCCTCATGGATCAGTCCTTCCCATACCAACTGTATCAGACGACAGAAATATGACTGAGGATTTTGAAAGTGTTGATGCTATTGGTGAATTACAACGACAGAGTGACCCAGTTTCTGTGGAGGGTGTTTCCATAAACAAGCTGCACTTTCTAACACCGGAGAGCCTAATGATTTGGTTCATGATCTTGGCTTATCTAAAAATAGTTACTTGCTTAAAGATTGAAACACTGGCACCTCTTGCAGGATGGCACCAAATTAAATTTTGTCCGTCAACGCTAAAAGAAATTTGAGCATTTGTTTTCTAAACAGGAGAACCTAGTTTTCTCTTTGATAGAGTACCTGTGTGTTCAACATAACCTTAAAACTGGTATTTTTTCATTGACTCCTCGAAAACAAGCTTGCATGGAGTCTTGCAGCCTAATTGAAACAAGTTTCCATCCATTCCTATAGCCCACGCAGTTGGTGGGAAGGAGAGTTACATGAACATGCATCACTTGCTATCCGGTACCTCGTATGATGATATTTATTGCAGATAGTTTAGGGGAAGATGGATAATAGTAGTTAACAGACGGTAGAATAATTTAAAAAGCCTCATTGGTGCCTAACTCTATCACATACCATGTAACCTGAGGCCCCATGAATCCCCCCAAAAAAGCTGTTTTAGAAAAAGATCCATGTGTGTGCGTGCGTGCGTGTGTGTGTGTGCGTCTGTGTGCGTGCCTGAGAACAGCATAGGTCAAAAATAAAAAGTTGGTTAAAATCCAAAGTTGATAATTAAGTTTAATATCTTTCAAGGATGCGACACAAACATTTCGATGAAAATTTCTCCACCCTAAACTACCCTTTACATGGAAACTTTTTGAAATCCTTTTCTCTCCAAAATGGCTCTATTTTTATTAAATTGCATATGTTTAAAATATTTTAATGGCAAATGAAATGTATATTTTGAATTTTCTGGCTATAGCATATGTATGGTTTTGTTTATTCTTGATGACCATAAGAGAAGACCTAATCTTACTATAAAAAAATCAGATGTGTTGCACTCACATGACTTTCTCTATTCTTATACTTATCCTACAATCCCTTATTTCTCTATCTTCTCCATGTTAATCGACATAAGCATTTGCAGAAATTATATTATTGCTAATTTTCTTGTAGGTGCAAGGGAAATATGAGAATACAGTAGGCTTTAAGCTATAGTCACATAGCCAAATATAGTTGGTCGCTATATGAAGGCTTTGAAATTTCCCTCTCTTTACACTGCCAAGAGATAAAAAGTGAACATCGACCTTCCGTCTAAGAAAAGTATAGCTATTGCAAAACTCACACAAATAAGAAGGAATATCTCCAAAATGATTCACTCCACACAAAAATTCAATTTGGACATAAACCGTGTGGTTTAAGGAGATCTATATCTTTTGTATATTAAGACTTGGTCTATCTCTAACGGTTTAGCAGTTATGCAAAGGTTATCAAGAGTAAACAGGACTACATGGGCTACAGCGAGAAAATTCAAAATATATTTCATTTGCCATAAAAATATCTTAAACACATGGCATTTTAATTAAAATCGTTAGAGCCATTTTTGAGAAAATAAAAATTTCGGAACATTTTCCATGTAAAGGGTAGTTTAGGGTAGAGGAATTTCCTTCAATGCGTACATTTATCGTTATTATTTATTCATTTATTTTTGACGGGTAGAGAAGGTACTGTGAATGTTATGCATTAGCTGTTTTAATCTAAAACTTTATTTTATTAAACATTCAAACGTCTGGATTGTCTCACAAAGAACAATGCATTTTCGGCAGGATTTCAGTTGCAAGCTTCATAAACTATATGATTAAGTTCTTGATGAAGCCAGTTTCTTGATCTTTCCGTGCTGCCTTTCTTCTGTATAACGTGAATAATAAAGCTCGAAAGAACAATTACTGCAAGTCGTAAACAAGGTCCTGCGTACAATGAAACTGCTATACAGATGCCTTATGTCGTTGTGGCCTTCAGGGAAGACTATTAGCTGGCCGACCAACCTGTATTCCGCAACATCACACGAGCATCTCGGTCTGTCATAAAGGAAAGGCACATTATTGGCCCAAACGCCGAGGACACACCGTGGATCCTTTGAATTCGGTGTAGGGGACGGAATGGGAAGGGGAAACGGGCGTGAAACTTCGCTTTGAAACAAAGTAAAGGTAGGAGATGAAATAGTGGTCCACATACACACGTGGACTGAAAGGTTTTAAAAGCCTCGTGTCATAAAATAAACAGAGCAGCCGAGTATTAATAAAGCCGGTAGTGGAGTTTTTAAAAGAGAATGCGACCACAAACACAAACGCAGCACAGCAGTCAACTTCTGGTTCGGCTTTCGATTCAGCCCCAACCACTGCTTGCTTTCCTCATACACCTTCTTCTCTTTTTGTCCTCAAATCCTTGCTCAATTCTTTGAGAGCACCTAGTCACCTCTTCCTGCTTCGCTTTTTTGCATTCGTATGGGAGAGTTGTATTTACTTATGCTTGTCCTATCGTCTGTGTCCATAGCCTTCCCCAATAATGACTAAGATTTTTGCCTTTAAGCAGCCAACCTAAACATTGTTGCTGTTGTAACTAGACTCGGAATTTTAGACATGAACAATACCTGAAATAATCACAAATTTATTAGTCACTGTTTTAATTATACAACAAAATATTTGTATATGTGAGTATGATTCTAACAAGTACAACATACATTTCGTAAGTGGCAACTCAGTATACTACCAAGATTTGCTCAATATCTCTCCATAATTTATTGCTCCTTAGTTTCTTTTGTGTGTTCGTTACATGTTCTTTCGTGGCGAAATAATTTAGAGGTTTGTATGTGGTAAGATACTTCTTATTTTTAGCTTTATTTCAAAGGCACGATCTCAGTTCCTTACCTTTTTGCAGCTTGTTGTTCCCGGTTCTCACTTAGTCTATATTTGCATGAAAATTCTTGTCTGCAGACGTTGGCGATGGAAAAGCTACTGTTACCTCATAACTACATAAGACGAACCTTAATCCATGTATATCATTGACCTTCTTTATTCTGATTTATAAGTATTTATAATATTCTTGCAATACAGATAAACTGGATAAATTGCAGTTTACTTTTTTCATGCAGATTCCAGACACATTGAATTATTTTTGCACCTTTTCAAATGTTTGTTCTTTTTGGGACATATGACCATCGGTTTCCAGTTTCTATATTTTACTTTTCTTATTAGAGCTTACAAAGAAAACATCTCAATAATTAGCTTGCACATAAAAATAAATAAAATAGGGGATTCGGGCGTGCGGTGCATACCCAGGCTGTTCAAGAAAGGGCTCTTCTTCAGCCGAGTTTTGTTTTAATTTTGTTGCTTGGGCAGAGAATTGTGCTACAGTTTTCGCATCCTTTTCTTGTAGAATGTTTCCCAACCACTAGATATCCATTGGCCAGTCAAAGACCATTCAACAACCTGAAGACCTTAAGGTGTTTTTTGAAAGCTGAAACTGAAATTAAGTATAAAAGCAAAAACCAAAAGAGCTGTTTTTGTTTGTTCTGTTTTTCTTTCAATTTATTTTGCTTATTTCACAATTCCCTCCTAATCCCAGTATATTTTAAGGCCCTTAAAATTAGTTACCACTTCTATTAAAAATATGACATGTTTATTTCTAAACTATTTCCAACACCACAAGCTATGTTCTTCTCACCTTAAAATTAAGGTAAAAAAGGTATTTGTAATACCATTAGTCAGGAGCGAAATAAAGAAGATTTAAAGAAGATTTCCTTTGGCGTTGTTAAGATTACGCAATACAGCTGAATACAATACAGAATGCGCCGTCTAATAAGACTATAACAGAGTTTTAAAATAATTAGTGTGTATTATCGTTATAGAATTCAAACAGTTACCACAGGTATGTTAGTTTTGGTGGCCAGCTATAATAAGTGTTTTAGTATAGAATCGAATCAAACTTTAGTCTCCTCGCTCATAACCCTCCTACACATTATGAAAACTGGAATAAAATTAATAATATTCACAAACTGATGTCTTATGCAGCTTTAGGGAAAAAAGAGATTAAAGTATTCATTAACTTTTCTTTCAGAAATTTAGGAACTATATTTATTTCTTTTAGGCACTTCTAGCTATAAAGGCATTACATTTGGCATCAGCCAGCCTTTTAGCACATTTCAAGTAGTATAATTCAGTATTGAGTCTTCATAATTCGTGAACATTCACAATTATTACTTTTCACGTCACTCCTAAAGATTTTTTAATTCTATTGTAACACACTCTTAATTGGGGATGGGTTTTACTGATATAAAATTGCGCAAAAACGCTTTAACAACTCAAAAAAATTACACAATCTTCGCATAGATGTAATTACACATATCATTAAATAATATAAATTAAAATGAATTAATGAAAGAATTAAAGTAAGCCCCAACGGCAATATTGGTAACAGAACTGCGAATTTCCACCGTTGTCATACATATTTCAAAGTTATTTTTCAGTGTAAAGTTACAGCCTTCTCATTAGGCCAAACAACGTATATTCAAAATGTAAAGTCCAATATACATAGAGCAAATTGCATCTTACATGTTTAACTGTCCTGTTAATTATCTATATGATTCTAAATATATACAACAAAATAGATGTTAAAACTATTTCGGAAAAAAAGACATTAGTCTGCAATGAAATTCCTGACCCAGATATTTGTTTCACTGTAATTGTAGCATGATAAAATCAAACCCAAAGTCAGAAAGTTCTCATCACCTACCACTTTTTTCTTATTCTAATTTTCTTATAATAGATTGCGGCCATTTTTTAAATTTGCAATAATTTAACATACACCAGATGGTTCACTTCATCCGGTATAGGCATATGTAGATAACCCTCCGTGTGTTAAAACAGTTGCAGAACTCCAAGGCGCGATTCTAGCCATAGAGAGGGCAGTGGCGTGTTCTGCCTCTCAGCGAAGGCATGAGGCTATAGACTAACATTACGGATTACAGTTGTAGAGTGCAAGCATGAGCGCACGCCGGATAAAGTGGGCCACCTGGTATAATTTTAGCGTGTTAAAACACAAAAAGCAACCGTATTCAACACTTTTAAAGTATCTATAGTTAAATCTAAGGACACCGAACGTTTTAGCAGATAAGGAGTGCAAGCCCATAAGGATGTTGGAGCAAAGTGAGGTGGTGCTGTAACTATGTTTATTTACGGGAGATAGGAATTCAGCCGCTCCTTGCGTCTTATCCTCGTAGGCACTTACAGAGCTATTTTTAGACGTGGCGAATGACCTTACTAGGATCTGCGTGAGTGACGTCTTGCAAACTAATGGTGGGAGTAACGTCTCGGTTTCATAAAAAAGAGACTGCTGATAACGCAAGCGAGCACTGTACTAGGCGACAAACCCATAAGGCGTATAAGAATGTGAAGCTGCCGAATTATTTATGTGAGTTTATCGCACATACACGGCGAGACAATGTATATACACTCTGTTCAAATTAATCATATCTTCAGGACAACAACGTCTCATATATCAGTAGGCGCGAGAGATCATTTCTGTTGCGTTCACCAATTAGTATTTCGCTGTTCTAATAAACAAGTTAACAAGCGATCGCAGCGCTCGACAACAAAGTGAATACTTCTGGTCGTTTTGGCAAATAGTACTTACTCATCCCTGCGATGTTGACTGAGAGATACTAACCTGACACCCCTATGGGTGAACTCCACGATAAACCAATGCGCAACTTTCCTTCGTTCGCCACGTCTAAAAACCACCCCTGTACCCATTTCAGTCATCAAAAGTAGCTTCTTTCTCTGAGATCACATTAGTCTGTGTTTCATCTGAAAGTGAAACGATGTCAGTTTGAAGATTCATCGTGGAGTAGAATGTTGAGAGCTTTTAGTGATAAAGTGATGGTCATGTCGAATGGGGGATGTATAAATAATGCAGACCACTTTTCTTATATATGTGGTAAATACACATTGCCTAAGCAGAGGTGTAAACAATTTCTGCTACAAAAGTTGACTCCCAAGTTATGACCCCAGTCAATGAATGATGTTCATTGATGCTTCCAAGCGAAGTTTAAAAAAGGGTTTCCTTCATAATGGAAATATGCTTGGATCAACAGTGAGCATAACTGGCAAATGTGATGACTTCCAAGTTATACTATGCTGCTGGATCAACAATTTGGTTCTACCAAATGCCCATGCTTTCTCTGTGTGTGGGATAGAAGGGCACAAGAATATATTGGAAGACCGCGGCAGAGGTGGTGAAAATCAACAGCCTTGGAGCAAAATACGGGAAGTAGAGAAGAAGAAGAAGAAGAAGAAGAAGAAGAAGAAGAAGAAGAAGAAGAAGAAGAAGAAGAAGAGCAGAAGAAGAGCAACAACAAGTTTTAAATGTACATCATACAGAATGGTTGCGAATTGTGAAACATGATCCATAAAGCGCTTCTGTTCAAGCTTAGATTGTTTCAATGATAATGTGGAACGTATTTTAAAACGTATTTCTCGACTCTGTATCTTGAATTCTGATTTGTGTTTAGTTGTATTGCAGAATATTGTTACAGAAAACAACTCCTTAAAACAAGTTTTCGAAACATTCTTTTATTACCTCCTGAGAGGTGGATTATACGTAAACAATGAACATTTTACTCGTTTTCGACGAGGTATATAAATTTTAAAAATATTAACGTATACTGGTAAATGAACCAAGAAGGGAATGGTGAAGAGACTGAAAAAGATTGCCTAAAACTGATATGTTAAGATTAAGCAAGATTCAGCTTTCAAAAACATTTTAATTTCGTTTGGTGAAAAATTTCCGTGCGGTTCTAACAGACCGAATGTCAGAACAGGCAAGTCCGAACGTAACCCGTCCGAGTAGAGAACTCTGGACCTCCACCCCCTTGACGTCAGAGGAAAAGTCCTGCTAGCTATTCGATGTCGTATTTGTAATACTATTCACAAAGTTCAGTCACAGTGAAAGTGGCCTTGTGAGTTTACATTTTGCGTTGACGTTTCAAAGATGTCCATATATTTATTTCACCAATCAAGGGAAGTGGATTATTTTTGTGTTCAAGAAAGTGAATAAGTAAAATGCTTAATTTGTGCAAAACATTTGAAGTTGAAGTTTCAATATCAAACGGCATGTCGGACGGTTTCATACTTCTGACTACAGACAACACAAAACTCCAAATGAAATTACTCAAATTATTGAACTCTACTACAACTAAATATTCTAATAAAGAAGGATGGGAACTCTTTAAATCACCAACTGTAATAAATTTTCGCGGTTACATGTGTTTGCAACAAATTTAATGGCAATCTTCGGATCCACATGCATTTGCGAGCAAACACTTTCTCCAAAATGAATTAAATTACATTAAAAGTCAATAGGAAAATCGACGATCATTTGGTGAGTTTTCTGAGATTTTCTACATCATTGGTGGCAAACATTGACAACCTTGTTTTTAAAATGTGCCAGGAAAGACACTAAGAGAAATCTGATGTACGGAAGATATCCACGGTGTGTTGTATTAAATACCTTTAAAGAATATCACAGTGGATTCAAGCTGTCATGAAACTCGGTAAACATAGCCCATCTTTTGCAACATAAATTAGGCTTACGTTTTCACAATAAAATGTCGTGGAGGATGGACAGAGCTTCGCCCACCCTCCCCTCTTTCGAAGGGGAATTCTGATCCAGAGTTCATCTGCTCCCCGACAAGCATCTGACCCCAAGCACTAAATTGACCACAATTTACACCCTAGGCGGATGGTGTGTCCTCCATACGAGGAAGGTATATGGTGAAAAAAGAAGATAAGAACAAAAATAATTTATTAACCAATTATATCCTAAAATCAATGGAGATGGTTCCACGGTAACGTGTGAGGCTCGCACTCGGGAAGTCGTGGGTTCGATTCTTGCAGCCTATCTTCCTGACCCTTGGCTTTTTCGGAAGCTTTTCTCTGTCATCAGGCAAATGCTGGGAAAGATAATTACATACCCCGAATTTCCCCTCCCTCCATTTCATTTCACCGGTTCTCTGACATTTCTTCTTGTCGAGTTATTCCAGAATTGTTTCTAGTGATCTAATTCCTTGGCACTACAGCATGACTACCGCACGGTCATCGCATCCTCTGTTTCTCTCCACATAGGATATCCCGGTCAGTGATAGGGATGCGATATGATCAAGCGTACCGCATTATGCTCGTCACTTGGCAGGATTTCTGAGACTGGAGCCTGCCAAGAAACACCATAACAATGCTTAAAATGTTCATTTAGCATGGGAGACAGTGGACAGGTCACTTTAATATTTGATATAATTTTATAGTATTCTTCTATATTTCGTTAGTTTTCTAATGTTGTACAAATGATGGAGGACTCTGTGAATAACAGGGCCTTGCCTGGAACTTCACAACTTGGATTCACCCCCGTGGCTTATCACTGACCTTTGAATGTATGCCGATCTGTTTACAAGATTTTATGATTTAAAGGACAACACTGATTGGTTTCAAATTTGAATGTGACCTATATTCATGAACTGAAGATAGGGTGCCTCCGAGTACGAGTCTAGACTGGGGTAAATATCCTAGATCAGACATTTCCAGCAGTTTTCCTTATTCGTGAAGCGCAAAGCTGGAATAACTTTCGCCTCTGATTGACCATTCCTTCATTCACTCATCCATTCATTCGTTCATTCATTCATTTATTCTTTCTGTCTGTCTGGTTAATGAGTTTAAACTTGCCACATAGGAAAATAATTAAAGTTTTCATGAGAGTGTTTAAACCTTGAATATTCTGTTTTCTAATTCTATTAGTTTAGATTCCTAAGTGGGATTTTAAATAATATTGTGTCGACAAAATCAAATCAAACTGCTCCTACCAGAATCTGTGTCAAAGTTCTGGTTCTTAGAAGACTTGCATGTCTCCAATAACATTTATTTAGGCAGTAACTATTATATATATATATATAGTACCATTTTCTCTGAAATCTGATTATGGTTTTAAATAAATAGCATTTATTATATCTATATTAGTACCTCCCAATTATCAAAAATCATGTGGAATTTGTGTTAGATGTAAAGAATTTGCTGGCAGTTCTTAGCTTTCTCAAGTGGTGCCTTCCAATGATTTAAAAACATTTGGAATTTATGTTAAGATGAAATGAATTTGCTAGCAGTTCTCAGCCTAAGGTGCTTTTCAGCTAACTAAAATAATTCGGAATTTATGTGAATATGAAGAAAATTTGTTGGCATTTCTTAGCCCCAGATACCTTACAATGATCTAGAATAATTTGGAGTTTATATTGAGATGAAAAGAATTTGCTGACAGTTCTAGCCACAGTTTCCGCTGTGCTGTAAAGGAACACAACTAACAATTACTGTAAGTTTATACAAATTTTACCTTCAGATGGAAACAGCAGATAGAACTTGTTGATCTTCCTTCTGAGTGGAAAGGTTCACTGCATCATTTATTTACGTCACACTCAATTTCTTCTCCAGGGAATGCTATAATGGTGCGACATTTTTCCTTCGGACTTTGGTGGTGCAAGTGTGTGCCAAATGCAAGCGAGTGCAACTCCCTTCCCCCAGACAACGCCCGATTGCTGCGGGCTCGGGGTAAAACCCATAAAGTGTCACTTGATGCGTGCTTTTATGAAATCAAACCTCAGCACATTTTGGGAATTCGAATTTTCGAATCCTTTACGTTCCATTTCATTGGAGAGTTGAGTGAGTCCTAGCGCCGCTTACTCCGCGATGCGCAATTGTTACACGTCTGGGCGGTACGAGGAGGGGATGAGGCGACAATTCGTCATAGTTATATGTATATTTTCAACGCCTGTCGCTTAGTGGTAGCACAGAGAGAAATTCTGCTGTTTTTGCATCTTTTTTTCTCTCTCCCCAGTCCCCTCGGTCTCTCACCCACTCACCCCATCCCACCCCTCCCTTTTTTCTCTCTCTTTCTCTTTAGCGATGTTCCTGTGATGATGACGATCGATCGATAACAAAATAAAGTCGCGATGCGGAAATTTTCAGTCCCCTGAATTATGTAGGCGGTTTGACGCTTGTGACGATTAAATCAAAACCCGGGTAATCTATATCCCTACCGATAGATGGCTCTGCTGCCTATATAAATTACTAATTCTCATTCTGGTGTCCATACCCGCGGCTGGTGACGCACCGCTCGTTACGTTGGCACTCTCTCTCGCTCTATGAGAGTGAGAGAGGGATATGACTACACTCGAGGTGTAGTACTCCGTTGTCAGCATTTTGACTTAACGCCTCTGCACCAGAATTGTCGCAGGAGGGTTACAAAAAATAATAATAAATCAGCAAGACCAGCTCACGAAATTTGTGACGTTGTCCATTTCACTTTCTTTCCGGAAATCGCTTCGGCATTATTAGAGCGAATAGTAGAGAAAGAACAACGAACCTTCGTTGATAAAGACAAGAGATCGACATTATTAGGTATATCTTCTCTTTCCTTCAAAACCTTTAAGGGTACATATGACTGAGTTTTGACGATTTTTGGTAAAAAAAATAATTTTTTTTATTTTAGCGTTAAAAAATATTACAATCTTTCCTCTATCATATGCATTCATTATTTTTTCAGTTCCGCCATTTTTAAAGCCAACAGAAGCCATCCTTTAACTCCATGTGCGTGGTATTTGTATGCCCATTTTTACGATATAATGTTATTGTGTCATTTCACTCCTATTTTGATTATGGTCCAGGGCAATTCTGAGGTCAGTTTATTTTCTTCTGCCTTTTTCTCAGTTTGCAATTTTTCAGCATTTTGCTCTATACAAAATGCTCCTTGAGGCGCATTTCTTATCAGAATGGCTTGAAACTTGCACAATATGTAGTAATATGTACTATAAATAAAAATTGTATTGGGTTTTCATATCAGATGGACTTTAGTTTGTTTTTTATCCTTCAGAACAGGCTGTTACTCCATATTTTTTAAAAATTATGAAATATAAATATTTACATTTTTCTGTAAGCCAAACAAATAACCAGATATAAAAACCCAATATAATTCTAATTTATCCTTGTTTAAAGTGCATCTCTACAAAATTTTAGAATTATTGGATGAAAACTTTGTCGCAAGGGACTTTTTAAGTGCGACTATTAATTTATTTAAATAATTTGCAATATTTCTTGAACCAAGCAACATACAGAGTTGAAACTTTGCACAGCATAATATGGTTACAATATAAATATGCACATAAAATTTCATCAAAATTGATTAAAAAATATAGAAGTTGGAAAATTCAGTTAAGGCAACGAAACAGATTCAACACTTTATTTCATTCGTTTATGAGTATACAGGGATAATTCTGCAAAAAAAGGACATAAGAGATATGTTAGTTTTAATTTTTGAGAATATCTGTATGTATTGGTGGCACCAGGGGTTTTCGGGGACATTCCCGAAATATTAAAAGCCAAAAAAATGCCTACAGAAATATAAATTGTAAATAGGAGTAAAGCAATATTGTGAAATTTGCCAAAACAAAATTATATATAACCATTTTTATGCTAAAGGTAATGTTACTAACAGTTGACACGTGAATGTATCGAAATAGACTGATTTACTCATTTGTTTCATTCGTACGACGCCTTAACATCCAATATCGGTAGTTTTGATTTTAGGACACGTATGTACGTTCCTTAATATTCCTCCTGCTAAGTTGCTGCAGCAATACCTATACCTGATGAAAGGGAAGTCATTACATTAATTTAAACCAGTGGTAGATCTCGGTATTTGGAATTCATTTTGTATCTTACGTTTTTGTCTCTGACCATTTCCCACGGAGATATTTTTGTTTTGTCGAAAACAAGCTGGCAACACTGTAGATTGTGTGAGTGGCACTTTCCCTAGCTCAATACATAAACTTCCTAACGGTGAACATAAACAGGTACCGTACCTTGTACTTCCTTGATTACTGTGTGAGTGTACGCCAATCACAAGCATTAGCTCCCAAAACATTACACGAAAGCGAAAGCGCGAGACCTATTTACATCCACCAGGTCAATTCTCTGACCAACCTCAACGCAACGTTGTCGACATGCTACACATCTGAAGGAGCTGCTCGTAATATTCCTTCACGTTTTTAAAGTGATTAATTATTTCGATGATGTCCCATAATTACTACCAAAGCTATGTCAGAAATAAGTTACTCTACGCATCTTACAAGTAACAAACTGTTAACTCCGTATTCTTGTGGAATTACGCGTTCACATTGGATAATAACCATTTATTTTTTCGAAATTGCCTGATCAAATAACAAAATGTCATTCGACCTTTTTGTTTGTAATGCTTCTATGAAGCACATATTAGAAGGAATGTAATGACTTCCCTTCCATATAAATTGATGGCAGTTCTGCTCTGAAGATAAAACTGCACCATTACAGGAATGTCATTTTTACTTTCTCTACTGGTAAGTAGGGGAAGTATTCTATTCCACCCAAAAATTCGATGTCGAGATTTCACCGGAAATATATGTTTTGAGGCCCCCTGAATCCAAAAAAAGCATTTTTAGAAAAAGGTCCGTGTGTGTGTGTCTGTGTGTCTGTCTGTCAGCCTGTCAGTCTGTGGACATCATAACTCAAAAACGAAAATTAGGTTAAAAACCAAAGTTGGTATTTAAGTTTAATGTCGTTCAAAGATGTGACACGAAGATTTTAAAGAAAATAGCCCCACCCTAAACTACCCTTTACATGGAAAATTTTTCGAAAATTTTAATTTTCTTGAAAATGGCTCTAACGATTTTGATTAAAATGTCGTATGTTTGAGATATTTTTATGACAAATGAAATGCATATCTTGAATTTTCTGGCTATAGCCCCTATAGTCGTATTTACTCCGGACGACTTTTGCATAACTGCTAAACCGTTAGAGATAGACCAAATTATACTATACAAAAAATGTAGATCTTGCTAAAATACATAATTTATGTATGAATAAATTTTCTTGTAGAGTGAACCATTTCGGAGATATTCCTTGTTATGTGTGTGAGTTTCCGAAAATTTAGAACTTTAGCGAAATGCAACAACGTTGTTCATTTTTTTATATGTTAATCGTGCAAAGAGAACGGAATCTCAAAGGTCAAAAAGATTTGACTGTCGCACAAAGCCTTCTGTATTCTAATATCTCCCTTGCACATACAAGGACATAAGCAATAAGATAATTTGTACGAATGTTTATCTTAACTAACACGAAGAAGATATAGGAATAAGAGTTTGTTGGAATGGTTAGTACAAGAGTAGAGAAAGTCATGTGAGTGCAACACATCAGATTTTTTTTCTCTTCGTTATCCTGCAAGGAATATGGGTTCACACTCATCTTGACGTACAATTGTACGTTTGGGCACTGTTCTTTTACAATTACCTACTTCATCTACTGTCTCTGTAGACGTGTGATGTTAGAAGGGATATTAAATGTTCTAATAATTTTATGTTCCATTTATATGCCTCCTTTAATATCAAAGATCATATCGGTGGCTTTTAATTTTCTTGGAACAATTCCAATGATGTTCACTCGCTTAGCTCTTGTATTAACGTTGGGTTTCTATTGTTTTGATTATTTTTTTAATTTATTACATTAAATGTGCACACACGTTACAATCCCATTCCTACTTCCAGACTATACGGAGGATGGGGAATAATGCTAGTGGAAGAAAAATTTCCACCCTACCAGCCGGAAACCGAACCTGGGACTCCCTGCAAAAAGGCAGGTGCTCTACCAACTGAGCTACGGTAGTCCAGATATGTGAAAAGGATATAAATGTGTGCTACACCAGAAGCCAACGGAGTTATTCGTTCTACGTTCGAAAACCGCAGATAGAGGATTCAAAGTTATTGTAATTTCCTATTAGCTTCCTTATCTAATTTAAAAACCGTATAAGCTACGCTTCTACTGCGAAAGGAGGATCCATATCTTTCGTCTTCTTCCTCCCTTTCTTGACAAATCCAGCGAAGCTGTAGAGGATCATGCTGCCATAGGGCGTCATTTGTGATCTTCTTCCCTGTGGCTCAATGTAATTCATTAAAATGCACTGCTCCACAACACTGCGGTTCTAATTTCGACTAGCCGTTTTCCACACGTTTATTTCACAATCACACACACACACACACACGCACACACACACACACACACACACACACACACATACACACATAACTGCCTGTAAATGATGGTACCTGACTTATGCAATTGGATCCCGTGAATGTCAGATCACATTTACTAAAATATGTCAAAAATCATTATATGAAGTGTTTGAACAGTAACTGTTATTTAAGAATGATTTTCCCACCAAAACTGAATTGTCTGTCAATGAGATCTGGATCAATCTAGGGCAGGCCTGGGTAACTAGCGGAATAGCTTGAGTGACCCTCATTTTTGTATTTGCTAAACATACAGTTAAC
This sequence comes from Tenodera sinensis, assembly GCA_030765045.1. Lineage (NCBI taxonomy): Eukaryota > Metazoa > Arthropoda > Insecta > Mantodea > Mantidae > Tenodera > Tenodera sinensis. The sequence goes on along the minus strand of CM060967.1, from coordinate 157,242,107 downwards.
AGTGCAAGACCATGAGGGGGTTGCGCTTAGAGGGTACCAATTGCCCACCCTGATCTAGGAGTAATCCTGGAGTTTAGACCCATTATCCTGGTATCAGAAAGCATTCAATAAATAAATTCAGCTGTGTGTAAGTATGTGAAAATGAGAAAGGAAGTGAAATGGGAGGACATGGGGAAGGGAGAGCGGGCAATCTTAATTCTCTTAAATTTGAGTTACTCAACTTTATCGAACAACCGTTCCAAATGAAGATGCTTCATTTGTAACCGACTGATAGTTCTGATAGGGGAACATAAACTCCACAAGCATGAACAGTCTTCAAAGTCTAAGTGAAGATAAGAGTCCTCTTTCTATTATATTTCACATTAAACTGGGCAAAACCTCCCTCCAAAAAAGTTGTAAAACGTTATAACAGCATGCCTTCATTAATTCTGATGCGCGGATAAAAGGGAAAAAGTTGTCGGAATTGACGGGTATTCTTATTGGTAGAATGGAACGAAATTTGAGGACATAAAAAAGGAAGGAGTACGTGAGGCTAGGGATTCTGGGGCAATATGAAACTCTGGGAGTTGCTAAACGTAACTAGCTCTGCGGGTTAAATGTCACGGGAGGGAGCCTCAGTTCACAAGTTAGACTGCTGTGGGATATTAAGAAGGTTTCAACTGAACAAACGATAATGACGCTGGCTGTCATATAGATTAATAACAAGGTTCATCGTCAAAATGACAAAAACTCCACAAAATTCTTTCCTATGACCAATAATGACTAACTAAGAATAAGAAAATAAAATACCACAAATGTCAAATGTGTAATCATGGCACAGACCAACAATGCAACTTGTGTACCTAATCTATATCGCTGATACAACTCTACTCCTGGCTAAGCAGTGAGGTTTCATATCAGTAATTTTTCTTCGTTAGTCTAATCTTTTCTACAATTTATGCTTATTACACAAAGATGATACGGCATAAACTCACAGTGATTACTAAAAACAAAAATCTGAAGGAAGCAGGACATATAGTTTCAGTAGAAAGGGTCAAAGCAGGATGGCTTGACTGCCTCTGTGGTTAGCACGCTCCCTTACAAATCAGAGCTGCCAGGTTCATTTCCCAGCTTGAGGATGGACATTTTTCTTTAGTCAGGATTACACCCCACTGGAAATTTGAGTGTGATTGCGTGTGTGAATGTAATGTTTATAAGGAAAGCCGAGCGTAAACAAACCCACAGTTACACAAATAGTAAACGAGTGAACATCATTACCGATGAGCAATTGTTCCAAAGGAAAAGAAAATTCGCAGATGTGAACTTGAACGTTAAAGGCGGTGGTGGCATATAAATGGAAGAATAGAAAAAATGATAGCTTGTTCATGGGTGATGTACATAAAAAGAAGCCATTATCATTTAAAACAGAAGGTATGTGTAATCCCGAGGTGCAACACTGCTTTCCGGGACAAGGCTGCTGTCCCTCACCTCTGTCCACTACAGGCGTCATGAGCGGGGTCCTCTGGTGTAGAATGGGACGTGGTCAGCACCCCGAGTGGGCAGAGATGGAGGATCCAGCGGCCGGGCAGTAGGTTAAAGATACACTTAAAAGACTGTAGTGCCATAGGACAGAGAGTAATTCCTATGCATAAAAAGAAATGCATATGAACCATGTACTATCACCCAATATCTCTTATTCCTGTCACAGGAACATTTTGAATACATGAATTTTATCAAATTAATGCTTAACATTTTTACTTTCTCTACTGGTAAGTAGGGGAAGTATTGTATTCCACCCAAAAATTCGAAGTCGAGATTTCACCGGAAATACATGTTTTGAGGCCCCCTGAATCCAAAAAAAGCATTTTTAGAAAAAGGTCCGTGTGTGTGTCTGTGTCTGTGTGTCTATGTGTCTGTCAGTCTGTCAGCCTGTCAGTCTGTCAGTCTGTGGACAGCATAGCTCAAAGACGAAAAGTCGGTTAAAAACCAAAGTTGGTATTTAAGTTTAATGTCGTTCAAGGATGTGACACGAAGATTTTGAAGAAAATAGCCCCACCCTAAACTACCCTTTACATGGAAAATTTTTCGAAAATTTTGATTTTCTTGAAAATGGCTCTAACGATTTTGATTAAAATGTCATATGTTTGAGATATTTTTATGACAAATGAAATGTATATCTTGAATTTTCTGGCTATAGCCCCTGTAGTCGTATTTACTCTGGACGACTTTTGCATAACTGGTAAACCGTTAGAGATAGACCAAATTATACTATACAAAAAATGTAGATCTTGCTAAAATACACAAATTATGTCTCAATAAGTTTTCTTGTAGGGTGAACCATTTCGGAGATATACCTTGTTATGTGTGTGAGTTTCGGAAAACTTGGAACTTTCGTGAAATGGGTCATCGTTGTTCATTTTTTTATATGTTACGTGTACAAAGAGAACGGAATCTCAAAGCTTTAAAAGATTTGACTATCGCACAAAGCCTACTGTATTCCAATATTCCCCTTGCACCTACAAGGAAATAAGCAATAAGATAATTTGTACAAATGTTTATTTTAACTAACACGAAGAAGATATAGGAATAAGAGTTTGTAAGAATGGTTAGTACAAGAGTAGAGAAAGTCATGTGAGTGCAACACATCAGATTTTTATGTATATACTATACTCTTCGGAAGCAAAATATGCTATAGGAGCTATTAAACGTTTGGTGGATTGAATACATTTCTCCCTGCCTGCTGTGCAAGGGGTCCCGGGTTCGATTCCCGACAGGAGGTAGGAATTTTTCTCCAGCCAAGATTATTCCTCATCCTTCCCTGAGTCTGGAAGTATAATGGCGGCGCCGTGGCTGAGTGGTTAGACCACTCGCCTGCCACCTAGGCAAGACCCGTATGTGGTATTCGTGCTGGACGAAGCGGCGTCTGGGCGGGTTTTCTCCGGGTTCTCAGGTTTCCCCCGCCATTCATTCCACCAATTGTTCCATTATCACCCTTCCAATCATCCATTTCGCCTGCATTTCATATCATCCTCTTCCTCACTATCATGCCTGGTGCTTTTCTGACCACCTGCTTTCAGGTCTTCACTCTGGTCCAGAGGTTCCTCTGCTCCCCGAAAGGCGTCTGTCCCTAGGCACTGGCTTGTAAGTCCTATGGGGTGTACGTCCTGCATAAGGGGAGAGTAATCAGGCAAACAAAGAAAGAATATATTTCTCTTTCCATAATTATGTTTTACTGGTAAAACGTTATTGTTATGGCATTCAAACAACCAGATCACACATCTAAAATATTATTAAACAGATAGAAAACAAATGGCTTAAGTGAATAATATTCAACCATTTGTTTTCTCCTCATCGGTAGCAGTGTTCTGCAGGTTTCAATTATGGATCTACTTTTGTTTTTAATTGCAGTAAAATGATTTACCATCTCGTAATGTAGTGTTTTTGACCACTAACTTTTGTTACTAGTGAAAATAACTCAAATTTGTTAAAAAAGCAATGAAAGCTGTCATGATAAAAGTATCTGAATGGTCTGAAGGTCTTAAAGAATAAATACATAGTTTCTCTTCTGTTTACTATGAAACTGGTTGAATCAGCTCGTTTCTGTCAGACTAGTATGCGTTGTTTGGTACTTATTATAGTAGTATAATAGATAGTCAACTATTATTCTCTCGTATGTCAGTAACAATTTGAATGTGGAGGAAGGTTTTTGTACTGCGATCAAGGTTAATCTATTGTGCTTATATAGCCTCCAGGGGAGAGGGATGAGATGAAAGGAATACGAAGAGCGGCCGAGCTCGTGTTGGACAGCATGCTCCGTCGGGGACCCCCCACACCCTCACCCCGAAGTAAGGAACGGTACAAGTATCGCGGTACAAGTCGCAAGCCCTTCCCCAGTAGCGCCACCCCGAATCAAAGCCAATAATAGCGCCTCGAGGTACCGCGCCTGCCATAGCGTCGCACCGCCATCGACCCACGAACCAGGCAAGCCCTTGAAGAAAGAACAGGAGAAACTGTATGAAAAAAAGTCAGAGAAGCCAACCCCGATGATCGGGAATCACACGTAACCGCTGAGCCATCTCCCTTGGTTAAATATCCCATGAACTTGGACTTCTCACATTGAATATCTAAACAAACAATTGTCCTCTATATAATATCCTCAGTACGAACTATGAGAGGATGTACTCCTCCTGAGCACTGAGAATTATGTAATTTGTGTTTTTTGAGTCTATGTACGTTATAGTTTAATTCTTTAGGGCAGTATTGACAAGATGAATTACATCTTTCTTCTACAAAAGAAGAAAAGGGCACTTAAAAATATTGGTATTTAACCCTTTGGAGGCTACTCTTTCTTGCATTAGATATTTATACTATTTATAATCTATTTATTCTTTGGTTTTTGTACACAACTTTTCTGAAAACCTAGAACAAAAAAGTGGTACACATAACTATAGTACTAGGTTAAAATCAAAAGTGAATATTATCTCATTTTAGATTACGCAAAGTTACAAATAGCTATTTGTATTTATGTTCTAAATTATACAACGAGCTGCCTGACAATATTTAAGCCTAAACTAGAAATATGTTAAGTTCAAAGTATACGCATGGTTTGTTTTAATCCTTTATATTTCATAAAATAAAGTTTAAGTTTCAGATCTAAGCGATTAGAGATAGATCAAATGGCAGTACACGCTGTACACATACTCACTAATCGTATGTCAAATAAATTTTGTGGGATTAATCACTTTCTAAATTTTAATTATTACATATTTCACTTCTCCTAGGTTTTCATAAGGTATAAGGCATCTTATGTAATTCTTGTACTTTTTGCAGATTTAATAGTGATAGACTTACTTTGTTCAAGCATTTCGTAAGTGTATGAATCAAAATCAAAATTGCATAATTGCAGATTATTTCTGGTCAAAATATCATAGTGAATAACATAAGTTACACAGAAGATTCACTTTTTATATTAATACATCCATATTCTAAACAACCAAAAATTGCTCGTTGAATTCACAAAAACATACAGTTGTGTCACGATGATATACAATGTTAGTCATGTATCAGACTGCCATTACTACGTAACTCAGATTCACGCCGTAACCTACCTCGTTACCCACGGTCCCGCAAGTGTGACGTAACAGATGTTTCACTTTTATAGGGTATCAAGCGATAGCTTTCAAGAATCTGGTTCTAAAACTGCTTTTGTTGTTATGTATCTAGCATTCCAAGCCCTACGGAAATAGAGCTATTTCTAGTAAATCTACTTTTAGAACTGTTCTTTAGTATGTAATTTCTAATTATTCTCTTGCTCGTTTTATTTTTACTTTCTCTAGAATATCGTATAACAAATAGGGGAAGTATTGCATTCCACCCAAAAATTCTATATCGAGATTTCACCGGAAATGTGTTTTGGGGTAGCTTAAATCTAAAAACAGTATAGGTATTTTTTAGAAAAGTCTCCGCTTGTGTGTGTTCGTGTGTGTGTGTGTGTGTGTGTGTGTGTGTGTGTGTGTGTGTGTGTGTGTGTGTATGTGTATGACTTGATAGTTTAAGTTTATCGTCCAAGGATGCAACACGAAATTTTTCAAGAAAATCCCCCACCTCAAAGTACTCTTTACATTGAAAGAAATTCCAGAGTTTTGCTTTTCTCAAAAAAGACTCTGAATATTTTGATTAAAATACCATATACATTAAGGAAATAATGAAGCAACAAGAATCTAAAGTAAGAACAAAATTAGAAACTAAAATCTTCACTTATCTTAGTAATATTGCAAGTTCTTTGGTTCTGCGCTGACAATGTTTCGAGTTGACTCCAACTCATTCTCAAAGCTGTATTGGTAACGAATTTGTTTGTATAGCTTTGAGAATGAGTTAGAGTCAACTCGAAACATTGTCAGCGCAGCACCAAAGAACTTGCAATATTACTAAGATAAGTGAAGCTTTTAGTTTCTAATTTTGTTCTTACTTTAGATACCATATACATACTTATATTATTATAATGGCAAATGTAACGCACAGGTCTTGAAATTTCTATGAATAACCTCAGAAGTCATCTTCATTCTGGGTGTCTTTTGCACAGTTGATAACTCATAAAAGACAGACAAAATCTTACAGCACAAAAAAATGTAGATTTCGTTGTGCTAATAAATTTTATTGTAGAGTTTACGATTTTTAGATATTCCTTTTTATTGATTTGGATTTTGAAATACTTTTACTTTTCTCAAACAGGAAATTATTCGTTTTTAACACCCTGGCCATGCAAAGAGAACGAATTTCAAAGACATCACAAAGCAGCCAGCTCTTGAAAGATTTGATAACGCTTAAGCCTACTGTATTTTTCACTTCTCATTGTACCTATAAGAAAATATGTAATTACAAATTTCTATAATGTTTGTCTCGATTAACATGCAGTAGATATAAGAATAGTTTATACAAGTGAGACAGAATATTAGAAGACCCCAAAAGAAAATCGTTTATGTGAATATTTGTTAAGAGTGTAATTTGTTTTTCGATGTTGGTATGAGTTGGTTAAATGACGAAAACGTGTTACTAATGTTCATTGTTACGAACAACTAAGTTTGTTTAAAGACGTCATAAATATTTCCATATTTAATTTTATTATATATGTATAAATAAAAGAATTGTGTGTTTTCAATATTAAAAGTGAAATCAGGATAGCTAAAGATCGCTTCCCTAACAATGTGGGAACTATTTGATGAACGCATGCGCGGATGTACACGTGGCAGTCAGAATGATAGACTCGCAACTAAAAGAATCGTCACTCGCGTCTGTATATTCAAGGTGAAAAGACGTGTTGAGGTACATTGTAGAACATTTACCAGACTTTCATCAAGCTTTTGTTCCACTTTTTGAAAAAGTGGAAAGACTTAAATAATCTAAAATGGTGCTAAGAGGATTTATTTAAATGTAAAATAAAGAAAAAGTGTTAATAAAATAATACGTTGTGGTGAAGAAACATTGTGTGATTTTTCATACCATCCGTTACCACGCCCTGAGGGAAATAAGAGCCACATCGCTCAAAATTGAAGCAACACTTCAATAAAAACAGCACCACAAGAGTGAATATAGAAATTGGTGTGCACACATCAGATTTTTAATCTTAGAATGTGTGAGTACATACTGGAGACAACAGACGAAGAATGTCTGCAAAATGGAAGAGAGAAGTCGGCTATACTAGCAGAATGAAAAATGCTTACAACTCAAGTAAAGTCAGTGGTACGGATATACGCCAGCGACAAATAGACCGAAAACTCGGCGAAACTTCATGTCGCAGCGAGTGTGGGGAAGTGTAATCGGGACCTGTTGCAGCGCTGAGCGAAGTAATTTGCTTCCCCAATAACGCTGAATACAGATATTCCCCAACATATCAGCACAGAAATAAAATTATGAGCTTAAAACTTTGGTCGTATCCTCATATAAAATAGTGAATGTTCAGGTACAGCTCTATATCATTGCCAAGTTTTCTGAATGTTTTCACATATTAGTACTGTGCAAGCGGAAAGTCACAATGTAATGGTGTTTAGAAGTGCAAAGTGGGAACTCAAAAAAATGTACTGGAAAAGGATTTCTGAAGACACCAAGTCATATAGATGTCTCATTCCAGTAAAAGCTTCAAAAGAAATAAAAATGTAACTGTATCAAAATCATAGATGTCAGTCATAGCCATAATTACTTCGTACAAAGATATTATATAGTTTTCAACAATTTAACTTTGTGTAGTTATCCATAATTTTACATGCCAAGCTCAAGAAGAATAGTTTAATCCTCTTCATATATGTATACGGTCTAAGCAGACTCAAGAAAGTCAACATGTCAGTCATAGGTTAACTCAGGGGCTCTCAGGGTGCATACACCAGTGAATCACACGATGCAAGGTGCAAAATGCGACTACGAGAAGTTGACCACGGTGCAAACTTCCGCTCGCTCTTTCCTTACGCTTGTCCCGCTCGCTTTGCCGTCTCCCTCTTCCTCACTTTCAGCGCTGTTTCTACCTCACTGTGTAACGCTTATGTGCGGTACGCAGAGTTAAACTGGTTAATTTGGTTTTTATGACCAAATATGGTCTTTTGATTTAATGATCTAGAAAACACTGATACAAACCCAAACCCGGATTTGAACCCGCGACCTTGGGATCAGAAGGCCAGCGTCTATCCAACTGAGCCATCCAGGCTGACTGCAAAGTTGAAGTACTATACGGAAGAATTCAACAATTTTCGCACAGATGGAAAGCTACTTTTTTGCCAGCTTGAGAAGAACGTACCTTGTTCTCCACGTTTTCAAGTTCTGCAACACTTGTCTACATCATATCATCAGGGTCGTGCTTCGAAGACCACGTCTCAGGAGCAGCTATTACTCACTGAATCCCAAGCTCGCAAACATCCAGACCTCAGAAATCTCAGTTTTCAAGCTATCTGTGTCGTGCTATGGTTTGTGCTGATATCCCTATCTGGAAGTTAAAAAGTCTGTTGTGTCGCACTCACATGATTTTATCTACTCTTGTACTAACCATTCTTACAACCTTTATTCCTATATCTTCTTCGTGTTAGTTGAGATAAACATTTGTACAAATTATCTTATTGTTTATTTCCTTATAGCTGCAACGGGAATATTAGAATATGGTAGGCTTTGAACGATAGTCAAATGTTTTGAAGCTTTGAGATTCCGATCTCTTTGCACGCTTAACGTATAACAAATGAACAACGATGTTCCATTTCACCAAAGTTTCAAGTTTTCCGAATCTGACACAAATAACAAGGAGTATCTCCAAAATAGTTCAATCTACAAAAAAAAAAAAAAATTTGGACATAAATTGTGTATTTTAATGGGATCTACATTTTTTGTACATTAAGAATTTGTCCATCTCTTACGGTTTACGAGTTATTCAAAGGTTATCCAGAGTAAACAGGACTACATAGGCTATTGCCAGAAAATTCTAAATATACATTCGTTATACAAATATCTGACATCTGTGACATTTTAGTCAAAATCGTTAGAGCCATTTTCAAGAAAATCAAAATTTTCGAAAAATGTTCCATGTAGTTTAGGGTGGGACTATTTTCTTCAAAATCTTCATGTCCTATCCTCGAAAGACATTAAATTTAAATGCCAACTTTGGTTTTTAACCGACTTTTCGTTTTTGAGTTATGCTGTCCAGACACAGACTGACAGACACATAGACACACAGTGTGACACACACACACACACACACACACACTCACTCACACACACACACACACACACGCGCGCGCGGACCTTTTTCTAAAAATGCGTTTTTTTTTTTATTCAGGGGGTCTCAAAACATATATTTCCGGTGAAATATCGACATTGACTTTTTGGGTGGAATACAACACTTCCTTCTAATTATCAGTAGAGAAAGTAAAAACCCAGTGCTCTGTGCGTTTCTTGAAAAATACACAAATGAAGTTATGCCAGACAAATCTACAATCATAAAGAACTATGTACCTGACTTATATATGGAAACAATCAATTCAATTCCTCTGGAAATCGGCGAGGGTCCCATTTGGGTCTCAACTGACGAGACAACTGATGTTCAGGGAAGTCACACTGGAAATGTGATAGTGGGCGTGTTGAAAGATAATGTAACGAGTCGGCTTGTGTTATTAACTTGTGAGGTGTTACCAAAATGCAACCATCAAAACATTGCAAAATGATTTAATAATGCAATGGGACTTTTGTGGCCTGATGGGGTGAAACGCAGCAATGTCTTCCTTATAGTGACGGATGCAGCACCATACACATAGCTTTGCAAGTTTTATATCCTAAAATGTTACATCTCACATGCCTTGTGCATGCGCTACATCACATCAGAACTGGTTCGACCTAAATTGTCTAATGTTTCAAATTTTCAAATAGAAAGAGAATATTTATAAAGCCTTACAACTGTGTAGATAATTTCAAAGAACTTTTTCCTGAGCTTCCACTCCCTTCTCAACCAATTTTAGCGAGATGGGGGAGCTGGAGTGATTCTGGGGCTATTATGCAAAGAAGTTTGACTCTGGGAAACAAGTACTCCACCTTTTCGATTCCCAAGATGCAGTTTCTGTAGAAACAGCAAAGCAATTTTTCGTATTTATCCGTTGCCATTAAATCTTTGGGGACATCTGTGAAAGTCTCGGAAGCCTTGATGTTGTTCATTCTGTAGTCACTCCTCTGGAAAGTGTGCAAGGAGCTGCAGTGAAGGATAACCTTGCTACAGTTTGCAGAAAAACCCAGGATTCAAGACAATCAGTGCTATTAACAGAGTGCTAAATGAAGGTGGTACCGTTATCTTTGAAATTGAGTACACTCCAGAAGATTTATGCAAGTTTAAATATGCATCTATTACTTCATGTGAAGTTGAAGGATCATTTATTCAGTACAAAACCATATTACGTGATAACAGGGGAAGTTTTATGTTTGAGAATTTGAAACATGTGTTTGTTCCTTATTTTTATGGGGACCGTAATTTGAAAACTTAACAGCTAAAGTTCAATTTTTGAATTATGCACATCTCCAGATTATTGTGTACACTTGTTCTAGTATTGGATACGTAATATGCTGTGTGTTAAGACTTGTTCATTTTTACTTTTCCTGATTAAAACATTATATTTCAAGAAAACAGAAAAAGTTATATCATTACGTTACATATTTTCCTGCTATTTTAATGGTTTTATTAAATATTTCAATATTTTTAAATACATATATGTGTGCGGGTGTATTTTATTGATTTTGGGCCCTAGTGCTCAGTATGTTTGAATATCTCATTACATTTCTTAATTCATTGTATTTTGTATTGTTTCTTTCCTATCAATGTTATCAATACTACCATTTACTTTCTCATTTGTGTACTGTACCAAAATTACTGAGCCCTAGGTTTTGTAGAGTGCAGCTCTAGGCAGGTAGTTGATCTGACCTACATAATCACAGCTGTGCTCTGTGCTGAGTTATGAGGGAGGCTGGTTTTTAACAAAGAGGTTCGAGTTGAATCCCGCTCGTGTCTGCCAACTTTATATATGTAATGCATACCATGCTTTACGTCTACATGTACAAAACCACAATCAGTAATTGATTTAAAGTTGTATCACCCTTGAAACCCCTGCAGCATTACTGGTGCGTCGTGCGGACAGAAGGAAGGAAGATATAACTTGAAGAAATGGATGGAAATTCGAGAATAACGAAAAGCAACCCCATGACACAACAGCCCATCCGAGCCAAGGCCTACCGCCCGACCGCTGCGTCCCCATCTCTGCCCAACACAGGCGTCATGAGTGAGGTGCAGTACTGGAGGTGGAATGTGGTCGGCGGCCTGGTCCCTCCCGGCCGGTTATACGGTCTTCTCTTCCAGCGGCCTGCTACTTTTCAATCAAGTAACTCCTCAGTTGGCCCCTCAGGTAGCTAACGAGGCTGAGTGCATCCCGGACCAGGTCTCCCAGCGAGAGAAAATCCCGCACGTCGGTACCGGGAATGGAACCCGAGTCCCCGCTCACCAGGAGACGACCAGAAATTCGAGAATTCGAGTGAACTTGAACTTATTATACAATAAAATTATTGGGGTGCTTAATTTCATACCACGGCTTCGTTTCCATAATTTCTCTTCATTCCATTTCTTTCTCATCTTTCAGGTGTGCTTTCAAGCGAGTGGTGGTGCCGGACAGGTGGCGCAGCTGCTTGACCATTGTAACTGCTCTTCTCGGCGCTAGGTGGCATTGGGTGGTCGCTGTCTTCCGTGGGTGGGGATACTTGGGCCACACCGTACTCGCAGGGTGGTGGCTGCTCGGTGTGGTCTGGCGCTGAGAGAAGAGCTCTCCACACTTGTTAAGGACTTCTGCGCGTCTCTTAGGCCCGGCCAGCTGCGGCCGTGTGGCTCCCTGCGGTACCCTCACTTCATCCCTTCCTCCTGGTAGGTGTTAGCTACAATAGATCTGCGTAAGTCGCAGTGCACGAGGTGTTCCCCTCTGTGTATACCCCTTAGCATCCCAAATTTTATCCTGGGAATTGGACAGAAGCTATAAATATAAGCATATTCGTTGCTGGCACTGAAAGCAGCCTTAAATAATACAATAATACTTGAAGTAAGGTAAGTAAGACGAAGTTCAGGCCTCTTGTGTCGGCAGATACAAAGAGCAAGGAAGGAGTGCAAGATGGCTGCTTAAAGCCCTAGTTTGGAGTTCGTTTAACTCGTCAAGCAATGATCTAGGGAAACCAACATCAAACTTCACGCGAGGAACGTTTCAGCGTAATTAAGTTCCATAAGTGTGCGTTACACTAGTGACATCTGTCTACCTCTTCACGAGATGACAACTCTTTGCCGCTTACTCGCGTGTGGAAGAGACACTTGAAACATAAGCATCATGAATGTGACATAAGTTCTACAAGCTCCTGGATTTCATCACGAGATAGATTGCAGCAAACAGGTTCACCGCTAATAAATTAAACGCATTGTGAGTGCACACATTCACGATTTCAACAGATGCGTGCATTATTGTTTATTATGTTAAGATGGTATGCGCTCCTCATAAATTTTCTGATGTGTTATATTTGTATGACTTTCTCTACATACTGTTTACTTTATACCTAGTGAATCACCTACTCCTATCTTCTTCTTTTTTTTCGAATTTATGCAAACCACTAAAAAGCTGGTGCGCCTGGAGTCCATCTTAACCGTGCACTCTACATTCACATATGGGCATAGATAGAAGGCGGCTTAGCATCTCTGTGAGTAAGTAATTTAATGAGCAAAAAGTATTCGCAATATAAATCCATTCCCAAAACATCGTACTCTTACACTGAGAATTCTCCAGGTCTCTACACAATTTGTTAACTTTTCTAGAGTACACATTCTTCGTACACTCTCCCGAAACTTATCGTAATAGATCCAGTTTGAAAATGAGTTGAAACAAAATGGCGGATCCGTCCCAAGGGCATAAGGCATAGCTTATGACCAATTAAACACACGCCTATATTCATAATGGAGTTGTACAGTCACATCAAAAAATGTTAAATGATTTAATAATTAAATATTGGCACAAATCACAGCACTTACTAATTCGTATAGTAGGCATAATACCTTGAGTCATGTTTATTAAGGATACCCATCTGTGTAAAAAGGCTAAAAATTTCAAAAATTGTCAAAAATGGATTTTTGTTTTATTAAATAGTTTAAATCTTCTGCTTTATTTTGATATGCTTTTTATAGCCTTACGGCCTTTTTAACTACGTCACGTGGCCGTCTAACTGATTGCCTGTAAGCGTTCGTGTCCATTTAAATCCATACAGTTCCATGCTATGACTTCAAACTTAGTTTTTCCATGTTTTTATTTTTAACACTATTTGCTCTTTAAAATGCTCCACACAGTGCAATTTTCAGTACTTATGCATGAAATTTTGTGTATCTGCTTAGAAATAACATTAAAAAGAAATAATGAGATAATTTTTCCATAACGTGAATAACTGCTGAGTAATTAAATATTAAAGTTTACATTTCGAAATTTAAATTAAAAAATTATGAATTTAAACTTTAAAATTTATTTTTATCCAAATTAATAACAAGATTGAAAAATTGTCTCATCAATTTGCTAACATTCTATTAATAACATAACTGAAAATTATTAAGCTTTTCAAATCAAAATTGCATCATGGGGAACCATTTATACACATATTAAAAAAATAATAATAAACTATTAATATGTTAGCAACCAATCTGACTAAATGTATGAAATTTAGCACAATTACTCCTCACTATAAAGTGATTGTTGTGTTAAAATTTAAAATCAATCCAATGAAAAGTGTAGATTTTCAAAATTTCACAGATGGGTATCCTTAATGAAGATGAGACACCAAGAGAATCTTAAAATTACAATAATGAGCTATAACATCTAGTAAACTTACTAAGCGATGGATAGTTTCCTCAGAGCTCAGCTAGCATTGGAGTTTAAAAGGATTAGATGACTAGGACATATTTAGGAAAAGTAAAGGAGAAATTGACCAAGATGGTTAAGAAGGATAAAGGAAAATTTGAAACTGATGGGGAGAGAGGATACCCATATGTGTAAGAAGAAGGGATTTAACTTTTTTAATTTTTATTTACTATTCTTTTTATTTTATTTTTTTAAATTGTTTTAAAATTACTTTTATTTGTTTGTTTTTTTTTTGTTTGTTTGTTTGTTTTTTTTTTGTTTTTTTTTAATCTCTCATAAATTGAAGTCCAAATGCTCATTCAGGAGCCTCCATATGTGAGGGTGTCGTCTCTTCCGGTATCTTTCTGTCCTTAGCCATGATTAGATCACTTTGCATCACATGCATTTAGGGCGATCGCCACCAGGATGGGTGGGTGTGGGGCCTATTCTTGTCCCCTTCGGGTACTTAAGTAAACTAGAATATGACATTAATATAAATTCTGGTGACACAACAACTATTAAATCAATGGTAACCAAATTTGGATTCGCTATACTGCAATATTGTGTGGAATAGTTTTCCACGTGTGAATTTCTGATACATTTTCAAAAATTTGCATCCATTCGCAAATGCTTCGTTTTACCAGCAAACAAACGAAGCTGTATAATGCATACAAATTCCGGAATACTAATAAAAACGAGGAAAACAAAAAATAAAGAAAACTTGAGTGCTTTTAATTTGGATACGGATACGGTTATACACAAACCTTGATGGAAAATTACAATCTTCATCTGCACATACGTTTAAGTGAACGCGTTGAACTTCTATACGCCCTACGTACACATGAAGCGTGAGGTAAAGCATTTACATTATTAAAAATCTGATGTATTGCACTCACATGACTTTCTCTCCTCTTGTACTAACCATTCTTACAAACTCTTATTCCTATATCTTCTTCGTGTTAATTAAGATAAACATTTGTACAAATTATTGTTTATTTCCTTGTAGGTGCAAGGGGAATATTAGAATACAGTAGGCTTTGTGCGATAGTCAAATGTTTTAAAGCTTTGAGATTCCGTTCTCTTTGCACACATAAAAGAATGAACAACGATGTTCCGTTTCACGAAAGTTTTTAAGTTTTCCGAAACTCACACACATAACAAGGAATATCTCCGAAATAGTTCTCCCTACAAGAAACTTTATTGAGACATAAATTGTGTATTTTAGCAAGATCAATATTTTTTGTATAGTATAATTTAGTCTATCTCTAACGGTTTACGAGTTATGCAAAAGTCGTTCAGAGTAAATACGACTACAGGGGCTATAGCCAGAAAATTCAAGATATGTATTTTATTTGTCATAAAAATATCTCAAACATATTACATTTTAATCAAAATTGTTAGAGCCATTTTCAAGAAAATCAAAATTTTCAAAAAATGTTCCCTGTAAAGGGTAGTTTAGGATGGGCCTATTTTCTTCAAAATCTTCGTGTCTTATCCTTGAAAGACATTAAACATAAATACCAACTTTGGTTTTAACCGACTTTTCGTTTTTGAGTTATGCTGTCCACAGACACACACACACACACACACACACACACACACACACACACACACACACACACACACGGATCTTTTTCTAAAAATGCTTTTTTTTTGGGTTCAGGGGGTTTCAAAACATATATTTCCGGTGAAATCTCGACATCGAATTTTTGGGTGGAATACAATACTTCCGCTACTTACCAGTAGAGAAAGTAAAAATACATTGTCATATTGATGTTACAGATCAATCTAGAGTTTTCTGTTTACCCGGTCTGGGCTTCCTCTTCCATAAACCCTAGTTTGACAAGAAACAGGTTATTTACAAATTAGAATGATTCCTTATATACCTTATATAGGGTGTTTAAAAGGTATTTACACTAGAGAACTTACAAAAATTTGCCTCTTCAATTTCTGCAGTTCTCTCTCTCTCTCTCTCTCTCTCTCTCTCTCTCTCTCTCTCTCTCTCTCTCTCTCTCTCGCTCTCTCTTTCTTTCTCTCTTTCTTTCTTCCTTCCTCTCTCTCTCTTTCTTTCTCTCTTTCTTACTTTCTTTCCTTCTTTCTTTCTTTGAGGCACCGATCACAGGGAAAAAATATCCAATTTCTTGCGCTCACATTACTTTCTCTGCTCACTATTGTATAAATTATTCTTACTAATGCACATTCTTCCATCTGCTTGATATTGATCGAGAAAGGCATTTGTAAAAATAGTTTTATCAGCTTTGTAGTACCTATGGGAGTATGAGAACACCATAGGCTTAAGTGATAATCGAATGTTTTAAGAGCTGATTGCTATCTGATGGTTTTGTAATTCCATTCTCTTTGCGTGCCCAAGAAATCAAAATAACGAACGACTTCCTGTTTGAGAAAAACAAGCATTTTAAAATGCAAACCAATAACAACGAATATCTCGAAAATGATTAACTGCACAAAAAAAATGTATTTGACACAAACTGGGTGCTTTAACGAGAGCTACACTTATGTGCAGTAGGATTTTGTCTATCTCTTTAGTTTATTGCCTATGCAAAAGTCATCCAAAATGAAGAGGGCTTCAGAGGTTATTCCCGAAAATTTCCCATATACATTTGTCATGAAAATACCTTACACATATGCTATCTTAGTCAAAACTGTTGGGACCATTTTTTCCCAAATCAAATTTATCCTTGGGATCATTTTTTACAAAACCAAAATTTTCGAAAAGTCTTCCATCTAAAGGGCAATTCGGTGTGGGAGAATTTTCTTGAAAATCTTCGTATCACAGATGCTAAACTTAAATACAGAGTTTGGTATTTAACTAACTTTTCATTATAAACTTATGCTGTTGACATGCACACGCTCGCACGTGTCTTTATTTAAGGGACCTAAAACATGCATTTCCGGTGAAATCTCGATATCAAATTTCAGGTGGAATTTAGTACTTCATCTGTTCAACTATACGTAAGAGTAGATGAAGTAAAAATCTGTTGTGTTGCACTCACATGATTTTCTCTACTCTTGTACTAACCATTCTTACAAACTCTTATTCCTATACCTTCTTCGTGTTAGTTGAGCTAAACATTTACAAAAATTATCTTATTGTTCGTTTTCTTACACGTGCAACGGGAATATGGGAATACAGTAGGGTTTGAGAGAGTCGAATCTTTCAAAGCTTTCAAATGCCGTTTTCTTTGCACGGTTAACATACAAAAAATCGAATAGCGATGTTCCATTTGGCAAAAGTATAAGCTCTCCAAAACTTACACAAATAACAGGAAAATCTCCGAAATGTTTTGCTATACCAAAAAAAAAAAAAGTTATTTAGACATAAATTGTGTGTTTTAGAAAGATCTACATCCTTTGTATAGTAAGATTTGGTCTATCTCTTATGGGTTACCTGTTATACAAAAGTCATCCAGAGTAAATAGGACTTCATGGACTACAGCCAGAAAATTCAAGATATACATTTCATTTATCATAAGAATATATCAAACATAAGGTATTTTAATCAAAATCGTTAGAATTTTCAAGAAAATTAAAATTTTCTACTTTACTAAACGTAGTACATAAAGTAAAAATCTGATGTGTTGCACTCACATGACTTTCTCTACTCTTGTACTAACCATTCTTACAAACTCTTATTCCTTTATCTTCTTCGTGTTAGTTAACATAAACATTTTGTACAAATTATCCTATTGCTTATTTCCTGGTAGGTGCAAGGGGAATATTAGAATACAGTAGGCTTTGTGCGATAGTCAAATCTTTTAAAGCTTTGAGATTCCGTTTTCTTTGCACACTTCACATATAAAAAATCTGATGTGTTGCACTCACATGACTTTCTCTACTCTTGTACTAACCATTCTTACAAACTCTTATTCCTTTATCTTCTTCGTGTTAGTTGAGATACACATTTATACAAATTATCTTATTGCTTATTTCCTGGTAGGTGCAAGGGGAATGTTAGAATACAGTAGGCTTTGTGCGATAGTCAAATGTTTGAGATTCTGTTGTCTTTGCACATTTAACATATAAAAAAATGAACAACGATGATCCATTTCACTAAAGTTCTAAGTTTTCCAAAACTCACACACATAACAAGGAATATCTCCGAAATGGTTCACCCTACAAGAAAATTTATTGAGACATAAATTGTGTGTTTTAGCAAGATTTACATTTTTGTACAGTATAATTTGGTCTTATCTCTAACGGTTTACGAGTTATGCAAAAGTAAATACGACTACAGGGGCTATAGCCAGAAAATTCAAGATATACATTTCATTTGTCATAAAAATATCTCAAGCATATGACATTTTAATCAAAACCGTGGGAGCCATTTTCAAGAAAATCAAAATTTTGAAAAATTTTCCATGTAAAGGGTAGTTTATGATGGAGCTATTTTCTTCAAAATCTTTGTGTCGCATCCTTGAAAGACATTAAACTTAAATACCAACTTTGGTTTTTAACCGACTTTTCGTTTTTGAGCTATGCTGTCCACAGACTGACAGACTGACACTGACTTTTTTTTTTTATTCAGGGGGCCTCAAAACATGTATTTCCGGTGAAATCTCTACATCGAATTTTTGGGTGGAATACAATACTTCCCCTACTTACCAGTAGAGAAAGTAAAAGGTAACGTTACGTCTCGTATGACCACGTTCCCTAACTCGGATATGCAGATAATACACCTACACACATTTCTCCTTTAGTTATAGAAGCTTGAATACGCTTCGCTTAGTTTGATTTTAGACAAAGGAGGCTCACTTATTGGACCTAGAGGTGAAATGTGATCTAATTGTGAATTTGATCAACTTCGGCGTGTAAAGATGTCTCTGAATCACCAATAATTGGGTAAGTTGGTTGCAAGGTAACGCGAGGCAACGCAGAAAACACTTGAGGCGTGGTGTGTGCGCTATTCAGAGCTCTCTTCGGCATGCCTCGAGCGCCCTGACAATGGCACACCACCACAACGACAGATAATGAATACTCAACCCAAATGCAAACACTCTTGAGCGACCGTTCAACCAACCAGACCACCCTCTCACCAGGAGCCAAGAAAGAGCAGGGGAGACGAGTTTACCTGAAGCGGATCCTTGTGGGACGCCATGTTGTTCTGCTCTGCCCATTAGCAGCAAGTAAGACGGAGAAGGAAGTGACCAACGTAAGAACCCCCTCTATCTTAGCGTCTCTTTCGAAAAGGCGTCAGCTCAAGTGTTTCTTGTTAAAGTGAACCCACAACGGCAGGCTCCCTTTTTAAGGACGGTGAAAAAGAAATAATAAAAATGGTTCTTAACAGGAAAATATGACTTTCTTAAGTGTTTCTACACCATACAGAACATTAAAGCTATTGCCTTACAAACATGAATCTGGAGTAGTGACCTAGATACCGGTGTTTCTTAAGAGTACAACCTTTGCAACCAAACCGCTTACCCACTTTTAAATGAACTTAGCAGAAGTTCAAGCCTTTTTCGCGTATTACCTATATGGAATCACCTTGCTGAATCTTTGTAGGAATGAAGATAAATTAAAAAAGCAAGATCATTTGTTCGATACTAAATGTGTGTGCGTATGTGTGTGTGCTCTCTTTACCCTTAAATTTAGTAATTAATACAAAAACGAGGTAGGTCACTGCCTAGGTCAACATCCTCGCAATAGGTAGGTACAAACCACATTTCTCCGTAACTCCAAACTATATATATTTGTTGGGCTACTGATACTATAACAGAGACAAATTTAATAGCTGGTGGCAGGAGGAACCGGTCAACATAACATCCAATCTGGCTTGTCATGCCTTGCGGCGTTGTATAGTTAAACATGCTGTCAAATCACCCTGTAAGACGGGTGATATAAATATCATTTGCACCCACAAAATTTATTTGCGAAGCAGGAAAGAGAATAATCTGATCATGAAGTGGTCAACTATCAGACGCCATTTTTTTTATGCCATAAGAAAAATTATTAAATTGTTATGTGTTAATACAATCTATACCATTGTAGCAAGTATTTCTCCACTGAATATACGTTGATAATATTCAAATATCTTCGGTAATGCTTTATTTTTGAAAGAGTATTCCTCAGTAAAATACTTTACCTATTTATTTCCTTTTATATGGTAGTATGGACGAAGAACTTGGGTATCGTGTCTCTTGCTTCGACCATGAGACCCACGATTTCAATAGAATTGAGGCCGTATTTCTCCAGATAGTAGGGTACTGTGGCCTTGTAAACCTCCATTTTTCTTCATGCACCTCGACTGGCTGTTATTAACGAGATTTAGTTTAATCGTTGGGTCGATAATGTAGGCAAATACAGAACCAGGTGGTATTGCAAGCATATCTATTTGCCGACAGCAATAAACGCCCTTCTATTTGCTGACGATTTAATTTTAATCTTTGACAAGGAAGATAGACTACAGAAAGGAGTATATCAACTAAACCAAATTTGTATTTGACAATCTCAAAGACAAAAACAAAAGTAATGGCATTCCAGGGAAGATACCCAATAAGGACCGAAATTGTAGTAGAGGAAACTATAATAGAATAAGTATCACATTTTCAATACCTTGGCTGTGATATAACCTATGAAGCGGAAAATCAAGATATAAGGAATAAAATACAAAAATTCCAAGCAGTTTGCGGAACAATTAAGAGAACCCTCAGGAATAAAGCAAGGAAAGAAACCCAAATAAGATTTTACAAAGTGATGGCAATCCCAATATTAAACTACGGAAGTGAGGCATGGATAATAAGGGAAACGGAGAAGAGTAAAATACAAGCTGCTGAAATGAGATTCCTACGATCAATCAAAGGATACACAAGAGAAGATCACATTAGGAATGAAATTATTAGAGAAGAATTGGAAGTACAACCGCTACTAGAAGAAATCCAAAGATATAGAAGCAAATGGGTCGAACACCTTAAGCGCGTGCCAAGAGAAAGAATACCAAAACAAGCCTTCAATTATAGACCAAGAGGACTAAGATCAATAGGACGCACCCTAAAGAGGTGGCTCCAGGAAATGTGAGACCGGAACAGGCTTAAGCCTAACCCGTGAAGGAAGAAGAAGAAGAAAAGAAGAAGACCGCTCCTGAGAAATGCCACGAACTTCTTCGTACATGCCAGGGTTTTTGTTTCTAAGGCCTTCAGCAATGAGCAATATAATTTTATAAATGCCCATTGTTTGGGAAGTCTCGCTTAAGGATAGGCGCCCAAAACGTGTCAAGAGTTTCAACCTCACTGCCGTGACAGCGGTTTTCGCCTCGGGAGCTTCTGGTACAGAATGCAGCGGACAAACGTTAGCCCATTTGCAGGTCGTCTCCAGTTTGGTCAGACCAGGAGTCCGAAAATTGCTCATCGCGATTGCACGAGTTGTGACGTCAGAGAATGCATGATGCACGGTTCGCAGGAGGGGGTTTGCAGTGGCAATGTAAAGGAACTTCTCTAACACACGTTTCATTTTATATACCTATGCTTAGTACATATACACAGACAGAGAGGGCTTCGACATTTATTTTTACTTTCCCTACTGGTAAGTAGAGGAAGTATTATATTCCACCCAAAAAGTCGATGTCGAGATTTCACCGGAAACATATGCTTTGAGACCCCCTGAACCACCCCAAAAAAGCATTTTTAGAAAAAGGTCCGTGTGTTTTTGTGTGTGTCTGTCTGTCTGTCTGTCTGTCTGTCTGTCTGTCTGTCTGTCTGTCTGTTTGTGGACAGCATAACTCAAAAAAGAAAAGTAGGTTAAAAACCAAAATTGGTGTTTAAGTTTAATGTCTTTCAAGGATGCGACACAAAGATTTTGAAGAAAATAACCCCACCCTAAACTACCTTTATATGGAAAATTTTTCGAAAATGTGTATTTCCTTGAAAATGGCTCTAACGATTTTGATTAAAATATCATATGTTTGAGATATTTTTATGACAAATGAAATGTATATCTTGAATTTTCTGACTATAGCTCCTGTAGTCATATTTACTCTGGACTACTTTTACTACTGGTAAACCTTTAGAGATAGACAAGATCTTACTGTACAAAAATTTAGATCTTCCTAAAATACACAATTTATCTCTGAATAAATTTTCTTTTAGGGTGAATCATTTCGGAGATATTCCTTATTATGTGTGTGAGTTTTGGAAAACTTTAAACTTTCGTGAAATGGAACATCGTTGTTCATTTTTTATATGTTAAGTGTGCAAAGAGAATGGGATCTCAAAGCTTTAAAAGATTTTACTATCGCACAAAGCCTACTGTATTCTAATATTCCCCTTGTACCTACAAGGAAATAATGACCGATGTCGTCTAATGTTTCTTTGGTAAGAACCGTAAGTTGTATTTTTGATTTCTGAGCACGAACGCGTGCTGTGGCCTGAAACTTAGTAAATTTCATGGATTGTTGTGCAGCCTGGAACTTTTACACCTGAAAATCTTTCTGCAAATCACGCTTTCACTTGGCAAGCTGAGTTAACACATACGAATCATAAATAATACACACTGTACTGTAGAAAACAAGTCAACCACATAATCTTGTGTACAGCAGCTGCGTTATCGAGTTTCTGTGTGTGCAGTGGAAGAAAACTGCACAGCGGTTCGTATGTTTTTGGATCTCTCTGTATATACAGGATGTAAATGAATAACACCGCACGAATGTTACTTGTGATAGGTGGTTGATAGGCAATCAATTTAAGACAGGAAACCTATGGTCTAGGATTACTAATTACAGAACTGTGCCTTAAAAATTGTTTGAGGGTATGCACGCCACTGATCATGTCCACCGCGCTGTAATGTACGATTAGAAAACAAGCTGGCAAATTTTGTAGCCCATCTATTTAGTGTAATGGTTATGGTGCCAGGACGCAAAGGTATACAGGTATTAAAAGTGCAGGTTCAAATACCCATAACCCCATATTTTTTGTTCTTTTTTCTTTCTCTCTTTCTTATAACCTCATGCTTAATCTAATTTGATTTACACTAAACATTTGTTGTTGTTGTTGTTAGCTAATGCTGGATTTCTGACAATGAAGTCATTAATCCTCTTGCTCTTCAATATATGAAGAGAGCAATAGCAGTAATAGTAACCGCTTTTTAGAGAGCACCATATTTTTATATTTTGGCGGTCACATCGCTCTCTCACAACCCCCAGAATGTCTGGAGGACCACACCTGTCATTAGTTTACGGGTCTCACCGACCTGACCGGGAGAATTATCAAAATAAATTCACCGACCATATCCTCTGATTACCAATCAGAGAACGTATTACATGCCATGACAGGTCAGCATGTTAGGGGTTATAGAGAAATTAGAGAAATGGAGAGGTTGGAAAAATAAAGACTCCCTAGCCCTCAGGAACCCTAATAGCATCGGGGTCGGAAGAGAACAGATGACCAAGGTAAGGTCAGATAGAAAAGTTACAGTGAGGAGCAAAACACCAGTAAGTGGAAGTAATGTCCTGCTCAGCTTGGGTACCTTGTGATCGCTAATCACATATCCCCTAGACGGAGACCCCTGAGTAAGAAAACATTTGTGTCGTGTTGTAATTTTTCGTTTAACTAATGTTTAAAGTTTTTGTTTCATTATTTACACTTGAATAACCTAAATAGTAGCTACAGACTGAGAATTTCATTTTCACTTAAATGAGATGGTTTAAGCCTAACTACGAGCATCTTAGAAAGAAGTAAATAATTGATAAGCACTGGAAAGGGCTGCATGCGATTGAATTATTACAAACATAAGTTGAATTAATATTAACATTACAATACAATAGGTACATACAAGCAGAACAAAGGTAAGGAAATAAACGAGTAAGTGCAGGTTTCATATCTTGGTACCTTAATTAAATCTGATAATGAACTAAGCAATAAAGAGAAAGAATATTACACAAATTAAAAAAATATTTTCCCAAATGGAATAATAACTAGAAGAGTAAACTCAAAGTTTATAAAACATTAATAAGGCCAGTGGTAACCTATGGGTCTGATGTTTGGTCTACCATAATGAACAATGAATGATAAGAAGGCTTTGCGATCTTTTGAGAGAATACTCAGACAAATGTTTGGACCTGTACATTGTGGTGCACAGCATTGGAGAGGGAGAAACAACCAAGAAATAAATTATTTACTAGAAGTTCAAGACACTGTTAGATTTATGAAATCCCAGAGACTTAGATGGTTGGGACACCTGGAAAGAATGGAGGATGAGCAGAATCCAAAGAAAATGTGAAAGGGGAAAATATTTGCATGAAGAAGGAAAGGCAGACAAAGGGGATGGATTGTGTCTAGGAAGATCTTTCTGCAATGGGAGTCAGAGGCTGGAGAAGGAAGGTGCATGATACAGGACAATGGAAGAAAATAGTAGGGAAGGTCAAGGCCCAATCGGGCTGCAGAGCCATGAAAGAAGAAGGTGCAAGTTTCAAAGGAATTGTTCAAACAGGTGACCTCTAGCATCAATGCATAGGCAACATTGACACAGAAATGATTCATGAGCCCTGTTGAGTATTCCTGGTGTGTTGCAAATCTCATCACTGACTAATAATGCAATAATGCAGGCAGACCAACAAACAGCTTCAACCAATGGCAATACATAAACCTCCAGCCTAAGTCATAAGATGTGAGATGAAGCAAAAGTAAATAATACTCTGTGCATTGCATATGATGGTTGTATTTTGCTATTTTAAAGCAAATGCACATTGCTCTCAAAGTGGAAAAGAAAGGGGGAAAAAAACATATCCCCTCCTAAGGTTTAGTAGGTCCACAGTCAATCGGCACAACCATGTGGCCAAAGCACATGTTTTAGAACTGCCCTTTATTTCTGTAGCCACTCAATACAATCTGTTATCCATTGCAGTGGCGTGTAGTCACATGATACGTCTCCAATTTTAGCACTTATGGTAATGCTACAATTTAGAAATGCTTCTTCAAAGAGACAGTAGACAGGTTTTACTAAGTTCCTAATAAGCACCATTTCGATTCCAGTGGATAATATTGATATATTTCTTTCTGGTTACGATTTATTGGTCACAATCTCTAATTACTTTGAATACGTATAACTTATTAACTTGACGTCGTAGACCAATCTCAAATTGTCTATGAAGCCTGTATCACCAGTAAAATGTGTGCAGTGTTATTCATTTACACCCTGTATATGCCTCTGAATAGTATGTCTTATTAGCTACAAAATGATGTGTAGCAATTCAGCTTTTGCTGAGCAGTTTTCATCTAGCCCTAATGTAACCTAAAAGTGCACTTGGGGGCAAGCTCTCACAGAAGAAGATACAGGATGGACCTACTGAACAGCAGATGCCAAAAGATCCAAGAATAAATTGGTAGAAGCTTGCCATGGACATCAAGCAACTGTAAAACACCAGCTGAAGAACAAGTGGGTGCTTCTTCTAACTTTCAAGTTGTTAGCCCTGAAATAATGTTAGCTATTCAAAAATTGCATGAACAATACAAATGCAAACCCTCCAGCAGACAGTTTAACTGAATCTCCTAACAGTAATGAATTGTTTTGCAGAAATTAAAAGAAAAAAATTGCCCACAACTTCTGCACCAAAACAAAAATTATTCACAA
Organism: Tenodera sinensis; assembly: GCA_030765045.1. Classification (NCBI taxonomy): domain Eukaryota; kingdom Metazoa; phylum Arthropoda; class Insecta; order Mantodea; family Mantidae; genus Tenodera; species Tenodera sinensis. Next base: position 157,216,632 of record CM060967.1, on the reverse strand, counting down.
AGGGCACTAATCAAACGAAGAAACAGAAGAAGCATCTTAACACCAAGGAAAAAGCAAAGAGGTCTACTGATTTCTTAATCCAGCCTTCATGTTCAAAAGACCATAAGATGAATTCGAGTGACAGCAAAGAAGATGACAATGTTTATACTGCTACTTCTCCCAAGAGGCATGGATACGGTGTATTGCACGTGGGAAATTGGCCCACAACTTCTGTGCAGAGACAGAAAGTGATACAAAGTCAATTCACATGTGTTTTATGCGAAAAAGATAAACAGGATAAGATCCTAAATGAGATGTAAAAAAACTTGACTCCAAAATTTAAAAACTCATACTTTTAAACCTTTTAAGTTTTTCATCATAGGTTGTTACAGAAATCTTTATTTATTTAAACTATAAAGTGGTATTAATGTTGGTTCCCCAAATGTACTTTTTTCAAATCTGATTATTCATAACTAAATCCACATTTGCAAGCTGCTTTGCACATATTATTGTAGTTAAATAGTTGAATAAACAAATTATAATCCAATCTTTTATTTGCTTATTTTCATCCACTTTGTAAGGGCTTAAAATTACCTTCTCAATCATGCCCCACCTTCCCCCAAAAACTTGCCCAGTTTAGAGATCTTGGAAAAGCCAATTAAGCCAATTAAGATTGATGGAATTTAACTGGCAGTTTGATCTAAATCTAAATTATGTGCATAACTATGAACAAACAGGATGTCTAGATACATGGCTTTGATCTGGGCTTCAACTTCTATTAAATTTTCCACCAAGGTAAAACTAAGCAACTTACTTCTCATTGCAAGGAAATTCCAATATGAACTAGCTGATCATTTGAGCAATTTGACGGCATAGTGTCAAATGAACATATCTACAAAAATAGATTTTTTGAGTTATAATTGTTTTTTAAACCACTCAGGATTAATCTTGCTTTGTGTGAAAAAATAAATAAAAATAAAATAAGGAATTCGGGTATGTTAAAAAACATACCCAGGCTGCTTAGGAGGTTATTCCTCTTCAGCCGAGATGTGGTTTTTAAATTTTTGTGGGCTGAGGTTTCGGCGGTTGCGTCACGGCTGGCAGCGGTTGCGTCACGGCTGGTCACTTGAGTTTATTTAGGAACAATATTTGTGTGAACAACTGCAGTCTATCTTTTATAGATTCAGATACCATGGACTGTATCCACCCAAATGACATACGCTTAATGTCAAATAACTGTATCTCAACTTACTCTGTCAGGAACTAGAGCATTGTCGGTGTTAAGAGTCAAAGAAGCCTACATTGAGATACACTGGTTTGTGGCTGACCCTCCTTCTTTGTAATGTAGATAAGATTGGCTACTGTGCTCAGCAGGAAGAGGTTTTAGGACATCTTGATATCTCGTTGCTGAATGATTGCTAACCTGACAGTGAGATAACATTTTAAGGCTGTGGTCTCTGTAAATGACGGAATTTGCTTCTAGTGGAGCCCACTTACTAGTAGAATTAGCATTATCTAAAAGCAAGAATCAACATTCTCACTCAATTTTGTTTCTTCAAATAGTAAAAATGAATTACGAAATGAGTATCCTGGTGCTCTCCAGAGCTCCTTCGCTGACTGAAACAGCTGATAATATACAGGTAAGTAGACTTTGCCTAATTCAGTACCAACATTTCTTTTCAAAATAGTAATAAGTTTCTCGCTATAACAATTACAATCTGTTTACTGTAAACTGAAATACACCAGAATATTAAGAATGGTCAAATGTGATTTTATTAAAGAATAATGAATGAATTTTGTTGCACTGATATGCTATATTTAAGTAATCTTTTAAACTCGCATTTCAATGGTTACAGTTATGAACAGCCAGTTCTAATGTGACCAGCGGTCACATTAAGATATTAATATGGCTGCAGAAAATGACCACTGTGGAGAAATTCAATTCATTCAAACAATGAGGAATTAGCTATAGATGCTACAATTTACAACAGCAAAGAAAGTCCCCAGGGAATGAGGCGCGGGAGGAAATTGCCAACTAGACATAGGTCTGATACCCTGCCTTGATTATGACACTAGTAGGTTTTTTAATAGCTTTTCTCCTTGTGTAGTATACTTTCTGTCACACACTCGCTGTCCTTGTCACACTGTTTCCAAACAGATAAGGGCAGTAAATTCCTGTCAGAGACTTTCTTTCCTTGGTGAACAGTAAGAATACGATGCACATTCAAATAAGGAGCAGTAAATTCAAAAAGCAAAAGAAAACACAAAATATGATAGCTGTGTCAGACAACTGATAAAAAACATACAAAGAAAGAAAATACAGTAAGGTCAACAAGTTTGAACAAAAGCAGTAGAAGTGCAGAGAAGTTTTATGCTACCAGACTTCTCTTAGTATTCCTACAAATACAGTTTTAACTTTTCAAAAGATGTTCACAGGGCAATCAGTAGCTCCTTTGGGATCTGGCTGATGTCAAATAGTAGTGGCAATATCTGAATAAGCTTGTTACCAAGAAACTAAAAGCTGTTACTACATTTGCAAGCATGAGCGTCGGCAGACTTTTTTCCAGGGGGGGCCACATGTTGGAAGTTTGCAATCAGATATTATTAATTCATCATTTTACTGTAGAAATTTATATTTGTTGCAGTTAACCGTATTGATTTGTGCTAAATAACAATTGTTCTAAATTAAAATAATAGTTTAATAGTCAATAATTGATTGCACATTAAGTTCAGCAACTTCCAAGGGGGGGCCGCGGCCCCCTTTGCCCCCCCGTTTGCGACGCCCATGTTTGCAAGTATTTCAAGGAGAAATAAAAGTAGAGAATTTTACATGGTGAAAAATCAATGTTGTTTTCAGGTATGCCCAACATTTCTGGCTACTTTTAACATATCAAGAACAGTTGTGAGAGCTATATCAAAAAAGGAGGATGCCTTTGTTCCTGTAGCAGCTGAAAAGAGAGGGAAATACAGTTCTGGTATAAAGAAACATGAGGAAAGGAGGAAGTACTTCATAGATCACATCAACTCCTTCACCAGAGTACCATCCCATTATATACATCAAGAAACAGCCAGGGAATATCTACCTTCAGATTCGAACCTCTCTAAAATATATATGTATGTCCTAAGGTATGAAACTGAACAACTTTCCGCTCTAAAAAAAGTGGTTCCATATAATTTAATACCAAAGAACCAAGAAAAGATAGATGTGATGAATCTTAAACTATGATTAACTCAATGATTAACTTAAGGCTGGTTCACAACCACCCATTAACAATGATAATGGCAAAGAGAATTAGCATGAGCATTTTGGTTCACAATAGCCCACTAACGTCAACAGGAATAGATAGTGTGTATTGTGCATTGGGATGTCATTTATTTCTTTTGAACAATGAAAAAATGTTAACCTGCTCTCCAGTTCAACCAACACAAAAACAGATTAACCAATGCCAAATTTTGATAAACTGAAGGTTTAAACGTGAAGCTATTGCATATTGCCATGTGTTCTCTTTCAAACATTCATCCTTATAATTTGATATTGTTGTTATACAAGTGCTCATTTTGAGTGTACAGGAAACAAGCACTTCATTGAATTTTCCTTGCTCCAATTATGCATATAAACAAATATAATATATAACAGTGAATAAATGAATACTATATAATAATCAAAACAATAACATACCAGAAGTTTATATAATAAAACAATGTGGTGTGGTCCTCCAGACATTCTGGGGGTTGTGAGAGAGCGATGTTGCCGCCAGAACATAAAAATATGGTGCTCTCTAAAAAACGGTTACTATTACTGCTATTGCTCTCTTCAATATCATTGTGAAAAATATTGGAGAGCAAGAGGATTAATGACTTCATTGTCAGAAATCCAGCATTAGCTAACAACAATAATATAAATACAGAAAAGCAATAAACTTAAAAAGTACCAAACTACATACACAACTGACACTAACCAATTTGTGAAAGTGAGAGACACATTGCTAAAATTCTTTCCCAGAATTGAGACTAGAGAGAGCTCTAGCGGCCATTTATGTCAAGGCCACCCTGAATTTATGCTTTGCAGGAAGAAGTCTTTAATATGCCCTTAATGGATTTAACATGCCATGCCTGTTAAACAGGAATGCCAAAGTTGAATCTTGGCCAAGTCTTCTCTCCCATTCCCGGACCCTGGGAAGGTTTGCCATTGGTTGTGAACATTGCCATTTGAATACGTGTATTTCAAGCCTCTCACTCTGGTTATGGTTCCCTTTGTCACTGGTTGTGTACTAACCTTTAGGGTTAAAGAAACCCACAAAAGAAACATATCAAGAATGGAAAATGCAAGAAATATGAGAGACGTATTTAAGCACGAAGCTGAAAATGTAAAGTATACATTTATAGTTTTACATGAAGGCTGTTAGTTATTGTCCTGTAGTTAAATGCTCAAGCTATACTCCACAAATGAAGCATAGGTGCTTAGTGTTTACAACGTGGCAACAAGACAGGCTGAAAACTATATGTAGCATAAAAGAATTGCAGATAGAGGGGCAAATTGATAATGCATTATGTATTTAAGACTATATAAAAAATTCTGCTGACAGTAATCAGAATGGCTACTTATGTCTGGCACCTGTGGTGGGAAGAATAGAAATTCAATTGTGAACACAATGTATCTATATTTAATACAGCCATTGGGACCTGTAAGGATTACTTTTGCTTCTTCTAAAAACACACCACTGCATCCCAGTGCCCTTACTCACTTCCATGCATGAAGATACGTCTATTTCTTATTTGGAGGATCCAAATTATAATCTTCACTGGTATAAGTTACCAGTTAAGGCTCTTCAGTAGTTTTCTCTTGTGTTAACTCTTAAGACAGACAACTTTCAGCCCAATAAAACTCAAGCTCCACTGAACATTTTCCACCATTTTTTCATCATCTTTGCAGGCGATAAGCATGTCCTTTCTCATTGTAAACATCTACTTTTTCTTCTCACCAATATGTGTCCTGTGTAACGATCCAGCAGAAATGAACGAAGACCACTTGAAGACCTGTGAAGCATTAAGATCAGAAGAAACTACAGTTCAAAAGTATTGGACAGCACGAATGCTAATGGCTTCATTGCCAGATGCAAGGCACTAGAAAACAACAACAACAACTTTTTCTTCTTTAATTTCTTCTTCATATATACATTAATTCTAAATCCTGCAGAAGAATGATTACATATTTACACTGATGGATCATCCAAAGAAAACATTACTGGAGCTGGAGTCACATGTACACATTTTTACTTTCTCTACTGGTAAGTAGGGGAAGTATTGTATTCCACCCAAAAATTCGATGTCGAGATTTCACCGGAAATATATGTTTTGAGGCCCCCTGAACCCAAAAAAAAGCATTTTTAGAAAAAGGTCTGTGTCTGTGTGTCAGTGTGTCTGTGTATCAGTCTGCCAGTCTGCGGACAGCATAACTCAAAAACGAAAACTCGGTTAGAAATCAAAGTTGGTATTTAAGTTTAATGTCTTTCAAGGATGCGACACAAAGATTTTGAAGAAAATAGCCCCACACTAAACTACCCTTTACTTGGAAAATTTTTCAAAAATTTTGATTTTCTTGAAAATGGCTCTAACGATTTTGATTAAAATGTCATATGTTTGAGATATTTTGATGACAAATGAAATGTAGATCTTGAATTTTCTGGCTATAGCCCCTGTAGTCGTATTTACTCTGGACGACTTTTGCATAACTGGTAAACCGTTAGAGATAGACCAAATCATACTATACAAAAAATGTAGATCTTGGTAAAATACACAATTTATATCTCAATAAATTTTCTTGTAGGGTGAACCATTTCAGAGATATTCCTTGTTATGTGTGTGAGTTTCGGAAAACTTAGAACTTTAGCGAAATGCAACAACGTTGTTCATTTCTTTATATGTTAAGTGTGCAAAGAAAACGGAATCTCAAAGGTCAAAAAGATTTGACTGTCGCACAAAGCCTTCTGTATTCTTATATCTCCCTTGCACCTACAAGGACATAAGCAGTAAGATAATTTGTACGAATGTTTATCTTAACTAACATGGAGATATAGGAATAAGAGTTTGTTAGAATGGTTAGTAGAAGAGTAGAGAAAGTCATGTGAGTGGAACACGTCAGATTTTTCCTTTTATCATTCTGCTGGCACAGACACAACAAATTATAACTACTGCCATTACACAAATTTAATAAGGCAGTAATTCAGGCAATATGTTCAAATGGTAATTATTATTTTATTTATGCCAACAAACTTACTGTTGGTGTTTTTAAACTGGTTTGAGAATTTGATGCCATTCTGGCAGTTTGTCACAATAGCTCAATGGTTAGAGCAGCCACCCGGTAAGCGGAAGGTCTGTGGTTCAAATCCCTGTTGTGGCATTGAATTTTTAAGTTCCAGTTCTACCTCTCAAATATGTTCAAATATCGCAAAGAAGTCAACAAAAATTTGAGAATACTATAAAATGATAAAGCTTAAAAAAATAAACAAAATTGTTCATCTTCAATGGATCCCAGCACACTATGGGATTATGGGTAATTAAACTGCAAACTGCAAGGCACAGCAATAGAACTAAAGACTAAGTTTAGTTGCTCATATTCTTCAATAAGAGTTTAGTCATTGCAAAATTTTCATTCACATCTACAGGAAATACAAAAAACTGCTGAAAATAAAAAGTGGATGCATTACTGTCAAACCCAGATATAATCCCTCAGGGACCTCGGAATACAGCAGTTGTAGGCTTCAGACTACTGACAGAGCATGATTGCTTACAAGTCTCTCTATAGAATAGGCATCTCAGCTCACCAATGTATCCTGTGCAGCGATCAAGCAGAGATGAAAATCACTTGAAGATCCGTGAAGTCAAGCCCTGTATGCAGAAAAAACTAGTGCAAAAGAATTTCCCCCCCCCCCCCTTTATTAATGCATAATTTTTGTACATAGTACTACAATTGTGCTACATAAATTAATCTAGTATTGTCATGAAGCGTGTTCTGAGGGTTTCATCCATTGATGTTCCTCAATCAATCAATAGACGTGTGTCTTTTCCTCTTGAGACAGCGCTGTGGTTGATCTGGTGGCATGTTTTGTGGTTAAGGAAAATTGAAGCTATTAACAGTGAAGCAACAAGATTCTAAAGTAAGAACAAATTAGACACTAAAATAAAATTTAAAAAAATGAAGGATTGTAGCTTTGCTAACGAATTTGTTTGTATAGCTTTGAGAATGAGTTGGAGCCAACTTGAAACTCGAGTCATTGTTTGTAAAAATAACTTGCAACATTACTAAGATAAGTGAAGTTTTTAGTTTCTAATTTGTTCTTACTTTAGAATGTTTTGTGGTATTTGTTTCATCAAGACGTTTGGGTGATTCGCTAACGTTGTATACAGATTTCTATAGGAAGAATGGAGAACTGCGGTTACTGTAGGTAAATTTAGATCTAAGTAGAGATTTTCATTTCTTATGTACTAGGGTGTGCTGGTGATTATCCTTAACACCCGGTTCTGGAATGTCTGGATTGGGAACTAGAGGCAGAACCCCATAAGGAGTATGCATCTTGCCAAATTGGTTTGATAATGATATTGTATACGAGTCTCTAGTTAGAAACGGAAAGGGTTGAGTTTTGATGCAGTAACGGTTTTAACTGTCGAAGTCTGTCTCTTAGTTTTTGTAGAATGTGATCAATGTGTTTCTTCCATGTTAAACGTGTGTCAAGGATAAGACCAAGGTATCTTACTTCGTTTGCTTGTGGTATCGCAGTGCTGTTTAGGAATAATGGATAGTATGTTCTTTTCTGAGATAGGTGAAGGTGACGGCATACGATTTTCTTGGATTTATTACAGTTTTCCATTGTTTATTCCGATTCTATTTTACATAGGTAGTCTTGTATATGTCCTGTAACTTCTTCACCAGTGTCTCCTCTGCACATAATAGCTATATCGTCTGCAAATTGGACAATATGTAGATCGTCAGATTTGGGCAAATCATGTGTATAGATTATATATAGAAAGGGTCCCAGGATGCTTTCCTGAGGAACTCCTGCATTAATAGGTCTGACGTGGGCTGTACATCTTTGTAAACTATAGAATAAGTGCGTTTGTAGAGGTATGATTGAATGATTCAGTAATATGTATCTGGGAGATAATTAATTTTTTATAAAAGACCATCATGCCATACTTTGTCAAATGCCTTCTCAGTGTCTAAAAATACACCTAAACAGATCTGCTTGTTTTCATAGGTGTCCATTATTTCATCGATAATCCTGTGAAGTTGTGGTGGGCAGGAGTGGAGTATTCTAAATCCAAATTGTGTAATGGGCAGTAATGGCCCAAGAAGTGTGAAAAGTCTGGGCAATAACAAGCGCTCAAATATTTTGGAGAACAGTGGTAGAAGGTTAATTGGCCTGTAACTTGCTGGATCATTGCGAATTTTGTTGGGCTTTTGTATCAATATTGGCATGCTTCCATGCTGTTGGAAAGTATGCTAAATGTAGCATTGCATTGTAGATTTGTGTTAGCAACACTATTGGTTTGCGTGGTAAATTTTTAAGCAAAGGTTGCACAATATGGTCAAATCCAGGAGCTTTATTAGATGGTAATCTATTAATAGTATTTTGTATTATTCCTGGAGTAAATAGTTTACACATTGGTGACAGTTGTAGTGGCTGCACTAGGGTGTTACATACTTTCTCATTCATGGTAGGGCCTTCTGAGATGTTGGGTTTAAACTGATGTAGTAGAATTTTAGAAAATTTGTTTACCTTTTCTTGTGAGGTTGTAAGCCATTGATTAGCAACTCTAAGTGGAGGGATTTTGTCAACGACCTTGGTCAAAATTTTTGTTCTTCTCCAGAGGCTGCCATCTTTGGCTTCTAAAGACTGTAAATGTTTTTCCATGGTTTCTCTGTTGAGTTCTTTTAATGCCAGTTTTAACTCATTGGTGGCATTGTTATAATTTCTCTTATGTGGAGGGTACTTAGCTCTTTCCCATAGTTTCCTAGCTGAATTTCTCACATATTGAAGTTGTAATATGTGAGGTGGAAAAATAACTCTTCTGTTTCTAAAGTATTTATCTGAATACATAGAGGATGCAAGATTAGCTGCTGTCTGGATATTTTTGGTTATTGTACTGACTGCTATATCAACATCTCTCTTGGTTTTTAAAGGGATTTTTGTAATTGTAGTGCTATCCAGATATGATTTGTACGTTGACCAGTTAAATGGATGGTTTATGAGGGAATATTTCTTTGTGTTATTTGGGACAGTTGCAGATATTTCAAGTAGCACAGGATAGTGGTCGGAGCTTAGGTCATGAATAACTCTTGGGAAGCTGCATAAGTGAGAAAATTGTTTTCCAACAAAGAAATCAAGAACATCAGGTCTATTTCCTGTATCTGGAAAGTGCGTAGGTTCTAATGGATGTGCTATTTGTAGTCTAAATTTATGTATTTGTTCATACAGCATTCTTCCTTGCGGATTAATTACATTAGATCCCCACCTTGGATGCTTAGTTGTAATCTCCTCCTATGAATTTATCTCCCATTTCATGCATTATTCCCCATATTATGCTAGGAGTTACATGTTGATCAGGAGCTGAATAGAAAGCTCCTAGTTGGTAGTTTACATTATCGATCTGTACTTCTACTCTTGCAACTTGCACTTCATTTTCTGAGATAGGAGGGAGCTGATTGTGGTTAATATTAGCCCTAATGATTATTACAGCCCCACCTTTCCTGCTGTAAGGATGATCTGCCTATATATTTTATAACCAGGCATGAAAAAATTTAAAGATGGAGTGAGTTTTGTTTCTGTCACCATCAATAAGTCTATATTGTAGTTTTTTAGAAAAAAGTTCAACTCGTGGTATTTATTATTTAGACTTTGACTTTGACAATTCCATGTGCTAATTTTGAATACTCTGTATGCTGTATTATTCATTGTGTAGTATTTTTGGAATCAGGATATTTAATGTGTTAATGGTAGTTTGAAGTAGTGATAAAAGCATGTCAATCTTTTTGATCATATCAATCATTACTGTGCTATTTATTGTGTTATCTTGTTTGTTTCTGGAGTTACCTGCAACATAAGCATAAGTAGGTCGATTGGTAGTGTAGTGTAGTTGGGTAGAGCTGATCCTCCTTGGTTTGTAGTTGCAGTTTGTGCTGTTACTGTTGTTGCGTTCTGAGATGTGGCAACGATTAATGGATGCTTTCTGTCTGTGGTTTGCTGGAATTTAGGAGATCTCTGGATTCTTTGGTATTCAGGACAACCCCTGTAGTTGGCTGGATGACATCCTTTGCAGTTTGTGCATATCGGCAGGGTGTCCTTGGGTTTGTTCCAATTTTCCGTGAGATGAAGTCCTTCACATTTTACACATCTTGCTGTTTGATTACAAAAGTTTTTGGTATACCCATATTGTTGACATCTATGGCATTGTGTAATTTCTCTCTTTGGTTTGGGTGGCTCTACTTTAATAACAGAATTGTAAAGCCGGGTTAGGTTATAGATTTCTGGATTTTTTTAATTTGGTTTTAGAAAGAATTGGAGAGCATGAATGCTAATGGCCTCATTGCCAGATGCAAGGCACTAAACAACAAAAACAACTTATATCCAACGTACCATACATTCATACCAACTACAGTATGCCAATTTGTAAACATAGAAGGAAAAATGAGAAGGGTGAGGTTTTCCGATACTTCATGCTTACAAAACATAAACCATTTATTTGTTTATTTTCAAAAACATATTAATAATAAACAAATAGAAACAGGAAATAAAAACCTTATTAAACATATTTCACTTTTTGCCAAATAGCCCTAAACAGGACCTTTCGAGCACCGGCAGCAATTTCTCTGTGAGAGGTAGGAAAAGTATTCTTATGTTCTTTTGAGGCTGCCACTTTTTCATCTTTAAACATTTAACACAAAGTTTATTAAGTCACCACATGGAAGCTCAAATTCCTGCTTGCAACCATCCATATGCCAACTAACACTTTATCTTAAGTTTGTCATCACATGGAAGCTCAAATTCCTGTAACTATCCATGCCTGTCCCCACTAACACACTAGCTTGAGTCTCTTGTCACACGGAAATATAACCATCCATGTCCCAGCTAAAATGGAGCACTGGCACTGGCAGCACATCACTTTATTTTCTCACAGAAGTTTACTGTGCATTCTCACTTGCAGTACGCTTCTTATTCTGGAAAATAAAAGAAATCCAAAGTAAAAAATCACAATTTTTATATTTTTCCATAATGTGGCTTTGTAATACATTATGCATGAACTGTAATTTCCTCAGGAAATTTAAGATACAAAACTTGGACCAACATTATAAGTCATCTGATGCTTGTATTACTATTACTGTTCAACCATTTCACACTTGTGAAATCTTATCTCCACATTATACCTATATTTAGCAATTGCACTAGGTTTTGTACCAATAAATATATTGTAGCAATATTACCTTTTCAGTTAATTTATTTCATAAACTTTTACAATAAGGTATGGCCTCACAGTCACCAATTTATGCCAATACATACACACTTAAGAAACTTGTAGTACACAATCTCAAACTCTAACCTTATTTCACACTAACTCTGTTACCCTGACAATGTGATGTCACGTCACAGAGTTTCTAGTCCATGGGAAGCTTTCCAATGTTACAATATAAATAAATTTTAAAAAAGTCTGATGTGTTTCATTCATGTGACCTTCTCTAGCCACAACCATTTATTTTTACTTCAACAAACTATTCTTACTAAACTTATTAGTTTCTCTACTACATACAGTAAGAAGGGGAAGTAATTTGTTGTTGTTAGCTAATGCTGGATATCTGACAATGAAGTCATTAATCCTCTTGCTATCCAATATTTTTCACTGATGGATGGGGCACTAGAAGTGGCTGGGCATACTTGAAGGTGGTCTCGGTCCATTTCCTCTTGCGGATCACATAGAGGACAGAGTGCTGAAGAATATATCCCAATCCTGAAGGGGAAGTATTGCATTCCCCAAAAAATTTTATTTTAAGTTTTTCTGGAAATGTATTTGTTTTAGGACTCCCTGAATATAAAAAAAGGGATTTTTAGAAAAAGGTCTGTGCATGCACACCTGTGTGCATGTCCGTGAGTCTGTGAATAGCATAACTCAAAAATGGTAGGTCAGTTAAATATCAAACTTGTTATTTAAATTCAGCATCTCCCAAGGTTTCAACACATGCATTTTCAATAAAATTCTGCCAGCCTTATCTACTCTTTTTACATGGAGCATTTTTAAAAAACTAAGTTTTTTCATCAAAAAAGGCTAACGATTTTCCATATGTCTAAGATATTTTCATGATAAATGAAATCTGTACCTTGAACTTTCTGGGAATGTACTGCACCTATAAGAAAATTTCCAATAAGATAATTTCTGTAAATATTTATCTCGATTAACATAAAATAGAGGAATAAACATTTGTAAGAATAATTATTATTTATGCCAACAAACTTACTATTGGTGTTTTTAAACAACAAGCCGTGTGAGAAAATGTAAAAAATGTAAGATCATTTTTAGAAAAAATAACGTCATTTTTTCTTCATTTTAAGGACATTTTTCATAGATTTTTAGGTCATCAACTTCCAAGCCCTACTGATAACAATGAAAAATAAGAGCATCTAATGATTGTTAGCTGTGAGTTTGAAGACAATAATTTTATTTAATAAGACATTTTTAGTAAGTTTAATTGTAAGTTTAATATGTCTAAATATGTTTAGTAAATACGAACAAAGATGCTTCATTGAAATTCAGGTTGCAAGAGGTATCAATGCTCGACAATGCCATACAGAATTATTGGAAGCTTGTGATAGACAGACTTTACCATATCGTACCGTGGCTAGGTGGGCGAATGCATTTCATAGAGGAAGGGAAGACATTCATCAAAAACATGGAACTGGCAGACCACAACCAGCAAGTGATGATGTGCATGTGAATGCTGTTAGAGCACTGCTGGAAGAACATCATTGTTGGACTTGTATTAAACTAGCAAGGGAAGCTGGAGTTGCTCCTGGTACGATTCTCCACATACTTAAGAAGAAGTTAATGATGAGGAAAATCTGCGCTCGATGGGTTTCACACAAACTTGCAGAGGAAACAATGTGGCAGAGGATGGAAACAGCGAGATTACACTTAGAACGTTGTGAACGTGAAGACGAATGTTTTCTTTGACACATCATAGCGTTAGATGAAACCTGGGTTCGATGCTACCAATCAAAATTAAAGAGACAATCAAATGAGTAGCGACACATTGATTCACCACAGCCAAAAAAGTATTGACAAGAACAGGATCCACTCATTGTTGCTTATGATTTTGACGGTGTTCTTATCACTCATTCAGTTCCTCAAGGAAATCATGTTAATTAAGAAAATACTAGGATAAGTGAAACTTATAGTCTCTAAGATAATTGCTATATTTGTAGAATTGATTGCTTCACTGTCAATAGCTTCAGTTTTTCACAATATAATTGAATTAAAGTGTTATTTCTATTTTTCTAATGTATACTGCAGAGCATTTAATTTACACAAGTTACCAAGATTCATTACCTGTGATTTGCTTTTGCTGGACTCTGATGTTAATGCTCGCACTTTGGATCGCTCCTGTTCTAGTTGAGCATGTAAGCTTGAGACTTCTGAAGACAGCTCATCCCGCATTCTTTGCAATCTCTCAACTTCAATAAGAACTTCTGCTTTATCCTTCACTACAAATTAAACATACCCAATTATTATTTGATAAATGAATAAATAAATAATGTGCTCCTCAAGATAAAAAATTAGCAGACTCCTGAATCTACAGTAACTAATTTGTTTGTATAGCTTTGAGAATGAGTTGGAGTCAACTCGAAACCTGTTAGCACCGAACAACTTGGAATATTACTAAGATAAGTGAAGCTTTTAGTTTCTAATTTGTTTTTACTTTAGATTAACTTTTTAGTTTGATTCAATGTACGGTTCCTGCATAATTTGTACAATAAGTTATGGTAATATACTGTAAAATGCTATCTGTTGAATTTAAGAAAGATTTAGTAGTGTATCACACATTGATGATGCGGTATATCTCACCACCTATAAACAGCCCCGGAAGAAAGCATTTGACCTTGATCCCTAATCTTCTTGCAACTTCCTTAATCTTCTCAGTTTTCCTATTGTTTTCAAACAGCATGTGTCATTAAGTTTATCGTGTATGCTTCAACCGGAGTGTGCTTGTGTCTTATCAAAGTGTTTGGGAGTGTCAGCGTACAAGTCTAAAATAATATCAAAGTTTCAATGGATAAAAAGTTAGATGCTATTAATCGAACTGATAAAGAAGAAATATTCAAGAAAATACCTGCTGAACTTTATCATCATAAATGGCAAACCTGCTTATGTAAGTATTTGAACATTTTGTTTTGTGGATTACCCACAGAAGCCGGATTATCTAGATTTTCAGTTTTCCAGATAGCATTTGGTCCCAGTTAGCCCGGATAAACAAGGTTTTACTGTATGTGGATTTATTTCACCAAACTGCGAAGATCTACAGAAATGTCATACGTAGCTATTTTTAATTTGAAGAAAGGTGTTCATCAGAAATGCGAGACCTCTTATTTGATTTCACTGTTTTTAATTTTGAAAAAAAAAAAAAACTTCTGTGTATGTTGAGCCTAACATGCCTTCAATATTGATAACAAACAGTCTGAGGCATGGATAATCTGAAATTGATAGATTATTAAAACTGTCTATGCCAACTAGACCTAGGCACTTGTTTTTCAGAAATGAGTTAGTTTGTATGTCTGCAACTTGCTGTTGCAATTCTGGCCTAATTTTTATTATGTCTGCTTGAAAACATTAGCAAATAGGCTGAAGTCATTTTCCATTGTTTGACAATCTATAAATCGCTTTCTTGAAATTCTCTTTTTTTTCTAATGTATTAATATGTGTTTATTTGTTCTTCCCATTCTTCCTGATACACATAAGCACATTTTCTTGAGTTCTTTGCTGGTTTAGAGACTGCCATTACACTCTTTGTTCTGGTAATACACGGTCCACACCTGATTGCTGTTTTCAGTCATTTGAGTGGCGTGTGCTGAGGGAGGGGATAATTCTATGACGTTACTACATTCTACATTGACCTTCCTCCCCTGAACTCGCAGACATTGCAATTACAATTGCATTTTTATGGGCCACTGCTCTAACCTATTGAGTTACCATGGCAACATGCTGGTACAACATTAAACTCTTTCCCAGAAAATCAACTGTGGCTATTTTTGTCTTCTCACAGGCCATGATTGTCTCGGTAAACACCTATACAAGATAGGATTAGTAACCTCTCACCTATGAATGTTGTGCACCAAAGAAGAGGATATGGATAAAACCATCTAGCAGTCTAAGAAGGTCTAAAGATCTGAGACAGAATATTAAAAGACCCCAAAAGAAAATCGTTTATGTGAATATTTGTTAAGAGTGTAATTTGTTTTTGATGTTGGTATGAGTTGGTTAAATGACGAAAACGTGTTACTAATGTTCATTGTTACAAACAATTAAGTTTGTTTAAAGAAGTCATAAATATTTCCATATTTAATTTTATTATATATGTATAAATAAAAGAATTATATGTGTTCAATATTGAAAGCGAAGGGAGAATGGCTAAGGATCACTTCCCTAACAATGCGGGAATTATTTGATGAACGCATACGCGGATGTACACAAAAAGAAGTGTAATGCATCGCCAATTGTCTAGTCATTTGCGTCTATGTGTTTGGCGTAGATGGACGTATTTTTATGTGTGCCCGTCATAAAATAGTGAAAGTAAATTTACTAAGTGTTTAAAGACCGTTAATTTGTGTAAAATAAGTGAAGCATTAGCTAACTTTAATAAGTTAGTTAATATGGAGTGCGCGATTAAATAAAAGGACATAAAATAGACAAAGTGTAAAGTGATAGAAAACACTTTTAGCGAAATATGGCTAAATTTTTAGACATTAAATCTCGGCGATGCTAAGGAAGTCAATCCACTGAAATAAAAGACTTACTACTGTAATACGATTTAAATACTGTGAACAAGAAGGTGCGAATAAAATATTTCACCAAAGTTAAATCAGAGTGTATGTTCATTCCATCCAGTACCATGACCCGAGATAACAAAAGAGTCAAAAGCTCATCACCATCATTGTAATACATAAAAACAGCACCAGATCCAAGAAGATTTAATCTCCAAATATTAGGAAGCCAGATAGAGAGTGATTTTATTATGAGCTCCAGACCATTTGACACACACACATTAAATTCTCTTACTGACTCACTGATGTGTCTGACGTTTACCAGGAAAAAATGCAAATCAGTTGAATTTAATGTACCAGTATGTTACTTTTTTTTTAAATTAACGTCCTCCAACGTAATGTCATATCAGACGGTGAATGTATGAAATGGGTGAAATGATGCTCAAATGAGCCCAAGGTTCATAGAGTTTTAAGTTATCTGACCTTCTCAGGATAAGGGAAAACCTTAGAAAAAACCTTACCCAGATAACTTAACCTAAGCGAGATTCGAACTCACGACCTCTTGAACATGAGGCAGATATGCTAACAATCACGCTACCGAGGCGGGCACCAGTATGTTACCATGAAATTAAGTTGGTTAGAGCAATAGCACAGACACCACAGAGCCACGGTTCAAATTCTTTCTATGACATTGAATTCAGTTTGATTCTCCCTTTCCATCTTAGCCTAGACATGACATGTATGAAAGAACAATTATCATTACTACACATACACGTCTTTTATTCATTATCAAATAATATGTTTTACTTACTTTCTCCTTGTGCCAAAATGTTGCACAACTTTTTGTTCCTTGTTTTGACATTGTGTAACTCTTCTTTCAGTTTTACCACTTCTTCTTTTAAGGATGCAATTTCTTTATTTCTTTGTTCTAATGTCTGCTCATACTGAGCGAGAGTGATTGCTTCCTGAATGAAGGGCTGAATAAAGTAAATCAGAAAAATATCAATTAAGAAAGAAAAATAACACTTGCAGCATATATGATAGTGTTCAGTACAACAGGCACTAATCTAGACTCGTAACATATTTTGACATGGCAGAACAGTATACAACTATCAAATATCCATATCTCATATACTAAATTTACTGAACTTAACAATTCTCTTGTTGGACTGTAAACTGTAAGCATTATTTCTTCAGTAACTATGTATTTTTTGTGGTAAACCCTATTATCAGTTTTAAGTAATTTCTCATTTGAATATGTTTTACATTCCCACATGGATTGTAATAACACTGGCCCACAGTGAAAATGTAACTGGGATGAAAAAAAATGTTTAACTATTTGTTGTTAGCTAATGCTGGATTTCTGACAATGAAGTCATTAATCCTCTTGCTCTCCAATATTTTTCACTGATGATATTGAAGAGAGCAATAGCAGTAATAGTAACCGCTGTTTAGAGAGCACCATATTTTTATGTTTTGGCGGTCACATCGCTCTCTCACAACCCCCAGAATGTCTGGAGGACCACACCTGTCGTTGGTTTAGGGGTCTCACCGACTTGACCGGAAGAGTTATCAAAATAAATTCACAGACCATATCCTCTATTTACCAATCAGAGGACGTATTACATGCCATGACAGGTCAGCATGTTAGGGGTTAAGATTTTATAGAGAAATTAGAGAAATGGAGAAGTTGGAAAAATAAAGACTCCCTAACCCTCGGGAACCCTAATAGCATCGGGGTCGGAAGAGAACAAGAGATGACCAAGTTAAGGTCAGATAGAAAAGTTACAGTGAGGAGCAAAACACCAGTAAGTGGAAGTAATGTTCTGCTCAGCTTGGGTACCTTGTGGTCGCTATTCACATATCCCCTAGACGGAGACCCCTGAGTCATGTTCACTAAATATAGAAATTTGTTGTTCTTAGCTAACCTCTACACTATGCACTTTCGCTACTTTATACACAAAATTCATAAAATATCTGCTTGTTTCTGCTTTAATATAGACTAACAAACACCTTAAAACCTATTAACTACCTAAACAATGCCTCATATATAACTGGAACACTGAAATAACCTGGCAAGTTCACAGAATTACAGAACACTAACAGCATTTCTCTGTTTGGAAGCAAATCATGTATCAGATTCGCTGCATTTCAGCTCGATGTATTGAACATAAATATATACAGAACATGGTATGACTTATTTTAAAAATGCAAATAAAAATGTTTTTTGGTGCAAAATCACGTTTTTTTTATGGAAAATTGATTATAGAAGAGTGAGTAGAGAAAGAAATGTGAATGTGTTACCTAAAAGTAAGTAGAGAAAACACTGTGCATTTAATATGCAGCATCTCTATTTCAAACATACAGAAAATTGTATGTATACTTATTGGTAGATGAGTGAGTAGAGAAAGAGATATGAATGTGTTACCTAAAAGTGAGAGGAGAAAACAGTGTCAATGTAATAGCATTTATATTTCAAACATATAGAATATGGTATGACTGTATGATTACAGGACATGATTGTCTGGCAAAACATTTAAACAGAATTGGGATATATTCTTCACCACTCTGTCCTCTTATTCTTTTGTCTATCTGTCAATAAACAAGGTAATTGTACTGCTATCATCAATTTAAAAACAAATATTTACACATAATATAAAAGTATATTGTTATGTTGATAGAAAATATAATGCACATTGCTAGGTATAGGATGTTGGAAATGCACATAAAATGTAGACAAGACATTGTACACAAGTTACTAAAGGAACTCCTTAATAATCCCTGCTCTCATGTTCTACAGTGCATTTACCACAAAACTTGACCAGCAAGTGCACAGCCCATATGACCTCCACTACGTTTCCCTACACGTGCATGCTAATCGTCACACGTGCATCAGTCTTACTTCTGTTATGTAGGTGTTTTGTGCTCTTCTAGTCCTGTTCACACATGAATAACAATAGGAGTTTAATTTAAAAGGTGAGTCAATTAATAACACTAAACAACACTTACATTTATAATTTTCCAGAATGAGTTTTGGAGGCTAACTTTCCTCCATTATCAACCAGATCAACCAGACAATGACTGGGTTTTCATGGTGCAGATGGTGATGCTTCTTCTGATGTTTCCTCTTGTCACTGTCCGGATAATAATGGAGGAAAGTTAGCCTCTGAAAAGCATTCCGGAAAACTATAAATGTAAGTGTTGTTTAGTGTTACTAACTGACTCACCTTTTAAATTAAATTGATTATAACAACAATGTTTTCAAACTTCTACGAAAGGAAGATAATAGGAGTGTTTATAAGTGTTTAGTTTTGCTTAAAGTATTTTAAAAATGAATTTATTGCAATATACAGTAAAACAAAGAGTGTTTATGTGCGATATGTATATGTATCATTTTGTAGGAAAGTTGTGAGACAGGAATTACACATTAAAATGCCTCATGGAAAAGATTAATACTGTTATTCTATAAATTGGATTGTTTAGCAAAGATATTTGTAAATATCTTTTATAATTTTTAAATTATCATAATTATATTTTATAATTAAAGTCCTGAAGAGATTGATAGGAGACATTCAGGATCGATCATGACGACATGATCGACGGAACATTAAAAAATTGGCAAAATAACCAATTGGTTATCATAACTATGTGGTAACTAGCTAAAATAAATAATTACCCCATAGGAGAAATTGAATTTTGATTAAGGTCCAACATTTCGTTGGACATGGTTGCACAATCATATTGGTGCTGTTTTTATTGAAGCGATGCTTCATGTTTGAGCGATGTGGCTCTTATTTCCCTCAGGGCGTGGTAACGGATGGAATGAATAATCACACGATGTTTCTTCACCACAATGTATTATTTTATTAACACTTTTTCTCTATTTTACATTTAAATAAATCCTCTTAGCACCATTTTAGATTATTTAAGTCTTTCCACTTTTTCAAAAAGTGGAACAAAAGCTTGATGAAAGTCTGGTAAATGTTCTACATACGCTACCAAAATACGTCTTATCACCTTGAACGTTTTAAACGCTAGTGAAAGAAGTCCAGCGTCACCTCACGTGATACTACCTTTCTCGTATACATCCGCGTATGCGTTCATCAAATAGTTCCCGCATTGTTAGGGAAGCGATCTATAGCTATCCTGATTTCGCTTTTAATATTGAACACATATAATTCTTCTATTTATACATATATATTAAAATTAAATACGGAAATATTTGTGACGTCTTTAAATAAACTTAATTGTTCGTAACAATGAACATTAGTAACACGTTTTCGTCATTTAACCATCTCATACCAATATCAAAAACAAATTATACTCTTAACAAATATTCACATAAACGATTTTCTTTTGGGGTCTTTTAATATTCTGTCTCAATATCATTGGAGAAGAGAATCTGTCAGTATTCCAATATTCAATAAAATAATTGGAATACATTGTGTAGTAGTATATGGGAAAGAATTAAAAAGAAAATATATGCTTTGTGAATAATTACAAGCAAAAAGAAGAAGTGAGAAAATACTTTGTATAGAAAACGTGATGTCACCAAACTGATAACTTTGGGACACACAAATGTTATATGTTAAAAAGAAGATAATTTGTTAGTGTCTGAACAAATTATGATAAAGTTGGATTTTCAAAAAAACTATTATTGTCATTAAAAGAAGTAACATCACGCCAGAATTCGTCCGCTTGCACCCATAATGCCCTGTAGATAGGACTCATAGCTCGACAACATAGCCACAACAATAAAAACTGCTACAGTTGTAAGGCAATTTGAAACTAAATTTCCTGGTATGCATGTTCTGAGTACAGAGATTGTTCGTTTGCTTGTACATAAATTCAGGGAGATGGGAACAACTTGTGATAGGAAAAGAAAGCTAAAACAGTGTGTGCTAACGGGACAGAAATTACACAAAATCACAGAGAGGTTAGGATGGTCACCTCAAAAATTTGTTAGGTCCCTTGCACGATACAAAATTAAAAGAAAATATGAGCAGCTAAATTAACACTATTTTTGAAGCTGAATAATGTGTGTGAATTAAAATTTCCTCAGAAGGTGCCATAGATGTATTGATGCAGATGGATGGCATTTCCATTATCTCCTGTAATAAGTCCCGTTTTGTGTTTATTCTAATAATTCTTTATGTGATTTGATTTGATACCTGTGCATGTTGTGACCAGGAGACAGGCTGTGCGACTGCCAGCCAAGTCATGCAGAATGTGTCCGGGAGACGGGCTATGCATCTGTCAGCCAAGATTTGTAGTAAAAGTATTGTAATTATACATAATCATCAATAAAGCTCCAATTTTGTAACTGGCTCTACATGTTATTGCATATATATATAAGGGCACTAATCTCAATGAAACAAACAACACTTTTGAATGCTTGTTTTTCTTGGCTCTTCCGGTGTAGGCCGCGTCATGTAGGCGTTGGTTGCCGACGTTTCGCAGGTCATGTGTCCTGCTTCCTCTTGGGCTATGTGCGAAGAAAATCAGCTCCACGTCCTAATTTATACTTTCCTCGCTCCGCCCACCAGCGTTGCTATTGGTGGTGGGAGGGCCAGTGACGTCACAGGTTAAAAGTGGGTGCCATATAGAGCTCAAGGTTCTTCCGTTGTCGCGGTTCAAATTATTTTTTATGTTTTAAAATTTCTATACTCTCACGGATTGAATCCGTGAGAGTATAGAAATATAGAGTATAGAAATTTTAATAGAAATTTAATAGAAATTTTAAAACATAAAAATAATTTGAACCGCGACAACGGAAGAACCTTGAGCTCTATATGGCACCCACTTTTAACCTGTGACGTCACTGGCCCTCCCACCACCAATAGCAACGCTGGTGGGCGGAGCGAGGAAAGTATAAATTAGGACGTGCAGCTGATTTTCTTCGCACATAGCCCAAGAGGAAGCAGGACACATGACCTGCGAAACATCGGCAACCAACGCCTACATGACACGGCCTACACCGGAAGAGCCAAGAAAAAACAATGGACACCGGCCGTGGAAGCCTTCGCAAACACTTTTGAATGCTACTGCAAGCATTTGTTCTTACCTCCCTAGCTTTCCTCATTTCTAAAGTCTGCTCTCTATCCAAAGCCTTTTTTGTATCATCTTTGATTCTTTCAAAGAATTCAGCATCCTGCTCCATTACTCTGTTCCCACCAGTAGTTTCAGCTGAATTTGCATCACCCACCGCAGGAACTTCTGTCTGAAGATTATTGAATTGTTCCAAAGACATTGCTTGCACTTTATTCGATTTTTTATTCTTTTTGCTGGTAGCCACTTTCTTCTCTTCTTCTGCATCTTTTCTAAGCTGCTCATAGTGCTCTTTCTTTTCTTCATAGTCAAGTTTAGAAAGCAAAATTGCTTGATGGAGATCCTGCTCATAATTTCCATCAACAAACTGGAAAAACAAAGAAAATTTACAGTTCATAATGAGGACTGTTAATCAAAGAAAAATTTATTACCTTTTCTACATACAATTTCCATCCCTATGATTTAGGTTTGAGGTATCGTGATGCCAGACTACCCCACCCTGCTTGTGCGGCATGTAACAAAGCTCTCAAGGTCAAGTTTCCCGAAACCACTGATGCGAGTGAACACGTTACGACATGAAACAATAATTAAGCGGCACTTCAAAATCTTCTATACAGAATAAAACAATTCCAGAATGCAACGATTCTGACTCAAGAGCAGCTATTTTAACTACAACATCCACTTTAACACCAAAAAACTAACAAATTCTCGAGTGTTGGACAAGTCTATTTCATCTCACCAAATTAAAGAAAAGAGTAGTTTTTTGTGGGCTGTCCAGCAATGACAACACTGATTATCTAGCCAAAATGGGATGCAGTAATATACAAAAGCTGTTACAAAACTATCATTCCACAAATTACAAAAAAAATATAAACCTACAATTCCAAGAAATGATTACACAATATACTAAAAAATTTCAAAAGATAAAAAATGGTGATCTATCACAAATGAAAACATCTCTGGATACCCAAGAAAAAGTGAAGTTGCAATCTTTAGACTATTCATAGGCCATGATTGTCTAGCAAAGCATCACCAGAGGATTGAGATTTATTCTCCACCACTATGCCCCTTATGTGATCTTCAAGAGGAAATGGAACATCATCATCTTCAAACTGTCCAGCTATCATCAATGTGACATCACTGAGTGAAAAATACTGCAGAGCAAGAGGATTAATGATTTCACTATCAGAAATCCAGTACTAGCCAACAACAATCAAGCAGAAATACACAGGGTTTTCTACAGCTTTTGAGGATTGTTCAGCAGCCGGCTTGTTTGTAAGTGTTTGAGAAAGATTTGGCTATGTCGTCAGTACAAAAAGTTTGCAGAGTTCACAGAGCCAGGAAGTTCTGAGTCGGTCAGTATGTCAGTGAGTGCGAGACAGCTGTGGAAGATATGCTACGTCAAAGTGAAGACGTTTTCATGACATGACTATCGAAAGAGTTAGTGTATGAGAGACAGAGAAAGTGAAGAGAGACAGTGAATGGACTGAGTCAGGCTACAAGAAAACAATTGTGAGTTGTAATATCATGAAATATTCCTGCATAACCACAGCTAAAAGATCCTTTAAAAGATCTGGAATTCAGTTCTGAGCTGAGAACTTCGGTCAATAAGCATTAAGAGCAAAATACTTATAACTACATGCAAGGAAAAACTTTATTATGATAAAGAAAAATACTAGCTATAAAAACAAAAATTATAATTAATTGCAATTGACTGTTGCCAAAGTTTAGCATTATGTTTTCTGCCTTTAAGGACACTGGACAATGTCCATGCTGACTTCAATGCAATATGTGTTTATGTTTCCTAAAAAATATACAATCTACCATACTGAAACTTTTACTACTTATAAAAACATCTTCTGATTCAGAAACCATATTTAAATCATAACTAAAATAAATAATTGCTACTTTGTTGATATTCCAATAAACAAGAAAGTTTGCAACAAGAAAATTTGCAAATTTTCACATACAGGTACTCATAAAAATATTTGGTCAAAGTTCAACCCAGACTCCAACTTTTACTTTCCTAAAAAGAGCAGTAAACATTAAAGTAATAAATTCCAATAAATGTATGTCTTTTGCAACATTAACAAAAACGATTGTTTTTCTAAGCTACAACTGTTGTCAAAAAATAGTTAAGTGTACTTATCAAATTGTCAATGTCACTTATATATTTGGTTGACAAAATGGTCTGAGAATTCCCCTCACATTATTTGAGTATAATACTTTGGAAGGCGTTCTTTATGCCTGACTACTTTTAGCAGGCTTGATTTCATATTCCAAGTTATTTTTGTTGTGTAGGCAGGCTTAATATTAATCTATTTTTCTAGCAGTTTTTCCTTAGAGGAGGTGGGAATTTCTTATTCTTTTATTCAGCTCATTTCATATAATCTCTACTGAGGTGAGATCTGGACTCAGTGGGGGCATATGTTTGACTTTTGGGCAGTTATATAGGGTGGGACAGACACAGTAAGCGGGCTTCAAAATGAAAAATATAATATTTACATGATGCCTCTTGAAGTATCTTAAAGCACAGTCCTAGGAGATTGAAGAACACATTTCACTTTTTAAATACAATATCTTCTAGATGTCCACTGCTGTATATGTTGTTCAAAGTCACTCTGAACTTTTCTTACTGCAGCTGGCTGATCCAGTTTATCTCCTCATTTGATGTTTTAAGTCTTGCATGTATACTGGTCTGGTCTTGAACACTTTCTGCTTTAAGTAGCCCCCACAAGAAATAATCAGGTGCCGTAGGTTCTGGAGAACAAGGTGGCCATGCCATGTCTCCAAATCTGAAAATCAGATGCCTAGGAAACAAGTTCCGTAGTGCTGCCATGCTAATTCTTGCAGTATGTGAGGTTGTGCCATCTTACTGGAACAACAGACCATCAGTATTTTGAACTTAAGGCACAAGAAAAGTTTCAATCATGTTTCTGTAGCACATACAGTGCTTTGGTGAGAAGCAAATGGTCTAACCACTCGGCTACAGTGCAGCCGCTCGTCTAGCTCTAACCTCATTTGCGTTATTGAAATAACAATGGTACTAAGTGCCAAAATAAAGAAAAGGAGTTATTCAAGGAAAGCTCTTTACTGAAAGTGATTAACCTAAAAAAACTTAATACATTCTGATGAATGTACAAATACAACACTCCTCACACATAGAGATACATAATTTAACATAAATACCAGTTTTTGTTACAAAAAAACACAAATGATAGAAGGTGCTATGCGCCATAAACAATATTGTCACAATATTTGTACGCTGAACAGTTGGCAAAGATCATAATAAGCAATATGTTGCTGAAATATGATAGAACAACCATAAGATAAACAGTTAAATGTGCTTAAGAATAAATAACCCGATGAAAGAGTTGGTCTTTTTCATAAGGAAAATAGTCTACCATAGCAAGTAAGTCTCTTTTTCTCTTCAGTTTTGCTTGCTCTGATCCAAATGAACCAGAACCTCTTGCTCTTCTCTTCTTATTAATGCGAGTATTAACTTCCATCGCATCTGAACTGATATACTGGTACAACCTGCTTGAAGTAGTTAGCTGTTAACAGGCACATAACACCAATGTGATGTCCTGGACATAGCACTTCTGTTATCTTCGGAGTTATCTTTGAACTGCTTCCTGAACTCATGGCACTTTACACTACTGATATGTATTAGCAATGGTCCATCGCACCATTGTAAACAAAAATTCATATTTTTCAGATGTGGCGCTTAGCACCATTGTTATTTCAATAACACATTTATCTTGTGCCAATGTCAATGAAGCAAGGAATGTGTGCAACCTTGGATATAATTGCCCGGATCTGTGGGTAACTACAAAATGTTCACTGCATCTTAAGGATTGGAATGACAAGAATACGAATATATGAAATATGTTGCACCAATTTAACTTTGTTGCATAGAATTGGAATCAAAAAAATAACCTTATGGAGTCAATTCGTATACATTAAACTTTCATATTATTGCTAAAAGATTTGATACTCATAATTACAGTGTGCATTATTTGCATAAATGTTGCCATCTGTAAATATATTACCTCAGAATCTTTCTTCTTCCACTGATCCCATTGTTCTTGAGATACAGCAGCTGCTGCTGCAGGCTTCTTTTTCTGTCCCTCTTTACCACCAGATTTTTTAGATTTGTTGCTTGCAGTTGGCTGAGTGCCCTGCAACACACAAGGAAAGCTAAAATGATAAAGTAATAAACCCAGTAACAAAATATCATACATAACACTCAGCAGAAATGTCATGTACTAATTGTCAGTATAACAAACACTTTTCAAATAAAATTTACATATTTTGAAAAACAAAAGAAATATTTTAACAACAAAAATTAAAATTAATAAAAGTAAAACCAGAGTTTTCATGCAATGGCTAAAATTACACTTTTCTTCCCGTTCTCAAAGCTATTCAATATTACAATTTCAGTTTCAGATCTCATACTGCGACTGAGACACTGTACTCCTTTTAAAAAAAATAAAAATGTTGCATACCCCTTCCTAAGTAATAAACTTCTTTTAGTTCATCAGAAAGATGCTTAGCTGCCAAAGCCTCGCAGTGAAGGACACAATGAGTGAAGTTACACTCAGATGAAACCTTTTTTATATGGCCTACCAGCTCATTGCACAGTGGGCCAGATGGCAGTCAAAATGGGACAAAAGTCCAAAACTGAAATGTTAAAAATTAGGAATTTGAAGCTTGGAGGTGAAAGTAGAAATGACAAAGCCTAGAAAATCATCAACAAATAGTTTCTTAGCCCTTTTTGGACAAACCTATAACCTAAGTGAACGGTCTGCTAGTTATGTTTATGTTGCACTGTCTCCATCTTTGGAAGTGAAGGAAAGGTTTTTATGTCTGGTTGACTTAAAAAGTACTACAGCTGAATCTATATTTACAGCAACTGATAGTGAACTAAGGAAACGAAAATTTTACGACATATTAGTAACATGTTCTTTTGAAGGTGCTGTAATTGTAGTGGTTCTGTCACTGGGGTCTTACCGCCTGCGGTGCCGTAGTAGTAAAAGCGGGCGTTAAACACTACAAACAACAACTGGGGTCTGCGCTCAGTAATTAGAGAAAAAGGGGCACAAGTTGCCACACGTTTACTGCAGAGCTCATGTTTGGTCATTGCTGCCACCAATTGTAGGAATAAACATTCTATAATAAAATGTGCGCTACATATTGTTAACGACAGCAAAAAACCTTTTCATACTTCTCCTAAATAAGAAAATGTATCCCATGAAATTCAATGTGCTTAAGAATAACCTGTTGACATCTGCTGGCAAGTACCTATTTCACAATTCATGGTACATTCCTTGACGGCATGTGAACACATACTCAAGGATGGTGCAGATTCAGTAAGTTTGATAGGAGGAATCTTACTAGAAATGTGATTTTGGATGATACATTAAATGCTACCTAAAACTTAAGTAAAGTTTTGCAAAAAAATCACTCAAAATTTCACAATTCCCTGTACTTCTTTCTGGAACTCTTAAGCATTTAACACACATTAACTGCCTATGCAATTGTAATGATATTATATGAAAAATGGAACACTAAATAAGGTTACAAAATTTCAAGTAGATGCAACCGAAGTGTACTATTCATGGAAGACAAGAAACCACAATGAAAAATGCAGAAATATGCAAAAAGTATGATGAAAGAAATTGAGCAGAAGTTCAAAGACAAAACTGTGAAAGTGACAGAAGGAAGTGCATATTTTGAAAGCTTTAAAACATTCAAGAATTTAGTGACAATGATTGTAAAGAACTGTGCTTGATGTTAGGAGTCAAAAATGTTATTGCAGACTTGCGCTCTTTTAACTATGTGCTCATAATATATCAGATTCATCTTCTGGCTACTCATCCCAAGATCGCGGGTTCAAATCTGGCCCAGACCGATGGTTTTTAAGTGTGCTTAAAAACAACAGCTCCATGTCAGTAGATTTACTGGCATGTAAAAGAGCTCCTGCAGGACGAAATTCCGGCACACCGGCGACGCTGATGTGATCCTAGCAATTGACAGCATTGTTAAACAACAAAATAATTTTTTTTCATCTTCTGGTGATGTTTCTTTTACCTTAAGGTTCAGTACGGGCTACGAAGGACTAAGGCCATTCACTGAATGTGGACTGCATTTCCATTTCCACATGTGGGCAATGTTTAAGAGGTGGAATCAGGACTAAAATCACCAAAGCAGCCCAGGTTCAATCCCAGGCAACCACACGTGGGATTTGTGGTGGACAAAGAAGCAATGGGTTCTCTGGTTTCCCCCACCATCTCATTCCACAGATGCTCCATCTTCATTCCATGTATCATCACCCCTACGGTGCCGTATGTAATAAACATGGGATTTAAACACTATAACAAAAACAAGAAAGACTGAAAAATTCAAATCCTGGCTATGGCATTGAATTTTTCAGTCCTGATTCCATCTCTTATAGTTTAACATGTTTTTTACCATTAAGGGAAATAAATTCATTTTAAAATTACCACAACAGACAGTAAGTTAAACCTCTCATACTTCTGTCTTTCAGTTGGTTCTCTTTTACTTTGACCAAGTTACAGCATCAGAAAATACTGAACAGTTAATTAGTATGATGCACTATCTTACTCTCCACTACGCAAAGTTCAAGGCATTCCCAACAATGCTGAACATTGAATGCCTTCTGATGATGCTGGACGAACTACTACCCATACAGGCTCACCCCCTCAGGGGCACACTTCTGAAGTTTTGGTGGCTCACTACCATGGACATCTTTTGAGTGTTGTTCACAATGAGACCAAACGAATGAACAATCAATACAATTTTCTTTTAATGTAAAATAACTTTGGAACAAATGAAGGCTGTAATTGTGTATCCTGAGAAAACTCACCAACAGTCATAAGCACATACAGCATTATAATGCATTCTTTTATTGCACTTCTTATAGTAACACATGTAATTAACTATAATTCACACGTAGGATATGGTAGTTAAAGATACAAGCCCAACTTCTGATGCACTATCAAAGCTAAAAAATATTCATGCATTAATGAACTAACATATATCCAAATATGCATATGAAGGGCAAAAAATCCATTACCAGAATTCTATGTTGTACTGCAATTCATTTTAATTATTTTAAAAGTCTAGACATTGCAACAAACAGTATTTGAAAGCTTCTCAATTAATATGTTAAATCCACATGCATAAATAAATAAAAAGTTGATTTGGTCCTGACTTGGTTGACATTAAGCTGATAAAAGATTGCATGCTTAATGTGTTTGCTAACTGTTGTGGTTTCATCTTTTAAAGTGTGAAGTAGAGGTACACATATTCAATTTGGGACTTTTTTGAACCCTGGATCTGCAATTCAAATATTAAAATAGTTACGAGTGAGCAAGGATATCTGTATGGCACAAGTAAAGGGGCTCAATATTTGGTTTAAGGCATTAAGTATGGTTATTTAAATCCAAATGAATGAAAGGTGAATCTTAGCACTTACATTTTGTTACAGCAACCACAATACTTATCACCATTTGCCCTTAAAAATTCCTTCCCACAATCCATTTATACACAAGCTCTCTTCTTGAACTTTTCACAGGTGCTATAACAACATTGTTTGACTGTACACCAATCTGTGGTATTCAAACAGCAACACTCTCTATTGCCGTTTTCTTTCACGGAAGCTGGCCGGGGTGGTGGGTACTGTAGGTAAATCCAGTGTGACAACAAAAACAAAGGGGATGGTAGAAAATCCCAGACATTACAGCCACTGTCAGGTAGCTTTCCAGGAAACATTCCTCAGCAGACAAATGGCAAGGCAATCTCAGGTTTTAGGGAGATACATTGACAGTTATGCGTGGTAACCTATTATGCACTACAACCACAAAATTAGGATTTATATGCGTTAAAAAGCCTAAATACGCTACATTATACAAAACAAAATCCAAAACATGGGTTATGCATGCACTTTGCCCCAAAAAGGCCAAAATATGCAAACATGCATGGAAATAATAGTGTTATTTGGAGTTCATAACTCATGAAACAAATAACTTCAAATCATATTTTAAATACCTAATAAGTTTTAGAGGTGTAAAGAAAGCACATGCATCTGCATGAAAATCTGGGCTTTAGTTATAGATATTGCTATTAAGATACAAGGGTTTTATTTAACACAGAATGCACAATACAACTTTTAAGGGTACCAGCAGTGTACAGAAATCTATAGTTAATCTACCATTTTATGCAGCTAAAAGATTGGTTAATTCTGAATTCAAAAAATTGTTGCAAAATATTACTATGAAAAATCAAAATATAAAAGATGGGAACTACCAAACATTCAAACAGTAATTCCTGAGTATCCTCGAAAAAAGGCAGTTGCAACCTTCAGGTTGATTACAGGACATGATTGTCTGGCAAAACATTTATACAGAATTGGGATATATTCTTCACCACTCTGGCCTCTATGTGATCTGCAAGAGGAAATGGACCAAGATCACCTTCAAATATGCCCGGCCACTTCTAGTGCCCCATCCATCAGTGAAAAATACACGAGACCAAGAGGATTAATGACTTCATTGTCAGAAATCCAGCATTAGCTAACAACAACATTTAAGCTTTTATGCTTGAAACAAAGAAGTAACACCCAACATGACAACCTTGATAAGCATTCCACCCAAGGCATCATGGAAGCATTTCCAACATTGCCACTCCCTAAGCTGCAAAGGTTGCTGACCTATTGAGGGCCCTATGCCACAAAGAATAGCCAAGGGATGTTTTTTTACAAGTGTCGTGTGGAAACAACAGGGCACAACCAAAACATCAGTGTAACTAAACTCCAATGATAGCCAAACTAGCAGATTACCCTCGATTGCTCATTTAGCAACCTTTTGCTACTTACTTTGACAACCAACATTCTTTCCTTCTCAAAATGCTATTAGTTTCTGCTATATAAGTGACGTCACTTGAAAGGAAGGTTGGATTTGCCCAGTGACTTCAACAAGGCAATATCATGTTCTTAAACCATTCTTTATTAACTCAGGGTAATTATGCACCTACCCAGGATTTGCCAACATACATAGGTATTTCTCATGAAACAGTTTTCCCAATGTATGCAACTGGAATCCAAAACAATATTTCTAACATATTACACAATTAGGCTAAATGAAAAAAAAATGCTTGATCATGGTGAGTTGCTGTATCATCAGCCAGATCTGGGACCTGGAGATATATCTGGTCCCCCACCCCTTGTAGAGGCCATATCCATGATGTGCTCATATCCTAGATATGCCCATTGTGGCATCTCATGAATGAAATAGATACCATATATATTCATACTTGTATGATAAGTTTCACTGTAGCTGAGCAGGATTAGGACTGTCCTCAGTTTTAACAATGCTAAAATGGTTTTTCTTAGACTAACACATCAAAGCTGATAGCCTAACAGAGGAATCAAATGAAAAAGATCACAAGCATCATATTTGTATTATCTCTGTGATATGTATGACGCAGAATATCACCATAAAATCTGAATGCACTAAGTTCTCTACCATTACTCCAAAAAGGATGTTATTACTGTCCATTAAAATAGACAAGAATAGTCAGATGCACAGTACAAGGAGTGCAGTGAGAGAGAGGGCGGAGCATTCAAGCAACAGCGGAGTAGTATGTAAACGCATGAAATAGCATAAGAACAGGGATGACATACTAGTACAAAACGGTTTTCTATGTACTAAAATTATTTAAAATCAAAGTGTAAGTAGGATCTTCCAGAGTATATCAATACTGCCGTTGAAACCAATTCATGTTTTTAATTTATACTGTATGTTTTAAGTGTCAGCCTTTCTTTTTCTTGTATATAAAAGTTGTTCACTGTAGGCAAACAACACACCCATTAAAATCTAAATCGACCTTCCTCAATCTTCTGGGTCTTTCTTTATGAGGTGTTGAGAAAGACACACATTCACCTAACAAAGTGTTCTAATTCCAGCTTAGATCCTACGGGCCGAGTTAAACGATACATTGGTGACTTTCGCTACATGTTTCTGTATGGACTTGAATTTAATAAGGATCCCCTCTGCAGCTTCCCCCATCATAAATTCACACACATTAACAATCACTTCTCATGTTTCACTGTGCAAGACTTATCCCTGTAATTTGCTCAGAACTGGTGGCATTGTTTAGTCTATTTTTATCTGTGCTGTGCGTCACACAGAGCAATGCTTGTGTTTGCACGGTACTGGAGAGACTGATGCCAGTTACCTGCCATATGACTACAGTAGCCAGCTCATGCCACTGCACATCACATTTACACTGCTCTAGTTTATTTGCATGGACAGTACTTTAAACCTTCTATCTTGCTTGGAACTATTATGCTATCTGTAAGTGCACAAAAAAGAAAAAAGTGTATTTCAATTACCAATACCTAGTAGCATATTACATAAATTGTTAATTTAAGGATACAACTGCTGTTTGTTGCAAGCACCTCTGCACACTTTGTTTTTTTTTTTTTTTTTTCGGGGGGGGGGGGGGCATTCTTTAGTATCCTGGCAAAATTCACCAGCCCAATATACTGTGTGCACTGATGTCACAGACAACATACTTTGACATCACAGACGCCAAAATGCGACTAATAAACACCCAGCTCTAAAACACAAAGCGTAGCTGAGCAACTGAGGACCTTAAACCGCAAACTGTAGCCAAGAGATGTTTTTTTTTTTTTTTTTTAATTAAAGGAGTGGAGCAGTATGGCCATGACAGAGCGTAACTAAAATATCAGTCTAAAATCCAATGACCTAGGGGACTTCACTTAGGTTAACACTCTCATCCAGTAAGCACAGTATTCTACACGTTTTCTGCTGTCTTCATGCAATACCTTTCTATAAAAAAAAAAGGCTTCTAAATAGGACGGGTGGGGATGTCAGATGACTTTGCCAAGGTAACTTCTATTCCATGGCACAAATACTCTATCTCTAAATCATCTTTTTGGCACTTCTCAAGTAACTCAAATAGGGCCAAGGTATTTAAGAATGCCCTATTTTAATGATTTGTTACATATGTTCAATATATCAGAGCTGCGAACATGTTTGAACATTGAAGTGTGCGTTGTTAGCTTATAGCTCCTTTTAAACATTGTGTCAGATGTGAATGAAATCAGCAAGTTTTATAAAACCCTTTGAGCGTATGTTATGTTAGCTTATAGGTATGTTTAAACAGTATGAACATCATATGCCAAGCAAATAAGCTTTTAGGAATTCATTATTGGTAAAACTTCGATATCACTAGATAAACGTACCGAATCTCTTTATAAAGCAAATTATTATTAATTGTTAATAAGATAATTGAAAATACCGAATCAACTACTGCTTTTATGGTAGTGTCTATAAAATTAATTAAAAGAGGTGCGCTCGTTTGCGCACTTACTTTTCCAATGTCTGACTTTTTGTTTTTCTTCTTCTGGTCGGATTTCTGGTTTGATGTTCCTGCACTAGGCTTCTTATTTTCTACTTTCTTCTTTGGGTTTTTCTTTGGGTTATCATCATCATCGTCGACACTCAGGACTGCAAACCGGGAAGCTACGGTTGTCGCCATTACTATAACCAATAAGTTACAATATAGCTGGACAGTCCTTATATGTTTAAAAATATCAATTTAAAAAGCCGGAATTTCTTCGGATTTGTAGCTCCAGATATTAATTTAAATATTCATGTGACGTACAAAACCAAATGTATGCCGTCTGTCAAATGTCAAATTTTACATTAGTTACCACGGCGCACCACGGCGTAACAACGATAACCTACCGCGCCAGTTTGTCGTCACTTGTTAAAACAGGAGAATTAGTAAAATATGGTTAGGGTTGCCAA
The DNA here is from genome assembly GCA_030765045.1 of Tenodera sinensis. Classification (NCBI taxonomy): domain Eukaryota; kingdom Metazoa; phylum Arthropoda; class Insecta; order Mantodea; family Mantidae; genus Tenodera; species Tenodera sinensis. Next base: position 157,182,722 of record CM060967.1, on the reverse strand, counting down.
CGTTATGTATAATTTTGGTACATCCAAGCAAACACAGTACAGACACAGTATGGCCTTTGGGGTTTGTATGAACATATGAAACCTTTTTGTCTTGTATTGGCGAATACATTTAAAAATTCTGTACAGAAAGCTCACATGGTGCTACCACATAAATTATATATTAACACGGATGGGGAAATCGCTTCGATCCATGAAAGCTAGAGTAGCGTGAGAGTAGCAAACACCTTTCAGTGTGCATTTGTTGTCGCTTAACCAGAGGACTAGTAGGACTACGCTAGTCTACTAAATATAATCAGATTAAAAACTTTATTAAATTGCATGTTTGAACTCTAAGAACTTCAAAACATGACAATATTAATTTGTATTCAGTCTACTCAGGACTTGTACGTCTGCTCAGCACTTGTGCCACCACAGAACACCTAGTAGATCAGATTTGTCCAGCCAGCATCTAAACTCGCTCTCTTGCCGATAGCAACAACCAATCAGCTCATCAATGGTGAAACGTATAAGCTGTGGGTGAAACCTTGTTTATCCGGACCGATCCGGACTAACTGCGACCAAAGGCAATCCGGAAAATCGAAAATCCGGGAAATCCAGGTTATGTGGGTAATAAGCAAAGCAAAATGCTTAAATCTTTAAATGAGCAGACTTGCGTGGCAAATGAGTGGCAAAAATCACAACCTTAATGCAAAGCTGTAATCGCGAGTTAAAATATGAAAAATGCTGTACTTTTCTTGTTTTGCACCGAATACATGGACACAAAGCTTTTTGAACGTTCTTCCATATAAACAATGTTAATTTCAGTAAAGTTCTTTATTGCAGATTTTTAACTCTTAAAGGCCATTGGAATTCACAACACACGTTTTGTGCTCTTAATGTGTTGTCTAGGACACTGTAACTCTTTCGACTGTTTGAAACACTACAATTTTGAAACCTATTCAATGTAATAATTATGCATATTAGAGGCAGACATGCAGAAAAAACCCTGAATAATGATCATGTGTTATGAATAGTGTTATAATACCACTATATTTGAGGAAACGTAAAGGAAAAACTTATTTCATTCTATAAGTGCACTTAAAACTTCTAACACTTGTGATTGGTAGTTATCAGAGTGAAACAAAACTAATTTAATGATAAACATTGAGACAGCTCTCAAATTGAATTAAAACCACGTTCTTCTTCCAAACAATGGCAGTCTTCATTCTCACTTCCCTCCTCCATTTGTTTTGCATCATCTTCGTGCTGAATTAACCTTGCATAATATTTTAGCACATTATAACTGTACCAATTTTCACCAGAACGTTGGTTTAAAAGCTTGTGCAAATCATTTTTTTCCCTCCCTAATTTGATGGGCTGTTCCAGAGGCAGAACTGGGGTCTCTCCTAGTTGTCCGACTGCTATTGCTCGTTTGAGCATGGAGACTAACTTTTTGAATTCGTCATTCAGTCTATACGACATTTCTATTTTCAGAGAAACGTAAAATTTATTCCCCTTAAGTTTCTTTTTTAACATTACCCTTTTCATTTCCTTTATACCATCTGGCTTTTCTAATTAATTGCAAAGCGTCTTAAAGTCATGCACATACCAATCCTTGCCCAGTGGCATGTTTCAACATGCTTCTCTGGAGTTAATACCTCAGACTTTTTTCTAAGATCCTTTTCCAAAACTCCAAGCATGCATTCCGCAGGTAAGAAAGAATGGCCTCTCACGGGCCATATGTATATTTCCTTCAGACAATTTGGAGACTTTTTCAAAAGCCACCAATAGAGTACGTGAACCACGTGGGCATTTCTATTTTAGCCAGCACAGCCATCAGTGAAAAGCCATATACCATCCTCAAATTGCTGTTTGCTTAGAAAATTTGTTAACGCAGAAGCAACTTCAATAGCTCCACGACCTGCTCACGACTGATTTTCAGTCCAGCAATAAACTGAGGGTGATATATTCTCTATATCAGTGATGCACAGAGCATAGAATGATAGTTGGCGAGATAATAGTCTTCACTTATAGCAAGCGTAGGCAAAGGTTCCACCTGCTGCAAATCGAAGCATAAGGACACAGTAGCTGAGTCTTTTCCTCTAATCATTTTATGGAATGACCTTGCTTTCAATTTATGTGCAGTGAGTTCAGCTTGTAACTCGTTCTTTCTATGGGAATTTTCCATGACTTGCAGTTCATATTTTGTCCTACTGCAATAACTACAAACATCTACAGCTGTTTCAACAAAACCCAAGTTAAATTTATTAGAAAAAAATCTGATGTGTTGCACTCACATGACTTTCTCTACTCTTGTACTAACCATTCTTACAAACTGTTATTCCTATATCTTCTTCGTGTTAGTTAAAATAAACATTTGTACAAATTATCTTATTGCTTATTTCCTTGTAGGTGCAAGGGGAATATTAGAATACAGTAGGCTTTGTGCGATAGTCAAATCTTTTAAAGCTTTGAGATTCCGTTCTCTTTGTACACGTAACATATAAAAAAATGAACAACGATGGCCCATTTCACGAAAGTTCCAAGTTTTCCGAAACTCACACACATAACAAGGTATATCTCCGAAATGGTTCACTCTACAAGAAAATTTATTGAGACATAAATTGTGTATTTTAGCAAGATCTACATTTTTTGTATATAATTTGGTCTATCTCTAACGGTTTACCAGTTATGCAAAAGTCGTCCAGAGTAAATACGACTACAGGGGCTATAGCCAGAAAATTCAGGATATACATTTCATTTGTCATAAAAATATCTCAAACATATGACATTTTAATCAAAATAGTTAGAGCCATTTTCAAGAAAATCAAAATTTTCGAAAAATTTTCCATGTAAAGGGTAGTTTAGGGTGGGGCTATTTACTTCAAAATCTTCGTGTCACATCCTTGAACGACATTAAACTTAAATACCAACTTTGGTTTTTAACCGACTTTTCGTTTTTGAGCTATGCTGTCCACAGACTGACAGACAGACAGACCGACAGACTGACACACAGACACACACACGGACCTTTTTCTAAAAATGCTTTTTTGGATTCAGGGGGCCTCAAAACATGTATTTCCGGTGAAATCTCGACTTCGAATTTTTGGGTGGAATACAATACTTCCCCTACTTACCAGTAGAGAAAGTAAAAATAGTGTGGAAGAACCACTTCTTTACTTTTAGTGATTCAGCCACACTAGCATTGTACATTTTTAATAACCTGTTCACGTTGAAGGAAAGTAGAGCCGCTTGCTTTTGTGTCTTGAATAATTACTCTCTCTAGATTTTAGCTTGGATAAAAAACTGATTACCGAATCCTTCTTTTGCGCATGTTATTTGGCCTTTCGGTCGCCTTCCCTTCTTTCAATTATTGCTTTACCTGCTATTAGAGAAGCTGCTTATGTTGTTTATTCTTGTTGTTCCAATACTAAAAAGAGCTCGAAAGAACTTAGAACAAAGCGGAATAGTTTCATTGTTTACTCTAACTAGATATTTAATAACGACTGCGCTAATCTTTTGTGATTTTCTTGATGTGAGGCTTTTGGGAGATGATACAGACATCACTGATGCCAGAAGTCTGTCTTGTGATTTGTTCCCGTAGTTATACATTAATTTTCTTGCTCTAATGAGATAATAGGCAGGAATGGTACAGCATTTAAATCTACCTCTATGTGTGCACATGGAGACTCGAACTCCAGCATGTTAGAATACCTGAAACACACCAACGAATGATGTGGTAAGAACTCTACTAACCACAACGTGGTTCTGAATACATTCCTGTATAACTATTTTCCCTAAATAATACCGATAATTATTCCTCTTATAAATTTTAAATAGTATTTACCTTTCTTCTTACTGCCTTTTCCTTTTTGTTATACTATTTTGCCTCCTTCTGGAATCTGCAGAACGCTCACCTACAACTAAATACGCTTTCTTCCATGTTTATAGATACAACTACAGGAAACTCACAATAATAGCAAGAATCTGTAGACAGTGAAATCTGGTCAAACAATGAGATAGAATGAGAAACATATGTTTTTGTGCTGCCGTGACAAAACAGGTGGAAATTCCTACGCGCGAGTCCGACAATGTACGTAAGAAAATGGACACTTCGCGCTTTGATCCGGTCAAGGCACTGGACATAACGCATTTTGCACCAAACACACATTTTCGTTCTGGATTTTAAGGGGTTTAAAACGTGCTTTGAAGCAAACAGGAACATAAGCCCGATGCATGGCATGCTAAAGTGTTGAAATTCGTTTCAAACTAATTTTCGATCGCGAGTGGACTTTTCGCGTTTTGAAACAAAACAATGCACAGCACCTAGTATGTATTGTTTACAAGACATTAAAAATATAAATTACATAATATCGCATCATTTCTTAACAAGGAATTACTGTGCAGTTTTCTGTTTCAAACATGTGTGGCGTTTGAATGAAATACGACCATTATCATGCTGGAGTGGTGTTTAGCTGACGCTCCAAGTACACCATAATGTTTGTTAGTAACTCCCAATTCAGTTACTACGTTCTTCAAGGTTTCTCCCTTATCGATTTGATTAATAGCATCTAACCTTTTATCCATAGAAACCACGAACTTTTTTTTTCATTTTGATGTCATTTTAAACTTGTACACTGTGTTACACACCCTCACATTTTGACATGACAATCGATTGAAACACACGCAGGTTGATAATGAAAGAAACTACCTCTGAAACATGCTCCGGGAAATGTAAATAGTGAGTGTTGTTTTAGTATTATTAATCGACCAATGATTCAAGTTTAATGTGATCACTCGTAATAAACTGAATGACATGTGCCGCTTGAAAACACCAGGGAAACTGAGGAGATTGAGGGAGAGGTAATCACGGGTAGGAATCAAGGTCAACGCTTTCCCCTGGCACTATTTATAGTTCATGAGATACACCGCGTCAGCACCGTGTGAACACACTACTAAATCTTTTTTAAACTAACAGGTAGCATTTTAAAGTATAGTACAGTAAGTATTACCATAATTTATTGCACAATTCATGCAGGAACGGTACATTGAATGCAACTAAAAAGCGAATATTTGATGTATTTATACTTACGTTCTTGCTATCATAAAATTTATTATCTGCGGAGTACATTACATTTCTAAAAAATCTACAGATCTGATCCGGATAAACGAGATTTCATTTGTAATATGTACATATGTGTTGCACCTGCTGTGATAAAAACAGCATATGGTTCGGCATGGTTTCTTGAACATTTTCTGTCACCCCGTTCTTGTTAGAAAGGATGCATTAACACGTTTATAGTTTTTTATTGTATAAGTATTGAAAGTGTGCCTGTGAAGAGTCACGCGGATTAAAACAATAGTGTGTGTTTTACGCTGTTTAGGAAATCTGGAAAGGGACTCGGTCCAATAAGCAAATCTTCTCTATATCCTGTCTTCTCTACAGTGTATTTTAACCCTCTTTGACGTGTGTCAATCTACTCATATTTCTGAACTAGGCTGTAGAGAGTCAGGAGCCTGCCACTCCATCAGCGGTTTGAAATATCACGGATTTTTATCTTGAAAACCTTTATCGCGGGAAAACTGCGTAAAAATAGCTATGCCCAGTGAATAAATCAGTGAAGCTGTAACACCAACAGCAGGGAGCTCAATAGCTTCTATATATTAAATGTAAGTTAATTATTCTGATTAAATGTAAAGGTTTTTCAAGCCAAATGCTGCTTTCGCACTTTCAGCATAAAAATCACTATTAAAACCGCCATCAAGTAGTATGATGAAGGTATATGGGACGCAGGCAGTGGGCTTGTCTGAAGCTTGTTGCGTTTCTGGTTTTCCTTTCTTGGCCATGGTGATATAGGACTCTATCATTCTGCCTACTGCCTACATCCCATATACAGGCAATCTATCCGACAGAATCAATAGAATTCTCGCCAAACACAATATCAAGACCATCAACAAACAGCCTTTGAAGACCAAACACCTGGTGAGACCGGTAAAGAACAAACTGGACCTTAATGTACCGGGAGTACACCGCATCCCCTGTGAATGCGGGACCCCGTACATAGGGCAAACCGTCAGGTCCATTACTACCAGAGTCAAGGAGCATGAACGGTCCATGCACTTAATGCAGTCTGAAAAGTCGGGGCTGGCGGAACACTGCTTTGAAAAAGACCATAGAGCTAACCTCAAGGAAACGACCATTGTGGCAAAATATAGCGGTTTCCGGGAACGGTCTTGAACTAAGTCGAGAACCCACCATACATATGGCAAACCACCGAATCAACCGGGCTAGAAAAATGAGGTACCTAGGAGTCACCTTAGATGAGGATATCCTCTTTAAAGAACAAGTGTAAGACTGTACCAATAAAGCATCCACTATAATGCATAAAATAGCAAGACTGGCACGAAACCATGGAACTGTATCATACAAAACCATTCAAATGTACAACATGCTGCTGACCCCAATTGCAGGCTTCGCAGCTAGCGGTTGGGCGTATAGACTTCTCCTCTCATCTGTCCAGAAACTCATGACCCGGACATAACGGAAAACACTTATCCATCTGTCCGGAGCCTACTCAACAACTCCCACAGATGCCTTGCTGGTGACATTTGGCATTATGCCACTAGATCTAGAAATAAGAAGAAGAGCAGCTGTTTATTGGCTGCGTAAACCAAATGGCTGGTGCACCAGTTGGGGATGAACAAGACATATTAGAGACCCTGAGAGTGGAATGGCAAGGTGAATGGGAAGCCAGTCACACAGGAAGGACATATGATATTCTGCCTAGCATAGAGGAACGCGTTAAAGACCTTAGATTCCTAAAGCCATCAAAGGGGCTTACTCATTACATGACTGCCCACGGCCTATACGGTAGCTACGTCTATCGCTTCGATATAAAAACACTGATGATTGTCCTTGCGGAGTAAAGGAAACACCTGCATGTTTGGGAATGTCCCTTCACTGCTAATACAAGAACCACGGCAGTATCATATCTTGAACGCAGACAGATTGGAGAAGTCCTGCCAACAGACGCATATGGACTTGCTAGACAGGCTTACAAACACGGTATCCCTAAGAGCCTCTACGGCCTCAGAAGACGCAGAGTGGACTGAAGACTTCATTTCCTGACTGTGACAAACAACACAAGTTGAAAACCCGTGAAAGAAACCCTAAACTGTCACAGCACTGTAAAATTGAATAATGTAAACCAGGTTAAGTTGTATAAAAATATGCAACAAAACAACGTATGAGAAATTAATAAGCACTGAATAAAAGAAACTGATTGACCTAGAAGACATGACTACCTGACAGTGACATCCTAATTATGACATCTCACTGATAGTGGACCTTTATTTATATAACCTATATATAGTAATTAGTTTAGCAACAAGAATCACTTATAAAAGAAAATGGGAAAAAGATAAATATTAAATATAGAATAAAAGAGAAAATTTAAACTGCAAAAGCAATGTAGAAGTGAATAATGTAATTTAGGTTGGTTACTCCTTGCATAAAAATATGTAACAAAATAATGCATGAAAAAGTAATAAAGAAGGAATATAAGTGCCTGAGGTATAAAAAGGGACTCGGGTAAAAAGAAACAGGAGTCGAGGTCTTGCTGATGAACAAGATCTCGGCCTTTTTTTGGTACTAACTTGCAGTAGACTTACCTGAATCACAACAGAAGTTGAAATTGATGACCCTTAACGTGAACACATTCGCTATATCTCTGAAAACTCGCAAAAGTTAATGTTGACTGATTGTATTTATCATGTGATACTGTGCTTCAGTTCTTGCAACGTGTGCGGATTTGATGCTTACGCTTTATTCTTTATCGTTCCCCATAAGTAAAAATCACCAAGACGTGTGGCACGAGCGATTGAAATTCCAAGACGTCAGTTTTCATGGCAGCAAAGCTTCTGAAACTTAAAAGTGCATACTTTACAACCACGAGAACCTGTATGTGGGGTTAATTATTCCACTTCAGCAGTCCATTCATAATGGCGTCGAGGACCCACCTTTAACGTTATTCACTGATGAAGCGTGGTTTTATCTTCAAGGTCAGTTTCTACTCAGAAAAATTGATATTGAGCTACCGAAAATCCCCATATTATACAAGAAGTTCCTCACCGCGCGTAGAATTACCAGTCCCATATTTACGACAGAACAATTGATTCACACGTTTATGTAAATTTCATTTTAAATATGTTTTTCCGCAACTAACAAGAAATGAAACATTGCGTGACTGGTTTCAACAGAATTCAGTTATAGTACACAATGCTGGTAAATCTATGCATGAATTGCGAAGTGTGTTAGGGGACTGACTTTTTCCATGCGAGTTTCAGTTTTGGGGATCGTTAAAGAATAAAGCGTATGCATGAAGGACGTTCATGTTACAAGAAGTGAAGGGCATTATCACGAAAGAAAGAGTCAATCAATCAACATGAACTTCCGTGAGTAAACCAGAATTGTTTTCGGAGTTAGAGGGAATGTGTTCACGTAGGTCATCAATTTCAACATCCGTTGTGGTGCAGGTAAGTGTACTACAAATTAGTACAGTAGTTGGTGTTCCGTACCCGTGACTTGCCGGTCCTTTACGCGTAACTGGCGGAGAGCCCGCAATTCTTCACCTGGCCCGGTGCCGCCACGGGGCGGTCCGATCGGGCAGGAAAACGCACGGTATATATAGTTATACCGCTTGCAAAAGTTAAAGGCATGTGAACGCTGGCCAATGCTAAACAGAGCGCTGTTGCCAAACGTAGTGCGTGTATCGGCAGAGGTTCGGTACATAACAGTGTGTGAGATGCATGCACGACATTCGGCAGCGCTGGTAGGAGGGGCCAGCGTAGGATTCGCTGGAGTCCGAGGTACGCCCCGCCTCCATATGCCTTTAAGTTTTGCGAAGATTATAGATATGGGTCGTGAGGCTAGACAAGTGCAATTCTCCTAGTTGCTCAGTGGCAATTCTTCATCTGAAAGGCTGATGGAGTGCACAATCATCTATGCGCAGAACTCACAACGTTTCCGTCCACGAAGGAGTGAAGTTCGCTAGCGTAGCTTTTGTGCATATTAGTAACGACATTATATATGTATAAAAATTAGCTTTATTACAAAGTAATTTGGCTATAACTATGGCTATGTGCCAACAATTACTTTCATGTAAACTGTAATGGTTTCAGCTGCACGCTGTTATGGTATAGGTCGTGACGCAAGACAAGAACAATTCCCCTACCTGCGCAGAGGCAACTGTTCCCTTGAGAGACTAATGTGGGAGAAGTTGCGCAATCATGTATGCGCAGAAGTCATAATGTTTCCGGCCACGAAAGGGTGAAGTTCGTTAGCATACATATATAAAAATTTGCATTATAACAAACTAAGTGATTTGGCTATAACTATGGCTATGTGCCAACAATTACTTCCATGGGAACTGAAATTGTTTCAACTTACGCTGTTATAGTAACGTTTAGTCATTGGCGGCAAGCTCGCCCGCCTTTCCCCCTCTCAGCCGCTGCAGCGAGGGCAGGGAAGAAAGCATCTTCCCCTATGCGCAAGATTTGTCTCGCCTCACGATCTATAGCGCATCCCACCCTTAGAAGACAGTACACGTTAAATGGAGTGCAATTTTGCAACATGTAGTAGTTGCGAATCTTTCTCCGCGCGCTCCGCTCGCGACCCCGAGGTGGCCTGAGTTTGTACTTAGTCCTTCAATTGCTGCTTGATGGGCACTTTTAACTTTGGTATCCCTGCTCGCCTTTGTCACTGTATGACCTAAATTTACAAATGATTCGTCTGTATAAACAATTGATTTCCCCCTGGTCCCTAAACCTTTTTATATCTTTTAGATTTTTATGTCGCCATCTGATGGTATCGTCTCTTTCTATTAATATGCACTTGTTACAACTTTCTTTCATATTCGAACCCCAAATCATGTAAGAACCGACTAAGAGTGGCCCTTGAGAAATTTGGTAGGGTCTCATCACTGTTGACCCGTGACAAAATTACATTCAGCGTGGGTGGAATATTTGCAAACTGTAAAGAATGAACAATTCGCCGCACTATTCCATCATATTGCGTTAACCTAGCGGTTTTTTTATTTTTCCGCCCCTTTTGCTTTCTTTTTCGATGGCGTTCTTAGAGGTCCTTTCATTACTTCCTTTTTAATCCTACACACTACTGCTTCTGAACACCCAATAGCCTTAGCTGTTTCTTTTACTGCCTTACACGCATTTTACTTGAAAAATAATCTAACACATTCATAATCATTTGGCGTTCCTTACTTCTTAACTTACCAACATATCGTCTCTTCCTAGCTTCTCCCTCCATAACTACAAATACTTACGAAAACATTAAACAAATAACGCAATAACAACTCATAGATTGCACACAGTTACACACACGACTTCTTTCGAACTAATGTTAGTGCTGCTCCTTATACTATCTTCTATGTCAGGCCTGGCGCGAGAATACGCTGAATAGATGAATCCCTTTTGTTTTCCTTACTGGATAAAATAAAGAGGTTACGGCCTTTTGTTTTATTTTAAAAACTTTCTCCAACCTTCTTCAACATTTTTTCTCGCTGGTTCCCTGATGTAAACTCAATACCAAAAGGTTTCACAATGTGTAACTTTTGCAGTGCACAGATATAGAATTTTCCGAAAACATTTAATTTAAAAAATTATAACACTTAACTGAGTAAACATAGAGAATTCAAAGTAGGCAGGTAGTAGCACTATAATTTACTCTACCTAAAAACAAAATATAGATACATTCTCGCAGTTAGTTTGTTAGTGCGTGATGAGTATAAAAACAGCACATATCGGACATCTTTAAAAAACGTTTTCTGAAGAAATATGGACCTATAGAAATGTATAATGACTCTAAAAGGGATATAACCTGATAGAGAAAACAATTGTGATGTGTTCAAACCTGAAATTTATAACTGAATATTTATACCATGCTATTAGGAACCTGGCAACAGCGTGAAGGTAGAAAAGGACGGGGCTAATGGCAACTTGTATGCGCTAGATAGAGACAGATATATCCCATTTAACTTCATACTTTCATCTAAGAGTGGGACAAGGTATATAATGTTTATTTATTCGCGGCAAGCTCGCCCACCTTTCCCGCCTCTCAGCCGCTGCAGAGAGGAAGGGAAGGAAAGCAGCTTCCCTTATGCGGAAGGTGTGTTTACGTCTCACCTTAGACCTATAGACCCGCTCACTTTACAACTACCATTATTATTGCTGTGCATGTATTGTTTGTTAACTTATTGCATCTGCTTCCGCCACGGAGTTCTTCCTACAACATTGGAACACGAAATCAGCATGAAACAATCACATGGTTACACTACAGTTGGATTATTATTAAGAATGCCCCACCTCCTATTTCAATCGTTAAATGAAGTTTATTGCCATCTCCCGTCAAATCAGCAAGTTTTCCCAAGGTGATTTGGCAACAGTGATATTGAACGATGGATGGGCTTATTTCTTAGGTGTGTACCAGGAATGTTTGCACTTACTGCCACTAGTTGCGCTCGATCATACTTCAGGTGTTAGAACTGCCATTCATGCATATTATCTAATCGTGTTGGTTAATGTATTGACGCCGTATCCGGTGACCCTTGATATCTGCGTGGGTTGTCAGAGATAGTGGGCAGAGAACGAAAATACAAAGATGCTCCTTTGCCTGTCTGGGTTCTACTTATTGATTACAGGTTCATTTTCATTTGATGGGATATGTAGGATATCGGTATGTAACAAGGAGAGTATATGCCACTAATCAATGCCAAACTTAGAGCAGATTAAAGTATAAAAAGACGAGACCAGGTGTGGATGTAATAATATGTAATATTAGAGTTTGCTTCTAGTTTTTAAGTACAATTGGAAAAGTGCGAAATCATTCAAACAAAGAAACAATCTCAATTCCATATATGCAATAGTGTACACAGAAATAGAAGGTCTCAAACATACCTTATGATTAGTTTTTGGTTTCCTTACTACGTTATTTTCTCCCCCGCTTTGCTGAAAACGAATACTGTGTTGACTTGCGTTTGTGGTCCTAACGAATTCAGAAAATACAATTCTAAGCTCATATTGCATCCGAGCGCCCTTAACTTTTCGACCATCGTTTTCACAATGTGTTCATATTGGTCATCTTTAACATTGCCCAAAAAGTTTTGTTTAAAAAATGAGCCCCAGGCTTGAATCTCCCTATGTCTGTCATGATATTTCTAAAGTGAACGTCCTTCATCAGTTTGCGAATCTGTGGGTCGTAAAAAATTCCTTCTTTCGCTTTTGATTCACACAACATTAGAAATTTCTGAATAAGACAACAACCACTTTTGTCCAAACTTTGACAAAGTGCTTCATCATTCCTAATTTGATATATACCTTCTGCAAATCAAAGGGTGGGTGATTTATTACATTTTTTGTCCCTGGTACTAAAATAGGCCAGATATAAACTCTTGATAAATGCGGTAATGTTTCTTTCCTGTTGCTTTATCACACAACAACCACAGACATAACAGAAATTGTTAGAGTTGTTCACACAGCCTCTCCTAGATATACCACTCGAGCTTGCCATTTTTTTCCACATATAACATTCATAACACAACAAAAAGAGACCAGCCGAAAAGAAGTTTAAAACTGGACTGCGGATTCCAAGATAGATTCCTATTTATGTATTACGCGATAAATGTTTATGAGATAAGTCCAGCATTAGCTGTAAACAGAGATAGACGTTCGTACAGTATGACGGCATAAATGTAATATGTTTGAATGGTTTAATGAACCGCGCTGTAAGTTGAATATGCAATGATGTAACACTGGCGTACCGAACTTTCAATTTTGTGTTGAATCAGAACTGTTCAAAATCTGTACGTGATACGCATAAACTATTATTATTTTCGAATACAGAGCATCCCAATTGACCATTATGATGTACAACATTCCGTGCCGCAAAATCTTCGCAGGCCGGTGTAGTCGGCGCTTGCGGTTCCGATTGAGATGTATACCGTGCGTGAATTGTAAAGTATTATGTGAAGTAGAGAATAACTTGGATAATCGTATTTTTCCTTGGGCCATAAACCATGCCTTTCTATATACCATGTCTTATCAGTAACTGCACGACTTTGAGCTCTAAAGCATAAAGAATCAGTTGCTCGCAATAGACAAGTTATTGGAAGATTAATTCAAGTGGTGTGTTACCTAGGGAAACAAGAAATTTACTCTGCTAATAACAGCAAACACTTTAAAGTGGTTGAATTGCTTAGGCAAGAAGAACAGTTTATAAGACAGAATTTGGCATCCACCTCTGTATTCAAAGGAACTTGAAATGATATTCAAAATAAGTTTGTAGAATGTACCAATAACTCAGCAATAAATGAATAAGCTAAGAAAGTAATCTCAGTATATGAATTTATATCTGTTCAGGCAGATGAAACTTTGAATGTCTCTTGTCTGTCCCAGATGAACAAAATATTTCGCCATTGTGCTGGAAATACCGTTGAGGGGAGCTTTTTCATTTTTTATGGTGTTTTAACAGATACAAGTGCTCTTGAGCATTCAGCTGTTACGACGGAACTACTGTGATGTCGGGTTCTGCAGTAAGAATGCAAGGTATCATTGAAGAAGAGAGACCCAATGCAATGTTCATTTACTGTTACAAATTAAATGTTGTCCTGCTGTATACATAACAAACTATAAAGAAAAGGCGTCTCTTTGTTTATGATTTTACGGTCTTCAGTAGTTCTTTTAGCAAATCATGATAGTCCTGAGAGATGCAGATTTGAACTGTCCCAAGCATCCACAATAAGTTGGACCTTCTGCTCCAGAACAACGGCTGTAATAGCTGATTATTTCAAAGACTTGAAAGAAGCTCTCGTGCACATTGATGATGAAAACAGTACGCTAAATTTGTAAATGGTGCTACAAGATTGATTAAGAGATTGGAGGATTCTAAATACCTCTTTTTGCTCTGCTTGTGTAATAAGATGCTTTGTTTCACTGATAATTTATTTAAGGTGCAGCAAACAATGGGCACATCTAATGTAAGATATGTAACCTTGAGATAAAACGAACTATGCGCACTCTGAAAATGTGCGAAATGAAGACGCGGTGAATGATTAGGTTAAAATCAGTAAAACGTTGGTTAATTGTGTGGCTTCACAAACATTTTCAGTGCCCAAATTTAACATGCTCACATATGAAATTATTGATGAAATAGTGGTTCAGATGGAAATGTGATTTGGAGGTTTTCAAAACATTTATTTCGTTGGGTTATTAGGTGAAAAGTAATTCTGGAATAAAGGTATTCCCACAACAATCGTGAAGCAACTGCTGCATATGTGTCATATATTCAAGTGAAGAAATAAATATTGCATTTTTAAATGTGAACGCCGATGAAACAAAATATCATCCATAAAAATGTTTTTTTAAATTTTTTTTTATAATAGAAATGATGCAGTTTAGGAACAACACATCTGCTAAGTTTACCCCTTACATTTCCAGTGACAAGTTCCAGTGTGAGAAGTATGGACACATTAAAACGTATTAAAATATTCTTAAGGAACTCCATGAAAAACAGTAGACCAAGAAGTATACGAGGCTGTTCCAGAAGTACCCAACCTGACGCATAGATAACGGTTGTTATTTCAAACAACACTGAAAAGTGTGCCAACCACATCACGCTTACATTTGAAATTTGACGATACTACATAGTTAAGTGTTTGGCGGCCATCAGTAGTGAAAGCTCTCAGCGAATTTGTAAACATGGATAAGACTGGCCATTATTAAGTTCTACAATACCTTCATTTGATAGGTCTTAGTTCAAATAATATTAAAGCGGAGGTAGATTCTACTCATAAGGAGTCTGCTAATTTGTTTACAACTATAAAGTATTAGGTAGCACAGTTTAAGCGAGGACGTTCGAGTTGCCAAGACAAACGTTGCTGTGGTCGACCAAATGAGTTGACCGCGCCAGAAATTGCATAGAAACACCACAAAATGATATTGAATGATCATCGACTGAACGTACGCGAATAACAGAAATTGCAAGCACATCAAAAAACGCTTTACATTGCATACTGACAGAAATTTTGGATATGAGAAAGCTGTGCGCAAAACAGTTGCCATTTTAGCTCAGAAAGCAACAAAGAGAGCGTCGTAAGGATGTTTGGCGATGTTTCGTCGCAATAAAGCTGAGTTTATCCATCGATTTGTAACCATAGATGAAACATGGTATCATTACTTCACATTTATGAGGCGAATGCACGGTCGAAACAGTGGATTGAAATGGGAGAATTGGCTCCAAAAAGGCGACGACAGTTTCATCTGAAGGCAACACTCTGATGCAAATGGTTTGGGATGCACATGACATGAGTTTCATTGATTATATCCCAAAAAGAAAGAGGAATCAATGGCGAGTGTTTTGCGAACTTGTTGCAGCGTTTGATTAATAAAATCAAGCAAAAATAGCCGCATTAAGCGAAAAATAAGGTTTTGTTTCATCAGGACAATGCACTAGTCCACACATTCGTTGTCCCCACGATCAAAATCAATGAGTTAAAGTTTGAACTGCTTCCTCGAGCCAGATTTAGCTCCTTCTGCTTATTTTCTGTTTACAATCTTGAAGGAATGGTTTGGTGATAAAAGATTTGCCTGGAATGAAGAGGTTGCAGTTTTAAAAAGCCTGATGGTTCTCACCATAAAAAGGATATCGAAGCTACTGAGCATCGCTGGGAAATGTGTATCGAGCTGAATGGAGATTATGTAGAAAATTAATTATGTTTTTTTTTTTCAAAATAGTTGTGCTTTCTTTGTAAGGTCGAGTGCTTCTGTGACAGCCCTAGTTAGTGCACTTGCAATAGACAAACCGCTACTGAATGACCTTCTAGGAATCAAAGCTTCAAGAATCGTGTCATTGATGTATTTGTTACAGAAAAAATGCCATATGGAGTAATGTGCAAGAAATTCTAAGGCAAGACTCTGACTCCCCACTCAGTTATGTCTAGCTTTGACACTGGGTAAATCTTGTAAAAGATCGTCATATAGAATGTCACAAAGTCCTGAGATACAGGCCCATCGTTGGGGGCATTCTTAAGATGCAGTAAAAATGTGGAATTCGTCGCATATAGTCATCTGTATATTGCGATTATGTAAGTAGTCTTAAAGGAGTCGACACAGATCTCTATGACATTTATTTTGTTTGAATAGATATAGTATTTTGGGTCATCACGAGGTTTTAAATGTCCCGGATATATCCATAGAAATAAGAACACCTAGCATTTCTTGTTGGAAAGTTTCTTTCGTCCAGTTTACACGAAAAGGAGCATCTGCAATTGACTCCTATGAACTAAATCTGAATTGTTTAGCACTAGGTAAGTTGTGAAATAAGTGATATATAATTTTATAAACAATAACTTTTTCGAGGACTTTTAAAAGAAGAGATATTAAGCTGATTGGTGTAAAGCAATTATTTATGTGCTACCTGTTTAAGAAAAATGCTTTGGGTATAATTTTAATCGCAGATATTTTCCAAGAATGGTGGAAAGCTGTTTAAGCTCTTATTGAAACGTGTTACTAATAGAGCTGTGCTTATGACATAAACATGCTTTACTATGTTGGCAGAGATAATGTCTAAACCTGGGCATTTTTCAACGTGTCTTAAAATTTTGACTCAGTTTCTTTTTCCTGTACTTCAAAGTAATTTTCAGAATAAGAATAGATTTTTTGACATCTTGCTGTCTTACATAGACTTTAGTATCCGCTGAAAAGAAAGCTTGTGCAGTTTAATTATAAAGCAGTTGAGTAAAACCACGTTCATCTTATTATTATTTACATTAATTTATTACAATCATGTGGTTTACTACAAAATGTAAATATAACATTCTAAGATTCCGATTTTTTTTAATGGGATGCAATTCCTCCAACAATTCTACTTAGCCTTATATACGAGGGTGAATCAAAAAGGAAGTTGCACTTGCTCGCCACCAGAGCACCTATGTGTCGTAACGGTGGCCAATGTGTAGCAAGCTACAGTAACTGCTCACACATCCGATAGGTAGGGTGGTGTGGTATCCTGTCATGTTGTGTGAGTAGAGAAGGCCTGCCTCAATGGCGTGCCAACTGGATATTCACTCCAAATTGGAGGTGCGTGCAACAATCAGATTTCTGTGGGCTAAACAGCTCAGTTACGTGGTCATTCATTGTGAAATTACTGCTCTATATTGTGGGCATGCAATTTTTCACCCCAACACCTCACAGGGCCCACCAAACGTCGGAACTCCTACAGCAATTCAATTAAAGTTGGTTGCCCGATCCCATTAATGTTTACAGTCTTTTGGGGACTATGTGGAAAAGTGAGCTTACATTGTATATTGCTACAGCTGTTGCCTATGTGTATGTGGTTTAATAAATGGCCATAACTTGAAAGTGCTGGTTACCTTTTGATTCGCCCTCGTATTTGTTTTATATACAAATTCTTCGCTTTGTTACATTCTATTGTATAAACATAACTAAGAGCTCTACATTTAGTTCTTTTAAACTTTCTCTGACACGTAAGACAGCACCATCTTAATATGCTTGATCCAGTGGACCACCAGTAGTCCTTGAATTTCTTTTCGGTTAATTTAGGAAGATGCCAATCATAAATTATTTCTATTGTCTCCGTAAGTTCTTTATCGGTTTTGTTGAGAGGTTCTAATGCATGTATACATACTATAAGATTTGGAGAGTCAACATGTCTGCATAAAAGAGTTCTTGTAAAATAGTGCCACTTAACTACTTGTTTTCCATCGGCGTATAAGATAATATTATTAACGTTTGCATCAATTCTTACGCTAAATTTAACCTTCATTCACTTCGAACATTTAATATAGAAGAAGTAGAATATAACTTAAGTATTATAGTTACAATACTCTGCACTTACATATATACAACAGCTAACATTAATATTATGGCGCGTGTATCCTTTGTTAAAGATAACCTGGATAAGATGTACTCCTGGGGCTTCCCTTATGAAAGACGATTGTCGTGTAACTCATGTTTCATTGACCCCGAGTTAATTTTGAACGTCATTTCAACAGTTTAATTCATCGCCTTAAATGACCTTACCGGCTAAAGGTCATTAAACTTAAAACCTAAGAAAAGAGTTATCCACGAGACATTTTTGGTTTTGGGTTTGGTTCTCATCTATTATTAAACAATGTAAAAATGTTGAAGGCAAAATGGGTTTATTCCATCACGATAATTCAGTTATGTAGCAGCGCTTTGAGTTTTCTGTGACAATGAAAATAATGGATAAACGCTTGTCTTTGAACTGGCACATTGTTGAGCGACACATTGGAAATTGTACATGAACAATGTCGAGCGGCACATTTGAAATAGAATTGCTTGCTGCGAGAACAGTACGTACATGAATAACTACCTGTGACATTGAAAATAATAGATAAAGGCTTGCTTTTGAACTTGCACATTGTCAAGTGGCACATTGGGAATTGAACTTGCACATTTCGAGCGGAACATTGGAAATAGAATTACAAGATATATACTCTGTTCATCTAGAGATTAGAGGAGACGTAAATAAAGCCACGTGCGTTTTGGCCACGTGCGTTTTGACCACAGTGCGCTCTCTTGACGCTTTCGCCGTCTAAATAGTCCCTTGAAGAAATACTGTTACTGAGGTCTGAAATGTCACTTAATGTTTGCTAAAGCATGAACTAAGTGTACTAAGCATAGTTAAAGTGTAAGAATACGCAGTTAAGTGAATCTGTAACCAGCCTAATTCATTCTGCGCGCGCATTATTCAGTATGAAAGTAACATGGCGGAACAAGTGAGTGTTGTAAAATATAAGCGCGGCAAACCGTTGCGAAGTGGTGAAAAGACAACAATATTGAACGTATTTAACAAGTTCTGCGAGAAATATCCCGAGCTTGCTATCGAAGACGTGATGAAATTAACATCTGAGTTTACCGGTGTGTTAGTTGCAAGTATTTACAGTACACCCAAAGAAAAATCGTCAGTTGGTGAAGATCCCGGCCAGAACGTACCAGATAAATGGTGGATGTAGTTTGAGACGAACTTGTGAGTGTGAGATCTGCAATCCGTCGAAAAGTTTACCAGTTCCTTGTTAACAATGAACCTCCACCTTAAAGTGCTGTTGGCAGTTAACTCTGATCCCGATCTTCCAGATTTAAAACGAACTTCCCTCCACAAGCTGCTTCTGGAGATTGGTTTCTAGATTGTGAGCAGGAAATGAAAAAGTGTTATTGTGGACAGAGATGACGTAAGTAGCAGTTAATTTCCATGTGCTATATGTTATTTGGATCAAGTAAATATATCCTTTAGCAGTGTAAAATGCACATTATACCTACGCATAGCGGTAGGTAACCGTGTTGCGTCATTGTGAAAGCACGTGGCCGCGGAGTGATACAAACCGGTGCTTTGTTTATATCTCCTCTAATCTCTTGATGAACAGAGTATACATCTTGAAGCATGGTCTCAAACTGGTGTGAAACACTGGGAACTGAACAAAAACAAAACTACTACACACAACACTAGACAACGTCAACAAAAAGCCAAAATAAAAACAAAATTCGCACTAACGCCGTTAAGATCCCTCAAACAACAAATAAAAACCCTCAGACTAGGCTGAAGATGGCTCTCCCTAAACAGCCCGGGCTTGTTGTAAACATCCCCAAATAACATTTCTCATATTCATTCAGTTTCGTGCAAGTAGCGCCGCTGATCTATGCAGCACAGCAATACACCGCTCTTGCCTGACGTCACACGAACGTACAAGCTGGCTCTTCGTTCAAATACGTCACACGTCCCGAAGTTGTCTTCCCCTGATGTACATTGTCAATTCACTGATCATATCAAAGTTTCATTTATTTTCTTAGATTAAAAATAAATATTAAATAATTTAGTTAATCTAGTTTCTTGCAATAAAGTAAGAAAAAATTCCAAAAGTGGAAGTATAATGCAAACAGACCGCAAAATGAAGTAAAATTGGAAATTGACCTAAGAGTTCAAGAAGAGAGAATATGACGAAAAAATCTGATGTGTTGCACTCACATGACTTTCTCTTCTCTTGTACGAGCCATTCTTATTCCAATTGTACTGTTATTCCAATTTCTTCGTGTTAGTTGAGATAAACATTTGCAGGAATTATCTTGTTGCTTATTTCCTTGCAGCTGCAAGGGAAATACGGGAATACAGTAGGCTTTGAGCGATAGTCAAATCTTTTAATGATTTGAGATTTGACGAGAGTTTAAGTAAATTCCAGAACTCACAAATTCCACGGAATATCTCCGAAATGGTTCACTCTACACACACACACACACACACACACACACACACACACACACACACACACACACACACACACACACACACACACACACACACACACAAATAAGACATAAATTGTGTGTTTTAGCAAGATCTACATTTTTTGTACAGTACGATTTAGTCTATCTCTTACTGTTTAGCAGTTATGAAAAAGTCATACAAATTACATAGGACTGCATAGGCTATGGCCAGAAAATTCAGGATATGCATTTCATTTGTCATAAAAATATCTTAAACATGGCATTTTAATCAAAATTGTTAAGGCCATTTTCGAGAAATCAAACTTTTCGAAAAATTTTCCATATAAAGGGTAATTTAGGGTGGAGGAATTTTCTTGAAAATAGCTGTGTCGCATCCCTAAAACATATTAAACTTAAATACTATCTTTGGTTTTTAACCGACTTTTCGTTTTTGAAATATGCTGTTCACAGACTGACATGCACGCGCGCGCGGATCTTTTTAAAAAATTGCTGTTTTTTATTCAGGGGACCTCTAACCATATTTCCAAATCTCAACATCGAATTTTTGGGTGGAATAAAATGCTTACTCTATTTACTATACATACGTATTAGAGAAAGGAAAAATGTCCAACAAAATTAATATTTTTAGATCCAGAGTTTCGTGTTCAGGATTTTAAGACTTATGAGCAATGCAATACTGTACAAGGGAAAAAATCTGATGTGTTGCACTCACATGACTTTCTCCACTCTTGTACTAACCATTCTTACAAACTCTTATTCTTATACCTTCTTTCTTGATAGTTGAGATACACATCTGTACAAATTATCTTATTGCTTATTTCCTTGTAGGTGCAAGGGGAATGTTAGAATACAATAGGCTTTGTGCGATAGTCAAATGTTTGAGATTTTGTTGTCTTTGCACACTTAACATATAAAACAAATGAACAACGATGATCCATTTCACGAAAGTTCCAAGTTTTCCGAAACTCACACACATAACAAGGAATATCTCCGAAATGGTTCACTATACAAGAAAATTTATTGAGAGATAAATTGTGTATTTTAGCAAGATCTACATTTTTTTATAGTATAATTTGGACTATCTCTAACGGTTTACCAGTTATGCAAAAGTCGTCCAGAGTAAATACGACTACAGGGGCTATAGCCAGAAAATTCAAGATATACATTTCATTTGTCATAAAAATATCTCAAACATATGACATTTTAATCAAAATCGTTAGAGCTATTTTCAAGAAAATCAAAATTTTCATTTAAAGGGTAGTTTAGGGTGGGGCTATTTTCTTCAAAATCTTCGTGTCGCATCCTTGAAAGACATTAAACTTAAATACCAACTTTGGTTTTTTACCGACTTTTCGTTTTTGAGTTGTGCTGTCCACAGACTGACAGACTGATACACACACACACGGACCTTTTTCTAAAAATGCTTTTTTTGGATTCAGGGGGCCTCAAAACATGTATTTCCGGTGAAATCTCCACATCGAATTTTTGGGTGGAATACAATACTTCCCCTACTTACCAGTAGAGAAAGTAAAAAGATGACATGTCATCAAAATCCGGGCTCTGGTTATAATGCTTTCTGCTGTACGTTTTCTGGAGTAGTTGAGCACCTCTATCGGTGAAACTTGGCGCTGTGTAGGAACCTGCTTTATCGCCATTTTTGACGCTGATGCACCATGTTGTATCTAGTAAGCCATGCGATGGCTGGTCTAATGTTAAATGTTGCATTATGGGTAAAGAATATGTCCATCATTAGTTGTGGACGGATTGTGTAGTTTATACCTGTGTGTAAGTTTGTTTATTATTTTATTTAGAAAATTTTGCAATATAAAATACGTGTTGTGGTTGCACTTATTAGGATAAACTTGGTCTGACCATAATAAACGAGTGTTAAAGAAATTCTACTGCATTAAAAGTGTATTCTACAATTAAAAAAAAAAATTATTTCGTAGAAAGTCTGGTCAATAGCAATTACATTTCTCAAACTGTAACTTAAGTGATGTGCAGTCAAGATTAAAATACAGCATGTAGGATACCGTAATATGATATTAATAGTGACTGCTGATATTAATTTATTCTGTTTTAAGACTTGTATTTTTATTCTAGGGTCTATAAGCTCCAAGTTTTCAGCGAGTGTCAGTTTAAGATTGGTAAATAAAGACGGGTGACCGGTATGTGTTGTATCAATTGACGCTAAGTGGCTGGACCAGTTATGAATGAATTTCATGAAGTGATACATGAAGGTAATTTATTTTATACTAGCTTTACCTTTAGCAAGAAGCCCATCCCCTTCCTGCTGTGTAATATATGGAAGCTTTCCTGTATATTGTAGAATTCCTATATATTTCATTTAAACATACGCATACCTATTGTATTTTCAATTATTTTGAGCAATTCTGGCAATGGAAAATAATGGGCCAGAAGCATTTCACCTCAATTAACACAAGTATCTGAGGAAGTAGGATCTCCCATCCCATCTCCCTACAGTATAATGTAACTGCCCCTACTATCTTGTGCTGGGATTATAAAGTAATGAAAGGGGTACCCATGTGGGGAGACAAGTGGAGGTGGGGAAAGAAGCAACAATGCAAGAATGTGATGAATATGTCATTAGCTGTTGCCACTTAGAGCATTCATTGATTTATTATTAATGATTTGTTATATTCAGTTGCTTACTTTTAAGGGACTAGTACAGAAAGAAAATTTGCCTGTGAAAGGAATACATGTTAATTTATTATTTTAAATGGAAGAATTCACAGCAAAATGCATTTATAATGGAGAAGTTTGTAGTTACTCTGCCCCCACGTTCACATAGTATCCATATATTTATTGTTTGTTTATTTTTAAAGAGTGGGGACAAAGGATAATTTGCATGTAAGGGAATACATAAGTTATTTGTATTTTAAAAGGAAGAAATTCACAGCATAGTGCATCAATTATGTAATGACATTTGTTTGACTTCTCACATTCATTCACATAGTATCCATCTTCTTCGATCAAAGCAGTATTGGGTGTTATGCCTGTTCTGCAATTACGAAAACAGGCCTTTCCATAGGTTGAAAGGTCTTTCTAGATCTTTTACCTTGAGGTTTAAAGAGTTATCTTTGGTAAACGGGAATTTGACATTCTCTGGATATGTTGTAGCCATTTAATGTGATAATTAAGAGTTCCTATGGATACGTAGTATTCTTTGTTTTATTTCATTGAAAGGAAAATTTGTGCATGATACCAGTACATGTTATTAATAGACAAAGCGAACAAGTGTATTTCAAATGATGTGCTACAGCTGTGTCTTGTCATTTAGCTGTGCTACATCTGTGTCTGTCATTTAGCTGTCCAGGAACAGAGTATGAGGTGAAGTACACTCACAGTAAATACAATAGTTGCAGTCAGGTCATAATGGAGACCTTTCCATTCATGGACAAGCACAAGAAATTATATATGTCATAGAGTTTTGCAAACAAGAAGACCAAAACAGTTGCTGATGATAATTGGGAAAAACATAATTATAGAAACTAGAAATTGAGAGGTTGATGATTACTTGAGGATGATAGCGACAGTGACAGTGAGGCATCTTTCATTTACAGACCATTTTATGCAATGTTTGACATTATGCCTTTGTCACTTATGTAAATCACTTTTTTAGAAATTATTCCAGGTGTATAGATTGATCACATTCAGAAAATTACAATTTTATCACAATGCACTTCCTATAGTTTGCAGAAGTTATTTAATAGGAAAAGTGCAGTGACTAATTTAGTTTTTTTTCTTTTTCCTGTCCTGGAAATTGAAGGAGATAGAGAATGTTTTTGCCTCAATGGTATTGCTTCAAAAAACATAAATAATTACATTAGTACATAATTATGTAATACATTTGCCACTATTATTTCTCTACTACATATAGCAAGTAGAAGTAATCCACCCTAAAATTCCAATATTGAGACTTCATGACATGTTTTGAGACTCCATGAATCCAAAGAAACATTTTTAGCAAGTTCTCTCCCTCTGTGTCTCTCTCTCTCTGTGTTTGTGTGAGACTCAGTCAGTGAGTGAACAGTGTAACTGAAAAATCGCTTAAATATCAATCTTTGTTCTCAAGTGTCCTTGTGAATGATAGCTCCAAGGTTAGATCAAATAATGCTGTTTGCACAAATACTCTACATTGGCAATGCATGGTGAGGTGGGGGCACTTATGTGGTAAGAGATAGTCTTCCTTCAAGCAGTGGTGGGGTACTCACATGGTATGATTAGAAGTAGTGCAAGGATGGTGGTCAGGCACACATTGGGGACTAGAGTCCATGATTGTTGTCATTACAGCAAGTTTTTACATGCGGAATAGGAAAGAGTATTTCTTAAGAGCTGGGCTATTATACCTGTTTACTGCACAGTTGTTAGACATGGGAAATAATTGAATATTACTAATTTATTTCTTGTGTTTACAAGTTATACGAATACACCATGAAGGTTAGTAGGCAGATCTAAGTAAAGTAACTAGTTGGAAAGGGTAGTATGAAGCTGAAAAATTTGATGCCATGATCAGAATTCAAACCATGGATCTACCGGTTACTTTCCAGCTGCTCTAACCATTAAACTATCGTGTGGCAGCTTAGAGGTTAGAGCAGCCAGATGGTAACTGGTAGATCATGGTTCAAATGGCAGTCATGGCATTGAATTTTTCAGTTTCACTCTACCCTTTCCAATCCTATCCTACACATAGCTATTGTGTGGAAGAATATTAATTAGTTGATATTTTCTAGTTATAACCATTATTGAGAAAAGCACTAAACATGCACTTGCTTCAGGCGTTACTGAGCTCCTGGGACAACAAATAATAAAGAAGGGAAACTCTTCACCACTGAAGCAAGGAAAATTGAAGCTATTAATAGTGAAGCAACAGAATCTAAAGTAAGAACAAATGGCCAAATTTCCACAGACCAACCTCATCAAAAATTAATAAAATAGCATTGAAACGGTATAAAAGTTACTCTTGGGTGTTCCCCATAGTCGAAAAGCTCCCCAATATTGCATCAGAGAAAGATATTTATTGTCGACTTTGGTTAGCTATAGTAGAAGATTGTTTATGTTACAGCTGGTAATGTTTTTTAGGTTCGGGGATCTAATCGAGAAAGGTGAGGGACAAGAAAAGGTTAGAGGAGGAGAGAAGACACGGAGTGTACAGAAACTGCATTTCATTGTCTTTTTTTGTGAGCATTATCTCTTAATTTTCAGATTTTTGCGGAACTTCGGGAATTTTTTTTATCAGTTTGAGCCATATTTGGAAGCTAGAATTTTGGGTACGTATTTATATGTGCCTAACGGATATTTTAGGATAAAAAATTTTTTTGACGGGGTTGGTCTGCGGAAGTTTGTCTGGATAAATTAGAAACTAAAAATCTTAGTAATTACTGCAAGTTCTTTAAATGCTGGCTGGTTTCAAGTTGCATCCAACACACTTTCAAAGTTATTTAAACCACTGTATTCATCCATGTAATTTATATTAGCCTCAATTTCGTATTTGTTCAACCTGTGTAACAAACAATAAATTTACGTTTGTCTGCTATTGTGGCTCATTGATTAATAGTACGACCATGTACAGTATGGCCTTTAGAAAGTTTTCTAATTTGCCAATAAAAATTATGCATTTTACATGAAACTCGATACAATTTTACCATGGTGAATGAGAAGCCATTTTACATTTTAACGCTTACAACACCATTGGGCTCCAGTCTACCTTTTTTGTGTTTGTTCCATGTCTTCCATTCTGAACCAGAATTGATTTTAAAGCTGTCATAAGCTGACTATATGAGAACCTTTAGCGATTATTCATTATTATCAGACTTAGTAAGTTGATATTGTAGCATTTTTTTAATAATTTGTTTGCGTAACACAGCAGATACTGCACCTTTCCTCAGTATTTGTCAGGATGGCTTAACTTCTGATTTCTGTCCACAATCTCCGTCCAAGTGTAGCTTTCAGAAAAGCTCTTTGGTAAGCTACCTTTGGAATTGAAAATACCATGCCGATGTTTTGCAAGGTTCTGCAGACTGCTACATTCTTAGAATTTATACTTATGACAGTTTATTAAGGATATATGTTGTTAGCTAATGCTGGATTTCTGACAATGAAGTCATTAATCCTCTTCCTCCCCAATATTTGTCACTGATGGATGGGGCACTAGAAGTGGCCGGGCATATTTGAAGGTGGTCTCGGTCCATTTCCTCTTGCAGATCACATAGAGGACAGAGTGGTGAAGAATATATCCCAATTCGTTCAAATGTTTTGTCAGAAAATCATTCAAAAAGTAATTCCTGAGTATCTTCAAAAAACGGCAGTTGCAACCTTCAGGCTGATTACGGGACGTGGTTGTCTGGCAAAACATTTCAACAGAATTGGGATATATTCTTCACCACTCTGTCCTCTATGTGATCTGCAAGAGAAAGTGGACCAAGACCACCTTCAAATATGCCCAGTCACTTCTAGCATCCCATCCATCAGTGAAAAATATTGGAGAGCAAGGGGATTAATGACTTCATTGTCAGAAATTCAGCATTAGCTAACAACATATATCAAAGTTGCTGGCTGATATATCATTCCAACGTTTGCCTTCATTGGTATCTTATTCTGTTTCGGATGGTATAAAAAGTCTATGTGGAATCTTGCAATCCTGTACACTATTGTCCTAGAAGGAAAACTGATGTAAACAAAAGTACCTGGCAAACGTTGTGCATCAGCTGCCTGTCAGATCACAGAAATTAATACAGGGTGGGGCAGGAACAATAGGCTGGTTTTAAAATGAAAAATATTTATGTTGGTAATATTTATATGTATTCCTCTTACTGTACCTTAAAGCACACTCCTTGGAGATTGGAGAACACGTTACTTTTTGAATGCAGTATCTTTTGGATCTCTGCCATAGTTTTCAATGCGCTTTTGTATACATTGCTCGAAGTCACTCATAACTTTTCATATGCACAGAACGAGGTCACCCAGGCGATGATTGGTTTCTAATGCTACCTTCTGTAAGCTATTGTTGCATCCAATGATGAGTAGCGTCCTTTGATGGTGCATCACATTAAGTTCCCTTCACAATGCTCTTTGAGTTTGTGTGATTGATTCTAATGTACCAATTTACGACAAAGGTATGCTCCCCCACAGTCTAACACACCATAACTTACAGAACAAACAAAGGAACTTATTTCCTAGGTTCCTTATACATTCCTGCCATACAGTTGCAACAAAAGACCTGCCAGATTCCAAAGGCCCATTAATTCAAACCTGTTTATTGCTTCTGGCCCACTCTGTATAATATAATATTATTTAAGAGTTTTTATTAAAAAACATTGTTAGAATATTAAATTTTAGTTCACACAGCATTTATAAACATGTAACTAATAAAAGCTTAGTGAATTAGAAATATACATATGTCCATTTTCTATTACTAAAATACTGGGAGAGCAAAACACCTCTGAATGGGCTGCACAATGTTTAGCCTGTTGGCATCCTCGGCATTCATCGCCCTCTGCTGTTGTCCTAGAAAGGTCTGTATGAAACCATACAACATTTTTAAAACTACTTTTAAAGGCTTTACAGACCAACTTTATGAAAGGATATGCTGAAACTGGTCACTGTTGTCCATACATACAGTTCTGGCACCTCCTTAGAAACTATCCATCACTCACAGTAGTTCACGTTAAGAAATGCTGGCAATTTCCTGACAAGTATTTTGTTTTAATTCTTGCAGGATGTGTGGGTTTGTATTGTATACTTTAAGTTACCCCAAAGATAGAAATTGCTTATTGGAGCTCTGAGAAACCTTTCTTCGCTAATGGCACACCATAAACAAAATTTTTTGTCATGAAGGGTTACTTCATGAACAATATCAGGTTCTAAGTTATAGGGCCAATTTTTTTTCCAGTCAACAGTTGATGCCTGTATATACGTGAATACAGTTTTGCCCTTTTTTTTAGAGAATTGACTGGGGACGTCATTTTGCCTTTGTCAATAAGACTGCAACAGCTCATACAGCCAACCTTTTGATGATAACAACTGAGAGCATGTTTCAGGACAGAATTATTAGTGGAGATTTGTGGTCCCCTCGGTTCCCCAACCTAAACTGCGATTTCTATCTCTGGGGTAAGTTAAAACAAAGTGTACAAGACAAATGTGCACACTTCAGAAGAGTTAAAACAAAATATCTGTCAGGAAATTGCTAGCATTTATTAATGTGAAGTATGGTGAGCGATGGATAGCTTCCTAAAGAGGTGCCAAAATGTAAGTATGGATGATGGTGACCAGTTTCAGCATCCTCTGTCATAAAGTTGGTCAGTGAAGTCTTTTAAAAGTAATTTTAAAAAACATGGTATGGTTTTATCTGTGCCTTTCTGTGAAAGTGGCAGACAGCAAGTGCCGAGGATGCTAACAGGCAAAACAGTGCAGCTCATTCTGAAGTATTCTCTCCTGGACAACAGACCAGTCTCGTTTCAATTAGTGATGTAAGCTTGTTTACAAATTATTAGTGTGGTTAATGGTGGTTAAGGTTAATAATTATGATTAATCAAAGTGCATATGTGAACCTTCTGAGAGGGAACATTTTGAAAAGTGATGAAAAAACTATTGTATTGAATGTGTTCATAAAGCTTTGTGAGAATATACGAATTTGACCAAGACATTTAATGTCTGTGTTTCAGTAGAAACCAAAGCACTAAACAGTGATTATTTTAAAGTAAAGGAATGTGAAAAAACTGTGCTTGGCATGAAATGTGATGACTTGTAATAAAAGCTGTGCCTCATGAAGTGCATCAGTTTTACTTGGTCAAGAAACTGCCAACTATTGGAAAAGTGCTAGCGGTTTAATAGTGATACAGCCATGTCTGACTTCAAAAAGGAAAAGGTGTTAGTATCCTGCTGAAGGAAATTGATTTTGAGTGTGTAAAAAGGAACAGGAAGGAGTTGATCTGCATATGCACCAAATTGTTTGAAAGTGTGTTATGGTCATAGGATACAGCACAACAAATGTGGAATAATTGTCTTTTGTTAAATGAATTAGAAGTGTTAATGAAAAGAGGATAATGTGGTTGTTCAGAAATAAATATTGTTGATATGCATTTATGCCCGACAGGTGGTTCAGATCAGGAGAATGTGACTTCAGATAGTGCATATGCTCCACCCAGGATGCAGTAATACAATTTGCAGACTAGTATTTTGTGTGCTTTTTTGTTTACATTGTTTCCTTCTAAGGAAGACAATATTATAGTTGGTGATTGTCTTGTGGTTGGTTGGTGGTTGGTTCTCTTCATCTTTCATAGCATCGTGGAATGTAATTTAAGATAGATTCAAAGAATGCAGCATAATCCATGTGCATCAATTAAGCATCATGGTTAATGATGATGATATAAGGTAGCTAGTGCATGAACTGACATATTCTTAGTACTGTTGACACAGTGGTTTTGGAAAATGAAGTGTATTGTTGGCTCTGAATATACAAACAGGTTCTCTTGAGTTTGGGAGAAAACGTCTTCAGAAGCCTGCAGATTCTTGTGTAAGCGCCAATGCTCCATCTTGAAGTCTGATACTCATACCTCAGCTGCAGCTAAAGCGCTACCAAATCAGGAAATCACAACTCAAACCTGTGATATAAATGGCATCACAATTTCAGAAAAGATTCTCTTAGCTAGATTAATTCCAAAGCCTTCAACATCAACACTTAAGTGTGCATCAACATCTGCCAAGTCTGCTTCTGGAAAGAACACTTCAGCAATTACCACCAAAAGTGTTCCCCAACAAATAAGACTGACAAGGCCATAACATATAATGCAGCACTATACTCCATCCAGCCTTAGATCCACACCTTGTATCCCTCCGCGATAACCTGATGTTTGTATTAGCTGCAACTAAGACGAACAAACGCCATGTGGACTCACGCCTCGTGTTTATGTTGCAACAGAATCATATTTACTCAGGAGTTTTAGGAATAGCACTGCTATTGCGTTACATTCAAGTAGGCTTTACCAGGATTATCATACACCTTGAAAACTCACAGATAATCACCGATATTTAAGGTACTATGTTTTATGGAGTGCTTTGGTTTCAGCGTATCGCAGGTGAATTGTTAACGGCTTGTGTTTACATCAAGTGCAGATCTAAGGGTGGAGTGATTATAATGAAGTTCAAGACCAGCTGTGATAGAACTGAACTTCCTAAAAGTAAGCAATAAGTCTGTTACTAGTACACCAAAGGGGCAAACGGTCTACGAGCATCTTCTTTGAGATGCTCTTCTGAGATGGACTCAGAGCTGTGATGTACATGTTCGTCGATCTCCATTTCCTATCTTTTCAAGGCTGTTGAATCAGAATCTTTTATTAGAAAACAGTCCTCTGTGGAGGAGTTAGAACAGGAAGATTCTGCCCACACTTTCAGAACACCAGTGAAAAAGAGGCAGCATAAATGTGCAGTAAAAGTTGTCAGACCAACACCAAAGAAAAAGGGTAAATTTATTTGATCACCGCTGTCTTCAATGTAGTGGAGAGCTTATCCCATAGCAGTTAACCATCACTATCATACAATAGAATTAGAATATATCAATCAAAACTTGAAGTTTTGCTGAATAAGAATGAGGCTATGGTTGCATGTTTGCAAGGGGCTAAACTCTGGCCACAAAACTGCTTTCAAATCAGAAGTACATCCCATTAAGGTATGATCTTATGCTGAAAAAGGGTATTCCTGTGCACAGGGGCACTATCATCCTCATCAGAGATGATATATTTGTGGACTCTGTATTCTTATAGTCTAACATCCGGTCAGTTGCCGTAAGGATGAATTGCCATTGATCCAATTGAATGTTTGCAATATTTATCTGCCTCTGTCACTGATTTAGAAGATCTAGTTTCCCTGTTGCCAAAACCTTTTCTGTTGGTGGGAGATTTTAATGATCATTGCCTAGTTTGGAGTTCTATTTGAGCATGCTTGAAAGACAAACTAAGACTGATTTTATGGCAATCATAACCTAGCTCTCCTGAACACCAGAGAACCTACATTTCTTTCTGATTCGTTCAATAGCTTTTCACACCTTGATTTAGCAGCTTGTCCACTACAGTCAGCAGTTTCCTTAACATTGATGTCTCTCTGATTTACACTTTCCATGTGTTATTAGCAAGGCAGCGACATTGGAGTCATTTGCATTTGCGAATAGGTGCCCAGTGCGTGACTGTATACAATTAGAGGATTACCTATAGGGGTGAATTACAGTATATTGACATATGTGAATACTATTCTACGAATTTGCATATACAACAAACACGGCCCAAACCCTTTTATGTGACCCTGATATTAACCTCAATTGATATACATTACCTCAAATTTTGGATTTCTTCCCACTGCAATGCAAGCATTAGAAAAGTCTGGAGAAGAACTGATAAAACAAATGACCATGATAAAAGGAGTTATTGACAAGCTGAATGCTCCACAAGATAGCATGGGAAAAGGAATAATCTTTCACAGAAAAATTATGGATATCATAAACTGCATAACATTGCTGACATAATTGCAAACAAAAACAATGCTTTAAAATACCCTGAAGTAAACAGAAAGTTTCTAGCAGATTTTACATATGCATCTGTGGTTTCAGCAGATGTGGAATGCAGCTTTTCTGCCTATAGGTCAGTATTATTGGCAAGGAGACAATCAGTTTTGTTCAAAAAACCTGAAAATGTGTGTTGTAATTCATTGCTACAAAGAGAAATAGAAGTCTTTCCATATGCATAGTGTGAATTAATGTTTGCATGAATTATTTAATAAAGTTGTTTCAGCTATATAAGTTAGCAGAAATGCTATAAACAGTATTGTAGAAACAAAGTAAATATTCACAAGAAGTGCGTAATTCTTCCTGTAGTCATTTGGACACTACTGTGCTGTGTTAGTGCCAGTCCTTATTGCTACACCTTGACCTATCCTATTCTATATGCTTTACTCACATTGCAACTCTGATGTCACAGCGCAAGTTATTACGAGATATATGTTCTGTATCTTTGCCTGAGTGACATTTGGATCATGCCAACTGAAACCTTTGCTTCTAGTTGGCTGGTTTAATTACAACAAGCATGACTGTGAATGTTTCAGCCCATCTCACAGAGATAATTCTTTTTACTGATGATGAGTGGCTGGCTGCCCACTCCCATCGACTTCCGTTCCCTTGGTGGATGGATAAATGTTGGAATACCATTCTTACTTGAAGGTGTGCTCTTTGGGTTTTCCAGCGTCACCCTATATTGAATTACCTGATCCAGTAGAAGAAAATGCATGCCAAGTCTAGGCAATTAATTAAGGATGACAATAAGTTATTGTGAAACAAGTGTGCGTTCTCTGGTCACCTTAAGAACTGGAATAGATTTGAACATTACACGATTTCCATTCATCACTTACTTGATGACTTATAAAAGACAATATTCCCCTTAATGGAAAGCATGTGCATTATTTAACACCTTAACCCCTTAGAACAACAGCTCTTCACGGGTCAAGGCTTGCTGCCTGACCGCTGTGTCCCCCAACTCTGCCCACTACAGGCATCATGACTGCTGTGCAGAATTGGAGGGTAGGACGTGGTCAGTGCCCCAAGCCCTCCCCGCCGATTTTACAGCCTTGGTGACCTGGGGTTGCTACTTTTTATTGAGTAGGCTTTGCATTAATTTTTTTAAGAAAATATTCTAATATTTTATTTATAAGTATATTAATATGTGTTATTTTTCTTGGTTCTAACTTGAATTCATTAATTTTTTATTTAATTAGGCCCCTCAGGGACCTAAAGAGGCTGATTGTACCCCCCTGCTAGACCTCACAGCTGGGGAAAAATCCCCATGCCAGTACCAGGGATCAAATCTGGGTCCTCCGCACCAGAGTCAGGTGTGCTACTGCTGCACGATGCAGGCGGTCAATAACTTAAGAAGGAGGCTTATAATACTGTAATATTTGTGCAACTTTTCAGCTAATAAGTGTATGAAAAGCAAATGCATTATAGACACTTAAATTAGCCTTTCCTTTCAACTTCCATCTCCCCGCCACCTTCAGTTGAAAATGGCAGCAGTTAACGAATGTTGTATTTCCAACTTGAGTATGGGGTTAAAAGTTTGTGGAGTGAAGAAGCATCACAAAGGGAAATTTAAAAAGTGGCAAAATGCGGATTATTTTAAATGTGTGTAATAAATTAATGGAAATCCATCCAGGAGTGTTAGTAAATGATGCAGTGGAACTAACCTCTGGATACACAGGCGTCAGTGAATATTCTATTGCAAATGCGCATAAGATGCTTAGAGAAACAGGAACTGTAACAACACAAGGGAAAAGAGAAGAATCTGACAAAAACCAGGAACTGATGACTGTTAAGAGTGCAGTATTAGCTAAGGGACAGAAATTTTTTTCGACTGTCAATTTTCAGCAGTAAATACAATTTTAACTATGGTAAATGTGACTCATATTTGCCCCACTGTAAGAAATTCACTTTTTGTAAGCTTGTAACGGATATGGGTTTCAGTATTTATAGAAAAACAGGCTTAATGTGATAATGGACAGAGACAATATTGTGCTATGGAGACAAAAAAATTTAAGGAATATGAAATGGTATAGGAAGGAGAGGGACATGGATTAATGTTAGTACTATTTCATTTGTTATTTATAAACAAGTAGAGTTCCCATTTTTTATGCTAATTTAACTCTTAATACATACTTAGGTGCAAAATTTTCATGATTAAATGGCGTGGGTATGACATAAATGTATTTGTTTGTTGATTTTCCCAAGTTTAGTGGCGTGAGTAGTAACCACATGATAAATTGTGGAGAAGGCAGGTGCCCGTCATGACAACCTGCCCAGTAGAGGAAAACAAATTGAGTTTATTACATGTAGTTTGCTTCGTAAGGTGACCAGAGTATAGCTTCATTTAACCGGCATACTTTCCCTGGTTGTATGGGACAAGTTAAGGCATATGGCTGGAAAATTGACCTATATGATCCTCCCATTGAAGACTCAAGATTTCATGTTTGATCTACTGTCCGTTCCAAACCACAGTGCCTCTTACTCTAAACAAACTCTTTGTAAGTGTAAGTAAAACATGAGTTATGTCAGTGTTACTAATTCTGACTCAACACAAGGCAAACTCTTGTATCATCTGCGTGAAAACAGTTTGTAATCTCCGTCCCTAAACAGCTGCTTCTTGCTTTCACACATGCTTGCTGCACATAATTTACAACTGAACATTGTTTCATCTACAAAAGAGCATCCTGTGTAAAAATCATAGTTCAAAATGCAACCTGAAGAAACAATATGTTATAAGCTTGCCGAAATGCAAACTTTACTTATGTTAATTGCAGTCCTCATGCCAAGGTTCAGCACCCAAATCTGAATCCACCAAAGATGATTCAGCTGCCATATTGGGATCAGTCTGTTTGTTCTCTGCATAGTTTAGTTTCACTTTTCAGTGAAATGGCTGTAAACTCTGCTGTTATATTCGTAATGTATACTATTGCAAGTGACAGGTATTTTTTCTAATAGTGAGTTGAACATATTAAGTACTGGAAATTAATTGTTCTTCCACACTAGTCATATGTAGGATAAGATTGGAAAGGGATAGAATGAGACTGAAAAATTTAATGCCATAGCTGGGATTTTTTCAGTACCATTCCATTCCTTTCCAACATTAAGTATTATTTGTTTTTTTGCCACTTGTTAATGATTTCCCAGTTTTGTGTTATGAACAGTTAGTATTCACCATAAATGCACCTTCCTCTGCCATTGGAATTTAAACACTGACTAAATTACAAGATTTGACCTGAGCTTAAACTCTGCTTAAACTCTGCACCAAATAAGAAGGTGATTGACAGTTGATCACCACGTGGTGGAAAGGACTAAATGAACAGGAGTGAATAGATGTCATTGTGATTGTCAGCAATGAAAAGAGGAACCAATTAGAGCTAAGGCATTTCCATAGCAACACTAAACCAGTGTTGTTAGCAGTTGTTGATATTTAACATGTGATTAGCCTGTGTCTGACCTGCAATCTAGCAGTAACGTAAACTGTGCGTCATATCTTCTGCTCTTCCTGCAATATATACTGTCTGTTCACCACCTCATGGTCTAAAGGGAATGAGGGGCAGGGGAGTGACATTCCATGCACTGTAATCTTAGTTTCGTAAATATCTGCGTAATCGTTCTTCTGGTCATGTTGCCAACTTACCTCCAATATTATTCGTGCTATGTTTACTCACTGTTCGTTTCTCTTAATTTCAGTTGTAAAACCTTTGTGTCTGAAGCAGTGGTAAAAGTAATGTAAAAGCAGATAATCCTCCAGCTAGGAGCACTGTGAAATCTGCTATGATATTGTGGTTGTAGAACACAGGGGTTCAAAGTGATAGTTCTATGTGTAAAACAGATCTTTATAGGATGCCTGAATCAAACAAACCTAAAGAGGCTCTTAAAGGTATTACTGTCTTTCTTCTATTACTTTCATTACCTGCAGGAACAATTACTAGACTATTAACTTAGTGAAATTTTAATATGTACTTCATTCTTTGAACCTGTAGAAGGGAACGAAAGGTTGTTAGACTAAATTCTTCCTCAATTGTTATAACATTATTGGTTATTTTGGTTTTATTGGGCCACACTGTCATTTACTTGTCCGTGTACATGTGTGATCCCAATCCCATAGAACTAGTTTGGGCCAAGGTGAAATGAATACTTAAAGAAATGCAACAGCTGACTTATTCTTACAGGAATTGCACGATATAACGCTCAAGGATATATTACAAGACCGAAACTGGCAGTGCTTTTTAGAAATACAGAAAAGGCAGAAAATGATCAGTGGGAAAAAGACGGAATAATTGAAAACATTGTTTACACTTTATGAACTGAACATAACATTTAAATTGTGCTATTTTGAGCAATTTCTTTGCTTTAATCTGGCATGAATACTCATTCCTAGTTTGGCAACATTATCGTAAACATTATTAGAAGCAGAACTGCTGCTCGCTATATCATTGTTTATCGGGAATTGTTTACTGATGTAGTGGCTGGGACCTTCAGCTGGTGAGCAAACTGTGTAATGCCTCCTCCCAGCTCCAGCTTCCAATGTTTGCAATCAGAGATAGCCTGTGTGCTGAGAAGTTCATATGCATCATTCTATTTATGCAATTATTATTTGCCTTGTATTTATGTGTGCCTGAATTTGTGTATGTGCATATGTTGTATTTACAGTTGTCTCACTCTTTTAGTGAATATTTAATCCAAAAATATTGACAAAGATAGCGTAGCCAAACGAAAAACTTGACGTAATTGGGAAGCGAATAAGATTGTGTATGGTACATATCCTAACTAAGGAACTATGCAGTCATGGTATTGCTGGAGAACATTGTCGCAAAATTTTTGGTTTCCTCTTTTCTAGTGTAATCCGATTTAATTAATTTAGGCCGAAGTAAAGGGTTACGTTGTGCGAAACAACAATAAAGCTACATCAATAAAAAGCTGAAAACTGAAAAAGAAGTTACTTGTACAAAAGGCATAATAAATGCAACATGGGAAAATGTTATTTTAGAAGCAAGGATAGAACAGTGTCATTTCCATGGGTAATTCCAGCAACAACAGCAATGATGTAAAGGAATTGGATATCAATGGGATTTTCTCATTACAGTATTTCACATATTTTAAGTAAATCTTTACAGTGATATATACTTGCATGTTCTGTCATTTGCATACAGATTCACTATTTTACTATTGTCTTCGAATACGAATATAAATAGTGTCTGCTCTCCATTCCAAACGCAATCCAACTGTCTTCTTACACAAATGCTAACTGCTTTTCCAAAGCACTTTGTTACTATTTGTGATAGCAACTTTTACAGCTTGGCTTATCGAAATTACCACATCTAAACATATGGTTTTGGGTAGCTTGGAGGTGGTTGATGTGAAATCCATGTTAGCGAGCAAAGACTGCATTAACATTTTACGAAAATGTACTTTAACATTCTGAATGATGCCTTGGTCCAATGGTTGAGTAACACTTGCGGTGTTTGGAGGGAACCAAGCAAGTCGGACATTAAAAGGTTCATGTGTGGGTGATATGTTGCATTATATGTAAAAAAAAAAAAAGCAGCACATCCAGTGAATGCATAGAGATATTAAAACATTTACGCCCAATACAGAACTACAACAACAACAACAAATAATAGTAGAAAACCTTAACAAGAAACCAGTGATATTTCTAAAAGCGGACAAAGGAAATTCCCTAGTTATTATGGAAATTGAGGAGTACAACCATAGAGTCAACCTTCTTCTGGAAAGTAATGACTATGAAGAAATTCCGAAAAATCCTTTAAACTTATATACCATGTCAATCAATAAAGCTTTATCAGTTACAGAAATATTAACATCAGAAAAATATATCCTAAAACCCTCTAACCCCATATTGTCAAGGTTATATTGCCTACCAAAAGTACACAAACAGGACAATAGCATGAGACCCATCATTAACGGAATCAATTCACCTACCTGCCATATTGCTAAATGGCTAGTAAAGAAACTAAATACTTACAAAAAATTCGAAAGCCTAGGAATTGAGAACTCCTTGGAACTCATAAAAAACCTGCAAAATTACACTATCCCTAAAGGCCACATTGTGGTGTCTTTCGACGTTAAAGCTCTGTTTACCAGCATCCCGGTGGAAAAAATACCCTTACTTATTAAAAACTGGTTGACTCCGACTACGGTTGACCCCATTGAAATAAATGACATCATTAATCTTACAGAAATTTGCATAAAAAATAATTACTTCTCATTTAACAACAAATTTTACAGACAAGCAAAAGGACTAGCAATGGGGAGCCCACTATCACCGTTTTTAGCAAATATGTACATGAGCTTTTTTGAATCTCATTTAGTTAAAGCCTTTCCACATATATTCAAATTTTGGAGAAGATACGTGGATGACATTTTCGCTATAATCCCCCAGAAACTAAAAGACGACTCTAAAATTACTGAATCTACAGGACAGCCATATAAAATTTACAATTAAAATAGAAGACAACAACACATTACCTTTCCTGGACCTCAAAATTACTAGAAATATAGATGGTATAAAATTTGGTATACATAGAAAACCCACACATGTAGACAATTACATCAAGAAAAACAATTGCAACCCAATTTCACACCAACTGGCAGCATTTTGAAGCTTGATACATCGTTTATATAATGTCCCGTTAAGTAAAGAGGAATTTCTGAAAGAACAACACATAGAAGAAATTGCAATATTAAATGGATTCAACCCAGCCACCGTTAGAAACATGTCAAAAAATGCAGAAAAGCTCAAGATAATTTCGCAAACCACTACATTAACACCACTCACAAACAACTGGAAATTTAGGAAATTCACGTACCATCCCTGGGCCTTCAAGAAATTTGAAAAAATCTTCAAGAAACTAAACATAAAACTAGCACTGCAAAACCAATACAGTTTAAAAAACCTGCTTAATAAGCCACTAAACAATACCATCCCATACAATAAAAAATCGAGGATTTACCAGATCAACTGTAATAGTTGTGACAAAAAGCTACATAGGGAAAACAAAGAGAAATTTGGATATAAGACTTGAGGAGCACCAAAGAAACAAAATTAAAAAAAATTGAAAAGTCTGCTGTGGCACATCATTTTTGGACTGAAAACCACAACATCGGCCTTAATATAAAACTGTTAAAATCTATTAATTCACCAATAGAACTGAATATTTGGGAAAAAATATACATCATCAAGAACAGTAATAAAGTTATTAATTTCAAAATACCAGCATTGAATGAAGTGTTAAAGCTCTGCACCCCTAACACCAGATGGCAGCAGAATAGAGACAACAGAGAAAAGGAACAAAAGGATAACGTCAGTTACCCAATGGCTGATGATGGGATTGAATGGTCCTGAAAACGTTTCCGCTTTAAAAAAGCATTTTAGTAGTGAAGGTAAGTGTAAATAAGTGACTCAAAATAACCTCAATTTTTCATTCTTGCATTAAATGCCTTTAATTATTCTTTGATCTATGACGTCATCCATGCCTTTTTTTATTGGATCTACAATCAACAGACAGATTCTGAAGGTCAATGTTTTTTAAGCATCTTAGCTTAACAGCCTGACCAATCACTAGGGTTTTTGCATTTCACCTGACAAAACCACATAGGAAAACAGTCAATCTTACCTTGGGCAATTTTCCTCCCAAACATTTCTCAACAGTGATTTATTTGGTAATGTGTGGAAGAAGAGTCCTGTCTTATCACTGTTTGCTATCTTTTCTGGTTTCGTATCCTTCAATGTATTGAAGGTAGTTTAGCAATCTAATCAGTGATTGTTTCAGTGTTAACATCACTAGATTCACCACAAAGTTCATTTAGAACTATCTTATGTGTTATGTGGAAACTCTCCAACCATCCATTAGATGCTTTGAATTCCGTATTGCCCAGTTTCTCAGCTGCCTTTTTAGCATATTCCTGTAACATATGCCCTGATATGCAGTGATTTTTTGCCCTAATCTAATGAACCCCTCCCACACTATTTCATTAATGTCTTGGTTTTCAGGTTTCTTAGGTTGTCTTTATTTTTCCATTAGTAGAATTTTCCCACTGTTTCAGAATTTCCATTTTCTTCTTTAGAATCTCGTAAACTTGAGTTTTACCTATTTTGAATACCTTCATAGTCTGCTTTACATTGTTTACCATGTTCACTAGCATATATCACTTTCGCTTCCATGTTAAGATCTAGTACAATTCTTGTTTTCAAAGCCATTGTGGCTATATTGCACTAAACCATCACCTTTGCCTAAGTTTTGAAGTGTACTGTTAAGAGCTCTGTATTCTATGCTGACAAGTCATTAGAGTTGGAATGGGAAAGGAAAGAGGCAATAAGAGACAATCAGCCGTGCTTATTGTTAATTATGCAGTGAAGGATGACAGGTTGCTCCGTCAGACTGTCATTGGTGCATCCACTTCCCAGCCATATGATCATGTTTAGACTCAACCTCTATGTACTTAGAGCAGACAATGGAAACTTACTGGGAGCCTAAAAATTGTCTAAACTCTGCATTCCAGAACTAGAAATTATCCATTAAAAGACACATTTTGATTTCTGTTTGCGTGAGACAGTTTCTGTTTAATAAAGGGTATTTAGCATGCTTTTTACCCCTAAATTCATAGAACCATGATAGATTTTTGCTTAACAAGGGTTCTATTGAAAGAAGGTTTTACTGTATTAGAAAATTATGGTTGTGAACTTAAATATATGCATACATACCCAAAGTTTGCCTCTTTCCTCAATACCATGGGTGAATGTAATACACAGCTCCCTTAGACCAAGGCCAGCAGGTTTCCATTTCTGAGCTTCAATCGGTTTTGATTGTTCCACAGATCTTGCATGGTTCGGTCTAATGCCTTCAAAGGCTTTCTGTGTGCCATTGTGCATTCATCCCACACTATCAATTTACATTGCTGCAAAACCTTTGCCATTGCAGAGTTTTTTGAAAAGTTGCAGATCAGAGTTTCGGTGCTTTGCATATTCAACGGCAATTTTAGCGCTGAATGGGCTGTTCATGTACCTTCCAACAATGTAGCTGCAATGCCTGATGAAGCAAGGTGATTGCAATTTTATTGTGTGAGCTAATTGTTGCTAAAATCAGTGAAATCAAAAAAGTTTTACGTGTACCACCGGGAGCGTCCAAGAAGTAAACTTCTCCAGTTCCATCATTTACAACTTTCATAAGAGTATCAAATACACACTTTTGTTATTGGTTCAATGGCAGAATATTTATGTGAACTGATTCTCTTAAAGCGACGAGATCGTACAGTTTTTTTGCATTATAACTCTTGATTAAAAGCGTCATGCATCAGGCGATTGGGCGCGGCATGCCTAATTGAGATAATACTTTGTTTTATATCATCAAGCACGTATGCTCAGTTGATATTAACACCTCGTTGTAAATTTCTTCAGTGACTTGTGAATTTGGATTTCCCATTTTAATGTGCATTTGATGCAAGATATCGTCACACATCACCCTTGTATTTGATCCATAAATCAATTGGTTTTGATGGGAAGCATGTTGATATAATTATGGAAAACAATGTTCGTATTTGATGAGCTTGTGAAGAAATTTCAGCATCAAAGATATCACTTCAACTTCATTTGGTCTTACCTCTTCAACCAACCAAATCAGAATATGTGCATGAGGCGATCCCGATTTCTGCCACTCTACAGAATACGTCCAGCAGAGCGTCTCGCCAAGCACGCTATGTTTCACAATGAAATCCATTAAAGATTTAAACCTATGTTTGAAAACTTGCCGTAATGTCATGGCGATCAATATGTGATCGATCAGGGAATAACTGAAGCTTGATTTCTACCCAATGCGGATTGCACGTGAATATGATAAATGAATCTGCTGTGCCATAATGACAAACATACGGCATGGCATCTTGAGCCTATTCATGCATATGTCGAAGACTTCCGATGTATGTTGCTGGAAGAATTGCTATCCAGTCAACATTCTCTGCATTTCCATTAATATTAATTGCACCTTTAAGGTGGATATACTCTTGAGATCGGAGTTTGCTCTGGTTCAACCTGATGAATGTCAATTGCTCTGTTTCAGTTTTGACATACATAATCAACAGCATATTGGTGAAGCAGTCATTGAGATTTTAAGATGTGATTGTCTTCATTTTCACGAACCATTGGGCGCTATGAATAATAGTTTATTGAATTGACTTTTTTGTTGGTTTCAGCGCCTTTAAATAAATTGTTTTAAAACCAGTGGTTGAACTAGCATATAATACAAACTTGTACATACAGTATCTCCATTGCTAAACCAAAATTTTAATTACCTGTAAGAGGATTTATCACCCTTAATGAGGAGTGATAACTGTCCTCACCTTGCCAAAATATGATCAGATATTGTAGCGCATCATGTGAGAGGTGTGTTTTATACACACTGTAAGTGATTATTCCGACGATGTAAAACAATAGCACAGGCTTCCAAATTTTCTCCAACTATGACAGGGGCAACTTCATCAATTGTTGGTGCACTGAATTGCCTTGCATGTTGGCCCACAGGAGTTTTATCAGCTCTGATTACAATTTTGTGATTATCAGATGGCATTAGATCCAATGCAGTTTTGAACAATGCAGATGTACACAACGCAGATCAATTTCTTGTGTTGAATTGCCCATGTAATAAATTTGCAGGAATTTGTAGTCTCTATGACACTGCCAACAGCGAGCCTGCTTGGTGATACATTTGGCCTTGTATTATTTCGCCATCTCTGTAACTTCTGCTGGTGGACTACCATCATTCAAAGATAATGAAAATTGGACTGTGGTATTATTGAACTGTACTTGTTCAATGGGAACAATATAAATAGTGTTTAATACTAGGCTGAGGGCAATTGAAATTATGTACATTAACAGCAGCAGAAAAAATGAAGCAGAGAAGGCAAAAGTTGAAGGGAAAAGGTAGATATGAAGAATATAAAGCAGCCCACAGACAGAAAAACTAAGCAGTGAGAAGACAAGAGAGGCATTAAAAACTGCCAGTACATGAAATAAAGGTTAAGTTAAAAATAATCATGAAAAAAAATGGCAAAGTACAAAAAACAAAAGATCGAGCAAATGTGTTGCTAAAAGAAAGCCCTGATACTAAACACCTTGTTCTTTGGGTAAAGCAGTTGCTCGTGTAAATAGACAATAGCTAAAATTTCCATGCAAAAAGAAAGCTATAGTGAGAAAGCTGTTAGAGGCTACCATTGACTCAACGAATACTCATGAAAATTCTCCAAGTGATAAGACAAGGTTCATAAGCAAGGTTCTTGCTTTTTATGAAAGAGATCATGTAAGTAGTCAAGCACTACAGATTAAAGACGTCACTATGAGAAATAATGATGGAACAAAGAAAAAAAAAAGCAAGCTCACCATTTGATTTCTTCAATCATGGATGCCTTATTTTGCTCCAAGTATGGTAAAATAATTGATAAAAATAAATTTTCTATATTACAACCTTAGCATGCTCTGCTAAGTAACAAAATGTCTCATAAACCAATAGGTGGTAGATTTTGGGCTTGTAGGCCGTGGTCCAGGCAGTGAATGTTCTGATGTTTCGCCCAAGACTGCATTGGGCATCTTCAGAGAATGTCTCATAGTTGGTTCTATTGGATTAACACCGGCCATGAAAGCCTCAGCATGTACAGGGTGATTACAAATGATTCATCGGGTTTTGACGTCTTACAGCTTCCAAAATGTAATGCCCACCCATTTGTACTAATAAACAATTGAAAGAGTATACTTCAAAGTTTTGTTTATGCTATTGCAGTTTTGGATGTGACTCACCAGGTAGAAGGATGATAACTGTGTAAAAATGGCGAATAATTAACAGAAAGCATTTTGTGTATTGCAATATGAGAAGACAGAATCCATCACTACTGTGCAGGGTGCATTCCAAAGACAGTACAACAAAGAGCCATCAACCCTCCAAAGCATTTTGCAATGGTATCGACAGTTCAAGGAGACAGGCTGCCTCTGTAATGGGAAAAGCTCTGGACGACCACCTATCACTGTGGAAACAGTGGAGAACATCTGAAATGTGTTCGTTCGTAGCCCAAACACATGTGCAAGTCGCAAACTGGGCATTCCTCAGACAACTGTGTGGAAGATTCTGCGTAAACAGTTATGACAGAAACCGTATCACATACAGCTGTTGCAACGTTTTCTGCCAAGCAGCCTCATCATCAGATGCAAATTTTGTGAACGTTTCCAGGAAGCAATGGAAGATGACGAATTTCCCCACCCACTCGGTTCAGTAATGGGGCGACATTCCATCTAAACAATAAAGTGAATCATCACAACGTCCGCATATGGAGCACAGTAAATCCCAATGTTACAATGGATATTGAAAGAGATTCTCCAAAGATTATTGTCTTTGTGCTGTGTCACGTACCAACATTTACGGGCCCTACTTTTTTCCTGGAAAAAATGTGATGGGTATGACATACAGTACAAATGACATATGACATATGCTACAAAGCTGGTTGATTCCCAGACTGGTGGCTGATATACCACACTTCATATTCCATCAGGATGGAGCTCCGCCTCATTGGCATAGAGAAGTGCGTCGCCATCTGAACAAGGAACTTCCAAACAGATGGTTTGGGCAATTAGCACAGGATGACCTGGCACTCTTCAGGTGGCCCTCAAGGTCTCCTGACCTTACAATTTGTGACTTTTTTCTTTGGGGATACGTGAAAGATAATGTGTACGTACCACCTTTGCCGACAACATTGGCTGAACTCCAGGATCGCATCACTTCTATGCTGGTGAACATCGACAGGGACATGCTGGAACGTGTATGGGCTGAATTTGA
The DNA here is from genome assembly GCA_030765045.1 of Tenodera sinensis. Taxonomy (NCBI): domain Eukaryota; kingdom Metazoa; phylum Arthropoda; class Insecta; order Mantodea; family Mantidae; genus Tenodera; species Tenodera sinensis. Next base: position 157,137,998 of record CM060967.1, on the reverse strand, counting down.
CTACCGCATAGATGTGTGTCATGTAACACGAGGAGAGCACATAGAACATTTATAACAATATGTAAGAAACTTGAAAGTGTGCTTTTTCATACAATGTATCATTCATTATTTTGTACGTAATACTTTGTGAAACACATTTAGCCAAAACCCGATGAATCATTTGTAATCACCCTGTATATGTCTCATAATGTTGGCCTCTGCAGGTATCATGAGAATGATATACAATCATGGACAAAAGTATTCATACAGTTGCAAATACAAACTAAAATATTTTATTTTGAATGTTTGCCAGTCACAAAACTTTACAAGGTTCATAATATGAGCTTCACCACATTAACATACAGATGTAATGGAATTACATTTACTTTGTTGTATATTAATAAATAAAATCTTTGTTCTCACAAGTTGAATTTTAGGAAGACATAAGTATTTGTACATGACCAGCATTGTGTATAAGTACATAAATACAAACAAAAAATTAAAATTAAAGAAAAACTTCCTGATATTTTGTTTGCCAACCTCTTCTATAAATTACTTCTCACAGCCTTTTCGGCATTGAGTGAACAAGTTTTCTAGTTATTATTTATGCCAACAAACTTACTGTTGGTGTTTTTAAACACACAAGCCGTGTGTAGGCAAAGTTTGAGAGGTAGAACTGGAACTTAAAAATTCAATGCCACAACTGGGATTTGAACCACAGACCTTCCGCTTACCGGGCGGATGCTCTTCCACTGAGCATCTACGGACTGGTTTGAGAATTTAATGCCATTCTGGCAGTTTGTCACAATAGCTCAGTGGTAGAGCATCCGCTCGGTAAGCGGAAGGTCTGTGGTTCAAATCCTAGTTGTGGCATTGAATTTTTAAGTTCCAGTTCTACCTCTCAATGTTTTCTAGTTGTTTCTGCACCAGTATTATTCCATTCTGTCACAAGTAGCTGTTTTAGTTGGGATTTGCTATATATGTGATGTCTTTCAGCTCTCTCTGTAGTGGTTGAGATCCGGAGATCGTGCAGGTGTTGTGGAATGTTATATAGGGACAATCTCTGCAGTATGTTTAGGGCCATTATCCTGCTGGAAATAGTAATTATCACCCAAATTCAACTTCTAGGCACTCTTTTTCAAATTGCCTTTCGATATGTCAATGCAGCCACATCTGTCCATATTTCCCTCTGTGAATATTAGTTCTCCTACACCAGAAGCAGCCATGACTATAACACCACCACCTGCTTTTCAACAGTTGCTTACTAATTTTGAATATCCAATGCTGTGTTCAGTTTTCTCCACACTTGCATTTAGCCATCACTTTTGTCCAGAAATAAAACTCTCCCAGAATACATTGTCCTTTCCTACATATTCCTTTGCAAACACTAATCTGCTCTTTTGACTTTTTCTGCTGATATGACTTCTTTCTGGGTACCCTGGAATGGAATCCTGTATGATGATTTGTCTTATGGTCCTGGGTGTTACATGCTTCCCATACTGTTTGATAGGTTTCTTTAAAATGTTTAATGACACTCTGCACTGTCAGACAACTTCTTCCTACAGAGCGAGATATTTCAGAATGATTTTTTTTTTCTGTTTGTGTAATGAAACAATCCCCTCCCTTAGGTCTAAAGATGTTTCCCTTCCTTTACAGCCCATTCTGATCTTCTGTGGCTCACCAGTCACTCCATACAACATGACTAACATGCAACAATAGGTGACAGGCACATTGTAGACCATCAGATAACCATTTGTTCTGTGTTGACCATTGCTGTAATAATGTTTGTCTTGTTTAACCCTAGAACACTAAGCCTCACTATTTTGGCAACCCTGCTTTTACTCCTATAGTTTTTGTGCCACGATTATTTCCTTTTCAGTAGCTTCCTAGCTTTTGAAGAGCTTGTTCAGTGAGTGTGCATTGTCAAAATCAGATGCAACAATACATTGTTAATAAGTCTTTGTTGTAAATTTTACGAAGATTAGTGTTCATGTATCCAGAATTACACAAGTTGAGTACAAGGAAGCAAATTTTTTTTGTAATAAGCTGAATTCAGATAAGCAGGATGTGTCATAACAGTTCTGGAAGGCAGTTGAATTGTTGCTTTCGATCGTTTCAGATGAGTATTTTGCATGCAGGCGACCCAAATTTTGGAGAAAAAGTTATGGCAGTGCTTCTTCAAGCAGATAGTAGCCCCCAAATTGATTTTAGCTTTGACAAAGAAATTGATAATGTAGAGTCTCATGATGTAATAATGACGGATATAGATAATTAAGATTTGGCAGGACCAAATACTATGTGTATAAGCAGCGATGAAAATTCTCTTAGGCAATGTGGATGTAAAAGTAGGTTAGAACCTCAACATTCTAGTAATTCCGCATCTGAAAGTGAAGAGAATGGCAACATTTATTTGCCACCTGAAAATCTATATATTGTGATGCCACCAAAAAATATTCAGAAAGGGAAGAACAAACATCGCTAGTCTGTGAAACCTAGTCGTTTGAGATGCTGTACACCAATCAGAAACATAATCCACTTCGTTCAGATGCTTATTTGGACAGGCTAAAGAAGTGAAGAACCCCAAGAAACCTTTTCTTTGTTCTTCACTGATAATATGATAAACACTGTAGTGGTTCACATAATGAAGAAATAGAAAGAGATCAAACTGTAAGTTGCTAACACACACACATAACCAAACCTGCATGACAGGTCAAAGCTCTTCTTGTAATTTTTATAGTAACAGTAGCTTTGAAAAATAATCATTTGTCATCAGAGAATGTTCAATACAGATTTGTGTAGCTACGAAGCTACCACGAGTGCTGACAGATTTGAATTTTTAGTCTCATGCCTAAGATTTGATGATAAGGAAATTCGTCAAGCTAGGAAGGAAAACGATTACTTCGCACCAATACGCAAAGTTTGGGATCAGTTTATTCAGAACTGTAGGGCGTCATATAAATCAGGCCCATTTGTTACCGTTGACAAGCAACTCGTAGGGTTACGAGGATGATGCCTTTTTCGCATGTATATCCCAAATAAGCCGAGTAAGTATGGGATCAAAATAGTAATGGCATGTGACATGAAAACAAAGTATATGGTTGATGCATCTCCTTATCTAGGGAAATGTACAAAGACAAATGGAATGCCTCTCAGAGAATTTTATGTCAAGGAAACGACCAAGACACTTCATGGATCTAACTGAAACATCACGCTAGAAAACTGGTTTACCTCAGTGAAGCTAGCAGATGACCTTTTGAAGGAAAGAAGTCAAATTAGTTGGTACTATTCGCAACAACTTATGCAAAATACCTCCTGAGCTACTATCAATGAAAAACAGGAAAATTGGTACTACATTTTGCTTTGACAACAAAACAACTTTGGTTTGACACAAATCAAAACCATATAAAATGGTTGTTTATTGCCAACCACTCACGATCAGCCCACTCAGTGGCTCTAGTAGCAAACCAGATATAACAGAAGATTATAATGCTACCAAATTTGGAGTAGACATCCTCGATCAGATGTGTAGCACCTACTCCTGTAGCTGGAAAATGCAGCAATGGCCGCAGTGTGTTTTATGGCATGATGAATTTGGCTGTGTAAATACCTGGCTTCATTGCCAGATGCAAAGCACTAGAAAACAACATACCTGGGTTATCCACAGTCATAATAATCAGCACCAAGGGACACACAAATTGGCAAGAAAAGACTCTCTAATACGCTTGCATGAGGAGCTCACCATGCCGTGGATGGCGAAGAGACTGGAGACCCCCAGTTTACAAACACACCTCCGGTTAGTGATACTGGATATTCTCCCAGAACAGTCATGCTCCCAAAGGCAAAGACCACAGGTCACTGGCAAGAGCGATTTGTCATGTCTGTCCTAAAAAAAAGAATGACAACATACTGCAAAGAATGTCGCCATGCACACTGCAAAGAACTTGGGCAAATTCCTGCACACATTTTTGTGAGGCGAGATAAACTGTAATGAGACAAGGGAGACAGTTCTAAGTGAGTAAAGATAATATTTTATGAGACAGCATAAACATTTGTGAGGTAATAGTAATGTATTTTGTAATGGAAAGAAGCAGTAGTAGATTTTACGAGTCTTCATGTTTATGTACTATAGGAATAGGGTTAGTATTCCAGGGTTAAAATACAGCCCTTGAGAAAAAAATAACATTCTTCTATATTTTGTACAACACTGTAAATGTAATCAAATATATAAGTGTGCTAATAGAATGTTTGAAGTTTATAAAGTGTGACAAAAATGTTTGCATTTTTAAATGTTGTTTTCTAGTGCCTTGCATCTGGCAATGAAGCCATTAGCATGCATTTTTAAATGTTGTTCATACGGGCATTCCGGGTAATGAAGCTGCGGATGCGGCAGCTAAGTCTGCATGCCGTCTGCCGCAGTCTTCTACCGACACTATACCCTATAGGGATGCTCAGTGGTACTTCCGTCGCCAGCTTCTATCAGTTTGGCAGCAGTCTTGGGAAGCGTTGACTGGCACACAACTGCGGATAATTAAAGACAGTGTGGAGCCCTGGCTGACCTCTTACAGGGATTCCAGGCGGGCTGAAGTTATCCTTACCCGCCTGAGGATAGGTCACACACGAGCCACTCACGGGCATCTTCTGCGTGGTGACCCGGCACCTGTCTGTCCGACATGCGATGTTCGCCTCACCGTCCCACACGTGCTCTTGGATTGTCCAAGACACGCTCGTGCGCGCCAGTCAGTTGGTCTGGGATCTACAGTAGCCTCAATTTTGGGTGACAACCCAGTGTCTGTGGCCAAAACTCTGCGGTTCATTGTCCAGATTGGATTTGCTACGCAAGTGTAACACATTTTTAATTCCTTTTTGAGGTTTTAAACCTGTTTTTTTTTTTTTTTTTAATGGGGATACATTTTACCTTTCAATGTTTTTACAATTTTGTATTTTAGTTTTTTTTTAGCTTTCAACTTTTACCTCTTTTTAGTGCGTTGCTCTTCAGGGTTTTATTTTATCGTGTTAATCTGTAAGCTGAGGTTTTTAGCAGTTTACGGTTTTTATTGTTATTTTAAGGTTCAACTTTTAGCCTGAAAAGTTAATGAGTGTTTTTAAATTTTAAACTTTGACCTAGGGCCCAAATGACCTAGCTGTCGACGGGCCCTTAAACCCCACTCACTCACTCACTTAAATGTTGTTGTTAGCTAATGCTGGATTTCTGACAATGAAGTCATTAATCCTCTTGCTCTCCAATATTTTTCACTGATGATATTGAAGAGAGCAATAGCAGTAATAGTAACCGCTTTTTAGAGAGCACCATATTTTTATGTTTTGGCGGTCACATCGCTCTCTCACAACCCCCGGAATGTCTGGAGGACCACACCTGTCGTTGGTTTACGGGTCTCACCGACCTGACCGGGAGAATTATCAAAATAAATTCACCGACCATATCCTCTGATTACCAATCAGAGGACGTATTACATGCCATGACGGGTCAGCATGTTAAAGTGAAAACGCTAAATAGTTTAAATGCTAAAAAGGTAAAACATAAATAAAACATCACACAGCTACAAAGCTTCGAAAGATAGGAGGCATGTTTTTAAACTAAGCACTATAAGTACTATAATAAAGTGTATATAGAAAAAACCAAATGAAATTTAGAAATGAGATCCAAGGAATGTAAAAAACAAACAGTTGCAAAAGTTAGCAGTTGCCAACCACTTTTGGACAGAAAACCACAACTTAAAGCCAGAACCAAAGCTCCTCAAACACGTAATGGGAAAACAAGTGCTGTCCACGTGGGAACGTCTTCATTTTGAAAAACAGAAACAAAGTATTCAATTTACATCCCCAAGAAAGATATCTTCAGCAAGTTTCTTGAACCACCACCAGAGGAGACCTCAGAGAAAACATTGCCATCCACACCAGGGAGAGCCAGTAGATGTCTGGTTGATAATGAAGGAAATTCAAGCCTTCAAAATATGTTCCGGTAAATTATAAGTAAGTGTTGTGTAGTGTTATTAATCGACTCACATTTCTGGTTTAAATTAAGCTGTTATCGTATTCAATATTGTGCATAATTGGAGCATTAATGGATACATACCAATAATGGCAATGACATACTATCACTATTCCAAGTTGGAGCGGTTTAAAGAGAGAAGAGGACACTATATTGTGAAATGTTAAAAATATAGAAATGTTAAAAGTAAAACATTTTCCTTTCGATAGGTAGCTGTACGAATACTTACCTCCATAATATGTGTATCTGTAATTGATTGTTTTCATAAAGCAGGGAATTTGTATGGGTTTATAAGGTTCTGTTTGCATGCTAATTTTGAATTTCTGCTTAAACCCAAACAATAAGCCTGTTGTATAGGAATTGAGAACTTCAAATGGCCTCCTTACTGGGCACTGCTCTCTTAGAGATCATCTCTATAAGATGGGCAAATCTTCATTGGAATTGTTTGTTGCAAAACCTTTTCTGAAAAGAAATATACATTAGATTTACAAGTTGTTTGACTTATATACATACCAGTACTGCATTTCACAGTGTGGAACATCCTCAACTTTTTTTAGCTCAACTGCATCCTGGTTATATCTCCCGAATATAAAAGTTTTTTTTCTCTCTTTCTTTCTTTCTTTTTTTTTTTTCCCCTGGGCACTGTGTACATAGAAAACAAGTACCCTTCAATGTTAAAGTTGTATTGGAAATGGTAGATCGTCAAATGTCTATAACGAACCAGTAGTTTTTCTATCTGTAACAATAGCAACAAGGGCTACTTAAATGTTACACACCCCAGGAAATTTATGCATACATCAACATACCTATCAGAGATGGCACCTAATAGCATCAAGAAATGTGGGGAGGAATTGAAGTGTTTTGTGTGGTCTCTTGTTACTGGTAATGCAACCAATGTTTCATAAATGCATCACTTATTGAAAAGCAGGGAAGACTGGAATCTAATAACCTATTGCTGTTCACCACTGCTTTTGAATCTCTGAGCTAATGATTTAGTTTCCAAAGTATGGTTACCGGTTAGCGCGCTCGCCTACCACCTAGGCGGCCCGGGTTCGATCCCAGGGACCCGCATGTGGTATTCGTGGTGGACGAAGCGGCATCAGGGCGGGTTTTCTCCGGGTACTCCGGTTTCCCCCGCCATCTCATTCCACCGGTGCTCCATCTTCATGTATCATCAGTGTCACCGCCTGCGGTGCCGTAGTAGTAAAAGCGGGCGTTAAACACTACAACAACAAGTATGGTTACATATTTTTGAAACAACCATTTTGCTAATGCTCCTATAAACACTCAGATGCTTCAAAACTTATTATACCAGCTGAAACCTGTTGGAACAGTTCAGTAGATTGAATACTTAAATTAATGGTTGGCCTACACTTCTGAAAATCTATGAAGATAATAGAGACAACATTGACAGTCATGTTTAAGCAAAGGTTACCAATTATTATTTATTTATGCCAACAAACTTACTGTTGGTGTTTTTAAACACACAAGCTGTGTGTGGGCAATGTTTGAAAGCTAGAATTTATTGGAACTGAAAAATTCAATGCCACAGCTGGGATTTGAGCCACAGACCCTCTGCTTACCAGGCGGGTGCCTAACCATTAAGCTACTGTGACAACCTGCCAGAATCACATTGAATTCTTCAAACAATCTGTATTTCTCCCGGTAAACCACAAAGGCAGTCTCACATCAGAGTACTCCAATGGTGACTTATTGTAAGTGCTTCATGTCCCGGAATTAAATAACCTTCAGTTGGTAATTATTATTTAGTTTGTTTACCGGGAGAAATACGAATTGGTTGGAGAATTCAATGTCATTCTGTCAGGTTGCAGGGTTGCCAACCCGTACGATAATTATCGGTGCATACTATAATTTGAATGTATGTACTCATGGTTGCCAACCTGTACGATAATTATGGGGGTGTATGATAATTTCAATACCAGCAAAATATCATTTTCACTGGTTTGTCACACCAGCCAAATGAAATTAATTACAAATAGCGACACCACTCTTGCCTTCATGGCCTGTCTCTACCCCACTAAGGCAAACATTTCATATCCTACTAATCCTACCTTTTATCCCCTTGTTGCCAGTGTGTCCAGATCCGGTAACCTCAATGAAGGACTGTTCTGAAAATTGATGATCAATGGAACATGCCTGAACCTGGCAGTTTCTGGAGTGTTGTTAAATACATGTCACCTTGGGGGAAATACTGATGTCAAAGACTGCCGGAGGTTGCATTATCAGTAATTTCATTGCCCCACAGAAACACTTCTTGTAAAAGAGTTTTTTCCAAACTAGGTTGAATAAAAACCAAAACTAGAAACAGATTGGTGCTAGATGCGGTAAATGGACCATTCGGTCGTCTCAGCTTATGAAAGGATGTGGTGGATCCGAAAATCTGCAAGCAAGATGTTAAAGTTTATCTCAATAACAAATTTGTATAATGCTGCAACAGTTGAAGATAACTTTCAGATGAATAGTGCGAGAAACATAAGTGCAAAAGTTGTAATACTGATTGAGGTCATCAATCTTGTAAGTGGATACCATAAACATCAATAATATTACACTTTCATAAGTGTTATGCTGATATATTTATTGTTGTAGCATTTGGTTTATGATGTACGATAATTTTGAATCCAAATCTGTAATTTTGAGTGGCCGGTACGATAATTTTACTTCTAAATGTTTACAACCCTGGCAAGTTGTCGCAGTAACTTAATGGTTAGAGCACCCGCCTGGTAAGCAGAGGGTCTGGTTCAAATCCTAGCTGTAGCATTGAATTTTTCAGTTCCAGTTCTACCTTTGAAAGGTTACCAACTTTATTTGAGAGATAGAACTGGGAGCAAAAAATTCAGTGCCATAGCTGGGATTTGAACCACGGGTCTTCCACTTCACTCACAGCTGCTCTAACCACTGGGCTACTGTGACAACTTGCCAGAGTGACATTAAATTATTCTTCTACTGATTTGTATTCCTGGTAGACCACTAAGGAATCATACCAGAGAAGTACCCCAAGGGCAACTTGCAATCATAAGTACCTTATGTTCCAGGTTTAGTTAACCATTAGATTATTTAACCAAACCTGCAAAAATACAAATCGGTTGGAGAATTTAATGTCATACTGGCAAGTTACCATGGTAACTCAGTGGTCAAAGCACCTGTGCTTGAAGCACAAGATGAATGGTTCAAATCCTATTTATGGCATTGAGTTTTTCAGTCCTGGTTCTACCTCTCAAACATTGCCCACACATGGCTTTTGTGTTTAAGAAACCAAGCTTGGTATAAAATAGTAATTACCAACTTTGCGCCTACAAGAAAAGTTGAAAGTATGAATTTCCATTTTGAAGCCAATTACTGAGACTTGATAGAGTGCCCACATAAAGAATGATTCTCTAGAAACAAGTTAAAAAGCAAAACTGATATGTCACAAGATGAATATATTAAGAAGTTTGTAAATAGACATAACATAGCTGTAACTCAGTTCATTTTCTTGCTTATATGCTTGATCCAAAGCAAATCAATAATGCTAAGGTACTATAACTGAGTGAAGATGAGAAGAAACTGGCACTTGATTTTGGGAATTCAAAATGCAGTTGTGTTTTACTATTGTCATTATTGAGGTACCAGGTACAAGTCCCACCATTTCAAGAACCGCTTTTCAGTGAATAGGTAGTGTCAAAGTTACCTTATACATGGTGGAAGATCCAGAAAAGTGCTGTTGATAAAGTTTATCCTATGTATCCCCAAATATAGAATAATTTCTAACTGTTCAAGCATCTTCAGCTGGCATATTTCTTCTTTCTATCTAGTGCATTCAAAGCTTCAAAACAGACTGGAAATTGAAAAGGCTTCAGAATTAGTGTTTTCATTCAAATCTTCAATGCTCATGATGCTTAATTAGTTGTTTTGTTTCCAAAGAAAAGTATTTTTCATTTTTACTGTTTTGTACTTTAAGACAGCTTTTACTGTTTAGTCTAATTGCAACCTAGCTACAAAATATAGTAAGTTGGAAATAAACTAAATATCTACAGACATAGTTATAATTAATTATTAATGCTGTTATTGATTAAGAATTGAACTGTTTTCATCTGTTAAAGTCATTTAATAGCTCGAATGCAGAGTTGCTTTTGGCTTTTTACCTCCGTCTAGTAGCTTGGGTGCAAGACCAGTGAAATATGGTTTAGTCAGATATTAATTCTGAGATAAGAGACAATCCATACTAGATTTCCAGAACATGAATGGCTCCATATTTATACTGATGGATCATTGATATCATACCAAGATGGAACAGGTGCTGGAGTCACATGTCACCTCTTTTCCTATTACAAATCTTTAAGTTATGGAACTACTAACTTTGATGGAGAAATTGAAGCAATTCGAATGGCCCTACAAAATCTTTTGTACAGAATTTCACATTTTCATCAAGCAGTTATTCTCTCAGGTTCCAGGGCAGCAATTATAGCAATTACTTCCAAGTTGTCACCCAAAAAACCAAACTATTATAGAATGTTGGAAGATGCTTAGCCATCTAACAGCACTTCAAAAACACCTAGTCTTCCAATGGATACCTGCTCACTGTGGACTGAGTGGTAATGAGAAAGCTGATTTTCTTGCAAAAAAGGGTACCAGCGGGGCACAAAAATCTATAGTTAATTTACCATTTTATGCAGCTAAAAGATTAGTCAACTCTGAATTCAAAAAAATTATTGCAAAATATTACTATGAAAAATCAAAGAATAAAAGATGGGAACTACCGAACATTCAAACAGTGATTCCTGAGTATCCTCGAAAAACAGCAGTTGCAACCTTCAGGTTGATTACAGGACATGATTGTCTGGCAAAACATTTAAACAGAATTGGGATATATTCTTCACCACTCTGTCCTCTATGTGATCTGCAAGAGGAAATGGACCGAGACCACTTTCAAATATGTCCGTCCACTTCTAGTGCCCCATCCATCAGTGAAAAATATTGGAGAGCAAGAGGATTAATGACTTCATTGTCAGAAATCCAGCATTAGCTAACAACAAATAATTCTGAGATAAGTATTGCATTGTATTATTAATAAATCAGAGTTAATGTTTTGAATTTCATTTGAATTCCTTAGTAAACTGTAAAATATCATTAATGATGCTTTACAGTGTTGAGAATACAGTGGGCTTTACACAATTGTTGTTGTTAGCTAATGCTGGATTTCTGACAATGAAGTCATTAATCCTCTTGCTCTCCAATATTTTTCACAATGATATTGAAGAGAGCAATAGCAGCAATAGTAACCGTTTTTTAGAGAGCACCATATTTTTATGTTTTGGCGGTCACATCGCTCTCTCACAACCCCCAGAATGTCTGGAGGACCACACCTGTCGTTGGTTTACGGGTCTCTCCGACCTGACCGGGAGAATTATCAAAATAAATTCACTGACCATATCCTCTGATTACCAATCAGAGGACGTATTACATGCCATGACAGGTCAGCATGTTGGGGTTAAGATTTTATAGAGAAATTAGAGAAATGGAGAGGTTGGAAAAATAAAGACTCCCTAGCCCTCGGGAACCCTAATAGCATCAGGGTCAGAAGAGAACAAGAGATGACCAAGTCAGAAAGAAAAGTTACAGTGAGAGACGGAGACCCCTGAGGCCAATCAATAATAATTTATTGTTCTAATGTACTCAAAACTGTTGACTGTCTGATATATGGAAACTGTTAACTAAAAAACCTTAAATTCCAGGACTTAAGTTCTGCCATTCTAAGTTGCCATTAGGGTGAGTGTTTTGAATATAGGATTCCCTTTTAGTCTACTGGGAAAATGCAAATTAGATGAATTTAAGGTTATGCCCCCATGTTACCATACTAGTTTACTGGTTAAGAAGAGCTGAATGTAGGGTGGAAGAACTATAGTTCAAATCCTGGCTATGGTATTAAATCTTTTATTTCTGATTCTGCCTTTCATATCCCATCATTCCTACTTTGTGAGAACTATAGTATATATTTCTCCTTACCCCTTTTAATTGTTCTATATAATTCCAATGAATATTTATGCTCTAAACTAGCTCATATCTTCCAATATTTACAGAAGCTAACATTGAGTTGTGCTCTGTGCTGCTTCCAGTTTATTTAGTTATTATTTTGTGTTTGTTTGGCAGTTAAATGCTTTGTCTGTTCCTATTAATTCTACTGCATGTGTTTGTGGTACATACAATAATATGAATAAATGTAGATCTTGCTAAAACACACAATTTATGTCCATATAAATTTGTTTGTAGAGTGAACTATTTCGGAGATATTCCTTGTTATTTGTGTGAGCTTTGGAAAACAAACTTTTGTTAAATAGAATATCATTATTCATTTTATTATGAGTTAACCATACAAAGACAACAGAATTTGAAACCTTTAAAAGATTTTACTGTCACGCGAAGTATTGTATTCCCATATTCCATTTACACCTAGCAATAAGATCATTTCTGCAAATGTTTATCTCAAGTAACACGAAGGTATAGGAATATGAGTTTGTAAGAATGGTTAGTACAAGAGTTGAGAAAGTCATGCGAGTGCAATACATCAGATTTTTCTTTTAGATTTCCTAATTTAGGGATTACCATTATACACAAAGCATAATGAGCAAGTGTTTAAATATACATAGAAATTGTTTAAACTCACATGAAATGTAAAGATAATATGTGTGAGTTGGTTTACTGGCACTACATCTTACATTTATGTAAAACGGAACATGTTTCAAGAGCACAACTGTTCTCATCAGTAACCTGATACAAACTGCTGGAGCTTGGTGTCCTTATGTTGGAAACTGTTGCACTGTCGTCCTCTGGCATCTTTTAAAGGAATTTCTTGCTGTGGTTGTCGCTTGGAGGCAACTCAAAGTTGAAAACCAAATGTTTGTTTTCCAAAATGAAAATGTTCTCCCAGACTGTTAGTTGTTTTAAGTTAGAAACACTTCTTAAAAGTGTAGGTTTAGGATCAATGTTGTGTGCATACATAAGTGTGCTGTTACTGCCACTTTTTCTTCTTGTTTATACGAGGGCTGTTCAATAAAAAATGATCAGTCATATTTTTATCAAATCTATCAAATCAAAATCTATATTTTTATCATATCTATAAATTTTTATAGTCATAATTTCTCGCACTAGAATTTAATCTTATGATATTCTGTTCTACGAAAATAATACATTAAGCTTTTATGCGACTGTAAAAGTGAAGATGATTCCAAGGAATCTAGTTCCTCTTTAAGTGATTTCATACAATTGGCAGCATCAAAATAGTGGAATCATGGTAATTGCCTTTTAGATATTTTATGGTTTCATCTGGCAATGCCACAGGCATTATTTCTCCTGATTTTAGACTTAAAGCGTTATAATTTAAAAGATCTTTAGTAACAGATTAACATTTGGATTTATCAACACCAATTTACAGGCCAATTTGCAGTATCTTTCAATGGCAGTTTTCATTAACTTTTTTGCAGAGTCAACATTACACAATTTTACACAATTGTAAAATCTTTTAAAGCTCATCTCTATGTGATGGGTTTGAAATTCTGTTTATTTTTGAGTTACGCTGTTCACAGACACACATGAACCTTTTTCTAAAAATTATCTTTCTTTTGGATTCGTGGTACCTTAAAACATGTATTTCTGGTGAAATCTTGATATCACAGTTTTGGATGGAATACAGTATTTACTACACATAGTAACAAATGTGGATAAAATAACAAAAAAAACATTTCTCCCAGACTGAACAAATGCAACTCAAATTTTAATACTTTGCTTACATTTACAATCTTGTTTTATTTCCTCCTTTATATGTTTTCAGCATATAAAACTGTAGAAAGAAAGAACAGATTCTTGTACACCTTTTGTGTACAACAATTATTGGATGGGTAGGATAATATGAGGGTTGCCCATAAAATAAGGTTCACAAAGTCCTGCAGTTGCGAGGAACACTTGTGTGAGATCCGGCAATATCTGACATGTAGATTGGTTCTCCCTCTTCCAATCTCTTGCCCTGCGAGCTGTGTGCCACACTCAGTCTTGGTTCGGCAGCTGTTAGAAATGGTACTTCCACTCGCTTCTCCTGCCAAATGTGAATTGCGCTCTGTGATTCGTTTTTGTGCGCAAAAAACACTGTGCCGGTAGACATTCATTCCCAACTGTGTGAAGTATATGGAGAACAGTGTATGAGCGTACAACTGGTGCAGACTCAATGGTGCAGAGAATTCAAAGATGGACGTACAGTCATTATCACCAGCGTTCTGGATGACCATCTGTTTCACACGACACCATTGTGAAAGTGGACAAAGCAATGCTCAAAGATCAAAAGGACAGAAAGGGGTTACTGTTGTGCGAATTTCTGCTTACCGGTACAACAGTCAATGCGGACTGCTACTGTGAGACGTTGGTGAACCTTCGCCATGCAATCCAAAACAAGAGGAGAGGCATGCTCACAAAGGGAGTGCCTTTCCATCAGGACAACACTCATCCTCACATTGGCCATGTGACAACCAATCTCATCAACAAATTTGGATGGGATACTGTCACATACCCTCCCTACAGCTGAGACCTAGCCCCTAGTGACTACCGTCTGTTCCCTGACTGGAAGAAACAGCTGTATGGGACGCATTTCAGAACTGAAGAGGAGCTGAAAGAAACTGTTTTAAGCTATCTTCGCTGTGTGGCAGGAAAGTTCTATGATGCAGGCATACAAAATTTGGTATACCACATGCAAAAGTGCATTGATCAGAATGTCGATTATGTCGAAAAATAGGAAAAAGTCTGAGCTTTCCAAAAATGTATTATTCAATGTCAATAAATATGTTTTTCACTGTGAAAAAAATTGGGAACCTTATTTTATGGACAACCCTCTTAGTTTTTGATTTTTGTACATTCTATAGAAAATGCACCTTAATTTATACTTTTATGTTTTGCAGAAATTGATGTGCGCTGCTAAGCTGCTGTATAATGTCAGGAAGACCTAACCATAGAGGCTGCTGAAAAATCACCACTACAATTATTGTAAGAATATTTCTTTTAAAATAATGTAATTACAAGATACTTAAAACATTGTCACAATGTGCTTGTATGAGCCATAATGCTCATGCAGGAACACAAGCATTGGGTTATCCAATGTTTGGTACAGTTAGGTTAGATAACTTGACTCAAATTTTAGTTTCTCTACTATGTACATAGGTACTGTAAGTTATAGGTGTGTCTGATTAGGAATAAATGCCTTGATCTCACTGCAGCTGCAAAACTTTTCCTTATGCGATTTGAGGTCTTGGATCAATGGTTGTAGGTGTGTCCAATTAGAAATAACACTCACGTATAAAACTTGTAAAGAGCTTTATTCTTTTGATACTTTATTACAATATAGCTTTTTAACTAAATAAATTGTCATGAGAGAGTGTAGACTTTCACGGCCGGAGTCAATATAACTAGGAGTTATTTCCGGGCTGTAATGCCGTGGTCTGCTAGAGTTTAAGTACCCAGATGTTTCGTCTACAGCTGCGGCAGACATCTTGAGTGGCGCAGTCGTAGTTCCCTTGGAGAAGTTAACACCACGTCTGAGGAGAAAATCAAGTGAACCAATCAGCAGGAAACAACACCTTGGGTGAGCCCGCCACCTCCCTCCTGCTGTCTGCCATCCAGACCAATCAGCGGAGGCCACTCAAGGGATAAATACCGCGGCTCAGACAGTCCACACCTCAGACACCACGTCAACTTCTCCAAGGAGACTACGACTGCAACACTGAAGATGTCTGCCGCAGCTGTGGAGGAAACGTCTGGGTACTTAAACTACAGCACACCATGTAACAGCCCGGAAATAATTCCTAGTTATAAATAAATTGTATTAATTGTTGCAGACAAAATTATTTGCGTCGATCTTGTGAACTGTTACTATTTATTATAAAAAAGTGAAGCTATTAACAGTGAAGCAATTCAATTCTAACATTCCCATTTATTTTCTAAGCATAAGAGGATCGCCTTTCAAAGCCTCTAAATTTTACTTCTACTTTAGCTGTTGGCTAAGTGGGGAAGAACAATTACAGAAACTACAGCTCACAGCGTTCTAATATATCATTTTAAGTACAACCATGTAAAAGACATGAAAAGTCCTGTTACAGCATTTTATAACAATGCCATCGGAGAGTTCAAGATAAAGTGTGCGTGTAGTACTTATGTGGTGGCATAGCAAATGCCTAGTACTGCCAATGGGTGACTTTGATACCCAGGCAGATGCTAACACCATTGCCCAGTAATTATTTCTTAAGTCTTCGGTATCAAGTTACCAATGTTTCATTTCCTATTTGCCATTAATACACAATACTAGGTAGTCTGGGAACATGGAGAAAAATTACACATGCTGAACCCACTAAAATGCACTTCGAGTACGGTGAAGTTGGAGGTCGTTTGATACCTATGTAGTTTACTGCAAAAGGTACCCCAATAGACAGCAGATTCACTAGGCTACTTTTGAATCTGTAGATTGGCATTTACTTGAACTGGTTCTGAGGTGTTGAATAAGCAGATTGTATGCAAGATGTACCTATGGCACTTCGGAGTTTGCAGAAAATGTACTGTGTATCATGGAAGAGGAACCATCAACTAGAACCCTGCTATTGCATATGCAACAAGTACCAACTACATAAGTGTAAAGCAAGTCTTGCACAAGAAGCAGCTCTACCCTTCCCATCTGCATCTGCAAAGGGTGCAAGTCATAACTCAGGAGGATTGTAATTTATGCCTGCAGTTTTGCAAATAGGCCTTAAGACAGCCATCGGAATTGTTTTCATTTGTGCTGTTCACTGAAAAGGCCATGTTTACCAGGGATGGATTGATTCTAAACTTTAAGAACAGTCATATATGGGCATATGAAAACCCCTATTTCACTGTTCAGAAGAGCCACCAACAGCAGTTATTGGTGAACGTATGGGCTGTCATTCTTTCTGACCATGTGATTGGGTTATACCTTTGTCCTTGACTATGTGGTGGTACCTATGAAACATGTCTGAAGTTGATCATATTGCGTAAGCTTTCACGGCCAGTGTCATAAAATACGAATATTTGGACTTGTGGGCCGTGGTCTGGTGGAAATTCTACTTCCATACGTTTCATTCGAAACTGCGTCGAACATCATCAGTGGTGTGACCGCAGTACTCTGCTACTTTCAGCGAACTGATTGGAGCCATTTGGTTCCACAGGTTTTATATGCCTAGCATGTGTGGGTGTATGGCGTTTGGTCTGGTCTTTGTTTATTGGCTTGGCTGCTGCATGTGCTGGTTTAAAGTGGGGGCTTCCATTGTTGTTGAAGGGCTGGTATTTATTGCAGCTGAAGCTGGCATATGATTTTTAATTTGACTCTGGTCAGATTTTTTGTGGTTCTTTTGGATCTTTTGCTAAATGTAGCATGTTCTGTATTTGTTGTGTGGGTTGTAGATGGTGTGGATGTTGTGTTTTTTAAGAACTTGCCCAACGCGATCAGTAGTACCTTTGATATATGGCAGATATGCTTTATTCTTCTCTTTAGGGTCAGTTTGTTTTGGTATAGAATGAGGCTTCCTTCTGGGGTGTAAGGCACGTTTAACTTCTTGGCTGATGTAACCATTGGCCTGCAAAGCACTTTTAATGTGAGAAAGTTCCAGGGGAAGGGTTAGTAGATGTGGTTAGCATGATCTACTAGTGTTTTAATGACACATAGAGTTCAGTTATTTGTAGGGCTTGGAAGTTCATGCTCTAAAAAACACTGAAATATGCTCTTAAAAACTTCAAAATATGCCAAGAAACATGCACTATTTAATTAAAACAATTAATTTCCCTTTGCAGTATACGAGTTAGTATAAATAATAAAGTTACCTTATTCCTTAGAGGTTGAAGCAGAGGTGGTCCTGCTGCTACTATTAACTGCTAAATTGCAATTCACAACCAACACTTTGCACAAATTTTCAACTGTAAAACATCATCTGTTGTCTCGCAAAACACTTTTTTAACGTGAAAAACTTCTCTCCATGTCACAAGATGATATTGGGGCATATTTAAATAATGTTAACTGCTTCACAGAGAGAATTAAGTCTCTTGGTGAGACATGGTTTTCTTTCGAGGATGTTTTGAATATCGCACATGTGTTTATAATCAGATTTTTTTGAAATTACATAATTCACTTTCTCTTTCACTTTTTGTCCTATGCTACCAGGAACCGAACTTAGATCACATATTGCTTTTCCAAAGACAGTAAGTGATTCATGCAAAGGAGATCCTACAGCTTCCAATGCTGTTATGGCTGTTGGTAAGAAAGAAAAATGGGTAGATATGAAACTAAGATCCTCTTTTAACCCAGTGCCTGACAGAATATCTTGTACAGTTTCTATTGATGAAGCATCCTTAGAGTCCAATGAATTAACAACCTCTTCGACTATTTCTATGTGCTCAGCATAATATAAAACTGCATCGACCCATGTTCCCCATCGAGTTAACACTGGTGCAGGAGGAAGTCGGATATTAGGTGCTGTTAATTTAAACAACTTAACTCTTTCAAGAGATTTAACAAAAATTCTCTTTGTACTGGATACAAATCTATCTACCAATGGGAAAGAATCACATATTGTCTCAGAAGTGCGATGAAGAGTGTGTGCCAAACAAGTTATATAAATTAAGTTAGGAAAAATACCTTTCAGAGTTTGTCCTGATTTTACCATCTAAGGACCTGTATCAGTAACAAATAAACGTAACTGGTCGTATTTGATTCCACATGACCATAGCAATTTCAAAGAGTCCATCACAAACTGGGTAACACTTACATTGTCAGTGGCCAACAATTCGCACACATTATCTTTAATATAAACCTCTCAGATAACGCATTGATTATTCTCTACGCACATACATATAATGAAAGGATGGAAACAGGGGATTCACTGCATGATAACATGACTCAGCCTTAGTTCTCGCCACCTCACGTTGCATCATCATGTTCAATGCTACCAATATGAAAAATATACAGATGGAAAGAATAATTCGAAACCATAAATATCATTGAACTATGCAATATAGGGCCTATAATATTGAAATCGTCGTGGGTTGCATCATCATGTGCAATACTACCAATATGAAAAGTAGTATCCAGATGGAAAAAAAATTATAAAAAAACCCCATAATAATCATTAAAGTATGCAATATAGGGGCTATAAAAGTGAAATATTATGCATTTATAAAAATCAAGAAAATATGCAGTTATATGCACCATAAAATCATGTCCAAATAACTGAAAATTCCATAATTCATGCACATAATGTAAAAGCATACATTTTTAACCCCTATGAAAAAACATGCAAATGCATGAACTTCCTAGCCCTAGTTATTTAGGTCCTTAGTGCTATCAATTCCACTTCGTCCTGAGCCAATATTATCAACATGGTGGGGGGGGGGGGGGGCTTGATACTGCCCTCTACTGTGCAGTCAGTAAAGAAGGTTATTAATTCCTTAAACCATAGTGTTGCTGCATTCATTCTTAAGCCCAAAATTTGCCTAACTTTGGAACCTAATCCTCTCCCTTTTTTTTTCCTGCATACTTTTCTGGGCTACCTAAAACTATTGCCTCCTTAGAATCTTGGGCCTAGCCTTAAAGGAAGCACTCCAGGTATTTCAAGAAACAACATCCAACTTAATTACTAACGAACAAAGTGAAGAGTGTAATATAAAAATATTATGTATATGAACAGATATGTAAAATTGGAGACATCGTAAATAGAATCACTACAATTAACTTAAATAGCTTCTTACTGCAAACCAGTTAGCATCTTTTAAGTATGTGTTAGAATCATCCTGTGATGTAGAGAGGAGTTCCTCAAGATATAAATTCATCTTCAGAGATAAGACATTTGTCTTGAAAAAATTTGTCACATGGCTGTTGTGAACTGCAATTTGTTGCATCTTTGGGACAATGTATCAGAAGCTTCTAATCCTTAACAATAAGTTTAAGTTCTGTTTTATCTCCCTTTTTTTATAGTATAGAATATATGACAGACATAAAGTATGTATATTTTTAAGGCATATCTGTTGGTATATTTTAAAGTTTTTCAGACAATATTTGCATAAAGTGTATTTTAAGTGCATATTTATTGGCATATTTTCAAGCTTCTTTTGAGTATATTTGCATGCATGTTTCATACCTTTTTATGGCATAAACTTTCGGGCCCTACTCATAACTAATTTCTAAGGCCATATCTTGTCAAGCTGGGTATTCTGCAAAGAAAGTTCATAATTAACAGGCATACAGCAGATGATACTTATTGGTGTAAATAATACAAGTTCTAACTGGAACTTAAAAATTCAATGTCATAGCTGGGATTTGAACCACAGACCATTAAATGACATTGAATTCAAAATTTGTATTTTTCCCGGTTTACCCCAGTGTTATCAGTGTAGTTCATGGTAAATTTGTCCTCTCTGGTTTCCTTTAATGTGTTTATATTTATCTTCATGGTATGTTTTATGTCTTTTGACGTAACACCTTTTTGTAATGACATTAAGGATCTTAACAACTGTCCTTACTGAAAAATAGTATGCCCCATTTTAGTTTGAATTTGCTATACTTTTGCTTTGCTTCTTCCATAGTGTGCACATTGTATAGCCCTGATAGCACTAACCCACGCAGCAAACAGGTGCTCCTGTTTTACTGCCCATGCTAAACTCCGAAGTGCGTGTTTGCACTCAAGAGTATCATTTGACACCACTGCGTTAAAGTTAACCACAAAGGAGGTTCAGATAAATTTATTTCGAATCTCACATCAGTATTAGAATGAAGTAGTTTATCAAGTACACTGTACTTTGTTTTAGGGTTTGTCTGCACTGCTTATGTGAATGTCAAGAAGAGCGGTCTCTAATTGTTCCAATTTTTGTGGTTGAATTTGAGAATCTGGATTGAAGTTGAGGCAGTTTTGAAATCAGAAACCAGGATATGTCTTTCCAAAATCTGTTTGAGACAAAGAATGTATTCTAAAGACGTGTGAAAACGTGTTTTTTGTGAGTTTCCGTTTATATGACCCACTTTCCCAGTGCATCAACTGCGGTTTACCTCTGAAATCGGGTTTGTAAAGCAAGTCTAACTTGTATTTTATGCTTTGGAGCTTTGTGGGCTTTTAGTGCATGATGTTCTATTTATGTTTTACCTTTATACTATTTGAACTTCAGTGTTCCACTTTTATCTTTCACATTTTAGTATTTAACCTACAGTGCAGTTTTACATTCCACAGTCTTAGCTTTTCAGTGTTTTAACTTCACTATTTTACTTTTGTTCTTTTTTTAACTTTTCACTGTGTCATGTGCAGCTTAGAAGTTTTGTTAGTTTTGCTGTTTATATTTTGACTTCAGAACCAAACAACCTCATTGTCAACAGGCCTTTAAACCTCACTCACTGAATTGCATTTTCTCAAATGTGCCCATGGTTGTATTCCTATAAGGCCATGAGTAAGATTTCACTTCAGTAAATATTAATATATTAATGAAGAATTAATTTAATAATTAACACTCACAGAAAAAGCTCATTTAGCCAGCTGAAAACAATACAAGTCAAGACAAGAATGGCGACCAAAAGAGCAAACAGAAGTAATTTCAAATGATTACATGTATTCTACTTGATTTATGTTTATACTTTCACTGCCACATTGCTGCATCTTACACTTTTTTTCCTTTTAAATTTATCGTGAGTTGGCCGCATTACATTTCAGTAATAGAAATTAATTTTATTTATTTTATATATTATAAGGAAAATCCAAACTAACTGCCCAGGGGCCTACTACGGTAGTTACGGGTGCTGGCATACCCGGGTTCCTGAGCCACACACCTGATTGTGTTCCTGTAACGGGTGAGAGAGCATATGCCAAATGCCCAGTCAATTTTGGTTCACATATGTGTTTGACCTCCAACCTTATACCTCCCTAAACACAGTCTGATGAATAGCTTTTGCGCGGGTTGTTGGTGGATGGGGAGATGCAAAGTGACATAATTTCCAGCTCCTGGTTATCATGTGGGACTTGTGTTCATATCCGCTGATAAAGGTCACTCCTAGGGAGGGGCCATTGCATGAGTTGATGCACTCCTAAAGGCAATTGGGTCCCTCCGTTTATACACTGGGAGGTGAGACCCTAGGGTGAGCAAGGTCCAGGCCAGAACTTTCACATAAGCTGGGTGTACTCTACCTTAATGTAAGAATGTCATCGACATTTGCAATGGTGGAGCATATTGTCGCCATGGTGCACGCAAAACATTCAAATAAATCTTAGGTGGTGCATGAGGACTGAAATTTCGATAAAAAATGACAAAATTTACGAATTTCAGATTTTCACTCACAAATGTATCTGGGAACTTCAGGAATCAGGTGCATAAATAAACTGTCACCCCTTAGGCGTCCCCATCTAGGTGATATGTGGATGGCGACCACAAGATACCCAAGCTGAGCACATTACTTCCACTTACTGGTGTTTTGCTCCTCACTGTAGCTTTTCTATCTGATCTTACTATGGTCATCTCTTGTTCTCTTCCGACCCTGATGCTATTAGGGTTACCGAGGGCTAGGGAATCTTTATTTTTCCATCCTTTCCATTTCTCTAATTTCTCTATAACCTCTTAACCCCTAACATGCGGACCTATCAGGGCATGTAATACATCCTCTGATTGGTAATGAGAGGATATGGTCGGTGAATTTATTTTGATAACTCTCCCGGTCAGGTTGGTGAGACCCATAAACCAACGACAGGTGTGGTCCTCCAGACATTTTGGGGGTTGGGAGAGAGTGATGTAACCACCAAAACATAAAAATATGGTGCTCTCTAAAAAGCAGATACTGTTACTGCTAAGTCTTGTCAATATTTATTAAATATTGGAGAGCAAGAGGATTAATGACTTCATTGCCAGAAATCCAGCATTAGCCAACAACAAATAAAGTGTCCAGTTCCACCATTTTTAAGGTGCCAGTGCACGTTTAAATACTTAGATGTGCGGTTGACTGGGCAGGTAGAAAGCACCCAGTGTGATATCTGTTTTGAAACAGTTTTGGAAACATATTACTATGCTCCCTCTTTTTAAAAAAATATTGCTTTACAGTACGCATCGTGACACTGCGAACCTTATTTGGATCCAGTTTGTAACACTACGAGCCAGTTCTGAGAATACAGGTAGCCTGTAAATACATTTGAAATGTTTTCAGAAAACTCAATTTTTCTCAAATTTACGTTTTTCAACACGTAAAATGAGGCTGGAGCAATAGTTTTGATCCAGTTATAGTAAAAAGTTACATGCATGATGTGCAAAGTGCCTTGAATGAACCGAGTTATTATTTTCCGTTTATGGGAAATAGTTTTTGTTAAAAAAAATTATAAATAAATAAAATGTTAAGATGTTTGGCTAATTTTTATATAAGACTATATGCAAATAGAAATAAACTTTTATCTTAGCAAATAGTGCTATCACTACAAAAGTAATAGCTGATTTTATACTCATAACAAGTAAGAAGCACATAATGTTATAAACCTACTTAAAAAATGACACCAGGTGTGTTTTGAAAATGAGAAATATTTTATGTTATTGATTGATAAAATAATTAATAGCTCTATAAGTAATGCTCATGTAAATGTGAAACTTGCTACGCAGCTTACTAGTGGCCTACTTAGAGTGTACACAACATTTTACATATTACAGTACTTCGAAATTTAAGTCTCTGTGTCCCTTAACGCAAGTAGCAGAGGCAAGTGGTCCTTGCTACATGGTCATAATTAGAACAGAAAGAGAAAAAATTTAAGTTGGTGAATCCATTTGTAATTTTAAAGGGTCTGGACAAGATAGCTGGCCCAGTGAAAAAGTGCACTAGATCTTGGAATGGGATGCTCCTCGTTTAAGCTAATTCAGCATCCCAGGCAGCTACAATATTAAAAGCCAATTTATTAGTGAACTACCCGGTACATGTAGAGAAGCACAGGACTTTGAATTCCTCCTGCAGTGTGGTAAACACTCAGGCATTGGACGGTATGTTCAATGAGGAGGTTTAGGCTAACCTAGAAGATCAAGGTGTGAACTTAAGTATATCAGGTTGAGAGGAAAGAGCTAGGCGAATACCTGCCCTCTCATACCCTGTACCCTTAAACTTACATCATCAAACTAACTGCAAGCTTTCTGCTTCATATTCTTATCATTGTGCTGCAAAATCCACAATTGTTGTCCTTAGTGCAGCAGCAGTGTGTATGTGTGCACATGCATGTGCACACATGTGGGTGGGCATCGGTGTGTGCATATGCATGTGCATGCAGGGTGTTAAAAAGCTATATAAAAAGTAAACGATCTCATCACAGTAAAACATAGTTTCCTATTACAGTTTCCTCGTACAAATAAGTGCCATTTTTCCATTTCATGTTCCCTTTGTGCTTTTGTTTGCATTTTTGTCCAACATTCCTTTGATCTCAGATTATTGTAGAACCATCCTTCTTGTAGTTAAAGAAAAGTCAGGCTTTCTATCAGGTTAACCGTCACTTAGGACGGTTTAGAAACTTTGAAACTGGTAAGCCATGGTCTGCTTGCATTTTGATGTCCAGACGTTTTGTCCACATCTGTGGTGAACATCGTCAGTGGCATGGTCTCAATCTACTCAGCAGAGGTTCAGTCACAACTGATCATTCTCAGGCCGATTACACTTTGAATCAATTGGTTTCAGGAACATAATACAATTTTATCTGAGAATGAACTTACAAGTATAGAAAGCTTAAGATATAATATAAAATGCTGCATTTTCATTCAGAATCTGAAAGAGCCCATGCCAAAAAGTGCAAAATTGTGTAACTAAATTTCGATGTAGAAGGGATTTAATAAATTTTGATAAGACTCCTAAAATGCGATATTTCATAATTATAAAGTAACTCCAATAATGACAAATGCAAGAGGGAAACCAAAAATAACCAGAATCGTACTCCTTGACATGAGACACGGCCTACAAACCCGGAAGATATTTTATTCCAAAATATTTTTGATTTCCACTGTGCTTTTTATTTTGCAACCAATTGGACCTTGAAAAAAAATAGCCCTCATGCATTTTGCAGAGAATGGGGAATACAAAATTAGTGTAATCAAACATAATAGTATGCAAAAAGAGAAACAAATTGAGCAAAGATGAGCAATGACATTTAAATAGTAAGAGATTAGAAGTAGTGAGGAACTTGATTACTTAAGGAATACGATTAGAATAATGGAAAGTGTAAAGCACATACCAAAAGTCTGATGTGTTGCACTCACATGACATTCTCTACTCTTGTACTAACTATTCTTATAAACTCTTATTCCTCCATCTTCATGTTACTTGAGATAAACTTTGGCAGAAGTTATCTTATTGATGGTCTTCTTGTAGTTGCAAGAGGAATATGGGAATCAGTAGACTTTGAGCGATGTTAAAATCTTTCAAAGCTTTGAAATTCTGTTCTCTTTGCACGGCCAAGAGATTAAAGTGAATAATGACCTTCCATTTGAGAAAAATTTATTGCAAAACTCACACAAATAACAAGGAATCTCTCCAAAATGGTTTACTCCTCAAAAAGTGTATTTGGACATAACTTGTATGCATTAATGAGATTTACATTTTACATTTTATTGAAGAGCAAGAGGACCAATGACTTCATTGTCAGAAATCCAGCATTAGTCAACAACATTTTTTGTGGAGTAAGATTTGGTCTATCTTTTACGGTTTACCAGTTATGCAAAAGTCATCAGGAGTAAACAGTACTGCATAGGTTATAGCCAGAAAATTTAAAATGTACATTTCATTTGCCATAAAAATGAGTCATTCCATGTCAAATTGCACAAAATTTGACCTTCATGTCTCTGATTTCATTAATATTAAATTTACGCATTCTATAAATGAAAAAATGATACCCCTATTTCTTGTTTGTTTGTAAATTAATTATTTTGGTAAATATAAAGTATTAAATTTTCGGATATTTTGCGCACACCGTTCTACATAAACATAAATATCTCTGGTATTATTTTTCAGCTCATTTTGAACATTGAAATGTGTACTTTATTTATATGTTAAACAAAAAACAATTAGTTTGATATTTCCTATTTTTATAAGGCCATTAACATTACAAACATCATTAACAATACATACTTTTAACTAAAAATTTCCAGGAAAATTTGTAAAACATAGCTTGATGATGCCATCTAATCCTAGAAAAGGTTCAGATTGGAATACCAAATGTATGCAGAGAAATTAAATAACTTCCCAAGCCGTGCAGACTGGAGTCATGCTGCTTTCACGGCCAGAAGGTATACACACCGCGTGCAGCTGATGCGTCTCATATGTTGCACTTCCATCAAGGTCAAACTGTTACCATAAACACTGAAATAGGTCATTTCACGTCAAATCGAACACTTCACACACACACACACACACACACACACACACACATGCTCGCACACACACACACTCAAAAGAAGGGTCCTTGTCCTAACAATGGTTGTGATGGCACCCACGCCTCCTTAGGCACAAGTTAAAAGTGTCCGAGCACGTAAGAAAGTTGGGCAGTGCTGCTGTAGTGTATTGTGAATTACTGTACTACTGTACATATATGAGTATTAAAATCTGTGTCACGCATCATTAACAACTCACCTTGGAATGGTCAAACTGCCTGTATTGCTATCTATTCTTGACGACAAATCAACCGATGTGGCAAATGAAATATTAATTTTGCATTTTGTTCTCCTTTAAATTTTGTATCTGTTTAACCAAACAGTGAATTTCTCTTTATTTTTTTCTGTTCTGTTTTTGAATCCTGAGTTAATGCTATTGCTTGAACCGGTGCTCTAGAATCTGTTAAAACAACAATTATTTTACATTTCTGTAGCCAAAGAAACATTTTAGAGCAGTGTAGATTGCATCAATTTCTCCATCAAATTCCATTTGTTGTTCATGTGGAATTCTTATGAAACCATTGATGAAGCAAAGATATTTTACTGGATTTTTCATTTGACATTGAAATACACTTTTTTTCACATAACTTAAATTTTTTTAACACACTTTTTATTTTTTGGTCCCTTTGGATTTAAGTATATCAGTTCAATATTCAAAGAGTATTCATGCATTCAATACATCTGATGCTGATCAAATTGCATTTTGAATCTTTTTCTTCTTTTTCCAGATAATGTGGAAGGTGTAAGAACAAAATGTGTGAACAAACAGAGGTGAATTACCGTGACGGTGAGGTGGTATGGGTTAAACTTGGACCTATTTGGTGGCCAGGAAGAGTCAAAGATGTAGATGAACTACCAGAAGAGATACTCACCAGTTTAAAGAAGAAACCCATTGCCGCAGTTAAATTCTTCCAAGAAGATACCTTGTGAGTATTATTATTTTACAAAAAAAACAGAAACGAAAATTTCAGAAAGAAAAATCTGAACATACTTAGAGTTTAATATGCAAAAATGATTCTAAAAGTATCAGACAAGCAAATTAAATATGGATATGCATAATTGATGTAAATTATGATTTTAATGGTCTTGCCACTAAACAATATTAAAATTTTATGAAGCAGAATTATTTAACACTATGACCTTTATTAGTACTTGGTATCAGTTGTACTCATAATTTACAGGCTTTCAAAAATTTCATTTTCAGTCGTAGCCCTTAGCCTTTATCTGTCACTAGATAATGTGGTTTTTCCTTGATAAAAGTACATCCAAACATGCTTTATTATAATGGGAGAACAAAAAACTTATGAACTGGCTGTGTGGTGTTATGCCTGTCTGCATCCTTGGCACTTGTAGCTGTCTACCACTATCATAGAAAAGTGCAGATGAAACCATAGATTACATCCCGTTAACCCAATATAAAACTTTGAAATAGAATATAACTTAAGACCTCTGTGAAATCTTCCAGAGACAAACCATTCCAGATATTGCAAAAATGTTAGCATGAGAAACACTGCAAATCAAATATCCTGAAATATATATAGACAGAGACACACATGCGCGGTTCATTTGTATGCGACGATGGAGCTGGAGCAGGCAGTACATGTCAGTTTTTCTCCTTTTACAAATATTTGACAATGAAGCCATTAGTCTTCTTACACTCCAATATTTTTCATGATCATTTTGTATATGGAGAACTGGACATTTTTTAAGATGATTTAAAAAAGCAGTCCATTTCTTCATTTAGACTGCATAATGGACAAACTGGGGATGCCGACAGAAAACATGACACAGCCAGTTCATTAATTTTTTTGCTTTCCCCTAAGAGGGATATCTTGGTTTGTTCTGGCATGTCTCAGTTCATTTAACAGGAAGTGAACTTGCAGAAAATATGTATATTCATTGTTAGCATGCTAAAGTTCATTTGAAAAGTTATGTAATCTATTAGAATTATAAGTCTACATCATCTGGGTGGAGCAATCAGCATGCTAACCACTTGACTGTAGTTAGGATTCCGAGAATCTCAAAACATGTATGTGCACTAAAATGTTGGTATCAAATTTTTGGATGGAATACGCTCTTCCCCTAATTACTGTATATAGCAGGGGAAGTGTTTCTAGAAAGTAAAAATTGTCGGATAATTATGACGAATTCATAATGAACTGAAAAAGGGTGAAGACTTACATGAAAATTAATGCTGATAATTGAAACCATACACACTTCAAGCCATCACTTATTTTGTACTGCTAATTAGAAACAATCTTATCCATCCTAGGATTGGTGTGAGGTTTGAAAGCGATTTAAAAATTACTATCCAATGGATTGCTTTACTAAAGGGGTAGAATTGGTGGGGTTTCCATCTATACAGCATTTCCTATATAGTAAATTGTTTCACATATCTTGAATACACATTATCCTTTTTTGATGAAATAGACATTTCCCAGAAAATTACTAAAGTACAACAAAACAATGGGAATAATTAATAACATTATGAAACCTTCCGTAGTACAAAGACATACTAGAATCTGAACCTTGGCAAGATCTGTACTTTTTTACGGAAGTGAAGCATGGACACTGATGCAGAAAGATGAAAGCAGAATAACAGCTCATGAAATGAAATTCATGAGGATACAGCAGGATAAACAAAATGGGATCATAAACATAATACTAGAATAATTACAAATGGAACATGTAATTAACTACATAAGTAATTATTAAAATAATTGTCTAAATCATCTACATCGCATGCATAGAAATACAATCCCATAAGTCATGCTTCACTATCGTCCAAATGGAAAGGGATCTTTAGGTCATCCAAAGAAACGTGGCCTGAAAATTAAAATGTGAGGTCATTAATAGGTCTTATAGCCGAATACTTGGAGTAAAAAGAATTAGAAACATACAAGATTTTCAGAAAAATGATTAAAGAAGACTTTAAAATCTGTAACTGCCTCTAGCTTTTCAAGTTGTAGTTTGTGTTCATCCCTTATTATAACCTGCCTCTGTGATTCAAGATCATATCTCTCCATTGCTATACTGCTATTTCAATAGGATGGTAAATTTGGAAATTTATTGGACACTGTTTTTTTTCGGGTGGGGGAAGTGGAATCTTAGTGCTTACACGGCGCCGTGGCCGAGCGGTTAGCGCGCTCGCCTACCACCTAGGCGGCCCGGGTTCGATCCCAGGGACCCGCATGTGGTATTCGTGGTGGACGAAGCGGCGTCAGGGCGGGTTTTCTCCGGGTGCTCCGGTTTCCCCTGCCATCTCATTCCACCGGTGCTCCATCTTCATTCCATGTATCATCAGTGTCACCGCCTGCGGTGCCGTAGTAGTAAAAGCGGGCGTTAAACACTACAACAACAACAGTGCTTACAGTGTATACCAGAAGACCACGATGCCCATGTTTAGTATTCCCCCCCTTTTTTTTTTATATAGAATTTTTGTTAAGGCTACACTGATTGACATTTTACGTACAGCAATGGATGTGTTTGTTTATGGAACCAAATCACATACATTCAGTTTTCATAATAGCGCTTCCATTTATACTGCAGAGCGGTATGCAAAATACTGAGCCGTTTTATATGTGCACCGTCATAAATTGGATGACTGTCTAATTTTGAGTGATTCTCTGAGTATACTTTAGAGACTTTGTGAGCTGTACAGCGATCTTTCTGTTGTACAGCATATCCAGGATGCTCTCCATGTTTTATACGCTTCTGGCATTAATGTAGTGTGTGCATGGATTCCTGGTCACATAGGTTTGCCTGGAATGAAATAACAGATTTGGCAGCAAAGGCGGCAACAACAGAACCCAGCATTACCATCTCTCATATTACTTGTGAAGATTTGAGGCTTGAGGTGCAGAAAGTGGTGTTGTGCTGTCACAAACAGTGGTCAGCTCTCTGCGGGGATAAGCTTAGACAAGTGAAAGAACTTGTGACAAATTGGGTAACCTCCTCAGGTGTATCTTGTCATGAGGAGATGATTTTAGCTCTTTTACACATGGTTAACTTTTTAAATTAGACCCTACTCTTCTGCTTTGCGACAACCTTTTGTCAGTCCATTGTGTGCTGTTAGTGTGTTTGTCTAGGACACCTTTGAGACCCTTTGCAACTGCCTGTTAGACTTGCGGAGGTCCTGGCAGACGATAAACATGGGGTGAAAGGGCTTTGAAGCTTTTAGCAGAGATAAACTTGAACCTGAGAATTTAAAACTTTAGATATCGAAATTTCATACTTTTTTTACCTTTTTATAACTGTGTTTTAATTCTGACTTTTGGCTCTTTGTTTGGTATATTTAGGTATATTTGCTTTTTACTCATATTTTTATTTTATATTGAAATTTATATCTGGCTTTTGCCATGATCCATTTCATAAGAGCATTGATAACCAAGTAGTTGAATGCCCTTAAACCTAAATCATCATTTGTAATTACATCATCTGCCTAATTCCTGTTTTCATTAAAAATTATACTTTTATCAAACTGATTAGCATATACACTTCTGGCAGAAATTGGAATTCAGTCTTTTCTTGTGATGGAACATATCTACACCTGTTTCTTGTTTCATCTTTAGGGAATGAAAAAATGAAAACAGTAGCATTTGATTTTATGAAGAATTACAGTTAGACTTGCAGCTAGACATGCAACACTTTCAAGACATCTAAAATTTCTTCAAGTGTTTCAGAAACAAATCTATGGAGGCAGGTTTTAAAGTTGAAATTGGGCATTTTGTAAAAATATCAAGTACTTACTGTTAGAAGCTGCCACCTATTCAAAACTGCTAAGTCATAATATAAATTATTCCAAAGGCTTTATTAAATACAAATGCAACTTTAATTCCTCCATGTGTGTTTATGGACACAGTTTGAAACAGAAGACAGTTTGTAAGCATGTATGTACAACATACAGTGGAGCCCTAGTTGGGTTGTCTCTATGAATATTGTAAATTGCTTATAAATTCTAGAGTGCACTGGGTAAGTGCTTGTTAAATCCAGGGGCAGCTCCAGGATTAGAGCCTCCATGCCATGCTACTACCTTAAAAAAAGGGGAGAAATGCATATTTTAATTTTTTTGTATACTCCAAATACAGTCATGCTTACTGCTCTTTGAGGCACAATGAAATGTCTTGCCTAATAACAAAAAACCACAGGAGTTAAAGGAAATGACTATTAGTTGTAAGTTTGCAACAGTATTATATTACTATTTTGACACTGATGGACGGCATTGCAGATGTTCACTCTGGATGTTAGTGGTAAATGTAGGGGCAAGTGGATAGCCCAAATCTGTGCCAGTTAATACCTGTGACGGCTATTGGCAGCACATGTCAATAAAAAGTACCAACTTATACATACTGTTTTGGGATGGAATCAAACCAATTTTAAGAAAGATGCTTTGTTTGTCTTTAGCACAAACACACCTTTTTGTTACAAGGGCAGACATTTTATGTAACTAACCCTGCCTAAATTTTCGTAGTAACCAGCAAAACAAAAGAAAAACTAAAAGCTACAGCCATATGTTACCAACTGCTACCAGAAGTCGCTAAACTATTTGCATTCGCCAACATCCTCCCACCTTGCAATTTAAAACATTAACTTGTAAATTGCAATGCAACTTTAAATGTATGATATGTAAATCGCAATTACAGTTTCAAAATTTCACAACACAATTTCTTGTTACAAGTCCAAGCGTTCAGGAACTTTCACCTTCCTTCCCACTCGTGTTGTTCTCACATCCTTGGCACTCACCAAGCCTGGCACTGTGGCTGGTGTAACATAGCACTTATTCAACTCCTTTGTTTCATTGGATCTCCAAAGGATACAGTCTTTGAAGAGGCTGGACTTTTTCTCCACTGGCTGTCTTCACTCGAGCCACTCTTGATATTCCATCTGCTCCTGGGTGTAACTCCAAAATAATTCCTAGGGGCCAGTTGATATGTTTCGTGAGTCATCTCCAAACAATACAACATCCCCTCCGCCCTGCATGTTCCTTCTGTTGGCCTCTGGATCAGTAGGGCTAGGTATTCCTTTCTAAACCTAGTGTTTAAATCTTCCCTTTGCAGCTCAGAAAGTTGGTCTGTCAGGGACTGTTTCAGTGACTCTGCTTCAGAAATTTCTTTGTCTCTAGCCTGTTTCAGCTGGCTGCACTGTATTTCAAGCAGTTCGAGCTGTGACATTCTGAGCTGCCTCTTTGGTGGGTGCACTGAGAAGAGATTCCAGTGCAGATACAGAGGCTCTAAGTGACACACACACTGCTCCTGTACTGCACATTCCTGCTCTGTTAGTGAGGACACTGCCCTGAAGTTCATTGAGTGATTCAGTCAGGTTACGTTCTTGTTTCTCCCAGGATGCTTGCTGTGCATTGCTAGCTGCTTGCAACGATTGTATCACTGCAGATACAGACTGTGCTGATTCCTCATTATGTGCCTCTGCTGTTTCAACCTGTGCTAGGTCACTGCATTCCTGCCGTACACTTGCCTCACGTTTGGAATGCTCCTCTTCAGCTCCCCTCAGTTTTAATCTGAGGGCCTCGATCTGAGCAACCAACTGCTCCTGCTCCTCTTTTGCCAACTATCATGCTTCTTTTAGTTCTGGCAACAATTCTTGTTTTGCTAACCTTTCTGCATTCAGAGTTTCTTCTTTCAGTTCTCTGTTATGAGCTGCTGTTGTCATCTTACTCTCCATTAGTTCCTATTTTCCAAATCTAGTGATTCTTTCAATGTGTCTATTCAGTTGTTAGCATCATCCAGTTGTCCATGTAGACTGGCCCACTCCTTCTCCTGTCTCTTTGTACGAGCAGTCAGCTGATGAACAGCTTCAATCTGTATTCATTCCACTTCATCCTTTGCTGCCAGGGATCTCTTCAAGCGTTCCACTTCCTCACTTAGGACATCTAGCTGTTCCTTTTGACTCTATTGTGCTATCACTCTTCACTTTGTTTACCTCATCTTTATGTTCTTTGGACTGGTCTAATCCAGGACACATAACGGCTTGATGCTTCATGGAGCATAATAAACATTTCACCGCAGCTCTGCATCCTTTGATCTATTCCCCATCTTAAGACAAATAAAGCAAGCTCCTCTTTTCTTTAAAATGTCAATTTTCTTACCATGATTGATTTTCTTTGCTTTAAAACTATCTTGCGAATCATGAGAACCCCTTGTGCACCAAATACACATTTTCACCACTTCCTTGCTTCCTGCTGTATGTAAAACTGCTGCCGTGGGTATTTTATTTTGATTCACAGCATCATGGGGTTCACCATAGGAAAAACTAGTACAAGCTATATGCAGTCGTCCTTCCTGCTCGACTTCTTGGCATAAAAATGTCAGCAATGTTTCCAGATTACCAGAATGGTCTCGATTTTCTTAAGGTTGTAATCTTCCCCAGGCCTTCAAAGTTTCATCTGGTAGGGCAGACTCAACTAGGGGATACAGCATTGCTGCATATTTGTTAGCTGTTACCCCTAAGGTTTCCAGTGCTCTCAGCTGAGTTTTGAGCTTATCATAAAGGATACGTAGGTTTACTTCTTGCATTGAAACCTTTTGCAGTACTAACTGTAGCAATTCTCTCACGTAAATATCGATTAGAAGTTCGTCACGTGCAAACCTCGGTTCAATGGCCTTGGAATAGTTTTCTGCTGATGTTGGGTAACCAGCAACCAGCTCTCTTGCAGAAGAACCCTCTGAGGTAGCTTGAAATAAATATTGAAACTTATCTTCTGGTTCTATACTTTCATCTTCATGAATGCGTTTAAACTGTGCCCATAATGCTATTCAGTTCTTGACATTGCCGTTAAATTTTTTAAGCTCTAACTTGGGCAGTTTTAGGCTTTTCCTAGCACCTACATTCATACTATTTATGTTTGTATTTGTAGTGCTCACCATGCTCGTGTCCCTTTTCAACATTTCTTCATAATTGCTTCTTAAAATCAACCATTGTTCGCGATAACCTTCTGTCTCATCCAAATTTTGTATTTCTTTGTCTTCACTTCTATCTGATGATACTCTTCTTGCAGTGACTCATCACTTCTAAAAAGTTGCTCAGCTTTATCTTCTAGCATTTTAAAGCTTGCTGTAATATCGTGCCTTGTGGAACTGCTGTTCGTTAATTTCCCTTCTAATGCGTTTGCCGCTCATGTAAAGAATCGTCTCATATTTGATCTTTCTTTCTTCAAATTATCCATCTCATCCTGTCGCGGTCGCCAAATGTTTCGGGATGGAATCAAACCAGTTTTAAGAAAGATACTTTATTTGTGTTTAGTACAAATGCACTAGTATTGTTACAAGGGCGGACATTTTATGTAACTAACCCTGCCTAAATTTTCTTAGCAACCAACAAAACAAAAGAAAAACCAAAAGCTAGAGCCATATGTTACCAACTGCTACCAAAAGTCGCTAAACTATTTGCATTTGCCAACACATAGACATGAGACAGAGTACACAGGGTGGAAGTGAAATGATCCACCAGACTGAAGGAGGTGAGAGAGTAGATGTAA
Source organism: Tenodera sinensis (assembly GCA_030765045.1). NCBI lineage: Eukaryota > Metazoa > Arthropoda > Insecta > Mantodea > Mantidae > Tenodera > Tenodera sinensis. The sequence continues at coordinate 157,103,070 of CM060967.1, read as the reverse complement.
ACTAACAAAAAGTTTCAATAAGTTTTTTAATGAAATATACTGTTTAACTAGAAAATTGTGTTTAAAGGTGAGAGTGTATGGCAATGTGGCACAACCTATTGATTGGCTACTCAGCTTCTACCGGCGTATCAATGAACTATTCAAATGCTCTATAAAAACTATTTAACATTAGCCGTGTATTGAATTCAGAAGTTTTGTCACGCTGCGCCAGACACCAGAAAATTACATGAAAAAGTAAGGTTATGGCTGGTTTCCCCATATGAAAACATCACCTCAAATCTTACATTTCCACGTACTTACAAAGATTTTATTTGGTACATTTAAAGGTCTGAATATCTGACCTGTTCTATTTGAGAGGCTACTCCATGATAAGATAACCTCAACTGGAATTGCATTCTTGTTTTAAATGTCATGCAAAATTGTTTACTAACTTCCGACACTGGTTGCAGTATTACATCCACTAGGAAGTCACAAATATGATTGAAACATTAAAAAAAAACTTTAAATATGCTCTTATCAATCAGAAATACATAAATTCACTTGAAATGAAACAAATACATGCTAAGTCTATGTCTATTTATTGCGCATGCACGCTGAGCAAATGCCTTATTCACTTTATTTACTGAATAGGTGGGATGTAACATGATACTGATGTTCACAGTGAATAGTTTGTTTCTAACACCTACACATGTGAGCACATGCTGTTTCATTATCGTCTGCAAAACATATGTATGAAGCATGGGTGCAGAGGCTGGCAGCTAATGACTGCAAGTTAAGTTACCTGCATTGGATATTTATGTGGTGAACGTGCATTGAGCATTCCAGAAGTTATGCATCTTATGGTATTAATACCATTATTTTGTATTGTGTTTAACAATGTGATACTAGTAATTGTTAAACATTTAGGAAATCATAATTCTTAATGTGAATTTACGCTTTACTACCATACATTTAAACAAAATTTATTTGCAATTGAGTAGTCGGAAGCTTTCATGGCCGGAGTTAGAATTAAGGCTAGAGATTTCTTCCGGGCTTAAAAGCCGTGGTCTGCTGGAGTTTTGAGGTCCAGACGTTTCGTTCACACCTGCAGTGGACATCACCGGTGGCGTAGTCTGAGTCTTCTCGGTGAAGGTTCAGTTACAATAGAATCGTTTATGACGGGAAGTGCCATATTTATATGTGGGCCACTCACAGGGGATTGGCTGGGCTTGAGCGGGAGGTGTGTGTTAGATGGGTGGTGGTTAGATTGTGATGTCCACTGCAGGTGTGGACGAAACGTCTGGACCTCAAAACTCCAGCAGACCACGGCTTTTAAGCCCGGAAGAAATCTAGCCTTAATTATGTGCAATTGTTTACTTGTTTGGCCCGGTAAATGTGCAATTCACTTTAATATTTGATATACCCAATTTAAACGGGACTAATATGCTTTATGCAAGCACGTACCTACATCTAAAAAATCTGATGTGTTGAACTCACATGACTTTCTCAACTCTTGTACTACCCATTCTTACAAGCTCTTATACCTCTATTTTCTTCGTGTTAGTTGACATAAGCATTTGTACAAATTATCTTATTGCTTATTTTCTTGTAGGTGAAAGGAGAATATTAGAATACAGTAGGCTGTGAGTGATAGTCAAATCTTTTAAAGCTTTGAGATCCCGTTCTTTTTGCATGCTTAACATATAAAAAATGAACAATGATGTTCCATTTCACAAAAGTTTCAAGTTTTCCGAATCTGACACAAATAACAAGGAATATCTCCAAAATGGTTCACTGTACAAAAAATTTATTTAGACATAAATTGTGTGTTTTAGCAAGATCTACATTTTTTGTATATTAAGAATTTGTCTATCTCTTACAGTTTACGAGTTATTCAAAGTCATCTAAAGTAAACAGGACTACATAAGCTATAGCCAGAAAATTCAAAATATACATTTCATTTGTCATACAAATATCTTAAACATATGACATTTTAATCAAAATCGTTAGAGCCATTTTCAAGAAAATCAAAATTTTCCGTTTAAAAGGTAGTTTAGGGTGGGGCTATTTTCTTCAAAATCTTTGTGTCACATCCTTGAAAGACATTAAACTAAAATGTCAACTTTGGAAATTATTATTTATTTATGCCAACAAACTTACTGTTGGTGTTTTTAAACACACAAACCGTGTGTGGGCAAAGTTTGAGAGGTAGAACTGGAACTTAAAAATTCAATGCCACAACTGGGATTTGAACCACAGACCTTCCGCTTACCAGGCGACTGCTCTAACCATTGAGCTATTGTGACAAACTGCCAGATTGGCATTAAATTCTCAAACCAGTTCGTATTTCTCTTGGTAAACCACAAAGGCAGTCTCACATCAGAGGCAAATTACCCCAATGGTGACTTACTATTGTACTTTATGTCCCAGGATTAAATAACCTTCAGATGGTAATTATTATTTATTTATGCCAACAAACTTACTGTTGGTGTTTTTAAACACACAAGCCGTGTGTGGGCAAAGTTTGAGAGGTAGAACTGGAACTTAAAAATTCAATGCCACAACTGGGATTTGAACCACAGACCTTCCACTTACCAGGCGGCTGCTCTAACCATTGAGCTATTGTGACAAACTGCCAGAATGGCATTAAATTCTCAAACTTACAATAGTAAGTCACCATTGGGGTAATTTGTCTCTGATGTGCCTTTGTGGTTTACCAGGAGAAATACGAACTGGTTTGAGAATTTAATGCCATTCTGGCAGTTTGTCACAATAGCTCAATGGTTAGAGCAGCCGCCTGGTAAGCGGAAGGTGTGTGGTTCAAATCCCAGTTGTGACATTGAATTTTTAAGTTCCAGTTCTACCTCTCATCAACTTTGGTTTTTAACTGACTATCGTTTTTGAGTTATGTTGTCTAGACTGACACAAACACAAACACACACACACACACACACACACACACGCACACGCACACAGAGGGAGACCTTTTTCTAAAAATGCGTTTTTTTTTTTTTTTTTTTTTTATTTATTCAGGGGGTCTCAAAACATTTTTCCAGTGAAATCTTGACATCAAATTTTTGGGTGGAATACAATATTTCCCCTACTTGCCAGTAGAGAAAGTAAAAAGGTGTGGTGGATTTAATTCACACATGTGGAAACATTAAGTTACCTATGCTTATATATTGCTTAGTAATCCATTTGTAAATTTGATAGTAGCTTGATATTTGCTTGAGAAAAAAGTTGGCTAAATACATCCGATGGAAGTGATTAATTCTTCATTGCTATTGTAGGTGATGCTTTTCAGGAACTACAGTTTGTCTTGTTTGATTATTCGTGTATTATTTTTATTCTATGTTGTTGCGTCAAGTATTTCTAAGTCTAAGTGCGAATGCCATTTAAATATTTGTTGTTTTATCCTCAAGAAAACAACAAGAATAGGTTACATAATTAAAACATGATTTTGATTGTAAACTCGTGTAGTAAACAAATCTTCTGCTGATAATATTAATATAGTATTTTTGTGAAGGCTCGTATGTCAAAATGTATTATGCAAAATCATGTAAATCACATATCCACCCTCCAACCCTTCAATCTTTATATAATGGATGAAGTTGTATGGAAATTAAAGCAGCCTGGTGTGTATATTTATAGTATTAACTAAAGAATTTCTCCTAGCAAATGAGTAGACTTTTGTCACATAGGAGATTTGGGAAATTTATTTTAATCTTTAAGTTTTCTCATAAAGCTTTTTGCTTGAACTACTTTTAGACATGCAGCCAAGAATTTACGAGTAGTAATTAATATTTATTTATGCCAACAAACTTATTGTTGGTGTTTTTAAACACACAAACCATGTGTGGGCAATAAGTTTGTTGGCATAAATAAATAATTACGAGCAGTAAGTTTGTTGGCATAAATAAATCATTAACTGATTCAGTTAATTCAATAATTGATTAGAGATTTGTTCATGCCTATGGTAATCATTTGACCATATCTCATGCATAGCAGTTTTTATTGGAGCACATACGATTTCATTCTGGTGATGTAGTTTTTGTTCTATATATGTTTTCCCTAAAGTTTGGGAAAGTGAAATCTGTCCGTATTGGTTTGTCTACTCCCAGTTTTGCTTCTTTATGCCCAGCAGAGTTTAAATACACCAGAATATGCTCTTTTAGACTATTTGATTGCTCTATGTGTTTTGTTGGTAATCTCAGTAGGTACAACTTTGGAGTTCGAGACTATTTCTACATGTATATTTCAAAACTGAAATATACCTGACCCAGCGAGGAAATCAGCAGTTGTAGCATTCAGATTGCTCACAGGACATTACTGCATGACAAAACACCTCCATAGAATCAGAATCTTAGTCACCCATCTTGAAAAATACTGGAATGCAAGAGAATGAATGGCTTCGTTGTCAAGTGTTTGGCATTAGCAACCAACCATATATTTATGTTAAATTTTGTTTTACTGCAATTTTGTTAATGTTAACCATAGTTTATCCTGGCTTTTTCAATTGCCAGGGTTTTGAAATGTCTTAAATTTTGTTTTATCTTTGTTTATTATTTCCTTTGTGCTCCAAACATTGTGGAATTTCACAATAGCCATTCATCATTATTTTTCTTCTTGACTTTCTTTAATATATTAAAACTGTATCATCTACATAGGATAATCTGTTTTCCATGTTTGGAAAATCATTTGTATAAATTCAGGAAAATGCATGTCCCAGCAATGATCCTTGTGTTATGCCTGACACTACTGTGTTAATCTGATGGTATTATACATTAGGGTGATGACTTTTTCATTTTTTTCCCAAAAAATATTTCCTGTAGCACAAATGAATGAACTTTTGCCTATTATCTTCCTTCAATTAACCCACCTTTTAAATTAAATTTTGCCTATTAATTACTAAAATTACATATATTCCACTGAAATGTTAAAGGGCATGCACAAACCAGTTTTAAACTTTTATGAGACTGCCTTTGTGGTTTACCGGGAGAAATACAAATTGGTTGGAGAATTCAATGTCATTCTGGCAGGTTGTCACAGTAGCTTAATGGTTAGAACACCTGCCTGGTAAGTGGAGCGTCTGTGGTTCAAATCCCAGCTGTGGCATTGAGTTTTTCAGTTCCAATTCTACCTCTCAAACATTGCCCACATACGGCTTGTGTGTTTAAAAACACCAACAGTTAGTTTGTTGGCATAAATAAAAATAATTTTGTACGCCATTTTACTATAAAACTGTATTAACAATTATTTATAATATTAATTTTATATATGTCAGCTGATGACTCTGTTTCTGCATTATAGAAACCTAGTAACCTTGCTTTCACGTATCTATTGTACGGCCAGTGGATCTCCAACCCTGACTTTTACAGCTGTGATGAGCTAGAGGGGAAAGGTTAACATTGCCAACATATAGTAATGGGTTTCAGAAAATGGACTCTCAAAATTATCTTAACAATGAAAGTATATTATATTTATTAGGTTTAAAACATTGAAATAGGGTTTAGGTTTTATTTTCATGCAATATCTTCGTTACACGACTATTCTGTTCAAAGATTACCTTTACATCTGTTATGCGCAGTAGCTATTACTTTTGGCAATATTGGAAGCGAGTAATGCATCGGATATTAAAGCTTTCTGCTAGCACCAATCAGTGGTCTCACTGCTAGGCATGGCTTCCAAAAGTAGCACCATGTTGCCAATTCTGTTTTACAAGATCCACGTGGTTTCAATCACTTTGGTGTTTGTATAAGTTTTTTTCTGGTAGGTAAATGGTATGACAATTGTCTCCATATTCTACTATCCTGTGATCATTTATATGCATACTGTCCACGTAAATTTACGAAGTAGTGATGCGATCTGCAGATATATACCCTGTTTGAAAGAACTGGCAACACCACGTTATGAGCCCTTGAGAAATGTCAGAGCCAGAGATCCACTAGCCATACAATAGTATAATCACTGTCTTCTCATCAGTGCGCAACGCAAATGTGCAATGGAAACTCTTAGTTCTTCTTCTTCTTTTTTTTTTTTAAATTGTTACAATGTTAGGTATTTAACATTTGCATCAAGGCCTTTTATTTTTTAATTTTTGAGTTGAAGATAACATGTTGTTCAAGAAGAGATCTTCTAACATGGAGAAGAACAAGAAAACCTGGACAAAGAACTTGGTAAGTTTCAAGCTCAATCAAGAAGAGACATAACAATTTATGAAGCACCCTTTAGTGAATGAAGTCACTTGCCCCTAAAAAACATCATTGGACACTTCATTTTTCTTGAATCCACTGCCAAAGAATGGAGAAAAAGGATCGGTCTAATTGCTAAGGAACTTTAAGCCCCATGGAGCAAAACATTGAACTTCCTGCATGTATCTATCTGATCAAGGCATTTGTGCAAAACTGGCAAATCTTCTGAAAGACTATGAGCGATGCAGGAAGAAACCATCTTTGATTTGTTGAATGAACTGTTTGATGTGACCAAGGTGAAAGGCAAATGTTGTGTAAAGAGGATAAGAACTTCTACAAACTGAAAATTGAAGGCAAGGGCCAGGTTGGTTATTCCACTGTCAAATGTGCTAGTGCAAAAACCCATCCAAGCGAAAGTGGGCAATGGAAGTGATTGTGTCAACACTTACCAACTCAGCATCACCTGATTGTTCTTGAAGTTACACAGACTCAACAGCAGAAAAGACAATCCTTGGGAGGATGAGAATGAAGCATCAGTGAACACAAGGAAGCATAACACATAACCCAATAATAATTGCAACCCCATGTCAGTCAGCAACCCACAAGGCTATCTAATATCCACACAAGAGATGCTCAGGTGAAAAAATACATGGTGAGCACGCTTCATTTGGAGAAGTGGGACTTACACTTTGACAGCAAACACATCAATGGCTTTGAATATCAGGTCGTACTCCTCAAGAATGAGGCAAAAGAAGTCTGCACTGAAATTGAAAGATGGGAAAGCTCAAACAGTTGCAAAAGGACTTCAGCATGTGTTAGAGAAGTTCAAACTGTGGGAAACCATTGTTATGATTGTTGCTGACACAACAAGTGTGAATATTAATAAAAAGACAGCCATTGTTGTTCAGCTGCAGCAAATGTTCAAAGAGAAAGGTCACCCCAAAGCCAAGTTCATCAGCTGCCAGCACCATGTGCTGGATTGTGTTCTTCACATTGTCATGGATGATGCACTCCATTGGTCAACTAAAGCACCAAACATTGATTATTTGTTGTACAGGATTTAATGAGCAATTATGATAAATTCAAAGGAGTCCTCAGCAACAGTAAAACTGAGAATAAGAAAACAGGTGGCTGGATAGCTGACATGAAGTTTCTTGACCACTTCACTAGTGTCTTCCATCGCTTCACTGAGAGGAATGAGATCCCCTTTTTCAAGCTTCAACAGATCCCAAATATCAGCAATGCATGCTGGAACTCTCATGCCATTCTAACCCTTTTTGCTTTTATTCTGATGCCTGAAACGTGGAACAGGCTACATAAAATTTGTTCATTAGTTTCCTACTCATTGACTGACTTGATTCAACAGTCAATTATTCTGCGCTGAAGATTTTTATGAACTATCAACAGTTCTGAATGACTACCCAAGAGGTCATGTCACAAGTACTGCCACAACAAGGACAGCCTCCCACTGAGACTCATCCTGCCATTGACATTATCGTGAATAATTGATTCTTTGTGTGTTTGATGGCTCCATTGTATACATTATGTGTCTCTAAAGCTCTTGTTCAATTTTAATGTACTTACAGTGACTTCAAAGAATGGACAAAAAAACTGATGAATAATTTTTTAAAATGATTATGTGCATAAGGTTTTTTTGTGAAGTTACCCTGAAAGTAAGATTTTATCTATTCTTTAATGAAAGCTCATCAATTTATGGTACAGGGAAATGAGGTTGTAACAAAGTCATCACCTTAATATAAAGATCCAACTGTGCCTTGTACACAGTTTTTTATTGCATGTTACTAGTAATTCAATTGGCCAAAATAAATTGTGATTTTGAAATTATGTGAGCATATGAGCAGATTTTTATGTGGTTAAGGGATTATTTCTTCTCTTCAGCTTTAAGATTGGTATGATATGCGTGATTCTTTTACATTTTCATTATGGCAAGCATGAGACTACTGTTAGTTTTAATTGTTTAATTATCACAGGTGTTTTGGGTCGGGCTGATTGTGTTTGGGTTTGAGTATCCAAACCACAAAGGATTTTAACACATAGTTAACACTACTCCAGATTTAATTCTTTTCACAATAATTACAACTCATGAATTGTTACACTTTCATAACAATACTTTCACATGTATGTTTTCTTCCATTTAATGTTCCGATGGCATACATAATTGCCAATGTTTCACAAATTTCTTTTGATAAGCACAGAACGCAGGTTCAACTTCTCTCCCAAAAGTGATATGTTGTTTATTCCCCTTGACAAAGCACTTTTTCACTGTCACCTTTTCCATGGCATCACATACTTAAGTTTACCTGCACATAGCACTATTCGTTCTCACTTTCTTTGAAACTATTTTATTTTAATACAAAACAATTTAATAACACAAATAATAATTAAACACTCATGACAAACAATATACTTTTTCTAAATAATTAAAATTTTATGTACAGGCTTTACCACTTTACCATGTATTTTGGAGACCTGCTTTGAGAAAATTTGCTAAGTTTTGTTATGTTGCATTCTTATTAAGCTATTTCCATTAACAAAATTGGAAAATAAATTTTGGTAGAAACATAATGAAGATATCCTTGTGTACAAACATGGACACTGATGCAGTAGTGATTTTGTGGCAGCAAATATGTTTTGAGTATATGTATTTTATATGCATGTTACCTTATTTCTAAATGTTGTTAATTCTTGCTTTCTATTTTCAGTGAATATGTCAGAAACCTCAACCAAATCTGTAGATATAATTGCCGGCAAAAGAAGGAATTCATCAAGAAAGGACTTGGTATGTTGCATTTATTTGAAAATTTAATTATGCATAATAATAGGGAAATTAGAATAAAATTCACTCATGTACTCCTAAGTTAATAGCTTTGATTGACAGCAAGAACATTTTTATGCTATGACCAATCCCTGAAATGATTGTTCTAAGACACTTTCTGCTGCAACACCTACTTAAATATTTTCTTTGGAGTACAAAATACAGATATCAGTAGTATATTTTTGAATATCCAATTGAATGAACACTACTTTTATTAAATTGTTACCCAGTGCTGCTTCTGTTGATTTGAAACATCGTTATCTATGATTGAACACAAATTACCTAGGTAGCAATAAGGTTATGTAAAATTTGTATGTAGTTTAGGTTAGAGTAGGATAATTGTAAAAGTTATGTAAAAGAATTGGTACAAATAAAATTCATTCATTCATTCATTCATTCACAAATTACCTGAAAGATAAATACTTAATAGTATTGACCAAGAAAGTTCATAAACAACTAAAATAAAAATAGACAAAAACATTAAAGATTATTTCTACTGCTGTTATCAAAACATTTGTAAAATGTCCTTTAGAGCTGCTTCTATTACAAACAGATACACAAGCGACGGATTAAATCTTTGTGTCAGAACAATAAAGAGTAATAGTTATCCAAAATATTGTTGCAAAATGTAGTTGACAAGTAAAATTTATCTTGAATATGGTTGATTGGTAATGCTCTGGCATTTAGATGCTCTCTTATTTGGTGCCATGCATCACAATAGTATGCTGTTAGCTACATCAATAGATCTCTGGTGATTTAAGGGGAGGTTGTAAGCTGGTTTGGGTAAAAAATATCAATTTTCTGTTTTTTACTGGTTTTGCAAGTTTAACCCCTATTTTATCATAATCTAGTCTTTCAACCTTAAAAACTTGCCATAAGTGTCTTTAAAACAAATTCAACTGTCCAAGGATGGATGTGAATAAAAAAAATGATATTAGTTAAACTTTTTTTAAAAAATAATATGGAAATATCTATGTGATATAAAAAGTCAGTACGTTTAAAAAAGCATTGATTTATATATATGCAAAGTTTCATACTTCTAGAGTGAATAGTTTCTCTGAAAAGTGAGTTAAACTTCTTAAAATTAACATTGCAGGCGTAGAGCTTACAACCTCCCCTAATTTCGATTGAGGTTTATCGCAAACTTATTTTTCGCATACATTTGACCCATTTTCTCAGGAACCACTAGAGTAATGAAACTTTTACTGCTCATTTCTGGATTATTTGTGGTGGTAGTGACTCTTTCTTATAACACTCATTAAAATCATAGATGCTAGAAATTTTTCTTATTAAAAATGGGTGAAAAAATAATATATTCATTATAATTATTTTAAAAATATGAATCAACATGTCTATGTAATATAAAAAAGTCTGTATCATTAGAAAGCATTGGTTTATATGTGTACCAAATTTCAAAGTTCTGGAGCAAATAGTTTCTTTGAAAAGTGGAGTTAAACTTTTTAAAATTAACATTGCAAGCATAAAGCTTTCAACCTTCCCTTAAGTGATATTTGGACACTAAGGGAGAAGATGGATGTTGATGATGGTGTTCTGGTTCTTGTGCAATACCATTGTGGTGATGGGTGACTGAAGGTTACAAGTATTATTTTTCTGGGGAAGTGTGGAATTATTATTTGTGTGTGTTCCAGAAGGATAGACCTTTGTTGGTTGTCACTTTCCTTTGAAATTATTCATGAGCTCTGTCCTTTATGGTTTTTTGGATAAATAGTTTGATTTCTGTATACTTTATTGCCACTTAGTCTGCTAACTTGTTTCCTATTATTTCACAATGGGAGGTTACCTATCATAGAGCTATATCTTTCTGCAGCTCTCAGATTAGTTTCATTGAATGCTGGATTTCCGTTGTTCTTATATGATTCTGTGATGTGATAGATTGCATAGTTGCTTTTAATTCACTCAAGAAAGCCGCTTAATTGAAGGACTTTATCAATAGCTGCTTTAGAGAAGTGTTTGCTTGTAATTTATGATCAAAATTATTAGAGTTGTACTCCACTCACAGATAGAAAGAAAATAATTTACATGTTATTTCTGTTCCTGCACTTCCATTTCTGTCTTTTAAAGATCCATCTGGGTATGTGTGTATCCATTTGTCTGAAGGGTATCATTTGTGAATTGCTTGTAATACTACCTGCTTTTAGTTTTATTGTATCTGTTTTTGTTCTTTTATATGATATAGTAGTTCAGTTTCACTTTTGTATTCTAATTGAAGTAGGAGACAAATTTTTAATTTCAATGGTAATTTTAATATTCTACTTAGTCTGTAACTGGACCTATTGTAACATACACGTGTGAAACCTGGGGTTCTTAATGAACAAAATAAACTAAAACTAGTGATATTCGAAAGAAGGGTGTTATGTACTATATTTGGAGCAGTGAAGCAAAATGATAATACAGGGAGAATACGTTATAATAACGAATTAAATGAATTAATAAAGAATGAAAACATCATTAACTACATAATAGCTTTAAGATTAGGATGGTTTGGACACATAAATAGGACCCTGGATGATAGAATGGTTAAAAGAATATGTAAGTGGATCCCAACGAAACCAAGATTAAGGGGCCGTCCCAAAAATAGATAGTTAGACGATGTACTTAATGACATTAAGCATATGAAAATAAAAAAATGGCCTGTTTGCATACAAAATTGAATAGTCTGGCAACAAATTGCTGAGAAGGCCAAAACTCAGTTGTAGTGCCTTAGTAAGAAAAAGAAGTCGGTAACTGATTCCTTTTTTGCATGAACCCTTCTTGAGATTCATTGGTTTAAATTTGTTGTTAGCTAATGCTGGATTTCTGACAATGAAGTCATTAATCCTCTTGCTCTCCAATATTTTTCACAATGATATTGAAGAGAGCAATAGCAGTAATAGTAACCGTTTTTAGAGAGCACCATATTTTTATGTTTTGGCGGTCACATCACTCTCTCACAACCCCCAGAATGTCTGGAGGACCACACCTGTTGTTGGTTTACGGGTCTGGTTTAAATTTGTATGTACTCCAATATTTGTTATTTGGTTCCTCTTAGTATTTTTAATTATACTAAGTTATATTGTAACAAAGACGACAAAACCAGGTCCAGTTATTTTTCTTTCACTTTGTCTTCTAAAATTGTATCACAAATACATAGTTTTATTCTTGTTGTTATGTAGTCTGCAGTTTTTCGCTTATCACAACTCATAAATTTTACTTCTCGTAATCTTACCTAGTCCTTTCAGTGTCCTTCACTTTCTCTGTCTCTCACACACTAGCAATGATGATGGAATCACTTGACACTCATGAAATCTTTTTTACAACGCACACACAGCTGACGTACTCACCCACTCTAAAACTCAGTTACTTCCTGGCTCCTTATATAGTGGGGATGATGTCACATGGACCTTTCACAAACTCCTTCAAACACACCGGCAATGATATAACCAGATCCTTCTCGAAGCCATCGGGGAAAAACCTTTTGTGTAGTCGCCTTGAATGTGGATATGTCACGTGTGAGTGGTGTGAGGAAGCTTGACCTTGTCCCTGTGTTTGCTCGCCAAAGCAAATGGGGCGTGAAGCAGTTTAGCCTTGACAGTCCTTTATTTCGTGCCACATCCAGCATCACACTGCTCCCAGCGCTGTTATAGTTGGCCAGACGATCTGACCACCAGCATTTTCCCTTGGGTCAGATGCTGGATGTGGTATGCTACATTGTTGATTCTCTTGACCACACAGTATGATCCCAGCCATGGTTGTTGCAGTTTGGGGCAGTGCTCCTTGGTCTGGGTGGAGCAATACAGCAACACCTCTAACACCTCTCTGGGGTAAGAGCCACCTGCCTGTATCCCGATTTCAAGTCCAAAGTTGAGAACCACTGGGTACCAGCAAGAGTATCCAAAGTGTCGTCAATCCAGGGTAAGAGAAAGCAGTCTCAGGCTATTGTTCAACCAAGAGAATCAGGCAATAGTCCCACCCCTGGGCAGGCCAGCCAGATTGACTGGTCCACCGAATGACAATAAAGATGGCTTTGACTTTTCATTCAGATTGTAGTGGAGTTCTTGTTATTCTAAGGAGAGTGAAGGTTAAAGTAAAGCTGATTATGTTTTAATACAGTATGGGATTCCCAGTGATCTGGCAAGTCAGGGAAGGTAAGGGAAAGTATAGGAATTACAAAATGACCAGGTAAAGTCAGGGGAGTATGTAAAAAAAGCTGGCATGTGTCAGTAAAAGTCAGAAAAATTATTTCAAAGTTATCACATGCCTAACAATTCGTACTCATGAAATCTCCAGGTTCACCGGTTTCCCCTGCCACTCATTCCACCAATTGCTCCATAATCACCCTTCCATTCATTTATTTTGTCTGCATTTCATATCATCCTCTTCCTCACTCTCATACCTGGTGCTGAGTTGACCACCTGCTTCCAGGTCTTCATTCTGATCCATAGGTTCCCCTGCTCCCTGACAGGTGTCTGACCCTAGACATTGATTTGTAAGTCCTAGGGGGTGTAAGTCCTACATAAGAGGAGAGGTAATCAGAAGAAGAAAAACTGCATACATATTAAAGATTAAATAATTTTTGCACCTTAATATCCCCTTTCAACCCTTCAAATGATGAATTACAAATTAAATGCAGAGGAACTGATACATAATATTGTTGTTAGCTAATGCTGGATTTCTGACAATGAAGTCATTAATCCTCTTGCTCTCCAATATTTTTCACTGATGATTGATACATAATATGCTTTCACACATGTTATAGAGATAAGTTTGTTTACCTTTCTGTGCCTGCATTATTGCTTGATTCACTCCAGTATCAGACTTTTCTGATCTTCTGACTCTATTCTCCTTTTTAAGTTGGGAGGGGATGGCAGCCAAAACAACTTTCAGTTATCAGTAGTTGGATTCATAGTTTAATCCTGGGTGGCGCCGTGGCCGAGCGGTTAGCACGCTCGCCTACCACCTAGGCGGCCCGGGTTCGATCCCAGGGACCCGCATGTGGTATTTGTGGTGAACGAAGCGGCGTCAGGGTGGGTTTTCTCCGGGTACTCTGGTTTCCCCCGCCATCTCATTCCACCGGTGCTCCATCTTCATGTATCATCAGTGTCACCGCCTGTGGTGCCGTAGTAGTAAAGGCGAGCGTTAAACACTACAACAACAAGTTTAATCCTGAGTTTCAAGAAGAGTTTGGTGATGTACCGGACAATCAATATGAAGTCGACTGTTAAGTGTGCAGAAACAAGTTTTTCTGCTGAATATTGGTTTAGTATGAGGCGGGGTTTTATTAAAAGATGGACAACACATATCAGCAGGAATATAGCAGCAGGAGTAATGTTTTTACTAAAAGGTGGAAAGTTTGTTATAGTAGACGCTACTCTTATTTTCAGGGTCGATGGTTAAAGAATGGAATGCACAAACCAACGTTCTTTTATCACAAACACATTTATTCGTTATTTACACTTTTTATCACAATTTCAGTTAGTTAACAACTTTTAAAATTCGATAGCGTCTACGCTGGTTAAAAGTTTGGGTGTAATTTACATGTTCACACGCCATCAGCAAAAATACACTTCCTTTCACTCTGAGCTCACAGACGCCAATGAATCTAGTTCCGAGCGTGGGTATGACGCAACACCGCCATTCTTATGTATTCATCCGCGCAACAGTTCTCATTGGTTGAACTCAAAGTGACGAGAAGACATTGGATCTTGAATATCAAAAAGAAATAGGTCCCTGATACACCCAAATTAAAAGAATTAAAAATTTACACACTCTTACAAAAATATTTACATGAACAACTTTCTATTAGTCAATATTCCGTCTCAAGTAGTAAATGTTGTTTAAAGGTGTGTATCGGACTGCTAATAGGGATGGAGGCACTATTAAAAAGTGCATAGAGTTCATATTGTGAACAGAGAAATACACTACAAAGGGAAGCCATAGAAATCTACAAATACAAAGACAACTTCAATCACAAAGAAGAAATACTACACGTACATAAAGCATGGATACCGGTTTTAGATAAACTTTCAGACACACACAACAGTTATAATAAAACTACAACTGGTCGATCACTACCATAGCCAGCACAACAATGCCCCGCCACCCCCTCCCATATAAATAAATGTAACGGATGTTAACGGTCAAAACTTCCACTACTTCTCTGCTTCCACATTCAAACTCTGACCAGTGCAGACGGAGGATCATGTTACCCTGATGATGCCAAGCGCAGTACTTGGCGAAACGTTGGTATCTACCATGCCTTCTAGACCACGGCCTACAAGCCCGGAAGAACTAAACATTTCAGCCAAGACACCAGCCGTGAAAGCCTAAATACATATAGAGAAATACACTGTTTTGCTCAGGGAAATATCAGGGAAGTTACTCATAGGTTCAGATTTTTGCTGGGAACCCTGCAGTACAACCTGTGTTATCCAAGGTAATGTGGACCAAGGTCACCTCAGAAAACTCAGATAATGTGAACAGCCATAAGGACATGAAAATTATGTTGACTTGTACAAACAAAAAACAGAAGAGTATTTCAGAACATTATAAATATGAGACCATTTACCAACCTAAGTAAAATAGTTACTGTATCAATATCTAAGCATTTTATAGCTTCCATCTTCATTTCTAAAGACACCACAACCTGTTTTCTTGATGTGCTCATTGTGGAACTAAAAACTACTTCATATTTATGTGCATCGCACTCTATACATGCAATAGCAGGCGTAGCAGCTGTGTTGATCTGTCAACAGTTTGTGCCAAGTTTTGAAAAGATACATACCTGATGCCATCAGGTTTTGTATGTGGAAAGTTGTGATGCTTCCAAAAGTCAGATGCATTTCAATCTCCCATTACCTTTTTAATTCACATATGTATGTACAAACAAGTGCTAAGATTTATTTAACTATGGCAGTACCACCATTAGCCTACTTTAAGAACAGGAATAGGGAGTTTTCACACCCTGATCAGAAATCTACGTTAAACATTATTTTGACATTAGTAATTCTATGTCCAACAGAAGCCAGCATGTTTAACTGCTTGAATAATGTAGCACTTAACCTAGCAGCCAGGTGCAGTTATATGTGCACAAATAACGTGGGCAATTATGGAAGTGTGTTAATCACCTACAACTATTATTATCTCTGGTACAAGACTTTGATTTACAATGTGATATAAAAGACATCAAAGTATAACAAATGAACAGTGTTACCAACACATTATTTTTTCTGCCAGACCAACACCCAAAAATCTGTCAAATTCAGTATTTTCTTCCAGAAATAAAAATTAAATTAAAACTTCCATTAAACATGACCCCATTACCTTGACTTTGTTTTCGCTCTGACAAACATTTAAAAATCAGCCAAACTCTGTAAAATAGAAAAAAATAAAATATAACTACTACACACCTTATCGTAACAATGACAAATAAATTTAAATATATTTACTCACTTGTGTTGATTAAAATAACAGTTCATCCACATTGTCATCTGCCTCTTCTGCAGTTTGAAGTGTTACAATTCAAGTGTTGGTACATAGTCATCATACCAAATTTCATCAAAACATTTTCTGGTAGGACATAATTATGACAACACTTTTTCACACACTTAAGTCCTACGATTGGCTTTAAGTTTATTCCTGAGGGAAGTTTTCAAATTATTTAACATGCTATATGCTTGAAAGGTAGAATTGGAACTTAAAAATTCAGTGCCACAGCTGGGATTTGAACCACAGACCCTCCACTTACCAGGCAGGTGCTCTAACCATTAAGCTACTGTGACAACCTGCCAGAATGACATTGAATTCTCAAACCAGTTTGTATTTTTCCTAGTAAACCACAAAGGCAGTCTCAGATCAGAGACAATTACCCCAATGGTGACTTACTATTGCAAGTACTTTATGTCCCAGGATTAAATAACCTTCAGATGGTAATTATTATTTATTTATGTCAACAAACTTACTGTTGGTGTTTTTAAACACACAAGTCGTGTGTGGACAATGTTTGAAAGGTAGGTTGTCACAGTAGCTTAATGGTTAGAGCACCTGTTTGTAAGCGGAGGATCTGTGGTTCAATTCCCAGCTGTGGCATTGAATTTTTAAGTTCCAGTTCTATCTTTCAAACATTGCCCACACACGGCTTGTGTGTTTAAAAACACCAACAGTAAGTTTGTGGCATAAATAAATAATAATGCTATATGCTCTTTATTTTCTAAAATGTCGTACAGACCGCATG
The DNA here is from genome assembly GCA_030765045.1 of Tenodera sinensis. Taxonomy (NCBI): domain Eukaryota; kingdom Metazoa; phylum Arthropoda; class Insecta; order Mantodea; family Mantidae; genus Tenodera; species Tenodera sinensis. The sequence goes on along the minus strand of CM060967.1, from coordinate 157,085,834 downwards.
GCCTTCTTTTCTGACATGTTGAATCAAGCAATAAAAAAAAAGATAAAGCACTATACAGTAACTATAGCAAGCACGAAATAAGAAGGCACATGAGTTAACTCCAATCCCTACTCAGCTATGGAGCGCTGTTGCCGGATCATATCGCTATGCGAAAGAAAGAGAGGGGAGATATGCACGTGAGTGTTACCGGTAGACAGCAGCGAGGATGGTGAAGGATTGCAAGGTGCACAATTAAAACCTGTCAGACCAATTTCTCTCTCTTTAAAATGAGACAATAGGCTCTCTAATCCTGTAATTTGCTTCAAATAGAAATTCCTCATCTAAGCAGATAATTTTCATTTGCAATCTAATGTTTCAACGGAGTTCATATCTTTCAAGTTGAAAATTGGGCCTAGGTGATAAAATATTACAATGTTGAGTTTTCAGTTTTTTTTATTATATCCGATTCTCTAGGAGCGTTTAGTGTAAATATTATTTTTGTTATCCGAGTGCGAGTGGTGCTGCTAGCAATTCAGAAAGGAAGGGAAACCATGTAGTATTATGTAAAAGTTATATAGATATACAGTAATTTGTGAATGAACTGGATACATACCACGGTTTCATTGGGCCTACAATGTATTGTTTCATTGTTTCTTTTCTCTGACTGTTCTACGGTCTCACTTCGTCACTATTTTCACTATTTTCATTTATATCTGGTTCAGATAGCACATCTTCATTTTCACTATTCCACAACATGTCGTCAGAACCATTAATGGCACCAGAAATACCAGTTTTTTTTAAAACTCTTCTTAACAATATGATGACGTAACAAACTGACTGAGAAACACGTCTGCAACCTCACATTTAAATTTTATGATACATTGTAACAATGGCAATACGAGTATTCTTGTGGCAAGCACTGTGTTCATTATTGTCCGTGACAGGCACCGCTGCGTCGATTGTTGTCCATTATCAAGTCATTTGAAGGCCGCTTCAATACGAACGAACCAGGAGAGTGAATTACGCGATGTTTAATGGGTAAATAGTTCTTAGTGGTGAAAAATCATAGGGGAGGGAAATATGCAGGGGGGGCCTTATGCAATAAAATACGGTAAATCTAAACGGAGGTCATAGTTGCGCAACTTGAGACATTTTCTGATAGGCATTTCTCATATTTTTCTCAATTTTTCTAAGTGTCTATACAAAGCTTCTGTATATATGTTAATCAATTTCTATATTTGGTGTTCTAAGTAAAAATCTACATAATTTAGCAACGAATGCCTAAGCACAATTTCAAGCGACCTTTTACGAGTAATATTACAATGTGGCCTTCTTGGTGGTGTATTTTAGACATTTCAGCACTTAAAATGTTCCTTACGATGCAATTTGTAAGTTCACAGAGGGAAGCTCCGGAAATAGTTTCCCCAATATCTGCCAACCAGAATTTGCAATGCGATTATTAACATAAGGCAAGTATGTTAGGCTAGCATCTCATCAAAGTTTATATTATATTACATATAGCAAAAGCGGAAACTCGCCATTGAACAAAATATTTTTGTAAACCAGCTGGATGAAACTTACTTTATAGCGCAGTAAGAAACATAAATATGCAGTGTTGATTAAAAATTGTGAACATTGTATTGCAAAGAGAATTTGTCATAAAATAACTTACATTTTTGGTTTAAAACACATAATCTAGGAATGACTTAACATACATATATGCACCAAGCTTTGAAGCCCACTTCTTTACACAGATTCAGCAGTACATCTTTCTGAAAGTCGTCCAGATTCGAAACCCGTTTTCCTGTGTTACTGTGTTTTCCGTGGGATTTAAACAAGGGCCGCCCAGAATCAGAAAAGGTTATTTTACCTTGTTGCACTATGCGTGACAATGAATGTTCACTTACATTGCATGCTTTAGCTGTTAGCGCCCTGTTCTGTTTAAATACAATGTTCGCACACACTTCTTCTGAGGATAATTCTTTTAAAATAGTGTAAACACTGAAAATAATAGCCCGCACACCTGAATGCAATACTTTTCCTTTTGATTTACTCCGCTGTAAGCCGCTTGTACCACGTTTTGTTAATGCCATGTTTCTTAGCAACAAAACGAGTTACAGTAATTATAAGACACAGGTAACACTGTGACACTATGTCAGACATGGAACACGCATAAGAATAAACTAAATTCTTTTTTCCTTTCCTGCAGACATCTCACTCCTTGAGAAGAAAGATATTTGAGACGATAAATAAACACTCATGATTCAAAGCAAGTGTCGTTTACTATCGCCGAGCGCAGTGTTTCTTCAATCACTCATATCTTGGGCTACAGGCCACCTAAAATATTGCTTCTTGGACAGTCAGCTTCAACATTTCTAGCTGTTTGCAATGGAATTCTTTGTAATAATGAGCCGTTGCTGGATTTGATGAGCGCAAAGAGAAAAGTGAAAAGCAAATATTGCGCTAGACAGTGTGTTACTGAACTGGGCAACGTCACCTCTCTAGGATTGGCTACTTGCTCTCACACACCTTCGTCTAGCTCCGCCTCATGTACCTTCTTATTCTGTACGACCTATAACATACAACACACCACAATACTGGAACACTGAATTAGAACTGCATGCAGAATTCACAGATTCATAAAGTAAAACAAACAGCCACATCCATTGCGTGACATATACAGTGTAATATTTACGTATATGCCAATGCAATATAGGCAGTAATAATGTTTGTTAGTGACTATAGGCATGTATCTTATATTTGCTTACAGGAAGAATTAGAGCCATACCCCACAGTTATTGTTTGCAGAGTTGTCCTGTCATCTGAGCTGTTTTTTAGTGATAGCTGTAAATAAAAGATAGCTGGGTACATTGGTTAACAAGAAATCAAAGCCATTTCCAGTTCAGTTTTTGCTTATATCCTATGTATGTATTTAGTGCAACAGTCATGTGTGTGTGTATAGAAAACAATATAATACTAATTAATAATTTCTAACAATATTTGTAAAAAAAAAAAAAGCCATCATCCGTTGAAACTAAAATTTGTTTGTCATACAACTGGAAAATCCATCAAGTTGTCAACCCTGTAAATGAAGTACTTGCAATAGTAAGTCACCATTGGGGTAATTGTCTCTGATCTGAGACTGCCGTTGTGGTTTACTAGGAAAAATACAAACTGGTTTGAGAATTCAATGTCATTCTTGAATCACATTTATCACACATGCAAAAGTTCATAAAAATCAGCCCAGCTGTTTAGGAACCACATGCACACCAACAGAAGAAGTATATATATATAAAGATAACTCCAGAATGAGAACAGAAATAGGAGGACTTTCAGAACCAAGAAAGGTGTTAGGCAAGGGGACCCAATCTCCCCTAAGCTGTTTACATGCATCCTCGAAATTGTATTCAGGGGGCTAACTTGGACTAGAAAAAGATGGAGGGTTAATATAAACAATTGTCGGGATAAGTGATTTCCTGTGAATGACAACGGTCTCAATCAGGGCGGAAGATTAAGCATAGAAAGTATCCCTTCAGCTTTGGGAATTAAAAGGACCAAGAAGAAAGGGACGAGGAGATGGAGCTCGATAGTCTAGTAAGACAACCCATCTAGGAGAGAAAACTCTGAAAAGAAACCGGGAAGAGGACTCTCATTAGTCAAGAAGACAGCCATCTCAGGGAAGGACACCCCAACAGAGAAACCTTGCTTGACCAAAGCCAAGGTGGCAGTCCTACCATTGGTCTTGTTCTACACAGCACTCGTAATGCGGCTAGAGGACATCTTAATTACTGGCAAGCCTCAGAAATATAGCCAGTCTGCCAATAATGGATTTCAATCACAGCAATGGAAGAAGGATACACAATTTGGAGTAGCAGAAGAATTAAGAATAGGGACGTGGAATGTGGGGGGAATAGCAACAAAAGAATCAGAATTGATTAAAGAATTAGAAGAAATGAAAGTAAATACAGTAAAACCTAAAGTAAGAACAAAATTAGAAACTAAAAATTTCACTTATCTTGGTAATATTGAGAGTTCTTTGGTGCAAAGAACTAAAGAACGAACGATAAGTGAAGTTTTTAGTTTCTAATTTTGTTCTTTCTTTAGATTGTTGTTGCTTCACTGTTAATAGCTTCAATTTCCTTTATTAATAGTAAAACCTGCCTTCAACGGACCCCTTATTAAGCGGAAATCTGTCTTAAATGGAAATATTTCATGATCTGATGACTTTAGCAACGAAAAACATGCTAAATTCCCTTTATTAAATGGAAACTGTCTTATGCGGACAACGGAAATGAAATTACGCCTTTTAATGGAAAATTTCCAGTTTCGGAATGCAAAGTTTAGAAAATGTTCAGGTACCCAGTGAAAGTCTACATTGTCAGCTCTCAGTACATGGTGTTTAAGTTGAGACATAACCATATTACCTGATCAGTCTGGGAGGGGGGTGCGCTAATTACAGTCCAAATACTGAGAAATCTGTCAGTCATCCTTCACTGCATAATTAACAGTAAGCACAGCTTACTGTTTTTTCTTTCCTTTCTCTAATGACTTGTCACACAGCATACGAATACAGAGCTCTTAACAGTACACCTCTAAACTTAGACAAAGGTGATGGTTTAGTTCAGCTGTAGTACTAGATCTTAACACGAGAGTGAAAGTGACTTAGCTAGTGAACGTGATAAATTGAGTGTAAAGCAGATCACGAAGGCGTTCAACGTAGGCAAAACTCAGGTTTAGAATTCAACTTGTTCAACAAGCTCTAATGCGTGATCGAAACAGCATATTGCTCTCCCTCTGTCTGTCAGGGTTTCCCTCCTTCTTCTAGTCCGTAAAGAAGAAAATGGAAGTTCTGAAGCGGTAGTAAAATTGTGCTAATGGAAAAATAAAGATAGAACTTAGAAAAACTGAAAATCAGGACATTAATGAAATAGTGCGGGAATGATTAGTGTTGGGGCAAAAAATCACCGCATATCGGGGCCTATGTTACAGGAATATGCTAAAAAGGTAGCTGAAAAACTGAGTAAGACTGCATTCAGAGCATCTAATGGGTGGTTTGTTCCGCAAAAGACATCAGATAGTTTTACGAACTTTGTGGTGAATTGAGTGACGTCAACACTGAAACCATTGCTGATTGAATTGCTTAACTACCTTCAATAATCAAAGGATATGAACCTTAAAACATAGCAAACAGCGACGAGACGGGACTGTTCTTCTGCATGTTACTGAACAAATCATTGTGTTTAAAAGGTAAGAAATGTTTGGGAGGAAAATTGTCCAAGGAAAGATTGACTGTTTTCCTATGTGGTTTTATGTCAGGTAAAATGGAAAAACCTCTAGTGATTGGTAAGGCTGCTAAGTCGAGATGCTTAAAAAACATCAACCTTCAGAACATGCCTGTTGTTTGGAGTTCCAATAAAAAGGCGTGGATACATCACAGATCATGGAAGATTGGTTAACAGCATTTAAAGGAAGAATGAAGAGACAACACTGGCATCACTAAAGCTGCCTGGGTTCGATCCCAGCAACTGCATGTGGGATTCATGGTGGATGAACCGGTGCTGGGGCAGGTTTCTTTTGGGTTCTCCAGTTTCCCCTGCCATCTCATCTCATTCCACCAGTGCTCCATGTTCGTTCCATGTATCATCTGTCACTGCCTGCAGTGCCGTAGTAGTAAAGTGGGTGTTAAACACTACAAAAAAAAAAAAAATAAATAAAGAAAGAAAGAAAGAAAGAAAAAGACATCTTCTTGTTCTTGGATAATTCAACATGTCACCTACACATCAAACTTTCCAATGTCCGACTTGGTTGGTTCCCTCCAAACACTATAAGTGTTTTTTAATTTGAAAGGTGAGTTAATTAATAACACTGAACAACACTTACAACATATTTCTCCGGGACGCGTTTCGAAGGTAACTTTCCTCCATTATCAACCGGACAATAACTGAGTTTCCATGGTGCTTGATGGTGCAGATGGTGATGCTTCTTCTGGTGTTTCTTCTGGTGGCGGTTCGATGAACTTACTGAAAATGTCTCTCTGAGGAATGTCGAAATTAAATACTCGGTTTCTATTTTTTAAAATAAAGATTTGTTCCCATGTGAACAGTTCTTGTTTTCCGGTTATGTGTTTAAGAAGTTTCGGTTCTAGCTTTATGTCATGATTTTTTGTCCAAAAGTGAAATGCAACCGCTGATTTTTCTAATTGTTTACTCTTAATGTTTCTAACGTGTTCCTTGGATCTAATTTCTAAATTTCTTTTGGTTTTTCCTATGTATATTTCATTACAATCACTGCATTCAATTTGGTATATGCCAGATTTTTTGTTAGGTGGAATAGCATCTTTGATGTTTGAAAGTAGTAGGTTTTTTATGGAGTAATGGTTTACTGCTGCTAGCTCAATGTTGTATTCCTTGAACACCTTTTTAAATTTATCAAAAGCCCATGGATGATATGTGAATTTTTTTAATATAATTTTTGTTTTTGCTGCTGTGAGAGTTGTAGTTTCTTTTAATAATTTTTTCTTTTCTGCTTGTTTTACCTTTTTATCTACTAATTCTTTGGGAAAGCCGTTTTTTTGTGCTATTTCAATTATTTTGTAATATTCTGTTTTATATTCTTCTGCTGAAAGAGGGATGTTCACCAATCTATGTGTTAAACTATTGAAAATTGCTTGTTTGTGGCTTCTTGGATTGTAACTATTAGCTTTTATGATATTAAAAAAATTCACATATCATCCATGGGCTTTTGATAAATTTAAAAAGGTGTTCAAGGAATACAACATTGAGCTAGCAGCAGTAAACCATTACTCCATAAAAAACCTACTACTTTCAAACATCAAAGATGCTATTCCACCTAACAAAAAATCTGGCATATACCAAATTGAATGCAGTGATTGTAATGAAATATACATAGGAAAAACCAAAAGAAATTTAGAAATTAGATCCAAGGAACACGTTAGAAACATTAAGAGTAAACAATTAGAAAAATCAGCGGTTGCATTTCACTTTTGGACAAAAAATCATGACATAAAGCTAGAACCGAAACTTCTTAAACACATAACCGGAAAACAAGAACTGTCCACATGGGAACAAATCTTTATTTTAAAAAATAGAAACCGAATATTTAATTTCGACATTCCCCAGAGAGACATTTTCAGTAAGTTCATCGAACCGCCACCAGAAGAAACACCAGAAGAAGCATCACCATCTGCACCATCAAGCACCATGGAAACTCAGTTATTGTCCGGTTGATAATGGAGGAAAGTTACCTTTGAAACGCGTCCTGGAGAAATATGTTGTAAGTGTTGTTCAGTGTTATTAATTAACTCACCTTTTAAATTAAATTAATTACAACAACACTGTTTTCAAACTTCTATGAAAGAAAGATACTATAAGTGTTACTCACCATTCAGAATGTTAAAGTACATTTTCGTAAACTATTAATGCAGTTATTATTTATTTATGCCAACAAACTTACTGTTGGTGTTTTTAAACACACAAGCCGTGTGTGGGCAAAGTTTGGTTAGAGTGTCCGCCCGGTAAGCGGAAGGTCTGTGGTTCAAATCCCAGTTGTGGCATTGAATTTTTAAGTTCCAGTTCTACCTCTCAATATTAATGCAATCTTTGCTCTCTAATATGGATTCCACATCATCCACCTCTGCCTTAATTGAGAATATGCAAAGTCGGAAAGAAGAAGAGAAGGTGGAGAAAAATGAAGAGGAATATGTTCCTGAGTTGGAAGAAGAGTGTAGGCTAAAGACTTCTTGGGATGTTGTCAAAACTTTAAAGGAACTGCAGCAATTCACTCTATGGCGAATTGACTTGGATATGTTAGGTGTGATTTCTCACGCCAAAGTGTTTGTGAAAAGTCAAGCAGCTAAGCCACAATGTGTCCAGAAAGCTCTCCCTGACTATTGGAAAAAATTAGTGAATCGTGTATACAGCTATTTTTCATTCGTTATATGTTTTAATGTATATTACACATATATATTTCAGCAGAAATGTCTAAATACACACAGTTGAATAAGGTACATACATATTTTATCTCATTCTGTCCATTTATGCATGTTCATGTTTAATTTTGTTAATAGCCTTTTGTTAAATGGAAACCTGTCTTTAGCGGAAATTTTTGTGAGTCCCGTTCGATTACATTGAAGACAGGTTTACTGTTTTACTGAGACTAAAAAGAATTTGAAAGGAACAGATTAAATAGGAAAACACTTAGTGATTTACAGTGGAGTAACAGCAAAACAACAAGCAGCAAAAGGAGTAGCAATTACAGCTGATGAAAAATGGAAAGCAAGAATTGAAGGTTATGCTTTTATTGATGAACGGATATTAATTACAATTTTTAAAATACCTAGAGCACAATCAGTAGTAATTGGGACATATGCTCCAGAAGAGGGCAAAAAAGAAAAAACTGTGAAATTTTATGAAAAATTACAGAAATAGATAAATATAAAAACAAGAATTTAGTAATTGCAGGAGACTTGAATGCCAGAGTAGGGAATCAACCTATCCCCAAAGTTGTCGGTATTTTTGGAGATTAATTAAAATGGAAAACGACTAAAAGATTTTGCTTTCAACAATTTCACCAATATATTTTATAGTTTAAAAGATATATATATATATATACCATAAAGATCCAGAATACAAAGATATATGACAAATTCATATCATTTATGTAATGATAAATGCAAAATTAAATCCACAAATAGATAGAAGTGTACAGAGGAGAAAAGATCATAAGTTCAGATCACTATTTGGTAATTACCAAATTTAATTTATGGACAAGGTAGAGAAGAATTGTGGTAAAAGAAAAAGTAGTAATAGAAGAAACAATTTACAAAATCTATTTCAAGATCTATGCATAAGACAAGGCAGACTGAAAAATGTATTGAAGCAAATACAGAAAGGCAGTGATGTAGAAAAAGAGTAGACTAATATAAAAAAGCTATTAAAAAAGCAGCTGAAGAAGCAATAGGGAAAAGGAAAAAGAATCGAAGAAGAATGGGATTAGACTAAGGAGAGAAGAAATAGAAGAATCTATTAAAAACAGAAAAGCAGCATATAAAAAAATTTCTCCAAAAGAAAACGCCTGAAGCAGAAGAACAATATCACAAACAAAGAAATGCAACAAAATCAATTATAAGAAGAGCACAGTAAGAATCCTGGGAGAATTTCATTAGTCAAGATAAACATGATTTACATGGTAAGCACCCGTGCCCATATAAAATTATTAAAAGGTTACAGAAAGATGAGAAGGATAGAGCTAATATCAAGAATATTACAGAAAAAGAATGGATAAATCATTATAAAGAATTATGGTACAAGACAGAAGAAAATATAGAAGAAACGAAAGGAAATGGAGAAGCTGATAATTCAGTAGATGAAATCGCAGAAGAAGAACTAAAACATGTGATGGAGAAAATGAACAGAAAAGTTCCAGGATATGACTGTAATAATACAGAGTTACTAAAATATGGAGAGGAACCACACACCAGATTATTGAAGTATATAAACAAGTTCTGGCAAAGTAAACTAATTCCAACTTCATGGTATCAAGCCAACATATAAATTTTTAAGAAAGGCGAACGAAATAAAAGTTCAAACTACCACAGCATCAATCTCCTGAACACTGCTTATAAATCATATACTAAAGTAATTAATGTCCGATTAGAAAGAATAATAGAGTAATTATTATTGGAAAGTCAAAGTTGTTTTAAGAAGGTATGTAATTGCATAGATAAATTTTTTCGTTAAACCAAATAATAGAAAAAAGAAGAAAATTTAACTACACATATAGCCTTTATAGATTTAGAAAAGGTATATGACAGTAAGTAAAGACACACCTGCATTGGGAAATATTAGAAGAGAAAGGATACCCCATATGTTTAATACAAATATTAAAAAATATGTATAAAGCAACTAAAATAAAGATTAGATTAGGAAATGGATGATTTTCAGAAGAAATGAAAGTTACTAAGGGTTTAAGACAAGGATGGAGTTCGTCTCCGCAGTGTTTTAATGCATATATGGATGAAATTCTTTGAGAAGTAAATGGCAAAATACCTTCAGGAATAAAAACAAATAGAAATAATACAATAAATGTGCTACTCTATGCTGATGATATAACAACTCAAGAAACACAAAATAATTTGTAGAAAAGTGTTTTTGAATTGGGAACGAAAGTAATGGCCTTTCAAGCAAAGTACCCTCACAGATCCAAAATAGTAATAAATAACAGTGCTAGAACAAGCACTCAATCTTAACTATTTAGGATGCAAATATAACATATCAGCATAACCAAGACTTAAATAATAAAGTAAGTAAATTGCAGAGCAGTTGCAGAATATTAGCAAGAACATTAAAAAGAAAAGCAAGAGAAGAAACAAGCTTAAAATTTTACAAAACAATGGCAGTTCCATTGTTAACTTATGATTGTGTAGCATGGACGTTAAAGAAAAACAAAATGGGATAAAATAAATGCAGCAGAAATGAGATAACTTAGAGCTATAAAAGGATGTACAATAATAGATAAAATAAAATATGGAGAAATAAGAGAACTAGGTATTTGTCCAATATCTGATACCCCAAAATGGCATACAATTATAATGGGCAAAGTTTATCGGCCCAAGAGTTCAAGATGACCAACATTACACTAAACAGCTGATGAAAGAATTCCAAAAAGCAGTCCTGCCAATGTGCATAATAAAGGTATTTCTAACCTCAAATATCATAGGGTTAAAGCAACATACTATCAAACGATAATAATGCTGAGTATCGTTATCACACAACAAAGAACGTATTAACCTTCGGCAAATCTTGTTCTGCAATAACGCTTTTGGACGAAATCACTTCTGAGCGTTAAGTAATGTAATATATATTTAATGCATTGCTATGTAGTGAACACAAAAATAACAACAGTAACTATAACTGCATATATTGCTCTAAATGAATTCAAGACAAAATCACTCAAACACGAGCAATACGTCCATATTAATTAATTGCTAAGCGTAATCTTGTTTTAAAATTTATCGGTTGGCCTTTCTGCAATGCTTTCATAAACGACTTCTGTGGCAACATAACAGACGCAATAACACCAGCTATGGCCGTAACTTTACCAAGCTTATATGTCACAAACAGTTGGCGGCTGACTGCACCATAATGGGGGGAAAAAGTCAAGGTTTTTTTTGGGGGTATCTCAATAAGCTGTGCCTACTATACCAACCATGTGGAAAGAGATGTTGGAAGACTGATGAAAAGGTGGAGAGAGACTTGAGGTCGGAACAGGAGAAGTTTCCTAATCCATGAAGTGGTGATGATATAAACGGAAGAAGACTGTCAAACCTGATTTACAGACGACATCGTATTATTTACCAAATCGGAAAGATCATATCTACAAGACGTGACATCAGTTGAATGCAAGAAGCAAAGAAGCAGAACTGCAGACGAACATGACAAAAACCAGAGTCTTGATGACTTCAAGAGAGATACCAATTCTAATTGGGGGTACACCAATCCAGTATTGCAGCTGGGACCTACCTGGGACAAACAATTAGCATGATAGAGAAAAGGGAAAATGAGCTCCAAAGAAGAATAAGACTTGCCTGGTGAAAATTTTGGAATTTAAAATTTATTCTAATGGTAAAAAGGATTAGCCTCGCTACAAAATTTGAAACTTTGCAAACTTGCATCATGCCAGTGCTGCCCTATGGCAAATTTGAGGTTTTTGGAAACAGACGACAGACGTATGTAAGACAATTGCCAACTGAACCAGATGCATTCAGACTGTGCAACCTCAACAGTGAATCATGGAGGAGGGTCTGTAATGGTGTGGGGCTGTTTTGCAATCAGTGGCATAGGTGCCCTGCACAATATTAAGGGGATACTTGACAAAAATGGCTACCACAACATCTTGAGCAGATATGCAGTCCCATCAGGTAAACGTCTTATAAGTCAGGGCTTCATATTTCACCAGGATAACGACCCATAACGTACTTAAAAAATGTGCAGAAAATACCTGGAGAATCGGCAGGAGGCAAGAGAACTGAAAATTTTGGAGTAGTCGGCTCAAGTCTCCAGATTTTAACCACATTGAGTTACTTTAGGATGAACTGGCTTATCAGGTAAAGAAAACTCACCCCAAATATGAAAATGCACTGTTGAATGTACTACAAGCTGCTTGGAATGACATTCCAGTATCTACAATTCAAAAACTTAGAGAGAATGTCAAGAGTAGTGAATATAGTGATTTCAGTAAAACGTGTTTTTTCAGTGAGAAAACAGTCTAAACAACTTCCTCTAAGGATCTCAAATTTTTATGAAACAATAAATCATGCCAAAAATGTTGCTTTTTCTATATTCAATTTCCTATTCTTTCTTTAAATAAAGTCCGTATTACACTTACTATACTGAGTGCCTGGAAACTTTTGAGTGGCAGTGTACATAGCCACGGTTGTTAAGACATGGATTCATAAACGGGAGATCCACAATTCAAGTCTGCCAAGACAGTCCTACCTGACAGAATTTTTTCCTTAATCCTCATAACTGGCATATGCTAGGAGGTACCCTAAGTTAAGGATTGGAATGTTTCCTTCCTAAATTTCCTTCCCCAAATGTAATTTCATTGTGTATTTTGCCAATGTCTACCTCCTGTGGTACCTTATTTAGCAAGAACAGATGTTAAACCCCTTTTAAAAAGTCTGATGTGTTGCACTCACACTTTCTCTACTTTTGTACTAACTATTCTTTCAAACTTATTCCTCTATCTTCATGTTAGTCGAGATAAATATTTGCAGAAATGATCTTATTGCTGATTTTCTTGTAGGTGCAAGGAGAATATGGAATCTAGTAAGCTTTCAGCAAGTCAAATCTTTTAAAACTTTGAAATAAGAGGTAAAAAAAGTGAATAACGATCTTCCAGTTGAGAATATTGAAAATTCACATGAATAAGAAGGCATATCTTCAAAATGGTTCACTCCACAAAAAAATGCATCTAGACATAACTTGTATGTTTTAACAAACACACACACACGCACACACACACACCACACACACCACACACACCAAACACACACACCACACACACCAAACACACACACCACACACACCAAACACACACACCACACACACCAAACACACACACACCAAACACACACACACACACCAAACACACACACACACACCAAACACACACACACACACCAAACACACACACACACCAACCACACACACACACCAAACACACACACACCAAACACACACACCAAACACACACACACCAAACACACACACACCAAACACACACACACCAAACACACACACACCAAACACACACACACCAAACACACACACACACCAAACACACACACACACCAAACACACACACACCAAACACACACACACACCAAACACACACACACCAAACACACACACACCAAACACACACACACCAAACACACACACACACACACCAAACACACACACCACACACCACACACACCACACACACCACACACACAAACACCAAACACACACACACCAAACACACACACCAAACACACACACCAAACACACACACCACACACACACACACCAAACACACACACACCACACACACACCAAACACACACACCACACACACACACACACCAAACACACACACCACACACACACCACACACACACCACACACACACACCACACACACACACCACACACACCACACACACACCACACACACACACCACACGCACACACCACACACACACCACACACACCACAACACACACACACACCACACACACACCACACACACACCACCACACAACCACACAGACACACACTTTTCTAAAAACTGCTTTCTTTGGATTCAGAGGTCTCAAAACATATTTCCAGTGAAATCTTGACATCAAAATTTTGGGTCAAATAACAATACTTTCCCATGTATGTAGTAGAGGAAGTAAAAAGAAAGAAGCTTGCATGATTTACACTTTTCATTTCACATTCAACTGTTTCTTCCTCCACTTCTCCCAGTGCTTCATAGTCATCCTGGCTTAAAAAATTTACATCATGGCTTTGTTCTAACATGGATTGTGATCACTATTTTTATGTGTTTATTTTGGTACCAGGAAGAACTTAAACATGAGTGACAGATGCAGTAGTATCAAGTCTTCATTGGTTCTTATCAAAAGGAATGCCCATGTATTTTACATGTCATTTATGTATATTTACTGCACTGAACATTTTACGCAGTCCAAATTTTATGTCATGCACTTTTCTGGATGTGGGCAAAGTTTCACGAATGTGCACATGGTGAAACACAGAGTTTCAGTAATGTGAACTGTTGCCAAAAGATTTGTCCTGTTTGCTTCTTTCTTCTTTTTTCTTTCTCCTCTGGAGAGAGGGAGAAGGACAAAATGTAGTAGCATTCAGGAAGGAACTAACTAATTTTAGCTTCATAAATAAAAATGGAAAACATAAATGTTGTTAGCTAATGCTGGATTTCTGACAATGAGGTCATTAATCCTCTTGCTCTCCAATATTTTTCACAAATATTGAAGAGACTTAGCAGTAAATGTAACCGCTTTTTAGAGAGCACCATATTGGCGGTCACATCGCTCTCTCACAACCCCCAGAATGTCTGGAGAACCACACCTGTCGTTGGTTTACGGGTCTCACCGACCTGACCGGGAGAGTTATCAAAATAAATTCACTGACCAGATCCTCTGATTACCAATCAGAGGACGTATTACATGCCATGACAGGTCAGCATGTACAGGAAAAAATGTGCTTTAAGTGTTAACTATATGTATTGAAAAACAAAACAAATAATTAATTTAGGAAGAATAACAAAACCAGTTCATTTTCATTTGTAGGATTTTCATTTGCTCCTTAAGCTATAAAAAATGTCTTGCTGGTAAGACAGCAACTATACAGACCTTTTCACTAGGAACATGAATACATCTTGTTGCCAGCATAAAATTTAAATGTTACATAGAACAATTATTCAAACACAAATTTAAAAAATCACACAAAATCATACAGCGGCTGCTAAAAATCTCAACCTTCTACTCACAGGTAGTTATTTCTTCATTGAAAACTTGTGCTATATATTCCTAGTAAATGACAAAATGAGAAAAGATTATATGTAACCCCAGGACCTGCATTACCATTCACTGATAGGATATTTGGTGTGTATAGTTTCTAAAGCAAGAGCCTTTAAAATATCTGTAAATATTTTTGATTTTTGTTTCCATTTCAAGATGTAAAGTAAAACCAATTGGTTCAAAATTCAGAGGGGTTTATGTTAAGTAAGAGATTTTCTCTTTAAGTAGGGATATTTACATTTATTTGTAGATGCTGATTTGATTTTTTAAAGTATTTTGTAGTGACTGTTCATGTTGAAGAAGGGCTTTTTCTGTCTTTGATGTTCATGAACAGGTCTGTGTTATGGCTAATGGATATCTATAGGTGTGGATTTTACTCCTCCTGTAATCAGTCTAAGGGCATAATTTTTTAGTTCTAGTTTATGGATATAATTAGATGTAGCTATTATTAGACTTCACTGAGTAAAGAAAGACAGGTTTAATATACAGGATTTTTCATTTGAAACCTAACGGACGCACAACATTTCACCTGTGCACGATTGGGTGTGCCACTGCTGACTTTGCTCCTACATAAACTCCACACATAAAGCATGCATAACACTGTAACATGTGTAAATGTTTTTTAATGGTTTGTAATGAGAGGTAGAATCAGGATTGAAAAATTCAATGCCAGGATTTAAAGCATGGATCTTCTGCTTCATGTGCGGCAGCATAAAAGAATAACAATTACAAACATCATACTTATTGGATAGTCTGCACATAGTTCATTTCACTTTTTGTCACATTAAAATGTTTTAACAAGAAAAGATGATGCAAGTGTATTTCTACAAAGAAGCATCTTAATCAGCCAGTAAATGTAAATGTCAACCTTTTTTGGGATATGTACACCCAAATAGGGTAAACCACAGGAAGGAGTAACTTAAGACACTTCTCATTGTGTTATTTTATTTACCTATTTGTTAAGGTGTATAGAAGTGAATATGACCGGTGTTCAGTCCAGCTCTTTACTTGTCATGCTCATACATTTAAAATATATTAGT
This sequence comes from Tenodera sinensis, assembly GCA_030765045.1. NCBI lineage: Eukaryota > Metazoa > Arthropoda > Insecta > Mantodea > Mantidae > Tenodera > Tenodera sinensis. The sequence continues at coordinate 157,069,710 of CM060967.1, read as the reverse complement.
TTCCTAAACCTAGTTTACTTCTCTATTTCTGGCTTCTAGCGTGGAATACCTTACCTTAAACCCTTTAATCTTCATACTCCTACTCTCAACCATGCAATACCTTCTCTCTCCTTTATGTTTGTTATGTCAATGTCTTCCCATGAACTTTTCATCAATATATAGAAAACTAGAGATCTCTTTTCAGCAATCTCACTAAATATTTTTTGTATATCTTTTTCTCGACAATTCCAGAACCCATTCGCATTATTCTCTCTTCTTCTCCAAATCTCTACTGACCCATTATATTGTATTATTAGCATATCATATTTAAAGGAGTAGTTCAATATAAAATCATAGGAGGTTGAAAAGAAAGGTCCTTAATAAATAGTATAATATAAGATTTTCTGCATAAAACTTGAGTGCAAATCATGGAATAAACAGGTTATTGTCAAACATTGTGACTTCATTTTACAAGTGGCATGGTCTGCTAGTTTAGCACAAAGTAAAATCTTATAGGTAGCAAAATTGCTTTACTTCACTAAACAGTGATTATTGTAGTGGTTGTAATTGTGCACCTGGGATAAACAGAGAGAATTCTTTTCATCAGTTTCCTATTTATTAAAAATCATTCTGAGGCTCAAGTCTTGGAAATGTAAAACCTTGTAAAACTAGTATGCTCTGAGAATGTCACACCAAATGATTTCAATATTTCATAGCAAAGTATAATGTGTTCTAAGAATTTCACACTTCAGTATATCAAGTATAATGCAATAGTGTTATTTCAGGGTTTATTGAAAACAGCAGCATGACCTCTCTATCTTAAATGTAAATCTTCCAGAATACCTACTGCATATTTCAGCAGATAAGACGTATAAATTTTCATCAACATCCTGTAGTTATAGCATGTATCTGTCCTACAAGACAGCCCTCAACTATTAACAGCCTGTGAATTTAGCTTATCTAGATTTTTTTTTTTTAAATGATTTATTGATCGATCAGCGCATGTGCGCTCTACAGACCATTGTTGAAATACACATAACAATAAATAAAATATAATAAGTAACATTGAAATGAGGTAAACCCCATTGGGCCCCTCACTGACAGTATTAGTTGAAATTAAATCAGATCTTGCTGTGATAACTGGTCCAGTGGTAGACGACTCTTAAAGCGTGTTGGAAAGCTGGATTTTCTGCCAAGAGAGTAGTGAATAGATCCAGGAACGTTCTTTAGATTGCAGTAAAACTGTTCGGCTTGTGAAGAAATTGACTGTTGAATGGTACTGATTCCAGTTTCTCTGTGTAGTTGATTGTTTCTGACAAACCATGGCGCATTAGTTGAGATACGTAAGATTTTGTTTTGAAACGTTTGGATGCGTTTAATTTCTGTAGCACTGGCTCCTCCCCAAATTGGACAGGCATATAGTAAAAGCGGCCTTAAAAGAGTTGTGTAGAGTAGCTTATCTAGATCAATGAGCATCGTCTAAATATTAATAATTAGGGCTCGGAATTTCATGCCCTAAAAAACACTGAAATATGCATGCAAATATGCTCTTAAAAACTTGAAAATGTGCCAAGAAATATGCACTATTTAATTAAAACAATTAATGCCTCTTTGCAGTAGACAAGACGAGTTAGTATAATATAAATAAGTAAAGTTACCTTATTCCTTAGAGGTTGAAGCAGAAGTGCTCCAGCTGCTAGTATTAACTGCTAATTTGCAGTTCACAACCAACACTGCACAAATTTTGAACTGTAAAACATCGTCTGTTGTCTCGCAAAATACTTTTGTAACATGAAAAACTTCTCTCCATGTCACAAGATGTTATCGGGGCATATTTAAATTATGTTAATTGCTTCACAGAGAGAGTCAAGTCTCTTAGTGTGACAGATGGTTTTCTTTCGAGAATGTCTCGAATATCGCACATCAAGTTCATAACCAGAATTTTTTGAAATTACATTATTCACTTTCTCTTTCACTTTTTGACCTGTGCTACCAGGAACCGAACTTAGATCACATATTGTTTTTTCAAAGACAGTAAAGGAGATCCTACACCTTCCAATGCCGGTATGGCTGTTGGTAAGAAAGAAAAACGGGCCGATGTGAAACTAGGACCCTCTTTTAACCTAGTGCCTGACAGAATATTTTGCACAGCTTCTATTGATGAAGCACCTTTTGAGTCCAATGAATTAACAACCTCTTCAACTATTTCTATGTGCTCAGCATAATATAAAACTGCGTCGACCCATTTTTCCATTGAGTTAACCATCGGATATTAGGTGCTGTTGATCTAAACAACTTAACTCTTTTAGGAAATTTAACAAAAATTCTCTATGTACTGGACACAAATCTATCTACCAATGGGAAATAATCACGTATTGTCTCAGAAATGTGATGAAGAGCGTGTGCCAAACAAGTTATATGAATTAAGTTAGGGAAAATACCTTTCCGAGTTTGTCCTGATTTTACCATATAAGGACCTGCATCAGTAACAAATAAAAGTAACCGGTGGTATTTGATTCCACATGACCATAGTAATTTCAAAGAGTCCATCACAAACTGGGTCACAGTTACACTGCCAGTGGGCGACAATTCGCTCATATTAAGAAGATAAGGTGTAGTCTTTTGTTCATTATTTAAAGCACCCACGATTTTATTAGCAGTACAACGGTGCTCAGAATCAGGGGTTTCATTAACAGACAACCACACAAACTGATCCGCTAATTCATTTTGTATATTTGACAATACGCTATTGTAACAATGTCCTACATAAGTCTTACGCAGTGTACTTTCTCCAGGCACATATTGTCGAATGTACTTGGCAAGAAAGTTTTTAAATGTCGGATTATTAATTTTGAACAAAGTAATATCAGTAGCTAAAATTGCTTGGCACAAGTCGCAGGAAAATTCAGTAACCCTACTTCCTGAACACTCTACTAACGGTTTTTGAACAAGTTCTTTGTTTGCGAGTTTTCTGATTAAATTCTCCTTTTGTTTTGCTGTGTTTATGTCCTGAACTATTTGAAATCTTTTCTCACTCCCTACATTTTTCTCACACGCTCAACAAAACAGTATCCTATTATCTGCAGATATTAAATCACCCGAAAACTCTTTCTGTAAATTAATTAATGTAGCACTCGAAGTTGGTTTTATTTTCGGCATTTGAAGAGCTTTTTAACATTTTATATGCCTAATTTAATTTGGTGGGAACCAGTTCACAACACTGTTACATTTGAAGATCACGACGCAACTACTGGTGGGCAGGCAAGCGTTGCTATAATCATGCTGCTCAAAACGTTGACCTGCACTTTATCTTTATTAATATAAACCTCTCAGATAACGCACTAATTATTCTCTACGCACATATAATGAAAGGAATTCACTGCATGACAACATAACTCAGCATTAGTTCTCGTCACCTCGTGAGTTGCATCACCATGTGCAATATTATCAATATGAAAAATATAATCCAGATGGAAAAAAAAAATAATAAAAAAGCATAGCAATCATTAAACTATGCAATATAGCGGCTATAATATTGAAATAATATGCATTTATCAAAAATCAAGAAAATATGCAGTTATATGCACCATAAAATCATGTCCAAATAACTGAAAATTCCATAATTTGTGCACATAATGTAAAAGCATACCTTTTAAACCCCTATGAAAAAACATGCAAATGCATGAACTTCCTAGCCCTATTAGTAATACTGTGTAGCGTATACAGAATTATGTCCTATTTGTAATTTTTCTATTGAACACATTTTATTGTTGAACAATCACAAAAGCACCGCAATTAATATGGTTGCATGCATAAGGAAAAGCCTCCTTCAGCATTGTTATGCTTTTGCGAATGGAAGCAAGTGCCAAATCACTAACTCAATAAACACCATAAGATCTGTAAAGTGTGGACCTAATCATGAAACCAACAAAAAGGAAGGAAATGTGAAGCAAGCCTCAAGTTAAAAGTTATAAAACAAGCTAAAGAATTCAACAACTGTGCTGCGGCAAGGGCTTTCAGTTTACAAGAGGAGATGGTAAGAGATTGGAGAAAGGATGAAGATGCTATTAAAAGAAATGCCAAATGTTCTATGAGGAGAGGAATAGTTTGCTGACCAAATTATGTTTAATATATTAATAAACAATTTCAATTCTACATACAAGATCAGTTTTATACTTTGCTTTGTGCATTTGTTTTTCTTTGAAAAAAGTAAGGTAGCATCCCAAAAAGGTCAAGTAGTCACCTTACAGTTGAGAAAGCCAGCGCACTGACCCCTGCCACCTGCATCTTCCACTTCTCTGTGGTCTTAACTGCAGCTGAAAGGTGCAGTGGCCAAGCAATAAGGGTTCCTCTGTATAGGAGAGATACTTTATGGATTATTATTGAAAAACTTAGTCTTCAAATTCCATCTCTCACTCTTTCTGTAAATACCTTAGAGCCAGTTCTTTCAACAAACACTACTGAGTTTTTTATTTAAGCAGTTCCCATTTCTTCCTCTTGTTTTTGCCTCAGAATGCATACTCATCATCCACAACTTTCACATAAAATGGCAGCTCAGACACATGTCTCCGTTCAACCTTAACCTCCTTTGTAAGAGTGCCTCAACATTCTTAGCTTTATTGAGTTTGCTTAAGCCCTTTTCCTGGTATACACTTATCTCGCTGTTTCAGTGGGGATATGAATGGTTTACAGAGATTTGCACTTCATTAGGTTTATAACCTACGAGGGTCACTGCAAAAGTTTTAGATGTGAGAAAATTATAGTCAACCACTTGAATTAAATCCAGGATGGAGTAGTCCCATCCTTTGTGAGTAAACTAATATCAGGTAGTGACCTTCCCACTCCAGAAATTCTAGTAGCGCAAGGATGAACAGTCCACAGCATGCAGGTAGTCTGTCCTTGCAATGGAGATGGAAAGAAAGCATTTTTTGCTCAGTGATTTTCTGTAATCTTAAAAGCCATAGTCTTAAATGTTTGAAACAAGCTTTTGGGGACATTGCTGCTTCCTGTACCTCTGTAGCAGTTTCAGGAATTTAAAAGGGGCTGAACATTTTTGAAAAATGAGGAGAGGGAGAGGCATCCGACAGCAGCAGTGACTGAAGAAAACATTGCAGGAATTAGAAAATGCTTCATAAAAATAATCTCATAACTTTTAAAGAAATTGAGGCAGTATTACAGATTGGTGTGCCATTAGCTTTGAAAAGCCAGCATGAATTTCTTTGTGAAGGTCTTGTCTCTATGGGTGCCTCACAATTTGATAAACAAAAACAGCCATGTTGAATGGTACGAGGAAATGCCGACAAGATTTGAAGGAGGGGATTGTAGACGAGTTTCTGACAGTGCCACAGGTGACAAATCCTAGATTTATCAGTTTCATTTGGTGACCCAGTGCCAATTAACAGTGTGGAACTTTCCAGATGACAATCCACCAAGTGAACTGTCCTGAAAGTGTTGGCAAGAAAATTGTATCCTCATTTTTCTCAGTGGGACATGTTGGAGTTGCAAAGGATTCTTACTGCTAATTGGTACTCCACAGTTTGCCTGCCAAAAGATTTTGCCAAGCTTCAAGAATGGCAGTCACACACATGACTGTGAGGGGTTACTCATCACGACAATGTATCCGCATACATGGATCGTCACCATTCAGTTGCTGAAGTCTGCAGAGGTCAAACTTATATACTGTTCTGACCTGGTCTTACTGCTAATTGGTACTCCACAGTTTGCCTGCCAAAAGATTTTGCCAAGCTTCAAGAATGGCAGTCACACACATGACTGTGAGGGGTTACTCATCACGACAATGTATCCGCATACATGGATCGTCACCATTCAGTTGCTGAAGTCTGCAGAGGTCAAACTTATATACTGTTCTGACCTGGTTCCATGCAATTTTTCTGTTCTCTATGGTAAAAAAGTTGCAAATTTGTAAAGAGATTTTTAACCCATGAAGATGTTGCAATCATTGAACAGGGCCCATATATCTATGACCTAAAAATGTTAGAACTATGCAAGCATCTATGACCGAAAAACTTAGAAAACATGATAAATATAACCCCCCCTTTTTTTTGGCATGCATTATTAAAATATTCAGACTTAATGCTGCTTAAATTGACATATTGAATTATTATTTAAAAATATAGCACACTCAATAATAAATATGTAATATTAATTTTATTGTTGTATTTTAAATTTAATTGCTCAGTCCAGAGCTAACCCTCAGCTCTGCACGGAATCAAACAAATGTCACACTTTGAAGGATGATCAGAAAGAAGAATACCATAACAAATTAAAAAAATACGAAAATTTAAGAGAAAATATGAAGATCATGTGAAAAATGACAAAAACCATTAAAAAAGCCAAAATATGACCTTAAATGGCACCTGAGAGTTGCATAATTTTAATCACCATTGATAAAATCATGCTTTGCTTATATTTTCCATGGAAAAAAACCACAAACTAACTCTGACATGTCATAAACATCTGGGCCCTGATCATCACCATTTAGTTCCTGAAGTCTACAGAGGTCAAACTTATGACTTGTCCATCATCAGTTCTCATCTGGCTCCATGTAATTTTTCTGCTCCCAATGGTAAAAAAAATTGCATGTATGTAAAGAGATTTTTAACCCCTGAAGATGTTGTTTACCACCATTGAAGGGGAGTCATCAAACAATATGGGTGGTAGAAGTGCTTCCAGTAATGGTTTTAGCAAATGTAAAAGTGTATACAGCATGATGGTTAGTACTTGGAGAAGTGCAACAATTAGAATAATTTAAAAAAAAAAATTATATTTGGTGTGTATCAAAACTTTTCTAGTGACCCTCTTATTGCTGGATCCCTAGAAAAAAAGAACAATGCTTATCAACATTTTTACTTTCTCTACTGGTAAGTAGAGGAAGTATTGTATTCCACCCAAAAAATTGATGTCGAGATTTCACCAGAAATATATTTTTAGACCCTTTGAGCCCAAAAAAGAGCATTTTTAGAAAAAGGTCTATGTGTCTGTCAGTCTGTGGGCAGTATAACTCAAAAACGAAAAGTCGATCAAAAACCAAAGTTCGTATTTAAGTTTAATGTCTTTCAAGGATGCAACACAAAGATTTTGAGGAAAATAGCCCCACCCTAAACTACCCTTGACATGCAAAAGTTTTTGAAAATTATTTTCTTGAAAATGACTAACAATTTTGATTAAAATGCCATATGTTTAAGATATTTGTATGACAAATGAAATGTATATTTTGATTTTCTGGCTATAGCTTATGTAGTCCTGTTTACTCTAAATGATCCTGTGTATTCTAGATGACTTTTGAATAACTCGTAAACCATGATATAGACAAAATCTTACTATACAAAAAATGGAGATCTTGCCAAAACACACAGTTTATGTCTAAATAAATTTTTTGTAGAGTGAACCACTTCAGAGATATTCCTTTTTATTTGTGTCAGTTTTGGGGAACTTAAAACTTTCCTGAAATGGAACATCGTCGTTCATTTTTTTATATGTTAAGTGTACAAAGAGAATGGGATCTCAAAGCTTTAAAAGATTTGACTAACGCTCAAAGCCTACTGTATTCTAATATTCCTCTTGCACATACAAGGAAATAAAGCAACAAGATAATTTGTATAAATATTTATCTCAATTAACAAGAAGATATAGGAATAAGAGTTTGTAAGAATGGTTAGTGCAAGAGTAGAGAAAGTCAGTGGGTACAACATCAGATTTTTTAAAACTAGCATGCAAGACAAAACCCAAAATCATTTGAATATCCTTTGTAGGCATTACACTGCATTTATTTGTATGAGAATAATGCAATAAATATATTTTAATGGCATGGTACAATCTATGTATAAGTGTTATTTCTTTTTTCCTCACATTTCCTGCATTTCCATCCTCTTTCTGGTACCTCTACCGTTGTCTACAGCAGTTATTTCCTTTTTGTTGCTGTAATACTTTAGCAAATCTGCTATTTATGCTAACGACTGAGACAGAATATTAGAAGACCCCAAAAGAAAATCGCTTATGTGAATATTTGTTAAGAGTGCAATTTGTTTTTTGACGTTGGTATGAGATGGTTAAATGACGAAAACGTGTTACTAATGTTCATTGTTACGAACAAATAAGTTTGTTTAAAGACGTCATAGATATTTCCATATTTAATTTTAATATATATGTATAAATATTAGAATTATATGTGTTCAATAATAAAAGCGAAATCAGGATAGCTAAAGATCACTTCCCTAACAATACGGGAACTATTTGATGGACGCATACGCGGATGTGTACGAGAAAGGTAGTATCACGTGAGATGACGCCGGACTCCTTTCACTAGCGTCTACGTGTCCAAGACGATAGGACGTATTTTGGTAGTGTGTGAACATTGTAGAACTTTTACCAGACTTTCATCAAGCTTTTGTTCCACTTTTTGAAAAAGTGGAAAGACTTAAATAATTTAAAACGGTGCTAAGAGGATTTATTTAAATGTAAAATAGAGAAAAAGTGTTAATAAAACAATACATTGTGGTGAAGAAACATCGTGTGATTTTTCATTCCATCTGTTACCACGCCCAGAGAGAAATAAGAGCCTCATCGCTCAAACGTGAAACAACGCTTCGATAAAAAACTGCACCATGACATAGCTCCATATCTCAGATCTTCAAATAAGCAAATTGTTATTATTTATTTATGCCAACAAACTTACTGTTGGTGTTTTTAAACACACAAGCCATGTGTGGGCAAAGTTTGAGCGGAAGGTCTGTGGTTCAAATCCCAGTTGTGGCATTGAATTTTTAAGTTCCAGTTCTACCTCTCAAGCAAATGTTGTTTGAGAGGTAGAATCAGGGCTGAAAAATTCAATACCATAGCAGGGATTTGAACCACGGATTTTCCACCACACACACGCACGCACACACGCGCGCGCGGCTGCTTAACCACTGAGCTACCTTGGCAACTTGCCAGCATGGCATTACATTCCCCAACCAATTTGTTTTTTCCCAGTAAACCATTAGGGAATCTCACATCAGAAATAAGTACCCCAAGGACAACTTAATATCGTAAGTACTTTATGCCCTGGGTTCAGTTAAATAACCTTTAGATGGTAGTTATTTTATGTTAACCAGTTTACTGTTGGTTTTTTGAACACTCAAGCAGTGTGTGGGCAATGTTTGAGAGGTAGAATCAGGACTGAAATATTCAATGCCATAGCCAGGATTTGATCTTCCACTTCATGTGCTGCTGCTCTAACCACTGAGCTACCATGGCATATCATGCTGGCAAGTTGCAATCAAAGCATGTATCTACACAGTGTTGCGTAAGTAATTCTTCGCTTCTGTAAAATCGTGTTGTTTTGTTATGTTCATCTGGGTGACACTTTTTGAATGAAATGCTCTTTCATAGTCATTTTACAATAGGAAGGAGTGCTATTTGAAACAGGTGGATTCAATGTTATCCAGGAATCCACATCTAAAAGCATTTCATCCACAGGTGGATAGTACATTTTTCTGATACTCCTCATATACACATATAGGTGCTTAACATAACATGACACAGCTTAACAGTAACAACCAACATGCTTAAAAGAGGCACACAGCTTAGACATCAAAAGTAACCATTATAAAAATGAAAAGCATGTCTTCACTCGCCTTATCTCATATCCTAAAATATAGACTTCTGACATGTAAATAATTTATAAATAATTCAAGGATGACGGTCATAAAAATAATGTTACACCTGATGGAATTTATCAAGAATGTTCTACCTGGTTAAGTTGACATTTGCTTAGAAAGCTGAGTAAATAAAGGATTTATGCTTGTTTTACCACAGTTTGTTAAGCCATTTGTGTTTTGCCAGGATACTCTTTAACACCAAAAGTGTATTTAAATGTCGCTGGTAGTGAAATGACCTTACATATTCTTTGAATCTTCACTTAATTACCTCACCTTTTCCTCCCTTTTCCACAGGTAATCATCCTAAAATGCAGTATAAGATGCTTTCTTAAAAACAAGAAATTTGTTTACATGGTTTGTGTCAGTCTTTTAACACATCAATTCACTTTGCAATATTCTGCACCTATTCTGATATCAATACGTATTACAGTGTTTCATAAATTCATCAGAATATTGTGAAAAGTGTTAGTCATTATTTCTTCCACGAGTGTTCAGTGAATTGTGTGGTTGTGGGTGGGTGGGATTTGCATGATCTATGAGTACAGCATAATTTTACATAACTGTGCAATAATAAAATATGATCTTAGTTACATAAATGTATTTTAATTTATTTTCATCTTACAGATGTGTATCGTGCGAAAAAACGGGAAGGATCAAAAGTCATGGATAAATTTCCTCAAGATGTGGTTACAGCTGAAGAAATAACAAAAGGTGATCCGAATATACTAGGACATAGTGAGTTTGCACCAGAGGAGCGTCCAGATTATCGTAATATATTTGGATCTGATAAGAAGAAAGAAGATAAAAAGGGAAAACACATTACTTCTCCTGGTAAAGACAGACAATGCAGACCACAAACCTCTGCCAATGGTCGCCACAGCACACAGATTCTTCCTTTGGATCAACCAAGGCAAATAGCAAGTCCGCGCTTCATTAGCAATGTTAAAGCAGACACAGAACATGAGATACGCATAAGGCATCAGCCTATGAGCACTCCCACGCGTGATTCAAGTGGTGCTCCTAGTCCACAATACAAATGTCACTTATGTGAGTTTACATCAAGCAGACTTAATGTAATTGTCTTGCATAATAAATTTCACAGTGCAGATGCAGCAAACAATGGACAGTCCACTCCTTCCAGAACACTCCCTGCAGCAAGGGGAAGAGGTGTCAGATCTGCAGGAAGCATTGAAGCAAAAGTTGGTGCAAGCAGAAGCCGGGGTAGAGGTACACCAACTGCAGCTACAGATCGCGTTAGGAATCGCAGTAGAACTGCTCCAGGCACAGTTTTTGATACTCCTGTGGTAGCTGAAGTAGTAAAGGAAAAAGGTATTCCACGTAAACGACTTTTGGAAGATGAGAGGATTAAATCAGAGGAAGAGGAAAGTCCAAAAGCTCCTCCAATAATGCCTAAAACTCCAGAGAAAGCTAAGGTTGAAAAGTCAAGACCTTCAATATTTGGCAAACGGAAAGGAACTAAGAGCTCAGAGAGAGCTGCTAAGAAGAAAAAGGGTGATGAAGAAATAAGGGAAAAGTTGCTTGCAGATTGGTCTGATGAAGATAAAGAACAAGAAGAAAAAGAAATTGAACGTATAAAACAAGAGCTTAGTAAAAGGGAATCATTAACTTCATTCCCACCTAGTTCAGCATCAGAAGAGGACAATGCTCTAAGTACAAAGAGTTGTACACCTGAAGAAAATAGAAAACCTAAAGATTCATCCTGTTTTGATTTTGATGAGACAGATGATGCCAATCTTGGTAGTGAACTAGAAGAGAGAGCTAAAAAGTTTGTGGAAAACAGAAAGATACCCAGAATAATAGATGATAAAAGTGACAGCTTTTTAAGACGTAGAAAAGCAGAGGAACCCAAACCAATGGCTGCAGAGATCCGAGCTTATCCAGAGTCTGTGAAATTGTCAAATAAAATTTCAGACCCAGAAAATAATGCAGAACCTATCACAAATACAAGTACTGGGGTTACCAATGAAGATTTAGAAGATACAGAGAAAGCATTTAAGAATATTCTGGAGGAAACCACTGTTCCAAAATTGCCAGAAATTCCTGAAGTAACAGCTACATCTACTACAAGAGAAAATCTTACTATCAATAATGATGAAAGCAGTAACAGTGAAAAATGCACTATATCCGAAAAAGATATCTCTGATAAGATGGAAGAAGTAAAGGAAGGAGAAGGTACACCGGTTACTTCTGTGATGGATGAGGAAGAAGCTAGCATTGCCAGTACTGTCCCTGGCCGCTTAAGTCACTGCAAGGTTAAAGAAGTAAAAAATGAAAGCCTGCTTGACTTTCGTGAAGCACAGTGTGAACCTGCTGAAGAAAACAAATCTGAATTAACAATAGTCAGCAATGATCCCAGCAATAATCAAGAAATCAGCGATGGAACAGTTTCTTCTACTGCTAATATTGTTCATGATGAAATGGCTTCAAAAGAGAATCTTTGTGCTGCTTCCAGAGATGTCATGGTAGAAAAAGCTGAAACTCTGAGAGCAGATGATAAGAGCATAGAAAATGTTGAAAACCATGAGAAAGATGAAGAAAAGTGTATGGAAGAAACTGACAATTTTGTGGATACTCCTGCAATGCAAATGGAATGTGCTGCTGTACCTGTTATTGCTGACAACATTGAAAATACTGAACTAAATAAGTCATTTTCTGCAGAAGATGAAATTAAAGTTAAATCTACTGATGAAGAACCAGAGAAGACAGTAGATGAAGATGAATTCCAGGATGAAAATGATAAAATTATTTTGGAATCCAGAGGAGAAATAGAAGAGAATATGGAAAACATTAAGGAGGAAATTGTAAAACAGGAAGACAAAGAAATTCAAGAACCATTGGAGGCTGAAAAAAGTGATAAAGAATCTTCAGCAACACATATGGAGTCTGTAGAAATTATAGGAAAACCTATTATCAATGAACCATTAGAGGGCAAATTAGAGACTGAGGAGATGCTGACAAGCATGAAAGAAAAAGAAGGAACAATATTGAAAGAGGAAGAGAAACAGTCAGCCAAATTGAAAGTAGAAGAAAGTGAGCCAGAGGCAAAAGCAGAAGAGGCAGAATCAGGAAAAGTGGAAGACAATAAAGAAGCAAAAGATGATGTTGGACTGATCAGTCAAAAGCCATCCTCATCCCAAATGTCTTTGGAGGATGACGAAATAGAACTGGATATAAATTCAATGCCAGTGGTGATGACAGATGCAATTATAACTGAAGATCCTACTGGAAATAAAGACCCAAATATGACTTTACCAGTTATATTACAAAGCGCACCAAGTTCACAACCTGTAGTTATAAAGGACCGTAACACAGTAGTCACTCCACTAAGTGTGCTTTGTGGGACTATGGCTGTTACATCAGCTGACATGAAAAGTAGTGTAGATACATCTCGCATAGCTTGCACTAGCACCAGCATAATTAAAAATCAGTCTCCTATCAAGCCTGTAAAATTTCAGACAGTGGCTTCGCCAAGTACAACCTCACTTAGCAAAGTGAAAACTTCAAGCGGAACCACTCTTATATCTCAAAAAGGAGGAAAGTTGGTAGTTATTCAAGCTCCTAGTCAAAAATCACGATACACTGTAGGTAAGACAACACAACAGAAAGTAGCTGTCAAATCAAGTGCGCAGCAACAGATTATACAGCAAGCAGTTGGAAGTGGCAAAGTTGTGATCTTAACAAAGCCTCAAGGTGGAGGACAACAAAAAATTCTAACAACAGCCCTTGGCCAGCAGCATCAGAGGATCCTAACTACTGGAGGTAAACTGCAGACACAGTTGCAACAACGCATAGTTGCTAGTACAGGTGCTATTCTCACTCCAGTGAATCCCAGAAGTGTAGTGGCAAAGGGAGGTAAGTTAACTCCAGTTAGTCAACAGCAAATTAAAGCACTGCAAGGAGGAAAATCCCTTGGCACTAAATTTACAATGCAAAGCACGCAAGCTAAAGTGATACTTCCATCAATGCAAAAAGCAGCTGTTACACAGAGTTCGCCTGTGCGTGTGATTGGGACTCTCAAATCACAGTCGAACACTATTCTTATTCAGACAACCCAAAGTACAGCAGTGTCAAGTGCAAAAATGGTATCAACTGCAGCACCTGTTCAGACTAAAGTCAGTCCAGCTCAGTCTGTGCAAAGGCCAAAACTTCTCACAACTGCAGGTGTACAGAGAATTACATTGCCAGCACCAGGAGTGAAGACATTTACCCAAGCACAACCAAAAGTTGTTGGTTTAAAACCCAGTGTAGCACCTCGCATGGTTGTCCAGAAAGTTCAGAGTCCAGCTACTGTAGGTGTTTTGTCAAATATTTCCCAGGTTAGGAAAGTTAGTGGAGTATATCCTCGGACAGCAACTGTACAGAAAATAAGTCAGTCCACAACTCAGACGCCAGCTGTTCAAAAAATGCAGCAGGCACAGGCTGTTCATAAAGTAATCCCATTGACCCAACACGGTAAAAAGACTTTGCTTCAGAAGATTTCAGATGTAAAGCCTCAGGTTTCAAAAGCAAGTGAAATATTAGTTTCTCCAGTGGCAGGAAACTTGCAGGCAAGTTCAGAAGCTTCTTTGACTTTGGCTCAGCCAAGCATGCATGTAGCACAGCCAACTATTACGGTTGCATCAGTTGTGCCAAGTCAACCTCCTGGGATCATCATTTCATCAGCCTCTCAAAGCAACATCATTACAAACTCTACACTGCCAGTTGTAACCACTGCTGCAGCAGGAACTGCATCAGTATTAACATCAGAACAAATTGCACACGTTGTAGCAGCTACCCCATCAGAACAAGTGGGTGATGGGAGCACACCCACATACGTGTTGGTAACAATTGATGACTCTGGTGCTCTACAGCCTTATGATAATTCTTCTTTACTAGCTTATGATGGCAGTTCACAAAACGAAGCTGCACCTCGTACATTGTATATTGATCCCTCTTCAATAGGAAGTTCCGGGGATCTGGAAAATATCATACTTACTATAGATAATTCAGCAGCAGCTTCAAGTACTGTATTAAATCTAGGTCAAAGCAGCACAGTACCTGTAAACCCAGTGTCAAGTATTGGTTTGGAGAATCAGAATTCATCTGTGTTCAACATTATATCTTCTTCTCAACCTGTAGATACTGTTTCTTCTGGAGGGCCAAATCAAGACATTCTTGCTGAAGCATTGGCCAACACACAGGTTTTTCAGCCAGACAGCTCTATTCAGGATTCTCTTACAGTTGTGAACAGCACCCCATCTGCAGTAATGACATCACGTATTTTAGAACCATCATCATCTCTGCATCAAACCACAATGCTGCTGCCATCTTTATCACCAGTACTGCCGCCCACAAATCCTGCTGGTGTCCTAGAAACTTCACTGACCTTGAATCAACCAATAATGACTCCTTTAGAAGTACCTTCAGCAGTAACAACCCTACAAGCACCTCCACCAGTTCCTACTTCTCTTGAACTTCCACTCACAATCACACAGCCAGCTCTCTCTGTTCCATCACAAGCATTCTCTACATTAACTGTACCTGCATCAACTCCACTTGCATGTATTTCTGAAGCTGAGACCTCAGGTTCTTCTGTCTCCACTATGCCATTAAATATAAGTATTACAGAATCTGCATCTGTTCCAGCTTCAGCATGTAATCCTTCAATGCCACTTCTATCTGAGGAAGCAGAAACTCAGAACGAAATTGATCCTAATAATGTTAGCGCTGCTGCCACTGCTAGTATTAATACTGAAACAGATACTTCCTGTTCATCTCAAGACCAAATCGCAGTCTCATATGTAGATAATCCAGAAACAGAATTAGATAGCACACTGGAGAAAGCAAATGACCCAGAGGCACTTGTAGAGAAAGAAGTCTGTCAGGAGGAATCCTCTTATCAAGAATGTGATAAAAATGTTTCAACTGTTGAAGCAAATGTAATGGAAAAGACACCGTCTAATACAAACAAGCTGATCTCTGTTGCAAGTGAAGTCTATCAAGTCCATGAAACAGATAAAATTCCAAGTTCTACTGAAGAATTATCAACTAGATCAAATAGCAACCAGATTTCAGATACCATTATTTCAGCTGATTCTAGTAAAGCTTTACTACCAGAGCAAGCCTCAGTAGAATCTGAAGATGCAAACAAAGAAACAGATAATAGCTTACCAGCTAGTAGACCAGAGGAAAGGTTCAGTGATCATTATTGTCATACTTTAGAACAAGAGACAGAAAGTTCAGTTTCACCTGCATCTATACCGTCCTTTGATATCTCCAAGAATACATCTAGTCATTTGGAAGATACTGAGAAACAAGCATCAAGTGTTCCAGAAACAATTAGTAATACAGAATCAGAGATAGCATTACAGAGTCCCAATTATTCAAATGAAGGACATCCTTTGATGGATGACAATAGCACAACAGGTGATGTTAAAGATCGTACAACTTTAACAGAAACCTTAGAAAATAAGTTAGGCAACGAACAAAATCCTCATGAAGATAACTATGTTGGTTCCACATCCCCATCAGAAGCTCCAGTTGAGCCTGAACATAATTCGCCCTCATATGAATATGATCATACTCAGGAATCTGCAGCATCAAACAGCACTGCAGCTAGCGAAAAACAGTCTACTTTTCTTCATTCAATGCCATTGCTAATTGATGAAGGTGAAGGTGAATCAGCAAATAATTCAATGGAAGAAGAGAAAATACAAGTTCAAAAAACTGAAGTACTGAAGAGATCTTCGCCCTACTACAATGACGACGTGAGCAACAGTAGTAGCGACATGGATCCAGAACAGAAGAGAGTGAGACTAGAGAGTGAAAGGTAATAATATTCATAGTGTGTGCTGTAACAGTTCGAGAAGGAGATAAAAAGAAGGTATAATTAAATTTGTCAGTTTAAGAAGATTCATATTCCAACTGAACAAAACTTAATTCTTATTGTAGACTAGGTGTATATACTGTCGTAAAGTCAGATATAAGTGTTTTTAATGTCAAACTTTCAGTTACCAGGATCTGGGTTACAAGATCAAATTTTCAGCGCAGTAAAACATTTTGTGAAAATGAAGTTAAATGAATTGATGATACTCCGTTCACAGTCAACATAATATAAAATGCCTATAATACATGTGTTATAAGCTTTTATTTCTGTACAACTTGCAGAAATATCTGCAAAAATGGATCAAGTTATGAACTTTGATCAGTTATATATTGGTGCAAATGCAACCAAGTTTATTTTGCCGTGAGTCAAATGTTACATATTTCTATGTTAGTCCAGAATGTGGTGCAATTTGTAGATTATTCTTGTATTTCTAACGACTAAATATTATTTTAAAGCATTGTGTCAGAAAAAACACAAAAATATAATTGCTTAATTTTATCTTAAAGTAGACGTGTGAAATTAGTTTTTGTTTTTAAATGTGAGGTAGTTTTAATACAGTTGACACAAGGAAACATGCTTCTTATATAATGATGAATGGATCTTGTTTCCATTTTGCACATTGTGTTGTAATAAGACTGTTAATGGCTCATGTGGATTTTATATGTAATATATAATTCGGGTGTAATAGAATAACAAAAACATATTTTGGGGAACAAAGGCAGACGTGATCAGCTTAAAATGCAAATTAATTAAATGAAGATATAGAATCAATTAACAATAAATATTTTGCTTTATGTTTTCGTCCCTCTGAAGATCGTAAAAATTAGTCTTTTATGAACAATTCTTCAAATTTTAAGAAATGACAAAGTTGTTTGCTTCATCAAGGCAATGTTTTATGGCTAATTTTTTCAGCCTTCTGCTTAGTTTATCGTCTCTAAAGTGAAAGAATTAAAGCTGACAGTGATGAGGGGAATTGAAAAGATAGCAAGCTCTAAATTATCCAAATTGGCTTTTGCGCAGGGGGGAAAAATATTAGTTGTTGGTCCTGTAAATCTTTGCATGAAATTTGTTTCTCCATTCTAATCGATAATTGAAAATATTTGTTTCTATCAGCTTTATATTAAATATGAGGCTTGTATTTTTAATTTTTCCCAAGCTGATGTTCTTTACATTCTGTGTTTGTGTTTGTTAGCATAAACTGCCTTCCATTTGATGACACAATGAGTCTGTCCCTCTTCCAGCATTTGAAGATAGACAATGAGTAACCATTTGGCAGCCAGATTTTCACTTGAGCCTTTTGCTCATGCTCCTGAAATATAAAAGTATCTTTTAAAAGTGCACGAGACTACGATTCCAAATATTACACTAGCTTTAAGTGTAAAAGACTTTTGGTTCCAAACATTACTAGCGTGTTTACGCTAGCTTTACCCATTTAGTGCATAGGTGCTTTTCTCAAACTGGTTACCATTGGATTTTGATAATTGCTTTGAAGAATACACTGATAAGCCTACTTCTAATTTTGTAGCGTTTAAAGAATAACAGAGAAGTAAATATCAGCATATGACAAGATTAAATCCCTAGTGGTTAAAGAGTTAATAAAACCAATAGAAAGCTCTTATGTTGGTAATAAGCAAATTGCTGTTAGTAACCTAGTTACACCTACTCCATTCCTAATATGCCAGAAAATAGTTTTCAGAACTTCAATTTTATATACTGGTGAGTTGTTGGCAATATTTTTGTCAGAATTTCACTTTAAGACACATTTTTGGCAACAAAAATATGTAATAGTTATTTTCTTACATCCTGCATGTTTTTGCACATAAGTGCAGTATGGTGTGTATATAGTTGTATATATGTGAGTTTCTGGTGTAGATCTGTGAGAAAGTGGATTATTGTAATGGAATAGCTAATAATTACTATATCTTGAATATAAAAGAAAATAGTGTTTTAATAAGAAATATGATTGAAACTTTGCTTCGCTGTAAAATATTATTTCCTGGAAATGTAAAGAAACAAACAAGAAAACGAAGGTAGAAGAGCAAAAAGGAAGGAGGAGAACGAGAAAGGGAAAAAAAGAAAAAGACTAATGTGTGAGAAAGAATTTGTTTTAAAAGACCACAGAGGTTTTTAAACTTTTAGAATGCTTAACTTGATGTTATTTGAATCTAAATCCTTTTATTTTCTTCATACTGTATTTACCTGACAGAAATTGATGTAGAATGATAATTGTGCACCTTTCTGTATTATTTGTAATTGGGAGAGAGCATTATCATTGGGATAAGAAAAGAATAAAAGTGTATGATAATACTATTTGATGTTGTTAATGCTGTTTTACCATTGAGTGCTGTTCCAAAGAAACAAGTGTGAGTGAAGGGTGCTACTAGTAATTTCCAGAGAAGCTTATAGACTGTAAATTCAAATTTATATACATATAGGTTTGGTACATTTACCCTTATGAAAGGTGGCGGGAAGGGGGGTATGGTAAAAAAATATTCTAATAAAAATAGGAGAGCCTTTAGAATTGGTTTTTGAATGAAATCTTGTATAGTTTACATGCAGTGGTGCAAAATTAAATTAACCTTTTCCATTCAACATGCATTACAATAATGAAATTGTGTATTTAAACCAAAGAATGTGATGGGACTATTAAGCATATAGGACAAATTACAGAAGAAGCAAGATGAATGTGTGAAAACAGGCAAGTAAGAGTTTTACCAAATAAAAGGTATTAAGTTGACAGCTGTAAAAAAAATTTGCATGTTTTGGATGCAGTGAAAATGGAAACATGATGCACATTAGAGATCACATGCAGAACCAGAATAAAAATCAGGAGCAACAGTGGATGGCTTTAAATACATCAATCAGAATCAATTGAAAGGGTTTCAACTGTACTACAGGGGACCAACAAGAAACAAGACATGCTAAGAGCTTCTAGCTCTTTCTTTATAAGACTGGACAGGTTAAACCTCATAATTGACTGAGTAAAAGGACACGTTCAGTTTTCAAGTTTCCTTTGAACTTTGCACTTTATTTGCAAGTGTTTAAAAGATGTGAAGGGGAGAAGTCTGTCTTGCCAACTGCCAAGACTACAGGGCACTATAGAATCTATGCTGCATGTAACAAGAATGCATTGAAGAATCCTACAATCTTATTCAAACTTCTCTTTGATATAATGAAAACTAGTAAATCTGCAAGAATATTCTTAGTAAAATAGGAATGCAAGCATAGTTTTCATTGCTCACATAAAGGGCATGCATTTGATGCAGGCACATACACCAGTTACACAACTAAAGATTAAAGTTTGTAGGCAGAGATGTCTGAACAGGTTTTATTCACTTTTTTTTTTTTTTTTTTTTGTAATTAACGTCCTCCAACATAATGTCATATCGGATGGTGAATGAATGAAACGGGTGAAATGATGCTCAAATGAACCTGAGGTCCATGGAGTTTATTTGCCAAGGTTCAATAGGATAAATCTATGTTTAAGGACTTAAACCTATCATTATGGGTGCATTATAGATTTGGATCTTAACTACATTCTGGGAAAAGAGTATGTAGCAGTAAGAGGCACAATTTTGAAATGTTAAACCTATTAGGTACCTATGATTTAATTTTTATTAAATCTAAGAGAGGTTTTATTTGTTGCAAAAACAATGTGAATATTTATATTAACATTTATTTGCTGAGAGTGAAAAATCTCTGAGAACACAATAATGTGAGCAGAACAGTGGAGCCTGTCAATAAATTAATCCCCATACAACATTGAGAAAGTGTAGTAATTTTTGTTCGAAAGTGTCTCTTAAACTATGCATCCAATTAGAAACATTTCTTTACTGATGTGTCTGACATAGGCTGTCACTTTTTAAAGTTGTCTTATTATTTAAAAGCATAATTCAGTATTAAAACAATGACAATTATTCATATACTGATATTTCAGACCAGCTTGTCATGTTTTAAACCAGCCTGCTTTATGTGATTGTTTTTAAGGTGCTTACTAAATCAAATAAGGCCAATATATAAAATGTACTATTTTTTCTCCTTTTTCCCATGACATAGCTCCTTTAGTTAAATTAAATTATGTAGAATTGAGGAGGCTAGCTATAGAAATCTCTGACACGAGATTTATCTGAGGATTCAAATTTGCTGTACTGTGCTATAGAAGAAGGAGGATTAAAAACACAACTTGCCAGATGCAGAGCATAGAGCAGTCCATTTTGTAGAAACAGAGCAGCTTTACGTAGTCCAGATATTGATTATGCCAAAGTAATGTACTAATCAGTGCTACGAATAAAATCTGCCTAAAATGTACTGATGATCCAAATAGACCTTGTTGTGCGCAGATAAATGCTTGCGAGACATAAAAGAGCCTCTTCAAAATTGATTGATAGGCTACCATCTATCATTGCAGTATTGATTGGTAGTTGACCACCCATAATTGCAGTTCTGACTAATTTTAGAAGACAAGTCATATTTTTTCAGATAACATTTCCTACCACAGAAATTAGTAATTCCAACTGCATGCCAGCCTTTAAAATTTAAGATTAAGTATTTTATTTGCAGTTTAGATATAAAACCTCAGGTCTTACAAGTTTATGTAGACTGCTAATCATTTTTGCAGCAATGCAACTAAAATCAGTTTCTGCTGTATATAAAAGTGAATCTAGGTAAATTAGTGTAAGCACCTGAGTGAGTCACTGGAAACATATCTATATGTGTGAAGTCATGTGTTAGATATAAGATTTTTACTTAATATAACATAGTGAATGTGTACATAAAGTATAATTAAACTTGGCTGAGATGTGAAGTTAAATATTTAAAATCACTAGAATAAGTAATACTAATATGTTGCAGATAACATAATATGTGATGATTACAGTAAAACATTGGTGAAATTTGAACTTGAATATGTAATATTAATATATTGCAGTGAACTTAATATGTAAAGATCTCAGCATTTAAAATATTAATTTAAATTTACAGCACAAAGAAATACTTTCTATGTCATATGACATAACTGGGAAATTAGGAAAGAAATTATACTTATAGATATAGGTTTCCTTTCAGAATTTGACAAACACTGAGAAATGTTGAATATTTTCTTTTACATATATTTTTTTAAATTGATCAGTGATTGCATACACCTGCACAGCACAGTTTTTCTACAGAGTGCATAGTATTTGTGCAGTAGCAATAGATTCATGCAGTAGAAGACCAGAACTTTCCAACCAGAATTTAGAAGCCAGTGCAACGGTACTTCTGTCGCTGTGTATTTACTGTCTGGCAGCAATCTTGGGAAGCATTAGCTGATACTCAATTGCGGAAAAGTAACGACTCCGTACAACCCTGGCAGACTTCATGTAGGGATTCCAGGCAAGAAGAGGTGACTTTAACCCACATGAGGTTAGACCACTCATGAGTCACCCATGGACACCTTTTGCGTGGTGACCCAGCACCAGTCCCTTGGCCTGGGTCTAACACTTCACTCAATTTTATGCAACGACCCAGTAGCTGTAAATACACTGCTGAGGTTTGTCTTCAATATTCTTTGGCAGGCAGGTTTAGCTTGTATTTTATCGTGGTGCTTTTTAGCCTTTTAGGATGTTTTATATTTTTAACATTTTTAATGACTTATCTTGTTAAGTCAGTTTTTAAGTTTATGTTTTAACTGTTTTTAATTTTTACCTGTTTTAGCTTTCAATTTTTAGCTTCTTCAGGGCGAGGCATCACAGGTTTTAGATTTTGCTGCTTTTTATCTTTGGGCCCTAATGACCTAGTTATCAACAGGCCCTTAAACCACACATGCTCACTCATCCACTTTAGAAGCCAGTGGAAGTTGGTCCTGATGTAGGCAACAACACAGGCTGCTATGGTATCACTGAAGGTGGTCTGAGATTCACAAATAGAAACAGCACTCAGGATCATGGGAGTCTACAACTGATCTTATAGCACCTGTTGGCTGTAGAAGTTGAGTGCATCAGGTCCATCTTGTAAACACCAGTACTGGGAGCATTGGCACATCCAGAAATTTCTCTTTGAAAGCTAATACTTTTGCAGTTTTCAGAAATATTTTTGTTGTTAAAATCAGTTTTTTAACTTAGGGGGGAAAGCATAGCTCCAATATATTTGGTAACATGTGCATTCCCCAGGCCAAGCTTGTTAAATGTAGCATGCTGAGATAAAACATTTTCAGCATTAGAATATAGCACTAGTATTATCTCCTCTTGAACTTCATAAAACTTAGTCCACCATTCACTAATCTCACTGTAGTTGAGTGGTTTTGTCTGGTCCAGCTCCTTGCACAGGCTCAAACATGACTTAGTAGAGCTGTCAGGTTATAGCTTTGCTATCATAAAATTTGCAATAAACCGACCCAGAACATCTATTGCTCCATCAACAGCAACCAATAGGAAAGTGTTTCTAATGTGCTTTTACATGCTATCCATTGTCTTATCGTAGCTCAGTTAAAGAGAATTCTCAGATTTGTTAACAATTATTTTAAAAATCACATTTGTAAAGATTATTAGGAAAACCAATTTCTGAATTTAAAGTTGAATTCTTAGGGGCACAGTTCTAGGGGAAACATGATCCCCAAGAGTAGGATTTTAAACATGTTTATATTCAGCCATTTAAAATAATATGCTTAATTTGTTCACTAAAATATTGCCAACTAAACTGTCTTTTTCTGCAAGAAGGGCATTGTAACCAATATAATAGTTATTTAGGAAACAGTATTTAAAAATTAAATCAACATTTTCTAATGTACATGTTACAAATGTTAATTGAGCAAGCAAGTTTGAGTGGGATGGTGGAGTGAAGGGTTGAAGGTGTGTTAGCAAGGGAGAGCCTCTTGGTTGCTGCCTCACTAGGTTTTGGCCTCAGTACAGCTAAGAGGTTCCTTCATATTGTGCAATGCATTATAATAAAGTTTTTAACCATGAAGGGGTTAAACCCTCAGAGATTTTAACTCATTTGAAGACACAGTTTGGAGACACCACACTGTCTGAGAATTGAGTGTTTACTTGGATCAGACAACTTAAGAGCAGTCAGGAATTGCACAAAGGTCATGCTCCATGTTCGTCAGATCTTACAGTTGACAACATCCATGCTATTCGAGAGCTTGCTGAAGGTGATCATTGCTGCACTGTTGAAGAAATTGCATCATAAGCAGGTATCAGTATTGGGAATGCTCATGCCATTATCAATGAACATCTTGGATTTAGAAAAATTAGTGTTTGATGGGTTCTGAAGTTGTTAACCAAGCAACAAAAACAGGTCAGGTTGGAGATCTGTGAGAGACTTCTGAATCAGTTGTGATGAGAAGGAGAGGATATTTTCAAGTGCATTGTCACATGTAATGAGACATGGTTCTGTCATTACTCTCCAAAATTCAAAATGACAAGCAAGGTACGAGCAGTGAAAGGATGAAGCCTGCCCAGGGAAGGTCGAAATCCACCTCTCAGCCAGGAAAGTTCTTGTGACAGTGTTTTGAGGAATTTTGCTCATTGACTTTCTTTGCGATCAACATGCAGTGAATGCAGCATTTTATTGCCAATTGTTAAGGTCAGTAAAGGCCGCTTACCAAAACAAAAGATATCATTTGCCTATCAGAGCTGTCATCCTTTGCAAGAGAGCACCAAGTCTCACACTGCAAATTTGAGCAGGAACATATAGGATGACATGCACTGGGAAATCCTTGACTACTGTCCCTACAGTCCAGACTAGTCCCCCTGGACTATTTTTTGTTTGCACCTTTGAAAGAATCACAGGGAGGGGAACGATTTAAAAGCATTGAAAATGTTGAGGAGCATGTGCGCAAATGTTTTTTGATCAAGGAATATTCAAGTTTCCAAATTATTGACAAAAGTGTATAGAGCATGAAGGAACAATTTCTTTCCTGGAAGAAGCTTTAAAATTTAATTAAATGTTCAAGCAATTACATAAACTAGTTCTAGAGAGATAAATCAACATTACCGCATGCATACATTGAAAAAACCACTTCTGAGAAAAATGCGCTTTCTACCTTTGATTGCAATTTTGTGACAGTTGCTTGAAATCAAAAACATTCCTGAAGAGTGCCTCTGAGGATGTTTGAAGTACCAAAACTCTCTGATTTAATATCCAGTTTACTACTATTAAGAAGTAGAAAATGTGAAACAAGAGCCTAATGTCAAACACAACGCTATGTGGACATTTAAAAATGGTATTATTTAAATGGCCAAATCATGTTGTAGGGTCATAAATGTCTAATGCTTAATTGTGTTCATCTTAAACTGTAGTTTTGTGCTATCCTTTTCACTTAAAGATATTTCGCATAGAATGATTAGGAGCTTGCTGGCAATGTTTTTTCAAGAAAGATCTAAACTTGACATTTGAACCTTGGAATACTGGTAGCATCATTGCACTCACAAGTCCTTTAATTCCTTAAAAACTTTGTTTTGAAGGTAACAAATTCTGCATGTACAACAGCATCTACTTCTTTGATAAATTTAACTCTTGTGTCTTTACATCAGGCCTGAGCGACTCGCATGAAACTTTGAGCTGCCTTCATTTTCTTTACCTGCTAAACATAGTTATCATTCAAGGTTGTGAGCAATCTGTGCTCTCTGAGCATCAGTTGGCCAACCCTGCTTTATATGCAGAGCACTTTGTTTGTGCTGCTGATTTGAAATTGCATGTAGCATCCATACATTTCTTGCTTGATGGACAATAATATTTTGTTGTCAGTTGGTCATTGATAGCAAACCATCATTTTAACTTTGAAACCAGCAAAGATGGAACTGGAGCCATAATTTAATGAAAGGTGTGGTCACGTGTTAAATGCCACATCAAGTATGAAACCAAAATCAAGTTAATACATTTTGGAATAAGACAAGATATACATTTTCCTAGCAGGCATGTTTAAGGTAGACATTGCATTTGCACCAAAATACAAAAAAAATTATTCTTTACTACACGGAACTATTCATAGTATCCCTTTCCATATTTTATTGGATCTCCCTATGTCTCGGTATGCTGATGGTCTATATTGGTATATTTTGGAAGTGTTGCTTGGTCCATAATCTAAAGGTGGTGTTTCCGCCAATTATTTTGATACTGTTGGATCACTTAATAAGAAAATTAATAGTAGAATTCAGAGTACAGAAATTACTTTCTTGAGGATTAATGGCTGTACAAGACTAGATAACAAGAAAGAGCAGCATTCTTGTGATTAATCTATTATAGCAATATTTCTGGAAATCTATTATATGTATATCCTGTTTTAATGCTGTTTCTGCTATTGGTAGTATGCTTATTTCGGGGGGGGGTTTGATCAGTGGTATCTTCTCTGTAAAGGATTTTGTTTTCGGGAAATGAATGAATGTGTGCAGAAAAGGAGCAACCCACCCCTGATGCACAGTGAGTATGGAAGGTGTGCAGCTTTTACCTGCTTCACTAGAAAGATTGAGTATTTCTTTACTGTCTTAAACAATGTGCCATGCAATATCTCACAGAGCGTGCATAGCTTGTAAGTTACAAACACATCACTAAGAAGTGTAATTTTGCCATCATCCTTGGCATTCTAGTAAAGTGAAGGAAAAGCCTGTTCAGATGATTTTGTAATCTGAACTGCTAATCTTACCTACTCTATAATAGAAAGTTCACAATGGTGAGTTTTGGATTTCACCAACATCAATGATTTATTACAAAGGAAATAAAGTGCTAAATCTGTAATTTCATGTAAAACGTTTTACATTAGAAATATGTAAAACATCCTCAAGTATGTAACATGAAATTAAAATATCACAACCTGTGCATGCAATTTAGAGAACATTTATTGTTTACCAGGATATGTGTTTAGCAACAAAATATGAAATATAGAAGTCCCAGCCATAAAATAGTATGACTCCAATGATTTTGCTTCATAAAGCGTGACGTGTATATTAAAGTAGTTTTTCCCCCATTTTTGACTGATGAACATGAAATATTCTGCAAACCACAGGGGAACAGCATCTGCCTGATGCATTAGTTAAATTATAAACTTGAGTTGTGCAGTAGATGATCCAAATATTGCTTTTCACCTTCTCTAGCATTTACCTATGTTAAGTATAAGTAGTATTGTAATCCACCCTGATTGCTCTGAAATACACATTTTGAGGTCCACTGAAATGTTGGATAAATACTAAAATTGGTATTTATAAATAAGTTGAGCATCTTCCAAGTTTGCAGTATGATTTTCAAGAAAATCCTCACCGTAAATTACACATCACATAGAAAACGTTTTGTTATTTAATTTCTCAAAAATGACTTGACAAGTTTGTATAAAGTGTCATGGGAGAATCTTGTTTCCAAAAAAAATCTATAACAAATTTTTTCAGGGGGATGGGGAGTAACCAAACTATCTTTTACAGTTTTTGTTTTCTCAGAAAGGACTGTTAATTAAAATTACATATTTTTTAGATATTTGCATGATAAAATATGTAGCTTAAATTTTCCGCAAATAGCCTGTAATGACCCCTTCATTCCAAGTGAATTTTGTACAATTTGTAAACCATAAGAGAGACAAAAACATAACTACACAAAGAATGAGATATTTTTTTAATGCTCTATTTACATCCTGGCTTTAACTTCGATGATCATATTATTGCCTATCAGCAATGGCCTTATGTTTAACAGTGGGGTTTTATACATTAAATTCACACACTCATTCATAATTCCAGACTGTGGGGAGGACAGGAAATAGTCTTGGCTAGAGAAAACTTTCCATTCCCTACCGGGAGTCAAACCCGGGATCCCTTGCACAGTAACAGGTACTCTACAGCTTAACTGTGGGGCCAGCCTATGAGATCTTGTTAAAACACAAAAATGTATATCAAATGAACTTTTTGTGGTATTAATCATTTTCTGAAATATTCTTGTTATTGGTTAGAATTGTCAAACACCTCATACTTTTTCTGTAAGCTCCTATTAGCTTTTTTCTTCTGGTCATGCAAAGAGAATAGAATTTCAGTCTTCGTATAGTGACCCACTTTTACAAGATTTGTTTATTGTGTAATACTACCACGTTTCCCTTGCATCTGCAATAAAATATGTTAGGAAACCTTTCTGCAGAATGTTTAAACTCAGTTAATATGAAGCAGATAGAAAAATAAGCTTTTGAGGGAATAGTTTATAGAACAGTGAATGAAACACGTGGATTTGTAGTCTTGTTAAAATGTATCACATGATCCTCCCTTTAAATCATTTCTGTTTTGGTGATGAGTCCTTGGATTTTGTAGTACAAATTAAAATGGGTTTGATATTTTGTGGCATAAAATTGTGAATTGAAGCAATGAAAAAGCATATGGATAATCAAGGAATTATTATTGTTGTTATTATAGCTGTTGGGCGCTCTACAGCTTAACTATGGGGCCAGCCTATAAGATCTTGTTAAAACACAAAAATGTATATCAAATGAACTTTTTGTGGTATTAATCATTTTCTGAAATATTCTTGTTATTGGTTAGAATTGTCAAACACTTCATACTTTTTCTGTAAGCTCGTATTAGCTTTTTTCTTCTGGTCATGCAAAGAGAATGGAATTTCAGTCTTCGTATAGTGACCCACTTTTACACCCATTCCACTAAAATATTTAACGCTTTTGGTGGATCTGTGTTCATATTTAATATGGATCATATAACTAATTAGCTTATTAAATATAAAGAAGAGTTCATTTTATCTTCCAATCACCCCAATTAAATAAATTTCATAAAAACCAGCCCTGCATTTCACTCTTTAAACTGGATGACACAGAAGCATTATTTAATTCCACCTAGGGTTGCCATAATCCAGGAACTAAAATCAAGGACCTAGTCCAAGCATTAATGCCATCGGCAAAGGAATTGTAATTAATGAAGAAAATTTATGTTAGTTTGCATTAAATAACTTTTTAATTAAAACATTAAACACAAATTACCAAAATATACACAGTGCTTGGAAATTGATCCATGTATTCTTCTTGGAAGTGGACTTTCCAGTTTTACATTTTATTTTAAAATTCCTCATAATGATGTCACGAGTAACTGTGGATCAGGTTCAGGTTTAGAATTACCCTCCATGTGAATGTTAACCCCATACAAACCACAGAAAGTACAAAAACAAGGCAGGCACTAGAAACAGTAAAATCACAGAATCGATTGTAGAATTGCTTCCACCATTACTGTTAGTGCAAGATTGGTGATATATCAATGGTCTTCATCAGCCATCATGCAGGACATTCGTCTTCTAGCATAAAATCATGAATTGTTCATGAAATCTGCAATATATGGCAACCCGAGTTCCACTGAATGATATGGTGTGTTGTCCATAACAGTTACACTGCTGTGAGGAATGTTAGGAAGGTTCTTTACAAACCAATCCCTAAAAACAATACCAGATAATCTCATGTTGACTTGACCTGAGCATAAGAGAAAACATTTGGAATAAACCCTTCAGAAGACCCAGCATACACTTCTAACTCAAGCACTTGCACTGGGGCACACTGGTGTGGCTCTCAGCGGCCTCATATAGCGACTACTGCAGCTGCATGTGTACAACAGACAGTAAGGGTAACATATTGTCTCTCTCACTCTTCTCAAAGCAGAGGTGGTGTTAAATAGGACATATGTAGCAAATAGTGGAGCACTTATTATAGCTTCTCCTTCATTACAAAATAATTCTTCATGGGAAGATTTTTATTTTGTTGCCAAAACCTAAGGGAAAGTCCAGTGCTTAATTTATCAAAGAAATTAATGATATGGCACCTAACCTGAGAAAGCACCATCAAATTTCCAAACAGCCAATGAAACTACAGTGCGACGCAATCCTAAAAGCAGGTACTACAGTAGTGATTTAATTAAATTGTACAAAGGTGCTAACAGGAATTTCCCAAGATTAATGCGCTGCCTCAAAATTTGTGTCAATGTTTGGTACAACTTCTACATACGAACAGATGTTTTCAATTCTGAATTTAAATTAAAGTAAAAGTAGGATGCTGCCTTAGAGATGATACTACCAATTTCAACTGCCAAATCTGTTATACTGAATATGTATAAATGGTTGTTGTTGTTAGCTAATGCTGGATTTCTGACAATGAAGTCATTAATCCTCTTGCTCTCCAATATTTTTCACTGATGGATGGGGCATTAGAAGTGGCCAGGCATATTTGAAGGTGGTCTCGATCCATTTCCTCTTGCAGATCACATAGAGGACACAGTGGTGAAGAATATATCCTAATTCTGTTTAAATGTTTTGCCAGACAATCATGCCCTGTAATCAACCTGAAGGTTGCAACTGCTGTTTTTCGAGGATACTCAGGAAGAATATGTATAAATTAGTTGGGACAAAACGATGTCAAAAATTGACCTAATGGCAAATATACAAAGGTTAACCAAAACATATGTAAGGAATATACAGTGTGTTGTGTGTTCACACAAAATTATCATTAATAATTGCACACTGACTTGATGACCTTTCCCATTCAACAGTCAATACAGCATTTGCCCCACCACAGGTATTTCAACTACCACTACCACATTACCTTCTTGGTTCTGCTTCTGCCACTTCACCTTCCTCTAGCTCTGCAGTGCCCCACTCAGCACCAGTGCTACAGCCAGGGCCAGGGCCCCAGTGGCACCTCAGTTGGAAAGGCCTGCACTATAAGGAATCTGTGCCTTTTACCTACAGGGATAATCATAGGTATGTCAATTTCACCATTGGATGTATCACATAACCATATATTTCCTGTCATATGGTTTATATTCAGCCAAATTTTATCAAGATAAATAATTGATTGACCACTTGCTCTAAGTCTGTGCAATTGTCTTAAGTAATGGTTCTGCCTTGTTGTGAAATCAGACTTTTCCATTAAAAATTTTCATCCACTGTATTTAGCATATCAGAATTACAGAGATTACAATATTTGTCACACTACCCATATGCTGCCTTCAACTAAATTAGCCTTCTCAAAACTCTGTCAACCAAACTGGTAATAAAACTTGTTCATTATAAAGCATAAATTGGTCTCTTAACCCATTAACGCCCAACTAATTTCTTTTTTCAAAAATTAAGAAAGACATGTAATATATTGGTTCAGCACCCAGTATGTCTGCAATATATTTTGTTTACCTTTTTATTCACCCAGTGTCTCAAAATCACCCGATCTATAAATAGACTGCTGAGCGTTAATAGTATCAAAGGATACTGTAATGATAAATGGGTACATTTCTGCCAACTTCTGTATTTTATAATTAAACTTTATTTGTTAAAGCAATTACAGACCACTTAAAACCAAAACCACATATTAATTGAATTATTACAACTGTAATAAGGTTCAAAATATTTGTGGCAGTTGCATAATCTCAAGTGGCGTGCAATCCTTTACATATTTTTTTATTTCTTCCTGTTTTTCTTTCGAAGCATGGTCATTTTCTAGAATTTTTGTCTAATTGGAATCACATTTTTTGTATCTTGTTGGACGGTTGCAAAGTTTTCTTTCTTTTCTTTTTCCCCCTTCCTTGGTTGGTTTTTTAAACTTAGTCATTTGTTTCCTGTATGTCACTCAACTGGGCCAGAAACATTGATCATTCACATTTACTATACCTGCAGTGCTTCATCTTCATCAGTCAGACTGTCTGGATCAGAAGGAAGAATCACATGAAGTGTATTACAATCATCATGAATTTCATTGGAAAAGTTGTCATTTATAATATCCAGCGTAATTCCTTTGAATATGATGTCATAATTATTACTCACCATATCTCTGAATGTAATCTAAAAGTAATGAAAAGGAAACAACTAAAGGATTTACCTATTATTGTTTGCATATTTTGTTAGTTCAGAATTGCAGAACTATCCTCAAAAATAACTAAGACATATGCACTTTAGGAATTCAGGCACTTACACGTTATCCTCGCTTCCAGGAACACATTATAAAATACTGTTGAACACGAATTCACTCTATTTCAAACAGAAAAACTATAGAAGACACATAACACACATGACATATACTTGCATACTATTACAGAAGTAACAATGTTGCTAGCTGTTGCATCATGTTTCTGCATGCTGACTTGAGATAACACATGTACCCACCAGTCTATAAATAGATCGCTTGATTTTAGGCTCATATTTTCAGCATTAGAATTGTTTACAGTAGCACGTTTTTTGTGATACAACAATATGAACCTTAATCAACAGTTTATTGTATTACAGAAAATTGGGAGGGAAACTTAACAAGGACCAAAATAGTATGCTTTCACAGGCATTGCAGTCATTTGCATGTTGTTATTGTAAATTAATAAGCTACACAATATTTTGGTTTTTAAGAGACAATGTGTCCACATAGTCAGATAACATCAATGATTATATAGAAGGTCAAAATAACTTGAGAATTCATGTAAACTAAATATAAAAAATATCCGTAGCGGTATGTAAATAGACTGTTAATGGCTTAAAGGCAAATGACATAAATGAGTCTGTTTGTCTTCTTCGGTGTCTTTTTCCCCGGAGTTCGAATTTTGGTCTCTGAATTATCTTTTCATTTAAATTTCACAAACACTTGTATGACATACTCCAGTTGCATCAGCTGTACGTCCAACATCTTAAACAGATATTGTACGTTCTCCAGTTTCAAGTGCCTCAAATTCATCTTTACTGTGTATGTACACTGATTACAATTACTTCACACTGTGACTGGAATGTCACATATCCGTCGTATGTATAGATGTCTTGGTGTCTTATTACACTCCATGGCTTAGCATCAGGCAGACAAGAACTTGACAATTTTTATTCATAAATCCTAGGGACAGTACGGATCAGTGTTTGATTTTTAGAGAAATACTTTGTAAATGGTAACCAAATCCTCAGCAACGACCAAACACTATAAATAAGTGTACAAGGCCTATATCACAGTTCAAACTTACAGCAAACAGTTAATTAAAAGTATCACCACTTAAAACTGTTCTATTAAAGTATAACATTTAAATCTTGATATCTTTTACAACATGTTGTATACATTATAGCTCCAATTGTTGTATCATCAATGACCATTTTTTCCTTAGTTGTTTATATAACAACTGTTGCCTCTGTTTTTTCCAGTTAGAATGATTTCAGAGGGCTTGCACAACAAAACTGCTTCAAGTGCCACTCACCATAATATATGTAAATACGTTTATCAACAACACCAGCCTGCAAACAATTTTTTTAACCAGCAAAAGGTTGAAGAGATGATTTGCCCTAATCTAGATGTTCTGATTTCAGTTATGTGAACCATTTTTACCTATCACGTAGAGTTTTTTTACTATTTGAAATCAAAGTTTTACATATTGTACACTTTATGCTTCCCCAGAGATAGAAATCGTAGATCACCTGGAAATCTTTCTGCAAATTGCACTTTCACTTGCGAGTTGACCAAGTTAACACATATGAACCATAAATAAATGCACACTGTGCGGTAGAAAACTAATGTTGAGCCATAATACACTTTTGACTAAGTACAAGACAAAATAATGAAGCACACTGTAACAATTCAACCACATCACTGTCACCTCTATACTGCACTTCCAGAGAAAAGCAGGTCAACCGCGTGACCTTGTGTACATCAGCTGTTGTTATCGTGTTTCCGTTTGCACAGTGGAAAAACACTGTGCAGCAGTTCTCGTGTTTTTGGGTCTCTGTATAAGTGACAATAACTTTCCAATGAAATCCATGATGCTTGTGATATAAATGATGTGTTTGTTCCTCTTTATCCAGACAGTCTGACTGATGAAAATGAAGCATTACAGGTGTAGTAAATGTGAATGATGTTCCCGGCCCAGTTGAAGTACATTTCACTGCCTCTGAAAACAGTGACGAATGACCAGGTTTGAAAAGTCAACCAAAGAAAAGTAAACTTTTAGACCAATCAACATAACACAAAAAATGTGCTTCCAAGTACACAAAAATTCCGGAAAATGGCCAAGCTTCAAATGAAAAATGGGAAGAAATGAAAACAAATTTATAGGTTTGCACACCACTTGAGATTCTGCAAAAAGTGTGATGTAACACTCTTCCAAAGATGTTTTGAGCCTTATCACAGTTGATAATAAGCGTTTACCACACCAAATGTTTCAATTAATAAATGGTTTGGCTTTAAATTATCTGTAATTGCTTTAAGAAATAAAGTTTAATCATAAAATACATTAAATTGACGGAAATGTATTTGTTCATCATTACAATATGTTTTGAAACCATTAACGCCCAGTAGTCTTTTTATTGACGGGGTGATTTTGGAACACTGGGTGAATAAAAAGGCAAAGAAAATATATTGTTGACATACTGTAAACTAAATGAATTCAATACATGTGTTTTTCTTAGCTTTGGGGGGGGGGGGTAATCTTGATCCCAAACATTTACTCTTCTTTAGTGAGGCCTAGGTCATGCACCAAATCATTTGTCACACTAATTATAAAGATTTGGAATTTTATCCTTAACATCTGGTGTAAAGGTATCATCACCACCATCCTCTGCACTTTAAGATGATGAAGACACTCTGGTAACTGTATATTGGTGGTTTTGGAGCAGCAATATCGGGTCCATGTCGTACAGGGGTTATGGCAGACAGAAGACAGGGACACACATGTGCTTCTTGTTTTTTGTATTGAACCCAAACACTGTATACACAAAAATAACATGTATTTAACCCTACCATTACCAAGCCTTATTTCATAACTTAGATGACCAACTTAGATTACACACTTACTTTGTGACCACCACTGGTAACAAAATGTCTGAACAGTTGTTAAAACAAATTTATTTTAAAATGGGATATTACATCCTCCTATGTTTATAAAGGTAATATTTAACACTGTTTTAACTGTTACTTTTTTCTTTTTTACCTGAATTTCGTTAGATGTTATGTCAATCCTTATTACAGAACTTATACTACCAACGGAGGTGACCACCACTGGCAACAAGATATCTCAGCAATGTTTAAAACAAATTTACTTTAAAATTGGGTATTATATCTTGTCATGTTTATAAAGATAATATTTAACATTGTTTAACCATTGCTTTAAACTTGTTTTACATGGATCACATTATACTGATGGGGCAGTACTTTATGACCACCTTGACATTTCTTTATTTGTCAAAAAGACCAACAATGAAAAATTTGAAACAAATATGTAACTCAATAGTAGAAACATTGATTGACAATAACTACTAACTGCATGCCTGTAATCAAAAAATTAAGAGAACATTTTAAAAATTACGGAAGGTGGGCATAGATACCACCACCGCCACTGCCACCGCCGCTGCCACCACCACTGCAACCACCACCAACCCCCCTCCCCCGTTAATGAGAGATAATGACAGCAACAAGCACTCCAAGAACAATGAAATGTAAAATTGCAATGTAAATGTGTAGAAATAAATAATTCATGTAATACTATATTCAGCGGACTTATTGGAGACAATTTTAAATAGAAATTACATAACATGTCTAGGAAAAAGAGGGAAAAAAAAAGAATTATTAGATTTACTTGAAGATATCTCCCATTAACTATATGTGTGACGAAATGTCAATTTTGGCCATAACTTAAGTTGCATCAGGATGATCTATTCTGTATTTTTACAGCATCTTCTCTTATAACTGTTAATTGTTTAAGATGAGACTTTCGTGCAAATGTATGTTTTTATAGGAATATATGACATTGCTCAAACTTAGTACTTACCCATTTCATTACTTTTTGGTCCCAAATATGTATACTTTTTCCATGTATATTTGCATGTTTTGGCATTTTTAGGGATAAAAACATGCATAATGCACATTTAAGGAATTTTTGGCTTTATTGTGCATATAATGTACATGGTACTCTTTTTAAATGCATATTTTAATCCTAATGAACACCTCAACTTCTCGATTTTTGTGGCAGTTATTTTACACGTGTTCCTCATTTTCAAAAAAATATATTCTTTTATAATTGCCCATTCTCCAAATTTTATTCCCAGTTTCCTGGCTCTTGTGAATTGAAATGTGCTTTCACAACTCCTGCACGGACCAGTTATGTGGGGGTGAAATTTGACCTTCAAAAGCAGGGAAATGTACCCAACTAATTGTCACAGCTCATGCTGATCAGTGTCCCTTGGAGTGTGAGATTTGATTTACATTAAAATCAGCTTCTGTAATGTACCCTCTTCAATAAAAAAAAAATTAGAAGCCACATGCCTGCCACTGTAGACTCAATATCAGTTGTTGAGTTTCAAAGATTCCTCAATTCTGTCCCTGGCATAGCGAATGTAGTGGCAAAGAAGAAACTGGAGAAGGTCATAAATGTGGACTCCAATTATGCATTCTTGTGTTCAGTGAAAAAGGTTCTTTGTGGCGAACACTCGAATAAACAATTGAACCTAATACTGTCACAAATGTGCACCCATAACGTCTTGTGATGTAGAAGGGTTATTCTCTGCCTATAAAAACGTATTGACTGATAAATGCAGAAACCTCACAGAAAACCATGTAGAAATGTTAGTTGTTAACTGTGCTAAAAAAAAGTGAAATAAATTGGTACAAGAATGATAGTGCGTATTTTGTGTAGTTTTTCTTTGATTGTGCATGTTCCATAGTTTGATAGTGCATGAATGCATGCACATTTTGGGATTTTATAGTGCATGAAAGTCTTGTCTTTATTAATTATAATAAAAGGAATAGAAATAAATGTAATACTGTCAAGGAAATTAAGATTAAAAATAAAGTGATGAAAGAAAACAATATTCCATTGGCCATATAGATACCAGAACAGATTGTGAACTATTTATTACTACTATAATAATTAGGAAACACTGAAATATGCATGCATATATGCTCTTAAAAACTTGAAAATATGCCAAGAAATATGCACTATTAATTAAAACGTTTGGTGTCCCTTTGCAGTAGACAAGACGAGTTAGTATAAATAATAAATAAAGTTACTGTATTCCTTAGACGTTGAAGCAGAAGTGGTCCAGCTGCTAGTATTAATTGCTAAATTGCAGTTCACAACAAACACTTTGCAAAAATGTTCAACTGTAAAACATTGTATGTTGTCTCGCAAAACACTTTTGTAACGTGAAAAACTTCTCTCCACGTCATAAGATGTTATCGGGCATATTTAAATGATGTTAACTGCTTTACAGAGAGAGTCAAGTTTCTTGGTGTGACAGATGGTTTTCTTTCGAGGATGTCTCGAATATCACACATCTGGTTATGTCCAGAATTTTTTGAAATTACATAATTCACTTTTTGTCCTGTGCTACCAGGAACCGAACTTAGGTCACATATTGTTTTTTCAAAGACAGTAAGTGATTTATCCAAAGGATATCCTACAGCTTCCAATGCCGTTAGATATGAAACTAAGATCCTCTTTTAACCCAGTGTCTGACAGAGTATTTTGCACAGTTTCCATTGATGAAACATCTTTCGAGTCCATTGAATTAACAACCTCTTCGACTATTTCTATGTGCTCACTATAATATAAAACTGCATCAACCCATGTTCCCCATCGAGTTAACACTGGTGCAGGTGGAAGTCGGATATTAGGTGCTGTTGATCTAAACAGCTTAACTCTTTTAGGAGATTTAACAAAAATTTTCTTGGTACTGGACACAAATCTATCTACCAGCAGGAAAGAATCACGTATTGTCTCAGAAATGCGATGAAGAGCGTGTGTCAAAAAAGTTATATGAATTAAGTTAGGAAAAATACCTTTCAGAGTTTGTCCTGATTTTAGCATATAAGGACCTGCATCAGTAACAAATAAAAGTAACTGGGCGTATTTGATTCCACATGGCCTTAGTAATTTCAAAGTGTCCTTCACAAACTGGGTCGCAGTTACATTGTTAGTGGCCGACAATTCGCACACATTAAGAAGATAAGGTGTAGTCTTTTGTTCATTATTTAAAGCACCCACGATTATATTAGCAATAGAACGGCACTCAGAATCAGCGGTTTCATCAACAGACAACCACACAAACTGATCCACCAATTCATTTTTGTATATTTGACAATACATTATTGTAACAATGTCCTACATAAGTCTTGCGCAGTGTACTTTCTTCAGGCACATGTTGTCGAGTGTACTTGGCAAGAAAGTTTTTAAATGTCGGATTATTAATTTTGAGCAAGGGAATATCAGCAGCTAAAAATGCTTGACAGAAGTCATATAATTCAGTAACCCTACGTCCTAAACACTCTATTAGCTGTTTTTGAACACGTTCTTTGTTTGCGAGTTTTGTGATTAAATTCTCCTTATGTTTTGCTGTGTTTATGTGCCGACCTATTTGAAATCTTTTCTCACTCCCTATATTTTTCTCACACGCTCCACAAAACAGTGCCCTATTACCTGTAGATATTAAATCACCCGAAAACTCATTCTGTAAATTAATTAATCTAGCACTCAGAGTTGGTTTTATTTTCGACATTTGAAGAGCTTTTTAACATTTTATACCCTAATTTAATTTGGTGGGAACCAGTTCACAACACTGTTACGTTTGAAGACCACTACACAACTACTGATAGGCAGACAAGCGTTGCTATAATCGTGCTGCTCAAAACGTTGACCTGCACTTTATCTTTGCTACTACAAACCTCTCAGATAACGCACTGATTATTTTCTACAAACATACATATAATGAAAGGATGAAACAGGGGATTCACTGCATGACAACATGACTCAGCACTAGTTCTTGCCACCTCACAAGTTGCATCATCATGTGCAATACTACCAATGTAAAAAATTATTATACAGATGGAAAAAATAATAAAAAACCATAAAAATAATTAAAATATGCAATATAGAGGCTATAATATTGAAATCTTTGTGAGTTGTGTCATCATGTGCAATATTGCCAATATGAAAGATATTATCCAGATGGAAAACAATAATAAAAAACCATAGAAGTCATGCAATATAGGGGCTATAATATTGAAATAATATGCATTTATCAAAAATCAAGAAAATATGCGGTTATATGCACTATAAAATCATGTTCAAATAACTGAAAATTCCATAATCCGTGCACATGATGTAAAAGCATACATTTTTAACCCTTATGAAAAAACATGCAAATGCATGAACTTCCTAGCCCTAATAATAATGGTGGATGTGCTATCTCTTGACATCCAATAACTATGACTTGCTAATTGTAGAACTAGAGTCCAGAAAGTGCTGCCACGTTTTCTCTTTTCTTGAATTTGGTACCTTACCTTTTGGAAACAAGGTTCTTGTATGCTTAAGATATTTGTATGGCGAACTTTGGAGCTTGAATTTTCTGTGAATACCCTGTGAAGTTCTCATCTGGAATGGATTTTGCATATTTTTTTATAAGTGAAGAATAGTAAGATATTGACTTACACAACAAATGTGACTCTCATTAAAATGCATAATTTGTCATTTTTGTGTTTCTACTTTTGGGGGCAGGGTTGACTATCTCCAAGATATCTTTTGATAATGGTTTGAATTCTGGCTTAATACTTTTGTTTTCAAGTACTAAGTTGTCATTCATTTCTCTCTCCTGGTCATGCAAATTGAAGTTTCAAAGCCACTGTAGCTGCCACCAAAGCCACCTGCTTGATAAAGATATGAGTAATTGTTTCAGCTCCATGTATTACTCTTGCACTTACAATGAACGGTATAATAAAACCAGGCTCTTATTAACAAGAAGTAGAAAGAACAATAAGTTTTTGTAAGTTTAGTTTTTGAAGAGTGCATAGAAAGTCATGTGGATGTAACACCTTTACTTTTTCTACCATGTACTAAGCAGAAAAGGGAGGATTGTATTCCACCCAAACTTTTGATCCTCTCCCTCCCCTCTCCCTGAAAAACAAAATTACAAAAAGTTTGTGCTTGCATGCGTGTATGCATGTGTGAACACAAACATAACTCAAAAATGAAATGCCTGACAAATACCTAACTTGGTATTAAAATTTAGTATAATCCCAAAATGTGACACAAAGACTTTCCGTAGAATCTCCCCATCCCAAACTACACTATGCACAGAACATGTTTAATTATTTTTATTTTTTAGAATTTAAGTAATTTTGATTACGCACACTTATATTCGGGATATTTACATGGCAAATAAAATGTATATCTTGAATTTTCTGGGAAAAGCCTGTGAAGTCTTCATTTAGAAGCAATTTTATATAACACAAAACAACTGAACAAGAAAGCAGATCCCTTCAAAGTACATAATTGTTTAAAATGCATTTTTTGTAACACCAGCCATTTCGGATATATCCATTGTTGTTTGAATTTTTCAATACTTTGTAATTTTTTGAGGTGCTGTCGCATTCAGTTGTTTCTCACAATATCATGGAAAAAGTATGGAATTTCTTGATGTTGGGAATGATGAAGCAAAGTGAGGTTTTCATCCCCCTGCAAGGATTCCGCATCACACCAGGATTGTTAGAATCACCATACAGCCCAAAGATGTATCTGGGTAAGTCAGGATCAGTAATCAAAATGTAATAAGAAAATAGAAAAATTTATATTGGATTTAGAAAATAATTTGATTAGTTCTAGATATTGTTGCAGCATAACAAATTGATAAAAAGAAGCTGATAGCTTAAAATTAACTCTAGAGCTTGCTGATCTGGATAAACATGTGTTTTTGGGATTAGCAAAAGTTAAGCTCAGGATAGCAGTTTGCACTTGATAGTCGTGGGTATGCCGGTTATTTAGGCTTTAATAATGAGATTTTGGAAAACAATTATTGCACAAAACATATCAGATTATTATCCCCATTTCTGGGGATTAGTTCTTAAAAGACATTGTTAATCAAGAACTATCTTTTAATAAATTTTTCTTCTTTTTAGATGAAATCATCAGTGGAGAGCTTCCGAATCACTAAATAAGTGTTTCATGCTGCCCTTTCAGTTTCCTTAATGTCCATATGTCCTAAATCACATGTGTCCTCTGGAAAGTAATTATGAGAATATGGATCAAAACAGATCTCTAGTTACAACTGCACAATATTCTTATGCACGTGGATTTGTTCTGGAATGTGTGAGGCATTGTGGTATATTACTAGCATCACAAATTCTCCCAGCGATGACTTGGGGCTTCACCTGTAATAAATAACAGCAGGTTGGTCTACATTTGTGGAGAAATGGATAAAATTAGTGATTTGGTAAATTCCAGAAAGAGCCTGTCAAACACGTGAACTACTATATTTCCACCTTCTTTTCCAGCAATAATTACTGCCTTGTTTTGCTGGGAGTCTTTCTGTATTTCCTGCATCAATAACTGAAGCAATGTCTTGCAATGATAAGAAGCAGTGATGCAA
Organism: Tenodera sinensis; assembly: GCA_030765045.1. Classification (NCBI taxonomy): domain Eukaryota; kingdom Metazoa; phylum Arthropoda; class Insecta; order Mantodea; family Mantidae; genus Tenodera; species Tenodera sinensis. The sequence goes on along the minus strand of CM060967.1, from coordinate 157,028,889 downwards.
TACTTCCACTTCAGTAAATGGAAAGCACAACCACAAGAAAACTTTCTGTGACCTACAGACAAAAATAAAATAGTGAAGTTATGTTGCAGACCCATCATCCTCTGCACAAAATAGCAAATGATAATGTTCTTATTTTACATAATTCAGTTGTGTATATCAACTAAATCACTAAATCTGAAGTCTTCAAGTGGTGGTAAAGCATACTTGTAAGAGAATTTGCTTCTTACTTTGTCATGTTTCCAGAAGCAAGTGGTTGTACCAAAGAGATATATCGCACAAGACCCCAAATATACTGATTTTATGAGGTGACAAAAAGTAAATTAGTTCCCTCTGGAGAGGGATAGTTGCTATGTTAAAGGAATAGTAACAGGAACCAGAATATGAACAAGGTGACCAGGGGCAGGACAAATATAACCTCTTCTTTTTGGTGCTTCTCTGTTTTCGTTTACTGTCTCATAAAATGATCTCTCTGTATTACGTTTCCTAAATGTTGTCTCATGTAAATATCAATGCAGTACTATTTACTAATTTACAAACCAGAAATATATGTATATAACACAATTTGAAAGGTCTTTAAACTGTTACTGCATATATTGAAAACCATCTGCCTGTTTTAGGCTCTATGCATTAAAGTGAGAATTTCACTGCGATTTTAAAGTTTTTTATGTGTACCATGCAAATATCAACTGTCTTCTCATTGTGTGTTGCCATGGACAATAAAATAATTGATCAGGGTTTTAAAATGTTTTATACAGCCATAAATGGCCAAATACTTGCAGGAAAAGTGTGCTCTTGCAGAAGAGAATCAGTTTGCAGGAAATAGTAACTATGACTGCAGTAATAACTGCAACTAAGTTGCAGACCACTCAGAGCATGTCACTTAACAGACTGATCGGTCATGTCTCAAATGTGGGGAAAAGAGAAATATAGCAAGGGGAAGAGATTAGAACATCTGTCCAGAATTAGGCAGAGACCTAACATTGAACCAACTGAAACTCCTGAAGGAAAGCCCCCTACATACTTTCAAAAATTGTAAAGGACGATAAAATCAAATAATTTAAAGTTGCCAAAGGGTGGTGGGGCATGTAATAACAAAATGTCGTAGTTTTTGTTCAGATTGAAATGAAGAGGCAAATGTGGCTGGTAAGTCTGCATGCATTTTGCTAGAATTCTCCACTCACAGTGTGCCTCTTAAGGATATCATGCATTACTTCTGTTGCCATCTGTTTTTGGCATAGCAGCAGTCATGGAAAGGGTTGGCTGGTACTCAATTGTGGACAATCAAGGACACTGTACAGCTCTGGATTATGTTCTGCAGAGATTCCCAGCAGGCAGATAGGTCACACGGTTGCCACTCACGACTATCTGTTGTGTGGTGACCTGGCCCTGTCTGTCCAACACTGTGTCCCATGTTCCTTCATTGTCCATGATAAACTTGTGGGTGCCAGTCCCTCGGCATGGCATTAACACTGTTCCATTTTAGGTAACAACCCAGTAGCAGTAGCAAAGGCCCTGTAGTTCGTTGCTCAAGTTGGATTTACCACGCATGTTTGACCTGTGTTATTACATTTCAGAACTTTTTATCCTTTTAGTTTCAATGTCTTTACTATTCCAATCTCTTACTTTTTTAGTGTTTTAACGTTTTACTGTTTTATCAAACGGTGCCTTGTTGCTTTCTCTACTATGTATAGTAAGTAGAAGTATTGTATTCCACCCAAAAATTTGATGTTGAGATTTCACCAGAAAAGTGTTTTGAGGCCCCCTGAATAAAAAAAAAAAGCACTTTTAGTAAAAGGTGTGTGTGTGTGTCTGTCTGTCTGTCTGTCCAACTGACTAACTGTGTGTCTGTCAGTAAACAGCACAACTAAAAAATGAAAATCGGATAAAAACCAATGTTGATATTTGAGTTGAATGTCCTTTAGGGTTGCAACACGAAGATTTTGAAGAAAATTCCTCTACCCTAAACTGTCCTTTACAGGAAAAATTTTGATTTTCTCAAAAATGGCTAATGATTTTGATTAATATGCCATATATTTGTGATATTTTATGGCAAACGAAATGTATGTTTTGAATTCTCTGGCTATTTTTTACATAACTGGTAAACTGTAAGAGATAGACGAAATCTTACTATTAAAAAAATGTTGTTGTTGTTAGCTAATGCTGGATTTCTGACAATGAAGTCATTAATCCTCTTGCTCTCCAAAATTTTTCACTGGTGATATTGAAGAGAGCAAATTGTCAAAAAATGTAGAGCATGTTAAAACACACAATTTATGTCCAAATAAATTTGTTGTTGAGTGAACCATTTTATAGATGTTCCTTGTTATTTGTGTGAGTTTTGGGATACTTAAACTTTCATCAAATGGATGATCGTTATTCAGTTTTTTAGATCTTAGTCATGCAAAGAGAACGAAATCTCAAAGCTTTAGAAGATTTGACTATCGCTCAAAGCCTACTGCATTCCCATATCCCCCTTGCACCTATAAGGAAATAAGCAATAAGGTATTATTTATTTATGCCAACAAACTTACTGTTGATGTTTTTAAACACACAATCCGTATGTGGGCAATGTTTGAGAGGTAGAACTGGAACTTAAAAATTCATTGCCACAACTGGGATTTGAACCACAGACCTTCCGCTTACCAGGTGGCTGCTCTAACCACTGAGTTATTGTGACAAACTGCCAGAATGGCATTCAATTCTCAAACCAGTTCGATTTGAGAATTTAATGCCATTCTGGCAGTTTGTCACAATAGCTCAGTGGTTAGAGCAGCCACCCGGTAAGCGGAAGGCATTGAATTTTTAAGTTCCAGTTCTACCTCTCAAGCAATAAGGTAATGTCTGCAAATTCTCAACTAACACAAAGAAGATACAGGAATGAGAGTTTGTAAGAATAGTTAGTACAAGAGTAGAGGAAGTCATGTGAGTGCAACATATCAATTTTTTTTACCCGTTTTTAATTTTTCTCTTTTATTTTTTTAAACCTTTTACCTTTGGCATCTAAAGGGTTTTAAGTTTTACTGTTTTTATTGCTTGATTGAGTGGCCCAAATGACCTAGTTGTAGACCCTATTCACTCACTCACTCGTTCAGATTGATGCATGTAAGAAGGTAACCACAACATTACCACAATCTTTGTGGTAACTCATAGTGATGCAATTTGTTGGTTGGCAATTTCTTCACTGACTTTAGGACAACCTGACTGATGCATGTCTGCCACATTTTGGCATTCCTTGTTGAAGGCTTTTACCCATCTGCCACTGTTTTGTAAGGCAATGCAGATTTTCCCAGCCTCTTGAAGAGCGTGATGACACTTTTGTGTTGTGCAATCTGGCACATTCAACTTTTATCCAACTCCCTTTTATCTGTTTCAAAAATATCATGACAGCATTAGATACCCTGTTCCTCTCACCAGTTTGCAAGCATGTGATGTGGTAAAGAAGAGTCCATTTGCTCTTAGCTAAGGTAAGTTGTAACATGTTTCATCAGTGATGCAAGGGTGATTCAAATATAAAGGGTAATTTTGTTAAAAATATTTATTGATTAAATATATACACAGGTGACTATCAACATTTCTCTATATAGCTTCCTTCACACTATACACATTTTTGCCAACGTTTCGGAAGCTTGAACATTCCTTCTTCAAAAAAAGTTTGAGGGCGTGTCGCCAACCAAATGTGCAAATGGTCCTTGACGTTGTTGCTTTCGAAATGTTTCCCTCCAAGCGATTCTTTCATGGGTGTAAACAAAAAATAGTCTGGTGTGGGGACAAGTCTGGACTATAGCGAGGGTGTTCAAGGGTTTCCCAGTGCATGTCCGCCATTGTGGCCATTGTCAAATTGGCAGTGTGAGGGATAGTGTTGTTTTGGAGAAGAATGACATCTCTGATGGGCATACGACGTCTTTTGCTTCAGCAGGCAGCTTTTACAGACCTTAACAATTGGCAACAGTAAGCTGCAGTCACTGTACGTCGATCATGAAGAAAATCAACCAACTTCTGTTGCGATTCCTTCAACAGTGGAGCTCTCGAACGGCACGGATGTTGTCATCTGTGAGATTTGACCTTGGGCATCGAGCATAACTTTCGTTTTCCACAAATTCTCGGCTGCCCTTAAATTGTCTGGCCCAAGTACACTCTTGATTCTGTGACAGTGTAGTGTCCCCAAACTGCACCCTTAAACTAGTTAAAATCTCCGAAGTTTTAGCCCCTTCATTGGTTAAAAACTTGATAATGCGTTGCGCAACAGACCAAGGAACCTCTTGCTCACTCATGGTTGTACTGATGCCAGAAGCTAGCGAAGCAGCCAACAAAGCTAGTCCCTCCTCCCTAACACACCAACCTTCAACACCCCCACTCCACTGCCCCGCTCTGAACTACTTCCTCCGTGAAATGCAACAATTACCCTCGTATTATTCGGTTCTATTGGGTGGCACCTCTACGCCAGTGTTGCCATTATTAAAATTTCAACCCTCATATGGGTGTGCGTATGTGTGCCTTCCAATTTTTTAGCTTGGCACAGCTTTCTCTTTGGTCTTAATGTCTGCAGTCATGTCATTCCCCACGGAATTAATTAGAAAATCCTGCACTTGCTGAATACACAATTTTATGCTTGCTGAACAGTTTCTGTTTGTGGTTTTGTCACATGTCTCACCCATGATTGGTTGTGTGCTAGTCTGGATGAGCTGGTAATGGTTGATGGAAAGTCAATAAATACAAGAATTAAGTGGTCTATTTTATGTAAAAGACAAGTCATTGTAGCTGAGAAAAATTAAAAATTATTTTGTTTAATAACGCTGTCAATTGCTGGGATCACATGAGCGCAGTTGGTGTGCCGGAATTTTGTCCCGCAAGAGTTCTTTTACATGCCAGTAAATCTACTGACATGGAGCTGTCGTTTTTAAGCACACTTAAAAACCATCGGTCTGGGCCAGATTTGAACCTGCGACCTTGGAATCAGTAAGCCAGCATCTAACCAACTGAGCCACCCAGACCGAGTGTTATTTGTGTGTGTGGTTTTTTTTTTTTTTTTTTGCCACCTCAGTTATAAAAATATCTGATTATATAAGAACGGTTATAAAAAGGAATAGGTTTTGCTACATCTATGGAGAGGACAATATTAAATCATGCATACGAAATGTGACACCTGTAGTGAAGAAACTATGATCTTTATTTCGGATACAAGTTAGGTGATAAAGACCGAAAAGGGGCATCGCATATTGTTTGTGTGAATTGTTTGTCTCATCTTAATAGTTGGCTCAAGAAAAATGGTAAAGTTGCAATGCCTTTTGCTATTGTGATGATATGGCAGGAACTGACTGATCACGTAGATGATTGCTATTATCCAAATTGTTCCTCCAGACTCATGGTCATTTGAAGATGAAACCCAGGTCGAAGCTAGTACAGACACAGAGAATGTAAGTTCTGATTTCAATTACGAAGAAATGACACCACATCTTCTGACACAAAGTGATTTGAATGACCTTGTTAGGGACCTGAATCCTTCTAAGGCACCAGCTGAACTTTTGGGTTCCTGTCTGAAACATTGGAATTTATTGGACAAAGATGCTAAGCTTCTTGCTTTTGACATCGTCAGGCTGCCTTTGACCATTCTTTGTTATAGAAGACTCACTCTGTTAATGCAATAATGTGAATGGTCTATTTAATGCTATGGAATGAAGCATTTACCAGTGGAATGGCGACTATTCATTGATGACTGCAAAACTAGCCTCAGAGTGGTACTCTTTCACAATATCAATGTATATCCTCATGTTCCCATAGCTTATGCCACTAAAATGAAAGAAACATAACAGCAGTATGGAACCCATTGAGTAAAATACAATATAACATCCACAAGTGGCAAATCTGTGCTGACTTCAAAGTAATTGGGATGCTTACAGGATTACAACCTGGGTATATAAAGCATTGCTGTTTTCTTTGTGAATGGGGTAACTGTGATCAGAAGAGTCACTGCAATAGGAGGATTTGGCCTGCCTGTGCACAAATGGAACCTGGTTGCAAGAACGTAGCAAACGTTCCATTGGTGACGTTGAAAGACATTTTGTTACCATCGCTTTACATAAAATTTGGACTTACGAAGCCATTTGTTGTTGCAATGGACAAAACTTTGAGCCCCTCTTGAACTGAACTCAGAAAACTGTGTTCTGAAACAAGAATGCAGGCAATAGTGATGTGTTGGTCAATGAACTACTACAGTCTTACTGTAATCTTGCTTGTAAAATGTCATTAAAAATACACATTCTTCACTCACACTTGAATTCATTTCTTGCTGGTGCTCTTGGACATGTCTCAGGTGAACAATGGGGAAGTTTCCATTAGACCATATCTACTTTGGTGCAATGCTATCAGGGACAATGTGCAACAAATATGACAGCTGACTCTGTTGAACACTACTGCAGGATAGTAGTGGCACATAAGAGACAAAGCAAATGTTCAAAAATAATTTAGGTATCTATGAAAACATACTTCATTAGCATTTCATGATCTTTGTGTTGAAATATATTAGCATTTACAGACCAAATCATACTGTTTAAGCATTACAAACACCAAATAGAATTAGATAGTGACTGGTACCATTTGCACAAAAACTGGGTGCTGTGGAAAAACCAATGCCAGATTCGTGTTCAGCAGGTCAAAATACATAAGGATATAACCCATTTTGAGAATGGGTTATATCCTGGAAAATTTGAGAGTTGAATTTTGTCAGACAGTGTTATACAGGGTGCATATTAATCTGTTCTGCAGGCTGTTTCCACTGTGCAAGAGGACCAAGAGTTGTCAGGAAAATTTTGCCGTCAGAGGCACACTAAAATCCTAACCTGATTGTAGATGTTGGAAATATTTACCTGCTTGCAAACAGGCAGCATATCTCAAAGATATTGTCCCTCACTTGCGTAAATTCAGCAGCAAGAATCCTTGTTCTAACCCTTGCACACTACTGGAACTAGCTATAATATCATGTTAGAAATCACAAGGATTCATGCTACTGAGCGTAGATGAGTAAAGGACAACATTTTTATGAGATATGCTGCCTATTTGAAAGCAGAAGTTCAGTATTTCTAATGTTTTAGTGTGCCTGTGACAGGAAAATGTTCCTGGTAAACTTGTTTTTTTATGCAGTGAAAAAAGCCTGCAGAACATATTACTATATATATTAAAGACCCCATAACACACATTAGTGGACTATCCTATTAATATGGTGCAGTTCACTACCCCTTTGAATGAAAAACAATTCTATAGGGTTATCAATCCCCTTTCGTCCATCAATGTGCATGTTACTAAGTCATTCTCTGCATATCTAGAAGATGGCTAATTTTTGTATTGTAAACAAGAAGCAGCTTGAATTGAAGTAATTTTTTACGTTGCTGATACATGTTTAGGCTTTATAATACAATATGCCAGCTATTGTTCAAGTTAAATACTAAGTTAAATAATTTTTAGTGTCTAACTTTTGACCTGCAGTATACATAGTGCATGCCCATTGCTGTTGAGTTCAGTGGACCTCAAAAATGTTTACTTCTGGTGAAGTCTTGATATTAGATTTGTGGGCAAAACATACCACTTCTACCTATACAGGGTGGGTGGTGGTGGCAGTAATAATTTAAGTAAAGTGTAAAAGCACTTACATATCTAATCATGAGAGTTAGCTAGCTGGAGAAATTTAACTTAAAGAATCACATGATTTCATACTGAAACAATGAAAAAAGTAAATGCAACCATGAAAATATTAAGCTACATAATGGTTTTTTAGAATAAATACTTCAAAATTTTAAAGTAATCCAGTATTATAAATCACAACATGCATATCATAATGTGCCATAAAATTCATACCTTCTGAAAGCATTACACATTTGTTCGTAAAGAAATAAAGTTTTGTAAAAGCCTTTTTTTAAACTTCCCTTAACATATCCTTAACTCCCAAAATGTCACTGTACTGTGATTTTCATAAAGGTGTTCTATCTGGAAATAGTTTGTTGATGTTTGTAACTAAAAAGAAAGAAATAACATTAAATGGTTATGTAGGAAAACTCACTCTGCTGGTTGTTATTTAGAAGTATTAGTAATTAGGATTAAATTTTGTGAGTAAGCTGGGAACAACTCTCTTTCTGCAAGCAGATTTTTTGCAAAACAGCAAAATGTTATAAATTTGTTTATGATGAAAATCATTCTTAGCCTCCAAATGACATTTGCCACTTTTTGGAAATTCATATTCATATTAATTCTTAAATTTCTAAATACTGGAAAAATATTTGTGAAAGCAAAACAAAGTTACTACTTGTGTTAAATTTACATGCTTTTTCCACTATAAATAGATTGAATGCTGACCTTTAATGTAAAAAGGTTATCAAATGGAGGAACATTCAGAGATGCAGAGCAACAGATGTACAAACAGAATTGTATAAGCATTATATTAATGAACATGTGTTCCTTTGTGACTTCAGCATTGTTAAAACCCCAACAAAAAGATTCAGAGCAGCAGCAAAGCCAATTAGATCACCTACGAGTGCACTAAATATGCACGCTAGCAGGTTAGGAGGTAGAAATTTCAAAGGATTTTTGCAGTGTAATGTTTGTCAAGGCCATACAGCACCTTTCATTTTTTGGGTGTATTGGGAATTTAATAATGTAATGAAAGAAGACAGAAAAGTATTTCCATTTCATTGGTGTCAGTGCAAGTACCTTGAAAATATGCATGGCATTGGTGATTTTGTTTTTTACCAGTTTCAACTTCATTTTCAGTTAGTTTTAACTCTCTATGAGAAACAGCTTTTCAAGATTTTGGCATTTTTACATGATTTTCGCCCCTTCACCTGAGTAAATTTGGGTGTAGTCAATTGCACTTAATGGTTCTTAAACATCAGTAGTAGAAAGTAACTATATTTTAAAATGAAAAACAAAATAAAATATGTAGTAGATATGCTACTAAATATCTCTCTCAAGAACTCCAGTATTCAGAACTAACTTTTGGATTTGTCTTTCCATTTTCTGTTTTCCAAAATTATATCATGTTGTAATTTCATGGCTGATGGTAACTATCTAACTTTGTTTTCAAATCTGTGGGTTATTAGACCTAAGCTCCTCAAAATCAATACTTGGACAATACTGTAAAAGAAACTCCCTAAACAGATTGCTGATGCAATACCATCTTTAAAATTTATCTGAACTACTGTACATCTTAATGTACCATACATATAAGCTCAGATCTGCCCAGAACGTATGTCTATTCTCATTGTTTTTAAAGTAAGGCCCACAACAGCAAAATTGTCCTTGGACAACTTAACACCACAATCTAAAGCCTCTTGTTGGAACAGACTCCATGGCTATTAGTCAATTACAGGAAAGATTTGCTAAACCTAAGTGCAATGAAGCTTGTGTAATTTAGATGTTAATTCAAGTTATTCTTTAAATGAAACTTTATCTTTGTCCCCTTGAAATTGCTGTGTAAACAGTGCACAAATATCATCTTTGAAAATAATATTGTCTAATTTGAAGAAAAAATCTCCAGAGTAATAAGACAGAGTTTTTAAATATGGCAGGGCACAATAGGTGTTACTATGTCCTTGTCTGAAATTAGTAGAATCAGCAACTACAAGAATAGAAGAGCTAAAGTACAGCTCAGATTTTGATGTATCTCTTAGAAAACATGCTCTTGTGCGGCAAAGTTTTATACTTTATGTACTCACACTGAAATGTGTTAGAATGATGCATGACATCATTAGACCTGTCATTGTGTACTCTTGTTACTACTATGCAGTCTATTTGCATTCTTTTCGGCCACCAGGTGGAGTAAGAAGGGGAGGACAGGTCTGTGCAGCAAGCGGCATGTGGTGGGCACATACAGTGAATATATAAACTGCACAGGTGAAGTTGAACGTTCTACTCTCTATTACAAGAGAATGGTAAAAGGTGCCACTGCCGACAGTATCACAACTGCAAAAACTTATAAAAGGAATATACAATAAACACAAAAGGCACACTGTTGATGAATTAACTGCTAAGCAGGCCATGTAGTTGTTAGATGACCTTATCATTGTACTTTGAATCCTGTAGAATATGCATGGTCAGAACTGAAGAGAAACATTGTAGTCAATAATGTCTTCAGAAGAAAAAAATATTACCAAAATTCGAGCTTTAGTTCAAAATACTATAAAGGACATTGAAAACAAGAATCAATGGCATAACTACACATGCCATGTTGAACAAGGAGCAAATATTGTCCCTTTGCAGGTGTAATGGAAAACAGCCTGTCCGTGTTCATCGATCTACAAGACCATACATTTTCAGAGGATGGCCCTTAATGTTAAATTAATTTCATGGTAATACTCTGTATATTTTACTGTGTTATTTATTCTTCATGTTTGCAGATTACTGCAAGTCCAGCCTATAGATTCAGATTTCTTATTTAAAATCACATTGAAGCAGTTTTCAGTCAAGTAGATACTGTAAACAAAGTTTGCAGAAATTTGCATAATGACTATATTACAATGCCAATATTTCAACTGCTTGTGCCTGACACACGACCACACTGCTAAGGTTGTGGGAAGATCAGGGTAGACCAATCTCATCCACCTCCTTCAAGCCCTCACTGAAAAGAATGTGAATGGACCTTACTTTATTCTTTTGTATTATTGTGCAATATGCTCTGCTGACTTAAGAATTCATCTTACATAAATTGCCTCTACCATTTTCTTTCTAATTTCATTTCTTAGATAATTCAAATATTTTCTTAGGCCCTTAATATTTGAACTACTCAAGTTTCACTGTAGTTCTTATGAGCTACTTGAATGTTTATGCAAAGGAGAGAAATGTTAGTGTAGTAGACATTGAATAGTGATAATCACAGTAGCATTTAATGCTTTCATGTTGGTAAAATCCATCATTTCTTTATTTTCACAGTGCAAACATTCTCATTTTAGAGAATGCATGAGAAGCACCTGGTGTGTAGTGAGACAAGCATTTGCTAATTCTAACAATGTAAGGACGAAAAGAAGCCTAAATATGTACCCAAGTTAAGAAATCATGTATGGGCAGCATTTGCTACATTTATAAGAAAATAGGGAAAAGGGAATAATCCATAGTAGTGTATGGCATAAATGTGTAAAGAAAAGGAAAGACCAAAAGAAGTAAAATAAAACGAGAGGGAATGACTGATTATTATGATTAAAAAAGACAGCTTTCAAACAAGCACAATACATTGGGTACCTTCCCATGTGATATGGTGATGAAATGGCAGATTTACTAGGAAAACGGAAGCACTTCAAACAAACAACATTGGAAGCAAAGATAACTTAAATAAAAACAAACTCAAAAATAAATTATAAGCAAATACCACTATCTACTGGTAAATGGTGTAATAACCATCCAGACTAGCAAAGAAGTAGCAAAATGCTATGGAAGGAAGCAGTAGCAAGATTCAGATTAAAAGCAGGCCATAGCCGCCCATTTATATAAATATAAAATTAAATCAAACAAATGCAGAATATTGGGAACCACTGCAAATGCTGACATTTCCCTGTGAAGGAGGCTAGGTAACATTAAACAACAAAACAGTGGCATTACTAAATTGTACTGTGATGCAAGATTCTTCATGACCTATAAGTGATAAAAAATGGCTTTGAATAGAGAGAAGGTATTTTGATAAAGTGTAGTGTAGTTGACAATAGAATAAGTCAATAACAGAAGTAATGTTTGCAAATTATGTAATATTTCTGCACATTATTTCTGAAGAACATGTATGTTTACATCTTTTGTTGTTGCCGATTTGAAGTTTTCTTTATTGTTCTGTAATTTTCTCTTTGCAATTTTCCGGGCCCTAATGACCTAGTTGCTGACAGGCCCTTACACACTCACTCACTCACTCACTCACTCACTCACTCACTCACTCACTCACTCACTCACTCACTCACTCACTCACTCACTCACTACTCACTCACTCACTCTCTCTGCAATTTTCCTCTTTTCCCTATTCTTTCCCTCCATGAAGGAGGCTTTTATTATTTTTTAGACACTGACATATTAATGTTTTTGGGCCAAAAAATGGCAAGGAATTAACATTATGTAGCTTATGTATGTTAGTATAGTGGTTTCTTCTCTCTCTTTTTAATTTGTATGCATTGACTGCCATTTTCCAAATTAAGAATGAATAACATACTGAAATTAAACAATTAAAATTTAAAGAACAGTTTCTATTTGTTTTGCAGGTCAAAAGACCAGGACACTCTTATCCTAAAATTTAACCCTAATGCTGATGATAATCAAAAGATATCAGACTCTGATGATGATTTACCACCTGCGCTGCCACAAAAGACCACAAAGAGTGAGTAACAAATAACATCTAATCAGTTACTTTACAAGGGGAGGTCACAGCTATGGAATTCCTGATTCTGTTGCATTAATCTACAACAAACACAAACAACGTGTCGGAGGGTTTTTGTCATTGGTCCTTAAAATTTGAAGTAAATTTAATAGTGTTTGCCTGATGCATTGATTCACCCTGGCATCCTGTTTCAAACTTTTGTGCATCTGACCATCTCTTCTCTTTTGTTTCCAATGTGGGTTAAAAATGTGTTATAATTCCACAAACTCGTGCAAAAGTATTTTTACTGCATTAGCTGAATCAACAATGTATTTTGCCAATCAATGCAACTTTTGGCATGAACTAAGAGTTCCTAAGTATATTTATTTCTAGACCTTAACAAATCTGCTTTAATTTTATTGTCATGATGAGAGAAAAAGAATTCAGTGCTACAGATACATCTCATCTGCCAATTGCCTAGAGACGAAAATGGGATAACAGTGCGCCAACTACATTACATAATGCACATCTGGCTGACAACATTTAAACTGGTTTTTAATTTTAAGGAATTTGTCATTAAATAAAAGCCAATGGCTACACTCATGAGACATGGTCTGCTTTTGGTTCAGATTATGCTCCAAAATTCAGAGCAAGACCATAATTATGACCTCCTCTTCTTGTTGAAATATTTGTGTAAAAATATATAAACTGTCTCAAAATCACTTCAAAATTAAACGTATAATAAATCTAATAATATTCTAGTGAACAAACCTAAAAACACCATTATGTTGAAGAGTTAATGAGACTTTGTTTTTAATTTTTTGTTGCACATGATTACCATTTTAATCATACTTATTTCTTTAGAATTGCAAAAGACCAAAGTTTCAACTTATGGTTTTAGTATGATAAATGTTAAAGTTAAACCCATGGCACTATAGTCCATATTGGAACAGGGCCTGCCAACCCAACTGCCGGCCTCATGCCCACATACACAAGGTCGAGGTGGGCAATCATCCAACCAATACGGGGAGGAGATGTGGTCAGCATCTCGACACCCCCAGCCGGAAAGTTGGCTTTCACGACCATGACCACTTACCTATCACAAGCTCCTCAATTTCCTCATGATGCTGAGTGGGCACTGGTCCTATACCTGGGACTTAAAATCTGCACCCCCAGGGATGGGATCGAACATGGTCCGCCTTCCGTGGCAGGGAACCAAGGCATGATGCCCTAGCCCACTACGCCACGGTGCAGGACATGACAAATGTCGTTGATATCAAAATATGAAGTATTGCTTCATATTTGAAGAAAAAAGAAAGAACAGTATTTATCCTATAAATGCTCTTAATGTTCTTTTTGTAAACCTCATCAAAAAAAAATCAATAGTTATTTTCTATCCAGCTTTTATTTGCTGGGCTGTAGTAAAGAACAGAGTTTGGTGAAGGTCTGCAGTAACAGTATTTTCTTCACAAAGAAATTAGGAAAATTGTAAAGATACTGAAAATTGCTTTGAGTGACATTATGGACACAAGGGCACAGTGCCTATGTGCTTAATGGCTCAAAAATCTGAACTCTGCTGTTGGCCCAGCAAAGGGAGGCAAAAACCAAAACCCTAGCGCAACATCCCTTTGTGGGCCAAGGCCACCGCCCAGCCGCTGCATCCCCCATCTCTGCCCACTACAGGTGTCATGAGTGGGATGCAGAACTGGAGAATGGAATGTGGTCAGTGTTCCGAGCCCTCCGGCTGGTTATGCAGCCATTGTGACCCACTGTCATTACTTTACCAAGTAGCTCCTCATTTGGATCCTCAGGGACCTAATGAGAAGGAGTGCACCTCATGCCCAGCAGGGGAAAAATCGCCAGGGATCGAACCTGGGTCCTCCATGCCAGAGGCAGGGGTGTTACCACTGCACTGCAGATGCAGAGTGTGCCCAAACACTTTGTATTTCAAAAATAGTTTAACAAGGTTATTAATTACCAGGTTCATATCAGCACTGCTGGTATGCTGGAATTTCATTCTACAGAAGTTCCTTTATGCACTGCAGATTTAAATCTACCTACTTGCAGCTGTTGCTTTTAAGCACACTTAAAAACTACCAGTGTTGGCCACATTTAAACCTGTGATCTTGGGATCAGCAGGCCAGTGCCTACCCAACTGTGCCACCCAGACTGATATTCAGTGTGCATTAAACTGTTAGTAAAAGGTGCAGGCAGTGGCAGAGCTAGCAGTATTAAGTCCATACACATCCACTTGGCAAAATATCATTAGATGCTAAAGTTAATATGTGTATTTACCCAGCTACCAGCTCTGAGATTGCAGCAGTGCTCCCTCTTGCTACCTAACAGTGCCAGTGTTAGTGGTAGCAGCTAGTGCCAAGAAACCATAATGGTTCCACCCTTACATGTGCAGTCTTGTTGTTTCACGGGCATGTCGTTGCTAGAGCAGATGTTTGTGAGCTTTAGAAGTTTTTATATTCAACACACTGTAAAGTCTTCACCAATAGGAGATGTTAACAAATCAAAACCTGTTCCATATGAGCTAAAGAAAGCTGCTGTTACAGAGTATGAAAAACTTATCATGCTGCCATCCAGTTGTTAGCAATCAAGAAATTTGATAACTCAGGAAAGCTTTTTTTCTAAAATCTGTGATCTCAAAAAAACAACTAACCCTTCCTCCTAACAAAGAAAATTTACTTTGAAAGTAAACCCTACACAAACTCTTAGATATTGAATACCATATAGACTTAATGGAGGAAGTTAAAAAAAAGATGACACCTCAAATGATGTGTTGAAATCATTAGTTTTAGAAACAATTCACAGAAGATTCCCTGAACAACCATGGCTTCATATTTGTACTGATAGTTTTGTTGCCAACCAAAGCAGAGTAGGTGCTGGAGCTATGTGTCATTTCTTTTTCTACAAACCTCTTGGATTTGGTACCACAAATTCTGCTAGAGAGGTCGAAGCCGTATGCACAATACTTCAAAATCTTCTGTACAGAACAACAGTCCAGAATGCAGTGATTCTTTCTGACTCAGGAGCAGCTATTTTAACTATAACATTCATTTTAATACCAAAAAATCCACATATTGTGGAGTGTTGGACAAGTCAATTTCATCTCACCAAATTAAAGAAAAGAATAGTTTTTCAGGTACCGGCAATGTGCAGAAATCAATAGTTAATCTACCATTTTATGCAGCTAAAAGATTAGCCAACTCTGAATTCAAAAAAATTATTGCAAAATATTACTATGAAAAATCAAAAAATAAAAGATGGGAACTACCAAACATTCAAACAGTAATTCCTCAGTATCCTCGAAAAACAGCAGTTTCAACCTTCAGGTTGATTACAGGACGTGATTGTCTGGCAAAACATTTAAACAGAATTGGGATATATTCTTCACCACTCTGTCCTCTATGTGACCTGCAAGAGGAAATGGATCGAGACCACCTTCAAATATGCCCGGCCACTTCTAGTGCCCCATCCATCAGTGAATAATATTGGAGAGCAAGAGGATTAATGACTTCGTCAGAAATCCAGCATTAGCTAACAACAACAGTTTTTCAGTGGGAGCCAGTACATTGTGGACTATCTGGCAATGACAACACTGATTATCTTGCCAAAAAGGGAATATACAAAAGCCTGTTACAGCTATCATTCCACACAAAAAAGGAATTGTAAACCTAGAATTCTAAGAAATGGTTATGCAATATCATTCTAAAATTTCAAAACAAAAGATGACAACCTATCACAAATCAAAACATCCGTGGCTACCCAAGAAAAAGTGCAGTTGCAATCTTTAGACTGTTCATAGGCCATGATTGTCAAGCAAAGCACCTCCATTGGATTGGGATTTATTCTTCACCACTTTGCCCTTTATGTGATCTCCAAGAGGAAATGGATCAAGATCATCTTCAATATTGTCCAGCTGTCATCAATGTGGCATCCTTGAGTGAAAAATACTGGAGAACAAGAGGATAATTTATCAGAAACCCAGCATTAGCCAACAACAACATACTCAACATACACAAATTTCAATATCCATTAACAGATTTACACATATTCCATATAAGTAACTACTAGTCTGACTATAAATATTGTCATACATGATTTTTTGAATAAATTGTGTATGATTTGAAATTTTTAAATATCTTTATGGAATATTACATTTACATATATTGCAATACATAACACCAATTAAAATTTAGAGTGCCCACCTTACACAGGCTGTAGGTCTCTGGCCAAGCATATATTATAGGATGGATGGTCTAAAGGAAAAATCTAGCATTGCTGCCATCGAAGATGATTTCAGACTTTCAATAGTTGAATGCCTCTTCTTGCAGACAATCCCCTCAGGCTTTGACCAAAGTTTGTAGCCTAGGGAAATGAGATCAAGAATACTAGAAGGCCTATCAGAAATGGAGATCAAATAAGGTACATTATACAATCACTGTTGCATAATTCTAGCCTCTTGAACCAGGGCTGAATTTTCCTTGAAGCTCTAGAGTTCATTGTTAAATGTGGTTTGACTCAAGGGCTTCACAAGAGGGATCAACGTAGTTTACAAATATACTTAAGTGTTTACTGTGGAGAAAAGGGTTGCTGTGCTGGCATAAAGAGTGGTCAGCTCCCCATGTGCATGCCCAGTAGGGAAGAGCATGTGTGAAAAGTTCTGTCTTAGTTGTTTGACCAAGCAATTGTATATGTTAGGAACCCTAGGACTAACTTTTTAATTCAAAATGATATTTTCAACTTTTGAATTTTATCATATAAATATTCTATAGACATGTTTGTAACATTTTGGCCAAATATTTTTCCCCAACCCGCCATTTTTAAAAGTCCAGTGACATGACTGAGTCACTCATGCACTTAATTTTAACCGCTTTACTTAGATATAAGAAAATACCACTAGTATACTTCTCGGAAAAATGTGAAGGCAGTTTTTAAAGAACTAATTTTTTTTGTAAATTAAAGGTATTTAATTCTATTATCTGAGAAATTGTTTGAGCTAGAACATTGAGCTAGTGCACAATTATTTCTTTATTTAGTCTTATCAAGTATACCAATTTTCAAGTAAATAGATGTAAAATTAAAGAAATTACAAAATTCAATCTCAGTGTCCCTTAACTGTTGATGTGATTTATGCAAATATTGAGGAGGGGCATTGAATTATGGGTATATCAGAAGTCACTTTGCCATTTGAACACAGTGCTCAAAGCTATAAATTCTTGTGTGAATAATCTAGGACTATGTATGCAAAACATGATGCCACTGCATGAGCAAAAACGTAAATAGATATATTCGCCACCTTCTTGCTATACATATTCTGTGAAGACCAGTACCATGCCTCCCAGCTTTGGGGATGACATGGAAGTGAGTTTGCATAAGGTAGCTGCTGCTTCTAGTGTTGTATATGATAAGGCGTATCAATAAAACCTTCGTTGCTGATATTACTGTGTTTACTTCTGGGAATTTATGTAACATGTGCTAAGTTTAGATGAAATACAGTAAGCAATTTGCTCACTTTCAATGTGCATGGGGCTGCAATCTGTGTCCATTAATAGGACCCTCTCTACTTTTGTCATCTTGCCATAGTACCTTAAGTCTTTCATTAGTGAATTGTTGAACTACTGTTGCCTCCAAAATTTTACAGTAAATCAAATACGGCTTAAATGCAACTTGCCCAATATTAGATTAGCGACAAAATGACCTATAGCATGCTTCATCTCATCAGCAGAAATCTATGTGATTTTCCTATACCAAAAATTCTCTGTCAAGATTTCACCGGAAATATATGTTTTGAGGCCCCCTGAATCCAAAAAAAAAAGCATTTTTAGGAAAAGGTCTGTTTGTCAGACTGTGGACAGCATAACTCAAAAACGAAAAGTCTAAAAAAAAAACCAAAGTTAGTATTTAAGTTTGTTTTTCAAGGATGCGACGCGAAGGTTTTGAAGAAAATTGCTTCACCCTAAACTACCCACATGGAAAATTTTTTGAAAATGTTTATTTGCCTGAAAATTATTCTAACAATTTTGATTAAAATGACATGTTTAAGATATTTTTATGGCGAATGAAATCTATATATTGAATTTTCTGGCTATAGCCCGTGAAGTCCTATTTACTCGATGACTTTTGCACTGGTAAACTGTAAGAGATAGGTCAAATCTTACTATACAAAAAATGTAGATCTTGCTAGAACACACAATTTATGTACAAATAAAGGTTTTTGTAGGATGAACCATTTCAGAGATATTGCTTGTTATGTGTGTGAGTTTTGGAGAACTTACACTTCTGTTAAATGGAACATTGGTATTCATTTTTTTTTATATATTAACCCTGCAAAGAGAACGGGATTTGAAAGCTTTAAAAGATTTGACTATCCCTCAAAGCCTATTATATTCTCATATTCCCCTTGTACCTACAAGGAAATTAAGCAATAAGATAATATCTGCACATGTTTATCTGTATTAACATGAAGATATAGGAATAAGAGTTTGTAAGAATGTTAGTACAAGAGTAGAGAAAGTCATGTGAGTGCAACACATCAGATATTTTTCCTAGACCTTTTGTTTAGGAGAACAGAGTGCTTCAAGAATCGGTGCTAAGTGCTGTAACGATTAATTCCATTCCTCAGAGGGTTTCGTCATGCTTATTCGTAGACAACTTCACCGGCCCAGACCGATGGTTTTTAAATGCGCTTAAAAACATCTTCATGTCAGATTTACTAGCACGTAAAAGAACTCCTGCGGGACGAAATTCCAGCACACTGACGACGCTGATTTTAGTAGACGACTTCACCGTCTATTGTACTTCTAAACGCACTCCCTTTTTCTTTTTCTTCTTCTTCTTCTTCTTCTTCTTCTTCTTCTTCTTCTTCTTCTTCTTCTTCTTCTTCTTCTTCTTCTTCTCCATCTTCATCTTCTTTTTTTTTTTTTTTATTTCTTTTTTCTTTTTGACGGCGCCTGCAGCAATGTTAAGACAATTTTTGAGAATGGAGCTCATCAACGGCGCTCGTTTCTCAAATGAGAAGTCAATTTCTGGTTCCGTAGGAGACTATTACCACCTTTGCTCCGTTTCGATCCAGATCTACTTCTACAGGAAGCTTAGCTGGTAATATACTGTATATACCACAGATGAAAGCAAAATGTGACCGTTCTCTGAATATTATTCGGGTACTATATGCAGCAAATCATGGGCAGCGGATGGAACAGTTTTGCTCCAATTGTATTGCGCACTGATCAAGCCAAACTCGATTGTGGATGTATTGCCTTTTCTGCGGCACGGCCATCTTTACTGAAATTAGACAGAGGCCATAATCAGGACATGCGCATGGAAATATGTAGGCCTTCCCAAGTAGTCATAACGCCGAATCGGCAGAACCCATTCCGGAATATCGGCGTGAGGTACTATTAGGATATCATGACTGTGGGCTTAAATGTATGCTTACGCACCCAACGTTAACTTCCTTTTTCAACTTGGTGGACAAACGTTCAAGACCGGCTGGTTTTTGCTTTCCGGTTTTTTTTTAAAAAGCATGCTTTTGAAATGCCTAACATTTCCAAAGGAATGTAGGCTCTATCCCTCTTGGTTACGTGCCACACCCATGTAGATCTTGTGATGGCTGTATACCGGAAGTCCAAGATCCCTGAATGTATACTCTGTTCATCAAGAGATTGTTTGTTTGTAGTGTTTAACGCCCGCTTTTACTACTACGGCACCGCAGGCGATGACACTGATGATACATGAAGATGGAGCACCGGTGGAATGAGATGGCGGGGGAAACCGGAGTACCCGGAGAAAACCCGCCCTGACGCCGCTTCGTCCACCACGAATACCACATGCGGGTCCCTGGGATCGAACCCGGGCCGCCTAGGTGGTAGGCGAGCGCGCTAACCGCTCGGCCACGGCGCCGCCATCAAGAGATTAGAGGAGATATAAACAAAGCAGCAGTTTGTATCACTCCGCGACCACGTGCATCCACAATGACACAACACAGTTACCTACCGCTATGCTTAGGTATAACATGCATTTTACACTACTAAAGGATATATTTACGTGATCCAAATAACATGTAGCACATGGAAATTAACTGCTACTTACGTCATCTCTGTCCACAATAACACTTTTTCATTTCCTGCTCACAATCTCGAAACCAATCTCCAGAAGCAGCTTGTGGAGGGAAGTTCGTTTTAAATCTGGAAGATCGGGATCAGAGTTAACTGCCAACAGCACTTTGTTTAAGGTAGTGGTTCATTGTTAACAAAGAACTGGTGAACTTTTCGACGGATTGCAGATCTCACACTCACAAATTCGTCGCAAACTACATCCACCATTTATCTAGCACGTGGTCGTTTTTACCGGTATCTTCACCAACTGACGATTTTTCTTTGGGTGTACTGTAAATACTTGCAACTAACACACCGGTAAACTCAGATGTTAATTTCATCACGTCTTCGATAGCAAGCTGGGGATATTTCTCGCAGAACTTGTTAAATACGTTCAATATTGTTGTCTTTTCACCACTTCGCAACGGTTTGCCGCGCTTATATTTTACAACACTCACTTGTTCCGCCATGTTACTTTCATACTGAATAATGCGCGCGCAGAATGATTTAGGCTGGTTACAGATTCACTTAACTGCGTATTCTTACACTTTAACTATGCTTAGTACACTTAGTTCATGCTTTAGCAAACATTAAGTGACATTTCAGACCTCAGTAACAGTATTTCTTCAAGGGACTATTTAGACGGCGAAAGCGTCAAGAGGGCGCGCTGTGGTCAAAACGCACGTGGCTTTGTTTACGTCTCCTCTAATCTCTAGATGAACAGAGTATAGTATCCGCAATTCTTTCTTAGAATTTCTGTCAGACTACACTGAGCGATGTTTGATCTACACAAGGGATGGGCAGTTCGGATACAGCTAATTCACGCAGTTTAACATAGTTTCGTGTACGGACGCTCTTTAAATCCTGTAATTTCATTCCGGAGCACTGTGTCCACTTGTATTTTAATGCTGAGTGTCCGCTAGAAAACAATTAGGTTGTAACAAACCGATAACGATTGCGTTGCAACAACCAAGGTCAATATGCTTCGATGCCTTGTCGGGTAATATTCTCTGCGCTGTACACTGCAGAGACGGAGGATTTGTAAAACAATCTTTAAGCATTTTATAAGGAATAGACCATAATACGGCCATAATGTAATGATGCGCTCAACTACTTAAGTCATCGGCGACTTATAAAATGGATCATGGCGAAAGCAAGAGGTAAACTTCAATACAAAATAGAAGTACTAGTAAAGGAACAGATGTAGATAAATAGGTAAACCAAAGTAATTGAGCAAAAGCTAGAATTAAAACAGATCTACAAAAAAGTTCGTAACGGTATGAAATCGTATATATATATAATATTCTAAATTTTTATTTTGATCTTCGTTTGCCTATTATACAAATTTCGAAACTCTTTCAGCCGTTTATCGTCAGCCAGGATTCCTGCAAGTGTGACCGACAGTTGCAGAGTCCCGAAGGTGTGCCTGGGAAACACACTGTAACAGCACGTGACGGACCGACAAAATTTGTTACGCAGCGGACGGACAAAGAGGAGCAGGATTATCCTTAAAAAATTAACCATGCCTAAAATTGCAGTGGCCATACGCAACCGAGCCAAGAACATCTTGCGACGAGGTACACGAGAGATTATCCAGTTTATCATAATTTCCTTCTCTGCTCTAAGCTTATTTCCGTGGAAAGAGGACCACTCTTCGTGTCAGCACGACAGAAGTGATCTCAGCATTTCAAGTCTTCCTGAGTAATGCGAGAGATGGTAATGCTGGTTTCTGTGGTTGCCGCCTTTGCTGCCAAATCTGCCATTTGATACTCGGCAAGCCAAGGTGAACAGGAAAGCATCCACACACCACGTTAACACAAGGAACATGTAAAACATGGAGAGCGTGCTGTGAACGCTGTACACTAGGATGATAGTTGTAAAGCTGAAGGCTGTGAAGTGCACTAAGGGAATCACTCGAAATGAGTATATTCAAGATGTTCTCGGGCTTCGAGCCAGGTGTAGTGATGAAGAGCCATTGACGTTCCGGGAGTGTACATCTCTCCCATCATCAGGATGATGAATGACTAGCAAGAGTGAAGGGACCTCAGTTCGTCGCCAGGAAAGCTTCAAATCATATTTTACTCGAAATGAGGTTCGTGACTGCACACAGAAAACGGCTGTGTATATACATACAGCCTGTAGTCGAATCTTCCTCGCTGTTAACTCATGTATACGACGTATCTGTATTTGCACCTCTGGAAGTTCTAGTAATATATTTATTTCATAGGTCTTTCGACGTGGTATGTTGTATCTTTGCTCACTGACGACTTCTTCATAATGTCTTAAAAATTGTGAATTTATGCGTAATAAGACCACGTTTAGCACAGCGGAAAACAGTTTGCTCTTCGGGTAATGATTATGATTTGTGGGTTTAAGGGCGCTGAACTTCAAGATCATTAGCGCCCTTCTAAAATTCATGGCAATAGCCAGATGTAAACTTGAATCAAAAATAAATTACTAGTATCAAAGAAAAATACACATAAACGTAAAAACAGCAACAATAGCCGGATATAAAATTATGTAATAAATAGTTCAAAAGGCGTAAACAAATATCTAAAATTTTAAATCCTCAAATTGATATTGCACTCCGCTAAAAACTTAAAAACTCTATCAACCGCTGTTTTGTCGTCCGCTAACACCTCTGCAAGTCTGGCAGGCAGCTGCAGAGAATCCCGAAGGTGCGCTAGAGAGCAACACTCTAGCAGCACGTGCCGAACTGACAAAAGGTTGTCACACAGCGGACACAGTGGCTCAGGGTCCCTTTTAAATGGGTAACCATGCGAAAAATTGCAGTGCCCTATTCTTAATCGAGCCAAATTAACCTCCTCGCGGCGAGATATGCGACAGGAAGTTACCCAGTTTATCGGAAGTCTTTCACTTCTCTAAGCTTATTACCGCGGAGAGCTGACCACTCGTCGTGCCAGGACGACAGCACCGCTCTCCACACTTCAAGCTTAAAGTCTTCCAAAGTAACACGTGAGATGGTAATACTGGGTTCTGTAGTTGCCGTCTTTGCTGCTAAATCTGCCATTTCATTCCCCGCAAACCTACGTGACCAGGAATCCATGCACACACCACGTCAACGCCAGAAGCGTGTAAAACATGGAGGGCATCCTGGATACGCTGTACAATAGGATGGGGGTTGTATAACTGACAAAGGCTCTGCAGTGCACAAAGGGAATCGCTCAAAATCAGGCAGTCACCTAATTTACGACGGCGAACATACAAGATGGCTCGATAAATTGCATAAAGCTCTGCAGTAAAAATGGAAGTGCTATTTGGAAAATCGAATGTATATGGTTCGGTTCCATAAACATAAGCACATCCAACACCGTTGGTGCTCTTTGACCCATCGGTGTAAATATATCGACGGTCAGTGTAGCCTGAGAAAAATTCTAAAAAACACGTGCGGATACTTGAAATGGGCATCGTGGACCTCTGGTGCACGGTCACCCCAAGATCTACATTGGGCGTGCCAGATAGCCATGGGGGGTAAAGCCTCTCGCCCTTGGTGAACATCCTAGGCAGTTCCACTCCAAGTTTCATTAAAAGATCTTGGAAACGAAACCCCGCAGGCTTAGGATTAAGGGTGCTATTCCTATACCGTTCTCTTAGCGTGGTGGTGAAAAAAGAAGCGAACGTTGGGTTCTTGGGCATACCTCTAAGTGCACAACCATAATTTGCCAAGAGAATCTCACACCGGTATTGCAGAGGAGGTTCTGCGGACTCGGCGTAAAGGCTCACCACTGGGCTTGTTGGGAAAGCTCCTATTGCAATGCGGATTCCCCTATTGTGGACCGCGTCTAACCTTCTCAGCACGGATGGTCGTGCTGACGAATAAACAATACATCCATAGTCTAGCTTGGATTGGACGAGTGCGCGATAGATTCGCAAGAAAACTGTCCGTCGTAACAAAACTGTCCGATCCGCTCCCCACGATTTGCCATTCAGTACTCGCATAATATTTAGGGAACGGTCACATCGTGCTCTTAGCTGTGCAATATGCGACGACCAACTAAGCTTCCTGTCCAAGATCAAACCCAGGAAGCGCGTCTCTTCTGCGAAGGGAAGTAAATCTGGACCGAAACGGAGCGAAGGTGGTAATCGACTCCTACGACGCCAGAAATTTACGCAGATTGATTTCTCAGTTGAGAAACGGAAGCCGTTTTTGGAGCTCCATTCTCTAAAGTTGTCCAAACATTGCTGCAGGCGCCGTTGTAAGAACGCCGTGCGCTGAGAAGTGCAATAGACAGCGAAGTCGTGTACAAATAGGCATGACGAAACTCCAGGTGGAACACATTTCCAGATGGGGTTTATTGCTATAGCAAAGAGCGTGGCACTTAGCACCGAACCCTGAGGTACTCCCTCCTCCTGAATAAAAGAATTAGAAAAAACCTAGCCGACCCTTACTTGGAAAAAGCGGTCCTTCATAAACTCCTGAATGAACAGTGGCAGGCGTCCACGTATGTTCGGGGCATACAGGGAACGTAGAATCCCTGCTCGCCAGCACGTATCATAAGCCTTCTCAAGATCGAAAAATATGCCCACGGTTTGACAGTTCTTCATAAAGCCGTCCATTATCTGTGTCGATATTGACACAAGATGGTCAACAGTTGAACGGCGTCGTCGAAAACCACACTGGATGTTAGTCAGTAGGTTACAACTTTCTAGCCACCATACCAATCGTCCATTGATCATGCGTTCCATCACCTTGCAAACGCAACTGTTGAGGGAAATAGGACGATAGCTGGAGGGAAGATGACGGTCCTTTCCAGCCTTCAAGATGGGAATAACGGTGGCCTCCCGCCAATTTTCTGGAAGTACACTGTCAACCCAAACACGATTATAGACCTCGAGCAGGAATGCCTTACCTTCAGGAGAGAGCTGTTGTAACATTTGTACATGAATACCGCCCGGTCCTGGTGCTGATAATCACGAAGATT
The DNA here is from genome assembly GCA_030765045.1 of Tenodera sinensis. Lineage (NCBI taxonomy): Eukaryota > Metazoa > Arthropoda > Insecta > Mantodea > Mantidae > Tenodera > Tenodera sinensis. The sequence goes on along the minus strand of CM060967.1, from coordinate 157,003,528 downwards.
TCAGAGAATTTTCTAGCTCCGCCATGGTGAAAAGGCGATTGTAATCTTCTACGTTTCTAGACCGAAACGCGAAGCCTTGAGATTCTACCTGAGTTTTAAATGGAAGGAACTCAGGGGAGTAGTTTTCCGAGCTAGACACTTGAGCGAAAGCACTGCCAAACGTATTGGCCATTTCAAATGAATCAACAACAGCTCCTGCGGCTGTTTTTAGCCCCGCTATTGGTAGTTGAGTCGTTTTAGCTGCAACACGCCTTAATCTAAACCACACAACCGAGGAAGGTGTGTGTCGGTTAAATTAAGCTACAAATTTGCTCCATGATGACTTTTTGGCATCCTTAATGACTTGTGTGGACCTGGCGCGCATTTTCTTATATTGGATAAGGTTATCCAAAGTAGGGTGATGTTGGAAAACCCTAAGAGCACGCCTTCGAGCACGAATGGCACTCCGACATTCTTCCGTCCACCAGGGGACGGGAAATTGACGGGGGTGTCTAGTCGACCGCGGAATCGATTGTTCAGCAGCAGAGAGAATTGTCTCCGTGAGATGCTGCGCCAAATCATTCACTGAGTCGTGCTCGTTGTACGTAGACAGCCAATTGGGTGTAAAGGTTCCAGTTGGCATGGTCCAAACGCCATCTGGGCATACGTGTGGAACATGTATCTTGCGTCAAGAGACTAATAAGACATGGGAAGTGGTCACTAGAGTGTAAATCAGAGATGACATTCCATTGTAAGGAGACTGCCAACTGAGGTGAACAAACTGCAAGATCAAGGTGCGAGAAACTATTGTAAGAGTCAGAAATGAATGTAGGCTCTCCAGTGTTGAGAGCTAGGTTGTGACTGTCCAAGAAATCGGCAATGAGTGTACCTCTCGCACAAGCGCGACTTGAACCCCATAGTGGGTGGTGCGCATTGAAGTCTCCCACCAACAGGAACGGTGTTGGTAACTGGGAAACTATCTTCTAACTCAATGTGCGAGAAGTCATGGGACGCAGGCAAATATAGACTACAGATGGTGAATTGGATGTTTGGCAGTTTAATCCGTACAGCAATTGATTGTATATCAGAGTGCAATGGTAGAATTTGCACATATACGTCATCTCTCACAAGTATCATAGCGCCGCCATGTGCCGGAACACCCTCTTCTGGTGTGACATCACACCGTACAGGGGTGTATCCCCTTAGATGGAAAGCGTCTTGAGGACATAGCTTAGTCTCTTGCAAACATGCGACCAGAGGTTCGTTTTCTTTGAACAAAAGCTCAAATTCTGGCCGTTGAGTTCGAATTCCACGTATGTTCCATTGTAGGATGGCCATATTGCATTGTGTATGGGACAGATAATTCCAAGGTAACTCTTCATTACTTTGGAATGGGTGGTTGTCGAATTAACTTAGCCCTTTTCTTCTCTCTTGGGCTTACATTTTTATCGGACGCTTTTTCGCGTCTCTTTTCCACTGGGGGTCTGCCAGTGTGGACAGATTCTAGTTCCATGTCCTCTGCCGAGGACGTCCGTGTTCCCATAGTGAATTTTGCTTCGAGAGCCTCGAACCGATTGGACACGGAGACCGGCAAAGATGACATTCGCCGGTCCGTAGCCATCCCAGAGGATTCCTCCGAAGAGGATCTTCTGGGAGATGTCTTTGGGCTTTTCTTTCCCTTTGGTGCCTTGGGAGATATCTTACTCTCTTTGAGGAAATCAGATCTTTTATACTGGGTCTTAAACTTGATCGGTCTACTTTTTGAGGTCGGCTTCTTTGTTGGCGACCTCCTGGTCTGCTGGATTGAACTGCGGTGCTTGTAGATGCTGTGGTAGACTTAGGTGATGTCAAAGGCTTTGGATGTGACCTAGCTACGAGAATTTTATATGAAATTGTTACCCCGTATGCATCGCTAGTTTGAGTTGCGATTTCCCGACGCGGTACTGGTTTAGCTGTAACCGAGCTATAGGTACCGGAGTTCGGGATAGCGGGCTGGCGCAAACGAAAGAGCTTTCGGGCTTCTGAGAAGGACACCTCTCTAACCCGGATCTCCTGGATAGCTCTTTCCTCCATGTAACGGGGACATTCTCGGGAGTTTGCTGGATGTTCTCCCCTGCAGTTAGTACAACTGGGAAGTGAGGTACAGTCATCGTCATGGGCGATGTCTCCACAGTTTACGCAGGTAGCTCTACCACTGCACGTGTCACTTGTATGACCAAAGCGCTGGCATTTATAACATCTAAGCGGGCTCGGAATATAAGGTCTTACTTCAATGACCTCGTACCCAGCCTTTATCCTTTGCGGGAGATCTACCCGATCAAAGGTAAGGAAAAGGGTACGGGTAGGCAGATATTCGCCTCCATATTTTCTCTGAACCCGATAAACAGATATCACACCTTGATCTGCTAGGTTCTCCTTAATTTCATCATTGGACATATCGTCGAATGTGCGTGTGTACACAACACCGCGAGAGGAGTTCGTTTTGTGCATCTACACGCACCAGATAGCTGGCTAATATGTTGGCTTTTACAATAGTAGCTGCCTGTGCTGCTGAAATAGATTCAACCAGCAGCGTGCCGTTCCTAGATCTTGTGCAGTTCTTCACTGGGCCAGCTATCTTATCGAGATCCTTCTGTATCACGAAAGGATTCACCGATCTGAATGTTTTACTTTCCCCTGTTCTTGTTATCACTAAGTAGCAAGGACCACTCAACTCTGCTACTTCCTTTTCACTGACTTTGGCATGTTTAGTTTTTTGAGTTTTAAAGGAACTCATGGCGATGATATCCTCCACCACTGCAAATGTCTCCGATGGCATGCTCACATCCTGGGCGCCACCCCGGCTTAGGTGAGAGTCCTGGCCTGGAGCTTGCTCACCCTAGGGTCTCACCTCCCAATGTATAGACAGAGGGACCCAATCGCCTTCATGAGTGCATCAGCTCATGCAATGGCCCCTCCCCGGGACTGACCTTTATCAGCGGATACGCACACAGATCCTACATGATAACCAGGGGCTGGGACTTACGCGATTACCCAGTCACCCCTTGCGTCACCCCATCCTCCTATAACCCGCGCGTAGGTTATCCATCAGACTGTGTACAGGGAGGTATCAGGTGGGAGGTCAAACACAAAAGTGGACCAAAGTTGATTGGGCGTTTGGCAGGTGCCCTCTCACCTCTTGGAGGAACCCAATCGAGAGTATGACTCGGGGCCCCGGGTACGCCAAACTCGTACCTACCGTAGTAGGAGCCCCTGGGGAAGTTTGATTTCGGAGTCCTCTTCTCCTAGATGAGTCGTCGACCAAGACTAACGAGCCTCATCTACCCGTTTTGAATGTTCTTTGCTTCCCCTCACCTCTTGCCTACCAGTAGTCAAAAGTGACACTTAGTAGGCCGTCTGGTTCGGGTACCGAGCCCCTCCGCCACATCAAGGCGACACTCCTTCGGAGGGGTTCGGGTAATGGGATGACATAGGGAACTTACATACAAATCACGCAGTGAAGTGTTTTGTCAATAGTCACTACTAAGTTTTGGAGGGTACATGTAATTGTTGATTACAATACTTGGCGTGTATTATTACGTGACCATGAGTGTCGGCAGACTTTTTTCCAGGGGGGGGGGGGGGGGCCACATGTTGGAAATTTGCAATCATATAATATTAAATAATGATTTTATTGTCAAAATTTATAATATTTGTTGCAGATAACCGTATTAATTTGTGCTAAATAAAAATTGTTCTTTACATCAAAATTAAAATAATATTTTAATAGTCAGTAACTGGCTGCAGATTAAGTTCACCAACTTCCAAGGGGTGGCCGCGACCCCCCCTTGCTCCCGTTTTGCGACGCCCATGTACGTGACTGCATGTTATCAGAGTTCTCTGCTAAGTCTCAAGCTGTGCAGTATAAATGGATGTGTTACTGTGAAAACTGAATGTATGCAGTTTCAAAGAGAGTTACAGAGACCTTCGAGATTTGGCGTGCCTTGAAAGACACCTAACAGCATAAACAGAGGTCAACATCAACACAATTCAGTTCTGCAAGAAGATGACGGCATAAAAATTGTGAAGGTTGTAGAGATAATGAATCTTCTATGCGATTGTAGAATACAGTTCGCAATTCCCTTTACTATCGAAAAGTTACAGCGAAATGGACACGTATGTGCTGAATGACAAAGGGCAGGCTCACCACGTCGTGACCGTTAACAATAGCTCGGAAGGTTACGTCAGGAGCCAGATTTCTGAATAGGGTCATCAGTTGTGATGTGAGTTTGTTCCATCACTACGACCCCATAACAAAACAGATTCGGAATGTAAACATTCATCTAGCCCTATGGCTAAGAAAGCAAAATCTCAGAAAAGTGCAGGAAAGCTCATGCACATCATATACTTCGACAAAGAGCATTCTGTATGCCCATGTTGTAACTGTTGCACAACGCACAGTAACGGTTGCTTACTCCTGTGGGGTACTGAAGGGAAGAGAAAAATCACTGAGAAACGACCGGGTATTGCCAGGACAGGATAGATCGTGTACCAAGAGAATGCACCTGCTCATCGAGCTCGTGCAATATAAGATGTCATCGCAGAATTGGGCATTGAGATCATTCCTCACCTACCTTATTCCCCAGATTTTGCACCTTGTGATTTTCATCTCTTCCCTAAAGTGAAAAAGGAGCTTCGTGGTCACCAATTCTAAAGAGATACTAAATGGAAAATCGTGGGGATCGGATCGGACAATTTTGCTGCGAATGTATCACTCACTGGTCTGATCCAAACTATACTATGAATGTATTGTTTATTCGCCAGCACGACCATCTGTGCTGAGACGATTAGACACGGTTCATAATAGGGACATACACTTGGCAATAGGAGCCTTTCCAACAAGTTCAGTTGTGAGCCTTTATGCCAAATCCTTTGAACCTCCTCTGCAATATCGGTGTGAGATTATCTTAGCAAATTATGGTTGTGCCTAAGCACCCAACGTTTGCTTCTTTTTTCACCACCACGCTAAGAGAATTATATAGGAAAAGCACCCTTAGGCCTAAGCCAACGGGTTTTCGTTTCCAGGAGCTTCTAAGGAAGCTTGCAATTGAAATGCCTAACATGTTTCCCAAAGGCGAGAAGCTCTACCCCTCTCCCCCTGGTTACCTGGCATGCCTCATGTAGATCTTGGGATGACCGTACACCGGAAGTCCACGATGCCTATCTCAAGTATCCGCACTTGTTTTTTAGAATTTCTTTCTGGCTACACTGGCCGCCGATGTTTTATTTACGCTGATGGATCAAAGAGCACCACCGGCGTTGGATGTGCTTATGTTTATGGAACCGAACCACATAGATTGGGTTTTCATAATGGCACTTCCATTTATACTGCAGAGCTGTATGCAATTTACCCAGCCATTTTATGTGTGCCGTTGTAAATTATGTGACTCCCTGATTTTGAGCGATTTTCATTGTGTACTTCAGAGCCTTCATAGGCTGCACAACCCTAATCCTATTGTGCAACGTAGCCAGGATGCCCTCCATGTTTTACACGCTTGTGGTGTTAGCGTGGTAAGTGCATGGATTCCTGGTCACGTAGGTTTGCCAGGGAATGAAATGGCGGACTTGGCAGCAAAGGCGGCAACCAAAGAACCCAGTATTACCATCCCTTGTGTTACTTCGGAAGATTTTATTCTTGAAGTGCGGAGAGCGGCACTGACGTGCTGTCACAAAGAGTGGTTTAGCTCTCAACGGTAATAAACTTAGAGGAGTGAAAGAACTTCCGATAAACTGGGTATCTTCCTCTCGCATATCTCTTCGTGAGGAGATTAACTTGGCTCGGTTGCGAAATGCTCACAGCAATATTTTGTATTGTAACCTATTTAAATGGGACCCTGCTCCTCTTTAACCGCCGTGCGACAATCTTTTTTCAGTCCGTCATGTGCTGCTAGTGTTCCTCTCAAGCGCGTCTTCGAGACTGTAGCTGCCTGCCAGGCTTGCAAAGGTCTTGGCGGACGACAAACAAGCAGTTGAAAGAGTTTTTAGAGGAGAGTAACATGAGCTTGAGGATTTGAAACCTTAGATATCTAGATTTGATATTCTTTTGACATCTTTATCACTCTGTTTTAATTCTGGCTCTTGCTACTCTGCTTTGTGTGTTATGTATATTTATTTTCCTTTTTACCTGTAATTTTATTTTGTTATCGGAGTGTATATCTAGCTTTTACAGTGAATTGTTTTATAAGGGCGTTGAGCCATGTACTTGCCCTTAAACCTACTTCTGCTCCTTCTCTAAAGTGATAAGGTGTTGGACAGTGTTGTAACAGGTGTTCTGAACGAAGTCAAAAAGGGGGTTCAGTGAGTCTGTCAAACGATAGGTAAATCGTTGGAATAATTTTATTTCACCAGAGGAAGAATGCTTTGCAAGTTTGTAAGTAAATTTGAATTTTAAAAAAAGGCATGTGTTAATTACAATGTGTGTTATTTATGGATAGACCCTCGTTATTTCTTTTTCTGTGCAAGATCGGATGTACTATCACTCCAGGGTGGGCCGTGCTGTCCCTGCCCATCGCTTGTTCGTGGGTTAGGCATCGACCGTCGTTTCTTGAGGTCAGTTCTGTTATTTCAAAAATTGTGTGTTGATTTGTATCCTCTTAGTTGACCTACACAGTGCATCTTCTTGGTTAGTCTTACCCACTGTATGCTGAGTAATACGGTGTGTATTACCCTAAATGCACAGTAGACTTCCGTGCTGATGACGTCAGCTGGTGTAGAATTCACTACCCGCTTGCTCTGATTGAAATTAGTGTTTAAGGACTAGTGATAGTATATATATATGATGATATGGGTATGTCAATCTCATATCATTATTTATCATATATTCCCACATACCATATCATTTGCAAATATAATTAGTGTGGGTATTGATATTGGACTTTGTGAATGAGAAAGTGATATGGAATGTGATAATGCAGCTTTAATGAGGTGTGCACATTGTTCTCTTCCATTTTGTTTTAACCACTTCATCAAAATTCTGCATCTTCACTTTGAGGACTAATGTAAGCACTATCAGATGTGTATTATGTGTATTTTGCACTTTATAAATAATTAAAGCAGAGGGTTTGAGGCACTGTTGATTGAAAATGCAATGATACACTGACATCTTTGAATTGCAAATCATTTCCCTTGGTGCTTTGTTTCTCTCTATTAATAAAGGGAGATTGATTTACTAATGAACTTTTTTTGTGTATAGCATTCCTGATTCCGTGAATATTTTTTCAAATGAATAGTTAATGGATATACTTTCAAAATCAGAGGAAATACTTTGTCTGTACGTCCAAATAATTAAGCAAAATTCCAAAAATTAAAGCAACTACAATACTGCTGGTATTGAACTCTTTTATTTTGATCATCTTACCTTGGTTGTGCCAAAGATCTATGACAGTTCTCATAACATTCATTTAACCCCTCATAAATTTTATGTTTTATATCCCTCTAAAACATACATCCCATTTCATATTACTATTACAAGCTATCATATTCCTTTGAATTCACTGTTTTTACAGAAAGAAGATTTGAAAAGGATGACATTGTATGGCTGCAATCAGGCAAGGATTATTGGCCTGCTTTAGTGACAAATGTTAGTAAAAAGACAGCAAAGGTATATGTAAAGACTGTTAATAGCCCACGTAAAGAGAAAGCTTTTGCAGTATCTGTCAAACGTCTTCTGGATTTTGATGATGATAAGAGGAATGCAGAACTCTTGGTAAGTTTCAGTATTTTATTTTTATTGAACCTTCATTTTACTGTGTTAAAAAATATCTGGCAATATACACTGAAAGGCAAAAGAGCAATAACTTAATTTTTAAACACATTTTAAAAATAAAAGTCTGTTTAATGAAATGAAGACAAATATTAAGCCACAATCTCTTTAACAACATTTTGTCATCAAAGTAATGTGTAAGAAATATTTTTAAGTCTACATAATACTGTATTATTGATTGATTTTAATAAAACAATAACTTCAAACTTAATCAAACAGAACCTTTCAAAAATGTGGGAAATTTGCACTCTTGATGGTTCTATGGTTCTCTTGCTGTTTGTGAAAGATACCCACAGCCTCAGTTACAAGTGCTTCCACCTCTAAGTCTTAGTTACAGAATATTCAATGAAGCATGCTCCAGATAAGATTTGGAATCTCCTCATGTGGCATGAGCTCCTATTCCATTTGAAGCAGAACCTGCAATTCTGCCAGTGACTCAGGGAATTAATGTTAGCACATCTCCCTAACATTTCCCAGGTTGTTCTATTGGATTCAGGTCTAGACTGCGTGCTGGGCTCATTATGCTTCAATCCCAACCTCATCTAAGTACTCGGAAACAGACAGAGCAATATGTGGATTAGCATTATGATTCATTAGAATATAACAGTGCCCACTATAACAGGTGCAAAAGGCATTTTATGATCAGCAAGAATCTCCTCAACATGAGTTGTTGATGAACCATTCTTGAATGACACCAGTTCCGTTCATGCTTCAATGCTGATCCCTGCCTAACCAATACTGAACCTCCATTAAAATGCTTCTTTAAAGAGAAAATGTAGGATGTATAGCATTCTCCTGGCCTCCATTCTCTCTCTCTCCCTTCCTTCTAAGCTAACATGCTATACTTGGTGCAAACTATTTCTGGCCTTCATTGATGTTGCATGTGGATTGCAAAGAACTTGCAGTAAAAGAAAGTGATCAACACAGAGGTACCTCCCCTACAGCTAGAACCAGATCTTTGGGTGCAGATAGCATGTTCTGGATAGTTCTACATACATTGGAATAAGATATGCTAATGACGTCAGCAACATAATGCAGACTTTGTCCATCCTCCACTAATGTCACAGCCCTTGCTGCATCTTCAGCACTAAGAGCCATTTTAAACTTTTAAAACTTACATAAGACTTGCTTACCAAGCAAACTTGAATGGTTTAAGTCATCATATAGCAGAACAATGCACTGCGACAATTTCAACACTAAAACATCACTTTGCAATGATTATTTTAAAAAGCTGCCTTTTATGCAAAATTAGCAATATATTAGTCAGAATTCACAAAAAAGGTCCAAGGAATGAACCAAAGAATTTAAAATCCATTGATTAAGCCTTAGACATGTTGTTGCATTTTTGTAATGTCTCAAAGTTGATCCTATGCAAGGCTGGAAACACCAGCTCAAGTGGTGCAAGAAACTAAATAGAGAATAAGAAAAGGAATTAGAAAATCATTGGAAAGATTAAAATGGCTCAGTAAACCAGATCAGAAAGTTTTAAAAACTGTTATATGTTGTTGACTAATGCTGAATTTCTGACAATGAAGTCATTAGTTCTCTTGCTCTCCAATATTTTTTCAAAAAATATGTTACAGTATATAAAACACAGGAAATATACAGGGAGCTAATACAAGCAGCAAGACAGTGCCTGATAGAATCCTTCAGGATCTAATAACTGTTATAGCTGAATCAAGGCAGAATTTTATTATATTAACAAATATTTCAAAAGCATTATTTAAACCTCGCTCTTTGTATACTTGTTTCCATGATTTTGTTTTTAATAGGTCTTGAAAGAAGCTTATGTTGTAATTATTAAAGATTTGGCCTTTCTATATTACGTTACCAACTGAGATTTAGTTACTATGGTATTAAAGATTTGTGCCTAGTGATGTGAGAAACCTGTTTCTAATAGCATATATTTAGTTGACTCTGGCTTAAAAGTGCCTGATCGATGATTGTTGCCAATTGAGATGTCACCACAATTGCCATCAGCAATAAGAATTCTGTCATTGTATTTGTTACCTTACCTGGAGTAAAATGTAAATTCCAATCACACAATAAAACACCATATATCATCTGTGGGATATTATCAAGGATTTTATTTAAATACTCAGAATCCTCTTATCACCTTCTGATGATCAGTATAGACAACTTAGAATGATGATGTGATTAAGAATTTCTATGACAGTGGCTTCAAAGTGTGACTCAGTGCTTAAATTTTTCATTTTTGATATTTCTTTAACATCTAAATACTTTTTTACTGAATGCATGAACCTCCATGTTTAAAGCTATACCTACAGTAATATGTAATGATGCTAATTTATAATTATAAAAATTTACATGCATAATTTCATTACTGGTCATCCAGTGTTCAGAATATGTGCCTTTGTTTCCTTCTTTTTTTCTTTTTCTTTTTTTTTCCAACAAATGATATGTGTATTTCGTTAACCCCCATGACACAACAGCATTTCCAGTAGTTCTGCTTCTGCACTTCATCTTCCCTCCATCTTGGCGGTGCCTAGCTAAGTACCAGTGCTACTGTCTATGCTGGTCAGAGTCCCAGTGACACCTTAGTTGAAAAGGCCTGCATTAGCATATGCCTTTAAATAATAGATAACTTTGCTTCTTTTAAGGACAAGAGGATTTACCTACAACATTTGGGGGGAATAATATTAATATCTGGTAAAGTTTTAGCATCCACAATTGTTTTAATTTGCATACATTATTTTTTACCTGTTTGCTACACCATGAACTGCCACTGAAAGTAACATCTGTTGCTATCTGAAACTGAAAGATGTGGACAAATGTAATAAATGTAACATACTGATAATCTAAGGAATGCTTAGAGAATATCCTGTAATGTAACTTATATTTAAATTTTATTTGGATAGCTGCTGTCAGAATGAAATAAATTATTAAAGCTAAATATTTGTTTTTCTTTCAGAAATTAGGTAAATCAAAGTACCCAGATATAGAAAAGGCATACCAAAGAGTGACACGTTTCCACTGCAAGAAACTATCTGGTAAAAAGATCTCTGCTGCTCGGTTCCTTACATATGATTCTGATGGTAAGGGAGTTTATTATAGTTACTCTTTTTAAAATAATTAAAGCAGTCACCTGCGATTCAGTCATGCACAAAAGCAATCCATAATTTAAATTTTGCACTTGTGGTAAATTAGAAACTTAAAGATAATAGAGAAATCTGAAGAAATGTGATGCTAGCATATGGAAAATGATTATACAATACTGTTGTTATCCACAAATTAAAAAATCTGGTGTGTCAAAGTCATGTGACTTTTTCCCGGTTAACCACAAAGGAATCTGTAATTTGGGAAACAAGTACGAATCGGCTGGGGAATTTAATGTCGTACTGGCAAGTTGGCCATGGTAGCTTAATCGTTAGAGCAGCCGCTCAATAAGTGGAAGATCTGTGGTTCAAATCCCGGCTATGGCATTGAATTTTTCAGTTTCTGATTCAACCTCTTAAACATTGCCCACACACAGCTTGTGTGTTTAAAAACACCAGCAATAAGCTTGTTGGTATAAATAAATAATAATTATCATCTAAAGGTTACTTAAAACCCGGGACATAAAGTACTTACAATTGTAAGTCGCCCTTGGGGTATTTATCTTTGATATGAGATTTCCTTGTGGTTAACCGGGAAAAAGTACAAATCGGCTGGGGAATTTAATGTCGTAATGGCAAGTTAGCCATTGTGGCTTAATGGTTAGAACAGCTGCTCGATAAGCTGAAGATTTGTGACTCAAATCCCAGCTATGGCATTGAATTTTTCAGTTTCTGATTCAACCTCTTTAATATTGCCCACACATGGCTTGTGTGTTTAAAAACACCAGCAATAAGCTTGTTGGCATAAATAAATAATAATTACCATCAGTAGCTATGTTACTAATTTGTTTGTATAGCTTTGAGAATGAGTTGGAGTCAACTTGAAACTTGTTAGCAGCAAAAGAACTTGCAACACTACTAAGATAAGTGAAGCTTTTAGTTTCTATTTGTTCTTACTTTAATTTTAAACAATTTAAATCATTTATTGTTTTTCAAGATATTTTCCTTTAACATCAGTACATTTTTGCACTACATGAGGCCAGTCCTTAAAGCATTACTGTCACTCTTCTCGACTCACTGCAGAGTCGAGGTTTTTATAATGTTGTTGTTTGCTGGATTTCTGACTGAAGTCATTAATCCTCATGCCCTCCAATATTTGTCAATGATGAATGGGGCGCCAGATGTGGCTGGGCAATTTTGAAGGTGGTCTTGATCAACTTCCTCTTGCAGATCACATAGAGGATAGAGTGGTGAAGAATATATCCCAGTTCTGGTTTTTATAATGTTCCATTCCATCATATGATGATGTAAAAATGATTCCACACATTTTATGTTTAATTTTTGGAAATGAAAGGAAATCACAAGGTGCTAGGTTAGGGTTGTATGGTGGAGAACCCATGGCACTAACCTTTAGAGCTTGCAGGTATTCTGTTGCTATTTTTTCTGTATGCGATAAAGCATTGACACAGTGTAAAATTATCTTGGGGATTTTTTACAAACTTTTTCAAAAATTTGCAGTAAACAGACATTTGTGTTCCGATCGGCAGTAACAGTATGTGTATCTTCTGATGTTGTAGTAGTAATATTGCTTGTTTTAGGGGCAGTACTACCAATTTGCCAGAGTTTAGTAGACTCAGGTTCTGTTCAAAAGATCTGTTTAAAATCATAAAAAATCATAGCACCGAAAAGTTTTCTATCTTATTACCCTCCCAGTATGGAGGTCTTAAACTCCCTAGGACTTACAAGCATGTACCAAAGATCCCATGCCTGTTGGGGAGCAGATGGACTGGACAGAGTTAAGACCTGGAAGCAGGTGGTCAACCCAGCACCAGGTATGAGAGCAAGGAAGAGGATGATATGAAATGCAGGTGAAGTGGATGAATGGAAGAGTGATGATGGAGCATTTGGTGGAATTAGTGGCAGGGAAGACCAGAAAACCCACCCAGATGCTGCTTCGTCCACCACATGCGGCTCCCTGGGATTAAACCCAGGTGATACAAAAACAGTCTAATCGCTGCCTTAGGGTCAACACAAAATCTTTAAATATGAGGGCTGTTTGAGAAGTCTGAATTTTTAAAGAAAATAACATTTTTCAACAAAATCTACTTTTATTTCTCAACATAGTCTCGTTTTAACTCAATACATCTTGTCTATTGTTTTTCCTACCAAAATATATGATTTTTGAAAGTTTGTAATATACAATTTGATTCTGCTGTGATGTCTTCATTGGATGTGAATTTCTTCACACCGAGACAATTTTTTAGTTTGCAGATAGGAAGAAGTTGCCTGGAGCCAAATATGGAAAATATAATAGATGAGGTAGCAGTTTGTAGGCCAATTCCACTAATTTTACAATGGCAATGACAGTCATATGTTCAGGTGCATTATCCTGGTGAAAGATAACCTTTTTTCTTCACCATATAAGGTTGTTTCTTTAATAGCTCCTTGTGAAATTGATCCAGCACTGTGGCATAATATGAAATTGTGATCATTTTACCCTTTTCCAAGTATTCAATGAATATCAAGCCTTATGAATCTCAAAAGACTGCTGCTATGACATTTATTTCATGTCAATGAAACAATTTTCGCTTTCTTTGCGGTACTTTTGCTGAAGGAAATCCACTGCTCGGATTGCTGCTTTGTCTCAGGTTGACAGTAATGGATCCAGGTTTCATCATCACTGCAAAGACTCATTTGTATTGCGCTGGAACATCTTCAAACATTTCTGATAAATGATCACACGATTCCACTTGTCAACTGTGAGCAGATGTGGCATCCATCATGCTCACAGCTTTCTTGTACCCAAATATCTGTCCAGAATATTACATACCTGTTCACTTGAGATGTGTAAATCTTGGCTCTCTCATGGATTTTCACCCGTCAGTCTTCCATTACAATATTGTGAACTTCATTCACCATTTCTTCTTTTGTGACTTCAACCTGTGTGCTCGGCATCTCTCGAGCTTGAAGAACTACATAAAAGTTCTGTCAACCACTAGTGAATCATGCTATTTTATGAAGAAGAGTCCCAATAATAATTTTTCAGCTTTTCTTCCGTTTGCTTCATCATCTTACCATGCAAAATACATTTGCAAATACAAAATTCACTACTTATCTTCATTTTCCATGAAGCAGCATATAACTAGAGCTTTTATGGACTCCCAATAATGCTTTAAGAATCAGATGACCATTAATTTCTGCAACTATACAGAAAATAGATGTCCAATTCTGGTGCCAACAAGGAACGTGTGTTTTGAGTGCAGACTCTTCTCAGGTCACGGACTTATCAAACTGTCCTCCTAATGATAATTAACAGGCCATTAGACCAAATTGAACAAATTGCTTTCAGAAATATGGCATTCTAAAAAGTTTGAGTATCACCCTTGTAGGTTATACCTAAGGAGTAAACAGTGAGCTCAATACTGCTGTTTGAGTCCTAGCCTCGACATTGACTTTTTAAAGTTTGATTCTGTTCTCCAACTTTAGCCTCCAAGTACTGCACCCCTCATGACACCTGTGGTTGTTAGAGGTGAGGGATGCAGCAAGTAGGCGGTAAGAGCTGTTGTGCCTTGGATTATTATTACTGTTGCTGCCGCCACCATATGTCTTGTTTCATTATGCTTGTCCTATTTTAGTCTGCATCTTGAGTACAAAAAAAGCATTTTTAGAAAAAGGTGTGTATGTGTCTGACTGTGAACAGCATAACTCAAAAATCAAAAGTTGGTATTTAAGTTTAATTTCTTTCAAGGATGTAACTCAAAGATTTTGAAGAAAATTCATCCACCCTAAACTACCTTTTACATGAAAAGTTTTTCAAAATGTTTTATTTTCACAATAATGGCTGCTATGGTTTTGATTCAAATGCCATATGTATAAGATTTATTATGGCAAATGAAATATATATTTTGAACTTTCTGATTGTAGCCTCTGTAGTCCTGTTTACTCTGGATGACTTTTGCATAACTAATAAACTGTGAGAGATAAACCAAATCTCACTATACAAAAAATGTTGGCTAATGCTGGATTTCTGATAATGCAACCATTAATCCTCTTGCTCTCCAGTATTTTTCACTCAATGATGCCACATTGATGATAGCTGCACAGCATTGAAGATGATACTGATCCATTCCTGCTTGATGATCACATAAGGGACAAAGAAGTGAAGAATAAATCCTAATCCTATATTTTGGATTGGAAAATACCACCTGTATCCCATTGAAGAATCTTGATTTCTCTTCTTCTCATCTTCTTGGAGTAGTAGTCCCTGCATGGACATCTGAATGGGGAACTGTTTTACCTCCGAAATTAAATTTTACTCCAATCATCAATTTATAATTGAAGTGCTAGATACTAGTAAAAATGTAACTGTTTTAGAAAGAGCACCATATTTTTATGTTTTGGCAGTTACTTTGCTCTTTCCCAACCCCCAAAATGCTTGGAGGGCCACACCTGCCTTTGGATAACAGGTCTGCATGACCTAGCCTGGAGGATTATCAAAATAACTTCACTGACCTTTTCCCGTTTACCAGGATACTTTATATGCCATGACAAGGTCAGTATATGACTGATGTTTAGATCTTGTTAAAACACAATTTATGTCTATATGCTTTTTTGTGGAGTGAACCATTTTGTAGATATCCCTTGTTATTTGCGTGAGTTTTGCCGTATTTACACAAATGCAAAATCATTATTCACTTTTTTTCTAATAATAATTTGTTGTTTAACGATGCTGTCAATTACTGGGATCACATCAGCGTCGCCGATGTGCCGGAATTTTGTCTCACAGGAGTTCTTTTACATGCCAGTAAATCTACTGACATGGGGCTGTTGTTTTTAAGCACACTTAAAAACCATTAGTCTGGGCCAGACTTGAGCCTGCAACATTGGGATCAGTAGTCCAGCGTCTAACCAACTGAGCCACCCAGACCGACTTTTTGGAGGGGGGGGTCCTGTTTGGCTGTGGAAAGAGAACAAAATTTAAAAGCTTTAAAAGCTTTGACTATCACTCAAAGCCTACTCCATACACCCCTTGCATCTATAAGAAAATCAACACCAAGATAATTTCTGCAAATGTTTATCTCGACTAACATTTAGATAAAGGAACAAGAGTGTGTAAGGATAGTTAGTACAAGAGTGGAGAAAGCTATGTGAGTGCAACACATCAGATAGTTTCTTCAGAAGAGAATTTTTTGCTGGCTTTTTCAGTAATATATCTAATATGTTGGTCCCATGTTAATTTATCAAATATTATTCCCAAATGTTTAACTTCATTTGTCTTTGACAGAACGTGTTTATATTGAATGTTGAATGCTTGTTTTTTGTACCTAAGAGAGAATATGTGATGACTATGCAGATTTATCAATATTGACAGTCACTAAATTTGACATGTTCCAACATCCTAGTTGTTTTAGCGCTGTATTAGCTGCACTTTGGATTTTGGTTTTCCTGACACCCACATTATTAAATCACCTGCAAATAGCATAGTTCTCATTTTTAATTTCTCTACTGGCGAGTAGGGGAAGTATTGTATTCCACCCAAAAATTCAATGTCGAGATTTCACCAGAAATATACGTTTTGAAGACTCCCTGAATCCAAAAAAAGCATTTTTAGTAAAAGGCTGTGTGTGTGTCTGTGTGTCAGTCTGTCAGTCTGTGGACAGCATAACTCAAAAACGAAAAGTCGGTTAAAAACCAAAGTTGTTATTTAAGTTTAATGTCTTTCAAGGATGTGACACGAAGATTTTAAAGAAAATAGCCCCACCCTAAACTACCCTTTACATGGAAGATTTTTCGAAAATTTTGATTTTCTTGAAAATGACTCTAACGATTTTTATTAAAATGCCATATGTTTGAGATATTTTTATGACAAATGAAATGTATATCTTGAATTTTCTGGCTATGGCCCCTGTAGTTGTATTTACTCTGGACGACTTTTACATAACTGGTAAACCGTTAGAGATAGACCAAATCATACTGTACAAAAAAATGTAGATCTTGCTAAAATACACAATTTATGTCTCAATAAATTTTCTTGTAGGTTGAACCATTTCAGAGATACTCCTTGTTATGTGTGTGAGTTTCGAAAACTTAAACTTTAGTGAAATGGAACATCGTTGTTCATTTTTTTTATATGTTACGTGTGCAAAGAGAACTGGTGCTGTTTTTATAAAAAGGATTGAGCTATGAGACTATTATTTCTCTCTTTTTCTGCTTTTTGCTGCAACCTCCTGAATGCCAATTGACATTTTTCCTTTTCTGTCAATTCCCTTT
This sequence comes from Tenodera sinensis, assembly GCA_030765045.1. Taxonomy (NCBI): domain Eukaryota; kingdom Metazoa; phylum Arthropoda; class Insecta; order Mantodea; family Mantidae; genus Tenodera; species Tenodera sinensis. The sequence continues at coordinate 156,986,422 of CM060967.1, read as the reverse complement.
GAGCAGCCATCGTAGTGTCGATGTCAATTGTCAATCGCTTAGGTTTTGTGTTGGTCATCAATTTGACTGGGGCAAACTTGGTCGTAGGGTTCACTGAATTGTTGATCACCTCCTCTATGTAGCCGCATTTTTCCGTCCAGGAAGTGTGGTCTCTGTGGCAAAGTAGACGGAAATATATTGATATATCCCTCATCGTCCTTTCTGTTGGATTTCCTTGAGGATAATACACCGATGAATAATACAACTTTATTCCCAATGTTCGTAAGGTGTCCTGGAACAGTTTACTCCTATGCATTGTTGCATTATCAGAAAGAATCGCTTTTATATTCCCATATCATGGAATATAATCTTTAACAATCTTGTTCAGGCAAGTCCTACTTTTGATGTTCCTGATGGGGTATATCTTAGTAAATTTTGTAAAAACGTCAAACATGACAAGGATATATCTATTTCCATCTTTCCACCTTGGTAGCTCGCCATGTTCATCGATGCATACCAATGCATTTTTCTCATCTCTCAAGATGGATTGTGGAATGATATCATACCTTACATTGATTGGCTTGGTCTTCTGACATAGGTCGCATGAGGAAATTAACTTCCTGACTTTCTTGCCTAGATGTTTGATCTGTAGTACTTCCTCAATTGCAAGCATCGTTCTTTCACTGTCAGAGTGAAGCATCGAGTGATGGAATGCCAAAATAACCTTGTCCTGTAAGGACTTTGGTACCATCATTTTCCACTTTCTTACGTCGCGTCCATGTAACTTGAACAAGATGTTTCTAAATTTCCCCATCTTGGCTTCCAATTTTGGTACTATTTCTGGAGCCTTGTCAAATAGCCTCTTGAATTCAGGGTCTTCTTGCTGTAGCTTCGCCATGTTTTTGAAGTCTTGTAAAATTTCGTTGCTTTTCTTACTATTTATTTGCATAATTTTGATTTCATGGTGTGGATTAGATATCGTTTCGGGTATGTGACTTTCCGATTTTAACTTGGACAATAGGTCACTAAAGATGTTTTCCTTGCCTGGGATATGTCTGACCTCAATGTCATGCGACGTTATTTCATGTATGTACCTCAAGATTTTGGAGTTGGGTAGCTTGCATTTTTGGATGGACAGGCTTATGTGGTCGGTATATATAATTATTTTATAGTGGTAGATATATTGCCTGAACTTTTGTAACGCAAAATGGATTGCACCTATTTCTAATTCCGTTATACATGCATTGGCTTCTATCTTGGTTAGAAATCTAGAAGCTGTGGCAATTACATGTTTGTTGCCATCTGCATCTTCTTGTGCTAATATTGCTCCATACGAGTGCACACTAGCATCGGTATATATTAGAAAAGGTGAATTTGGATCTGGTCGTTCCAGTAGAATACTGTGTTTAAAAAGTTCTTTGATTTTCTCAAAGGCTACCTGGTGTTCGGCATTCCATTCCCACTTAGTGTCCTTTCTCAACAATTCCCTAAGGGGTACTAATTCTTTAGCATAGTTAATCACAAATTTTGACTGGTACTGTAGAATGCCCAGAAGCCTTCTTAACTGTTTCAAGTTATGTGGAGGTGGTATACACTCTATGGCCTTGACTCTCTCTGGATTAGGCTGTATACCGTCAGGCGTAATGATGTGGCCTAGAAATACTGCCTCTTTAACAAAGAATTCACACTTCTCCAAGTTCAGAGTCATGTTGCTTTCCTGAAACTTGGATAACACATAATCTATGTGATGCAAGTGTGACTCGGGATCCTTGCTGTATACTAGAAAGTTGTGTACATATTGCGTCACAAAAGCCTCGATAGTATCCCTGAAAACTTTGTCGAGAGCCCTCAGTAGTGCACTGCTACTGGTTGATAATCCAAAGGCGCACTTTAAAAATTGATATACCTTTCCTTTGTGCAGGAAACAGGTATATTTCCTGACGTCTGGGTGAAGAGGAATTTGCCAGAATGATGCTGTCAGGTCAAGGCTGGTAAAATGTTGACCTCCCTTCAATTTAGATATCAGTTGGTCTACCCCCTCAGGCCTGTAATGATCTGGCAAGGTATGCGCATTTATTTTCCTTGCGTCAATGGTCATCCTCAATTTGCCTTCTTTCTTGTAGACCCATACCACTGGATTCACATAACATGAGTCCGACGGTTCTATGATTCCGTCTGCTAACATTTCCTGTATTACTCGGTCGGCTTCCTCCCTGATGGAGTTGGGAATGGGTCTGGATTTATGCGAATAGGGGGTGATATCTATAACTTTAAAAGTATGTACATACTTATTGCATGTACCTGGCTTTTTATTAAAAACTTTCCTGTTTTTAATCAATATCTTTCTAAGATGGTTCCTTTCCTCTTCGGAGATGCCATGCGCTCCCCGGACCTTCCCGTCGATTAGCTGTGACGTCAGTTCTTCTTCATCTGTTGGTAGTGGTTCAGGTTGGTAGTTGTTCGAGGTGGCGTATTCGTCTTCTGTGCAGATCCAATGGCTGCAAACATTAGTATTCTCCTCGCTCGTCCAACCTGTTTTCTTCTTACCTATCCTTTGGTCTACCAACCTATTCTCGTGGACATTGATGTTCTCCACAAAAAACTGCCCATCTGGATGGATCCCTGTCTGGTCTGGTTCCTCCTGGCATATTTCCTCCTCCAGGAACTTCGCGGTGCACTCCGAGGTTCCCTCCTTGATAACAAATTCATGTAGGTCATAATCGATCACTGACCTCCAAAGATTAAGCAAATCACTGCCAATGATTAGGGTAGCTGTTAGTCTAGGTATTACCAGGGCGATAAAGTCGAACTTCCAGCTCTCAATTTCTATTACCAGCCTTACCTGGTATTTAACATGTTCCTTTTTCTTGCCAATCACTGTGCTGCAATATACTCCACACACAGGCAAGAATTCAGCATTTCTCTTTGTTATTAATTCCTGGAACAGCTGTTTGTCACATACTGATGTGCTGGCTCCTGTATCGATCATTGCTGGCAATTCGATACCCCATACTTTAAGCCTAATCATTGGTGGATTAGTTATTTCCTTCCTTTCGCTTGTCTGTCTCCTCAAGGTACATATGCAGTGTTGGTCAATATTGCCCTTACTGCCACACAGGTCAACTTCCGGGACACAAAGTTGACTTGTACTTAGTTTTCCTGGGTGTTAGAGGTGATTGTTGTTTCTGTATTCTGTGCAGCATCGGCCCTATTCGGCACATTTTCATCTATTTCCTGTTGTCTTATGTTGCCGGTGTTCCATTGGTTTCTGCCCCTTTGGTGTGAACCCCTATTGTATGATGACCTTAGGCTGTTTAAGTATTCCCTACAGAATCGTATGTGATTCACTTGATGGGTACGGTCTCCTGGTCTCCCCCGATCATACCTATGTGTTTGGTATCTCGATTCACCCCTTGGTATCGTGTCATGGTACCGCTGTCTCGTGTTCTCCATCCTTTCGCCATGATTGTGTGGTTATGGGAAATGGTGTGCCCCTCTCCCCCGTCATTGGTGCTCCTAGTATTTCTATCTTCTCTCTCATTCTGGTAGCCTCTTCAATTCAGGGTCTTCTTGCTGTAGCTTCGCCATGCTTTTGAAGTCTTGTAAAATTTCGTTGCTTTCCTTACTATTTATTTGCATAATTTTGATTTCATGGTGTGGATTAGATATCGTTTCGGGTATGTGACTTTTCGATTTTAACCTGGACAATAAGTCACTAAAGATGTTTTCCTTGCCTGGGATATGTCTGACCTCAATGTCATGCGACGTTATTTCTTGTATTGGAGTTGGTTAGCTTGCATTTTTGGATGAAGGCCCGGCTAGCTCAGTCGGTAGAGCATGAGAGAAATAATAGTCTCATAGCTCAATCCTTTTTATAAAAACAGCATCAGAACAGAATCTCAAAGCTTTAAAAGATATGACTATTGCACAAAGCCTACTGTATTCTAATATTCCTTGCACCTACAAGGAAATAACCAATAAGACAATTTGACAAATGTTTATTTTAACTATCACGAAGAAGATATATGAATAAGAGTTTGTAAGAATGGTTAGTACAAAAGTAGAGAAAGTCATGCGAGTGCAACACATCAGATTTTTTATACTTCTAATGCTTTAAATAAATCATTAATATAAATGTTAAATAAGATTTTACGGAGTACTGCTCCGTAAGATATGCCACAATAAATTTGTTAGAAATTTGATTGTATATTGTGGTATCAAGTAGCAATGAATCTATGGCATATGAAATGTTTAATCCAATTGAACATGTTGCTTTGAACTCCTATTTTTTTAAGTTTCGTTAATAATTTGTTTTTCCATATAGAATCATATGCTGTGTGAAGATCATTATATAAATACATTGCTAAAACATCTTTTTGATTAAAACTATCTTTTATATCTTGACTGAAATGTAAAATTTGCTCATTAGTTGAATGAAATTGTTGAAATCCTGTTTGTCTTGATGTTAAGATGTTTGATTCTAGATACCAGTTTAATCCATGTAAAATGACTTTTCCATTGTTTTTGCAAGCGTACATGTAAGCCTATAAGTTTCACAATGAAGTTCTAAGACTGTAATAAACATGTGAAGGTTTTGTCTGGTGTTTGTCATCCTACCTCACGCCTGAGATGCAGCCCATTCCCCATCCTTAAACTCATGCCCACCATATGACCAAAACATATAGTTAAGACCAGCAGAGCCCGACAACAGCAGAGGAGTTAATTGGAGAGTACCAGCTTCTCTCCCAGGCAGGTATGTACGATCCAGAGACGGCCACCACACTGGCTGAAGTACCGTCACCAAGAGAGCGGAACCCCACTACAGATAAATATGTATCAAGTAGTGTTCTGTAAAATTATCTGTTACTTTATTTATGAGAGTACTCGGTGATTATTATCTATTGAAATGCTTTCCCTTTAGACATGTTCTATGGAGTGTTGGAAGATGGCGAATCAGCTACTAATCATAATAGTATCAGTAGAGAAACACAGCAGGCAAATGGAGTGTTGGTAGATGTTGAATCAGCTACTGGTCATAGCAGTGTCAGTGAAGAAACACAGCAAGCAAATGCTGCAACTCAGTCTGATACAGAACCTAATGAATTGGAAAGGATACAATGGGAAATTGCATTGACAGAGGAGGTAAGCACTTAACTATAGAAAAGGTTTGCATGCAATTGAAAATCAGAAATTTCAGAATGTCTTTTTCCTGCATTTCTTTGTGCTTCTGCATTTTATTCACTTGTGTTTCCAAATTTAATGACCTACCAGCTCCAGACATGCACTTCTCTCCTCATCTTTCAAAGATGTTTGGCACCTTTTAAACTCCTGAAACCACTGGAAAACTGGGCATGGAAAGGAGCAATGTCCCAAAAAGCCTGTTGTAAAGGTTCAGGACTTTATCACTGGTTTAACCCATTTTTAAGGTCGTTGAAAATCATTGAGTGAAAATGCTCTCTTCCAAGCTCCATTGCAGGGACTGCCTTGCCTGTGTACCACAGGTTGTTCATCTTTGCACTGCTGGAATTCCTAGAGTGGGAGAGTCACTACCTGATTCTAGTCTACCCACAACGGATGAGGTTATATGAATTTAAAAAACTCTGAAAAAGTTCTCTGAGGGGCAATTCCATTTTTTCAACCAATAAGTTTATCTCTTAACACCACCTTGCACGGGTATGCTAATTACTAATCACTATATTGGTCCTACTAGACTAGTATTACAGAAAGATCTTATCAGAAGTAGGAACAGTTAATCAACAATCATTTGTATGAAATAAGAGGTTTTGGAATCCTCAGCGAATGGTGGTTTTTAACAGAGTTGTGAGGTGAAGCAATTAAGATAGGCTGTGTTCTTCATGGTTTCTGAACCTCTGATCAAAGGAACATTTACTGCCAAGAGGAGAAACAGATCTATTGCATATAAAAATACATTTATATATGTATTTATTTTCACATTGTAATAACTGAAACAAAATCACTGTTGTAAGTGCTTCTCTGAAAAGCTACAAAAGGTGGATTTAATTGTTATTTTATGAAGATTGTTGAAATAATTAATAAATCACTCTATAATATGGACATGGTATCAGTTATCTTCCTTTCATAGAAGTTTAAAAACAGTGTTGTTGTAATTAATTTAATTTAAAAGGTGAGTTAGTTAATAACACTGAACCACACTTACAACATATTTTTCTGGGACACGTTTCAAAGGTTAACTTTCCTCATTATTGTCCGATTGATAATGGAGGAAAGTTAACCTTTGAAACGCATCCCGGAAAAATATGTTGTAAGTGTTGTTCAGTGTTATTAATTAACTCACCTTTTAAATTAAATGGTATCAGTTGTTCTCATACTGATTTATGTTGGGGGAAAAAATATTATTTTGTTTTAAACCTCTTTTACCTCTGTGTGATATAACCATTATGTACTATTTTTATGTATATGCCAATGTCTCTGTGCCACTCTAAAACCCTTGACTGTTACCATTATTGAATTACAGTAGAACCCTGCTAATCCAAATTAATTGGGGGGTGTGGTCTGTTCGGATTCGGGAATATTTGAATTATGTGAGAAACAAAGAAAGAAAGTGTATTAAATTCAGCAATAGAACTAGCAGCTACAAGGTAATGTAGCATAGCGATGTGAGGTTGTCAACAATGTGATCATCTTGCATAACATAATGACAATGTACTCTTCTGACTTGTGGACATAGCCGATCACATGCCATAATGGTGGTACATAGGTAGTTCAGTTTGTTTCACTATTGTTAGTGGTCATTATACAGTAATTTGTGCTTTTCACTCATAAATTAATACAGAACTGGTCTTCTGTGTGTTATACTGTGCAATATGTCAACCAAACAAGAACATAGTTCCTGTATGTTAAAAGAAAAACTGGAAGTGCTTAGACAACTTAACAAGGGGGAAAGTGCTACAAAATTGGCAGGTTTTGTTCTTTATGGCAGAAGATTACCGATTTTACAAGTTACATGAAAATTACTGCTTTAAAAACATATGATAGTTACTGGTGCGGTACCTAAGTAAATGTGAGAATGTTTAACAGGGACTAAATGCATTATGTAAAGCAAAACATCTTTGTGCAATAAACATTTCATTCTATGTGGTTTCAATAATGAGGTCAGTTCTGTAACAAAAATGTCTTTTCTACACTACAAATAAGCTTTTTATTGTTTTTTTAAAATTATGGATTTGCAGGCTTCGGATTACCTGGGCTCTACTATACTTGTGTTGATAAATAATAAAACCAGCATACTTGGTATGACATTCAAATTAAAAAAAAAATTCTGCTTAACCTAATAGAATAAATAAATTGGAACAAGTACTGATAAACATTGAGTATCATATTTTCCAGGAGCGCAATACTCGCAATGAAAAGGCATGGAAACTTCTTCAAGTAATTAAAAGTAAGCAATGCTGGAAACATTTAAAGTTCATCTACAAAGGGAAACGTCATAGTGTGAGGCATAAGATGTTTATGACATGCGAGAGGACGAAAAGAAAGCAGTTGATGAAAACATCAGGGATGAGTGTGTTTCTTGACTCTAATGCAGTAAGTATTAAATTCTCTAGCAATATTTGCAGTTACTATAAGCTTGTAAACTACTGTAATTCTACATTTGACTGAACAATTTGATGTTATGATTTCATAGATGCCCATTATATTACCCTGTACCAAAAATAGTTTTTCAGGAATGGAAATAAGTACCAAATTCCATTTAACCCTGTTAGGCACGCGTCTGGAAGAAAACCATTAGTTGCATGAGGCCTAGTAGGCTCTCGCTATATTTTTGTGCTTATATACTTGCATTTATTTTGTTCATTGTATTTTTCCTTCATTCCCATGTTAAGCTTCATTTAGCTTAAATATACATGGTTTTTATTAGCATTATCTTACTAGATAGATCAAAGTTAAATAAAACGTATTATGAGTACACTAAAATTAAACCCTTAATGCAACAGCCCAGAAAGAGCCAAGGCTTGCTGCCCAGTCACTGCATCCCCCACCTCTGCCCCCTATAGACGTCATTGGTGGGGTGCAGTACTGGAGGGTGGGACATGGTCAGTGCCCCGAGCCCTCCCGGCCAGTTATGTGGCCTTCGCGACCTGGGGCCGCTACTTCTCCATCAAGTAACTCCTCAATTGTCCCCCTGGGATCTAACGAGGCTGAGAGCACCCCGTGCCAGACCTCCCTCAGGGGGAAAAATCCCCATGCTGGTACCGGAGATCGAACCCGGATCCTCCGTGCCAGAGGAAAGCACACTACCAACTGCACTATGGAGGTGGTCATTATGAGTACACTATACATTATAATTTGTACTGCTCTACATGGAAAGATAATAAATTGTGATGTTCAGGTAAACAACTTGTAATTTGAAGCATACTGACAACAACAATAATAATATCTTTGATAAGCATATAACGTTTCCTACAAAATGCATGCTATTGGGACATACACTGCTTTCATCCTCTTCTTTATGATCAGTTGTGAATCAACCATGTTGTACAGAGTTGTGCTGAATTGTTAAAATTATTGATAAAAGTATTTATATGTCTTGTGATTATGGGGCATATGAAACAGCTATTATATATCCCAAGAAATGTTTAAACCAACCATCAGCTTGATTTTGTTAATTTAGTAATCTTCTTTAGTTATTTGGTCTATTCTCAATTTATGGAAATGACAATTATTTAGTATGTAGGCTTTGGCGGCTGGTGTCCATAGTAACTTAAGTCTTCCGGGGAAAGCTACATCTTGGTTGCTGCTGTTGCCGACATTCTGCACTACTATGTAGGGCTTCTTCAGGGCTACTGCTCTTCTTGACAGCACCACAGGAACTGTGTCACACAAATCGTACATATCATGCATGTAAAATTCACGTCCATTTTGGTACCACAAATGATCACTAACTGTCAAAATCCAGTCCCTGGCAGATTAACTTTGCCAAGGGGCCTATCACATAATCCATGATAAAAACCCTGGTATAACATGGCTGCAGGTATGCACCGACAGTTCCTCAATTCCTGTCAAGGATATAGGAAAAGTTGAAGGTCACTGTGCTGATGGAACACCTCTCTGTGACTTCAAAAATCTGATGTGTTGCACTCACATGACTTTCTCTACTCTTGAACTAACCATTCTTACAAACTCTTTTTCTTCTATCTTCTTCATGTTAGTTGAAATAAACATTTGCAGAAATTATCTTATTGCTTGTTTTCTTGCACGTGCAATGGAATATGGGAGTACAGTAGACTTTGAGCGATAATCAAATCTTTTAAAGCTTTCAAATTCCATTCTCTTTGCATGGTTAATATATAAATAAAAAACTGAATAGCGATGTTCCATTTGACTGAAGTATAAGTTCTCCAAAACTTACACAAGTAATGAGGAATATGTCTGAAATGGTTCACTCTGCAAAAAAAATTATTCAGACATAAATTGCATGTATTAGCAAGATTTGTCTAGCTCTTGTGGTTTGCCAGTTCAGAAATCTGACTTTGTTTTTACTTTCTCTATTGGTAAGTAGGGGAAGTATTGTATTCCACCCGACAATTCAATGTCGAGATTTCACCAGAAATATATGTTTTGAGGACCCCTGAGTCCAAAAAAAAAAAAAAAAAAAAAAAAAAAAAGCCTTTTTACTTTCTCTACTGATAAGTAGAGGAAGGATTGTATTCCACCCAAAAATTTGATGTCGAGATTTCACCAGAAATATATGTTTTGAGGACCCCTGAATCCAAAAAAAGCATTTTTAGAAAAAGGTCCATGTGTGTGTCTGTGGACAGCATAACTCAAAAACAAAAAGTCGGTTAAAAACCAAAGTTGGTATTTAAGTTTAATGTCTTTCAAGGATGCGACACGAAGATTTTGAAGAAAATAGCCCCACCCTAATCTACCCTTCACATGGAAGATTTTTCAAAAATTTTGATTTTCTTGAAAATGGCTATAACGATTTTGATTAAAATGCCATATGTTTGAGATATTTTTATGACAAATGAAATGTATATCTTGAATTTTCCGACTATAGCCCCTGTAGTCGTATTTACTCTGGACAACTTTTGCATAACTGGTAAACCGTTAGAGATACACCAAATCATACTATGCAAAAAATGTAGATCTTGCTAAAATACACAATTTATGTCTGAATAAATTTTCTTGTAGGTTGAACCATTTCGGAGATATTCCTTGTTATGTGTGTGAGTTTCGGAAGACGTAAAGCTTTCGTGAAATGGAACCTCGTTCATTTTTTTATATGTTAAGTGTGCAAAGAGAACGGAGTCTCAAAGCTTTAAAAGATTTGACTATCGCACAAAGCCTACTGTATTCTAATATTCCCCTTGCACCTACAAGGAAATAACCAATAAGATAATTTGTACAAATGTTTATTTTAACTAACACAAAGAAGATATAGGAATAAGAATTTTTAAGAATGGTTAGTACAAAAGTAGAGAAAGTCATGTGAGTGCAACACATCCGATTTTTGAGTTATGCTGTCCACAGGCAGACACACATGCACGCACACACACCCCACTCTCACTCACACACTCACTCACACACACTCTCACACTCACACACACTCACTCACACACACTCTCACACTCACACACACTCTCACACTCACTCTCACACTCACTCTCACACTGACACTCACTCTCACACTCACTCACTCTCACACTCACTCACTCTCACACTCACTCACTCTCTCACTCACTCTCACACTCACTCACTCACACTCTTTCTTTAAAAATGCTTTCTTTTTGGATTCAGAGGGGCTCAAAACATATTTCTGGTAAAATCTCGACATCGAATTTTTGGGTAGTATACAACACTTCCTCTACTTACTATACATAGTAGAGAAAGTAAAATTTCCTTGTATGTAAAAATGTGTGTATAATTAAGGAAAATTGAAGCTATTAACAGTGAAGCAACAAGATTCTAAAGTAAGAACAAATTAGAAACTAAAAACTTCACTTATCTTAGGAATGTTGCACGATCTTTTGGCACAAACTGACCCAGGGTTTCAAGTTGTCTCCAACCCAAAGCTATTAGCTTTGAGAATGAGTTGGAGACAACTTGAAACCCTGGGTCAGTTTGTGCCAAAAGATCGTGCAACATTCCTAAGATAAGTGAAGTTTTTAGTTTCTAATTTGTTGTTACTTTAGAATGTCTGTATAATCTCAACAAATTGTAAATAATTATTTAACAATGATGTTTTATAAGATTAGAGCACTAATTTATTATTTTACATTATACCTATATGTATTTAATCTGTACTGATGAAGTCAAAATACTGCAAGAATCTACAACTAATAAAATTTGAATTTGAAAGCTTATTAGAAGGGAGCTGCCATATCTAACTTCTATTGCTGGCCATGGCCTTATGGTGGGGTGGACTCCCCCAAATTGTGGGCGCCTGTCAATGGAGAGTACACACCTGTATGACTGCCCTGTTCAAGCAGAGAACTTCATCTAGCAGAATGTCTGTAATGGTCAGCATGGCTGCTGATGGTAGAGTTGATAAGCTGGCTTGCTGAGTAAGCACTGTCTCTACTAATTTCTAACTCATGGCTACCCCTTATATGTCATATTATTCAAAGGATAAGTGACTCATCTATCCACTTCATGTTGATCATAAGAAATATTTGTCTAGAAATGGTTTTAAATTAACCAATAGAGACCTAATTATATGCAAGATACAGAAACAGCACTAAGATAAGATAAGATGTTTTATTGTCACAAATGCTTACATACAAAATGAGCAAGAGCTCTGTAAACTGGCGACTCGTCAGATTGTGAAAACTGCATTGGTAAAACAAAAATAGTTACACATATTTATAATAAGATTATAAACTAGGTTACAGTAATTTGGAAAATACAATACTAACAGTGGAAGCCACATGTATTTACATATCCCTATTCACAATATTAAGGTACTATTATTAAGGTTATAAACTATCACACATATATTCGGCTACTGAATAATAGGCCCTGTCTAATAGTAAGTTCTTCAATTTCTTATTAAATAATCCTTCATTCTTTATGGTTTTCAGTTGGGTTGGCATTTTAAGCTTTTTAAATAGATTCCTACATGATTCTTTTGGTCCAACCTGTGACATGCGTATGATTCTTTTCTGGCATTTAAACATGGCATCCCACCCTACTGAGTTGCCCTATAGCTATTAATATCACAATTTGATTTTTTAATAATGAACTCATGCAAAGAAGAAGAAAACAGAAAAAGATGCTTTCAGTCACAAATCTGCTACATGGTTTGGGAAATAAAGTAGACTTAATTTACCAAGGTTTAAATATGAAGCTGGGTCAATAAGTAATGCCTATTTTTTTTTTCCTTAAATAAGTTAGTTATGTGAAAAATTTGAATTTGGTGCAAATCCTCAAACCTTCTTCTCCAATCCCCTGCACTAGTAACTTCCTAAGTCAACAGGTGGCAGCACTACATCCTATTGCAAAATGGCTGACATCGACATTCGTAATAGACAGCGTTCTGTGATTGAATTTTTGACTGCGTAAGGTGAAACACCAATTCGCATTCACAAAAGGCTAAAAAATGTGTATGGTGATGCAACGGTGGATGTCAGCACTGTTAGACGATGGGTTCATCGCTGTAATGAAGCTGAAGGGCAAACATCATTGGCAGATGAAACGCGAAGCAGCAGGCCGGTGACTGCAGTGACTCCATGCAACATTCAGCGAGTCGATGAGATCATTTGTGATGATCGCCGGATAACAACAGGTGAATTGTGTCGCATTACCTCCTCAGTAAAGGCAGTGTGATGATGATTATTCAACAACTGGGTTACTCAAAAGTTTGTTCATGTTGGGTACCAAGAATGTTAACCGCCCAAAACAAAGAAACAAGGAAAACAATAGTCTCCGAACACTTGCAGCGCTTCAATTTGGAGGGAGAGGAGTGTCTGGAAAAAATTGTTACTGGAGACGAAACGTGGGTTCATTTTTTTGAACCTGAATCAAAGCGGCAGTCAATGGAATGGCATCACTGTGAATCACAGAACGCTGTCTAATACAAATGTCGATGTCAGCCATTTTGCAAGAGGATGCAGTGCTGCCACCTGTTGACTTAGGAAGTTACTATTGCAGGGGATTGGAGAAGAAGGTTTGAAGATTTGCGCCAAATTCAAATTTTTCACATAACTAACTTATTTAAGGAACAAAAATAGCAGGCATTACTTATTGACCCACCCTCGTATATTACCATAAATGGTTTGCAAATTGTAATGCTGCAAAAAGGTTATTCATCATATATCATGTGTTGCTATATGGTCTGTATTTTTCTCCAGTGAGCTTTTGTCTCTCCCTTCTAGTTTTCCTAGTTATATAAAATGTAGAAGGAAAAGAAGAACATAACAGAATGTTTATAGACAGTTAACCCTCTCTCTCTCCTCTTTGGTCTGGGCTATGTTTGAGGATCCAAAGGTCACAGGTTCAAGCCTGGCCCAGACCGATGGTTTTTAAGTGTGCTTAAAAACGACAGCTCCGTGTCAGATTTACTAGCATGTAAAAGAACTCCTGCGGGACAAAATTCCAGCACAGCAGCAACGCTGATGTGATTCTGGCAATTGACAGCATCGTTAAACAACAAAATAATTTTGTTTCTCTCATCTCCCCCCTCTGTCCTCTCTTACCCCTCTCTCCCTTTCTGTCTCAGGTGGCAGAATGTTGGTATTGTGTTGGGTCAATTGCAATGGTTCCTCAAACTTACCTCAGCTAAGTAGCAGAGAAAGTATAAACAAAACACAAAACTTACTTTCTTTTAAACTTTCATGGTAATCTTGAGAAATGTTTCCAATGTAGCTTTTATGTTCCAAGCTGAAAATACTTTATACCCCTAAAACTTGTACATTCACAACTAAACTGTTCCCTATGATTTAATTGGTCATGAATTTTAATGAACCATACATTTAGATAACCACTATAACCACTTTATGTAGATGAATTAATCATGAAGAATTGATCAAGCCTTCAGTATCCATTAAATGTGGGAAAAATCTGTTGTGTAGCACTCACATGACTTTCACTACTCTTTTACAAACTATTCTTACAAACACTCAATCCTCTATCTACTTCATATTAATCAAGATAAACATTTGCAGAAATTATTGTCATTGCTAATTTTTTTGTAGATGCAAGGGAATATGGAATTACAGTAGGTTTTAATAGTCAGTCAAATCATTGAATAGCTGGTCACCATGTACTGGATTTGACATTCTACTCTCTTTGCATGTGTGGCACATAAAATAAGGATTAATGACTTCCCATTTGAGAAAAGTGTATGTATTGAAAAATTCAAATGTTGTTGTTAGCTAATTCAAATGTATAACAAGGAATATTTTGCAAATGGTTTGCTCCACAAAAAAAAACAAAAAAAAACGTACATATATTATATATATACTGGGTGTTCCAAGAAAACAGTGACAACACTTAGTATGTTGTGCGAGATGGCACTCAGATTCTTGAGGTCTCTAGCGGGACCAGTTGAAGAGCTACTTGAGGGAAAAGTAGTGGCTCCAGGTTGTGAAGACTGCATTTATCAGCCAGAAGGAACTAAGGGTGCTAACCCCATCTGTACTGCACTCCTCTCAAGACCTCCATTGTGGGCAGAGGTGAGGGAGGCAGTAGTCAGGCTGTAGGCCATGGCCCAGCACTGCACCACAGTCTAGTTTGGTTTAGTTTACACTGTAATCATAAGTTCTTGTAAATGTACCTTCCTGTTTTGCTGTTTCCCATTCCATCACCAGCTTGCCAATTTGCATGTGGCGTTGACATTATCCAACTTCCAGTAGAGAAACTGAATGCAGGTGCAGGAACTTGAATGGGAATATAACAAATTGTTCATAATTTTAGCAGTGCTTTTAACAACACAGCGAAAAGTCACCTCCTAACAGTAATATTACATTCAAACTCATACCCTCAGAATTCCAAACAGAACCAGGTTGCGAAGGCTGCATAACTAGCCAGGAAGGATCAGGGCACTGACCACGTCCCATCCTCCAGTACTGCACCCCACTTATGACACCTGCAGTGGGCAGAAGTGGAAGATGCAGCAGCCGGGTGGTAAGCCTTGGCTCGCAAAGGGCCATTGCATTAGGGGTTACTATTCCAAACAGAAATGAACATGCAAGAGAGAGAGAGAGAGAATAGGGGAGGGGAAAGAGTATATTTTAAAATAAGAATAAACCCATTTTATTACATTTAGCTGAATAAATCCTGTGTGGTTCTTATATAGTACCGTAGATTGTCGATTATCTGAAAGCCATCAGAAACGTCAGTTAACTGAAAGCCCTCAGAAACGTGAGTTAACTGAAAGCCCTCAACTGTTACTAAATTTAAATTTGCACATTGAGCCGAGGCTCTGCCGGTCCAGCAATAGACCAGTCCAGCTGTTCCATATTTTAAAGTTTTGCAGAATATTTTAAGACATGTAAAATAAATTTATAGTACCGCTTTGAGTTTTGTGGCACAGATTATTGTGATTCCCTTTGATGTTCTGTTATCCAAGAAGTTAGTTATCTGAACACCTCTAATCCCCAATTGTTTCAGATAATCGATGCTCTACTGTAGTGTAATATTTTAACGGAATTTGCTTACACATATGTGGTCTTTTTCCTCAGACTAATCAGCTTGTGTCAGTCCTAAAAGAATACTACAAGAAGCTCAGAAAACAGATTCAGTCTAACGATTATGTGTTCTATGTGATGCTGCCTGAGGTAAGAAATAAGTAGCAAAATATATCCTTAAATCAAAGAAAATTATGAAACTAAGGGATACTGTGATTTGGATTTTAGACACATTAGGTTATTTGCTGTTATTTGATGTTATTAATTTGGGTACCACCAAAGCAATCAATCTATATTCCCATGCATCTACATTTAATTTTAACATGACTTGGTGTCGTATTCTTTCTCTCCTTTTACCAATGGCTATGCTACAGTAAATGCCACAAACTGGTAAATAATTGTCCTTTCCTGACTTTTGTATATTTGGAAATAGATTTTTGTTAACAACCTGGTACTGCAGCCTGTATCTATCATTGCTCGATACTCCTGATCCTATACATTTATGTTAATAACCGGTGGGTTCATAAGTTCTTTCTGACTCGTATTATTTTTCTGGCGTAATTGCTTGTTATTTTCACCAATTAATGTATTTAAATAATTCCAATTTCGAATGTCATTGTGTCGTATACAAGGACCTAGAATAGGAGTCGAATTCTGCTCTTCTAGTTTTCCTGAATTTGATTGGTAGACGGTCCGGGTGTGCTATTCTTCACCGGAGGCTCGGTATTACAACCTACATTCACGCTTATATTTTGATCCGTTTCTCTGTATTGTTCTAAATTTTCAGATCTTGGGTGCCAATCATTACGGCATTGCCAATAATTACGCCTATCATATTATATGGGTTATATGAATTACCATACCACAGCCGGTTTCTATCATGTCGATTTACATGTATATAATTCATTTGGTTTTTATTTGGGAACTGTCGATTATTTCCGGTGCCAGAATTTAGCTGCGGGCTATGTGTATTTCTAAATCTTGAATGATTTCCTTGTTCTTGCCTTATTCTATAGTCAGGGTTATAATTGTTTTGGAATTGTGCCCCTTCCCCACTGGATGATTGATTACTGGACCTTCTTTGAAACAGATACCTTAGATGATTGTTATTACTTCTATTTCGGTCTGCATTGATGTTTTGGTTATTTGGATTTTGAGTGTACCTATCATTTCTTTCATTTAAGTGGTACTGATGTCGTTCTTTAGGAACAGATTGGTTTTCGAATTCTGTGAGTAATTTGATAACATCAGTGAAATCTACAGGCCTAGCCACTATTAAGCTCCTTCTGATGTTATCCGGGAAATGTCTGATAACAGCGGTTAAGATCTCTTGATCTGATAAAGTAGGGTCGAGTAATCGTGACCGATTCATTATGCTGATAAAGTAATCTGTAAGACTTGTATTAATCAATGGATTATACTTATTATTTTGTCTTGCCAGGCTCCAATAACGTGCTAAAAATAAATTTTTAAAAGACGCGTAACATTCATGACCTGCACCTGTAGCTCTAAGCCACTGTAAGCTATTACCTATTAATGATTTTTTTTACGATCATCATCTTCAATTCATCAGGTATTCTTTTGATTTTAAAATAATGGTCAATTTCTTTTAGAAATTGCTTGGGATTGTCGGTTGCTTTTTCATCAAAAATAGGTGGAGTAATTTCGGAGAAGACATCCTTATTATAACCAATTTCGTAATTTTGTCATGTATTTCCAGGTAGGAGTGATTGGTGTAGGTAAATTGGTACATCAGTGTTAGTGTCATATTGTGTGTGTTGATTATCTGTGTGTATATTAGGCCTTACATCACAGTTATGCATACAGTCTACATTTGTATAATTTTCAACATTTACATTATCATTGTTATTTTTACCTTGTGCTTGAAATGCTACCACTATTTTATTTAAATTAGTTATGTTTTCTTTTTCTTTGTCTAAACATTTTTGTATATACTCAGGGGCCTCCGTCTAAGGGATATGTGAATAGTGACCACAAAGTACCCAACCTGAGCAGAACATTACTTCCACTTACTGGTGTTTTGCTCCTCACTGTAACTTTTCTATCTGACCTTACCTTGGTCATCTCTTGTTCTCTTCCGACCCCGATGCTATTAGGGTTCCCGAGGGCTAGGGGGTCTTTATTTTTCCAACCTCTCCATTTCTCTATAAAATCTTAACCCCTAACATGCTGACCTGTCATGGCATGTAATACGTCCTCTGATTGGTGATCAGAGGATATGGTAGGTGAATTTATTTTGATAATTCTCCCGGTCAGGTCGGTGAGACCCGTAAACCAACGACAGATGTGGTCCTCCAGACATTCTGGGGGTTGTGAGAGAGCGATGTGACTGCCAAAACATAAAAATATGGTGCTCTCTAAAAAGCAGTTACTATTACTGCTATTGCTCTCTTCAATATCATCAGTGAAAAATATTGGAGAGCAAGAGGATTAATGACTTCATTGTCAGAAATCCAGCATTGGCCAACAACAAGATACTGCAGATACACTTCACAGTAATTATAATTTCTGTTTTTGAAAATTAATATTCCAATACTAATTCACTTATTATAAAAATTGAATTGGTGTTGAAACACTTAACATCACTTACATGTAAATATTTATCTTGACTGGTTTCAAGTTGCTCCCATCATCAGAATTGTCCAATTGATTCTTGTGGATTTGTCTGATGTGTGGTTGTTTGAGTTGAGATCTAATAATGGAACTGGTGAACTTCCATAATGGATTTGGTGGTGTTAAATCAAAATTCATTAATTGGAGTTTGTTTTTTATGGTAAGAATCTTCTACCAAATATCCGACTCTGCAATGTGTTTTGTAGCTTTTAAAAGTGTTATATTTGGCATGATGTGGTGATTTGATGATTTGCAACTTCAGATTTATCCACTTGTTTATATTTTATGCATCTCATGTGCTCTTTTAATCCAGTTTCTAAATTCCTCTTAGTTTTTCCTATGTAAATTTGCTCACAACCTCTAGATTCCTGGTTTTTTGTTGTGTGGTATTTGGCCCTTTGACTTGTTGCATAGTAATTTCTCTTATGCTGATATTATTTTGTGGAGCCAAGTTGATGCTGTATTTTTTGAAGATTTTGTGGAATTTGTAGTACTTACTTGGATGGAAAGTGAATTTTTTGAAAATTATTTTGCTGAGAGAGTTTAGTGGACTGACAGACAGACACACACACACACACCCACCCACACGGACTTTTTTCTAAAAAAGCTTTTTTCTTTTTATTCAGGGGTGCTTAAAACATATTTCTGGTGAAATCTCAACATAGAATTTTTGGGTGGAATACAATCCTTCCTGTACTTTACTAAAGGTAGTAGAGAAAGTAAAAATTCATTGCCACAGCTGGGATTTCAACCACAGACCCTCTGCTTACCGGGTGGGTGCTCTAACCATTAAGCTACTGTGACAACCTGCCAGAATGACATTGAATTCTCCAACCAATTCGTATGCCTCCTGGTAAACCACAAAGGGAGTTTCACATCAGAGACAATCACCCCAATGGCAACTTACTGTCGTAAGTGGTTTACTGGGAGAAATATGAATCAGTTGGAGAATTCAATATCACTCTGGCAGGTTGTCACAGTAGCTTAATGGTTAGAGCACCCACCCGGTAAGCAGAGGGTCTGTGGTTCAAATCCCAGCTGTGGCATTGAATTTTTCAGTTCTGAATCTACCTCTCATACATTGCCCACACACGGCTTGGTGTGTTTAAAAACACCAACACTAAGTTTGTTGACATAAATAACTACCACCTAAAAGATTATTTAATCCCAGGACAAAAGGTACTTACGATAGTAAGTCACCATTAGGATAATTGTCTCTAATGTGAGACTCCCATGTAGTTTACCAGGAGAAATATGAATTGGTTGGAGAATTCAATGTCATTCTGGTAGGTTGTCACAGTAGCTTAATGGTTCGAGCACCTGCTTGGTAAGCGGAGGGTCTGTGGTTCGAATACCAGTCATTTTTTAACAGTGTCGGTTGCAATGTTTAGACAGTCTTAGAGAATAGAGCTCCCAAAATGACGTTTGTTTCTCGACTGAGAAGTCAATATGCATTAACTTCTGGCACCATAGAAGACAATTACCACCTATGCTCCTATTCCGTTAAGATTTACTTCCATTCGCAGATGAGGCATATTTCCTGGAGTTGACCTTCGAAAGGAAGCTTAGCATGTCGTCGCATGTAGTGCAGCTGAAAGCATGATGTGACCATTCTCTGCATATGTTGTGGGTACTAAGTGGAAAATCATGGGGACCAAATAGGTCATCTTGCTGCTAATGTGTCACACACTGATCCGATCCAAACAAAATTATGGGTGTAGCATTTATTCTTCAGTACAACCATCTGTGCTGAGAAGATTAATCACAGTCCTTACTTGGGGCATTTATATAACAATCAGAGCTTTTCCAATTAGACCAGTTGTGAGCCTTTACGCTGAATTAGCAGAAGCCTGTGTGCAGTACTGGTATGAGAAGGCTGTGAGCTTAAATGTATGTCTATGCATTCAATGTTTCCTTCTGTTTTCAACACCATACTGGATGAACATTGTAGGAGCTCTCGTAGTCCAAGGTCAGGGGGTTTTCATTTCCAGGAGTATCTTACTATTGAAATACCTAGCATGTTTCCAAAGGGAGAGAGACAGTACCTTCTTTGTTACATACCATGTCTCACATAGATCTTGGGATGACATTATATTAGAAGTTATGATGCCTATATCTATTATTTGTACTTGTTTTTTAGAATTTTTGTCAGGTTATAATGACCAAAGTTTAATCTAAGAGCACCAGCGGTGTTGGATGATCCTAGTTTACAGAACCAAACCACATATATTCTGTTTTCATAGTCATAAGGAGATTATCTTGGCTTGGTTACCTATTCTTCATTGGAATTTTATGCATAGTTACCTTTTTAAGGGTGATCCTGCTCCTCTCCATATCAAAAGAGGGAAGTTCAGATGAAGATGTTGCTTGCAGAATTAGTAAAGCAAGATATACTTTTATGCAACTAAATCCTATTTGGAAGTTGGTAAAGTTTAAACGTAGATTATCTAATACAAATTTGAAAACCATATTATATGAAACTTGGAAATAAAATAAATTAATAGAAAAACAATTGCAAGTGTTTGTAAATAGAGAACATAATAGCCAAGGATCATATCAAACATGGAGCTTTGGAGAAAAGTAGACCAGCATGAAGTCTGCAGGGAAATTAGATGCAGGAAATGGAAGTGGATCGGGTATGCTTTAAGGAAAGATGCAGGAAATATTATAAGAATGGTGTTTGAATAGAATCTCCAAGGTGTGAACAGGCATAGAGGCAGATCAATGACAACCTGGTGTGACACAGTGAGAACTGAGGCAGAACAGATAGAGAAAAGCTGTAATGAATTAAAGTTGTTGGCAAGAAATAGAATTTTATGGCGAGCCTTCATTAAGGCCCTATTCTTCCCCTCAGAGTGACCAGAACTTCTACAACTGCTCCCCTTTGTCTGCTGTACAGCAAACCACTGTCGGCCGTCACGTGTTGCTAGTGTGTGTTTCCTGGCATGTCTTTGGGAATCTCAGCAAGTGCTGATCAGTTTTGCAGAAGTCCTGGCAGATTACAACCAAGTGGTCAGAAGAGTTTTTAAATTTTTATCAAAGTTAATCTTTCAACTAAGGGTTTAGTTTGTTAGATATCGAGAACTGATAACTTTTGTCCCTTTTGCATAAATTTGTCTTTATTTAAGGCTTTTGCCATGATAGTTCTGTATATTGATCTATACTTGTGCCTTTGCAAGAGTTTTTATTTTGTATTGATATTTATCTCTGGCTTTTGTCGTGATCAATTATATAAGAGCACTGATGACCAAGCAGTTGAGTGCCCGCAAATACACATCATCATCATTGTCATTGCAATATTAAATATTCTGGAGTAATAGTCCCCCAATCGGATCTTCGAGCAGGAGCAACTTGGGAAAGGTGCAAGAAATAAATAGAATGCAATGGAATGTCAGAGGTATGTTTCGGCCAAAGAACACAGAAATATCGAGTAGACTTTTGATAACAAAATAAACATAGTAACTATCCAAGAAGCAAATGTAGCAAAAGACACACTTAAATATTTACAATTTAACAATTATATAACTAACATGTTACCTAAAGGCCAACAAGTAGCAAGTGGCATTCTAAGTGCAGTACATAAATTTGTTGTACACAGTTTTAAAATAGTGAAAGAAATGTCTGAGGAGGACAAATCAAAAGTAATAAAAATTTATATGTGGAAAAATAAACATATTCAAATTATTATTCATTTATGCCAACAAACTTACTGCTGGTGTTTTTAAACACATAAGCCATGTGTGGGCAATGTTTAAGAGGTGGAATCAGGGACTGAAAAATTCCTTGCCATAGCTGGGATTTGAAGATAGCAGAAGATCCGTGGTTCAAATCCCAGCTATGGCATTGAATTTTTCAGTCCTGATTCCACCTCTTAATCATACTCAAACATACAGCTTGTACAATCACCTAACAACAATTCAAATTTGAGCAACATAGAAATCAAAACAAACAATTATTGTTATAGACTTAAGTGCCCACACCATACCATCTTCTTCTTCCAATGGTGCTGCAGCCCAAAGCAGGCCTGGGCCTTCTTCATCCGAGACCTCCAATTATCTCTATCCAGAGCTATCGGTTGCCAATTTTTGCATTTTAGGAGCTGATAACTGTCCCTTTTCACTGAATCCATCCACCTTTTCCTAGGTTTACCTATCGGTTGCTTTCCAAACATCACTCCTGTCATCACTTTTTTAGGTACGTGCCTGCCCTCTGTAGTCTTTTTAATTTGGCCACAGTGGACAGTTCTGGTTCTTTGAAGAGGTCATATATTTCTTTGTTGTGCCTCATACTCCATATTCTATCCTCATTTATAGGTCCATAAATTCTTCTTAAGATCTTTCTTTCAAATGTGTTAATCATGCTTTCGGCTGTCTTCGTCATGGTCCAAGCTTCACATTCGTAAATAATATCAGTCGTATGCATGTTTTGTATAATCGTATTTTTGTTTTTCTATGTATAAATTTAGATTTCAGAATTGGTAGAAGGCCATGATATGCCTTGTTTGCTCTGTGTATTCTGTTTTGGATTTCTTGTATTTCATCATTATTATTGATTGTAATTGTACCTAAATATGAACATTTCTTCACTGCTTCAAAATTATTAGTGTCTGTTTTAAATTGCTGTTTTCTATTAATTTCTGTCCTTGATTTTGTTGACATTTTAGTTTTAGAACTGTTTACTTGGAGACCAACTTCTTTTGCTGTTTGTTCAAGTAGATTGTCTGTATTAAATCTGACAAGATCTTGCCATAATATTAACATCATCAGCATAGGTGACTATCTGTATGGATTTATATATCAATGTACTTCCTGTATCTACATTTAATTTCCTAATTACATATTCTAGGGCTATACTAAACAGAAGTGGGGCCAATCCATCCCCTTGTTTCAGTACCTTGTTGACAAGAAAGGATTCTGCTGCTTCTGTATTTACTCTATAGCTGTAGAATTCTCCATGGTTGATTTGGTTAGCCGTATTAATTTTTTGGGGGATCCCAAAGCGGACCTTAATTTTGTATAGTTTCTTCCTGTCAACATTGTTGTATGCCTGTTGGAAGTCAATGAATAATTGATGTATATCAATTTTATATTCCTAGAATTGCTCTAGTACTATTTTAACAGTGTATATTGGATGTATTGTAGATTTTCCTTTCCTAAAACCAGTTTGATATGTACAGACTATTTCTTCAACATATGGTTGTAATTTATTTTTAAGTATTGTTGTGAATATTTTGTAACTCGTGCATAGAAGTGAAATACCTCTATAGTTTTGACAGCATGATTTATCTCCTTTGTTCTTGTACACAGGACAAATAATACTACTTTTCCAATCTTTTGTTTGGTCTTCCGTATGCTAGTCATTATATTAAATAATTGTTTTTTCAGGTGCAAATTTCCCACCTTAAGTTCTACCGCTATACCATCTATTCTTAGTACTTTATTATTTCTATGTTTTTGGATTGCTATTTCCACATCTAGCTCATCTGGTATTAGTGCTTCCTCCCTGGTCAGATCTTTTTCCATGCCTCTCAGGTCCATCATCTCTTCTGTTCCTTATTTTGTCCATCTGTGTTCAAAAGTGTGCCGAAGTATTCTGTACAACTTTTTTTAACATCTTCTGGCTTATTTAGCAATTCTGCATTGGAATCTCTTCCACTAGTAGTGTTTGCTTTAAAACCTTCCTTAAAAATTTAAATTTAAAAGTGTCTGATACGTTATTATTGTTGTTAGCTTGTAAAAACTGGTTTAAAAAAGTTATTTTTGCCTTGCGAATTATCTTATTTGATATTCTTTTTTCTTTGAAAATATGTTCCCTCTGACGGATGAGTCTACCTAAATGTTCTCTATATACATTATTCGTCTCTTGGATGGCTACTTTGCATTCTTCATTTTACAAATGATTTCTATGATTATATATTTCCAGCCCTAATGTATCTTCAGTCAATTTTATTATTCCGTTTTTTAATAAGTTCCATTGTGCTTCTGGTTCCATTGCTTCTGGTGATATACCGATAGGTTTTTACTTATTTCTTCATTATATGTTCTTAAAATTTATATTCTTTTAGTTTCTTAATATTGATTTTGTTTTGCTTATTGTATTTAGTTTGTTTTTGCATGTTTATTTTGACTCTAAATTTAACCTTTATGAGATAATGATCTGAATTACAATATGCTCCATGATATCTTACATCTTGTATGCTGGAAGCAAAAGTCTGTTTATTTATTAGAACATGACCTATTTGGTTAGTGGTTCGTTTATCTGGGGAAATCCATGTATGTTTATGTATATCTTAGTGTATAAAGCAGGTTGAGCTCACAACCATATTCTTGCTTCCTGCAAAGTCAATAACCCTACTGAAGAGTATTTATTGTAAATATGTGTTTGATTATTCTATTTTATTTGTGTTTTAAGCTGTAATGCTATCCATATTATTGACATGGTTCAATTGTGAGTCTCACTGTATTGAGTTGCAATAAATTATATTCTATTCTTGTTCCATTATCATTTGATAGGTCATGTAAACTATGTTTTTCTATTATTCGTGTATGTGTTTGCTCTTCACCAATTTTGGCATTGAAATCCCCGACTATTAGTTTAATATCGTTTTGGGACATAGAATTGTAAATGTCTTCCAGTGTCTGGTAGAATTTTTCTTTTATATCTTCTGCTTTTTCTTTGATTGGTCCATGTACATTTATAATCCAAATATTGTGGAATTTAATCAAACTGCACAGATTCTTTTGTTCACTGGTTTAAAATCTATCACTGATTGTCCCAATTTTTTGTTAAGATGAATGCAATGCCAAATTCATGATTGCCTTCATTTTTCCTGCTATGGTATATAGTGTGTCCCTTCATATTAAATATTCCCTGTTCCAACCATCCCATTTCTTGAACAGCTAGAAATTCTAATTTGTATTTCTTCATCTCATCAATTAGAGCATGTAGGGCTCCCGTTTGGTATAATGAATGAATGTTCCTTGATCCAAGTTCATAGTCCATTTTCCGTAGCTATATTCGTCTCCGGTTTATCCGTCCATTCCGACACCTCTGATGGAGTCCCGCAGGGTTCAGTTCTGGGTCCACTCCTTTACATAGTATATACGAACGATCTTCCAGTCACTGTTAGCGGACAACAGATACTTTATGCTGATGACACCTCCATTATTTTGAATGGTACAGATATTCAAAATTTAAAGACAAACCTTAACCAGGCTGTAAAACAATTGGAAGCATGGTTTACTTGCAACAGATTAAAACTCAATAAAACAAAAACAGAAATCCTGCAATTCAAAACCACGGCAGTGAATAATACACAAACAAATTCGTTAACTTCAGCCTCCTCAAAAGAAGTAAAACTATTAGGATTATTTATAGACGAGCGGCTCAAATGGACCAATCACTTAAACTACGTAGAAAAAAAGTTGAATATCGCCTGTTTCCACATGTCCTGCTTGGCCCAAGTTACAAACCTAAATACTAGAAAAACCATATATTTCAGTTTCTTTCACTTAATTCTCTCATATGAAATAACTATATGGGGTAATGCTACAGGTTGGGAGAGAATGTTTAAACTCCAAAAAAAAGTTATACGCATACTGACCCACTCAAGTTATAGAGTTTCTTGCAGGCCACTATTCAAAACATTAGAAATCCTGACACATCCCAGCCTATATATGTACAATCTAACTATACACGTGCACAATAACCATGACATATATATAGCAAATCAGCACCAGCATGAACACAACACAAGGCGAAAAGGAGAAATGAAATACCCAGCGCATAGGCTTGCACTCTATGAAAAAAGTCCACAATATATGGGGTGTAAAATATACAATAAATTGCCACAAAGGATTAGGAAAATCCCAAATCCAAACCTCTTTAAAAAAACAGTCAAGAGTTTGTTTGCCAGCAAGGCATACTACTCTGTTACAGAGTACATGGAAGATGTACTGTGACCTCAATTTTAGGTGTCTTAACAAATCATTACTGTACATTTTTTCTCTTTTACCTTTCTTTTATATTTCTATACTCGTGTTTGTAAATATTGTAGACTTATTTTAATCCTTAAAGTTGTAATTATAGTGTATTGACGAGTCACCAATTTACGAGCACCTGCTCACCCATGTAAGTGTAATGTGACGAATAAAGTATAAGTATACATTTCTGAGTGATTGGTCTTTTACAAGAGGGCGACACTAGCCACCTGCCATAACCCCCAAACTGGAGGACCAGGTAATTTGTGACAGGGTTTTCTTTCCTTAGCCTTTGTAGAGCCAACTACTAACTGCAAGGTAGCAGTGCTAGTTTTGATTTACCCTGGGTATTTTATTTCTCCAGTACCCACCATATCTGGTGAGCATTCCCTTATCCGCCACCTAGGGAGGCACCCAATGGGAGACTAGCAACTCCACATGGGACACTATACCATAGGATCATGTAAATATAAAGCAGGGAAAATATTAGATTTTATATGCTCAAGTAATATAGAACTCCTTTATAAAGAAAATGCCAAATCTATTTTACGCCATTACAATGCATCCACAACAAACCCATATGTTACATTAATTTCATTAGATATTTCCAGACTCCTCAAGAACAATAATACTTGACCCAGGCTGTGGCCAAAGTGTAACCATTAATTCACAAAAAATTCAAAATCAACCAAGAAAACCAAACAATCAAAATTTTTTTGGAATTATAAAAATGCAAATTGGAAAACATTTGCAGAAGATTTAAATCTATGGTATACAAACCTACCAATAAATGAGAATTAATCAACAGATAAAATAATAAGCAAATTTTGCAATCTCATACTGAAGCACATCATCCTTTAACACAGAGTCGATCATCTGGCATAATCTGTGTACTGAAGTATGCAAAATGAAATATTTCAAGAGGAAATGTATTCCAATGCAAACCCTTCTAGAAAAGAAGAAAGTAGCAAGTATTTATGAATCAGTTTATTGAAAGGAACTAAGTCCACTTTTTAAAGCTTTGAGAAAGTCACAAATAACAGGTTCGTGAGTGAACATATTGAACACTGAATCACGAGATTGACCACTTCAAATAAAGAACAAGGAATGTACTTAATTAGTTTGTTTCAACACCAATAGATGCAGCTTGCATTCTACTTTATGAATTGGTAAAAAAAGTCAAATTTAAAACAAGAATCTGGGCTTAATTTCTCTCAACTGAGATTAGATTAGATTGGATTGCATTCAGTGACTTCATAAGTAGCCATAGAGGTCCATGAACTTTGAATATGTCAATGGAAATATACAGTATAGCATTAAAAAACAGGTTATATACAGGCAAAAAAAAAAAAAAAAATTGAGATAATTGAGAAACAAATGAAATCTTCCCTGTGATGCTTCATCTATGGAAAAGAAAACTTAATTTTATTTTCCATTTACAGTATTAACAAGTCTTTGAATCATACATATGCATGGTTCTTCAAATCAAGTGACTCAGATAACTGCCCATAAATATATTGCACAACTGAATCATGTGGTTTATTATGTCATAGGGTACAAATCATATGTATACTGCAGGATCACTAAATGCAGCAGACTTCCTAAATTCTACTATTACTTCGATACTGGACCACAAAACATGTGAATCAATCTGATTGACTGTTTACATGAAAGGTGAGCATACTCAATAACATATTCATCTTCATTAACATCTTCTGAAAGTCTATTGCTTTGAGGCACTTTTTCCTGGCTTTCCAATGTTAATCCTTCTTTGTGTTGCGATGTTGGCAATCAGTTGTAACCTCTTTGGAGATTTGGGAGGTGCTTCGACAACACAGTTTCTCAGTTTCCAGACGGCTACCAAGATTTAAATGTTGTTGGTATCATAATAGTGGCAATGTCACTTGCTTCTTGCTTTCTGTGCATCTTTTCCCTGATTTTCTGTATCTGTTTGAATGTGTGCTTCTTTGTCTTAATCATTTTCCTCCTTTAGTCTTGCAGAGTTGAGACCTTTCTCATACCAGCATTTTCTTTATTTTTATGTTCTCCATAACAAGCTTGTTCTCTTTGATGATGGTGGTTTAGCTATCTTTTCATCATGCTTGTTTCTGCAGTTGCCAGAGAACAATTGAAGTAGCAAGAGCATGGAATGTCAGTCTGTTACAGCACTGTTTCCAAAAGTCCAGATTTTATTAAAAAAATGCTTAGATATCTTTGTTATTGGTAATATGCAGGATTTCGAAGGAAATATTAATCCTTAATTTATTTTATTGCCTATGACACTTTATCCATGTTGGGTGTAACAGACTGACACTGATAAGTAGAATATATAAAAGAAGCCAGATAATCTTTTCAGAAATGTTTGTGTTTGGAAGCACTTATCACGGTGAATCAAGGAAGACCTAATTAATATCCGATGTAAAAAAAACAAATGTCTGATGTAAAGTCCAACATTTGCGTTGTACGATTTGTACATAGAAAACAGAAACTTTGATTAAAATAGAATTTGAGTCAATTAATAACACTAAACAACACTCACTTTTAAAAATTTCTCAGAACATGTTTCAGAGGCTAGCTTTCCTCCATCGTCAACCAGAGATTGACTAAACTTGTGGAGGCTGCTCTTACGATGGTTTTAAGAACTTATATAATGAATTGCTTTATGGTATATCAAAATTGAAACTCTGTGTTTGTTTTTCCAGATGAAGATGTTCCCATGTTGACAATTCTTGATTTCCTGATGTGCGTTTTAATAATTTTGGATCTGAATTAATGTTATGATTTTCTTTCCAAAAATGGGGTGGCAACTGCTGATTTTTCTAAGTGTTTGTATTCTATACATCTGAAATGTTCTTTAGTTCTTGTTTCCAAATTTCTCTTAGTTTTTCCTATATAAACCTAGTTGCAGTTATTCATTCTGTTTGGTGGATTCCGGATATTTTACTCTCTACTCGCAAGTAGAGGAAGTATTGTATTCCACCCAAAAAATCGATGTCAAGATTTCACCAAAAATATGTTTTGAGGCCCCCTGAATCCAAAAAACAAAACATCTTTAGTAAAATGGTCTGTGTATGTGTGTGTGTCTGTCTGTGTGTCTCGTCTGTCAGTCTCTGGACAGTATAACTCAAAAACGAAAAGTCGGTTAAGAACCAAAGTTGGTATTTAAGTTTAATGTCTTTAAAGGATGTGACACGAAGATTTTGAAGAAAATAGTCCCACCCTAAACCACCTTTACATGGAAACTTTTTCAAAAATTTTGATTTTCTTGAAAATGGCTCTTAACAATTTTGATTAAAATGCCATATGTTTAACATATTTATATGACAAATGAAATGTATATTTTAAATTTTTTGGCAATAGCCTATGTAGTCCTGTTTACTTTGGATGACTTTTGAATAACTTGTAAACCGTAAGATTTATCCAAGACTTTCGGAAGCCATTAATTTCTGCAGTTCTAATGATTTCTTTAAGTTCTGTTTGATATTCCTGTATTGAAAGTGCTATGTTCTCCATTCTGTGAATTAAACTGTTGAAAGCTGCTCGTTTGTGCGGTCTTGGGTTGAAGCTATTGCATTTTATATAATTATTTGTCTGTGTTGGTTTTCTGTAGTACCCAAAGGTTATTCTGTTTTTAGTTTTTATGATTTTTAAATGTATTTCTGTTTCTTTGGTGAATTTTATGGTTTTTTCTTGTAAGTTTGGGCATTTTTGTACATCATCGATGTGTTTTCTTGGTACTATTGCAAAGACGTTGTCTACGTACAGTTGCCATGTTTTAAAAATCCAAGGGAAGTTCTTGACTACTCTTGTTTCTAAGGAACTCGTGAAGAGAACTGCAAGTACTGGGGTAAGTGAGTTACCCATTGCCAGTCCTAATGTTTGTAGTGTTTAAATTGAAAGTGGAAAAAAGTTTGTTCTCCGCATAATTTTGTGAGCTTGATGTACTCTGAAATTTGGTAATAAATTTGTTTGGTAATAAATAAAGAAAAGACATAGACAATCTCCTTTAAGCACTTAAAAAACAAAAATCAGTATGAACCTCATTTAGAAATAGAACGTAAATAAATTAACTATGTAGAACATTGAGAGATAGAATTGGAATTGAAAAATTCAGTGCCACAGCCAGGATTTGAACCATGGACCTTCCACTTCATGCACAGCTGCTCTAACCACTGAGTTACCATGGCATCTTGCCAGTGTGACATTAAATTCCCCAACCGAGGTAGAAATGTAAAATTCTTAGGGATGTGGATAGATTCAAATTTTAGATGGGATCACAATTGGAGAAATTAGCAGTAAAATTGAGCCAGGTATGTTTTACATTAAATATTTTAAAGGATAGACTTGACTCCAAAGTTTTGAGAAGCTTACACTTTACATATTTCCATATTATAATGAGGTGTGGAGTTATATTACAGGAGACTAAGGGAGGTGAAACTGGGATTTTATAAATCTAACAGTATCTTGACCTTCTATTAAGTCATTTATTTCCTGATTGTGTAGCAGGAATTATGTATCTGAGTGAACTGATGAGAAAATTCATGTTAATTTTCACATGTCAAGTTATATTAATTGAATGTGTAAATTCCTTGATATATGGATATTTCCTTTCCCTCCCTTCTCTCTTCCCTTCCCTTCTCCCTTCCCTTCTCTTTTTGCTTCCTTTCTCTTCTCCCTTCCCCTCTCTTTTTGCTTCCTTTCTCTTCTCCCTTCCCCTCTCCTCCCTTCCCCTCTCTTCTCCCTTCCCCTCTCTTCTCCCCCTCTCTTCTCCCTTCCCCTCTCTTCTCTTCTTCCCCTCTCTTCTCTTCTATTTTGCAAATGCCAGTATCAAATCCAAAGCTATTCAGCGGCAGAAAACATAGCCAACATCGGTCATAAGATAAAGTTATGATTGACAACAAAGAAGCATTGGTTGCTGGCCAAGTAACTAAGAAGAATAAATGGCAGACCTTATACACTACTAATTAAACTACTGGGCAACATGGACATACATTCAAATGATTGCACATAATGGCAATCCGTAATTGATGTTTGGACTGCCAAAAGATATTCCAAGAAGCATCGGCAAGAGTATTGCTATGCATGAATTGTATGTAAAACATTGACTAATATTTTACAAGAGAAGCTGGGAAAGCTTAAGAAATCAAAACACTATTGAGTTTGGCATACGCAAAGCTTACAAAAAAAGTATATTCAACAATGTTAAACTGAATAACTTCGTAAAGTTATCACAATTATCTTTGTGAAGAGTGCAACAATTTTTTGTAATATTCTTACTTCATTTCTATTTGGCAGAAACCTGAATATTGATTGATAAAATATATGTCCTTGTCATCTTTTACCCGTCAACCCATCAATGTCCTAGAGATAGAGTTCCATTGCCAACCTGCCACTTATAAAAAACTGCCACAATTGTTTCTCGCTCTCCAAATCTGTTCACCACAATGTACAGCTCCTATGTCTACCTATAGAAAAATCTGACAAAAGATGACATTCATTGCTAATTATATTATAACTAAGCAGTAGAATGTGGCAGGAGGAGTCTAGCCAAAGTTTAAAACAAGGTTCAATTCATATCTGTAAATGTACATAATGTAAGTCTTATAATTACAGGGAAGTTTCTTCTTTACCCTGTTTTTTTCTTCTTTTTTGTTTTGCTTTTTGTGCCTGTAAATGTGTTTTTATATGCTATTCTGTGTATTTATTGACATGTTCAATGTTCACCGGCCTCCATGGCTACTTGTGAACTCGCTGAACACAATCCAATCTAATCTAAGCAAACATTTTTCTGTGTATTCTTGTCTCGAAGGACCTCAAAACCTTATCATAAGTAATTGCGGCAGACCAAACAAAGACTCATAAGTTAATATTGTCCTTAGTAATGTTTTATAAACTTCAAGTTTAGTATTTCTGGTTATAATAATTCCATTATGGAAAATCTTTTTATTTGCATAATAAGTTCTATTCCCTGCCTGTATTCTTTTGTTATTGTATCACTCAATTTATCATCAGATTTAATTAAAGCATCCAGAGGCATACAACAGGAGACCCTTCAAAGACATTTCCATTTATCTATATATTTATAGGTGTTCCTCTATCCTCAATAGGGGAGATTTTAAGTATTTGGCCTTATTCTCATTCATCACCAGGCTCACATTTTTTACATACATTTCCAATTTTATGTACAGTCTTTTCAGTTCCCTTTCATTCCTCATTGCAATAACAATATCATCTGCATAAGCATAGATATGGCTTGATTTAACAAATATTGCACCATCAGAGTCAATTTTTCTTATTACATGGGTGCTGTTTTTATTGGAGTGTAGCTTCAATTTTGAGCGATGTGGCTCTTATTTCTCTCAGGGCGTGGTAACGGATGGAATGAAAAATCACACAATGTTTCTTCACCACAATGTATTATTTTATTAACACTTTTTCTCTATTTTACATTTAAATAAATCCTCTTAGCACCATTTTAGATTATTTAAATCTTTCCACTTTTTCAAAAAGTGGAACAAAAGCTTGATGAAAGTCTGGTAAACGTTCTACAATGTTCACACGCTACCAAAACACGTCTTTTCACCTTGAATATACAGACCGAGTCCTGATTCTTTTAGTTGCGAGTCTATCATTCCGACTGCCACATATACATCCGCGCATGTGTCCATCAAATAGTTCCCACATTGTTAGGGAAGCGATCCTTAGCCCGTTTCCCTTCGCTTTCAATATTGAACACATATAATTCTTTTATTTATACATATATATTAAAATTAAATATGGAAATATTTATGACGTCTTTAAACAAACCTAATTGTTTGTAACAATGAACATTAGTAACACGTTTTCGTCATTTAACCAACTCATACCAACATCAAAAAACAAATTACATTCTTAACAAATATTCACATAAAAGATTTTCTTTTGGGGTCTTCTAATATTGTCTCAACATCACGTAGAGCCAAATTAAATAAAACCATTTCACTTTGTTGGTATTTACAGGTATGAAAGAAATTGAGATAATTAAGGAAATTGAAGCTATTAATAGTGAAGCAACAAGATTCTAAAGTAAGAACAAATTAGAAACTAAAAACTTCACTTATCTTAGTAATGTTGCAAGTTATTTTTTCAATTTTCAATTTTTTCTATAGCTTTGAGAATGAGTTGGAGTCAACTTGAAACTCGAGTCAGTGTTTGAAAAAATAACTTACAACATTACTAAGATAAGTGAAGTTTTTAGTTTCTAATATGTTCTTACTTTAGAAAGAAATTGAGATGTGTATTGTTATTTTAAATGGCATTGCATTAGTTCAAACGGAAAAATCAGTTACATTTATTATAATAAATTAATCTTGCAATTCCAAGGTTACCATGTAAAAATTTAAAGTGCCTAAATATATGAGGTCTGTTCAAAAAGTATAAAGAATTTTGTGCTTTTTCAAAAAGTATCACAATTTTTTTTTTAAAAAAGTATTTATTTATTCATGAATATCTATTTTGTCCCCTTCAAAGTAATCCCCACCAGATATTATACACTTGTGCCATTTTTTCCAATTCTCGAAACACTTTAAAAAATCATTTTTTGTGATGAGCTCCTCCTTTCGATGCCATCTTTATATCCTCAATTGTGGTGTAGCATTGTCCTTTCGTGGGCCTCTTCAGCTTTAGGAACAAAAAAGGTCACAGGGGACCAGGTCAGGGGAGTACAGTGACTGTGGCACCATAAGTGTGTTGTTTTTGGCCAAAAATTCATGCACAAGCAATAATGTGTGAGCAAGGTTGTTGTGGTGCAAGAGCAAATTTTTGTTTTTCCACAAATTCGGGCATTTCTGGCAGATTGCTTCACACAAATTGCGCATAGCATGCAGGTAATATCCCTTATTGACCGTTCTACCCTGCTATTGAAGAAAACCGTAAACAAAACCTTCACAGTTGACCAAACTTGGCGCGCTTTTTTCGGTCTTGGCTCATGTGGTACAGGTCACGCGTTACTTCTCGACGAATGAAAATTTTATATGAAAGGTTGAATGCGAGTCACTACTCAGCTTTTGTGGGAACGAGAGAGAGGAGGTACAGTCTGCAGTGAGATGACGCACATGCTTCTGAGCTGAAGTAGTACAACACTACAAATCAATTTATCGCACTTCCAGTAATATCAGCCACACGTATTATACACTATACCTCTATAACTGTTTCCACTTAACTATATTGCATTTCTTCTGTTCCCGACATTTCTTCCTCGTCTGAATTGCTGTTATTTTCGTTGCATGCACACATCTGTACCGTACAAAACTTTTGCGGTCGACTGTATACACAAACGCGACAGAGGAAAACAGAGGTGTCTGTTATCGTAGCATAAACATTTGCTGACCTGTTTATTAAGGGTAGGCAAGCTGACTGGATTTCTGTTCAAGGTCATTCGTCAAGAACAAATGTGCAACCTATAGCATCCATTGGGATGATTGAGCTTAGTTTCCACATCATAACCATAAACCCATGATTCGCCACCAGTTATGACCCTGAAGCTAATTTGGTATGTTGCGGACAGAGTTCAACAGCTCCTTAGCAATGTTAATGTGGTGGTGATTTTGGTTGAAATTGAGTAACTTTGGTACAAATTTTGCAGTGACCTGTCTCATGCCCAAATCATTGGTCAAAATCGAATGGCATGAGCCAATCGATGTGTTTAGGTCCTCAGCAATTTCTCTAAAGGTGATTTGACGATTGGCCAATACTATTTTCTTCACTTCTCCAATGTTTTCGTTTGTTGTTGGCGAGCTCAGACGTCCCAGACGCTCTTCGTCATTCACATCTTCTCGACCCTCTGAGAATGTTTTGTACCACCTATAAACATTGCTTTGGTCCAAGGTAGCTTCACATAAGCCACAATCAACATTCAGAATGCACTTAATTTTGTTTTTCACACAAAATTTGATACAGATTCTTTGTTCCATTTTTTGGAATAGGCAAAAATCAAAGACGAGCCAAAATACTTCCAAGCAAAATAGCTGTCAACAAGTAACTGAACCTTCAAAATGGCTGAGCTTGTCAACATAAATGAGGGACATGAGTGCCAACATAACACCACAAAACAATTGAAAATCGAATATACGTAGTCTGCAAAAATTCAAAATTCGCTATACTTTTTGAACAGACCTTGTATTTATAAAGACATAAAATAAGTATGATAAATAGACAAA
Source organism: Tenodera sinensis (assembly GCA_030765045.1). NCBI lineage: Eukaryota > Metazoa > Arthropoda > Insecta > Mantodea > Mantidae > Tenodera > Tenodera sinensis. The sequence continues at coordinate 156,951,022 of CM060967.1, read as the reverse complement.
CTGGAAGTGTTACACAGTGAGGTGAAAAGATTATGAGCAGTACTTGGAGCTTCATTAACTTTTATTTACATAGTACATATGTTTCATGGCCACTGTCTGCATCATCAGCTAATTTTGACTGCCAGATGATTTGAAGTATTCCCTCTGGAGTCTTGAGGCTCTTCTACAGGTCTCCTGATGAAGCTATGGAGGGGGCTGTCTTAGGCAGGAATTTCAAAATTCATCAACGTTGACTCGTACTTTTTAAAAAGAAATCTCCCAGGTTTCGAGTTCTATTGGTTTTCCACTGATTTCAAAAGATGGACACTGTTTTTAATGTGGCTAAGAGTTCTAAAAATGATATACTTCTGCTGATTTTTCTGTACTTGTGTGCTTAAGGTTTATTCTTTGAAATAGGTTTGGATGTTCCTTTTAGTTTTCTTATGTATATTTGCTCACAATCTCAATATGAGTCAGAGCTGAATGAATTATGAAATTCCTACTAAAGACAACCCACTACATAGGTTCATCAGAAATCTAGTAGGAGAGCTTCAAGACTTCGAGGAAACACTTGAAATTATACTAGTAGCCAAAGGTCTGCGGATGTCTGTAAAATATGTTGTTGTTGTTGTTGTTGTTGTTGTCTGTAAAATATATGTACCATGTAAGTAAAAGTTAGTGAAATTCCAAGTGTTAATTTCAACTCAGGGCTACTCACAAAAGTCATTTAAATAAATGTTTTTATAAATGTTAAGAAAATGAAAATGCCAGTTATACAGTATTGTTTCTTCTAAACTTTATATTATAAATGTAACACCACTCTTTCCTGCCTTGCTGTATTCTTCTTGATCTTGGTACTTATGTAGTCTCTAAATATGTTTATTTTTCCAGGCCTTAATCTTTGCTATACAAAAGGTGGACAATGTGAGTAAAGAAGAAGCCAGGAAGATTTATTCTGAAACCAGTGTAGAATTTTAAGTTAAAGTAAAATATGACATAAGTATACAGTCACTAGCATTAAAGCATGTTGTTTTACCTCGTTCTGTATAAAAATAGCTATCTAATTGTTACAATAATTTAGACACTTTTAAATTTGTTATAAGACATAAATACTTGGAAAAATATAAATGTTAAGAAAACTATGTGCTGTTAAAGTAACTTAGTTTGGAATTTTGTGTATAATTTTTTATATAAGCATCCATGTGTAAATATTTATTATTTGATACCAAAGTAGTTACTGAAGTAGTGTTTTGAAACTAGTTTAAATAGATAGTAATGTGTGTTGTAATGCAGGGGTGACAGTGCTCTGCAATGACATCAGCACTTCTTCCATTGTTTCCAGTCAAACTCCACAATAACTTACTAATTAAAATAATTTGAATCTAACTAATACTCCATACTTCAGCAACTTTTGTTAGGACCTTCCTGTCATCAACAGTTCATGTTGACTGTTGGATTTTGATTTAGTGATTTCTCTAGTGACAATTGAGACATCTCAGTAGTTGACCTGATAAACTTGAAGTTTGGGTTCTTGTCAAATCTGCTGTCAAAATTGATGAATTGACAAAGATCTTTTCCAACATGGACTACTGTTGGACCCTGAAAACTTTTTAAAAAATTAGTTTCCTCTATTAATAATCTAGAAGTTGATGACAGTGTTGTTTAAATCATATTAAAATAGAAATAACACCACTCACTTTTTAAGTTTCCCAGAACAATTTTCATAGGCTAATTTATTCCATTATCAACCGGACATCAACTGAACTTGCTTGTAGAGTTTGGTCCTTCTGTAGACTGTTTGTGTACAATGGGTCATTCTATGGGATATCGAAATTGAAAACTCTGTGCTTGTTCTTCCAGATGAAGATCTGTTCCCATGTTGACAATTCTTAGTTTCCTAATATTTGTTTTAATAGTTTTGGATCCAGATTAATGTGATGATTTTCTTTCCAAAAATGGGTGGTAACTGCTGATTTTTCTAAGTGTTTGTGTTTTATACATCTAAAATGTTCCTTGGCTCTTGTTTCCAAATTTCTCTTGGATTTTCCTATATAATTTAAAAAGTGAGTGTGTTAACTGTTATTAATTGATCCATTTTTCTATTTTAATTAATTTCCAAGTTCTCTTTCCAAAAATGGTATGCCACTGAGAATTTGTCTGTTTCTTTGTTTCTGATGTTCCTAAAATGTTCCTTAAGCCTTTTTCAGATTACTTTCAGTTCATAACAAAAAAAAACTGATGCTGTTGACAGCGAAGCAACATAGATTAATATTAAGTGAAGTTTTAGTTACTAATATGCATTATTATTATTATTATTATTATTATTATTATTATTATTATTATTATTATTATTATTATTATTATTATTATTATTATTTTAGTTTTTGCAATGTAGATGTCATGGTCTTTGCAGTTTATACAGTAGCACCTGATTTTCTTTCTCCTGTTTTATACAGCTTCAGATAATTTTGTTCACTGAATTTGTTCTGTGGTGCCAGAGTAATACATTTTTTGAAGACGTTTTGGAAAATGTGTGTAGTCATGGGATTTTAATTTCCTGTATAAGTTTTATTGCTGATTGGTTAAATTTTAGATATCTGTCTGTGTCTGTTATCTTTTAAATGTATCAACTATCCTTTTGACCAATTCTGCAATGAAAACTATATGATTGTATTAAATTTTTTGTATGTTTCTTTCCTACAGATGCCAAATTCATGTTCTTTCTGTTTTCCGATTATTTTCAAGTCTAAGAAAGGGATTTCATTATACTTGTCTTTTTCAATAGAAAACTTTATTGCAGGATCCTGTAAATTCAGGAGTCTCAGTGCATCATCTATGTGTTTCTTGTTAACTATTGCCTAGATGTTATCAACATCTACCATAGTTTAAACATTAGGGAGAATGTGGAATACTAGTAATAAATGGAGCATGGAGTATCAGTTTGACTCAAATTATATTAATTTTGTGCTTCATTGTATTATAGTCCTACAAATTAAAAACTTGCCAGTTATTTGTTATAGCAAACAAAAATTTGCTGCCATACTTGCCGTTTCCAGGAGTGGGGGAAGGCAGACTTATTCACTGTACCTTCTGAAATGGATATTGAGTGAAAGTGTATTTTGGAGGTTATTTTTCTATGAAAATTGAAAGAAAAAATAAAGTGTTATTGAGAATACTGGAATTCATTTCTCATATTTATTTTAGCCTATCTTATCCCTTAAGGGCTAAGACCTCCTACCTGTTAGTTGGGTAGCTTAATAAAAACTCATTAGGGGAGCTAATCCTAAGGAGCACATTCCAGTACTGCACATTCCAGTACACATATATAATTTTACAGTAACACTTTTGAAAGTTCTACTGCACTGTCTCTGTCCCTTCTTCATCATGCTGATTTTATATTAACACTTTAGGAGTTCTTCCACACTTCTCTGTGTTTTGCATGCTTTGACCATAAATGCCCCACTTTCTGCTTAAAGAAGTCCACCCATCTGGTCATCTGCCTGCCCATGCATCTTCTTCCTATTCTGGAGTCCTACATGGTGGTTCTATAGGTCCATCTGTTGTTACACATTCTTGCAATCTGTCCTCTTATTTCCATTTGAGAGGACAAATGATAACCGCATCTTCCATGCCCATTCTCCTGATCTCATCTTGTCTTCTGAATCGTCTAGAGAACAGCAGGTACCCTAACATTCAATCCTTGATAATATTTACTTTACTATTCTTTTTTCTTGTATTGCATTATTGTATTGCCATATTGTCAAGATGTGTGATTAGAGATTTAATTTGCCCGCCTCGGTAGCGTGATGGTTAGTGTGTCTGCCTCACATTCAAGAGGTCGCGAGTTCAAATCTCGCTTAGGGTAAGTTATCCGGGTAAGGTTTTTTCCGAGGTTTTCCCTACCCTGAGAAGATGAATGTTGGGTAACTTAAAGCTCCATGGACCTCGGGCTCATTTGAGCCATTTCTTTTCATTTATTCGATATGACACAATGTTGGAGGACATTAATTAAAAAAAAAAGAGAGATTTAATTAATTTCTTGACACATGGAAAATATATATCAAATTAGGGTAATTTTGCAGTATTAAGGTTTTAATACCCTAAAAAATAAAATTTACATCATAAAATTTTAATTTTTTGAAAAATGCTTAATTTTAACACTACAAACACGATAGTCTCATAAATTATTTTTTTAAAACTGAAATGTTAATAAAAACATGGAAGTTAACTAACAATGATTTATAGTCATTTGGACAACACAGTTAACTTCGCAATAGTGGTCTGGTAATTTCTCAGTAATATCTCCAAAATAACGTACGACATATTTAGTGGCAAATTAAATTTAATTTTATTAACCTAACATAATATGCAGTGGCTGACACTACATTTTTTGTTACATAGTGTTTTGTGTAAGAGTGACACAAGAAGTTCTTGCCACACAAAGCATAACTGCAGAAGCTTGTCAAGTATCCCTACAAACAGTTCAGCGCATATGTGAGGAAGCGCAAACTGGAAATGCAGAGGCCCCAGGATGATACTTTTCCTCTCCAAGAAACAATATTACAGGTCCAAAATTTGTGATAGAGTTAGATGATTTCCAGAAAGATATAACCTGTTTTTCAGTACAGGAGTTCTATGATCGTGCTGAATACTTCATACTTAAAGAAAGCTGTTTTAAGAGACAAAATAGATTATACAGGGGGCATAAATTCTTTACCCATTATTTTGAGGAGACTTGATTTTGGATATAGATGATGGTTGACGATTTTTTGATGGAGAGAAAAGATATGATTTAAAAAGCATACACGAGTTAAAGAAAGAAGCTATTTCTTGTCCTATTATTTATAATGATGAAACTTGGGTAAACCAAAATCATACCAAGTTTTATCTGGCAGGATTCTAAAAGAAACAGGTCTAAAGATCCCATTATCATCTCACGATCTGCCATGACAGATCGTTCAAATATAGTTTCATAGAAGGAACAGAATTAATTTTTCAGTCAAAAAGTGATGATTATTAGGCTGCAGATTTTGCAAGCAGTTTCAGGTTGTCTACACACATAGCAACAGATCCGCTGCACGAAATGTAAACAGCCGTAGTTATGAGTCACAGAGATGAAAAGGGGGGGCGATCACATGACCACTACAAGTGTACAGTCGGGTGAATAAACAACTATAGCATGACAATGCTATTGACTGTAGAGCATATACTTTCTATGTTTACATGTTTCCTATTACCGTATGCAATATATTTGGTGCAAACAAGTCTTCTACATTTATGGACCTACTGTATGCAATATTTATTGTATTTTTACTATATTTAGAATACAATTTTGGTACAATATGAACACAATTACTGTTTTAATATACAATGCATTTATACATTTTAATATGCATGCTATGCATTTTCAACATTATAGCTCTATCTTTAGTGATAAAATATTCCACAAGATGTACATTTTTATTGTTAGTTGCTCCTGTGCATGCAACTATTGGAGTGAATCACCATGCACATCTTGAAGTTATGGAAGGTGAGTCTCTTACGATTGGCTGCAAGACATTTGCGATATTGTGAAAAAGTACACTTTATGTCGCAAATTGGAACCTTATATAATCAAGTACCTTTCCATATGCATCTTTTAAGTACCCCTTTGTACCATTGCTGCATTTGGTACGGTTCTTTTTGTGTACTTTTCCATGAAACTTTTAAAATATGGAATGTATCAACTTGTTACATGGGATATTAGCCAGTATCATGTGGCATAAATCTGCAAAAAGGTCATTGTTTGTGTAGTGTTTAACGCCCGCTTTTACTACTAGGCACCACAGGCAGTGACACTGATGATACATGGAATGAAGATGGAGCACCGGTGGAATGAGATGGCGGGGGAAACCGGAAAACCCGCCCAGACACCGCTTCGTCCACCACAAATACCACATCCGGGTCCCTGGGATCGAACCCGGGCCGCCTAGGTGGTAGGCGAGCACGCTAACCGCTCGGCCACGGCGCCGCCATGCAAAAAGGTCAGATTCCATGCTTGCATATGAGGTAGAGGGCAGCAGGTGGGGGTAAGGGTGGAAGCTCTGACAGCACTGCCTCAAGTCCAGTTGTAGTGCACCCAAATTTCTGTTCGTTTTGGCATTAGCACTTAAGAAATCCTCAGCCTAGTGATTATCATCAAGAGGTGAATAATGGAGTGTTTAGGGAATGGTTTATCGAGCTCCTTGAATGCTTGGAAGAAAGATAAATTATGGACAATGCAACCTATCACTTCATGCTTAAAGAAAACATCCTAAACACAAATTCTAAGCTGAAATTTTGGCTTCAAAGCAAGAATGTATCTCATGATCCTACACACATACGAGTACAATAGCCAAATTGTTTTGCATTGTTAGGCAATACTGTAGCAATTATAGGAGATATGAACTTGATGATCTTGCTGCAGAAATGTGACACAAAGTAGTATGGCTTTCTGTGTGCCATTGTCAGTATAACCCTACTGAGCCTATATGGGCTCAAATAAAATGGGAAGTAGCAGACAAGAATTCCACATTCAAAATTGGCAGAAATATGTTGCTCAAGATTGCAAGAGGAAGATTTTGTGAAGGAAGGACTATGGGATGAACGTTTCAGAGTATTGTAATAGATCAACATGAAGATACTAAAGAAGAATGCAGTGAAGATGATGTCTGCCCCCTGCAGAATTTCTGTTCAGTGAGCTATTTTCCCTTTTCCTTCCTTTTAAAAATATGTATAATTATTTTAGTGAATAAATCTCTAGAATTGTGTATAAAGATATTTAAAAAAAAACCTGATGTGTTGCACTCGCACGACTTTCTCTACTCTTGTACTAACTATTCTTACAAACTCTTATTCCTGTTAAGATTAACATTTGTAGAAATTATTTTATTGCTATTACCTGTAGGTGCAAGGGGAATGTTAGAATACAGTAGGCTTTGTGCGAGTCAAATCTTTTAAAGCTTTGAGATTCCATTCTCTTTGCACACTCAACATATAAAAAAAGGAACAACGATGTTTCATTTCAGTTTTCTGAAACTCACACACATAATAAGGAATATCTCTGAAATGGTTCACCTTACAAGAAAATTTATTTAGACATAAATTGTGTATTTTAACAAGATCTAAGTTTTTTGTATAGTATGATTTGGTCTTTCTCTAACGGTGTACCAGTTATGCAAAAGTCGTCCAGAGTAGATATGACTACAGGGTGTATAGCCAGAAAATTCAAGATATACATTTCATTTGTCATAAAAATATCTCAAACATATGGCATTTTAATCAATATCAATAGAGCCATTTTCAAGAAAATAAAAATTTTTGAAAAATTTTCCATGTAAAGGGTAGTTTAGGTTAGGGCTATTTTCTTCAAGATCTTCATGTCGCATCCTTGAAATTCATTAAACTTAAATACCAACTTTGATTTTTAACAGACTTTTAGTTTTGCATTATGCTGTCCACAGACTGACACACACACACACACACCCTTTTCTAAAAATGCTTTTTTTGGATTCAGGGGGTCTCGAAACACACATTTCCAGTAAAATCTCGACATCGAATTTTTGGGTGGTATACAATACTTACCAGTAGAGAAAGTAAAAATTAAGTTCATTTAAGTGTTATAATATACTGATTATTATACAAAACTGACAAGCTTCTTATTGTAGTAGGTATCTTGTATATAGCTGTGTAGGTATACTCGCAAACCAGCTGTGTGCTTGCATAGGAAGGCAAGGATGAGGGGATGTGACCTTGACACACCTTATGGAAGTGAATATAGTATAATGTTGAATGCTATTATTTGTTTTGTATTGCTTCTTGTCCTTGTTCACCATTCATAAAGACATGAAATTAAAAGAGAATAACATAGACTGGTTATATTTTTTATTGTTAACCATTTTTGAACTGGGTTACATCTGAAAAATAATCTAATTTGAATAAATAATATACAATTTAATTTTGCATTTATACAATACCTAGCATCTATAAGTGAAATTAAAATTTTGCAGTCGTTAAAACTGGAAATGTATTTTCTTTTCAATTATTCTATACATAGTGTATATCGATTCTTTATTTTACTTATTTTCAGTATTTCACAATTACATTCTGTTATTACCAAAACCTAACTTTTACTTTTCCTAAGAGGTTTTCTCATTCTGAATCATAGAGGCAACTTTGGCAATAACTCTGTGAAATTAGCTGTGGCTGCATACATGAAATCAAAATAACGGTATAGAAACCATTACACAAGAAGTATAAAACTATGCTTTTCATTACTGTAGTGTATAAGATGCTTATAGAACCTTTTTTTTTTACTATAAATGAATGCATAAATGTCTCATGGAACATAAAAATAACATTTTAAAAAACTGTAGTGTTCTGATTTGTATAAATGTACAACATTGAATACAATAACTTTACAAAATAATATTTACTTCAACATATACCTAAAGATGTGATACAATTAAAATAAATTTCAACAGTCTATTCTTTGGTGACTTGACACCTTTCATATTTATTACAATTATTTATTAAGCTAAATGAAATGGAAACCAGGCCAAAAATTATAAAACCTTTTTGAACAATAAGATAAACACTCTCTAATTATTATACAGTAACACAGGTTATTGTCTACTGAAGTGCAAAAGAACATTGCATGCAACAACAGAAGTGGAACATATTCTTCCCCCTCTCAAAATATGAATACATGTAATAAAATGTACATATCTTAGCTTAAAACCTTGGGAGTGTTGAAATAAAAAATCAATGTATTTAATCACATACATTCAGCACTCCAAAGTACTCAGTTATGAAGCTATGCTTCAGTAAACATTCACGCTATATGCAGCTTTAGCATCAGCAGCGCTGAAATTACATATGCAAATTTGCAGCCCTTTAGAGGTATACTGACATTGACTTAGGTACTTGAAAAATAAAGCTTATCTTGCCCACCTCTCACTACTGTACATCTTCTCTTATATCCTTTTCAGTGATAACTTCTATTGATTCGTCTTCATCAAAGTCATCCCATTCTTTCATGAGATCTGCCATCTGAATAGTTGCTTTCTTCTTTGTTTCTTCAACAGGTTTAGCAGATTCTACAACGCACAAGGCAGGTTGTTCAGCAGATTTTTCTTGTGGCTCAAGAGATTTTTCTGTTGCAATTTCTCTCGTGTTGAGAGGTGTTTCTTCACTCAGAACTGACATGCTTTCACTTACCACTGCAACCTGTGGTGTCTTCTGTATTACCTGAACATTTTCTGTACTTGCTGCAGTAGCAGGAGCTGCTTCCTGCTGAGTTTCATTTTGCTGTCTTGGTGAGGTGCTGATGGTGTCCATTGCACTTTGATGTTCCACTGACTCTTCATGCTGTGAGTCGTGTTTTAAGGCTACAGCTACATCTGTGCCTACCTCTCTAGTTAACACAGGAGGTATGTTACTATAACCATCTTTAGCGACAATCACATGAGAGGGCTCAGCTATAAGCTGTGGTGGAGCTACCTCTTTTTCTAAAACCGGTATTGTCTGATCCTCCTGTACCTCTGACACTGTACACTGTTCATTGTTTTCTTCTGAACAAGGCCGTGCTATGAAAAACATAAGTTCTTCACCATTGGTGTCTCTGATAGGAGCATAATCATGGTCTGTTAGGAACATGGTGACTTTACCACCACCTGCCACTGATACAGCTACGCTAACAGGTGGAGGTGTTGTGGAGAGTTGATGGTTTGAAACTGTTTCAGCAGATGGAACAACAGACACTGTAGTGCTTCCTTCCCCTCCTGGGTAGTGCTCTAAATCAGTAAGCGTGTCTACATATGTCTGACGATGCTCTTGTGAATGTTCCAGTGTATCTTCAGGCATCATTTCAGGAATTATATATTCTTGCATTTCAGTCCCAATGGTTATTGTTCCTTCAGAGTTTATTTTACCATCAGTGTTTGCTATTTCTTCACTAACAATCTCAGTGGATTGCAGGATCAGCTCTGGACTTCCATCCAATACAATCACAGTTTGCTCCCCACTGAGTGTGTCAGCCAGTCCAAGAGATGCTGCAATGCCGCTTGCCACATTGCTTAAGGCTTCTGCCTCTGATGATGGAACTGCAGTTTGTGTAGCTGCTGGTGCCTCTGCTAGTACTCTCATTCCTGGCTGGAGAATCACTTGCTTTTCTGTTTGTTTCTGAGCTACAGTATTACCTATCACAGGAACTTGAACTTCACCTTCTTCCTCCTCTTCACCAATGACATCTGAAGAATGAGCCTCATCTCCATCTTCAAAATTCTGAAGATCACCTAAATGTTTGTTTTGCGCCTGCATGCGACTCTTTTCCTCTTCATTCATTTTGTGAATGGCCTCCGTATGGCTTGTGCGGATATGTGCTTTTAGATTAATGTTACGCACAAATGGTTTTTGACAAAAAGGACACTCATAGAGCTTTTTCAGAGGATCAGAATGCAGATTCGTCTGCATATGACCCTGAAGGGCACCATTACTTTTAAAGGTTGCTGTGCATACCTTACAGACAAATTCCCTGCTGTTGGAATGATATTTACGATGTTTGATGAGCAGAGACTCACTAAGTGCCACATAATCACACTGATCGCATTTTGGAAACTGACAATTACGAGGTGGTGGTACAGCATGCTTTGTGTATAGGTGATACAGGAGAAGATTACGTTTGCTGGCACGATATCCACAGTGTTCACAAATTCTAGCATCTATTTTTTCCATATGCACATACTGTAAGTGACGACGATATAAATAATATGACTCAAAGCGTATTGGTTCCTCATTTGTCCCACAAGAATGACACAGCCAAGGACCTGTTGTATTCTCAGCACCGGATGCAGGTTTCTGGCCCCCAAGTTCTGATAAAGGTTCCACGTGACCTCCATGTTTTAGCACCACTGCAGCTTTACCTTTTCCTGCTACTTCAGATTTTAGGACTACATAAGACACCTTTGATTTCACTACCTGAAAGTACAAAGCACAAAGGACAAGAATTAAGCTTATATACTGAAAAGCACAACTACAATGAAAGCCTCATAGGAGTAAGCTCATACACCTGAACTTGGCATTATTTGTGTTTTTCACAAATACAATATAACTGTATGGTTTTTAATTACAAACCAGAAGCCAAGGAACAAAATAACTGATGCATTTTAATATAAGTTCAATACTGGTGAAGCTCAGATTTAATCCACGCAGAACAATACAATTTGATTTTCCAAGGATTAATATAATATGTATGCTAAAGGCTTTGTATTTAAATTCAGTCACACAAAATTATAGATACAGGAGAGGTAATTGCTATTTTTTTTATACCAACCCACCTACTGCTAGTGTTTTTAAACAAACAAGCCGTCTGTGGGCAGTATTTGAGAGGTAGAATTTTTTTGGACTGAAAAATTCAATGCCATAGCTGGGATTTGAACCATGGATTTTCTGGTTCACGTGTGGCTGCTCAGACAGAAATGAGCACACACATTCTTATTCCAAAGCTAATTGATGACAACAATTGAAGTATCTTCCTTTCTTAGAAGTTTGAAAACAGTGTTGTATATTCAATTTAATTTAAAAGGTGAGTTAATAACACTAAACACTTACATTTATAATTTTCTGGAACGCATTTCAGAGGTTAACTTTCCTCCATGGGCCTTTGATAGATTTAAAAAAGTGTTCAAGGAATACAACATTCAGCTAGCATCAGTAAACCATTACTCCATAAAAAACCTGCTACTTTCAAACATCACAGATCCTATTCCACCTAACAAAAAATCCAGCATATACCAAGTTGAATGCAGTGATTGTAATGAAATATACATAGGAAAAACCAAAAGAAATTTAGAAATTAGATCCAAGGAACACATTAGGAACATCAACAGTAAACAATTAGAAAAATCAGCAGTTGCCTTTCATTATTGGACAAAAAATCTCGACATAAAACCAGAACCGAAACTCCTCAAACACATAACCGGAAAACAAGAGCTGTCCACGTGGGAACAAATCTTCATTTTAAAAAATAAAAACCGAGTATTTAAAATCGACATTCCCCAGAAAGATATTTTCAGCAAGTTCCTTGAACTGTTACCAGAAGAAACATCGCCATCTGCACCATGGAAACCCAGTTATTATCCGGTTGATAATGCAGGAAAGTTAACCTCTGAAACGCGTTCTGGAAAATTATGTGTTGTTTAGTATTATTAATTAACTCACATTTTAAATTAAACAATTGAGGTGTTGAACTAAAAAAGATGCTGCCATTTTCTCATAAACTCTTTTAGCAGCATAAAAAGGTGCTCTGTTGTAATGGGTTTGCACCCATAAAAGAGCTATTCTATAATTCAAGCAGGAAGTAGTAGAGAAATGTTCCAAAAGATATCACTGACGGTATGTTCAAAGGCTGCTTATCTAAAAAAGGCACAATCAGTGCAGCATTGTACATCAATTATTGCAGAACACATAACAGTGTGTTTGTTAATTGAAGATGGAGGGAAATTATTGTTTTGTCTCAGCTAAACCTAAGAGGCGATGGGGGGGGGGGGGGGGAACATTGTGAAACATTGAGGCTGTAATTCATGTTGACCAGCCCGATTATCTACTTTATACTAAAAGATTAAGTTATAGTATCTAATGTACGTTTATATGCACATGTTTTATCTTTATCTTGTGTAATTTAAGAAAAGGGCTATCAGAAAATGTTCAGTTTTTATATGTAAAGTAAGAATTGTTAATTTAGGGAATTAATTTGTATCTATGTAACTTAACATTAAGAAACTAGCTGAAGGCTGAAAACTAAAAAGTTAAAAAAGTGAGCTTTGTGATGCTATCGAGCTGGCTTCGTTATTTCCTGCACATGGGAACTGATACTAATGGCTGCACTTGCGATAGGTTGGAAGTTTGTTGATTTTGGTTGGAATTATTCTGTTGTTAATGTGTCTGTTTTGTTCTTTCTTTTTTGTAATATGTTTATAAAATATGCTTGGAAGAGGCAAAGGATGCTAAGCGTCACATTTAGGTAAAGTCGCGACTCCATGTTGAACAAATTGGTGCAAAAAATTCAGCCAATAGGAAACTTTGAGTTGTAGAATCATGTCTATAAATACAGGGGCAGACGCCAAAATCCAGCAGTTAATCCAAAATGTTAGAGAGGTGAACTTCCTACTGAGCAGAGTAATAATTGTTGCCAAAAAGTTTGTGAAATGTGCATCACATTAAATATATAATTCATAAGACCTGACTTATTTGCATAAGATTGTATTTTGTGTCAGAACCACACTCGGATGATCAGTTTCTTAACGAAAAAGGTATAGGGTTGTGAACTATCAGGAGTACAAATAAATGCAATATGTTCATCTGGTAACTGTGTAGTACAGCGTTTTAATTCTTGTTTGACCCATAACCACACCCTGGATTGAGGACTTCTTTACAGAGGAGAAAAGTATCTTCCTAAAAATAGGTAGCTGAGGGCAAATATTGAGAAGACTACAGCACTGGATTGGAGCCCAGCTGAATACACAAACCCACCAGAGAACTTCTCCGTCGAGGACTGCAGATAAGGTGAGCAATCAGCAGCGGGAATATCAAATACCGAGAAAATTCCTACTTCAACATGTGTTAAACATAGTGGAAAAGCCTACAAAACTTCCAGTGGAAAACGCAAACATTTCAAAGTGATTGATTTGAAGTTTCTTGTTAGTGGTCACAGTTTTCTTGTTGTTGTTGTTAGCTAATGCTGGATTTCTGACAATGAAGTCAGTAATCCTCTTGCTCTCCAATATTTTTCACTGATGGATGGGCCACTAGAAGTGGCCAGGCATATTTGAAGGTGGTCTCGATCCATTTCCTCTTGCAGATCACATAGAGGACAGAGTGGTGAAGAATATATCCCAATTCTGTTTAAATGTTTTGCCAGACAATCATGTCCCGTAATCAACCTGAAGGTTGCAACTGCTATTTTTCAAGGATACTCAGGAATCACTGTTTGAATGTTTGGTAGTTCCCATCTTTTATTCTTTGATTTTTCATAGTAATATTTTGCAATAATTTTTTTGAATTCAGAGTTGACTAATCTTTTAGCTGCATAAAATGGTAGATTAACTATAGATTTTTGTACACCGCTGGTACCCTTTTTTGCAAGAAAATCAGCTTTCTCATTACCACTCAGTCCACAGTGAGCCGGTATCCATTGGAAGACTAGGTGTTTTTGAAGTGCAGTTAGATGGGTAAGGATTTTCCAACATTCTATAATAGTTTGGTTTTTTGGTGACAACTTGGAAGTAATTGCTATAATTGCTGCCCTGGAATCTGAGAGAATAACTGCTTGCTGAAAATGTGAAATTCTGTACAAAAGATTTTGTAGGGCCATTCGAATTGCTTCAATTTCTCCATCAAATTAGTAGTTCCATAACTTAGAGATTTGTAATAGGAAAAGAGGTGACATGTGACTCCAGCACCTGCTCCATCTTGGTTTGATATCAATGATCCATCAGTATAAATATGGAGCCACTCATGTTCTGGAAATCTAGTATGGATTGTCTCTAATGCCAATAATTTTAGAACACTAGTTGGAGTATCACTTTTTTTAACTTCTTCTGTCAGGTGTAAATAATATGTGATGTCTAATGTATGTGTTGGATTGACTTTAGATATGAAGTTTTCCTTTGAATTAGGCAGGTGTACATCCTTCTTGATGTCTTGAATTTTGGAAAGAAAGCTCTCCTGAGTCTTTAGTGTATGTGTAAAATTTCTCTTGTGCCATGTATTGAATGGGAGTCTGATCAACTTTTCGTGTTGAATAAGAGCCGCTTTTTCTATTTCATATTCAATGGGGTATTGGTTGGTTAGTATTACCATAGTTGCTATTGGTGTGGTTTTGATAGCACCTGTAATTAATCTCAGACTTTGGTTTTGAAAGATTTGAATCTTTTTTGTGTTTGCTGTTACAAGAACTTCGCTGCAGTAAGTAACTAATGGTTTTATATATACATTGTATGTTGTGTTAAGCGTTGCTCTGGAACATCCCCACTTCATTCCTATTAGACGTTTTAACAGTGAAAGGCGCCTCTCTGCTCTTTGTATTACATTTTCTATTTGTTTGGTCCATGTAAGTTTGGTATCAAATGTAACTCCTAAATACTTTGCTTCCTTTGTTTCTGGTAATTGTTGACCCTCAAAATTTAGTTTTATTTTTAGTGGTTTTTTTCTTAGTGAAAAGATATGGTAGTTTGATTTTGTTGTATTAACAGTCATTAAATTTTCTTTGGTCCACCTCTGTAAGTTGGTTAAGGATTGTTGCATGGTTTTTTCTAGTTCTGTACTTTTACAGTTTTCTTGTGCATTTGCACAAATTGAGAAAAGAAAAGCAGTAATGACAGCATTTGTTCCTGATGAACTTGGACACGTCATTAAATCTGCAAGAGTTGATCATCCCTATCAGGTGTTAAAAATGTGTGAAAATAATTTTCTGAACCTATTTATAAAGCTAAACTATAGATAATTCAAGTTGTTTGTATAGGGGTAAATGTTTGATTACTAGGGCTAGGAAGTTCATGCATTTGCATGTTTTTTCATAGGGGTTAAAAATGTATGCTTTTACATTATGTGCACACACTTGAAGACCTGTGAAGCATTAAGATCAGAAGAAACTACAGTTCAATAGTATTGGAAAGCACAAATGCTAATGGCTTTATTGCCAAATGCAAGGCACTAGAAAACAACAACAACAACACGTGCACGAATTATGGAATTTTCAGTTATTTGGACATGATTTTATGGTGCATATAACGGCATATTTTCTTGATTTTTGATAAATGCATATTATTTCAATACTATAGCCCCTATATTGCATATTTTAATGATTTTATGGCTTTTTATTACTTTTTTCTATCTGGATATTTTTCATATTGGCAGTACTGCACATGATGATGCAATTCACGAAGATTTCAATATTATTGCCCCTATATTGCATATTTTAATGATTTTTATACTTTTTTTAATTTTTTCATCTGTATATTTTTCATATTGGTAGCATTTCTGAGACAATGGTTCTTTCCCATTGGTAGATAGATTTGTGTCCAGTACGAAGATAATTTTTGTTAAATCTCCTAAAAGAGTTAAGTTGTTTAGATCAACAGCACCTAATATCTAACTTCTTCCTGCACCAGTGTTAATCGATGGGGAATATGGATCGATGCAGTTTTATATTATGCTGAGCACATAGAAATAGCCAAAGAGGTTATTAATTCATTGGACTTGAAAGATGCTTCATCAATAGAAATTGTGTAAAATATTGTCAGGCACTGGGTTAAAAGAGGATCTTAGTTTAATATCTGCCCATTTTTCTTTCTTACCAACAGCCATAACGGCATTGGAAGCTGTAGGATCTCCTTTGCATGAATCACTGTCTTTGAAAAAAAACAATATGTGATCTAAGTTTGGTTCCTGGTAGCATAGGACAAAAAGTGAAAGAGAAAGTGAATTATGTAGTTATAAAAAGATGTGTGGTGTTCGAGACATCCTCAAAAGAAAACCATGTCTCACCAAGAGACTTGACTCTCTCTCTCTGTGAAGCAGCTAGCATCATTTAAATATGCCCCGATAACATCTTGTGACGTGGAGAGAAGTTTTTCACGTTACAAAAGTGTTTTGCGAGACAACAGACGATGCTTTACAGTTGAAAATTTGTGCAAAGTGTTGGTTGTGAACTGCAATTTAACAGTTAATACTAGCAGCGGGACTACTTCTGCTTCAACCTCTAAAGAATAAGGTAACTTTATTTATTATTTATACTAACTCGTCTTGTCTACTGCAAAGGGACATTAATTGTTTTAATTAAATAGTGCATATTTCTTGGCATGTTTTTAAGAGCATAAACTTCCGAGCCCTATTGATTACCGATAGTGTTCTAGTGAAATACAACCAAAGTGAACTAGCACATTGTCACAAAATGTGTGATGAAAAAATCTGGTGTTGCACTCATACCACTTTCTCTACTCTTGTACTAACCATTCTTACAAACTCTTATTCCTACATCTTCTTTGTGTTAGTTGAGATAAACATTGCAACAATAATTAAGGAAATTGAGGCTATTAACAGTGAAGCAACAAGATTCTAAAGTGAGAACAAATTAGAAACTAAAAACTTCACTTATCTTAGTAATATTGCAAGTTCTTTGCTATAGTTTTGAGAATGAGTTGGAGTCAACTAGTCAGCTTTGCAGCAAAGAACTTGCAATATTACAAGATAAGTGAAGTTTTTAGCTTCTAATTTGTTCTTACTTTAGAATTGCAACAGTAAAATTGTCTTATTATTTCCTTGTAGGTGCAGGGGGAATATGGGAATACAGTAGGTGATTCAAATCTTGTAAAGCTTTCAAATTCTGTTCTCTTTGCATGGCTAACATATAAAAAAATGAATAATGATGCTCCATTTGACAAAAGTTTGAGGTTTCCAAAACTCACACAAATAACAAGGAATATTGTTGAAATGGTTCACTCTACAAAAAAATGTGGTGCTCTCTAAAAAGCGGTTACTATTACTGCTAAGTCTCTTCAGTATTTATGTTGAAAAATACTGGAGAGCAAGAGGATTAATGACTTCATTGTCAGAAATCCAGCATTAGCTAACAACAAAAAAAAAATGTATTTAGACTACATTTTTTCTATAGTACGATTTGGTCTATCTCTTATGGTTTACCAGTTATGCAAAAGTCATCCAGAGTAAACAGGGCTACATGGCCTACAGCCAGAAAATTCAAGATATAAATTTCATTTGACATAAAAATATCTCAAACTTATGGCATTTTAATCAAAATCGTTAGAGCCATTTTCAAGAAAATCAAAATTTTTGAAAAAGTTTCCACATAAAGGGTAGTTTAGGGTGGGGCTATTTTCTTCAAAATCTTCGTGTTGCATCCTTGAAAGACATTAAACTTAAATACCAATTTGGTTTTTAACCGACTTTTCGTTTTTGAGTTATGCTGTCCACAGATTGATCCACAGATCAAAACATATATTTCCACTGAAATGTTGACATCAAATTTTTGGGTGGAATAAAATACTTGCTCTACTTACTAGACATAGTAGAGAAAGTAAAATGGCATTATAGTACATGATGGGAGAAAGCTGGAATTATCACTGAATGTTGGACAAAATACACTCACCAAAGAAAAACAAAATGATCTGTTATCAATGACAGAACACATACATAGGTTTCTATGAACAGCCTGTGCAAAGCTGCATAGGAAATAAGATTATCCCTCTTTAATAATCAAATAATCTGTTGTATAGCTCTGTAATCTGAAAGCTGCATTATAAACATAGCCTCTTGTTGATTTCGTAAAAGATCAATTTGGAACATATTTGCTTTTGACAATTCAGATCAATGTGTGATCTTGGCTTCCGGTGAAGGCCGCGTCATCTTGGTCGAAATCGCCGACGTTTCGCTCATCTTGTCATGAGCTTCTTCTGGGCTCTTGTCCGCTCTTTGTCCGGTTGCTCCCGTTTATATACCTGTTGCGAGTCTCTGCTGGTCCCGCCCCTTTTTGTCCCCGATTGGTTGCCTGTCTGCCAATGGGATCTTGCACTGGTGTCACCGCTTTTTGTTGGTTTTGGAGATAATTAATATTGTGTTTTGTTGTCTGGTTCAATTCCTTAGGGCTTCCTTTTTCTGTGATATTCTTCCCTAGATCATTATTTTGCAGAGATTGCTGTGGCAGGCCTCCAGACGCGGGATGGTCTGTTCGTTCCGCCCCTTGCTTTTCATTGGCTGGTCTTCGGCCAGTAACTGTGCTAGTAAGTAGGGCCTTCCAGGTGTCGTGTAGTTGCCTTCCATGATCTCTGTTGATGTTATTCTTTTCTTTGAAGATTTCTAAGCTTTCTCGCGTCAGTCTGTATGAGAAATTTTTGCAGGTGGCTAGAAGTTCGGTGTTATCAAAGTCGATGTGATGGCATGTGACACCAGTGCAAGATCCCATTGGCAGACAGGCAACCAATCGGGGACAAAAGGGGCGGGACCAGCAGAGACTCGCAACAGGTATATAAACGGGAGCAACCGGACAAAGAGCGGACAAGAGCCCAGAAGAAGCTCATGACAAGATGAGCGAAACGTCGGCGATTTCGACCAAGATGACGCGGCCTTCACCGGAAGCCAAGATCACACATCAGGACACAGGCCGTGGAAGCCTACGCATCCAATTCAGATCAAACTTAACCTCATTATTTTAATATTGTTGGAGGAAAAGTATATTCCTTTATAAAGAGGCCAAGGTAGAATGTTTATTCAGAAAAATATTTAATAGAAAATGCTTTTTATAGTCTAGAAGAATATAAATCAATTAAGGCAAAGAAAATCAAGGTGTAAATATATATGTAAATATAAAGATGTATGTATACTTTCTGACATGTCCTTTAATTCATGAATAAAATGAATTATTTAAATGTCATATTTTGCAATACATTATAGGTATTTCTCAGATTCATTACTGTCATTTAAATAAGGATATAATGTGTCAAGTAGCAGAAAACAGTAACTATGAAACAAGATATCTTAAAAATGTTGCATATTAATATGAAATGGAATAAATACCTTACTTGCACTTGGATCCGCTGGAGAAATCATGGGAGTTACTTGCCCTCCTCTCTGCATAATTTTAAGTCGAATATTCTTATTATTCTTCACCAAGTGGGGATACTTCTTGAGAACCTCTGAAATTATTTTGGCATGGTTTGACAAATTGCCCGTGGTGACAGTAGCCGTGCTAACTGCATTCAAACTTTCTGCTCGTGTTGGCATAGGCCTTTCTTCAGCGCAACGAATATTGGAACTAGGAGTATCAGCAGCTGCATTTTCTTTCCCCTCAGACAGCTTAGCATCCAATGAGAAGCGCACCTACAATAAATGGTATTTTTATCATCAATTTGACTTCATTTATTGAAACAGCAAATACATTATAGTAATATCTTTAAGTAAACCAAAAAGAATGTGCATAAAATTTATTTCTCAACCTGAATACATAAATTCTTGGTAGCTATAATTGTTGATATTCTTTTGTACTATTATCAAGTTTCATTTACACCTTCAAATTTAATAATTAACAATGAAGATATCAAATGCTTTTCTCTTTTACTTTCTCTATACCTTACCTAAAATAGGGACCTGCACCCAATCCAATAATTTAATATTACAATTTCACTACGGCTATTTTTAGACGTGACGAATGGCCAATAGTTATGCAGAGGTTTATGGTTGAATTCACTTTTGAATTTATAATATCATATGGGTGTCAAGTTAGTATCTCTTGATTTCCATACAGTCAACATCAGGAACGTACATGGTTAGGCACAATGCATGCTCGCATTATCAGTAGTCTTTTGTTGATTTCAAGGAAGGAAACAGGAGCATTAACTCCACCAGCAATTTGCATGACGTCACTCGTGCAGATCCTAGTAAGGTCATTCGCCACATCTAAAAACTACCTCTGTTTGTACATATTTCGGAAGTTCCCTAAAGCCAAAACAATGTATTATGAAAAAATCTGATGTTACAACTCCATCCATTCTTCCACATAATATTCTTATAAACATACATTTTTCTATCCATCCCATGCTAATTGAGAAAAACGTTCAAATGGATAGATTTTTAAAAAGTGGGCTACTGTACACTGGCTTTAAAATTTCACTTCTGGCATAACCATTTAACACTTAAAAAATTCAAACCCATTACAACTATCTCTTGATCACCTTCCTACCACAGTGGTAGCACACCTACATCTGGCACAGAGGATCCAGGTTTGATCCCTGGTACCGGCATGAGGATTTTTCCTCTGCTGGGAGAGGTCTAGCATGTGGTGCACTCAGCCTTGTTAGATCCCAGAAGGGCCAATTGAGGAGCTACTTGATAAAGAAGTAGCTACCCCAGGTCATGAAGGCCGCATAACCGGTTGGAAGGGTGTGGAACACTGACTACATCCCACCCTCCAGTTCTGCATCCCACTCATGATGCCTAGAGTGGGCAAAGGTGGGAGAAGCAGTAGCCAAGAGGTAAACCCTCGCCCACAAAGGGCTGCTGCACTAGGGTTTTTTATCTTTTTTTTTAACAAATATCTCAGAATGGCTTATTAACACAGTACATTTTATTTTACATATATCACGGTCTTAATGTGGTCTACATTCCTTGTATAGCAACTCTTCAAGATGGTTTTATGTTTTAACAGATATACAAAATTCATTGAGAATGCAAAGGACTTACAAGTTATTTACAGATCATTCAATATAATTTTATTTATCGTGAGAATATCTTAAACATGTAGTATTTCAATCAAATGAGTGAGTGAGAGTAGGATTTAGGAGCCCATCAACAGCTAGGTAATTTGGGCCTGAAGTATTTTTATCAAAATTATTATAAGCCATTTTTGGGAAAATGATAAATGATGAAAATTTTTCCAAGTAAAGTGTACTTTGGATTGGAAGAATTTACTTGAAATTCCTTGCTTAACATGCTTGGAACATGCAGATCTTAAATGACAAGTTGGTCTCTCTCTGATCTTTTTCTAAAAATGCATAATTTAGGAGGCCTCAAAACTCTATTTCGGGTGAAACTTTGATTCATGTTTTAGGATGGAACACAATACTTACTCAATCTATCATTGGGGTGTTGCAAATAAGGTAAAAAGACTGCATATGTGCTTACATGCATGAAGAGCATAACTCCTAAGTGTAACTCCAAAGGTAACAAAGAGTTACTTGTCTTTCACTGCTTGTCATCACATACTTTAATAATCACCGCCAAGTCATCTTCATAAAGACTTATTTTTCCATCTGCTTAATAAACCTGATACATTTTTATCAGAAATGAATTCAATAGTTAATACTTTAATAACTCATGTTTTGTTAAGGAATATGGAAAACTGAGACCAGACAACAATTCAATTAAAGGATGAAATGATTCAAAATCGGCACACATTTAATTTCTTAATGCATTTGTTTCACTTGGGGCAGTCTTGGATTTAATTTAAGGAATTAAGTTGTTAAAAAAACAGGCTGATATATATTCAATGTATGAGCTCAGAAACAATAGAACTGCCATTTAACTTTCTAATATATTCTGCTTGAAGTACCACAAAATTTAAGCAGCATCATATCTTTCTTTTGTGTTTAATGTCACAAAATTGATTTAAGTAATGTGTATATTTTAATGAGAGCTACATTTTTCTTGCTTTAAGTTTTTGTCATTTCTTATGGTTTTCCAGTTAATTAAATTAAGTGGTAAAAGGATTTCATAGGCTACTTGCAGAAAGTTTAAGATGTATTAGCTGCTTCTGAAGTTATTAGCTCATAAACTAATTTATGAAAATCTCTAGAGCAATGGTTACCAACTCGTCTGCTCTTACAAAGCAGTGTGTGTTACTCACACACTTTATCTTGATGCTGGAATCTAGTACTAGGAATGGCCCGAGTCAAGAGGGTTTCTGCTTTGCCAAAGTAACAACTGAGCATCAGCATTACCTTTGTGGCTGTTATTTTGCATGAAGATACCAGTGTACTTTTGTGTTTAACTGACTGAAATAGTAATTGTAAGTACTAAATACCTGAAGTAGATCCAGCATTGAAGCTACAAATGCTACAAGGAGCCATATTCAGACTGAAATACCCCAACAGTGTGCAAGCATGTATGATTAGAAATACAGCTGTATAATTTAGTCAAAATTTTGCTAGGAAAAGACTCAGTGTTAGTTTAAGGAGAGTTAAAGCATAAAAAGTGCCACTTCTGTGCTATAAAAATCTGATGTGCTGCACTCACATGACCTTCTCTGCTCTTGTACTAACTACTCTTACACACCAAAATAAAAACAAACTAAGAGACTAAATGCTTCACTTATCTTAGTAAAATAAATATGACAAGTGAAGCTTTTAGTGTCTAAGGTTGTTTTTATTTTAGATTCTGTTCATTAAATTGTATTCTTACACACTCTTATTCCTCTATCTTCTTTATGTTAATCAAGCTAAACATTTGAAGAAATTATCTTATTGCATATTTGCTTCTAGGTGCAAGGGCAATATGAGAATATAGCAGGCTTTGGGTAACAGTCAAATCTTTTAAAGCTGGTCACTATAGTTATGAAGGCCTTGAAATTCCATTCTCTTTACACGGCCAAGAGAAAAAAAAAGTGAATAACAACCTTCCATTTGAGAAAAGTTTAAGCACTGCAAAATTTACTAACAAGGAATATCTCTGAAATGGTTCACTCGATTAAAAAAAAATATAATAATAATAATAATAATAATAATAATA
Source organism: Tenodera sinensis (assembly GCA_030765045.1). Taxonomy (NCBI): domain Eukaryota; kingdom Metazoa; phylum Arthropoda; class Insecta; order Mantodea; family Mantidae; genus Tenodera; species Tenodera sinensis. The sequence goes on along the minus strand of CM060967.1, from coordinate 156,927,730 downwards.
ATAATAATAATAATAATAATAATAATAATAATAATAATAATAATAATAATAATAATAATAATAATAACAATAATAATAAATAAAAACATGCATTTGGAGAGTAAACAGGACTACATTGTCTATATAGCCAGAAAATTCAAAATATACATTTGATGTCATAAAAATATCTTATACATATGGCATCTTGATCAAAATTATTAGTGCCATTTTTGAGAAAATAAAAATTTTCCATGTAAAGGTAGTTTAGGGAGGAGGTATTTTTTTCAAAATCTTTGTGTTGAATCCTTGAAGGATATTAAACTTAAATACAACTTTGGTTTTTAACACTTTTCATTTTTGAGTTATGCTGTTCACACACACACGCACGCACGCACACACACACACCTTTTTTTGGATTCAGAGGGCCTCAAAACATATATTTCTGGTGAAATCTCATCATTGAAATTTTGGGTTGAATGCAATACTTCCCCTACTTACTATGCATAGTAGAGAAAGTAAAAATACTTTAAACATTAGGTAATGATAGTTTCATACTAACCTTCTTTGTTGTCACTGATACTGAATTTGAAGCAGCAATTGGTTCCTCATGAGATGTTTGTGTTTTCAAGATTGATTTCTGAGCTTGTGACGGAGAATCTTTATGATTTGTAGCAACTGTTGGTGCCAGCAGCTGTGGTATTGTGTTTGACGGACTACTTGTTACATGCGGCTGTGCTTGGCTTACCACATGTGGTGAGACTGACATAATTAACTGAGGTGTAGCAGATGCTTGTGGTTGCGTTGAAATCCTTGCTAACGGAGGTGGGTGAGAGGACAGTGGTATCTGAGATACCAGATCTGAAGCTTTTGAGAATGGTGTTGATGCTGCTAACTGATATTTGGGAGTTAACTGCTTCTGTGTTTGTGTATGGGGTTGGGATGCTTGTGAAGTCACTTGTAATGCCAGCTGTGGCTTGGCAGGTGGTTGCAGCTGATTTCTAACATGCATTTTTGAATCTATTTGTGACTGTGGAAGTGATGGAGCTGTCAATTGCACCTCAGTATTCAATTCATTTTCATGTGCCAAATGTGATTGAGGAACTACTTGAGATGGTGCAGGTAACTGTGTTTGGGCTGCTGCTGGAGACTGAGAAAACTGTGTTTGGGCTACTATCAAGGGCTGAGACGTCAATTGTGACTGAGGAACTATATGAGGCTGAGATGCCAGCTGAGTCTGGCTTATTAATTGTGGCTGAGATGTTAAAGGTGTTTGGGCTATTATTTGCGGTGGAGATGTCAATTGGGTATGGGTGACCATTTGTGATTGGGATGCCATTTGGGTTTGAACTATCTGTGGTTGGGATGTTAACTGTGCTTGGGTTATTATATGTCGCTGGGATGAAAAGTGTTCTGATGTTATTAACTGTGACGAAGATGCTAATCGTGCTTGGCTTACTATCTGAGCCTGAGATACAAGTTGTGCTTGGGTTACTATCTGAGGCTGAGAAGTCAGTTGTCGCTGATTAATTAACTGTGTCTGAGCTGCCAGTTGGGCTTGAGTTATTATATGCGGCTGTGATGTCAGCGGTGTTTGCGCTATTATCTGTGGTTGAATGGATAACCGAGAATCAGCTGCCAACTCATGTAGATCAGAACTTTCATGTGTTAATTTTGATTCTGTTGTCAACCGAGGATGAACCGTCAAGTGTGCCTCGGGTAAAATCTGGGGCTCAGTTCTGAGCAGCTGTATATGAGATGGTAAACCATGTGCCTGCAAAACTAGTTGCTGCTGTGTTCCTGGTATCTGTGAGTTTTGTGTTATGTGTATTATCTGTGGTTCAAGCATCTGGGTGGGCTGAACTATCACTTGTGTTAAAGCTTGTGCTAAGTCAGGCTTCTGGTCTAATGGTGGCGCAATTTGTGGTAAAGTTAATGGAGCTACTGCTGTAGGTATTTCTGACTGCTTTGCTTCTTCTGATTGTTCTTGTCCAGGTTTGCAGTTCACTTCTGTATCTGATAGTTGTGATACTGAGTCTTGTTTTGTTTCAGCGGATTCAAATGTTCCATCCATATCATCATCCTCCATGTCATCGTCATCATCCATATCAGCTACTGCCAGATCATCTTCAACTTCTTCACCATGTTCTTCGGTAGTTACCAACAGATCTTTACGTAGCCTGTGTTCTTGTGCATACTCTTTTACAGCCTGAAAAGACAAAATATCTATAACTAATTTTGTTTCCTACTATATTAAAGTTTATGTATTTATCCATTGGAATTTGCAAACTCCTTTTTTTTTTTTTTTTTTTTTTGTTATTACTATTTATTATTTCTCTAAAGCGATTAAAATGATAAATTATTTGCTGTTATTATGCAAGACATCTATTTTACAAATCAGACATGTCCATCTTTCCAGTTTTGGAGAATATTATAAGTGCTGATTGCACGCTGCTCAGTATGAGGTAAACAATCCTTCACGCAACTGGTTCTGCACAGTGGAACCATCTCCGCCAATATAGCAGCCAGTGTTGCATCAACCATTGCTAACTCTGTATATTGTCACACTTCTGGCAGAATTTAACAAATTCTTTCTAGTTTTGTTCTTAAGCACAGTTGAATCAAATTTGCTTTTAAGTATTAGTTGCCATTACCTCAATTTCTAAAGTAAGTGGATTTTTACATATCTTTATATACTGAGAGAGTACTGTAACAATCAATTAAGAGTAAAAACTAAGTTGATTAATGACAAAACATGAACATATTTTGGATGTTAGTTACCTCCATCGTCAACCAGACTTTGTGTGTTTTTGGTGATGTGGATTTTTTCTCCCTCTAAGAAGCTAAAAGAAGCTAAGAGAAACCTACAAATCAGACTAAAAGAATACCCAAGAAAGTTAAAATTTAAGCCAACGGCCAAATCTGCAGCAGCTCATCACTTTGGTCATCAGAAAACTACATTGAATAAGAAATAAAGCTTTTAAAACATGCCAAAACACAGCAGAACTCACAGCAAGGAAAAGAATTAACAATATCAAAAATCCACAGAGTAATAAATTTTGAAATTCTGCCAGCTGACATACTGAAGTCCTCTACTAGACAGTAATACTAACGCTAAAGCTTTTAAAACATGCCAAAACACAGCAGAACTCACAGCAAGGAAAAGAATTTACAATATCAAAAATCCACAGTTATAAATTTTGAAATTCTGCCAGCTGACCTACTGAAGTTCTCTACTAGACAGTAACACTAACCCTAAAGTAGGGGATCCCCTTCCAGACCCAGTAGATATGCAGCTGTCGATGGGGATGAACATCTAAACATGTTCTGAGAGAAAACTTACAAGTGAAACTAAAGTGTCATAAAAGAGTTAAAACTCTTTATTTTTTTAATGTAATTATCAGTGTGAATTGATTTCTATAATTCCAAAATTACATTTATTATTATCTTTTGTTATCTTCAAGTCTAGGAAAGGAGGTAACCATCTTTTTCAATTTCCAATGTAAATTTTAAAACTTTCTGCTGTAAATTTAAAAGTTTTAAAACATCATCTATGTTTACCAGGAATAATCACAAAACTATTATCTGCATATTATCTATATTAAGTTTAAAAATTAAAGAGAATGCTCTAGTAATTTACATTTCAAAATAGCTTATAAAAACATCAGCAAGAAAAGGTGAGTGCTAGGCCAGATGTTTGTCAATAGATTTTTCCATTAAAAATGCAAAAAAATTCCTTCCAAATGAAGTGGACTTCAAGGCTATTCACAGAAAATTCAGACATTTTATCTGTCATATAAATGTCTTAAATATATGATATTTTCATCAAAATGATTAGAGTAATTTTTAAAAAAATCAAAATTTTCAAAAAATATTTCATGTTTGGAATGGGGATTCTCTTGAAAATTGTGACATATCTTGGGAAGATATTGAACTTCAGTGCCAAAACTGATGTTTATTCACTTTTTATTTTTGAATTGTGCTGCTGGCACATGCATATGAACCTTTTTTGTATATACCGGGTGGAAGGGAAGTCATTACATTAATTTAAACCAGTGTTAGATCTCAGTATTTGGAACACATTTTGTAGCTTACGTTTTTGTCTCCAACCATTTCCTATGGAGATATTTTAGCTTTATCGAAAACAACCTGGCAACACTGCAGATTGTGTGGGTGGTCATTTTCCTAGCTGCATACAAAACAAATGGTGCATTTTGAAAACAAACTCATAACCTACCTTGTCCTTCTGTGTTTACTGTGACAGTGTAGGCCAATCACAAGTGTTAGCTCCCAAAACATTACCAAAAGCGAAAACTGCTTACATCTACAAACCAGGTCAATTCCCTGACCAACCTCAACACAGTGTTGTCGAGTTACGTCATCTCTCAAATAGCAGCTCAGAGTATTCCTTCACGTCTTTTAAGTGATTAATTATTTTGAAACCTTAGGTGATGTCCCATAATTACGAGGGCCGTCTCAAAAGTAACTTGCACTATTTTTTTAAATCCGCGCAGTAGGCGGAAAAAGTCTGAAAGTCCCAGGGTATATAGGTATGGGTGTAGTAGCAGCACCGTAAAATTCCTAGGCCGCTAAGTTTATTGCTTGGACATTAAAACGGCAGTAACAATGGAGACTCCACTCGTTCCTACCGCCGATTGCGAAGTTCGCGCTGTAATCCGTTTTCTGACAGGAAAAAATAAATGTGCGACTGAAATTCATTGCGAATTGTGCAGTGTTTATGGAAAAGACGTGTTGTCAAGACAAATGGTTTCTCATTGGCCCCAATCGTTCATTGAAGGGAGAACAACATTACACGATGAGCAGCAAAGTGGCCGACCCTCCACTTCCCGCGCTCCGGATATTGTTGACGAGGTTCGAGCAGTTGTGAACACCGATCAGCGCCTTACACTTGGTGCAGGTTTGTTTGAACTTCCTCTGTATATTGAAATAAACCGTGCATCACTTCACAGGATTATTTCTAAGGATCTGTGTCTATGGAAAGTGTGTGCAAGTTGTGGAAACGAATGGATGAGGCAACTCCAAAAAAAGGCAAAAGTTGTTGCATCAGCTGTCAAGGTCATCACAACGATATTCTGGGATTCGAAGGGAGTACTGTTAATCGATTACCTGCCCCGTGGGACCACGATGACAGCTGCTCGCTATTGTGAGGTGCTGAGAAAACTCAAAAGAGCCATACAAAACAAAAGGAAGGGAAAGTTGAGCAAAACAGTTTTTCTGGTCCACGATAACACTCGCCCGCACGCTGCTCGTGAAACTAAAGCCCTTTTGAGCAGTTTCAATGGGATGTTTTCGGTCATCCATCTAGTGCACCTGACCTTGCACCGAGTGATTACCATCTTTTTCCGGAGCTACAGCAACATCTTGGGGGAAGGCGCTTCGTAAATGACGAGGAACTGAAACAAGAAGTGGAAAGATGGCTATCCAGTTTGGCGGGAGAGTGGTTTGACATTGGGTTAAAAAAACTGTTACCACGGTATCAAAAATGTATTTAGGTTCAAGGAAATTATGTGGAAGATAGGTACTGAATGTAGCTTTCAAAATATACCCTTTTTAAAATATTTAACCGTTTTGTTATTTTTTAAAAAAATAGTGCAAGTTACTTTTGAGACGCCCCTCGTACTATCAAAGCTATGTCAGAAATAAGTTACTCTATACATCTTACAAGTAACAAACTTATCTTTGCACATTCTTTTGGAATTACGCATCCAATTTGGATAAAAAAAGCTATGTATTTTTTCGAAATCGGCTGATCAAAGAACAAAATGCCATTCGACTTTTGTGTTTGTAATGCTTCCAGGAAGCACATATTAGAAGGAATGTAATGACTTTCCTTCCAACCTGTATATATATATATATATTTTTTTTTTTTTTTTTTGGGGGGGGGGGATCAATTAATCTTGAAATAAAACTCAGAAATTAAACCATTACAGCAATTAAATGAACTACAGATTTAAAGATTTGGGAGTGAATATTCATTTTAAAAACTTAAATCTTAATTTATTTAAAAAAATTGTAAAACGAATGTTGAAGTACAGTCACTTGATTGTGTAAAATCTGTTTTACTTCCAGTAGGTGACAATGCTATAACAATGTCTCCTAGTGGCAATTATCCTTAGAACGTACACCAATATCCAGTATACAAGAAACTGATGATTGAATCAAATCATGCAAAGCATACCATAAAGGAACATTTTCGAAATATTCAACACAAAAAAATATATAAATCACCTGTAGCAGATAATCTGTGGTCATTTAATCATAAAATAAGTTCCATAATTTTATTAAGGCAATTAAATGAATCTTTAGATAAAACGGGGAGAAAATGTGGGTTAAAGAATAAAGGTTAATACATTTTGAATAAGTTGTTTTCTAGTGCCTTGCATCTGGCAATGAAGCCAGAATAAGTAAATTTAATGAAATTATACCTTGATAACATATTTGTACAGCATAGGGTTTAGATGAGCCAATTTAGATTCACATTGTAGAAAAATGTATACAACTAATTTTCACCTGAAAGGCAGATAAGATTGAAGTTCATATGTCAGAATTTTTCTGAACCAGTATGAAACTGGTTCATCAACTTCAAGGAACTGGCATGAACACTAAATTATGAGTGATATTAGATAAATAAAACCATTATATGAAACTAGATTAATTGATATCATTCCATGAATTCAACGCACAATGCCCGACACATTACATGGCTCATGTTAACTGGCTACCATATCTGGTATACTAAATTCCTTTCTATGCAATAACACTTAGCAGAAATAAGGTTTCTTAGGATATGTTGTTGTTGTGGTTGGCTAATGCTGGATTTCTGACAATGAAGCCATTAGTCCTCTTGCTCTCCAATATTTTTCACTGATGGATGGGGCACTAGACGTGGTAGGGCATATGATGATTTCCTAAGATGTAGACTTTGGTTTTTAAATAACTGAAACCCCATTTATTTCTTAAAATATCTAAATCTTCTTTAAGTGATCATAAATGAGCATGTTAAATTAATTTCCTTGTGTCCTTTAACTATCCCTTACCTGGAGGTCCAACATTTTGGACTTTTTACTAGCAATTTCATCCGTTGGACTTGGAGCAAAACGTTTCATGTTCACATTGACTGCAGTTCGACAAACCTCTTCAAAAGTTGCTGCACGAGATGCTTCTGACCTGGCGGAAGCTTTGCTTACTGTAGAACTATAGGGTTTTACAATGGGCTTTGTTTCATAAGACAAGTCATCAAATGTACTTGTGTATGGCGTTGGCCCAAAGTGTTCTTCAGGCCACTCAAAACGTGTTGGCTTAGGTACCTCTTCCATGGATGTATGAGTAGACAGCTTGCTGAAAATCATAATATATGCATGACATAAAGAAAAGGATAATAAAATTCTGCAATATTATATAAGTAAACCCAAGTACTTGATAAATTTTAAAATTCAGTGCTGCAATTGATCATGCATGGAGTTTGTATACTCTCTGGTGCCATATACCCTTCCCCTCAAGAAGGAAACTTCTTACATTCCAATACATTTGCAAAAATTGCTGGTATTGCTCCTCTGCACACTTACGTGCCATCTCACAGAGAAAGAACAAGAGTGATCCACTTTTGGTGAATCCAAGCTTTTTTTTTCTTTCACGACTTCTTAATTCTTTCATGACAATTTATGTTGCCTTGTTTCAAATCATTTTGTCGAATGTGGTCCTTGAAAACGTTGCCAAACCCAGTAGTTAGTTTGCACTGGGACTTGAATTGTTGAATGAGTACACTAGCTAATTAGAACTTGCTAACAAAGAAAGCACAAAAATTTGGGGAAAAATCATTTTTATTTCTCTACATAGTCTCTTTTCAGCTAGATACACTTTTCCCAGTGATGCTCAATAGCTTCAATACCCTGTTTATTGTGAGAACCACAGCTCTGCAAAATAGCCATAAACTGCGGACCCTGCCTTTTCATTGCAGCAAATCTTTTACCACCAAGCCATTTCTTCAAGTTTGGAAACAGAAAATAACTAGAGGAGGCTAAATCTGGTGAATAGGGTGCATGAGGAAGCAATTCAAACTTTAAATAATTGATTTTGGCTATGGCAATAACGGCTGTGTGAAATGGTGCATTGTCTTGATGAAACAGCTTTCTTTTTTGCTAAATGAGGCCATTTTTTATTGATATCATCACTCAAATGCTGCAACAAGTTTGCATAATGCTTGTCATTGATTGCTTTTTCTTTGGAGCTGGTTCTTCCCTTTCAGTCCACTGTTTCGACTGTTCCTTCATTTCAGGTGTCAAGTTTCATGTTTCATTGATGGCCATGAATTGATGCAAAAAGTCAACTTTATTGAGGCAAAACATTGTCACACACTTGACTGAAACATCTTCATGATGCTGTTTTTGTTCCATTGTGAGGAAATGAGCACCCATCTTGCACCCAGCTTTCTCATGTCTAAATTTTCAGTCAGTACATAATGCACACTACTTTTTGAAATGCTTGCAATGTCTGCTATCTCACACACTTTCACTCGATGGTCATCCAATACCATTTTGTGGATTTTCTTTACAATTTCTAGTGTGGTCACCTCATTTGGTCGATCACTACAGTGTTTGCCTTGGCAGCTTGTATGACCTCACTTTAAGCTCTGCCACCCAACATTTTATTGCTCTAAACAAAGGAGCAGACTCCCCCAGAGTAGAATCTAGCTCAGCTTTAATATTAATACGACTAAGACCTCTCAAATGAAAGTATTGTGTCACATAACGATGACAACTTTTGTCCATGTTTACAAATGCGCTGAGAGCATTCACTACTGATGGCTGCCAAACAAATACTAAGTAATGTAGCATTGTCAAACGTCAAACTTAAGCATTCCTAGATTGGTACTTTCTACCATAGTCATTTGTTTCAAACAACAACCACTACCAATACATTGGGTTGAGTACTTTTGGCCCAACCCTTGTATGTACATGTCCAGAACTGTTCAAATTCAAATTTTATTAGCCTAGATTCTCACAGAATTTTGACTTCGCCAGTACAGATTAAATACACACAGAAAGTTTGTACAGAGATGGTAACTTTTAAAAGCCACAAAACACGCTGCAGAGTTGGATACCTGGGAAAAAAGTTCATATAATAAAAACAGGCTCTGCATAATGAACTTTGGTTTTCCTCCACAAAATCCTTTATGGAAGTTTATCGGCTCACCGCTAGATGTCAGCTCAACCAACCACACATAAACAAAATCAACAAGAACCAGTTGGTTAATTCTGATGATGGGAGCAAGTTAAGCGTTTGAAACTGGTCAAGACTAATCACATGTAAGTGATGTTAAACGTTTCAATTCAACTCAGTTTTCATTACAAATGTAACATTTCTCACTGAATATAGCACAAATATCAAACATATTCAAATAATCATTCAATAACAATAATGAATGTATCAATGTTATTCATAGGTAAATGATAACCCTTACCATCAATTTTCTGTTACGCCTTGATGAAATGTCAGAGTTTTAACATTGTTAAACTTTTAATACAACGTTAGAAACATATTTTACAAATAATTTTAACACTGATTGTTGAAACTGGCCCTTACAGAGTCATTCCTAGTTCCAACATATCAGTTTCAAACTAAGCTACACTGTGCACTTCAGTTTCCACTGGAAATACACTCAAAAAAGTATGTTTACCTTTCATAATCCAATGAAGAGCAGCTATCATCATAGAATGTTGATACATTGGCTGGAACACTCCTTCTCTTCCAAATGGGCAATCTATAAGAATAGATTTTATTGCTCCTTAAACATTTGAATTCTTCATAAGTACTCAAAAAATGTTTATAACTATCCTAGTTTTATACTTAAAAATACTGTCATGAATGGTGTACTCAAAAATAGAAGAAAAACAAAAGTCGATAGGGTAAAGAAAACATAGTTTGCAGCCTTACTTGCGACCAGGTAAAGGTTCTGGTAGATCAGGATCAACATTTTTTGCAAATATCTTCTTTCCCTGTAGGTTGTGGGTGATTGGCACTTGAGCAACCCTTTTAGGAATGGGTTTTGATGGCACTGCAGGAAGAGAAGTTTGTGCATCTAGAAGCTTTGTCAGAACAGTCATATTCATCTGTTGTGCAGTAGTGTACAACTGCTTGTACAGGTCATTGCGAAACTCAAGTCGTCCTGTATACATAAAGCTGAAAGAAGAAACAAAAACTGATAACTATTCATGTGAACATTCATTACTACACAGTCAATTCCTTTGATCTTTATTGTTTGCATGTGTGTGGTTTAAATATATAATGCTGCTAAGTTAGTTTAAAAAAACTTTTAAAACTCAAAACCAAGAGTTAAAATACCTAGAATAAAAAACTTAATTATAGTAATTATGCAAAACTTGGGTCACCAACTCTTTCTGCCACGATTTAGGCCAGCTCTGCATTCTAATGGGACAAGTGTAAGAAAGAGGGATTTTGGGTGGGAAACTGTCACAAAGAGAAAGTAATTCCTAGCTTCGCAATTTCTACCTCTCTCTCTCACCCCTCTCATCCTCTTTCCTCCTCATGTCCGCACCTTCCTTCCCCTTTTGTGCACTATATTACACAATTGCACACCTACATTATTTTACAATTCACCTTAACTCTGGAAGACTCAATCTGAAAGACTCCAACTTTGCATGTAAATAAAGGTATACGTAGGGACATAAATGACATGGCATGGTTAGATGCCACAGTTGGTAGCATGACTGGAAACATTAGTCAGCTGTTATGATTATTGTAAATCAACAACAGAAAAATAAATATACTTTGAAAGTGGAAAACAGTTGTTTATTAAGTAGTTCAAAATAAATATAAAAGTATGATAACCAAAATAAAGAGGCCAAAAATAGAGGTGACCCTGATGTGATTATGGACAAGGAACAGGGAAGGACCAGCGCAGATATGAACCCGGCTCAAATATCAGAGAGTACAGCAGGAAGGTGAGTACAAAATTGCCACCTTTCTGAATTGAGAAACCGGAGATGTGGTTTTGCAAGGCAGAAGCACAATTTTCAATTACTGGTATTACAACTGAAACAACAAAATTTAACTATCTGCTTGTGCAATTAGAGCTGAGAGTAGTTGAAAATATTTGGGATTTAGTAACCAGCACCAAAAGCAATAAGTATTCTCTGGCAAAGGAGAGGCTAACTAACGTTGTTTAAAGAAAGCAAAGAACGACAAATAAAGAAATTGGTAGGCAAAATAGAGCTAGGTGATATGAAACCCAGCCAGCTATTGGGAAAAATAAAAAGTTATGGTGGAACAAATGTCCCTGAAAAAATTTTAAAAACTCTCTGGCTTGATAAGCTTCCTAGTAATATAAAAAGCATTCTAAGCATTTCAGATGGGAGTGTTGATAAAATGGTGCAAACAGTAGATCGCATTTAATTTAAAAGGTGAGTCAATTAATAATACTAAACAACAAGTGTTTAGTGTTATTGACTCACCTTTTAAATTAAATTAATTATAACAACACTGTTTTCAAACTTCTATGAAAGGAAGATAGGTAGGTCGCATATTTGAGATGCAAACTATTAACGAAGTGCAGGTAGCCACACTGCAACTTTCAGTAGTAGCAGTAACGAGTAAATACACTACAAAGCCATTTTCACAATATAATACTAGTTTATAAATAGTTACTTGCTAAATATCTGCTACAAAACATTGCAGCATACATAGAGAATTTGTTCATTAAAAGAAAAAAGGAGATACTTGACTGCCAAACAAAGCTTTTAAAATCATTATCAGGAATAAAAGATCTATCAATTGCACATTTCATTCTTTTTTTGAGCAGCATGTTTTCTGCATAATAACCTTAATTACAATACTGCCATCTCTGACGTGTAGGACCCGGGTTTGCTCCCCAGTATCCCAGTAGCAGCAAGGGGATTTTTCCCTGCAGGGAGGGTTGGTCTGGGGTGCACTGCAGTCAACTGGAACTCCATATGGAACTCCTAGATCACATCAAATCCTTGATGGGCCTAACAAGATCAAGGATCACTGATGGAATCTATGAATCTACCAATATGTCAGCATAGGCAGTCATAAACTCTTGACTGACAAGCAGTGGACCCACTCTTCCAAGGTTATTAAAAAAAATTAATAGCAATAATAATAATGATAACAACAGCGAACATGATTAGAATGTACAAAGATGATATGGACATAGTGACACAAAGTTTTCTGTGTTCCTGAAGCAAAATCTGTAAAGCATGAATAACAAAACTTTCAGCATGAATTTAATCTTCAGCGTAATAACATGCCTTTACCCATATGAGCATCATTAAATGGAACACACAAGTTAAAAGTAATTGCTAGTCTTCCATTCACTTGAGACCTGGCTTGTCCCGACCACAACCAAGCCCAAGCAAAAATTATAGGTCACCACCTGGCCTGGGCCCAATTGTGAGATTTTGTTTTAAACAGAATTATTTGGCAGTTATTGATCTTATTACTATTATTATTGATTGCCTCCATAGTGCACCTGCCTCTGACATGGAGGGCCCAGGTTCGATCCCTGGTACTGGCATGGGATTTTTTCCCCTGCCAGGAGGTCTGGTATGGAGTGCACTCAGCCTCGTTAGGTGCCTAAGGGGCCAATTAAGTAGCTATTCTGATAGAAAGGTAGCATCCCTAAAAGGTCAACTGGCTGCCTTACAGTTGGGGGAATTGACGTGCCACCCCAACCTGCACTCCTCTGTGACCTTGGCTGCAGTTGGAGGATGCAGCGGCCGTGCGTTGCGGGTAACCTCTGCATAGAAGAGATGCTCTAGGGATTATGTTAGTATTAGGTATTATTATGACCTATTATTTGAAACGTGTCAGCAGAATAATCATAGAATTCCTAGTAAAGAAATGCTGTGATAATTGTGCGGTAAATTATTTTGTACCTCTTAACTTTGAAACCCAGGCCCAGCCCAAGCAACATTTTTCAAATTAGTCCTGGATTCAGAACGAGGGCCAGGCTTATTGCCTGTGAACTTGGCCTGAGCCCACACTGACCTCTAAAGCATATTCCTCATGTAACAGCTTAAATAATTTCAGGACTCATCTTTAATTCACCAATCACATGCAAAACAAGCAAAAAGGGGCAACTTTGTCAATTTCCTTACATCCATAATTTTGCATTTCTGTATTTCATAAAATCAATGTTTATTACAATATAAAGCCAAAAGCAGCATCATGTTCAAATAATAACAATTCTCTATCCAATAAGCATCAGCACTTATTTATGTCAAATTCTCTCACAAAAAATGATTTATCTCAGTAATTAATCTTTTTACCACTTAATGTGTGAGCTCAATGGAGTATTTATATGCATAGATATCTTTTCTATAGGGAGCATGAAATAAGAAGGCACATGAGTAGCTCCAATCCCTACTCAGCTATGGAGCGCTGTTGCCGGAGTATATCGCAATGTGAAAGAAAGAGAGGGGAGATAAGCATGTGAGCGTTACCGGTAGACAGCAGCGAAGACGATGAAGATTGCAAGGTGCACAATTAAAACCTGTCAGCAATAAAATTTTTCTCTCTTTGAAATGAGACAATAGGCTCTCTAATCCTGTAACTGGCTTCAAATATAAATTCCTCGTCTAAGCAGATAATTTTCATTTGCAATCTAATGTTTCAACGGAGTTCATATCTTTCAAGTTGAAAATTGGGCCAAGGTGGTAAAACATTACAATGTTGAGCTTTTAATTTTTTTTATTATATCCGATTCTCTAGGAACGTTTTCGTGTAAATATTTTTGTTATCGGAGTGAAAATGAGAGAGTTACGTGATGATTTAAATAAATCTAAACGGAGGTCGTAGTTGGGCAATTTGAGGCATTTCCTGATAGGTACTTCTCATATTTTCTCAATTTTTCTAAGTGTCTATACAGAGTTTCTGCACTTATGTTAATTAGTTTTTATATTAGGTATTCTAAGTGAAAATCTACATAATTGAGCAACAAATGCCTAAGCACAATTTCAAGCGACCTTTTACGAGTAATATTGCAATGTGTCCTCGGTTGTGTATTTTAGACATTTCAGCACTTAAAATGTTCCTTACAATGCAGTTTGTAAGTTATCAGAGCGAAGCTCCGAAAATAGTTTCCCCAGTATGTGCAAACCAGAGTTTGCTATGCGGTTATTAATATAAGGCAAGCCTGTTAGGCTAACATGCTCATCAAAATTTATATTATATTACATATAGCAAAAACGGAAACTCACCATTGAACAAAATATTTTTTTAAACCAGCTGCGTGAAGACCATTTTTAGCAAACTCATTTTATAGCTCAGTGAGAAACATCAATATGCAGTGTTGATTAAAAATTGTGAACATTGTATCGCAAAGAGAATTTGTCATAAAATAGCTTACATTTTTGGTTTAAAACACGTAATCCAGGAATGACTTAACATATATGCACCAAGCTTTGAAACCCACTTCTTTATACAGATTCAGCAGTACATTTTTCTGAAAGTCAGATTCGAAATCCGTTTTTCTGTCTTATGATGTTTTCCGGGGGATATAAACAAGGGCCGCCCGGATTCAGAAAAGGTTATTTTACCTTGTTCTACTACGCGCGACACTGAATGTTCACTTACATTGCATGCTTTAGCTGTTAGCGCCCGGCTCTGTTTAAATACAATGTTCGCACACACTTTTTCTGAGGATAATTCTTTTAAAAAAGTGTTAACACTGAAAATAATAGCCCGCGCTTCTGAATGCAATACTTTCCCTTTCGATTTACTTGTCTGTAAGTCTTTTGTACCAGGTTTTGTTAATGCCATATTTCTTAGCAACAAAACGAGTTACAGTAATTATAAGACACAGTAACACTGTACATATACGCCAGACTTGGAACACTCATAAGAATAAACTAAATTCCTTTTCTGCAGACATCTCACTTCTTGAGAAGAAAGATATTTGAGACAATAAATAAACAATCATGATGCAAGGCAAGTGTCGTTTGCTATCGTTGAGCGCAGCGTTTGTTCAATCACTCATATCTTGGGCTACAGGCCATCGAAAATATTGCTTCTTGGACAGTCAGCTTCAACATTTCTAGCTCTTTGCAATGGAATTCTTTGTAATAATGAGCTGCTGCTGGATTTGATGAGCGCAAAGATAAAAGTGAAAAGCAAATATTGCGCTTGACAGCGTGTTACCGAACTGGGAAACATCGCCTCTCTAGGATTGGCTACTTGCTCTCACACACCTTCTTCTAGCTCCGCCTCATGTGCCTTCTTATTCCGTAGGGCTTATAGTTAAAATTATCACTTACTTGATGATCGGCACCACCACATCTGGATGAAGATGACTTGGTAAGGTAAGAACATTATTTACAGGTTGATGTTGTTTCTCCAATACCTGGAAGTAATCTGTGCAGGCATTAAGCACCAGCCTATGTACCTGAAATACACATAAATCAAATTCTGTAATCCTTGGCTTCACATAGGAGCTTCTATGTGTGGGATTTTATTAATGTAATGATCAACAGGGACTTAAATATAGTACCAAAGGATAAATTTTTACAACTTTGCTCAAACAGAAAACAAAAACCTCACTTCATGATTCAAAGGTGTGAGCTGACTGAAACACTCTTTTGCTCCACTTTTTTACATTTCAAATGCAGGATCTTTTTCACGAGACATCCCCCTGCTACTAACCATCAACTGGCTTTGAAGTTGGATTTTACTTTTCTGGTAGGTTCAATGGTGTTGTCTTTCAACTGGTCATGAACTTTGTAGTAAGATTTCTTCCAAATGGTATTTTGAAGAGTTCTAAGTCAGCAGCAGAAGGCAACACATGTGTGTTGTGGCAGCAGAAGAGAATAACAAACATGGCAGCTGGCAAAGCAACTGATAACACCATGAGAGAATTGCTTGAATTGGAAAGATTATTAGAATGAAACACAGGTACAGAAATGGCTAATAGAGAAGAAGAGGTCAATAGAAATGTGGAGGAAGTCAAGAACAAGATTGTGAACATTAGAAGAGTGGAGGACCTGGAAGATAAGAGCAGATGGTACAATCTAGTAATTGCGGGAATTGAGGAAAGAGCAGGAAGGGATGCAAGAAGAGATACGAGAACTTTGGGAAAAAGATTAGGGATGGAAGAAGTGTGAAGCTTTCAGACTCAGAAAGGCAAGAGGGACAAGAAATATTTTAGTAAAATTTATGAGCATGCAATTGGCCTCAGGTGTAACAAGACAAGCCAAAAAACTGAAAGGGACAGACATCTACATCAACAGGGATTTAAGTTATAAGAAAAGAGAACTACTGAGAAGCTTAATAGAAATTTGGTTATGATCGATGGAAAAATGGCAGAAGGGATGTCAGAGTGAAAAAATGATGGGTAGACAAAAAGAAGACAATGAGCCAGGGAATTAAAATTGACACAAAGAGCTTGGATCAACAGGATACTACACTAACTGATGAGGTGAATGATCAAGAAATGCAAACTATTCAAACTGTGCAACCAATATGTGTGTTGGGTAGTGCAGGGGGAGGGAGAAACCTTGAGTGAAGTTCCAGCTGAAATAGGAAGTGACGGAAAGGGGAAGAAGAAACAAGCAAACAAACAAAGCAAGAAAAGGACAACAGGAGTGAAATAATAAATGAGGTTATTAGGGTAGTGAGTAGTGAGTGCAAGGGGGCAATTCCAAAAGAAAGGGGGGAAAATATGGGTGAAGGAGATGATATGGCAGTGGATGTGTGTAAGTAGGAAAACAAAGAAATAGTTGTAAAGTATATTTGTTACTTTTGTATTAGTATTCTTTGTCTTTTTGGCAGCCTGTAACTGTGACAAGAAAATGTTAAAATAAAATAAAAAATATGAAAAGAAAGGCATATATTATGTGTGGAAAGATAACACACCAGCAACACAGATATACCTCACCGAGTGATGAGACAGAGCAAATGGCATTGAAACCTGTAATTAGGAGTAACAGAGATGTTAAGTCAAAGCAGGCATGTGACTATAAAAGTGAAACCAAGGAAGTGTACATGAAGTAGGGTACATGGTGAGAAAGAAAAAAAAGGAGAAAAGTGTTAGTAGAAAGTGATTATAGGAAATATTAGGACAAAAAAATATAGAGAGGAAAAAGAACAGATTATAGAGAAAGGATGGCTTAAGCAGATAAAGAATAAAGGGATTTAATAAAAATAAAAAAGAGAGATTATATATAAAGAACAATTACATGGGCACGATTCAAACATACCCAGCATCAAAATGTAATTGTATAAAATGTATTGCAGAGAACTGTCCAAGAAAGGGTTAGGGCCCAAGTTCAAGGATAGCTCAAAATATATAAGATTAGAACTAAAAAAAATTCAAATTCAAGCGGTATTTTGAAGTTCCTTAAACTTTATGATGTGATCTGGGAGTAAAACCGTGAGCTTTTATGTAGTTTCTGATTTGTTCTTGTTTTAGATTCTGTTGCTTCACTGTTAATAGCTTCAGTTTTCCTAGATTTTATGTAGTTGTCTGTATGTGCATGCATGTACGAGGTGTGATCAAAAAGTTTCCATAATGAGGCCATAAACAGAACAGAACACTTTAATTTGGCTATTCTGCACTGTCACCTTTGAAGTAGTCTCCCAGTGAGTTGATACACTAATCCCAGGGTTTGTCACTGCTGGAAGCACCTCTGGAAGTCATCTTTAAACATGCTCAAAATCTCCATGATTTGCAACAGATAACACCAATGTCCTCTAAATGGTGTCCTCGGAGTGGCATTTTAAGTCATGGTGAAAAGAAAGAAGTCTGCTGGGACCAAATCTGGAGAATAGGTGGAATGGGGAACAATAGTCATCCTATTTTTATGCAAAAATTTCTGGACAGAGAGAGCTTTGTGTACAGTTTGGGTAATAATTAAAGACAGCTCATTTGTTGTGAAGCCACTTTGGAAACTTTTTGATCTCACTGTACGTGTTGTTAGTTGTTTCATGATGTTCAAACTTTTATCCAGTTAACACCAGGGAAGCAGAAATTTTTAAATATTTTCATTAAGTTGTTTTTGAGCCAAATTCATGTTTTTATTTTTAGCCATCTTATAATATGCAATAAAATACATACCCTTGTTTTTTCACCTGTGGAAAAGTGTAGTATGAGATCACAGTATTCTCCCCTACTGAAGAACTGTTGCAACCTCTGAAGGAAAAAGATTCCCCAGTTGTCAACCTTCACTTGCTTTTTTGTTGACACCTGGTCAGCCATGGTGACACTGGTGTGCTATCTTTTCTTGTTGCACTACATTCTGTAACAAAATAATTTTGTAAGATTAAGCATTCCTCTAATGAACAATACTCTGCAAATATTTTTCTTGGTTATCATTTGTGGCACAGTGAGAGATGTAAAACGTTTACATGCCTGAACTTTAATTTTATATATTATTTATTTTGCTCTTTGACCTTCCATGCTGATACACACCAATTGAACTATCATGGTTTCTCCACAAACCTAACCCTATATTTCTCATTTGCATAACCTGGAGATCCCTATGGTTACGTTAATGAGAAAGTTAGTGCTTAAAGAATGATTCAAAATGTTGCGAGTTTGGATAGGCTGGAGTAAATTGCCTTTATTTAAACCACATAATAAAAAGCATTTTTACTTGTTTTTACTTTCTCTACCATTATATAACCAGTAGATGATGTTTAAGGGTCCGTTGACAACTTGATCATTAGGGTAGCAGGTAGAGGAAGTATTTTGTTCCATTAAGAATTTATTATATTGAGATTTCATCAGAAAAACATGTTTCGAAGCTCTCTAAATAAAAGAAAAATAAATAAAAAGAAAGAAAAATTGCATAAAAAAGGTCGGTCTGTCTGTCCATATGGGTGTGAATAACTTTATATTAAAAACAAGAAGCTGCTTAAATATTGCAATTGGTTTTTAAGTTGAGCAACATGAAGATTTTCGAGAATTTTCTCAACTAAACTAATTGAAAGTTTTGTGAGTTTTTATTTTTTAAAAATCATTTTCATGAATTTGATTAAAATATATTTTAGTGCATTAAAATGAGAAATAAAATGTACATCTTGAATTTTCTGCTGAGAATTCCATTTCATTTTAATTTTGTATAATTTTGAATTAATGGCTAATGGCTTCATTGCCAGATGCAAGGCACTAGAAAACAACAACATAATTTTGAATTACAAGGAAACCTTAAAAGATAGACGAAAACATCTGCAAGAAATATGAAGAGCTCATTAAAATTTATAACTTGCATCCAATAAACTTTTTTCATTGTGTTTGCCATTTTCCAAATATCCCTTAATAAGTATCACCCAATGGACACGCTGAAGGTTTTCTTTCCATTTCCAGAGACCACAGATGTTTACCACAGATAAGAATTTGAATTCCACAAGGTTTTATTAAATAAATACACGTTGAAATCACCCTAAACAATAATTTGCTGTGGGCTACATAATATGAATAGAAGAATCATTTTTTATATGAAGATATTAATGTATAATGAATGCAGTAAAACCTCGTTAATCCGGATCCCATTAAACTGGATTTTGCTTAATTCGGACAAGCATCCTTTAAAAAAAAATCTGCTAACTTGCTAACTTAAATTATAGTACTGCACTAAGACAAACTTAAGGAAATTGTCCATTTATTTTTGCACAAAGACTATACAATAGGAATTTCTTAGAAATACCAGGAATACATTGACAATGGTACATTAGGCTGCTCTCCTTCCCACACCCTTCCTGTACCTGCAATAGGGCTTGCAACTCTTGTCAGAAGGGTTAGTTTAACACTTGCCTTTCTCAGTCATTAAGCTAAAGAAACAAATTGACTGCATAATGTAGTTTAGTAAACCTACAATATCATCATGGAAACATAAGCATAAATCGCTTACAATATACAAGAAACTGAAAATTATCGAAAGGCTTGAAAATGGTGCTACTATTTTGTATGTGCAGAATATGGAATTGCAAAACAAACAGTTTCAGACATAAAAAAATAGGTGAACTCATCATTTTTATTAATGTGATGTAAATGAGGAAAATTGTCAGATTAAACAAATGCAGCAGCTGATTGAACAAAAGCTAGAAGCTCCAATGTACAAGTGCTACAAACAATTTTGTGCAAGCAGAATTGCAATGACAGGTGTTGAAATTCAAGCTGCTGCCAAATGTCTTATGAAAGAACTTGGTAGCAATGGATTTTTGGCTAGTTCGGGTTGGTTATACAGATTCTGCATGTGTCATAACATAATGAACAAAAAAATGTGTGGAGAGACCTTAAGCGCTGATACATCAGCCATTGACCCACTTAGAAAAACACTAAAATCTGTCATTCAAGAAGAAAAATTAGATTTATTTCAAGTGCATACTGACAACGAGACAGGTCTATTTTGGCATGCCTTGCCCGAGAACATGCAAGCCTCCAAATCCTTAAAAAATACATCTGGCCAAAAAATTAGCAAAGAACGTGTTTCTGTGTTATTATGTGCTAATGCAGATGGAAGCCATATTTTAAAGCCAGTTGTAGGTAAAAGGAAACAACAAAGGGCCATTAAGAATGAAATGTCCACATTGCCTGTGCATTACTACAATTCAAAAAATGTGTGGTTTATGGTAGACATCACCCATGATTGGTTTCACAACCTGCAATAAGAAGACACTAAGAAAATAAAAACCAAAATTATGTGAAAGCCATAATCCTATTAGTTAATGCACCTGCGCATCCAGATGCAAAGAAGCCGTGTAGTTTAATCAGAAAAGGTGATAACACTACACAAAACATAATTTCCCAGAACATGTTTCTGAGGCTGACTTTCCTCCATTATCAACTGGACATTGACTGTCCTTCATGGTGTGGATGATGTTTCCTCTAAGGTCTCCTCTGGTGGTGATTCAAGGAACTTCCTGAAAATATCCTTCTGAGGGATATCAAAATTGAATCCTCTCTATTTTCAAAATGAAGATTTGTTCCCATGTGGACAGCTCTTGTTTTCATATTATGTGTTTGAGGAGTTTCAGTTCTGGCTTTGTGTTGTGATTTTTTATCCAAAAGTGAGTGGCAACTGCTGATTTTTTCAAATGTTTTGTTTTTTATCTTTTTAAAATGTTCCTTGGATTTTATTTCTAAATTACTTTTGGTTTTTCCTATATACATTTCATTTCAGTCACTGCATTCAATTTGGTATATGCCAGATTTTTTATTAGGTAGAATGGCATCCTTGATGTTTGAGTTCAGTAGATTTTTTTATGGAGTAATGGTTCACTGGTGCTAGCTGATTGATATGTTCTTTGAAAACTTTTGAATTTATCAAAGGCCCATGGATGGAATGTGAATTTTTTTGAATGCCATTCTTGTTTCTTTTGCTATGAGTGTTGTAGTTTCTTTTAGTAACTTTTTTTGTTTCTTCTTGTTTTACTTTATCTAATGATTTGGAGAAGTCTTTGTGTTATTTGTTATTTTTCAATATTCTGCTTTGTATTCTTCTGTTGGAAGGGGGGGTGTTTGCCAATTAGGCATTAAACTATTGAGAATTGCCTGTTTGTGACTTCTTGGATTGTAACTATGAGCTTTTATGTAGCTGTCCGCCTGTGTTGTTTTTTTATGAATGCAGAAGTTTATTATATTATTGGTTTTTATTAGTTTTAGATCCAAAAATGATAGTTGCTCATCTTTTTCCACTTCCACAATGAACTTTATGATGTCAGTTTGAATTTCCATGGGAAACCTTGGATGATCCTTATTTTCTAATGCGCTCATGTGAATATCTGTCAGGACAGGTGAGAGAGGATTGCCCACTGCTAAACCAGAAGCTTGATGGAAATATTTTGCTTGGAACTGGAAGAAGTTTTGTTCTGTGCATAATTTGGCGAGTTCTATGTATTCTGTAATTTCTGGTGATGATATTCCAAGTGATTTGAGCCAGTTTTTGATCATTGGTGGAAGTTGTTTTAGTGGTATACTGGGGAAAAGCAATTTGACATAAAAGAGACAAGAGTGTCCTCTTTTGTTAATTCAAAGTCCTTAATGCATTCTATCAATTCATAGCTATTTTTTATGCTCAGACTGTCGAATTTAGAAAATGAGTTAAATTTATTGGTTAGCCATTTTGCCAGATTGTAGGTTGGTTCTGCTATCTATAGGTCTCATTGCTATGTTTTTTGTGTACAACTGTGTAGTGCCGATGGACCAAGGTGTTATCTAAACTGCAAAGCAGTTGCAGAAAGAAATTCCTGTTTGAAGTTTTTGAAGTTGTTGTTGTTGTTGTTGTTGTAGTGTTTAACGCCCGCTTTTACTACTACGGCACCACAGGCGGTGACACTGATGATACATGAAGATGGAGCACCGGTGGAATGAGATGGCGGGGGAAACCGGAGTACCCGGAGAAAACCCGCCCTGACGCCGCTTCGTCCACCACGAATACCACATGCGGGTCCCTGGGATCGAACCCGGGCCGCCTAGGTGGTAGGCGAGCGCGCTAACCGCTCGGCCACGGCGCCGCCTTTTTGAAGTTGAGGAGCCTCTGGAGGGTGAAGATAAACAGGCGGAAAGAACGCTCCAGAACATAAAATCTTATGATTTCAGATCCATGATTTTCGATTTTGCAAGTGCAGTAAACAACATTTTGAACTCTACATTGACCAATACATGGAAGAAACTTTTGTATGATGACAATGTCGAATTGGACACCAATGCAATTGAATTAAATGACTTCCTGCTTCCTCCTGTGATCCACACACACAAAGTTGGCAAGAGCATCAGAGCAAAGACCGGACAGTCCAGAAGAAGCTCACAACAGGATGAGCAAAATGTCGGCAATCTCCAGAAAAATGACATGGCCTTCACCGGAAACCAAGTGCACTGATCTAAACATCATACATTTTTACTTTTGTTACTAAAATGTTCCATTAAACTAATATTTACACCATTTTACTTTCAACCTTCTATTAAATTTTCTCTGCATATGACCTTTCCTTAGACAATTTGAAGCATGCTTCTTTATGTACACCATAATAGATCGTAAGTCTAATTCTAAGTTGAATTAATTCATTTGAAAATTCAATTTTTTTCTTTCCCAGAGTAATCATTACTGTTTACTACACACTGCACAATTCTTGACCTCACAACACAAATATGCAAATTACAGAAAAGTGTGATTCATATTATGTCTCACTTTTTTACTTTCTCTACTATGTATAGTAAAATAAAGGAAGTATTGTATTCCACCTAAAAATTTGATGTCAAGATTTCACCAGAAATATATGCTTTGAGGCCCCCTGAATTCCCCCTCCCCCCAAAAAAAACATTTTTAGAAAAAGGTCCATATGTGTGTCTGTGGACAGCATAACTCAAAAACGAAAAGTCAGTTAAAAACCAAAGTTTGTATTTAAGTTTAACGTCCTTCAAGGATGTGACACGAATATTTTGAAGAAAACTGTTCCACCCTAAACTACCCTTTAAATGGAAAATTTTTCAAAAATTTTTATTTTCTTGAAAATGGCTCTAACGATTTTGATTAAAATGTCATATGTTTGAGCTATTTTTATGACAAATGAAATGCATATCTTGAATTTTCTAACTATAGCCCATGAAGTCCTATTTACTCTGGATGACTTTTGTATAACTGATAAACCGTAAGAGATAGACCAAATCTTACTATACAAAAAATGTAGATCTCATTAAAACACAATTTATGTCTAAATAGAATGACCCATTTCGGAGATATTCCTCATTATTTGTGTAAGTTTTGGAGAACTTATACTTCTGTCAAATGGAACATTGCCATTCATTTTTATATGTCAACCATGCAAAGAGAATGGTATTTGAAAGCTTTAAAAGATTTGACTATTGCTCAAAGCCTGCTGTATTCCCATATTCCCCTTGCACCTACAAGGAGATAAGCAATACGATAATTTCTGAAAATGTTTATCTACTGACTTAAATTTTTTCTGGTAAACCACAAGGACATAATCATTTGCAGAAATGATTTAATTATAAATTTTGTTGCAGGTAGTGGGAATACAGTAAATTTAAGCAAGTAAATCCATCGCTATGTAATGGCTTTGAAATTCTTTTCTCTTTGCAAGACCATGAGAAAACAACAAAGCGACTTAGCAGTTTAATATAGATGAAGTATTTAAGAATTCAACTTAATAAAAATATTTTGGAAATAGTTATTGTTACCAAAAAAATCTATTTGAATAAACTGCACATTTTAACATGATTTACATTATGCAGTAAGCATCTGTCTATCTCTCATAGTTTAAAAGTTATACAAAATTAATTTAGAATGAAGAGGATGTAATGTTTAGCATCTCATTACTGAACAGGTAAATTAATTATTTTTTAAATATTTATTGCCACAGTGTTTGTGTACAGTTTGTTCATTTACTTTTTCTTCTTTTGGTTTTTGTTTGTTTACCCTTCACTTGTTTCATCCAAAGAAAACACATGAACAAAGAAATTGATAACAAAACACCATCTCATGTCCTAAGTACAATTTTTTGTTTGTTCAATGATGCTGTCTATTGCCAGGATCACATCAGTGTGGCTGTTGTGCCAGAATTTTATCCCACAGGAGTTCTTTTTACATGTCAGTAAATCTACTGAGATGGAGCTGTTGTTTTATGGCACCTAAGCACCTAACCAACTGAGCCACTCAGACCGACTAAGTACAATTTCAATTATAATTTAAAAGAAATAAATTGATTGTCTCTACTTCCCACAAAGACTTCAAAGCCTAATCAACAAAAATTTTAAATACTTAATGTATATATGCACTTTATTTGCCATGCAACTGTCTTAAACACATGTATTTTAATGAAAAGAATTAGAACCACACTTGAGGAAATAAAAAATAACAAAAGAATCATTTGTAAAGAACTATTAAAGATGGAGGGATTTCTTTAAAATATACATGTTGCATTCCTGGAAGATGCTTAACTAATAAAGTTTGGTACATGACCAAGTTTTCATTTTTGAGTTATGTTGAACTTCAGCCTTAAAAATACACACTTTTCTAAAACAAAAATACTTTTTCCAGATTCAAGGAGCAGCAGAACAGGTATTTCTGATGAAATCTTGGTAGTTTTTGCTAAGATGCAATATTTATTTAGTTAATTAGTAGAGAAATAATATTTAAAGATAATATTTAAAAATCTGATTAATTACCTTTTATGGCTCTCTCTACCCATTATTGTTTATTTTTACACATATTCTACAAACCATTTTCACAAAAGTTCATTCCTCTTCAAGTGGATTGAGATAAACATTTGCATAAATATTTTCATTAGATATTTTGTTATAGACACAAAGGTAATAGTGTTAGTCAATTGTTTTTTAATTTTATTCATAAACCTTTAAGTAAAACATAAGGTTTCCAAAAGCGGGTCACTATTATGTTGGCATTAATATTCCACACTCTTTCCATATTCTGAGAAACAACTAAATAGCAACAACACCTTTAAAAAAGAAAATACTGAAAAATTGAAACCAACGATAATGGATATCTCAGAAATGGCTGATTATTTGTAACAAATTGTGTGTATTAAAGAGATATTTATTTCTTAATGTTATTTCTTGAAAATTCAAGAATGTACATATTGTCATGCAAAAGGATAAGGATAAAAAAATTTGCATGCAAAAGGTAGTTTGGAGCTCTGGATTTTCTTGAAAATCTTCATGCCGCATGCTTGGAAGATGTTGAACTTAAAAACCAAGTTTGGCATTTATACATTATAAGGCCAGGGTGCAATGCATGATAGCTGAGGTGGCTCTTATAGCAAAGAAAGGATATATAATATAGATAAGGTATATCTATTCATTGTTTTGTTCTTTTTAGTAGGTTAAGGGAATAACACTGGTTTTCAGTAGCTGCTGCTTCTAGTAGCTGAGATAGTTGTAGGAAATATCAGATTTAATTATACTGGTTTTATTTTATTTTTGTTTTTAGTGGGATAAATTGTATTTTTGGAGAGGGGCCACAAAAAAATTCTTCATTCATTAATTTATCCAATATTTATTTTTGAGTTATACTGCTCACAGACAAATAAACTGGTCTATTTTTTTAATTTGGGGATCTCAAAATATGAATTTCCGGTGAAATCTCAACATCAAAATTTTGGGTAGTATAAACTATCTACTAGGTATGTGATGGAGAAACTAAAAATATAATAAACTTCCAGGCACAAGTGTCATTTCTTATAACGTGCTCTCCTATCCATTCCTGTATTGCAATGTTTTCCAGTTAGGTCAGAAGTGTTCAAGTCAGCCTTTTAACAATTTTGCAATACTGACTTTTGGTTAAAATACTTAATTGCTGTTTCCATTGCTCTAAATTTAATCTATGTATTTTATAGTTCTAGCTTCGAACATTTTTATTTTAAGTTTTTAAATTCAGCTTTTTAATTGGTAGTGCAAATGTAGCTCTATCATCAAATAAAAGAAAAAAATCAGGAGCAGAAGAGAAGAAATAAAAGAAAAAGCAGTTTGCTAAATTGAATCTTCAAATAATCAGGAGCTAGAAAGTCTACCACTTATGGAATATTTTGAAGGAAAAGGTTCATATATATTCTCCTATTAAAAGCTGTCAAAAGTGTTTCCAGCTCCATTTTATATACAAACCATGAAAGGAAATTGTCCATTGAGTCATTTTGCACTTTTCAACCTGACACCTTTTGAATGTTGTTGGGTACACGCTACGAGATATGAAATTGTACCAAATTGTAGCCCTCCAAGGCACCCACTTTATGAGATACAGTGGTTCAAAGTTCAGGAGAAAACAGAAAGACTCCTGCAATCCTATTTCCAATAATGCATGTTATTTGTTTCACAGAGCTGAGAGTAGTATAAATCAAAAGCTTGTAAAAGCTCCTACCTTTACCATGATAGCTTTCAAGATCATATTATTTAACCTCTTCAATTACTGAATTAATTTATAAATGAGTAGCAAACATTCAAAACTATACATATTCCTGATAAAAGAATTTACAGGAGAGATGAAAATGTTACCATTCAAAATGTATTCACATTAGAATGTCCCAACAAAAACCAAAATCTAGTCACAGATTTTGCCTGCATAATACGAGTCCTGTAATACATAAGTGATAGTTGCTTTAAACTGAAAATAGTGGAGTGTTTGGTTTTGATTTTACCACACTTGGACATATCTGGGTTTGATTGAACAACGGTAAGGGTTTCATCTTATAGTAACTTTTTAATGGATTTTGTGTTTATACTAGTATTCATGCATTATTCAACATCCACAAAAATGACATGAACCCGGAAATGCACTCACAAATCATTCTCTTCAAATAACAATCACAAATTTACCTTCATTCACCAAAAAGCTACAACTTTACAGATGCAAATCAATCTTCTCAATGTAAAGAATCACACAGATTTTCTTCTTCTCTGTCACTGCTATTCAGAGCACTGGCCACCACTAAAATACCTGTAGTTTTGAATCTTTGTGTCATTGTTTCCCAAGCTGCTTTTGTAAAAGATCCTTACACTTTTCTGATTTAATGTAGTGACTTAGAGTTCCAGTAAAACAGATTTAATCTTGGGTTATGGTTCCAGCTGTATGGCTAACGGAACTAGTTCAGAACAGTGGATGACCTCCCAAAGGAGATAAAATGCCCATGTTGGTACCGGGGATCGAACCCGGGTCCTCCGTGTCAGAGACAAGTGCACAACCAACTGCACTACAGGAGCAGTCAGTTGGTAACTATAACTTTTCTAAATTCAATTCTCTTGTTCACAACCAATACTAGACGCCGAAATGTTTTGCACAGGGCATTTAACTCCTTGTGCATTAATCAGAAAGGTCCTTGCTACTCTGCCATATGAGTATACAATGGTCTTCCTTTAGCTTTGAAATTGATTTGCAACCAGTGGCGACTCCTGGGGAATCGCATACCCGCAACTGCACACCTACTAATTTTTTCTGCATGCAAATGTGTATAGACATGCATATGAGAAAGTCGAATGTCCAACTTTCTTGTACGTATATGAATTTGCTCGTTTAATTTTCCCACGCCCTCTTTACCAAATGTCAGCTCATTCCAATTCAGTCAACAAGCTGAAACGCATAAACCCGATTTTGCGACTGGTGAAGGTAGCTTTTAGGCAAGAGGTATGCAGGGAGCGATGCATAACTTGCATTTAAGAGCACGGTAAGTTAAGGCAGCATAATCGACAAGGCTAACACATGCGATTCTTACCGCACAAGCACACTACATTCTCGTACAAGTCCCTCCGTTTTCCTTGCTACGAGCATTTCTCTCCCGTTTAGCAGAACCTACCAGGCAGCCAACGTGACAGTTCTAAATGTAATGTAGCCATCTTCTATACTATATTAATGTTATAAACACAATTACATCTAGTCTTATTAAGCGATCATAAATGCATATAATTACTCTTCATGTCGTAATTTACTAAGGCCAATACTTCAGTTTGGAATAGTTATTTTGTTATGCGTTCATTACTGTTTGTTATGTTTGTGTTCTGGCAGCAAGTTGCATGCAGTTGTGTCTGCACATAGTGGGAAATTTGAATCTATGAAAGTGTGGAAATGAATAACATGGTGAAAGTAAAAGAGATAAATCTTTCGGGTTTATTTTTATAAGAGAAGCTGTTTTCCATGCTTATCGTTTGCAAGTGAGAGAAATGGTGTCTGGAAAAATAATAGTTCTTGTGATATTGGTCATTTAAAACAAAAAATAGTAAAACATAAGAGCTCAATTGCCCATATGAATTTAGAATTAGAATTGTGTGGTGTGTGTTAAGAAAGAAAGGGAGTAAAGGTGGAGAGGATGTAATGTGCTGCACACCCACTGCGACAAGTCATGAGCCGCCACTCTGTGCAACCCAAAAGACTTTAAAACTTAAAAAAGAACTGAGGAAGTTATTGCTCATGTATTCTATTTACAACATAAAGGAATGCTATAATATAGCTTCTTTATCCCCTAGTCTTAACCTTCCTCTATTGTACTCTATTATAATGATTGTGCTAAACGGCACTGTGGCCGAGCGATGAAACTGTTTGCCTACCACCTAGGCAGCCTGGGTTCGATTCCAGGGACCTGCATATGGATTCGTGGTAGATGACGCGGTGTCTGGGTGGTTTTTCTCCGTGTTTCCCCATCACTCATTTCAACAATTGCTCCATCAGCACCTTTCCAATCATCCATTTTGCCTGCATTCATATTATCCTCGTCCTTATGCTCATACCTGGTGCTTGGCTGACCCACTTCCAGGTTTTCACTCTGTCCGGTCCATAGGTTCCTTTGCTCCCCGACAGTATCTGATCCTAGGCACTGGCTTGTAAGTCCTACATAAGGGGAGGTAAACAAAAAAATGATTGTGCTTAGGTATTGGAAACAAAGAAAAAAATTGCATGGTTGTATGACCTGCTCTATATCCTTGAGCCTGGCTCACTCTAAGATCAAAAGAACAAGCTGCAATACAATATTATATGATGGGTTGGTGAGTGGGTTCCGGCTCCACAAGTCACATCAACTCCAAACAACCTTCCAAAGGTAATTAAATTACTCTCTTTCAGGTTCAATAATAGCATTTTTTATTTTGGAGAAAAGTATTATACTTTAGCCGATATTTATAAAGCACCTATACTCCATCCAGCCTTAGATCCCGCCCCTTGTATCACTCCGTGATAACCTGATGTTATCTCCTGCGACTAACACAAAACAAACACCACCTGGACTCATACCTCATATTTATGTTGCAACAGAACAATATTTACTCAGGAATTTTAGAAATATCGCGTTACATTTAAGTAGTCTTTACAAGGACTATCGTACATCTTGAAAACTCACAGATAATCGCCGATATTTAAGGTACTATATTTTATGGTGTGCTTTGGTTTCGGCGTATTCCGAGTTCGTTGTTGATGGCTTGTGTTTACATCAAGTGTGGATCTAACAGTGAAGCAATTATAGCATTTAACAATGCTTATTTTCATATTACATAAGCCTGAGTATTGTTTTTAAAAAGCAGTATATATGCAGAGAGAACCAAAAACATCTGAACCGCTGCAGTGTTTTTCCACTATGCATGCGGAAATAAGATAACGTAGCTGCTGTGCACAAGGCCATGTGGTTGACTTGTTTTTCTCTACTCTGAAAGTGTAGTACTGAGCTGACATGATAACGTATGATTGAGTTATTGCCAGTGTGTTTTATTATTTTGTCCTGTACTTAGTCACAATGTATATTATGGCTCACAATTTGTTTTCTACTCCACAGTGTGCATCTATTTCCGATTCGTATGTGTTAACTCAGCTTGCCAAGTGAAAGTACGATTTCCAGCTGATCTGCAATTTCTATATCTGGGCTAACTTAAAGCATAAAGTGTACAAGGCATACCCACACACCCTGGAAGAATTAAAACAAAATATCTGCCAGGAAATTGCCAGCATTTCTCAACATGAACTACAGTGATGATGGATAGTTCCCTGAAGAGCTGGAAGACGGTGGCCACTTTCAGCATCTCCTTGAATAACATTGGTAAGTAAAGTCTTTAAAAATATTTTTAAAAATGTTGTATGGTTTCATCTGCACTGTTCTATGACAGCAGCAGTTGGCGATGAGTGCCGAGGGCACATACAGACAAAACACAGTGCAGCCAGTTCAGTCTTTTGGATCACCCATTAGATACAGAACTGCAATTTTGAAGACAGTTTCTATATTTAACATTATGGAAATTGACTTCTAAAAATAATGTAATTTCCTCTAGAATGTATGAAATAAACATTTACAAATACATTAGTAGAGTTATTCAACTTTGCAGGAAGTTATTGAGTTATTGTGCTCATTTTCATACCTGGCTACAGAAAATGAAGTGTAAGAAGCACATAAAATGATTGAGATTACCCTAGGAATTGCATAGGAAGGAGGTGTTAGCACTTTGGAATCCTATTACCCACCCACCCTAGTTAAGTTTTCTTTTATAGCACAATAATGGCACAATGACAGCACAATACACCATGTTGAGCATACTGCCCATACAGGGATGACAGCAGCAACCCAAGGGAGAGATAAAATCCACAGTTAGGTACGATTTTAAGTCTTCCTCAGTTAAATGTGAATCACTGCTATTTAATTTTGCCTTCCCCCCCTGCATTGTCTTGGATCATTGGAGTTTAGCTATACTGATATTTCAGCTACACTTAGTCATCAATTTGCAAATTGGTTCGCTCCTTTCTTTTTTTATAAAAAACTTCCCTCAGATTCACTTTGCAGTTTGGGACCCTCAAGCCCTTGGCTATGTTTTGTGCTGCGTCTTTAAGTCACTTATTATTTAGATATCGATGGCAATGCTCGTTACTCATGTTAATAGAATTTGCCTCTCAAGCCAAATAAGATGGAATGTCAGAGCTATTTTTCACAGAACTATGATACAAAGAAAAGAAAGTTTTAATTTACTTTCTGTCTCTAAAAGTTCTGTCATCTGTAACGAGACCAAATTAAATTCATGAAATATCATAACGGTCAATTCTTACCCTGCTAAAATATGAACAACACTGCTTAAGAACTTAATTTTCATCTGAAAGATCAAATGAAATGTCTTAAATGTTATCTAAAAATGCTGGAATGCAACAATGGAATGACCCAAACAGAGCTGAGTACACCTGTGTTAGGTGCACCAATGCCACTTTATTGTTTGTTTGTTCATTTGGTCCCATGGGCGTCGCGAACGAGGGGCAAGGGGGGGGGGGGGGGGGGGGGGGGGCGCGGGCCCCCCTTGGAATTTAGTGAACTTAATGTGCAATCAATTACTGACTATTAAACTATTTTTTAATTAAGAACAATTGTTATTGAGCACAAATCAATACGGTTATCTGCAAAAAATATAAATTTTGACAATAAAATAATGAATTAATAATATCTGATTGCAAACTTCCAACATGTGCCCCCCCCCCCCCCTGGGAAAAAGTATGCCGATGCTCATGTTTGGTCCCACTGCAAGCAAAACTCAGGGACGTTCAACATGTCATGCAATTGGAACATGCACCACGACTAATAGAATACCCACGACCAATAATACTATTATTTCCCTCTATCTTTGTAAGAAAGAATTTTTTTAATTTAAATTTTAAGCCACCATCCTTGCAGGAGTAAATTATATAACATGCTATAAATCACCATCATGTATAATCTGCCACATATTTAAATCACATAATATAAATTTAATAATATAGCTTCTTATTAAGTTATCTCAGAGTAAGCATACTGTATAAGCATTCTAATCTGTTTTAGTAACTGCTGACTTGATTTGTTTCCATAAAGCCAAGGGTCAGGTTCGCTCTTCACTTATAAATATTAATATAATAATCTCTAATGCCATTGTAGTCTAACAATAGTCGGACTAGTAAACAGCACTGCATTGCAACAATGGTGCTACAGTTCAAATACGAATACCACATTCCGTAATTCCGACACAAGATTAACCTATTTCTTAATTGCTAAAAATATCACCACTCACTTTCATTGAACGTTGTGCTTTATGTTTATGTTCAGATGTTCCTTAAAAGATGATCTCATAACCTATTTTCTAAACTGTGATACACTATATATAGTAAAACGAAATATTGAGTTTTTAGTAAGGGATGATACCCTCCATCTTGCTGTAATCTTGAATTATTGTCTGCAGTTACCTTCAGGACATTCTAATTGTTCTATTGACAAGGAATGGTTAACAATCCATTCGTTATCAGTCAATAATGAATAAATGTTACATGTTCAATCGCGATGACATAAATCAGCGGCTTTATTCCGTAAACTGCATGCAAGGTCATTCACAACTCTTCCGAAATAACACTAACAAACAGAAATGAATATATTTAACAGCATTCGAAAACTTCATTAAAACATTCTAAATGTCTCATTTGTGAATCCTAATTCAAATATACAGACCAAATGCAGAAAGCTTCTAATATCTGAGCCAGCTCCATCTCTTAGCTCAACCTCGATTGCCAACCAGTTATTGAACAACTTAGTTCCTAAAGCTACGCATGGATAGCGGCACAAAATTGAAGGCGGGCAGTTCAAATTTCGTAAGGTGTCCCTGATTTTAATTCGATACTATCTAAACAAAGCTAACGTTTACCGTAATAAATACAAATAGATATTCATTTTTAAAAAGAAAGTAAAGAATACCTTCAAGGGTTGGTCTTAATTCAAGACAATACGTATATTTATTTAAAGCATATTCATTATATTAGAGTTCAAGATTTATAGTGCGTCATCAACTCATTTTGTAATTAGTAAGTTTTCTAAATAACTCAAATAACTCTGTAGCAAAAGTGGAAAGTGACACTACAGGTAAATCAATAAATGTAGTCTTTCTTCAAATTTGTTAATATCAAGCACAGTTAACCAATAACGACGGATCAGAAGTATTAATGACTATTTAGTCACCATGAATTTTGGTTATCTGTGCTTATAATTGATTCCCCAGGGTTCAGGGTTCCTGCTAAACTCAAAGTACAAATAATTTTGTATTGTCAGGTTGAATTGGTGGTCGACTAATAGTTTACAATTACAAGTGACATCTATGCAGTTCTCAGTGAGCAACGAGAGCAAACGTTTAAGAGAAGTAATGCCCAGAGGTTACTACAGAATGCGCATCGACCGAAACCAACGAGAAAGGATTTTGTCAACGATTCCATAGTCTATGGCCAAAATCAAGACCATCAAGACTATACTCTACCAATAACACCCATCCCTGCGGCGAGCAAAGCCGGTGATGGAGTCACGTGACTTCATGCCTGCTCGAAAACATGGCTGTCAGCTGTGGCTGTCAGTTTGTAGCGTTTGCACAAGTTGTGTCACTTGTGTCTTGCTGGAGAACATGGTTGTTGGTTTGCTTACTGCAGTTTTAATGAAATAAGGTTAGCCAATTTGCTCCATGTATGGTAATTTGTTAAGTAGGATTGTGTACATTGTACATTATGTAAAATGTAATCAGTTATTTAGCCTAATTATATATTCAACGAAATGGACGATTCAGAAAATTCGTCTGTGGTATGCAAATATAAGTTTTTGAGATTTGAAATAACGTGTTTTTGTTGCAAATGCTATAATCAGGTGATCTGTTTCTGTTGTTTCAGAGTCGCAGAGCTGTTGTATATGTGGCTGCAAGTCAAGGACTCAGAGAAAATGTACACCAACTAGCTTTGAAAACCAACGTAAATATTTAAGCACAGCATAATTGCCGAGCGCCAATTTTGGAAGGGTCCTGTGAATGATGACAGCAGAGACTTTAGGAAGAGGCAGCTTTCAAAAAATTATGTGAAAATAAGACTGTCATTTGGGAATTTTCTGAATTTTTAAAAACAGTGTTCACTCCATTTGCTATTATTGAAAGTAAAAACTACGTACTCTTTGTGTACCAAAGTGATTTTATGGCAGTGCCTGAGCAGATTGTAGGTTTCAAACTGTCAGTTTCTTTAGAAGTTAGTGTTATATAAAGGCGTGATATAACAAGTGTCTTTCAAATGATTAAGTGAAGAAATCTCAGTAATGAATGGACTAAATTTGAAAATCGGGCAAGTCATTTAGATCAATTTGTGATCAGATTTGGTATATTGTACATGTGATGCAGAATACAACCTATTGTGTATCAGCAGGAAGATAAACATGGAAGGTCCTGTGGATGAAACAAAAAGTACACTTATGATTCACTTATGTGTTCATGCTCTATGTTTTTCACTTATCCTGCTGTTTATAGTTTTTTGTTAAGCATTGGTGACCCTAGATTACCTCATCCCTCTACTTTAGAATTCTTGCTGGTGTAGGAAGTGACAAATGGTGGATTGTCAAATGATATACTTAAAATAGACACGCAGGTTTGTGTAGCTAATATGAAAGGCAGTTCATCACATAATGGCCACACCTTGATTTATAGATGGGCAAACAGAAAGGCGAAGTATGGAGTATGTAGAATATTTTAATATATTGCTCAATGTCAGCACCATCAGTTGGCCAACTGCAGAGATGTTGAACAGTAACCAAGTAAGAAATTTCACTAAACTAGAAATTCTATTACATTTAATTTCTTTCATTGGTTCATTTTTTGATTTACAAAAATTATTGAAAAGAAAGTTTGCATTATATCACAGCAAGATTAAATTATTGTTATCAGAGTGGCTTTACAGAGGAATGTTTGCACTGATAAGTAATGTCAACAACTTGTGAAGGGATAAATATACTTTTGACTCCCTGGATTGAGAAGTAGCTGTTTTCACACACATGTGCTTCTCTATTTCATTGTTCGGATGAAACTTATAACTGTAGAAAATCTAGATAGTTTTGAAAGTGTGTAGAATATTCACCATATGTCAAAACTGATAAAAATACACATGAACGTCAGAATTTTTTCTGGGGGGGGGGGGCGGGGCAAATTTTAGAATTTTGCAATCAGATAATATTAAT
This sequence comes from Tenodera sinensis, assembly GCA_030765045.1. NCBI lineage: Eukaryota > Metazoa > Arthropoda > Insecta > Mantodea > Mantidae > Tenodera > Tenodera sinensis. The sequence goes on along the minus strand of CM060967.1, from coordinate 156,892,288 downwards.
TCATTATTTTGCTGTCAAAAGTTATAGTATTTGTTGCGGATAACCATATAAATTTGCGCTAAATAAAAATCGTTCTTCACATAAAAATTAAAATAACAGTTTAATAGTCAGCACATTAAGTTCATTAATTTCCAAGGGGGGGGGGGGCCGCGACCCTGACTTGCCCCCTTTCGCGACACCCATCAAAATACACAAATGGTTCTCAGTTATGTTGTTGGCAATGTAGCAGTAAGTGCTCTCAAGAAAGTACCTAACTGTGAGCGTTGTAGGTTTATACTAGATAAAAAATTGTGATATTTCTTGACAGTATTTTTCCTTAATCAATAGGAGAACTTTAAAGTGGCTGTTTATGTATACAAGATATTGACAGTTCTCATTAGTGATGATTATGAACAAATGTTCCTAAACTCGGGGAGTGTTAAGTCTTTTGCATTGATGGGACACGTGGGTGGTAGCAGTATCCCAATATTTGAAGACGCTACCCAAGCAATTGTCAGCTGATTATGACAGTAACAGCAGTTTTGCACGGAACTAAGACACAGTCTTCCATAGCTTTCTAGAGCTATATACAAGAAATTGCAGCGGAGTGAAGAGGAGGATGTTGTAGGCAATTGTTTTAAGCCGAAAGGATGGCAGACTCACGGATGTCTTGAACAGCTGTTCATCCCCCTCGAGATGGACCAGGGAGGGGAGGATGTCGGAGAATAGATACTCTTACGCCATCTGTTGGCATTGTGCAAAGACTGCAGATTGTGCTGGTAAAAATATCATTACCAGCTAATGCAATATAATCATTATAATCAAAGGAGGAAGGCCGTGCGTTCTGTTTTGAAACCCCACGACGTAACATGTTCAATTTCACCATCAGAAATATTTAATTACTTTTCTGAAAACCATGGAAAACCAAACCACATGATTCGCACAGAATATGGTTCCTTTCTTTCCGAAGTCGAAAGAACAGAAATAGACCCCCCGCCTACTAATGCTATAAGCAGTAGTGAAATTCAAGCAGCCCTTCACAACATTACAATAGATACATCATCTGGCCCGGACCACGTGATTGTCAGAGCTGTTGACGATGCAATTGCAGTAGAAATAATCGCTACACGTATGCTAAAAACAGGATTTGTGCCCTCAACGCTGAGACATGCTAGGACCATCCTAATTCACAAAGGGGGGATGCTGAAGACATCACAAACTAGCAACCAGTGATGTTATGCTCTGTTATAAGAAGATTAATAGAGAGGGCTCTGGACAAACGTGTCCGCGAAATTGTAAGCTTCAACCTCAACCAAAGGGGCTTCACCAACACCCCAGGCACCCATATTAATACCACCTTACTAGGTTCCCTGTTTCTGGAAGCCAAAACGAAAAGATCAGACCTGGCTATAGTATTGTTTGATGTGAGAAAAGCGTTTGATAATGTGGGACATGATCACCTAAGACACACTTCAAAAACTTTACCTATTCCTTCCAGCCACACCGATCTTGTCATTAAGCTGCAGATAGGAAATATTACAGAAATGCAGTCAAACGAAGGTAAAATCAAACCCATTACGTTAACTAGAGTATTAACAAGGTTTTCCATTATCTCCAACACTGTTCAATCTTTCAGTAGATCACATTTTAAATTAACTAAGTGAAGGAAGTATGGCCTCAAAATTCGGATTTCAGCTGAGTCCTAATCAAGATTATTTGGCAGTAATGGGCTTCGAGATGACATGGTTTTAATAGGTAAAGACAAGGTTTCTGCTTTAAGTCTTACATCTTACGCGATTCAGCAATTTAACCAAATTAGTCTTGACCTCAATATAAATAAATGCAAGGGAATTAATGTCACCAAAGGGAACCTCGCAGAAGAGAATTTTCACATTTCACCGGAAAATGAAATTCCATTCCTCCAGAAAGGCGATTTTATTCGATACCTGGGTGTCAATTTCAGTGGCAAGATTAATTTTGACTCTCTCTGCACTTTAAATAAACTGAAAACAAATTTGGAACTCCTTATCTCATTACCACTCTTGCTGGCAAATCAGAAATTCACAATAATTAACACATCAATATATCCCAGTTTAATATATCCATTTCAGACGATGCTTCCAATCAAGATACCCCATAAATTTGTAAATGATGCAGACATAATGGCAAGAGGAGCGCTTAAGGTAATTTTGCTTAGTGACCTTCCCGGCGATATGATCTATTCAGACACAAAATTCAAGGGATAGAGGCCTATTTTCTTCTGCATGGGAGATCTATTAAGCGCATATCAATACCTGCAAGATATTAACCAATGCAAATATTCCTTTTCTTAATAAAACAAGGACTCCCCCTAAGAAATTTCATCCAGTCTCGCTGCATTGAACATTCAAAATTCAGATAAAATTATCAATAAGTATGGAAATATATACACACAAGAAGTATGCCAACAACTACGAGGAAGATCATATGAGAACTGGACTAAAAAGAACAAAACGGGAAGGGCATACTTTTATACAAACAGTATACTCCAGCTTACAGATGGCTTCGGAATCGTAAAGGCCTCACTTGCGGTGAATGGAGAGAATAGATAAAGATGACAACGAACATAACAGCAGGCCGTAGCGTACCTGGCAGATCCAAAGACAATAACCTCTCTAGGCGCTGCCACAGAGAGATTGAAACGCTTCCACATGTTCTTGGATCTTGCCCTCGTGGTGAACTCTTAGGCAATTCGCGTCATGGCTTTCTCTAATTGCAGACATCCTGAGAGGGGAAAATTACACTGTATTCGAAGAAGTAAACGGCCTCTCTGATGAAAGCAGCAACAGAAGAGTCAACAGAATTGCCTTCAAGCCAAATTCTCCTAAAGGTCACATCATCGACCCAACCATCAGATTTGAGTGCAGCAAACATCAGCCAGACGAAGTGAATCAGAAACGTATCTACGAACCAACCATTCATTATTATAAAACCAAGTATGACCTAGAGTCCATCAGTGTAAGAGGATTAATGGTTCGAGCAAGAGGGACAATCCCGAGGATGCTTGCTGAACTCATCAAGAGTTTTGGACCATCCAAAGATTTGGCATACAATATTGCTATATTGACGCTCAAAGGCTCTGTAGCTATTGTTAGAAATTACGTGTATGGGCCATGATTCTTTTTTATTTTCTATTGTTTTAGGAGATTACACGTTCCTTATCATTTCCAATTTTTAGCTTTTATAGTCGTTATATTTAACTATTTTGTTACTTTTGTATTAGTATTCTTTGTTATTGGCAGCCTGTAACTGTGACAGGACGATGTTAAAATTAAAATTATATATTCTAGATACAGAGGACTTAAATAAATTGTTGCAGAGGATTTACTGAGAAATACTGCCTCGATGTGCATAATGGAAACTGATAAATTCTTGAACAAACCAATAGGATTCTAATGACCAAGGTTGCCAGATTGTGCGAAAAGTAGCTCATTGGGTTACCTTTATTTTGTTGCGGCTACGAGTTTTTACGACTGGGCTACTTGCGACATTTTGTGCTACTCAGATTTCAACTGGGTTATTTTTGGGCTAATACTTTCATTGATTTTTGTTAAGTTGGTGGAATATTTAATAGAATGACTGTATTTTCCTAAATTGCTTTCTGTACTACATACAGTAAGTAGGCGTACTGTTGTATTCCACCAAAAATTCGATGTTGACATTTCACCGGAAATATATATTTTGAGGACACCTGAATCCAAAGAAACCCATCTTTAGAAAAAGGGCCGTGTGTGTGTGTGTGTGTGTGTGTGTGTGTGTGTGTGTGTGTGTGTGTGTGTGTGTGTGTGTCTGTGTGTGTGTCTAGCTGCATATCTAAAAAATCTGATCCGTTGCATTCGCATGACTTTTTCTACTCTTGTACTAACAATTCCTAAAAACTCTTACGCTATATCTTCTTCGTGTTAGTTGAGATAAACATTTTTCGAAATTACCTTATTATTTTCTTGTAGGTTCAAGGTGAACATGGGAATACAGTAGGTTTTGAATGATAGTAAAATGTCTTAAAGCATTCATATTCCGTTCTCTTTGCACGGTTAACGTATAACAAAATGAATAGCGATGATCCATTTGACAGAAGTGTAAGTTCTCCAAAACGCACACAAATAACAAGGCATATCTCCGAAATGGTTCACTACAGAAAACCTTGTTTGTACATAAATTGTGTATTTTAGCAGGGGCTATAGACAGAAAATCAAGATATACGCTTCATTTGTAATAAAAACATCTCAAACAATTGGATTTTAATAAAATCGTTATCATTTTCAAGAAAATCAAAATTTTCGAAAACATTTCCATGTAAAGAGTAGTTTAGGGTGAAGAAAGTTTCTTCAAACTCTTCGTGTCGCATCCTTGAACGACATTAAACTTAAATACCAACTCTGGATTTAAAGCGACTTATCGTTTTTGAGTTATGCTGTCCACAGACTGACACACACACACAAACACACACACACACACACACACACACACACACACACACACACAACTTTTTCTAAATATACTTTTTTTTTTTTTGCATTCAGGGGGCCTCAAAACATACTTTCGGTGAAATCTCGACATCAAATATTTGGGTGTAGTACAATACTTCCTCTACTTTAGAGAATGTAAAAACGAAAAGTCTTTCAAGGATGCAACACCAAGATTTTTAAGAGAATTCCTCCATTCTATATTATCCTTTACACGGAAAAGCTTTCTAACATTTTTTTTTTTTTTTTTTTTTTTTGTAGTGCTTAACGCCCGCGTTTACTACATACGGTACATACTGATAATAGATGGAATGAAGATGTAGCTCCGGTGGAGTGAAATCGTCCACCACAAATTTCCACATGCAGTTGCCTGGGATCGAACCCGAGCCGCTTTGGTAAGAAGCGAATGGTCTAACCACTCGGCTACGGCGCAGCCTTCCGAAAATCTTGATTTTCTCAAAAATGGCTCTAACAGTTTTGTTTAAAATGCTATTTGTATGACATATTCTTGTGACAAATTAAATGTACATTTAAAAATTTCTGGCCATGGCCCATGTAGTCTTGCTTACTGTAGATGACATTTGCAAAACTGGTAAACCGTAAGAGATAGACCAAGTTTAGTAATATAATGTAGATTTCGTAAAAACACACAACGAGATCTATATACACAATATATTGCATCTATAAGTAAATTAGGAGCAAGATAATTTCTACAAATGTTTATCTCGACTAGCATGAAAAAGATAGAGGAATTGGAGTTTGTACAAGAGTAGAGTAAGTTATGTTGGTGCAACACATCAGATGTTCATATCGCATTGACATTTATGCCCAGGAAAATGGAATAATTAGTTTATTCATTTATTAATGCATGTAATACTTTGGGCTACTTCAGTTGGAATTTCGCTACTTTTTCGTCGAATGCTAGCTACTTTTGAGTTTAAAAATTTATCGACCATGTTTTAAAGATTATCTGTGATTTTTACTCTCTGGAAAAACTGTTCTGACAGTTGTTTGGACAATCAGCTGATTCCAAAGTTGTGTATATGTGGTGTATATTGTGATAAGAGTAGCGCAAAAGATGATATGCGCCTGCGTAAGATGTAAATGTTGACAACATTGGTAAAATGTGCATGTGTTATGTAAATGTAATTTTGAAATTAACCTGACCTTTGGTTAGCATGACTAAGGATCAATTGGCACGATATAAGCTATTAAAATCTTATACCGTAAGTGTATCGATATGTCAGCATTGTGATTCAACCTCACAAATCAAATATTGAATTTTATCTTTGTATTTTAATGAATACAGTTCTTGGAAAAGAGGAGTTCAGAAAATGGTTAATTGAAAGTGAACAAACAAGGAGGTGGTAAAAGTTTTCTAAATTGTATTTCTACCCCATTTACATGGTGCTACTGTATTTGGCATTGATGATGCATATTTTTGGGCGCTCAACATTTTTCATTGTGAAAACTTGAGTAAATTTAAACTCCTCTGATACCAAAGGTGTGGGAGCTGTCTATAAGAATATTTGGGGACTAATATATTTATTATATCTAAGACATATAACGTTTCTGAATTACTCTGCTAAGCTGGCATATTGTACATTTAGGACACATTAAGATTTGTGGTCTTAATATATATGAGTAGCAGAATAGGTATACTTAGTATATATAGTTCAGTAGTGCAGTGCTATTTTATCTTTCAGAAATGAAACTAAATGAGAGAGCTTAATGGGACCACTGAAGTCACAATGCAGTGTGGAGGAGCAGCTCATAGGCGGCTTTTGGTTTTATGCAGAGTACTTCAGCATTCACGGTTGAAGCCAGTCTCCATCAGCTCTGTGCAAAACAGAATTTTTTCAAGTATGTCTTTAATATTCATAATTAGTGTATTTGGTTGTAGATGTTTTTTAATGTCAGATGCCACCTTAACAGAATTGTCACCTCACAGGTATCACTCTAAGCTCTGTGGCCAGCATTCCGGAGGTCATGGGTTTGATTCCGGTGGCTGACTTTCTTGACACATGAGTTTTTTTCGGGAGTTTTCTCAGGTCACTTGGCAAATGCTGGGAAGGATATTTACATCCTCCAAATTTCCTGTCTCTCCATTTTACCCTGTTTCTCATGCCATTTCATTTTACCTTTCATCCTTGTTGGCTATTTCAGGGCTCTAAGTGTTGCATGCATGGGAGGGATTTTCTCTCTGTAAATCCATGTTCCTCCTCCGAAGTATGTCTCTCCTGGCCCTCCAGGGGATGTGTAATGGGGAATGGGAGCTGGCTGTATGAAGTGCCACCAAGGTGTTTCAATCTGTAGCTCGTAGGGACTCTGCTCTCAACTGTCATATCCCCTTGTCTACCCATTTCTGAGGTGGAGGGACCGAGAGAATGGAGTCTGTTATCTCTGATGGTAAAGTGATGATGGGGGTGGTGGTGGCAGAATTGCAATTGGGCTTTTGTTCTCACTGCCTCATGGTTGTTTACCTGCCGCACAGTGGTAGCTAAGTTGAGCATATTTTGATGTGCGGCTGCCAGATGGCATCATAATAGAAAGAAGGAAATAGCATGAGTGACTAAACAATCATTCGGATACATAAACTGTCCTTAAACATTCATCATTTTCCAGAGTTTAATATAATTCAATAGTTATTTAAGAAACTTAATGTAACATGTATAAACACAATTTTCACACTAGGACAAGGAAACATTCAATAAATATTATGCTAATTCACATAAAGTAACAAGAAATAATAAAAAGGAACGTAAAGAATTTAAGAAAGATTTGAAACAAGAAAGAGAATGTGATCCTAACACTCAGTGCAATATCTTTTTTCAAAATTTTAATATGCAAGAACTAAACATTGCAATAAGTAATCTAAAAAATAAAAAGTCTCCTGGACCTGATCACATACATCCAGAGTTCATAAAAAACCTTGGAAAAACAGCAAAACAACAACTACTGAAACTCCACAATCTATCCTGGAAAACCACTGTACCTGCTGAATGGCAAAAGGCAATAATTGTCCCACTCTTGAAGAAAGACAAAACAGCGTCAGAAATAAAAAAATTATAGACCAATAGCTCTTACTAGCATAATAGCAAAAGTGATGGAAACAATGGTGTCAAACAGGTTAAATTGGTTTCTAGAATCAAAAAAATTAATTTCCCCATGTCAAGCTGGATTTAGAGAGTTCCACTCTACAAATGAACAAGTCTTACTTCTCAGTCAAGAAATCAAAGACTCCTTCAATAGAAAAGAAGATAATTTATCAGTTTTTATTGATTTCCAAAGTGCATATGATTCTATATGCAGAACAAAACTACTAAAGAAAGTAAAAAAAAATAGGGATACAAGGTCCAATGTTTTCATGGCTATGTCATTTCCTAACACAACGCTTTATTGCAACCAGATATGGAAGAAACATATCTAAATACAAACAAGTACACCGTGGCTTACCACAAGGCGCAGTACTCAGCACAACCTTTTTAATATATTTATTAACGATCTGCCACAACAAATTCAAGAATCAGGTGTGAAGTGTGCACTATTTGCTGATGACTTGGTAATGTGGACTTCAAAACCAAAAAAGCAAAAGTACAGAACTAGAAAAAAACCATGCAACAATCCTTAACCAAATTACAAAGGTGGACCAAAGAAAATTTAATGACTGTTAATAGAACAAAATCAAACTACCAAATCTTTTCACTAAGAAAAAAGCCACTAAAAATAAAACTAAATTTTGAGGGTCAACAATTACCAGAAACAAAGGAAGCAAAGTATTTAGGAGTTACATTTAATACTAAACTTACATGGACCAAACAAATAGAAAATGTAATACAAAGAGCAGAGAGGTGCCTTTCACTGTTAAAACGTCTAACAGGAATGAAGTGGGGATGTTCCAGAGCAACTCTTAACACAACATACAATGTGTATATAAAGCCATTATTTACTTACTGCAGCGAAGTTCTTGTAACAGCAAACACAAAAAAAAATTCAAATCTTTCAAAACCAAAGTCTGAGATTAATTACAGGTGCTATCAAAACCACACCAATAGCAGCTATGGAAATACTAACCAACCAATGCCCCATTGAATATGAAATAGAAAAAGCGGCTCTTATTCAACACGAAAAGTTGATCAGACTCCCATTCAATACATGGTACAAGAGAAATTTTACACATACACTAAAGACTCAGGAGAGCTTTCTTTCCAAAATTCAAGACATCAAGAAGAATGTATACCTTCCTAATTCAAAGGAAAACTTCATATCTAAAATCAATCCAACACAAACATTAGACATCACATATTATTTACATCTGGCTGAAGAAGTTAAGAAAAGTGATACTCCAACTAGTGTTCTAAAATTATTGGCATTAGAGACAATCCATACTAGATTTCCAGAACACGAATGGCTCCATATTTATACTGATGGATCATTAATATCAAACCAACATGGAGCAGGTGCTGGAGTCACATGTCACCTCTTTTCCTATTACAAATCTTTAAGTTATGGAACTACAAACTTTGATGGAGAAATTGAAGCAATTCGAATGGCCCTACAAAATCTTTTGTACAGAATTTCACATTTTCAGCAAGTAGTTATTCTCTCAGATTCCAGGGCAGCAATTTTAGCAATTACTTCCAAGTTGTCACCAAAAAACGAAACAATTATAGAATGTTGGAAAATCCTTACCCATCTAACAGCACTTCAAAAACACCTAGTCTTCCAATGGATACCGGCTCACTGTGGACTGAGTGGTAATGACAAAGCTGATTTTCTTGCAAAAAAGGGTACTGGCAATGTGCAGAAATCAATAGTTAATCTACCATTTTATGCAGCCAAAAGATTAGTCAACTCTGAATTCAAAAAAATGATTGCAAAATATTACTATGAAAAATCAAAGAATAAAAGATGGGAACTACCAAACATTCAAACAGTAATTCCTGAGTATCCTCGAAAAACAGCAGTTGCAACCTTCAGGTTGATTACAGGACATGATTGTCTGGCAAAACATTTAAACAGAATTGGGATATATTCTTCACCACTCTGTCCTCTATGTGATTTGCAAGAGGAAATGGATCAAGACCACCTTCAAATATGCCCGGCCACTTCTAATGCCCCATCCATCAGTGAAAAATATTGGAGAGCAAGAGGATTAATGACTTCATTGTCAGAAATTCAGCATTAGCTAACAACAACAACAACACTAGGACAAGGAGGTTTTAAAGGAAGTGGTTAAAAATACCACAGCATCTGTACAAATCCTTTGTAATCCACACAAAAGGAGTTCAAAATATTCAGAAAGAACAATTTCTTGTTCAATTTAAATTTTTTCTGTTATCATTTCTGCACATTTATTGTAATTCTCTACGTTTGACAAGTTTTAGTTTCTGTAATTTTCTAAGGATTGCAGAATGGTACCTCTTGATATATTTAGCAACAATTACTGTACAGTGTAAATTCACTGTAGAAAAATGAGTCAGATATGCAATGTAACAATTTTATTTTCTTTGGTTTTCTGTCTTATGAATAGTGAATTCACTGTAACTGTTTGTATATTAGGTTGAAATGTGTAATTGCTGTTTTTTTTTTCCTTCCATAATTTATTTAATTTCATAGGCAATATTGTAAAAATTAATGAGAAAGATGATTACACTTTAGCGTCACTTACTAGGTTGTGTTATTTTTTGGGAAATTATTTTGACGATAAGCGCTACCATCAACTGCTGTATGCCTTCAGACATAATTCTTTTAATTGTGAACTTGATGAGTCATCAACTTGTGGGATTTCAGAATTCATCACTTTGTGTACATTTTTAGCCAGTACTTGGATGACTGAGCTTTGCTCGGCGTTTCTTTCTTTTTTTTCTTTTTGTAAAATCGTGATTTTTGGGAGAAGATACTTATTTAGATAAGTTTGAAAAGCAAAATATTAACTAAATATAAATTTTCATCGCAGTCATTATAGTTGTTCTGAGATGCAAGAGATACAGGGGTATAGTTTGTGTGTTAGTTCTTGACAAATGACCTTGAGCAGAAATCCAGTGAGCTGGCCTACCCTTAATAAACAGGTCAGCAAATGTTTATGCTATGATAACAGACACCTCTGTTTTCCTCTGTTGTGTTTGTGTATACAGTCGACTCCAAGAGTTATGTGCGGTACGGATGTATGTATGCAACGAAAATAACAGCAATTCATACAAGGGAGAAATGTCGGGAATAGAAGAAATGCAAGAAAGTTAAGTGGATGCAGTTATAGAGGTAAATTGTGTAATATGTGTGGCTGATATTACTGGAAGTGTAATAATTTGACTTGTAGTGTTGTACTACGTCAGCTCAGAAGCATGTGCATAAACGCACGTTATCTCACTGCAGACTGTACCTCCTCTCTCTCTGAATACCAGCGTTCCTGCAAAAGGTGAGTAGTGACTTACACCCAACCTTTCATATAAAATTTTCATTCGTCAAGAAGTAACATGCGACCTGTACATATAAATATTTAATCAGCATCATTATTTCAGCCATAAAATGTCCACTGCTGAACAAAGGCATCCCCCATAGATATCCACGTATTTGAGTTTTTTGTAGAGTATTTTTTCCGCTATGGAGTTCAGTTCTTTGGTTCTGTCGTTGAGTCTAACTTACAGAGCGTTAACACGTTAGCCAGTCCTTCATCTTTCCGCCAAGTTCTTACATATCTTCCTTCACCCTGGCCAGTTGCTTGCAGTAGCTCTGTCTTCATATTAGGCATTCCTGTTTTCATCTTTTCAATTTGGTTCCATATTTGTTTCCATTTGCCGCATTCCGGAATTCATTTCCCATTATGTCCATCTTAGCTAACATTTGTTTCATCAACTGCTTTATGTTGTGGTTTTTAAGAGGTGGAGTCATGATTGAAAAATTCTGTGCCATAGCCAGGATTTGAACTACAGATCTTCCGCTTATCGAGCAGCTGCTTTAACCACTAAGGTACCATGGCCAACTTGCCAGCTCAACATTAAATTCCCTAGCTGATTCGTACTTTAGACCACAAGGAAATCTCACATCAGAGATAAATACTCCAAGGGCGACTTACAATTGTAAGTACTTTATGTCCCGGGTTTAAGTACTTACAATTGTAAGTCGCCCTTGGGGTATTTATCTATTTATTTGTTGGCATAAATAAACAATAATTGTAATTTTTGTTGCATTCCAAACACCAATTGTCACAATTTATCTTTTTTAACTATTTCTTTATTTTTATAAAAACACTGGAATGACACAATGCAAAACTACTGTTGAACAATAACAAATACTACAGGAAGAAAAGCTAGTAGGCAAAGCCGTGTGAATGTAATACACATTACTATTTCTATCATATAGAAAATTTTATGAATTGTTAATAGAAGAGGGAGTAGAGAAAGAAATGTGATTGTGTTTAGTAAAAGAAAACTGAGTAAAGAAAATTGTGTGAATGTAATGCGTTACATTTCTATTCCAGACCTATAGAAATTGTATGAACTGTTTGTAGGAGCTAGAATAGAGAAAGAAATTTATTGTGCTTAGTAAAAGAAATATGAGTGGGAAAAAAACCATGTGAATGGTATATGTTGGATTCATATTTCAAATGTATAGAAAAATGTATGAATTGTTTGCAGAAGAGGGAGTAGAGAAGGACATATGAATGTGCTGTATAAAATAAAAGCGAGGAGAGAAAACTATGTGAAAGTAATATGTTGCATGGTAAAATGGATTGCATAAAAACCTTCTCTATGAAAAAAGCACTTAGATGTGCCAATTTTCATGGCATCAGTCAACCGGTTTTGGAGTTCATCATTTATCAAACTTATACATAGCGATGTCCATCTGTATATGTATACTAGCAGAGCTGACAGACCTTGTCCTGTTCAAACACATATCTCAAAATTATACAATTGTGTGAATAAACTAACATGTCAGTGTGAAAGAAACAAAGATCAAAACAACCTAAACCATCCAAAGATCAACAACACATAAATTAATTAAAAAGAACATGTTCTATCGGGCCAAATTGTGAATCTAAACCATTCTCAAATCACCTTGATCACACACACAAAATATCATCGGTCCACCCATTTAAGAGGAGTTCAGTCACATACACATGGACAGAAGAAATATACATATGAAGATATATTTATTGTATTAACTGTATGTTGAAGAACAAGTAGAGAATAACATGTGAATTGTTACGTAAACCAAAAGTGAGTAGAGAAAATAGTGTGAATGTAATACGTTGCATTTCTATTTCAAACATAGGAAATTGTATGAATTGTATGTTGTAGGGCGTGTAGAGGAAGAAATGTGATTGTGTCTCACAAAAGAAGATTGAGTAGAGATAATGGATAGCATAAAAAGCTTCTCCATGAAAAAAATATATACACCGCAGAATTTTGCAGTGATCGGTCAAGCAGTTTTCAAGATTAACAGTTACATGTATACAAACATCCATTTTGTATATATAGATAATATGAAATATTCAAGTTGTTCTCGAAGCCTGAAAACAACTTGAATATGTTCGTCACCAGGAAAGCTTCAAATCATATAATATTGTTTGTAGAAGAGTGAGTAGAGAAAGAGTGAATGTATTAGCTAAAAGTGAGTGAGAAAATATTTTGAATGTAATATGTAGCATTCCTATTTCAAACATACAGAAAATTGTATGATTAATTTGTAGAAGAGGGAATAAAAATTTTTTGTTTGTTTGCAAACTCGCATTTTCTAGGAAAATTGTTCGTATACAAGCAGAGAAAGTGATGTGAATGTGTTATCCAAAAGTGAGTGAGAAAACGGTGGGAATGCGACACGTAGCATTTCTATTTCAAACATATAGAAAATTGACTAATATGCAGAAGGGAGAACAATATTTTTTGCGTAAAATCACATTTTTTCAGGAAAATTGTTTGTAGAAGAGTGAGTAGAGAAAGAGATGTAAATGTGTTACCTAAAACTGAGTAGAGAAAACAGTGTGTGTGTTGTTGTTGTTGTTGTTAGCTATGCTGGATTTCTGACAATGAAGTCATTCATCCTCTTGCTCTACAATATTTTTCACTCATAGAGCAATAGCAGTATAGTAACTGCTTTTAAGAGAGCACCATATTTTTATGTTTTGGCGGTCACATCGCTCTTTCACAACCCCCAGAATGTCTGGAGGACCACACCTGTCATTGGTTTAATGGTCTCACCGACCTGACCGGGAGAATTATCAAAATAAATTCACCGACCATATCCTCTGATTACCAATCAGAGGACGCATTACATGCCATGACAGGTCAGCATGTTAAGGGTTAATATTTTATAGAGAAATTAGAGAAATGGAGAGATTGGAAAAATAAAGACTCCCTAGCCCTCGGGAACCCTAATAGCATCGGGGTGAGTGTAATATGTAGCATTTTTTACTTTCTTTCCTTCTCTCTCTTTCTTCCTTCCTTTCTTTCATTCTTTCTTTTTTCATAAGCACATGCTTAATTTAATTTGATTTAAAGGAAACATTAATTGTGTCACGTAATTTTTCGTTCAACTAATGTTTAAACTTTTTGTTTCAAGTTTGTTCAACTATTATTTACACTTGCATGACCTAAATAGTAGGTACACACTGAGGACTTCGTTTTCATGTAAACATGATAGTTCAAGCCTAACTAGCAGCTTAGAAACAAGTAAATAATTGATAAGCATAAATATTGAAGAGACTTAGCAGTAATGTAAACCCTGCGCGGCAGCCCACGAAGGACCAAGGCCTACCGCCCAGCCGCTGCGTCCCCCACCTCTGCCCACTACAGGCGTCATTGGTGAGGTGCAGTACTGGAGGGTGGGATGTGGTCAGCGCCCCGAGCCCTCCCGGCCAGTTATGCGGTATTCTCGACCTGGGGCCGCTACTTCTCCATCAAGTAGCTCCTCAATTGGTCCCCCCGGGACCTAACGAGGCTGAGTGCACCCCGTGTCAGATCTCCCAGAGGGGATAAAATCCCCATGCTGGTACCGGGGATTGAACCCAGGTCCTCCGCGCCACAGGCAAGCGCGACTTAGCAGTAATAGTAACCGCTTTTTAGAGAGCACCATATTTTTATGTTTTGGCGATTACATCACACTCTCACAACCCCCAGAATGTCTGGAGGACCACACCTGTTGTTGGTTTGCGGGTCTCACCAACCTGACTGGGAGAGTTATCAAAATAAACTCATTGACCATATCCTCTGATTACCAGCAGTGAAAAATATTGGAGAGCAAGAGGATTAATGACTTCATTGTCAGAAATCCAGCATTAGGTAACAACTCTTGTGAGAGGCACATATCCACTATTTTAATGGCTTTTTCAAATTTAATTGAAAAATGTTGCTCAGTCTTCTTGTTTCTTGGCATTTCTCTTGGCATTTCACAAGTGGTCCTTATTTTTGATACACAGTAGTTTACATCCAGTGACCTCTTCTGCAAAATATCAAACAATATATCTGTCAAATAAGATATGTCATGAAACACTAATACCAGAAATGCAAATTTAAAATTGTTCATGTCGTTTAGAAAGCCTCTGGGAAGCAGAATGGAATTATCATCAGACTGTTCACAGGAAACTATGGCTTCAAAAACCTCTCAACTTTTCCCAGTCATCTACAATCACATGCAACAATTTTTAGTTGAGCTCCAGTGGACTGGTGTTACAGTTGGAATGCATGGTCCCGATACAGAAGTAATTGCGTAGATTCTCTTTGCTGAGTGATGGAAAAAGGTAGGAATTCCAGTAATTGAAGAAAAAAATATACGACAGTCGTATTGTTTTGCAACTTTGATGCGACTAGATTTAGACGATGTGCAGAACAGTGTACAAATACTGCAAAAGGAGCTTTTTCCTTAATTTTTCTTTCTGGAGCCCATTTAAATGGCCAGACATCAAGCTTGCACCATCATAACACTGGCCTACTAATTTCTGCTGGTAGCCAAATGCTTCCAAGATGTTGTCCAATAAAAATAAAAATAAAGAGCATTTCTGGTGTTCTGTCATTTACATTGTAGAAACCTAAGAAACACCCCACAACAGATTTTTCAGCATTAACGTACCTCACTATTACAGAACACTGAGAAACCTGTGTAATATCAGTTGTATCATCTACCTGGACCGAATGAAAAATCAACAGTCTCCAATTCAGCTTTTACAAATGTATTGATGTAGTCCAAAATTCAATCCAATAGTCATTTTGCATACTTTTTGATTCGCCACTGATAGTACTTTTTATCTTGGAATATTGGTTCTGTATTTCTATAGAACTCCTTTAAGACGTATGGTATTAGAAGGTACATGAGGCAGAGCTTGAGAGGGCTTGTCTAGAGTGACTGTCCTATCATAGTCGTGCAGCATTGCCTAGTTTGGAATGCACAGCACAAGCAAAAGCAACAGAGATTTCTCTTTTTCATGCGCCCAAATTATTACTGGAAATTCGACATTCTAATGTGCCTTGCTGTATGCAGCAAGAATCTTTGAGGCAGTCTGTACAAGGACCATTTTTCTATGATGTATGGTTTTCGAGTTATCGCTTCGAGAATAAACAACTGACTCCCATGTTTATGCTCATGTATGCGACTTCCAATCTTGCCTTTGTGTTTTATTCCTTTTCATTACACAGTTATGGAGTAAGCCATTATGAAGAGTTGTTAGGAACTGCATATATTTAGTTAATAAATTAACTGACCATGGATCACTGCAGTCGTGCGCGGATTCTTTAGTTTGGTTCAAGGGTATTCCGTAATGCAAATTGTGCTTTGTGTAACTGTGACAATAAGCAGAAAATTCACATGTTTACATGGTGTTTAATAAAGTGTTAACAATGAAACTTTCAAAGCCTGGTACCAGTGGCGCAGGTACTAAGCATAAGGTACTCCGCTCTCAGGCCAGAAATATTATTTTTAAAGTGTACAGTCTTTTTAAGGAATTGGCATCTGAGGAAGTGCATGTAAATAAGTACGTTAATATTGAGTGTTGCAGTTTATAATGTGTTGTTAGCTAATGCTGGATTTCTGACTATGAAGTCATTAATCCTGCTCTCCAATATTTTTCACTGATGATGCTATTGTAGTTTATAATGTTATCATCATTATCCTCTGCTGCGAAAGTTTACGTTGTGACAGTTTGTGACACAACAAATGTGTCTTTCTTCGTTCCCTCCCCGTAACTTCTGCTCTCAGGCGCATCACTTGGCAGCAGTGCAGCCACCATGGGCACGCATTGGTTCAGCTCATGTGCCTTCTAAAACCGTATGCCATATAGATAACAGCAATGTCAGCAGTTCCTTAAAATTTCCATTGAGCCTATTATTTAATCGTGACCGCAGAATGCTAATTCTTGCTTGTTTAAATAGAGTACTGCATCAATTTCTAACTGCAGGAAAAGCCTGTTCAGATATACATTTTCACTGAATTGCACATTATACAGTCTAATATTCTCCTTTAGTGCATCTGAAATTGCATTTCGATTTCTTTCAAAAGTTTTCAAATTAACCTGGCATTTTAAGTGCTCTCCTGAATCCGAATGTTTGTGTAATGAACGTGTTATGTTCAGCAAAGCAGCAAATCCTACTCTATTCCAGATGTTGCTTTTATTGCTAAAAAGCAAGCATGGCCAACAAAAAAATTTCTGCAGAGTTGAGAAGGAGTACAACTATGGAAACTCCACAAACCATGATTGTTTTAAACTAAGATTGTAACATTTCCTAAATGTTTCACTTCTTTCGTACCACATATTAGTAGAGATTCAGTATGATGCCCACAATTTAAAACTTCCTTCTTATCTTTGTCTTTCCACCGTGAAAAAGATGATTCTAATAAATTCCACACTATATCATAAGCAGGATTTCATGTTTAAAACATTACTGCACTAAACGCAAACAACAATAGGGAATTCCACGTGTTTTACAGCCAGGAAGCAGCAATGAGAAAGAGTTCTGTCTACCTCACTTAATGCTCCCTCCACAAACAAACTTAAGTGAGTGATGTCACGGTTGCCATAGCAACCATGTGGTAAGTTCTGCCTCTCTGAGGTTGAACATTAGAAAGTGGTTTGCACCTCACTGCGAGTCTGTGGTAAGAATGCACACTTGCTTTTGCAGCAGAGCACTGCCCAGTACAAAAATAGGGAAATAGGAAGTAAAAACCCACATACCTGTGAAGATAAATATATTTTAAAAGTAAGTGTGGCAAGATACAAATATTGGTGAAGTGCCACTTAACCTACATCCCTTGAATAGCCGCCCCTGGTAGACATAGAGCAGATGATGGTGACAGTTGCCGTCAAAACAATTGTCCAAGAATTACATAACCTAGTAAGTGAAATTAAAATGTAATCATCTTACTCAGAATTTTAACCAATGTGACAAAGTTTCACTGCTTTAAACACTTCCATAAGTAATATAAAAAGTTCCTAATTAGCATTTATATTTGAGATACGAAAGTGTTCCATTTTTGATAGGATTTTATAAGTGGGCAAAAAAGTGGAAAGATTATGATTATTTATATTCAGTTCATAGAGTATGATTAAATTCAGTTTCATTTTACAAAATATGATTAAAAAATCTGTTGTACTCACATGACTTTCTCTACTCTTGTACCAGCCGTTCTTACAAACACTTGCTCCTCTATCGTCCTCATGTTAGTCGAGATAAACATTTACAGAAATTATCTTTTTGCTCATTTTGTTGTAGCTACAAGCGGAATGAGGTAATACAGTACCCTTTGAGCGCTAGTCAAATGCTTTAAAGTGCCGAAATTCCATTCTTTTTACACGGCTAAGATCCAAAAAATGAATAACGATCTTCCATGTTTGGAAAGTTTAAGTATTGTAAAACTAAAACAAATAACAAGGAATATCTCAGAAATGGTTCTCTATGAAAAAAATGTTATTTGGGCATAAATTGTGTGTTTTAGCAAGAACTATATTTTTTTATAGTAAATTTGGTCTATCTCGTACGGTTTACCAGTTATGCAAAAGTCATCCACTGTAAACAGCACTATATAGGCTATAGCCAGAAAATTCAAAATATATATTTCATTTGCACTAAAAATATCTGAAACATATGGCATTTTAATTTACATCATTAGAGCAATTTTCGAAAAATTTTCCATGTGAAGTGTAGTTTAGAATGGAGGAATTTTCTTTAAAATCTTTGTGATGCATTCTTAAAAGATGTACGCACACACACACACACCACACCACCCACCCCACACACACCCCACACATTTTTCTAAAAATGCTTTTTCTAGATTCAGGGGGTCTCAAAACATATTTCAGGTGAAATCTGTGCATCAAATTTTTGGGTGGAATATTATGCTTCCTCTACTTACTATATATCGCAGAGAAAGTAAAAAGTAGTTGAATTGAATTAATTAATTTATTTATTTAAAACTTAATTAATTCTAATTATAGAAATACTATCTTAGCCTACTAAACTATTGAAATAAAACAAATATGTTGTTAGCTAATGCTGGATTTCTGACAATGAAGTCATTAATCCTCATAAAACAAATATAGTTAATTCTAATAATATTTCCAACAATTATCTTGGGTACTGGAAGCCAGCAGCTATTCCATCTGGTTGCCAGCTAGGAATTTACACAATTTATTCCTTGGAGTCGCATATTTCTTTTACTTCCCCTTATATTTAACATTTTGTTTAAAACAAATAGTTAAGAAGAATAGAATTATCAATTACCTGTGATAAGAAATGCAGTAAGTGTAATTGCTTCTAGAAACAGGCAGTTTTATGTTTTACTAGCAAAACAACTGTTCTTTGCGTTTAAGGTAACAAATAGCATTGCTTATAACTAGGCTTTGGTCCTGGTTGCATGGTCCCCCGCCCCTTCCCTGCCACCTTTACTGTAAAAATAACTTGAAGTGCAAAGAATACAGTAAAGTAGCTCTCAATGTAATGTTGTTTGCAACCTTGACCAGGGCCTACTTATAACTATGAAATATACTTTCTTCTTTAATTGTGAGTATTCTAAGATTTTTATGACTTCTGTTTTCATTGCTTTAGTTTTTAAAACTCTTTCTACCTGTATACCAATTCAGTATTAAAATAACCTTTCTTCTTCTTTTCAGACAAATATAATGTGACAATTGGAGACGTAAAAAAGAGTGTGAAGCCTGCAAAAAATCCACAATACGTTCCCCGGAAATATTGTAAGTATCAGCCATTTCTGTGAAAAAAATATTTACAATGCAAAATATTTAGCAGTTGCAGTCTTCCGACTATTGACAAATCACGACTGCTTAGCAAGTCATCTCAACAGAATAGGTATCTCAGCTTCACTAATATGTGTCCTGTGTAATGATCCAGCAGAAATGAACGAAGACCACTTGAAGACCTGTGCAGCATTAAGATCAGAAGAAACTACAGTTCAAAAGTATTGGAAAGCATGAAAGCTAATGGCTTCATTGCCAGATGCAAGGCACTAGAAAACAACATATTTACAATGCAAAATTTTAATTATAACAATCTTTGTTAATGGTACATTGCTGTATGTGAGTCTTTCTGCTTTAATTTCTTTGTTTTGTTCAACTAAGGGCCTTAAAATCACTGAGTAATGAAAGTTTACATATGAGAAGAACAGTTCTTACCATTATGTTCTGGGCAATTCCATCTAGATGAGTGTATTGAAAGTATAACAGATTATTTTTATATGCTAGTATCTATTATGAAATAGTTTTAAGAACACAGTAACAGAAACTTTCCTGAAAATGTGCATAAATTTCATTAGTAAGAAGAAATGTTGATTCTGTATTTGTAACACTATACCACTAGACCTTAACTTACATGAGCATGCTTTGAAGAACATTATCTCCTTGCTCAGTATGTATCCAATTGTTCCAGTTGATAGTGTTATCGTAAGCAGTGATCTTGTAATCTCATCCTCTGTGGCCTAGGGTTACCATGCTAGCCTCTGGTTCCAGAGGTTGTAGATTTTCAGATGTAAAAATCCTTAGCATAGCTTCTTCGGAAGCAAACTAAGGCTAAGCCTTTTTTGGCCACTTCAAACATCAAACATGAACACTGGGGATGTCATATAACCATTTCTGCTGGGAGACATCTTCTCTTGGAAGCTGACTGCAATGGTATACCTATTTTAGCCTAACAATCCTGTTGTAGTTAGATATGGCACTCTTGAAGAACGTCAGTCAGCCTTTTTGGTTCTTTGTTGCGAGATGGGTTCTGATCCATAGGTCTTGGATTTTTATGATCCAAAAATTCTTGAAATATGCATATTTATGCTGTAAAATTACCAAAATATGACCCACAATACCAAAGAATGCATTTACTTTTAATAGTTACAGGTGAAAGAATTCATACCTCTCTTAACCTTCATTTTCAGCAGAATTGCACTGGATAGTGACATGCAGTTTCAGGTGGTCAAACTTGAAGGATCTTCGGTTGACAGCAAATAGAGCCTTATACTTGGATAAAACTTTTTTCTACATCACATGATGTAATTTAAAAATTAAAATTATTTTGTTGTTTAACGACGCTGTCAATTGCCAGGATCACATCAGCATCGCCGGTGTGCCGGAATTTCGTCCCGCAGGAGTTCTTTTACATGCCAGTAAATCTACTGACATGGAGCTGTCGTTTTTAAGCACACTTAAAAACCACCGGCCTGGGCCGGGTTTGAACCCGCGGCTGTGGGATCAGTAGGCCAGCGTCTAACCAACTGAGCCACCCAGACCGACACATGATGTAATGAGGGCAAATTTGAAATAAAAGAAACCATCAGCAAAAAGTTTTGGTTCATTTTCATTGACTTCTGCTTCTAAGCCACAAAGAATGAGACTGATTTTACACAATGTTGAATATGTAGGATTTCTTTCAAGACACAATGTAATGTTTTCCTAACGTTGTCAGGTACTTTGCCTTGTGCACTCGACAACTCAATTTTAATTTCCTTCACAATGCTTAATGCACCACAAAATTTCATGTCCACGGTTTCAAGGTGAATGATGACTTTAATATTAAAATTAAATTCAATTATATGCAAGCTGAGTTTATTGACATGGCGATTGAAAACAATAGTATATTTTTGACTGAAGATGAATCACTTTTTCAAAGCTGTTGAAAATCTTCTCAATCTCACTAATTAATGCAATAGTAATTTTCAATATCAAGCCAGGTTCCCCAGTGTGTTACATTGGGCTGAGGGAAAAAGGAAAAGGTTATGAAATGGTGTTTACAAAACTATCTGAAGTGTTTAAAACTACATGAAATATGACCAAAAGTAAAATATGGTCAAATATGCATTTTTATTTATGTTGGTTATTAGTTTTCAAAACTTCATCAATGCCGCCACAATTTGGTTGTTTCTCACAATATAATACAATATGAATTTTAAGGCTGGCAAATAGTAACTAGTTTTTAAACATCTGTCAATTTTATTTTCTTTGTGCCTCTTGTCCCTGAAACAAAATTTATAATGAAGTTATTTCTGCAAAGGCTTATTTTCATTAACATGAAAATTATATATTGTATGATATTCTGCAGAACATGCACAAAAATAAATGATGAGTAGACAAAGTAACACATTACCAAATAAAAACAACTTTTTTTTCTTGTATTCAATGAAAAAATGAAGATGTTAGTGAAGTGGCATAAATCAATCATGTTTCTTTTATCTTAGATTTAAGTTGTGAATATATAGGTAGACTGAACTTACTGATACTGTGGACATGATTGAAATATAAAACTGCAGTCTAACTGTATATTCACAACTTAAATCTAAGATAAGTGTAGCCTAAATACTTATATTTGTTGATTAGTGTGTATGTGGGTGGGTGTGTGGGGGTGGGTTTGAGAACAGCAAAAGTGAAAAGTTGGTTAAAAATCAAAGTTGGTATTTAAGTTAAATATCTTTCAGGGATGCGACACAATAATTTTGAGGGAAATTCCTCCACTCTAAACTACCTTTAATTGGAAAACTTTTTGAAAATTTTGACTTTCTCAAACATGGCTCATATGATTTTGATTAAAATGCCATTACGTTTAAGATATTTTTGTGGCAAGTGAAACTTATATTTTATTCTGACTATAGCCTATGTAATCCTGTATACTCTTGATGGCTTTTGCATAACTGGTAAACTGCAAGAGATAGACCAAATCTTACTATACAAAAAAAATGTAGATATCGTTCTAATCTAATCAATCAAGGAGTGTCAATCTAAGGCCATATGCACCCCGACCATTTGCTGATCTATTGTGCTCTCCTTTGCTTCTCATTCTCCTAGAATACCTATATCTCTAGTAAAGGTACCAAGTCTTTTCATTGAGACTTCAAGCTCATGCAACACGTTTTCTCAAAGATTTTGACTCTTTTCCTCGACACTGCTTCACATTCACACACCAAGTGTGTGTCTGTCTCATCTGCCTTGCCACATCTCCTACATGTAGGATCTACATTATTCCAATCTTATTTGTAAAGTTGCACCTTTAGTAGACAATGTCAGTCAACAGACCTATTGTCCAACCAAATTTCAATGTATACATTGTTAGCAGTTCCTTGGTTCTGCCTTTGTCAATCTTTTTAATAGTTGACTTTGAGTATTTATGCCCTTCAACTGACAATCAGTATGCTTCATGCTTTTTGTCAGTTCATTTGCTCAGAACCCCTCGAACAGATCCATATGACAGTCCTAGTCTAGGTTCTGGCCCAATAAATTGGGCTGATGATCCTGTTTTAGAGAGCTGATCTGCCCTCTCATTCCCATAGATTCCTCTATGTCCTGGTACTCATACCAGTAATACTGAATTGGTCTTAGCCAGCTCTATTAGAGTATTCAGCATTCCCAGACCAATCTTGATCTGACCTCCACCTCAAGAGCCTTAAGGGTTGCTTGAATATCTGAAAGTATAGTAATATGCTTACCTTCATAACCCTTACTCATACTTTCCCATGCACCTGCCGTAATGGCAAATACTTCTGCTTGAAAGATTGGCATATTGGCCAAGGCTCCAGAATAACTTCTTGCCACAGTCATAAATGTCTGTCCCTGTTCCTTTGTCCATTATGGATCCATCTGTGAACCATACCGGTCCACATTGTCTCCTTATGTTTTCCCTTTTCTCCCATTCACCCCTGTCTGGATAGACTACAACAAATGCTGGTTTCTTTTCTTTCCTTGTTGCCATCCAATCTGGAATCATAGACAAAACTTGATCCAGATGTCTGTCTTTAGGAAAGTTTTGGTGTCCAATGCCTGTTGAGATATCTTTAAAACATAAGTTATGTACAGATTCAATTTTTTTCTTTTTGTGGAGTGAACCATTTCAGAAATATTCCTCATTATTTGTGTGATTTTTGCAATACTTAAACTTTTCTCAAATGGAAGGGTGTTATTCACTTTTTTGTTTGTTTCTTGGTTGTGCAGATAGAACAGAATTTCAAAGCTTTAAAAGATTTGACTCAAAGCCTACTATATTTCCACGTTCCCCTTGCACCTACATGAAAATTAGCAATAAGATAATTTCTGCAAATGTTTATCTGGACTAGCATGAAGAAGATAGAGGAATAAGAGTTTGTAAGAATAGTTAGTACAAGAGTAGAGAAACACATGTGAGGGCAACACATCAGATGTTTTGTTTGCCACTTTTTCAATGTGATCCACGTAATATAACATTACACATTTTGTATTAGTTTTATGCTAAGCATAAAATGAAACATTCAAATTATAGTCCTATAAATTATGTGTGTGGTAAATTTGCTTTAAGATATCCAAAGTTAAAAGAGTATAGTTTTATCCAATGAGAAGTTCCCATTCATAATGTTTCTCACAAACTACATGTAAAATACTTTTTTTTTTTTGTTTTCTCAGTGAAAAAGGATTTGTCACAGGAATCACTAGAGCACTTGAGGTGGATGCTGCAAAAAGATGTGTTAGGGCAAGATATATTTCTGATTGGTAAACCAGGACCATTGCGTCGACAGTATGCAATGCAGTACTTGGAACTGACAGGGAGAGAAGTGGAGTACATAGCTCTCTCTCGTGACACTACTGAGGCTGATCTTAAACAAAGAAGGGAAATAAAAAATGGAACAGCAACATATTTTGATCAGGTAAGGGCATATTCTCTCTCTTTTTCTTTCCCTAAATTTGAACATGTGTAACAAAAACATTTATTACTCCAAGTAAGTTAAGCCACACCTAATCAAAATTACAGCTCGAAGTTACGATTTTTAACTCCAGGTTTCTGAATATACTTTAATAGCATTACCAAGCCTTATTCCAGAACTTATACTACCAACAGGTACATTGTGACCACCACTATTAAAATGTCTGAGCAATTTTTAAAACAAATATATTTTAAAATTGGGTATTATATCTTGTCATAGTTATAAACATAATATTTAACACTGTTTAACTATTCCTTTTTTACTTTTTTACATGAATCACATTAGATATTATGCCAATCCTTATTACAGAACTTTTACTACTAATTGAGGTGATCACCGCTGGTAACAAAATCTTGTCATGTTTATAAAGGTAATATTCAACATTGTTCAACTATTCCTTTTATACATGAATCACATTATACTGACGGTGGGGTACTTTATGACCATCTTGACGTTTCATTATTTCTCAAAAAGACCAACAATGAAAACTTTGAAACAATTATGCAGTTCAGTAGTAGAAACAGTGATTGACAATAACTATTAACTGCATGCCTTGAATCAAAAAATTAAAAGACAGAATTTAAAAAATTACAGAAGGTGGACATAAAGTACTCACCCCCCTTTCTTCCACTCATGACAATGCTAGGGTTAAAATATGTACATTAAACTATGTGCATTAAAGAAAGTCAATTTCCCCTACATTTTATTATACTGAAAATTATTGTAACGTATAAGAGGTTAAGCTGTCTTATGGCAGAGGACACTTATCCCTTCCACTCCCCCCTGCCCAATAACTAAACAGTCTCTGTTATCTGTGGCTTCATGGCCTATTAACTGAGTTACAGTTCTGCCACTATCCTTAGGGTACAAGGCAGGAACTTAGGTGATGCTATAGTTGTTGTCATGAGTGATATGCTTCATAGAAGTAACATTTAAAAATGGCTTCCATTAAGAAACCTTGGAGAGAATCGAGGAAAACAAAACTTAATAATATTCACACTTCATCCCTGGGCAAATGAGGAATTTCGAAATGTTTTGCCATTGATCTTCTATGTTCTTGTCAAGTGAGAAATTTAGGCTTTCAGATTTACCTGCCTGCTTTGTTTTATATGTCACTGACCTCGCCTGATCAGTGAAAGACCCATTAACAAACTGTAGTGATTGTATAAATTATAACAAATGTCTTAAGAGATCCTGAGCTTCACTTATCTTTGTATTTACTGAAAGTTGAAATTAAAAGCAGACTATGTAGTTTCACAGTATATTTACTGTATCACCAGTGCCACTCTTGTTTGTACATACAATATAAACCTAGTTTGTCCAGATCATGCTGATGCTCCATGTGTGCAAGAGAGGAGAAATTAGGAGAAGTGACTGAAATGGTGAGGAACAAGCGAGTGATATAAGAACTCAGGCAGTCACATACCCAAGCAGTGAACGCTTATGTATTATAAATAATTATTGTGTAGTTATCACAGCCAGAACAAGTGGTATACTAATCCCCTCTCCTATTATGCAAGTAGGCACATCTCTGCTATTGCACATCTATGCTTCAGGAGTGGGGGAGTGTCACGAAGGTCTTGATGTGTTATAGATGCATTTAGTTTGTTGTGTGTGTTTAGGTCAGGCTTTCCTGTTTCCAATATATGATTGCTGTCAGACTTTCTTTCTGATACATTGTTTGCTCAAGAAATAATAGAAAAAGCTGTGGCATTTACACATATTTTACCTCTCTCTCTTTGTCTCTCAGCCAGGGATGCTTCCAAATATATAAATGAATTCTTGCTCTTTTCCTTTTGAGCAACCAGAAGCATTGCTCCCCAGATTACATTAATGTCTTTCTCTTTAATTTTCAGAGTGCTGTTAGAGCAGCCATGGAAGGAAGGGTATTGGTGCTTGAAGGTATAGAAAAGGCAGAAAGAAATGTTTTACCAATCCTCAATAATCTTTTGGAGAACCGTGAAATGCATTTGGAAGATGGACGCTTCTTGGTTCCAGCAGCTCGATATGATAAACTGCTGAAGGTAAGATAGACTCCATGATAGCTTAATGAATAATTTTTTAACAAACTATTAACACTGGTAATTATTATTTATTTATGCCAACAAACTTACTGTTGGTGTTTTTAAACACACAAGCCGTGTGTGGGCAAAGTTTAAGAATAAATAAATAATAATTACCATGTGAAGGTTATTTAATCCTGGGATATAAAGTACTTGCAATAGTAAGTCACCATTGGGGTAATTGTCTCTGATGTGAGACTGCCTTTGTGGTTTACCAGGAGAAATACGAACTGGCTTGAGAATTTAGTGCCATTCTGGCAGTTTGTCACAATAGCTCAGTGGTTAGAGCGTCCGCCCGGCAAGCGGAAGGTCTGTGGTTCAAATCCCAGTTGTGGCATTGAATTTTTAAGTTCCAGTTCTACCTCTTATTAACACTGGTTTTAGTTTTCAAGTTTAGTTGAGCAGTGGCTCAAATTCCATTATGGTATCTCACATTTAGAGGTATCTACTTTGCTCTAATATGCAGTCAATTTTGTTCGATCTAAACATATGCACTTGGTTACATGACTGAATTGTTCATTATGAAGTAAGTGATTTGTGTTGCCCCTGTATGGATATTTTGCTAAATCTGAAGTTCCACCTCGTCTAAAGCATTTTGATTTTTAGGAATTATATGTTTTCACTTGCTATGATTTTATCAAGTATCTATTTTTGATAATATTGAGATAAAAATTATAGCTATTTGTTATTCTGCAACTTTTTAACTGCATAGTAGGTAACTGTAATTACATAGACAAAGAGTTGAGAAAGAAAAAAATGAAGATGCAATTGATTGCAAACATGTCTTTTTGCATTTAAATTTATATTTTAAAACAAATAAATGAAGTTTGTCACAAACTGGTTATTGTACTAAAAACCTGCTTTAATGGAACTTCTCATAAACCAAATCCATATGATCCATTCCCTAGAAATGGAATGTCTTCACTTGTGACACATATGAAGCAAGGAAGAGGGGAGGGGGGAAGGAAGGGAGACAGGAAGTGGAAGATTGGTTGGAATTTAAGCTCAGCATACTGCAAGGATGCGACAGGAGTTTAAAGAAACTCCTTCCATCCCAAACCATATTTCATATGAAAAGTTTTGTTTGACTATTTACTAGTAAAATGCATATAATATGTAAATAGCTGTGAAGTACTTTTCTTCTTCAGTAAATCTGTATAACTGATAGGCTGTAAGAGATAGACAAACCTTACTACACAAAAACTGCATTAGAACACAGTTTATGTCAAATAAAGGTTTTGTTAAATTAATCAGTTCTGAATATTCATAGTTTGACTCTTCAAACAGTTTATTCTGTTTCAAGTGCTAAGTCTTTTTCCTCCCTAATGGTCATGCAATAAGTATGGAATTCAAAGCTATAACTTTGTGACCATCAATATTTGAGTATTTCAATATTCTGATTTCTCTTGTACATTGGGTGCGCTTAGTATTGCACATCAATCTGGTACCCAATGGAAGCAGTCTGCATTCCTTCCACTGCTGCTTGAATTATCAATCCCAAAGGGCAACAGCAATATACAAATTCAGTTATATGTCAGGTTATATTTTTTCTTGGAAGTTTGAAAACAGTATCGTAATAATTTAAACCAAAAAGGTGAGTAGATTAATAACACTACACAACACTTACTTATAATTTACTGGAACATGTTTCGGAGCCTTTACATTCCTCCATTATCAACCAGACATCGACTGGTTCTCCCTGGTGTGGATGGTGATGTTTCCTCGGATGTCTCCTCTGGTGATGATTCAAGGAACTCGCTGAAGATATCCTTCTGGGGGATGTTGAAATTGAATACGCTCTTTATATTTTTGAAAATGAAGGTTTGTTCCCACATGAACAGCTCTTCTTTTCCTGTTAGGAGTTTCGGTTCTGACTTTATGTTGTGGTTTTCTGTCTAAAAGTGAGTGGCAACTGCTGACTTTTCCAGCTGCTTGTTTTTTTACGTTTTTAAAGTGTTCCTTGAATCTTATTTCTAAATTTCTTTTGGTTTTTCCTGTATACATTTTATTACAGTCACTGCATTCAAGGCCGCATTGTAGCCGAGTGGTTAGACCATTCGCTTCTTACCAAAGCGGCCCAGGTTTGATACCAGGCGACCGCATGTGGGATTCGTAGTGGATGAAGCGGTTGTAGGGCGGGTTTCCTCCTGGTTCTCCGATTTCCCCCATTCCACCAGTGCTCCATCTTCATCCCATGTATCATTAGTGTCACTGCGTGCGGTGCTGTAGTAGTAAAAGCAGGCGTTAAACACTACAAAAAAACTGCATTCAATTTGGTATATGCCACTTTTTTTATTGGGTGAGATGGCATCTTTGATGTTTGAGTTCAGCAGATTTTTTATGGAGTAGTGGTTCACTGGTGCTAGCTGAAAGTTCTGTTCTTTGAAAACTTTTTTGAATTTTTTGAAGGCCCAAGGATGGAATGTGAAGTTTTTTAATGTAATTTTTGTTTTTGCTGCTGTGAGTGTTGTAGTTTCTTTTAGTAACTTTTTTGTTTCTGCTCATTTCACTATTTTGTCTACTAATGATTTGGCAAAGCCATTTTTTGTGCTATTCTTATCCCCTGGAATTCTTTATATATGTAGATTACTGCCTTCCAATTCACAGTTTGGATTGAAAAAGAAATCTCGTCATAGTAATATGCTTAAGACTCCTCAGAGTCATGTTGCTTTCTGCTTTTTTGCAAAAATTTCCATTGGTAGTTCTCTTTTCCTTGGAGTTCAGTAAGTATTTGTATGAGAGGTAGAACTGGAACTTAAAAATTCAATGCCACAACTGGGATTTGAACCACAGACCTTCCGCTTACCGGGCGGACGCTCTAACCACTGAGCTATTGTGACAAACTGCCAGAATGGCATTAAATTCTCAAACCAGTTCGTATTTCTCCTGGTAAACCACAAAGGCAGTCTCACATCAGAGACAAATTACCCCAATGGTGACTTACTATTGTAAGTACTTTATATCCCAGGATTAAATAACCTTCAGAATGGTAATTATTATTTATTTATGCCAACAAACTTACTGTTGGTGTTTTTAAACACACAAGCCGTGTGTGGGCAAAGTTTGAGATTAAATTCTCAAACCAGTTCATATTTCTCCTGGGTAAACCACAAAGGCAGTCTCACATCAGAGACAAATTACCCCAATGGTGACTTACTATTGTAAGTACTTTATATCCCAGGATTAAATAACCTTCAGAATGGTAATTATTATTTATTTATGCCAACAAACTTACTGTTGGTGTTTTTAAACACACAAGTCATGTGTTAATGCCCACACACGGCTTGTGTGTTTAAAAACACCAACAGTAAGTTTGTTGGCATAAATAAATAATAAGTATTTGTATATTTGAACTTTGCTTTATTCCTATTCGTGCCGCACTTTTATGCAAGCCATTTGATGCGTTTTTTAAAATGATTCTTACTTATGTGTTTGACATCTTATCTCGCCTTAAACTCAGAAGCCATTTGGTGCAGTCTTTATGTATTTCTGGGTGATTATTGATGAGCAATGAGAACTCTTCTCTTTATCTTGGGTTATGGTTACGGAATAAAGCAGACACTGAACACCTTCAATTGAATTAAGTTATTTTAATGCACACTTCTTAAATATCACAATTGTTAAGTCATTATATTGTTACAACACTTTATTAAATACTTCTTACTGTTTGGTATGTGCAAAATCATATAATCTACAATTTTTCAGAACAAAAATGGCTACTATCTGATGCAAATGCATTGATACAAGAGTATTTGGAAAATTTTCTTATGTATTACCATATTGTCCAGCTATTATCTTCCTTAACAGTACTCCCTTAGGACGTCAAAACCATCATGATGATGTCATAGGGGTTGCGTATAATGTGTGATTTTATGATTTCGGATATGCCAGGAAAATAACATCAATTTATACTTT
This sequence comes from Tenodera sinensis, assembly GCA_030765045.1. Taxonomy (NCBI): domain Eukaryota; kingdom Metazoa; phylum Arthropoda; class Insecta; order Mantodea; family Mantidae; genus Tenodera; species Tenodera sinensis. Next base: position 156,861,675 of record CM060967.1, on the reverse strand, counting down.
GAAACCCCTAAAATGATATGATATAAAATAATCATTAATTATGTAAGCATAATTAAAATGTTAAAACAAGGTTGACAATAATTGAATTGGTGATTTGAAAAAGGAAATAAGTTATACAATCATAGTTTTGAGAAAAGCAAGAAAAACTTAATAGCATCAAAAGTTGGTATCTTGAAAATTTATGTTCCTTTGGTAATTTGCAGATCTATACATTATTGATTGTTTACTCAGGGGTCTCTGTCTAGGGGATATGTGAATGGCGACCACAAGGTACCCAAGCTGAGCAGAACATTACTTCCACTTACTGGTGTTTTGCTCCTCACTGTAGCTTTTCTATCTCTTGGTCATCTCTTGTTCTCTTCTGACCCCGATGCTATTAGGGTTCCCGAGGGCTAGGGAGTCTTTATTTTTCCAACCTCTCCATTTCTCTATAAAATCTTAACCCCTAACATGCTGACCTGTCATGGCATGTAATACGTCCTCTGATTGGTAATCAGAGGATATGGTCGGTGAATTTATTTTGATAATTCTCCCGGTCAGGTCGGTGAGACCCGTAAACCAACGACAGGTGTGGTCCTCCAGACATTCTGGAGGTTGTGAGAGAGCGATGTGACCGCCAAAACATAAAAATGTGGTGCTCTCTAAAAAGCGGTTACATTTACTGCTAAGTCTCTTCAATGTTTATTTAGTGAAAAATATTGGAGAGCAAGAGGATTAATGACTTCATTGTCAGAAATCCAGCATTAGCTAACAACATTATTGATTGTTTGGGTTATTCAGTGACCTCAGTTTTGCATTTCATTGATTTACAGAACACCTTTTATATTCAGGACTTGTTTCCTTTATAAAATAATTAGACAATGTTATGTGTAGAGTAAGAATGTTTTGAACTCTATTTATGTACTTGAAGACTCATGAAACAAAATATTGCGGTAATAATCTCTCATGAGGTTAATTAACATATTCTAATATACTGACATTACAAAACACACTTAGCAGTAGATTCTACACATCAGGTTCAACATCAATTTTTCACTATGTCATAATTTTCTGATAGAAGTGCAAATGTTCATCTGGAACGTATTGTAATAATTTTCCATCTGCTGTTTCTAATTGTTGATTGGGATAACAACTGTCCCGTATATTTTCTGGGATGGCAGAAATGGACTAGTGTTCCCTTTTGCCAACTTGAAAGAGTGCTGTATAATGCCATCATGTGCCACTATGTAACCAAAGTGTTTTCTATCATAGATTAGAAGGGTGAGCCCAGGCTCACAATGAGAACTACCAGAATGGTTGTCTTCTTGAAATACTTCTGCCACCATATTTTGATATCTTCAGTGTCTATCACTGTTGCCATGAAAGCATTTGAATGTTTCCTAGCTGATAATATTGGAGACATGTATTGAAATGGGGTATACACGCTGTAATGACGACAAGGACACACTTTATAAGACCAAAGTTGCGGTCACATGGCAAGAAAAAGTGGCCTCTTTCTGGAAAGTATTGGTGGATGACATGAAATTCCCTGTCATTGTTAATAACAGTAGAAATCTCATAGCTCTGAGGTTCCTGCTTTGTCCACAAGAATCGCTGAATATATAGTGTCTTCACAGCAGGTGGAAGATAAAAGAGGTAGTCTTGCAAAAAGGTACAAACTTCATCTGATCTTCGTTTGGCCACACTTTTATGATAAGTATAAAAGTGTGCATTATCTAACTTGAGGTCATGTATGCAAAGCAAATAAAGCTATAGTTTTCTCAGGTAAAACATTTCTTGCACAGGCAAAGCCAAAAGTTGGATATTCTGCATATAATCCCAAGCTATAGCTGCAACACTATCATCTTCTTTGCATATTTTCTTTGCTTCCTCTAATTTCTCTTTGCAATGAACTAGCATCAATGCCCTTTGAGTATAAAAGAGAGGCTAGTCCTGGACTTATTCCTCTCTTAAAATCAACGGAATCCATAATCGGCTGTAGGAGTCATGCTTTATACAGGAAGGTAGCTTGAAGGATGAGAAATAAAGTGTATATTTCAACTTATTTTTGCAAAAAATTGGACATGTTTCCCTTTTCAAATCACTGATTCAGATATCATTTCCACAAATTGCAATTAGATCAAATAACAAAAAAATTAAAATGCTAAATTAACAATATCAATCTGATAGTTTGGTTCAAAGATTTCTTGGAATATATAATTACTGTTTCATGATGTAAACAACAGAGGAAGGCAGCTTAGATTGTCAGTAGGTGGACTACCACCCATTATTGTCCAGCACATCATTCAGCCTGTTGGTTATAGATACTATCAGATTGACATATTCTGTGACCTCTGTGACATGGTTGAAAAGCACTATTACTTTTCTTTCTTGTTGAGGATCACAGTTTCAAACTATAATATCCTATATATCTTCAGTCACATTTAAATTGGGTGATTTAGCTGGCCAAGGAAGTGTTAAAACCTTGGGATGATTCATTTAGTCACTCCTCATTTATTTTAGGAACACGGTCAGGATGAACTGGATATATGGAATCTGGTGCGAGTGAGTGAAGACTTCAGAGTTATAGCTCTTGGAATACCAGTACCTCGTTATATGGGTAATCCTTTGGATCCTCCACTGCGCTCAAGATTCCAAGCTAGGGATATCAGTGGACATTCATTTAAGGTAGGAAAAACCCTGCATGTTTTTTCTTCATTGAATGGTTAAAACTCGGACTAATTCTAAGCTTTCTTTCATTATAACTATTTTACTGTTTTGCTTTTCATAAATGAACTCTAGTTAAATTAATTGGTGAATAAATGTTAAGTTCTCACTACTTTAATTAGCAACTTACTGACCCATTGTCCTGCCAATAATTTGTTAAGTAGAACAGTATGAGTGGTTAATCTTAAATCACCAGTTAGTTTAATTATTTATTTCAGTGTGTGCAAGTTTCAGTGCTATTAAATTTACAATTAAGTACAAAGTTATATTTTCATGAATTGTTCAGAATAAAAATCATTGTAAGTAAATTTTCAGTTGAAATAGAGATAAATATGGTATCATCAGATTAAGCTCCACACTTTTAACGTGCCACTTACCTCTTGACTCTTTTTTCCTAAGCTTATGCATTGACACAAATAGGATGAATGAATAGGGTCAACTAAAACCATTATTATTTGAAAATTACAGTATAAATTATATTGCTTACTTTGTCAAAGATTATGTTGAAAGTATTCTTCTTGAGTTGCTCAAAGACAGGCATTGCAGCTTAGCAGATTATCAAAAACATGCTGCAATTCTACTTGGGATATGTTAGTTATTTTTTCCTGTATATTATTTTGCAGTTATTGTAATGTTTGGGAATTAGATTTATACATGTTGTCTTTCAAATGTCCTCACAATTAAAAATCATAAGGCTTGAGGTGTGGGGATAGAGTGGTCCAAATCCCTACACTGAGCACTCTGTCACCAAAGATGCCAGCAATTACATCCAAAGAAATGAGAGCTGTATGGATTTTAGCACTGTCTTGTTGAAATATGCCAGGCATTGCTCTTTTTGTATGATTTGAGGGAAAACCTGTTACAAAATTAATGTTTGGTAGCATGCAGCATTAATTGTTTCGTTGAAAAAATAGGAACAATTACTCTAGTTGCATTCACAGCATACCATCCAACAATCTTAGGATCATGTAGGTATTTTAAGTATAAGTTGTGGATATCTTCTTTCTTGGAAGTTTGAAAGCAGTGTTGTAATCTTCAATTTAAACCAAAAAGGTAAGTCAATTAATAACACTAAACAACACGTGTAAGATAACCATCAAAGAATGTTAGCTACTGCCTTCGTTTGTCATGTGATGTGAGTTAGGTCATGTCATATAGGATGCAATAGCAGGAAGTGGAGTCTCAGTAGACGAGCGGTACATGTCGGAGACCAGGTGCTGATAAAGAGCTTGGTCACTTAGTCAGATGACCCTGTATAAATATTAACAAGTATTCATAATCATTTTTTAATGTTGTAAAATCAGAAGACTGAAAATCTTTAGCAGAAACAGACAATATTTTAGGAATGACTAATGTCTAAAAATGCTAATTGATAAAAGCTGTGCAGTTTAATGAGAAGGCCAATGGAAAAGGTAGTCCTGCAAAAGGTACAAACTTCGTCTCATCCCCTTTTGGCCACACCTTCATGATGTACATAAAAGTGTGCATTATTTGCCTTGAGGTCATGTATGCAAAACAAATAAAGCCATAGCGATAGTTTTCTCAGGTAAAATATTTCCCGATGATTTTCAGCCATGTATTAGTACAGTCATGTTCCAATTTCTACAGAACAAAGAGTTTTTATTTGTTGCAACTTCATAAAACATGAATCTCCACCTCTGAGTGGTAGGACATTTTGGGAACATGTTCCTGATATTGATCCGCTTAACAGAGGTACAGTTAATAGTATGGTCAAGAAATTAAAAAATACAAGATCAGTGTTAGATTGGAAAAAAGAAATAGAATATGTCATGTTTTAATAGAGGGAAAGATTGATGATATCGTTACATGGTTAGAACATATCTCTCAAATTTAGAGTAGCAAGCAGGAGTCAGCTATGGGTCAGCACAAAATACTCAAGTTATGGCCTTATAAAACAGAAGTGTAAGTCTTGAAGAAAAGGGACCTGCAGAGAGGAACAAAAAATTCAGCTGGTTTCTGGGATCTGTATGCAACAGCAACATAATCCACAATTTGCGTTATTCAGTAATGAGGCGTGATTTCACATAAATGGCCAAGTTAAGTCTCAAAATAATCACTACTGGGTAACTCAAAACCCAAAACTTACTTAAACCAAAAAGGCTACTGCCTCTGGATGGCTGAGTCAACATGAAAGAAAGCCCAGCTGCTTATTGAGCGTGATTGCCTCTGGATGGCTGAGTCAACATGAAAGAAAGCCCAGTTGCTTATTGAGCATGACTGCCTCTGGATGGCTGAGTCAACATGAAAGAAAGCCCAGCTGCTTATTGAGCATGACTGCCTCTGGATGGCTGAGTCAACATGAAAGAAAGCCCAGCTGCTTATTGAGCATGACTGCCTCTGGATGGCTGAGTCAACATGAAAGAAAGCCCAGCTGCTTATTGAGCGTGATTGCCTCTGGATGGCTGAGTCAACATGAAAGAAAGCCCAGCTGCTTATTGAGCATGACTGCCTCTGGATGGCTGAGTCAACATGAAAGAAAGCCCAGCTGCTTATTGAGCGTGATTGCCTCTGGATGGCTGAGTCAACATGAAAGAAAGCCCAGCTGCTTATTGAGCGTGACTGCCTCTGGATGGCTGATTCAACATGAAAGAAAGCCCAGCTGCTTATTGAGCGTGACTGCCTCTGGATGGCTGAGTCAACATGAAAGAAAGCCCAGCTGCTTATTGAGCATGACTGCCTCTGGATGGCTGAGTCAACATGAAAGAAAGCCCAGCTGCTTATTGAGCGTGATTGCCTCTGGATGGCTAAGTCAACATGAAAGAAAGCCCAGCTGCTTATTGAGCGTGACTGCCTCTGGATGGCTGAGTCAACATGAAAGAAAGCCCAGCTGCTTATTGAGCATGACTGCCTCTAGATGGCTGAGTCAACATGAAAGAAAGCCCAGGTGCTTATTGAGCATGACTGCCTCTGGATGGCTGAGTCAACATGAAAGAAAGCCCAGCTGCTTATTGAGCATGACTGCCTCTGGATGGCTGAGTCAACATGAAAGAAAGCCCAGCTGCTTATTGAGTGTGACTGCCTTTGGATGGCTTAGTCAACATGAAATAAAGCCTAGCTGCTTATTGATTGTGTCTTCCTCTGGATGGCTTAGTCAACATGAAAGAATGCCCAGCTACTAGAGTGAGTTGATGGGTGGATGGATTGGTTTTAAGGACCCGTCGACAAGGTCATTTGGGCCCGGCCCTATATAGATGCGCAGCGTACTTCCGTCGCCACGTATTTGTGGCCTGGCAGGAATTTTGGGAAGTGTTGCGGACAATCAAGGACACCGGACAACCCTGACTGACTTCTTGCATGGACTTTCGGCGGTCGGAGGTTATCGTCACCCGCTTACGAATAGGTCACACATGGGCATCTTTTGCGTGGTGACCCGGCACCTGTCCGATATGTGTCATACAACTCTCGGTGTCCCACGTTTTGTTTGATTGTCCGCGGTATGCCCAGGAGCGCCAATCCCTTGGCCAGGGATTTACTCTGCGCTCAATTCTCGGCAACCACCCGGTATCAGTAGATAAGGTGCTGCGGTTTATTGCCGAAATTGGGTTCGCGAAAAATATTTAACTTGGAGTTTTTAGATTAGGCTATGATGTCGAGTTTTAACATTGTATTGTTTTACCTTTTTAACATTTTATCTTTTTAAACCATATAAGTTTGCGAGTTTTACCAGTTTTTCAGGTTTGATTTCTGTCTCAAATGACCTAATTGTTACTCACTCACTCTCTCATTCACTCACGCACTCACTCACTCTTTCACTCACTCACTCTCTCACCAGCTATTTCACCCTGGTTTTTCCGTCTCCGGATTCCCAAACTCTCTTCAACATACCGTTTCTGACCACCAGGGTCCCATTGCATGTAGTGGCTCGTACAGGTTGAGCTTATGGGAGTAACATTCGCCTATAGCCCCCTCCTCAAGGTGTCCTCGTCCCAACCAAGTGCACGTTGCGCAGTAACTGAGCAGCTCTCACCGCCATCTGTTGGTCCAGATGGTCACACATCTCGCCCTTTGTCATCTTCTGTCTGCCCATCTATAGCCGTTCTTCTTGCTGTTGTACGCACTTTTAGGAATTTCCTCTTCCTGCCAGACTAATTACTTTTGAATTCTTTGCAAAGTCGTTGTTTAAGGTGTTCACCATTGCCTTTATCTCATATTTAAGAGTCGGTGTCAAAATCTAGCTGGGATTCCATTTCTTCTATTTCTGTTTTCACGCCGTTTATTTCGCTTCTCAATTCCTCCATTCCGCATTTCACTTCTCCCCATTTTCTCCTTTTCGTTCCTCATTTCCATCTTCTCCTTTCCGAAACTTAATAGTTTGTTTTCATTTCCGGATTTCATAGTCTTGATTTCAACTAACAATTCTTTAATTATTTCTTTCACCGTTTGTTGAATCCCAATTCTGATAGCAGTTTAAGCTCCAGTTTCACTCTGTTTTCACTGTCACTTAAAATCTTAGTCCAAATTTCCCTGAGACAGTTTAGCTCACACTGTCACTCCGCTAATGTGAACGAGTTTTCTTTTTCACTATCGCCTCAGTTTGTTTTTACATACTCCACTTTCTTTCTGGACGTAGTGGCGTGACGAAATACGTCCGACGCAGCCTCTTCTTCCGCACGGTTCACCCTCTGAGAAGTCGAATACAAGACATCTCTACTCCGTAACCACTCATTGCATGTCACTACAGGAGTTACAAACTCGCGCGGAGCACGGCCCTATTCGTCACAACAGAAATGCACTCGCTATCTCACGTACTCACTTCGGTACTCTCGAACCGCGCAAGACTAACTTGCTTCGCGAGAGCGCTCACTTATTGCAGCCGTTGGAAATTTCCCTAGAGCTCCAGAACGTTCGAGGAGGCGAAAGTTCGAGAAGATTGTGGTTATCTGACGAAATTGTTATATTTATGCTGGTAGAACGAGCTGCTTGACGTGCTCCGTGGTCTAGGGATAATACACTACCCTCAGTTTCCCGAGGTCACAGATTCAAACCCTTCGGACGATGTATTTTTTTTCTGGGGTAGAAAGTCTTAGTATGGCTTCCTGCGGAAGGGAAGTAAAGCTGTTGGTCCCGTGTCATAGATTTACGGTAGGTAAAAGCCTCAAGCCTGATGAAGAGGCCTCTTAGCAGAACCAAACGGTCTTTCACCCCCGATATAGAACGGGACGTCGAGAACCATAGCAGTTAAAGAGCGTCCATAAGCAAAATTCAATCTCAATTTTGAACGTGGTATCTATCTGTTTACAATTCCGACTGCCCGGCGTCGACCTCCCGATAAGTTTGGGTCAAATATAGAACGGAAGCCTGAGAACCATAGCAGTTAAAGGGCGTCCATAAGCAAAATTCAATCTCAATTTTGAACGTGGTGTCTATGTTTACAATTCCGACTGCCCGGTGCCGACCTCTATTATTGCATAAATATGGTTCTTTTTGTACTTTCAATTTGTAATTATTCTTCCCAATCATTCGAGTTCCCAAAAATGGCAAACAATGTTTCCGGTCACTTAAATGCTGCATTTCATTTATCTCATATTTAGTGCTTTGCAGTCTAGAATGCAGTAGTATTATTTGCTGGTAAAACATTGTTTTCTTTTTAGTCTGCTTCTCTTTATGCTATTTAAATACAAACTAGAACATGGATATAAAATTAAATCTTCATTCAAAACATTTATAGAGCAGAATCCATAACTTTTTGTGCAGATTCCCAGTTCGCTATGTCATGCGGTTACGGAAAAAGAAATAAAAGTGTGGCATGACATAAACTAATTATAACTTTTTATGTTCAGTATAAGCAGTAAAAATTATTTAAACTTTTTCAAGCAAAAAACATACAAAGTGTGTCGTTTTATTAGAAAAGTTTTTGTGGCATTATCTACTTGCTTGATTTTTCCTTCTGCAATTACGGAACTGAATGATACTTAGGTATACTATGGTTGCTCTGAAAAGTTGCCTACACGGAGCAACTTCTGACACTCAGGAGTTGGATTGGATTTCCCATGGTGGGAAACTAATTACAGAGTGCAATGATAAATGTGGGAGAACATTGTGATGTGCCCAGTTGTTCAGAAACTATGCTATGCTGTGCTGTTCTGTAATAGGAAATTCTTTCCTCGAATATCATCCATTTCTTTTGTTTGCAATCTTCCATTTCCGTCGTTCTACATTGCCTCTCCTGCACTTAGGGTGGTTGAAATGGATTGGATACTATCGCCGTGCCTATTGCGTTGCAATCGCTACGTCAGACCCTTTCTGTTCCCACAAATCTAAACATGATTGTCGCCTTATTGCCAGCAGACTGTAACCTTGATTGAACAGTGTGACATCAGTTTCCTAACAGAAGAGCACATATTTCCCACATTTTAACAAATACGCTCCAGGTTTATACCTACAGGGGTTACCGAAGGGTGCGTGAGTGCTGTCAGTTGCTTTTCCAGTTAAAGGAATACTAAATTATAAATAAAATATATTTCGTGTAAGGGACCCTGTTTTGAGGCGAAGTCTAACTGTAATAACTCCATGAAAGATACGACAAAATTTAAAAGAACATTTTTGTTTGCTTATTCAATGCCTACTATAGTGAGTATATCCTAACTCCTTCGATCTGCATACTAACAAACGAAGTTGCATTTTTACGGCATACGTCGGTGTGCCTTGATAAGTTTATGCAAATATTTAAAAAGCTCCGAGGAAACAGAGTTACCTATTAGGGCAGCTTTTGTTAACTTCCTTTGAGTTACCTTAGCGTGGCTGACAGTGCAAATGAGTGCTTAAGTAGGCTGTCACGGGAACATTGGGCAGTAACAGGTGTCTGGTTCAACAAAAGCCAGGAAGTGGAGCGACGGTGAATTGCAATTGTTTGTTTATTGATCTCGAAGAGCAACACGCTTCTGATTCTCCACCTGAGAGCTGTCTACATCATATGGCTTTCCTTTTGTAAGCTTTTAAATAGGTCGTGTAGCTAAACTCCTTGTTGATGTGGATGTTCTTTGAGGGTCTTTTTGCGGGGGTAGGGGGCAGGACGTTGTTGCTTCATGGTCATTCCACGTATCTCAAAGCTAAAGGGTACAAACACAGAGGAGACAGTTCGCTCACTTCCAGCTACACGGATCTATTGTGGCTACCACCCCCCACCCCAAGAGGCAGGGAGAAAATGAGGGAACCGAAGGTGCCACACAGGGTCGCAGCTAGACAGGCCACATAGAGATGCGCGGAAGTCCCTAACAAGAGCTGAGGTCTCTTCATCCCGGCGCCAGGCCCCGCCAAGCAGCCATCACACCGCGGCTCCGTGTTGTACTGAGTGCCCCTCCCTCCGACGGAGGACAAGACTTGCCAAACGCCACCTAGCGCCGAGAACAGCAGTTACCATGCGCAATCATCCGCGCCATCCGCCCGGCACTGCCAACACTATACGCTTGAAAGTACACCTGAAAGATGACAAGGAAATGGAAGAAGGGAAATGATGGAAAGCATACCGTGGTATGAAATAATGCACCCCGGTAGTCACCTAAGTGACATGGGGAAACCACGGAAAAACCCATGTCAGAGTGCGCGGCCACGGGGATCGAATCCGCGACCTCCCGAATGCGGTACACAGACGTTACCGCCTGAGCCATCCCACTCGATGTATCTAAAGTTACTGATCTGAACTCCAATTTTTTATGAAACTGTTTGGGAAGTTAGGGATCGAAGCATCTTACATTGTGCTCGGGACTGTTGCTAACGAGAGTTTAAATTGCGCAATTGAATAAAAGTGAGTTTATTCACTGTATACAAGATGTTAGAGGTATGACTTTAACGGCGACTTCTTGACGTTAAGCTGAAATATAGCTTCTTCTACCATTTTCCTCTATAGTACATGGTTGCACAAATACAAACTAAAATTGGTCGAATGTTTGATAACGTGTAACCACTCCTTTATCCTTTACTTCTGCAATTGGCATTGAAAGGCAGAGCTTTAAAAGACGAGTTATTTGTGTCATTTCCATCTGTTGCTAAAATGAATAATTTAGCCACAAAGCGGTATTATTGGATTCGCGTGTCTTTAGGAATAATTTTGTGGACATATGTACGTTTAGCAAGCACGCTAAACGGAAGGTCAGGGATGTTGACACTGCTCTGATTTTGTGAATACTGCTCGGAAAACTTGAAAGATTACAACCCCCTCCCCTCGTTACCTACAGTGGTTCATAGAAAACACAGACACGTGGCGAAACCATTTTCTAGAGCTACCTAGTTTGGACTTGCACTCGTAAGTGTGGGGACATGCAGTAGCCGTATTAGTAAACAACATATCGCTTTTTCAGTCCTACTGTTACCAGCCTGTGCAGGTAATATGTTCAGTTATCTCCTTTACCTTTCTCGATAGATGCATTTGTTATTGGACTTTTTATTCATCATATTTGAATCTGTCATCACGCGAAATCTGCGTACTTATACCTACTCTAACGTCCTGTATTTTGTGTCATGATTACTTCTCACCGTTTATGCTTAGAGACCTCTATATCCTTCATCTGCATTTATCTTCATATTGGATGTAAGGATATAGAGTATCACTTGGATTATTTGTAAGACATTTAGAAAATACTTGGGGAACTGTGGTCCATTCAGGGCTGTTGAAAGCAAGCTTCGCTGTTCACATGTGGTTCACTGTTCATCGTAGAGGCTACAGTTCTCATTGAGATGCTTCATTGTTACCTGACAGTTGCAATGGTTACACATTGGTGTTTTTTCTCTAGACAGAAGGTATAAATGTATGAAAGCTGCATGTCCGTTACGCAATCGAGTCAACGCCGTCTAGTCCCTAAGGTGGAAATATTTGTAAAGGTAGTTAAAATAGTTGAAAGTATGCACCTCATATTTTGCTGTTGGACAGGGCAAACCATTCTTGTTTCCTCTGTTGAATAAGCTCACATTGGATGAAAATAATGTAATCATGGTGAGAAGAGACTGAAAGAAGAACAGAAACTGCAACCGGCTCTCACATTCATCTCCAAGTACATAAAAGCAAAATTCTATGGATAATCACCAAAATTCCCTGGTTTGTACGCAACCACCAATACACGAACTTCGAGTTCTTCCCATACGTCAGTGCATCCTTAAGCTCGCCCATCAGTTCTTCTCACGTCCATAAGAAGTTGAAGTGCTGTAAATATACGAATCGGCGTTCGAAGTCGCCATCCAATACACCTCAAAAGAGGAGTTCACAAGACCAGCTACTCAGTCCCACCTGTGCTTCAGAACATAACTCCCAATGGCAACATCGACTAATTACTTCGTCGCGCAAATACTTGTGTACCTAGAATTGAAATATCTTTAGTTTGTGAAATTAATTCCCCTTAGGTTTCGTTCAAGGAGTCCTTATGGCCAACCCTAATAAATTATGTATTTACTAATTATTTTGGAATAGAGACCTGTAAAGTACTGTAATGTTGATCTATCGCAAATAAAAATTATAAAAACAATTCCTAGGCAAACCTCTTTTATCGTTATTGGTGTAAGTGTATAGCAGCACAATCACTTTTTATGCGAGTATACGCACGGGATGCGTGTGAAATGGAAATGAGTAAGAAAGTCATGTGTATGTATCAATTGCATAATTGTGTTAGAGTTTAACATCCTAATCGGTTATATCATATCGGACATTGTTTTGTGTTTTTTTATTTTATTATTATTATTATTTTTATTTTATTTTTTTTATTTTATTTTTTTTTTTTTTTTGATAGTCTGTTCAAGTATGTTTGTTGTGACGCAAACGTTCCTCTCCTTCGAAGACGTCGCCTTTAAGGCCTATAAGATCTCGTGTTTGGTGTCCGGACTAGCTCTAGCAAGAGGTCCTAATCTACAGGGTATGCGTGAGTTATGGTAGGAATGGAACCAAACGCAGAATTAACCAACATATCACTTTATTTGCAAATTTCCAGATTTGTAGAGAACTGCCGACGATATTTAAATAAAATGTAACTTTGTAACTTCAACTACAACGTTATAACACTTTAACTTTGTCACCCTTTAGCAACCGTCGAATTATGTATACGCGCTAGCTTACGTACAACTCTCAAGTTGCACGTGCGTTATCTCGACTCGATTCAAGACGAGTGTGTGTTGCGTTGCATTTGTTTTTGCGTGAGCAACACGAAGGAAGCGACTTCCATTGGCTAACTTTTGAGCACGTCATAGTAAAATAGGAATCAGCCCGCTGAAACATTATGGCGTAGTACAAGCAACAATTGTAACCTCATCACTCATTTAAATCTGCCTAGGCTTCCATTCTTGAGACTTTAACATATTCAGCTTTATTACGTTTTCCCCTTAACTATTGACTAGAATCTCCTTTTGTTTCTTTCCATTATCAAATATATATTGGCATTACAATTTCGGTTTCAGTTGGTACATGTGAAGGTAGTATAAACTACAAATCGATCATAGCAACAACATATTGGATTGAAGTAGATTCGTTCAAGCTGCACTCTAGCACGCAAGGCACAGCTTTTGGCTCTGTACTTAGGACGACATTAAGTGAGTGGTTACCAAATTGGAACTTAAATGGGGTTCATTAGTACTATAGGTATGCTTCTGAAGTTCTTAGCAGAGTTAAACGGAAGTAAAATGATGTCATTTCATGTCTTAAACTTGTACCTCTGAAGATACGAAGTTTCTGAACACGATATTGATTTTGTCGCTATCAAACATTGCAATCTCTCTTTAGGACATACGTTTCTCCGTTCGTAGTTGAGTGCTGAAAAGAGTCGGCGAATTGTATTTGCTCAGAGAAGTGTATCGATTGAGTTGATGGCCGCAGATTAACAGAGAACTAGATGTTGTTTTGAATACCCTCAGTAAAATAAGATTTATCCATCGGCAAAACAAGCGCCTCTCTGAACTCCTACCTCGTCATTCGATGCGGATCTTCGTCCATACATCCATTTGTCCAGGTTTGGGAATAAATTCGGCGAATATGACGGGTGTGAAAGCACTAGGAAGTGAAGGTTTTTCAGTTTTGCTGCGACAATTGATGTGTGAAACGCGCTTCATTGTGATGAAAGAGAACTTCCTTTTTCACAAGGTGTGAAGGCTTGCCTGAATGGTATTCTTCAATTGATCCGTTAGTGAAGCGTAATAACGCCCGATGATTGGTCTGCCCTTCTGGAGATAGTATATGAGCACAACACCTTGAGAATCTCATAGAACCGTAGCAATGACTTGTCCTGCAGATGGAATTTCTTTTTCTCTTTTTCACCCGCTGTTTTGACTGCTCCTCCGTCTCTGGGTGGTGATATGGTCCATTGTTAACAATGCGGCACCCATCGAGCGAAAAGCTTTCTCATACACAAAATGTGATAAAATATGGCAGACGCGGCTTATAATGGTCTTAGCGAACTCTCGTACCAGTATCTGTGATCATTGAGTGCGATATTTAAATTTTTTATCACAAGCTCTTCGGTCGTAACGGTTTTGGGACATTCTAAGCGCTCATAATGGATGTTTACCTTTCGTATTGGTATTGGGGCTAAGCTCTTCAAAATGCAGTACTTCATCACAACCCATATTTCAGTTTTCCTATTTTGTAGTTAACCTAGCTTGTTTTCTATCTAACGGACGATACCATAGGGTATCATTGTAATTTGGTCACATTCACATCTGAGTCACGCCGAGAACTTCTTTGTAGAACGTACCTTGAATAATACGGTATTCGGTGCTCTTTGCTTTCTCCCCACTAATAAAAGAGACCTTTACAAGTTGGATGTAAAGATTTCAGATGAAATGCACGGTTTAGGTCCTTGAATAAATAAATAAAATAGAGCATTTTGGATAAAGTTCCGAGCGTGCACTTAGATATGACAAAATGGGAGATATAGATATTAAATTTTAAGCAGGCGTCTTTTGGTAATAAAAGGTAATTTTTTTGCAGCTTTTCCGCTTCCCAATTAAACTTCTAAATGGAGAATCGTGATTTCTTTATTCTTTTTTACAAAATCAGGCTTAACGATTTGATTAAAATCTTATATCTCTGCAAATATGTCTCCATTGAAAGTTTCTGTAACCAATCTTACTCTTCATTCAATGAAACCTACATATCGGCAAACTTGGAAGAGAAAAACTTATAGGAATATGCAGCTCTCGTGAAGATATACATGCTAAAGGAACCTTTGTGGCAATAGCCATTATTGAAATATTGTCATATTAACATTTTGCCATTTTAAAGGCACGATTTGAAGTGCAAAGTGACTTTCTTTTGACTCGGAGCTCATACAAAGAGTATTGTGACGTCGGACTCGGCGCGCAGCGGGGGACGGACGGGATCAAGCTGCTTCACACTACATACCGGGCCAGCGAGCGGGCAATGCGTTCAAGGTCAGGCTACCTCGTGCAGTTGTTTGTGTGTACGTGACTGTAACAGTGGAAGCGGCAGAAACAAAAGGAATTTTCTGGCGCCTCCTCGAGACTTCTAGCTGTCATTTCCGGTGCGCGCGCGTGTATGGAGTCGAGAAAGGTCCGTGTGACGTCATCCTCAGTATAAAAGAACGTGATACAGCATAAAAGTTAGCTAGTGAGTTTTAGAGTTGAGTTACGCACATGAGTCGGTCTGTGAGTATGAGACAGCTGTGCGTGTGTGTCGTTGTGAAAGTTACGTTGGTGCGTCGAAAGATCAACGAACATCATGAATGATTGTAACATCGTAATTAGGATATGAAGCGAAAAAAGACATCAGAAGGATTGAGTAAGGTTATGAGAACAGTTGTGAATTGTGGCAACCTGAAAGACTATAGACTGTGTTAAGGACGAGAAGAGAACTATGTATTTTAGGAGAAAATAAATTGATAAAAAAGTAAATTTTATTACCAGTGGAACAGATTTAACTCTTTTCCTGGAACATATATTGGCGTCTAGTTTGCCTGGCATTCTTGAAACTCTGTCCTTAGTAATATTCTGTCTCACAGAATCTTTAAAGCTCAAAAATTGAATTAAAAAAATCCTCTAAAAGTTCACAGTTTTTTCCGGAACCATGCAGTTATTCTCGGTTTGCATCTTGCTACACATGCCTTTTGATTATTACCAAGTATACTTCCATGATTAAAACTCGTAAAATATTCATACAGTTGCATTCCGATATAAAAAAAGACACCAGTGGTGAAATCTGTTCACAAACTCTGGTTAAGTAGCATTTTCTCAGAAACTCAAAAATAAACTTAAAATTTAGAATGTATTTGTGCACCATTACAACCCAGCACCTTCTAGAAAAATAACTATTACAACGTATTCGTAAAAGTTTAATTCATTTTGTGCATTCCAAATTTAAGCATGGTTAGAACAGGGCAGACAAACGAACAATATTTTTTTTTTCCGTACATTGTCCATTAAACGGCGCAAAGCGCATAATACACGAAGCGCTACATAAAATCACAACATATTAATAAACTTAGAAATACGCACACTTTTACTCTTTCCAAACTCTACAGAGGAAAAGAAAAATGGCCATATCATAGTGGCGATCAAGCTCGCTATGTTGGATGTAGAAGATAGCATGCTGACAAATGACAGTAGATATTAATTCAGATCAAACAAATGCAAAGGTTGACTGCTTAAAGCTACATAAACCTAGCATTCTTTGTGTATACTCATAATTAACTGAAGCCGAAATCCCCCTCGCTCGCTTTATGTTGGACCATAGAGTATCAAACTTTTAAAATGTTAACTCTTCTGCATTCTTTTTCAACAAAATTACATGCGTAATTTCCGCCCGAAACTTTTAGTTGAGTCAAACTAAACAGAGCTGTTAAAAGGAGAGGAATTAGATGTCCTCTGCAGCGTGAAGCACGAGAAAGGAAATGACAGCAGACGCACTGGACTCTGGTCTGGCAGGTAATTTCCGTGTGACAAAAACGAAAGACAAAAACTTCATGATCCGTATTATGCCATAGAAGTTGGCTTAACGTATGACATGCTACGGTGTTCGAAGTTTTGCGTCTGTTCGGAAAGGGTATTTGAAAGCTTTGAGGACCACATAGAATATTTCCGTAAACACTTCTTCTTCTTCTTCTTCTTCTTCTTCTTCTTCTTCTTCTTCTTCTTCTTCTTCTTTCCCTGATTATCCTCAGGGGGTGTCTCAAATATCTGTAATTAAAGCTTGAAGACTCGGCCTTGATGAATAATTTCACATTTTCCATAATGGTGGAAACAAACTTGTGACACACGTCATGTGAAAAAGTCCTTGTTTTTTGTTTTCTGTAAAGGTAAATGTCAGAGCTGTGACCTTAGACATGCAGATTTTTACTGTTGCACGTTGTTCCATACTTCTCATGTTTGGACATCCCAAAGCCATTTGCGATCTAATTATCTTCGAAGTATTCTTTGATGTTACGCTCAAACAAGCGAAGTCGCGTTTCTTAACCTCATCAATCTTAATTTCATAAGAAGCTTTAATAGGGGAAATTATCTTCACGCAAATATTCGCTTAGTTTAATAATTCAATAGAATATCTCATCTAACTTAATTTCTCTTTCACTGAGCATAACGAAATATGTATGCTTAATGTGTCGAACAGTGCATTCCGAAGTGATCTGCGTTCATTGGGGAGTGTTTAGAAACTGCTAGAAGCTAAAATGGAATAACTGCTGGAGATAAAGTAACGTGTTTTTATTATTTCGACCATAGTATTTCCTTAACTCATTAATTAGAGAGTACACGATTTCTGTTTGTTTTCCATTCTTTGTCTATTTTAGAGTAATTTATGGTTCCTGCGCAGTACGGCTCAGTTTTCATTGGTTTGTGTTACAGTAAACTTCCGATTATTCGTGTGCGGGTTATTCGGACATCTTTATACAGATAAGGAAAATATACATTATGTATGTTTCGTCCAACTTGAGAATTAAAAGTTTCTACGTTTGAGTTGCTGAGAGAGGGAGCTCTAGGAGACTGCCGCCGTGTGACAATAGAGTAACATTTACATTGTTGTCGGCCTGCCTGTTCCCTGAAAATCGAAAGCAAGTTGTTTTCTGGTGTTAATAAGATATTTTCAACGAAGTACGTTAAAAAAGTTTGTAAAAGAAGGGGCGAGTAACGAAAATGAAGTATCACATTGAAGCAAAAAATCTTATGTGTTGCACTCACATGACTTTCTCTACTCTTGTACTAACCATTCCTATATCTTCTTCGTGTTAGTTGAGATAAACATTTGCAGAAATTATTTTATTGCTCGTTTTCTTCCACGTGCAACGGGAATATGGGAATACAGTAGGCTTTGAGCGATAATCAAATCTTTTGAAGCTTTCAAATTCCGCTCTTTGCATAGTTAACATAAAAAATGAATAGTAATGTTTCATTTTACAGAAGTATAAATTCTCCAAAACTTAGACCAATAATGAGGAATATCTCCGAAATGTTTCACTCTACAAAACAATTTATTCAGACATAAATTGTGTTTTTTACCAAGAGCTACATTTTTTGTGTAGTAAGATTTGGTTTATCTGTTACGGTTTACCAGTTACGCAAAAGTCATCCAGAGTAAATAGGACTTCATGGGCTAGAGCCAGAAAATTCAAGATATGCATTTCATTTGTCATAAAATCTGAAACACATGGCATTTTAATCAACGTCGTTAGAGTCATTTTCAAGAAAATAAAAATTTTCGAAAAATTTTCCTTGTAAAGGGTAGTTTAGGGTGAAGCAATTTTCTTCAAAATCTTCGTGTCGCATCCTTGAAAGACATTAAACTTAAATGCCAACTTTGGCTTTTAACCGACTTTTCGTTTTTGAGTAAGTTCACAAACTGACAGACACACACACACACACACACACACACACACACACACACACACACACACACACACACACACACACACACACACGCCGCGCACGCGGACGTTTTACTAAAACTTCTTTTTTTGGGGGGGGGGGGTTCAGAGGTCCTCAAAACATATTTCCGGTGAAATATCGACATCGAATTTTTGGGTGGAATACAATACTTCCTCTACGTAGTAGAGAAAGTAAAACTAGAATTGAAAGATTTGAGAAGCTGGAAACTGCTGCAAGAAAGTGCTGTTTCTGAGATTGGAGTGCAGACTGTCCGACATAAGAAAGAATAAGCAAAAAATAAGGATTTTGCCAGGAACTGCAATTCCAATTCTGGTAATTCTGGACGAAGAAACGTGAAGAAATCTACATTCGATGATTTAGACGTCGCTTTTTGCAATGGTTTAACCAAACTTACTTAGGTAGTTCTGTAAGTAGTTTGTAGCTCATTTTTTCCTGTGTAAGATTCAGTGACAAATTATCCTGTTAATGCTTATGTAGCTTTGTAAATAATCTCTAGATTCTTTATTGACAAATCATTAGTTACATTTGATGCCTGTGTGAAAGCTACTTAAATGTATTATGTATAGAACAATCTGACAAAAGATGCCATTTATTGCTAATTATATTATAACTAAATAGTAACACATGGCAGAAAAAGCCTAGTGAAAGCTTAAAACAAAGTTCAATTTGTGTCTGTAAATATACATTATGTTAGTATTATAATTACAGGGCAGTTTGGTTGTAGTTCTCCATTATCCCTGTTTTTTTTTTTTTTTTTTTTTTTTTTTTTTTTTTTTTTTTTTTTTTTTTGCCTGTATATATGTTTTATATGTTATTCTGTATATTTGTTGACATGTTTGTACATTTCAATTGATATGTTCAATGTTCACCGACCTCCATGGCTACACGTGAACTTGCTGAACACAGTCTAATGTAATCAAAAAAGGACACTACTTAAAAAACGAGCAGATTGTGTTGTTACAGACGTGATGTGTGCCGAAAAGGCGAATTTTTTCACTAAGCTGTGGGGTTATAGGGAGAATTTAATTCCTTAACACATTTCCCAATTGTTCATGTTTTTCAATTTTTCCTTCACCTTCTCCTACCATTATCCCAAATGATCGAGTGTTGACTGTAATTCCTTAAAAAATAACACCATGTTCCCACCAGCGTCAAGAAATAAAGCTGTAATAACGGACATGAGACCCGGAGATACTGTCAGTATAGTTGGCCTGATAGATGACATTAGTGAAATACTGATGTCATGTTTGAGAATAATGGTCAACGGCTTACCAAGGGTAGTTTGAAGTGGGCCCTTTTTTCTTTTTGTTCAAATACTTGGACCCATCGCTGTATATGACCAGGTAATTTGTATAGCCCATGCTTGATATAATTCTTATTGTTCTTTTCGTACTCCACAGCCGCGCTTTCGATGATCTGTGCAAAGATGTCGCCTACTACTTGGAATACGACTAGATTGCAATAGACGGACATTTCGCAAGGAAACCACATATACGGGTCAACAGGATGCTGTATCTGCTTTTGAACCTCCGTTATTCGCGGGTTCAAACCTGGTGAAGCGCGACGGAATTTTTTTCGGGCGTAAAATCCTTAGCATGGCTTCCTTCGGAAGGGAAGTAAAGCCTTGGACTCACGTCGTACATGAGGCAATTGAGCAAAATTAGACGGTTTTTCATGTCCAGTATAGAATGGAACACTTAGAACCACAGCAGTTAAAAACGCCAGTAAATAAAGCTCAATTTGGCACCCTGTGGTAAAACCTATTTAAGGCTTTACTTAAGCCGAAAGAACGTCTACGTGTTTAAGCTGTTTTCGTGGTAAAACAGTGCCATCGTTTTTGGATTTTAGCGAGCGATTAAAGCACTGAACGACGCTGGGATTGACATTGCTGTTCGTGGTGTAATTGCTCACATCGTGTCTCTTTAGAAATTAACGAAAGTCATTAGTAAACTCCGTTCCTTTGTCCGTTTCTAGACTCTTGGGAACTCGTTCGGAGAATATATTTCTAAACGCCGAAACAATTTCCGTTACTAGCTTCGACTTAAGAGCCTGGGTGGCTCAGATGGTTAGACGCTGGCCTATTGATTCCAAGATCGCGGGTTCAAATCCGGCCCAGACCGATGTTTTTAATTGTCCTTAAAAACGACACCTCCATTTCAGTAGATTTCCTGGCATATAAAAGAACTGCGGGACAAAATTCCGGCACACCGGCGAAGCTGATATGATCCTGGAAATTGATTCGTTAAACAACAAAATAATTTAATTTTTAATTTCGACTTTAGAGAGAAGGCCCAGGCAAATTTGGAAAATACATCGATAGCGATCAAGATGCACATCTGGGATTTGCTGTGCTCCTTGATGCTTGTAACACGTTTATATGAACCTCCCAAACATCATCGATGTTGGTTACTGATGTAAAGTCATGCGGGATAGCCATTTCTCGCCGGTTTATGATAGGTACAGATGTCCTGTGTTTCAAGGAAGGATTAACTTAGGAACGGCCGTGGTAGGAGTGGTAAACCTTGCATAATGTTCAAGATTATAACAGAATTGCTTTAACGTGGCCCATTCTTTCATGCCCTAAGGATGAAAGTTTGGCAAAGTAAAGCGAATAACGAATGTTCTCTATGCCTTTTTCCTCTCCTGTAAGAGCTTAACCTTATGCTTGCGAAGAACCTATTCATACCTTGGTTCCTGTTTTATTTTCCTATCCAATGGGGTCTTTTGCACCATTACAGGCTCCGGCGCAGGTAGAGGACGCAGAATAGCTAGGAGCAGTCCACCGTTCTGCTGGAGAAGGAGACACTAAGCGGTGACCTGGAGAGCATCTTCTCAGACGTTCTGCCGTTGTCAAACGAGCTGTTGGAGGACGAAGATACAACCCGTCAGGTCTCCACAAGTATGTTCGAGTTCCTAATTCCTCGAAGATCAGAATGGGTGCTGCTTAGCACCCATCTTCGAGCGAAACCTCAAAAGAAGTTCATCATATCCACCAGTATTGTATGACATTCTGACTCTACGACCTAAGGTCACACTGCCTCAGCTGCACCTAAAATACGAGCCACCATTACTTAATGTATGGTGAGCAATTTATTATTGTTGTTATTATTTATTATTATTGATATTTTGTACAAACTCATTTTAGGTTGTTTATTTTATATGTAAATAGAATTTGTATATTCATCCTCATGTTCATATTAATGAGATGTATGTTAAATATTTTTAAAATTATTATTGCAGTAATATAGCATATCTATTCATTTCATTTCGTTTTTCTGTGACACAGTTAGATAACAATAGTGATTATTTTCTGGCTAACACCTCCCCTAGTCCTTTTCCTGTCCATTCATGGAAGAGCACGCACGTGAGGGAGAAAGATAGAGAAAATGTGCGTCTACATATGTTGCCAGTTCATCTTTACTATTGCTAGGATTCACTTCGCTCCTGCATGTTACCATCTTTATTTCTTTATTTTTTTAATTCCGTAGCTGGAGTCATTCTCGTCGTTTCCCGCATTGCCATGTTCTTCCACCTGGCCTTCATCGTCTTCTTCTCCCAAATCATCTTCACAATTAGAAGCTTCAGCATTGCCTCCACCACCGATTAAGCACCATTTTCCTAACTATATCTCAAGGTCCTTAAGCCCTGAAATTCAGCATTTATCTGATGAGTTTTCCTAAACCTTTGTTTTCGTCAAATCTCTCTGTCTCATAATATCAACATCTCGCTCCTCCGTGTTCCTTTTTATTTCTCCAATATCGTCAACAGCCTTCCGTGACTTTTTCGATTTCCCGTTTCTCCTAGTTTTCCGTGTATTCAATGTACCCAACTTTCGCATTATTTTCTCATTTTCTGCTTTTGTGCAGTTATGCTTTTTTGCATCTTTCCGTAGCAGCCTTTCTCATGCTATTTACGAATACCCTCTCTCGCCCGCATATCCTGAACCCCTCTACTGCTATCGCACTCTGATTATATTTTCGAATTTCCCCCAGACCATCTCGAACTTCTCTTCAGCCTTCCTCCCTCTCTGCGTTTCCACTTTCCTCAAGCACGTACACAAGGTTATCTGAGAAATATGAATTAATTCCGTTAACAACATTTTAGGCACCTACTCAGGAGCTAGTTTTCAGTATAGCTCAATTTCATCTGGTAAGACTAATGTGTCCAATATCAAACTACAGTCTACCTTCCAGTTCTACCTCTCATACAGTCTACCATTTTTACAGATATTCCTTTATTATCGTTGCATACATGTTCTTCAGTGTTTTATAAAATACACACTTTTCCCAGTTTTCCTTTTCTTCACAATATACATTCGCATCTCCCATTTAACGCGTAACCCTCAAAGCATTGTACCTGCTGAATTTTTAAGTTGCCATAGAGAAGCCTCAACGATTTCTTTACATCTGGTAAGGGATTTCAAACAATTATATATAATAATTATTTATGTATGCCAACGTACAGAATCGGCTGGGGAATTTAATGTCATACTGGCAAGTTGGCCATGGTAGCTTAGTGGTTACAGCAGCCGCTCGATGCGGAAGATCCGTGGTTCAAATCCCGGCTATGGCTTTGAATTTTTCAGTCCTGGTTCCACCTCTTAAATTATATATATATGTTTCTTGGTGTTCTCGTGTCAAAACGTCTGAATTTAGCCAGTAAATATTGTCTTTCTTATATGCACATGTACTGTTAGGTAAAGTGAACGACAGCGTGATTTAATGTATAAAATCCAAAAATAAACTAGTAATACCGATGACTTGATCATGTTCTGAACTTCCCGTGAATAGCAGATGCTCATTTTATGCTTTTCTCATCATTAATGTAATGTAAATATTTACAATTCGTAATTCTTTTCACATTTCGTAGCATTTTATAAATGTCCTGCCCTGTCATTCATCACAAACCCACATCTGCCATAACTCACGAAACCATCCTCTGTGCGGGCTATTGCTGCCAATGACATAACCAATCGCAATGACAATCTTTTTTTTCTGATTCTTTCCTCCTGCGCCTTTTTACGTCTTCTCGTTGTTATCTCATATGTTTCATATGCTGTTTATTTCCTATTCACCCATTATGTTTGCGTTGTATTTCCTCCAATAACAGGCAGTATTGGTTGTAATGTCATTCCTCACTTCTCCGTTCCTTTCCTTTATTTGCATTCATCTTCCATCAGTTCACTTCGTGTTTGTCCTCCAGGTACTTATTCCTTTTACTCTGTCCGATCTTAGGTCCATCTCTCCCTGACAGGCGCCTGACCCTAAGCACTGGCTTGGGGGATGTAAATGCTACATAAGGGGAGTGTAATCAAGTAAAGAAGATGTTTTAGACAATTCCTGACAGGAAATTTAAAAACGCTAGCTCCCTTAAATCTATAATTATATTATTAGACCGAAACCTCTAGAATCCAGTAGTAGATTCTGGAGGAGTGGTGACGTACTCAGTGGACCTATCTTCAAACGTTTTTCTTTTTTGGAGGGTGGAGGGTGCCAAGATACTATTTTGTTTATTTTAGTATAAGCAGACTCGTCTGAGATTAATCTAGATCGCAGGATGTTTCTCGTACGGAGAAACGCTTAGCTCCTGTTGCAGGCGGAAACTTTCATCCGTATGAATTTAATTGCTAGACATATCTTATTCCTTCCATCGCCCGATAATTCCCTTATGGTGATTATTTTAATGGCATAATTCCCTTCGGTGAATTAACAATACAAAAATATACTAGGATAGTATAATAATTATTTGGGTAGATCATTATTTACAGCTCTGGGTTATGTGCTCAGATTCCTTGAGACCATTCAGAGCCTTAAGCTGCTCTATGGTGACCATCCTTTCGTGCAGTGTATGCAGGACAGCCTTCACTCCTTGCTGATGCCGGCATTAGTATGTCCTTCATATAGGTGCCTGGACACATCGGGCTGTTGATGCCGCTGCAAAGGAAGCAATTTTAGACCCCACGTGTTTTAGTTCTTGTGTTCCTTCTGACGGTTTTAGCTCAGTTTTACGTGGTTATGTCGTTTCGGTTTGGAGGGCTCTCTGGGAGAATCTGCAAGGAAACAAACTTCGGGAAGTGAAGCCCCTCCCGGTCGGCTGGAGGACTTCTTCGAGCGTCTATCGTCGCGAGGAAGACATTTGAATAAGATTGCGTATCGGGCATTTCCGGTTTAGTCATGATCACCTTTTATCCTCTGACCCGGCCTCCTATGGACTGATTATCATGAACCTTTACGGTGCGGCATATCTTACTTCAGTGCCAGTTTTTACGTCAGTTACATATTTCCCTGGGCCTGTCAGCTACTCGAGCCGAGATGCTGATAGACACTTCCTGTGCTGTAGAGTGTGTTTTGTTTTTCTACCTCTCAGCGATATGGGAGGCCGCGTGAGATTTGATGCTTTTTTCTTTGTTTTTATTTTGTTTGTGAAGTGAAGAATGTTAGTGTTTGTCTAATAGTTAAATACGAAACGTTTTAATAAAAAAAATATCTTCTGTGGAAGCTTGGGGGGGGGGGGGGGGGGGTTAAGAGTTAATACGCTATGGGGAATATGCATTGTGTAGTCAGAAAATTTAATGATGAGATTAAGTGAGGTAAAATGATTGAACGCGTTTGAATGTGAATATATACGGAGAAAAATGAACAGACAGAATAAGTGGGTAATGAGGCTCATTTTAGAAAAAAAAAAAAATTGCAAGAATGAAGAAAAGTAATAAACTGGTTAAAGGAGGAAAATTTGCTCAAAACTTGGGAAGAGAAAATGGTTATGAAGGGACTCACTGGGAGGAACGGTAAATGAGTAAAAGGTCCAGAGCACAAAATCTCAGATCCTAGTACGTGCTAAGTACTAATGGTTCATTTGCGGAGATGAAGAGGGAAGCAGAACAGAGGTAAGAATGGAGGAGGCTGGGATTACAGTAAAGAGCTCTTGGGCAGAAAACTTCTTTAAACGTGTTAATTATGGAAAAATTGAAGCTATTAACAGTGAAGCAACAAGATTCTAAAGTAAGAACAAATTAGAAACTAAAAACTTCATTGCCAACGAGTTTGTTTATATGGCTTTGAGAATGAGCTGGATATAGCTTGAAACCCCAGGGTCAGCACCAAAATAATAAGATAAGTGAAGTTTTTAGTTTCTAATTTGCTCTTACTTTAGAATTCTTTAAACGTGCTTAATCATAGGCCATAAGTACCATAGATGGTGGACGTCGATGATACGCGAAATGAAATGGAAAATTGCATTTGGAAGGCAAACACTCCAGGCCCAAGTTTTAGCTACTTCGCAGGAGTTTGACAGTTACGGGAATTGAGGAAAACAGAAGGAAAGACCTCAGGCAGCGAGGACTGTCCGAGGGAATTTAAACCCGCGTTCATGATTCCGTTCCTTAACGACCTCGGCTACAAAAGTAGTGAAGTGGTCCTAGCTAAAGAAAAGTATGTGATTGTAATTACAAAAATAATAGCATACCTTACCCTAGAAAGATAAATTTCGGTAACTTGAGCGTGCATTCCAGAAGTTCAATTACCGTCCGCTGTAGTTTGCCCCACTATTGGAACAAATGACAACTTGCAATTTTTGTAGTTGCCGTGGTTCACTATCTGAAACCCGTATTTATATTACGGTTGTCGCAAAATGTAATGGCGGGTTGCTTGGTACAAAATTCAATCATAGACTTACCACACCTTGCGGTGTTGTATGGTTAACCACGCTGTAGAGACAGTGATATGAATATCATTTGCACCTACATCATTTATTTGCACAACAGGAATAATAGTCAGCTATCAGCCGCCATTAAATTTTGCTACTACTACAGTTTCCGGTTTTTTACATGTTAATTGTAATTGTTATTACTAGGGCTCGGAGTTTTAGGTACATAAATACATATTTTGTTTGCGTCCTAGTATGAACTTGAAACTTAGTTTAATGCTTTGGATATTTACACCGGAGCAAATATTTTATTACACATAAAAGCAGCAGCAAATTATTTTTAACAAGTCACCATCCACTTCTTTGATGCTCAATTACGCAAGGTGACTGTCACAATCTGTTATTCAGCATTGGAAGAACTGGTGTCAGCTACAGTTGGGAGAAAATATGAACACCCTGATTACTCTAGCTACATGAGTCTGCAAGATAAGAACAGGGAACTCCTCCACTGCACCTGTTATCGCTTCTCAATCCGGCTACTATACACACTGAAACTGTATAGTCAAATTTAGTTCATTTTTGAATCCGCAGAGAATACCACATGCTAGGTGTGTTGAGAAATTAAATATCGACAGTTTTGACTTCACAGTGGATTAAAGATGTCTGGAGTGCATAGTGCAATTGCCACAAAATGCTGCGATAATTAAAAGACACTGTTAAGAAATGACTTCGCATACCTTTCCGCAAATCTTGGTTTCCTCGTGGTTCCATAAAGAAACTGGAATCAGTAGGAATGTCTTTAGGAGAAGCAGTAGTACAGAATTTGGAAAAAACTTAAGGTTCTTTTTGATCCTGCAGCACAAACCCTAAAAGAAATGCAAGGAAGTGTTCGAAAATAATAGTAGATTTAAAAGTCTATAAATGTGTTGGATGCGCAACATGAAATTATTGATACCAGTGTGAATGACATAACATGTTATAATGATGCTAGACTGGCTTCTTGTGACGTGGAGTGATCGGTTTCGAAATTCAAGACAATTTTTCGTCAAATCTTTCGAGATAGAAAATTTGAGGAATCATGCGGTCTATACTGTAATTCTACAGTACCTGGTGATCAGCCGTTCAGATCTGTTGTTGTTGTTTTCTAGTGCCTTGCATCTGGCAATGAAGCCATTAGCATTCGTGCTTTCCAATACTTTTGAACTGTAGTTTCTTCTGATCTTAATGCTTCACAGGTCTTCAAGAGGTCTTCGTTCATTTCTGCTGGATCGTTACACAGGACACATATTGGTGAGGCTGAGATACCTATTCTGTAGAGATGACTTGCCAAGCAGTCATGATTTGTCAATAGTCAGAAGGCTGCAACAGCTGTTTTCCTTGGTCTCTGGGGGATTATATCTGGGTTGAAAAGTAGTGTAATCCATTTTTTATCTTTGACATTTGTTTCTATTTCTTGTAGGTATGAATGAGAAAATTTTTTAACGATCAAGCGTTTTATTGAGGAATATGAGAAATTGAATTTAGACTTGTTTTATCGTTGTGCCTTTCTTTGCAAGTGAGTCTGCAGCTTCGTTCCCCATGACTCCACAGTGTGCTGGAATCCATTGGAGATGAACAGTCTTATTAACTTTTTGGAGTTGTGTTAACATTTTGTAGCATTCTCTAATTTTTGTTGACTTCTTTGTAGTATTTGAACATATTCCCTGAATTGCAGCTTTAGAATCCGAAAGAATAACTGCCTTGTTAAATTTATTTAAGGGAAGATTTAATAATTGTCGGAGAGCAATGTATATAGCCTCTATTTCTCCATCATAATTTGTTGTGTCTCTGCCAACAGAATGATAAAAGGAAAAATGTAACTCCAGCTCCAGTAAGGTTTTCCTTGGAGGATCCATCAGTATATATGTGCAGCCATTCTTCTGTGGGATACCTAGTATTGATTGTTTCCAGAGCTAGAAGTTTTTGTATTTCTTTTGGTGTGTCTGATTTACTTAGTTCCGCTATTAATTCCAAATTGAAGGTAGGTTGCAATAATTCCAATGGATTTTCTCTTATAAGTAGATTTGCTCTGGTGTTAGGAATGTTCAATTTGGATTTAATCTGTGTTACCTTTTCTAGGAAACTACTATGAGTTTTAAGGATTGAAGGGGGGAGGTTCTCTTCTGTCCATTACCTCAATTACCACACTTACAAACTCACACCGTTCAGATCTTAAAAGTATTTTATTTCTTTTAGCACATATTTTCGACTTTTTGGTGCATAAAAATCCGAGCCCTACTTCTTTGTGAATCGCCTGGTGACAGGAGGGCTAAAATCGGAAAAGTCGTCAAAACACAAAAGCGCATGGGTACTGTGCCGGCAGTTGTTTGGGTTTTGGATGAGATAGAAAGTTAAAGAGAAAGAGATTTGGGTAGGGATCGTTATCTGATGGTGGATGACATAGCGTGACACGTGCGCCGCGCATCGTTTAGCATCGCAGGGTAACGCATACATTCCGTGCCCCTGCTGCTTTCAGAGCACTTCGTGCTACCGTAGGAATAAGTCGATCCGTAGCTACTGTTCTCTTCACGACGTGTTCGAAAAATCGGTCATAGAAATACATCGTGAACCTATTTCGATCGCAGTTGTCTTCGGAAAACGGAAATAAAAAGAAGACAAATTAATAATGACATTTATATTTTCGTTGAGCAGGCTCATGTTCGACATAGATTTTTTTTGCAAATTTTGGAGTGGATCTATTAAATTTGTGTAATAGTGATTCCTTATAGTGTTTTTGTCTGCAACGAATCGTAAAACTGGTGGTTAAAAAGATGTTTATAGCTACATTCCGAGATTAACATTATATTTATACTTTTTCACGTTCTTTTTTAGATTCTCTAACGCTAGATTTCTTATTCAATACAAACTAGGCACAAATGTACTCAAAAGTTGTGCCAAAAGGGCATAATTTGCAGCAAGAATTAGCAAATTAACATGCACGTAAACAGAAAAAAATCACGTGCTTTATGGCGCCAAGCATTTGTAACATTGGCTTTTTCCCACTTAATTTTATGAACATAGTTTTAATATATAATATCCGCTCGTGCATGTTTTGTTTACCACGTATGTTCGAAAACCATGTGGCATAAGTATACAGCAAAGAAACAGCTGAAGGTGTCAATCGATACTTCTAAGTGCAGCCGTCACGAACATTGGAAGAAAACGTTGATGTATCAGTTTGTGATATTTCCTTTCGCATAGAAGTGAAGTGAGATTGTATGTTTTTTCCTGTGTTTGCAAATAATCGAAGCTTGAACACGGCATGGTATTACATAAGAACATGTTTGGCTATGACAGAGTGCGCTTAGGATGGAAATAAGATAAAGCAATGCCGGCTCGTTGGCAGTCCTCTCAAAGGCCTTTATTTGTGCGGACTATATGGGTGAATGGGCTCCGTCATGCTGTCCTCTCGGCAGATGACCCCTTGCTGCTGGAGTACCGTAAGCCGCAAAGGGGAAAATCTCGTCCCGGATCTTCCTCGAGCGTCGAAACTTTTACGTCGTCCTGTTCGTCAACTTCGGTCAACTCCCGCCGGCACAACTGCAAGAGTGACACGGCCAACTCTTCCTCCTGTTGCTGTGATCTGCAACCGTGTCTGATCAAGCTGCAACTCGTCCTAAATGATGGCACCGCATCGTCATCTTCCTCTGCAGGCCATGAAAGGAGTGCTAGGAGACACCGGACTTCATCCTCGCGTCCATCTGCGCGTTTCCGCGCCGAGGATGAGGAGGATGGTGACAGCAGTCCCACTCTCCATTGCGATAGAGACGACAGGAGAAAGGAGTCGACTTCAAGAGCATCTGTCTCGATGGTTGGTCAGTATCGCCGACCGTATTTACCTCACATGTTCCCCAGCAGTTCCGATGAAGAAGAACCTCTACCAATTCGAGAACACGATCTGCAGAATTCATGGCTGTTCTCGGAGGTGCAGTCACTGCTTCCAGACATACAGTTAAATCCATTATCAGAGAGGGTACTTCAGTGGTTGGACCTTGCTGGGAGAACAGCTGAGAAAGAGGATGTACGCCTAGAAAAACGTTTTCGACCTTCTCCGCCGCCACCACCATCACCACCCGCTCCTCCTCCCCCACCTCCTCCAGTGATCCTTGAGAGAAAACCAAGTTCTCAGCCTCGGCGCTCTATATTGAGACAACGTGCCAGCGCCCTGTCCACCATAACGGCGCATACCACACCAACAGAAGCGGAATCTCCCGAGCCCCAAAAGGTGGAAGAAACAACGCTCAGCGTTACCGCGCGCGGTCTCAATGCCCCACGCATTGGAAGAAGGTGCGGTTACGAGGAAACTCGAGCTGTGATAGACATAACGGAAGCGCGTCCTATGCCACCTGTTAGGGCGCAGAGTCCACCTTCATCACCGCCGCCCATTCAACCTTTGTTTCAACAGCAGCAGCCGTCGCCACCATCACCTGCACCTAGTCCTTCGCCTCTGCCATCTTCACCAACATCAGTTTCTTGCAACAGGCCCCAGCTACATATCTTCATGCCAGTTCTTCCAAGAGAAAAGCCCAAAAGATACTTCCCTGACGATGTGTCAGAGTGCGATAGTTACTGGAGTGAAGCATGAATAACTAATGAGTTGACATTGGATTTGTATGCACAAAAATTATCTAAAATATGAATTCGTTAATGCTGTCAAAATTTTTAAAACATATTTTATAATTTCGAAAATATGAACTAAAATGGTTAACTTTAAGTTTATACCTTTTGTTACTTATAATTACATTCTTCCATAACCATGAATCCAGTTGTCATTTGATCTGCAATGCTTAACCCAATTGCATCATATTTAAAGCCTACTCAACTAACCAGATTTAAATCCCTAAGCAGTGAGAGTGGTGACAGCTTAATGCTTATAAAAATCATTTACAATCAACCAATAGGTATTTTTTGCTGAAAATTTGCATGCACAATATTAAAAGCATGAAGTCACCAGTACTGTTGTCCTAGTACTGCTGTTGTGTGAAATATACCTCAAAGCAATTCTCTTAATGATGATCAACATCACAATTTTTACATTGTAATACACTTTTACTTCTTTTGCCTCTGTCGTAGCACACAACACACTTTTTGGTAACTTTTGTTTTATTTTTGGAGACAATTTGCATAGGGAAGCAAGCTCATGATTTTGCCTGTAGTCTCATAGGGGTTATTCTGCAAGAAGGTCGGCCTCAAATCAAATACCTGGGCATCTGGCTCAGGTTCCATGTATTTTGAAGAAATTGAAGGTGCAGTTGACATCTGTGACTCATGCTTGTTCAGAAACTCTTTAAAAACACCACTAATGGTGTAAAATGGTAGAGAGCAGGGTTAATATTAGTTTTAGTCTATTTCCAGTCACATTGTTTCTTCTGTTTCATAATATGAACACATTTTGAAGGGTCTGGTGCACCATCGTGGGTTTCATAATTATTTTCCCCGCTGCTTTCTGCACTAGATTGAATATGACATCAATAGAACTTTCTTAAGCTCAGTTTCATATTTAGAGAAATCACCAGTGAAAATCACTATCACTTTCTAATATATTTTGTTATTAGCTTTCTTCCACTTTCCTTGTCATCTGCACAGATTCCTTTTACAACCATTTTGGCTACTCATGCAAGTGAAATAATACTAAGAATGAAATTGCTTTTGCTGGGTTTAAATCCAGTTGGCAAGGTCGTGCTGGAGGAATTAACAAACATCACATGTCAGCACTTCATTCCAAGCAAATACAAATGACACCTGTGAGATGGAACCTAAATTGCATGTAGTTATATAGAGCAATACAACATTGTGAACTGAGTTTGTCATTTGATTTATATGCCAAAAAAGTGTGTGTGAGCCCTTATTGTCGAATGATGCAAATGGTTTAATATTCAGGAGAAAGTTTATGACATTTACAAATTTGTATGCCAAGAAGGATATTTTCAGGTCTGCAGATGTTATTGGGCAACATTTGAAAGCACTTATCTCTGCAGAGATTTCTTCAGGAAATACTGTGCTTTCACCTTGAAGATATTTATGCATAGAATACAAAAACTTTAGTGTAAGGATTTCTCCCTAAACCCACAGTTTATCACCAATAAAGGAGCACTCTCAAGTTTCCTCTGAACCTCATTGGGAATGAACACCTCCGTAGTAAGGACTGTATTATTTTCACACTAATATATGAACATATTAATTTTAAAATTAAACATTTAAAAATACATGTTTATATGCCTAATGTAAGGAAAATTGATGAAATATGTGGCAATATTATAAACGTGATTATGTGCACTATAAAACTTTACATACAAACATAGAACATATTTAGAAAGAACATATTGCAAAACTTAATTCCATTCCATTTCACAAGTAAAAGCAAATTAAGTAACATTTGCATACAAATCCAATGTGTACTAATAAGGATTCAGAAGCATCACTGATAAAATGGACTTTACTTTTTTTAAAGTTCTGCTCGGCCTAAAACTCCCTCTCTTTTGCAGGAAATGAGTTATTGACATTGAGTGTAATTTTCAAGCTCAAGTTGAGATATTGAACTTTCTTGACATTATCCTTCTAGAGTCGTAGATCCATGTTGTTACAGCTTGTTTAACTCAAAAGATCTTATAGGCAACTATATGGAATTAAGTAAAGCAGCATAAAAATGAGGTACCTTTATGGATATTATTTTAGAAAAAAAAGAGAACAAACAAATTTTAAAAATAGAGAACATGAGGAGCGCCAGAGGGTGGGGAAGCATGTATGGTTGTTATTGACATTGTGTATTTAGTTGTTGTTCGATGGACATGAGTAACATATTATCCTTAACGCCAATATTTTTAGCCTCAGTATACACAATTATAGTTAAGTGAAATAAAATTAATCAATAACTAATATTTTTCAATTGCTAAGGCACTGTTCCTCATTTCTTAGATTGAAGATTAACATGCCTGATAATATGAATGTGGCGATTGCACACTTCCCAGAGTTAAAATGTTATGACTTGGTACAAGTTGGTTTTAAAGTAATTAAATAAAATGTGTTTTCAAACAATATTTCTCTTACATGCTTTTTGCTAGGTGTTGTTTGTCAATATTTTTGAGAAACACATCAATTCCTGTACTTTGCAATTTGGAACCCATTTGTAGGGGCATCACATTTAACTTTATAAAAATAGCACTAAATTATTTAAAGTAATGCTATTTGCCTAAAAATAGAAGAGATATCCAAAACAAGCTGCTTTTTCAAATAACAATAGATTTTCTTGCCTGTAGTGTTTAAAACAGTGCTGCAATTGTTAAGATTAAATACATCATGAAAGAATATTAAGACAACTAAATCTGTTAAATTTATCATCTCAAATAAACATTTTAAAAAATGAATGTGTAAAACTTGGTGCCAATAATTTTATATATGTAATTTTTTTATATTCATGTGTACAAGGTGTTAGGAACATGAGTGCACAGACTTAAGTGGCAACTTCTTGACGTTAAGCTGAAACATAAGTTCATTACCATTTCCTCTACAGTGCATGGTTAAATAAATAAAGAATAAAGTTGGTCAAATGTTCGATTGGTTGTATGTTCACTACTCCTTTATCATTTACTTTTGCAATTAGCATAGACAGGTAGAGCTTCAAAAGATGAGTTGTTAATGTCTTTTCCATTTGTTGCTAAAATGAACTGTTTAGCCACAAAATGATATTAAATAATTGATTCCAGCATGTCTATTGGAATAAATTCATGAACATGCTCTTGGCAACATGACGTGTGTATAGAATAGATCAGGATTGTCAGTAAGAAATACCTCCTGAAAGCTGCTCTGAAAGCTTGAAAGAAAATCACTTCTCCCCTCTTTACTTCAGTAGCTGATCACAGACACATGGCAAACCCAGTTTTCGAGGCTGGACTTTGGAGGCTGTAGTTGGACTTTCGCTCTTCAGAGATGTGAATGCATATATAGCAGCGAAAGCCAAATTTGTAAAAATCATCTGTTCACTTGTACTCTGTGGACAGACTTGCAGATAATGCATTAATTGGTTTTCAATTATCTCCTTTATCTTTCATGGTAGATGAATTTGTTATTAAACTTTTTTATGTGATATTTGAATCTACCGTCACACAAAATCTGTGCACTCATACCCCTAACATGCTGTGTGTACATATATTTGAATTATTCATGCTGTTTTAACATAAATAAAAAATTACACTTTTTAAAATTAATTTGTTTAAATACTTTTTGGGTGAGATACATTATATTAATGAAGTGTAAAGTTTGTAGGAAATAACAAAAATAAAACATACTATAGGTATATTGTGATAATTTTACATTGACATTTGTTTGTGCCTATTTATTAGCCTTCCGCTTGATTGTGAAACAAATATTAGCAATGTCATTAAACATAGCATGTTTTAAAACACTCAAGACCAATATTTCACCTCTTAAGATTTTTCCATCCAGATATAGTAATACATTGTAATTCAAGGTGTAGGGCAGAAGAAACGAAAGAGGAAGTGGGGATGGATGTTTCTTTTTTTGTGGTGTTTAACACCCCTTTTACTACATACAGCACTGCAGGCGGTGACACTGATGATACATGGAATGAAGATGGAGCACCGGTGGAATGAGATGACAGGGGAAACCGGAGAACCTGGAGGAAACCCACCCCAGCACCGCTTCGTCCACCACAAATCCGACATGCGGTTGCCTGGGATCGAACCCAGGCCACTTTGGTGAGAAGCGAATGGTCTAACCACTCCGGGATGGATGTGACATGCTGTATCCATGCTGCAGCTAAGCTCTTGAGTGTGCATAGTTTGGTATTCTTCCTGCTTTGCATTGTATTTATTTATGGAAAGAATTAAAACACCGCTTAAAATGAATAATTGTGAGGCATTGCTTGTGTATTTACTATTTAATGTAACACTCATGTAAGCTGCTGTAACTCTAAAAGGAAAATAATTGCAGTTGCATTAGTTTAGTAACCAACAGAAAAAGATGTGCCTATGCAAGCTCCAATGAATGAGCTTTTTATTATTAACTTTTGTATTGTGATATAGAAAAATCAGTAACAAACTTTATTAAGCTTAAATATAAAGCTTTATGACATAACAATAAGTATCATACAAATAAGAATAAACAAAATGTAAAGCTTAAGATTTTTTGAAGATGCCCATATATGAACCTTATGGGATATAATTTAATCCATATAATTTAGATATATACTTAATATTCAGCATTAGACATAACAAAGAATAAATCTTTCTTATGCTGTCTACAGCAAAACATTTAGGAAACCCAATTATTTGCAGAAACTTGGAATGTTGGCTCTTGGTTTGGATATGTTCTTATGATTTCAGAAAGTGGTCCAGATTTTATTTACGTTCTCCATGTCTGAAAATAATTTGAATGTCACTAAATGTGTACTGCAAGTGTCTTACATATAGAATGTATTTTGTTCAAATACATTGCCAAATAAATTTGCAATTAATACCAACAAGGTATATAAAATTCCTTGTTTTAATCATTTGGTGCTGCTGTTGTTTAGATTATTTAGGAAACATTAACCCTTGTGAACATGTATCACAGCAGTGTTTGAAATTGGCTCTGTATAATGAATGCATAGATTGAAAATATTTAATTGCCTGATATTTGTTGTTGACACTTGTCGTTAGATTTGTCATCCATTGAATAACAGAAGTAATAAAGAATATATTGTGTTACCATTAATTTATTTATTCCTTCATTAAATTCAGAGAAAAAAACCATAAAATTTCAGTAGTTATTCATAGTTACATGTATTTTGTACTGAACGAACAATATGTAAATATTTTATGCCAAGTATGCTTGTTTTCTTTCCTGTCTTTTGAAAATGGCAGTTTTTTATGAAATGCAGTAACTGGTAGATGTGTGGTTTTTCTAGTCATGCACTGAACCAAGGGAGGAGGGGGGATATATATTAGTGCGGAAAAGCTCCCGTTATATCAGTCAGTATACATGTAGCTATCTCTAAGTGGAATTCCATTTGCATATCTGTGGAAGCTAGCCTGAAAGAAATACCAACTTCTAAAAAAATATTGGGAGAAAAATGACAAAAGTATTGACATCATTGGGTTCTGTTTGTTTAATTTACTTGAAGCAGAAAGATGGAATTTTAAATACTTGTTCAGCTGTTGTATTTTGTGCCATAAAACTGTAAGAATTGACTTTTTGGTAAATTTGTATTCCAGGTTTGATGAAACTGGTTCAACATTTTCCAGTTAAAACTTTAATAAAATGTTGAGTGTTTTCAAATCGATCTTACTCAGAAATATAATTCCAGTTCAGGGTGTTTGTTATCTTTTGATCATTTGAGTTTTTTTAGCTGTAATTGTTTCTGAGAAAAGGGCATACATGTTTAGGAAAATGTAGTTTTGGGATAATCTTTCCTCAAATAATGACCCACCTTCATGAATACCACAAATTACTCATTAGGAGCATTCCATATTGCTTCCTGATCCACTAACCAATGCCTTTAAGTTACAGACGAGAAATGGCAAATGAATTTATCTTCGAAGTTTTCAGAAGTACACAGTAAATGCTAAGAATTGTAATAATGACTTTTCTAAAGATTGAAATGCTCTAGGCAACCAATAAACCAATGTATTTTGAGTCAGGAAGAATCACAAAATATACTTCTATCAGAAATACAATTGTCAAATTTAATTATTTTACACCAGTACCCTTAAGGTGATTTATGATTGAAAATTAAGAAATTTGAATCAACATTTGCATTAATTCATTACACAGTGTCAGTTTTCTCTTTAGTTGGCTTTACTGGCTTGCCATTTTTAACATATACAGATGAAATGTTTAAAATACTCTGATAACAGATTTGAAGAAGTGAGTGGACTTTCATTTACATCTCTTCAGTTCTTTATTTTCAACATTTTATTTGCATAGCATTATTTGGGTACACAATGTTAAACTTTAGAGAGGAGAGAGGCAGAAGGATGGGGAGGGGGAGGGGGAGGGAGAGGGAGAGCATAAAATGCAAGAATTAAAATTAAAATTAACCTGGATATTTACGTGAACAATTTTTGATATGCCTTGTATAAATATGTACATATAATTGTCTTTTAATGAATTGATAAAATGAAAGTTTGAACTTTCGTAAAAAGAAAATACCTACAGAAATATTAAAAGCAAGGATAGCTTTTGTTTATACTCATCTATGAACCATCCACACCATATAACCACGGACCATGCATTGAGTTATCTCAAATTACTTTTTATCGTTAACTTCTACCATCTCTGAAATTGTTTCAGTGTAGTTCATTAACATCCTGTATAATAAACAGAGGAACCATAATTATTTCACGATAAATACAGATACACATTTTTTGAACTAAAAACATTTTTTATAAAATGCTCAGAGAGAGACGACAATTCATAACGAAATCCTGATAAATAATGTATTTTATAACCGAGTCAGGTGCCATTAAAGGACATTAAATGCAAGAAAAAGATGTTCAAGGAAATCCCTCACCCCAGAGTGCTCTTTACATATAGAAGTTTTTGTTATGTTTTATTTTCTGAAATATTACTATTTATTTAATATACAAGGTGAGTCAGCTGCCCCTTGTTTTCCAGTTTTATGCAATCCGCATTTTATATTCTAACATGAAAACATCGGCCCCTATGCTAGGTTCCACCCAAGTAGGTATTCAACATGGATATTGTATTTGTCTTCGGTTATCTCTTGAGTTAAATTATTATGTGCAAAGCTGTTATTATTTGAATTTGTAACTGTTTTATTTGTACTTTAAGGTATCGTTGCATAGGAGGATATCTCTTCCGGTATAGATTTTGAGTTGCTTACACTTTGGCTGTTGCTTCTCGGTAGATCAAAGGCATGTCAAGGTAGTTGTCTGTCGAATACATGGTGAAGGAATAGCACAAAATATCGTGCGGCAGCATACACGTGGAGAATGAAGGGAGTCAGCATTCATAATAACACACTACATCATGCCAATCCAATGGGGCAGACAACGAAAACGTTTTAAATTATATCCTAAAGCTTCAGAGACTTTAAAATTAGGTCATTATGAATTCGGTTTCCAAGTTTTGATGAACGGAAAAAAAAAGTAGTACAATGTCGAGACGTGAACCCGTGTCCCGGGGGTTATTGCACAGAATATCTTCATAAGTCTATTGAGCTATCTGGAGGCTTGACTGAAACCACACTTCGAGTCCAGTACGCCAAGTGCTATGCCATTGCCACCTCGCAACTTTTCTAGCGTAATATAGCCTTTTAAATAGTTTTAAACCTTTGCTGCACGTTTTAATATTATTACTTAAATGGCAAATGCTATTATGCATGTTATTTGAGTTGTACGACAAAATTTAAAGAAGCCGTTATTAAATAATTTGTGTTTTGACTGTACGGGCCTATGGTGGATAAGGGTGTGTCATTTTTTTTTTCAGCCAGCCCAGCTCTAAGTACAAGAATCCGCCATTGTCTTTTTACCTGATGTTGTTAATGTAATCATATGATAGTTCCGTTTTTCAAAGGCGTTTACTGAATTACGTTGCTATGTATACCTACTCTAATAAAAGGTTTGTAAAATCGGCTGGAAATCCGGAATTCGTTCTCAGTGTTTATGTTTTTGAGGTGTACGTTCTGTCCCTTAAACCACTGTTCCTCTAAATTTTGCCCATTCGTCTAAGAATGTCAAGCAATACGGTTTTGTAAGCGCAAAACTGGACTAAAGCGCACATGGCGTTTGATGGGTGGCCTACCTTCCAAAAAATAAGGGGCGGCTGGCTCGCCTAGTATATGTTCTAGATTCTAAGCTGACAGACAAATGTGTAGGTATATTGAATGCTCTGGAATAATTTTCATTATTATGGAACTTCACAGAATTTTAAATAACTTAGAAACCATGAAAAGTACACAATTGCTTACCTCAAGAAAGGTCCAGAATGCATTCAAGTACACTTGAGATAAATCAATGTTTATTTTTCTTTCCATTAAGCTATACTCATTTAACTATAATGATTTCTGAAATATTTGCCATTCTGCATTTAAATTTTCCAGTATGTAGCTTCAGTGTGGTTCGGATACCACTTCGGTAGGTTAGGGACAGAACGTTGGGATGGAAACCTGAAGATCCATGGCTTCAGTACCATACCTGGCATTGACTTCTGTATGTTTGATTCAACTTTTCATCTCAGTGCCTGCACATATTTAGTATGAAAGAACTATTAAAACTATAGAAACACACTTTCAAATATTGCAACCCTTCAAAGCATATGTACATACCGAATGGAAGGGAACTTATTACATATGTGTTTCATATAAGCATTACAAACAAAAGGTCTAATGGCATTTTGTTCTTCGATCAGCCGATTTCGAAAAAAATAAATGGTTTCGTCCCAAATTGGATGAGTAATTCCACAAGAATGTACGACGATAGTTTTTTACTTGTAAGATGCGTTGAGTAATGTATTTCTGACAGTTCAGGTAGTAATTATGGGACACCACACGGGTTTCGAAATAATTTATCACTTAAAAGAATTAAAGGAATATTCCGTGCAGCTTTTTCAGGCGCGAAGTAACTTGGCAATGCTGCGCTGTGGTTGGTCAGGGATCTGAACCGGCTTCTGGATGTAAACACGTCGGTCGCTTGCAAACAAAACGCAGGGTGGATGTTTTGAGAGATCATGAGTGTAACTGGCATTCTGATTGGCCTACACTAGCACAATAAAAACGGAAGGAAACAAGCGTGGTATTCGTTTACGCTCACGAGACGCGCCGCTGCGGTGTTTGTTTATATGCTGACCTAGTGAAAGTGAAACCCAAGCTGCAGCGTGGGTTTCGAAAAACTAAAATATCTCCATAGGAAATAGGGACAGAAACGTAAGATACAAAATGTGTTCCAAATAGCGGAACACTGGTTTAAACTAATTTAATGACTTCCCTTCCGCCCGGTATGTGATATCGAGGCAGACATCGATATTCAAAACAGTTGACTATTGTAGCAGCCTTCGTTATGATCTTGTGTGAATTTGCCAACATTCATTATATTTAAGAGGATAGGTAACAGTTGTTTGTATGAATCATTTGTAGAAGACATACAGAATAAATGACCGGGTAGAGGATATGCTGTAATAATTGTTGTTGTTTTCTAGTGCCTTGCATCTGGCAATGAAGCCATTAGCATTCGTGCTTTCCAATACTTTTGAACTGTAGTTTCTTCTGATCTTAATGCTTCACAGGTCTTCAAGTGGTCTTCGTTCATTTCTGCTGGATCGTTACACAGGACACATATTGGTGAGGCTGAGATACCTATTCTGTAGAGATGACTTGCTAAGCAGTCGTGATTTGTCAACAGTCGGAAGGCTGCAACCGCTGTTTTCCTTAGTCTCTGGGGGATTATATCTGGGTTGGAAAGTAGTGTAATCCATTTTTTATCTTTGACATTTGTTTCTATTTCTTGTAGGTATGAATGAGAAAATTTTTTAATGATCAAGCGTTTTATTGAGGAATATGAGAAATTGAATTTAGGCTTTTGTTTTATTGTTGTGCCTTTCTTTGCAAGTGAGTCTGCAGCTTCTTTCCTCATGACTCCACGGTGTGCCGGAATCCATTGAAGATGAACAGTCTTATTAACTTTTTGGAGTTGTGTTAACATTTTGTAGCATTCTCTAATTTTTGTTGACTTCTTTGTAGTATTTGAACATATTCCCTGAATTGCAGCTTTAGAATCTGAAAGAATTACTGCCTTGTTAAATTTATTTAAGGGAAGATTTAATAATTGTCGGAGAGCAATGTATATAGCCTCTATTTCTCCATCATAATTTATTGTGTCTCTGCCAACAGAATGATAAAAGGAAAAATGTGAACACGTAATTCCAGCTCCAGTAAGGTTTTCCGTGGAGGATCTATCAGTATATATGTGCAGCCATTCTTCTGTGGGATATCTAGTATTGATTGTTTCCAGAGCTAGAAGTTTTTGTATTTCTTTTGGTGTGTCTGATTTATTTATTTCCTCTATTAATTCCAAATTGAAGGTAGGTTGCAATAATTCCAATGGATTTTCTCTTATAAATAGATTTTCTCTGGTGTTAGGAATGTTCAATTTGGATTTAATCTGTGCTACCTTTTCTAGGAAACTACTATGAGTTTTAAGGATTGAAGGGGGGAGGTTCTCTTCTGTCCATTTAGGGCAAGCATGGCATCAATAGGTGTGGATTTAACTGCTCCAGTGATTAGGCGATGTAATAATTGTAATACAGCAAAATTCTTAGATTGATGTTATCGTTCGTAGAACGTGTGTATCAGCATTAATGTAATTATGAAAAATCAAATACATAGGTCACACTATAGTCGACTAGTTAGAGTGGTAAACATTTATGCGGATGAGAATGAGAAAACTGTAGACCCAGCAAGAGGTATCACGTCATTCGCACCCGCTGCTAAACCATTTCATTCGTTGTAGCGCCTTGTGCTGTTTCACGGCGGCTCAGAACGTCAAATTATGATGGATTTGGGAACAGAATTTCGGGACATAGACGCCCACATTGTACTATTTCTCAAACAGATGCTATTGCACGTAAAGTTAACGGAATATGATTCATCACAACCGTATAGATGGGACCCAGAATAGACATTTAGCTGTTCTCATATGCGTTTGCTCGACTTGTTTCTAAACTTAGTCTTGTACCTAATATATGAATTTCAGGACGATCCTCGACAACATTAGATTGACTCTACCTGCACAGTAGTACAATGCAGTTCCATAGCTCTTCTTCATAACTCCTTGCTTATTTTTTAGATACGTCCGTTGTTGCTGAGGATCTATTAGTGCCCCTTTGTCCGTCTGTCTAATCTAAACTCTTCAATTGCTGCAAGTAAACCGGATTTCACATACGCGAGCGTATGCATGGCGTATCTAATACCAGGCTCTCCGATGCCACAGAGGGAAAAAATCTGATGTGTTGCACTCACATGACTTACTCTACTCTTGTACTAACCATTCTTACAAACTCTTATTCCTGTATCTTCTTCGTGTTGGTTGATATAAACATTTGTACAAATTATCTTATTGTTTATTTCCTTGTAGGTGCAAGGGGAATATTAGAATACAGTAGGCTTTGTGCGATAGTCAGATATTTTAAAGCTTTGAGATTCCGTTCTCTTTGCACACTTAACATATTGTGACTTTGGTTGGGTGTAAAGTAAAGAAGACGGATGTAGTCTATATAAAGAAACACTTTTATTTCCGTAAACAGTAACTTTGTACACTCGTTGCAACAACAAGAAAGTCTTTTCCGATTCTCCAACAGCACGGCTCCGAACTCGTAACACAAAGAACTAACTCTTCTCCGTCGGCACAACGCTTCACATCGTCTGTCCGTCTCCGTCGGCACGACTACTCAACGCTTCACATACTCTGACTGCCCCTTCTCACACTTTACCGCTATTTGTATCTCCCAGGCACTATTCTGGAAGCTTCAGGAACGTTCACTTATTGCGGTGAGATACAAAGTAGAAGATTCCAGTAGCCTCTATCCTTTTCTCTCTTTCGGCAAGCGCCCCAACAATGCGGTCATTCTCTATCTCTTTCCTTCGGCTCCTTTGCGGTAGTGCCGACAATAATGCGATGGGTGACACTGCTGTTGTCGGCAATTAGATGCGGCGGGCGCGGTGACAATATAAAAAAAGGAACAACGATGTTCCATTTCACGAAAGTTTTAAGTTTTCCGAAACTCACACACATAACAGGAATATCTCCGAAATGGTTCACTCTACAAGAATATTTATTTAGACATACATTGTGTATTTTAGCAAAATGTACATACTTTGTATAGTATGATTTGGTCTATCTCTAACGGCTTAACAGTTATGCAAAAGTCGTCCAGAGTAAATACGACTACAGGGGCTATAGCTAGAAAATTTAAGATGCACATTTCATTTGTCATAAAAATATCTCAAACATTACGCAATTCGTAAATATCCGCGAAATTGTGTGATTGGCAGTCGCAGGTATTTCTGGAAATAAAAAAGCTACGCTTTTACAGAGTGTTTGTTCCCTTCATAGGACCAGATTCTGTCTGCGCAAGAAAGAAAGAAAGAAAGAAAGAAAGAAAGGAACGAAGAAAGGAAGGAATAAAACGCACGCACGGGAAAAAAA
The DNA here is from genome assembly GCA_030765045.1 of Tenodera sinensis. Taxonomy (NCBI): domain Eukaryota; kingdom Metazoa; phylum Arthropoda; class Insecta; order Mantodea; family Mantidae; genus Tenodera; species Tenodera sinensis. The sequence continues at coordinate 156,818,299 of CM060967.1, read as the reverse complement.
TCGGATTCGAAAATAAACTCAAAGTAAATGGAAAATAATGTTACAAACTCTGCAGGCAAATACTACACCGTATGACAAATGAAGTAAGTCATTAGGCTAAATAAGCCTTCACTTGGTAGAATTATGAGCCTCATTAGTGGACATGGAAAGTTTAAAGACAAGAGCAGATAATGAGACTATATCAAGCAGAACCCATTAATTGTCGCCTGTGTTTACTAACCAATGAAATGGCGAAACATATTTTACTAGAATGCGAAGCCATTGGTTTGGAGCCACCGCGCAACTAAAAACTGGAGCTAATCTGGTGAGACAAAATACAACTAAAGGTTTAGATATTAATCCTAAAATAGCTAAGCAAACAAGAACCCGAGGAACTTAATGGAAATTTGGTTCCAAATTAGTCATAGTGATCATTATATTGCCACTACTGGTAAAATAAATGTATATGACACAATGAGAGTAGCGTAAACATACCCATCATGATACGGGTGGCTACGAACATATACGAAATTATTAATGTTTGTGCTCAAGATGTAATTTTACCGCAGGGTGGATGTGTTCAGGTAAAATTAACGCTCACATCGATCAGACTGTCCGGAAGAAACTGTTCATTGTATTGATTCCTGGGGCTGATTGTTTCACAGTGCATTGCAAAGGGAGGTATAAATGTTTTGTTGTTAGTGAAGGCAACTGTTGATTAATGACGAGGGTTCATCAGGAGAAAGTAATCGGAAACTTCTGGGAAACTCATACCAATGGTCAGAAAGCAGCCAATCGTAGGGATGTAGAGCAACGAGTGGAGAAATGTGTTTTAAATCCCAATCGTTGTGACCTCATTTGTTCTATACTCTTACGATCTACAAGTTTTCATTTCAGCAAGAAGCTGGTGGAATCCCATCTTATTTGCAACAATTGTATACATCCAGTACAACCATTCCTCTTCTCGAAGAGCTTAGAACTTAGACTTATCGGGACTAATACTACCTGAAAGCAGTAAAAGAAGCTACACTATTTAGTTTAATCCCGTCTATAGCATTGATTTTTTTGTTTAGTTCTACCTTTTAGCCCTTGCCCTACACACGATCTTGCGTGAAAGAACAATTAGTTATCATTGACCTAATAGCGGTTATCTATAAAGCCCGGGACTTAGAGTACTTAAGAGATTGTAAGTCGCCATTGGGGTATGTTATTTCAAATATGATTTGGGATCTCCTTTTACGGGGAAAATGCAAGCCAGTTGGGAACTTTAATGTCAATCGGCATGTTGCCATGTTAGCCCAGTTGGTAAGATCAGGCACGCGTAGTGTAGAAGATCCGTGGTTCAAATCCCGACTGTGGCATAGCATTTTTCAGTTTGATTCTGCCTTTGATTTGGAGTGTTGGCGTCAGAGTTTCGCAATCTGTTGTGTGTGAGATTGTACAGGGTTGGGCAGATAAAACTGGTCAGTGTTATCACATTGATTTGAGACAATCGTCAAATGAAATAAAATGAATGGTTCTGTATTTACCTTTATAATAAACGTTCGAAGCACCCTCCACCTGTTAACATAAATTTCCTGATTGTGTGATTATCTGAATAGTGTAATCTAGTAAATAAGTAGGCTTAATGTAAGGTTTTTCTATATTGTCTTTTCTTGAATATTTTAGCTAAGCCCTACCTATTTTAAAAATTTATATCTTTACTTCAATCTCCGCTCTTAAATAATAGTAACTTGTATTATAACGAGCGTTATCCCTGTTTCGGTGATGTCCGTCGGTCTTTTCCTCAAACCGAACGCTCAATATACGAGCTGAACACGGCGTCCGGCGGGCCGGCGAGGTTGGTTGTTGTGTCGGTGGTGCAGGTGACAAAGTCCGCAGTGGTGCCGGCCGCACCAAAGCAGGTTCGAGGTCCGCCACCTCACATCACGACGTTGCTAGGTAACGCGCGACAGTGTCGGCTAAGAACAAAGACCGTTTACAGAGAGTTGCAGAAAATTCGTCGGTACCTAATTATCGGTTATGTAAGCAAGTCGGCACGGGTAGAGAAGTCAGTTTTAGCAAGTTTACCATCAGTCAGTTTAAGTGAGTGAGTAGGTAACTGGACTTGTCAATTTGTTACAGTATAATACAATTTACCTGTAAATTATTTCTAATACACATAACATAAATAGGTACTTAAAAAGAAATGTAAATTGCTCACCTTGTGTATTGAAACTGTCTTCGTAGTTTAAGCACATTAGCACCTGGTTAGGAAATTGCCCATTACACTCTGCTGTTCCCCCTGAAAAATGAGATTTTCTTGACGAATGTTATTTTTAAATTAATTTAATGTGTGTGGATTTGTTTTCTAAACTTTATCTTTTAATGCCCCCCCCCCCCTCCAGTGATAAAAATCGCGTTAAATCAGGGGATTGTGAGATATCAGAAGAATGAAGGGGCTGTCCGTGCTGGTTGATAACTATACTATGTCAGTTCGTGAATGGATAGCTTCGATCAGTGCATGCCGCTCTCTCTCCCCTGAGCGCCTTTCATTATGACATTTATTACAAGTGAGAAATCGAAACCGCTCGACCTTCACGATGGCTACAAATTCTGATACCACAAGATGCTTCAAGTTGGAGTGGTGAACATTGGCCCTGTCCTGTGTAACAAAGGTTTTGTGATTTAAAGATCTTAATAATGTTATCACCGAAAATTTCATTGGTCAGAATCATCAGAAATGCGAAAAACAAACCACCAAAAGGTAAAAACTTAGTATTTGCTTGAAGAAAAAACTCTTAAATATTTCTTCGAACCGAATTTAGCCTTACAGAGTTAAAAGATATTTGCTTCTTTGTTACTGAGACCCCTGGTACTGTGGGAGTCGCCATTGAAGATGGCCATACCCACTAAAAAAACCTGCTACCGGAGTGGGAAGGTGAGGGCCAGCTGCGGTATCGACTGAAGCGCCCGTGCATTCCGTGGTGAAAGTGAACATTCGTAACCAGAGGAGTAAGAATTGGGAACTGGAAGACAAGCTTACCAAGGCCCAGCCTAACCCATAGCGGAATGCGGGAGAGAATATTAGGAATTTGATATGATGTTTTCAGGAATCATGGTGCAATTGGGCTTTGCAATTTTTGGTGCCCTTCGCGTCTGAGCACATCAATATTCTGTATTTGTGCACATGTTAGTACCCTGCTTGCTGCGTTCCTGAAACAGTCTAAATGAGGCATTCGCATACAAATTAACACCCCTCCCCCCCCCCAAAAAAAAAAAAAAAAACCACCAACAACGCTTAGTATGTTGTGTAGGACGTCAAACTGATCGTTTCTAAGATGGGAACCCCTGTTTAGAAATGCACGGTTTGGACGCTGTAGAGCATCGAAGTGTGAGATGTATGTATATTCATGTTTCATCAATAAACCCAACATCGAGCTGTTTACATTACAAATGGGCTTCGAACTGTGTATCTCCTACGTCATTGCAGAGCCTATATCGGCTGTGGTGAGCCTCATGCACATAACCCAACATATGGGGCTGTCTGAAGAATTTAGACCGCTCCGTGGACTCGAACCACAAGGTCCTTCGCTGATGTTGCAGGAGTGGCATACACCATACTCTTCACACAACTCCACAAAATATATTCGAGAGGCGTCAACTCTGGCGACCGTGCTGGCCATGGAACTGGTCCACCTCTGCCAATCCATCGATTTGTATATGCGACGTTGAGGTGATTCCGGACATTTACATCAAAGTGTGCTGGAGCTCATGTAAGTCATTTCCGCAGGTGTGTCGTGTCGCACTGTTAAAAAGCGTTACTGTACTGGAAACCACACAAGTAATCAGAAGGATGTGCACCAAGGACTCTATGGTGGAATTTTGCGCATGCGCAGGAATGTTACTACGCTCAGGTCGTTCCTCCCAGTACACAGATGGTTAAAGGGTTGCACACCTTCCGTATTAAGATACCAAAACGAATGTTAACAAATTGTCACAACCGTTCGTTCTCAAACGTCGACGCTCTACAGCGTCCAAGCCGTACATTTCCGGACAGGGGTGCCTGTCTTATAAACAATCAGTTTGCCGTCCTGCACAACATACTAAGCGTTATCGATGTTTTTTTTTTTTTTTTTTTGGGGGGGGGGGGGACACGCAATATACGTAACACATGAAATAAATGCAATTATTGGTGGCAATATTCTCCGTGCGTCGTCGTCAGTTAGTCTTTGAAGTTACTAGCTGGTTCAATTGGAACGAGCGCACGATTCGTAAGTAATCCCTGTGTTGTAAAGGTGGTTCGCCTCCCTGCATGTACTAATCTTTTTACTGCGTAATATTTACAAATAACGTAACGTTAGAGAGATAACCAAAGAGAAATACATCCATACTGAATACTTGAGTGGAACCTACCGTAGGGATCGATGTTTTCGTGTTAGTATAAATAAGCGTAAATGACGTGTTTTATATGTAGAACAGTATCTGTATACAGAGTGACGTTTATCATGATATGGTGTTGCCTATTAGTGATTTCAAACTAATGTGAAAACATCATTCAACTAATCATATCATAAGCATGAAGGATTACATTCAGAAGTCGTAGTAACAACGTAGTGCACTGGCCATGCACTCAAAATCTGAGATCGTGAGTTCGAGTCTCGGCAACCGCAGTCCCCGTGGCAATGGACGGGGAGGGCCCACGTAAAATAATAGGTGTGATGGCACGCATGATCTTGGACACCGAGACTGAAAGGGTTAAATAAGCGTAAATGACTTGTTTTATATATAGAACAGTATCTGTACACCTACAGAGGGACTTTTTCATGATATGGTGTTTTCTATTAATGATTTCAAACTAATGTAGAAACAGTATTCAACTATTCATATCATAAGCATGAAGGATTACATTCAGAAGTCGCAGTAACAAGTTCTTGCGAAGAAAAAGAACAAAACCTGATGGTATACATTCATATGCCTGTTTCCCAATACCGTTTATTTTTATATATGTATGTAACTTCCACAAACTGTTTTTACGAAATCTTATTTTTCTGCCTACTTCATATTGATAGAGACAAACGTTTTGAGAAACAGTTACATTGCACATTTCGTTACACATAGATACAAGGAGGATAGAGGAAGCCAAATCGATAGTCAGATATTTAAAACCGAGCCGTTGTATGTAATATTGAAATTCCATTCCCTTTCCATGAAATTGCAGAAACAACAGAATAGCGACAGGACTTTAAAGAAATAAGTATTGCTATCTCGGAAATGGCTGATGCGACAAAAAACTCGTTATAAAGAGTGTGTTTTAAAGAGATCCATATGTTTTGTGTTGCATGTTTTTTGTACGTATGTCAACGTTTATCAAAATTCTTTCTAAATGAAGAGGACTTCACAAGCTATTTCCAAGAACATTCAAGGTGTAGATTTTATTTGTTGTGTAAATATATTTAAATGGCTCACATTAACTTACAATGCTGAAGAAACCTTCTAGAACACTGGTTTTCCAAAAACTCGCGGTATCTGCTGCTCGGTGTCACACTGGCTAAAGTTCAGTTATTTATTAGTAGAGTATGGCATATTCGATCGAAGCTTCTCTCCAAAAGTTGCGGGCATTTATGGAGCTGTGCTTGTTTCTTGAAAGCTCAGAAACTCCACAATTTAATGGCACTACAAACGTTTATTTTATCTCGCTTGCTCTAAAGTATTTCAATGCCGTTGCAGTGGACGACATTACCAGAGCGACTCTTGCATGCAGGAATGTACATACGTGCTCCATAATGCAGTACTACTGTGGTCATAAAACATGAACAATGGAACATTGCGAATAGTTCATGTAGTTTTCTAGGACAAGGAAGGCTAACAAGCCAGAGAATCATAAGCGAGTTGTGCTACTCTGCATACGTAAACGCTAACATTTTTACTTTCTCTACTGGTAAGTAGAACGAAGTATGTATTCCACCCAAAAATTCGATGTCTAGATTTCACCGAAAATATATGTTTTGAGACCCCTTGAATACAAAAAAAAAGTATTTTTAGAAAAAGGTCCGTGTGTGTGTGTGTGTGTGTGTGTGTGTGTGTGTGTGTGTGTGTGTCTGTCTGTCTGTCTGTGGACAGTATAACTAAAAAACGAAAAGTCGGTTAAAAACCAAAGTTGGTATTTAAGTTTAATCTCTTTCAAGGATGTGACACGAAGATTTTGAAGAAAATTCCTCCACCGTAAACTACCCTTTACATGGAAAATTTTTCGAAAAGTTTGATTTTCTTGAAAATGACTAACGATTTTGATTAAAATGCCTGTCTGAGATATTTTGGTGATATATGAAGTGTATATTTTGAATTTTCTGGCTATAGCCTATGTAGTCCTATTTACTCTGGGTGACTTCTGCATAATCGTTAGACAAAATCTTACTATACAAAAAATCTTATGTGTTACACTCACATGACTTTCTCTACTCTTGTACTAACCATTCTTGCAAACTCTTATTCTTATATCTTCTTTCTTGATAGTTGAGATACACATTTGTACAAATTATCTTATTGCTTATTTCCTTGTAGGTGCAAGAGGAATGTTAGATACAATAGGCTTTGTGCGATAGTCAAATGTTTGAGATTCTGTTATCTTTGCACACTTGACATATAAAAAAAAATGAACATCCATTTCACGAAAGTTCTAAGTTTTCCGAAACTCACACACATAACAAGGAATACCTCCGAAATGGTTCACCCTACAAGAAAATTTATTCAGGCATAAATTGTGTATTTTAGCAAAATCTACATTTTTTGTATAGTATAATTTGGTCTATTTCTAACGGTTTACCGGTTATGCAAAAGTCGTCCAGAGTAAATACGACTACAGGGGCTATAGCCAGAAAAGTCAAGATATACATTTCATTTGTCATCAAACTATCTCAAACATATGGCATTTTAATCAAAATCGCTAGAGCCATTTTCAAGAAAATAAAAATTTTCGAAAAATTTTCCATGTAAAGGGTAGTTTAGGGTGGTGCTATTTTCTTCAAAATCTACGTGTCGCATCCTTGAAAGACATTAAACGTAAATACCAACTTTGGTTTTTAACCGACTTTTCGTTTTTGAGCTATGCTGTCCACAGACTGACACACAGACACACACACGGACCTTTTTCTAAAAATGCTTTTTTTGGATTAAGGGGGTCTCAAAACATATATTTCCGGTGAAATCTCGACATCGAATTTTTGGGTGGAATACAACACTTCCCCTACTTACCAGTAGAGAAAGTAAAAACGAAAAGTGGGTCAAAAACCAAAGTTGGTATTTAAGTTTAATACCTTTCAAAGATGTAACACGAAGATTTTGAAGAAAATTCCTCCACCCTAAACTACCCTTTACATGGAACATTTTTCGAAAAGTTTGATTTTCTTGAAAATGGCTGTAACGATTTTGATTAAAATGCCATATGTCTGAGATATTTTGGTGATAAATGAAGTGTATATTTTGAATTTGCTGGCTATAGCCTATGTAGTCCTGTTTACTCTGGGTTACTTTTGAATAATCGTAAACCGTAAGAGATAGACAAAATTATACTATACAAAAAATGTAGATCTTGCTAAAATACACAATTTATGTCTCAATAAATTTTCTTGTAGGGTGAACCATTTCGGAGATATTCCTTGTTATTTGTATACGTTTTGGAGAATTTACACCTCTGTGAAATGGAACATCGCTTTTCATTTTTATATGTTAGGCGTGCAAAGAGAACGGAATTTGAAAGCTTTAAAAGATTTGACTATCGCTCAAAGCCTAGTGTATTCCCATATTCCCATTGCACGTGCAAGAAAACGAGCAATAAGATAATTTCTGCAAATGTTTATCTCAACTAACACGAAGAAGATAGAGGAATAAGAGTTTGTAAGAATGGTTAGTACAAGAGTAGAGAAAGTCATGTGAGTGCAACACATCAGATTTTTCCCCTTAAACTTCACTGTGTTCTATTTGAAACACCAGCATATTGGTTTATATTAATGAGAGGGGAGCGAAAGGATACGTTATAGAGTATTCCACAAATTTAAATAATAAAAATGTTCTATGATAGGGATGCAAGTAAAAGCATTTGCTCAGAAGTATCTGATGTACAATGTTGATTGTATGATTTCCGTTTGGTTGTCATGTCGCAGGGAAGATGCATAGCCTCGGTTACAAACAGCCCTAGTTGTATAACTCACAAAACTGTCGGCGTTGTGACGTAATGTAATTACAAAAGCTATTGGAGTTTCAAGCTTACGTTGGTAACTATTAAAGTGGTGTGTTTGCTGTTGACAGTCTAGAAAGGCAGGACGGAAGGGGTAGGGAAGGAAGGTACAGCGTGATACCACACGAAGACGTCCGAGTGAAGTACGGTTGTGTTAGTAGTGGTATTCCACAGGCATGTAGCTATGCTTTGTTAATCAGATAATCACCTTCAAGGTTTCCCTCAGATTTGTGAAGCCTTGCAGGATTTGCACTCGAAACTTCCTTTCCCCCATTTCTCCCTTCCCATTCCTCTCTGCGACCACAATTTGAAGTGAATGGAGCAATCAATAGTCTTGTTTTTTGCGGAGGCTGTCAGGGTTGTCATTTAATGAAATCCTTACATGCTACTAATAATTCAGTTTGACTCTCACAGTGAGTCAACTAATCCCTGTCCTCTTTGATTCAGGGTTATTTTCACAATGTTTCACCTGACAGATTCGAACCTGCACAGGCAAAAATGCCAACTCCACTGGAAGTTACATAGCAGTGAAAAACAACTGAAATTGCATAGATTTCTTACCTGCGTACTACACCACTCCTAATGTGGGGATGCTAAGTCTCTCATAATCCACAGAGTTCAAGTTCGAATCTCGTTTGCGTAAGTCAGGACCTCTCAGGGTGCATCGCACGTTGCAGGGTGCAAAATCCGACTACGAAAAGTTGATGTCGGTGCAAACCTGCATTCGCTACTTCCTTAAGGGGACAAGGTAGTGATTCGTGCACTATTTCAGTATTTCAAAACATAACTTTAGTTGAGGATATCTAAGCTCCTGCTGCTCAGATCAAAATTTGATTTGGGATGAACATTTAGTGATTCATTGTGATTACATTGATATAGAGAACATCAAAACAATTATTTAAAATGGGCATGTAATAAGGCAAGAACTGATAACATGTTTTTGAAAAAATATAATATATATAGTACTAACGGTACAAATTCCTTCTACAACATTCAAGCATATGTGTTGAAACTTTTGTAGTGCACTAGGCAATGTGTATTTATAACTGTTAACCTAAATTTACTTAAATATCTCTGGCTATATTCAAAAGAAAAAATATTTAACTTTTGTAAAAAAAAAAAGTACATTTTTTTTGCACAAATGTTTTTTTAAAAATTTTCTGTTTTGGATTTTTCCAATAACAATGGGTTACGTTTGTAGAGTATAGGCTTCTGGAACTACTGTAAAATTTTCATTCAAATAGGTTCAGTGGTTTTGAAAAAAATGTACCTGAGTTTGAAAAATGTCAAGTTATAGAAAACTACATTTAAAGAAAAGTGTGCCATCTCTGAAGCCCTCAAAACCCAGCATGGCCCAGCATTCCGCCATATTTAAATGGGGTAATTTAAAGCCTTAAATGTGCCGGTACCCTTACAATATATATATATATATATATCATTTTGAAGAGGGAGGTTTCTACTTTTTTTAAAGATGAAAAACAAAAAATTGACTTTTTGAGCCCAAATCACTACCCTGTCCCCTTAAACGCGCTCTCTCTCTCTCTCCTTCTCTCTCTCTCTCTCTCTGTTGTCAACGGGCCCTTAAACCCCACAGTGCCGAGTGTTTAGGTATGTGACACATTTGGGTATACCAGGACATTACAAAGTACGCCTGTGCCGTCTTAACAACTGTCCGAAGATGCTGGAAACACCTGTGCAATCGTCGGTCGGGAATCAGGTTGAGAATCTGTGGCGAAACGTTAATGAAGAATGAGAGAAACCTCCACTTCATCGAAGAAGAACTAAGAAAATTCTGTTTGAAGAATGGAAAAAACTGACCCGCACACAGTTAAGAATGTATTAAGACCATGTATTGAGAGGAGTAATATCTAAGATTACCTCAGAAAGTAGTAAATGGGAAAAAACAACCAAACCAAACTAACACTTTTTATTTCAGTTCTATAGGTACATAAGAAATATATAATGATACATATACAATACCACAAAATCGAATGTTAATGAGAATAACTGTACATTAGAATGGTAACCATGTCTGAGTAACAGACGGTCCATGGTGCAATACGCTCATGTTCAGAGCAGAGTGAACTCTGTTATATTTACACAGAAATAAAAGCTTTTGTAATAATGATAGATGTCAAATCATCAGGTACATCTTGCTATAAATTTAGCTTTCACCACACATGAGGCAGCAAACGACAGCAGATCTAAGCGTTTGTTATAATTAGACAGCGAAACTTGGACACCGATGGGAGAGAGACGAACGACATAGGTTAACTGTATTCTAGACTACCATAGAGATGTTTACGACACGAGACTGGGTCTGCCCCGTTGCAGTTCTATATAAAAATCGTGAATATACCAAATTCTGTGTAATCAAGGACCTGTTAAGAAAAAAACTCTAGCTGGGATTAATAAAGCGTATGAATTGCACATCGTGTATTTACACTTTATTTCCATCACACCATGTGACCTCGAGCGCACCTTTTCCTAAAGCAAGTGAAAACCACTGAGATTTACTTTTGAGACTTTTGGAAAATATATGTAGTGCAATTAAACACTAATTCTGCAACCATAAAAGCATATGATGAAGAATAAAGGGACCAATAAAAACCTATGTTAATTAACACGTATTTCTCAATGAATGTATGGTATTTCTGTTATAATTGCTATAGATATAAATTTATTGTAAATGTTTCGTATAAAATTTAAGCATTTTAATTTGAAAATATAAATGCATACCTTAAGAGTAAAAAGTGTATATTTGTTGTTCATGATTTAATTATATATACAAGATTACTTCTCTGGATGAACGAAATATTCAACCAAAATAATTACCGATTCTAGTTTTGAAACATTTCAAAGCGTAAACAGTGAGCTAGCACGCCGAGCGTTGTATCGCATTCATATCGGCTTGTTTTGACTTGTCGACGGCTCCCTCTGCACTCTGACCCTGGCAACCAGTGGTGTAGTTATATCTTATACCTAACTTGTATCATCGGTGTCCAAGTTTTGCTACCTGGTTAGCATATTTGAAAACTTAACATTTTTATTTTCTCTACTACGTGTAGTAGAGGAAGTATGGTATTCCATCCAAAAATTCGATGTCAGGATTTCGCCGGAAATGTATGTTTTGAGGGCACCTGAATAAAAAAAAAAGCATTTTATAAAAAGATCCGTGTGTGTGTGTGTCTGTCTGTCTGTCTGTCTGTCTGTCTGTCTGTCTTTCTCACTCTCTCATCAGTCTGTGGACAGCATAACTCAAAAAGGAAAAGTTGGTTAAAAACCAAAGTTGGTATTTAAGGTCTTTCAAAGATGCGACACGGAAGATTTTGAAGAAAATTCCTCCACCCTAAATTACTCTTTACATGGAAAGTTTTTCGAACATTTTGATTTTCTTGAAAATGGTTCTAACGGTTTTGATTAAAATGCCATATGTGTGAGATATTTTTATGACAAATGAAATGTATATCTTGAATTTTCTGGCTATAGCCCATGTAGTTCTGTTCACTCTGGACGATTTTTGCATAACTGTTAAACCGTAAGAGATAGACCAAATCTTACTATACAAAAAATATAGCTCTTACTAAAACACATAATTTATGTCTGAATAATTTTTTTTTTTGTAGAGTGAACCATTTCGGAGATATTCCTTGAAATTTGTGTAAGTTTTGGAGAAGGTATACTTCTGTCAAATGGAACATCGTCATTCATTTTTGATATGTTAAACGTGCAAAGAGAACGAAATTTGGAAGCTTTAAAAGATTTAACTATCGCCCAAAGTCTACTTTATTCCCATATTCTCCTTGTACCTACAATAAGATAAACAATAAGATAATTTCTGCAAATGTTTATTTCAATTAACAGGAAGAAGATATAGGAATAATAATTTGTGAAAATGGTTAGTACAAAAGTAGAGAAAGTCATATGAGTGCAACACATCAGATTTTTTAAAACATTGATAAGCTACAGGGAAACTCTTGACAGTAAGGAGCAAATTTATATAGCGAACGATGTCAATAGTGTCCCATTTTCATTGGTAATTGCATCTTTGACTTTTCAGCTTTAGAGCTCGTGGCATGGAACATATTTTGGAGCAAATTTTGTGGAAACGAAAGATAGCATTGTGTGAGCCAAAAGCAAGAAAAGAATAGGTTTAGGTACCGCGTTCGTGCTGCCACATTTTCAATTTCCTAATGCACCGTCGAGTGGAGGATTACGAGTGTGAAAAGCGATTTTAAGGCAATTGAATTGTACAGATTCTGGTGAGTGGTGCCTGCACCTGATAACATCGCTCATGGGCCGTCCAGGAAGGGGTGAAATTGTAATTACGCTGAACAGCAGCCAAGCAATTTCATTTTCATTCCACTTCTCAGAAAGGATTGATGTTGAATTCGCACGCATTCTATTGTCCAAGCGGGTATACTCCAACCTGCTGAGAAACCCCATTTTCATTAAAGCTTTTTTCACCTTCCAGATGAAATATGTAATCAACACGAGAACTTCTTTCTTAATTAACAAGTAATTTCAGAGAGAACTACGATTTTTCAATTGAAGCTTACTGCGGTGTAGTAGCCCTGCTCACGCTAGCTTGCTATTCCAGGTGCAACCAGGGGAATAACACACTCATCTTTGGCTGCAAAATATTCCTTAAATGCCAATACATATATTCCCAAATTATACACTATCGGTATTATGAAAATATACTAGAGCGCTGCACCAAAGGCACTCGAACAGAACTACATGCTGCTGCACAGTCTTCGTTAAATGCTAAATGCATACGTTTAATCCGAAAGTACACAATATCGATATTATGAAAATATACCAGAGCGTTGAATGAAAGGCACTCGAATAGAATTACGTACCTATACTACTTGGTTATTTCTGTTTTCCTTTTTTCTTCCTTCCTTTCTTTCTCTTTCTTTCTTTCTCTCTCTCTCTCTCTCTCTCTCTCTCTCTCTTTTCTTTCTTTTTTTTCTTTCTTTATATTTATTATTATACCCCGCCTTTAACTCCAAAGGTCATATCGACGGCTTTACCGGCTGGTTATGTGACTTTCGCGATCTGGGTTCACTACTTCTTTATCAAGTAGCTCCTCACTTGGCCCAGCAAGGACCTAGCGAGGCTGAGTGCACCCTGTGCCAGACCTCCCAGCGGGGAAAAAATCCATGCCGATACCGGGGATCGAATCCGGGTCTTCCTCGCCAAAGGCAGACCCGCTGCCACTGCGCTACGGAGGCGGTCCATATTTGGAACGCACTAAACTTAAATATAACGTTTAATTACTTATCTGACATTTCGCGCGTGCACAGGCCTTTTTCTAAACATGTTTTTGGATTCAGGGGCCTCAAAATATATTTCGGGCGAAATCCCGCTATCGGATTTTTGGTGGAATGCAGGGCGCTTCCGCCACTGCAGGGAAAGTAACGACCGAAGCCGTTAAAACACGGACCCGTGAACGGAACATCCTCAAGATTCAAATCTTCGCAAGACTGGCTTCCATGGCGACACCCTTCAATTTTCCTTAGTTCTCATATCTGACAAATGCCGGGTGATATCCTAAACATAGACCTGGAACGTTTCCTTCCCAATATTGCTTCCTCAAATATCATTTCGTTAATGTGCTCTACTAAAGGAAGACATTTAAATAAAAAGGTAAGGAAAGATACGTAGATGAAATTTTATAAGCTGATGGTGATACCAACGTTCTTAAGCTGACACTCAAATAAAAACATGAAAATACTATAGAAAAAGCTGAAATGAGATTCCTAAGAGCTGTCGGGGAATATAAAGGAATGGATAAAAAGAGAAGCACAACAATTTTGGAGGAGTTAAATATTTTCAGATTAAAGGACCGAATTGTAGAAGATAGAAATAACTGAAAAGAGCATTTGAACAGTCAACATAGAATACCAAGAGAGATTTTAGAATATAATCCAAGACGGAAAGAAGAGTAGGACATCCATGTAGGAGATGGAGAGACTTGGATTTTCTTCATTGGGAGGATGAATCAGTTCAGTGATAAACTAAACAATGTAGATGATGATTATGATGAAATCATTTCGTTGCATCACTGTTCACCGGCTGTGGTACTGCATGCAGTAAGAACGGGCGTTAAACAGCACTGAAAAGGGAAAGTACAAAACCTACACTTCCTCTGAAAAGCTTGTCAGGTTTGCTATTCGTTTTATATCATTGATGTTTTGTTTAAATATTGGACGTCAATTTGTTATTACTTGAAGATGGCAGATATGTGCCACTACATGTGTTTTGTAAACATGCGCTTCTTGGATCTTCAGACTTGAGTTGACATTGGTTGTCTAGAATCTTCTAGTTCCGTTTTTCTACAGCTAGGTTTTGGCCACGAATGTATACTTGCGCTAAGAGATATCCTGATATCAGCTAGGATGTTTACCATGGACCTCCAAGCTCTTCTACTTTGCCCCAGATTGTAGGCCTAAGTGTTGTGTTACAACACAACTGCAACTACAGCTGCAGTTGCAACTACAACTGCAACTTATGACCTATAAACAAATGATGGCTGCTACTACTTTTTGTGACGTGTGTGAAGGAGGTGTGAATGCACCAGTTTCCCAGTATACTTGTGCATTTTATGGAAAATAATATTGAAGGTGATCCAGAAATTATAATCTATAGTGATGGATGTAGATACCAATCGCAACACGATCATGACAAATGCATTGGTTCACTTGGCAAAACAGAAATAGAAAATGGAAGGGCACAACTATGCTTCAGGAGTTCCTAAGGCAAGGTACACTTAAATGAAGTATGATTCCATGCATGTTCAAACTGAAAGGTGATTGAGGAACCGAAAGATACACACTCCTGCAGAATGTGTGGAGATTTGTGCTACTGCAAGACAAAAACCCAGACCGTAGTTGTGAAATATCTAGATCATACAGTTTTCAAAGACTATGACAAACTCGCATCAAATTCATCAATTAACCTGGATCACTACCAGAGATCCTTCGGTAATTGATACCAGGCGTTTGAAGTATGGTCCTTCAGGTGAAATTAGCTTTAAAGTCACCTACAGCGCATTATGAGAAAAGCTTCCAAGAATAATTTCTAAAGTTGACAATTTAACTAACGTTCTACAAATCTTCACTGATGATCAACACAGAAAAGTATGTGCTTCTCCAGCAGCTTGAGGATGTTATACTCAAGGTTTGCCATTATTTTTTCAACAGTTTGCCCCTTTGTAACAAACGCAAAAGCTAAATGACTTGCAATAAGCCAAGTTATATTGTATGATTACATTTAGATGTATTATTCTCTTAATTACAGATACTTAAGAATGGTACTTTAACATACAACGTTAATTTTTGTCCTAACTATTTAACCATAACTTTATTTTCAGTCTTGTAGTACTATTTCCTTTGACATAAATGGTATTAAAGCAATGCCTTAGAGTGTATACCTCGCATCTCCAAATTCCCTCCAAAAATTTGAAGTGAAAAGCTCGGAACTCCAAATTCATAAAGACACGCAAATGTGCACAAAAGTTCACCTCTTAGTGACTATAGGTCTGGATTGTCCAGTAAAATCTGCAGCAGCTGTCACTCTAAAGTTTTTGCTTCTTCTGTAAAACTGATGGTAATGGAGTTGCGAGGTTTTTATTCCTCTATATAATTCTTAGTGTAGTGGAATGTCTTCTTGGATGTCTAATCAACCCCTAAAATTATATTTGTCTGAAGTAAACATATTGTTTGTTGATTGGAAATAAGCGAAGCCACAATTATTTGGTCATTGTTGAATAGTCGAATTGTTAGTTTATCACATTTTACAATAATATCCAATTGTAATTCTTATGCTATCTTATCCTCCTATTAATTTATGGTTTATTTGGGACATTGTTCCATTATCCTTACTCTATCACATTTGTTTCATTTTGGTTATATTATTACATATGCTTTTCTTTGTTTTGTTACACTTTGTCAATTTGGGCAAGTTAATAAATGAGCAAGTTAAATAAAATGGAAAATATTGTGGAAAGTTTTACCATTTTGTCTATAGTAATCACGGTCTAGCAAAAAAGTTTACTATTTTTAATCGTTTATGTATGTTAAAATTGATGTAACCTTAAAGCAGTCTGGGTAGGACATAATCACGTTAAATCACTGTAATAAGTTGGCGTTTCTAACGGTTTCTGTATGATAAAACTCCGTCAATGGGCACACTTTCATAATAGAAGCAAAATAATTAGTAGTGGTTTCCAATCTTCTGTAGCCATTAATTTCATTTTGTCAGTCATCTGGTGGTGTATACAATAGCTCGGCAACAAGAAAGAGCTAATGGCATAACCATGAACTAATATCCGGAGCAGGTACCATTTTACGCTCGTCCTACAGGTAAACAAAGCGATAAAGACGTTTCCAAGGCACGAAAGTATTTTCTCTTGTGTCATCCTTTGGAACTGAAGGTTAATCTTAAAACAAACGAGCGACTGAGCCAAGTAACGTGGAACCGCTATCCATTCGAACTTGTAATTATTGGTATTTGTAAATGGAGTAGCAAAAACGATATCCACATTTCAATCCTAATTTGCTTTCTTTCCTAAAATGGGCATAAATGTAAGGATGGGCTTGTGCTTCCTCAGCTGTGTGCGCTATATTGTACCAGACGATTTTGTTTTCAGTGCTTCAGTTGCTGCAAATTGCTACTGATTTTGTAAATGAAGTGGCGGGAGAGCCAATGGACTAAGAACTGGCTGCGCGGTGTTTTTTCTGTTCGCGTTATCGGTGCTCATTGCCGTCTGTGTCGATCATAGAATGACGTGCATGCAACCATGCAACATTTTTCAAACAGCTATTTTTAAAGGCTTTGTTTTCCAACCCGATGTTGTATAAAGTTTCCTTGGTAAGAGTCCTACCTAGTCTCTTAGGTTTCCTAGGCCTTCCTGAGGCCTGAACTTTTTTATAAAGTGTATGAATTGTTGTAGACCTGGAACTTGTACATCCGTAAATCTTTCTGCAAAACGTATTTTCACTTAGAGAGGACACTGAATTAGCACATACGAATCAAATAAATACATGTTTATACTTAAAAGAATAAATAAATCGTAATAACTAAACCCACTATATCACTGTCAATTCAGTAGTGCAGAACCAGCAGAACACACTTCCGTCAGTAACGTTACCTTAATTGCAGCAGCCGCTCGGAGTCCTATGTCCATGTGCCCAGTGAAAAACCGCCGCGCAGTCGGTTCTTAGTTCATTGGCTCTCTTTGCATAAGTAAATTATACAACCTTATTATTTTTGTGTGCAGAAATTTACAGCGAAGTTAAAGGTATTGGCTGGTCCAGCAAAGAATGGTGTTGTATAGGGGAGACAGAATCTCGGGTTGCCTCTATGGAAGATTAACATAAGGAGATACAATGCAAGCAAAATGAATTATCTATAGCATTAGCGTCTATTACCTCATTGAATTGCATATGTCTCCTGACACTTTGCAGTCTTCATATCACTAAACACAGAGAATACAGAAAGGAAAACAGAGGGCGGTTCTTGTGATTTGTATGAACTCAAGTGCTAGGCTCGACTCTATATTGAAACCGAGTAAACGCGAAATGATAGCTGCTTGCTACACACAAATATAACCCCATTAAAACATTCAGCATAAGAAAACACGAAAATATGTAATAAAAGCTACGACCGCCTTATTTGCTACTTCTAGCTCTAACAAAACAAGTACTAGCAACATGAAATGAAAAAATAGGAGTAAATAAGCAAGCGACTCAATAGACGACTAAGTTAACACAAGAATACGTTGTACTCACATGACTTTTTGTACTCTTGTACAACTATTTCAACAAATGTTATTCCTCTACTTCATGTTAATCGACATAAAAATTTACAGAAATTATCTTGTTACTAATTTCCTTGTAGGTGTAAGGGGAATATGGGAATACAGTAGGTTTTAAGCGATGGTCAAATCCTTTAAAGCTGGTCGCTGTGCGATAGCTTTGAAATTCCGTTCTGTTTGTATGACCAAGAGATAAAAGAAAGGAATAACGACTTCCCATTTGATAAAGGTATTGTAAAATCAGACATAACAAGGAGTATCTCCGAAATCGTTCACTCAAAAAATATGTAGGACAAAACTTGTATTTTAACGGGATCTACATTTTGTGCAGTAAGATTTTGTCTATCTCTTACGGTTTACCAGTTATGCAAAAGTAATCCAGAATAAAGAGGACTTCTGAGGACATCACCAGAAAATGCAAGATATACATTTCATTTGCCATGAAAATATCTTAAATATGTAGTATTTTATTAAAATTATTAGAGCTATTTGTCATGAAATCAAAATTTTTGAAAAATGTTCCATGGAAAGGGTAATCTGAGAGAATTTTCTTAAAAATCGTGTCGTATACTTGGACATACGACACGATCGTGTCTTCCTCTTTCTTATTGGAAGATGCTAAACTAAAATAACCAAGTTTTGTATTTAATCGACTTTGTTTTGAGTCATGCTGTTCACTCACTCACTCACTCACACACACACACACACACACACACACACACACACACACACACACACACACACACACACACACACACACACACACACACACTGCACGCTTTTCTAAAGATGCATTTTTAGATTCAGGGACCTCAAAACGTGCATTTCTACTGAAATCTCTATATCGAATTTTTAGGTGGAATGCAATATCTTTCTACCTACTACGTACGTGGTAGAGAAAGTAAAATGCTTAAGCTACTGTACCAGAATGGACAGTAAATATGATTAGACATAATTAATAAAGTTTGTTTTAATTTAGTATTATGTATTTTACAGCAATAAAGTGTTGCTTTGTGAAATAAATAACACACAACTGAAGAACTAAACGCAGTAACATGATAAGCTAGATCACTAACTTTTAAGGATATATTTCTTGTTATTTCCTATCCTATGCTTCCTTTAAATCTAATATATTAGGAAATTATCCTACTTTTCAAGAAGTATTAATGCATTCCTGTTTGAATATGTAGTAATGTTAAACTCTGTAGCCTATCATGTTGTACCAATTGCTTAAATTATGTTAAAGGAAAATAATGTTGATGTACCGTTTTACTCCTTTCTTGTGTAAGTCCCATACATGTATGTAAACAACTCAACATGTGGGCATCTATCTGTCTGTCACACTCGTCTCTGTCTTTCAATAGATACATGTGTGTGTGAGTGAGAGAGAGAGAGGGGGGAGGGAGAGAGAGACAGAGTTTGAGAGAGAACAGCATAACTCGAAAAGGAAAATTCGGTTAAATACCAAACTTCCTATTCAAGTTCAGCATCTTCCAAGGCAAGATTTTCAAGAAAACTCCCCCACCCCAAACTACACCTTACATGGATAACATTTTTGAAGAAAATATTCCGAAAATTTCGATTTTTCTCAAAAATGGCTCTAACGATTTTGATTAAAATACCATTTGGTTAAGACATTTTCGCGACAACTCAAATGTACCTATATTATGCATTTTCAGCTTCCCTTTGCGATGCTATTGCCATCTGAGCTTTGAACCTTTCTCATGAGTGACCATTCATTACTATGTTATATCCAGCAGACCTTTACAGGCATATCCCATCTTTAAATTAGACTGACATCGCAACTAACTACTGCAGTACTCAATGTCCCGCAGCCCCTCCTATCGTCATTGGCAGGATTAGAGTTCGTTGTTACCCGCTACCATCCAATAGGAATCGATTCGTATCTAACTTCAGCCAATCAGAGACACCAGAATATGTTTCCCACGTGGAGTAAGTCATGTGCTGGGAATTGATTCTGCTGTTTTGGCTATGAACACCTTAGTTGCGATGTCAGTCTAATTTTAAAATGAATTATACGAATTGGCCGGTCGGCGGGTACGGCAAAGTGATGGAATAATAACTCAATGCACCTTGCGACCTTGTGTTACTTTTGTTCATCTTTCATCTGAACGAAAGCGGTGTGAGTTCGGAAATGAATTTGTGCATAAGTATTGCACGTGTCTGTGTTGTAACGCTACGAGATAAATAATTATACATTACAGCAATGGATTTTCATGTACAATTCATGTGTGGTTTAACATCTTCTGTAACAGATATGTCCCCCAAGTAGAGAAATCATGTGAAAGCATAAATCAATTTAGGGAAAAAAGTTTTGTTCTCGAGTGGTTGAGGAGGTGAAGTGAGGTGAGGTAGGGTGGAGTGAGTGAATGAGAGTGGCTGACTGACCTGACTGACTGGCTGACTGACTGACTGACTGGCTGGCTGACTGACTGACTGATTGACTGATTGACTGACTGGCTGACTGACTGACTGACTGGCTGATTGACTGACTGATTGACTGACTGGCTGACTGACTGATTGAATGGCTGACTGACTGATTGACTGACTGATTGACTAACTGGCTGACTGATTAACTGACTGGCTGGCTGATTGACTGACTGATTGACTGGCTGACTGACTGACTGATTGACTGACTGGCTGACTGACTGATTGACTGAGTGACTGACTGATTGACTGACTGATTGACTGACTGATTGACTGACTGGCTGACTGATTGACTGACTGGCTGATTGACTGGCTGATTGACTGACTGACTTATTGATTGGCTGACTGACTTATTGATTGACTGACTGACTGACTGACGACTGATTGACTGACTGGCTGACTGATTGACTGACTGACTGGCTGATTGACTGACTGATTGACTGACTGGCTGACTGACTGATTGACTGACTGACTGACTGACTGATTGACTGACTGATTGACTGACTGGCTGATTGATTGACTGACTGATTGATTGACTGACTGACTGAGTGGGGTTTAAGGGCAGAGGCAAAGAAAGCGTGAGGAAAAATTAGGTGAAGTTGGAAAATTATTAGAACATTCTCCTGAAAGATTCCTGTGATGTCTATCAGAAAAATCGCAATCTCAATAAGCTCAGCGTAAGCTACCAAACTCGCTTTGTCAGTGTGCCTTGGTTGAACTGTCTTTCCTTATTGTGAACGTACTTTTAGATGGCGGACTTAATAAAATTAGGTATACCAGGTGTTTAAAAAAGTGTCTGATATTGCAACAGGAGTTGGGGTTAGTCAAAACTAGAATAAATGCTCCTCTAAATATATGTCCGGAAACAAATACCTGTTGAGATATGAGCCATTTTACTCGTGTTGAGTCTTTACACCTAACAATGGACTTAAACAAGAGCATTCTAGAGAACACTTTACTGTCACAAACGGTTAATGGAACAATTGTTGAGTAAACATCCATGAACACCAAACAGGAGTTGTGACGATTTCTGCCATTCGTCTTCTGGTAACATCTGCATGTTATGTCGACACTACTACAGGAGATGCTCCATGTGGTTACCATGCATTCTTACACATGCTTCAACTCCTCTTCTCAAAGACTCCAGAACTCTTTCGACCAAACCTGACCGCTCTCAGATTTGGGCACATGCATTGGTCACACGCTCTTCTAACGTATGCACACTGCCGATGGTTTGGCACACACCAATCTCGTTAAATGCCCCATAGCCAAAAACTCAGTGGATTGAGGTCCGGCAAATGGGGACGCCGTGCTACTGGACTTCTTTGACCAATCCATCCGTTGGATGAAGTAAATACTCCACACAAGTAAAATGGCTCATATCTCAATAGGCATTTGTTTTCGGACATATATTTATAGGAACATATATTCTAGGTTTGCCCAATCCCAACTCCTGTTGCAAAATCAGACACTTTTAAACGTCATATTTTTTTTAAATTTTATTTTATTCATTCAGTTCAATACAGTGGAATACACAATTGAACCATATCATGAGTCAATACATAAGATGATATAAAAAGGTACCCTATAAGGGTCCATGTCATGAGAAACATAAATAGAAAGGAATTTAGTGATTAGATAGTATATACAATATAATTAGATAAGAAGTTAAAAGTACAATTAGTATAATCAAAACATCTTAGAAAATATCTATAAGTTTAGGTATTCTTCAATATTGTAAAAAGCTTTGGTTATTAAATAATTTTTATCCTATTTTTAAAGGTATTATAATTTTCATCTGATTTTAGATTTTCAGGCAAAGCATTATAAAACTTCGCTCCCATATAACTAGGAACCCTCTCTGATAAATGTAATCTGGTTCTGGGGAGATTTAGTAATTGATTATTCCTGGTATTATATGTGTGAACATCTGACATGTTTTTCATTGGGAATTTAAATTGAACTAAATATAAAATTGTTCTATAGATGAACAGGCTTGGTAATGTAAGGATTTTATATTCTTACCTATGTGTATGCCTTTCCCCATGAGAGAAACCCAAAAAGTAAGAATTGCTTGAAGAATAGTTGACTTTGTAAACAAAGAAAATAATAATAATAATAATAATAATAATAATAATAATAATAATAATAATAACAATAATAATAATAATAATAATAATAATAATAATAATAAAAATAAAAATAATAATAATAATAATAATAAATAATAATAATAATAAAAATAATATAATAATAATAATAATAATAATAATAATAATAATAATAATAATAATAATAATAATAATAATAATAATAATAATAATAATAATAATAATAATAATAATAATAATAATAATAATAAATTGATGATGATGATGATGATGATGATGATGATGATGATGATGATGATGATGATGATGATGATGATGATGATGATGATGATGATGATGATGATGATGATGATGATGATGATGATGATAGAGAGTAGAGAGATAAATAAACAAAAACATAAGATGGAAGTTCCCTGTGTGTCTAACATAAATTTTCAAGCATTTTTTTTCCTTTCGATCAAATTCCCATAAATCCTTTCCAGCATCACTCCCAAGTTGAATGTTGTGTTGAGCCTTGTCTTGGACAGTACTCGTGATTCATAAGGGCACTGTATGTCCATCATGTATTAACTGATCCTCTTCCCACCAGTGATTTACCTATCAATGCTCATCAGCCACTAGAGGTTCAATTCAGCAAAATCGAAAACAAATGAATATTTACAAAGTAGATAGATACTGTACTCATAGGAAGAGACACTGTTAATTGCAGTACATGAAAAGCCTGTGTCGAGTAGAAAAGGTAATACACTTCGTCACTACAGGGTTTTACCAAATTTACTGGAGTTCTTGCTTGCGGAGCATTCTAGGCTAACTCAGTTAGGGAACGAATACGCCACTGATCAAATTTAGGAGCGGAGTTTCAGTGGGTGGAGAAGTTGAAGTAGAGTGGTCATTACAGAACCATGCAGTAGTTATTGGCGTCAGAATCAATTTACACGAACACCAATTACGTGCACATTACAAAGTTTGAAGTGGAGGGTGTTAGGGAAAAAGTAATATTTGCCTTCCGTTGTAATGGAGTTGTTAGGGGGCTCATTTCCGTGACAGGACGTGGGCACCCCACAGCACGCTTGTTTGTGGTATCCGGCCACGACGTGCTACATGCTACTTTCCTAACTAAGAAATCGTTTATCAATTCGACACGCCATTACGAGCACTAGCATTTTCTCCTTTATTCCCAACGTAACTTCCTCGCAGAAAACTTAAACAACCCCCTCCGCAAACTG
Source organism: Tenodera sinensis (assembly GCA_030765045.1). Taxonomy (NCBI): domain Eukaryota; kingdom Metazoa; phylum Arthropoda; class Insecta; order Mantodea; family Mantidae; genus Tenodera; species Tenodera sinensis. The sequence goes on along the minus strand of CM060967.1, from coordinate 156,794,497 downwards.
TATATAAAGAAAAACGAAACTGTGCTTGAGAATGTAACTAGTCTGTAGAATGCGACGACTTTTTCCGATGCTTCCATCATCGGCCACTTGTTTAAAGGTTGCAAAAAGCATTTAGTGTTCCACATATTGGTATAAGAACAGATGTAAATGTATCGTCCATGTCTTAGCGACATTCCTCATCCCACTGCCTTTTAGAATGCCAATTGGTCATGTGGTCTGTGGTGTAACTCAACAAACAGAATCTTTAACAACACTTGCAATGCACAACTGTAACCGACTTGGCAACTGCAGATTCTTTCTATTGAGAGGGATCCCCTCTATTGTGTTTCTGTCATCCGCAATGGAGGGACAGGTTTATAACTTCTTGGAATGTGGTCGTTAAGGAATGGGCACTACTATTCGTTTTCTTTCCTTTCCTTGCTTACCTACATAACCCTAGAAATAAATAATTCTTCCCTTCCCCACCATGTAAAGCCAGAGCTTACACGAGCTTATCCTCAGCCCGATCTCTTTTTCATGAATCTTATGCTCAGTCAAGATTTGGATTTTCATAATAAAAACAATTTTACTCCTCGATAAATGGCCATGTAATTCTTATTTCTAATGCTCCAGTATTATTTCTTCTGGTCTAAGCGATTGCATTGATGATACAACTTTACATTATCTTATCTTATCTTATCTTATCTTATCTTATATATTTAAACGAGCAATTCTTGTATACATAGATATATATTCCGCGCAACTTGGAAACGGCTCTAACGATTTCGATCAAATTTTGTATTCAGATAGAGTTTTGCTTTTTAAGTTCATCTATATAGGTATAATTCCCGAAAAAACGCGATTTTACATAAAAAAATTTACATTTTTTAATCTCGCTTCTACAGTGCAATTCTTGTATTTCAGAAACGGCTCTAAAGATTTGGTTAAATTTTTGTATACATGCATATTACATTCACAGTGTTTTCTCTACTCACTTTTAGGTAACACATTCACATCCCTTTCTCTACTCAGTCTTCTATAAACAATTTTCCATAAAAAACATGATTTTGCACCAAAAACATTTTATCCCCACTTTTCAAATAAGTCAAACCATGTTCTGTATGTTTGAAACAGAAGTGCTATTACATTCACACTGTTTTCTCCACTCACATTTCTTTCTCAACTCACTCTTCTACAAATAAGTCATGCAATTTTCTGTATGTTTGAAATAGAGATGCTGCATATTACATTCACAGTGGTTTCTCCTCTCACTATTAGGTGATACATTCACATCTCTTTCTCTACTCACTCTTCTACAAATAAGTCATGCAATTTTCTGTATGTTTGAAATATAGATGCTGCATATTTTTATACTTAACCTAGGAACAGTATAATAAAAATTCAGCTTGGTTGAAAATTTAATTTATGATTGAAAACGTTAAGAAATATGTTGTTAAAGTAGTGAAATATTCCTTTGCAATAACTCAATGTGACGACTGAACTTCGACTGTTGGTAACGAAACATTGTTGATGAAAACCTCTACTATAGGTCGAATGCTTGTTTCAAACCGTCTACTCCGTTGTGCTACTTTCATTATGACGTAGATCCCATAACATAGAATTTTACCTCTATTTGTATACAGAATGTTAAAAACCATTATCCAAATATTCAGGGGATGATAGCATGCATTAAAACATGAAGTAAATCTTAATAAACATGGTCCTAAAATTATATTGTGACGCCGGACGCGGCGCACTACAAAGGACAGTCGGGGCCTAGCTATTCACGGCACATACCAGGCGCGGCGTGTATCAAAGATGCTTAAGGTCACATCACTCACGCGAGCAAACACGTGACAACAGTGAGCGCGGCACGTCAAAGAAGGGTTTTCCCAGGTCATTCGAGAAATCTCCGGCGGCCAGCTTGTTTGTAGATGTTCGAGAAAGTTCTGGCTACGCCATTGCCGATATAAAAGCTTGCGAAGTACGTGATGGCAGGCAGATTTGAGTCGGTCAGTGTATCAGTGAGTGCGGGACAGCTGTGAAAGATACGTGGCTTCGAAGTGAAGAAGTTTTAACGAGTTTTGAGCGATTGTATCGTCGGAGTTAGTATTTGAGAGACAGAAAGTTACGAGATTCGTTGAAAGGAGTGAGTCATGGCTGCGAGAAGAAAACACTTGTGAGTTGTAATATCGCAAAGACTGTGTTAACGTCAGTAAAATAATCAGTGAGTTGGTACTCGACGATGATGACGGGGTTACAGTAGACTATAATTGCATGGAGTTTGATTTTTGGAAAACAAATAGCAAAGAAGGTTCAGTAATACTGAAATAAATTGATACATTTATTATATAAATAGCTACCAATACCTTCATTTTGTTGTTAAATGCCAATATAATATGAAAATAACACACTGGTAAATATTCTAAAATTTTGACTAAACATAATTGTTGCCAAATTGTAACACTGCAGTAGAGGATCATACTCTGTTATTCACTCAAACGATACTGGTAATTTCCTAGAGAAGTGGAATGCAAGTTGCGACTTAACTATAATTCTAATATAATTTTCTTTTATAATACTCGTATGTACAGCTATTGAATCGTTCACATATTGCACTTCAGCTCATGAGCGTTTTGGTTTTAGTAACACAGTTCTTAATTTATTAACCCCTAAAAGAAATTAATTTCCTAAGCGTCAAGACAATTATTCCAAGACAACTGGTAAGAAACACGCTGGTTTGTAAGTTTTACATAAAACAGAATATAAGTCTAATCGATCGCGGAAAGCAACACGCAAAGGAATTGAAATCTGTCGGGACATCATCCTTGACTTGTTCGCACGCATACCATGCAGCTGAGGGGAACATGCAGATTTCTCCGCTTTCACAATAATTTTTCGCTTACCTATTTTAGGAGAGCAGTTTCACATGAACCCCCGAAAGCTATTTTTATTGGATGTTTGACTGGAATTGGAAAGCGTGCAGTTTTCAGTTTGGAACACTACAGTGTTTATACTCAAATTTACGAAGATAGATTATTATAGCTAAAGTTATTATGCCAAGTACCAATTGTCCTAGTTTAATTATACATATTACACATAATCCTTTCTTCCTCTGTGATTATTTGAAGGTTCATTTCGTTCAAAATGCCTTATTACAGCTAAATGGTTACAAGTTTAACATTTAAACTCAATACGCGTACAAGGATGTTGGCTGGTTATGCACTGACCTACTGATACCAAGGTCGCGGGTTCAAACTCACCCCACACCGAAAGTTTCTAAGTGCGTTTAAAATCTGCAGCCCCTTGTCAGTAGATTTACTGTCATGTAAAAGAACTCCTGTCGGACGACATTCCGGCACACCGGAGGCTCTGATTTTATCCTGGTCATTAACAAACAACATATTTTTAAGTATCAGGAAGTTGATTTGTGTGCTTCTGTTTTGGAAAGGCCAGTAATTACTAGAGACAGAACAAATATGAAGAGAAATTTGCCGACGTATGAGTTTTGCCAAAATGTGAAAATGTAAAACAAACAAAAAGTTACAAACTATTATATATATTAAAGACAAAAGTCTTATACTTTAAGGGTTTGGAGCAACGTAACTTAATTGTTTTAAAACAATTGTCTTGTCGATTTTTTATTTTACTTTAGAACAGTGCTCTCCATATTGCTTGTGCGCTCGGGCAAATTTAACTCATGCCTAAGGAGGCGCGGGTGCCATCACAACTACCGCTAGGGCAAGTACCTCTACTTTTGAGAGAAAAAAGGGAAAGCACCGGTTAGGGAAGTAAGGAATACAACTTTAGATGTACAAAAGCATACTTCATGGGTGTGTACTGAAGATCTTCGGAAAGAAATAGTTTTGTCTTGAAATTTGAATTATATTAGAAATTGTTGGAGTAAAACTTTGCTTATGAAGGGCATCAGAAAAATACATCGCGGGCGCCGCGTTGGACAGCGTTGCTTTAGAGTAAAATATGAAATGAAATATAACAAATTACAATGTAACTTCATGTCATGAAGTTTATAATCACTATGAAGTTCTTCAACTTATAAAGAAAGAAAAATAAGTTATTGATAGCTTTGTGCGTCCTTAATACTAATTACACTATTTCGTTAAAAGCATCGGTCCGCAAAAATAACAGAAGAATCTTCAAGAATAGAGAGAGCGTGTTTAATTTCGCACATGATGTCACAGAGAAAATGCTATATATTCGCAACTGTACCTAACTTGTTGGAAAAGGTGGTGCGTGTTTTTGCAAACGCGTTTACAGAGTTTATTCCATATGTTTGTTCTTTCGTTATAAACCAGAATAGGTTGTAGTGGTAGAGAGGTAGAGTATTTACGGAGGGGATTCCACACTGAGCCAACTGTTGATGCTATTATATGTCAGACCCCGGGAGGAAGGAATAAATGAAAGCTATCCACGGGCGTGTTGGAACCCGGGCGAGTAGCTCACCAGGGTTTGCCAAGCAGCCACTGATCAGGTGAATACAACGCCACCCATCCGCCGAGAGCAGCATAGGTTGTAATCATCTCAATTCTAAGTTCAGCGTTGTTGTAATAGGACGTTATTGGGCACTAGAGTGATTACATTTTTAGACCAGAGAGACGAGCGATGGTGATTGAGCAAACATTTGTTTTTCAATTCATACAGTACAAAGTCAGAACATCGAGCAGGAAAAAACTATATACCAGATTTATAGCCACTAGATCAGGTTTGGTATGAGCATATCCACCCTCCCCTTCTCGTTTACTGGTAACTACATACAAGCAATTTTCTAACCCAGTGGTAGAACGCTGCTGTACGCAATTACGAGAAGTATTCCACAATTTAGCGAAGAATGAGCTCTTTTGTACAAAGACTCTGCAACGCATTGTGCGTGCGCAGAATTTATTACCAATTGGAGGCTATGTGAACTAGGTATACTGAACAACAAAAGTACATTAAAACATTATTGAGATTGTAAGCAATACATAGAACTGTTAATAAATAAGCAAATATTATACATGAAAATGACCCTTATCCTAAAAAAATAAACCCCTAGCGCATGAAGGGGCAAGGCTTGCCGCCCAGCCGCTGTGTCCCCCACCTCTGCCCATTACAGGCGTCATTGGTGGGGTGCAGTACTGGAGGTTGGGACGTGGTCAGCGCCCCTAGCCCTCCTGGTCAGTTATGCGGCCTTCGCGATCTGGGGCCGCTGCTTCTCCATGAAGTAGCTCCTCAATTGGTCCCTTAGGGACTTGACGAGGCTGAGTGCACCCCGTGCCAGACCTCCCAGCGGGGAAAAAATGCCAATGCTGGTACCGGGGATCGAACTCGGGTCTTCCGCCCCAGAGGCGCGCTACCAACTGCGCTACGGAGGCGGTTACTCTTATCTTAAACAAATTTGTATAGTAAGGATAACATACAAATCATACAAAACTTGATTTTTCAATATGGCTAGTAACTCTGATAAAACTGAGGACCATTACTATAATAAAATAATTGGCTAATTTAATCTTCTGCAAAATTATACAAAAAGCATGAGCTAGTGTCCGTGGCTCCAATTAATAAGCCAATGGCAGCTGAAACAAGAGATTTATTTACTGTAAACTGAGTTTGTTCAGATTTCCTGCAAGTTTATAAGCGATATTATATTTATTTCTTCAATTTTATATGAAGTATGGGATACTTGAGTTTCAGACTTTTACATATGAATAATAACGAATAAAACACTTGATTTTGATGCATTATTTAATTCATACCTTGCATTACAATATATAGTCACTTCAAGCTTTTAAAAATTAATAATCGCATTACACCACTGCTGCAATAGAGGGGTCACAGAACCACTCCACGGCCCTCCCTGCTGGACGTGACATGTGGCTTGCCCATAGCTTCAGTAGGTGATGTGACTACTGTGCTTTTCAAATGGGAAGGAGTTTGTCCTTGAGCGCCTCCAGGCCGGCAACCAATCGGAGTCCTTCTGTGTTGTCATATTGCTTTTCCCTTAAGTGGGGCTTGACGCACGCCTACAGAATAGTCTCTACTAGTAGGTCTATGCGAGAGAGAGGGAAATATGAGAAGAGTGGGAGTAATAATCTTGCAACGCTGTGCACATAAACGTATCTCATTGGCTGCAGATCAGAACTCTTCCCATTTGAAAAGCACAGTAGATATCTCCAATGTTACTCTGTTGAGCGTCTTCACAGGAGGTACTGACCTCTGGCTGGTTATTCGCATAATAGATCACTAGTTTCCACTATGACTATTCCGTTGCTGTACAGTTACTCTTATCAATGACACAGATATTAAATGTAGGTAGCTAGAGAATAGCAAAGACAATCGCCATGAGGTCACTTTTGAAGTTTAAACTCCGTTTTTAAATGTGTGCCATGTTCCAATGTAATTGAAGTTAACTTCATACTAGTCTGCACATTCCTGCAAGTCTAAGCATCTCCAACATGGCCGATGAAAACGGATGCATAGACATCCTTGGTAGAGCTAACTTTAAAACCAGATGCATTCTGTAGTATATTTTTACTTAAATGATTCACAAACATTCAAAATATAATTTATCCACTCATATCTAGATGGATAATGGCATGCAACTGATATTCCATATGGGTATACGCAATGGACTAATAACTACAGTGCGTTCATAGATCGGCCGGACCGCCCCACGGTGGCACCGAACCGGGCGAGGATCGGCGCGTCCTCCGCCAGAGTTAAACATAAATGACCGGCAAGTCATGGATTCGGAACACTAACTACCACACTAACTTAAAATAGACTTACCTGCATCACATCAGATGTTGATGACCTTCCACGAGAGTACATTCCCTATATCTCCGAAAACAATTCTGGTTTACCGAAAATCCCCACATTATTCACGAAGTTCTTAACGACGCTGCAAAAGTTGGGGTGTGGTGCGCAGAGAGTATGCATAGAATTATCGGCCCGACATTTTACTACAATACATTGATTCACACGTTTATGTAAAGTCTATTTTAAATATATTTTTCCGCAATCAACAGGAAATGAAAGATTGTGTGGCTGGTTTGAGCAGGATTCAGCTACAACCTGCACTGCTACTAATTCTATGCATGAAATGCGAAGTTTGCATGGCGATATAACAATTAATGATTGTGGCCATCTCGTTCTCCTGACCTACCTCCAAGCGATTTTTATTTATGGGGAACATTGAAGAATAAATTGTACACATCAAATCCGCACATGTTAAAAAGAATTGAAAGACATCACGAGATAAATGCAGGCAATCAGTCAGCACGAACTTTTGCGAGCAAACCAGAATTGTTTTCGGAGATATAGGGAATGTGTTGGCGTTGAAGGTCATACATTTCAAATTCTGTTGTGATGCAGGTAAGCTTAATGTAAGTTAGTACAGTAGTTGGTGTTCCGTGCCCATGATTTGCCAGTCGTTTACGTGTAACTCTGGCAGAAGACGCACGAGTACTCGCCCGGTGTGATGTCGCCGCGTGACGGTCCGGCCACTCTACGAACGCACTGTAGTTCTCTGTGTTATAGTGTGGCTACCTGGATCCTCCGTTTTACTGTAATTTTAATTTAGATGTATTTATTTCTCCGCTGATTGTAGAACTTTATATATTCGAAATATGTTATTTAATATGTGTGTTTAGTTTAATTTTAACTACCAGTAGCGACAGATTTTCTGAACGCTTGTTTGTGACACACGTGTCGATATAAGTCATACTGACGAACTTAGTTGCATATTCACCTTCCTTTACCGTTTATTTTACTTATGTAAGTTTATTTCGTCAGGGAATGTTTGGGATCTTGCAATTGAATTATTCGGTCCGGTGGGCAGTTATTCCATGGGAGTGATACACATGATTATAACATTGACCTAGCTTCCTAGTCACCTTTATGTATACGTTTTTTCAAATCACGGAAACCTCCAAAGGAGGACCTCTTCCCTGCCACTGGGTAATAACCATTAGCAAACGAAAGGCAACCCTCATAATCAGGGTGAGAGGCAATGTAGCTGTCTTCTCGTTCTTTTAGTTTTTAAACTGCAAACCTTGTAAAACCCATACCTTAAAGTAATACCGTCTTTGGCAGAGGGATGGGGTAGGGTCTTCTTGTTTTGAAAAATACAGTAAATAGTATCTGCTTGATTGCCCATATATCTTCTTGTATCACCGACTTTTATGGGATGGTGATTAGAAACCAAGGTGAATTTCAGATCTGCAGTCAAGGCTAGGCCTATTGCATTTATTAAACCTCCAGGAGGAAGGGATGAGGCGAGAGAGTACAAAGGATGGCGGCATCCACAGCACAGTGGGTGCTTAAATGTTACTAGATTGAACATCCCTGACTGCCCTGTTCATCTCTTCACCTTGGGGAAGAAAATTCTACCCCAGGGAAGAAACATGACGCTCTAGAGCAGACATGAGGAACAGGGGTGACAAATGCAATTAAGTATTTACCCTCTCCACTTACCCCATCACCAAATGCAGGACGCCTGTCTTTTCTGATTCTGTTTGTTTACAAATACACACGTCTTTACAAACATGTTAAGTTTCAAGGTGTGCAGTGGCAGAACTGAATAGAACCACAATGTGTTGGCTTTGTGATTATGTGATTGTGATTACATTACATACATTTTCTTTTGCCATAGCAAACACAAAGCTTTAGTTTTACTAGGAACACAAAAGTACTTATGTTCCCATTCGACTCTGAAGTATCTTTTTACCTTGTTATGCAACATGATTCCACAATTTGAGGGACTGATTGGTTCTCTGAGGTGGATAGATAACAGCGGGGCTGTGGCCTGATATCTAATTGATGTGTAACAGAGTGGACAGGGTCAAAACCAGGATGTCTGGGAAAATGGCACATTGTGTCAGGTCTCCCCATGTATGCTCTAGAGCAGGCCTGATGAACCTTACTCCAAAGATGCATAAAGAAGATGCTGTATCTATGTAACAATCCCTAATTATATGTACATATTTGAAACAGAAAGTTTGTTAGTATATGAAATTAAAGCTTAACGAAGATGTCATTTCTTGTACTGCAGTTAATGTAACTGAAAACTAGGATTAGTGAGTATAAAAACTGTATTTGTAACAAACACTTGGAAAATATTAAGCTATTAAAAATTTTATGGGGAAGAGAAAATATACTAGTTATTATACACCAGATTAATGCTCTGTGTTTTGTTCCAAAAGAAATAGATAGCTATTTGAGAGGTAGAACTGGAACTTAAAAATTCAATGCCACAACTGGGATTTGAACCACAGACCTTCCGCTTACCAGGCGGCTGCTCTAACCATTGAGCTATTGTGACAAACTGCCAGATTGGCATTAAATTCTCAAACCAGTTCGTATTTCTCCACACACGGCTTGTGTGTTTAAAAACACCAACAGTAAGTTTGTTGGCATAAATAAATAATAGATAGCTATTTGTTTATTTATTTACTTAGCATAAATTCCTTCTCTCTAATTTGTTTTAGGAACAGCTAGAAATGCTGCGTAAAGCTGCACCAAGAGTTGATCCTGCACAGATATCACAACTGCTGTCTTGCTGCTATGCACTTCTTTCCCAGGAATCAAGTTCTGTTGGCCTGCCTGACTTTCCTGCAGATAATCTATTAACAGCTGTCAAAATTATGGTGTGTATATAGTATAAAGCACATATATTACAAACTGCTGATCTTCAGGAATGAAAATTAAATTAATAAATAATATTAGCTTAAAATGGATGTGGTTGCACCTGCTCTTTAGAGCTTCATCAAAACTACGTAAAATGAGTTCCATATGTGATTTATAATCCCATGATAATGGTCAAATTATGTGCATAACAATTCAGTTGTGCTCTGTGATACATTCCAACTAAACCAAACTTAAGATTGTTGGGTAGAAGGAAAGGCATTATTCTTTTAACCAGCTTCAAGATATTACAACTGTTTAGTGGCTTTACACAGGGCAGTTAAAAGCTTTTAAGTGGTGCTTTGAAGATTCTTTAAAAGCTTTTGAACACTTGTTTTGTACCTATTAAATATGAAAGCAGGGGAAATGCTTGGAGAATCTTTCATTTTACTACACAAGGGTGTATGCAGAGAGTGCATTTGGGAGTAGCTGAAACTGGAATAGATGAAACACACGAAGTCAGCCATATCTTCACTCCATAATCACTTTTAGAGATTCATCATGTGACAAAAATCAGCTATATCACTGAACAGGGTATATTACTAAATAAAGGATTTGATGGGTCAGCATGACCAACAACCAACTTCATAAGCATTTATACAACCAAGGGACAAACAGAGCACACAAAGACTAAACTATGCAGACTGGGGAATCAGGTGTGTTAATCACTATTGTCGGTGAGAAATTACCTTGTTATTCACACATGCCTCCCTGAGTCAGCCATTGGAGGGTACGTTATCTGGTGGACCAATAGCTTCAGGAAGACAAACTCCAGGTCAGTGTTGATTGGTTATGTAGATGACAAGTTTTCTTGCTATTGCCTGACAGAAGCTTGTGTGAAACACAAGGTATTTCTCACCAATAGTAGACTAGGGAGACCTACTAAGAACTTGCACATTTGCTTCATAACAGTAACAGCCTACTACAAGAAATGTTCTATAACTACTTTATACTAACTACCTATGATTATTATGGATAACAAAATGAGTGGAGGAAGCTGTTTAAACAATATTGCCAACCAGTATATGGAATGATAATTTCCCAAAAGAATGGACTAAATCAGTCATTTACCACTGTTTGAATGTATATAGTACATACTTACTTGTTCATTAATTGGTACAATGTGCTGTACTAAACTTATAAGTATACAAGGGTTACAGAAAGCAAGAATGAGTCTGCAGTGCTTCATTATTATAGTTTTGGATATATCAGGAGAGGAGGCTTGTGCCCAGTGAGGAACTCTCTGTATATGCCTTAGGGATCAGTTAATATATGATTATGTAACATAGACACTGACTTCTCCCATAATCATGTGGGAGTATATAAGCAGATGCCTAGATATGACAAAATGAAGAAACCTTCTTATCCTAAGTCCATGAAATAACAATCAAAGGAAGTGAAATACCTTGACGCAAACGCTCCTCTCCGTCGAAGACGTCGCCTTTAAGATCTATACAATCTCGTGTTTGGTGTCCGGACTAGCTCTAGCAAGAGGTCCTAATCTACAGGGTGTGCGTGAGTTATGGTAGGAATGGAACCAAACGAAGAATCAACCAACATATCACTTTATTTGTAAATTTCCAGATTTGTAGAGAACTGCCGACGATATTTAAATAGAATGTAACTTTGTAATTTCAACTACAACGTTATAACACTAACTTTGTCACCCTTTAGCAACTGCCGAATTATGTATACGTGCTAGCTTACGTACAACTCACAAGTTGCACGTGTACTCTCGGGTCGATTCAACACGAGTGTGTCTTGCGTTTCATTTGTTTTTGCGCGGGCAACAATAAAGAAGCGATTTCCATTGGCTAACTTTAGAGCACGTCATGGTAAGATAGGAATCAGCCCGCTAAATTGTTGCACGTGTTTGTTTTTCGTGCGCGTCAACAAAGCCTTATCACTCGTTTAAATCTGCCTAGGCTTCCATTCTTGAGACTTTAACATATCAGCTTTATTACGTCTTCCCCTTCACTATTGACTAGAATCTCCTTTTGTTTCTTTCCATTATCAAATATATTGACATCATAATTTCGGTTTCAACCTGGATCACTATTTAGGTCTATGAAATAACAATCAAACGTATTGCTGTCTTCCATAAAAAGCTGATGTTATTAACAATGAAGCAAATTAAATCTACTAATATAACAATATAATAATTATCAAGATGCCTTGTCATTTTGGCCACCATTGTTCTGTGACACATCTCTATTACCAACCACATTTCATTATTTCCTATTACAGGAAGCATTTCCAGATATAACAGCTTATGAAGTATTATACAGGCTCTATCCATACAGAAGCTTCCTGGGAAAAGAAGGAACACAAGCAGTAGAAGATCTCCTGAATACCTTCCATATTCCAGTGGTTAGCAAGCCATTAAGAATATCAGTGCTGGATGTTATACCATCTGAAAATGAGCAGGCTGCAATCGTGAGGCTTCAGCATAACAGTCAGCAGGCTGACTTCAAGGTAAACAAACCTTAGATACCATAATGACATCACTGTCTCCCATTCTTATTTAAATACATCCATCAGACGTAGGAAATTCTACTTTCCATCAAGTAGTTGCCAGGAACTTCATAAGGCTAACTGCACCCTTTTACTAGAATTCCCAACCTACAGTGACCCCATAATGATTTGGTTTTGTGGAATTAATTATCATTGGGCTCCTTTACTCACACATCTAAAGAATACGATGCTGTGATTTAGTTTTTGAAAGTACACATATATTTCTAAATTACAATCAATATAGAATATTTTGCTTGTGTAATGTGATATGGCAAGCAAACATTTACATTGAGAGTAACAGATGTTGCCACTCATAATCATTTGGTTTCACCACCTTCCACCTGATACTAATGTATTTATGCAACAGGTGAAATATTGTAAGGATCAATCATCCATGTGGTATTGTGTTTCTGTTGTTGAATACTAAACAAAAGTCAAATGGGTGGAAAAACACAAAATACTACATTTGAAATAATGCAACTTTCCGTAATTAATTCGAACAAGCCTAAGTTAATTATTTATCGTTAATATCAATAATCAATATTCGTAGTAATTCATGTTTTTATATAAATTTTTACATAAAATTGAGAAATTTAGGAAGAGTGATTCAACAATGTTAAGTTTATCTTTCTAATATTGTAATTAGAGATGTTGGAAATTGTTTTAAATATAAATATTTAACGCAATGTTAAGACACTGTCAGAAGCACAGAGTTTATGTGCAGAAAAGTGCTTTCAGAGGCACAAAGTTTGTTTTTGTGACCTTTTCCTAGCTGCAAAGTTATTATTTAGCTTCAGAAATAAAAAATATACAATCTATAGTAAGTTTCAAAAAGCAGATTCACAAACTCTTCTTAATAAATGTTTTTATACAATTGATAAATTTTTGCATTTGAAAGAATGAACTGTATATTTTATGTTCTTGTTTAATATAAATACATTATTTATAAAAATAGTTTTTTTGTATTATATGATTGATACTGCTTTTGCTATATAATACTTATGTATATACATATTTTGACAATTCCATATTCATAATCAAAGGACACAATAAATGTAATATTTTGTTTTAGAAACCCGATATATCCAATATCGTGTATTTGATTTAAGGATGAATAAATTGAATTGAATTATCTGGCACTGTGACAGTGTCAAACTATTGTTTCATTATGCCATAATTTGCCATGACTGTAGAGAAAGAGACAGAAAACTTAGATGCTATAGCAAGGGAAAGACCCTGGCTCATATTGAAATCAAAGTATGGGGGTAAAGACTAACAACTAAGATTTAAGAATATAGATATGGAATAATGAGATGTGTTGCAGTGCAAACAGCTAATCAATGGAAAATTATGGGGTTACGGAATAAAGCAACTATGCATGCTGCTGCATAAGCTGAAATTTGGAGATCTCTTCAAAACCACATGTCAGATGAATAAGAAATTACCATTCAAAAATTGTGAAGTGTTAAAATATGTGTTTAAGAATTTTGGGGAAAATTATACACCACATTTTTAATTAGGATAGCGTGCAGTGGTCAGTTTTTGTGCACTACCAAAAGTCAAGAAAATAAAATGAGTGTTTCTTTTGAAGATGGTACCTTGCATTTCTGTTGGTCCACTATGACCCCAAGATCAACATTTCCTTTATCAAGGAAAAATTTCTGATTGTTAGAGCAAGGTATTACAGCATATTTATTATTTTATGGTTTCTATGTTTCGATTTTACAAACTGAGAAATTTTCAAATTGACTGTCAATTTAGTTTTTTGCCATCTCTCAAATATGTTTCAGGAAGGCTAATGTGCATGTACACTAATATGCTGGGAAAAACTAGTAACATTCAATAATTTTCTTTTCCCTTAGGTGCTTTGTGGCACAGGTAGGCAGGCTCCAGCTGGTTCTGGATTTGTTAATACTCCCTATCAGGAGCAGTTGCTGGCACAGCTGCTTCAGTCACATCTTGCAGGCGACTTCTGTGTCATTGGTCCTCGTGGATGTGGAAAGAGTGTTACTCTCAGCAGATTAGCAAGCATGCTGGGATATAACGTGGAGCCTATTGTATTGTACCAGGTATGGTGACAGTGGTGCCATTTCTTTTGGGATTTGTTTTGTCATTGTTACATATATAATATAATCAATAAAACCCAGATTTCTAAGCACAATAAAATAGTAAAATATGCATGAAAAATGATAAAAATAAGCACCAAATTAAGCAAAAATAAATACACGCAAATATGATGATACATAGCTTCACAGAACTCTTTATTGAAGGCTGTTATAATACACATGGAAGCCCATCCTGAGAGTTTCCTCTGTAAACCTTCTGCGTCTATCAGTGAAAAATGATTTGTATAATGAAAATGTTATTTCAGTGTTGCATGATATCACAGGCTCTTGAGAAAAGTACCATAGTTCTTCAGTGAGTTCCTCCTCAATATGTTTCATCACCAGAAAGCTTTTTAGAAATTTGACACAGTGTTTTGTAACCAGAATATTTCTGTAGCACCTGATTGAAGTTGTCAAATGCAATTTTTGTAAGCCTGTGCGTTTCTGACGACAATATAACTGAAATTTCGTCACAGAAAGTGATTGTACCAAGAAATCATTTTGAGCTTCCAACTGCTTTCGAAGTTTAGTTATTTTGGAAAAATGATTCTGGATGTACTGTGTCTTTTCTTTAGTGCAGCTTTTAGCAAAGCATTATTGAGCTGTGGCAATACTGATTGCTTCTTCGTATTTAGTGAATTCAAAACAGTTTGCACTTCACTGAGATGTTCTGCGTAGTATGACACAGCCTCTAACCATGTTCCTCACTCTTCTTTTTTTTTCCTTCTCAAGCATTTGTATCTTATGCATATAGCTGAGAAAATAGTGAGTCACTAATAAATCATGGATACCTGTGAAATATGCATTTTTAAATTTAAAGTTTTGCGTAAAATATGCTGTTTTAATTAAACTTGTAAAATAAGTAAGCAATAACTTTTTTGTGAGAAATAAGCACAAAAAAAAATAGTTAAAACAGTGCAACTAGATGTGTCTTGCGAAATATAATGTTTCTGCTTATCGTTAAAGGTGTGGAAAAAGTTAAGCATTTTGCTTAGAAATCTGGACTTTAGTAATCAACGTTGTTGCTGGTTACTTTCTCTTTCAAGAATTAAGTTAAAGTATTACAAATGAAACAAACAAGCATTTGATATTGAGATTTCTCAGGAAATACATGTTTTATACCCTTAATGTGAAAGTACATGTGTACAATTATTTCTAGATTGATATTTTATTAAAACGCTTAAGACCATTTTGAGTGGAGTTTTGAAAGTTATTACAAAATTAAAAGCACTTTTAGGGAAGGAAACACTCTGACGTTATGTTAGGCCCTTTTTTAGGAAACTTTTAAGATTTCTTAAAAACCAGTAATGTGTATGAAGGTCAGTATATATTTTGTTTTTAATAGAAAGAAAGAGGGTCATAGGAATTTTTTTGCAGTTTCTGAAAATTCTGTTGACAGAAATAGTGGCTTCTGAAAATATACAGTTCACATGTTATTATGTTATAGGATATGACATCAAGAGATCTCATCCAACAGCGTACAACATTGCCCAATGGAGACACCATATGGCAAAACTCTCCTCTAGTTACAGCTGCTCTTGAAGGCAAAATGGTAATTTTAGATGGAATACATCGCATGCATCCAAGCACTTTGGCTGTTTTACATAGGTAAGGCCAGTCAACAATCTCTCTCCAACATAATGCTTCCGTAAAACAACCAACTTACGTAATGAAAAAACTGAAGCTATTGACAGTGAATAATGCATATCTATAAATGAAATAATAACTTATAGACTATAAGCTTCACTTAACTTATTATCTGCTGCAAGTTCTTGAAATCAAAGGCACACTGCAGTTTCTGGAATATTCATTCCTATCATCAGTGCCATATTTGTTTATACTGGCTGCTGTCATAACCAAGACAAGAATACATAATATTTCTATGTATTACCAGAAACATATGTAAATATATGTATTCCAGAAACTGCCTTTGATTTCAAGAACTTGCAGCAGAGACTAAGATAAATGAAGCTTATAGTCTCTAAGTTATTATTACTTTTATAGATAAACCAACTTGCAGTTTTAAGGAGTGTGGTATCTGAAATACCACATTGTTACTTACAATATTGTGAGTACTGGTTTCTGCAAGCCAACCATAGAAACCATTATTTACAACATTTTAAAAGTTTCACTGTGTTTATTAAACTAAATAAAAATCTTAATAAAAAAGAATAAACTAAACTAAACCTCAGCGCAACAGCCCATGAAGGTTCAAGGCTTGCCACCCAGCCACTGTGTCACCCACCTCTGCCCACTACAGGCCTGCCCAGAACAGTAAAATGATACAAACTCTAAAGCTAATGAAATACAACATGGTTATAATGCCCAAACTGTGCCCCCTTTGGCTCTGGTAACTTTGAAAATAAATCAATTTAATTTCCAACACTATCAAGCACGTCTGAAGAGGAATCAGAAAAGTCCAGGTAATTTAACCAAGTAGCATCCAAACCATCGAGATGGATATCTTACAAAGTCAAGGAGCCACTTCAGGAGCCAGCACACAACTCACTTTCCCCAGATAAGCTCCTAGTCAGGAAGACTCGGAATGAATGCCACATCTCTGGTGGCCAAAAGAAGCACCAGAAATGCGACGGGACAGGCAAAAACTCTGAACTAAAGTAAAAAAGCTGACTGTTGGCTCAGATGTTAATGTCTCGTAACACATCTGCCATGCTTATAAAGCATTAAAGTGCAAGTACTCTATTCTGCTTCACTGTACTAAGAATAATGCAGTTATACAGCATCATTTCAAATGTTACAGATTGGTGCATGACCGTGAAGTACAACTCCATGATGGAACACGTTTGCTTCGTCCTGATCGTTATGATGAATGTAAAACTCAATGTGATCTATCAGATGCTGAAATGGAGAAGTCAAGAATTCTGAGAATTCACCCAGCATTTCGTATTGTTGCACTAGCAGAACCATCCACACAGGGTATGTTATTCATTATATTTATCATTTTGAGGAACTTATATAAGTTCATCATAAAGTAAACTTCTGGGATGAGCATAAAAGATTAGTTGAAGCTTTATGATGTATTTTAACACGTTTTTAACCTTTATTCGACATAGGTGCAGTCACCGGCCAATGGCTGAATCCAGAAATGCTGAGTCTTTTCTTATATCATGATATGCGACCTCTTGGTCTGGATGAAGAATTGCACATCATTAACACAATGGTAAGTATCAAGAGAAAGGAAAAAATCCATAAAACTTTTTTTTTTCTGTTTATGAAATTTCTGGGCTTTTCATGAAAAAGTATGTATAAACCTGGCCTGCAGAGCATAGGATATCACTAAAAATTAAATAAAACTTTAAGTATTAAGAACTTCAGTTAGTGTATGTACAAGCTCATCAAGCCCAATGCACAAGATGTAGCATGCCTCTTTAATCAAAATATGAATGCCAATTTATAGGATTAATTTATTCAAAATAATTCAATTTTAGAAGCTGAAGACATTGAAGTTTTGGAATCAAATCATAAGCTAATACTGTTTAGTGACACTATTTCACTTGCTTGTTAAAATAACAGTATATATTTGGAGGACATTGTCCATATTGTCAGCTGTAGATGAACAGCTGAGTTTCAAAATATGGAAGATGCATCAATGTTAAATGCTTGTATTACTCCATTTACTAAATTATTGGTAGGATATGTTTTAGGTCCTACATTTCCCATTTTTGGCTGCTGGTAGACTATAGCGGACACAGTTTATCGGCAGTTCCCAAAATTTCAACACGGCCGACATTATACTAAACAGCAGACTAAAGTACCCCCAAAAGCAGTTCTGCCAACATACATAATAAAGGTATTTCTATACTAAGTTCAGTCTTAGGTTTGTCCACGTCAAAACAAACCCATGTGACCAGTGCACCGTGGTACAACAGGGTAGAAATGCGTGCAGGGAAGTAGTCCCATCCTAGTAATCTGAGTTTTAGAATGAATTTATCGTTAAATGATGTAATGTTCTACACAAATACATTAGAGGTTAATTAATGCTGATGTATACTGATAAACAGAGCTACAAGTTCCAACATGCAACTCGTGGAATTACCTGATATCCGAGTATTGTTTACAGCCAGCAGTTTCTATTTAGAATCATGGCGGACGGCCGCGGTGAATTTGCTATTGCGTCTTCGTCGACTTATGCAAAGCATAACGCGGGAAAACCATTGACTAGTGTAAAAAAACAATAGTGTTTAACGTGTATTATAAGTTGTGTGAGAAATATCCAACTTTTCCTGTCAAAGAAGTAGCGAAATTAACTTCTGAGTTCACCGGTGTTTCGAGTACCAGTATAAACAGTGCTCGCAAAGAAAAGTAATAATTATGACATGTGCATCGTTTATTTTGTTGTGACTATCAATCTTATCGTCTCTAGTTACATGTTAGTCACTGTTTAAATTGACGGAATAAGGGACCTATCCTTTCTGTTACGTATTGCATGCACTCACCACGTGGTTGTGACAGTATTTCTGGCACGAATGGCGGAAGGATACATTATAACTGTGAACTGGCCACCTGCTGTCAGTTTCGCGCGGATCAACTTTAGAATGAATAGATAGTAACCTCAAATATCACAGGCTTAAAGTATCACGCTTTCAAACAATAATAATGCTTCAACATCGTTCCTACACAGCAAAGAACGCACTTGCCTTCAGCAAATCTTGTTCTGCAATAACACTTTTGGATAAAATCACTTCCTAACACTAAATATTGCAATATATTTTTAAGACACTACTGTGTAGCGAACACAAAAATAACAACAGTAACTATAACTGCATATACTGCTCTAAAAGAATTCAAGAGAAGTCACGCACGCACACACCAGTATGTCCATAGATTAATTAATTAATACGGCGTCTAACAGAATCTTGTTTTAAAATCTATCAGTTGGCCTCTGTGCAACGCATTCATAAACAAGGGCTTTTGTGGCAACATAACAGATGCAATAACACCAGCTGTGGCCGTAGCTTTACCATGGTTATATGTTACGAACAGTTGGCAGCACTAATGCCACCTAATGGATGGAATATCACCAGACTGCACCATAATGGGGGAAAAATGTCAAGGTTGGTTTTTGGGGTACCTCAATAAACACTGCTTTCTATAACTGATGTATAACCAATAATAATCTTTTTCTTTCCTTGTTAATTATAGCATCATCGGACAAAGTATTGGTGACTTCAGAGATTAAACCATCATTATTTTTGCTTAGGTTTCCACATAGGTACTCCAAGCTTTATTTTAATATTTTGTTTTGCACTTACAGATGAAAATACTGACCTTTAATATTTGTTATGTATTTGCCCAATCTGTGGGGATAACAAAGACAATGCATATTTTGATAAAATGTAGCAGAACCAATGTATGGGAGAAAAAATAATCATATAGAAGTGGCTTAGGTGCAATAGAGTAGTAGTGATTAAGAAAACATTTGCAGATCAGTCTCAGTCAAGGGAATTAGAAGAATTTCTTTGTAATGTTAAAACAAATTGAAAATGGTATGTTGACAAACTCTAATATGATAATCTTATTACTGTAAATAGAAGGTATTGAAAATGTCATATAGAGAAGAGAAAATTGTAAAATAAATCATAATTATTGGAGGACTATGGGAAAAGTGGCCAGGACTATCTCCCATAGACTCCAGAGGTATTGAATTTAGCATTAAATATATCATATCATGTTTGTTATGTTTTGCTTTTTATTCAGTATGGGAAGCCCAGTGAACAACTTATCAAAATAGTAGAATTTGCACATAAGCTCAGAAAATCAGAAGACCCCACTCTTCAGTCTTTAGCAGGGTCATTATCGACAAGGCAGCTATTGAGAATTGCAAGACGTTTGGCCTCATATCCAACTGACAATCCTTCAGATGTTATCCAACGAGCTTGCTTAGCAAGGTAGGTTTGCATAATGATACACATTCAAATAATTAATTGTTAATAGTCATTTTATATTATTATATCTTTGTTATCATTCTCACACTACCTGCTTTTACAGTAATATGCCATTTTATTGTGCTGTTTATTTGAATAATATTGCTGTGGATGAGTTAGATTTGTTGCTTTCTAATATATACATAAAGCTTTGACATATTGCTGGAAAAACAAGGTGACCAGACATCCTCTTCTCTCTGTACCTACGTGTTTTCCCATAGTTGTCCCTTCTCTTAGCTGTCCACGAACATTTGTTAATAGATTTAGTTCTCTAGAGCAAAATTTTTGCAGATAAGAAACATCCAAAAAGAAGTGTGAATCTCAAATAAATTTTTCTCATATTGTATGTATCTGCCAACATCTCCCTCTATCTTCTTTCATGGAAGTTTGAAAACAGTGTTGCTGTAATCAATTAAATTTAAAAGTACATCGATTATTGACGCCAAACAACATGGACTTTTTTATCCACTAATGACGTATGACTTCCCCAAATCATTAGTGGATAAAAACATAAAACCAGCAAGAATAAAAAAGTTACTAAAAGAAACTACAGCACTCACAGCAACAGAAACAAAAGTGACATTAAAAAAATTCACCAACTATCCATGGGCTCTTGGTAAGTTCAAAAGAATTTTCATAGAACATAACATTCAGCTAGCACCAGTCAGCCATTACTTGATAAAAAATCTACTAAGCTCAAATATCAAAGATGAAAAACCAAAAGAATTTTGGAAACAAGATCCAAGGAACACTTATGAAACACACAAAAAAAAATAGACAAATCAGCAGTTGCCTCCCACTTTTAGATAAAAAATCACAACATAAATCCAGAGACATCTACCTCTATATAGAGCATCACATTTTTTAGTTTGTTAATCAGTTTTTAATTAGGTATTGCCAGGAACAGATATAAGTTCATATTTACTTAATCCAAGATGCCAAAATATAAGTGCAGATCATATAATTTAACCAAGGAAGTCAATAAGATCCAAAAATCTTATTCCACCTGTCTAATATAGGTGGAATAAAGACCTATATTCAGTTAAACAGATGCATAAATGAAAAGGGGGACCTTTCTTAATGGTTTTAACATCCTCTATCTGGGTTAGGATGTATCAGTGTTGAATGTCTTAATAAATGAAATGTGCAAAATGATGCTCAGATGAGTTCTGGGTCCACAGAACTTAGAGTTGCCCAAAATTCCTCTTCTGAGGATAAGGGAAAACCCTGGGGAAAAAAATTTCATTCAAGTAATTCACCGTAACCAGAAATCAAAATTGAAACCTCTTGAATGTGAAGCAGACAGTAGTTATTGGAGGTGGGCCGAAATTTTCTTTTCCAGAAAATTTAATTTTAGTTTCTGCTTTTAAAACTCAGATTGAAACCTAGGAAACTTTCTTGAGAAGCTTTAGGCATAAATACCCTTCAAAATGCCTGTTTAGCCAGCCATACACAGAGACAGTCAGAATATTTTAATATCCCTGTTATTAAAGAAAATGTGTATAATAGATTCAAAATTGCTAGCCCCTGAATTCTATGCACTTCATAGGTACTGTAATAATGCAATTGTGATTTGTAGATGATTTTATAAAGAAGTAATACCTGTTACTTGTTTGAGATAGAAATATTTGGTCGTCAATATTTTTCAGACATTTTGCAATTCAAGGAATGCTTCTCATTTGTTATGCACTATACAGGGAGGTCCTGGTTAGTACCTTTCTCATACGCAGAGCAAATGCAAGCATTCATGAATCAAATGGGGTGCAGAGGAAAGAACAGTACATTTGAGCAAAGACAATTAGTGGTATTCCATCATGAAAATGGAAAAAACATGTTGACAAATAGCAGATTTGCTGAATATGGAAAAGGTACATTAATGACATCATCTGTCAATTCAAATTTTAAAACAGAATTGAGAATTTTCCATAGGCAGGTCACCTAAGATACTTACTTGGAGAGAAGAGAGGGCAATGATGTGAACAAATATTAGAAAAAGGTCAAGTACATGTCTGAGGCTGAACCATAGATCTTCAGCTTTCTAGTCATTGCTTTACCATTGAGCTGCCTTGACAAAACACCTGAACAAGCACTAAAGTTCTGTTATCTATTTCATATTTTCCAGGTTACTTTTGGGGTAATTTCAGTAACTCTGAGATACTGTACTTTAAAGATAACCTGTAGTGCTCCATATACTTAAATTTACAAGCTTTTAGGTTATCATATTGTGAATTAACTTAGGTCTAATGAAGTGTTTCTTTGCACTGTCCATCTGAAGTACCTGATGCCATGACTGGAATACAAGCTATGGACCTGTGCCTTCCTGTACCAGCTTTTAATCAATCACATAGCTATTAGAATTATCAAAAATATTTTAGTAGGCACAGAATTTGATGATGGTTGAACACTGGCTGCTACTGGAGCTGTGCAGTGTTGCCACACATTAAAGAATGGATAGTCAAGTTATAAGTTGGAATATGAACACATTATAGGTTAAACAACTGTAGGATTCAAAGAAGAATACACTTGGTATGCATTCTTAAATCAACATGAAAAATAATCTGAAAGTCATATTTCGATAACAAAACGTTTTCAGGCTAAGCAGATGCAATCAAATTGAAAGGGGTTCACCCTCACTTTTTTATATGATTTATGGAAATGTTTAAAACTGTGGAACTGTGCCAAATTATTTAAAATTTATAAGTAGGATGATTATACTTTAGTTTCACTTACCATAACCTAGTAAGTGAAATTAAAGTGTAATCACCCTCACTGCTTATACCTTGCTCATTAAGTGACACCTTTGTTAAAAACCAATAAAGTAGAACAAACACAATTACTGTAATTGATCTACAAGTGCTCACTGAATTTACTACTGCTAACTCGAAAGCTATAACCTGTACTGAAGGTAGAACTTTGTATCAACCAAAGGCATCTTCCATATCAATTAGCTGAACGTGATCTCTGTTTTGTATCACATGGTGAACTGATAAACAAACGAGGTAGAGAGGGGCAGATAGGCTATTTAAAAGCTTTGGTTCATAGCAGCACCCCAAGTGGAGCATACTTCTTATTGGGCGTTACACTAACCAGCTCTGTCTGTGCCCGCCTCGATAGCATGATGGTTAGAGTGTCTGCCTCACGTTCAAGAGGTCGCGAGTTTGAATCTCGCTTAGGGTAAGTTATCCGGGTAAGGTTTTTTTCCCGAGGTTTTCCCTACCCTGAGAAGACGAATGTCGGGTAACTTAAAGCTCCATGGACCTCAGGCTCATTTGAGCATCATTTCACCCATTTCATTTCATTTCATTCATTCGTCCGATATGACATAATGTTGGAGGATATTAATTTAAAAAAAAAAAAAAAAAAAGCTCTGTCTGTCATGCATCATTAAATTTAGCTTTTGTTTTAATTATAAAAACTATGCTGTATTCTACTTTATTACTCAGTTTTTAGGTCCTATATGTCATTATTTTATGTGCAAAGAATGTGGTCATCCCAAGAAATATATTTCTGAATTTCAGATTTCTTCCAACATTAGCTCGTCAGGCTCTAGAAATGGCTCTTAAGGAAGCAGACATGGAGATTAATGTTTCACAGAGTAACAGTCCTTCCTTAGATATTTGTGAAGTCCAGGGAAATATGCTGAGAATCGGAAACACATCAGCACCTCTGTACCGAACCAATGCAACTTCCAAAGTTCCAGATATACTCTTTTTTGATGTTCCTCAGGTATGTTGCAAGGTGGCATCAGTTTTCTACCTATGATGATGATGACAATGATGGTGACAGCAATGATGACAGCGACAGTCATTATCTTCATTATTGGGCTAATCACCACAGCTAAAGCCACATTACTATCATCATTGTTGGCCAGACATTCTTACATATTTGCATTGAATTTTAAATAACTGGGAAAGCATAAATGGAAAATGCTTGTTGCAGGAAGAATGTATAGAGTTTTTAAAATATACAATTTGTGTCAGGAAACATTTCATAACATTGACCATTACAAAAATATTTATCTTACAAGTTTATGGTTTGAAGCTTGATACTCTATCACTTGTTTGAAAAGTGTGATTCTTCCTTTTCATCTTTCTTTTAATGAGTTTATTACTAGAAAAAATCAGCTTACGGTTTAAACAGTTACATTATATTTTCACATGTTGCATGTGATTAACACTAATGTTGCTGCTTAAATATTAATTAGCCCCATATTCAAGTGCTGCTTTGCCCATGAGCAAAGGGAATTTAGCTCACATTCACAAAAAATAATAGATATTTTAAGTAATGTTTAGCTATTGATATTATACACAGGATAATTGTTTTTTTCATTAAGATTATTCCCTGTACTCTGCTGTCCAGAAGTGTGAATGAGAGTATGAATATATGTGTGATTCATAGCTTAAAATCATAAAGTAAAAACTCAAATTATTGGGATCTAATTTACTTTTGTTTAGATTGCCAATGTGCATAAGTGGCAGAGAAGGAGAGAGAGGGGAGGGGAGATAGAGGTGGGGGAATTCATTCATTTCTTTACTGCCATTTAAACTTTAAATCACGTATATAAACATTCAATTTTCCTTAATTTTTTTTCCATTGTCAAAAATTAACTTAGTTTCATCTTCTTCCTAAAAAAAAAGTTTGGCACATTTAAGGAGTGTGTAATTCTGGTCACATGACCCATATTTAAAATTGGATCTGAGTACAGCATACATGGGTAATGTCAATATGAATTTGTAATGGATGATGAAAATTGGGTCAGTATTACACATCAGAATTCATTGCATTTAAAATATATAAAATTCAATAAGAGGGTATGTTTATCTCAGATGAGGGTATGTTCATGCAGATATGCTAATTTGATGTTTTCCTAACATTTTTCTGTAAATTGTATGTGCACAGCATGTAAAAGCATTGGAATGGCTGCTACAAGATTTCTGCTTGGGAGAACATTTACTTCTTGTTGGCAATCAGGGTGTTGGCAAAAACAAGCTTGCGGACAGATTGTTGCAACTGTTGAATCGTCCTCGTGAATACATCCAGCTGCATAGGTAACTTTCTATTAAACTATGTGTTGCTTTGTTGTGTGCTATAATCATTAGAACCATGTTCACTGATATTTTTAATATGTTCTATCTAGCAGCTTCACATTTATCATCAGCCAATTGAGGTAAATCAAGGAAAATTGAAGCTATTAACAGTGAAACAACAGAATCTAAAATAAGATTTTAGCCAATTAAGACATTTTGTAACCACTGACAATGAGGGCGGTTTGAGTTTTAAACACAATAGAGTAGGTTAAAATTTAGTCCCATTTGGGAGGATATTTTAAGGTAGGGATTGGTGAAAATCATGAAAAAATGACAAAAAATGCATTATTATCTATTTATGCCAATGAGCTTACTGCTGGTGTTTATAAACACACAAGCTGTGTGTGGACAATGTTTAAGAGGTTGAATGAAAAACTCAATGCCATAGCCGGGATTTGAACCATGGATCTTCTGCTAATCCCGGCTATGGCATTGAATTTTTCAGTCCTGATTCAACCTCTTGAAAAAATGCATGTTTTAATTTTTATTTCTAAAATTATTTACAAGTTTCTGCTTTCCAAAGCTACTTTCATTGCTGTCCTAAAACCATTTAAAGGGCTTCAAATATCCATTTAAATGTTTAGTTGTGCCTGCTGAAATGGGCATAACCCCTATTGATGCTGCACTCGAAGGCTTTTGGAACATATCAGTTTAATTGTTATTTTTTTATGCCAACCAACTTACTGCTGGTGTTTTTAAACACACAAGCCATGAGTGGGCATGTTTGAGAGGTAGAATCAAGACTGAAAAATTCAGTGTCACAGCCGGGATTTGAACCACAGATCTTTTGCTTCACACGTGGCTGCTGTTGTTGTTGTAGTGTTTAACATCCGCTTTTAATACTACGGCACCGCAGGCGGTGACACTGATGACACATGGAATGAAAATGGAGCACCAGTGGAATGAGATGGCGGGGGAAACCGGAGCACCCGGAGGAAACCCGCCCTGACGCCGCTTCGTCCACCACGAATACCACATGCGGATCCCTGGGATCGAACCCAGGCCGCTTAGGTGGTAGGCGAGCACGCTAACTGCTCGGCCAAGACAGCCACACATGGCTGCTCTAACCACTGAGCTACAATGGCCAACTTGCCAGTATGACATTATATATAGTGAAAGCATAATTATTATGCAAGTTACATTGGACAGTGATCTATCACGCTGGAATCCCTCAGTCGCCATATTATCTTGATGCCATTTCTGCTCCCTCCCAGTGCCAAATACTTTCTGACCCAATTTATAGCAATGTTCTTAATACTATTCCTTTTTCAGACTATTTTTACTTCTCACTAAATTCTTGATGAATTATCTTAAGTCTCTGAATATTGTACAAAAATGAATAATTCTCATGCAAATAATGAATTTTGCAATTTTCTTCTTCTTCTAGAGATACAACAGTGCAAACCTTGACTTTACAGCCAACTGTGAGAGACGGAGTTGTGGTATACGAGGACTCTCCTCTTGTTCAGGCAGTGAAACATGGAAATGTGCTCATTGTGGACGAAGCAGATAAAGCTCCTACTCATGTTACATGTATACTAAAGGTAATACTGTCTGTTTTAACTGTTATAACAAAAATAATTCCTAGCGCAACAGCCCTTTGCATGCCATGGCTTACCTCCTGGCTGTTGGGTCCCCCACCTCTGCCCACTACAAACATAGGGTCACCAGACGTCTGGAAATTCCTGGATGTGCCCTACATTTTAACCATTTGTCTTGTGTCCAGAGGGAACTTTTGAAAAGTCTCTAATGTCCTATATTTTCAGAAACAAGCAGTGATCATTATGACCACCTCCGTAGCACAGTTGGTAGCGTGCTTGCCTTTGGCGCAGTGCGGAGGACCCGGGTTCGATCCCCGGTACCAGCATGGGGATTTTATCCCCTGGCACGAGGTGCACTCAGCCTCCTTAGGTCCCAGGGGGACCATTTGAGGAGCTACTTGATAGAGAAGTAGCAGCCCCAGGTCTAGAAGACCGCATAACTGGCCGGGAGGGCTCGGGGCGCTGATCACGTCCTACCCTCCAGTACTGCACCTCACCAATGACGCCTGTAGTGGGCAGAGGTGGGGGACGCAGCGGCTTGGCGGTAGGTCTTGGCCCTTCGTGGGCTGTCGTGCCGGGGTTTAAGTTCAGTGATCGTTATAAATTGAACTGACAATTGGCAAAATTGACAGGGTGGCTAACAAACAAAATATTTATATTTTTGTTTCATTTTTGTATAATATAATGCCAAATTTGTAAATTTTCATGCAAAAATATTACTGAAACTAATCCCCCTTTTATATTAAAGACTGTTATCCATCATAAAATAGGATTCCTAATAATTTACTAAGCATTATAGTAGCACTTAATGTGCTTGGATTTCATCTCGAGACCCTTTAAAGAATGTTAAATACTCACTTGCTAATGAAAATACAGTTTTGATATGTTATTGTGTTGTACCCTAAATATAAATGACATCTCATTTAAAAAAAAAGTTGTTGAGAGGTGAGAGGTGGAATCCTTTATGGGTTTTGGGTAGTTATAAATTTGTTTATAAGTTTTAACTATGAAATCATTTATTTATTTTCTTTTTTATTTTCAGACCCTTGTCGAATCAGGTGAAATGATTCTTTCAGATGGGCGTCGTTTAGTACCCCACATGGATCCAAGAGCACATTCTTCATCTTCTATCATTCCTATACATCCAGATTTCAGAATGATTATTCTGGCAAATCGACCTGGTTTCCCATTTCTTGGAAATGATTTCTTTGGTGCT
Organism: Tenodera sinensis; assembly: GCA_030765045.1. Lineage (NCBI taxonomy): Eukaryota > Metazoa > Arthropoda > Insecta > Mantodea > Mantidae > Tenodera > Tenodera sinensis. The sequence continues at coordinate 156,766,429 of CM060967.1, read as the reverse complement.
TTAGGTAAAAATAGTTTGTTGAACTGATAATCCTCTGAATGCAGGATAATGGGAGTATAAGTGCAGATAATTTGATGATTGGCTCCTTAATATGTATCCACTTCAGGGTGATTGGAAGATAATAAACTTTCATTGTATTTAATAATTTAATTAGTTATAGGTCCATATTTGATAATTGAAAGATTTGTGTTAGTTGTTTCTTCCTCTTCATCTAATAGTTTTCTGACTATTGTATAACATAATTTACTAGCTGATGTTTTCCGCACAGTCATAACTGTGCCACAAAATTAACAACACCAGTCAGTATAGACCATCTGGTTTGCTTCCATGCATTCACACCTTCAATACCTGACCTACTGCCCAGATACTTTGTGGTCATTAGCCTTGTAGAAAGTTTTCTCTGCTTTCCTCCTCACAACAACCTTTCTTATGCTCTCGGGGAAAATAAACACTTATAGTTTGTTTGTGCCATGCGTACTTGGACTACTGACCAACATGAAAACATACCCCTTAATAAATTAAAATTATTAGTCTGCAAATGAAGTAAATATTGATATACTGTTGTCCATTACTAGGCCGCAGCAGATCGGGATCTTTAGTGCAAGTTAAGTGTGCCTGGACTGTTCCATGGCAAATGTAAATAACCTCATAAGAAGGCAACCATGGTGTGTGGGACAGAGGTATAAGCCTGTGTATATGAATTTCCTTACGTACAATAATCGTACATTTTGTATGTACCTACAATAATCATACATTTTATACGTATCTAAGTTATTTGCGATATCAACAAAATGTTTTTCTTTCTTTACAGAAGGTAGTTCCATAAGTGACTCAGTGAAGGTGCACTCCTTCCCTCTTCAGCTTTTGGCAACAATAAACTTTAGTAACTTTAAAAAAAAAAAGTGAAATAAAACTTAGGAAATGTATTTGTTTTATTTAACAAGTTTCCAAAACAATAAGTTGCATAGTGAAATATGCAACTTTTTCATCATAATAGGAAGGAATTACAATGTACAATAATGTGCATAAGTAGATTTTCAAAGGTGAAATTTCTGCATTTATCAGTTAGAATATGTACTGCAAGAAGCTTCTTTTGACTTTGCATGAGGTTAATGGAGTGTACAGTAAAATATTTACATTCTCAGTTAAGCTATGGTCCTGTTTTTTGCCCTTACTCTGTAGACTCATCCGCTGAAACCCATATTTTCTGATCATTGATGCTTTCTCAAATTTTGACAATCGTATTCTGGTACAAAATTGATAAATATTCTTTACGTATTGTGACTTCTCTTGGAATATGTTGATTTGTGTATTTTGCTAGAAATGATCTAAAGTAGGGATTGTCCAAAGTTCTAAATGGAATGCTTGTGTGTATCATCATGTCACATGAATGTTAATTGAATTGTAACCGACCATTTGAACTCGATTGATACTTATTTGAATTGCGTTCAATGTTTTCCTTATGTCCCTTACTATTACAGTGTCTTTTAAAATAGTACTTCTTAATTCATAGTAATCTGAAATTACAGATGACACATATAACATATTCTCAAAGAAATATATTGTGTCTGAATTATTCCACTAAATTGTTTAGTATTGTCACAGCGCCCGCCGCATCTAATTGCCGACAACAGCAGTGTCACCCATCGCATTATTGTCGGCACTACCGCAAAGGAGCAGAAGGAAAGAGACAGAGCATGGCCGCATTGCTGGGGCGCTTGCCGAAAGAGAGAAAAGGATAGAGACTTCGAGAATCTTCCGCTTTGTATCTCACCGCAATAACTGAACGTTCCTGAAGCTTCCAGAATAGTGCCTGGGAGATATAAATAGCGGTAAAGTGCGACAGAACAGCAGTTCAGACGTATGTGAAGCGTTGAGCAGTCATGCCGACGGAAAGAAGAGACGTATGTGAAGCGATTTCATGAGCAAGTTGTTTTAGGCATTGCACTATGAATCGCTTGACATACGCAACTCTTCAGTGTGTCAGCTAACACACTATAGTACAGCCAGTGGATCTCCAGCCCTGACATTTCACAGCTGTGATGAGTTGGAGGGGGGAAGGTTAACATTGCCAATGTATAGTAATGAGTTTCGGAAAATGGATTCTCAAAATTATCTTAACAATGAAAATATATGATGTTTATTAAGTTTAAAACATTCAAATACAGGTTTTAGTTTTATTTACATGCAATATCTTCGTTATACCACTATTCTGTTCGAATATTACCTTTACATCTGTTATGGGCAGTAGCTGTTACTTTTGGTAATACTGAAAGCGAGTAACGCACCAGATGTTAAAACTTGCTGCTAGTACCAATCAGCGGTCTCACTGCTAGGCATGGCTTCCAAATGTAGCACCATGTTGCCAACTCCATTTTACAATGACCATGTGGTTTCAATTGCTTTGGTGTTTGTGCAGGGTTTTTTTTCTGGCAGGTAAACGGTATAACTATGATCTCCATATTGTGCTACTCTATGAACATTTATATGCATACTGTCCATGTAAATTTATGAAGTAGCAATGCGATCTGCAGATGTATAAAATGTTTCAAATACCCTGTTTGAAACTCCCATTAAAGAACTGGCAACACTGCATCATGAGGCCTTGAGAAATGTCAGAGCTGCAGATCCACTGGCCGCACAATAGGAATGGTGAGGTTCCAATGCAGGAAAATGTACAGCAAGAAGAGGAGGTGAGATGTACGTCACACTCTATACTGTCTGTATAGTCAATTGAAATTGTCATATTAGGGCCTGCACTTGCGCAGTCTATTCATTACCCTGTCCTGAGTTACCAACACAAATATCTGCACTTATGCCCCTAAGAAAAATGGTTCTTTTAAAACGCTCTTTTAGGTATTTACTTTTACCAGTGGGTCCATCATTTGCAAAACTTTTCTTCATATTAAACTTTTCTAAATATTAAAGAATTAGATTAACATTTTTTACCTATTTCAGATAATTTTCTTGTGCAATATAAACAGAAGCTTTGGTATGTTATAGCTAGGTTTGTAAGAACAAGTTCAAATATCAAGTCATGTGCTACTTATAACCTCACAGGGCAAAATTTAATACATTAATATTAAACAATCTCATTGTTATGAATAATAGTTTCTATTAAATTCATAATTTTAACCTGATCCTTTCACAAAAAAGGAAGCCGAGAAGATCTTAATAATTACGATCAGTTTACTTCCAAGTATTTATAAGATATTGAGAAATTGTCTCACTAAAACAATGGACAAAAATCAACCACCAAAGCAAGCAGGCTTTTGTTCTCAATACAGCATAATAGACCACCTGCAGAGTATAAACCAGGTGATAAAAAAGGCACAATAGTTCAACCTAAAACTATTCATAGCATGTATCACTACAAGAAAGCATTTGACTCAATAGAACACACTAATGTTTTGAAATCTTAGAAAGCTATAGGCATACATTCAAAATACGTCAGACTATTAGGCAAAATATACACAAACAGCAGTGCAAAAGTGAGAACAGAGGTGGAAGGGAAAGTATTCAGGACAAGACAAGGGGGTCCTCTCTCACCAAAACTCTTTACGTGCGTCCTCGAGTTGATATTTAGGGAACTAGACTGGAACAGGAAACGCTACGATATAAATATCAATGGGACAATATTGTACTATTTACCAAATCACCAGATGAACTCCAAATAATGCTGAATGAACTGAAAAAGAGCAAAGAAGCAGGTCTAGCAATGAACCCATCCAAGACCAAAATCATGACAAATCATACAGACACACCAATCCAGTTGGAGGGAACACCGATAGAATACAGTGAAGAGTTTATCTACTTAGGACAAACGATTAGCATGTCAGGGAGTGGAAAAAGAGAGATTCAAAGAAGGATAAAACTTGCCTGGGGCAAATTTTGGAGCCTCAAATTTGTACTTCTGGAAAAATCTCTCAACACCAAAGTAAGATTTTAAATACTGCAGACCTGCACCAGCACCAGCTCTTCCTAACGGAAACCAGGCATGGACACTAACAAAGGGACAAACAAACAAACAAACAAAATCCAACTGTGCCAACATAAAATGGAGAGAAGGGTATTGGGCATCAAAATCAGCAACAAGATAAGGAACGATGAACTGAGAAGAAAGAGTGTAATGGAAGATGCGGCAAGCAGAATAAGACACACCAAATGGCGCTAGGGAGGACACATAGCCAGGATGGACCAGGTGAGATGGACCTGCACCACAACAGTATGGGACCCACAAATGGGAAAAAGGAGCAGAGGATGCCCGTGGCACAGATGGTCACAAGACTTCCAAGACTTTCATTAGACTTCCTGGTGTCTAGTGGACCAGGACCACGAGAGACAGAAAAAAATGGAAAGACATATCACCAGATGTAGGCTAAAAAGAGTGTTTAGACTAGAGGGAGTAGTATTGTAAGTTCTAAGGCAGTGAACTGCACAAAGACTATAACAAAGTGCAAAAGTTGATGTTGACAAGTGAATAGTAATGGATAAACTAACAATGACGGTAACCAAAGACAAACATAAATAAAAGAATAGGCATTAATATAAACTTAGTTCTATAGAAGCAAGTTTACAGGATTAGCTTACCCTATAAGTAGCACCGAGCTCACCCTGCTAGCTGGTAGGAGGCCCTTGCTCTTCAAAGGGAAACTATAGCCTATCTTTATCTTTCTTTATTTTTAAAAAATATTTGTATCTACTTTCTTATAACATTATTTTGCAGGTGACCTATTCAGCTGCCATGCTATAGACAATCCCAGTCCAGAATCAGAATTGTCTCTGTTAGAACAATATGGGCCAAATGTCTCAGGAAAAATAATACAGCGATTGGTAAAAGCTTTTGGTGAACTAAGAAATATGGCTGACCAAGGTCTAGTGCAGTACCCTTATTCAACTAGGGAAGTTGTCAACATTGTAAAACATTTACAGGTTTGTAAAATAATATTTTTTTGACATGATAATTGATAATACCATATATGATAGCTGGTAAGTACATATATATTATTTTATGTACAGTTGCTTACTCCTCATCCTTTGATATATGTATGTTGAGTTTTGAATAAACAGGTTTCACATAGGCCATTCAAGTACTTATGAGATAGATAAGAGCTTGAAATGTCAGAGTTTGCTCTCATTACTACTGAATGACTGGAGTTGGCTAACTTTAAACTATAACTTAAATACATGCATTAATAAATAAAATGGGGCTTATTTCCAAGGAAGTATGACTAACAGAATAGAATATTAATTTAGATTTAGAAAATACATTTATTGAAAATATAGGAGTTTGGGTATAGTTGACATAAGAATGCATCACATTCAGTTTACTTGCAGTATTATAGTAAACCCGAAATAGCCCAAAAGGCACTTTGGTAAAATATCAGTGAAATTTTGGTAAAATGTAGTCAAAACATCAATTTTCAGATTTTAACCCTTTTATTCTTTTTGTGCTTTCTATTTCATATTCCACTTTCAGATTCCAATAGCTGTGATGATCATGAAACAATTCCTAAATTTACAAGTCGGTGCACATGTGTTTTGCTTGTTATTGCAAATTTTAAACGTCTTTTTCTCCAGTACTTTTCGTCAGCATATTGCAGTATTTAAATTGCCCCACATGACACAAATTTCAACAAATTTTTCTGAAATTTTCACCATCAATGGAGAACTGTTGAACGAAAAACTGATTGGCCTTTTTATACTTTTTCTACCACTTACCTATACCAATATAAGAAGTGCTGTATTCCACCTAAAAATTTGAATTTGATATCAAGATTTCACCAGAAATGCACACTCCAAAAAATTGATTAAATACATCAAACTTGGTATTTCAGTTCAACATTTTCAGGGATGCATTAAGATTTTCAAGAAAATCTCCCCACCCCAAACTACCCTTACATAGATTGGTTATTTTTTATTTTCTCAAAAATGACTAACAATTTTCATTTAAATACCTAATGTTTAAGAGATTTGTGTGATAAATCAAATGTATTTCTTGTATTTTCTGTGAATAGCCTATGAAGTCCTCTTCATTCTAAATTACTTTTTATAATTGGAAACCATCAGAGATAAACAAAATCTTACCATACAAAAAATGTAGAGCACACAATTTTTCAAATATACTTTCTTGGGTATGAACTATTTCCAAGATATTCTTTGTTATATTGGTTTGGAATTTTCAAGTGGTACGTCACTATTTGCCGTGTGGTGATGCAAGGATCATGGAATTTTAAAGTCTTCATATAAAAATTTGCTTTTTAAAAACCTGACTCGCCAACTGTGTACTTATACCTATAATGAGGGTTTTGGTTGGAAAATGAAAACTACCAGTACTCTACTAATTCCATAAATTTTTCCCATCTGGCCCAAAGAGATGTTGTCCTGTAGTCTTTTCTCTGTTATGACAGGCAATTCCTTTTGCTGATTGCATTCCAGTTGTGAGCCAGAATGTCACATAGTATGACATTAGAACACATTCAGAAAGAGGAGATCTAGTTAGATCAATGAGTTGACCTAATTGTTTGGGCATGCACCATGATACATTATGAGAGATTATAATGGTAATTACTATTTATTTATGCCACAAATATGAGAGACTATTTTAAAAATTCCTTTTTTTTTTTTTTTTTTTTCTTTCTTTATTTCTCTTTTCCTATTTATACCTTCCCCTTACAAGCCAGTGCCTAGCGTCAGATGCCTGTCGGGGAGCATAGGAACCTATGGACTGGACAGGGTGAAGACCTGGAAGTGGGTGGTCAGCCATGCACCAGGTATGATAGTGAGGAAGAGGATGATATAAAATGCAGGTGAAATAGATTGGAAAGGTGACAATGGAGCAATTGATGGAATGAGTGGCGGGGGAAACTGGAGAACCCAGAGAAAACCCACTCTGATGCCGTTTCATCCACCACAAATACCACATGTGGGTCCCTGGGATCGAAATTTTAAATACTCTTCAACATAAACTGTTGCACTTAGCGTGGTTTGTCCAAGCATTATACAATAATAATTAATTCAGCTGTGCAAATTAACTCATTTTGTTCTTGCAATTCTTTTACATACAGCATGTTACAAAAATATTTCTTTAATATTATCTTCTCCCCTCCATTAGGTTTTATAAGGTCATTTTCTGATTAGTAAACTATTAGAATTTATCCAAACAAGTTAAGACCAATGGTCTTGTGAAAGCAATGTGTATTGCAGTGTCAGAATTTCCGGTACTCACTTTGGACAATTCTATAACTACTGGTACTGAGTACCGGTGAGTACTGGCCCAACTAAAGTCCTGTGTATAATGAAATGTGTAAATGGTAATAAAATCAATAAGAAGTAAAAAGGTACAAATTGAGCCTATTTGGTTGTACTAATATTTTATTTATAGTAATAGCTTTCAGCTTTCCTTTTTGCACTATCACAACTTATATTACGTGGCAGAGAATTCAAAGAAATGCTAAAATGTGTGGAAACAGTAGTAGAAATATAATTTATTTATGTCAACAAACTTAATGCTGGTGTTTTTAAACACATGTAAAAGCAGAAGTGGTGGCATTGAAGAAGTGGTGGCAAAGCTGTGGCATTGAATTTTTCAGCTCTGATTCTACCTATCAAACATTGCCCACACATGGCTTGTGTGTTTAAAAACACCAGCATTAAATTTGTTGGCATAGTAAATGAGTATTACCATCTAAAGGTTATTTAATCCTGGGCCATGACGCACTTAAGATTGTAAGTTGCCCTTGGGGTATTTATCTCTGATGTGGGTTTCCCTTTGTAGTCTGCCAGGAAAAATACGAATCGGTTGGAGAATTCAATATCATACTGGCAGGTTCTCACAGTAGCTTAATGGTTAGAGCAGCTGCACATAAAGTGGAAGGTCTGTGGTTGAAATCCCGGCTGTGGCATTGAATTTTTCAGTTCCAATTTTACCTCTCAAACAGTAGTAGAAACTTGACAAGAAGATTTTGAATGTTCAGTTCCTTTAATACAAAGTAAGGCTATTATTGTATTTAGTATATGTTCCCATTTAATAAGGTCTGAGTCGCCATATGCATAGCTTGAGTGTGGATGGGAAAATTAGCTTCCAATTTCCTGAAAATGTGCATGTTTAGTTTTGCCTTATGTTAATTAGAATAATTTCTTCATTTGCTTTTAATACTTTAGAATGTAATGAAAATATTGTAACTATCAACAGTGAAGCAATATAAACAACAAATATATTAAATATTTAGACTAAACTTCACTTATCTTTATCTATTTGAAAAAATTTACAACTGCCAAAGATAAGTGAAGTTTAGTCTCTGAATATTTAGTATATTTGTTGACATTACAATTTATTGTGAATGATTACTACTTTCTGATCCAGAAAAGAAAGTGCCAAAATAAAAAGCATAAAAATAATGGGAGGACAAAATTATTAAAATTGTTTATATGAAGAAGTTCATAGAAATGTTATTATAGGCTCTACTAAAAAAAAAGAGACATAAAATTAAATATTCCACTAATTTTGCGACAATTGAAACATTATTTCTTGTAATGCTGTGCAACACAATGTGGGTATATTGGTAGAACTAATGAAATATTTAATTTTCTTCCAGGAGTTCCCGAATGAAAGCCTAGCAAGTGTGGTACGAAATGTGTTTGACTTTGACAGCTACAGTAAAGAAGTACAAGAGGTGGTGTTTCAAACATTGAACAAACATGGAATACCTGTGGGAGCGAATCCATCCAATGTTAATTTAGCTAAGGAGTAAGACCAGCTGTATTACAAAATGAATAAAACACGTTAAGTGAAATAACAAACTGTATTGTTAATCTCTGTGTATAAATATCTGATATAAAACAATTTTTAAAATAATTTATCATTAGATAAACAGAATAACAGTAGATTAAAAATGTTTGGGAGAAAACTGCTACAGATTAAAAACTGAGCTAAAAGCTGCATGGAATGTCGGTATATACCAATTGATGATAAAAAATTAAAGCTAGTTGCTATTGGCAGCTTTAATAGAAGACATAATTTACTTCCATACCTTCACAACACAATGATGAAACATCACTGCATTTCTCAGATAATTATCTATTATAATGGAAGGTATAATAAACACTTCCTCATTGCATGTAACGAAAGAGCAAAAAAGGTCTGAACTGGCTGTGCAGTGTTTTGCCTGTCTACATCCTCGGCGCTTATTGCCATCAGCTGCTATTATAGAAAGGCACAGGTGAAACCATACAACATTTTTAAAACTGCTTTTAAAGGCTTTACTTACCAACTTTACAAAAGGAGACGCTGAAACTGGCCACCATCATTGTCCATGCATTTTTGGTACCTCTTTGGGAAACTATCCATCACTTACCATATTTCACATTGAGAAATGCTGGCAATTTCTTGGCAGATATTTTGCTTTAATTCCTCCAAGGTGTGTAGGTTTGTCTTGTACACTTTATGTTTTAAGTCACCCCAAAGATAGAAATTGCAGGGGGGTTAGATCGGAGGACCAAGGGGACCACAAATCTTTACTAATAATTCTGTCCTGAAACACACTTTCAGTTCTTCTCATTGAAAGAATGAGCTGTTACAGAGTTTTATTGAAAAAAGGCAAAATCACACTTCCTGTCTGATAATTCTCTAAAAATGGAGCAAAACTGTATTCATGTATGTACAAGCATCAACTGTTGACTCGGAAAAAATTGTCCTTCCAACTCAGAACCTAATATTGTTTATGAAGCAACCCTTCATGATGAAAAAATTGGTGTATGATATGCCATTAATGGACAAAGGCTTCTTAGAGTTCCAATAAGTGATTTCTATCTCTGGGTAACTTAAAACGTAGAGTGTACAAGACAAACCACACACCCTGGAAGAATTAAAACAAAATATCCACCAGGAAATTGCCAGCATTTCTCAATGAGAACTATGGCGAGTGATGGATAGTTCCCTAAAGAGGTGCCAAAAATGTATGGACAATAACAGTGACCAGTTTCAGCATCTCCTTTCATAAAGTTGATAAGTAAAGCCTTTAAAAGTAGTTTTAAAAATGTATGGTTTCATCTGTGCCTTTCTATGATAGTGGTAGATGGCAACGAGCGCCAAGGAGGTGGACAGGCAAAATACTGCACAACTCATTTGGAAGATTTTTGCTCTCCCAGCATATGGTTTTATGGTTCATTGAATTTAGTGTTCATTTATTTGGCTTGCACTAACTGTACTTGAGTATGTTTTCCATCCATAACCCTGTGTTATCTCAGATCTAGATAATGTTATAGATCATCCTGACTTCTCTTCATTATGAGCATGCTGTGTTAAGGTAAATCCAACTCCAATGACTCAAAAGTAGTAAATGCATAGAAAGTAAAATAATATTAGCCAAGCCATTGATTTTTGGGTGTCCTTACAAGAGATATCATGCAGACCGGCATAGTTTTACATATTAAATGTCTATGAACTTTTCTTATTCATATGATTCAAAAGAATATTAAAAAAGAAAAAGAGAGAGTGAGCATTTGGGTTTTTAAATTGAATTTCATGCAAAACATAAAAAATCCTTGGAACCCGCTTAAAGTTTCAACTGACTGAAACATTTGAACAGATTACACTAGCTGTATCACAGCTCTGTTGAAAAAAAAGAATCTTGGGCAGTACACTTGAAACTTATCATAATAAAACATCCTAATTGGAAGAATTCCCAAATTACGTATTAAAATTCAAAGTTGTGTTAAATACCTGTTTTTGTATGTGCAATTTTTTTTTCACTCCATTAAATTCAGATTTCCCCTGCCTGGCAAGCAGCTAGCTGGAGGATGGACAGTACTACATTCCTCACAACCTACCCACCTACAAATTGAAGAGAGATTCCTGAAGCTGAAGAAGCCAATACTTTTGCGCCATACTCAACATCCTCTTGACAAAGTTGAAGCTAGAGCTGCTAGCTTCTCAGAATTGCATTCATATTGGTCTGTGCCTATGAAAGAAACTGGTATTGTTGCTGGGCTTGGAGTTAGCAAAGGTAAGCATTTAAAATGTTTGTCCATGTCATAACATGTGGGAGAATTGTGCTTTACCTTCATTTGATCCTGTTTTTTATACCATGTATTGGGTACCAGGTGGAGAAAATATTGCATTCCATCTAAACATTAAAAATGTTATACCAAGATTTCACTCAGAATTGCAGTGTTTTAAAAAAAATTATTTTTTATGTGTATATATGTGTGTGCATGCATAATTATTCCTATCTTATGTCGTAGTGCATTGTTGTCATCCCTTCATTACATTTATCATTGGTCAATTACTACAAGAAGCATTTGAATTAGTAGGTAGTTAGGAAATAGAGGGATAACAGAACATCTTATAATGCTGCTTTCAAGTATAAGTGAAAGTTGAAAAAATGGTAAGAAAAGTCAAGAAGAGAATTCAATATAGCTGAGAGCAGCGTTCACTTATAGTAGTGTAACAAAAACAATGAAAGGCCAATCCAGTTACTTTTTTCTCACTTTATTTTCCTCCTAAAACTTTGCACAAATACACAGTTCTATTTTACTGGTCTACATCGTCGGTGGTATTACAACTCATAGCTGTTTTCTTCTTGTAACCATGATCCACTGCTTTCTGTCTTTCTTCACTTTCTCTCTGTCTCAAACATCTGACTCTGATGATACAATTACTTGACAATCATTATTGATTGGCTATCTTCCTTCATGACACACCAGTTCACGTCTGTACACATGCAACTGACAGACACACACGCACATGCATGTACGCATGCACATGCTCATGCACACACACTAAAACTAAAAACTATTGACTCTAAACTCTCATTGCCTTGCTTCCTTATGTAGTGAGGATGACGTAACATGGACTTTTCTTGAACTTCTACAAATATGCCAGCCGTCGGATGCTTTTCAAATAATCTTGAAAACCCTTTTGACATGCTGCACTCATTATTCTGATGTGTTGCTCATGAGTTGTGTGGGGAAGCTTGAGCTTGAGTGACTTTGATATGCATGATGCCTGACATGTAGTGTGAAATAGCTTGGCCCCAGTCGTCCTTTGTTATGCACCGCAACCTGTGTCACATTAGCAACAAAATTGGCATTATTTGCAACCAAAGCTAGCAGATAGTTGTTTTACTTAATTATTATTAGTCTTCTTCATTTGGAAGAACTTTGCTCTAGTGTTCATTCAAATGTTATTTTGATGTACAACAAAGGAACCTCCAAAGTTAATTGTAAACTGTTATAATAATTTTAAAAGATGTATGATGTATGATGATGTATGATTTTAAAAGAGGTTCTGTATCAATGTAGGTTGCTTTAATGTTTAATAATAATGAAAATTTCAAAATTAATGCTTTTATTAGATGTACTTTATACATCTAAAGCTGCAATTCAGGGAATATGTTCAAATACTACAAAGAAGTCAACAAAAATTAGAGAATGCTACAAAATGTTAACACAACTCCAAAAAGTTAAAAAGACTGTTCATCTCCAATGGATTCCAGCACACTGTGGAGTCATGGGGAACGAAGCTGCAGACTCACTTGCAAAGAAAGGCACAACAATAAAACAAAAATCTAAATTCAATTTCTCATATTCCTCAATAAAACGCTTGATCATTAAAAAATTTTCTCATTCATACCTACAAGAAATAGAAACAAATGCCAAAGATAAAAAATGGATTACACTACTTTCCAACCCAGATATAATCCCCCAGAGACCAAGGAAAACAGCGGTTGCAGCCTTCCGACTATTGACAAATCACGACTGCTTAGCAAGTCATCTCTACAGAATAGGCATCTCAGCCTCACCAATGTGTGTCCTGTGTAACGATCCAGCAGAAATGAATGAAGACCACTTGAAGACCTGTGAAGCATTAAGATCAGAAGAAACTACAGTTCAAAAGTATTGGAAAGCACGAATGCTAATGGCTTCATTGCCAGATGCAAGGCACTAGAAAACAACAACAACAACTTTATACAGAACCATTTGAACTAATACCATACAAACAAGCACAGCAAGTTACCTGTGCTTGTATATTTATATCACTTAAAATCTACATTACACATAAATTCAGTTAATATCCTAGTTTGAGGAAATCAAAATATGGTCAGCCTAATTTTAGGTCACTTTAGTTTAGACATAATTTGTAGTATTTAATTATCACATAAAATAAAAAAAGACTGTTTAATGAAGATTTTGCTGTATGTTCTACAGATCAGAATCTTAATAATCTGGAGTCAGACTGGATTCACATTTTAACTGTGAATCCATTGACACTTTACACTATGCAGCCATCTGGTGCAGCTATTAAGGAAATAGCATTACAGGGGCTCTTAAATCCAATACGTGGAGCTAAACCATCATATACTGTCACACCAATGGAAAATAATAACTACATTTTAATACATGAATCAACTGTAAGTAGTCTCTTTCTTTTGCATGTCTCTTCTTCCTAAGTAAACTGTAGTACTGTATAGCTTCAGGATACCTATTTTTAGTACTTTTACAGCATCTTTCTTTTTTCCTTGTTCGACAGAGAAAATTTTTAAAGCAATAAGTGTTGGTAGAACACTTTGAAAAGGTTATTTGTTTCACTTATAGTTAATTGACAAATATTTCAATGAATAACATATGAATATAAAATTTATGAAAATATTATCCATTGGATCAAAAATTGCTGTTAAAAGGTTTTCAGTAACTTTACATTATAGCTGTATTATGTGTGTTTGTGTTTATTTTTTCTATTTCTTTTATGTTGCTTTAACTATGTAGTCATATTGCGATAGATCCATTGGCAGGTACTTGTAGATCACTGTGTGGCAGACAGTTAGCCTTCAAGGTCTTATTCCTATAACATAGCTTGCTTTGTCATGAGTCGACAGAGGGATCAGTGCAGGGCAACTGTACCTCTGCCTCTGTGACAGACATGGCATTAGGGTGCCATCTGGTCTGTTTGCTTTAAAAGTTAGCCTTCAAAGTTTCATTCCTATACCATACAACCTTGCTTCATCACAAGTCCACAGGGATTACTGTATGGACAGATGGCATTAGGGTGCCATCCAGTCTATCTGCTTTCATTATCTGTGGACAGATGGTGCAGCATTTACTTTTACCATCTATTTTTCATTTATACTATTGTTTTAGACTTAAGGTGGGGTTTTGGGTCATGGTACTAAATATCCAATCTGGTTTAAGAGGTGGAATCAGGACTGAAAAATTCAATGCCATAGCCAGGATTTTAACCATAGATCTTCCACTTATCGAGCGGCTGCTTTAACCACTAAGCTACCGTGGCCAACTTGCCATTATGACATAAAATTCCCCAGCTGATTCGTACTTTTCCCGGTTAGACCACAAGGGAATCTCACATCAGAAATACTTCAGAGTACTTACAATTGTAAGTCGCCCTTGGGGTATTTATCTCTGATAAGTACAAGTACTTTTCCCTTGTGGTCTAACCAGGAAAAGTATGAATCAGCTGGGGAATTTAATGTTGTCCTGGCAAGTTGGCCATGGTAGCTTAGTGGTTAAAGCAGCTGTTCGATAAGCAGAGGATCCGTGGTTCAAATCTCGGCTATGGCATTGAATTTTTCAGTCCTTATTCCACCTCTTAAACATTGCCCACACACAGCTTGTGTGTTTAAAAACACCAGCAGTAAGCTTGTTAGCATAAATAAATAATAATCCAGTCTAGTGTTTGCCTTGGCAATGGAGGGAAACCACAAAACAATCCCAGTCAGATAGGTTGGCCCACAGGATTTGAACTCGGGACCTTCCAAATGTGGGTCAGAAATGTTACCACCTGAGCTATCCTGCTCGGTTGTATGTAATGAAAATGTGCTGTAGCAGTAGACAAAAATAATTTCTGTATGTATGTATGTGATGCAAATGTCAATTGCTGTTATTAATACTTAAAATATTATGCTTGGTGCTGCATTTTTATGGATAGGCATACTGTGGACTTTAAGAATAATGTAGGAATGTGCTTAACTCTTGACTTGTTTATTTTCTCTTAAAAGTGGTAACAGAGCTTCACGCATGTCAAATTTGCTTTTCATCACAATGATAGTAACATGATGAAACTTAAGAAACACAAATTACCTCAATATAAGAAAAGTTGAATGTAAAAGCAAAGGAAAATGAACTATTCATTATCTATGTATGAGTATTTTGCAATTTACCAGATCTTGCTAAGATGTACAACTTGCTATGCAATACAGTAAATGAGTGAGTGGAATTTAAGGGCCCATCGACGAGATCATTTGGGTCCATGCTATGCAATACATAAGTAGCAACATTATTTCCATATTAATATCTTTTTTCTCTCATTTTTTACAGTCTAACAGCATAATATTGGTAAATACAAATGAGGCAACAGCAACACACATTCCATTGCTGTCTGTATTGGAATCTGCCACAGAAAGCTTTGCTCGAACTTTAGGCGCTGTCACCAGTATTAATTGGCGTATTCTGAGCAACTTCCTGGACAAGGAGAAATCTGTGGTGAGAATAAGCCTTTTATTTAATTCTGAATGAGTGTGACTGACAAAGAGCTCAGCAAGAATTTCATATTTTCACTTATGGTATGGCTACCGTTGAGGAACTAGCACAGGCTTTATGACAACAGCACTGCAAATTGTCAAGAGATAGGGATCATTAATTTGTTTTTCTATATGTGAAGACAATTTGCAACAAAAGCTGTGCTGACTGCTTTGCTTTTTGCTATTTAATATGTGCCCCTGCTTTCTCTTTTTAACTTCAACTTATTTTACTTAACATTGCATAACGTTTGGATAACTACCAAACAGTACGAAGAGTCCTGTTCAGGTGTTATGAGTGCTTGGCTACATTATTCATTTGTTTTTATAAATGTAGAGACAGTTTTTTGCAGCACTAGGCACACAATGCTCCTCTCTTTTCTACTTTTTAGTGCCCCTGTTTCCTCTTTTTCTTTTAACTTATTTTACTTCTTTTTAACTTTTTACAAATCTAGGGTAACTAACAAACAGTATGGACAGCTCTGCACAGGTCTTGGGCTTGGTAACTTGCAGCGATTACTCGTATTGCCACATTGTGAATTTTCTTCTGCACACCGTCAAACCCCTGACTGATGCTTGTGAGACCTTTTATCTTACACTTGATGAGTATCACTACTTCTTTCCTTTGGGCTCCCGGCTAAAAGGTGACTTCTGTGTTGATTCTGGAACAGGTAGCACTGTCGGCCCAGCTCTCCTGGTCAACATTCCATTTCGCTGAAATGTTACTGGTGTCATGGAGTGCAATGGCGGGAAGAGGAAAAATAGATGTGGCAAGGTGTACTGAAATAACACATGGGAATTTCTTAATTCTAACACTGCTTCCTCACTGCTGTTTCCTGCAACTTTGTGATCTCAGATTATCTTAGTCTTTCATGATTTTCAACAGCATCTCAAAGTTCTCTTCTGTGCAGCATTTTACCTACTACTCTTTTGCACTCATGATAAATAGGTGATATTATGTACCATTCGCTCAGTCACATGTTTCTGGCATCTATTTTACGAAAATCTTGCAGTAGACAATGCACAGGTACAGTGTTGTTTATTTATCAATAACTGCATAAATTAAGACACTGATACAATTTTTCAAGGGCTTTCAAATGGTGTGGTTTTTAATTTGCTGAGACCAAAACAGATAAATGATTGGTGATAATTCAGTAATCAATATGATTTAACACCTTCTTTTAGTATATCTGGTAATATCGCCACAAACTCTGGCATGGCTCTTCCATCTGATGTGATGGGTACACTCTTGTAAAAGTAAATCCACTAAAATAACAAGAACCATAAAGATGGGTTGTACATAATGTAACTTCCTTATTACCCATAGATGTATAATGTTCTATTTTTGAGTAACAGATAAAACCTCAAATTAAAGAAGTTGCCTGTAATGGGTGTATATTGTAGAAGCTTTGTACCATAAAGCTCTGACTACCTAATTACACAAATTATGAAAATAAATCTGCTATCATAAGAATAAAGTACCAATTGGTTGTACATAACACAATTCCCTTATTACTCATAGATGTATGTTTCTGAATATTAGATAAAACCTCAAATTAAACAAGTTGTGTGCAATGGGGTGTGTGCAGTAAAAGGTATACACTGTAAGCTCTGGCTGTCTAATCGTTTGTGTTATCTGCAACATATCTATATGAATAGGAATATCTTTTTTTTCATGTTTCACAATTACTTAATAACTTAATCTACAATAACCTTTGAATAAGAAATGAACTTGCTTTTTAACTATGAACTCATACAAATTAAATATACTTGTTGCACCTGGTGCAAATATAAACACCGTGTTTATTAATATATTATACATTAGGTTCACAATCTACTTATTTTTAATATTCTCTTTAAATAAAGTATGCCAATTTACCTAACAGGCATCCTTGCAAGTATCCAAATTTATAATTTTAAAATGCCTCTCTTATATTTTTCTTTCATCCTTCCTAATAATTCACCCAACTTCCTAATTTCTTCTGTACTGTTGGACTTTGTAATTCCCATCTTAATTATTTCTCTCTGTAATTTCAACCACTTAGCTGGTACCCATTTATCCCTCCATAATGTAGTCCCTTTACAGTCCAAAATAAAATGTAGATCATTTTGCATTTCCTTACATAATGGGCACATCTATGGTTCCATTCTCCTTTTCATTCCCCTTAATTGCATTGCTCCAGATCTAAACCCTTCCCTTTCCAATTTATTACATACATCAATATATTTTTCCCTGTGACAATCTTTTTTGATTTGCCTGTACAATACCAAGGTTCTCTTATCCCTAATAGTGAATATCTTGTATATTGATATCCTCAATTCTTTGTCTGATCTCTTTACAGAACTTTTCTTCTAAAGTAACATATCTATATATAAATTTATCAGAGTGACGCAGTTAAAACATTGTATAAAAAGAAGATGGAAGAAAAAAGGGGCCATCTTCATAAGAAAGTGTTTTCTGATTTTATCATTTACATGTGAAAAATGGGTTAAGCAATGGGTTGAAAGGGTATCATTACTTTTTTTCTTCCCTGTTTTATGTTCCTTTTAATAACTGGGGTCTACAGGGTCAGTACGTGAAATGGTTAATGTTTGAATGAACATAACGTGGAATAACAAGTAATCCTTCAGCCGAAAAGTTGGCTCGTAAGGCTCAGACTACTGCTTATCGCAGCTCCTCGCTTTCCTTATGATCCCAAGTGGGCACCAGTCCTATACCAGGACTTACAAGCCACACCTTCATAGGTGGGATTGAACCTGGGCACATTCCATAGCTGGCACCTAGAGCTCCATTCTCTAGTCCACAGCACCATGGCACAGAACCTACCATTCAAATAGGGTATAAAAATGCTCATTAAGTTTCCAACCATCATGAACAGCCTCTATATTAAAAGATGTAAATTTACTTTTATTGTCCTTCCTATAAGCCTATTGACAATCATAAACTTAGTTTTTTTGCAAAATTGAGCACATTTAAGTTCTTTTCTATTTCACTGTCTTATATTTGCTCCCACACATTTCTTATCGACAAACATATCCCCTCCCTCATACACCAATCCTCTTGCTTGTGTGTTCCCATTTCTTGCATTAAAATATCCCAATAAGAAAAAAATTTATCTTGGGCATCGATCTCCACCATTTTAAATACTCAAATGATTGGAAACACCAAAATCTGGAGCTTCAGGGCAGATAGTAAACTAAGTATCTCCAAACGTAATGTTGATCTTTTTATTATAAATCATGCAAACCCATTTACCTTAGAATTTTTCTCCTTAAGATATCAGATATCATGTCATTATTAATTGACATTCTCATGCCTCCTAGTTTATGATTCTTTTCTTGGCACACACCTTCTTTTCTAATGAATTTAAAACCTTGTAATTTTTATTCTTTCACCATAGTTTAACCCTGTTTCCTTACCTTTATAACTAACAGATAAGCTCTAAAAAGTATACTACTCCTTTTCATTCTTTCTCATTTTAGAAACCCATTTTCAGTGCCCTTGTTCCTTGTTGTCTCTCATATTGTGATCCTAACCTATATCTGAAACCTTTTAGCAAAAGTGGAAAGCAAATTTCATAATAGCAGGTAAAAATAGTTGAAATGAAAAATAGAAATTGTTGGATAGAAGTTAGGCTTTGGGGTGGAAAGAGGCTGCAGAGCATAAGAAAGAAACAAAAGCTTAACAGCCATTTTCAACCATGGTAACCATTATTCTTCTTTACTGCCATAGGTTCTTTATGAAGAAGGAGGAAGCAAGGTTGAAATAGTGAACTTAAAGAAGCAGAATGCATACTCATTTTCACTCCCCTTCCGTATAAACAGCCTATATCTTCCGTCACCTGATAAATGGCTAATTGAATCTACTTCAAAAGGGTAAGAGTTAACATTAAGTCAATTATTTGTGCTAAAAACATGTGATGTGGTATTTGCATGACTTTTTTGTCTATTACAATTTTATAAGTAATAAAATAATAACCCCTAGTGCAACAGCCCTCATGAGCCTAGGCTTACCACCTGACACTGCGTCCCCCACCTCTGCCCACTACAGGCATCATGAGTGGGATGCAGAACTGGAGACTGGGAAGTAAGTAGTCAGTGCCCCAAACTCTCCCTGCTGGTTATGGGGCCTTCACGACCTGGAGTTGCTACTTCTTTATCAAGTAGCTCCTCAGTTGGCCCCTCAGGGACCTAATGTGTGCCCCTTGTGCCACACCTCCCAATGGGGCAAAATCCCCCAGCTAGTACTGGGGATCGAACCTGGGTCCTCCACGCCAGAGGAAGGTGCGCTACAGAGCTGGAGCCCTTATATTTTGTGTTATTCATATAAAAGTGATTCTTCTATTCATTTTATGTTAATCACAGTAACAGTGTTTACCTAGAACTAGTCATGATATGAACTTAGTTATATGCAAAATGTTGAAACTGTATTCAGTTGTTTATATAACAACTTGGTTTGGTTTGATAGGAACTTGTGCAGGTAAAAGGAGAAGAGTGGAGTGTTAAGTTTAAGAGCCTGTTGACAACAAGGTCATTTGGGCCCAAGGTAAAAGGAGAATCACTAGCTTTCAAAATGGCAACCAAGTTGATTTCAACTTGGGAAAACTTAAATGTAAAACAACAGTGAAACCTCAATAGGAGCCTATTGAATTTTTAGGTGGAATGCAATACTATTTCTACCTAAGGCACCTAAATGGTGCAGGAAGTAAAAAAAAAAATGTGTCATTATCCATTTATGTATAGGAAATATTAATTCTTTTATTTTTAGAAAGGAAATTTGTATGAAAAAATATTACCATGACAAATGAAAGAAAAATTGTATAGTATATCCCATTATTGATTCTTTCAATAGATTTCATTTCAGTCAAGAATCCTTGAACTTTCATAGGGGAAGGATAATTGTAAAATTAATAGTATAGAATATTAGGTACTTGCAAAGAAAGTGTTTGTGCTCAGATGGTCAGAACTGTATGTGTATATCTCGTTTCCCTTTGTACATTTACAAAATTCTTAGAAATTAAAACTCCAATTCAAAATTTGATAACTGTTACTTCACACATGTTGAACAAAATACAAATCCATTAGATGATAACTGTTATTTTATCCGAACCAGCTTGCTGATGGTTTTAAACACACAGGCCATGTGTGGGCAATGTTTAAAAGGTAGTATCAGGACTGAAAAATTCAGTGCCATAGCCAGGATTTGAACCATGGATATTCTGTTTCATACGCAGCTGCTCTAACCACTGCTTAGTGGTTGCTATGGCATTGAATTTTTTAGTCCTGATTCTACCTCTCATACAAATCCATTTTTTATGAACTAAAGAATATTCAAAATTGTAGCATTATTTTCAACTATACCCTTTAGAGAAGGGATCAATATGTATAAAATATTAGTTCATTATTTTCAATTATCATTATTATTTATTTATGCTATTTATTTATGCCAACAAACTTACTCTTGATGTTTTTAAACACACAAGCCGCGTGTGGGCAAAGTGGTTTGAGAATTTAATGCCATTCTGGCAGTTTGTCACAATAGCTCAGTGGTAGAGCATCCGCCCGGTAAGCAGAAAGTCTGTGGTTCAAATCCCAGTTGTGGCATTGAATTTTTAAGTTCCAGTTCTATCTTTCAATTACCATGTTTGGAATTATCTACAATTTTGGAATAATTTGTCATTTATCTGAAAAATAATTGAACTTATGTATCCATATTTTAATTTTGTAAGTTTTTGTCAAATATATATATAAATAACGGCATAGTTATGCAGAGAATTCTGCAAGATTTGTAGGGATTATAGATTTAGGCTGTTGGAAATATAAAATAGTGAAATGATGCCATTCATCTCATAGGTAACCCAACACAATGAATATTACTCATATTTAAAATGCAAACCAAGAGCCAATGAGAGCATAGCATTTTTAAAAGGACAAATCAAGAGACATAGGAATCATGCTGGTGGGAGTACTATGACGTAGGTTGTCCCATGGTATTTATATAGGATTTCCAATCCGTAAGAGGCACTCTGAAGGCATTTGCCGGAATAACATGTAATAAGCACTCTGAAGGTATCAATCGCAAAAATAAAATCTGAAGCGTTCTTAAACAGCCACATGGGCCGGAACAATTTGTTGTAAATATTTGGATGATAAGAATAGTAATAGGTCACACAGAAAGTGATAAATGAGAAATACAGTGCATATATAAGAGTATAGCCAAGTGTGAATTACTCTTTACAAGAATAAGACATAATATAACTGATATTAAGTGTAAAAGCTAATGTGACTTGCAGAACTCTCAATAACTTTAAGTGTATTCTTCTTAAAATGTGCAAGTGTTATTTCCAAATGTGAACCTAAAAACCTCTGACTCCCTCAATTCACAGACCTATAACCAAATCACAAAGTCCTGGAAACCTATTCATGCGGACCCAGAGATCTTAAATCTCCTCTCATAACTTAACTGCTACATATATAATACAAACAACATGGAGCATATCAACAACAATTAATATAATACTACATACATGGCTCCAACAATGTGCGACTCGCAACAACAGCAAAATACCACTACAAAATAAGTGACTGTATTCAAATTTGGAAATGTAAACTGAGTTAAAGGTAGAGCATTTTACTGATATTTTTCTTTCTTTCTTTCTGAGCTATGTATGTTTTTAGAATTAATAACTTAAGGCTGAAAATCTAGGTCAGGAATTGGTAGAAGCAAACTGATCTTTTCGCTCCTATCTGCTCCTAACTGAGAGGTTTTTAAGCCAAGGATTCACATCACTTCATCAGTACTATCATGCTGCTCAAATGGTTAACCTGCACTTTATCTTTGTTAATATAAATCTCTCAGATAACACACTGATTATTCTCAAAAGCTGCTGATGTTTCACATTGCACCAGTGAGCCTGTCACTTCAGCCAATGAATGTATTAGAAATCACAAATGACAGATATTAACTCCACATGGAGTAAAACACAACATTGCAACATCTTTGCTCTTTTTTCTCTCTTTCTTCTCATTCATTGTGGTACTCTTAAAAAATAAATGTCCATGCGTGTAAAGTTTACTTGGAGAAAATGTGACAGTGTTGCTTTCTGCGGCACTGAATACCTGCAATCTTATCGTATCCTTTGAAGCCACAAGGTCAACTATTTTAGTAGCACGATTATGCCAAGATCATATGACTAATCTTTGCATGTCTCTTTACTGCTGTGGAGAATGAGTGATATTGATATTTCATTAATTACATGTTGAAATAAATACAAAATGAAAAAACCCCATTAGATCACTTAAAGATGAGGACTTTCTGCTTATGTAGGAGTAGCTTAGTTACTACCAGGGAGCGGGGTTTTAGTACAAAATCCATCAAGTTGACCATGCATCTACAACAGGAAGTGGAAGTGCCAGTGACCTTGCTGTGCTCTTGTAGAGTGGAGGGCTGTACAGCCCTCATGCTACCTGCTGACTCTATACTGATGCTATTAATCTCATTCCTATGTTTACTTACTCAAACCCCGCTCCCTGGCTATTACTCACATGAGGAGCCAGTCTAAATGAGTTCTCTTTAGAGTCCCTATCTTTAGAATAGTTAGGTTGTAAGTTCTTCATTTTAATAACCTTAAATCAGTAAGTGATCCGAAGAGAACAAAGACCATGGAACAGTTATGTAATGTAACAGAGTGTCCAAGTTACGTATAGCAATAAAAGAAGTTCTCAACTTTATCACTGGCATCCCCCTTTGAAGGCTTTGTGCCCCCTAAAGTTGCTACAATTTTTACTTTTTCTACTACTTACCTTTAGAAGAAGTAATGCATTTCACCCAAAAATTTGATGCCTGGATCTCACCAAAAATACAGATTTTGATGCTCCCAGAATTTAAAAAAAAATACATTTTTAGAGAAAAGGTTTGTGTGTATGACCAGCATAACTCAACTAGGGACGTGGCACAAAGATTTGAAAGAAAATCCCCCTATCCCAAGCTACCATTTACATGAAAAAATTGTCTTTGTTTTTTATTTGATCAAAAATGGCTCTAATGACTTTGATTAAAATGCTGTATGTTGAAGACATTTGCATGACAAATAAAATGCATCTGTTGAATTTTCTGGGAATAGCCTGTGAAGTTCTCTTCATTCTGAATGATGGTAGTATAACTGGCAATCTATACAATAATAACCCAAGGTGCAACAGCCCTTCCCAGCTCAAGGCCTACTGCCCAGCTGTTGTGTCTCCCACCAGTGTCATGAGTGTGGTACAGTACTGGAGGATGGTACTTGGTCAGCACAGCGATCCCTCCTAGTGGTTATGGTGTACGTAACCAGGGCTGCTACTTTTGAATCAAGTAGCTCCTCAATTGGCACCTTAGGGATCTAACGAGGCTGAGTGCACCCAGACCAGGTCTCCCAGTGGGAGTTAATCCCAACGCTGTTACTGGGAATTGAACCCAAGTCTCCTGCTTGGTAAGCAGCAGTGCTACCACCGTGCTAAGGAGATGACCAGTAAACCATATAGACAAAGTCTTACAACGCAAAAAATTTAAGTGTTATTAAATGCACAATTTGTGTCAAGAGCTGAGCTAAAAGAGCTTAGATTCTGCATTTAATCAGATAAAAGATTTGTGAGAGACTGGCACATGATCACAACATAAAACCAAGTTTTACTGAGTTATAATGCTGTAATACTGATATTTGTGATGTGTGAGTTTAGATACCCAAAGGAAACAACAACCTCAGCTCTTTTGCATTTGGCTGTAAGTCAGTGCTCTGACCAAATAAGTAAGGGAAGTGTTACAGCTTACTGTGGCAGAAAGACAATATTTTAGCTTCTCTCTAGTTAACAGAATGTGATATTGATTTTAAATTTACTATGAGTCATCTTAAATTAAAGTGTACAAGTTATTCATAAGTGATAGCCATACAAACTAATAGTAATAAATTGTGCAACTAATACATAACTAAGAAATATTCATTTTGGGTTAAATTAATGTCATATGCTTTGTTTTAGAAAATTTCTTCTGGAGAAAGCAATGGAAATGGAACCCTGCCCAAGTGTCCTTCGTCCTATTGAAGACTCCAGTGATTCAACATTAGGGTACCTCACTGCTTGTAGCTCTCATCAGTTGGAAGATGGCATATTGAGTGAGGCACTAAACCAAAAAATGAGTGCTCCAAATCGTGTTATTTGCACAGAGAATTCATATGCAGCCATATCAGTAGGCTTTCCTGATTTAGACAGAACAACTAATGAAGTTTTTATGTGGCCTAGAGAGGAAAGACGTGGAAAACTTGGAAATAATGACCCATTTATTTTCCTGAAAGATTGTGGCCAGGTAACATGTTAGGCAATATACATATATTCACATGATCAGAACCTGTACATTCTTTGACATTAGAAAAGTGTAATTTCTTGTCTTTATGATATTTCTTTTACAATGACTTGCAGATAGTATGTCCGGTGTCACCTGTTAATGTCCCAAGGGAGCTCAAGAAAGGAGATAAAAATCAGACTGCTGTATCAGGTTACCTGGAAGTTGTGGATTTGGTTAATCACAAATTGCGTTATATACCTGTCCCACAGTAAGTTCCTATTCTAATGATAAATAGGGCATGCTGTATAAAATACATAGTAAAAAATTTTCATTTTTTAAAATGTAATATAATTTATTATTTACTACTTCATTTTCAATTTTTTGTTCACTTTCTGATTTTAATGATCTCAGAGCTGCACATAATATACATAAACTGAATATTGTGTTTAGAAATTGTATTTGGGAAAAAACAAAGAATGGTTGGCAGTGCACGAGTCTCTAAATTCAGAGTGCTGAGCTTGAATTCAGGCAGATGGCAGGAATTTTGGTTTAATTACACTTATTCCCTACTACTGCTACTACTACGATGACAACTACTAGTGGCTTTTACAGCCCCTTTTGGGCCTTTGCCTCCATTCTTCTGCTTGTGCTTTCCACCTTCACATTCAGTCTCCTAGTGTCTGTAGGGCACTATAACATCCTCCCAATGATTTTTTGGTCTCCCTTTAGGTCTTGTGTTGTAGAATTTCCCATTTAAAACTTTGTTCTGCAATTAAAACAACTACAATGTTCCTGAAAGTTTAATCTTTTTCTTATAGTATACTAGAAACTAAACATAGTATCCAATGAAAAACTGAAATTGTTGATAGTGAAGCATCACAAATCTTAAATATAACAATTGTTTAGAGACTAAAAGCACACTTATCTTAGTATTTGCTGCAATTTCTTAATATATCATGCAAACTAGTTTCTTGATGCATAAATATAGTATCTTTATCAACAAATATTATTAAATATTAGTGACTAAATAACTTAGCTGTTCCAGATCATCATTCATCATTTGATCCTGACATAAATCCAGATTATTAAATTATTGAAGTAATTAAGTAGGCCTATCAACTTAATGGTTTGGGGAAAAAGTTTTTATTTTGAAAATACAGATTGTGTAATGGATTCTGAAATACTGCCAATTGATTCAGTCAATAAATTTGTTTTAACCAAGTCTTAAAGCTTTCCTGAAGGCAATATGAAAATAACTCTTCTCGGGCTATCTTCCAGAATTCATCTGATAGCTGATAGCCCAAGAAGAGTTATTTTCAAATTTATTTTACTTCCAGTAGATGGCAATACAATAAGAAACCTATCACCTAGTAGCTGTAGCTGCAACTGTAACAACAATATGAACAGTCAATAAACTGAGAATGCAAATGATTGATTTGCCAAAATAGTAACTGTTAAGAGAAGTTTTAGTCGCTAGTAGTTATTAATATTTGTTAATTTATATTGCTTGATGATCAATAGTTTCAGTTTTTTCATCTTAAACATAGTATGTCCATAAAAGGTTGTTATTAATGCTGAGTATTTGGTAATGCATTCATTAGCTCCTCCAGTATTTTCTAGATTTTGTGAGTTTGGATGAAAGAACTGCACATTTTTGAAGTTGATTCCAATCCATCTTGACAAAGTAGGGAAGAAGCAATTCAATTCTGCACAGGTGTTTTGATAGACAATCAGTGTCTATGATTAATCTTAAAGCTGAAATAAGGTGTTTTATAGACCTTGTCTCTCAAAAAGAATTGGCCTTTTCAGTGGTGAAAGAATTACCAAAATTGCTTGAGTGATTTTTGAGATTACATTGCACGCACTTCTCTCCTTAATATATTATAGGTCAGGTTATTCCAGTTTCACAAAATTATCACATTTTTAACCCATGTTATTATGACTAATAGCTATTATGACTTTATATTTTACATTTCATAGCTTTTCATATCCATGTGAACATCTCATTTTTTATAAATATGAGTGAATATATAAGGTACTAAATTAAAATAAGTGGTGTGTATTCAGAAAGTTGATGAAGGACCTTATTAGTTAAGATGAAAAGCAAAATATATTCCTTAATTTTTGTTTATATTATAATTTGCATCTTTTTCTTGTGTAAAAACACATACTAAGCTGCAAAAGAAGAAAACTTAACATTTTGAAAATCTGGTAATTTCTTGAAAATGGAATGTAGTATCTTCCTTTCATAGAAGTTTGAAAACAGTGTTGTTGTAAGTAATTTAATTTAAAAGGTGAGTCAATTAATTCAGTATACCAAATTGAATGCAGTGATTGCAATGAAATATACATAGGAAAAACCAAACGAAATTTAGAAATTAGATCCAAGGAACACGTTAGGAACATTAAGAGTAAACAATGAAAAATCAGCAGTTGCATTTCACTTTTGGACAAAAAATCATGACGTAAAGCTAGAACTGAAACTTCTCAAACACAAAACCGGAAAACAAGAACTGTCCACATGGGAACAAATCTTCATTTTAAAAAATAGAAACCGAGTATTTAATTTCGACATTCCTCAAAAAGACATTTTCAGTAAGTTCATTGAACCATTACCAGAAGAAACATCAGAAGAAGCATCACCATCCGCACCATGAAACACCATGGAAACCCAGTTATTGTCTGGTTGATAATGGAGGAAAGTTAACCTTCGAAACGCGCCCCGGGAAACTATGTTATAAGTGTTGTTCAGTGTTATTAATTGACTCACCTTTTAAATTAAATGGAATGTTTCATTACTGCACAGTACTCCTTTTAAAAGATTGTAGAATAGAACTCACAGTTATAGAACACAGTCATGCTTCTACACAGCCCCTGAGAACTAATTCTGGAAAATTATTGAAAAACACGTTACATAATTTACTTAGAAACCAGGAGAACGCTTTATTTATCTCTCCTCTCCCCCTTCTCTCTCTCTCTCTCTCTCTCTGTCATCCTCTCTCTGTCTCTACCTCTATCTCTCTCTTTGCACAAAAAGAGATTGCCAAGCAGCTTTATGTACTGATCCAGTACTGCTTATCATAATATTGTTATACTGATATTATCCCCCCTTTTTGAGGCAAAATTCAGAGGTCTGTAACTTACAGGTACCTACTTAGAAATTACTTTTATGTTCATACATGAAGAAATATTTTTATAATAGTTCAATATAATTTTCGTACTTATATCATTTGAAATAATGAATGATCAATAATCTGTTTACTCTAACATTTTCTTAAATATGATTTTTATTATTGCCTATATATTCAGTGATTAGAAGTCAAGAGCTTAAGGAAACCTTTTGTTCAGTCTTGTAACATCATGTAAGATACACATTTCAATAATGCAAAAGTGGATTTTTCAAGTATATGTTGTAATATTTATTAATTTATGAGGGCAAGTCAATAAAGACTGAGAATGTTTCTTTTACACAAAATACACTAATCTTGGTCCAAATTGGTGGGATCTTTTTCAAAGTATTCTCCATTGAATTGAATGCTCTTTGCCCAACATTTCTGCCAGTCCTGGAACATGTTCTGGAAGTCACCTTTTGTCATCTATATAACTGCCTCAGCCTTCTTCACAAGACCATCGAAATAGCAAAATGCTTCGCCCTTAGTTCCTTTTTCAGACAGGGAAAGAAATAAGTCACAGGGAATCATATCTGGAGAGCATGGAGGATGGGTAATGTGTTCCATACTTCTGCGGGCCAAATATTGAGTAACAGTGTTGCATACATGAGAGCGGGCATTGTCATGGTGCAGACACCAACCAGAAGGATACAATTCTGGTCGTTCTTATTGGATGTGTTCAGCAAGGACATCCAGAATAGACTTGCAATACCATTAACAGTTGTATGAGAAGGGACTTGATGTTGGTACACCATTCCATGATAGTGGAACAAAGTGACCATCACTTTTCCTGCTGACTGAATAACTGTTGTCTTCTTTGGCACCGGAGAAACAGGTGCTTTCCATACTGAGGAGGCCTGTTCGCCTTCCAGGTTGTAATGGTGAAGCCAACTTTCATCGCCTGTAATGATAGACTTCAGGTATGCATCCCCATGTGTCTCAGACAGACATCGCAGTTCCATACACACAGGGCCGTATTTACATAAGGGCAAACCGGGCAACTGCCCAGGGTGGCTCATTTTAGGGAGCGGCAAAGTACTGGAAAGCTGCACCAAAAAAAAAAAAAGCATAGACATGAAACATCAAGTTCCTTTTGATTCTGGATAAATTGATTGAAGAACTGAACAACAGAGTTTCTTCCAACAAGGAATTCAGTGAACCATTTATGTTTTTGACAAATCTGAAGATGCTTAGTTCACTTGAAATTCAGGAAGCATCATCCATACTTCAGAAAGTCTACAGTTCAGATCTTGAAGATTCAGCATTTGTTCTTGAATGCTTACACTACAAAAGCTATATAGAAAAGAATGAAAATGCGACGCACTCTCCTACACAGCTGTAAGGTAACTGTCTAGAGAGTGTTTACCCAAACTTAAACATAGCTCTACAAATATACTTGAGCACTCCTGCTTCTTCCAACTGCTCAACTGAGAAATCATTTTCTGCTCTAAGACGCATAAATAATTATTTAAGAACATCACAATTGAAGGATCGTCTTAGTTATCTTGGTGTTCTTGCAATTGAAACTGACTTAACAGTGAAAATGGACTATAACAAACTCATAAACTTGTTTGCAAATGACAGGGCAAGGAGGAAGCCTCTTCTTATTTAAACAGTATATGTTTTGACATCTAATAGGGGCTGATGCCTCTTTGGTGTAAGTTCTTTCTATTAAGATGTTTCTACTTAAATTTTAGTAAACTCGCTTATGGTGTTTGCCACTCATACTTAAGTATCCAAACTAGTGAAACCATTCTCCATGTTGTGAAAATTTAATATATGCATTGCAAGTTGGGGGGGTAGCAAATGTTTTTTTGCCCAGGGGCGTCAGAGGTCCTAAATTCGGGCCTGCATACACACTTCCACTTTTATCATCTTCTGTTCAGGAGTCAATAATCTTGGCACCCACATTGTACAAACATGTCACATGTTCAAGTGAGTATGCAGAATTGAAAAAACACTGCCATGGGAAATCTGTAACATGTCTGCACGTCTGTTAATTGTTATTCGTCGGTCCTTAAGAACAATGATGTCAGCTATATTAATCATAGTTTCATTTATTGCTGGAGCACCTGCACCACCTTACTTTGTTATTAAAACACAGCCCTCCTTAACTTCCTTGAACCATTGAAGTGCTATGAACTGTGGTAGAACATCATCTCCATATGCATCCTGAAATATTCCGTAAACTTCCATGCCAGACTTTTGCAAATGAAAGCAAATCTTCATGCAGTGTATGTTCTTCACGTAACACCTCCATTCCCTCTGTAGGTGGCTGGCAAGCTGACCTCCTTCACTTGTTCCCTGTGTACAGATGCATGCGCAAGTGAGCATGTGCTTTGTCCACCAATCATGGCTCATCCATTGGCATCGTGCATATTGTTTCCACAATGTGTCTTTATTGTGTGCAGTAAAAACAAATAACTCAGTCTTTATTGACTCGTGCTCATGGTAGCTGTCTAAAATATCACACTCAACAATACCCAGGACATATTTCAAGGGCAAGATGAAAACTTTTTGTATATAAATTAGTGAAGTTGTGTGCTTATTCTGTTGTTATGAATTCACTTCTCTGTGCTTTGCTAAAAGTTATTTATAACCCAAGAACATTTTTGTGTCTTTTGGACATCTCTGTTCACTGAACTATGTTACTGTGTTTGCCTCTTTAGGCCAGTTGCTGTTTCACCAGTAACATCATGGATGTATAGCACAACGCAGTATCCTTTGTTACTTGCAGAAGGAAGCAACCAAGGTCTTGTTACTGTTGATGCCGGTGGATGTGTAAGGCTTTGGGAAACTGAATTGTATAACCTTGAAAAATCTCTCCAAGAATGGAGGAAAATGATAGGATCTGGTGAGTGTCTTATGTATAATAATGTTAACTTCCAACAAATGAGTGTTACAACTTTTGTGTTTGAGTCTACTTCATAACATAACTACTTTTCATGAATTTGTTGAGCTTATCTTTTAAATCACTGTGTGAAGTTTGTTATTAGGTGGATACTAAAATTATGTAAAATTGTGATGATCTGCTTTAGACCCATATTCAGGAAAAGTATATGAATCTGGAGAATAACACATCAGCTATATAGCATAGCTGATGACCACCGTACCACCATCATGAGTACTGGCAGTAAACATGTGTTGAATTTGCTGAATGGTGTCTGAATTAACTGTGCTTAGGTGTGATGGTGTTTTAACATCTTAGGTTGCTGGCATACTATAAGGTTTTGCTACTGCAGCTGAAAGAGAAATTATGCATACTTGCTGACTTCCACACATCATATTCATTTGATCAAACTGCAAGAAAGCAAGAGTTGCTATTTCCTCAGTAAATTTCATGTGTTAACCATTTGTTCATTTTGTGTAAACTTAAAATTATGTGTGCCCTTGTACTTAACAGGTTATTGGGAGTACTAGGTCATCGTGGATATTTGGTTCATCCTTTCTAATTCAGAAAGAAAAACAGTGAAATGTTTCATTCATTCTATTGAAATATTAAAAAAATATATATTTGGCACCAATTAAGAAGGTGATTGACAGATGTTAACCACATGGCAGAAAGGTATAAATGAATAGGAGGGGATGGATATGTCATAGCAGTTATCATAGAAGGAAAACAAGGACCAATTAGAGCTACGAAGTTTCCACAGCAACAGTACATGCAAGGGCCCTGTTGCCAATATGTAACACATGTTTAGCATGTGGTTAATGAGGCACCAGCAATAACATAAATAACTTATGTTATGCTCTGCTATCACTGCATATAAACAAATAAAGCCTTCCTGTAGCCTGAGCTTGCAATGCTTGCCTCAGTTAGATATTGTCTGTGTGTTGACAAATTCATTTGCATCATTCTATATACATGGTTATTTGCCTTGTGTTTACATGTATCTGCGCATGTGTAGCAAGCTTTTGCAATTGTGCTAAAGCAATATGATCAATATGATCTGATATGATCCTGGCAATGGACAGCATTGTTACAGAACAAAATAATTTTAATTTAGGTCACTCTCTAGAGATTTCAACCATGCAAAATTTGGGAGTGACAGTTCTGATTTTCCCTTCTCATTTGAATAAATTGGGGAAGAGAAAAGTTAAGCTTTTATTTCTGTCAGAATCTAAATTAACATGTTCATTATATTTATGAAATTTGCATTTATACTAATATTTTCATCTAGGCTATATTTTGTTAACCCTAATATAGGACCTTTCAAACATAGTAACCCATTCTGCCGATTGTCTCCATGGCACTAAAGAATCGAGTGTCAGGAAAATTGTGTTGTCAGATATGCACTGAAATCCTTACCTTACAGTAGATGGAAGAGCTGACTGTCTGCTCTCAAACAGGCAGCATATCTTGTGAAAATGCTCTCACTTGCTTGTCTCAGCTCTGCAGCAGGAATCCTTGTGATTTTTTTAATGTCACAAAGTTCCTCTAGTGTACGAGATTAGGACAGGATTCCTGCAGCTGAGCAAGTGAATGAGAACATTTTTATGAGCAGCCACAAAAGTGTATATGGATAGATTATTCATTTTGCAGAAGAAGTATATTAGAATTATGAACAATAAGCAGCCTGCAAAATCCTGTAGAAATGCATTCACAAATGATAAGATACTTACACTGCACTCTTTATATACATATAAGGCAATACTATTTATAAAGGAAAGAGATCTAACAGTAAATAAAAATGTTCACAACTATAATATTATATAAGGGAGATTACTTCAGATTTGGCTTTAGTAAAACAGCTATTGAAAATATGTATATGTTATGAGAACTATATTGTACAACAAATTGCTGACAGAAATTAAACTCTTAAATGGGCTAACCTTCAAAAACCAACTTAAATTGTATCTAATTAAGAAATGTATGTTTTGCAATTGTAATCAGAACTGTATAAATTTGTAAATTGAGTTAACAAAATTTGACAAACAAGTTTAAGGAGTTATAATGTACCTAAATATGAAACATGTGTATTAAAAGACTGGATTGTAAAGCAAAATTGTATATGTATAAAACAGACGATGTGTGAAATTTAAAATATAAAACAAATCGTTGAGCAATAAAGGTATACTACCTGTTTGAGAGCAGAAGGTCAACATTTCCAGCATCTACAATACAGTAAAGACCTTAGTGCATCTCTGATGGCAGAATTTTCCCGGCTCTCTTGTGCAGTGGAGAGAGGCTGCAAAACAGATTGCATATATTTTAAAGAGCTTATCTATTGAGCTTTATCAATAGGATTACAAAATACATTTAAGAAAAATCAAATTTGTTCTTTTTTAATACTTTATAAATGTTCTTAATTCCTGTTTAGAAGGAGCTCATGAAGTTAGTTCATGATCTCTTACAGTTACAATTAAATACAGATTACAAGTGACTGCTATTATAATGAAATTTCAGCCTATTTTTTAAGCTAAGTAAAGTCTAACAATTTTATTATAAGACATTTGCTGAAGCCTTTCACTGAATGAGAATTTTTTTTTCCTCTCATAAGAGCGCAATTACCTGCAGCTAATAGTGGATAAACCCAGTGGTAAAGATGTTTCTAGCCCAAAACATGGTAAAGTGGATGAAACTGGAGCACCACATGTAGGAGGCAATACATGGGCTGGAGGCACTGGCGGTAGAGACACAGCTGGTCTCGGTGGGAAGGGAGGGCCTTACAGATTGGATGCAGGACATGATGTGCATCAGGTAGGATTTTCAAAAGTTTATCTCTCCTGTATCGATATCAGCTGCAGGACTAGCTTAAATATGCATGGTGAGAAAAAAATTTGATACAAAGCAACCTCACTATAGTGTAAATTATTTGTGCACAAAAATGTATAAACATGAACTAAAACTTATTAGCAGACAAATCTCAATATTTGAACTATTAAAGTTCAATGTAAAAGCTTAGGCTTTCATGGGCAGTGTTGATCCATAAGAGGAAGCTTCCGGGCTGATTGGCTGTGGTCCAGTAGATGATGAAGCACCTAACATTTCGTCTGTCTCTCATCAGGCATCCTCAGAGGTACTCCTGGAGTAGCAAGAGTGGCGCTGGTTGT
Organism: Tenodera sinensis; assembly: GCA_030765045.1. NCBI lineage: Eukaryota > Metazoa > Arthropoda > Insecta > Mantodea > Mantidae > Tenodera > Tenodera sinensis. The sequence continues at coordinate 156,732,356 of CM060967.1, read as the reverse complement.
AGTGCCCATTCAAAAATGAACTATTAAAGTTTATTAATTGTAAATGAAATCATTCTATGAGCTTATTTGTTAATTATTCAATTAATGTCTCAATGGTAAATAAAGATATTAAAAGGGTCAGTTATTTTCTGTCAGGAAAAAGTCTGATGTGATGCTTTTGCATAACTTTCTCTACCAATGTTAAATTCACATGTATCCCTTACATACTGCAGTGTTCATAAATAAAAAAAAATCTGATGTGCACCCTCACATTACTTTCTCCACCTACATGTGTGAAAATTATTTTTAAATATGTACTTTATGTTAATCGAGATAAACAGTCCCTAATGACCTAGTTGTCGACAGACCCTTAACCAATACACACTCACTCACTTGATATAAACATTTGTAGAAATGGTTTTATTGCATGTTTCCTTATAGGTACAAGGGGAATGGGAGAATAAAGCAGGCTTAAGCGATAGTCAAATCTTTTAACAGCTGGTCACTATGTGATGCGTATGAAATTCTGTTCTCTTTGCATCACTAGGAAAACAAAATTGAATAATGGCTCATTTGATAAAAGAATAATATTGAAAAACTCAAACTGATAACAAGGAATCTCTTGGAAATGGTTAGTCCCACAAAAAAGGAAAGAAAAAGGACATGAATTATATGCTTTAACCAGATCTACATTTTTTGTATAGTATGTACATGGTTCACTAGTTATGCAAAAACCATTCAGATTGGAGACAACTTTAGAAGCTATTCCCAGAAAATTCAAGAAATACAATTCATTTGTCATAAAAATAAATTAAACATATGGTACTTTAATCAAAATTGTTATGACCAAAATTTTTTTAAAGTTTCCTATAAAGATTAGTGTGTGGTTTGGGGATTTTCTTGCATTGCATCGTTGGGAGATACTGAACTTAAACACCAAGTTTGGTATTTGACGACTTTTTGTTTTTAAGTTATGCTGACACAAACACATATGCATGCACACACACAAACACACTTGCATACATGCACACATAGACCTTTTTACTTTCTCTACTGAAAATTTCAACTGGCAAAAAATGGAAAAAAAGTTCAGTTAAATCCCAAACTCTCCAAGAAAATCAACTGTCACTATTTTTCGTCTTCTCATAGGTCATGATTGTCTTGGTAAACATCTATACAAAATTGGATTAGTAACCTGCCCCCTATGGATGTTGTGCACTAAAGAAGAGGATAGGGATCAAAACAATCAAGGCCTAAAGATCCAAGAAAATTCAATCTCCAAATATTGGAGATGGAGAATGATTTTATCATTAACTCCAGAGCATTAGCCACACACACTTTTGATACATTAATAGAAGATAAATGAGATTACGTAACACACTCTTATTATTTCATCGATTCAAAACCTTGAGGCCATGTTTCACAGGCCATTGTCTAATTTATCAGTTTATTGTCAACTGGTAGTATTGGATAACTTTTTATATTGGAACTCCTGAGTGCTGCTGGTGGAAATCTAATGAACTTGAAAGTTATGTTGTCTTCAAGGAAGTCAAAGTTCATGAACTTTTTCATAGATATCTTGTCCCATGTGCTAAAGTTGATGGCCTTATTCACTGGTTTTAGTATTTTAATTTTTCTGCTGATCTGATGGTTCTGGATAGGTGCTGATGAGAGTGGTTTATCTTTATGCTTATTAAAAATGTGATGGAAATATTCTATGAGATGTGTTTCTGAACTTCTGTGAGTCTTCCTTCTTGCAATCCAAACAACCAATCTTGTATATGTCATATATTTTTGCTCTGGAGGAGTATTGTCTGCTTCAACTTAATTAAATTTCTGATGCTGAACGTCTTATAATACATCAACAAGATGTATTATTATCATTGAACATGGTTTGAAACTTATTCATTGCCCAGGGTGAAAAGTAAACCTTTTATAAATCATCTTAGGTCTGATTGGGCCATTATAGTTTTATTATGCGCTACCTTTTGTTTTTTAGAATTTTTGTTATGGATGGCTTTCCTGCCAAAGCCATTTTTATGGAATATTTAATTGAGTTCATATTCAGTTTTTCTCATGGGAAGGTTCATAAATGTGGATGACAGTATTGAAGTAGGCTTGTTTTTGCTTTTACTTTCTTGGATTAAAACTGTTGGCTTTTATGTAATGATCTATGTGTGCCAAATTGGAGAAAATTGTCATTCCTGATAATTTTGAGGTCAAGAAACTGCATCATATTGTCTTTCTCTACTTTAGTGGTAAATAGCAGATTTCTGTAAATTTGCAAGCTTCAGATCATTATTTGTATGCCTCTTCTTAAAAGTAACAAAAGTTTAATCCACATTAATCAAGACATATCATAGAGAGAAAGGACATAGTTATGTGGATTTCAAAGAAACTCATAAGCAGGTAGGCCGGGAAAGGAGAGAGTGGACTGCTCATTGCTGTTGAAACACTTTGAAACATGTTTGATCAAGGCAGATATAGTGAGGTGTACATATTCTTCCTGAATGGTGTTTGCTAACTATTTAGATTGGCACCACTTCCTCATATATTTAAGTAATTTATCCTCTGATATGTTACTAGCAAAATTATGGCATTTAATAAGTTAAGAAAAGATAAGAAATGGTACTGGCAAGGAAGATAGTTTGCTTAGTCAATAAATTTGATTACATGGGAGTAAGATTAAGTCGTAATAGGGATTTGAATGAGCAAGAGAGAATGGTAGTGACTAAAGAACAACTTGCACTCAAAGCTATTAAATCATTGCACTGCAGTGGGCATATTTATTCAGTTTTGAGTTCAACAAATAGAAGTGCCTACTCAAAATACATAAAGACTGTAGTACTGAGGAGTTGGCAGTTCTAGTTCAAGGAAAGGATTGCTGCCCTAATGCTACAAATCAAAGTTCCATAAGCCACTGGATATGTTTTTTCCATTTTGGGGGAAGAGTGTATAATTCACATTAAATGTGCAAGGTTTCCCTTTAAATTCATTCCCTTGCGGTTGGCTTCGCAGAATATTTTTCAAAGACATTATTCTTGCTACCATTCTTTCCCAAACTCCTTGTACAACTTATGTTTATAAAATCTAATTGTTTGTTTATATCAGAACATACACAAAATAAATGAAAGCCCCTTGAGGCAACATCTCTTCCTTGTTCACCTTTTTCTTGTTATGAATCAATTTTTTTGTTTCCATCTGGAACCATTGTAAGCAATTTTCACAAAAATACTCAGAGTGTAGCAGGCTACTAGCATATAAACATAAGTTAGCAACCATAGGGTTTGTATCTGTTGTGTCCCAGAGTATACAATAACACAGTGCAGTAGGCTACTAGCATATACACATAAGTTAGTAATCATTAGGGCTAGGAAGTTCATGCATTTGCATGTTTTTTATAGGGATTAAAATTGTATGCTTTTACATTATGTGTCATGCTGTTTAAACCCTATCCCTGTTCCTCATAGAGAATTAATAAACAACACTACAAAAGTAGGGTTAGCTCTGACATAAAAGGAATATAGAATCTCCAAGTCATATTAAATTAACATGAAATTTACCTCCACAGAGATAATATATGTTTTTAGTCCCTTTTCACAGTAGATTCTGAAAATGATGCTTAAAATGGCACATTAGTCACAGTTTTTAGATATACAGCATCGAAAATTGCCAAGGCTTAATTATTCAGTGGAAGAATTTATTATTTTGTATTTTCTTTTCTTTTAATTTTAATAGTGTTATTGTCTGGAATTCAGATACTTTATCAAAATGAGTTCTTATATACCAGGAGGCTCATCTGCACTAGCAGCTGCTGAATTACATTTTCACTGTACCCAGCTTACAGTTGCCGAATTTAAAGGCGTAATGAGTTCCCTTTCTTGATTTTGTTTGGGAAAGTGACTGTCTCGGTGAAATTTTCCTTCAATATAAAAAAACCCTTCATTCTCCTGATGATTTCCAGACGGCGCTAATGTCTGCAATCCTTAGAGGAACTTTAAAGGCTACTAGTGAAGAATTGGTTGTAGTTTAAAACCATGACTCAGGGGTCTCCGTCTAGGGGATATGTGAATAGCAACCACAAGGTACCCAAGCTGAGCAGAACATTACTTCCACTTACTGGTGTTTTGCTCCTCACTGTAACTTTTCTATCTGACCTTACCTTGGTCATCTCTTGTTCTCTTCCGACCCCGATGCTATTAGGGTTCCCGAGGGCTAGGGAGTCTTTATTTTTCCAACCTCTCCATTTCTCTAATTTCTCTATAAAATCTTAAACCCTAACATGCTGACCTGTCATGGCATGTAATACGTCCTCTGATTGGTGATCAGAGGATATGGTCGGTGAATTTATTTTGATAATTCTCCCGGTCAGGTCGTTGAGACCCGTAAATCAACGACAGGTGTGGTCCTCCAGACATTTTGGGGGTTGTGAGAGAGCGATGTGACTGCCAAAACATAAAAATATGGTGCTCTCTAAAAAACGGTTACCATTACTGCTTATCATCAGTGAAAAATATTGGAGAGCAAGAGGATTAATGACTTCATTGTCAGAAATCCAGCATTAGCTAACAACAACTTTCTCTATTATGCATAGTAAAGTAAAGGAAGTATTGTATTCCATCCAAAAATTTGATGTTGAGATTTTACCAGAAATATATGTGAAAAAAGCATTTTTAGAAAAAGATCCATGTGTGTGTGTGTCAGCCTGTGGACAGCATAACTCAAAAACGAAAAGTCGGTTAAAAACCAAAGTTGGTATATAAGTTTAATGTCTTTCAAGGATGGGACATGAAGATTTTGAAGAAAATAACCTCACCCTAAGCTACCCTTTATGGAAAATTTTGATTTTCTTGAAAATAGCTCTAACGATTTTGATTAAAATGCCCTATGTTAAAGATATTTGTATGACAAATGAAATGTATATTCTGTACTTTCTGGCTATAGCCTATGTAGTCCTGTTTACTCTGGATGACTTTTGAATAACTTGTAAACCGTAAGGATAGACAAAATATTAATATACAAAAAATGTAGATCTCGGTAAAACAATTTATGTCTAAATGAATTTTTTTGTAGAGTGAACCAATTCGGAGGTATTCCTTGTTATTTGTGTCAGTTTCAGAAAACTTAAAACTTTTGTGAAATGGAACATCATTGTTCATTTTCATATATTAAGCATGCAAAGAGAATGGGATCTCAAAGCTTTAAAAGAGTTGACTATCGCTCAAAGCCTATGGTATTCTAATATTCCCCTTGCACCTACAAGGTAATAAACAATAAGGTAATAGGTATAAATGTTTATCACAACTAACACGAAGAAGATATAGGAATAAGAGTTTGTAAGAAGGTTAGTACAAGAGTAGAGAAAGTCATGTGAGTGCAACACATCAGACTTTTGTAAAATTGCTTTTCTTTTTATTTATTCAGGAGACCTCAAAATGAGTATTTCCACTGAAATATTTTTATAAATTTTTGGGAGGAATGCAATATTTTCTACATGGTAGAGAAAGCAAAAAAGAGAGTCTTCAAACCATATTGGATTACACATATATTTTTTCCTAGAAATGATTTAAAATTAAGCAACAAATACTTACATGCAGAAATAGCATTTAAATAATTGCTTTAGCCAAACCTTGCAATTGAAAGAAAACAGAACATGAATTGTAAGCTTTCAAGCATGTCTGTTAGATGTCATACACTTGGGAAAAATGTGATCTTGCAACATGCAATATTTTGTTCTATACATTTTAATGAGCTGTACATTATTCCTGTCATACGTTTTGTGTGTAACTTATGCTTTCAGAGTTATACAAAATTAGTCAAATAAAGTGAACTTCACAGGTTATTCACAAAAAATTCAGGATATATAGTTCATTAACTGTGCAAATGGTAATGTAGCTGTAGACAGGCTTAGGTGATGCGCAGTCTTGCTAAACCATGGAGAAATACACTATATCCTCTGTAGTGGACAAAGAGGTTGGCAATTATGAATCAGAGAGGAAGAGGGGTAATTGAACGGAAGTGTGATCTAAAACTTAAACAATGGGCGTGACATTTGCGACAATTGTTTCCAGTATAATGATATGTGTAAACATTCTATTTGTCAATCACAATCACATGTAACTCTTATAAAACTATTTTAAGGTTAACTACCTACTGACAATTGCATGAGCTTATGATTTCATAGTTATTTCAGGTTATGTGGTTTATACCTCTAAAACGCAACTTTGTATTTATTTCATAAACATATGTTACAAAATATATGCCCATTTAAGGTGTTCTGTCTACTTCATGAGCTTATGATATCACAGTTACTTCAGATTACTCGATTTATGAATTAAGGTTTTTCATTGCAATATGAAGTAATTATCATTTATTCTGTAATTGTGGTGCCCAGTGTTACATTTGAAAGACCTTTTGGATTGATTGAGGAATGTTGTTGTTAGCTAATGCTGGATTTCTGACAATGAAGTCATTAATCCTCTTGCTCTCCAATATTTTTCACTAATGATATTGAAGAGAGCAAAAGCAGTAATAGTATTGATTGAGGAATGTATGTGTAAGTAAAATGCCACTTTCAAATGAGAAATGTCACATGATGTGTATCTCACAGTTACCTTACACTAAACAGTAAATGTCATAATGAAAGTAAATAATCCTAGTAGTAATAATAATGGTTATGCTGCCTGCTGAAATTGCCTCCCTTCGTCAAATTATATGCATTGTCAGCTACATACTTCCAATGTCGTGCAAATGTGCTACTGCTGCTCACTACTTCCATTTCTTGTACATTGCCGGCCTGCATTACCCACTCCCTGAGCCTATCTATGGCAACATTACTCTGCAAATATCCAAAACTTACAGTACTTTAACCAAAATTGTAATACCCATTTTTTTGGAAAACAAAATGCGTGTTCACGGTATTTGAGCACAGCTTACTATATGTGTAAATGAAAAGTATGCTATTTTTGTTCAAATGTAATTACAAGACTTGCTAGTGTTTGTGGTAATTAATTTTATGCGGAAACAGTGGTTCCTGGAGTAAAGAAGCAAATTGGGATAAAGCAGAGCATACACTAATTAGAAACTGAAAAACTAATTGTAAGCCTCAGTTTTGAAACTGTATCAGTCATTATGACACTCTCCCAGTTTACCTCTACTTTTTTCATTTGAATAGGTGTCACAGGCAGAAAAAGATGCTGTGCCAGAACATGTGAAGAAGGCTGCAAGAGAGATGGCACAAAAAGCCTTCAAGCAGAAACTCCGTGAGATTCAAATGAGTGAATATGATGCACATCTTTATGGTCAATTTTCAGATGCAGTTAGCAGACAGGTAATATATTCTACTATTAATATTTTGTTAATTTGTACAGTAGTAGTATGAATGTAAAATGGGCAGAATTAATTATTTACATTCTGCTGCCCTATTATACTCCATCCAGTCTTAGATCCAGAATTTGTATTCCTCCATGAAAGCCTGGTGTTCGTGTCAGCTGTGACTAACACAAACAAGTGCTACGTGGACTCATGCCTTCTGTTTATGATGCAACAAAATTATATTTACTCGGAAGTTTTGGGAATATCACTGCTATCACGTTACATTCAACTAGTCTTTACCAGAGTTATCATTAATCTTGAAAACTCGCAGATAATTGCCAATATTTAGGGTACTATATTTTGTGGTGTGCTTTGGTTTTGGCGTACTGCAGGTTAATTGTTGATGGCTTGTGTTTATATCAAGTCGGGACATAAAAGTGGAGCAATTATAGTTACTGATTGAAATGACAGAGTGCCACAAAAATCATCACCATATTTGTTTTATGTATGCTATGCTTTCTTGTGAGAAACATCTGCTAGTTTGGTATGTAATAGAAGGAAATATATCACATTGCATATTAAAAGGTAAGCCAAACGAAGCCATTTTGTTTTTGTGTGCTGTAAGCCGTAATTTATTATAGCAATACGAGTTTAATATGACAAAGAATGCTTGATTGGTGCTGGTATCTGCGAGCTTGGTCCTGAACTCCATGGACATGTGTGTTCTTGTAGTATGGCCAGTTACTTGGCTGTTTTACAAGGCTTGTTCAATTTTATTATTGTTTAATGGGTGAATGGATTTTATGTTTGTAGACTGGTATCTCTCAACTCAGGCATTATTCCTGAATCCTTCTATGCTTCATACAAGGTGTTTCATAGTCAAGAAAATGAGAACCCAAACTCTGAAGACCCTGTCCCAGACCTGACAGATAAAGCAATCAATTGAAAGAGATTGTATCTAGGAACGTCAGGTCAAGCAGACAGGCAACTTCAAACTCCATCAACATATTCATCAATTAATGAAGAACATATTGGAAGCTCAAACAGCAGCAAAGATGATGTTTCTCTTCTAGAACAACTGTGTCCTCTGCTTTCAGTACCAAGGAAGAAAAAGGGAAAAAGTGAAAAAAGCTACCATCATGACATCACCAGTACATATTAATTAAACGAGAGCTAAAAAAGACAAAAAAATATATATATATCAAAAAGAAGGAAAACAAGAGCAAGCATCTGCTCACAGCACAGCCAATTCCAAGTGTGGATACCATGATGGGCCCTTTGGTGAAAACCACAACAGAGAAGTGTAGGTGTCCTGTGCCATCTGGTTTCATGAAGAATGTACAGTTGCAAGAGATGCTGTAGGTGTTATATGTGAAACTGCTCTTAAACATTTGTTGTAGGGGGGCATATTACAAGACTGTCCTCTAAAATAGCCAATTCTGCCTTGTTATAAATAAAATTAAATATAATAAAATAATTATCTTCTTTCTTGGAAGTTTGAAAACAATGTTGCAATAATCAATTTAAACCAAAAAGGTGAGTCGATTAATAACAGTTCACAACACTTACTTATAATTTACCGGAACATGTTTTGGAGGCTGACTTTCCTCCATTGTCATTACCAGAGTCGATGTCGGTTGATAATGGAGGAAATTCAGCCTCAGAAACATGTTCCAGTAAATTATAAGTAAGTGTTGTGAACTGTTATTAATTGACTCATCTTTTTGGTTTAAAATAATAAAGTAATACTATATTTGGAATGCAATTCTGCATAATACTTATTGTACATAATACTATGTACACCTGTGGATAAAATAAATGAATCATGTCTGGAATGTCTGGCTACATTAATTGCAGAGAACAACTCCATGAATACCAAATAACTTGCAGTTTTCAGCAAGTAGATATGTCTGATTGTCTGTCTTATCTGTCATGTATGTGTGTATATATATCCGTTGTTATGTATGTAGGCACATATATATGTAGATATGCGTTCCAGACATTAATCTTTTTTTTAAGCTAGAGATTTCTTCCGGGCTTAAAAGCCGTGGTCTGCTGGAGTTTAGAGGTCCAGAAGTTTCGTCCACACCTGAGGTGCACATCATCAATGGTGTGGTCTGAGTCTTCTTGGTGAAGGTTCGGTTACAACAAAATTGCTGGCTGGAGGTGCCATATTTATATCTGGGCCGCTCACATGGTATTGACTGGGCTTAAGCAGGAGGTGTGTGCTAAGTGGGCGGGGCTTCTCCGCTCTGATTGTTGAATGGTTTACGCAATTTCTCTGCATTTGTGCTTCTTTTTTATGCTCAAGTATCAGATGCCAAGCTTTGTTCAGTTTTAGTGTTTCTTCCTTTCTGTTAACGTTATTGGGGTTTTTGTGATTTCTATGGCTCTGAACCTCTAAACTCCAGCAGACCACAGCTTTTAAGCCTGGAAGAACTCTCTAGCTTTAATTCTAACTCTGGCCGTGAAAGCTTCTGACTACTCTTTTTTTTTTTGTCCATGGGAGTATATCTTTAACCATAGCATTGAATGTTCATTGTCATCCTATTGGTTTCCAAGTAAACTACAAAAATAAATTTTTGTGACCATATTATTTACCTAATTTTTAATAAAAAAGAAAGGAAAAGAAAAGGCATTTATAGGTGAATACTGACAGAACTAAGTTGTACAAAAATATATAGGCTTATTGGGATCTTTTTTATCATATTTTAACATACATATTTCTTGTATTTCTTACAGGTTAAAGCACTTCGTGTAATTCTCAACAGCTTACAAGCAAAATCAAAAGAGCGACAATGGTTGAAACATCAAACTTCAGGGGAGTTGGATGACACAAAACTAATTGAAGGTGATATCATAATATTCTTTAATAGAACTATATGATATTTAATAAGACCTAAGAAAAAGTTGTTTGTTTGTAAGTGCTTCAATATTCTTGAAATGATTTCAGAATCAGCATAATCCTGAACAACTCATTCAGAAAAATAACTCTAATTGTTATAAGTGATGTGCTGCAAAAAATTTATTATAAATGAAACAACATCCCCTGCTTTTTTGCTCACTTAATCTTAAACTGAATATATCAATACTGATTATACATTGTACACACTAAACGTATCACATCCCAATTTTACTGCAGAACATCTTTTGCAGACTGCTGCCTACATTTTCAGTCTCTATTGGCTGATAATGGTTAGATACATAGGTAATATGCATATGTATTCTTTGCCAACCTTCAGCAATCATGTCATTAAAGGTAACTAAATGTGCTTGATTAAAATAGTATTTCATGGAGAAAAAAGAGAGAAAAATTTTGAATACTAATATAAATATACAAAACACTCAAGTTAAAATGTTGTTTCAGATTTTCAATGAAATGCCTAGGTCTAATCCCAGAATAAAATTAGAAAGAGGTAGAGTGAGTTTTGTTTAAGGGCCTGTCGACAACTAAGTCATTAGGGCCCGAAGAAAGAGGTAGACAGTTCAGAGTTTGGGGAAGTAGCAATCCAATAATATATAGGTAATTGTATCAACAGCCAGTAATAAAACCTTTGTTCACATCATTCATAAGACTAGTTCACAACCACTGGTAATGGTAGTGACCAAAACAAGAAAGCTGAAATACATGTATTCAAATGGGAGTGTTCTCTGCTGATGGGAAGCCTTTTCAGGCTCCAGGAGCAGGAAAGAAGGCTTGGTCAAGTTATAACTTTCACATTTACATTTCCAGGCATGGCATGTTAGATTCATATTGTGCATATTTGATTTCAGCTTTAGAAATTATTCAAGGCAGCCTTGCTGTAAAACAGCTGCTAAGGGCTCTCTCTAGCCTAAGCTTAAAAAAAATCATTGATCAGTTAACATATTAATTCCCAATGCGCTATATCAACCTGCACTATAAACCGTAACTCCATGGCACAACAGCCCATCCAGGCCAAGCCTACTGCCTGACTGCTGTATTCCTACCTCTGCCCACCAAAGGTGTCATGAGCGGGGTGCAGTACTGGAGGTGGACCATGGTCAGTACCCTGGTCCCTCTTGGTCAGTTATGTGGTCTTCTCTACCAGCTACTTTTCAATCAAGTAGCTCCTCAATTGGCCCCTCAGGGACCTAACAAGGCTGATTGCACACCGCACCAGACTTCCCAGCAGGTAAAAATCCCATATGTTTAAATGAGAGGTTAAACGTGAGTCACTTACTCACCTTTACGGGAGCACAGATAACAATCATATGCTATGTACCTTGTTCTCATGTTTCTATACTCAAGAAGTACAACAACTACAAAGCAAGTATAACTCTACCAGTAATGTCAGTCATATGTATTACATTATCAATCTCTGTAATGTTTACACTTAATTTGTTTGTATTTCTTCTATTCCCAACATTTCTCCCTTCTTCTTCGAATGAATTGCTGTTATTTTCATTATCTTTTGTTAAAACAATGGCAATGATATAAACCCATACCACACAAACTTTGCAGTCAACTGTACTGTTTTCTTCGAAACATAACATAGGGGAGCAGAGTTGTTTGTTACGTAATATAAACTATTTGCTGACCTATTTATTTATGCCAACAAACTTACTGTTACCAGGAAAAATACAAACTGGTTTGAGAATTTAATGCCATTCTGGCAGTTTGTCACAATAGCTCAGTGGTTAGAGCGTCCGCCCGGTAAGCGGAAGGTCTATGGTTCAAATCCCAGTTGTGGCATTGAATTTTTAAGTTCCAGTTCTACCTCTTAATATTTGCTGACCTGTTTATTAAGGAAGGCTAGTTGACTGGATTTTCACTGAAGGACATTCATCAAGAACTAATGTGCAACCTATACTTGTAAGTCATTGCTTTATTTTCTGTTATGTGCAATCTTAGGTGTCTATAATGGTATACCTTTAAGAATCAAGAGGAAGGCATTTAAAGATGAGTTTAATGAATTTGCATAGTAAGTAGGTAAATAAAATGTCACGCAATTACAATTTCTAAATATCAAGAATTCATAACAAGGAAACTTTGCTTTCCCTGCTGAGGTCTCCAACTCTCCGTTTTTGTACTTGATGTGTTTTATCTTAAAAAATAAGTTGTTCATACTTGGGCTCATGCACACAGGTCTCACTGGAGAAAAAACCATATATCGAAGACGAGCTGAAAAGGAGCCTGAATTAGGCACACCTCAGATAAAGCCTAAAAGGTTAAGAGTTGTTGTGGATGTATCCGGAAGCATGTACAGGTAAAACTAGATTGTTAATCTTATGTAAATATTGTTGTCATAAATATATTTCAAAAAATCAAAATTTATCACTTGCTTATGGCTTTTGAGATTCAGAGGTCTGATAACATTTGAGACATGAACTGTTTCCCCAGCAATTGGAAAATTAGTTCCATGCTAGCCTGGCAAGTAATGACCATTTCAATACATAAAATTCATAAGTTAAAAAAAAAATCTGTGAACGTAAAACGTGTTTTTTCCCTTACATCAGTGCAATTTCACAGAGAATAATCCTTGTTTTGCCTGGTATTGGCATATTATAATTTTTTGGCTTAGTTTAGGACCATTTGCTCCAAGCTCATTGTATGCTTAGAGTGCACTTAGATTATTGTTACAATTCTTCAACAAACTGGCAGAATGTTAAGATGGCCTCATGCCAAAAGAATTAATGTACTGTTAAAGTGGTTAAAAAATTGTTTAGATTTGCTCTTTCATAGCCAGAATCCATTATGAAAACTTGCAGAATGTATGGAAGGTAGGATAGATCAGATTTGAGTAATTCCTTCTGAATTTTGAAATTTATGCATGGGAAATGAGAAGCAATGACTTAGGTCTGTTGTTTATATTACCATGTTTTACTATGTGTAAAATAAAGGCCTTAAAATTGAAGAAAAAGCTATGATTGTAAATTTATGAATCTTCTTTGGTCAAAAAGAGATGTTGCTGCTAAATTTTAGCACTCTTTTATCATTGTTCTGTTACAAGAGGTTTCTCTGTTGATCCATTTTCAGATAAATCAGGTTGCATCAAATATAGTTATTCATATCAGTAAATGGCATTTCATATAGTGATAATTGTTTCAGATTCAATAATTATGATGGAAGGCTTGACCGTGAAATGGAAGCAGTAGTAATGGTTATGGAAGCATTCCAAGGTCATGAAGGTCGCATCCAATACGACATTGTTGGCCATTCTGGTGAAGACCACGATATCACATTTGTGGATCACAAATCTCCTCCTTCAGACAATAAGCAACGATTAGATGTTATTAAGGTTAAGCTTTAAGTTTGTTAAATAGATATATGTGCCTTCTACCATTGCAGAATTTGTGTTAATGGCAAGCCACTTTGCATACATTTATGATTTTCTATTCTGCATGTGTATAAGGGTTACCTAGAAATAGCTGATAGAACAAGATAATTCTAACCATTTTATAGTTATGCCTCCTCATGAGGCTTTGTTAGATTCAAATTTCTAGCACCAGTTTCTAACATCAGTCTCTTTAACAAAAGTTTCTTTAGTGTTTCTTTATGTGCATGATTTCTTGCAACTTACGACAGTTTTGCATTAGGTGGCCATAAAGAATTAGCATAAAATATTGCAGAGATTAGTCCTGTGTGACCTTTTATGTCCATGGAATATGAAAACAAAGAAAAACAATACTGTTCCAGTATTGTTCCCCTGATGGGAAAAATAATATTAGGACAAATGCAGACTTATGAAAAGCATTTTGAGTGGACCAAGAACGGTAACTGCAAAGTTTGATTACTATAGAAAACAGTCAAAAAGGATTAAGACAAAGTCAAATGCTTGGTCTGGTAAAAGTCTAGCACAGCAGTGTCCAACCTTGTCTCTTTGGATATGCTTATGTAATGAGCGGTTAGCCCCATTCCACTCCTTCAGTTGGAGCGACAGGCAGTCAGTATCCAGTGACTGACACAAACAAATGATTCCATGGCAGTTTCTTAGTCATACCTTGAATTTTCTGGCAATGTCCTTTGAAAACCTATTCATCTGGGTAATTTTGCATAAATGGTAAACAGTAAGAGGCAGACTAAAGCTTACTAAATAGAAAATGTGGGTCTCGTTAAAACACACAATTTGTATAAAAATGTTTTTTTTCTTTTGAGTGAACCACTTGCGAGATACTCTTTATTATGTGTCTGAATTTGCCAATACTTATACTTTTCTCAAATAGGAATATGCTATTCATTTTTTTTTTATTCCTTGGCTTTGCACGCAGAAAGGAAGCAAAAGTTCACAAATTAAACATGTGCAATGTGTATGTAAAAGGTAATTACACTTGGTGCTGTTTTTATAATAGGTTGCTTTGTATGCGCTGAGCTATGAGATTCTTTTTCTACCCCAGGTCGTGGTACTAGATGGAATGAACAAACACTTGATGTTACTTCACTATGATATATTACTTTATTAACACTTTTTCTCGTCTTTACACTTTCGTCGCACCAATTTATATTATATTGATAGTCTTTCCAGTTTTTTAACAACTTTAGAACAAAAGCTTCATGAAAGTTTAGTCAATTTTCTACTCATATCCAAGAGCAGTATAAAAACATGTCTTCTCATAATCACACAGGCGATTAACAAATTCTAGTGCCACATCATCTTTCATTGCGTATGCGTTCATCAAATTGTTCCCGTATTGTTAGGGAAGCGATCTTTAGCTATTCTCCCCTCGCTTTCAATATTGAACACATATAATTCTTTTATTGATACATATATATTAAATTTAAATATGGAAATATTTATGACGTCTTTAAACAAACTTAATTTTTTTTGTAACAATGAACAATAGCAACACGTTTTCGTTACTCAACTAACTCGTATCAACACCAAAAATAAATTACATTTTCAATAAATATTTATATAAATGATTTTCTTTTGGGGTCTTACAATATTCTGTCTCACACTGAAGGGCTTTTATTACAAAAGAGCCAGGGCACAGCGCAGGGTTAGCCCAAGCTGTGTAAGATTGAGTACTCAATACTCAATAAATAATTCATTCATTAATATAAAAATCTAATATGTTGCATTTACATGACTTGTTCTACTCTTGTACAAACTATTCCTAGAAGTGCTTATTCCTCTGCTTCATGTTAATGCAGATAAATATGTGCAGAAATTAGCTTTTGCTAATTTTCTTTTAGGTGCAAAGGGAATATGGGAATACAGTACGCTTTAAGCAATAGTCAAATCTTTTAAAGCTGGTCACTATGTGACTGCACCTGACGCAGCAGTACCAATGAGAGTTGGCGCCGACGCACTTTCGAGCGGGAATTGCTAGCCTAAAGTCCCGGCAGCAGACATAGAGGTAACAGAGAGATAGGCCACGAATGGGTTCAGATATAGTTTAACTACCCTATATTAGGTTCTGGTTTATAGCGAAAATTTTCTGCAACTCCAGTTGACGCCCATACACACGTGAACACAATTTTGCCCCTTTTTTACTTTCTCTACTATGTATAGTAAAGTAGAGGAAGTATTGTATTCCACCCAAAAATTCAATGTCGAGATTTCACAGGAAATATGTTTTGAGGCACCCTGAATTTAAAAAAAAGCATTTTTAGAAAAAGGTCTCTCTGTGTATGTATATATGTTTTGTCTGTCAGTCTGTGGACAGCATAACTCAAAAACCAAAGTTGGTACTTAAGTTTAATGTCTTTCAAGGATGCAACATGAGTTTGAAAATTGCTTCACCTTAAACTACCCTTTACATAGAAAATTTCCATTTTCTTGAAAATGGATCCTACAATTTTGATTAAAATGCCATATATTTGAGATATTTTTATGACAAATAAAATGTATGTCTTGAATTTTATGGCCATAGCCCCTATAGTTGTATTTACTCTGGATGACTTGCATTACTGGTAAACCGTAATACAAAAAATGTAGATTTTTGCCAAAAAATACACAGATTATGTCTGAATAAATTTTTTGTAGCATGCACCATTTTGGAGATATGCCTTGTTCTTTGTGTGAGTTTTGGAGAACTTATACTTCTGTCAAATGAAACATTATTCAATTTTTTTTATATGTTAACTGTGCAAAGGGAACAGAATTTGAAAGCTTTAAAAAATTTGACTATCACCCAAAGTCTACTGTATTCCCATATTTTCCTTGTATCTACAAGGAAATAAGCAATAAGATAATTTCTGCAAATGTTTATCTCAACTAACACGAAGAAGACGTAGGAATAAGAGTTTGTATATATATTTCACAAACAAAAATTGTGACATCTGCCTGACATTGCAGGTGACCATAAAGATCCAGAATACAAAGATATATGACAAAGTCAATTTTAAGAAGAAAAAAAAATGATTAAAATTAAGATTCAAAATATCTAAAGAAACATTAAATGATTATAACAAGAAGATAACAGTTAACACATTGAATACAAGTGATTATTTAAAATATATAGAGTCTTTTAGGACATGTAAACATATATTTACAATTTCGGACCATTGCACACACAGTGCTTTGAGGCAGGTACTTGTGAATTTAAAACATGTTCCGCTGGCACCAAAGAGTAGTCCTTTTACCTCCCATGCATTTTCAGGTACATTATATCTCTCACTAAGGTGAGGAATGCATGGTTGGTAGATGGCTTCCTTTTCCTCGTTCACCTGTGTCGCCTGCTGTAGATGTTGCTCCATTCTTACAGTTGGATCAAGAATGAGACCCTTTCCTGCATCCCTCTTGATGGCTACGATATCTGCTCTTCGATGGCTACAATCCTCAGACAGGCAATGGACCTCTTCATAGACCTCCCAATTGGCTCTACGAAGGGCTGTAGAAATTGATGAATGCACACGGTGGTGACGAGTGTTGCGAAGTAATTCTTCCTTTGGGCAATATCCTAGTACATGCCCAAGGGTTTCCACTTCTTTACAATTTGAGTGCCGACATAGTGTTGTTTGCTGATTTCTTCCAGGCACAGATCTTACTACTGACGTGTTACATGACATTTTGATGGCATTAGCCCATTCAGAACATGACAGGATTTTTCTGTTGCTCATCCACGAATTGGCTCTGGGATTCTCTTTATATGTCTCAATCCCCTTTCCCTTGTGAGGTAGCTGACACCATGCATCAAACGATTTAAGTTGTAATTGTTTTCTAAGCCATCGTCCTGATTTTGACATGATTTCATCGTTAATGTCAATGTTCAAATTGGAAAAGGCTTCTTTCTTCTCTTTCTGAGTATCTCGACACAAGCGTAGATGATCATCTTGTATTTGTGAAAGCTTCTGAGCTATATTGAAATGTTGTATATAAGCCTCCCAACCAGCTCTAATTAGTCCCATTCCTCGAAGATTACGTGGAGCGTATATCATATCATTGGGGCAATCATGTGGTAGCCCAACTATTTCTTTGACGGATGTTCTTATTAATTTATCAATATCTTCTAAAAAGGAGGATGGAATCTTATTCAGTGGTGTACTTTAAAGGGAATAAACTAATCCAGGCCAAATATATTGATTAATGTTATTTAATTTTTGATCTGCTTTGAGCAAGTTGGAATAAGAAAGTGAATTCAAATCTTTTTCCAAACGTTTGATTATCTTATTCTTATCCAACTGGATTTCATTCGTGAAATTTACACCCAAATATTTTATGTTTTCGTTTTCTTTGATTGGCTCTAAAACATTTGAGCCAAATTTTATTTTAGAAGTTTCACTAAGTTTACCATGTTTGATATTTATAGTTAGTACAAGAGTAGAGAAAGTTATGTGATTGCAATACATCAGATGTTTTTTTAGAGAATTAACAGACAGGGAGCATGACTTTGCCGTTTTTCAACAAGACTTGGCAACAACTCATATAGCCAGTTTTTCAGTGAGAAAAATTTAAAATGTGTTTCAGGACAGGATTATTAATAGAGATTTGTGGTCCCCTGATCTAACCCCCTGGGGTAACTCAAAACATAAAGTGTACAAGACAAACGCACACACCCTGTAAGAATTAAAACAAAATGTCTGCCAGGAAATTGCCTGCATTTCTTAACGTGAACTATGACAAGTGATGGATAGTTTCCTAAAGAAGTGCCAAAAATGTAAACAGTGTATGTAACAGTTTCAGCATCTCCTTTCATAAAGTTTGTTTAAGAGGTTTTTTTGCTCTCCCGGTAAAGTGAGAGAATTGAGTTCCAATGAACAATCTAGTGTAAATAAACTAAACATACAGATTATAATAAAAAGTAGATTTAGAAAGTGACATAATTCAGGATGAGTGTTCCGTTATATAACAGTTTTGTTCAGAAAGAAGTTAAATGCCACAATTATAACTTATTTACAGACTATGCATGCCCATTCTCAGTACTGCATGTCAGGAGATAACACCTTGGAGGCTGCTCATCATGCTGTGTCAACACTGAGTACAGAAGACTGTGATGAAGCTATTGTTGTGATTCTGTCAGATGCAAATCTTGAGCGTTATGGTATTCCACCTGAGAGATTTGCAAGAATTCTTACTTCAGATGCTCGTGTCAATGCATATGCAATATTTATTGGGTCCTTAGGAGATCAAGCCTCTAGGTATGCTTAAGGGAGTTGTATGCTTTAGTAAGAACATTACTTTGTTTTATTTATGAATATTTTAATATCAGTATCTTTTTATATTGTTACCTTTTCAGGCTGACAAGCAAGCTTCCAGCTGGTCGAGCTTTTGTCTGCCTTGATTTGAAGAACATACCTCAGATTCTTCAGCAAATATTCTCAGCTTCTGTTCTAAGCAGCAGATAACCCCAAAAGGATCATAATCAATTGTAAAGAACTTTTTTTAGTTAATTAATACAAAGTATTGTACATAATTTGATATTAAATAAATCCTTTTAATTTTTCTCTAAATAGATTAAATTCATATTCCTTAGCCAGTGAAAAACATTTATTTGTTAACCCATAAAATGCATAATGAATAAGTAAATATTCTCTTTGTTAATGATGCTGTCAATTACTGGACATCAGTGTTGCTGGTATGGCAGAATTTCACTGTGCAGGAGTTCCTTTACATACCGGTAAATCTACTGACATGAAACTGTCACTTTTGAGCACACTTAAAACAGTCTGGGCCAGGTTTGAACCTACAGCTTTGGATTAGTAGGAGTAGCACCAAACCAAGTGAGCCACCAGACCAACACATGCCTCATTAAAATCTATAAAACTTCGGTTTGTAAAAATTTAAAAACCCTTCAGAACTAGTTACAGAGATTCCTCTCCATCATCAGCTGATCGACCTACTGATTTCCTCATCAGATCACTGTCATCCCTTTCCCTCATTGTCTGATCTGCTACCTCCTATTGGTCAGTCGTAAGATGTCTTTTACTGGTACCTCAAAGTTCATTAGGCGATTCCTATTCTTGATGATGTGAATATTCTCCCACACTGTTGATTCCCAATGATGCTTTGCTGGTTTTTTAATAGTTTAATTTCTTGGCTAATATTATGACTGATCTATGTCTGTCAGTATTTAATATTTCTGAACTGTTCCTTCAATCTAATTGTAAACTCCTCTTGGTTTTCTATATTTTATGACAACCTTCACAATTAACACAGTAAATTCCCAATAATTTATTACTTGAAGTAGTATTTTTTAGTGTGGTTGAGCAAATTTTTTACACTATGTTTTGAGGAGTCTGTTATATATTATAATACTTAAAGATGTTGAATTTATGAAATACTTTGGGATGAGTATGTGAATTTGTAGCATATTTCTTGTGTATTTCCAGTTTTTAATTTACTGGCATTCTTGATAATTTTCCATGTTTAATGTTCATTAATCAATTTAGTAATAAGATTGGATTTGAAGCCATTCAAATTTGCGACATTTAATGTGCTTCAGTTTTTTTTATATTCTCTGTTGTTTATGAGATATTAATCGAACAGTTCAGAAATATAAAATACAAATTCACATAACTCATCATTTTTGGTCATGCAACCACAATATTAGCCAAGAAATTGAACTTTTAAAACTGGCAAATGACCATTGAGAATTAACAATGTGGGAGAATATTCACATAATCAAGAATACAAATTGAGTAATGAGCTTTGAAGTACCAGCAATAGACATTCTATGATTGACCAATTGGAAGGAAGCAGACCAACAAATAAATAACAGATGTTGACATAAATAAATAATTACCGTCTGAAGGTTATTGAATCCTGGGACATAAAGTACTTACAATAGTAAGTCGCCATTGGGGTAATTGTCTCTGATGTGAGACTGCCTTAATGGTTTACCGGGAGAAATATGAATCAGTTGGAGAATTCAATGTCATTCTGGCAGGTTTTCACAGTAGCTAGAGCATCCACCTGGTAAGCTGAGGGTCTATGATTCAAATCCCAGCTGTGGCATTGAATTTTCCAGTTCCAATTCTACCTCTTAAAGTGAACTAATTCCTTGAGTGAGTGAGTACAAGTGAGTGGAGTTTAAGGGCCTGTTGCCAACTAGGTCATGTGGGCCCTAATTCATTAATTGATATAACAAGCATGAGGCCTAAAAAGGAGAAGTGAGAGTGAAGAAAGGGAGGGAGGAGATTATTTTATTTGACCCAATATTTCATAAATGCAGTTTTCACTTAATATACATGCTTTCAGATCCGTTGAATTAAAAAAAGAAGAAAATATGCCTCAGTCTATGAAGAGTAAAATTAAGAAACAAAATATGGGTAAATACTACATTTAATACATTTGTCATGCATTCTTTTAGGATGCCTAACATGTAAATTATCCGTCGAAAAAGTATAGAAATTGTTATTTTTCAAATAAAAAATGTGTGTGATATACAGATATGACATTTAAGTCCTCTTCACTTTAAGATCAATTTATTCTACAAACCAATACAGATAAGAAAAAGCTTACTACAGGGGAAATTTAGACCTCGTGAAAATAATACATGTCCAATAAAATCTTTTATTTGCGCACTTTGAAGTGTTAGATACCTCTTTTTGTATCTTATGAGCTCATGTTAAAAATATTTAGTAAAAACTGACTTGCTTTTATAAAAGTACTGTTGTCTCTGCCTACAATATAATAGAAAATAAAGGACATCTTTTGAAAAGAATGAATAAAGAAACAAAACACAACAGTGAGAGAATATTTGTATGAAGAAATATGAAACTCGTCTAATGAGCTTTGATATCCCTGCAAAGGATATGAGTGTGAAATAAATTAAATAAGGAAAATTGAAGCTATTAACAGTGAAGCAACAAGATTCTAAAGTAGAAGTCAAGGAGAACATGCAACATTACTAAGATAAGTGAAGTTTTTAGTTTCTAATTTGTTCTTACTTTAGAATGAGTGTGAAGTTTGTAAAATCTCCACTAGATTTTTTTCCAAAGGACCATTATCACTAGTACTGGCAACTCTGTCAGTCGACTACTTGCTGAAATTATTATTATTATTACCATCAATTGATGGTGAAACATGTTCAAGAAAAATTAAGGTAAGTTATGTTTAAACAGACTCAAAAAGTATTAATTATTACAAAGCATCACAGTGTTACTTCCGACATCATCAGTTAATGTCGATATACATTAGGTATCTTATCTAAAGTACTGGAATGATCAGAAGAAAGCAAATGAGAGAGAAATATAATTAATATACTTACGTTAACAAAGCTAAAAAATAACGAGGTCTTTCTGCTTTTAATTTAAAAGTTTATTTATTTTTTATTTCATTTCTATGTTACAAGATGAATGCTATTTTTCAAGAATTTACCTTATAGTACTCTTACTCTAACATACACAGCCATTGATTATTGTATGTGTACAAAAGATAGGAACATAAATATTAAAAATCCCTAAATGCACACATACATAAACTGATCAAGAAACAAACTTTAATACTGAGAGATAATATTTTTAATATATGCATTAATAAATATCCAACAAGAACAAAATCTAGCTCAAAATAAGGCTCAAGTGCAGATAAATTCATTTAACACCAACATAAAGCAAATATTATTTCAAATCCAACATTGTTTCACTCTTTCACTTTGTCAAGACAAATAATTTCCCCTTAATCTTACTTTATACAATAGTAACATGGAAACAAGGTTCCAAGTTCAATGCCCATAAATTCCAAATAAATATTCATTAACACCATTTTTTATTGTATATTTCTATTTGATTATTTCTGTGTTTTATTATGTTTAAATACCTAGAAAGTTTATCACTTTGGGACTATAAGTATTTATCGCTACTAAAACAAAAGTTATGCAAATCAAAAACCTCCAATTTTATACTTTTGTAATAAAGATACATTTCAATAGTAGCATTAAATATGTAAATAAACAGCAGTGAACTGCTGACTGTCAGGATAAGAATGTAGCTCTTGCAAAGAACTTGTGTTCTGTATGTTACAGTGCTGTTACTTCGGTTAGTTTTAAATAACTCACTGTGTTGTCATGTCCTGCTCTTTAGCAATAATTATTTCACTGTCAACATTCACTAGCTCTACTGCCCCACCTAATCTTTCAATAAGAGATGCTAACAATGCACACTTTTTTTCTTCTAATGCAACAATTTCTGAATGCATTTTAGTTAGCATCTCCATTCTTCTTTGTTCATCTTTGTGATACTGTTGCAAGAATTGTGTGAACCATGCAGGAGGCTGACTACTGGCATCATAAGTTGTATAAAGAGGTTCATCTGCAGTTGTCACGTACTGCACCTCCCCTTCCTGAGAATAGTCCTCATCCAAATTTCCCACAACTTCCATTACTTCCACTCTCATTTCTTGGCCATCCGGACCTTGAATTTTTTTGGTTGTTAATAAAGGTTTTGTGGTCACTGATACAGCAGCAGCATTCACAATGTTAGGATCTTTGCTAAATATTCCTTCTACTTCATTGTAAAATCCCCACTTGGTTCGCGTTGGTGTTCCACGTTGTCCAACATATATTTCTTTAAAGGTTTTCTTTAGATTGCGCCATTTTTTATCACACATATCTTCAGATACATTTGGATAGCCTCTTTCTGCAAGTCTCTGGGATATTTTGCGCCATATATGTTTCTTCTTAACATTGGAATCTTTAAATTCATGCTCTACTTTCTTGTATTCTTCAATCAAAGCAAGAACCATTGGCCGGCTCCATACAAACTTTTCTGTGAAAACATACAAAACAGAAAATATTGCTGTAGTACAATTCCAGGAAAAGACATTAATAAAATTTTTTGTATCTTTTTAACCTTTTCTTGTACTCTGGGCCATGAGTGTGTTATAACAATTATTAATCAGTTATTACGGACAAAACATTAAGCAAGTATTTCATGATTTAATTTTTCCTGTAAGTACAAAACATTGCAATGCTCCATGAACTATTTATTTTGAACTGCAGCTGAAGCTTTTCAACAAATGAAAGGATTGATTCTGTGAATAGATCTTAGAACACCAGCCAAATTAAGGAATTGTCAACAACCAAGGTTACAGAAACCTTGAGGATATACTGATGATGGAATCAATGTTGCATCTCTAAAACTTGGTAGTTTGTGACCCCTTAATCTAGCTGGTAGTCCAAGAAGACATATTTGCATTACAGCATCAAGGAAACTTTAAATTCTACTCAACCAGATTTTGTTATGAAAGAGGTTTTAATTGCAAATATTAGTTTTTCATGTTCATGTCAAAGATGTATTTAGTTGATTTTATGCAATTTCTTAACAACTTTTATATAAATTTCAGGAAGTTGTTGCTTAATACTTCTATTAATGCATATCAATAATATTATAGAGAAAATTAAATATTATCGCACACTTTATCTTGAGCCTTGGAATGTAGTGCTATGAATGGTTGAAGTCAAAAAAGGCCTGTGCTCTGCCAAGGTTACAACTGAGCATCATTGTCCATACCCCAGTGTTACCATTTGTGCATTTCACTGTATTGTGTTAGCTTTGTTGCTACTCTCTTGCATTATCATATCAATTTACTTTTGTATTTTATAGACAGACTGCCAAAAAAGATACATGAATAGACTCCAGTGGGGTGTAGGAAGAGGGGAAGACCTAAATTAACATGGAAACATGAAAAAAAGAAGATTAAATGATCCTGGAAAGACAGAGAAGGGTGAAGAAAAATTATGCGTAGTTCCTAAACGAGTAAGGAAGATGTCAAAGACATTGTAAACCTGGGATAAATAAATTTTACTTTAACCAATTCAAACAGTAATTTTATGTACTGAATGCCATAAGAATATACAGAATAGACAATGCAAATTCCTGTAAATAATAAAAGAAAGAGCCATGCAGTTAACTTTTTATTTTAGACTAACTTGGAAAAACCAATTGCAAAAACTACAACTCATGGCCTTTTATAACATAAAGTATAAATGCGTAAAAGACCTGAAAAGTCCTGTTGCCATCTTCAAGATCATCTAGAGCTCAAGATAAAGCGTGCAAGTACTACATTTTTCTCCAAAATGAAACCTAAATTATAGTAAATAGCATGTTTTTTTTTTTTTTTCTGGAGAAATTATATTCCAATACAAATAAAATACCTCATTTGTTTATAAGTGTACAACTACCTAACCAATATGCTAAAAGTTGTTGTTGTTGTTGTTTTCTAGTGCCTTGCATCTGGCAATGAAGCCATTAGCATTCGTGCTTTCCAATACTTTTGAACTGTAGTTTCTTCTGATCTTAATGCTTCACAGGTCTTCAAGTGTTCTTCATTCATTTCTGCTGGATCGTTACACAGGACACATATCGGTGAGGCTGAGATACCTATTCTGTAGAGATGACTTGCCAAGCAGTCATCATCCCAAATTTATAGTTTTGAAATGATGTAATAATTAAACCTAGGCATTTATCTATTTTGTTCCTTTGTTTAGAATTGTAGGTTTTGTTTATATAAATGTTTCATGCTTACTGGAGTAAAACATATCAATTTTATAGTATCTATAATTGCCTATTTTCATAGTGTATATTTGTAGCTCAGGGCCGTATTATATTCGTTTGTAATGGAAACTATTATCACAGTTTCTGCCTATTGTAATTTCTTAATTTTTGTTATTAATAATAATTTGGTCATTATTCAATTCAATACCAGCGTGCTCAGAGAAACATGTTTCGTGGCCTCATGAACTCTCCAGAAAAAACATTTTTAGAAAAAGGCTGTGTGTATGTGTGTGTGAACAACACAAGTCAACAGCAAAAGTTGGGTAAATACCAAATCGACAATGAAATGTATATCTTCAATTTTCTGGGAATAGCCTCTAAGTCCTCTTCATTCTAAATCACTTTTGCATAACTGGTAAACTGTAAAAGATACAGAAAATCATGCGCACCCATCTGTCCACTGAAATATTAGAATAACTGGTACGATGAACTTGGATGAGAATTATTCTGTAGGGATTTGAAGGGAAGTAAAAAGGAAGGTGGAAAATGAAGAGAGGCATAAGACATAATCAAGTTTTGAGAGAAAAGGGCATAGGCATCAATACTTTTTTTCAGGGGAGGACCACATGTTGGAAGTTTGCAATTAATATTAATTCATTATTCTGTTGTCAAAATTTATAGTAGATATTTGTTGCAGATAACCATATTAATTTATGCTAAACAAAAATTGTTCTGTACATCAAAATTGAAGCAATAGTCTAATATTCAGTAATTGACTGCACATTAAATTCATTAATTTCCAAAGGGGTGGGCCACGGTCCACCCTTGGCGATGCCCATGAAAAAGGGTCTTTGAAATTGTAGAAGATAAAGATTGTGGCAGAGACACATTGACAATTCTGACATGAAGAGTGGGATGGTAAGGAATGGATGTGAACTTCGGCATTGTATCTTAAAGGATTTAGGAACACCTGTGTGCAGTACATGGAAACAAATAACTGGAGAGGGATTATAGGGGGATGTAAACACGGAAAACAATATTGCAGCAATTAAAATGGTATGTCATAGAGTTTTGCAACTGAAAAGATCCAAAGAGCCTGCCCTTGTGGTGTGTGGATAGTGGTTTGCATCATCCTGTGATCATATATGATGTAGGATCCCTATATAGGATTCTCCATTATAACGCTGAAGTGTAGCATAATGTAGTTATTCTTTTTTTTTTATTGACACTTCATTTGTGTAGGTGTAAAGTGAAATGTAATACATTAATGTCATTTATTAATATAATTGTCATTGTGTAAAATAACCTAATGAATATTCGCCTTGTTAAGGTGCCATTTGAGTAGGTATCACAACTAACACTATTGTGCATTTCCAGGCAGAGCAAGTATTTGTGAGCTAATTTTAAAGGTACATAATTCCAAAATATAAAACCAGTACAATCAGGGAAGATTCAAACACTTCACACAAAATTCTGTGTTGCTGTACAAAACAATGAAATTTAAGTTATACTGAGACTGTTACAATATAAACTCAACTAACATTAGAGGTGCAGAATAGACTCCTCTTGGACTGACGTATGGAATGAAGTGGGTGAATGTCAAATGTTTTGTTTTTTCTTTTTCTATAGTAGCCATTTCGTGTTGCAGAAAGGAATGCATTTAACTTGACATTCAACATGCATATAAGCAACTACCTTGTTATATTAGGTGCATTTACATCCCAAAATTTATGTATATTGTCCAACTATTAACCACTTGCAGCGTATATTTAAAACTGAATTCTGTTCACTACGCTCCCAAAGATGTATCTGTTACATTCTTTAGGTACAACTTGTGCTCTGTTAAATATATTGAGAACGGTGTTGAAAGTAAATTTTTTTTTATTTCCCTCAGTGGCAACAATTATCATTGTATTATTAAGAAATAGCCCGCGACTTCGAACAAGCTTATCTGAACACGGTAAGTAAGCGCTCCCTAAAATCGCAGCGTTACATAGCCTAAAACCGATCTCTAGGTTCCCTAGCACTGTTCTGAAGGTAGCACCTTACCTATCATGGGATTGAACTCGTCTCCAGGTACCATGACTATTTCTTCTTCCATTTTATCACTATATTTATAACATCTAAATGTAATGATAAAATTATTCTTAATTAATGCTTCCTTTGTCATACATTGGCCAGTGATGTATCCCAGTAAATCCGAATATACGTACACGATCGACTTTTCAATGGTAATAGTTTTGCAAAGGATCGTTATGCTTCGCCACAATCGATAATGAAAGCACTCGTTTGCGCGGTGCAAGAACAAAATGCTGTAGAAGTTCATAAAAGTCATTAAAGCTACAAAGTACAAATTAAAACGACACTGAAATTTAATGTACGCTTTATTTCAGCGAAGACCAACGAGTCATAGACCTCTCAAAAAGGTCTTAACACACAGAGTATGAAATAGCAAGCATAAGCGTTAAGTCGTCTCGGACGATGTTTGAATGAAATGATCTCAACTAAGTCCGCTTTCAGGATAAATGAACTTACCGGTCAAGAAACCTTATAAGGATAAACAATGGCGATTGGTGGGTAAAATTCCAGGAGGAACAGAAAATATATACATAATTTTTTCAACTAAAATATCTGTGGTCATAGTAATTGCCACAATAATCTAAACAAACTTCACTGTTTCTGGAAACACTATATTCAGATTGTTTTCAACAGGAAAGAGAAAAGGTGACGCAGATTATATGATGGCTAAACATGACCAGGCGTCGGCCACAATGTTAGGCTTTTCTTTTGGGGGTTGGGGTGTCATGAGAGTTGATTCCACCGTGGTGGAGCCTCTCGACAAGAAGCATGCCAAGACTGGGTCATTTGCTAGTAGAATGAGGATGCAAAAAGGGATTGTGGTAATGCGGTGGTTTCGTTGGGAGGGGCTTGTTAGGGGTTGTCCTCCCCCAGTGGGAGGCGCCCTCAACTTTTCTCGTCAGGTAAGGGATAGGCTTCTTTTTTATTCAAATTGTGCCAATTACAAGTCTGGGGCATTTGTATGTTTCCTCGGAGTCAAAGTTGTACTCCCCGAGGCCACGGATAAGGCTTCGAAGCTGTGCGGAAGAAAACTGTATATTAGGTAGTTTTGAGAAAGAGATAGGATGTGATCAGTAAGGGTTGGGATAGAAAGGTCACGATGGATGTATCTGGTATGTACCAGTCTGCGCCAATAGCGGTAAGAAGAAAGCGATTCTGAAGTGTTTGTAGACGTTTAAAGTGTGACTGGGCAGCAATGCCCCAGACTTGACATGCGTAGGTAAGAGTAGAGCGAAGTATCTGCTTGTAGAGGAGCACTTTTTTGCAGAAAGGCATAGCTGATTTTCTGTTGTAAAGGGGATACATCATGCCATTTGACAGAAAAATAAAGTTCTCCAGAACTCACACAAATAAAAAGGCATATCTCCGAAATGGTTCACTCTACAAAGAAATTTACTCGTATTTAGACATAAATTGTGTGTTTTAGCAAGATCTACATTTTTTCGTGTAGTAAGATTTGGTCTGTCTCTTTCGGCTTACCAGTTATGCAAAAGTCATTCAATAGGACTACATGGGTCCATGGGCGTCGGTAGACTGTTTTCCAGGGGGGAGGGGCATATGTTGGAAGTTTGCAATCAAACAACATTAATTCATTATTTTATTGCCAAAAGTTGTGTTTGTTGTGAATACCCACATTAATTATTTTAAAAATTAAAATAATAGTCTAATAGTCAGTAATTGATTGCACATTGAGTTCATTGGCTTCCTAGGTGGGGCAGTGGCCCCCCTCCTTTGCTGCCCCCCTCCCCTTCGCGACGTCCATGCATGGGCTATAGCCAGAAAATTCAAGATATACATTTCATTTGTTACAAAAATATCTCATAGGTATGGCATTTTAATCAAAATCGTTAGAGCCATTTTCAAGAAAATCAAAATATTCGAAAAAATTTTCCATGTAAACGGTAGTTTAGGGTGAAGCAATTTTCTTCAAAATCTTCGTGTCGTATACTTGAAAGACAGTAATCTTAAATACTAGCCTTGGTTTTTAATCGACTTTTCGTTTTTAAGTCATGCTGTCCACAGACTGACACATACACACTTTTTTCTAAAAATGATTTTTATGAACTCAGAGGGCCTCAAAACATATTTCCGACAAAATCTCGACATCGAATTTTTGGATGGAGTACAATACTGCCTCTACTATACGTAGTAGAGAAAGTAAAAATAAATGTTTCTTCGTTCCGTAAAGGTTCCTATATTTTTCATCCGATTACAATGAAACTTTGGTAAGTTGTATGTACATATTCTGAGGTTTCTGAGTTTGTCAAACCATTTTACAAGTAGAACGCGAGCAGTTTCAATATATTAACATGTATGAGAGACATAGGAAGACCTAGGAAGAGATGGAGAGATGGTATTGATGGGGACGGAACAGATCCATGGTTCCAAACCTTGAATGATGATTAATCATTGATGATGGTAAAGATTCTTTTTTATAATTAATGTCCTGCAACGTAATGTCATATCGGACGGTGAATGAATGAAACGGGCGAAATGCTCAAATAAGCCCGAGGTCCATGAAGCTTTAAGTTACCCGACATTCTTCTCAGGATAAGGGAAAACTTCGGAAGAAAACCTTACCCGGATAACTTACCCTAAACGAGATTCGAACTTGCGACCTCTTGAACGTGAGGCAGACACGCTAACCATCACGCTACCGAGGCGGGCAGGTGATGATGATGATGATGACGATGGTGATGATGATGATGATGGATGATAATGATGATGACGAGTGAGTAGGGTTTACCTAAGGGCCCGTCGACAGCTAGCTCATTAGAGCCCCTGATGATGATGGTGATGATGACGACGACGACGACGATGATGATAGAGGTAGAGTATGGATGGAGAGAATTCCATACTGAGCCAATTGTGGAGGCCAGTATGTCAGATACCGCGAGGAGGGAATGAAGCACAGTTTCCTCTGAAGGAAGCCGTGGATGAAGTGAGAGTGCTATATGCGCATGCTGAAACCCGGGCGGGTAGCGCTGCGCTAGAGTTTCTTCATCTCGACACCAGGTTTGGCCAAGCAGCCACCGGAGCCCGCCTCTGTGGTGCGGTCGTAGTGTGTCTGCCGCACATTCAAGAGGTCCCGAGTTCGAATCTCGGATAGGGTTTTCTCCGAAGTTTTCCCATATCCTGCGAAGACGAATGCCGGGAAACTTTGAGCTCTATGAACCTCGGGCTCATTTAAGCGCCACCTATCCGCCGAGAAGAGCAGTTAAAGCTCGCAAAGTCTCCGCAGAGCAGCGCCACACTCGCCCATCGCCAACACCAGAACACCTAGTGCCAACACTTTCGACTCTGAACGACCGAATTGAAATGATGGTGAACTGAAATGGAGGGACGGGAAATTCGGGAAATGAATTTCTCCTTCCTAGTATTTGCCTGGTGACCCGGGAAACCCCCGAAAAAAGCCCATGTGTCTGGAAGGACGGCCGCGGGAATCGAACCCACGACCCCCCCGAATGCGAATCTTAAACGTTACCACGAAGTCATCTCGCTCGGTGTGTCTCTATTATAATTATATAAAAATCTGATGTACTCATATGCCTTTCTCTACTCTTGTACTAACAATTCTTACAAACTTTTATTCCTATATCTTCTTCGTGTTAGCAGAGATAAACATTTACAGAAATTATCTTATTGCTTATTTCCTGCTAGGTACAAGGGGAATATTAGGACACTGTAGGCTTTGAGCGATAGTCAAATCTTTTAAAGTTTTGAGATCCCATTCTCTTTGCACGCTTAACACATTAAAAAAAATAAAAAATAAAAAAAAATGCCTTTCACGAAAGTTTCAAGTCTTCCGAAATGGTTTACTCTACAAAAAAAATTATTGGGACATAAGTTGTGTGCTTTAGTGAGATCTACATTTTTCGTATAGTAAGATTTTGTCTATCTCTTACGGTTTACAAATTATTCAAAATTCATCCAGAGTAAACAGGGCTACATAAGCTATAGCCAGAAAATTCAAAATATGCATTTCATTTGACATAACAATACCTTAGGCATATGTCATTTAATCAAAATCATTAGAGCTATTTTCAAGAAAATCAAAGTTTACGAAAAATTTTCCATGTAAAGGGTAGTTTAGGGTGTGGCTATTTTCTTCAAAATCGTCGTGTCGCATCCTTGAAATACATTAATCTTAAATAACGTCTTTGGTTTTTAACGGAATTTTCGTTTTTGAGTTATGCTGTCCACAGACAGACAGAAAGACAGACAGACAGACACGCGCGTGCGGATCTTTTTCTAAAAATGCTCTTTTTTTTTTTTAATTCAGGGGGTCTCAAAACATATATTTCCGGTAAAATCTCGACATCGAATTTTTTGGTGGAATACAATACTTCCTCTACTTACCAGTAGAGTGTATATGAAAGTAGAAAACTCCAACATCTGTTGACCGATAACCATGAAAATTGCCATATCTAAGTGTCGTTTTAAGGAGAAGTTTTTTATGCCATCGAACGTATTACCTACATACATTCAAGCAGTTTTATATGTCTACTTTTCTGTTTTCTATACTTTTTCTTTTACAAAACACAATTACATGTCTTTCTCTACTATTAAACATATGTTGTACATAGGAGATAGTTTTCATTTTATAAAACCATAAATGGTTGGTGTTAACACTAAATATCGGTTTTACCCCATTCTACGGTGTTATTTAGCTCTTGGCAATGGCTTTGTGGATACCCCCCCCCTCCCCCCGGTATTAACAGAAAGTTATGATTTAATTTTAAGCAAATATGCTTTATAAGGGAATACTATTAATTTACTGAAGTAGCTGTCTTTGGTAATGTAAAATATTGAACATATTAGCGTGTAATAAATGGCAAAACATGACAAATGTACTTCTATTTCCATGCTGGCTCGGGTGTGAGGAAAATCATGACAGCCCCACCTGTCATTGTCCCTAATAAGGGAATCTCAGTGTAGATTAATTATATGTAAATAAAAGTAGTATTAATAATGTCCTAAGAATAAACTTGTAGTTACAATTTTTGAAGAATGTATGAACTGATTAATTTTGGATTTTAGCAGTATAATGGAAATGCTGAAAACGCATAATATTTGTGCAGTCGACGTTGTGTACATGTGATCGAGCACGACTACGGAAATGACCGAAGAACACCGACATAGTAGCTGTCGCCATTTGCTTTGCGAATGGTAGAGAAACAGTAATAGAATTTCTATTTTGTTTGTGTTAAAATCCACAATAAAGGACGTTGTATGTGCGGTCAATTCACAAATGGCTTGTCTGATCACACTGAAACAAGAAATCAAGACTTTAGAATCGGTATTCCCTAAAAACCATGAAAGATTTCAGATAGTGTCAGCAAGTGTGGATGAACTGAACTGTAGATTCGTAGGCAAAAACGGAAAGAAATATGAAATTCACGCGAATATAACCGTGAGTACTGACTTACATACATTTTTAATATGGGCTTTATTTCTAGACATTTTTTTAGTATGATTGTGCGGGAAGAAAAGTTCTTAGGTATGCACTGAAACTCTTAAGACAAAGGATCAAAACATCAAAGAATGCCTGTAGCCTTTTGTGCCCAACTTATAGACATAATGTGTTAACTAAATTATACTGCAGTAATTAGGTTTCATAATGTGGTCAAGAGGTGTCAGAATGCGATTTATTATTTGCGTTTCATCTATTTCATCCGAAGGAGTTTTTGGGGAACTTATTCACATTGATGTATTATGGTAAGACATACGTTCTCAGCTTAAGGCGAAGTAACCTCTAGCTTACTTCCTTTCATTCGTAAGCGCAGCCGCATTGCTGCTGTTGAAATATATGAATTAATTTAATTTTACAATCATTTTATTGCTGACATCAAAATATGGAATCTTTCAGATTACAACAGGTTAATATTCTATAGTAATATAAAAGTACAAATTACAGATTAGTATTTGTCATTCCACGTAGTACTTGACTCTTTAAAGTCATTTGAATGATTGCACAAAGAAGGGCTAAGCTATTATACCAGCATCGATTTGTAAAGTGGAGAAATAGTTGATTATCCTGTATAATAGCAGCCTGGCCTAGCTCCTATTATCCTGTATAATCTGGTACTTCATCAGGACAGGCCAAGAGGCAGTTATAGATTTTATGATTCTAATTATTTCTTTGAACATCACTGGTTTAAGGAAAATGTTAATTTCATTTCGGACCAATTTAGGATGGGATAGTGCCTGTTTGTGGCAATATTACTCCATCCATAACAATGTTGAAGTGATTGAGGAATTTAGCAACATCAGCTGGATTTTTTACAACTACATTATTTACTTTTAGGGATATATTATTTCCAGCAGCAGGTCTAGAGCTGCGAGTTTCTTTTTATGCTGTTGTTGTATAGGATAATAGGAGGAGCTTGGGCAAACATTAGACAGGATAACTAAAGAGTGGAGATAAGGTGTTATAAATACCTGATTATTACAACAGGCGTAGATGTTGCCTCTTTGATAACACAGGATCCTGTCATCCTGTTCATATACACACATGAAGCTAGACATCATAACCTAATACAGGCTAAATTTCAATAACACGGCCTAGTCATCCTGTTTATATACACATACTGCCTAACAAGGGCTAGGTTTCATTAACACTGGACTGTGTTGTTCATATACGTACACTAACCTATAATCGCTCCACTCTTAGGCCCTGTAAACACAAGATGTCGAACAACTAATCGTGATAGGGTGAAATCAAAGCACACCACAAAATATAGTACTATAAATATTGGCGATTATGTGTTAGTTTTCAAGATGTATGACAACCCTGGTAAAGACTACTTGAATGTAATGTGAAAGCAGTACTATTCCTGAACTCCCGAGTAAATGTTGTTGTTAGCTAATGCTGGATTTCTGACAATGAAGTCATTAATCCTCTTGCTCTCCAATATTTTTCACTTATATTGAGAGCAATAGCAGTAATAGTAACCGCTTTTTAGAGAGCACCATATTTTTATGTTTTGGTGGTCACATCGCTCTCTCACAACCCCCAGAATGTCTGGAGGACCACACCTGTCGTTGGTTTACGGGCCTCACCGACCTGACCGGGAGAGTTATCAAAATAAATTCACCGACCATATCCTCTGATTACCAATCAGAGGACGTATTACATGCCATGACAGGTCAGCATGTTAGGGGTTAAGATTTTATAGAGAAATTAGAGAAATGGAGAGGTTGTAAAAATAAAGACTCCCTAGGGAACCCTAATAGCATCGGGGTCGGAAGAGAACAAGAGATGACCAAGGTAAGGTCAGATAGAAAAGTTACAGTGAGGAGCAAAACACCAGTAAGTGGAAGTAATGTTCTGCTCTCCCCTAGACGGAGACCCCTGAGTAATTATTTAAAATATATAAAGAGTCTTTTAGGACATGTAAACATAACGTATGGCTATTCATGTGACGAGCATCAATATACATGTGTAATTTTTCTCCAGAATGTACCCAACATAACGGATTAATATAACATGAATTAGAAATTTGCAAAATGTCATCCTTTAGCATTTCTTGAATTACCTCATTAGCCTGTTTCCTAACTGAATTGGGAATAGGGCGACATTTATGGGTAAATGGCTGTAATCCTTTCACCTTGAATGTATGGATATATTTATTACAAAGTCCAGGCTTGTTAGAAAATATATTCTTATATTTAATGAGAATACTCAGCAATTGTTTTTGATCTGTATTAAGGCTATAACAATCTTCAAATTTATTATGTAGAGCTATGTTAACCTCTTGCTTTTGTGGTAGTTGTAAATTATGTTTGAAAGTTGTTGCATGATAAACATGAGGCATGGGTCTACATGGCGTTTGTTTGTGTTAGTCGCAGCTGATACAAACACCAAGTTATTGCAGAGGGATATAAGGTGTGGTTCTAAGACTGGATGGAGTATAGGCATCACAACCTAACTAGGGCTAAATTTAGATAATACAGGACCCTGTCATACCATTCATGCCTATGCGATACAGTCATCTGCAAGTAGAGATAAAGGAAAAAATTTGATGCAGGTATAATAGCTTTTTCCAAAGTTTAATCCATAAAGAAATATTGCTTTATGTAGCGAACCTAATTCTTAAAGCCTTCTATGCCTAACACCCAGAAAACAATGTGATTAATCTACTTTTTATTATTGTATAAAGAACATTTTGTGTGACTTCAGCATTACGTAATCTGTGCATATGTGTAATGCACAGGAGTTGATAAAGTAATTCTCTTTGCATTTATGTAATGTTAAAGTGCTGTTTCTCACCATATATCAAAATTCTGAGTTTGTCTGTGGCTCAGTTGTAAATATCTCCTTTTTAAAGAAATGGTATGATTATCTGTTGTGGGTGTGTAAATAAGCATTATCAAGAATGATATATTGGATGTTATTTACACCTTTGTCGTAGCTAAACAAAAATGAGACATTTAAGCTAATGTATGTACTTAGGGTAATTGTCTCATTCGTTTCATTGGGTATGTTCTGTTTTATTTATTCAGAGCATTGTAGCACTCGTTGACAAATAATGTCCTAAAAGAAAAACAAAATGTACCACTCTCTCTCCTAAGGTATTAATTTGCTGAGGTTTGGACAGCTAGTCAGATGTTTGAAAATATACTTTAGTTATCAGCACCCAGTGTTACAAAGATACATCAGTTGATACATTTTTGTTTGTAAGATCTCACATTGAGCATTGCTCAGGTACATTTAATGCATGCAGCCGACAACTATCACTGTATTAATAGCATACTGAACTAAATTGAATGTCCATCAACATTTACATGTGTGAATGCATATTAAGTTAGGATGTCTTCCTTTAGCAGCTGATTGTACCTATACTGGTGTACTTCTAAGTACCTGTCTACTTGTAATCATTGAAAATATTTGTGTTCATGATTAAAATGCAAAAAAATTTTACTGAATGGTATCAAATTGGGTAATTGATTAAATTAAGGTGAATTCCTGTATTCCAATAGTTTTATTACTATTATTAAATATTCTAAGCAATGAGAGGTATACTGAATAAATTGACAGTGCATAGTTTCTTTCATAAACACTCGTTAAAAAATTTTGGTGAGTTGCATGGAAGGTGTGGTTGCCACATTCAGTAAAACATTTAAAATACCACCAGTTTATAAATTGCTGCGAACCTGTAATAGATGCAACAAAGGTTACGAAAAAGCTACTGCTTTGTATTCGTCTTCTCTAAGAATGAGTTAAAAATGGATATGAAAGCAATGAAAGTCCATATAAGAGAGGCTTTAAGAGGAGAAGTGAGTATTAGCCTTTGTCCCACATGGCCTTCCCTTTAAAGGCAGTCTCTGTTATAGCAACTTCGTGGAATGACAACTTAGCACTCCATTTTGCGATTACCTTGCTTGCTTAGAACGAACTACCCATATATTAGTATCAGAACCTTGCTCTCAACTTTTTTACTGCCCATTTTGTGATATTAAAAGTGATTTCTTGAAACCAATTCATATACACACTAACCAAAATGTAAATTTAACCTCAGTCTAAATTTCAAAACCATGGGAATCTGTCATTTCACTATGCTTTGCTATTTTTCATACAAATATTGGTGGCCCTTCAGTGTTAACTCCATGAGTGAGAGGCACAAAATGGCCCGTTGGCTGAAGCGTGAAGTAATGAGAGAACATAAGTGAAGCAGTCTGTTGAAGATTAAATATATGGCAACAAGCTTTTTGATGTATATTTTACTCTAACACAGTAAAACTCATGTCTCTTGCTTACACAAACCTATAGATGATTCCACAATTGTTTCAGGTTCCTTTTTTCACTTTTGAATGTTTTACATATATTTATTTCTATCCTGTATTGTTCAATTACAAGTACCAAAAGACACAGGAGTTGGAATGAGAATGCCACTTGTGCTTTTGTACCTCACAGCATATTAGAAATAAAATATGGTGCTTATATCTCATCATACTGTTTATGGCCTTTTACTCAAATTTGAATTGTGAAATACATTTTTGTGTGCACTCATCAGGTGACTGGTAGAAAAGTTTTTTCCCAAAAGACCAACTATTCTATGGTATAATGGGGAGCATGCTGACTTTTGATGCAGCATTTAAATACTAATGTTAACATTGAATCCAACAGTAAAGTGTATTTTTATAGTTCAAAATTCTGATAGCTGTAATGTCCCATAGCCTAATCTGTGCAAGAAGATTTGAGCTTGCCTAGTCTTCCTTCCCTAATTAGTTCATGCTTTCTTCGACTATGGGCACTTTGTGGCTGTGTTGTTCATGTGGAAGAGGTGCCAACATTGGAGTGAAAAACACTGAGGGAACAAAGTCACTGAATGTATATGATCAATACTAGAGTGTTCATTTAAGAAAAAAAGAAAAATAGGAGAAAAAGCAAGTATGAAGTGAGCGGAGGTCAAGAAGTCATGTGAGCTACAGTAAATTGACAGAATCCTCTGGTTTCAACATTTATTCTAGGCTCCCAGCAACTTGGAGAGTTAGGAAATTACAAAATGGTCAGGGGAGTACTTAAAACATCTGATGTCTGCATTCACATGACTCTCTACTCACCCTTCTACAAACTATTCTTACAAATTCCTATTCCTTTATCTACATCATGTTATTTGAGATAAACATTTGTAAAAATGTTTTATTACATGTTTCCTTGTAAGTACAATGGACATCAAATGCAGTGGGTTTAAAGAATAGAATGCCTTCTCTACCTCTTACGTATATGATAAAGTGAAAATTGACGACTGTCAGGGAAAGTCGGGGAAATTGGTTCAAGGTTGTCAACTGTCTGGTGATTTGTTCTGATGAAAAATTACACATTAAAGAGGATTACAGCAGCTTTTGCTCTTTAAAATCCTCTTCCAACTCTTAATGTGATAAGTGATAAATTACATGGAATTGATGTACATATACCAGGAGAGCAAAATGCCTCAGAACCGCCTGTTGGCATCCTTGGCATTCGTTGCTGTCTGCCGCTATCATAGAAAGGCACAGATGAAACCATACAAAATTTTTAAAACTACTTTAAAGGCTATACTTACCAACTTTATAAAAGAAGATGCTGAAACTGGTCATTGTTTTTATCCATATATATTTGGCACCTCTTTAGGAAACTATCCATCACTCACAAAGTGTTGCAAAAATAACTTGCAACATTACTAAGATAAGTGAAGTTTTTAATTTCTAATTTGTTCTTACTTTAGAATCTTGTTGCTTCACTGTTAATAGCTTCATTTTCCTTAATTATCCATCACTCGCTTT
Organism: Tenodera sinensis; assembly: GCA_030765045.1. Classification (NCBI taxonomy): domain Eukaryota; kingdom Metazoa; phylum Arthropoda; class Insecta; order Mantodea; family Mantidae; genus Tenodera; species Tenodera sinensis. The sequence continues at coordinate 156,693,877 of CM060967.1, read as the reverse complement.
AGTTCACGTTGAGAAATGCTGGCAATTTCTTGACAGATATTTTGTTTTAATTCTTCTAGGGTGTGTGGGTTTGTCTTGTACACTTTCTTTGAAGTTACCCCAGAGAAATAGCAGGGAGACTGAGGGGCTACAAATCTGTACTAATAATTCTGTCCTGAAACACACTTTCAATTGTTCTTATTGAAAGATTGGCTGTGCGAGTGGTTTGCCAAGTCTTGTTGAAATAAGGCAAAATCACACTCCCTGTCTGCTAATTCTCTAATAAAAAAAGGGGGGGGGGGACAGAATTGTATTCACCTGTATACGGCTGTCAACTGTTGACTTGAAAAAAATTGGCTCTATAACTCAGAACCTAATATTGTTCTTGAAGTAACCCTTCATGATGAAAAATTTGGTGTATAGTGTACCATTAGTGGAGAAAGGTTTCTCAGAGCTAAAATAAGTGAACTCTTTACCTGAAGTAACTTCAAACATAAAATGTACAAGACAAATGTAAGCGGCCCGGGTTCAATCCCAGCCAACTGCATGTGGGTTTGTGGTGGATGAAGTGGCGCTGGGGGCAGGTTTCCACCAGGTTCTCCTGTTTTGCCTGCCATCTCATTCTACTGGTGCTCCATCTTCATTCCATATCATCACTGTCACCGCCTGCAGTGCTGTATGTAGTAAAAGTGGGCGTTTAAACACTACAAAAAAAGACATGCACACACCCTGGAAGAATTAAAACAAAATATCCATTAGCAAATTGCCAGTATTTCTTAACATGAACTACAGCAAGGATGGATAGTTTCCTAAAGAGGTGCCAAAAATGTATGTATGGATGATGGTGACCAGTTTATGTATCCCCTTTGATAAAGTTGGTCAGGAAAACCTTTAAAAGTAGTTTTAAAAATGTATTGTTTTATCCGTCCTTTTCTATAGTAGGTAATGACAGATGGCAACGAGCACCAAGGATGCAGACAAGCAAAACACTGCACATCTCGTTTGGAGGTTTTTTGCTATCCCAGTACTTTCACGCAAGCTGCAGAGAGAAGGTTGTTCAGCTGTTCATTACAGCAGTTTTAGATTGATTTACTTGATTAGGCTTTGTTGCAGTCTGCTGCCTCCTTGTGTCTATAATACCAATTTTACATATTAACTGTACAGTTCCCTCTCTTATCACTACATTGAGTTGCTGTGACCCGTAGGACCAGATGACTCACACCTTGTGGTTAGTGAGTTTGTTTGGACCCAACCTTTCACTTATAGCTAATTTCTTCTTTTGTTCTTTTCCTTACTAATTTTTCCCAGCCACTTGGCTCTTATTCTGCCTAAAGAGCTTCCTTTTTCTGTTACGCTCGAATCTACATTCGAAAGCTTGTTCCCTTGAATTTCTTTTGGTAGATTTGACCATTCCTTTTTACCAATTATTGGTCTACTAATAAATATTGTTAAAGGGGTGTGGTGGAAACAGTTTAATGGTAACTCCAAAGAATTCCAAGTATTTGACTTTACATTAAACTAAAATACTGTCAACCTTAGGCTGCCCTCAAAGCCATGGTCGCTGGAGCATGTCTGGCATTCTGCGGTGTAGAGGGTCACAGGTTTTAGATTTTAGTTCTGCCTCAGGAATGGATGTTGTGTATATGTGTGAAAAACAGAAAAGCATGGGAAAATGAAGCAGAGAAACGAGGGGAAAAGGAAAATATAAAGTAAATAAATGAATAAATAAGTAGATAGGTACAGAGCTAAATAAATAAAGAAGAAATTAATGTATGACAGAATTAATGAATAAATAAATAAAGGAGAAAAATACTTATAGTGGGAATTACAGTTTCAAGTCAGTAAATCAAATCTTGTTTTAAAACAACACAAGTTGAGTAATCCAGTTCCCAGCACTAAATAATGCTTCATATTGTATTTACTGGAAAATTGTGTTGTAAAGGCAGTTAAGAATTTGTGTAACACTTATGTAAACTCTAGAACACTTCCGAGTAAATGTATACATGGAACACATTGGCCTCTAAACAACGGTTGTTTGCATTAAACTCATCAGTTGACATCCTGCAAGATAATGCCTGTACTGCCAACTGATCATCTGAAATTAACACCAACTGTGGCCATATCCTTACCAAGCAGAATGCCCCCAAAGTAACCAGACAGTGCTACAATGGGGGAAGTATGTCTCAGTTGGCCATAACCAGACAGCACTGCAATGGGGGAAATGTCTCGGTTGGCTTTTGGTGAATTTCAAAATTATTTAATTATTACACATTTTATATTTTCAATTTGTATAAACATTATTCATTATTATCTTGTAAGATTAATCACTGTTTGTGAAATCCGTGGGATGCTGCCTAACTCTGTGATATCAGTTTATCTTTAGTATATAATGGGTCATGAGAGTATTTTGTTCATTTAAAGTTGTAAAAGTAGACCCCAGGGTAGAGTTTTTAGTTCGAAAAAGGATCTTAAGGGCATGTTCTATCAGTGTCGTAGCTTCTTGCCACATTTTAATTCAAGGGCTGATTCCATTCCACCTCCCAGATTTTTAGTGTTCAAATTGGTTATTAAGTTTTTTACTAGTAACTAGCTGGTACCTGGTGTGTTGCTGCTGCAGAAGAAATAATTTTGGAAATATCATTTGAAATAGTTATCTTGTTTAATTATGAATCATAGTGATATATGGAGTGTAAATAAATTGTATAATAATTGTAAATAATGATCCTGACCAGGATCATCAAGATAAAGAGTGACTAAGCTAAATTTATAGAAACTGGAACAGTTATTACTAGGGCCCGGATTTTTAGGTTCTTAAAATTAACATTTTAGTTATTTTTATATCTTAAAAAGTTTTTTTTAGTTCTTTAACCTCCTGAAATAGTTTTTATGTTATTATTGTTTATTAATTTTATTATTAATTGTCCTCTTTTTTATAGCAATGTTGCTGATATGTCCTATAGATTTTTGGCCAGAGAGGCACCTGGAAAATACGGAAATAAAATTATAGTTTATACACCATGTGCATTATAACAGGTGTTTAATTCTTACCTGCATTCCAGCATTCGAGAACAGGTCGTACAAGTTCTGCTGTACGGTATGTTTATCTGCACAGCACCTAGCCACTTAATGCGACTTTATCTGTGCAATATAGGTGTTAATATTTGTTTAAGCTTTTGTGTCTGTGGGCATGGTTTCTCCCGCTTCTGGCAGATTTGACAAAATATTACTTTGCCATCTGTGGTGAAGTTCGGATCGTTACCTATCCACTGACGATTCAACCACCTTCGAGATGAGCTGACTAGGCATGACACTGGCTCCTTAAATTACCTGCCTAATCTAAGAAAAATTAACTTCTAATGATGTAGTAATTGTATGCATTAAAAATACACAATAGTCGACTGAACATAACGGATACTGTTTTTAAACTGATTGACTTGAGTTTATGACAGGTTCTCCTAATGACCCATTTCCCCTAGACAACAATCCCCGCATTCTTTACTTGCAACAATACAGAGCTTGGACCCACCCAGCTAAATACAAGTCATTTGCCTCTTGCACTGTTGTCACTACTTCTCTAAGCATGCATAAGTGAAAAGACATAGCAAAGGTGTAACAATCAAAGTTCATTCATAATTTCATAAACATTTCATTTTTTATAGCAGATTTTTTTCATTTTAAAATAAATAGCAGATTTAGCCTCTTTTAGGTTTTAAGGTCTTATTTAGCCATTTTTAGGTTTTATAAGATTCAAGCATTTGGCTTCGATGATCATGAAACAGATAAGTAAATTAAACTACTGCAGTTAACTATCAAGGAATAAAATAGTTAAAAAACTAAGAATCCGGGCCCTAGTTATTATATTTTAGGTGTTGCTAAGGCGCATTTCTACATGCAACCTGCAGATTGCTTTAATTAAATAAATACATATGAGAGAGGTCCTGAAAGGAACATGAGACCAGGGGAAATATCATGGACCAGAGTTTATATAGGGCCAAGATACCCACAACAGCTGGTAGTTTAGAAATCGACACAAGTTACACTGGACAAAGGAATTAAATCGTTTGAAAATATTGAAAGATGGTGATGCCCGGAGAGAGGACCTGAGAGGGACATGAGATTTAGGGGGAAGGATTGTGGTCCGAAGTTTATCCAGGGTCAGGAAGTCCACAACAGCTGATAGTGTAGTTAAAACAGTAATTGTAATCCAATACTGTTCCAAAAGAAGTGGTTTGAAATTTTTTTTAAAAAAAAGTATTTAAAAGAAATTTCAAACTCGGAAATTTCTAAAAGATTTCAGATTAAAAATTCTGCAAAATATTGAATAGAAAAATTTGAGACTGAAAGGTTAAAAATAAATTATAGTTTTAAAAAACTAACTAAAACATGCTTTTATAACAAACCAAACTAAAAAGTAGAAAATAATTTTTAAGTATGAAAAATTTGTTCTATAAAGTCAAGTAGTTCACTGTATTTCAAAATTTTGTAATAAGTTTAAAATAAAAATTAATTTATGTCAACAAAATAATAAATTTTATTGTAATAAAGCATGGGGTGTCTGACATGAAATATATATAAATAGTTCATTGGTAGTTATTTATAAAAGTAAATATATAAAAATGTCTAAAAAGCAGTGAAAAATATTGGAGAGCAAGAGGATTAATGACTTCATTGTCAGAAATCCAGCATTAGCTAACAACAACAACAACAACTTTGACGATTTATATTATTAATTCAAATTACAAGACAAAACTATTTCCTTTCAAATATCTTGCCAGTACACACACGCACACACCTTTTTCTAAAAATGTATTTTTTAGATTCAGAGCTCCTCAACACATATCTTTCTGGCAATGAAATCTCAACAATTTTTTTTTTTTGGCTGAATGAATACTTTCCCTTACTGTACATAATATAGAAAGTAAAAATCATAGAGTAGATATGCAAAACTTAGCATATCTTTTAGGGAAGTTTTGCTTTACAAGTGGATGCTATAGTACAGAGTATGTATGAAGGTAGGTGAGTACTGGATGCACAGTGGGAGCAGAAAAGCACATGACCGGATCAACCAGTAGGTGCCAAGCTTGCCAGTATTGCTATGGAGTGCAGTTCATGTGTCACATAGATTGTAATATGTCCGGAAACAGCAGGATGCCAAACCGATGCAGAGGGTGCGCCTATATCTCTCCAACACTGTCTCTTTTTGTGCAGCGACCCACATTCCCTTCTCTAACTGTTAAACACGACAACTTCTGTTTTCCTTTCTTGCAAATACATGTGAGTTTGCTCCATTTTTGTTTGAACAGCTTTCTCTGTGAGTGACATTTTCTGGTATAAATGACCAGTTTTCGCAAACTATTAAAAGTAGCTAAATTAAATTTTAGGATGGTAAAAACAATCCAATATGAATCTACTGTGGTGTTGAAAAGTGGTTGGTTACTTTTGTTTTTAAAATAGTTACTGCTAAATTTTAATTTAAGATTGTATAATTAAAATAATCCTATCCTATTTAGTACACTTATTGTATAAAAGTAGATAGTGCATTTATAAGGAATGCATCTACATGCTGTAAAAATTTGTCTGATATCTTAAATAGTTTCTGAGAAAGTAGATTATGAATTTAATTGATTTAACAGTAGGATAGGGCTTTTAATCTCCCTTTAAATAGGGGAGATTTTATTGGTTTATGTTTCTGAAAAGGTACATGCAAGGTAGAGACTAATCCAGAAAACAGGAGGATAAAACCACTTTGGAATCTCGTATCATGCTACATGTATGTAGACGTTTACAATTTTTGTCCTATTAAAATCTTGAAAATATAGCATTATTGTTTCATACAATATGGGGCTGATGCCCAATAAAATACAAATTGCTTTTCTTTTAGGGGGTTAAAGCAAAGGGGTAAAGTACCTTGTGAAGTATGCATTTGTGTACTATGCAAGTACTTATTTTGCTTTATTTTTACATAGATTAGATTTATATAAATACAAAGACATGTTAGCACATATAAAGTTGCTAAGAGCTGCCTGTGATCAATATTCTTTTAGTCTCTATTGTACTCCCAACCACTCTTGTAATTGAAGGTCATTCTCCCAAAAGAGCGCTGCATATGATAAGGAACAAAGGTATAGGATGCAAGATTGTTAGGTTATAGTACTGATCATGCTTTCTTAGTCAACATGGAGGCCTAAAATTCTGTAGTAACTAAGAAAGAAATGCCACAAGAATCTATATGCATTCTAGTTCAAAATTATTTCACTATATGCAGAAATAAATATTGTAATAAAGTGACAAAACTCAGTCTGGTTACTTTTCTATCACTTTATTCTCTTCTAAAATTTTACCACAAATACAGTTTTCTTCTTGTTAACACAGTCTAAAGTCCTTTGGGCTATCACAACTCACAATTTTCACTTCTCACAACGTTGCTCAATACTTTGTGTCTTTCTTCGCTTCCTCTGTATCTCATGAACTAATTATGACGTACTCACGACACTCATTTAATCTTTTTTTAGTTGGGATGATTTCACATGGACATCTCTCAAGCCCCCCTCCCCCCCCCCCCCCCATACCCACACCGCCACCCACACCGGATATGATGCAGCTGGAAGTCTTGCAAATGTTCTCGACACACTTTTTGTTTCTGCTGCTTCAATCATTCATAGTCACATACATACAGCAGTCACACAAGGCAGCCTGGCCTTGAACGTCTTTGCCTGCTTTCCTGCTCAGCATGTGGTGTGAAGTAGCTTGACCCCATCCATCCTTTGTTGTGTGTTGAGCCCGATGTCACAATATCTCTAATACTATATTGAAGCAATGTGCTCCTTTCATGTTAGAACCGTTATTAAATTTAATTAACTCTGTTATTATGTCAAGTATATTCCCTGAGCTGATCAAATCATATTATTTATAGACAAATTTGTAAACCGTAAGAGATAGGCAAAATCTTACTTTACGAGAAATGTAGACCTTGCTAAAATAGACAATTTATGTCTCAATAAATTTTCTTGTAGGGTGAACCATTTCGGAGATATTCCTTTTTATGTGTGCTAGTTTCGGAAAACTTAAAAACTTTTGTGAAACGGAACATCGTTGCTCATTTTCTTATATGTTAAGAGTGCAAAGAGAACAGAATCTCAAAGCTTTAAAAGATTTGACTATCGCACAAAGCCTACTGTGTTCTAATATTCCCCTTGCACCTACAAGGAAATAAGCAGTAAAATAATTTGTATTGTTGTTGTTGTAGTGTTTAATGCCCGCTTTTACTACTACGGCACCGCAAGCGGTGACACTGATGATACATGGAATGAAGATGGAGCACCGGTGGAATGAGATGGCAGGGGAAACCGGAGCACCCGGAGAAAACCCGCCCTGACACCACTTCGTTCACCACGAATACCACATGCGGGTCCCTGGGATCGAACCTGGGCCGTCTAGGTGGTAGGCGAGCGTGCTAACCGCTTGGCCACGGCGCCACCAATAATTTGTAGAACTGTTTATCTTAACTAACAAGGAGATATAGGAATAAGAGTTTGTAAGAATGGTTAGTACACGAGTAGAGAAAGTCATGTGAGTGCAACACATCAGATTTTTTTGATCTCCAACATAAGTAGTTTATTTCTCCATTGCCTTAATAGATATGTTGCATAGTTATTTTGTGAAAAAAGTTGCACATTATTAAGGAAAAATATTTTACGGCTGGGTGACATGACATTGGGCTTTGGCCTCTTTCACACTAAAAGAAGAGAAGGTTTACAAATTTTGAACATCAATATATAACATAACTTAAAATGATAGTGACTACAATATAAGTAATATCTATCACATCTGTGTCATTTTCTTAATTTTCTTTGTTTGTTTCACTCAGACTCTTGAAGTATCCCTTCGAAACATCTGATACATATGGCATTAATGAAGTAATATCTTTCAGTTTTTTCTTGCAAATTGGAATACTTTTCCTTGATAGCAGAAATGGATTAAGTTCCTGAGGTGCTCATCCTTTTCTAGAGATATCTACAGTTCTGAATTCTTCTAAATCAGTTTATTGATATTTCACTTTTAAATGTGATGGCATTCGTTCATCAAAGCGAAAAGCTGTCGGTTCTGAAAATTGGAACTGTGATCTATCATCATGTTTGTCCTTTGCAATATTTATTTGCAAATGTGTCAGATCTATAGTCTGCTTGCTTCATTTTAAAACTGAAAATGGCCTCTTTTTGCAGGAATCTTGAATGACTGTAACCCAGTCATCAGGGTGTACATTGTGTTGTTTCACACAGAAAGGACTAGCTTCCTCAATGTATGAGAACAAGTGTAAATTGCTCTGCCATTTAGTGAGTGAACAACTAAACTATTTTTGCAGTGTTGAACAGAAGTTGAACTAACCCAAAAAATATGTTTTGAAAAAAGTGGCTTTGGACTATATCATTCTCACCCTATTAATTGTTATGTTTTTGCTACTAGCAACCATTTCTTTTGGATTGATCCTTTTTTCCAAACACTTATGCATTCTAGCAAAATATCGGTTGTAACCTCCTTCCTTCATAAAGGACTAGTGTCATTTTCAAATCTTTTCCTGTAACCTTTTAATTTCCATATAACAGTCTAATCCTCTGGTCATTGTACCTAGTTGTCGACAGGCCCTTAAACTCTACACATTTACGCATTCCGTCCATCATTGACTAATTTCTCTTCATACAGTTGGTTTCCATATTCCTTCCAAAATTCTTATAGAAATAAATACAGTAATTTTGATTTATTGCAATGGGGATACTGATATGAATGGAAGAAAAATCCTGAGGTTTTAAAACATTGTGGGCACCATATTCAACACAGCCTTGTGGTCAAAGACTTGAGACATTTTATATTGTTACTTAAGGGGAATTTGTTGATGAGTTGAAACAACCTGCTGCTATCCATAGTAATTTATTGAAATTTGACATGTTAACTTATGCTCACATGAGTTAAGGTACTTATGACTTCATTATTAAGTAGGACATGTTATTGTTTTAGGAAACTTATCCTTCTACGCCTCCAGTATGGTTTGCAGAATCTGAAGAAACAAGTGTAACCAATGCAGTCCAAATCCTTAGTAATACGTCTGGCAGGGACAACCATGTATGTATTATTTAAGTTATAATATTTAAGACATGGAAAATGTAAATTATTGAGATCCTGTCATACATAATATTTGGTTTTGATAAAACATGTACTTGTTGGCAGGTCTTGAATCAAGTAGGAATTTTGCTCCGAGAGCTATGTCGCTTGCATTGTATCCCAGAGCCTCCAGACATAGCCCTCCTTACAATGCCTGCAGCAACAGGATATAGATTGCCAGAGGGCATTGAGGAGGATCGCGATATGGAAGATGATGAGGATGAAGACGAAGATGAGGGTGAGGAAGATTTACACCTTGAAATGGATGAAGCAGAAAGTGTGTCAAAGAGCAAGGTAATTGTTATATAAAGGAATCTTGTGTCAAAACAAGCATATTTTTCAAATGGTGTAAGCTTTCACGGCCAGTGTCATAAAGTAGAAAATTATTATCCAGGCTTGTAGACTGTTGTCTAGTGGATATTCTCCTTCCAGGTGTTTCGTTCGAAGTTGTGTGAAATGTCCTCAGTAGTGTGACCATAGTACTCTGCTAGTCTCGGTGACGACTGATACGAAGCCGTTTGGTTTCAGCTGTGTTAAGTGATGTTCATAAGCTGCTTGTTGTCTAAATCATTAAAATAAAAGCATATTTATTTTCACATGATATTGCATTTAACTTCAATAATTTTTATGCCCTATTCTAATCATTGTTTAAACTTTTAAAAGCTTTTAATGTTTACTTAAACACTTGATTTGTTTCAACCCAATTACATGCAGCTGTAAGCAGCGATAGGAAAAGAAGAGAATAATGTAAAAAGGGCTGAAAATTGCGAGATATATTTATGATAAGCTCCTTGCAGCTCCTCACAAAGCATTGATCCCCAAGGTCTTACTTTGGAAAGTATGGGATTGATGCTCTCAGGGTCCTAGGTCACTGGTACCCCAGGTTTTGGGGTTGGGTTAGGGTTAACAGGCCTACCTATAAAACAACCTAATTCCTAATTCTTTGTAGGATAGTCAAGACAACATGGGGTCTCAGCTTGATCCCATTAGGAACTGCCAAGAGGTTCAACCTAGCATGGAGAGAGATGGGGCTAATGGCATCTCTCTGTACATGAATCTACTACAGCAATGGACACTTACTGATTTTTGTATTGTAATCTCTAAGAAGAGACATGGTTGAGCTTGTCTCGGAAAGAACTGCTATCGCAACAGAAAACTAACACTCCTTGTTCCTTAATCATGCACACACCAGAACGGTCACCTCTTGTCTCTTTGAACCCCTTCGTGGTTCAGGCAGACGGACAAAATTGTTGACCCAGCACTGAACTGTACCTTGCAATGCAATGGACCTTTATTGATACAAATTAGGGATGATCCACAAGTTCTTGAGATGGTCTTTACAAGAATGGCCTGTTTTAAATTTAACTTCCAGTTTCCTAGTAGTTTTTGGGCCTGTATTACGGTCTCCAGTTACTAGCCATGGTTTGTTAACTTTCAGTTATCGCTAACTGATGGCTGGACTCAGTACCTCATAGTACAAACTCAATTTGATTGTAGGTTTGTTACCCTGAGGATTATGATGCCATGCTAGCAGTTGATAACCTTTTTCAGTAGGCTTTCTCTGGTTTGCAACGCTATCTCGAGGGTGAAGCAGTCATTTAGTTAACCACATCACAGATTGCGATACTATAGGCGTTACAGTGTAGGGATGTGTGGTTGTGCCCTTTGATTGCACAGCACCCTGTACTTCTGTAGTGCCTTTTTTCTTTAATGTTCTCCCCTCAGCATTTCCTTATTAAAGCCCAATTCATCTGCATTATATATTTGATCTTCATTGAATGTGTGGATCTGTAATTTGTAGTGGTTTCTAAAAGTTTCAATCTTTGGAGCAAGCTCAAGTTTCTCTTTACTGTTCCGATTTGTCATGAAAGATGTTATTTTACAACTCACTGTGTTATAGTGCTTTTTGAAACGATGAAGCCATGATGGGCTGGCTTTAATTGAGCTCTCACCAATTTGCAGTTCAGCCGCTTTTCTTGTTGCAGTGTTTTGCAAATCATGGTGTTTCACTTCTGCATTCATTGAATGTTTGCATGAATTCTTGAAATGTATCATTCTGCAATTTCTTCATATTTTTCTTGAAAGCGTTTTCATGTTCAACAAATTCTTTCATTTTATATAATTGTCATTCACTTGTTAACAACATAAGTCTGTTTCTTTGCTGCCCATAGTCTGTGATTAAACTTTTGTTTATGATGTTTCAGTTTTCCTGAAAGCAGCCAATAATTCTTCGTAACTAATGTCTCTAGATTTTTTCTTTGGTAATGGTGCATACAGTGAACTTGATTCTAAACTACTGGTTTCTGCCTCAGAAGATGATTGTAATTTTTCTTCAGATCTACATTTTGCAACAAAAAGTTTTTCAATATCTCACACACTTGTTTGGCTATTTCATTTCCATTTCTACAATAACTGAAGGTATATGGCCTTCCTCTTGTAACATCTTCACAACTTCTTTTGCAACATTTAAAGGACTCATACTGCAGAGCTGCTTGACTCCAATTTAACTGAAGAACAGTTGCAATTACTAGAGCAACCTACTCCTTAGGAGCCTTCCTCTAATTGTGCTGTTTATCTTATTGCAACATGTCTGCTATAGTTGTTCACAACCTAAGAAGCACTTGCATCACAAATGTATTAATTTTTCTCCTTTCCTATGAGTTTGTATTGTAAAATTCTGAGGATGTGTTTGGATAACTTACCAGAATGTGACAATGTAGCAGAAATGGATATGCTTTTCTGCCCCATAAGTATGTTTGTCAGTTGTTTATTTGTCTACTTGTTTTGAATTTCATTTTTTGTATCAGACAAATATATAGCCAGAGCACGGTGCTGATGACAGCAGTTTTGCGCCACTCAAACACTATTACTATAGGTTGTGAGGTGAGACATGAACAGGGGAAGCTGCTTTCGTTTGCTCCCTCTCTGCAATGGCTGACAGGGAGTAGGGGATAGATGGGCGAGCTTACCACGAAAGAATTGTTGTTGTTGTTAGCTAATGCTGGATTTCTGACAATGAAGTCATTAATCCTCTTGCTCTCCAATATTTTTCACTGATGATATTGAAGAGAGCAATAGCAGTAATAGTAACCGCTTTTTAGAGAGCACCATATTTTTATGTTTTGGCGGTCACATCGCTCTCTCACAACCCCCAGCATGTCTGGAGGACCACACCTGTCGTTGGTTTACGGGTCTCACCGACCTGACCGGGAGAACAAACATTACTATAGCTGTGCAGCTGAAACACTTGCAGTTCACATTAAAGTAATTATTGACACATAGCTATAGTTATAGCTAAATCACTTTGTTCGTTATAATACTAATTTTTATACATATGTCATTAGCATTATGCACTAAAGCTACGCTAGCAAATTTCACTCCTTTGTGAATGGAAACGTTCTTCTGTACATACATGATTGCGCAACTTCCTCAACCATCAGTTTTTCAGGTAAAGAATTACTGTGCGTTTAGGAGAATTGCTCTTGTCTTGCCTCACCACATATAACTAGCTATGAATTACACTGTTTTGTTTTATGTATACAATTTGCATGAAATGGATTGTGCAAACATGTAAATGATTAAAGAATCTAAAATAAAAACAAACTTAGAGGCTAAAAGCTTTACTTATCTTAGTATTTGCTACAAGTTACTGAAATACTACACAGATATGTGTTTTGTGGTGATTCAATCACATTTTCAATGCTCTATTTAAAACAATTAACATAGCTACAGACACTTAACTACTTAATATTTCTGTGTGTTACCAGCCTCTGAAAATGTAACAAATCTATAAAATGCAAACAATAGGTGATAGTTCAAAATTCATAATGCGGTCCCTGTTTTTTGAAATGAATATCTTCCCCCAAATCATTAACTCTATAGGTCCATTGTTTTAATAATTTAACCTCTGGATTTATTTCATGATTAAATGACTAAAAAGTATTGGAATCCTCACGAAACATGTCTGTGTAATATTTCAAGAACTGCAGCAATTATTAAGATAAGTGAAAGTGAAGCTTTTAGCCTCTAAATTTGTTTTTATTTAAGATTCTGTTGCTTCAGTTATTCATTGATTAAAGAATCCTTATGCAGAGGTACTTGTCACATTTTTTAATTTGTTTAGCCCTCAGCAGCATATTTTTAAATGGAACTACTTATTTTTATTTAATAGGTTCAATGAATGTTATGTGGTTTACAATTCCATTTGTTGGGTTGTAGGCTTGCTATTTCAGAAGATGGTGCATGCACTAGATATTGGCTACATACTAATATGTACATTAGCGGTAAGCAACAGTAATACCATTTTGACCTTCTAAAGTATGCTAACGCGAAAGTATTAAAAAATATCAGGAAGTCCCACAACAATATCGCATCTAAGCACACTATCAAGTCATTGAGGAACAAAGACGTAATATACACAAAAGCCAACAAAGACAACAAAATTATTATAACAGAGAAAGATGATTATTTGAGCAAATAGCTAAGTTTCTGAAAAATGGGGACTATCTGTAGTCGCCTAGAACCTACTTAAAGTTTGCCTTAATGAGTACAATAATCTAATGAAAGAAATTAAAGCCATCCCAAAAGAGGTCAAACAAACTCTATAACCTGCCATTACCCTCACTCATGCATTCATTGCACAAGATATACAAATGAAATGCAACACCTCTGTTTCATTAACCAATAGCAAGGGTGGCTGACAAAGGGGAGCTTTGGGACTGTAGCCCCCCCCCCCCCCCGAGAAAATTTTAATTTTGCTGCCCTTGTTGCCTATATTGAGGCTATGCGGCGAGTTTATATTTAAGAACAAAGTTGGATGTCATAAGTTGAAGGTAAATACATCTCCACATGGAGATCCTTCAAACTTATGCTTGTTTGCACAATCCAGTTCATGCTAAATTTAATAGTTTGCATAAAATGGGATGAAATGTGAATCATTCTATATATTACAACTTTAGTTATATTTTTTAATCCCATGCAGTTTATTTAGTGGTTTTGTAAATTTTGTAGTTATGTATTGAGCAGGGTTTAGAAATTGAATGTGTGCTTACTTTTTCTTTTTTAGATGGATGAAATGGACACCGAACATTTGGCCACACTTGAAAGATTAAGACAGAATCAACGACAAGATTATTTAAAGGGTTCTGTTTCTGGCTCTGTGCAAGCAACAGATCGTCTCATGAAAGAGCTAAGGGATATATACAGGTCTGACAGCTTTAAAAAAGGTAAGCTCTTTAGAGTCAGAAAATGATTGAGAGGGTTGCTAGGAAGAGAGTTTAGCATAAATGACACAAATTTTGGGAGTTTAAAGGAAAAGGAGAATGATGGTATCCAGTCTATATCCAGTTCTTCCCACATTATCACTAGGCAGACATGTCATCTCCTTCATTTAATATATTTGTAAATAGAAGAAGTAGTTAAGGAGACATAGAACAAGTAGAAATAAAAATAGCCATAAGGAGAGCAGTTAGAATAGAGAACACCAGAACTTACTAAGTGTGATAATGAGAGAGTTGCATGGAGAATCACCAGAATATGCCAGAAAGTATGGAACAATTAAGTTAATACCAGAAGAATGGAAAAAGAACATAATTACGCACAACTAAAAAAGATATAGCATATAATGTGACAACTGCAGAGCACTTAATCTCTTACCAGTAGTACCCACTCTTATCACAAATACTATCAGTGCTTCAATATCTTACAAACTTCTTTTAACTTTAAAATAGATAAATGTGTTGAATAATAACACTAAACAACACACTTTTTTAAATTTCCTGGAGTGAATTTCAGATGCTAGTTTCCTCCATTATCAACCTGACATCAACTTAGCTTGAAACAAAAGTCAAAGAACATTTCAGATATATAAAATACAAACACTTAGAAAAATCAGCAGTTGCCACCCATTTTTGGAAAGAAAATTGTGACCCAGATCCAAAACTATTGAAACAAATAACATGGGAACAGATCTTCATCTGGAAGAACAAGGGCAGAGTTTTCACTTTCAATATCCCACAGAACGACCCATTGTATAGCTCTTAGAATCACCGCGAGAGCAGTCTACAGGAGGACTAACCAGTTTTCAGTCGATGTCCGGTTTATAATGGAGGAAACTAGCCTCTGAAACATGTTTCAGGAAATTTAAAAAAGTTAGTTTAGTGTTATTAATTGATCCAGTTTTCTATTTTAATGTGATCCAACAACACTATCAACTTCCAGATTGTTAATATTCTTTTAACTTGCTTTGTAGACACATGTTGATTAACATCTGAAAACTGAGCTTGTTTTTGACTTTCACAAAACAGGCAGGCTGATGACAATGGAAATGGTACTCTGTCATGCGGCAGGTAATCTATTGCTGTCTCCTAGAGCTCTCCGTCAACTATTGAAATGCAGAAAGCCTAGTTCTCAAGTGGAGCAAAAACTATGTATCTTTTATTTTTCTGTACAAAGATGGCCAGATAACCCACACGAATAACCGTGGATTTGCTGTATAGTAATCAAATAGTCAAAACCAATTTGGAATAAATGTGAAACATGAAAGTGTGAAAACATAAACATGCTTTGAAATAGAGGATAGATGATACACAGTTGAGAGACAAGCTGCTTCTGCTGCTGCTTCTTCTTCTTCTTCTTCTTCTTCTTCTTCTTCTTCTTCGTCTTCATCATTTTGCACGAGAGAAAAGAGAATTCTGAGACTTGAAGCTTTCCCAGCATTGATTATTAATGACTTGTTCTCTGGAAATCAACAAGGTCACTGTGGGGCTATTCTCCAAGCTTTCATTGACCCACTGTGTTGCTATCATCAGGGAAACTGGACAGGCAAGTTGCTCAGGCGGCAATATTTGCACCCCACCAGCCACAGGCCGGAAGACTGTTTTATGTGCTGCTATTAGCTGGCACCAGCCAATGAGTGTTGATCAGAGCGGGACATGTTCATATTGATTATTGGCAGCCAGTTCTTGCCTTTTTAGAGTCCTTCATCTTTGTTGAAGTTATTTTTGTTGATTTTGATGTATTGGTTTGTTTCATTATTCTGGCATAGTACTGTATTTCATTGCATAATTGTTGCCATCTCATAATGGCCGTACCTTAATTAATAAAGAAGCAATTAGGAACTTAGGCATTTCCCTGCCTAATCGGTGCATTAATATTCCAGGCATTTATCGTTAAGAAATATTGAAAAATAACATGCTGTCACTGCAACCTTATGTATGAGGGTGAGTGAGTACTGGATGTGCAATGGTAACAAAAAAGCATGTGACCGGTTCAACCAATAGGTGCCAGTATTCCAGTATCATTATGGAGTGCAGTTTGTGTGTCATGGTTTAGGATATGCACGAAAACAGCAGTTTGGCAAACTGGAGCAGACAGTGTCTCTTCTCTAACTCTGTCTCTGTGCTACAGTCTCCCTTGGTTCACGCTCCTTATTCTAGTCGTGCTAATTTTATCGGAGAGGGTGGGTGTGCAGCGTATTCTGATGCTTGGTACTGAGGCACTGTTCCTATTCTTTAAGTCACCAATCTGTCATTGAAGATACATTGATGCAATACATTGATGCCATCAGCTTATTGAGATGGCAGCTAGCTCATCAATGAATTTGATTGATTCAAGCACCTAAAGCATGGGAATTAACAAGTGTAAGCCAATGGAGTGGCAAGAGGTGCGAACTGCTTTGCACGTGCTTAGCATGTACCAAGTCAAAACCATTTTATTCTTCAGTTATGCATAACTTTGTTTCTATAATTATTGTACTTATTTTGTGAAACACCATTATCGGTAAACACAGCAGTTATTCAGTAGATGTTAACTAAGAGTGACTGCATTCACAAAACAGAATGGTAATTGAGCTGCTGAGTGAAAAATTTGTAAGAGATTGGCACAACATGAAAACGCAACTGAAATTTACAAGCTATTCTAGGCACTCTTTTCATGGTCCTAAAATCTGAAAGTTTCTAGAAATTGTTACTGAGGCATTAGCATGATGTAATGAAGAGTTGCAAAATAAAGGATGTTGTGTTTCATAGTCAGCAATCTGATAATATGGGCTCCAGTTAAAAAGTGCATGCATTTCAACAGTATTGTAAATGCTTTTGTAACTTAGATGATTTTTAGTTCAGTAAATACAAAGTCATTGTTGTTTTATTGGAGTAGTTGTTTGCATGGCAGTTTCAGAATTACATGGTACTTTTGTTTCCCCTCCTACCCCTCTCCTTTCATTTCTATTTTAAACTATGTAATGCAGCCGTGCTTGAATATGCTCAGACTCGTTATTACTTTTGTAACTGTACACTATAATCTATTTGCTGTTACAACAAAGTAAAGTATTCCTCCACTGAGCTCCAGCTCTAGTCCACTTTGGTTAACATATCTGAACGTGCACCTGTAAATAACCATATTAATATTGTCACCACTCAATTTCACCTCATTCAAATAACCCGAATTCAACTGCTCTCTTTGTTGTTACATCAACCATTGCATTATTGAACACCTGAGAGCCATTGTTTTTGTGGTAATCACATATATCACATTGTAAGAAAGAATTTATAGACCTCAGCCTAGTTAACACTTCAGGTTTTTTCCATGCATTGTTTGGAATGTGCTCCACTCTTAATGAATAGTAAGAGGTATTGCCCATTATTATGACTCTTCTGATCTTGATTTTGGGAAGCACATTTAAAAACCAGTTCCTCAACACATCCCTGGTCATTTCATCTTGACATCTTAGGGGCTCGAACACATGTTCACCTTTGTCACAAAGTCATTTTCACTGCGGATATGTAAGATCATTGAGCTCTGACCTTTCCCACTCCGATTTTTTAAACCCATGCTCAAACTGCACAAAAATGTGTTTCTTTTTGCTTTTAACAGTGCTGTCACTCTTTACCTTGGAGGTTCCATGCCCCTCATTAACCCACGTTTCATCTAAGTAGCACAGAGGATGCCCATCCCTCCTGAATTGTCTTACATATGTCCCGCCAACACCGCCTATCCGTTCCACCACATCCACATGTTACCACAACTATTATACATTTTTTATTGCATCTAATGAATTCAAAGCTTATCTCATTAAGAAGATTGTATAAACTAGAGCTCTTAAAGTTAAGCAAATCAACATTACTATTCACTCCATGCAACATTTTATTTATGGTAGAAGATTCATTTTTGAAAAAAAAAAAAAACTCGTGCACTATGCAGCACAGCTGCCTTCACAAATTCGTCACATCGCCGTAACACTGGCCACTCACACTTCTGTTTCTTCCCTGGTGTTGTTGCATTGTTGTTGTCCGTAATGAAACTTGCATTTTTTGCATGCTGTAAACTGCTGATATCAACACTCCAGTAAATTCTGATGTTAGCTTTACCAGATTGTTTATAGCCATGGTAGGACATTTCCCTGAAAACTTACTGAATATATTCAATACAATAACCGTTCCATCGCTCCTTAAAGGTTTTCGTTGCATGTGTTTAAGAAAACCACTTGTATCCTATTCTTACTTCCATTTTACACGCTAAGATGGCATTGGGTCAACAAGCAAGAAAACGCTACAATTGACCATGTGGTATTCAGAACAAGAGAACTCGATGTTTTACACCATGGGGTATAAAGTGTGTTATTGTTGTATATTACATTACAAAATTATATTGTGTATTATGACAGTAACTTGAGTGGTTTATTGAATGCAGTTAAAGCAAGAAGTTGAATAAACCGTGGGACTAGATTGTGGAAGAATACGGGAGTATTAAAATGCATCAGCCAATGAGGTTCATTTCTGCCACGTGCTTCTGTTTATATCTACTTTGTTTACAGTAAATAGATTATTATCACTGAAAGTTAATATGGACAGTTTTAAATAATTTATTCTTTGCATAGTGGTTGTAACGTGTGCAACGATGTGCTTCTAAATATAGGGTACCAACATCCAAGATGATTCACTTGCGACAATTTGCAACAAATAAATGTTTATAGGGGGAGGGGGGTCAGTGGCCACTCATTGATGTGCCCACTAACTTTATCGCTGCCAACTTAGACCAGCAATGAGCATGAATAACTGTTTTTGTTATTTTATTTGTATGTCAGTATGGGTCAATGAATAGGTAAATTAATTACTTATATAGATCCACTTTATAGTACTGTTTTTATTTGAAGCTTTAAACAAGTAAATTCAACATAGTAACACAAATCACATAATCAAATGGCTTGGCGTCACTTCGAATCACACTATGGGTCCACAACTCCACATGCACGGACTATAAGTTTTCATAACTTCACATTTTTCTCTATATTTCGTGCCGCTTTGCAGAATATACATTTATTCAATACATTGTCACTTTGTCTTTCTCCACCACTATGAATGTTCGTCTGAAAGACACTATACAGATAAATCACTTAATTCTCATGGACACTATCTTTTCCGATGTGTAGCCGGACCAAGCCATGGAAAAAAGACAATTGAATTCTGACCTTACCAACTATATTCACAATTCTTGATTTAAGGGGGCTTTTCTACTGCCTCTATAACTTCATGTTAAATTACTTTGGAAGGCTTACATAGAAATATTGCCTCACGTGTGTTTTTACTAAAAAAAAGAAACAAAAAATGCTAAGATGGTGTAATGAAATACTTCACTTATCTTAGCTTTGCACCAAAGAACTTGCAATATTACTAAGATAAGTGAAGTTTTTAGTTTCTAATTTGTTCTTACTTTAGAATATATACACATGTTTCAGGGTTTGTCAGAATTCACGTTACAAATAGTTTCTAATTTACTCACAAATTTGTCTTGATTTTTTATACAAATAGTAATTCTTAATTATTTACATTTCCAATGAGCATATATTTATTATTTACAAATGTACGAGATCGCTTACACTATGCACAATCTACAGTTATTTGCAAGAGTCCAAGATCATTTACGCTAACACTGCTTCTATATTTATTTGCACTTGTATGAAATATCACTTACACTAAGCTCTACCTACAAATTCTTCAATTCTGTACAGGCTTTTACTTATTAGATAGTTTTTTAACTTGTTCTTAAAGGAATTCCCTTAAATAGATTTGATACTTTCAGGAAGTTTTTTAAATATTACGGCACCTCTGATGTAAAGGATCTCTGCTTGTTGTAACTTTTGTTGTGCATACCCTATGATATTTATACCCCTGGTATTTATAAGCATAATGTTCTTTATTTTGACTAGTTCTGTTGTCCACACTTTTAACTAATAATATAAGCTTATAAACATATAATGATACTGCTGTTAAGATACCTTCCTTTTTAAACACTTCTCTAACAGAGTGACAATTTTTTAAATTATATATACACCTTAAGCATTTTTTTGTATTATTAATACTCTATTTAAATTAGTTATAGACGTCCTTAAGTACTATTATAAAGTAAAATAACTTTAATAAAGATGGACTTCAAATAAGCAAGAACTAGCTACAAGTAATCAATAAGTGCTGTCCTCAACACTCATTGGCGAGTGCCGACCAACAGCAATGTGCAGCTTCTAGATGGTGGGGTGTAAATGTTGCTTCCTGAGTACTTTGCCTCAAGTTTCTCTCTCTCTCTCTCTCTTTTTTTTTTTTTTTTTGAGGATGGTGACAAGAGTGGGCCTTGAAAGCTTGGAGAATAGCCCAACACTAATGTAGATGATTTCCAAAGAACATATTATTAAAAGATAGTATTTGTGAATGATGGAATATTAGGATTTCGAGATGTGTAGTTCACAAAAATGTTAATAGATGTGTAGAAACAATAAGATGTTAATTATTCTTTGTATTTATGTGTGTTCAGTTCTTTCTGGTAACTAGGAGAGCAATTGTTTTTGTTTGTAGGATTTGAGGGGAAAAAAATAAATTAAGCAGGACAATAAAATCTTGCACAATATATTGATTCACACAGTGGTATTTAATTTGCTTAAGGATTTTACAACTAACTATTTAGGAGATTCATAAGACTCTTCTATAACTTTCTGTTTAAGAAGATTTTTGCCTTTGTATTTAAGATTAGGAAGCACTAAACATGCATCCATATTTTTTTAGCCAATAGTAGTATTGCCAGTACTAACAACATGATCATGGCTCTTGGTATCACTAACCATAATTCTCTTCAGCAAGATATTCTGATACAACTGAATACCAAAGCACTTAGCAACTGGTTAGCAGATTTAAAAAGTAATTAAACTCTAACCAGATGTTAAAGAATGTATATAAATATTCAGATAGGGTGCTCTTAAGATCAAATGAGCTGTTGAACCAAATTTTCACGTATTTTTAATGCCAGTTCATCAATGTTCATTTGTTAATATATTCTCATTTCATCACATGATCATAATATTTTTACTGAAATTAACATTTTATTTTGGCATTACAGGAATGTACAGTATTGATCTAGTAAATGACAGCCTTTATGAGTGGAACATCAGACTGATGAGTGTAGATCCAGATTCTCCGCTTCATAATGACCTGGTACTGCTCAAAGAAAAAGAAGGGAAAGACAGCATTTTACTTAACATGACTTTTAAGGTAAATACTACAAACTGAGAGCTACTGTGTGTAAGGAATAAGTTCATAGTCAAAAGCAAAATTTGAACTTTAAATAATATAATTTCATAATTGAAGTATCCAAGATATGAAATGAAATGTATATGTACTTGAGACAAAAATTCAAGCATTATAAATAAATGTCATGTATAATTTGCTGTAGAAACAAATAGTGGCAGATCTTTGATATTGTACTTTTGGATTACGTGATATGGAGCTGTGTACACTCTTCAGGGGAAGAACTACTCACTTAATTGATTCATTGCTCAAATTGATCTTTACAACCCCAAAAAATCGATTCTTGGATTAATCTATCTCAGATCACCTTCCCTGTAATTGACAGCTAGGAATAGTTTGAATGGGAAAAAGAAAAATGCTGTTTTTACATGCAATTTTTTCTTCATAAGAACCTTTCTTGGACTTAAACAAATATTTTAAAACAAGAATTAGCCGAATTGCTCCAGCCATTCTCGAGTTTTGCGCTTAACAACACATTTAGCCATTCATTTTTATTTACGAGGCACATCCAGAAAGTAAGTTTCCTGATTTTATTTCCTTTAAAGTCGACGTATTTAACCGGGACAAATGCACATGTGTAACAGATCTATGACATATCAATCATGTCAGCCAGACAGGTGCCGTGTGGCATCAGTAGTACAACAGCAGTGACCTGAAATGGCAGCTCTTCATTCTCCTGCGAGGTTTGGTCAGTGATAAGGTTCCCTAATGCGCAAAACATAGCACTGATCGACATTCCTGAGGTCTACGGACTGGACATCATGAGTAAACAGATGGTGCATTGCTGGTGTAGGCTTTTTCCCAAGGTCGTCAAAAGTGTCCATGCTGAAGAGTGCATTGGGCAACCACCCCTCATCAATAATGATCTTGTCGAGCAATTGCAGCAGCGCATCATGGAAAACTGCCAATTCACAATTACAGAGCGCAGCAACCATTTTCCGCAGAAATCACGATACTTGGTGTATGAAATCGCCACTAAGCACCTGCTGTTCAAGAAATTGTGTACCCGGTGGGTGCCAAGAACCTGACACCCGAGCACAAAATGAAATGCTTAGCAGCACTGACATTTCTGCAGCGGTATCATGATGACAGCAACGAGTTCCTTGACAGGATCGTCACGGGCAATGAGACGTGGGTTTTGCACTTTACCCCAGAAACAAAGCAGCAGTCAATGCATTGACGTCACAGTGGATCTCCAGTCAAGACGAAATTCAGACAGACTGTGTCAGTGAAGAAAGTGATGTACACAGTGTTTTGGGACAGGAAGGGCATTCTGCTCATTGACTTCCTGCCCAGAGGTGTGACAGTGAACGCTGACTGTTACTGTGAAACACTGTGAAAATTATGACGTGCCATTCTGAACAAGAGGCGTGGAATGCTAACTGCAGGTGTTATGCTCTCCATGACAATGCTCGTCTATATATGGCTCAGCGCACAGCAACTGTTCTGTAGGGGTTCAGCTGGGGGCTGTTTGTTCAGTTTTGATCTGGCTCCCAGCGATTACCATCTTTTCTTGCACCTCAAGAAATTCCTGTCCTCCAGCCAGCGTTTTGACAATGACGAAGCATTGAAGACAACTGGCACACACTGGTTCCATTCACAGGTGGCAGACTGGGATACAAAAGCTGATTCCACTTTATGACAAGTGTCTAAATTCTGGTGGTAACTATGTTGAAAAATAGTTGAAACATTACTGTACCTGGTGCCAATAACTGTGTTTTCTTTATTTTAAAAAAATTGGGAAACTTACTTTCTGGATGCACCTCGTACATAGATTTTGTGATTTGTAAAAAAAAAGTGGAAATCTTCATTCACTGTAGCACATCAGAATTAGTTAATATCACCTTTTGGATCTCAAACCAGTGAAAAGCAAAATTATATTTTGCAGGTCAGTGTTATTAATAGGTGCACAAATGAACTATGTCTAGAGAGCAGGTAGTTACTGACATCTGTCTTTGCAGGATAAGGAACATTCCTGAAAAAATCTTGTACAACTGAGATTCAACTTATGTATATTGTCATGGAATGAATATGCAAGTGTTTTCTGCATATTTTCTGTATATTTTAGTAGCAGAAGTGTTTGAATAATTTAGCATCAGAGGTTAATTTTATGATGTAGCAGACCAAAAAGCAGAGAAGCGTCCTAGTTATAATGAATGAATTATGAAACTTGTTCATTTTAGTTATTTGCCATAAAAATAAGTGAAACCAATTTACCAAAACATGTGTTAGTAGCTTCCTCGTTATTTTTAAGGGCACTTGGAAGCGGTTTTGGATAAAAAAGATGGATTTTTATTATTCTGCTTAATATGAATCTACATAGTTTGCAGAATATGCCCATATAAGATTGTGTGTTTGCGGCAATTAGGTACATTTAAATAACTTAAACATGGCAGCCAGACTGTCATGCCCAGTTCTACCTCTCAAACATTGCCCACACATGGCTTGTGTGTTTAAAAACACCAACAGTAGGTTTGTTGGCATAAATAATAATTACTATCTGAAGGTTATTTAATCCCAGGACATAAAGTACTTGCAATAGTAAGTCACCATTGGGGTAATTGTTTCTGATGTGAGACTGCCTTTGTGGTTTACTGGGTGAAATGCAAACTGGTTGTAGAATTCAATGTCATTCTGGCAGGTTGTCACAGTAGCTTAATGGTTAGAGCACCCGCCTGGTAAGCCTAGGGTCTGTGGTTCAAATCCCAGCTGTGGTATTGAATAGTTCCAGTTCTACCTCTCAAACATTGCCCACACACGGCTTGTGTGTTTAAAAACACCAACAGTAGGTTTGTTGGCATAAATAATTATTAACTTTACTTATTATTTGATTATGGTTTCTGAATCAGAAGAAACTGTTTTGTAAGCGATAAAAGTTTAATTATGATAACTCGTATACTTTTCAAGAAACACTAACATTGCATCAAGATTCCAAATAGAAATTGCTATTCTGACTCTACCAAGTGTCCTTAAATATTTGATTCCCTTTACTATATAGATGTATGGGGTATCTTTGGTTTTTCTTGTAACCAGGTTATAATTAATTTTGATGATATCCAATTGTGAAATATACTGAAGATAGCTCAAATAATGACTCTTTCTTCAGGAAACTTACCCATTTGAGCCACCTTTTGTGCGTGTGGTTCATCCTATCATCTCAGGAGGCTATGTGCTTGTTGGTGGAGCCATTTGCATGGAACTACTCACCAAACAAGGGTGGAGTTCGGCCTACACAGTGGAAGCTGTAATAATGCAAATTGCTGCCACACTTGTAAAAGGAAAGGCGAGGATCCAGTTTGGGGCCGCCAAGGTTTGTAACCAGGTACTGTATGAAACTCACATCTACACCCGCACAAGTGTGCTCCAGACCTGCCTAGCCATGTACTGCATCAAGATTACATAACCAAATTTGTTTCAGAATAAACTTGGTACTGACCCACAAAGCATCAGTGATAAAAAAAATGTTATAAATTTAAAGTTTACATTTGATGTTATGAGTAAACTTAAGCACTTAAAGTGAAATTTCAACCTTTGTAGCTAAATCTGAAAATATATTTTATTTATTTATTTACTTATTAATTTACTTATAAGTATTGCTAAGTGTATTACATAACAGAACTGATGGTATCTGGCCCTAACTGCTGAGAATATTATAATTCATCAATTATCATAGGTGGAACCTGTGCTCACACGTGCTCCACATTTGGTATTTTCATGTTCATGCCTGAACTTCTAGTTTTAGAATCTTCAAGGAAAATAAGTATTTGATTTTGGGCATTCTAAAAAAAATGTATGTCTAGATCAGAGGTGGGAAGAAGACACTGTAAGTGTGTATTTATCTTTTCTTGCCGCCACTACTCTCAACAGCAAGGTAGAGCCTACTAAACGGTTGATTCTGGCTATAGCAGTGTTATCGGTGCAGTAGTGACTTGCAACATGAATCAACAAAGAAGGTTTAATCGGGACTGGGAGAACAAGTACTCTTTTTGTTCATTTTCCCTTGCCATAGACAAAACCACTGATATTAAAGATCATATACATATGATCGTTTGGTGGCCCATGAACTGTAATTGGAATTAATTAAACTTCAAAGCAACACATCCTTGCACAGTTCAGGAAAACATGGTTTGAATTTGTACACATCATTGTCAAAAAGATTTCCCAAGCTGCACCTTTTTGCAAGCAAATTACTGGCCATGTTTGGTACTAGCTATCAATGTGAACAATTGTTTAGCATGAGAGGTAGAATTGGAACTGAAAAATTCAATGGCACAGCTGACATTTCAACCACAGACCCTCTGCTTACCAGGCAGGTGTTCTACCTCTCAAACATTGCCCACACATGGCTTGTGTGTTTAAAAACACCAACAGTAAGATATTCAAGATGCTCTCGGGCTTCGAGCCAGGTGTAGTGATGAAAAGACATCAACGTTTCGGGAGTGTACATCTCTCCCATCTTCAGGATGAATGACTAGCAAGAGTGAAGGGACCAGTACTGTCAGCCAGTACGTACCGAGTAGAAAACACCCAGTCTAGTGTGGAGGTGGTTCACCGCTCCGTTGGAATCTGTGTTTTCTGAGTCGGTCGATTTCCAATTTTAAGGCTGGATTCCAAGATGGACTAAACTGCAATCCAGCGTCCCGGTTCAGTGTACTCTTCTCGGAGGAGATGGCCAGAGCCTCCTTAACCCTCCGCTCCCATAAACCGCTACATTTTGCCACAATGGTCGTTTCTTTGAAGTTGGCTCTGTGGTCTTTTTCAAAGCAGTGCTCCGCCAGTCCTGACTTTTCAGGCTGCATTAATCGTATGGACCGTTCGTGCTCCTTGACTCTGGTGGAAATGGTCCTGCCGGTTTGCCCTATGTACGGCGTCCCGCATTCACAGGGGATACGGTATACCCCTGGTACATTAAGGAGCAGTTTGTCCTTAACCGGCCTCACTAGGTGTTGGATCTTCAAAGGCGGCTTGTGGATGGTTCTGATGTTGTGTTTAGCGAGAATTCTACTGATTCTGCCGGAAAGATTGCCAGTGTATGGGATGCAGGCAGTGGCGGTCGGCTGGTCTGGTGTTTGCTGAGTTTGTGGTTTTCTTCTCTTGGCCTTGGAGATAGAGGCTTCAATATCCTCTACAGAGTAGCCGTTTTGGCGGAATGTGTGCCTCAGGTGCTGCAGCTCTTGTTTTAGGTGGCTGGGATCGGAGATCGACAGAGCTCTGTGGAACAGAGTGTTGAGAACTCTGACCCGTTGAGACTTATGATGGAAACTGCGAGCATTCAAATAGAGGTCAGTATGTGTTGGTTTGCGGTATACTGCATGCCCCAGAGTACCGTTGTTGTTTCTGGAGACCAGGATGTACAAAAATGGCAGATTTCCGTCCTTCTCAACTTCCATGGTGAACTGAATTTGGGGTTGGAGGCTGTTGAGGTGTGTGAGAAAGCTCGGCAAAGTTTCTCGTCCATGTGGCCATATAACGAAAGTGTCGTCAACATACCGGTAGAAAAGAGATGGCTTAAGTGGGGCTGTGGCCAGTATTTCGTGTTCCAGGTGTTCCATATAGAAATTTGCTATTACTGGTGACAACGGAGAGCCCATTGCCACACCGTCTATCTGTTCATAAAATCTGCCACCAAACAGGAAGAAAGTGGACGTTAGAGTGTGCCGAAAGAGGTCGATGATGTCAGCCGGAAAGTGTTCCTTCAGAAGCTGGATGGTTTCTTGTAGCGGTACCCTTGTAAAAAGAGATACCACGTCGAAGCTGACGAGAAGATCAGAAGGGCCAGTAGTGATGTTCAAGCACTGTATGAACTGTGGGGAGTTCGTCACGTGGTGTGGGCAATCCCCTACCAGAGGTTGCAACAGACGCGCTAAGTGGCGTGCCAGCAGGTATGTAGGGCTGCCCATGGCGTCAACAATGGGGCGTAAAGGGACATCCATTTTGTGGATCTTGGGGAGTCCATACATTCTAGGAGCCCTGGATCCCGACGGTGATATAAAGTGCTTGGTTTCTGGAGAAAGACTGGATCTTCTAATTAGTTGAGTGGTCCGTCGCTCAATGGAAGTGGTAGGATCCTTCCCGAGGACTCTGTAGGCTGGATCGTCTAAGAGCTGCTCCATTTTCTCTATGTATTGGGCTGTGAAGAGGACCACAGTTGCATTCCCCTTATCTGCCGGTAAGACGACCAAGTTCTCGTCATTCCGCAGTCTCTTAAGCGCAAAGCTTTCGTCCCGGTTGATATTGGGCTTAGGAAGTGAGGTTCGCGTGATGGCAGCGGCCACCGCCGTGCGTATTTCTTCTGCACTATCTACCGTGAGCTCCTGTATAGCGGATTCCACCCCGCTGACAATATCAGCCAGTGGAAGAATTCTGGGTGTTGGCGCAAAGTTTAGGCCTTTGGACAGCACGGAGGTAGTGGCTTCGTCTAAATCCAAGTTCGTGAGGTTGACAATGATCCGGTTGGACGGTAGAGGAGGCACGGCCTCCTTGGAATGCACCAACGAGTCGAACTTCCTTGTCTGTTTCTTGGTGCTCCGGAGAAGCGTGGTGTGACCTTGTGCAAAGGTAGAGAGGTCCACCCTATCCCAATCCATTGGTGAGAGTCTCGAAGATAACTGCCAGTAGGAATCCAGTAGTCGGCGGTCAATCGAGTCGAGAGTGTAACGTATGTTGTGAATGCGCTCTCTAACCAGCGCAGAGCTGGCGCGTCTTAGGATCTTGTGGGTAGACGCGTTCTTGATTGGATAGCGTAGTCTAGCAAACCTAGGCGTAGCATGCTCATCTCTGCACCTTAGGAGAAATGCCAGGGAACTCAGCAGTTTGCCTTTCTTCTCTCGAAGAAAGGAAAGCTACAAATCTTATTTAACAGTAAGATAGTTGGCATAAATAAATAATTATATTCAAGATGTTCTCAGGCTTCGAGCCAGGTGTAGTGATGAAGAGCCATCAATGTTTCGGGAGTGTGCATCTCTCCCATCATCAGGATGATGAATGACAAATCATACTTTAAATAAATAATTGTTTAGCGTATTGACATTGAACCAAGAGGTGACACTGTGGCTGAGTGGTTAGACCTTTCGTGTATCACCTAAGCGACCCAGGTTGATCCCAGGGACCTGCATATAATACTCGTGGTGAACGAAGCTGCGTCTGAGAAGGCTTTCTCTGGGTTCTCCGGTTTCCCCCGCCACTCATTCCACCAATTGCTCCATCACCACCTTTCAAATTTTCCACTTTGCCTGCATTTCATATAATTCTCTTCCTCATTGTCATACCTGGTGCTTGGCTGACCACCTGCTTCCAGTCTTCACTCTGTCCGGTCCATAAGTTCGTCCGCTCACTGATAGGCATCTGACCTTACTTAGGCTGGTAAGTCCTACATAAGGGGAAGGTAATCTGGTAAAGAAGAAGACAGTGAACAAGAGCCTACTACACAGCAGCATTTCAGATGAACATCTTTATTGTGTTCTATGTTTAAGTTCACCTAGTTTGCGGTTGGACATTGAAACACTAATATTTGAAAAGAAACCACCAAGGTTACCAATCTTGTAAACTAGAGGAGCATCATTATGGCAGTGCCATTATCTAATGATGTACATTGTAAACAATTTCAATACACTTTTCATATAAATTATGACATTTATTTTTGAGAATACAGTATAGGAACTATTTAAATGTCTTAAGCAGCATAAGGGAACTACATAACTTTGTATGACAAAACAAAACGAAGGTAATAAACATGTTAGTTCTATATAACTGCTTTTGTGAACTTAAGGTTTGACTAGAGTCAGTAATGTGGTGAGAGTGGTTTCTCACACGATACCGACATGAGCCGTCTGGCATTGTCACTATGTCTTTCACTCATATTCTCTAGTGTCATTAACCTATCCAATTTGAGTTCAAAAGTGTGCATTTGATTATGTTGCAAAAGATGTTTCATTCAAAACCCAAATGGTCACCACTGTGGCACACATCACCTGTCTGTTTGCAGTTCAGATAAAAGGAAACAGGAAGGGGTGATTGTAGGGGAAAAGTATGTCACACTTCGTGTGCTCATCTTGCCAGCCCTGGTCTAGATTAATAAAACCTGCAATATGCAGGTAATGATATACATTTTTAATGCAGGTCCAAACTATTAATTACTAAATGCTCACTGCCTACCGTTTTAAGATATAATTATGCATAGGATTGATTTAGTTACATTGCCTGCAAAAATTATAAATTATGAAGGTTCTAATATGCATCTGAGGTATTAAACTAAATTCGTTATGCATATGGTTCTGAACACTGACTAAATTTGGGACAATTAAATTTGGTAAGTTTTGTTGTTATTTTGTTATTCACATAAAACAAACTAGGAAAGTACTACAATAATCTATATATGAATAAGATCGGTGTTGACAGTCAACAGGATCTCCAAGAGTTGTGGAAGAAGTTGACTCAGATTGTGAGTAATATTTGAAGCTAGAGTATGCTTTTCAAAGGCAGCATTTTCCATGTATGGGTAGTTGTTGCCTGGCCAGCATAGTCATTGATAAATTATATTGTGTGCCTATTAATTGGTGTTGCCACAGAAAAGTGTCAAGTTTTCTCTAACTATACTGTAAAGCAACTACACAATGTCATCACAATACAGCCCAGCATTTACAAATGCAGTCTTTTCATATTATTCTTGTACCAGGTAACTCATTACATTACCTCTGAAAAGCGCAGATTTTGAAAAGGGTGATTTTATGGGATTTCTTGACAAGTACATGCACATATTGGGTAACACTTTGAAAGTAGGCCAAATGTGATTAATTAGTGATGAGACTGGTTAAACATTCTTCAGATAAAGATGATTTGTCCACTATAGTGTCTCACACAAGTGTTAATGAAGCCCATTATTCTACTGCAAAATGCCTCAACATGAGTGCACCTCATGGTTCTGTGCTTGGTTCCCTATTCTTACTTTGTATAAATAATCTAGAAAATCAACTTGTCAGATAACCCTTTACACAGATGACACAAACCTCTTTCAGCACTGACAAAATACAAGTAACCACAAATATAAGGGATTCAGAGAGCCAACTATAATATTGTATTCATAAAAATAAGCTACTAATTAATAAAGATAGAACATAAGCAATATGTTTTAGACATTTAGGGAACATGAAATCATATCAAGCTGGTATTCAACTTGAAATTAGAACCATTACCTATGTAAACAGTATAAAAGTCTTAGGAGCATGGATAGATGAATGCTTGCAATGGAACACCTATACGGAGAAGCCAACCTTGAAGCTGAGTCAAATATGCTTTGCATTTAAAATAATAAGGGAAAGGGAAAGTCACGTGATTGTGAGAGTTGTGGAATAAAAAGTCTGATGTATATTCAAAATGCAGGAGAGGGTAATAAGAATGATCATGTGCCAGAAAGCTAACTCATCCTGTATGCAGTAGTTTAAATCATTAAAAATATTACTTATTCCTTGCTTCTACATCTTAATGTACACAACAACAATACAATATTTGTCAGGTAAACAAAGATAAATATTATTATTTTTTATGCCAACAAGCTTACTGCTGGTGTTTTTAAACACACAAGCTGCGTGTGGGCAATGTTTGAGAGGTAGAATCGGAACTGAAGAATTCAATGCCACAGCTGGGATTTAAACCACAGACTTCTACTTCATGCACAGCTGTTCTAACCACTGATCTCCTGTAACAACTTGCCAGTATGACACTGAATTCTCCAACCGCACGTGAAGCAGAAGGTTTGTGGTTCAAATCCTGACTGTGGCATTGAATTTTTCAGTTCCGATTCTATCTCTCATAAGATAAATATACTCACGTTGCAAGCAAAAATCACCATTTAAGCAGTGTTATCCAATTATATGAATACAGCATAATATATAACTGTATCAACCTATAAAATGTTAATTTTACTGCGGTCAATGGCATTTCGTTAGGAATACTCATTGTGAATGAGATTAAATAAAATATGCTGTTATGCAAAAAATGGAGCCTGTATGTCCCAACCTTTAAGAAAGAATTTGCCCACTAATCCTGCAATTTACCAGCTTATTGCTAGACCTAACAGTTTTGTTTAATTATCGTATTTACTTGAAAATAAGACTCCCTCAATTTTAAGACCTGCCAAGTTCTATGGGCAAATTTTAGAAAAAAAATATATGTAAGCAAATGTGAGACACTGTTTTATCGGCATAAATAATAGAATGCTAGACATGTTAATCTGAGACAGGCTGTAATTCCTGTAAGAGCAGTTTTCAGGATTTCTTTATTGCTGTACACATAGATGGTTGGCCAAGGACAATTTTTACCTTTTAGTTGTTTGCATAGAAAGGAGCCAAGGATTAGACATCGACCTTCACTCATTAGTAGCCTTAATCCTACCTGCTTTCTTCTTACTAGTAAAACAAGATCTTTGGTCACTGAGCAGCAACTTTATTGAAAGTGACCTTCTCTTATACTGTCTGTGTTAGTAGTAACATGAATTCACAAAAAAAAATGTGCTATAGGTTTTAAGCTAGATGCTTTGGAATTCACTGAAAAAATGGTATACAAGCAGTAGGTTGAGAGTATTTGGTACAACCAAACATGATTCGTTACTGGAGAAATCAGAGAAATAAACCTAAAGCAGCGAAAAAAGAAACTATCTTTTCATGGCCCTAAGCAAGGACACTATGCTGCAGTGGATGATGCAGTGACAGTGGGTGGAAGAGAAGAGAGTGCTATGTAGTGATCTACAAAATGATGCAAATGAAAGGGCACAAAGTAGCAAAGCAGTATGCGAGTAACAATACTTGGTGCTTAATAAAACATTGGTATTAAATTCATACTTCAGTAATACATTTATTTTAATTTTCCAAAATACCCAATTGTAAGACCCTCTCAACTTTTTGGCTATAATTGCGATAAAAAGTGGGTCTTATTTTTTTAGGAAATATGGTATTTATTAACATTTATTAGCTCTAAGGATCTTATCAGTAGGGTACAATGAACTCAGGAATCTAAAGTGCAAAACCAACTGCATTGATCTCTTTATCAAAATGATGTTGACTTGTGTGAGGATTGGGCCAATTGGAGGTGCCATCACTTTATTTTGTGGTGTTATTTTGTTGAAGCTACATTGTTGGGCATACATATATGTGGTTTTATTATGGTGTAATCATGGTTTAAAAGCCATTGTCTTTGGATTGTTTCTTGCGAGGAGGCTTCAATCTCAGGGTCCGTAATAAGGATGTATATATTTGGGGTTTTGGGAATAGGAGGGTTGACAATTCTAAATAATCACACAAATAAATAAGTACATCTTGAATTGGAAACACAGGTTACGAAGAACTCAGCAAGTCATCCTCACATACACCCGCCTATCACCACTGTTCTTGTCGAACACTTTTAACGGACAGCCTACGAACATGCTTTGTCTTCCCCCATCAACCTGACTTCCATGTTTTCTGATTCATCCTTTCCTAAAACATTGTAATTTCATTGGCTATTAGTTTTAATTTTGATTATAAATATTATCCATTGGGTTGGCGTACCCACACTGAAGGGCATCATTTTTAACGATCCAAATTTATAACTTGTGTAAATCTTGCAAAATCCTTTACATAACCATGCCATTATTTATTAACATTTATTTTAAATTGAAAATAACGCTACAGTTTCAGCGTGTACAAAGTGAATGAGAATACTGATTAATTCCATGGTATATAGATGAGGGAGAAGACCGTCCAATAGCCGAAGTGGTGTTGATGTACTACTTGGCAAAGCCAATGAGGTGTATTGGAAAGAATGTGAAACTGCCCAGCTGTTTATGCGAGCTTATTGCACAAACACAGCGAGACAATGTTTGTACACTCTGTTCAGATGCAATCATCTTCAGGACAGCAACGTCTCATATCGGCAGGCACGAGATATCATTTGTGTTTTATCACTGACTATACACCAAGTTATTATTATTTCGCTCTTCTAATAAACAAGATGAGACATGATTGTAGCACTCGACAGTCAAGGTCAATACACCTTGTTGCTTTGCCAAGTAGTATGCTAAATTATTAAAGTGCTGAGCTTACAAAACAAATAAGTTTAGGAGACAAAAATGCATCAAATACACTGCTACTTTAGCTACCTTAATAGATGAACGCTCAAAGAGAATCCTATTTCATCCAGGCACTTTCCACAAATTCGAAGATTTTCAAGTTACTTTCCCATTTTGACACTATATAGTAAATATTGGGTAAAAATCTTGTAAAGTAAACAGACCAAAACCAGAGAAAAAGGTAGGGATTTGCCAAATTGTAATAAATATACACAAAAAAGTATTGGTAATTGTTTCAAAGAACACAGGAGAAACCTTGATGGAAGCAAATTGAAAAATTTACAGTTGCATCTTAGGTATGTCTGGACCAAAAACCATTAAATAAAAAACAAAATAAACTTAATGAAACAAGCTCTAAATGTATGGAACACATTTCTTTGAAGGCACAAGAGGTAAGCAAAGTTGTAGTCAGGCATTTAAAGACCTGTTTGCTATATGCTGGCCTAGAAATTCCAAACCCTCTCCATGATGACATTCTTGAGAAATAGTTGAATAGTGGTAACACTTTAAAAGTAAGGCAAAATTATTTTAAAATTCAAACATTAAAAGTGGATATCTCAAAAATGATTGATGCCTCCAAAAATGTAATTAGAAATATATTTTTTGTGCAACACAGTAACGCAACACAACTTATGGTTTATCAGTTAAGTAAAATGATACTAAGATCCTTCCAAAAGAAGGACTTGACAGGCTATTCCAAGAAAATTCAGGATATGTTTTGTCATGTAAATAATTTAAGTATAGAGAATTTTAATCAAAATTGTTGTTTGTTTAGAGCATTGAACATCTTGAAAAATCTTCCATATAAAGGATAGTTTTGAGTGGGAAGATTTCCTTGAAAATCTGTGTATTGTATCTTCGAAAAATTTGAAAGATTTAAAAATTTGACTATCACTTAAGCCTACCGTATTTACTATTTCCATTGTACCTACCAATGTTTATCTCAATTAACATGAAGTAGATAGAAAAATAAGTTGTTTTAAGAATAGTTTGTAGAATGGGTAAAGTCATATGGAGGTAATACATCAGAATTTTGGCCATACATTAGAACTTTGTGTGCAAAATCCGGTTTTTATGCACTTCAGTATATATTGATTTGTCTTGCTACATGGCCATGAAGTTAAAATGTGGATCAATAGAGTGAATATTAATATTATGCAACATCACATACACTTATGAAAGTTTCAATCTAATGCCTTGAAGATTTAATTTATAAACTAGATTGTACGTGGTGATGAAAGCACTTTTCTTACCATTATGTTAGGATTCATCATAGGAGCTGGTCTGTTCCTAGCTTGCAGTGAAGTAAGAGATCTATGACTGTTTGGTCATCTAAACATGGGCACATCACTGAGGTTTGTTTTCCAATTCTGTGTAGATATTGTTGGAATTTTCCATGCTTTATAAGGAATTGCGTGGGTATGAATGTTGGGTTTAGGACTATTTCTTACCTGGTATGGATGTTTGGAAAGATGAGTTTTGTGTGGTGGCCTTTGTGTGAGGATGCATACGTTGTATTCCAGATGTTTTGTAGTATTGATGAACTCTTTGTTTCCAAATTAAGAGAGAGGTATTCTGTCATATTCTATTATTCTTTGAGACAATGAATTTGTTTTTGTGAGGAAGACTGCCCTTTCGTTCCTGTACTGACCAGTGTGTCCTTGGATCCAGTAGAATTTGACTTGGTTGTTTCGTTGTATATCTTGGAAATCTGCACTGATCTGACGGACATTGCGATTGATTGATTGATTTGTTTTTATTAATTGCTTTCAGGGTTGCTTATGAGTAGACATTTGTGGCGTATTTAGTTGTAGGTCAAAGGTAACTTATTGTAGACATCTGAATCTCTTGCTATCCATCCGGATAGGAAGGCCTTGAGTATGGTTGCTGCGGTTATGTCTGGTATGGGAAATGCTTCTGACTATCGAGTGTATCTGTTGATAGCAGTAAGGCAGTAGTGATTTCTGGAAGAAACTGGCAGAAGGCCAGTGTGAAATCTTTATGGAACAGAATATGTTGAAGGCAGTATTATGTGATGGATGACCTTGGATCATTGACAACCTTGAGAAGTTTGTGTCTATGGGTGACAACTCTTTTGAATACTTAGCTAAACAAAATGTTCATATACAATATTATTTATTTATGCCAACAAACTTACTGTTGGTGTTTTTAAACACACAAGCCGTGTGTGGGCAAAGTTTAAGAGGTAGAACCGGAACTTAAAAATTCAATGCCACAACTGGGATTTGAACCACAGACCTTCCGCTTGCCGGGCGGACGCTCTACCACTGAGCTATTGTGACAAACTGCCAGAATGGCACTAAATTCTCAAGCCAGTTCGTATTTTTCCTGGTAAACCACAAAGGCAGTCTCACATCAGAGACAATTACCCCAATGGTGACTTACTATTGCAAGTACTTTATATCCCAGGATTAAATAACCTTCACATGGTAAATATTATTTATTTATGCCAACAAGTTTATCGGAAGAGTTTGTTGCTGGATGACTGAGATTTTGAATGTTGACAAAAGGGAGTAGTGATGAAAGGACATGGTTTGTCAGTTGAAGTTGGTTGACTTATTCCTCCTGTTAATAAGAATACACTTGTGAGCAGAAAATGTTCTTTTAACATCACAGAAAATAATGCAACAAAAGTTAAAATCGGGCAAAAGTCAATATTAATGTCCACATCACTATCAGAACTTCGAAGGATGTTCTTGATTTTCCTTAGTTTCCTAAAACCAGGGACAGCTCTAACGTAGTGTCTCCGTGTTATCGTACTACCTTAAAAAAGGGGAGAAATATGTTTCTAAATTGTTTATATACTCCAAATCCAGTCACACTTACTATTCTTCAAGGTCAATGAAATGCCTGACAGAAAACCACAGACTGAACAAAATGATTATATTATATAATCTATTATATTACTATTCTATGGAACCATGCCACTGCAAATTTGGTACGGATTGACAATATTGTGGACGTTCACTCTAGACACTAGTGATAATTGGAAGGGCAGGGGAACAGGTCAAATCCTGCCATTTAGTGCCTGTCATGGCTATTGTTGGCAGTACATGCCAGTCAGAAGCACCAAAAAATAAATGGCTTTGTGGATGTGAAGTCAAAGATGCTTTATTCTGCTTGTCATGTATTTTGTTTGGTTATGATCACTGGCTATAGAAACGTGGATTTAGTTCACGTGTATGGAAATATTAGGCTATATGAATACCTTTAGTTAATATGAGACCCCTAGAATAGCAAAGTGATATGTGCCAAAAGTTAGCTTTGAGAAAATGTGATCAAAGTTTTACTATGCAGTCCCACTAACCGAACCCTGGTCAGATTAGCGAAAATTTGGATTGGGTGGATTTTTGTTAAAATACAACATATTAACTGAAATTGTTTTTGTGTAATATTAAAATGATTGAAAGTAGGAAATTAGTACAGTATGTTGTAATGTATTTTACAACTACATTCTGAGGCTCGAAAACCAATTACTGTAATATTTTTATAAGCACTGTTGGCATCTACCCTTGCAACTTCTAGTGATGTAATGTTTATGTAACATGGGCGAAACATTGCCTCATAAAGTAATTTCAGTGCACTGCGTAAAAGATCACTGACTTCACTTAAGTGTTGATTTGCTTTTCCGTTTTTTTTTTCCTCATTAATGTAAAAAAAGTTTATTCAAACTTTGTTATGCTCATTGTTAGTAGGTCTAAGCCTTCTGTTTTTTAGATTTTGTGTTTAAGATAGCCAATAGATTCACTGTTTACTCCTGTAGTATTTATTTCATGTATTTTTTTTTTTTTTTTGTGCTAATAAGTTTGATTGAATTGGAAAAACTTAGTTTAATATTAATCTTTGTGTTCCTGTTTTAAAATTCAAAACAAATTTGGTTGATTTTTTTTCTTAGCCCTGTTTGGATTAGCAGGGTTCGAATTGCCGGGACTCTTCTGTATTTCTAAATACATCAGTCAGTGCACTCCCTTTCGTGGTTGTCTTCTGCAGTTATGTTTGGTTTTTTCTTTGCTCATGATATGTATTGCGCTGTGGTATTCTCTGTCTCTCTTCTGAATGATCTGTGTTGCCCCCTCTCCTTTTTCTTTTTGTTTTTATTTTGGATAGAGGTATGATTTTAGATTTCTCCACTTAAAACCAGTGAACTGCCTACATTTCTAGTAACCATTTTATACAGGTATTGTTCATCTCTTTTAACATCTGTTGATAAGTATACTAGATTTGCTGAATGTTGACAATTTCCGATGGCTTTCTTTGAATGCAGGATGCGACAAATGAGACATTCTATGAAGGACATCCTCTTTGTCCCAACCTGCATTCACAGAAAACTAATGTCTTGATGCAGTACTAAAGCACTACCAGAGCAGTTTTTTTTCCACAAATTACATTTTTTCTATTTGTTCTTGAGAACAAATTCTATTTATAGCCTTTTTTTTTAAATGCTCGCAGTGGAAATGGCTGTCAAAAACAGGTTTGACAGGACTCTGGAAAGATGCATGCAGCGGGTGTTGTGTAAGCTTAATGCAGGAAGTATTTGGGGCATTGAGATGAAAAGCTGTTTGTGCTGCAGTGAGGAGCATTAGAATGCTATTTTTAGGTTTCATTAAAATCACTTGCTTTTAATTAAGCATTCATTTTGCTGCACACATTCACTCCATAAATAGTGGATCCCCAGTAATTTGGCTATAAATTCTTATAAGAAATGTAAAGCATATTTAATTGGGTTTCACATTGGAGCATCTTGGCATAGTACGGAAAGAGCAAAAAAGTTCTGAATGGGCTGCCCGGTGTTTTGTCTGTCCACATTCTCAGCGCTCATTGCCATCTGCCACAATTATTGAAAGGTGCAGATGAAACCATACAACATTTTAAAGGCTACTTTTAAAGGCTTTACTTAGCAACTTTAGGAAAGGAGATGCTTAAACTGGCCACCGTTGTTGTCCATACATTTTTGACACCTCTTTAGAAAACTATCCATTTGCTGTAGTTCATATTCAGAAATGCTGGAATTTTCCAGCAGATATTTTGTTTTAGTTCTTCCAGGTGTGTGGATTTGTCTTGTACACTGTATGTTTTAAGTTAGCCCAGAGATAGAAGTTGCTTACTGGAGCTCTGAGAAACCTTTCTCCGCTAATGGCACACTATACACCAATTTTTTCGTCATGAAGGGATACTTCATGAAAAATATTAGGTGGAGTTATAAGGCCAAATTTTTTTCGAGTCAACACTTGACGCTCGTAAATAAATGAATACAATTTTGCCCCTTTGTTTAGAGAATTAACAGACAGGGAGCGTGATTTTGCCTTTTTTCAACAAGACTGTCCAACAGCTCATATGGTCAATCTTTCGATGAGAACAATTGAAAATGTGTTTCAGGACAGAATTATTAGTAGAGATTTGTGGCCCCTTCCGTACCCCAACCTAAACCCCTGTGTATAGACAAACCCACACACCCTGGAAGAAGTAAAACAAAATATCTGCCAGGAAATTGCCAGTATTTCTCTATGTGAACTACTGCAAGGGATGGATAGTTTCCTAAAGAGATGCCAAAAATGTATGGACAGCGACAGTGGCCAGTTTCAGCATCTCGTTTCATAAATTACTAAGCAAAAAAATGTTGCAATGTTTCATCTGCACCTTTCTATGATAGTGGCAGACAGCAACAAGTGCCGAGAATGCAGACAGGCAAAATGCTGCACAGTCCTTTCGGAAATTATTTGCTCTCCTAGTATATGCATCATATAAGGCATTGATCACAATAATTAGTTGAAATAAACACTAATTTTAAGTAACTGCTGGTAAAAACTTAAATTGACATACATAAAGGGGTACAGCACTACTGGTATTGATTTTCATGTACAGGTTGTTGGGTCCTGTAAGAGATCTATTTAAAAAATATAGTAGAACTGTGATTGTTCTAATGCCACAAATTCAGATTGCTAACTATGCTCACCTGCAAATGAAAATATAAAATTTGAACCTAAATTGAATGCTGATGATTTTTTTTCTCCTAAATATCTGAAGTATTACATTCATGTGACTTTCTCTAGCCATCATTCTTATAAAATCTTATTTTTCTGTCTAATCCATGTTAATTGAGATAAACATTTGCAGAAATGGTTTCATCACACATTTTGTTGTAGCTACAAAATACCACAGCGACAATTGAATGTTTAAAAGGACTATATGCTGACTTTGAAATTTCATACTCTTTGCATAGCATCACTTGAAACAACTAAATGGTGACAGCACCTGACAAAATAACAAACCATTGAAATATTTCCAATTACAATGGATATGTTCATGACCCCTGATGGTACAAAGAGGAAGTTCTTTGGAATAAATTGTGTTCTCTATGGTTACACAAAACTATACAAAATACCTTCTGAATGCCAGAAGAAAAATCCAAGATATAAGATTTTGTCATGCAAGTATCTTGTGCACATGCCATTTTAATAAATATTGTTACAGCCACTTTTTAAGTAAATAACAAAAACAGTTTCTTATGTAAAGCTCAGGGTACTTTCTTAAAAATCTGTTAGAAGATACTGAACTCATGAACTGAGTTTGGTAACTATCCAAAATTTAGCTTTTGAGTTACGCTGTACCTCAGACCAAGTCTCCCAGTGGGAGAAAATCGCCACACTGACACCAGGAATCAAACCAGGTTCCCCACTTAGTAAGCAGCAGCCCCTTCGGTCCGTGAGGGCCAATTGAGGAGCTTCTTTAATTGAAAAGTAGCAGCCCCTGGTCAAGAAGACTGCATGACCGACTGGGAGGGATCTGGGTGCTGACCACGTCTCACCTCCAGTACTTCACCACACTCATGACACCTGCGGTGGACAGAGGTGGGGAAGCAGCATTCAAGTGATAGGCCTTGGCCCAGAAGGGCTGTTTTGCCATTGGGTTATGTGCACACTCACTTTCTCTTTCTAAAAATGCTTTTTTTTTTATGGGAAGCCTTAGAACATGTACATCAAACATTGGGGGGAATGCAGTGTTTTATCTATTTAGGTATATGCTAGAAAAAGTAAAGATGTAATATAACAGAAATTCAAAATGCCATATTTTCCTGTGGTAACTACAAATTATTACCTGCATATCATTTAAAGAAAGATGGCTACATACATTTACAATTTTGTTGTTTTAAACTTTCTCTTTTCAGTCACTAACAGTTTAGCTGTCATTGCTGTTCCACAATATTTCTTTCCATGTGCTTTATTTTGCAGTAGAATATTTCGTGTTCACTCAAATTTCCAAAACTGTAATAAAAGTAGACAAGTAGGGAAACTGGAACAGTTATGAATTCACATCACACCCAAGTATTTCATAAGATATTGTGTGCCAGGAAATTTGCCTTGCAAACAAGCTGAATTGATAAATTGAAAAATATGTCTATTTCTAAACACATTCTGCTCCAACTTATTTATAATTATGTTAAATCACAGGGCTAGTTTCGGAGAGAGTTCTCCATCATTCAGCTGTTGATCGACTGCTTGAACATCTGGGTAACTGCCTCCCCCTTCTCTCATTGCCTGGTATGCTGTTCTTATTGGCTAGTCGTAAGACGTCTCTATGTTTGGTATGTCAAAATTATCAGCCAATCTCGATCCATAATGATGTAAATATTTTCCCATGCTGTTAATTCCCAATCATTTTTCGCTGCTTTTAAAAGTTGGATATTTAGGTTGATATGATCACAAGACCAAAAGTGGTGAGCTATGACTGATTTATCTGTTTCTTTGTGTTTGATGTTTCTGATGTGTTCTTTCATTGTGGTTTCCAAATTTCTTTTTGTTTTGCCAATATATATCTTGTGGCAGTCTTCACAGTTGACACAGTAAATTCCTGATAATTTAATACTTGTAGTTGTTTTTTAAAGGGTGATTGAGTAAATTTCTAGCTCCATACTTATTTTGTGGAGCCAGTTTTATATTATAATTCTTAACAATATTGTTGAATTTGTTGAAAAATTTTGGGTGATAAGTAAATTTATAAAGTCTTTCTTGGGTATTTTAATTTTTAATTTTCTGGCATCCTTGATAGTTTTTAATCTTCTGTTTTTCTAATAATCTAGTTATGAAATTGGGTTTAAAGATATTTCCAGTCTGAATTTGATGCAATGCCAGTGTTCCTTGAAGTTGGTGCCTTTGTTCCTTTTAGCTTTCCTAATATAAACTTTCTCACAATTTTTACATTGGAGTCGGTAGATTCTTGGCTTAGTCTCGGGGTATCAAATACATTTTCTTGATTTGATAAGGTTCTTGATGTTATATTTGTTGTAAGGTGCCAGGATAATGTGAGCCTTGAACATTTTCTGAAATTTGCAGAAGAGTTCTAGGTAGTATGTGACTTTACTGAAGTTTTATATAATTTACTTTTTGGACACTTAATGCACCAGAGAGAGGAAGAAGGGTGTGCTCTTTATGAACACGTATTTAGAATACTATACCTGTACCCAATCCAGCCTTAAAGTGTGTATGGATGTCAACATTACGCTGCAGCACAACTTTTAGCACGAGTGAAATGGTGAAGCGCGATTGGAAATAGTACCTTACTACATTGTGTATATTATTCAAACATGTGCATAAATATTTTACGTCCATTTATCACCTGGTACTTGGTAATTCTCTGATTGCGTTGTTACTGCAGTGAAGTGATGCTCTGGCACTCACTTACTAGTAATGCATGTGCAGTCAGTGTGGCAGTGTTCAGTTTCTCAGAGTAGTTAAGGAAACAAAAAAGCGAAAGCCTCTAAATAGTGGTGAAAGGACTATTGTATAACATGTGTTTAACTTTTTCTTTCAAAGTTATGACACTCTGGCTGTGAAAGACATTACCAAATTGACATCTGAAGCAACTGGTATTTTTATATACATTGTTTCAAATGTGGGGATGGAAATGAAACAAACAGGATTGACGGTTGCGGTAGCAGTCAGATGTAAACAACTGTGCACAGAGAATGCCAACACGTGCTTGTTGGCGAAGTGATACAATCGCAATGTTTATGTGCATACCCACTTTAAGCTCGGAGTAACTGTAGTCCTAACATAAATACTGACATCAACATCTCCTCTTATCCCTCTCGATTGACGCAACTGCACAGTGGCGTTGGCAATTTTAACTTGTGTGAACATCCTTCCTTTAAATGTTTACCCATCGTACTTTCAGTATTACTCTTTGTTTTATCGCAGAATGGCCTGTGAAAGAGACTCGTATAGCAGTCATAGCATTAGACAAGTGCAAGAAGGATCCAAGGATGATATTCAATTAGTTAAAACCATTTGGAATCTCGCTCAAATTTGTTTACCGGACCATTAAAAGATTCACTCATCTTTCTGGTGTGAATGACAAAGTAAGATTTGGTTGGCCGAGCTTGGTTCGAAGTCTGGCTGTAATCAAGAAAGTTCAGGAACATATCAAAAGAAATCCTAATAAGAAGCAAAAAAAATCTGATGTGTTGCACTCACATGACTTTCTCTGCTCTTGTACTAACTATTCTTCCAAACTCTTATTCCTATATCTTCTTCATATTAGTTAAGATAAACATTTGTACAACTTATCTAATTGCTAATTTCCTTGTAGGTACAAGGGGGCATACAGTAGGCTTTGTGCGATAGTCAAATGTTTTAAAGCTTTGAGGTTCTGTTGTCTTTGCACACTTAACATATAAAAAAATGAACGATGACCCATTTCACAAAAGTTCTAAGTTTTCCGAAACTCACACACATAACAAGGAATATCTCCGAAATGGTTCACCCTACAAGAAAATTTATTGAGACATAAATTGTGTATTTTAGCAAGATCTACATTTTTTGTATAGTATGATTTGGTCTATCTCTAACGGTTTATCAGTTATGCAAAAGTCGTCCAGAGTAAATACGACTACAGGGGCTATAGCCAGAAAATTCAAGATATACATTTCAGTTGTCATAAAAATATCTCGAACATATGACATTTTAATCAAAATCGTTAGAGCCATTTTCAAGAAAATCAAAATTTTCGAAAAATTTTCCATGTAAAGGGTAGCTTAGGGTGGGGCTATTTTCTTCAAAATCTTCGTGTTGCATCCTTGAAATACATTAAGCTTAAATAACAATTTTGGTTTTTAACTGACTTTTTGTTTTTGAGTTACGCTGTCGACAGACTGACACACAGACACACACACAGACCTTTTTCTAAAAATGCTTTTTTTGGATGCAGGGAGCCTCAAAACATATATCTCCGGTGAAATCTCGACATCGAATTTTTGGGTGGAATACAATACTTCCCCTACTTACCAGTAGAGAAAGTAATAATGGTGCAGAAGCTTCATATGTCAAGAATGAGCATCTCTAGGCTAATAAATCAAGACCTAGGACTTCAGGCTTACCACCAATGCACAGGACATTTGCTCAACACCTGTCTGAAGAAAATTTGACTGGAAAGATCACTAACCTCGGCAGACAGCATGCCAAAAATCAACATCGCAGAATCCTTTTTTCAGATGAAAAAACTTTCACAATTGAGGAGAAATTCTACAGGCAG
The DNA here is from genome assembly GCA_030765045.1 of Tenodera sinensis. Classification (NCBI taxonomy): domain Eukaryota; kingdom Metazoa; phylum Arthropoda; class Insecta; order Mantodea; family Mantidae; genus Tenodera; species Tenodera sinensis. The sequence continues at coordinate 156,649,525 of CM060967.1, read as the reverse complement.
AACAACAGAGTGTGCGCTTGGAGCCATGAAGAATCCCATCAGGTTGCTCCTCGGGTTCTTTGTGGCTATCATCCATAGATCTGGGAATGTAATGGCTGTGATATTTGTGTTCCTTTATCAATCCAGTGATCAGGATATGTTACATTTAGGAAATACCTTCCATCACCAGAATAATGTGCAGGTACCCCATCACCTTGTAGCAACATTAGCTGGTGTACTCCGGAAGAAACATCTTCCAGAAGTTCTGGCAAAATATGTTATAATAAAAACTATAGGTAAATGTGTCCCATCAAATATGGACATAGTAAACTGGGCCTTATGAGTGTAACTCATGTCAGCCAAAATGTTCTCTACAAACCAGTGTTACTAATTTATAATTCTAATAGCAGTAGTTTTCCTTTGCCCAGGTGTGACTAAACTGTGTGTTAAACATGCCCTCTCGTGTAAAAACCTCATCTGTCCACAATATGGCTGTAGAAAATCTTGGTTAATCAATGCGTTTATGAAGCTGAACAAACTGCAGTCAAGGTGGAAAGTCATCTGGCCGCAGTGCTTGAACTCGGGTGACATGGCACAGATGTAATTGTTATTCTTGCAGAATTCTAGTAACTGAAGACTGGCTTGTATGCTTGGCATGCACTATTGCTCTTGTCCTTGTGGGTGGAGAATTCTGGAGCCGGTGAAGAACCTCTGGTTCTAGAGCCACTGTTATTTCTTTGGACTCTCGAGTGATACACTTGTTTTTGGAAAGTTCCTGTTTTTTGCAGTTATTGACGTACAGCACTAAAGGTGCTGTGATGACCAAGTGTTTCCTTGGATAAAGCTCTTGCCCTTTTTACATTTTCCAAAACAGCACTACAAATGTAATGCATCTCTACTAACTTTGCATAAGTGAAGTGGAACATTCCTTCCAGTGCACGTGGGTAGCTGAGATAGTCACAAAGTGCTGTATAATATGCGATTACAAGAAAGTAACAAACCAGAAGTTTCAGGTCAATGGTAATATGAACAATGTTAAAAATAGAATACAAGCAATATTCCAAAATGCAAAGAGAACAAAACATAAGCGATATTCCAATGCCAAAGGGGGAACAAGGATCTGTGTGACAGAATTTCAGCCAACCCAATGCAGCAATTGAAAAATGTTAATGTCTTCCAGCTTGATAACAAGACATTTTCGGACATAGATTCCCAATAGAAAATACTCAAATATAACCGCTAAATCATGTCTTAAAAGTTATTCTGTGTTGTTCTGACTCATACAGGTGTGTATGTATATATAATATGCAAACAAAAAGACATCTATACCTTAACATCCAGAATTAAATCAGTGGTGGCAGAAGTGGTTTGCAAGCTTTGAGTTTTGATCTATGCATTGTGTTGGAGCATTTTTATTTGCAAGTTGTAAATAGCACATTTTCTAGTCCTCAGTTGGAGGGGTTTAATAAACTGTAATTGTGCAGATGGGATCATTTGCTAGTAAGTAATATTTGTTATACAGGGTGCAACTGAAATAATCTGTCAGACTGAAGGAGGTGAGAGAATGGATGTAAAGTAACAAAAAATTACATACACCGTTAACTAATCATGCTTAAAGTTGAGAGTGTATGGCAACGTGGCACAGCTGTTGATGGGCACTCAGCTTCTACCAGTGGTTCAATGAACTATTCTAGTGTTCTGTAAAAACCATTTACAGCTGGATTCACCATTCTTGGCCACTGGAGGAAGTAAATGTAAAGTTTGAAAATGAGTTTACGTACCAAGCCAGGTGACAGCAGAAAGCAAAGCGAATTGGTGCGTTAGCTTCATATGCTACTCAGTTAAAGTTCTTTGTAAAGTAGTACAACCATGCAAAAAAAAAAAGTTGACACAATGTACCTTAACTAGCTGTGCAAATGTGTTCGTACTGATACACGCATCACTGCAGATATTGTAAATTTGGTCTTTCTCCATTTGAAACCCAGTTCTCTCACTATTCTATTTAAGGATGATCTGCTGCCCTGAAATCTAATGCCTTCTCTTAAAATTCTAAGTAATTTAGCTATTGTAGAAGCGCATTTTTCCTGAACATAAAAATTTTGAATCGTTCTTGTAATGACACATTTATCAGTCATCTGGATTCATTACTCATTTTGTAATGTTTTTTACTTTCTCTACTATGTATAATAAAGTAGAGGAAGTATTGTATTCCACGCAGAAGCAGGCGATGTCACTACCTTTCCTCTCCCCACCCCACCTGTTGTGCATGGTTTCATTCTCAGAATTATATGAACTGATGAAACAGAAAAAAAGCTATGGGTTCACCTACAGGACTTTCAGTCAAGACCAGGGGCCAAGAACGATAGTTCCAGCTGTAAGTAACATTAGCCATGTATTGAATTCAAATGTTTTGTCGTGTTGCGCCAGACACTGGAAAATTATGTGAAAAAGTAAGGTTATGGCTGATTGCCCTGTATGAAAACATTACCTCAAATCTTACATTTCCGCGTAATCACAAAGATTTTATTTGATATGTTTGAAGGTCTGAATATCTGGCCTGTTCTATTTGGGACGCTTATGCCATAATAAGATAACAGCCTCACTTAGAATAGGATTCTTATTTTAAACACTGTGCAAAATTGTTTACTACTGACACTGGTTGCAGTATTACATCCATTAAGAAGTCACAAATATGATAGAAACATAAAAAAAGAAACTTTAAATAAATTCACTTGTAACGAATACACACTAAATCCATGTCTACTTGTTGTGCACGCATGTTCAGCAAAAACGAGTTGCCTTATTCACTTTATTTATGGAATGGTAGGGACCTAACATGATATTCATGTACACAGTAAATAGATTGTTTGTTTCTACACTTACACATGTGGTAAACACATGCAGTTTCAATATTGTCTGTAAGACATATGTATGAAGCATTGGTGCCGAGGCTGGCAGGTAATGACTGGAGGTTAGGTTACCTTACCTGCATTGGATATTTATGTGGCAAATGTGCATTGGCCATTCCAAAGGTCATGTCTCTTGCGTTATTAATACCGTTATTCTGTATTGAATTTAACAATGTGATACTAGTAATTGCTAAACCTTTAGGAAAGCATAGTTTGTAATGTGAATTTACACTCCACTGCAATATGTTTAAACAAAATTTATGTGCAATTGTTTACTCATTTGGCCCAGTAAGTGTGCAATTCTTTTTCATGTTTAGTATACCCAATTTAAAACGGAACTAATGTGATTCATGCAAGCACATACCTCCCTCTAAAAAAATGAATTTGTATAACAAGATGCAGTTGCAGCACTTTCGCTTCCAACAATCACTTCAAGTTTTAACAAGAATCTTATGAGTGCTGAAGAACTCGTTAGTGAAATTTGCAACACAAAGTTTCTGACAAGCTTTGCGCATATGCGAAAGATATCAACATATTCCAAGAAATATAGGAAAGCAAATTTGATACTGATTTTCACGCCCAATGAATTCCACAATCACAGACTAACCATTATTTACAAGGTACCTTTAGAAATAAAAATTGCCATACTTTTAATAACTAACATTTATTAGCAGTAACAAGCATACAATAACATTGGGATTAATTTGAAATAAGAGAGGTAGAACTGGAACTTGAAAGTTAAATGCCATAGCTGGGAAACATTGCCCACATATGGCTTGTGTGTTTAAAAACACCAACAGTTTGTTGACATAAATAATAATTGAAATAAGAGTTTTGAGCAAGTATGTAATATCTTAGACTACACATCTTTTGCAACATCGACAAAAAAAACAATTGCATGCTATTAAGTAAACACAGCTGATGCGATGTTGCCAGTTCTACCAGAATTAAGAAGGCAACAGATGTGGAGGTTTTAAATTTAATTTACGCAAAAACCATTGAATCTATTGAAGTATACCAAAGGAAAAAGTTGTCATGCATTCAACCATAAATCAAGAACTTTTAATAAATAATAATTCAGCCAGGTGATCATAAATTTTTTTTAACAAAAGTATTTTTTTTATAGAAAACTATAAACTTTTCAGCTTTTTGGGTATTAGACTTTCTTGTTATTCACAATAAGAGAAATTTGCTGTTAAAGTCTGACGGATTATTTCACTTTCACTCTGTATAATTTTGAAAGTTATTTCCATACATCTCTGGTTGAACTAGCGTCACCGTTTTGGTAATACATGAAGGAAATATTTGTAGAGTAAAATTAAAAGTGTGACTGATTTGCAGACCTTTGTTGCCTCAGTTGCAGCAAGTAAGTTAATAAAAGTAATTAAGTTGAACTTGTGATTTTTATGATCTGTGAAAGCTTGCTTAATATTTTGTATGAGGTATCATCCTTGCATCATTAAGGTTGACATTTCAGGTACAATAATTTGGTCCTTATAGTGCTTAAATGTTAAGGTTCAGTAAATTCATAGTTTTAAGCAGTTTTATAAGAATGTTAAACACCAGTATAGCATCTGCTTTTTATGTAACAGTTTGGTCTTAATTGCCCTTTTAAAATATCTTCAAAATTTTGTAAAAGCCTTTTAGATTATTAGTTTCAAAACAGATTCCTGGTTCTGCTAGATGTAAGAAAGAAAAGCTATTTTGAGCATTTTTGAAATTACTATCTTTGCTCTCTTCATTTATCATATTTGCTACAAACTGTATATTGTACTGTATGCCCAGGACAAGAAGGCAAGTCTTAGGAATGTGTAGCATAATCATTTTGTGCTTCCTGCACGGTGTTTATGCCTAGTTTCCGAGTATGACAAGGATGCTAGGCTCGTTTAAAATACACAATGTTGTCACATTACTCACCCATAACTAGAAATATGTACTCTCATATACTCATTTCCTAGTAAACAGATCTGCCACCGGAGTAGATAAGACAGTTCAAGCCCCCTCTGCCCTTCATTCCCCTCTAGCCTTCTTGTCGTGGGCATACAGTACATGATGCTTTTTTTCTATTTCTCTCTCATATTTTATTTTGCTTATAACAAAAATATAAACTAAGAAATAGAAAAGGAGAGATCATGTTTTTATTATTCTTTAACCTGAGAAATACAATCACTGTCATGTCTGTCAGACTGTTAATTATATTGAATACTGTGTTCATTTATTAGGGTCAGTACAGCCTAGCCAGAGCACAACAGTCCTTCAAATCTTTAGTCCAGATTCATGAAAAAAATGGTAAGTAATAAAAAATGAATAAATAAATCTTAATAGTGGGATAGGGGAATAAGTCCAAAATTTTCAGTAAGCTAAAAAAGTTTCAGACAATTCTCACAAATCACTATGAAACATTTCGAAAACTTGACTGTTAAGATTAACTGTCAATGAGATAATTGAAAGCTATCAACAAGCAAGATTGGGCTTTTCTTGGCTTGATCCATGTAATATCTCTAAAATGCCATTTTTGGACTTTACACCCTTTCCCTCCAACATGCACAATTATTTTTTATTTAATTCCATAATGATCCATAATGTTTTCATGTTGTTCCACAGTCATATTTCACCTTATTATTGGCTATCGGCAGTGGTGTTAACTCATAGTTAAGTTGCTCTCCTTTGGGTTTTATACATTAACACCCATACATTCAGACTCATTCATACTTCCAGAATCTGGAGAGGATAGAAAACCTTGGCTAAAGAAAGATTCTAACTCCCAACCAGGAGTTGAACCCAGGACTCTTTGCACAGCAGACAGGTGCTTTACCAACTGAGCTATAGGACCAGGCCTGAAATTTTGTGAATAATTTTTTGTGCAGTTTTAAAAAAATAAAGAAAATAATGTTGCGGTATTTACTTATCGTAATGATCAGTTTTTATGACAGATTTTTAACATAATTTTGTAAATGAAATTATTTTCGTTCACATTCATCCTTTTGTCTGCTTTTGTTTAGTACATTGCACAAAATACCTTCTGAATTTCCAGTTCTGCATGCATCAGGGTTTGCATATTCAAACATTAGAATTGGTTTAGATGGTAATTATTATTTATGTCAACCAATTTACTGATGATGGTTTTAAGCACACAAGCTATGTGTGGGCAATGTAGTTAGAGCAGTCGCGCATGAAATGGAAGATCTGGCACTCAAATTCTGGCTATGGCATTGAATTTTTCAGTCCAGAGGTAGAAACCTCTCAAACATTAGAATGGATAATGAATAGGGGATTCTTTTGGGCTGATAAGCCATGGTCTGCTGGCATTTTGTTGTCCAGACTTTTGTCCACATATGCAGTGAGCATTATCAGTGGCATGGTCTCAATCTTCTTAGCGAAGGTTTAGTCACAACTGATTAGTTGGTCATGACCATTGAAAATGCAGTGATATTTAAAGGTGAGTGTGGTGGGCGGGGCTTGGCCTCTCCAATGTTGTTGGTCACTGATTGGCTGGCCTCTCTAATGTTGCTGGTCGCTGATTGGCTGGCATGCATTTTGTGTGCAGATATCTATTTAGTGTGCTCAAGTATTGGAAGCCAGGTTTTGTTCAGTTTGAGGACTTCTTCTTTTCTGTTGAAGTTATTTGGGTGTTTGTAGATTTCTATTGCTTCGCATTGTAGTCTGGCGTAATAGTGTTGTATTGAAGAAAGGACAATCTCAATCAATTGCAGTTAAGTACAATCTCTCAACATTTGGGAAAACCATTTCCAAGATACGTAATTGACAACCTGCGAAAATAATTTGATTACCAAGCATAAGAACATGGTCCTCAATTTGATGAATTACGTTCACTAGATATTCACATGAAAAGAGTGACTGCTTTACCACAAGAAAATACCATGCACCAAGAATGGACCTGTGATATAACTGCTAACCCTTCAGTCAGATACAGGATGAATATGGAGAGAACATACCTTCAAAACATACCATGGTAATTTCAGCATTTAAGTGACACAGCTTTCTTTATCTGAAATATTGTTTGCATAAGTTCATTAAGAAAATAAAATTATAGTAATTTCAGAGATCACCTTGAGGGCTGTGGTAACCATGAAATGGCCTGCACAGGAAGAGTGATTATGAAGCAGGGGAGAAAAGACATGAATTGTAAAGTACAAAACTAATATGCCAACTACAAAAGGAATACTTGAGAAAGAATGTACTAAATGAAGGCTCAAGTGTAAAAAACATTATTTTGTTAAGCTATGGAAAAAAAAAAAAAGGAATTGCAATCAGCGCCTACTACACAGCATTGAATAAAATATAATGAAATAATATGAAAGTTAAAGTATCTTGTATCTATTCCTGGTTGGTCTCATTGGAACAACTTCAGTTTTGGTAATTATTCTTTTGCACTAGCCATGTATAGAACAAGGTTGGAAAAGTGAACCAACAAATTTCAGTTTATAGCTGGGATTGACAATCACTTAATCATCTTGCAGGCTATAAATAGCATATGTATAAGATCAAGTAATAAATTTGCATTCAACTGTGATATTAATTAGAAAATTGTATACACAGTTTTAACTTTTTAGTTTCCTTCTTGTATGTAAACATTACTTCTAATTCTCAAATATCCAGATTATGTGCAATGCTATTAGTTAGACTGCACGTTTTGAGCTACCATTTACCTGTGAAAACTCTAGTTTCCACATAATCAGACTGATGTGCCACATTTCAAGGCATCAAGATAAATTGGTTGGACAGGCAAGGCTAACTTATTGTGCTAATGATCATTTTGCAAATTAAAATTATGAATTTACATTTGTCATAAAAATTTCAGTAATTTTGTCACCTATGCTAATGCATAACATAGTACAGTACCTGAGCTGCCATCAGGATTCTTGGATGGAACCGCTAATTGAGAACCAATGTACAAGGATCATTCAATATATAATGCCCCACATTATTTTAAATGTGGGGCATTTCTCCATTTCTCTAATTTCTCTATAAAATATTAACCCTTAACATGCTGACCTGTCATGGCATGTAATACTTCCTCTGATTGGTAATCAGAGGATATGGTCGGTGAATTTATTTTGATAATTCTCCCGGTCAGGTCGGTGAGACCCGTAAACCAACGACAGGTGTGGTCCTCAAGACATTCTGGGGGTTGCGAGAGAGCGATGTGACCGCCAAAACATAAAAATATGGTGCTCTCTTAAAAGTGGTTACTATACTGCTATTGCTCTATGAGTGAAAAATATTGTAGAGCAAGAGGATTAATGACTTCATTGTCAGAAATCCAGCATTAGCTAACAACAACAACATTTTTTAAAAAGTCATTGGTATGTATAGACAAACGTCCTTGTAAGTCCTGCACATTTGATATTTTTTCTGTGTACCTGTGAAGTTTTGAACTATTCCAGCAAATGGAAGAGCCGTAGGACAGTGTCAAAATGGTATCTACATTTGACTCTTGTTACAGCAATGGGTGTCATTGAATTCTTATGTGTGGAAAAAGAAACCATGGTTAACATCCATAAGGATTGTGTGCAGTATATGATAATGATGCAGTTCATAGGAGTGTAGTTGGCTGATGGGTAAAGAAAGTTAAAGCATCAGGAAATGCAGAAACACAGCTCCGTGATCAGCCATGTTTGGGACATGGCTATGCATACAAAACAAGAGCCTTTACCAGCAGGGAATACATGTTGTCACACAACAGTGGAAAGCTGTGGAATGTGACAGAGACTACATAGAAAAATCTGATGTGTTGCACTCACATGACTTTCTCTACTCTTGTACTAACCATTGTTACAAACTCTTACTCCTATATCGTCTTCGTGTTAAGATAAATATTTGTTCAAATTATCTTATTGCTTATTTCCTTGTAGTTGCAAGGGAAATACTAGAATACAGTAGGCTTTGTGCGATAGTCAAATCTTTTAAAGCTTTGGGGTTCCGTTCTCTTTGCACACTTAACATATAAAAAAATGAACAACCATGTGCCATTTCACCAAAGTTTTCCGAAACTGACACACAAAACAAGGAATATCTCCAAAATGGTTCACTCTACAAAAAAAAAAAATTTATTGAGACATAAATTGTGTATTTTAGCAAGATCTACATTTCTTGTTTAGTAAGATTTTGTTTCTCTCTTACAGTTTACGAGTTATTCAAAACTCATCCAAGCTAAACAGGACTACATAGGCTATAGCCAGAAAATTCAAAATATACATTTCATTGGTCATCAAAATATCTCAAACATATGGCATTTTAATCAAAATCGTTAGAGCTGTTTTCAAGAAAAACAAAATTTTTGAAAAATTTTCCATGTAAAGGGTGGTTTAGGGTGGGACTATTTTCTTCAAAATCTTCGTGTCACATCCTTGAAAGACATTAAACTTAAATACCAACTTTGGTTTTTAACCGACTTTTCGTTCTTTAGTTACGCTGTCCACAGACTGACAGACACACAGACTGACACACGCACAGACCTTTTTCCAAAAATGGTTTTTTTTTTATTCAGGGGGCCTCAAAACATATTTCCGGTGAAATCTATCAAATTTTTGTGTGGAATACAATACTTCCTCTGCTTACCAGTAGAGAAAGTAAAAATAGGACATGGAGAATAAATGTAGATGTATATGTCACCAAATTCTGACTCTTAAGAATAAATATGTTCAGAGAGAAAAAAAGTGGGGCATTATATATTGAACAGAAACAAGCAATTGCCAGATTAAAGAATAAGAAACAGCCAGGACCAGATCACATCCATGCAGAATATATGAATCATCTTGGTCCCAAAGCCATAGAAGTTTGTCTCCATCTATACAACCAAGTATGGAGAACTTCAGTCCCAACAAATTGGAGAAAAGCAGTCTAATGCCCATACTAAAACACAAACCAATGGAAGAGATAAACAGTTGTCAACCAATATCCCTAACAAGCATCATGGGCAAAATTATGGAAAGGGTGGTGAACTCTAGATTAAGTTGGTATCTGGAAGACCAAAACCTTATATCACCCGCACAAGCTGGCTTGAGAACCCATTGTACAACAGCGCAACAAATCTTAAAATCAAGCCAAAGCATTAAAGACTCCCTAGACAACAAAGAAACAGTTATAGCAGTCTTTGTAGATTTCAAAGATGCATATGGAACCATTTGGAATTCTGAACATGTACAATGGGAATTGAAGGAAAGATGCTTAAATGGATTTATTCTTTCACCAATCAACGTCATTGTGCCACAAAATATGTAGAAGCCATGTCTACATACAAACAACAGTGTCTACGTCTGCCACAGGGGTCAGTCATTAGTCTGACATTATTCAATATAATGATAAATGATTTACCCAGAAAAATAACAAATTGCTGGAGCGAAATATGCATTATATGTGGATGATTTAATTATATGGATGACAGAGCCAATAAATCAACAAAATCAAATGTCACACTAAATGAACGAAGCCTTAGACACAAAATGCAAAAATAAACAAGATGTTGATAAATACCACTAAAACATCATAAATACATTTACACTTGCACGCACCATCCCCCATATGAATCTGATAAACAACGAGAAAAAATTAAGTCAACAAGGTAATTGTAAGTACCTAGGGATGTATTTTGACCAGAAATTAACATGGAACTCCCATATCAAACAAATTACAGAAAAAGCAAACAAGAAGTGTAACCTCCTAATAAGACTAACACAAACTAAGTGGGGCTATTCAAGAACAGTTTTAAATACCACATATAAAACCATTGTCAAGCCAGTGTTATTGAATGGAGGGGAAAACCTAGTTACCGCCAATAAAAGAACATTACATAAGATGGAAGTAACTCTTAATCTAGCAATGAGAATTATAACTGGTTGTAAAGCAATCCAAATCCTAACAAATAACCCAATTGAACAAGAAATTAAAGAGAATACAATATGAGAAACAAATAAGAATCACATGACTTCTGGGCAAAATATCAAACAAACAAAAGGAATCTAAAAACACAGAGGGGATACATACGGCATATAGAGACAGGCCAAAAGAACTCAACAAAGCTAAACCTGAAAAACTCAATCCCCAGATCACCACTGAACTCCCAAGATATCTCGCATAAAACAACTTTTAAATAAGATTGTACCACAGAACAGTTAAAATTAGCAGTTCTAGAAACAATCCATACACTGTATCCCCAAGATGAATGGATCCACTTATATACAGATGGCTTCTTGCTCAACAAAGATGAAAATGCTGGGGCAGCAGTACCCTGCAAACTCTTCAGCCAATTTGTTTCTGCAGGATCACTTCCAACACACTTTGATGGAGAGCTGTTAGTTATAGATGTTGCACTTACACAGATCTAATATAGAACAAACGAATACCAAAAGGCAGTCATACTTAGCGACTTATCAGCACCTATACAACCAATAGTAACACATGGTTCCATTTCCTTTAGCAAGCAAACACAAGAAATACAGAACAAAATTAGAATATTAACAATACTTAAAAAATGTATAAAACTGCAGTGGTTCCCTGCTCATTGTGGACTAATAGGAAATGAGAAAGCTGACCAACTGGCAAAACAAGGTAAAAAAATACTGCAGTTCACACAATATGAACTCCCATATCAATCAGCAAGAATCATAATCAATAGAAAGTTTAGGAAGAAATAATGGTACACAACAAAATAACTAGTAACAACAAAACATGGGGCTATCCTGAATATCAAAGATACAGTTCCTGATTCCCCCAGACAAGAAGCAGTAGCTGTATTCCACGCAGTAACAAGACATGATTGTTTGGCAGCACATTTACACAAAATATCAATATATCGATGGGCCCAAATGACCTCATTGTCGACGGGCCGTTAAACCCCACACATTCACTCACTCAATATATCGATCATCAAAGTGTGTCCTGTGCAATGATGAAAACATCATTATGACAGTAGAACATCTTCATGTGTGCCCAGCCCTGGCCAGATTAAACTTATCATCACAACTATATTGGGAAGTACCAAGGAGAATGGAGTTCATCCAAGTTCCTGGGCGTTAAGACTACTACCACAACATATAATATTGAACAACCCTTATAATAAACCCTTTCCCCTCTTGAAGAATGAAGTGCTTTTTGTTTCTATATTGATCCCATATTTTTAAACATTTTATGATCTGTTTTCTGCTCGTCAGATCAGTTTCAGAGGACATTCCTGAAATTTTGTGTTACAACACACAATTTGTGCATTTTAAGTTGCAGCAAATGAAAACTGTTACAGTACTAAATCTCACCATAACTCATACTTCATTTAAGAGGTAGAACTGGAACTTAAAAATTCAATGCCACAACTGGGATTTGAACCACAGACCTTCCCAGTTGTGGCATTGAATTTTTAAGTTCCAGTTCTACCTCTTAAACTTTGCCCACACACGGCTTGTGTGTTTAAAAACACCAACAGTAAGTTTGTTGGCTTAAATAAATAATAATTGTCATACTTCATTGTTTATTTAAAGGTATGGTATTTATGTCCCAAGAGTTATTACAATTGGTATGCTCAGTTTCAGCCCTGCTGTTTCTTGGCCATACTTGATTTTCTTAGTTCATTTACAATGTTTACCTTAGTGACTATTAATGAGTAATGCTAATCTACTAGTTTGTCACAAACCTATCATTCCCTCTCATCTTTCTTGCTGTGTATTGTGCTTTTCAACTGACCATGATCATTTCATTTTTACCTTTGATAAAAACTCTCCAAATTTGCCAGTTTGATCACTATCTTGAAATATTTTCCTTATAGTGACTGATTTTCTCACTTTTAGCTATTTTTTCTTTAGTTAAGGTTATCCTCCAGTTGTTAGTCCCTGGACAGTCAAGTAAAATATGACTCGCTGCCTCATTATCCATACATATGGGACATATACCTTGCTCATAGTTTTCTCTGATACCCTTTAATTTCCAAATTTCTAACCTGAATCGTGCAAGTCTCTAATTTGCTACATTTCTATACATACATTTACCTTTCAAAGCTGTCTGTCTGGATAGATCAGTTGGTTAGACACTGGCCTATTGATCTTAAGGAACTAGGTTCAAATCTGGCCTAGATTGATGGTTTTTAAGTGTACTAAAAAAGACAGCTCCATGTCAGTATATTTACTGGTGTGTAAAAGAACTGTAGGACGAAATTTCGGCACACTGGCAATGCTAATGTGATCCTGGTAATTAAGTGTTGTTAAACAACAAAATATTTTACTTCTAAAGTAAGAACAAATTAGAAACTAAGAACTTCACTTATCTTAGTAATGTTGCAAGTTATTTTTTCAAACACTGACTCGAGTTTCGAGTTACCTCCAACTCATTCTCAAAGCTATATAAACAAATTCGTTACCAAAGCTACAATCCATTTTTTTCTGAAAACAAAAAACATACTGATATTCATTTTAATTACCAATCTCTGACAACAAAAATTTATAAATACAATCTATAGAAGGTAATTCAAAGTTCATAACACGGTTCCTGTTTTTTAAAATAAAATTTTTTTCTCAAACCATTAAATCTATAGGTCCACTTAATTGTAATAATTTAACTTCTGTATTAATTTCATGATTAAATGACCAAAAATGATCTGCCACAGCTGATTTATCAGTTTGTTTATATTTAATATTTCTAAAATGCTCCTTTATTCTGGTTTGTAAATGACGTTTAGTTTTACCAATATAAACCTTATCACAATCTAAACAGCTAAATTGATAAATGCCAGATTTTTTATAATTTGGTATTTTATCTTTTTTAGAAAAATTTAGTAAATTTTGTATATTAAATTTATTTTGAGGGACCAAATTTATTCCATATTCTTTAAAAATCTTTGTAAATTTTTTATTGGCCCATGGATGGTAAGTAAACTTTTTAGAAATACAATTATCTTTCATTTTTTTGAGGGTAGAAACTTCTTTAACAGCTTTTTGATACTTAAATTTTTCTATCTTTTTATGTATAAAATCTGTATTAAAACCATTAATTACTGCAATGTTAATGTGTTTATATTCTGTGTCAAATTCTTCTTTATTAAGGGGTATATTTATTAACCTATAAATTAAACTATTGAAAACTGCAAATTTATGTGCAAAAGGATTAAAACTTTTATTTTTTATGTAATTATCAGTGTGAGTAGATTTTCTGTAAATACCAAAATTCAATTTATTCTTATGTCTTTTAATTTTTAAGTCCAGAAATGAAAGGCATCCATTATTTTCAGTTTCCATGGGCCAATAAAAAATTTACAAAGATTTTTAAAGAATGTGGAATAAATTTGGTCCCTCAAAATAAATTTAATATACAGAATTTACTAAATTTTTCTAAAAAAGATAAAATACCAAATTATAAAAAATCTGGCATTTATCAATTTAGCTGTTTAGATTGTGAGGTTTATATCGGTAAAACTAAACATCATTTAGAAACCAGAATAAAAGAGCATTTTAGAAATATTAAATATAAACAAACTGATAAATCAGCTGTGGCAGATCATTTTTGTTCATTTAATCATGAAATTAATCCAGAAGTTAAATTATTACAACAATTAAGTGGACCTATAGATTTAATGGTTTGGGAAAAAATTTTTATTTTAAAAAACAGGAACCGTGTTATGAACTTTGAATTACCTTCTATAGATTGTATTTATAAATTTTTGTTTTCAGAAAAAACTGGATTGTAGCTTTGGTAACGAATTTGTTTATATAGCTTAGAGAATGAGTTGGAGTCAACTCGAAACTCGAGTCAGTGTTTGAAAAAATAACTTGCAAAATTACTAAGATAAGTGAAGTTTTTAGTTTCTAATTTGTTCTTACTTTAGAATCTTGTTGCTTCACTGTTAATAGCTTCAATTTCCTTAATTAACAAAATATTTACTTATTTTCTAAACTTCCATTAATCTCCCTGTAAAAAGTAAGTGAACTTTTCTCTTCTAATATGAAGCTCATCATTTGCCTCTCCATATCTTCAATTCTGCAGCTTCTCTCCAAAATCCATTGCATAAGTGTTCTTTAGCCACCCAAATATCTCCTGTACATTTTATTGTTAGCTGTTCTTTTATCTCTCTGACCCAGTTATTAGTGCTCTCATTTTTTTTGGAATCTGATACAGTGTTTTAATATATGCCCATTCTAAAAGGGCACCACAATATTTGCAGCATTTTGTGGAATATCCAGAAGCATTTTACAAAATTTAATAGGAATTCCATTTAGCTTATCCTGAATCAGTCCCCCAGTTTTCTGACCCATAACTCCATCTTGATTTCACTAATGCTGCATAAATCCTTTCCAGCCATCTAATATTTCATCGCAGGTGCTAAATATAAGGTGCTTCTCACTAGCTTCAATGATATTTGCCATTTGCTTATGCTGTTCCCATCTGTTATTATTCAACAGCTTAATTCCTGAGTAAATGAAATTATTTACTATCTTGATATTTTTATCCCCAAAATACCACCTCTACTTGTCTCTCTCTACTTGTTTCCTTTCTTAAACACAATTATTTTTGTTTTATCAGCACACACCTTCAGACTCAATTCGTCACAAAATCTTAAAATTCACACTGCAGACCCATAGCTGTAAAGGAGCTAACAGTTAAATATCTGCATAGAGCAGTCCTGGAGTTCCCCAGTTGATCACTGGTGCATGTTTATTAACCTTTTGTGAACCTATCATTAGGTTATCAATAAACAAATAGAATAGAGCTCAACTACTTACTTAAAAATTCAATGCCACAGCTGGGATTTGAACCACAGACCCTCCGCTTACCAGGCAGGTGCTCTAACCATTAAGCTACTGTGACAACCTGCCAGTTCTACCTCTCATACTTAGAGGTAGTTTAATTCACTTAGTGATTTCTTATTCCAGGCTGGTTCACGCCACCTAAGGAGGATGGTTAAGTCTGCCTGCTTTAGCAGCAGCATTCTGCTTGCTTTTGGAAGTTAAAGGAGCATCTGGAAGCCAATAGAGACTGAACAATGGGAGAAGTGCCATCGTTAGTGCACATGACCCAGTGCAAAACAGTGTATCTGTTACGAACATGCATATTTTGAACAAGTATTGTTCCATTCATTGACATTAATTTATGAGAGCAGCCTATAGCTTGAGAGAAAGAGGAACGTTGATCGCACATACAAACAATTATTCAATTTGAAAGTGTGGTGACTTAAATGGGGAAAAAATTAAATAACTAAATCCTGAAAAGAAATTACACTTCGCTTGTGTTCTGGTAGGGTTTATTATTTTTTTTTAATCATGTATATGGGCATTGTGAGTTTTAAGAAAGCCTTCCACTTAAATTCAGTGTATGGGCAAGAATGTTGGTTTTTCCTTCCCTTTATGTTTGTATACTGGACTAAGCAGTGGCATTGTAAAAAATTTTATAATTTTGTTATTCTTATGTTGCTTAAAATTGATTTTTTAAGGCAGTGGAAGTATGCTGGGTATCAATGTGAGTAAATTGTTTGCATGTTAAAGGAGTAAAGGGATTCAAACACATACACATTCCACTTAAGTTTGGCAGTTGATTTTACTAGCCAGAAACTGGTGGCCATTTTGGTTCGCCTTCCCCAATCCATTTTCCTCCCTTTGTGTAAATTTTGGCTTATTCATGTCTTTATAAATGCACTGTTAACTCTCAGTAAATGAGTTTCACATTCTAAATCTAATTCAGTAATATTCTACAACACATTTAAACACATTTGTAAAGTGTATAATAATGCTATATGTAATCAGTTTTCTGTTATAATCTAGAATACCAGAAAAAAAGAACCTTAAGCAAATCTGGATTGTCTTTTTACCACTCTTAATTTTAGTAAGATTCATGAGTACAAGTGAATAGTATGAATAGCATGCATTTGTGGACTGACCAGTACATGGATGACTCGATAAATAATAAATGCTTCACAAATAGTCTCAGGTGTTATCCATGCTGCTGGTGTTTACGAATAAATGGTTGGCAGAGTTGAGTTTTGTTACGGAGAAGTGTGTTTTATCACAGTGAGTTTACCAAACCAAAGCATCTGCAGTTCAGTAATTTCTGAGTTCAAACTTCAATGGTATAATGATTGCATACAACATTCACCTGCCCTCATTCCATCCTTAATATTTGCTTTTTAGTTCCTACTTTACTTTCATTTCTATAATGAAAATTGGCAAGAGTGTTGCTTGATTGAAGCTGTAGAATCAACCTTGTATAATTTGGGTTGGTTTGGTAGAGTCACTCAAGTTGTGGAGGAAAATAAACTAAGAATTCTTGTTTCTTTATTAGTTAATAAGATACTTTAGTTAGTCTAACTTGTATTTCGCTACTGTAAAGAAATCAGATACTGTGTCTCAAAATTTAGGAATAAATTAACATTTGGAAAAAATTAAAGCTTTGTGAAACTTATAACTACTGAACTAACAGTTACAGAAATACCTTTTCATTCTATGTGTTTTGTAAGCAAACATAAAGCTTAGTATGAGGGTAATCCCAAAGTAAGGTCTCCAGAGTGCTGGGGTTGCAGGAAAACTGCTTGGGTGAATGCTGGCCATACTTCTTCTCCTTCCTCCCTCCACTCTCTACAGAAACCACTGCACATCTGCTGGAACCCTCAGTCTTGGATGGAAGTGTATGGAGAGTCTTGTTTGGTTGTCAAAAATGTCCACAAGTAGTGTAGTTTGCAGATGGTCTTACGGAAATTGATGAGGAAAGAAGCAGCAGACCATCAATTCCCGACAAGAAAGTCACACAGGTTGAACAAATCGTGCCTCACAATCGGCGGGTCATCCTCAATGAGCTCTGCATTGTTCCTGAGATTTTTCGAAGCCCCATTCACTGGACTTGATTGAAGAAATTTCGGAAGGTGTGCACAAAATGTGTCCCAAAAATGCTGACAGAAGACCACAAAAGGCAACACGTTGAAACTTCCCGCCAATTTCTTCAACACTATGCAGATGAAAAGGATAACCCTTTGGATTCAACAGTCACGGAAGGTGAAACCTGGGCTTTCCATTTCACACCTGAGACCAAATAAGAATCACGTGAGTGGCAGCGTTCTGATTCACCTAAGCTGCGAAAATTCAAAAGAACACAGTTTGCCAGTAAGGTCATGGCAACTGTGTTTTGGGATAGAAAGGGGATATTGTTGGTCAACTTTATGGATCCTGGGACAAGAATAAATGATGATAGATACTGTCAGACATTAAAAAATACTGACAGACAATTCAGAACTGGAGAAGAGGAACGTTGAGCAAGGGCAAAAGCCAAACTATGGATCTTCTGCAATAGTTTGGATGGAACATCATCACCCATCTACCCTAAAATGCAGACTTAGCACCCAGTGACTACCACTTGTTTTCCAAGTTGTAAGAACACTTGACTGAAAGATGCTTCAGTGACGATAACAAAGTGAAAGATGAGGTCCAACGCTTCAATAGCATGGCAGTGAGATAGTATGATATGGGCATGCGAAAACTGCCACAGCATTTACAAAAATGTATCTATCAAAATGACGGTTATGTGGAAAAATAGAAAAATGTTCAAGCTTCAAAGCTATCTACCATTTGTTGCCAATAAACATTTCTTTATATTTTTAAAAAATTTGGAGACCTTACTTTTGGGATCACCCTCGTACCTTCCGAAATGATGTTGCAGTTTCAGAGCAGAGTTTTAATTACAGTGGTCAGCAAAAAATAATTGTTTTCTTAGCCCTAAAAATATTGTTGTTTTTTTTTTTTTCCTGCAGGTATACTCATCCTGAATAATAAGTGGAGAACAGAATTTTTCCTTCACCCATCATTTTTTGGAAGTGAAGATTCAAAGAATTTCAACTATTATAATGCTAATTGGGTTACTCATCCAACACACAGCCCAAACTACTATGTGTAGAGGCTTCCAACAAAGTAGACAACCACGAAGGAGGGATTTCTCTAAATTCATCTCTTAAGGGGGATAGAAAGGATTGAAAACACACGATTTTCAAAAATGGACAGGGTCAGAACAATTAAATTGAGTATGGAGGATCTTCATCAAAATCACAAGAAAAGGCTGAAAAATTATTATGCATAGATAAAACCATACCTTGTACCATTTATTTTGTCCTCTTTGTCTTGTACTGCAGGGGTGGTGTCTCTTGTAATTGTGTCCAGTAGAAATCAACCAAGAAACCAGTAACATTTCTTAAGCAAAATAACTATAAATTACACAAGGTTCCTGACACACCATTGTAACAGCAAAAGGCAATCATTTTTTAATACCTTAAACCATCCAGTCAGTCCTCTTGAACAAGTCTTGAGACCACACTTTATCGTCATCACCAACGCTACATCCAAGTACAGATTGTAAGCATTCTTCACATGAGAGGACTTTAATATAAAATCTCCAAATACATATACAACAGAACATATCTGGTGTATTGCGACAAGATCGGGGCATTGTTGGTGCTCACTAGCGCATGCAATAAACAAAAAACAAAGTACACCAAACTTGTATACTCTTACTGAAGGAGCACTATAATCTACCTGCATGCATTTCTGAATTAACACTGTTTCAGCATGTTATTTCAGACTATTGTAAATAAGAATCTAACAAAGAGTAGCAATCAGTTTCCACTTGACCCCACTCACTTAGGCCTGGTAACTGCCAACAGCTACAGCCTTCCGTGTTCCGACATTGTCACAATTGTATGACCTCAAATGTGAAAATAACTTTACTAAGAAACAAAATTATACATTGTACTAATCTTTTATCATCATACAACATATAAAACACCAGGAGATTAATCTAAAAGTTTTTGTGATCCTTAGCTTGGAGTGTTTTCAATGCTAAAATCAATACTCTTGCAATTTAGATGCTCCTAGCTGTTGAAAACTGGGTGATGGAGAGATTCAATCAGGGCCAAACATGTTACCGAGCAGTATAATGGCCTATCTTCTACATTTCCAACACCACCATGTAGCCAATCTCAGCCTTCTAGCCTACCTTCTACACTTTCAACACCACCATCTTAGCTCATCTCAGCCTTTTAGCCTATGTACATTTCCAACACGTGCATGTTAGACTATATCAGTCTTTAAGCATAACTACCACACTTCTAACACCACCATGTTAGCCTATCTCAGCCTTTGAGCCTATCTTCTATTTTACCAACACCACCGTGTTAGTCTGTCCCTGCCTTTTAACCTATCTTCTACACTTCCACCACCACCATGTTAGCTTATTTTCCACATTTGCAACACCACCATGTTAGCCTATCTCAGCCATTTAGACTAACTTCCACATTTCCAGCACCACCACGTTAGCCTCTCTCAGCCTTTTAGACTATCTGCCACATTTCCAACACCACCACGTTAGCCTCTCTCAGCCTTTTAGACTATCTGCCACATTTCCAACACCACCATGTTAGCCTATCTCAGCATTTTGGCCTATCTTCTATATTACCAACACCACCATGTTAGCCTATCTCAGCATTTTGGCCAGTCTTCTATATTACCAACACCACCATGTAAGCCTGTCTCAGCCTTTTAAACTACTACACTTCCAACAGCACCATGTTAGCCTATCTTCCACATTTCCAACACCACCATGTTAGCCTATCTTCATTTCCAACACCGCTATGTTAGCCTATCTCAGACTTTTAGCCTATCTGCCACATTTCCAACATCACCATGTTAACCTATCTCAGCCTTTTACCATATCTTCCACATTTCCAACACAACCATGTTAGCCTATCTCAGCCTTTTACCCTATCTTCCACATTTCCAACATCACCATGTTAGCCTATCTCAGCCTTTTACCCTACCTGCCACATTTCCAACATCACCATGTTAGCCTATCTCAGCCTTTTACCCTATCTTCCACATTTCCAACACTGCTATGTTAGCCTATCTCAGCCTTTTAGCCTATCTGCCACATTTCCAACACCACCATGTTAGCCTATCTCAGCCTTTTACCCTATCTTCCACATTTCCAACACAACCATGTTAGCCTATCTTAGCCTTTTAGCCTATTTTCCACATTTCCAATACCACCATGTTAGCATATCTTCTACATTTCCAACACCACTATGGTAGCCTATCTCAACCTTTTAGCCTATCTTCTACATTTCCAACACCACCATGTTAGCCTGTCTCAGCCTTTTAGCCTATCTTCTACATTTCCAACACCACCATGTTAGCCTATCTCAGCCTTTTACCCTATCTTCCACATTTCCAACACAACCATGTGAGGCTATCTCGGCCTTTTAGCCTATCTTCTACATTTCCATCACCCTCATGTTAGCCTATCTCAGCCTTTTAGCCTATTTCCCACAATTCCAACACCACCATGTTAGCCTATCTCAGCCTATCAGCCTAACTTGTACATTTCCGACACAACTATGTTTGCTTACCTTCACCTTTTAGCCTATCTTCCTTATTTCCAACACCACCTAGTTAGCCTTCTAGCCTATGTACCACACTTGCAACACCACCATGTTAGCCTAACTTCTAAATTTCCAACAGCGCCATGTTAGCCTATTTCACGCTTTTAGCCTAACTTCTACATTACCAACACCACCATGTTAGCCAATCTCAGCCTTTTAGCATATCCTCCACATTTCCAACACCAGCATGTTAGCCTAAGACAACCTAAAGGCCTATCTACCACGTTTGAGATACCACTATGATAGTCTACCTTCCACACTGCCAAAACCACCATGCTAGCTTATCTTCCACATTTCCAACACCACCATGTTAGTCTATGTCAGCCTTTTAGCCTATCTTCTTCATTTCTAACACCATGTTAGCCTACCTTAGCCTTTTAGCCTATCTTCTACATTTCCTACACCACCAAGTTAGCCTACCTTCTACATTTCCAACACCACCATGTTAGCCTATCTAAGCCTTTTAGCCTATCTTCTACATTTCCAACACCACCACCTTAGCCTATCTCAGCCTTTTAGCCTATTTTCCACATTTGCAACACCACCGTGTTAGCCTATCTCAGCCATTTAGCCTATCTTCTACATTTCCTACACCACTAAGTTAGCCTACCTTCTACATTTCCAACACCACCATGTTAGCCTATCTCAGCCTTTTAGCCTATCTTCTACACTTCCATCTTTACCATCTTAGACTATCAGCCTTTTAGCCTATCTTCCACATTTCCAACACCACCATGTTAGCCTATCTTCTATATTACCAACACCACCATGTTAGCCTATCTCAACCTTTTAGTCTATGTTCTAAAATTCCAACAGCACCATGGTAGCCTATCTCAGCCTATTAGCCTATGTTCCACATTTCCAATACCACCACGTTAGCCTGTCTCAGCCTTTTAAACTACTACACTTCCAACAGCACCATGTTAGCCTATCTTCCACATTTCCAACACAACCATGTTAGCCTATCTCAACCTTTTAGCCTATGTTCCACATTTCCAACACCACCATGTTAGCCTATCTCAACCTTTTAGCCTATGTTCCACATTTCCAATACCACCATGTTAGCCTGTCTCAGCCTTTTAAACTACTACACTTCCAACAGCACCATGTTAGCCTATCTTCCAAATTTCCAACACCACCATGTTAGCCTATCTCAGCCTTTTAGCCTATCTTCTACATTACCATCACTACCACGTTAGCCTATCTCACCTTTTAGAGTATCTGCCACATTTCCAACACCACCATGTTAGCCTATCTGAGAATTTTAGCCTATCTTCTATATTACCAACACCACCATGTTACCCTATCTCAACCTTCTAGCGTATGTTCTAAATTTCCAACACTACCATGTTAGCCTATCTCAGCCTTTGAGCCTCCTTTCTATTTTACCAACACCACCATGTTAGCCTGTCTCAGCCTTTTAAACTACTACACTTCCAACAGTACCATGTTAACCTATCTTCCACGTTTTCCTACACCACCATGATAGCCTATCTTCTACATGTCAAACACCACCATGATAGCCTATCTCAGAATTTGGCCTATCTTCTACATTTCCCACACCACCATGTTAGCCTATCTCAGGCTTTTAGCCTATTTTCTACACTTCCAACCTCACCTTGTTAGCCTATCTCAGCCTTTTAGCCTATCTTCTACATTTCCAACACCACCATGTTAGCCTAGCTCAGCCTTTTAGCCTATTTTCCACACTTCCAATGCCACCTTGTTAGACTATCTCAGCCTTTTAGCCTATCTTCTACATTTCCAACACCACCATGTTAACCTAGCTCAGCCTTTTAGCCTATTTTCCACACTTCCAATGCCACCTTGTTAGACTATCGCAGCCTTTTAGCCTAAATTCTACACTTCCATCTTTAGCTTCTTAGCCTATCAGCCTTTTAGCCTATCTTCCACATTTCCAACACCACCATGTTAGCCGATCTTCTATATTACCAACACCACCATGTTAGCCTATCTCAACCTTTTAGCCTATGTTCTAAATTTCCAACAGCACCATGTTAGCCCATCTCAGCCTTTGAGCCTATCTTCTATTTTACCAACACCACCACGTTAGCCTGTCTCAGCCTTTTAAACTACTACACTTCCAACAGCACCATGTTAGCCTATCTTCCACATTTCCAACACCACCATGTTAGCCTATCTCAAACTTTTGGCCTATGTTCCACATTTCCAACACCACCATGTTAGCCTATCACAACCTTTTAGCCTATCTTCCACATTTCCAACACCACCATGTTAGCCTATCTCAAACTTTTAGCCTATGTTCCACATTTCCAACACCACCATGTTAGCCTATCTTCCACATTTCCAACACCACCATGTTAGCCTATCACAACCTTTTAGCCTATGTTCCACATTGCCAACACCACCATGTTAGCCTACCTCAGACTTTTAGCCTATCTGCCACATTTCCAACATCACTATGTTAGCCTATATCAGCCTCTTAGCCTATCTGCCCCCATTTCCAACATCACTATGTTAGCCTATCTCAGACTTTTAGCCTATCTGCCCCATTTCCAACATCACTATGTTAGCCTATCTCAGACTTTTAGCCTATCTGCCACATTTCCAACATCACTATGTTAGCCTATCTCAGCCTTTTAGCCTATCTGCCACATTTCCAACACCGCTATGTTAGCCTATCTCAGACTTTTAGCCGATCTGCCACATTTCCAACATCACTATGTTAGCCTATCTCAGCCTTTTAGCCTATCTGCCACATTTCCAACATCACTATGTTAGCCTATCTCAACCTTTTAGCCTATCTGCCACATTTCCAACATCACTATGTTAGCCTATCTCAGCCTTTTAACCTATCTGCCCCCATTTCCAACACCACCATGTTAGCCTATCTGAGAATTTGGCCTATCTTCTATATTACCAACACCACCATGTTAGCCTATCTCAACCTTTTAGCCTATGTTCTAAATTTCCAACACCACCATGTTAGCCTATCTTCATTTCCAACACCGCTATGTTAGGCTATCTCAGCCTTTTAGCCTATCTTCTACATTTCCAACACCACCATTTTAGGCTAAGTCAGCGTTTTAGCCTATTTTCCGCACTTCCAATGCCACCTTGTTAGACTATCTCAGCCTTTAAGCCTATCTTTTACACTTCCATCTTTACCATGTTAGCCTATCACCTTTTAGCCTATTGTCCACATTTCAAACACCACCATGTTAGCCTATCTCAGCCTTTTAGCCTATCTTCTATATTTCCAACACCATCACGTTAGCCTAGCTCAGCCTTTTAGCCTATTTTCCACACTTCCAATGCTACCTTGTTAGACTATCACAGCCTTTTAGCCTATCTTCTACACTTCCATCTTAACCATGTTAGCCTATCACCTTTTAGCCTATTGTCCACATTTCAAACACCACCATGTTAGCCTATCTCAGACTTTTAGCCTATCTGCCACATTTCCAACATCACTAAGTTAGCCTATCTCAGCCTTTTAGCCTATCTTCGCGGGTTCAAACCCGGCCCAGGCCGATGGTTTTTAAGAGTGCTTAAAAACGACAGCTCCATGTCAGTAGATTTACTGGCATGTAAAAGAACTCCTGCGGGACAAAATTCCGGCACACCGGCGACGCTGATGTGATGCTGGCAATTGACAGCGTCGTTAAACAAGAAATAATTTTTTATCTGCCCCCATTTCCAACACCACTATGTTAGCCTACCTCAGCCTTTCAGCCTATTTTCCACATTTCAAACACCACCATGTTAGCCTATCTCAGCCTTTTAGCCTATCTGCCCCCATTTCCAACACCACTATGTTAGCCTATCTCAGCCTTTTAGCCTATCTGCCCCCATTTTCAACACCACTATGTTAGCCTATCTCAGCCTTTTAGCCTATCTTCTACATTGCCGCCAACACCACCATGTTAGCCTACCTCACCCTTGTAGCCTATTTTCCACATTTCCAACACAACCATGTTAGCCTATCTCAACCTTTTAGCCTATCTTCCACATTTCCAACTCTACCATGTTAGCCTATCTCAACCTTTTAGCCTATGTTCCACATTTCCAACACAACCATATTAGCCTATCTCAAACTTTTAGCCTATCTTCCACATTTCCAACACTACCATGTTAGCCTATCTCAACCTTTTAGCCTATCTTCCACATTTCCAACACAACCATGTTAGCCTATCTCAACCTTTTAGCCTATCTTCCACATTTCCAACACCACCATGTTAGCCTATCTCAACCTTTTAGCCTATGTTCCACATTTCCAACACCACCATGTTAGCCTATCTCAAACTTTTAGCCTATCTTCCACATTTCCAACACTACCATGTTAGCCTATCTCAACCTTTTAGCCTATCTTCCACATTTCCAACTCTACCATGTTAGCCTATCTCAACCTTTTAGCCTATCTTCCACATTTGCAACACCACCATGTTAGCCTATCTCAACCTTTTAGCCTATGTTCCACATTTCCAACACCACCATGTTAGCCTATCTCAAACTTTTAGCCTATCTTCCACATTTCCAACACAACCATGTTAGCCTATCTCAAACTTTTAGCCTATCTTCCACATTTCCAACACTACCATGTTAGCCTATCTCAACCTTTTAGCCTATCTTCCACATTTCCAACTCTACCATGTTAGCCTATCTCAACCTTTTAGCCTATCTTCCACATTTCCAACACCACTATGTTAGCCTATCTCAACCTTTTAGCCTAGGTTCCACATTTCCAACACCACCATGTTAGCCTATCTGCCCCCATTTCCAACACCGGTATGTTAGCCTATCTCAGACTTTTAGCCTATCTGCCACATTTCCAACATCACTATGTTAGCCTATCTCAGCCTCTTAGCCTATCTGCCCCCATTTCCAACATCACTATGTTAGCCTATCTCAGACTTTTAGCCTATCTGCCCCATTTCCAACATCACTATGTTAGCCTATCTCAGAATTTTAGCCTATCTGCCACATTTCCAACATGACTATGTTAGCCTATCTCAGCCATTAGCCTATCTGCCACATTTCCAACACCGCTATGTTAGCCTATCTCAGACTTTTAGCCTATCTGCCACATTTGCAACATCACTATGTTAGCCTATCTCAACCTTTTAGCCTATCTGCCACATTTCCAACATCACTATGTTAGCCTATCTCAGCCTTTTAGCCTATCTGTCACATTTCCAATACCGCTATGTTAGCCTGTCTCAGACTTTTAGCCTATCTGCCATATTTCCAACATCACTATGTTAGCCTATCTCAGTGTTTTAGCCTATCTGCCCCCATTTCCAACACCACTATGTTAGCCTATCTCAGCCTTTTAGCCTATCTGCCCCCATTTTCAACACCACTATGTTAGCCTATCTCAGCCTTTTAGCCTATCTTCTACATTGCCGCCAACACCACCATGTTAGCCTACCTCACCCTTGTAGCCTATTTTCCACATTTCAAACACCACCAAGTTAGCTTATCACATCCTTTTAGCCTATGTTCCACATTTCCAACACAACCATATTAGCCTATCTCAACCTTTTAGCCTATCTTCCACATTTGCAACACCACCATGTTAGCCTATCTCAACCTTTTAGCCTATGTTCCACATTTCCAACACCACCATGTTAGCCTATCTCAAACTTTTAGCCTATCTTCCACATTTCCAACACAACCATGTTAGCCTATCTCAAACTTTTAGCCTATCTTCCACATTTCCAACACTACCATGTTAGCCTATCTCAACCTTTTAGCCTATCTTCCACATTTCCAACTCTACCATGTTAGCCTATCTCAACCTTTTAGCCTATCTTCCACATTTCCAACACCACTATGTTAGCCTATCTCAACCTTTTAGCCTAGGTTCCACATTTCCAACACCACCATGTTAGCCTATCTGCCCCCATTTCCAACACCGGTATGTTAGCCTATCTCAGACTTTTAGCCTATCTGCCACATTTCCAACATCACTATGTTAGCCTATCTCAGCCTCTTAGCCTATCTGCCCCCATTTCCAACATCACTATGTTAGCCTATCTCAGACTTTTAGCCTATCTGCCCCATTTCCAACATCACTATGTTAGCCTATCTCAGAATTTTAGCCTATCTGCCACATTTCCAACATGACTATGTTAGCCTATCTCAGCCATTAGCCTATCTGCCACATTTCCAACACCGCTATGTTAGCCTATCTCAGACTTTTAGCCTATCTGCCACATTTGCAACATCACTATGTTAGCCTATCTCAACCTTTTAGCCTATCTGCCACATTTCCAACATCACTATGTTAGCCTATCTCAGCCTTTTAGCCTATCTGTCACATTTCCAATACCGCTATGTTAGCCTGTCTCAGACTTTTAGCCTATCTGCCATATTTCCAACATCACTATGTTAGCCTATCTCAGTGTTTTAGCCTATCTGCCCCCATTTCCAACACCACTATGTTAGCCTATCTCAGCCTTTTAGCCTATCTGCCCCCATTTTCAACACCACTATGTTAGCCTATCTCAGCCTTTTAGCCTATCTTCTACATTGCCGCCAACACCACCATGTTAGCCTACCTCACCCTTGTAGCCTATTTTCCACATTTCAAACACCACCAAGTTAGCTTATCACATCCTTTTAGCCTATCTTCCACACTTCCAATGCCACCTTGTTAGACTATCTCAGCCTTTTAGCCTATCTTCTACACTTCCATCTTTACCATCTTAGCCTATCAGCCTTTTAGCCTATCTTCCACATTTCCATCACCACCATGTTAGCCTATCTTCTATATTACCAACACCACCATGTTAGCCTATCTCAACCTTTTAGCCTATGTTCTAAAATTCCAACACCACCATGTTAGCCTATCTCAACCTTTGAGCCTACCTTCTATTTTACCAACACCACCACGTTAGCCTGTCTCAGCCTTTTAAACTACTACACTTCCAACAGCACCATGTTAGCCTATCTTCCACATTTCCAACTCCACCATGTTAGCCTATCTCAACCTTTTAGCCTATGTTCCACATTTCCAATACCACCATGTTAGCCTATCTCAACCTTTTAGCCTATGTTCCACATTTCCAACACCACCATGTTAGCCTGTCTCAGCCTTATAAACTACTACACTTCCAACAGCACCATTTTAGCCTATCTTCCACATTTCCAACTCTACCATGCTAGCCTATCTCAACCTTTTAGCCGATCTTCCACATTTCCAACACCACTATGTTAGCCTATCTCAACCTTTTAGCCTAGGTTCCACATTTCCAACACCACCATGTTAGCCTATCTTCATTTCCAACACCGGTATGTTAGCCTATCTCAGACTTTTAGCCTATCTGCCACATTTCCAACATCACTATGTTAGCCTATCTCAGCCTCTTAGCCTATCTGCCCCCATTTCCAACATCACTATGTTAGCCTATCTCAGACTTTTAGCCTATCTGCCCCATTTCCAACATCACTATGTTAGCCTATCTGAGAATTTTAGCCTATCTGCCACATTTCCAACATGACTATGTTAGCCTAACTCAGCCATTAGCCTATCTGCACATTTCCAACACCGCTATGTTAGCCTATCTCAGACTTTTAGCCTATCTGCCACATTTGCAACATCACTATGTTAGCCTATCTCAACCTTTTAGCCTATGTTCTAAAATTTCAACAGCACCATGTTAGCCTATCTCAACCTTTGAGCGTACCTTCTATTTTACCAACACCACCACGTTAGCCTGTCTCAGCCTTTTAAACTACTACACTTCCAACAGCACCATGTTAGCCTATCTTCCACATTTCCAACTCCACCATGTTAGCCTATCTCAACCTTTTAGCCTATTTTCCACATTTCCAATACCACCATGTTAGCCTATCTCAACCTTTTAGCCTATGTTCCACATTTCCAACACCACCATGTTAGCCTGTCTCAGCCTTATAAACTACTACACTTCCAACAGCACCATGTTAGCCTATCTTCCACATTTCCAACACAACCATGTTAGCCTATCTCAACCTTTTAGCCTATCTTCCACATTTCCAACACTACCATGTTAGCCTATCTCAACCTTTTAGCCTAGGTTCCACATTTTCAACACCACTATGTTAGCCTATCTCAAACTTTTAGCCTATCTTCCACATTTCCAACACTACCATGTTAGCCTATCTCAACCTTTTAGCCTATCTTCCACATTTCCAACTCTACCATGTTAGCCTATCTCAACCTTTTAGCCTATGTTCCACATTTCCAACACAACCATGTTAGCCTATCTCAAACTTTTAGCCTATCTTCCACATTTCCAACACTACCATGTTAGCCTATCTCAACCTTTTAGCCTATCTTCCACATTTCCAACACAACCATGTTAGCCTATCTCAACCTTTTAGCCTATCTTCCACATTTCCAACACCACCATGTTAGCCTATCTCAACCTTTTAGCCTATGTTCCACATTTCCAACACCACCATGTTAGCCTATCTCAAACTTTTAGCCTATCTTCCACATTTCCAACACTACCATGTTAGCCTATCTCAACCTTTTAGCCTATCTTCCACATTTCCAACTCTACCATGTTAGCCAATCTCAACCTTTTAGCCTATCTTCCACATTTGCAACACCACCATGTTAGCCTATCTCAACCTTTTAGCCTATGTTCCACATTTCCAACACCACCATGTTAGCCTATCTCAAACTTTTAGCCTATCTTCCACATTTCCAACACAACCATGTTAGCCTATCTCAAACTTTTAGCCTATCTTCCACATTTCCAACACTACCATGTTAGCCTATCTCAACCTTTTAGCCTATCTTCCACATTTCCAACTCTACCATGTTAGCCTATCTCAACCTTTTAGCCTATCTTCCACATTTCCAACACCACTATGTTAGCCTATCTCAACCTTTTAGCCTAGGTTCCACATTTCCAACACCACCATGTTAGCCTATCTGCCCCCATTTCCAACACCGGTATGTTAGCCTATCTCAGACTTTTAGCCTATCTGCCACATTTCCAACATTACTATGTTAGCCTATCTCAGCCTCTTAGCCTATCTGCCCCCATTTCCAACATCACTATGTTAGCCTATCTCAGACTTTTAGCCTATCTGCCCCATTTCCAACATCACTATGTTAGCCTATCTCAGAATTTTAGCCTATCTGCCACATTTCCAACATGACTATGTTAGCCTATCTCAGCCATTAGCCTATCTGCCACATTTCCAACACCGCTATGTTAGCCTATCTCAGACTTTTAGCCTATCTGCCACATTTGCAACATCACTATGTTAGCCTATCTCAACCTTTTAGCCTATCTGCCACATTTCCAACATCACTATGTTAGCCTATCTCAGCCTTTTAGCCTATCTGTCACATTTCCAATACCGCTATGTTAGCCTGTCTCAGACTTTTAGCCTATCTGCCATATTTCCAACATCACTATGTTAGCCTATCTCAGTGTTTTAGCCTATCTGCCCCCATTTCCAACACCACTATGTTAGCCTATCTCAGACTTTTAGCCTATCTGCCACATTTCCAACATCACTATGTTAGCCTATCTCAGCCTCTTAGCCTATCTGCCCCCATTTCCAACATCACTATGTTAGCCTATCTCAGACTTTTAGCCTATCTGCCCCATTTCCAACATCACTATGTTAGCCTATCTGAGAATTTTAGCCTATCTGCCACATTTCCAACATGACTATGTTAGCCTATCTCAGCCATTAGCCTATCTGCACATTTCCAACATCACTATGTTAGCCTATCTCAACCTTTTAGCCTATCTGCCACATTTCCAACATCACTATGTTAGCCTATCTCAGCCTTTTAGCCTATCTGTCACATTTCCAATACCGCTATGTTAGCCTATCTCAGACTTTTAGCCTATCTGCCATATTTCCAACATCACTATGTTAGCCTATCTCAGCCTTTTAACCTATCTGCCCCCATTTCCAACACCACCATGTTAGCCTATCTGAGAATTTGGCCTATCTTCTATATTACCAACACCACCATGTTAGCCTATCTCAACCTTTTAGCCTATGTTCTAAATTTCCAACACCACCATGTTAGCCTATCTTCATTTCCAACACCGCTATGTTTGGCTATCTCAGCCTTTTAGCCTATCTTCTACATTTCCAACACCACCATGTTAGCCTACCTCAGCCTTTTAGCCTATTTTCCGCACTTCCAATGCCACCTTGTTAGCCTATCTCAACCTTTTAGCCTATGTTCTAAAATTCCAACAGCACCATGTTAGCCTATCTCAACCTTTGAGCCTACCTTCTATTTTACCAACACCACCACGTTAGCCTGTCTCAGCCTTTTAAACTACTACACTTCCAACAGCACTATGTTAGCCTATCTTCCACATTTCCAACTCCACCATGTTAGCCTATCTCAACCTTTTAGCCTATGTTCCACATTTCCAACACCACCATGTTAGCCTGTCTCAGCCTTATAAACTACTACACTTCCAACAGCACCATGTTAGCCTATCTTCCACATTTCCAACACAACCATGTTAGCCTATCTCAACCTTTTAGCCTATCTTCCACATTTCCAACACTACCATGTTAGCCTATCTCAACCTTTTAGCCTATATTCCACATTTCCAACACCACTATGTTAGCCTATCTCAAACTTTTAGCCTATCTTCCACATTTCCAACACTACCATGTTAGCCTATCTCAACCTTTTAGCCTATGTTCCACATTTCCAACACAACCATGTTAGCCTATCTCAAACTTTTAGCCTATCTTCCACATTTCCAACACTACCATGTTAGCCTATCTCAACCTTTTAGCCTATCTTCCACATTTCCAACACAACCATGTTAGCCTATCTCAACCTTTTAGCCTATCTTCCACATTTCCAACACCACCATGTTAGCCTATCTCAAACTTTTAGCCTATCTTCCACATTTCCAACACTACTATCTCAACCTTTTAGCCTATCTTCCACATTTCCAACTCTACCAGGTTAGCCTATCTCAAGCTTTTAGCCTATCTTCCACATTTCCAACACCACCATGTTAGCCTATCTCAACCTTTTAGCCTATGTTCCACATTTCCAACACCACCATGTTAGCCTATCTCAAACTTTTAGCCTATCTTCCACATTTCCAACACAACCATGTTAGCCTATCTCAAACTTTTAGCCTATCTTCCACATTTCCAACATACCATGTTAGCCTATCTCAACCTTTTAGCCTATCTTCCACATTTCCAACTCTACCATGTTAGCCTATCTCAACCTTTTAGCCTATCTTCCACATTTCCAACACCACTATGTTAGCCTATCTCAACCTTTTAGCCTAGGTTCCACATTTCCAACACCACCATGTTAGCCTATCTTCATTTCCAACACCGGTATGTTAGCCTATCTCAGACTTTTAGCCTATCTGCCACATTTCCAACATCACTATGTTAGCCTATCTCAGCCTCTTAGCCTATCTGCCCCCATTTCCAACATCACTATGTTAGCCTATCTCAGACTTTTAGCCTATCTGCCCCATTTCCAACATCACTATTTTAGCCTATCTCACAATTTTAGCCTATCTGCCACATTTCCAACATGACTATGTTAGCCTATCTCAGCCATTAGCCTATCTGCCACATTTCCAACACCGCTATGTTAGCCTATCTCAGACTTTTAGCCTATCTGCCACATTTGCAACATCACTATGTTACCCTATCTCAACCTTTTAGCCTATCTGCCACATTTCCAACATCACTATGTTAGCCTATCTCAGCCTTTTAGCCTATCTGTCACATTTCCAATACCGCTATGTTAGCCTATCTCAGACTTTTAGCCTATCTGCCATATTTCCAACATCACTATGTTAGCCTATCTCAGTGTTTTAGCCTATCTGCCCCCATTTCCAACACCACTATGTTAGCCTACCTCAGCCTTTCAGGGTATTTTCCACATTTCAAACACCACCATGTTAGCCTATCTCAGCCTTTTAGCCTATCTGCCCCCATTTCCAACACCACTATGTTAGCCTATCTCAGCCTTTTAGCCTATCTGCCCCCATTTTCAACACCACTATGTTAGCCTATCTCAGCCTTTTAGCCTATCTTCTACATTGCCGCCAACACCACCATGTTAGCCTACCTCAGCCTTTTAGCCTATTTTCCACATTTCAAACACCACCATGTTAGCCTATCACATCATTTTAGCCTATCTTCCACACTTCCAATGCCACCTTGTTAGACTATCTCAGGCTTTTAGCCTACCTTCTACACTTCCATCTTTACCATCTTAGCCTATCAGCCTTTCGCCTATCTTCCACATTTCCAACACTACCATGTTAGCCTATCTTCTATATTACCAACACCACCATGTTAGCCTATCTCAACCTTTTAGCCTATGTTCTAAAATTCCAACAGCACCATGTTAGCCTATCTCAGCCTTTGAGCCTATCTTCTATTTTACCAACACCAACACGTTAGCCTGTCTTTGCACATTTCCAACTCCACCATGTTAGCCTATCTCAACCTTTTAGCCTATGTTCCAAATTTCCAACACCACCATGTTAGCCTGTCTCAGCCTTTTAAACTACTACACTTCCAACAGCACCATGTTAGCCTATCTTCCACATTTCCAACACAACCATGTTAGCCTATCTCAACCTTTTAGCCGATCTTCCACATTTCCAACACCACTATGTTAGCCTATCTCAACCTTTTAGCCTAGGTTCCACATTTCCAACACCACCATGTTAGCCTATCTTCATTTCCAACACCGGTATGTTAGCCTATCTCAGACTTTTAGCCTATCTGCCACATTTCCAACATCACTATGTTAGCCTATCTCAGCCTCTTAGCCCATCTGCCCCCATTTCCAACATCACTATGTTAGCCTATCTCAGACTTTTAGCCTATCTGCCCCATTTCCAACATCACTATGTTAGCCTATCTGCCACATTTCCAACATGACTATGTTAGCCTATCTCAGCCATTAGCCTATCTGCACATTTCCAACAACGCTATGTTAGCCTATCTCAGACTTTTAGCCTATCTGCCACATTTGCAACATCACTATGTTAGGCTATCTCAACCTTTTAGCCTATCTGCCACATTTCCAACATCACTATGTTAGCCTATCTCAGCCTTTTAGCCTATCTGTCACATTTCCAATACCGCTATGTTAGCCTATCTCAGCCTTTTAACCTATCTGCCCCCATTTCCAACACCACCATGTTAGCCTATCTGAGAATTTGGCCTATCTTCTATATTACCAACACCACCATGTTAGCCTATCTCAACCTTTTAGCCTATGTTCTAAATTTCCAACACCACCATGTTAGCCTATCTTCATTTCCAACACCGCTGTTAGGCTATCTCAGCCTTTTAGCCTATGTTCCACATTTCCAACACCACCAAGTTAGCCTGTCTCAGCCTTTTAAACTACTACACTTCCAACAGCACCATGTTAGCCTATCTTCCACATTTCCAACACAACCATGTTAGCCTATCTCAAACTTTTAGCCTATCTTCCACATTTCCAACACTACCATGTTAGCCTATCTCAACCTTTTAGCCTATCTTCCACATTTCCAACTCTACCATGTTAGCCTATCTCAACCTTTTAGCCTATCTTCCACATTTCCAACACCACTATGTTAGCCTATCTCAACCTTTTAGCCTAGGTTCCACATTTCCAACACCACCATGGTAGCCTATCTCAACCTTTGAGCCTACCTTCTATTTTACCAACACCACCACGTTAGCCTGTCTCAGCCTTTTAAACTACTACACTTCCAACAGCACCATGTTAGCCTATCTTCCACATTTCCAACTCCACCATGTTAGCCTATCTCAACCTTTTAGCCTATGTTCCACATTTCCAATACCACCATGTTAGCCTATCTCAACCTTTTAGCCTATGTTCCACATTTCCAACACAACCATGTTAGCCTATCTCAAACTTTTAGCCTATCTTCCAGATTTCCAACACTACCATGTTAGCCTATCTCAACCTTTTAGCCTATCTTCCACATTTCCAACACAACCATGGTAGCCTATCTCAACCTTTTAGCCTATCTTCCACATTTCCAACACCACCATGTTAACCTATCTCAACCTTTTAGCCTATGTTCCACATTTCCAACACCACCATGTTAGCCTATCTCAAACTTTTAGCCTATCTTCCACATTTCCAACACTACCATCTTAGCCTCTCTCAACCTTTTAGCCTATCTTCCACATTTCCAACTCTACCATGTTAGCCTATCTCAACCTTTTAGCCTATCTTCCACATTTCCAACACCACCATGTTAGCCTATCTCAACCTTTTAGCCTATGTTCCACATTTCCAACACCACCATGTTAGCCTATCTCAAACTTTTAGCCTATCTTCCACATTTCCAACACTACCATGTTAACCTATCTCAACCTTTTAGCCTATCTTCCACATTTCCAACTCTACCATGTTAGCCTATCTCAACCTTTTAGCCTAGGTTCCACATTTCCAACACCACCATGTTAGCCTATCTTCATTTCCAACACCGGTATGTTAGCCTATCTCAGACTTTTAGCCTATCTGCCACATTTCCAACATCACTATGTTAGCCTATCTCAGCCTCTTAGCCTATCTGCCCCCATTTCCAGCATCACTATGTTAGCCTATCTCAGACTTTTAGCCTATCTGCCCCATTTCCAACATCACTATGTTAGCCTATCTCAGAATTTTAGCCTATCTGCCACATTTCCAACATGACTATCTTGGCCTATCTCAGCCATTAGCCTATCTGCCACATTTCCAACACCGCTATGTTAGCCTATCTCAGCCTTTAGCCTATCTGTCACATTTCCAATACCGCTATGTTAGCCAATCTCAGACTTTTAGCCTATCTGCCATATTTCCAACATCACTATGTTAGCCTATCTCAGTGTTTTAGCCTATCTGCCCCCATTTCCAACACCACTATGTTAGCCTACCTCAGCCTTTCAGCCTATTTTCCACATTTCAAACACCACCATGTTAGCCTATCTCAGCCTTTTAGCCTATCTGCCCCCATTTCCAACACCACTATGTTAGCCTATCTCAGCCTTTTAGCCTATCTGCCCCCATTTTCAACACCACTATGTTAGCCTATCTCAGCCTTTTAGCCTATCTTCTACATTGCCGCCAACACCACCATGTTAGCCTACCTCAGCCTTTTAGCCTATTTTCCACATTTCAAACACCACCATGTTAGCCTATCACATCATTTTAGCCTATCTTCCACACTTCCAATGCCACCTTGTTAGACTATCTCAGGCTTTTAGCCTATCTTCTACACTTCCATCTTTACTATCTTAGCCTATCAGCCTTTCGCCTATCTTCCACATTTCCAACACCACCATGTTAGCCTATCTTCTATATTACCAACAGCACCATGTTAGCCTATCTCAGCCTTTGAGCCTATCTTCTATTTTACCAACACCAACACGTTAGCCTGTCTCAGCCTTTTAAACTACTACACTTCCAACAGCACCATGTTAGCCTAGCTTGCACATTTCCAACTCCACCATGTTAGCCTATCTCAACCTTTTAGCCTATGTTCCACATTTCCAACACCACCAAGTTAGCCTGTCTCAGCCTTTTAAACTACTACACTTCCAACAGCACCATGTTAGCCTATCTTCCACATTTCCAACACAACCATGTTAGCCTATCTCAAACTTTTAGCCTATCTTCCACATTTCCAACACTACCATGTTAGCCTATCTCAACCTTTTAGCCTATCTTCCACATTTCCAACTCTACCATGTTAGCCTATCTCAACCTTTTAGCCTATCTGCCACATTTCCAACATCACTATGTTAGCCTATCTCAGCCTCTTAGCCTATCTGCCCCCATTTCCAACATCACTATGTTAGCCTATCTCAGACTTTTAGCCTATCTGCCCCATTTCCAACATCACTATGTTAGCCTATCTCAGAATTTTAGCCTATCTGCCACATTTCCAACATGACTATGTTAGCCTATCTCAGCCATTAGCCTATCTGCACATTTCCAACACCGCTATGTTAGCCTATCTCAGACTTTTAGCCTATCTGCCACATTTGCAACATCACTATGTTAGCCTATCTCAACCTTTTAGCCTATCTGCCACATTTCCAACATCACTATGTTAGCCTATCTCAGCCTTTTAGCCTATCTGTCACATTTCCAATACCGCTATGTTAGCCTATCTCAGACTTTTAGCCTATCTGCCATATTTCCAACATCACTATGTTAGCCTATCTCAGCCTTTTAACTTATCTGCCCCCATTTCCAACACTACCATGTTAGCCTATCTGAGAATTTGGCCTATCTTCTATATTACCAAAACCACCATGTTAGCCTATCTCAACCTTTTAGCCTATGTTCTAAATTTCCAACACCACCATGTTAGCCTATCTTCATTTCCAACACCGCTATGTTAGGCTATCTCAGCCTTTTAGCCTATCTTCTACATTTCCAACACCACCATGTTAGCCTACCTCAGCCTTTTAGCCTATTTTCCGCACTTCCAATGCCACCTTGTTAGACTATCTCAGCCTTTAAGCCTATCTTCTACACTTCCATCTTTACCATGTTAGCCTATCACCTTTTAGCCTATTGTCCACATTTCAAACACCACCATGTTAGCCTATCTCAGCCTTTTAGCCTATCTTGTATATTTCCAACACCACCACGTTAGCCTAGCTCAGCCTTTTACCCTATTTTCTACACTTCCATCTTTACCATGCTAGCCTATCACCTTTTAGCCTATCTGCCACATTTCCAACATCACTATGGTAGCCTATCTCAGCCTTTTAGCCTATCTGCCCCCATTTCCAACACCACTATGTTAGCCTACCTCAGCCTTTCAGCCTATTTTCCACATTTCAAACACCACCATGTTAGCCTATCTCAGCCTTTTAGCCTATCTGCCCCCATTTCCAACACCACTATGTTAGCCTATCTCAGCCTTTTAGCCTATCTTCTACATTTCCAACACCAACATGTTAGCCTACCTCAGCCTTTTAGCCTATTTTCCACATTTCAAACACCACCATGTTAGCCTATCTCATCCTTTTAGCCTATCTTCCACACTTCCAATGCCAACTTGTTAGACTATCTCAGCCTTTTAGCCTATCTTCTACACTTCCATCTTTACCATCTTAGCCTATCAGCCTTTTAGCCTATCTTCCACATTTCCAACACCACCATGTTAGCCTATCTTCTATATTACCAACACCACCATGTTAGCCTATCTCAACCTTTTAGCCTATGTTCCACATTTCCAACACCACCATGTTGGCCTATCTCAACCTTTTAGCCTATCTTCCACATTTCCAACTCTACCATGTTAGCCTATCTCAACCTTTTAGCCTATCTTCCACATTTCCAACACCACTATGTTAGCCTATCTCAACCTTTTAGCCTAGGTTCCACATTTCCAACACCACCATGTTAGCCTATCTTCATTTCCAACACCGGTATGTTAGCCTATCTCAGACTTTTAGCCTATCTGCCACATTTCCAACATCACTATGTTAGCCTATCTCAGCCTCTTAGCCTATCTGCCCCCATTTCCAACATCACTATGTTAGCCTATCTCAGACTTTTAGCCTATCTGCCCCATTTCCAACATCACTATGTTAGCCTATCTCAGAATTTTAGCCTATCTGCCACATTTCCAACATGACTATGTTAGCCTATCTCAGCCATTAGCCTATCTGCACATTTCCAACACCGCTATGTTAGCCTATCTCAGACTTTTAGCCTATCTGCCACATTTGCAACATCACTATGTTAGCCTATCTCAACCTTTTACCCTATCTGCCACATTTCCAACATCACTATGTTAGCCTATCTCAGCCTTTTAGCCTATCTGTCACATTTCCAATACCGCTATGTTAGCCTATCTCAGACTTTTAGCCTATCTGCCATATTTCCAACATCACTATGTTAGCCTATCTCAGCCTTTTAACTTATCTGCCCCCATTTCCAACACCACCATGTTAGCCTATCTGAGAATTTGGCCTATCTTCTATATTACCAACACCACCATGTTAGCCTACCTCAGCCTTTTAGCCTATTTTCCGCACTTCCAATGCCACCTTGTTAGACTATCTCAGCCTTTAAGCCTATCTTCTACACTTCCATCTTTACCATGTTAGCCTATCACCTTTTAGCCTATTGTCCACATTTCAAACACCACCATGTTAGCCTATCTCAGCCTTTTAGCCTATCTTCTATATTTCCAACACCACCACGTTAGCCTAGCTCAGCCTTTTAGCCTATTTTCTACACTTCCATCTTTACCATGCTAGCCTATCACCTTTTAGCGTATCTGCCACATTTCCAACATCACTATCTTAGCCTATCTCAGCCTTTTAGCCTATCTGCCCCCATTTCCAACACCACTATGTTAGCCTACCTCAGCCTTTCAGCCTATTTTCCACATTTCAAACACCACCATGTTAGCCTATCTCAGCCTTTTAGCCTATCTGCCCCCATTTCCAACACCACTATGTTAATTATTATTTATTTATGCCAACAAACTTACTGTTGGTGTTTTTAAACACACAAGCCGTGTGTGGGCAAAGTTTAAGAGGTAGAACTGGAACTTAAAAATTCAATGCCACAACTGGGATTTGAACCACAGAGCTTCCGCTTGCCGGGCGGACGCTCTACCACTGAGCTATTGTGACAAACTGCCAGAATGGCATTAAATTCTCAAGTTAGTTCGAACTAACTTGAGAATTTAATGCCATTCTGGCAGTTTGTCACAATAGCTCAGTGGTAGAGCGACCTCGAACTAACTTGAGAATTTAATGCCATTCTGGCAGTTTGTCACAATAGCTCAGTGGTAGAGCGTCCGCCCGGCAAGCGGAAGGTCTGTGGTTCAAATCCCAGTTGTGGCATTGAATTTTTAAGTTCCAGTTCTACCTCTTACCACTATGTTAGCCTATCTCAGCCTTTTAGCCTATCTTCTACATTTCCAACACCAACATGTTAGCCTACCTCAGCCTTTTAGCCTATTTTCCACATTTCAAACACCACCATGTTAGCCTATCTCATCCTTTTAGCCTATCTTCCACACTTCCAATGCCAACTTGTTAGACTATCTCAGCCTTTTAGCCTATCTTCTACACTTCCATCTTTACCATCTTAGCCTATCAGCCTATCTTCCACATTTCCAACACCACCATGTTAGCCTATCTTCTATATTACCAACACCACCATGTTAGCCTATCTCAACCTTTTAGCCTATGTTCCATATTTCCAACACCACCATGTTGGCCTATCTCAACCTTTTAGCCTATGTTCCACATTTCCAACACCACTATGTTAGCCTGTCTCAGCCTTTTAAACTACTACACTTCCAACAGCACCATGTTAGCCTATCTCAAACTTTTAGCCTATGTTCCACATTTCCAACACCACCATGTTAGCCTATCTCAACCTTTTAGCCTATCTTCCACATTTCCAACACCACCATGTTAGCCTATCTCAACGTTTTAGCCTATGTTCCACATTTCCAACACCACTATGTTAGCCTATCTCAACCTTTTAGCCTATCTTCCACATTGCCAATACCACCATGTTAGCCTATCTCAACCTTTTAGCCTATGTTCTACATTTCCAACACCACCATGTTAGCCTGTCTCAGCCTTTTAAACTGCTACACTTCCAACAGCACCATGTTAGCCTATCTTCCACATTTCCAACACCACCATGTTAGCCTATCTCAGACTTTTAGCCTATCTGCCACATTTCCAACATCACTATGTTAGCCTATCTCAACCTTTTAGCCTATCTTCCACATTTCCAACACCACCATGTTAGCCTATCTCAACCTTTTAGCCTATGTTCCACATTTCCAACACCACCATGTTAGGCTATCTCAAACTTTTAGCCTATCTTCCACATTTCCAACACTACCATGTTAGCCTATCTCAACCTTTTAGCCTATCTTCCACATTTCCAACTCTACCATGTTAGCCTATCTCAACCTTTTAGCCTATCTTCCACATTTCCAACACCACTATGTTAGCCTATCTCAACCTTTTAGCCTAGGTTCCACATTTCCAACACCACCATGTTAGCCTATCTTCATTTCCAACACCGGTATGTTAGCCTATCTCAGACTTTTAGCCTATCTGCCACATTTCCAACATCACTATGTTAGCCTATCTCAGCCTCTTAGCCTATCTGCCCCCATTTCCAACATCACTATGTTAGCCTATCTCAGACTTTTAGCCTATCTGCCCCATTTCCAACATCACTATGTTAGCCTATCTCAGAATTTTAGCCTATCTGCCCCATTTCCAACATCACTATGTTAGCCTATCTCAGTGTTTTAGCCTATCTGCCCCCATTTCCAACACCACTATGTTAGCCTACCTCAGCCTTTCAGCCTATTTTCCACATTTCAAACACCACCATGTTAGCCTATCTCAGCCTTTTAGCCTATCTGCCCCCATTTCCAACACCACTATGTTAGCCTATCTCAGCCTTTTAGCCTATCTTCTACATTTCCAACACCAACATGTTAGCCTACCTCAGCCTTTTAGCCTATTTTCCACATTTCAAACACCACCATGTTAGCCTATCTCATCCTTTTAGCCTATCTTCCACACTTCCAATGCCAACTTGTTAGACTATCTCAGCCTTTTAGCCTATCTTCTACACTTCCATCTTTACCATCTTAGCCTATCAGCCTTTTAGCCTATCTTCCACATTTCCAACACCACCATGTTAGCCTATCTTCTATATTACCAACACCACCATGTTAGCCTATCTCAACCTTTTAGCCTATGTTCCACATTTCCAACACCACCATGTTGCCCTATCTCAACCTTTTAGCCTATGTTCCACATTTCCAACACCACTATGTTAGCCTGTCTCAGCCTTTTAAACTACTACACTTCCAACAGCACCATGTTAGCCTATCTCAAACTTTTAGCCTATGTTCCACATTTCCAACACCACCATGTTAGCCTATCTCAACCTTTTAGCCTATCTTCCACATTTCCAACACCACCATGTTACCCTATCTTCATTTCCAACACCGGTATGTTAGCCTATCTCAGACTTTTAGCCTATCTGCCACATTTCTAACATCACTATGTTAGCCTATTTCAGCCTCTTAGCCTATCTGCCCCCATTTCCAACATCACTATGTTAGCCTATCTCAGACTTTTAGCCTATCTGCCCCATTTCCAACATCACTATGTTAGCCTATCTCAGAATTTTAGCCTATCTGCCACATTTCCAACATCACTATGTTAGCCTATCTCAGCCTTTTAGCCTATCTGCCACATTTCCAACACCGCTATGTTATCCTATCTCAGACTTTTAGCCTATCTGCCATATTTCCAACATCACTATGTTAGCCTATCTCAGCCTTTTAACCTATCTGCCACATTTCCAACATCACTATGTTAGCCTATCTCAGCCTTTTAGCCTATCTGTCACATTTCCAACACCGCTATGTTAGCCTATCTCAGACTTTTAGCCTATCTGCCACATTTCCGACATCACTATGTTAGCCTATCTAAGCCTTTTAACCTATCTGCCCCCATTTGCAACACCACCATGTTAGCCTATCTGAGAATTTGGCCTATCTTTTATATTACCAACACCACCATGTTAGCCTATCTCAACCTTTTAGCCTATCTGCCACATTTCCAACATCACTATGTTACCTATCTCAGCCTTTTAGCCTATCTGTCACATTTCCAACACCGCTATGTTAGCCTACCTCAGACTTTTAGCCTATCTGCCACATTTCCGACATCACTATGTTAGCCTATCTAAGCCTTTTAAGCTATCTGCCCCCATTTCCAACACCACCATGTTAGCCTATCTGAGAATTTGGCCTATCTTCTATATTACCAACACCACCATGTTAGCCTACCTCAACCTTTTAGCCTATGTTCTAAATTTCCAACACCACCATGTTAGCCTATCTGAGAATTTGGCCTATCTTCTATATTACCAACACCACCATGTTAGGCTATCTCAGCCTTTTAGCCTATCTTCTACATTTCCAACACCACCATGTTAGGCTATCTCAGCCTTTTAGCCTATCTTCTACATTTCCAACACCACCATGTTAGCCTACCTCAGCCTTTAAGCCTATCTTCTACACTTCCATCTTTACCATCTTAGCCTATCAGCCTTTTAGCGTATTTTCCATATCTTCATCACCCCCATGTTAGCCTATCTCAGCCTTTTAGCCTATTTCCCACAATTCCAACACCACCATGTTCGCCTATCTCATCCTTTTAGCCTATCTTCCACACTTCCAATGCCACCTTGTTAGACTATCTCAGCCTTTTAGCCTATCTTCTACACTTCCATCTTTACTATCTTAGCCTATCAGCCTTTTAGCCTATCTTCCACATTTCCAACACCACCATGTTAGCCTATCTTCTATATTATGAACACCACCATGTTAGCCTATCTCAACCTTTTAGCCTATGTTCTAAATTTCCAACAGCAACATGTTAGCCTATCTCAGCCTTTGAGCCTATCTTCTATTTTACCAACACCACCACGTTAGCCTGTCTCAGCCTTTTAAACTACTACACTTCTAACAGCACCATGTTAGCCTATGTTCCACATTTCCAACACCACCATGTTAGCCTATCTCAACCTTTTAGCCTATGTTCCACATTTCCAACACCACCATGTTAGCCTATCTCAACCTTTTAGCCTATCTTCCACATTTCCAACACCACTATGTTAGCCTATCTCAACCTTTTAGCCTAGGTTCCACATTTCCAACACCACCATGTTACCCTATCTTCATTTCCAACACCGGTATGTTAGCCTATCTCAGACTTTTAGCCTATCTGCCACATTTCCAACATCACTATGTTAGCCTATCTCAGCCTCTTAGCCTATCTGCCCCCATTTCCAACATCACTATGTTAGCCTATCTCAGACTTTTAGCCTATCTGCCCCATTTCCAACATCACTATGTTAGCCTATCTCAGAATTTTAGCCTATCTGCCACATTTCCAACATGACTATGTTAGCCTATCTCAGCCATTAGCCTATCTGCACATTTCCAACACCGCTATGTTAGCCTATCTCAGACTTTTAGCCTATCTGCCACATTTGCAACATCACTATGTTAGCCTATCTCAACCTTTTAGCCTATCTGCCACATTTCCAACATCACTATGTTAGCCTATCTCAGCCTTTTAGCCTATCTGTCACATTTCCAATACCGCTATGTTAGCCTATCTC
This sequence comes from Tenodera sinensis, assembly GCA_030765045.1. Taxonomy (NCBI): domain Eukaryota; kingdom Metazoa; phylum Arthropoda; class Insecta; order Mantodea; family Mantidae; genus Tenodera; species Tenodera sinensis. The sequence goes on along the minus strand of CM060967.1, from coordinate 156,605,040 downwards.
AGACTTTTAGCCTATCTGCCATATTTCCAACATCACTATGTTAGCCTATCTCAGCCTTTTAACTTATCTGCCCCCATTTCCAACACCACCATGTTAGCCTATCTGAGAATTTGGCCTATCTTCTATATTACCAACACCACCATGTTAGCCTATCTCAACCTTTTAGCCTATGTTCTAAATTTCCAACACCACCATGTTAGCCTATCTTCATTTCCAACACCGCTATGTTAGGCTATCTCAGCCTTTTAGCCTATCTTCTACATTTCCAACACCACCATGTTAGCCTACCTCAGCCTTTTAGCCTATTTTCCGCACTTCCAATGCCACCTTGTTAGACTATCTCAGCCTTTAAGCCTATCTTCTACACTTCCATCTTTACCATCTTAGCCTATCACCTTTTAGCCTATTGTCCACATTTCAAACACCACCATGTTAGCCTATCTCAGCCTTTTAGCCTATCTTCTATATTTCCAACACCACCACGTTAGCCTAGCTCAGCCTTTTAGCCTATTTTCTACACTTCCATCTTTACCATGCTAGCCTATCACCTTTTAGCCTATCTGCCACATTTCCAACATCACTATGTTAGCCTATCTCAGCCTTTTAGCCTATCTGCCCCCATTTCCAACACCACTATGTTAGCCTACCTCAGCCTTTCAGTTTATTTTCCACATTTCAAACACCACCATGTTAGCCTATCTCAGCCTTTTAGCCTATCTGCCCCCATTTCCAACACCACTATGTTAGCCTATCTCAGCCTTTTAGCCTATCTTCTACATTTCCAAAACCAACATGTTAGCCTACCTCAGCCTTTTAGCCTATTTTCCACATTTCAAACACCACCATGTTAGCCTATCTCATCCTTTTAGCCTATCTTCCACACTTCCAATGCCAACTTGTTAGACTATCTCAGCCTTTTAGCCTATCTTCTACACTTCCATCTTTACCATCTTAGCCTATCAGCCTATCTTCCACATTTCCAACACCACCATGTTAGCCTATCTTCTATATTACCAACACCACCATGTTAGCCTATCTCAACCTTTTAGCCTATGTTCCACATTTCCAACACCACCATGTTGGCCTATCTCAACCTTTTAGCCTATGTTCCACATTTCCAACACCACTATGTTAGCCTGTCTCAGCCTTTTAAACTACTACACTTCCAACAGCACCATGTTAGCCTATCTCAAACTTTTAGCCTATGTTCCACATTTCCAACACCACCATGTTAGCCTATCTCAACCTTTTAGCCTATCTTCCACATTTCCAACACCACCATGTTAGCCTATCTCAACCTTTTAGCCTATGTTCCACATTTCCAACACCACCGTGTTAGCCTATCTCAACCTTTTAGCCTATGTTCTACATTTCCAACACCACCATGTTAGCCTGTCTCAGCCGTTTAAACTGCTACACTTCCAACAGCACCATGTTAGCCTATCTTCCACATTTCCAACACCACCATGTTAGCCTATCTCAGACTTTTAGCCTATCTGCCACATTTCCAACATCACTGTTAGCCTATCTCAGCCTTTTAGCCTATCTGCCCCCATTTCCAACATCACTATATTAGCCTATCTCAGACTTTTAGCCTATCTGCCCCATTTCCAACATCACTATGTTAGCCTATCTCAGACTTTTAGCCTATCTGCCACATTTCCGACATCACTATGTTAGCCTATCTAAGCCTTTTAACCTATCTGCCCCCATTTGCAACACCACCATGTTAGCCTATCTGAGAATTTGGCCTATCTTTTATATTACCAACACCACCATGTTAGCCTATCTCAACCTTTTAGCCTATCTGCCACATTTCCAACATCACTATGTTACCTATCTCAGCCTTTTAGCCTATCTGTCACATTTCCAACACCGCTATGTTAGCCTACCTCAGACTTTTAGCCTATCTGCCACATTTCCGACATCACTATGTTAGCCTATCTAAGCCTTTTAAGCTATCTGCCCCCATTTCCAACACCACCATGTTAGCCTATCTGAGAATTTGGCCTATCTTCTATATTACCAACACCACCATGTTAGCCTATCTCAACCTTTTAGCCTATGTTCTAAATTTCCAACACCACCATGTTAGCCTATCTGAGAATTTGGCCTATCTTCTATATTACCAACACCACCATGTTAGGCTATCTCAGCCTTTTAGCCTATCTTCTACATTTCCAACACCACCATGTTAGGCTATCTCAGCCTTTTAGCCTATCTTCTACATTTCCAACACCACCATGTTAGCCTACCTCAGCCTTTAAGCCTATCTTCTACACTTCCATCTTTACCATCTTAGCCTATCAGCCTTTTAGCGTATTTTCCATATCTTCATCACCCCCATGTTAGCCTATCTCAGCCTTTTAGCCTATTTCCCACAATTCCAACACCACCATGTTCGCCTATCTCAGCCTTTTAGCGTATTTTCCACATTTCAAACACCACCATGTTAGCCTATCTCATCCTTTTAGCCTATCTTCCACACTTCCAATGCCACCTTGTTAGACTATCTCAGCCTTTTAGCCTATCTTCTACACTTCCATCTTTACTATCTTAGCCTATCAGCCTTTTAGCCTATCTTCCACATTTCCAACACCACCATGTTAGCCTATCTTCTATATTATGAACACCACCATGTTAGCCTATCTCAACCTTTTAGCCTATGTTCTAAATTTCCAACAGCAACATGTTAGCCTATCTCAGCCTTTGAGCCTATCTTCTATTTTACCAACACCACCACGTTAGCCTGTCTCAGCCTTTTAAACTACTACACTTCTAACAGCACCATGTTAGCCTATGTTCCACATTTCCAACACCACCATGTTAGCCTATCTCAACCTTTTAGCCTATGTTCCACATTTCCAACACCACCATGTTAGCCTATCTCAACCTTTTAGCCTATGTTCCACATTTCCAACACCACCATGTTAACCTGTCTCAGCCTTTTAAACTACTACACTTCCAACAGCACCATGTTAACCTATCTCAAACGTTTAGCCTATGTTTCACATTTCCAACACCACTATGTTAGCCTATCTCAACCTTTTAGCCTATGTTCTACATTTCCAACACCACCATGTTAGCCTGTCTCAGCCTTTTAAACTACTACTCTTCCAACAGCACCATGTTAGCCTATCTTCCACATTTCCAACACCACCATGTTAGCCTATCTTCCACATTTCCAACACCACCATGTTAGCCTATCTTCATTTCCAACACCGGTATGTTAGCCTATCTCAGACTTTTAGCCTATCTGCCACATTTCCAACATCACTATGTTAGCCTATCTCAGCCTTTTAGCCTATCTGCCCCCCATTTCCAACATCACTATGTTAGCCTATCTCAGACTTTTAGCCTATCTGCCCCATTTCCAACATCACTATGTTAGCCTATCTCAGACTTTTAGCCTATCTGCCACATTTCCAACATCACTATGTTAGCCTATCTAAGCCTTTTAGCCTATTTTCCACATTTGCAACACCACCATGTTAGCCTATCTCAGCCATTTAGCCTATCTTCTACATTTCCAACGCCACCATGTTAGCCTGTGACATACTTTTAACCTATCTTCTACATTTCCAACACCTCCATGTTAGCCTATCTCAGCCTTTTAGCCTATCTTCCACATTTGCAACACCACCATGTTAGCCTATCTTCCACATTTCGAACACCACCATGTTAGCCTATGTCAGCCTTTTAGCACATCCTCCACATTTCCAACAGCACCACTTTAGCCTATCTTCTACACTTCCAGCACCACCATGTTACCCTTTCTTCCTCATTTCCAACACCACCATGTTAGTCTATCTTCTACACTTTGAACAGCACCATGTTAGCCAATCTGAGCCTTTTAGCCTATCTTCCACATTTCCAACACCACCATGTTAGCCTGTCTCGGCCTTTTAGCCCATCTTCCACATTTCGAACAGCACCATGTTAGCCTATCTCAGCGTTTTAGCCTATCTTCTGCACTTCCAACACCACCATGTTAGCCCATCTTCCACATTTTCAAGACCACCATGTTAGCCTATCTCAGTTTTTTAGCCTATATTCCACATTTCCCACACTAGCATGTTAGTCTATCTAAGCAATTAGTCCATCTTCTACATTTGTGACACTTTTGATGAATCCATGAACCTTACACACTGTGAGGAAAAGACTGGCTTCAAGGGGAAAAATGACATTAATGAACCTAATGTTCACATTGGTGAACCTAATGGGTCAGCAAATTTAGTGCACACCCCATATTGTAAATTTAAAATGCCGAGAAAAAAGAAAGAAGAAAGAAAAAAAGATAAAGTGTGTATCGAAGGCAAAGTACATGAATGGCAGTAATTTAATAGGCATTTTGTTTACATTTAATTAATACAACTGTGGCAGAAGTTATAGGTCCAAATGAACTAATGAGAACATTTACATCAATATTTGATAACCTTGGCTCCATAGCTATTCGAATAACGAAAACATAGCCAATGAGCGATATGTTACAATCGATAACACTAGATAACCGAGAAGTGGCAGTTGTTAGGTATGTAACTAAGAGAAAAACAAATAAGTAACCTGGTAAGGACTATTGATGGATACATCATGTAAGATGGACTTAAATTTGTGTTACTAATGATAAAGAGAAATGGATTCCAAAAATTGGTGATAAAGTACTTTTAAAAATTAACATCTTGAAGGCATTGACTATACAAAACAAGAGCCCTGTACAAGGGCTTTTTAGGTAATCAACGAATAGTATGGGGATCATGCATACACATTATGTAACAGTGCAGGCAAGACTTTAGGGAAACGTTGAAAAATTAAATTAAAGCAATTTAGGGAGAACACAAATTAAAATTTTTAACTCAGGGGATATGTGAATGGCGACCACAAGGTACCCAAGCTGAGCAGAACATTACTTCCACCTACTGGTGTTTTGCTCCTCACTATAGCTTTTCTATCTGACCTTATGACCTTACCTTGGTCATCTCTTGTTGTCTTCCGACCCTGATGCTATTAGGGTTCCGGAGGGCTGGGGAGTCTTTATTTTTCCAACCTCTCCATTTTTCTAATTTCTCTATACATTCTTAACCCCTAACATGCTGACCTGCCATGGCATGTAATACATCCTCTGATTGGTAATCAGAGTATATGGTTGGTGAATTTATTTTGATAATTCTCCCAGTCAGGTCAGCGAGACTCGTAAAGCAACGACAGGTGTGGTCCTCCAGATATTCTGGGGGTTGTGAGAGAGCGATGTAACTGCCAAAACATAAAAATACGGTGCTTTCCAAAAAGCATTTACTATTACTGCTAAGTCTCTTCAATATTTATGAAATATTGGGGTAAAATGTTCCGGAGTTAAAATAGTCCCCCCATTCAGATCTCTGGGCGGGGACTACTTCTCGAGAACCAGAACATTATGTTAATGGAACATCTATCATCAGAATTCTACAATGGAACGCAGGTGGTCTCACCCAAACAAAAAGAATAGAACTGAATAAAATTGTATTTGACATAGATATATTTGTCATACAAGAAGCAAAACTAACAAATGATCAACTTAAAATACTTCAATTTTACTGACTTTTTACTACATCTACTTCCCAAAAATAGATAAGTAGTGGAATATTAGTTGGAGTCAAAAAGGATATTAAATCCTCCTTTCAAATTGTTAAAGAAATGGATAACACAGATAAAGCTGAATTGATAAAGCTAAATCACGTCACATTCATTTATACAGTATTGTAACAATTTTAGCAAATCTCAACTTTTTATTTGCTCATAACACAGCTACACATGTAATCTCAACCTTCAGGTACAGTCACACTACTGCTTTCTGTCTCTTAACCTTCCCAAAACTCTTCCCAATAAAACTGTCTCCATGGCAACCTCCTTGAAAATCAAGGAGTCTTAATGACATGGAGAAGCCATGTCACACTGCTCCCGTCTCAATGCTGATCGGCCCGAACAGCACAATCATAACGGGCCAGACGATCTAGGTGTACCACTAACATCTTTCCTCGGGGCATCTTCTGGAAGCAGTAGACCACATCATTAATTCTCCTTACCACCCAGTATGGCCCTTGCCATGGTTGTTGAAGTTTTGGGCAGCGTCCCTTGGTCCGGGTAGGATAATACAACCAGACTAAGTCACCTTGCTGGAATCCTCGGCTGTTGGCTTGCCTGTCGTACCGGGTCTTCATGCGATCACTTGCCATCTGGATGTTCCGACGAGCCATCTCGTGGATGTCGTGGAGATGGTCTACCAGGTTCTCCACATACTCGGTCGCTGGCTGTTTCGCTTCCGGGGGCTCCCAAAAGCCGGTTCACAAGGGAGGCGTAGCTCTCGACCGAACATTAAACTTGCTGGCGTCATCCCAGTGGTGTCATTCGCCGACGAGCGGTAGGCCAGCAAGAACAGTGGTACCTTGAGGTCCCAGTCTCGCTGATGGCCGGCCACGACGTTCCTCAGGTGTTCTAGGGTCTTGATGTATCTCTCGATCATGCTGTACGACTGTGGATGTAGAGGTGCGTGCAGGTCTTGTTCACCCCAAGTCTTTCCAATGCCTCCTTCATTAGGTGGGACTCAAAATTGGTGCCCTGGTCGCTGTGGAGCTCTAACGGAACCCCAAAACGGCAGAACAGTTGCTCCACGAGGCAGTCTGCAACCGTCTTCACCTCCTGGCTTGGATGGCATACACCTCCGGCCACTTGGTGAAGTAGTCCACAGCCACCATCAGGTACTTGTTGCCTCGATCGGACACTGGGAATGGTCCAGCTATGTCGACGGCGATGCGTTCGAAAGGCGCTCCGACGTTGTACTGCTGCATGCGACCCCTGCTCCTAGTCTGGGGGCCGCGACTCGCCGCGCACACGTCACATTGACGGCACCAATTCTCAGCGTCTGCTCGGAGCCTCAGCCAGTAGTAGCGTTGTCGGAGTTCGTCGATCGTCCGGTTTGCTCCTAGGTGTCCGCCTGAGGTACCGGCGTGCACTTCCTCCAAGACTTCCGGGACCTTACTCCGGGGAAGTACCAATGCTCTCTCTGCGTCTTCCCATCGGGTGATTCCCATACGCGGAACAGCACGCCCTCTTTGGCCTTGAGCGAGTCCCATTGGGCCCAGTACGACTTGTACGTAGCGCTTCTGGGTGCGATGTCCTCCCAGGTTGGTCTTGTTCCTCCCTCCACTTCTCTCAAGAGTGGCCCCAAGTCAGCGTCCGCCCGCTGCTCCCTCCTCAGGCCCGCGCTATCCCATCCGTCCGCAGGCACTGCCGTGACCACTCTGGAGCTGCGGTACGCTCCTTCTCTTCCACTCTTCGGGACATGGTGTCCGCATTGGCGTGAATTTTCCCTCTACTATGTTCGGAGGAACCCAACCTCTGGACCCAACGGGTTGTCTGGCCCTCCAGGTTTCTAAAGTTAAGTAACCAGGTTAGGGAGGAGTGGTCTGTCTGACCGTACAGGCACTTGTGGAAGTGCTCCAAGGTTTTCACTACCGCCAATAGCTCTCGCCGGGTGACGCAGTAGTTCTCTGCCTTGGACAACGTCTTGCTGTAGTAGGCTATCACCCGCTCATGGCCGTCCTGGACTTGGGATAGTACACCTCCAATGCAATGGTCGCTGGCGTCGGTTTTCACAATGAAGGCGTCGTCTGGTTGTGGGAATCTTAAAATAGGAGCACTGCAAAGTGTCCTCTTCAGCTGCTGGAGAGCGCCTTCGGCGTCCTCCGTCCACTCATAAGGCCGGTGTTCTTCCGTCAGGCGAGTGAGGGGCTTGGCGATGTTGGAGAAACCTTTTATGAAGCGACGGTAATAGCTGCACAACCCCAGGAAACTGCGCAATTCTCGCTTATCCTTTGGGCGAGGCCAATCTCTCACGGCCCGTGTCTTCTCCGGGTCTGTGGCCAGTCCGGTTGGTGAGACTATGTGGCCCAAGTAGTTGACTTCCTTGCGGAAGAGCTGGCACTTCTTCGCGTTCAGCTTCAAGCCGGTCGCCTGCAGTCTCTGTAGCACCTTGCTCAGGTTGTCGAGATGGTCTTCGAATGTCTTGCCGACGATGATGTCGTCCAGGTATAGCAGGTAGGCGTCATAAGTCAATCCTCTCATTGCTGACTCCATGAGGCGTTGGAAGGTAGCTGGTGCGTTGCCCAGACCAAAGGGCATAACTGTGAACTGCCAAAGCCCTTGGTCTGTCGAGAATGCGGTCTTCTCCGTGTCTCTCGGGTCTAGAGCCACCTGCCAGTAACCCGACTTCAGGTCCAGGGTCGAGAACCACTGCGCACCAGCAAATGTGTCCAGGGTGTCGTCAATCCGGGGTAGGGGGAAGCAGTCGGATATTGTTTAGAAAAGCTTACGCAAGCACTTGGTCAGAATTTCGGCAAAGTCTCACTCGGCAGTGTGTACGAATGGTCACGAAAGTCCTTCCTGGTGACAGCGTTCAGCTTCCTGTAATCCACGCAGAAGCGTAGCTCGGCATTCTTCTTCACCAGAACCACAGGGAACACAAAGGGCTGTCAGACTCCTCGATCACTCCCCTGGCTTTCATGTCTTCCAGCATGTCCCGTACCGCCGCTTGTTTTGCCAGCGGAACGCGTCTAAGTGCTTGCCGAATAGGCCGGGCGTCTCCGGTGTCGATGTGGTGAAGCACTCGGTCCGTGCGGCCGTAGTCGCTGTTGCCTTGGCTGAAGACGCGCTGATATCGTCTCAGCAGTTGTTGGACCTTCTCTCGCTGCTCGGCCGCCCTCTCCAGTAAGCCTTGCAGCCGGGTCCCCAGGTGTTGCGTCGGCGCCGGCTCCTGGGTCTTGTTGATTGGCGTCACGCTGACAACGGGCTCGCACGTCCCCAAATCCATCCCAGCCTGAACGTCGTGATCGATGTCTGTTGGGTTGAACAGCCTCATCGGCACCTCCTCTCGGCACGGCAACAATGTCCCGGCTACACAGAGTCCGTGCGCAGGCGTCTTTCGGTCCAGCATCATGTTCGTCCGCTGGCCTTCCAGTCGCGCTGTCACCACCACCTCGCTTCTCGCAGATTCTCTGCAGATTCCAAGGCGTTCTTCGGGGTGCCGGAGCATCACTTCTTCTCCCTTAAGCCGCAGGACCTTCTTGCCGACGTCTACCGTCGCCTCGTGGCTCCTGAGGGCATCCAGTCCCAGTATCACCTCCTCAGCCAACTTCGCGACAAACACCCACAGACGCAAGACACTTCGCCCCAAGGTCAACTGCAGCAGAGCCTCCCTGTCCACAGGCAAAGTGTCACCCGATGCCGTCACTAGTTGGTATGGTCGGCTCGGTTTTCTCGACGCCAAGCCCCTAGCTACGTCAGGTCTGACGACGGTCACGGCAGCCCCGGTGTCCACAAGCACGCGGCACGGCTTCCCTCTTACCCAACCGTCCGCGATGAGGCAGTCATCCATACGCCGGTTAACGGCGCGCAGTGTCACTCGAGAGGATGGTGAAGGCGCCGATGTGCCCCTCGCCACGCCGGCCCCTACTCGTTTTCCAGCTGCTCTTTTTTGGTGCGGGCAGTCTCTCTCCAGGTGTCCCGGGTGGCCACACCCCCAACACACGCCACTTGGTCTTCGGTCATCGTAGCGGATACTCCTTGTCTTCGAGGTCAGAGTAGCCGTTACTTTGGCCGCTTCCATCCTCAATGCGGCCTTTAGTGCCTTGTGGATGGTCTTGTAGTCGTCAAGCATTAAGCGCTGTCGTATCTCGGCATCTCGTACCCCGTCGACGAAGGCGTAGGCAACTCCTCGGGATACGAACTCAGATGGGAGGTCGACCAAGACTTTGCTGGCCAGCTGTTCGATTGCAAGGGCGAACTCCTGCAGCGTCTCCCCTGGCTGTTGCATCCTAGATTTCAGTTGGCCGCGGTAGGCTGCAGCTAAGCTGTGGTTTCCCAAGTGGTTCTCCAGGGCCTCCCAGATGTCCTTGGGTGCCGCCGCTGTCTGGACTGCGTTCAGCACCTTTGCGGCCCGTCCCTGGAGGCTGGCTATCAGCTGTGCGGCCTCTTCTTCTGGCGACCACTTGTTATGCTTGGCCACTGTGTCGAATTGGCGGCAGAAGACCTCAAAGGTTGACGTGCCGTCGTACTTCGGTGGTTTGACGCGCGCCGATGTGGTGTCGCGTCCCGGCGCGTCGGCCTTCAGATCGTTCAGTCTTCTGCCGACGATGTCCTCCACCATGGCGTTCAGGGACTTGGTGCTGCTGTCGGTCTTTCCCTCTAGGTCATTAACGCGGTTCGACAGGTTTCCGTGGTTAATTCAGTCATCTTCACGGCCAGGTTATTTGCCGTTTTCATTTCCTTCAGCTCTTGTAAAATATTTTCCAATGCAGCTTCCATAGTAGCTTTCGATCCCACTTCTGATCACCAAATGTAACAATTTTAGCAAATCTCAACTTTTTATTTGCTCATAACACAACTACACATGTAATCTCAACCTTCAGGTGCTTTCTGTCTCTTAACATTCCCAAAACTCTTCCGAATAAAACTGTCTCCATGGCAACCTTCTTGAAAATCAAGGAGTCTTAATGACATGGAGAAGCCATGTCACAGTACTTATAATCGTCCCAGGAATGAACCAGATCTCTTGCTTATTGACCAATTAAATAAAACAATCATAATTGGGGATTTCAATGCCCATTTCCAAAAGATGGGGTTATGAAAAAGTGGATTTTACAGGGCAGACAGAGGAAGAAGTTTTGAATACCACAACCTTTGAACTGATTCATAATAAAGAAGATCCCACAACCTTCATACATTACTCCGGAGCAGGCAGTAACCCATACCTCTTGTTAGCTACAACAGATATTGTTTCAAAAATTAAAAAACAAGTTATAGAAGACCCAAGTTCTGGTCTCAGAGAAGTAATTGTTGATATAAAACTACACAATACACATAACAATCAAAATCATGCAAATTTGTATTGGAACTTTAGTCCTTCAGAATGCTTCAGTTAGGAGTTAGATCCCACCAATACCTGAGGTGGTGTTTACTATACTCAACATGACACTGAAATTGCAGCAACATGCATTTTCTTCCACATAAAACTCCTATATAAACTTTTGAAATGGTGCAGCAAGCACATAAAGACCATGCTTTAGGCAAAACATAAGCTTTTAAGTGGCACAAACATTTCAAAGTGGGTTATGAGGACCTTCAAGGTTCTTCACGCCCTGGAAGACGAACAGCAAAAATGGAGGTCAACATCAACACACACATATTATGAAGAATGTTCACATAGCCATGGATTTTGATATACAACAAGCAGAATGAAGTTTATATCCAGCAACCCAGATAGCAGCACAGTCACTACCACAACAGATGTTTCCTCTTCAACCGCCAGTCCAGAAACTGTTGAGAATGAATACACTGGTCTTTGAAACACGTCTGGAGAAAATTAAGCGTAAGTGAAACTGTAAGTGTCTAAAGGTCGACTCATTTACTTCTAAAACATTTTAAAAGTTTCAATGTCTATATCACTTTGTATATATTAAGTGGAACAGAAAGCTTAGTTGTCAAGTGGACAAAAAAAGACTTAATTTTTTTCTGTAAATAAATGTCCAAATAATATGTGAACCAAATAGCCTGCACATGAATAATTAAGAGTTACTGCACCACTGCTTTCAGTGGCAGGAATATGATTAACATCTATGCAGTTTCCACAAATTAAATAGTGATTTAAGTACAATAACCAATCTGGACCCCACAAATCCGAAATTTCAGATAATCCAAACACATAGCCATAATTAAAAAAAAATGACAATATAAGTATTAAGAGGTAGAACTGGAACTTAAAAATTCAATGCCACAACTGGGATTTGAACCACAGACCTTCCGCTTGCCAGGCGGACGCTCTAACCACTGAGCTATTGTGACAAACTGCCAGAATGGCATTAAATTCTCAAGCCAGTTCGTATTTTTCCTGGTAAACCACAAAGGCAGTCTCACATCAGAGACAATTACCCCAATGGTGACTTACTATTGCAAGTACTTTATATCCCAGGCTTAAATAACCTTCACATTAATTATTATTTATTTATGCAGCTGCATGTAGAGTGGAAGGTCTGTGGTTCAAATCCTGGCTGTGACACTAAATTTTTCAGTTCCGATTCTACCTATCAAACATTGCCTACACACGGCTTGTGTGCTTGAAAACACCAGAACTAAGTTTGTTGGCATAAATAAATAAAAATTACCATCTAAAGGTTATTTAATACTGGGACATACAGTACTTACAATTGTAAGTCGCCCTCGGAGAAAAATTGTAATTTATCTCTGATGTGAGATTCCCTTTGTGGTCTACCAGGAAAAATACATGTCAGTTGGAGAATTCAATGTCATACTGGCAGGTTGTCACAGTAGCTTAATGGCAAAGCAGTAGCACATAAAGCAGAAGATCTGTGGTTCAAATCCTGACCCACACACAGCTTGTTGGCATAAATAAATAATAATTAAGTGTTCATATATTTGAAACTTTAGTGCATAATAGTTTGCTTTTGTCATAATAGTTTCCCTAAGAAACAAATAAATGACAGTAAATAAATCCAAACAGCCCTAATGCAGGCTTATGTAGCAATAATACTGATGAGCTGAACTTAGCATTGGGTTAAATATTTTGTCTCACCACAAAAAGTATCACTTTGGTAACATTAGCATCTTATTTATCTTCTACTACTTAACAAAAACTACACAAAACAAATCATATTACACACCACTTTAAAATCATAGATACTACTAAAGCTATTTATACCACACTTCAAAGTTCTTTTCTTTCTTTCTTCTTTTTTCTCCATGTAGAGTAAGTTAAGAATAGTTCATTACATCCTTACACTTATTTTTTTGGAAGTTGTTTTAGGGTTTCTTCTTCCCAAGGCCTTGGACCTCTTATGTTCGTCCAGTTATCGATATCCAACTAGAAAATCAAAATATTTACAAAATCAGCGAACACATTTTCTATCTGTCCAAACTAAGAAACAGACAGCAACAATGAAGTTTACAAAGTTACACGTATTGGAATGATAAGAAATCCTGTATTATAACGAGTCAAAAAATTCTGTTCTGGCTGCATGTCTTTCTGTCCACATTCTCAGCCTTGTTGCCATCTGCAGCTATCATAGCAAGGCATCGATGAAACCATGCAACATTTTAAGGGGATTTCAATGCCCATTCCAAAAGATGGGGTTATCAAAAAGTGGATTCTACAGGGCAGATAGTGGAAGAATTTTTGAATACCACAACCTTTGAACTGATTTATGATAAAGAAGATCCCAAAACCTTCATACATTAATCTGGAGCAGGCAGTAACACAGACCTCTTGTTAGCTACAACAGATATTGTTTCAAAAATTAAAAAACAAGTTATAGAAGATCCAAGTTCTGGTCACAGAGCAGTGATTGCTGATATAAAACTAGGTAATACAAATAACAGTCAAAATCAGACAAATCTGTATTGAAACTTCAAAAAAGCAGATTGGAACAAATATAAAACTGAACTAGAACATAAATTTAAAGAACAAACACACTCACAGCTGCATGACCACCCAGATCATAATTATTAACAAAAATTTATGTAAAGTCATTCTAGAAACTGCAAAAAAACATTCCTTGTGGAAGAATAAAAAATTTCAAACCCTTTTGGAACCCCTAGTTAGAAGAACTGAAAAAGCAAAAGGATATAGCTAGAAATACAGCTGAACAAACAAAAAACATATCAGATACACAAATATGGCAAAAGAAATGTGCCTTTAAAAAAAGAAGAAGAAGAAGAAGAAGAAGAAGAAGAAGAAGAAGAAGAAGAAGAAGAAGAAGAAGAAGAAGAAGAAGAAGAAGAAGGAAAAGAAATTAATACAGCTAAAAAGAATCACTTTAATAATTTCTTAGAAAAAATGGATTATAGGACAGATGGCAACAAAGCCATAAGTTCATAAAAAATGTCAAGGACAGGAAAGAAAGCAACAGCATGCCTATCATACACAACAATAAAATATTAACAAATGATGCAGCCATAGCCGAAACATTCAATAAATATTATGCTAATTCACATAAAGTAACAAGAAATAATAAAAAGAAACGTAAAGAATTTAAGAAAGACTTGAAACAAGAAAGAGAATGTGATCCTAACACTCAATACAATATCTTTTTTCAAAATTTTAATATTTAATAATCTAAAAAACAAAGTCTCCTGGACCAGATCACATACATCCAGAGTTCATAAAAAACCTTGGAAAAACAGCAAAACAACTACCACCAAAACTCTACAATCTATCCTGTAACACCACTGTACCTGCCAAATGGCGAAAAGCAATAATTGTCCCACTCTTGAAGAAAGATAAAACAGCATCAGAAATAAAAAATTATAGACCAATAGCTCTTACTAGCATAATAGCAAAAGTGATGGTAAGAATGGTGTCAAATAGGTTTTTTTTTTTTTGTGTAGTGTTTAACGCCCGCTTTTACAACTACAGCACCAAATTGGTTTCTAGAATCACAAAATTTAATTTCCCCATGTCAAGCTGGATTCAGAGAGTTCCAATCTACAAATGAACAAGTCTTACTTCTCAGTCAAGAAATCAAAGACTCCTTCAAAAGAAAAGAAGATAATGTATAAGTTTTTATTGATTTCCAAAGTGTATATGATTCTATATGCAGAACAAAACTGCTAAAGAAAGTTAAAAAAATAGGCATACAAGATCCAATGTTTTCATGGCAATATCATTTTCTAACACAATGCTTTATTGCTACCAGATATGGAAGAAATATATCTAAATACAAACAAGTACACCGCGGCTTACCACAAGGCGCAGTGATTCAGCAGTACACTTTTTAATATATTTATTAATGATCTGCCACAACAAATACAAGAATCAAGTGTGAAGTGTGCACTATTTGCTGATGACTTAGTAATGTGGACTTCAAAACCAAAATACAAAACTACAGAACTAGAAAAAACATGCAACAATCCTTAAACAACCTACAAAAGTGGACCAAAGAAAATTTAACAACTGTTAATACAACAAAATCAAACTACCAAATCTTTTCACTAAGAAAAAAACCACTAAAAAATAAAACTAAATTTTCAGGGTCAACAATTACCACAAACAAAGGAAGCAAAGTATTTAGGAGTCACATTTGATACCAAACTTACATGGACCAAACAAAGAAAATGTAATACAAAGAGCAGAGAGGCACCTTTCACTGTTAAAACGTCTAACAGGAATGAAGTGGGGATGTTCCAGAGCAACTCTTAACACAACATACAATGTATATATAAAGCCACTATTTACTTACTGCAGCGAAGTCCTTGTAACAGCAAATATAAAAGAAAAAATTTAAATCTTTCAAAACCAAAGTCTGAGGCTAATTACAGGTGCTATCAAAACCACACCAATAGCAGCTATGGAAATACTAACCAACCAATACCCCATTGAATATGAAATAGAAAAAGCGGCTCTTATTCAACACGAAAAGTTGATCAGACTCCCATTCAATACATGGCACAAGAGAAATTTTACACATACACTAAAGACTCGGGAGAGCTTTCTTTCCAAAATTCAAGACATCAAGAAGAATGTATACCTTCCTAATTCAAAGGAAAACTTCATATCTAAAGTCAATCCGACACGAACATTAGACATCACATATTATTTACACTTGACAGAAGAAGTTAAGAAAGTGATACTCCAACTAGTGTTCTAAAATTATTGGCATTAGAGACAATCCATTCTAGATTTCCAGAACACAAATGGCTCCATGTTTATACTGATGGATCATTGCTATCAAACCGAGATGGAGCAGGGGCTGGAGTCACGTGTCACCTCTTTTCCTATTACAAATCTAAGTTATGGAACTACAAACTTTGATGGAGAAATTGAAGCAATTCGAATGGCCCTACAAAATCTTTTGTATAGAATTGCACATTTTCATCAAGCAGGTATTCTCTCAGATTCCTGGGTGGCAATTATAGCAATTACTTCCAAGTTGTCACCAAAAAACCAAACAATTATAGAATGTTGGAAGATGCTTAGCATCTAACAGCACTTCAAAAACACCTAGTCTTTCAATGGATACCAGCTCACTGTGGACTGAGTGGTAATGAGAAAGCTGATTTTCTTGCAAAAAAGGGTACCGGCAGTGTACAGAAATCTATAGTTAACCTACCATTTTATGCAGCTAAAAGATTAGTCAACTCTGAATTCAAAAAAATTATTGCAAAATATTACTATGAAAAGTCAAAAAATAAAAGATGGGAACTACCAAACATTCAAACAGTAATTCCTGAGTATCCCCGAAAAACGTAAGTTGCAACCTTCAGGTTGATTACAGGACATGACTGTCTGGCAAAACATTTAAACAGAATTGCGATATATTCTTCACCCCTCTGTCCTCTATGTGATCTGCAAGAGGAAATGGACAGAGACCACCTTCAAATATGCCCGGCCATTTCTAACACCCCATCCATCAGTGAAAAATATTGGAGAGCAAGAGGATTAATGACTTCATTGTCTGAAATCCAGCATTAGCTAACAACAACATTTTAAGAACTTCTTTTAAAGGCTTTATTTACCCACTTTATGAAAGGAGATGCTGAGGCTGGTCACTATCGTCGTCCATACATTTTTGGCACCTCTTTAGGAAACTAGCCATCATTTGCTGTAGTTCACGTTGAGAGATGTTGGCAATTTCCTTGCACATTTTTTGAGTGAACTCTCAATAGATGTATACAACAGCGAAATAAACCCACATTTAATATTTTTCATGGAGAAGCTTTGGTTCCACCTACATAGGTATGTGTGTACAAAAAATAACCATTATAGGGGCTCTGAGAAACCAATTCTTGTTCATGAAGTACCCCTTAATGATGAAAAAATTGGTGTATGGTGCACTAATAGTGGAGAAAGAGTTATAGGGCCAACTTTTTGCTAGTGAGACAGAATATTAGAAGACCCCAAAAGAAAATCGTTTATGTGAAATTTGTTTTTTGATGTTGGTATGAGTTGGTTAAATGACGAAAACGTGTTACTAATGTTCATTGTTACGAACAATTAAGTTTGTTTAAAGACGTCATAAATATTTCCATATTTAATTTTAATATATATGTATAAATAAAAGAATTAAATGTGTTCAATATTAAAAGCGAAATCAGGATAGCTAAAGATCGCTTCCCTAACAATGTAGGAACTATTTGATGAACGCATGCGTGGATGTACACGTGGCAGTCGGAATGATAGACTCGTAACTAAAAAGAATTGGGACTCGCGTCTAAATATTCAAGGTGATAAGACGTATTTTGGTAGCGTGTGAACATTGTAGAACATTTACCAGACTTTCATCAAGCTTTTGTTCCACTTTTTGAAAAAGTGGAAATACTTAAATAATCTAAAATGGTGCTAAGAGGATTTATTTAAATGTAAAATAGAGGAAAAGTGTTAATAAAATAATACATTGTGGTGAAGAAACATCGTGTGATTTTTCATTCCATCCGTTACCACGCCCTGAGGGAAATAAGAGCCACATCGCTCAAAATTGAAACAACACTTCAATAAAAACAGCACCACTAGTCAATAGTAACCCCCCAATTTTTTTTAGAAAAAATATACTGACAGGGAGCATGATTTTGCCTTTTTTCAAGAAAACTCTGCAACAGCTCATACAGCCAATCTTTCAATGAGAACAATTGAAAGTATGTTTCAGGACAGAATTATTAGTACAGATCTGTGGCCCGCTTGATCCCCCGACCTAACTCCTCCCTGCGATTTCTATCTCTGGGGTAATTTAAAACATAAAGTGTACAAGGTAAGTCCACACACCCTGGAAGAATTAAAACAAAATATTCACCAGGAAACTTCCAGCATTTCTCAACATGAACTACAGTGAGTAGTTTCCTAAAGAGGGACTAAAAATGTATGGACAATGATGGTGGCCAATTTCAGCATCTCCTTTCATAAAGTTGGCAAGTAAAGCCTTTAAAAGTGGTTTAAAAAATGTATGGTTTCATCTGTTTTTCTATGACAGCGGCAGAAGGTAATGAGTACTGAGGCTGCAGACAGACAAAACACCATACAGCTGGTTCAGAAGTTTTCAACTCTCTCAGTATTAGTTGGAATAATAAACAATGCAGCTCACTGATAATAATAAAGGCACTTTTTTTTTCGCATTAATTTTTTTGTAATTTCACTAAATGAGTTCTAATTTGTGTGTTTTTCCTCTATATGGCTGGTATTATCACTTTTTGTGATACTTCTTTTTAAATTAATGGTAAATAATACTGGGGGAATGTTTTCCCACACTCATTTTTTATCTATTTTTTTACTCTTGCCTGGAATGTACTTCTGAAGTCACTCAGTACTGCAGGCTCATCTATCTTTACTACTGGGATGTTGGCTTTCAGTAGCATTACAGTAGTGTCTATTACAAATTCATTTTTTTCTGTTTTGGTTTTCTTGTTTTTCTAGTGAAAATTCTATGGATGTCTGGCATTTCCCAGATGTATTTAATTATGTTTCAAATGCTCCTTATTTTTAAAGCAGTGTTTTGACACAGGGTCTTTTTTGTCCCCTCTATTCAAACTTCTCAAAACTTGCAATCAAAATGTTGATTTCTGACATATATAAACCTAAATTGAAAAATATGTCAATATCTATAAGTACATTTTGCTCCAAATTATTTGTAATAATATTAATCACAGGACTAGTTTCGGAGAGGACCTTCTCTGAAACTAGTCCTGTGATTAATATTATTACAAGTTGGAGCAAAATGTATTTATAAATATGAACATATTTTTCAATTTATTAATATGTTCACTGTTTTAAACACTTCATTTTCATCAGTTTTATATATAAACCTTCGTTAGCAAGCTCTTTTGCTTTGCTGTGCACCATAGCATTTGCTATCCCTTCCATCTTTACAAATAAATAGTCTCTTAAGAAGTCATACTTAAAGGAAACAATGAAAAGCCTAAGTGCAAAGCGAATTCCCTAACCTTTTCTGCTTCCCAACCAGAGCCATCTCTTCACACTCAGCATGGTTAGGTAAAAACAGTCAATTGCCAAGAATGTTTATCTATCCACTTCACTAAGATAGAACGGTCAACTTCGAAGAATGTTAAACCGTCCTTAATCATCATTACTTCACTATTTTTGTAATTGAGAGTTTTATTGATTCTTTTTTGTAATTTAACAATTCACTGTAATGAACTTAAAAGAAAGTGAGAAGTAATTTTTATATTCACAATTATTGGAATTTTGCATTTTTCACAAAATAAGACTATTTTGCTTTAATCTGCACTTATCGCTAAAGTAATAATATTGATGTACTGAACATCACATAACTCGGAAAGATAATGGGTAATCACTTTGATATAATGTTTGTCACCTTTATCATTATACGAGAAAAAAAAGTGCCATTAGTAATACTTCTGTATTTACCTTTACGGTTATGATAGTAAAAATAGTAACTTAAGAAACAAAAATGCACATAAGAGAAACTGTCAATGTAAGCGTGAAACCAATTAAGTGAAGACTTAGAAATTAGGATATCTCATGTCTTTATCAATTTTTATGACTACTTAGCCTGGTGCAATTTTTATTTTGCACCTTGCTGAAAGATTGCCATTGCCTTAATTTTGTGATTGGCATTGATGTGAGTTTGACATTACCTTCTTGACTTTTTCAAATTCAGTTTCTAGTGTCACTTCCCCAGGATTCTTCATTTTGACCTTATATTTCTCAGCCTCTTGTGGGTTTACTGGAGATTGTCTTCGATATTGATACCTGAGAACAAAAAATAAATAGGAGAAAAATGGATTTAATGAAACATTTAAGGAAAAACAAAAAAGGATTCACAGTGAGGTTCCATTTGCGTATGCTGGGAAAACAGTGTTTAATGGGAAATAGATTACCTAATTCCAGTAGGTGCATAACTATACTGAATTACTGAGTAATGATTTAAGAACACAATAGGTCACTGGACCTATCTTTTAAATGATCTCATTTATATAGCAGGATTTTGAGCAGAAGCCCGCCTCTGTAGTGTGGTGGTAGTGTGTCTACCTCACTTCCAAGAGGTGCCAAGTTCGAATCTCGGTTAGGGTGAGTTTTCCAGATAAGGTTTCTTTTCTCCTCCAAGGTTTTCCTTTATCTCGAGAAGAATGTTGAATAATTTTTAGCTCTGTGGACCTTGGGCTCATTTGAGCATCATTTCATTTTTTCATCGTCCGACGCGACATTACGTTGGAGGGCATTAGTCGAAAAAAAAAATATATTTTTTGAGAGGAAGGGAGTGGTTGTCAAGTTGCAAAAGGTCGCTCAATGAACGACAGAGCGAAATCAGCTGGCTTGGCGATAATTGGGTTTTAGCTACACTGCTGTTTCGGCTATTCTCAGTCGTCGAAACTGATCAGCCTCCCCTCTTAACATTCCTCGGCTATGCTTAACGGCTTAGGGCTCTCAATATATCGGGTACGTGTTGCGGCTTAGGGCCTGCTAATGTTGGCAACATATGGACGAGAGAGGAAATGCTCCCATGATGCCTCGAGCAAAATATGCTTATTTAAAGCATATATAATCTATAACTGCATTAACTATAATACCATATTCTGAGTGGAATTATTAATATGTGTATTACTACAAGTTGTGCTAAGAAGGAAGACAATATAATGCTTATGTGCACACAACCGTTGCCGAGATTTTCTGGGATACGCAATTATAACTGTCAATTTTCACGTGCTTGGTCCAGAAAGTTGACAAATAGAGAAACATGTCATTTCAAATGATATTTTACCTTAATTGTGTAAATTCCCGTAAACCGAAGGAACCACCAAGCATGAACAGCATAAACGGCAGACCGTATCGAAAAAATCTGCCTTTGGTGAATTTTTTCAGTTTTATCTGTAAATTATCCATACAAAATATCCCAGGCACAGATATACCACCATAACCTTACTTTATAGCACTCGCCCGGTTGTACAACCATACAAACGTGAGAGTGAGTGTGAGACACGAGTTCAAATTGTTTCCTATAGGTTTGCAGCCTTGCAACCATACCAATGTGACCAACCCAAATCCTCTTTTCGACCTTTCCGCACGAGTCTCAACAATTAAGCTGTATATTTGGTGCACAATGGAGCAACACTGGCGATATTATATGATCGACAAGAATGACCAATCCCCAGTTCGAATCCCGGTAAGGGCGAGTTACCTGGATACGGTATCTTCTAGAATTCTCCCATTATTGAAGATGAATATCTGGTCACTCTAAGCTCTACGAATCCCGGACTAACGTGAGCTTCATTTCACCTATTTAATTTACTGTCTGATATAACCTGACCGGTTAAAGTACATTAATCCTTAAAAAAAGGAGTGACCAATAGAAACTTGATATGAATGTGATGAAATCCGTTAAGGAAAGTTGCGGTGGAGTTAACTGATATTGCGCGGTATGGCATCAACCTCAAAATAATTAGTTTGTGTATTCTTGTTAATATGGCATTGACCTCCACGGAAATTCATTCTCCTTCGGAAGAAATATTAAATTATCCTATAATCACGCCACTTGCTGGTCCTGGCTTAAAGTAAACACAAGCCGTCAACAACTTTCCCTCCATACCACGAAACCAAAGCACACCACAAAATATAGTACCTTTAATATTGGCAATTATCTGGGAGTTTTCAAGATGCATGATAACTTTGGTAAAGACTACTTGAATGTAACGCAATAGCAGCGCTATTGAATGTCTTCCGTTGCATTATAAATACGAGGCATGACATGACAGGATGAAATTATCGATCGTTAAACCGCTTTATAAAAAAGAAAAACGTAACAATGGCTCAAACTATAGACCAATTTCGCTCTCACCAGTTTTTTAACAGTCATTGAAAAGTAATGTTCAATAGACTGTATAAATACCACGAATATAACAAGATACTTGTAGAGGATCAGTTTAGATTCAGAAAAGGAACTTCAACGAATAATGCAAATATCAAACTTACACATGAAGTGTCAACTGCCTTAAACAATAAAATGCCTGTGGGTGTTATTTTCTGAGACCTAGCAAAGCATTTGATCGTGTAAATCATGCCATTCTTATAGTAAAACTGGAATTCTATGGACTTAGAAATGAAAATTTAAGTTGGCTCATATCATACATGTTGAAGCAAACAGTGACATTGGTTATGAAAAACAAATCAAATTGGAAAACAGTAACACATGGAGTACCCCAAGGTTCAGTACTAGGGTCTCTATTATTTCTAATCTATATAAATGACCTATCACTTTATATAAAGAAATAGCAAGTACCATACTATAGTAAAAACGTAAATGAATGTGTAATTGAACTGAATTATGTTTTGAACTGCATATCTTACCGGTTTAAAGCTAACATATTGTCTGCAGACCTAGACAACGCAAAAGTTGTTAAATTTATAACTATCAAACATCACACTCCGATCGAAATTGGGATAAATGACATGTTATTAG
The DNA here is from genome assembly GCA_030765045.1 of Tenodera sinensis. NCBI lineage: Eukaryota > Metazoa > Arthropoda > Insecta > Mantodea > Mantidae > Tenodera > Tenodera sinensis. Next base: position 156,582,574 of record CM060967.1, on the reverse strand, counting down.
AACAAATAGACAGCTTAAAATTTCTAGGCCTTCAAGTAGACAAATATTTGGTCTGAAAAGCTCACACTAAGTATATCTTTCCCAAACTTGCCTCTGTTATGCAATCCGAGCACTGGCAAATGTGAGTTCTGTAGACACAATCAGATTGGTTTACTATGCATACTTTAACTCTATAATGGATATAGAATTTTATTTTGGGGCAAGCCAGTAGTGAGCAAACGAATATTCCTCATATAAAAGAAGGTTATGAGGATTATTTCAAACACCCATAGCAGGCGATCATATAAAGATCTTTTTAAGAAGACTGAACGAATTAACCTCACCTTGCATGTATATATTCTCGATCGCAAAATTCTTTATATGCAATCAATCCACAATGAAATTCATGAGATAAACACTACACAGCAGAACAACATTCATTATCCAAGCGTAAAACTTTCTTGCTTCCAGAAAGGCGTATATTATGAAATCATGAAAGTATTTCATGCTCTTCCTAACGATCTTAAGGGAAAAGTTGACAATTACAATACTTGTAAAGTTGCTGCTAAAGAGTGCCTATGCTGAAAATAATGTTATTCTATACAAGGTTATCTGAATTACAAATTATCCTATTAATGCTTATGTACCTTTGTAAGTGGTCTCTAGCCCATTTTATTCTGTATCAGATTATCTGGATGACAAATTATCCTGTTTAGGCCTATGCAGCTTTGTAAGCAGTTTCTAGCTTATTTTATTCTGTATAAAATCTGAGTGACAATCTGAAGGACAGATTGTCCTGTTAATGCTTAGGCAGCTTTGTAAGTAGTTTGTAAGCTCAGTTTATTCTGTATAAGATTATCTGAATAACAAATTGCCCTGTTAATGCTTATGTAGCGTTCTTTATTGACAAATCATTGTTAATTACATTTGATGCCTTTGTGAACGCTAGTTAAATGTATATGTATAGAAAATCTGACAAAATATGTCATTCATTGCTAATTATATTATTATTATAATCATCATCATCATCATCATCATCATCATCATCATCATCATCATCATCATCATCATCATCATCATCATCATTATTATTATTATTATTATTATGTTGTTGTTGTTAAATTATAATTATATTATAACTAAACAGTAGGACGCGGCAGAACAAGCCTTGAAAGTTTAAAACAAAGTTCAATTCGTATTTGTAAATATACATTATATTAGCCCTATAATTGCGGGGAAGTTTATTACATTTCTCCATTATTCTTATTTTTTTGTGCCTGTATATTATGTGTTTTATTGACATGTTTGTTATACATTTCAATTGCCATGTTCAATGTTCACCGGCCTCCGTGGCTAATGTTAACTCGCTGAACGCATAATCTAATCCGGGTCCACGTGTTAATCGCAGCTGATACGAACACCGGGTTATCACGGACGGATACAAGGTTTGGATCTAAAACTGAATGGAGTATAGTTGTATGAATTGTATTCTAATGCATACAGAAAATAATGTGCTTTTGCCCGAGTATCCAACGGCAATTTAAAATTGTATCGCATTGTTATAAATATTAAATTATGAGGTGTAAACTCACGTTGCGGGTCACTCATGTCTTGTAAACAAGCTTTTAGATCTGGTGTTGAAGGGTTTTTACTTGTGTAAAAGGTTCCAATCTTCCCGAATTGTTCGATGACTTCGTCGTACCAGGCGATTTGACTCTGAAGTATTCAACTGAGGCATATGTAAAAGCTGATAGCGATCTTAGGTCATGCTGTACCTCGAATACGCAGTAAACATTTTGTATATAAACGATGACATTATATAAACGCCATCGGTGTGCCGAAATTTCGTCCCGCAGAAATTCTTTTGCATGCCAGTAAATCTATTGACATAGAGTGTAGCTTTTAAGCACATTTTAAAAACCATTGGTCTCGACCGAGGTTGAATCCGCGACTTTGGGATAGGTAGGGTAGGGTCTATTCAACTGAGCCACGTAGGCCAATAACTGTTAACAGGTTCTTTGTTCGGGAGGATACGTGTTGCGTCCTGCAATCAGAAAAATTACCCGAAATGCCGTTGGGTGGTACACGCTTTACGGCCCAAGGCATGTAAGAGGTTTTAGATGACAAACGACAGACAACGCTAAAAATCAGCCTTTGGGAGCAGTTTGTAGCATACTGTGAAGAATACCTGCCTGGAAATAAAATTACTCCTATATTGATATAAAAACTTGTGATTATGGACATTTTTGTCCTTGTGACTGTTTTTTAAAAAATTCTTGTGGATTTACAACTTCCTATTTTAATATGTCTCGCTCTGTGTATATTTAAGGACACTGATAAAAATAAACATGTTCAGATGTAGCTAATAAAGTTGTGAACTTAGATATGGATGGAATGATTCCCATGCAATTGTACTTCTGAGTGATGACGATGAAAATTTAGACTACACATGTAGAGTGGCACTATTTGCAATATAATTTTCTAAACGATAATTAAAAATAAAAATATTCCTTTGTCTTTCGGTACATTTGACATCAAATCAAATGCGAAACAGTTGCCAACTTTCTCTGACGGCAATAAAGGGAGGACAAGCATAAGTTTTAAAAGTGTACCCACTTCACTTTATTTTTGTTGGTGCTATTTGCTCTATTCCAAAGACTGATTTTTGTCCACCAACACTACCTAAATATAATTGACAAATCATCTCACTATCTGACACACACTTGTTTTACTGCATTATGAATTGAAACTTCCAAGTCAGCACAAATAATTTTTGGCTGAATATTTACATTAATTTTTCCACCTTCAACCAGTAAATGCTTAAACGCTTCTTCATACAAAGATGTGAGTTGGGTTAGTAGGATTTAAGGGCCCGTCGACAGCTATGTCAGTATGACCCGACAAAGATGTGTGTTTTCTGGGTAACAAGACAAATGGAAGCGGAATATAACGATCGTTTCTTAGTCTGCGAATTGTGTGTTTATGAGTTGGTAAAAATATTCTGGCGTCGATCTGAAAGTTCCAGTTATTATGATTAATTGTAGACAACTATTCATTGTAGAAAAAAAAAAGTCAAGTTTAGAAGTGGTCTCTTCTTGCCGATCTTATTTCCAAGAATTGGTTGCCGAACTTCTTTCGAAGTCGCCCCTCGCGCACTCAGGAATAGTTTACGGCACATTTCAAATGTTCACATATTAGCGTAATATGCGATACATCAGCTGGGTGGATAAGAATCGTTTGCCGCATATGGCTTCCACGTGGCTCTTACAATGCGTATTACGCGAATAAAATAAATACATTGTGAAATATGCCGTAAATTATTCATAAGTGTGCGAGTTGACTTCAAAAGAAGTTCAGCATTTGATTCTGGCGTGGAAGGGGGGGGGGGGGGGGGGGAGTGTGAAAAAAAGCAGATGTAGCACAGCTCGGTCGATATAGAGGCGTACTGCATTATCGACGAAATCACTAGTTCACACGGGTGCTGGGGTGAAACATCCACATCAGCACCATTTATGACATCAGTTCCCAACACAGAGTTCGATCGTCTGGTATGATCGGTAGCGTGAGCTATGTCTGACCAGCAGAGCAACGTTTGTAACTCAGGTTCACTTAGGTTACACTACATGGAATGCATCTCCCTTGCCCTTCATTCCCCTTAGACTATGAGCTGGTGAACAGACAGTAGTCTCAATATTCCTACCTCACAATCTCTTTGTAGAGAGCTCGATGCCTTTCATTCGCAATCCAATATTCCTGTCTGACTGCCTTTTACCAGTCCTGGGGAGTTATCACATATTATTTCACACCTTACCAATAAGAAATCTCTCGGATGCGATTTGGTACCTGACATCCTATTAAAGAAATCTTCAAAAAGGCGCTGGCATACCTTTCTTCCATTATGAATTCTGTTTTACTCTTGGCCATATTTCCGCCTCTTGGAAACTTGCTCACATTATTGTCTTTCTTAAACCCAATAAGCCTCTGCATTTACCACCAAGTTACTATCCGATTAGTTTACTACTCACCCTTTCAAAGCTTTGTGAGAAAGTTCTTCACTGTCGTTTGTCTAAGATTATCTTTAGCAACAATGTTATCCCTCCATTTCAGTTTGGCTTTCGACCACATCACTCTGTTACCCAACAAATTCTTCATTTCACTCAAGTTATTGTTCATGGCTTTGAAAATCGACAATACACACTGGCTGTGTTTTTGGATGCCACCCAGGCTTTTGATAAAGTGTTGCATGATGACCTTATGCTCAAATTTTTTTGTACAGACCTTCCCCAATACTTGCTTGTTTTTAGTCATATTTTGAATTGACAGTTCTTGTTCCGCGTAAGTGGCTCCTACTTCTCACTGAAATTCATTCAGTCTGGTGTCACCCAGGGCTCCATCTTGGTTGCACTTGTTTTCACTTGGGATCTTCTGAACTTTGAACATGCCAGAGTAACATTATATGTCGACGACACATTTCTTTACTATTCCCATCATGATCTTCCTACTGTTGTTGCTGCCTTGCAAGATTCCTTGAACTCTCTTATTCACTGGTGCTCTACCTGACACCTTTCTCTGGGCGGGTTTTCTCTGGGTGCTCCGGTTTCCCCCGCCATCTCATTCCACCGGTGCTCCATCTTCATTCCATGTATCATCAGTGTCACCGCCTGCGGTGCCGTAGTAGTAAAAGCGGGCGTTAAATACTACAACAACAACCTTTCTCTGAGTCCTCATAAGACAGCAGCAAAAATTTTCTCTCTTCATACAGTTCATATACCCCCTCCTTGCACATCCATAAATCTTTATTCCCTGGTTACCTTCTACTTTCCAGTGAAGCACCCTATGGTGTTATTTGACACTATCCTTACCTGGCGTCCACATGTCAATCATACTGTTAGTCTTGCTTCAGCCCGGCTTTCTCAGCTTTATCCGCTACTCATTAGATGCATCTCTCTTGAACTTGATTTCTGTCTGTTGCTCTACTGTTCCCTTATTTGTTCTATTCTCACCTACACTGCTCCTATATGGGGTGGTGCTTGTAAATTCCACCTACATCGTTTGCAAGTAATTCAGAACAAGGTGATGTGGCTCGCTACCAATGTTCCCTGGTTCATGTGCAACCAATAGCTACATCAAGAACTAGGCCTTCTCCCTATATCACAGTTCATTTGCCAAACAGCACGCTGTTTCTCATCCACCTACAAGAGGTTCCTGGAGCTGTGGAATATCATCTTGGCATCAGAACATGCGGAACTACATACTTCTGCAAACGCCTGTCTCAAGATATCCTCCTCAGCTTGACCTCAAGCTCCGAAGATTCCGACCTTTAGTTTCTCATAAACTGTTCCATTGTACATTTGCATTGTCTCTGTGATCTATTTTTACTTCTTCTTTTGTGAGACACTGTATTTATGTTCAAGGAGCTACATTGATATAGTCAACCTTTATAGTGTTCTTTGCTTTCTATATATTGTTCTTCCAGATCTGTAAAGCATTGTTGCTGATTGATCTTAAATAATAAAAAAAAAGAGGGAAAAAAGAATTTGGTACTCACAAAATCCAGATGCACACACTGAACATGTGTGAGATTCGCCCAAAGTGAGTGTGTTTTGTGTGATATCCCACTCATCTGTTTACAGCACAGAATCTAACAATTTCATCAATAGTGTGTTGAAGTCTTATAGCAGTTACTGCTCCTGTTGCAAGATCATCTGCAAAAAATAATCCTGGTGCTCATTTCTTCCAATAATTGGACAGTAGCTATTAGTTTCTAAAATTCTGTCTAATGTATCATCTATAAACAGATTAAATATTTTCAGGGTTAGTTTACAGCCTCGCCTCAAATCTACTTTTGCTCCAAATAATCTACATTTCTATTTCTTTCACATCTGATATAAAAGTTGATGTACTTGAAGTCATAAATTCAGTACTGATTCCAAGTTCAGTTTATATACCAGTCATCGCAAAATTTGGACTTGCCAGACAGCGCCTGAACTCTGATGCAACTTTTATGACACAACACGTCTCTCCTTACTCAACTTCCTCCCTTAGTTTAGGCAGTGGCTAAGTCCATTATCTGAGCACCTTCTACTGACTGTTGTTGTTAGCTAATGCTGGATTTCTGACAATGAAGTCATTAATCCTCTTGCTCTCCAATATTTTTCACTGATGGATGGGGCACTAGAAGTGGCTGGGCATATTTGAAGGTAGTCTTGATTCATTTCCTCTTGCAGATCACATAGAGGACTGACTGTAGTGTTTTCAAAACCACGAAAATTCCATTTAGCTGAATGAGAGGAGAAATATTTTTCTGTAAAGGGTAAAAGGTTAAAGGGCACAGACACAGAGGGGGACACCTTGCCTACTTCGACTTATGCACATCTATTGTGACTACCACCCCCCAGGAGGGAAGGATGAAATGAGGGAACCGAAGGTGCCACACAGGGTCGCAGCGAGACAGACCACAGAGATGTGTGGAAGTTCCTAACAAGTACTGAGATCTCTTCATCCCTGTGCCAGGCCCCACCAAGCAGCCATCACTTCGTGGGTCTGCTACCATACAGAGCATCCTCCCCGACAGAGGATAAGGGCTGGCCAAATGCCACCTAGTGCAGAGAACAGCAGTTACAATGTGCAATTACCCATGCCATCTGCCCAGCACTGCCAACACTACATGCCTGAAAGTACGCCTGCAAGATGATAAGAAAATGATGGAAAAGAAACTATGGTATGAAATAATGCACCCCAGCATTTGCCTAAGTGACATGGGGAAACCATGGAAAAACCCATGTCAGAGTGCATGGCCATGGGGATCGAACCGAATGCAGGCCACAGATGTTACAGTCTGAGCCATCCTGCTTGGTATATTTTTCTGTAGTAAAAGCAATAATGAGAAAAATTTATTGCTCTCCAAAGTATTAATGGGTGTCTATGTGAAATTCACGAAGATCATGCTACAATATAAAGCAAATTTATTGCCAGCTGGCATGTAAATTAAAGGTAATTCATATTGAATTATACAAGACTTAAGAGAGCTCCTATACAAATGTAATAGTCATAATTTGATTTCCTGTATAACTGTAGTTGTGCATAAATCTATGGAGTCAATTTATTATGATGATTTAATTTTCGGGCAAAATGGGTAACAGCATTACAATACTTAAAAGAAATATGCTCTAGCAAATGTGATAGGCATAACGATGTATAAACTCTGACTGTGATTTAAAAGCAGCTACTTGCAAGCTATAATATAACTTACACAGAAAGTCGGAAAAGCAAGGAAACCTTTTGCAAATGTATAGTTTATAAAATCCTTTCTGTGTAATGTTAGTAAATAATATCCTCAGAACTAGAAGATTCAGTTCTCAAATATATGTTTATCTCCTAACATGTCGAGACTAGTACCAAAAGTTGCAGAAATAATTTAAAACCATATTCACAAGGCTCAGGCACTAATCTTCATTTGTGGTGTAAATGAGAATCTTCGAGTACACGACTTGCTTTTGAATTTTGTATAGGGGAGACCCTATTGAGTTTTTAACCGAAAATGGTTAAAACTTTGAAATTTGGATTCTGTCACAAGATCATGCATGCCCAATCCTTCCCCCTACCCCCACATGGTGGTATGATTATTTTTCATGCATGCCATTTTTAAAGGTGCTACACAGCACCTTTGACCTCTATGATAACAGATGACCCTCACCTACTGAAGTTAGAGAAGCAATACAACTCAGTTTTACATTTGAATGTAAAAATATGAAAATACATTGACATATAGCATAGTAGATGCAGCAATCTTCCGTATGTATGCTGCTGGAAAATTCTAATACAGACAAAACATAACAAATTGCTTTTCCTTGAAACATTTTTTACCATTCAAAATGCTCCTTGCATTGCAATTTAATTCAGATCTTCTTGAAACTTTGTATAAATGTTAACATCTACAATATTTTGCATAAAAATCTGTGTAAAACTTAGACAAGAAAATTTGTATCAAAGTCTAAAAGAATTGAAAAATATTGAATAGAGGTACAAGAAGAGACATTATTAACATCTCTGGTTCCTCACAGGACAGCACAGTGGTTAAACATCTTCGGCGATCTAGCCATACTTTTTGTTAACTTACTTCTTTATATTCACTTTAGAAGTATTGTTTGTTAATATTAGAAAAAATATTTACCAATATTAGTTAAAGTATTGCTTGCAAAATGCTAACTTTACAAGTAAGCGTTTTGGTTATAACGCGCATGAAAATATACGTTATCTGAATTATATTGTTGATGAAATTAACCTTCTAAAACCTTAAATACGTGCCAAATAACATTTTACATTCCTAATTAACAGTATTAATGCATTAGATTCACATGTGCACAATTTTTAATCTCTCTATTGATGATTTTAATCTATACTGTATAGTAAAACTTTAATCGCGTTTTTCTCAAAACTAGCTTTTGGCGCATATGCCCTTGCTATTCTAAGGGCCCCAAATCTGTACAACAACCAGCTGGTTTCTTTATTGCCACACCTCATATGTACAGTAACCATTTGTTTTAACATATAATACAGCACATTGGCACCTAAAATACCAGTGACATATTTTGGCACAACACATAACTATAAGCTTGAAGCTCGCGTTATTGAATTATAAGCTAACAAAATAATATTGGTAGTCCTACAGATATTAATGCCAATAAAATACTGATAAAAATTTGCATTTTTGTGTAATAAAATGTCTTGCTGCAAGTTTCTGTTACAGATGGCAGTTATACTGTTGCAGATAAGCATAATTTGTTTACAGCAAGGGTACGTAAATGGACAAGATAGTGGGTATAAGCCACATACTAACTTTTCGAAGGTGAAATTGGCATAATAAGTGCAGCTTATTTTCAGACCAATATGGTATATAGATTAGTACTATTTTACTTGTGCAACATGTAATCAAATTATGTTAAGAATTGTATTCTTAAAAATTTCAAGAAAAGTTATTTTCTTCAATCTTGAAGTGTTTTAATATTATGTAAGCTGTGAGTCTACCTTTAACTTAGGTGTAAAGCCATGTGGAACTTCATGGATTGTGCAGGCAGTAGTGAAAATTAAGACTTATCTATGAAATCCAACAAACATATTTATTTATCAGAAGGTTTTAATATACAAATGTATACAATTCTAAATGACTGTTACCCCATTGTGGATGGAGCGATGGCAGTCTGACATCTTTGGTGCAAATGTCACATTATTATTTGCAGCAATATAACAAAGAACAATATTTTCGGAAAGACAGTACTATGTGATGCTGGTTGAAAGTGAAAAGATAGTGTGGTTTGCACTGGCTGAGAGATATATTGAATGAAGTACAACTTGCAAGGCATGATACTAAAATGACTAATTGTGGGTAGCTGCATCAAAAAGAGTGAATAGATATATGGTATAGGATGAAGAAGAGGACTTAAAATGGCTGAAGGATATCACTGGATTACTGAAAAAAATGGTTAAATGCATGATTGTGACAATTGAGATGTTTGTGTGTTTAAGGCAGCGAAACATGATTTATCTCAGTAGAAACCAGTAAGTGTAATATCCAATATTGTTTAACACTACACAGATTGGCATAATCTTGCAGTTAAGTCAAAGAATTGCAAACCCTAAAGCCATATGATGTCACCCATGAAATAGTTGTTTTCAATAAGTGAGTTGCCAGGTTTTTCCAGTAAACCAATATGATATTCAATACAGGAATTTGGTTTGCTTATGCTATATTCTGCTGAGATAAGATGAAGGATAAGAAGGAAGGATGGTAATGGGAGAATTTAAATTTAATGGAATGGTACAGCATTGAGCAAAATAGTTTTGTGTAAATGTCTTCAGAATACTTGGTGTTGAATAGAACAGTATTGAACTGAAATAAATTGGCAATTGGTATTGAATTTCAATGAGTGATAATGTCATAATATAGTGATAAAGCATTGGATGTTTATTACAATTCTGCTCCAGGATATTTAAGACATTCCTCTCTTATTGCAAGCAGTCAATTGCATTTACTGTATGTGTGTGTTCTTTTTTATTTAGATGTTTTTGATTTATAGAAGTTTGTATGTGTTTTCTGAACTACAAGACATAAACACAATATTTCTCTTAAAATAATATGGAGGGACTAATTTTTGAATTAATGTCCATGTTATTCCTGATGATCACTGTTAGTTTGCTAACAATTACCGTTTATTAAGAGCTATATACCAAAAAATGAGCAAAAAGAAAATTTTAACAGTGAATTATTTTGTATTTTAAACTCACAATTTAAAGTATTATTAACTTATTTTAAATACTATTTTTATGGCACAAATCATTTATCCTAGAGAGACATCGCTTCTCTGCTGTTTAATTTTGATACTTATTTTAAAGTACCTGTGTGATAAAAGCAGAGTCTGCCACAGAAATACCAAGAACTGAAGTATTGGTTGGGTAGTTTTGAAGTGAACATTTTACCTCTGTTTAAACTTAAATCTTATTGTTATCCTGAATATTCAACTTGAGACAATGGCAGAGCATTTGTCCTTAAGAGTTTTACACCTTGGAAAACACATCTGCCTTGGCTAGGTAGCTTAGTATTAAAACCTGTTGGATTTAGGAGCCCTTTGACTGCTTTAAAGAAATTGATTGAACTTGTTGAAATGGCATGTTAGGAAATAATGATGCAATGAAAGTCCAGAGTTGGGCTGGTAGCTTTCTCCAGTTTTATAATATTGGAATGCACTGCATGCTTGATGTAGGATTTTACAGATTTCCAGTGGGATGGTTCAGGCGGTAGTGTCTGTATCCCACATTTAGGAGGTTGTGGATTTGATTTCCATGGCCAACCTTCCGAGTCCATGTTTTTTGAAGGTTTCTCTGGGTTGTTAGGTGAGTATTAGGAAGATTCATTACATATCCTGAATTGTTTCTCCCTCCATTCTCATTTCACTTCATCCTTCATCTACTTGGTCCTTTCAGGGTTGACCCACATTGACAGGTGTCTTGGCTGCTCCATGGCAGGGAATTTGTGCTCTGTGAATCTTTGCCTCCTAGGAGTATGCTCTCTGGCCAAGACCTGTAGAGGAAGTGTCCAGTTCCAGTGGGGGCAGCTGCTGGGGAGATTAAATATGTAAATGGTAGGGATCCTGCCCTCTGCTATGTTAAGGTTCCTAATCAGCCACCCTTGGTTATTCTTCCCTCATCCCTTCCTCTTGAGATTGCTCCCTCAGAAGTCACAGGCCAAAGTCCCCATCTGACCTCATTTCCTTACCTTATTGGTTTTAATGGTACAATGTTGTGCAACATCTTATGGTATGCTAAATTGAAGTGTTTAAACGTTGCATTGAATGTGAACCTCATTTTGTGGGTCACTGGGAAACATTAGTTCTTCTATCTTTATTTTTTAGTCATGAAAGCTAGCTGATTACCTAAACCTTTATGACAAGCAACATTTATTTTGTATGTATAATTACTAAGATGTTAAATTGTTCCACGATTTCTGGGAACCAAAGCATTGAATCATTAACCTGCTTGAGGAAAATTGCAAGTAAAAATCCTCTAAATGGAACTTGGCCCAGGAGAGTTTTATACTAGTTTTGCAAAATGCTGCCTCTAAATATAACAGTCTTTTAGAAACCAAAACCACAGATTGATTGATTTAAACTTTTGGAGATACCAATAAGTTACTGCTGAAAGGTTGTTTAGTTGCTAAGCAGGAAGGTATGAATGACATATGTAGTTCTTAAAATATTATTACATAGAACCAATGTGTAGAGGATGATGGATAATGTGGAATGAGTGCTATAAAACTTATAAATAATTACCAACATTATTGTAGGATTATTTAGCTATAGGTACTCACTCATCTTTTGAATAGAACCTTGAACATAAAACTTATAAATTTAAATTCATAAAAATAACTGGTAAAATGTCAGGGTGAACATAATGTTTACCTATAAATCCATTGATGTACTTTATGTGATGTGCTTAAGTTTGAGAAAAAAGGTTCTTCAGGAAAATGGTCTCAGCCATGTTTTAAAATTTACATACATAGGTAACCTAAAATGTTTGCAGTTCTCCATTCATCATGTATTCTTCAAATATGAGATTTCACAGTTGATAGCTCACTTCAATACTTACATATTTTTATACAAACAATGCATTATAATATTCATTTAGCTATGTAGGTACTGCTGTTATAATCATGATCATCAACATTAACAGCAGACTTGTTTTTTATATTAGTCTGATTTAACCCTTGAGCAGCAGCTCTGGCACACATTTTCTGCTATTTTGCAGCATAAATTGGTGTATTTATTGGAAAAGAGCAAATACTCTGCTGTAACTTTGGCATAACACTCTAGTTTTCATGCATTTGTTTTCTATTGTAAAATAACTCTATAGTGGATTTAGCCATTTTTGTTCTGATTTATTTTTAAACAAAACAAGTTTTCCAAGCTTTGACAACACGTAATATTTACTTGAGCCTTCTAAACTCTGGTAGTATGTTCTTGGTTAAAATTAAATCTCATTGGCTAGAATTTCTCATCAGAGATAAGCTAGGATTAAACCCTATTGCAGTGCTACCAAATCCATGGTAAAAAGTTGGAAGAGCTAACATAAGACCGATGATGATTAGTATGATAAGATGATGGTATTTAAGAAGATTGCTGTGAGATACATTAAAGAAATTATCAATCATATTCTGATTTTCCCTTTTTATTTAGTAGCACTCATGCTAATATAAATTAATTTAATATAATTATAGACTTCTATGACCGGTGCTATCAGTTAAAGTATCAAATTGACTTGGTACTAGACAAACAGAAAGGTAAAGCTACGTTCCTACCTACAAGAAAATTTAAACTATAATCGGTAACTGTTGTATTATAACTTACACAACAAATCAATGGAATGATGTCCTAAGTAACATTGATCTGCAAAATCACATAATCTGGAAAATAGCCAGAAATCTCACATGCACTTACACACATATCCCTTCCCTCCACACATCCAATGGAATAGCAGAAACTCCCCGAGACAAAGCCGAAGCATTTGCAGATGCCCTAGAAGCAACCTTCAAACCAAATGCTTTTCCGTGAGACCAAGCATTTGTGGATGAAACAGAAGCAATGGCTGAGAATATTGGAAGAACACCAATGCACAACAAAACATGTAAAATGAATGCAGGTGAAATCAAATGGATTATCAGCACCTGCCCACCAGGAAGACCTCGGGGCCAGACCAAATTCCAAATATAATATTAAAACATCTGCCACCCAAACCACTGAAGCTGCTGGCAGATATATTTAACTACACCATCGAGAAAGGCAGATTCCCTCCACAGTGGAAAGAGGCCAAATACTACTGTTCCCCAAGCCAAGAAAGAGTCAATCACAGCCTGAGAACTATAGACCAATCAGCCTCCTAAGCACAATGAGCAAGGTCTTGGAGAAAATAATACTTAAGTGACTAACCAATCACATAATCAAAAATAACATAATCACTAATGAACAATTTAGATTCCAGGCACAACATTCAACAACACTCCAACTATTGTGAATGATAGAATCCATTAAGAAAGGATTCAACAAAAGCGATGCACAGGGGCCATTTTCTTGGTTATAGAACAGGCCTTCAATCGCTTGTGGCACGTTGGTCTACTCAGATAGCTCATATCGCTGGAATTTGCGGACTCCATGATAGTCATAATAAAAGGCTATTTGTCAAACCAATCGTTCCGCATGGCAGTCGAAACTGCAACATCGACACAACGGCCAATCAGGTCAGGGGTCCAACAAGGGAGTCTATTGGGGCCCACCCTCTTTAAAATTTATATCAATGACATCCCAGAAACAATAAAAGTAGACAGATATCTATATGCAGATGACACAGTGCTAGTCACACAATCAACCATGCCAAGGATTATATATACCAGGCTCCAAAACACTCTAAATGACTTAGAGCCATGGCTCATGAAATGGCGCATTAAAGTAAATACCAGAAAAAAACCAAGCAATAGTATTCACCTGGTAAACACGGCCTTCAGCCTCTAACACTTGGACAAGAGCCAATACAATGGAACAGCACCATTACCTACTTAGGTGTAACAATGCACTAGGGCCTTACATGGAAGCAACACATTGACACTGTAAGAGCCAAAACGAATGCCCAACTTAATAAATTGTACTCTACCATAAACACAAACAGTACTCTGAAGCTAGAGATGGGAACAACACTTTACAAGACACTAATCCGGCCCATTCTAATGTACACTGCCCCCGTATGGCTCCACACAGCCAGAACACACATAAAAAGACTACAAACAATGCAAAATAGAGTACTCTGTATAATCGCGACACTACTGAAGTGGCTCCAGTGCTCCAATTACATGAGGAGCTAAAAATGCATTCCATTGAATAATTCATCAAAAGGCTCAGTTTTAAGGTACTCGAGAAAAAGAGTAAAAAATCACAATGAACTAATCCAAACACTAAGAGAATATGATATAACATATGACAAACATGCAAGGCCACTATCTCTATTCAAGAGAACTATTAGTGTTGGGGAGCCAGCTGTTGACATGCAACAATACCTGGATAACTTAGTAAATTATTCACATGTGAGCTGTGCAGCACTAACACATACCTTAGTTAGGCAGTAACCCTCAAGTCCTTATTTATAAGGTGGCCCCAGGAGGAAGAAGGCCCCCTCGGGAGTGACACTGGCTTGCACCTGCATTTCAGGCAGACTGCCTGCCAAGTGTGCACTCTAGATGACCAGGCAATTCAATAGACATGAAACACAAACACATCAAATTGACGATGCCAAATGGTACAAACAACACATTAAGTAATAGTTGAAGACGTTGCCATAAGGCAGAGTATAGCAACATACTATGTACCTTAAACTGATGACGCCACTGGCGAGCAATTCACAAATAATTTAATTATTAGACTATCGTATGTACTCATTTTTGCCTTGTGTATGTGCATGTTTATTTAGATTATTTCAGGGATGCAGTATGCAGGGTATTCAGAGGTGCATGAACCAGACGAGGTGCTATGACGCCAAGCAATATCGACAAGATAACACCCTGATTCCTGACAACAATCACAAAGAATCCTAACTATACTCTGCAGGACTCCACTAGGGGTCAAGCTGGGCCTTGGTCAAGCCTGTCTCATAACTACCAATCCTCACTCCTCTGGTTATGCTCTGCAAACCAGCCCTATTTCCTCACCACTGAATGCGCGGGTTCTACAGGTGGTACTGCTGCAGGCTTTTACCTTCCTAATCCGGTGGATGGGGTGTTTTATTAGGTATGGTCATCTTCAATGGTGACTCCTACAGTACCTTGGGGTCTTGTAATAAGATTTTTCCCCTCCACCAAAAAAAAAGAAAAACTTGTTCCTTGAGACAGCTCCAGCATCATGTAGCATAAGTTAAGTGGTGCTAGAGGTATGTTGCAACCTTTTGCATGGAGGGGAACAGGAAAACAAAGTGCTACCTGGCATGCTCAGTAGCCATACCCAAAAGTTAATTCATTATTGTACGTAACTAAATAAATCATCTTTCTCACACTGTTAATGAAAGAAGAAATGTTAAGTTAACATTTGTACTGCAAAACTACTGATGCTGTTATCAAATGTTCATAGTTGACATACCATTTCATGAACTTGACTACAAACTCTACAGCCTTGTACAAGCTTTGCCTACTTTTAATTATAGATTAAGTGCTTGATTGACCTCTTTCCTTTTTACTTCAGTCTGTGACATGTTTATTAAGTTTGCATTATTAATACTGTTGAAAGGAGAAAGAAATAATCAAAAAAATGTTATAAAGTAAGCACTATAAAACACTACAACAGAAGTGACAGCAGCAGCACAGTTATTTTGTGTAAAGATATGCTGATGGTTGCACTCAAACTATTAATATTTGCAATAACACTACATTTGTCAAAGCTATTACAGCAAGATAGCAAAACAGAAACTTTTATTCTTGTATACTGGCTTCATGAGCTTTGCAAGGTGAGATAGCAAGAAGAGGAAAGACTACATGTTATTTGTGAGTAGCATTCCTGGTAACAACCAAATCAATGCATACAAATGTTGTAATGAATGGTATATAAAATGTACTATATAATAATTTAATTTTCATGTAGTAATGTATAACTATAATTGCAAGCTCTGCAACAAAAACAAATGCAACATTATACTAAGTGCTCAAAACCAATGAGAGAATTGAGTGCTGAAAACTAAAGATATTTTCAACCTTGCACACATGTGCATGCTTCACATTTTTATCATCATCGTCATAGTTGTTGTAGGTGCATGCCTTCCTTTCAGGGTTTATAAGACTGAACATATACACATTACCATGTGCCAACAGTATAAATAAATCTATGAACAGCAGAAGTGTTAGGTAAGTTATGCTGGAAGTTATAGGATGAGTTGAAAGGGTACTTATACAACAAATTTATATTTTTTGTTTGTGACATGAATGAAAGCTCACTTTTCTTAAGGGTTACCCTATGCTGAACATGAATATGACAACAAGAATGTTAGATCGGTTCTGTCTTGAGAATAATATTAAGGAAAAATATGATAGTAATTTTTACTTTCTCTACTACGTTTAGTAAAGTAGAGGAGCTATTGCATTCCACCCAAAAATTTTATGTCGAGATTTCACCAGAAATATGTTTTGAGGTCCCCTGAATCTGAAAAAAGCATTTTTAGAAAATGGTCCGTGTGTGTGTGTGTCTGTCAGTCTGTGGACAGCATAACTCAAAAACGAAAAGTCAGTTAAAAACCAAAGTTGATATTGAAGTTTAATGATGCGACATGAAGATTTTGAAGAAAATTCCTCCACCCTAAACTACCCTTTACATGGAAAATTTTTCAAAAATTTTGATTCTCTTGAAAATGGCTCAAATGATTTTGATTAAAATGCCATATGTTTGAGATATTTTTATGATAAATGAAATGTATATCTTGAATTTCCTGGCTATAGACCTTGAAGTCCTATTTACTCTGGATGACTTTTGCATAACTGGTAAACTGTAAGAGATAGACCAAATCTTACTATACAAAAACTGTAGATCTTGCTAAAACATACAATTTTAGTCCAAATAAATTTTTTTAGGGTGAACCATTTTGGAGATATTTCTTGTTATTTGTGTAAGCTTTGAAGAACTTATACTTCTGTCAAATGGAAAATTTGACTATTCATTTTTTTGTATGTTAACCGTAGAAGGAGAATGTTATTTAAAAGCTTTAAAAGATTTGACTATCACTACAAGTCTACTGTATTCCCGTATTCCTCTTGCACCTAAAGGAAATAAACAATAAGATAATTCCTGCAAGGTTATCTCAATTAATCTGAAGAAGATAGAGGAATAAGAGTTTGTAAGAATGGTACTACAATGGTACAAGAGTAGATAAAGTCATGTGAGTGTAACACATCAGAATTTTTCTATAAAAATCTGTCTTGATGTCTTTATGATTGCTTGTTTCCAATAAATATGCTTTCTCTTTGCTTCCCTTGTGCAGGTGAGTTGAGGAGCATCCCTGATGACTGTCCAGCAGTAGCCAGCAAGCATTCTTGCACTCCACCTTCCTTGGTAATGTTTTTCCATTAATGATATTCATTGGTGGGAACATTTGCCATGTTCATTGCTTACTACCCACAACTTTCAGGAAAACAATTCAGATGGGAGTATAAAAAGTGTAGTTTAAGGGACATGTTACATCCCATTTTGTGATAAGATGACAGCAAATTTGTAACAAGGTTCCCAGCTGGTTTGTTTTCAAACAAATTGTTTAGGACTTCTCTGAAAGAAATCCATGCCTCTTTCTCAATATCATGTAGAAGGTGTTCAAATATTTAATCTTGAAGTTGGCAAATCTGCAGGCTAACAAAAACTCCTTCCGTTAACTTGGCCTCCCTATTTCTAGGAAATGTTGCAACTAGGCATTTGAATGCCAGTCAATTTTGGTCCAACTTTTTAGCAATGTTTTTGGTAAACCTGTGCGAGAGCGTCCTCACGTGATTCACTGACAGTTCTGTGATGTCATGGCGCTGCAAGGCACAAATATCTGTCGCCAACTTAACATTGTACAACTCGCTAAAACTAAACTTAACATTCAACAACTATAATATATTACTGCTATTAGTATATTTACCTGTTGTATTTAGCCAGAAAGGTAGAACATTTGCCAGAATAACGTCGAGAGCATTCCTTCTCGGTTTACCGCCTTCTCTTGTGCCTGTTGTGGTAATTTTCATTCGATGAGCAACAATATCTCTTCCTCAGTCCAATTTTTCATCTTCAAACGTATGTAGAATATAGATTAAAACCACAACCGCACCGCACAAGAACTTAAGTCACATCACTTAATTACAAAACAATAACTCTAAGTAACAACAACAAATAACGTTATAACGTTAACTAGTTGGTTGGCAACATTCACATACTTCCGCTGATTTCAATTTTCCAGTGTTGGCAATACATACGTCACCAACGAGTTAAAGGGAATGAGTCACAAAACAAGTGACTATCACCCACGTGAGGACGCACTAACACAGGATAACCATGTTTTTTATGAGACAAAGTTTTATATATGGTGGAGGAATTAAAATGTTCATGTTTAACATTCAGTTTTCCAGTTTCCATAACTTGGCGTAAAGACCATTCCTTTTTTATAAAATGAGGAGTCTATCTCTACTGTCCCATTCACATATGAAACAACAGTGTTTAATGTAGCTTAGTTGGAGTCCAGTTAATATTACAATTACTTTGAAGTCTGCACACATTTTCCATTTATACATGTTATGATGAATAGAATCACAAAGGAATTTCAGGCTGCCATATAGTTCCTTCATATGCACAGAATAACCAATAGGAATTGATGGCTACTGATTGCCATTACAGAGTAATACAGCTTTGAGAACTAATTCAGAAGCATCTATAAACAAATGCCCCTGACCAGAGACGTGATTAATGTTCAGAGTGCTCAGTAAGCCAGTAACATCACTGCAAAACATTAAATCATCTTCCTCAGAAAAATACTTCTCAAGATGTTTCTGACAGGTCATGAAAAAATGCCGCTTTTGGCAAGATAGTTCCGTTGTTGCAATCTGGAGACTAATAGCTCTGCCTTGGCTTTAGAAAGTTCCAGGTCGTGAATAAATCACTTAATTCCCTCTGGCTAATTTTGTGATATTCAGATTTAACATCAGGTGTAAAGTCAGGA
Organism: Tenodera sinensis; assembly: GCA_030765045.1. NCBI lineage: Eukaryota > Metazoa > Arthropoda > Insecta > Mantodea > Mantidae > Tenodera > Tenodera sinensis. The sequence continues at coordinate 156,563,338 of CM060967.1, read as the reverse complement.
TCTGTAGATGTGGATGGTTGTGGATCACAAGGCTCGTCTTCTGAGTCTATGGAATATGATTCAGGGGGTGTTGGAACAGGTAGCTCATCACTATGGGGCACAGGACAAGCAGCAGAATGTATAATAGTATATACAATAGTCTTCTTTCTATAATTTGTCATACCTTGGAGTGGTGGAACCATGAAATATAGATAGTCGTCAGTATGATTTGTTGGCTCCAGCCAAATAATTGGAATGATCTCCTGTGATTCAACCAATCCAGAAGATTCATGTAGCAAGTCTTACAACAGATATGTGGAGCCAAACTCTTATTTTGGTCTCCTAATTTGCACTTTCATGGTATTGTTAACAAGTGAAATGTTTGAGGTTATTTTAAGTCACTTTTTTATACTCACCTTCACTTAAATTGTTTTAAAAACAGGAAACATTTTCAAGACCGTTCGGTCCCATCATCAGCTGTTGGGTGAGTCAAACATTAAGAATACTTCACTGTTAATAGTGCTTCTATTTGTAATATTCATAATGGATTTTACAGTGCATCACAAACTTTCTTGTAGCATTTTCAGATGGAAGTTTTTACTCAATACTGTTAGTAAATCACATCTGTACTCTGAAACACTTCTTGTGCACTGAAGAGATCGACTTTAAATGAATTCTTGTTTTATCTCTTTATAAACACACATAACTGTTAGTCCCTTCCTCACAATGACATACCTAAGATAAGACCAGCTCATCTTTTTAGGCATGTTTATTCATCCGTATATCCCTCTACATTTTTACATAGCTAAAACTTCCTGTCAGTAATGTGTCATAGTAAAAAAATAAGAAGTAACTGGCAACTTTCAGTAACGTTTTCGTCATAAGGGGTAAAGGGTACAGACACAGGGGGAACACCTTGCTCACTTTGACCTATACAGATTTATTGTGGCTACCACCCTCAGGAGGCAAGGATGAAATGAGGGAACTGGAGGTGCCATACAGCGTTGCAGCTAGACAGGCCACAGAGATGTGCGGAAGTCTCTAACAACTGCTGAGATCTCTTTATCCCGGTGCCAGGCCCCACCTAGAAGCCATCACACCACAGTTCTGGTGTTGCACTGAGCATCTCTCCCCAATGGAGGACAACGTCAGCCAATTGCCACCTAGCATCGAGAACAGTAGTTACCATGCACAATCATCCGCACCATCTGCCCGGCAGAAGGGAAATGATGGAAAGGAAACCATGGTATGAAATAGTGCACCTCAGCATTCGCTTAAGTGACATGGGGAAATCACGGAAAAACCCATGTCAGAGTGCATGGCCACAGGGATTGAACCCGCAACCTACCGAATGCGGGTCACAGATGTTACCACCTGAGCCATCTCACTCGGTCATCATAAGGGGTACTCAATTACTTAAAAACTGTGTGCACCACTCATGTCACAATTTTCCTGTTGACCAGTGTATTAGCCATTACTGATGGTGACTGAGTATCACACATGTAGCTGCAGCAAGATTATCACTGAGCTCTCTCAAGGGACAAGTTATAATACGGTGATTACATTTTATATCTGCCAAAGATCTCCTGGACTCACTCTCCACTGACAATGAATACCTAATACATGCTGCCAATCTTATTAGGTACAATGAAACTGGTATCAAGATCCATATTATGTAACTTTAAGAAGTTGTCACCTTGGATACACACATAAGCCCTTTCGATTACAGAACATTATTGCATGAGAATTCAAGTCAAAGCAACAGAAATACCTATATGAAGATTCTAATAAGAGAAGAAGGAACCAAACTTGGAGTTCTACATTACTAGCCAACACAAGAGTCAATCAGAGCAGAGCAACTGATATACACCTCCTCCCACCACTCCATCTGTGTAAGTACTGGGCTGCCCCAACTGGGCAGTAGCCATCTGCTTTCCCTTCCACTTTTTTAAGAAGCACTGCCATAGGTTTACGATAAGGCTAAATATTTATATTCACTACCATGGCATTCAATCCCAAAAAAACATTTTAAATTTAATAAAAATAAGAAAAATATGTAATAATAAAGTACTTACGATTGTAAATCGCCCTTAGGATACTTATCTCAGATGTGAGATTCCCTTGTGGTCTACCTGGAAAATATTAATTGGTTGGGAAATTTAATGTCATGCTGGCAAGCTGCCCATGGTAGCTCAGTGGTTAGAGCAGCTGTGCATGAAGTGGAAGACCAGTGATTCAAATCCTGGCTAGTCCTAATTCTACCTCTCAAATGGTAGAGAATTTTCTGGAATTAAAACTTTCTTGCAGCCCTGTTTTGTTTTTTGTTAAACTAACAAGTGGCTAAGGGAATATCCATTGTAATGGACATGGACTAAAAGCATTAAATAAGTTGCTTTTTTGCACAACATAGTATCTATGCTGCTCAAATTTTGGAATAGTAATGGGCCAATGATATTTGTGACTACTATGGTAAATGAATAAAATTGACAGTGAGGATTGCATCCTAATATTCTTCAGAGAATATGTAATATTCAAATGAATTCAAATTGAAGTGACTGCATAAGATGCACTTGAAATACCAAATATTGACATGTTATACATATTAAGGTGATACTGATCTAAAGACTAAAATTATGTGGAGATAGCTATCCATGAATATTATAAATGGCTTTGATAGTGCAAATAAAAGTACCAAATTTTGAAAGAGAAATATCACACCTTTTTATGCTTGATTTAAAAACAATTTAAGAAGACAGAGGACTTCTGTTATTGATATACCTATTGATTATTATAGTACTCCAGAAGAACTTTAAATGCAGATTGTTTATATTACATATTCTACACATTTAATCTTTTTTCCAGAGTGTAAGAAGTTTCAACTAAAAGTAGATCAGCAACAAAACTCTATGTAGCTGCTGCTGGTGACAAAACAATTGTAGCTGCTGCTTAAGAGTTAAATGGTCTAATATAGATCCTTGGAAATTGGATAATTTGTTACTACACAAACATGTAAATAAAATAGGTACTAACTTTAATGTGTATTTATGTAAGAGAGAGAGTGTGTGCCAGTATGTGTGTGTGTATGTGTGGTTTTGTTTTTGTAGTAACAGGTGAAGTTCAGTGCTTCTTCTTGCATTCACTATTATATTTACAAGGAAAACTGAGCCATGTGAATGCACCATCTTTACATATATATGAGACACACTCTGACCTATTTACAAATAATGTTCACCATACATTCTTCGGAAGCGCAAATGTCTAAGCAGACAACACCATATGAAATCAGTCTTTTGTCATTCAAAACGGTTAAGTACTTCTGTAGGTCACTACATGGCAACTTACAGCTATTTCTTCAGCTCGGTTGGTTACTGTAGTACAGTGTCCACATTTTTAAGAACAAAAATAGAGTCCCTATATCCTATACTTGCCTTATTTGTATTCTCTGGCTTGCTTATGCTATGTAATTATGTTATATGGAAGGATCCATTTCTAGAGTATCTTAATTGTTCATAATCCAGTTTAATATTGTGTTTTCAAGACATTTTTGGTCCTAAATACTTTTTTTGTGCTTTATGCAAGAATTATAAAGCTTTTCTTATAACAAAACTTTCTTTAGTTTCTATAAACACTCAGAAAGGTATATTGTTAGTATTAATAATTTATGACGTAATTTTACAGTTTTTAGGCACAAATCATTGAGGCATGCTGAACCATTCCCAAATGTTTTAGTCATTCACTCTTGATAGGTACAGTATCATGTTTAAACAACTGAGAACTTGTTTGTTGATCACTTTCATTTAAGCATAGTTTATACACATCGATGTGCTTCAATGCTGCCTTTTTTCCTTCTTCCATTAATTTTCTTCTAATCCACATAGGGAAAAATATGTTAACATTTTGTGCCAAATGTTCATCTTTAGGTATAGAAATGCTTGTTATTAGTTCTTTGTGAGAATCAATCACTGAATTATGGACAGTAATGGTAAATGTTGCTTATCAGAGTTCGCATTTATGTTCATAAAAAAAATAATGTCTCTTAAACACCTTCTACACATTTTCATGTTCCTAAAATCCATTACTCTTACACATGTACAAAAATGCCATTTTATATTACAAAAGAAAAGAAATTCTACAGATATTTTCACATTTTTAAAGTTGCTCTTTCACTTTAAATGTTAAAAAAAGTTTACATCTAAGGAGAAACTAACACACAATTACTTATTCATCATAAAGGTACTTATAATACAGTATCCTTTGAGAGTATTTTTACTCTAGTTAAAAAGAGAATAATAGTTGCCAATGATAACAATGATGACAATAATAGTAATTTAAAAATATGTTCATTTCATGGCTGATTAATTGTTGTATGCTGTTAGTTGCTGTCCAAGAGATTGATAATATCATCTGTAGGCCATTGATTGTCTTTCCTGATCCCCGTAACTTGAACTATTACAACAATGAGACAATTTACAGTCTTGTTATGCATATGATCAGTTTTTTTATGGCAAATACTTTGCAAGGTCTTCCCTTTGTTACAACTCTCAGTCCCATAAAACTGCTACAGTGTAATTATTTTGTGTGCGGATCAACCTGTGGAGCATGGTTGGCAGCATAACAGTGAAGAAGAATAGAAAGTTATTAAACATTACAGTCATTAATACATGACTTACATAATCACATTAGTGCAAATGCATCACAAATTTGTTATAGAGGAACAACTTTTACATTATATATTTTTCAATAGATATTTGCCAAACTTTTGCTGTCTACAGAAATATAGAGAATAACGCTGACCTCACTTAAAGCCGTTATTAATGCAGTATGAGAAACTGTACTTCAGAAATTTCTTCCTTCTAGTTGGTTGGCAGTAACCATTTAACATTGAGTCTATAACAATTTTTCTGTGAGGATACATAAGGAGATAGTCTATGAATTACACCATGGGGATAATAGAGTTAGTATGTGATGCTAATGCAATTTCTGTTCCTAATGGACAGGAAAACATTCAATGCCTCTCTTTAAGAATAATAGACAAAGCACTTCAATCTATGCTGTTAAAAAAGCTATCTTTATTAAAAATGTTAACACCAGGATGACCAAATCCATTATCCTGACTGACAGTGTTTCTTCAAACAATAATTTCATATAAGTGCTTTATTTTAAAGTCCCTTATCTTGCGAATTTTCTCAGTCTTTGCAAGATACCTTTGCTTCTATATATGCCATCAGGAGTATGGATCTAGCAGTGGAGGTGATCGGACATACAGGAACGAAGCTCCCGCAGTCAAGGGGAAAAAGGAATTAAAGAGCAGCAAAAGAGCGGATAAATGAGACAGTTTTAGTAAGAGATAAAGGACTGGCACAGAGATTCAGACAAGAGTGGATGCAACACAATAGGGGAAACAAAGAAATGGATGCATTAAAACTGGAAATTCAAAACTTAAACAGAACACTGGAAAGAATGGAAGACAAAAGCAGAAAATACAGGAGTTGAAGAAAATGCGGGAGTATATCAGGATTTAAGAGATCTACTAGTGAACAGATTGCAAATATGTCTGAGAGGCTACAAGATTTGTGATGCATTCAGAATCGGCAAAATACCAGGGAAAAGAATATTCTTGTGAAGTTTGCAAACACGCAAACAGCTATAGAAGTTTAAGAGATGGAATCAGGACTGAAAATTCAAATTCCCAGCTGGGGAATTTAATGTCATACTGGCAAGTTGGCCATGGTAGCTTAGTGGTTAAAGCAGCCGCTCGATAAGCGGAAGATCTGTGGTTCAAATCCCGGCTGTGGCATTGAATTTTTCAGTCCTGATTCCACCTCTTAAACATTGCCCACACTGGCTCGTGTGTTTAAAAACACCAGCAGTGAGCTTGTTGGCATAAATAAATAAGCTATAGAAGTACTAAAACAAGCAAGAAAATTGAGAGGATCAACTATTTACATCAACAAGGACTTAACATGTGCACAAAGGGCCCAAATGAAGGAGTTCATTAATCAGCAAAGACAATTAAGAAATGAAGGCAAGAGAGTATATATTAAAAACTTCAAGCTGTACACAGTTGTCCAGGCAGCAGAAAGGAAAAACAGACCAAGCAATAGGCAGAGGCAGGACCAGTAGTCATTGCACCAAGAAAAGTAGGGAAATGTTCAAGCATCAGCAGGAAATACCTTAGAACAGACGACTGCTCAGCATCTTCCAACACATATAGTTCCAGTAACAAGTATGTTAAAGTCAAGTGTGAGCGAAACTCAAGGTGGGGAAATAGTAAAATCATTTAAATTTATTCATCCTTAGATCAAATACATGATATTGGGTATATCAAAATATACAAAATATTAACATCATTTCTTAAGTATTTTAACAAGTATAATAAATTACACATCCAGAAGGGGTTCACGGAAAAGTATTTACAAACTCTTCAACTGAGTAAAAACAATGTTGCAATAGCAGATGTTTCACCTTGTGCTTAAATGCAGTTTCTGAGGGGGTAAGTTTAATATTATCGGGTAACTTGTTATATGAGGTAATTCCAGAGTGTGTTACACTTTTGCTGAATAGTAAAGTATTATGTGTAACCGTGCTCAGTTTATGCCTATTTCTAGTGAGATAATTATGATTTTCAGAGTAGTATATGGAGCATGAAAGAAACAGGGGAAAGAGCCAAGATGGGGGATGACAGCAATGGATATTTGGGAGAAAACAAAAAAAGTGTGAATTCAAGAATAGCTGCAGAAGAAAATGTCAAATGAAATAGCTAAGGGATCAATTAGGGTGAGGAGGAAAGGGAGAACTAAGCAGGAGAGAAAGAAAGAAAGGGATATTTTGTAGAGAGTAACAAAGCTAAAAAAATGGTTGGGTAATCCATAAATGTGGTAGTAGAGCGTTTTTTATACATGGTGAAAGTGAGGTTATAGTAAGGTAATGTAATTAGGATAATGAAGATTAGTGAAATGTACAATGTAAACTGATCAATAAAAGTTATAAGAGTAAAGATGGTAAGAAAAGTTGACAAAGAGGGAAAGTGAATAGGGTTGGGGGATGAAATAAAACAGAAATAAAAATTAAAGAGTAGGAGCAGGATAAGATTTGTGAAAATAAACATGTGTAACGTGTACGTAAAAGGCAATTATACTGAAAGACTACCCTTACGGCAAAGGGGCCAGGGCCTAGGTTAGGAACATTTATATAATTGGCAACATTTATATCATTATTCCAAGTTCAATACTGCATGAGGGAAAATTCGAACACACTTCCTCCTTGCTAAAGGTATTTCATGAATGAAGTCCAGTAGAATGGCTCCTGAAGCTATGAAGATGGCATACATGGAAACAAATGTATCTGTCTGCTCATGTTTAGTCATTTAGAATCTTTCTAAAAAGTGTTGCGCAATTAATTTTTACTGAAAGCGAAGGTACTTATAATGATTAGTGCACACTTTTATAGCATATCCATCTAAATTTTGTGTAGCTATTCTTGTGCATATCTTTCTCATTATTTATAACATTCAAATAGATCTTTTTTTTTGGACAACAGAAGTTATAAACATAGTTTATTATACTGATTGTTGTGTTTGAGAAAGTAAACCACTACCATTTCATAAACAAGCACAGAAGAATTAACTGCAGCAGTTACAGTCAACAAAATACCACAGCATAGTAACATGAAATATAGGCCAAATTTAAGAGGAAAAATGAGCAAAACTATGTCCACTTTGGGACTGTGGTCAATGTTTACATTTGAATTCTCTCCATTACACTTGAGTTTAATTTATAAGTCAACATTTCCTTAGAGGTAATAGAACTATCCACTCTCCTTATCCCTTTCATATTTTATAAAGAAACTCAGAATAAAAGTATACATTGAATGAAAATGTGAAGAAATAATATGAAATAAAAAATTCATTATTTGCATTTATTTTGTTAAAAGAAATAAAGCAAATAAACTCACACCCATCAAAATAATAGGTTGGTCCTTTTAGGAAGATAGCAGCTCTTAATCTTTCTAATGTTTCAAATTATGTTTTGTTAGCTGAATTAATTTTGAGTGCATGAAATTTTTCCACAACTTCTAAGGCTATGCAATATTTTAAAATTAACTGACATGAACTTTATTGATGTTAAATGTGATATAGCAGTTGTTGGAAATCCAGAAAGAAGCAGTTTCCATAATTGCATTTACTGTTGCAGCTTGTTCCCTTTATTTCCTCTGGTTACTCCAAAACTTATAAAAATAACAATAAAAAACAAAATAAAACCCTATTAAAATGAAAGCAGAAAGTTAGAAATAAATGTTAACATACTGTCATAGTTTACTTTGCAAGTGGTGTGGACTGCTATAATAAGTCTTACTGAAGATTTATGACTCATAGCCATTTTTAAATGCCAATTTTTCTCTGCAGTCAGCTTTGATCAACTTCAGAGTAACTTCGGTTTGAGAATTTTATCTTAGATTTATTTTGATTTGAACAGGGGTTCTATTTTGAAAATGGAATGTATAGGAGAATATTCAAGAGCAGCTAGTGCAAGTTAGGGTCTTAGATCTGAGGGAAATGCTATATGACTGATAAGTCAATCTGTTTCAAAGTATACCACGACAGTAAATTTGTTAGCCAATATACATTTTCACAAGCGTTTAAGAAACAACTTGCAAGTAAGTTCAATGGCTGAAACCACTGATTATTAAAATCATGAAAAACTTTATCTTAAAACTCCATACACATATTAATCAGAAACATGAGTAACCTAATAATCAGCTTTTGTATTGGGTATTGAATCCTGAACATTATTAATTCCATTTAACCTGTTATTGATATCACTTCCGCTGTTATGAATTATAAGAATATAGAATAATCTTTCTGTGATTGCACTGATATTCACTATGTTGTACATAATGATTTTAATAAATATTTTCTGCATTTCATCATGCAAAAATTAATATCTGCAGATTTTACTGTTTGAACATATAACAATTTTTTCTTTGAAATTGCTGAAACATCAGCAGGAGGCTATGACCAGGGAAAGAGAAGAGTACAGTTATCCAGAGGAAGACCTTACACCAAAAGGATTACACTATAGGATCCACGTGATTTCTCCACTTATTTGAAGTATTTTTAATAGTTATTAAAGCAGTGATGAATGTTTTATGTTTAAAAATAGCTATTACACCACTGTTATAACAGAATTTCTATTAAAAATACACACCCTTGCACTCAGAATTAGGAATCATGTATAATACAGTTTTAAAAAGTCATCTAAAAAGAAGTTCACAGCACTCATGTGCATCAGTGGATGAAGTCACTCTGTATCTATACATTTATAAAACTGTCTTCATCCTGTCAAATATGTGGATCTTGAATAGTTTTGAATATACAGAGGTTCATATGGTGAGCAGTTTGTAGCTGCTCCAAGGCTCTATCTCAGACCCAGTATTGATTTCTTCTTAGCATGGGGTTGTTGGTCCTGGGAGGATATGCAAGTTCTGATGTGTCATAACTGCTCCAGTCCTCCACTGGCTCGTCAGCAACGCCATATGGATACCTTGCATTGAGATCTGGCTCAGAGCTGGCAACTGAATCCACTGGCTCTAATGGAATTACTTTACATTGAAGAACACCTCCTGATGCTGGTATAGGCGTTGTTCCAGGGGTAGGTGATCCATTTGGGACAAACCGTTTAGGATGTGGTGAAGTTGGCTGTAGCACATCTGGTGGACGGGGTAAAGGAACTGGAGGAAGACCTGTAAGGTCTGTCTTGCAAGTTCGGGTTTCTTCTCTTCCAACTTGGATGGACCTACATTTAACTACAACAATTACAAGAACAGCTAACAACATTACACCCAACACCATGCTTACTATTAAAACATAGTCACTGCTCATGTTTGGACTGGCTACAATAAAGCCACCTTCATGACTCACTGGATCTTTTGGTTCTGGAACTAGGTGAGGAGGAAGTGAAACAGTAGGAGTGGAGGCCAAAACTTCTTTTTCTGGAAGGACAATGAAGTGTAGTTCTCCAAGTGCTGGTTGGAATATAGATGCTGCTAGCATGAATGCCAAACTGTCATTGAGGCCAGTTGCATTAATTTCTGGAAGCCTGCGTGCTACATAGTAAATGACTCCACTCTTCACCTCCTCATGTGTGAAATGGCTTACTTCCCTTTCTCTCATGTTTTTCCGTTCCCCAGAACTGCGTATGATCTTCTTAATACGGCCATAACGCGGCCTATGAAGCATCTGTAATGATAATAATTACCATGTGAAGGTTATTTAATCCTGGGATACAAAGTACTTGCAATAGTAAGTCACCATTGGGGTAATTGTCTCTGATGTGAGACTGCCTTTGTGGTTTACCAGGAAAAAATACGAACTAACTTGAGAATTTAATGCCATTCTGGCAGTTTGTCACAATAGCTCAGTGGTAGAGCGTCCGCCCGGCAAGCGGAAGGTCTGTGGTTCAAATCCCAGTTGTGGCATTGAATTTTTAAGTTCCAGTTCTACCTCTTAAACTTTGCCCACACACGGCTTGTGTGTTTAAAAACACCAACAGTAAGTTTGTTGGCATTGTTTTATTTATAAATAATAATTACCATGTGAAGGTTATTTAATCCTGGGATACAAAGTACTTGCAATAGTAAGTCACCATTGGGGTAATTGTCTCTGATGTGAGACTGCCTTTGTGGTTTACCAGGAAAAAATACGAACTAACTTGAGAATTTAATGCCATTCTGGCAGTTTGTCACAATAGCTCAGTGGTAGAGCGTCCGCCCAGCAAGCGGAAGGTCTGTGGTTCAAATCCCAGTTGTGGCATTGAATTTTTAAGTTCCAGTTCTACCTCTTAAACTTTGCCCACACACGGCTTGTGTGTTTAAAAACACCAACAGTAAGTTTGTTGGCATTGTTTTATTTATAAATAATAATTACCATGTGAAGGTTATTTAATCCTGGGATACAAAGTACTTGCAATAGTAAGTCACCATTGGGGTAATTGTCTCTGATGTGAGACTGCCTTTGTGGTTTACCAGGAAAAAATACGAACTAACTTGAGAATTTAATGCCATTCTGGCAGTTTGTCACAATAGCTCAGTGGTAGAGCGTCCGCCCGGCAAGCGGAAGGTCTGTGGTTCAAATCCCAGTTGTGGCATTGAATTTTTAAGTTCCAGTTCTACCTCTTAAACTTTGCCCACACACGGCTTGTGTGTTTAAAAACACCAACAGTAAGTTTGTTGGCATAAATAAATAATAATCTGTAATGATATTTACCAAAGGTTTACATCAATCATATGTGACTGCCTACTACAAAGGAAATACAATATGTACATAATCTAAAAACTATTGGTAACAGTTATTTTTTAATGGGTGTTAACATATAACAGTTTCAGTAGACAATTATTGGGGTAAGTTACCAAAGAAAAATACTATCCAGGTTAAAAAATACAGTAGGAATTTTAGAGGAAATAACTCATTGGACCTAAAAAGAGAGTTTAAAAAGAGAAACATGGAGCTCAATTGTAGAGTTAGATGATGTTCATCAAATTTGCAAGTACCTTTTCAGCATTTTGTAATTTTACATGCACATAATTATGCTTGGAAGGCTTATAGGTGTTGGCAACAGGTACAATAAATGGGTAACAAAGGGAATTTCCAATTCTAGAAAATGGCTTAGATTTCTAACCTCAATTAAGAAAGATATGGATTCACCAGCATTTCAGGAATACGTTAAGAAATATAAAGAAGTACTGTGACAGGTAAAAAGAAACAGTACATTTACAAAATCAAAATTTGTTCTTCACTAAGTCATTCCTTGGTTATGTCATATCTAGCATGGATGTAAGCTGGATCCTAAGAAGTTAGAAAGTATACTCAAGATACCCAGCCCAATGAACATAAAGCAGTTAAGGAGGATTTTTGGACTAATAGAATATCAGTTGAAATTCCTAACAAATTATGCCAAAGAAGCTGCACCACTTAGAAGTTTATTACAAAAAGGTATAATATGACAATGCACAGAGGATGGAGAAAATGCATGGCAGCATGTTAAAGCATTTTTTGCTAACACAGTTATTTTAGAAAGACCAAGGGAACTAATTCTCGGACTTCCTAAAACCATAGAAGAGACCATGGATGAGACACTGCGATAAAAGTGTGAAATGGCAGTGGCAAGAACTCAACAGAGATTCGAACTTTGGAAAGTGCGAATATATTTCAAATAGTGTCAAAATCAACAAATATTCAAAAAGCTAACTAAGAAGATTATTTAAATAGGGCTAAGTAAATTTCTTGCAAAATTCTTAGTAACTGGAAGTGCTGTTTTCAAGATATTCACGTGTGTTCATTTCAAAGAGTGAATCTTTAAATACCTGACTCCTACAATCATCAGATGCCCAACAAGGTCCTACACTCCTCATATTATCAGTAATATCCTTAGGCACACCCTGAGAAAAGAAACCCCTCTCGCCTATCCACAATCATTGTGGGACTTTGTGGGAATTTCAACATAACCTATCACCAAATAACACGTGTGGCAGTATGTTACATACTTGTCACATCAATGAGGGCAGTAATCACTACACTGTCTCTCTGTATACAAGCTTGTTATATCAGTTAGACATTCATTTTCTAAGATATGCAAATATATTTATTAGTTATATGTTTATCACTCTTTTAAATGCAAAATAGATACCAATGTTCAATATAAAGAAAATGTATGTGCCACATTTGCAAAAATATTTTATTGCTATACATTTGAATCCAAACTATGCTAAATAGATTTCAATAAACTGGATAGTTAAACTAGTCCTGTAACATTCATAAGATATTCTTACCTTTTCTCTTCAAATTACTGCCACCATAAATGTTATTAAATATTCTTTCAGGACTAATTTGGGTCATAAAGAGTAAAAGCATACATGCATTGCTTACCTGATATGTTGGATTACTGGAAGTGAGTTTGGCTAGTGGAGTTGCATCCAGTATACTAAGAGTGATCTTATTCCTTAAGCCAGCTACTGGAGTGAAATTTCCCAGTTGAAGGAGAGGCTCAACAGTAATATTCACCACAAGTCCTGGCACAATAACATCACTATCTCCAGGTATCCAGGCCGTGAGCTCAAGGAAATCACTGGCTGTTGTCATATCAGTCTGCATGTACATAACATGCTTGTTGTCTACATCCACTTGACCAAACTCCCGAGTTACAATGTCATGTAAATATATCATCCCATGTCTTGGAACCAGTGTTACATTATAGTGAACCTGTAATGTGTCATCAAATTAGAATTAAAAATAGCACTTAATGATTAACTTCTCATTGGACACACATACCCACAACTTAGCTCTGCTGGGTACTAAATGAACAATACTGCAAGTAGTAACCTGCAATGAGCAAGTTGAATTAAGAAACAGCAGCATTGTTGATGGATGATGGATGATGGGTGATGGATGATGATGATGATGATGATGATGATGATGATGATGATGATGATGATGATGATGATGACGACGACAACAGCAGCAGAGGTGGTGGTGACAGTGGTGGTGGTGGTGGCAGTGGCAGCAGCGGTGGCGGCACCGACATTGGTGGTGGTGGTATTAATTTCTTAGAAACTAGCATATAAATCCAGAAATGACAATTACCAAATAGATTATCATTAAAGAGACCGAAATATTTATAGAAAAATATTAGGTTATAGCTTTATATTTACATCGCTATCCATAAATTCTTCATAATAAAATGAATAAAATGATTAAAATGGTGCATTATTAGCCAGTTGGGAACACATACTTTTAGTGTGTTAATTGGAAATCTCTAGCTATGTCTGGCAGTTTGTTGTTGTTGGCTAATGCTGGATTTCTGACAGTAAGGTCGTTAATCCTCTTGCTCTCCAATATTTTTCACTGATGGATGGGGTGCTAGAAGTGGCCGGGCATATTTGAATGTGGTCTTGGTCCATTTCCCCTAGCAGATCACGTAGAGGACAGAGTGGTGAAGAATATATCCCAATTCTGTTCAAATGTTTTGTCAGACAATCATGTCCCATAATCAACCTGAAGGTTGCAACTGCCGTTTTTCGAGGATACTCAGGAATTACTGTTTGAATGTTTGGTAGTTCCCATCTTTTATTTTTTGATTTTTCATGGTAATATTTTGCAATACATTTTTTTGAATTCAATGCTGACTAATCTTTTAGCTGCATAAAATAGTGGATTAACTATAGATTTATGTACACTGCTGGTACCCTTTTTTGCAAGAAAATCAGCTTTATCATTACCACTCAGTCCACAGTGAGCTGGTATGCATTGGAAGACTAGGTGTTTTTGAAGTGCTGTTAGATGGGTAAGGATTTTCCAACATTCTATAATTGTCTGGCAGTTTGTTGAAAATATTGATTTCATTGTAAAAACAAATGTTTGAACTACATCTGAGATAATGTAATTTATATCTATTTTTGTGTTAAAATGATGAAATTTAATCCTTGGAAGATATTAGTTGTATTAGCTTTAATATGGATTAGTGATCTGCATACATGTTCACATGAACGTCGGCAGACTTTTTTCCAGGGGGGGGGGCCAAATGTTAGAATTTTGCAATCAGATAATATTAATTCATTATTTTGTTGTCAAAAGTTATAGTATTTGTTGCGGATAACCATATAAATTTGCGCTAAACAGAAGTTGTTCTTTACATAAAAATTAAAATAATAGTTTAATAGTCAGCACATTAAGTCAATTAATTTCCAAGGGGGGGCCGCGGCCCTCCCTTGCCCCCCCTTCGCGATGCCCATGCATGGTCATTACATTTAATTTGTTAAACATTGGTTTATAAGATTGATTTTTGTTGTGTTTTTTTATATAAAAGTGCCTTTTTCTGTATATTATGGTGAAAATTAGTTGGATAATGACTATGGAATCTTAATAAATTTACAAAACACTTTATTAATGGATTTAGTGAAGTCCATATTCAGATCTGTGCTAATTATGATTTAATAGGTAATAGCTAATTTTCCACTTCAGATGGAATGGTGTGAAAATTAGTAATATTTTTTACAATGATGAAGGTTTCTACATTTCCAAAATTAAACATGAAATACCTACCTATCTAATAAAATGGCAATACCATGTTATCTTGAGGAGGAATGCAATATTATGTAATAATGTTCAGTTACTGAATTCTATTAATGGTGAGGATTTCCTAGTAGCTATTGACATGCACAGTGAATGTTATGTAATCTAGTTCCTTCACTTTGTAACAATTACTGAGTAACTAATTAGTTTATGTCCTCAGTACTTTTGTAACAATATATTATTATAATAATGGAGCCATTATATAGTAGATAGGTAATCACAGTATTAATTTTAGGGTATCTCTCACTTGAAAGTTGTTGAAGAACCCTCAGTTTAAATTCTTCATTATTAACTATCAATATTACAGTATGAACTATATTAATATCAGACCTTCAAATGTTGTTTATCCCTTTGTGTAAACTCACTTCTTATTTTACAGAGTAACCTTTTGCCACATTTAATTCTGCTCTCATTGCAAAATTAAAAATCGAGTTAGAAAGTGCCAGTTGGAGGGTAAGCAAGGCACTTTTTTCCCCCCACCCCCTAACTTAC
The DNA here is from genome assembly GCA_030765045.1 of Tenodera sinensis. NCBI lineage: Eukaryota > Metazoa > Arthropoda > Insecta > Mantodea > Mantidae > Tenodera > Tenodera sinensis. The sequence goes on along the minus strand of CM060967.1, from coordinate 156,547,743 downwards.
AGAGCCAGAGAAATCACCTCCCTAACAATTTTAGTTAAGGGATCTGGTTCCCAAAAATTCCAAGATAAATTTCTCATTAAACAAACTAAAAATCATTCTTCTATATTATGTGAGATGTACTCGCTGAGTTACCCTGTAGCTTCGGAGTTCCCCATAAAGAATGATCTTCAAAGCAATACTACAGAGCATAATTTTCAATGGAGTGGGAACATAGACTTTACATTGAAAGTAATGCACTGGAGATGGACCTATGGACAGCCAGAATTTCCAGGTAAGACCAAATGAGGAACACAGAATTTTGACAACTAATGGAAGTGGAAGAAGATAGTTGTGTTACAATCGAAAGGAGAAGACTCCAGTGGTATGACCATGTACATAGAATGAAAGTAGGAAGAATGCCCAAAATTGTGCAAAAATGGGAAATTAAGAGGAACAGGTGGCAAGTATGACCTGGATACAAAATGTACACATGTCAATGGAGAGATTTGGTACAACTAAAGAAGACATACATGATAGAAATAAATGGCATAGCATTACACAGAAACAGTGATGAGTTCTGTATGGTAGTATTTAATCTACAAATCTGTTTTGTTTATGTGGTTATATAATTGAATTTACATTGGTATTATAATATTGTTCTGTTGGAGACGAACCTCTGTAATGAGGAAATTTCTCACTTGATCATGATGATGATGAAGATGATGAATGAGAACGACGACGATGATTACAATGATGATGATGATGACGACGATGATTACAATGATAACGACGATGACGACGATGATATCGTCATCATGAACAAGTTTGTTTTAGGCCATGGGACCTGCAACAATTTACCTAGCGAAGATGGTCTTGGTCTTTCCACCAGTGTCTTGGTCTTCCTTGGTGCCTGTGACCTACTGTGCATTCCTTAAAATTCCATTATTCTTATGACTCCCATATTAGACCACAATCACAGTGGCAACTATTAGCTGACTGGAAGTATGTATATTACAGCCTTGATATGTTGTGTTACTTCTAGAATTTAACTTTGATATTTGTAACAACTATCAATAGTTGTTTTCCCCTCAAATGGTTTAAACTGAATAATAAATTGAATGGGTGGTATACTGACAACTTGAGAACTAAAAATAAACCTTCTAAATTACATAAAAGTGTGGGCATCATCTTTTGGTATTGTCATCTCTGATTCCATTGCTCACACAGTCTTACTAAGAAAAACTATGCTACGCTATAAATGAAGCTAAATGGCAATTTAATATCTCTTACATCATAATTCTTCTGTTAAGTGTAAGACTGCATGTGGGATGATAGAAAAACCCAGATTTGGGCATCAAATTAAATAATTTTAAAAATGTGTTTGATAGATTCTGTAGCAATTAATTTTTCTTTCACATTAACAGTGTGCAGGATGAAGACTGGAAAGGAAGAATGAGGCTGAAAAATTCAATGCCATAGCTGGGCTTTGAACCATGGATTTTGCAGTCTCCACCTGGTTGCTCTAACCAGTGAGCTATCATGCCAACATGCCAGTAAAATATTAAATTCTCCAAATGACTCACATTTTCCCTGGTAAACCACAAGGAGATCTCAAATACATGTGAGATAACATACCCTAAAGGTGACATACAATGTGGAATACTTAAGTCCTGGGCTTCATAGTTTAACCAACTATAAGGACAATCAATGGAAATTAATTGTTCTTTCACACTAGCGAGTGTAGAACAAATATTGGCAAGTTAGAACTAGTCCAGAAAAAAAGCCAATTGAAAAAGCTAATGTCATAGCAGGGATTTGAACCATGGATCTTCTGGCCTCTGTCTGATTGCTCTAACCACTGAGCTACCATAGCAACATGGAAGTACAACATTAAATTTGAGTCAGTTGGAGTACTAATTAACCTACATCACTAAACTGTACTTAATTTACAAAGAAATACAGTTATAGATACTAACCCACATTTATCATTCACTATCTAAACTTAATGGAATTTCTAAAAAAAATTTTAGCTTTGTTGAGCCAAAGGTAACTCACCTCTTCACGCTGAGCATTGGTGTGAGCAACTAGATGATCTGAAGTGATAAGAGCCACACTAGATCCTTGTTGTAACATAACTGGCGACACTACTGTGACATTTAGCACCAAAGGAAGTACGTGGATGTTAAACACAGTGTATACTGGGTTAAAATTTCCATCCCACACTCGGAAATAAAATGTAACTAACTGCAAGGATCCCACATGATGATACACTATATGAGCTGCATCAATGTCAGCTTGGGTGAATCTAACAACAGAGGTTGCATTGCCCACAGTTTCATTCTTAAAGAGAAGTTCTCCCTGACTTGGCCCACTGATGATATCATAAACAAGTTCCTCAGGTCCTGTGTCAGGATCTTCTGTGAGAAGATTCTCCCGAGTGATGGTCACAGACTGACCTTGCACCACAGCAATGTGTGGTGCCTTAGTGGTTAGCACAAATGGTTGATCATTCAGTGGTTGAATATTGACAGGAATGGTAACATTGCATAGAAGTACATCTCCAGGTTCTAGTAGAAGAGAAAACTGTACACTGTCACGGAGAGTGTCGGAATGATCATGCTGATACACCACCTGTACCAGAAACAAGGATAAAAAATAAGGTTAATTACCATCATTATTTCTATTAGGCTTGTTCATTGTCAAATAAAACTAGTTTCCAGTATAGCATAAAATATTGTTTTTGTGCTTGATCACACAGCAGGACTCCAATTATTATTACCTAAATGCTAAATGCCTTGGTCATAAGCAGAGACCAGAAGTTTAGGCATTATAAATCACTAAAATAGGCAGGCAAAAAGTCATTATAAATAGGTAAAATAGGCAGAAAAAAAGGCATTATAAATACTAAAACAGATCTTACTTTTCATTTTATCTTTAATGATTTTCATTGTGTCATTGTAACATTCGGTTAAGTAACATTTTCACAAACAGATTGGTTAGTATACTTCTCCAAAAACTGTGAAAATGTAGGATTCTGTAATTTCCACAAAGGGATTCTGGTGCTGAGGAAAGCTTTACATATGTAAGTCAAATGCAAACTTGAATTTTAGACTCGATGTTGCAGTTACTGTTGGAAGCAAAGAAATCTTCTTCCCAGTAGGCTTGGGAAGTGAAATTTTTGTGTTTGATTGTGCTGATATGTTGTGATATAAAATACTTTTTTCATAGTTGAAAATAAGACTCCTCACATATATTGCATGTGAGTACTTTACCATTGGTACGAAATATGTCAGATCCAAAAGTATTAACGTAATTTTGTAATTTACTTTATAAAGGAACACTGAATTTTGGCATCTTACTGTTAGCTACAACAACATCACAATGAAAACTGAAAGAAAAACAAAGTGCACTCATTAAAGTAAACACAAGCGGTAATTCAAACGCTTTCTGTTATCTATACATTTATTTGCATGGCAGCACCCAGTGTTGCAAAGAAAATAATGAACTGAATGTAGAATGCCTATGTTGTCTACAATTTAAAGACAACAATATACATTCAGCAAAGTAACTTGATTTGTCACGGACTATGAAGCTAACTAGTCGTTGCTCGCTTCTTGATGTATCGCTGTGTCGGCCGTTGATGCTTAAATGTCGTTGGTGACGTGGTGTTGCCCTTTGATGTGTTTCGCTCCGGCTAGTCAGCTTGAGATCTCTTACTTTTATCTCGGGTTTGCGTAGGTGTGATGGACAACCCAAGAACAACTTTGCATATTATTTATTGCATCTTAAATATTTTCGGGAGCTATGCCGATTGTATATGTAGAGGAATCGCACTCACGTCCGCACAGCACAACCTGCCGTACTGGTCTCTGGTTGAGTAGTGACCAGACGCTTTCTCTCTTACCCACGCTAAGAAAACCGTTCTTCAATTTGAATGTCATGACGTCATCCAAGAAAGCCTCGTATCCAAAATGCTATTTCCTTTTCCCACAATTTAGAAATGTCCCTTTCTATTATAACATGTTCTTTTATGAATTTCGAATATATAATTACCTTTTTAGGATTAAACGATGTTTACTTTATATTTTATTAAATATATCGCGCGACTTTTAAGGTTGATAGACTTGACTTTCGAACGTGTATTTAAACTATGTAGTATGACGTCATGACTCGCTAATTTCAAACCAATAATGTGTTTATCCTAAAAATTTAACGACTATTATTTACTCATATCTTGCTCACCTTACAACACTTCCTGCTCTATTATCTATTTATGTTATTACTTAACACTTATCGCAAATCTCACATCCGGCAATTAAATTAAAACGTGTCTTTTTCAAAAGCCCATTCGATCGGAAATCTAAATTTCGGTATCAAATGCCCCCATTTATATTATTTTATTAGTTCATAATAAAATAATGTAAATGTCTTGCCCGAAAGAAAAATTAAAAATTACTCCTGTATTTTGAATAATCGGCAACACTCCCATTATATACAATTTTCAATTACACTGTTTTTGAAATTGGTTATTAACACATTTTCTCATTAATCTTTTTAACATGACAAACAATTGTACACTTGACTAAACATTAATCCTTAAATACTAATTACAATATGTTATGGTTTCTTCTGTGAAGCTTTTATATAAAGGTGAAATTTCAAGAGTCTTTCTTTATACTTCCTTCTTTTAGTTCATGTTTGCTCACTTCGCTCTCACTATCACTTGCACTGTGATTTTTCACTTTTGTTATTGTAACACATATCTGTACTATATCCTTTAAGCACTAAAATGTACATATATTTATATAAATCCATTACACTCTTTAGACAAGTTCTTTCTTTGTCTTTCTGTGATAACTATCTATACATCTAAATATTTTAACAAATGTTTACAAAGTAAATATTCTGTTTTCTCTCTATGCGGAGATGAACAATTTAACAATCTTTCTGAAGCTGTTATTGTGAGCTCTATACAATATATTTTTAAGCTCTTTGTAGTAGATAGCAATTCACATTCTGCATTTTTCATGAATATGTAAGTACCTGACCAATATATGATTTTCAAGTAAGCTAACATTTACATTTTATCTCAAAGCTGATTGGGCGCCAATATACAATGACACTTCCAATTTTTTTTTTTTTTTTTTTTTTTTACATTAAATCAAGGTTCCAAGGCACCACACGGTTTCTTGTATGGTCGAAGGAGTTGTTTATGCCATCTTCCCAGACATTTTTCATTTTTAACATCTTTTAATTCATAGGTATGATAACCAAATTTTGATATAATTTCTGCAGGACCTTTATATAACAATTCCATCCTTTTGTTCCTATCTCGCAACGCACTTGATAACTTATGGTCTTTAACTAGTACCCAATCGCCTATCTTAGGTTCCCATTTATGTTTTCTACTCTTTTTCTTTAATTTTCGCTTCTCTGCCTTTTTCTTGATTCGTTCAAAAGCAATTTTCGCTCTTTCTTCTTCACTTAACTGAATGTCATTAATTTTCAGTGTTTTTGGTACCCCGATCAATATTGGTTCTGGTTCAATTCCTAACATTAATTTTATTGGTGCAAACCCAGTAGTTACATTAATGGTGTGATTGATAATCTTTTCTATCAATGGACAATATTTCACTCAATCCTTGTGATTATGATGTGTAAGTACACGTAAATAAATTCCTATATCTCGGAGGACACGTTCTGTTGGATTCCCTGATGGAAAGTATGATGAACAATAATTTAGTTTTCTCGCATCTAATGTCACCCTAATCTTCCATTGGCCTTATTTACAATACATAGGGGATTCACAAATTCTGAATTCGAAATCTCAATAACCTCATCTTCTAACATTGACTTTATAACTGCATCTACCTCTTCTCTTATTGTACTAGGGATAGCTCTCGCTTTATGTGTAAAAGGTTTGATGGGTATCATCTCAAACGAATGAGTATAAATATTACATTTACCAGGTTTCTCAGAGAATACTTCTTTATTTCGGATTAATATTTCAAACAGTTTATCCCTCTGTTGTTCATTTAGTTGATCAGCCTGAGTTACTTTTTCCCTCAACAATTCTTCTAAGTCTTCACTACTCTCCCTATCATAGTACCTAGTTGCGTCAGAAAACCTCAAATTGTCTATGAAATCATTTTTATCCCATTCTACATTTTCTTTATTATCGATACTGTACTCTTTGACATTTACTTCAGTTAATTCCATAGCTCCTACTTTAACATATTCTACAAAGAATGTATCCCCTTGGATTTCTTCTTCCTCTTTTTCTCTTACAATAGTTTCTGAACTACTATCTTCCACAAAAGGCACTATAATGGTCTCATCTTCAACTTTCATTTCTAGAATCATGTTTTTAAAATTCACCACAGCTTCCCAGGCATAAAGACAATCACAACCTATTATAATATCTGTCACAAGTCTTCCTACAATCAGAAATAAAATTCCTAGTATTCTCCCATTTATTTCAATATTTATCATTGCTTGAAATTTTACTCTCTCTTTTCGTTTTCCCACAGCTAGCGAGCAATATATCCCATTAACTGGTAAAGACATTACTTTAAAACCACTACTTTGTAAATTATCATAAAAATTTTGTGAGCATACTGTGCTATTTGATCCCGTATCTATAATTGCATTGTATTGTTTTCCATTTACTCCAATTTTGATTTTAGGTGGATCTCCTACTTTTTTGTTTTCGTCAATTCTATTTTTCCATTCTCTTTTCTTTTGTATCATCATTTGCCTTCCAGGACTATTTATTTCCGAGTACTTATCACAATCATTACTAGGATACCCAGTTCTCACTGAAGGCGCGTTTGACCGGGTCTGGCGTTTCCCTGATTTTTATGTATTGCTCCTGTACTATTTCCCGAATTGTTACTTCTGTTTTCCTGCCTTAAATCAGGGTTACTTCCTACCATGTTTTTGACCGTGTTAATGGCCTCAACCATTTCCGCATTTTCGGGGGAATTTAGTCCATTTGAATACCTTTCTCCCTGTCTTGGTGACCTCGGTCTAAACTCATTATCTCCGTTTGTCCAATACCCATCATTTGAATTTCTACTATGTCCAAAATAACGTCCCCGTCTACCTCGATCAAATCTATTTGTATTCATATAATTCACCCTTATATTTCTTCCCCTTTGATTACCATTTCTATTTTGGTGACGCCCTTCCTGGTTATATCTACCTTGATTTTCCCACCGGAATGATTCCATCCTTGGTACTGGTCCTTTATATCTTTCCCTAATCTCACTTCTATTCTGATAATACTGTGCCCCTTGCCCGAAAGAATTGACAGTTTCTTTTCCTTCATATTTATTTCCAAATGCGTGTTTTGGCTTATTGACTTCTAAGGCTGATAATAATTCGATCATAGCTGCAATGCTATCGGGTCGGGCTATGATTAGGTAGTGTTGAAGCGTTTCCGGAAAATGTGGAGTAACTATATTTATTAGATCTTTTTCATCTAAGGGAGGATCCAACATCTTCGATTTTCTCGCTATTCTCATAAAATAGTTTACCATCGATTCCTCCGATCTAGGATTAAACTTTCCATTGCTTAATTCAACTCTAATATTAGCCTGCCTACTAGCTCCCCAATATCTGGTTAAAAAGATGTTCCTAAAGGTCCTGTAATCATTATTGTTACCCATAGAAAGGCCTAGCCAATTAGCAGCATTACCCTTTAGGCATTTTCTTACTATCACCATCTTGTACTCCTCTGGTATACGTTTCACCGTGAAGTATTCTTGTAACCCTTCTAAAAAGGCTTTAGGATCATCTGAATCTTCATTTTCAAAAACTGGAGGTGTCATTTCATTTAAGACATGGTTAGGCCAATGTAAATTTGAATTGTCACCTATCCCTGAGCTATTTCCGAGATCAGAATGGGAATTACTGTTACCCCTATTTTGCATCGAAATGTCAGCTGATACACCTGGTATTGCCTCATTTCTTGCAACTTCATTACTAAGATTGTTGTGATTACATGCATTTTCATTTAATTTCAAATTTTCTAAGGCCTCTTTTACCTGAGTAATTTCTGTTACTACTCCTTTTATTTGGTCTGTAACATCCTCCAAATTTCTAGCCTGCCTTTCACTTTCTACATCAGATCTTTCTATTCTAACTTTACACCCCTGTAACTCTTCTCTAATTTCTTCCCTTTGTTTGTCTAATCTATATGTTACTTTTTCCCTTTCTTTATCTAATTTTTCACTCACTTGTTGACCTAATTTCTTTTCAGAATTCTTTACTTCTTGCCTTATTGTCTCTAATTCTCCCTTAACCTGTTCTCTATTTTCTTTTACTTCACTACTGACTTTATTAATTTCCTCCCTAACTTCTTCCCTAAAGGTTTCGAAAGCTCTCTTCTGATTTTCCAATTGCATTCCCAATTCCTGTTGTCCCTTCTCTAATTTCTGTCCTAACTCTGTTCTTAATTCTTTACTAGTTTCATCTATCTTTTCCATTATCTTTTGAAACATATTCTCTATTCCTGACATAATCGCTGGCCTTTCTGAATTACTAAACATTTCTGAGCTACCTCTAGGTGTTTCTCTAACGTTCTGATCTTCTAATTCTTGGCATATTCTGCTACCAATTACATTCTGACTATATTCTTCCATCCTACTTACACTTTTCTCAATTTCCGGACTCTCAAAACCTAGAAAATCGCTATCACTGTCTTCCATTTCTAAACTATTTACACGTGTTTTTCTACTCACCAATATTTCACGCACTTAAACTTGTTCACTACACGTTTCACAGATGTTCACACGCTGGGCACCTTCTTGTCTGCTGGTTCGATGCTGGCTCGGTTGACGTGGTGTTGGTCCATTCTTTCGACGCCACACGTTGGGTCACCTTCTTGTTTGCTGGTTCTATGCTGGCTTGGTCGTCTTGGGGTTGGTCCATTCTTTCGACGCCACACGTTGGGATGCCATTTGAAGCTAACTAGTCGTTGCTCGCTTCTTGATGTATCGCTGTGTCGGCCGTTGATGCTTAAATGTCGTTGGTGACGTGGTGTTGCCCTTTGATGTGTTTCGCTCCGGCTAGTCAGCTTGAGATCTCTTACTTTTATCTCGGGTTTGCGTAGGTGTGATGGACAACCCAAGAACAACTTTGCATATTATTTATTGCATCTTAAATATTTTCGGGAGCTATGCCGATTGTATATGTAGAGGAATCGCACTCACGTCCGCACAGCACAACCTGCCGTACTGGTCTCTGGTTGAGTAGTGACCAGACGCTTTCTCTCTTACCCACGCTAAGAAAACCGTTCTTCAATTTGAATGTCATGACGTCATCCAAGAAAGCCTCGTATCCAAAATGCTATTTCCTTTTCCCACAATTTAGAAATGTCCCTTTCTATTATAACATGTTCTTTTATGAATTTCGAATATATAATTACCTTTTTAGGATTAAACGATGTTTACTTTATATTTTATTAAATATATCGCGCGACTTTTAAGGTTGATAGACTTGACTTTCGAACGTGTATTTAAACTATGTAGTATGACGTCATGACTCGCTAATTTCAAACCAATAATGTGTTTATCCTAAAAATTTAACGACTATTATTTACTCATATCTTGCTCACCTTACAACACTTCCTGCTCTATTATCTATTTATGTTATTACTTAACACTTATCGCAAATCTCACATCCGGCAATTAAATTAAAACGTGTCTTTTTCAAAAGCCCATTCGATCGGAAATCTAAATTTCGGTATCAACTAACAGTATTTAAAATAAAATGTACCTGAAGGAAACGTTTAATAATTAATAAATAATACATAAATAATTAAATAAAGGCATGCTCGAACCATTGATTAGGTGGAGTGAAGGATCCAAGTGGAGCAGTGACATGCCTTATAACTTTATTATGCTGGCAGGCTATGCAGTTACGAAAAAATACTCTATAGTCATGATGGATGTCAGGACTAACAAAGGATTTCTTAACCAGGTGGATCGTAGCTTTCACACTGGGGAGCGACAAACTATGAAGAGATACAATAGCTTGCTGTCGGAAATTCTTCGTCACGAATGGGTGAGCGTGAGGTGTTGAGACATCGCATGTGAGTTGAACCGTAGAATTTGGAATCAGTATTTTCTTCAGAACCAGGCTAGTGCCGGATTGAATGAGAGAGAATCAAATTAGTTCATATAATTGGAATTTTACTACCTACATTCAAGAAATTAATATCATTATTATTTTATTTATTACTTAGGTATGTTCTGGTAGACATATGGTGGAATTACATGATTACTTTTTGAGGTTTCCCCACCACAAATCTATAAATTTCTTTCTCATCCTTTACCAAGCTGTTGCCTAGTTTTTGGCATGGAAGGATAGTAGACAATTAATTGCAAATGATCATTTTGACTTCCTTTGTGCAAAATTCTGGTGTCAAGTGGGCAATGGAACTGCTTTTGGTACTAACACTATCATCACCTAGTAATATATTTTCAACCTGTGACTAGGCAAAGTATTAATAATTTTGATCTTGTTTTCCTGTTTTTTTATTCTTACACCTTAAATCACTTTATTAAAGCTACATCTTTCATAGTATCATTTTAACAGTGATTGCTTAACAGAAAAAACAAAATCACCCCAAAATATTTAGAAACAGGACTTACTTCTCCAGTGTCAAATTGCATCTGGGTGAATACAGTTGAGTTACTGTCACCCAGCATTATTATTTGACCATGTTCTGGGGGAGTAGCCAGCTGCACCAAGATCAGTGGACTGGATTCCAAATCAGCATGTGTCTCGAGGAAGGACACTATTCCTGATGTATTCAAATGAACTGTTGCTGAACCTCCTTCCTCTACTGTCAGCAGCTGAACATCCATAAACTGATCCAATCCACCAGATGATACTGAGATATCTATATGTAGTTCCTAGTGCAATAAATAACAATTTCCTTTAATATAATAATATATTATTATAATATAGCAACATTATAATTACAATAATAACAATTATAACATTATAAACAATATAATGTATAAAATAGCTCTATCCATGAGCACATATTTACAACCATGCCCCATTTCATATCTAAAAAACAGAATGCAGTGCATCAAAATAAATCATAGAAATAGTGCAGGTGTTGCAGAAAAAATTAAATCAAATTTCCAAACTATTCAATAAGGTGTACCGCAAGGCTTGAAACTAGATCCATTTTTGCTTTTAATATATATCAACATATATATAATATATATCTTTACCATAACAGACAAGAGTGACACATCTAAATTCATTGCTAAGTCATTAAAATCTTATTCACATATCAGTTTACCATCAGAGATGATATATTCAAAGAATATTTCAGTGCTCCTCTATCAAGTAAAATTTATTTAACTAGTAGTGATTTTGATAATGATGGTTCAGAGGTTTCTCATACTGAAGGGAGGCTTTAAAGTAAAATGTTAAATGGCAATGAGATAGAAACATGGTATTCCTTATGCTTAGACAGCTCCTGATGAACAAGAATAAGAGCTACAGATCTTTTTTATGTCAACCAACTTACTGCTGGTTTTTGTAAACATACCTGCCATGTGTGAGCAATGTTTGAAAGGTAGAATCAGGAGTGAAAAATTAAGTGCCATAGCTGGGATTTGAACCATGGATCTTCAGCTTCACGTGGCTGCTCAAACCACTGAGCTACCATGGCAACTTGCCAGTATGACATTAAATTCCTCAACTGATTCGTATTTTCTTGGTAGACCACTAGAGAATCTCACATCTGAGATAAGTGCCCCAAGTTGACTTGCAATTGTAAGTACTTTATCCTGGGTTGGAAAATTTAATGTCATACTGGCAAGTTGCCATGGTAGCTCAGTGGTTCGAGCAGCTGTACATGAAGTGGATGATCTGTGGTTCTAATTCTGGCTATAGCATTGAATTTTTCAGTCCTGATTCTACCTCTCAAAGAGCTGCAAAATTTCTTTTCTTCCTGTGGAATAAACTTAAGTTCCAACCTGACATATTTTGGCTCTTTTAAATGTTAATTTTACAAGAATGTATATTTTACCACTGATGATTCATAGATATGGGAAGAAAAGGTTGTCAGTCTTCAAATTCAATTGCTTCTATAGCAGTGGAATGGTAGCAATATTTCTCTAACCAGAGACTGCCAAAGTAAACTACAGAAAGGATTGAGAGGCATATACAAAGTTTGACAATAAAATGGGTAATTTCAAGATAAAAAATAATTTTTCTGGTGTGGTATCCATGCAACAAACCATCAATTCCCCTGAAATGAATTGCGTCACTAGTGACTCTCCCTTAACTTCAGATAACTACTGAAATTATACAGACTACAGCACTTGGTTTATATTGACAGATATATCTTTATGTATAAAAGAATTAGCTTATATACCGCCAGAATATCAATACTGTCCTGTTCCTCCTTCATTTACTATATCTGGTCTCGCCCTGCTTATGATTACAGTTAGGATATTGGACACATAGATCAGACAATGAAGGACCATGATTCAAGTACAGACTTGAACAGAAATAATGTGGTTTTAGTTAAAATTATGACATAGTGCATTGCAGCAATGTTATTGCAGTGCCAAAAGTTAAAATAAGCAGTTTTTTCACAGGGACAAATGATACCAACCTATTGTTTATATACTTATTACTCCAAATATGTGCTATGAAGAAAAAACATTAATGAACATAAAAAACTTGTTGCCAGCATAACTTCCAGGTAGTTTAGATATATATACTTTAAATTAATATATTATACTTTTGAATGTCCTTACTTCAAAGTCAGGTTTGTATTTTAGTATTAAAGCTAAGTTTTATTTACATTACTCTCACTTACTTTAGAAAACAGAACATGTTTCAGGAACAATTATTCCCATCTTCAATCAATAACTGCCTGCCTGATATTTGTTATTTAATACTTCCATAGACCTGTTAGCCTATGTTATTCAATAAAGATTAGGAAGTTTTTTGCACATGTGAGGTTAGACATTTTAATATTAAAGGTAAGTTTTACTTATACTATCGTCACTTACTTTAGAAAATTAGGAGATGTTTAATGTAAATAAAACTTGCTTTTATTATTACGTTAGGGTAACATGTCTATGGAAGTATTAAATATCAGTCAATCAGTTGTTAGCTGAAGATGGGAACAATTCTTCCAGAAACATGTTCTAATTTTCTAAAGTAAGTAAGGATACTGTAAATAAAGCTTACCTTTAATATTAAAGAGTGTAACCTTACTTGTCCAAAAGACTTCCTAATCATTACTGAATCGGGTTTATATATCTTCTATGTTAAGTGATTTTTATCAATCAGAAAGCTTTGAAAGCACATTCTTTCTTGTTATTACTTCAATACACATAAAGGAGTATTGTAACACCAACTCAAACCCTACAAGTTGTATCATTACATAAGTTCATACACATGTATACTTTATGCTACTCATATAAAAAGCACTTCTTCTATTAACATCTTAAGGTATTGTATTCCATTAGAGTTTAACATTTCTGGTTACCCTTCATCTTAATGTTCATTTTTGTTTTTTAAATTCACTGCCCTCCAGGCAGATTTTCTCCAGGTTCTCTGGTTTTCCCTGCCACTCATTCCACCAACTGTTCCATCATCACCTTTCCAATCATCCATTTTGCCTGCATTTCTTATCATCCTCTACTCACTCTCATACCTAGTGCTCGGCTGACCACCCGCTTCCAGATCTTCACTCTGTCTGGTCCATAAGTTCATCCGCTCCCCAAAGGGCATCTGACCCTAGGCCCTGACTTTTCAAATCCTAGGGGGTGTAAGTCCTCATAAGGGAAGGGCAATCCGATAAAGAAAGAAATTCATGCTGCTGTACTCTATCTTTTTCTAGTTAGATTACTTATTTAATTGAATCTCTTGGTCCAATTTTTGTGAGAAGGCTAACTATTATGGATGTTGTTTTGCTCCTTTCCTAGTAAATAAAATTCTAGCATTAAAACATACAGTAGAAAATAAGACATAATTATTCTCATTGCACAATGGTTGCACCTTAATTTACAGAGAAGTGGAACTTAAGCATTTCGTCACATAATTGCGCAATAATATTCTAAGTTTTCTCTATTGACAAATATTGAAAAATAATGTGCCACCACTGCAATTTTGAGTGTTATTAATCCTCTTTGATTCATGGGAGAGGATAAAGGGTAGGTATGCAGTATATGTCAATGCTTGGCCTGAGGCACCATTCTTGTTCCTAAAGTCACTGATGTGTCATTGAAGGTACAACAATGCAAGGTACATCAGTACGATCAGCTTTTTGAGATGGTGGCTAGCTCTGATTGATTCAAGCATCTAAATTAGCAGATGTGACTAAGCGTAAGCGAATGGAGCAGCGAGGGGTGCAAACTGTATTATATGTGGTTAGCATGTGTCAGGTCAACAACCATCCTATTCTTCAGTTGTGTACGGCTGTTTGTTTCTATAGTTATTCAAACAAGTGGTTATTTTTTAAAACACCAATATGTGGAAACACAGCAATTATGTGGCAGGTTTTAATTAAAAGTGACTACATTCATGGAACAGAATGGTAATCGAGAGAAGGAGTTTTTAGTGAGTGAAAACTTGTGAGACATTGGTGGAAATGAAAATGCAGCTGGAATCTACAGGCTACTCAAGGTGCTCTTTCTGTGGCCCTAAAACCTGAAGTTTTGTAGAAATTGATACTGAGGTGCTAGCATATACTGGAGAGATGCACAATAATACATATTGTGTTTCATACTCTGCAATTTAACAATACACACAGTTAAAAATGCACACAATTCAACAGTGGGGTAAATGATTTTATAAACATAAGATGATTTTTAGTTCAATAAATATAAAGTCACTATCATTTATTATTATTATTTTCTTTTGGAGCAGATGATTGCATTGTGGTTTCAGTGGTACTTTTGTTTCCCCGATATCTTCTCTCCTTTCAAACCATGAATAGTGTAATGTGGCCATGCTTGATTATGCTCAAACTCGTTTTCACTCCATAACTGTACACAAGTTTCTGAAAGTTACCACAACTAGTCTTAAATTTACTCTTTACATAATGTCTTTACTTAAAAAAACAAAAAATGTGACAATTATGCTACAAAATATGGTATGAATCAAGACAAGTAATGCTGCACTAATTTCAAATTAAATTAATTATAAACAGAATGTACTTTACCTGGCCTAATATAGGCTCTGCATAATCAGCATAGATATCAAAAGTGAATGAATCATTAGTGGAGAGTCCAAAGAATGGATGAGTATGCTCATAGGAGATGCGACTGTTGTTAACATCACGCTGTGTAAAATTGGCTGCTGGTCTGGGGTTTCCAGGCGGTATAGATTCCAAGTACAAGCGACCCAATGAAGGTGGATTTCTCAGAACATATGTAACTAATCTGCGTGCATCTGAGGCTAGTGCGAGCAATTGAGCTGAAGTGATAACCTGACGTCGTAGAGGGAAGACATGAAGATTGGTAGCTGCAAGACCTGGTACTGGAGCTATCATCTTCACAACTACTTTACGAATTGTCACAACAAAATTTAAAACTCCTGTTGTCTTTACTCCATCACTCACAGTAAGATCAAATCCTCCTACTGGTCCTCCTGAAAACATTAAAGCTCAGTGTAAAAAAATGTGATGTGTTGCATTCACATGTCTTTCTGCATTCACTCTTCTACAAATTATTTTTGCTAAAGCTTTTTCTTTTATTTATTCTTAATCAAGATGAACTTTCATTATGCATTTACACATTTTGTTGCAGGTATAGTAGACTAAAGTGATAATTCAGATTTTAAAAAAAGTGGATTGCTATAGGATGGTTCTGAAATCCCTTGACCAAAAAAAAAAAATATATTATTTGAAAATGGTGTTGGTGAAAATTCAAATAAATAACAAAAAAAAGTGAAATGGTTAACATTATAAACATAAATATGAAATATGAAATCTACATGCTTAAATGAAATCTACAGTTTTTGTGCAGTAAGACTTTTATCCATCTTTTATGGCATACCAGCTATACAAAAGCCATTCAGACTTCACAGGCTATTTACAGGCAATTCAAGACATATTATTTTATTTATAATAGAAATATCTTAAACATTTGAGATTTTAATCAAAATCACTACATCCATTTTTTTGAAAATCCAAAATAATGAAGTTTCCCATATAAAATGCAAGTTGGGATGGGAGGATTTTCTTGAAAATCATCATGACATCATCTTTGGAAGTTAGCTTCTAAAGTAGAAATTCTGGTTAGATGAAATTTATTGACTGAAAAAGGGGAAGACAAGCATTTCCTGAAAAAAACATACTTTACTACTATTGCTGCCTTTAGAGCAATGTTTTCTAAGGTCACAATTACTGAGTGACTCACTGAGAGAATCCATTCACACTGGATTTGACCAAATACAAAACACTTCAGGAATTACATCAGAGTAAGTGATAGCATGGAATGCAGGCTTAGGGCATGCATCAAGGCAGGAGGAAGCCACTGTGAGCAATTTTTGTAACCTCCATTTTTGTCTTGTAACTCAGCAATAAATTATTTTCAGACCTATGTTTATATGAACATTTTCATTATTTTGATGTTGGGAAGGCGTTACCAAAATATCTGACACAATAAATACATTTTATATATTATTTATTTATGCCAACAAAATTACTGTTGGTGTTTTTAAACACGCAAACTATGTGTGGGCAATGTTTGAGAGGTAGAATTGGAACTGAAAAATTCAGTGCCACAGCTGGGATATGAACCACAGACACTCCGCTTACCAGGTGGGTGCCTTAACCATTAAGCTACTGTGACAACCTACCAAATAACATTGAATTCTTCAACCAATTTGTATTTTTCCCGGTAAACCACAAAGGCAGTCCCACATCAGAGACTATTACCCCAATGGCAACACAGTTGAATTTTTCAGTTCCAATTCTACCTCTCAAACATTGCCCACACACGGTTTGTGTGTTTAAAAACACCAACAGTAATTCTAAAGTAAGAACAAATTAGAAACTAAAAACTGCACTTATCTTAGTATGATTTGCTTGAAACCCAGGGTCAGCAGCAAATCATACTAAGATAAGTGAAGTTTTTAGTTTCTAATTTGTTCTTACTTTAGAATCTTGTTGCTTCACTGTTAATAGCTTCAATTTTTCCTTATTTAACACCAACAGTAAGTTTGTTGGCATTAATAAATAATAATTACCATCTGAAGATTATTTAATCCTGGGACATAAAGTACTTAGAGAGTAAGTCACCATTGGGGTAACTCTCTAATGTGGGACTGCCTTTGTGGTTTACTGTGAAAAATACGAATTGGTTGGAGAATTCAATGTCACTCTGGCAGGTTGTCACAGTAGCTTAATGGTTAGAGTACCTGCCTGCTAAGCGGAGGGTCTGTGGTTCAAATCCCAGAGGTGGCATTGAATTTTTCAGTTCCAATTCTACCTCTGAAACATCTTGTATATCTTGGTAACACTATGAAAACTGATAACTCAGTCTCAGAGACTCTGTAAAACTGTTGTTGTTGTTGTTGTTTTCTAGTGCCTTGCATCTGGCAATGAAGCCATTAGCATTCGTGCTTTCCAATACTTTTGAACTGTAGTTTCTTCTGATCTTAATGCTTCACAGGTCTTCAAGTGTTCTTCATTCATTTCTGCTGGATCGTTACACAGGACACATATCGGTGAGGCTGAGATACCTATTCTGTAGAGATGACTTGCTAAGCAGTCATGATTTGTCAATAGTCGGAAGGCTGCAACAGCTGTTTTCCTTGGTCTCTGGGGGATTATATCTGGATTGGAAAGTAGTGTAATCCATTTTTTATCTTTGGCATTTGTTTCTATTTCTTGTAGGTATGAATGAGAAAAATTTTTAATGATCAAGCGTTTTATTGAGGAATATGAGAAATTGAATTTAGACTTTTGTGTTATTGTTGTGGCTTTCTTTGCAAGTGAGTCTGCAGCTTCGTTCCCCATGACTCCACAGTGTGCTGGAATCCATTGGAGATGAACAGTCTTATTAACTTTTTGGAGTTGTGTTAACATTTTGTAGCATTCTCTAATTTTTGTTGACTTCTTTGTAGTATTTGAACATATTCCCTGAATTGCAGCTTTAGAATCCGAAAGAATTACTGCCTTGTTAAATTTATTTAAGGGAAGATTTAATAATTGTCGGAGAGCAATGTATATAGCCTCTATTTCTCCATCATAATTTGTTGTGTCTCTGCCAACAGAATGATAAAAGGAAAAATGTGAACATGTAACTCCAGCTCCAGTAAGGTTTTCCTTCGAGGATCCATCAGTATATATGTGCAGCCATTCTTCTGTGGGATACCTAGTATTGATTGTTTCCAGAGCTAGAAGTTTTTGTATTTCTTTTGGTGTGTCTGATTTACTTATTTCCTCTATTAATTCCAAATTGAAGGTAGGTTGCAATAATTCCAATGGATTTTCTCTAATAAGTAGATTTTCTCTGGTGTTAGGAATGTTCAATTTGGATTTAATCTGTGTTACCTTTTCTAAGAAACTACTATGAGTTTTAAGGATTGAAGGGGGGAGGTTCTCTTCTGTCCATTTAGAGTTTGGCAGTCGTAACATTTTCTCGTGTTGGAGCAATGCTTGTTCTTCTATTTTTGTTGTTATTGATGGGGTCCGTGTTAAGGCAAGCATGGCATCAATAGGTGTGGATTTAACTGCTCCAGTGATTAGGCGAAGAGCCTGATTTTGTATTTGTTCAAGTTTATTGATGTTAGCATTTGCTGCTGTTATTAAAGCTTCAGAACAGTACAAGAGGTTTGGTTTAATATACATTTTGTTTGTTGTGTTAAGGACTCTCCTTGAGCAGCCCCATTTAGCACCAGCTAACCTTTTCAGGATTTGCAATTTCTTTTCAACCTTTTCTGAGATGTTTGTTATATGTTTTTTCCAACTTAGCTTTCTGTCGAAAGTGATGCCTAAGTATTTGGCATCATCAACTGCTTTGAGTGGTTTTTTCAAGAAAGTTAGAGCTACTATCATATATTTCTGAATATAATGTACGTCTACTGAAATATTGGCAGTTAAGAGGTAGGATGCACCTTAAATAAATCTAAAACAAAAAGGAATATCTTCAAAATTATTAACTTGTATTTTTTTCACTATACAGGTCTTAGTCTAAATTTATTTACCTCTTATTTCTATGCAAACTATTTCTTTAAAATTGGATTTACATTGATTAATAACACTAAACGATGTCCGGTTGATAATGGAGGAAAACTAGCCTTTGAAACATGTTCCAGGAAACTGAGTGTTGTTTAGTGTTATTAATTGATTCAAATCCTATTTTAATCTGATTTCAACAACACTGTCGTTAACTTACAGTATTTCTTATTATTAAACTATTTCTTATTTAACAAGCAAATTTTAATGCTGTTACTGTGCATTGCTTTTAATAATGTATACTTGTTATTGATGGTCTAGACAGGATATCTATATATAAGACTGGTTATTTTAAATTTCTGTCAGTAATTGCTGGCATTTTGAATGAGTTAAATAAGTGAAGGTAATAAATATTTGACTCAGTATTAAATTAAGTATATGGAACTGTCATGATATACTTTATCCTCAGAATTGGTCGATATAATACAGAGTGGCAGAAAAGTCACTAGACTGTTGCTTAAAAGAAAACGAGAGCAACAGCAAAACGTAGTACAGTACAGTATCCATTGAGTTGTTATTAACAAATGGTGATAATTACATCTTGTCAAGTTGGTATACAATGGAATGACAGACAAAAACAATGCAATGATCAAACTGTGAATTGTTGAAAGCATGATCTATAAGATGTGTTTACAGCTGTAGTTTTCTGAATTTTCACGACGTTAACGAAAGAAGAAAGGATCTTCGCGCTAAAGACATATTATAAAAATGGTGCTACTGCAGCTGTTAATGAATGACACTTTAGATCAAACACTGTACAACATATGACATAGATTTGAAAAACATGGATCTGTTATGGATGCACAAAAATCTGGCCACTCAAATAGAGTCACAAGTGAGCAAAATGAATTGCAGGTATATTTAGCTGTGACCCAAAACTTGCAAAAGTCAACCAGATGATTAGCAAATGAGCTGGATTTACCATGAAGGTCAGTGCAAAGAATATTACACAAACAGAAGTTTAAAGTTTACATTCCACGTTTACGACATGGGATACTTGAAGATGAAGATTCTAAGTGGAGAACAGCTACTTGAACGCACAGAATTGAGGAAAGTTGTACCAAATGGGAAGATACATAATTTATATTAGCTGGCTAGGGAAAAATTGATGGATCAAAATCCTGCACATTAGATCAACAGCAACAACATGCTTAAAGATGATCCAGGTTGATGTCTTCAGTTTTGTGAATTGATGCTTGACCAACAATACATCATCATTTGGCATATTTGAACTATATTTTTTGAAGGAACAGTGACAGGATGGTTCAGAATTACATTGTACCAGGACTTAAGGCATGTGCTGAAAACTTTCAAGAAATTTACTTTCAACACGGTGGTGCTCCACTACATTATGCTACTGTTGTCCATGATTATTTAAATGAAATTTTCCAAAGAAAAGTGATTGGTCGAAGGGCAGATATTGACATGCCTCCACATTCACCAGATATCATGCCTATGGACTTTTTCCAGAGTAATCAAGGACTCGGTTTATTCTCAAAACCCTCGGACCATTGCTAAGCTGATGATACATAAGTTCAATATTTTATTTATTTAAATCAGTGTCCAGTGACCATTGCACCACCCTGTATATCTAATATGAACAAATCAATAAAAATACAAAATGCTAAATGCTTTATTCAGGTAATGTTGCCAAAAATGGGCTTAGGGACCATGTAATGAAGGGTGCCAACATATGAGAAATGAAAGTAGCAAGAAGCAGTAAAACTTTTAAATGACATTGGAATTGTGTAAATGGCTATGTGCAAAGATGAGAATGGAGATAACTTTCGGAGATGCATTTACGTAGGTGAAATAGATATGAAGTAGGCAAGAAACTCTATTCTCGTTCATAATGATGAATTTCGGTGACTAGAAGATGGTAACTATTTTACTTACACACACATACCTCAATTCAACCCAAAAGATCTCACAAATGTGAGACTGAGCACCACAATTACAGAATAAATGAGGATAAATGCAATAATCTGATATAAGGAACCTTGGTCCGGAAATGTCTCCTTCACAAGTTATAAGCAAAAGTTGTTTTCATAGGTAGGAAGGTGATTAATACTAAGGATAGATAATTGGATCGCCATCTAGGAGTATGATGAATGGTTTAAAACTACAATTCCCTGAGGGCAATGCAGATGGTGTTTTAAATTTACCTACGGTAACAGTAGTTCAATACAGATGGCATGATGTGTACTGTCTGATGTGCTGTCCTGTAACATTACCCAGGTACAGGTCGGAGTCCAGTCGGTGTTTACATGAGAAAATGTATCAATCAACCGCAGTGAAATGGAGTATACAGTTGCAGAATGTGTAGATATGGTGTTCGTGTTCAGGCAAGCTAATGGAAACAGTATGGAAGCAGAAAGGCTATATCAGGACAAATATCCACATCGGAGACAACTGCGACATACCATGTTCCCAAGATTTTTTCAGCAGTTAAGGGAAACTGGGCAGATGCAACCACAGTATCCCGACTGAGGAAAAAGGTGAACTGTACGGACTCCCACGTTGGAAGAGGAAGTGCTTTGTTGTGTGACTGAGGAGCCTTCAATAAGTATTCAAACAGTTGCAAGTGAAATGAGGCTCATGAAAAGTACTGTTTGGAATGTGCTTCAAGAACAACTGCACCTCTACCACTCACAAAGAGTACATGCTCTGTCTTCGGCTGACTTCGCACATTGGGTCATTTTCAGCCAATGATTACTGCAGCGCTGTGTGGTTGATCTTAACTTCCCTTTGTGTGTACTTTTCACCGATGAAGCCTGTTTCACCAAAAATGGCATGCTAAATAGTTGAAATAGTCATGTTGTAAGGGGCCATCAAAACCATTTTACAGTGAATGTATGGGCAGGTATAGCCAATGATGATGTAATAGGCCCATTTCTTCTTCCATCCTGATTAACTGGAGCAGTGTACACTGTGTTTCTGAGAGACATACTTCCTGGGTTGTTGGAATATATCTCACTTGTGGTATGTTGACATATGTGGTTCCAACATGGAGCCCCAGCTCACTTTTCACATTATGCTCAAGAACACCTTAACCGGACATTCACTGAAAGATGGATAGGAAGAGGAGGTCCAGCTACATGGCCAGCACATTTGCTTGATCGGACTCCACTTGAGTTTTTCTTGTGGGATCATGTGACACCAGTAGAAACTGAACAAGATCTACTAGCACGAACTCTTGCCACCTGTTACATTGCCAGAGAGACTCCAGGTTACTTGTCCAAATATGACAGATCATCGTATGACATTGTCATGCCTGCATCACTGCTGAAGGATGCCATTTTGGACACCTCTTGTAGTATTATGACTTGTGTAAATGTAAATATAGAGAAATAAAATACAGATATTCTTAGATTCTCATAATTTCACATTCACAGGTATCCCAAAACAACTCTTGCTTATAATTGTGGAAGGAGACGTTTCTGGACCAAGTGTCCTTATATCAGATTAATGCATTTGTCCTCCTGACTCTTCCCTGAAAGTTTCTAACACCATCATGCGATCACTCTGTATATTTGTTAACATATGTTTATAACAGGAATACAAAGTTACATTTAGTTGCACTTTAGAGGCATAAATCGTATGAGTGGAAATAACTATGAAATAATAAGCCCATGCAGTTGTGCAGAGATAAATAACCTTAAATGTGAATATATTTTGTAAATGTATGTTTATGAAGAAATACAAAGTTGCATGTTGGAGTTATAAACCATATGACCTGAAATAACTGTAAACTCATAATCTCATGCAATTGCACATGAGATGCAGTAGTTCACCCTACAATATGAATATATTTCATAATGTATGTTTATGAAACATACACAAAGTTTTATAACAGATGTGGTAGATGATTGACATATAGAATGCTTTAAACATCAGATTTTAATGGAAATAACTGTTGCAAATTACTGGTGATTTTAATGTTATTTGAAATGCAGATTTCCGTTATAAAGGAGAATGAGGAAAAAGGAAAGCTTCACTTCATAACACTTTACGCTATTGTTTCATTTCCTTTATTTACATTATTCCACTATTTAGTTTGCACTCCTATTCAATTGTATCAGTTTTAGATTGCACTTCTGTTCCATTACACATGTTCCTCTCTGATTTATAGTTGCCAACCTCATTGTCCAATAGTGTATTTCTTTATGTTAAGTTGGCAAGATTTAGTGACATTATGCATCCAGAAGCCCATATTCAGCAACATTATCTTTATTCATAGATTACTTTAGTGAAGGAAGAAATATCTGCTCACTCCTACAGTTACCAGTTCATAACACTTCACTGTCCTTAACTTTTCTTGTTTAATTTAATTATATTTTGCTTATACTTCTAAGTCTTCAATTTTAAGATTACATTGTATTTTAAACAGTTGTTTCACTTTTTACATCCTTAGTGGTGTGTCTTTACTCAGAAATATACAGTAGTTTTATTCAGAAAATTGATGTCTTGTGTTTTGCAATTGACTTACCATTAATAAATATGAAATTAAAAAATGTTAGTATTCTTTGGAAGAATTTTAACTGTTGTAAATATGATCCAAATTGACAATGTCTGAAACGTGTATATAAGATGGACAATGAAGTATCATTGTCTCATTGCCATCACCATCAAAGCCAAAAGTTAATATTCTGGGGAGAACCTAGTATTCCCTTCTCTCCAGTTTTTAGGCCACAAAAGATACTGTTATTTCTTCCATTGTTTTATAGTTTGTTTCCTAATGACTCACAGATTTGTTTTCTTACAATTCTAACTATAGTAGCAGAAATAAATTAGATAACATTAGAAATATAAAAAGAAAAGTAAGGTTTACCTGTGTTGACAAAAAGCACTTGCCGTGCATTTATTTGTGCCTGGGTGAAATACCTTGCAGGTACAGCAGGTGCTTTTGTAAGAGAAACAAAACCTGACTTTGGAGAGGTGACTGTGAATGTCAGGTTTTCTGGTCCTGTATCCTTATCAACTGCAGCTGTCATAATAAAAACGAAACACTAGTGAGACTCAACTTCTGTAACATCTTATATTTACATTGCACATAAAAGTTAAACCTCATTTAACTGAACTAAAGGGTGCAGAGCCACTTTAGATAACATATTTTTTTGTAAAATATGATTTGAAGCTTTCTTGGCGACAAACATATTCAAGATGCTCTTGGGCTTCGAGCCAGGTGTAGTGATGAAAAGACATCGACGTTTCGGGAGTGTACATCTCTCCCATCTTCAGGATGAATCACTAGCATCTTGAATATATTTTTTTGTGTAATCAATGGTATCAATAAGCAACAAAAGGAAGAAAAAATTATATTCCAAATACATGTAATAACATTTAAGAAAAAGTACTTCCATATGCAGTATCAAAATGAGCATTATAGTCTTTAAAAATACTAATTCATAAAATAAGTGATTTTTCTTGCAACTTTCTTCTCACAATTCTTGCAGCAACTATATATCATGCCACTATTTAGTAAGCATTACATCTGTTGGCATTGATTTAGTGCTTTGTTCCACAAAATGCAAGGCAACCTAAACCAAAAGTTTTGTATAAGTGATAGTGCCATTTGTAGCCTTTCTTACTTCTAATGCTTCGACTCTATCATATGCTCTCATATTTGACCTTTTGTTCATTCCTTATTATATATAACACACTTTCTTTTTGCTATATCTTCATCAGGGATAAACCACACTGACTGACGCCAACAGTATAATAAGTGGACCCTTGCATTGAATGCATATGCAAGTAAATAACACTTTAAATAACAAACTGGTAGTGTATATAAAGGAAGATAAGGACAACAAAATAGTGATAATGGGCAAATTACATAGAATAGAAAACCTGCTAAGAAAAGATGAATATGTTGTTGTTGTTGTTAGCTAATGCTGGATTTCTGACAATGAATTCATTAACCCTCTTGCTCTCCAATATTTTTCACTGATGGATGGGGCATTAGAAGCAAAGATGAATATATACATCAACAACATCCCTCTAAAACAAGCTTGCAACATACTGAACTCCACTCTGAAGGATATTAACATAATCACAAACAAAGGAAAACCCAGGATCAAAATCAACAACCCTACCTTATCAAAAATTTATGGCTTTCCTAAAATTCACAAAAAAAGTACTAGCTTGAGGCCAATAGTGGACTATATTGGTACTCCCAGTTACAAATTGGCAAAATGGCTCACTCATCAGTTCAATTCATTCTCTAAATTTGACTGCCTCATTATCATATCACATTAAGCTCAACTGACACATTAGTATCCTTTGATGTTACTTCCTTATTTTTCAGCATTCTAAACAAACTCATCACTCCCCAAAAAATTGCTTCAAGTCTAACAACTTACCCTGAAAAGTAAGAGAAGAATATACCAAACTCACAAAACTTTGCATTAGCTGAATTTTTTCAGCTTTTTGGGCAAATTTTACCAAAAAAGGCCTGGTTAAACTATGGGCAATATTCTCTCTCCCTTCCTTGCAGACATGTTCATGAGGTCATTTGAAATACAGGTAACCAGAGCTTTTCCTAACATATGGTTTTGATATGTTGATGTTTTTGTAATACTGTCCAGAAAACTTGGTTCAGGATAATTAAGGAAAATTGAAGCTATTAACAGTGAAGCAACAGAATCTAAAATAAGAACAAATTAGAAACTAAAAGCTTCACTTATCTTAGTAATATTGCACAGTTGTGAAAGATAAGTGAAGCTTTTAGTTTCTAGTAATATTGCACAGTTGTGAAAGATAAGTGAAGCTTTTAGTTTCTAGTAATATTGCACAGTTGTGAAAGATAAGTGAAGCTTTTAGTTTCTAGTAATATTGCACAGTTGTGAAAGATAAGTGAAGCTTTTAATTTCTAGTAATATTGCACGGTTGTGAAAGATAAGTGAAGCTTTTAGTTTCTAATTTGTTCTTATTTTAGATTGTTCAGGATACCTTAGAAGTGGTAAATTTACAAGAACAACCCATCAACTGCACTGTAGGGACAGAGATAGAGAAAGATGACACCTACCTTTTCTAGACATTAAAATAATGATACATACAGAAAGCCCACCTTATAGAGAACTACTATAAATTAATAGCTTTAACCTGAAACCACACCAACAAGCAATTTTCAACAGTCTTTTTTGAAAAAGTGCCACTGTCGTTAAGGTTCAATTTCTTTTTACCATACTGAATGGGATCAAAATTCTAAGATAAACCAATTAATTAAAATAATTAATATATTGAAGTATTATTTTTATTAGAATATTAATCATACATTAGATAAGTTATTTTAAGTGACTGTTCCATTTATATGTGACTTGATTGAAATCAATCAATCATGTGCAGAACAATTTCAAAGTTCAACCAAGACAGCCTTCATTCACCAAAAATTTATCACATTTCATTATTACCTCCTCTGAATTTCATTATCACCTCCTTTGCTTTTCTTTTGTTATGATCAGATTAAGGAATTCAACTGCACTGTACTATAGATACACAACAGCTGACATAATTTGACGCAACATAACAGCTATTCAAATATCAGATATGGCTGACTCTCACTTCAGTGCTGAAATAGATGAAATAATTTTCAGAGGGAACCTCAGAACACAGAATACAACAGCAAATATGTTTGGAAACAGTGTGACAAATTTTGTATTGAATGAAATTATAAATTAATTGCAGATACTCCAAATACTTGCCAACATGTTAAAAAATTGGAGCATTAACATGATAATCTTGTAGGCTGTGCCAATGGATACTGATGTATGTGTGCCTGCTACATGTTTCTCTTAAGAGGTTAATAATTACAATACAGTATTTAAATGATATTTCATTGGCTATATCACCCTTTAATTCGTGAAATAATCTTAATAAATGCAACTCGTGATAGTCATACTCTCTAGATAAATTGACAATCACTCGTGGCATTACTTATGATAATTATGGCTTCTAAGTGTAGCGGCAAGAAAAGGAAAGAGTCAGACGGATGTAGAACATTTCAAATAAAGTGTATTTCCAGTGAATATTGAATTTTTAGATAGAATACATACTTTTTGATCTACTACTTATAAAAGAATCACAGAATTAATTACATAATGTATTCTTCAAACCTCTCACTAACACTGACACTACAATGTGAGTGAATAACTGAAAACGGAAATTAACTTTAAATTTTTACAAAACGTAATGATAATAAAACATCTGGCACACACTTGCCTATGAAAGTAGTAATGTTATTATGTGATCAACAATGTAGAGAGACTTCAAAGCAATGCGGTAGGTAGGATCATAAATAAAAATCTGAGCTTATTATTTCTTAAAACGGACGTGACTTCTCCATGTTTTGAGTAAGAGTGAGTGAGTGAGTGTGTGTTGGGTTTGAGTAAGAGGATGACTGAATAAACACATGTCAAAAATAGAAAAAGTCTTGCTCTTTCAAGTTGATCTTATTCCAAACAGAATTACTTATTTCATAAATAATATTATAACTTACAAGTATCACTGCAGGCTGCATATGATAGAATTGGGGGCCACGGGTTGGACACACCTGGTCTAGTACTCAGAATAATTAATTTTCTTGTAAGTAAAGATAAATACAACATAGAATATCAGTAAATCCCAAAATAATACTTGTTAATAGGTTTAAAGCAAAATTGATCGACAGTATGATACCTTCCTTCCCTAGGGCATCTCCCCTCTACAGAGGGTACCCTTATCGCCCAGTCACTGCATTCTCCAGCTGTAGCCAAGGTCACAGAGGAGTGCAGGATGGGGGTTGTGGGGCCAACTCTCCCAACTGAAGGCAACTACTTGACCTTTTAGAGACACTACCTTTCTATCAGGATAGCTAGTCAACTGGCATCACAAGGCTGAGCGCACCCTGGACCAGACTTCCCAGTGGACAAAAATGCCCATGCTGGTACTGGGAATTGAACCCGGGTCTCCCATGCCAGAAGCAGGTGTGGACAGGAAGACACAAAAATTCAAAAGGAAAAAAAGACAGAAGTCAGCAATACCACAGACCTAGCACCCTTGAAAGACAAAAATAAAATTAAGAAATTCACATTTCACCCACTTTTACATAACAAGTGCTAATCCTAGCCTCTCAAAGTAAATTCAACTTGAAGAACCTGTTAAGAGCCCCTCCTAAAGATTGGGCACCAAAAAGTTCAAAACCTAGGATTTAGGAGATTAATGACCAAGAATGCAATAAAGTGTACATAGATAAAACCTAACATAAACATCCATACCAAAGAGCACATCTGAAACATAAAACATAAACAGACAGGCAAAGCAGCCATTGAAATCAACATTGGTGAAACCAACTGAAAAATAGTTACAAATCCCAAACTACTATACTGCTTGCAAAAGTTAAAGGCATGTGAACGCTGGCAAATGCTCAAGCGGAGTGCTGTTGCCAAGCGTAGTGTGTGTACCGGCAGAGGTTCTGTACATAAGGTGAGATGCGTGTACCACATTTGGCAGTGCTGGTAGGAGGGGCAAGCTTAGGATTCGCTGGAGCCTGCAGTACGGCCCGCCTCCATATGCCTTTAACTTTTGCGAAGATTATAAACAAGTGAACCATCTGCTAAAACTTACTGTACGGCAGAAGATTTTCATCCCAAAAACAAAAGCACAAAATTATGAACTTCGAAATGTTGAGCTAATATGAGGGTCACTAGATATGTATAAAACACAGAAAATTGGCCATTCTTGGGGAAAGCATTGTTGCTTTGTCAAAATAGCTGACTCATTTTTAATGCAATGGTAGCAGGCAGACCATTGTTGTGCCATTCATTTTTGCTCAGTTTATGTTTGAAGTCTGGAAAATGTCAATGTTTTTTGAAGTGTAATGGAGATTTAGAGAGAGCATTTTTGTGCAATGATTTTGTGCAACTTCAAATGTGGCTTAAATGAAACACAGTCACTTGAGCTTTTGAGGAGAGCTTTTGGGGACTATTCTCCGTCATGTGCCATTGTGTTCCACTGGTTTGCAGAGTTTAAGAGGGTTAGCAATTTCTTAAAGATGAAGAGTGGCAGACCAGCAACAGTAGTGACTGACAAAAACATCACTACTGTAGAAAAATAATTAGCCAAGATCCAAGACTAACCTACAAGACATTAAGCTGGTATTAGCATTAGTTCGCTGAGTATTTCAACCATCCTTCATCCATCTTTGTGTAAGGGGCACATTATTATGTCATGATAATGCATCAGCTCACACTGCTAATGTAACAATGATATTTCTGCAAGAGACTGAGGCAAAACTATTGACTCATGTACCCTATAGTCTCAATTTGGTACCATGTGATTTCTTCCTGTTCCTTATGGTGAAGAACCAACTTCGAGGTCACTGATTTTCTAGCCTTGAAGAAGCAGTTTCTACATATGAAGAGGAGCTATCTGCAGTGCTAGAAACTGAGTGGCATGGATGCTTCCAGAAGTGGTTCTGGAGTATGGAACACTGCATCAGTCCCAGGGAGAATACTTTGAGATTTTGGGATAAACAAAATGTTTCTGTGACTATTCATATTTTCGCATTTGCATGGCTAGTATTGGTATGAATTTTACAGCACCTGCAATTAATCTGAGATTGATTATCACACATTGAATCTGTTCAAGGTTTGCTGTAATTAACTCTGTGCTACAGTATGTAAACCCAGATTTTATATAATCATTATAATACAGCAATTAATATATTTTTTGGACATCCTCAGTTCATACTGGATAAACATTTTGGAAGTGATAAATCTTTTTCCTGCTTTACTTGTTAGGTAGTCTATATGTTTATTTCACATAGTTTAGGATAAAAGATTACATTCATTCATTATTATTCATATACAAAAACAAAAGAAAAAACAAAAAAAAAAAAAAAAACAAGCTGAACAAAACTACTAAAGAAAGTAAAAAAAATAGGGGTACAAGGTCCAATGTTTTCATGGCTATGTAATTTCCTAACACAATGCTTTATTGCAACCAGATATGGAAGAAATATATCTAAATATAAACAAGTACACCGTGGCTTGCCACAAGGTGCAGTGCTCAGCACTACACTTTTTAATATATTTATTAATGATCTACCACAACAAATACAAGAATCAGGCGTGAAGTGTGCACTATTTGCTGATGACTTGGTAATGTGGACTTCAAAACCAAAAAGCAAAAGTACAGAACTGGAAAAAACCATGCAACAATCCTTAACCAACTTACAGAGGTGGACCAAAGAAAATTTAATGACTGTTAATACAACAAAATCAAACTACCAAATCTTTTCACTAAGAGAAAAACCACTAAAAATAAAACTAAATTTTGAGGGTCAACAATTACCAGAAACAAAGGAAGCAAAGTATTTAGGAGTTACATTTGATACCAAACTTACATGGACCAAACAAATAGAAAATGTAATACAAAGAGCAGAGAGGCACCTTTTACTGTTAAAACATGTAACAGGAATGAAGTGGGGATGTTCCAGAGCAACGCTTAACACAACATACAATGTATATATAAAACCATTATTTACTTACTGCAGCGAAGTTCTTGTAACAGCAAACACAAAAAAAAAATTCAAATCTTTCAAAACCAAAGTCTGAGATTAATTACAGGTGCTATCAAAACCACACCAATAGCAGCTATGGAAATACTAACCAACCAATATCCCATTGAATATGAAATAGAAAAAGCGGCTCTTATTCAACACGAAAAGTTGATCAGACTCCCATTCAATACATGGCACAAGAGAAATTTTACACATACACTAAAGACTCAGGAGAGCTTTCTTTCCAAAATTCAAGACATCAAGAAGGATGTACACCTTCCTAATTCAAAGGAAAACTTCATATCTAAAGTCAATCCAACACATACATTAGACATCACATATTATTTACACCTGACAGAAGAAGTTAAAAAAAGTGATACTTCAACTAGTGTTCTAAAACTATTGGCATTAGAGACAATCCATACTAGATTTCCAGAACATGAGTGGCTCCATATTTATACTGATAGATCATTGATATCAAACCAAGATGGAGCAGGTGCTGGAGTCACATGTCACCTCTTTTCCTATTGTAAATCTTTAAGTTATGGAACTACTAACTTTGATGGAGAAATTGAAGCAATTCGAATGGCCCTACAAAATCTTTTGTACAGAATTTCACATTTTCAGCAAGCAGTTATTCTCTCAGATTTCAGGGCAGCAATTATAGCAATTACTTCCAAGTTGTCACCAAAAAACCAAACTATTATAGAATGTTGGAAGATGCTTAGCCATCTAACAGCACTTCAAAAACACCTAGTCTTCCAATGGATACCGGCTCATTGTGGACTGAGTGGTAATGAGAAAGCTGATTTTCTTGCAAAAAAGGGTACCAGTGGTGTACAAAAATCTATAGTTCATTTACCATTTTATGTAGCTAAAAGATTAGTCAACTCTGAATTCAAAAAAATGATTGCAAACTATTACTATGAAAAATCAAAGAATAAAAGATGGGAACTACCAAATATTCAAACAGTGATTCCTGAGTATCCTCGAAAAACAGCAGTTGTAACCTTCAGGTTGATTACAGGACATGATTGTCTGGCAAAACATTTAAACAGAATTGGGATATATTCTTCACCACTCTGTCCTCTATGTGATCTGCAAGAGGAAATGGACAGAGACCACCTTCAAATATGCCCGTCCACTTCTAGTGCCCCATCCATCAGTGAAAAATATTGGAGAGCAAGAGGATTAATGACTTCATTGTCAGAAATCCAGCATTAGCTAACAACAACAACATATACAAAAATAAACATCATTTATTAAACTTTGATTTCCTGTATGAAAAGAAATTCACTGTGCAGTACATCCAGCCAAAACACCATCTACAAGTCACAGAAGATAGTGTGCAGTGAATCTAGGCTGATGATGAACACAATAGTCTCTGAAACATGTTCTGGTAAGTTCTGGTATAGAAAGTAAAGTTAGAGTAATAAAAAACTTACATATAAATGTTAAATTAATAATGCTTTTCATCTAGGTCCTCCATTCAGATTCTTGAACTCAGATTATCTGATATTAACTCAGATGAATGGGTATAGATTCCAAAATGAAGTCATTACCTAAGTGGGTAGCTGTGATTACAGATGTTGCTCCTTCCCACATTGTTAGTCCTGTGTTATTTGCAATGTGAGGAGGCTCATCATTAACTGGTATCACTACCACCCTAATTGTAGTTGGGACACTTTCCTTATCTCCTGCAATGGCTTTCACAACAAATTGGTCCCCAAGAGTTTCACTGCCATCATGATGATACTGAAATGAGAAACAAAGTGAATTCAGTGAGTAAACACTGCAAGGAATAATGATTGTTATTTTTAAATGTTTTGCTCATTTCAACTATATAGCAGAGAAGAAAATGTTGACACAACTTAACACTTTGGGGTACATAGTTATTTCACAAGGACCACCTCCCAAATGGTGGTGGTGGCGGTGGCGGTGACGGTGATGGTGATGATGGTAATGATGATTATGGTTATGATCATGATAAATACTTTATTTGCCATTCAGTAATTGCAGGAATTACAATAGGCTTAGTCAAAGATGAAAAGTAGCTTAAAATCTAGAAAACAAATTCACATTATATTGTACAATATCTAAATAATATCTAGAGAACAACAATCCTGTCTTCACACGGTTATAGAACATACAACCTCAGTGTTAAATAAAGTGCATTCTTTATATATCATTTTTTACTTTTTTCTTAAAACTCTTTTAGGCTATAGAGAGGGTTCTCAGTTAGAATTTGTATAGCCTATCCTTAAATACCTGAATATTTAATGTGTTTATTGTTAAAGAAAATGAGTTGATGTATAAATTTAGGCTTTCACAGCTGGTGTTCTTACTATTAGCTAGTTTTATCTCTTTCTGGCTTGTAGGCTGTGGTCTAGAAGGCATTGTAGATACTGACATTTCGCCATGTACTGCGCTTGGCATCTTCCATTGCTTGCACTGATCACAGTTCGAATGTGGAAGCAACAACCATTGACACTCTTATGTAGTGGGGGTGGGTGGGGTATTGTTGTGCTGACTAAGGTGGTGATTGGCTCGCATTGGTTGGCAGGCCAGGTGTAGGCGGTGTTTTATTACAGCTGTTATGTGTGTCTGAAAGGTTGTCTAAGACCAGTACCCATGCTTTCTGTACATGGAGCGCTTATTCCTTTCGATTGAAGTTGTCTCTGTGTTTTTAGATTTCTATGGCTTCCTTTGTAGTCGGGCATAGTACAAGAAGTTAACTGTAGAGGACAGGACTCAAGTTTCTGTGAAGTTGTCATCATGGCCGAATAATAAGGCATGCTCTGCCACAGAAAATTTTTCCTTTTGTCCCAATCTGGTGTGATGCTCATGTTCTTCTAATCTGGTGGCCATACTACACATGGTAGTGCCTATGTATACTTTCCCCCAACTGCGGTGAGCTTTATATACACCTGCAGATGTGTGTGGGTGGCATTTGTTTTTGGCCGATCTCAGTAGGTATTTGATGCTTTTTGCACTCCATGTGAGTGCAGAAGCTTGCCTATCTGGTTGAAAACGTTCCTGATGTAGGGGAAAAAGGCTGTTGCTACTTTGCCGTGTTCCTCATTTTTACCTGGTTGCCTGGGATGAATTGCACTCCAGATTTCCTTTCATGTGTATCCCTTAGCCTGAAATGTTGACTTTAGGTGATGGAGTTCTTCCTTTAAGTATTTCTTGTTGCAGAGTCATTCTGTGATGTTTTTATTATAATATAATATATATGTATGCTCCTAAACCACTCAACTGATCCCTAAAAATTTGGCACATATATGTATTTTTTCATGGAGAAGGTTTTTATGCTATACACTTTGCTATACAACTTAACATTCACATGGTTCTCTCTACTCACTTTTCTTTTATGGATTAAATCCACATATCCTTCCCTACTACACTGTTATCTTTACTCATGTTTCTTTCATGAAACAATTCACATTCTTTCTCTACTAACTCTTCTACAAAGAATTCATACAATTTTCTACATGATTGACATAGAAATGCAACTCTTACATTCACACAGTTTTCTCTACTTGCTTTTCTTCCTGTAGCATTTGTGGTTGTTCATCAACAGTGCTTCTGCATAGCATTTTCCCAGTGTTTTTATTTATTTATTTTGCTTCTTATGGGTTCTTTATAAAGTGCGTTCCACCCTTAGAAGACAGTACATGTTAAATGGAGAGCAGTGTTGCAACATGTACTAGTTGAGAATCTTTCTGCGCGCGCGATCCCGAGGTGGCCAAGTCCTGTACTTAGTTCTTCAATTGCTGCTTGACGGACACTTTTAACTTTGGTATAAACAATTGATTTCCCCTGGTCCCTAAACCTTTTTATGTCTTTTAGATATTTATGTCGCCATCTGATGATATCGATATCGTCTCTTTCTATTAATATGCACTTGTTACCCCTTCTTTCATATGCCAACCCCAAATCATGTAAGAACCGACTAAGAGTGGCCCTTGAGAAATTTGGTAGTGTCTGATCACTGTTGACCCGTGACAAAATTATATTCAGCGTAGGTTGAATATTTGCAAACAGTAAAGAATGAACAATTCGCCGCACTCCACATTGCACTGTTCACTATACGATATACTTCTTTTTTTTCCCACCCTTTTTGCTTTCTTTTTCGATGGCGTTCTTAGAGGTCCTTTCATTACTTCCTTTTTAATCCTATGCACTACTGCTTCTGAACACCCGATAGCCTTAGCTGTTTCTTTTACTGCCTTACTTACACGCATTTTACTTGAAAAATAATCTAACACCTTCATAATTATTTGGCGTTCCTTACTTCTTAATTTACCAATATATCGTCTCTTTCTAGCTTCCCCTTCCATAACTACAAATATTTACGAAACTATTAAACAAATAACACAATAACAGCTCATAGATTCCACACAGTTACACACTGACTTCTTTTGAACTAATGCTAGTGCTGATCCTTATACTACCTTCTGTGTCAGGCCTGGAGCGAGAATACGCTGAATAGATGAATACCTTTTGTTTGCCCTACTCGAGATGAAAGAAAGAAGTTACAGCCTTTTGGTTTATTTTAAAAACTTTCTCCAACCCTCGTCAACATTTGTTCTTGCTGGTTCCCTGATGTAAACTCAATAACAAAAAAGTTTCACACTGCGTAACTTTTGCAGTGCACAGGTATAAAATTTTCCTAAAACATTTAATTTAAAAAATGATAACACTTAACTGAGTAAACATAGAGAATTCAAAGTGGGCAGGTAGTAGCACTATAGTTTACTCTACCTAAGAACAAAATATAGACACATTCTAGCGGTTAGTTTGTTAGTGCGTGATGAATATAGAAACAGCACATATCGGACTTCTATTGAAAAAAATGTTTTTTTAAGAAATATGGGCCTATAGAAATGCATAATGACTCTAAAAAGGATATAAACTAATAGAGAAAAAAATTCTGCGTAGGATAATGTGTTCAAACCTGAAATTTATAACAACTGAATGTTTATACTATGCTATTAGGAACCTGGCAACAGTGCGAGGGTAGAAAAGGACGAGGCTAATGGCAACATGTAAGCGCTAGATAGAGACAGATATATCCCATTTAACTCCATACTGTCATCTAAGAGTGGAACAAGGTATAGTATCCAATGCAAGTCTGAACGTTGTAGGGATAATATCCTCAAACCATGAGCAATGCCAGGCGTTTCAGCTAGTTTAATTTAAAAGGTGAGTTAATTAATAACACTGAACAACACTTACAACATATTTTTCCGGGACGCGTTTCGAAGGTAACTTTCCTCCATTATCAACCGGACAATAGTAGTTATTGTCCCGGAAAAGTATGTTGTAAGTGTTGTTCAGTGTTATTAATTAACTCACCTTTTAAATTAAATTAATTACAACAACACTGTTTTCAAACTTCTATGAAAGGAAGATAGTTTCAGCTAGTACCTACATAACAAATTTTAGGATATACTACATTTTTCTGTTTCCATATTGTGCTACATGTAATTTACAGTATTATGAGTTATAAACAACACACCTTAATCTGTAAAACTTGACACCCTTTCAGTCCTCATTAGATTGAGTTTTTGGGATTCTACTGTACTAATGTTGTTAAAACTGTTGAAGTTCTGGTGACAAATGAACAGCTCAAACTATAATAAAATTATGGTTAAGGTGAATGCCTAAATATTTATATTGCTGTCATATAACTTACTTGGACAAGTCCAGCTTTAAGTTGTGCAACTGTGAATTTATGTAGTGGAGCCAGTGATGGATCACGAGACAGTTGCACAGCTCCAGCCTTAGGAAGTTCTATAATATGATATTCACTCACACGGGATCTGTAGTACTCCGTTAGTACTACAAGTAATGAGTCAGAAAGCTTTACAGTATCTCCTTCCATTACTTTCAGTTCTCCTCCAGAAATATAGAGCCATTCAGGAACAATTACAAACTGCACCATAAGACCTAAATATAAAAGAACCAAAGTATTAAAATGTATCCTCTTCTGATTATGTGTAGGATTCCTAAAGTAAAGTTAATGTTAGTCATTAAAATGAAAAAACAAGGAAATATTAGCCATAAAAATAGTATGTGCATTCAGAATATGCTATGTCCATCTCCTTGGTTTTTTGACTAGTGTTGCAGATTGAGTGAGTCTGTGTTTGATTCCTGCTATCTGCTAACTGATTTTTTCTTAGCTAAAATGCTCTGAGAGGAAATTCATTCATATTTCTGAAGATGCTGAAGGCTTACTGTATTTGTTGGCATATAAGACCACTTTTTTTCCTTTGAAAATAAGCCAAAAAATGGAGTGTGTCTTCTATGCCGATATCAATTAAAAAGGTACCTGTAAGCTCAATTTCTTCAAAATTTTTTCTTTTGGCTTGAAGCAATTCCTAGTGAATTTTGAGTATTCCAGTTGTACAGAGTTCAGTGGATGCACATGCACCATTGTTAACCATTTTTATATTATTCATTCAAGCTTCATTTATCATTGTGTTCAATGTGGAGATCCACTTGTGCTGCACATATATTATGGTTTTGCTTGTAATGATTGAAAAATGGCATTGCTATATTATGCCGTTTAAGCTGCAAATGATTATATATGCTAACAAGCATGAAAACTGGCCTGCATAGAGGCATTTCAGGGCACCTCCATCTAAAATAATTATTGTCTTATACTCTTAAATATTTTGACAATGCCCATATTTCTGTATGAAATTCTATGGCTAATAAACTAAAACTAAAAGGTAAACAATTTGAAAATACTCGATTATGAAGACTGTATGGTATAGATGACCTGTAATATTGACTTGGAATTGCTCTGTAATGAATATTGAATGTAACCCAGTTAATAATTGTAAACACATTTCTTTTTTATCTTGTTCACATCTAAATACTTGTATTCTACAAATCTAATAAACAATTTACAATTAAACATTTTGCTTTATTGAGTAATACTCCCAATTTGGTTTTTATATTAACTTTACTTTGTTTGACTGGATGCATTTATTTATGCAAAAAGTGCATACTATTTTATTTGAGTTAGATTATTATCTGTACCTCTCATCCAAATGATGCCGTTAGTCACATCAATTATGAATCTGTCCCAAGTCCTGTTAGCTGTAGCTTGAATATAATGCAGGCGCTTGTCATCAATGAGTGCCTGGTCAAAAACATTGACTGGGGCTGGACGGATTTCTTCTCCATCAATTGCCTCCTCTTCCCCCTCAGCAACTAATGGCTCAATTTCCAGATATCCATATAAAGGTGGTTCAGTCACTAAATATGTGATATCTGTTGCTGGAATTTGAGGATGCATTACCTAGAAAACATCAAGCAAGTACCTCTTTGACTCTGCATTTCCAAAATGGCAAATCACTTCCATTGTTGCTTTGCAATTCATTGAACAGTATGATAAACTACTTGATAAAATTAAGGGGTGTGAGACGTGAAATTTCTATTCTGCACAGATTTAAAGCTACACACTTCATTCTTGTACACATATTTAGGATGTTATGTGAAACTATTTAGTAGAGTTTCATTTTTGTATGTCAATTAGTTTTTGAATAACTGAAAATTTTCTTTCAAAAAATTTGCAATCTGCACTTTTTTAAAAAAAGAAGTTTAAATATTCTTTTACAAAACCAAAAACTCTCATTAGAAAAACTTAATGCACAGATTTAATAATATATTAAGTTTAAGGGAAACTGGAAAGAAAATTATAAACTGCATGGCAAAAATTTCAAACTTTTTGCATTCACTACATGCATTTTACTTTTTTATTTCAAAAAGTACAGTAAAATTTTCTAGTACCTAATTTGTGAATATTATTTTGTTTTGAACGAATAAAAGCGTAACAAAATTTAAAGTGAAGAAAAATATTTTAAAAGTTTGTGTGCATTTTAAGCAGAAATAATGACTTAGATAACCTTTCTAGAAGTGTCTAGCTTTATAAGTAGCTCATAGTGTTCTTTTGCTTAGCCATTTTCACTACACAAGTCCTTCTGTTGCTATAAGCCAGATGGAAGGTATTGCTTCGGCCATACATTAATCAGGGATTCTGCATGATGAGTGTAATAAATATGTCCAATACAATTATTGTCAACAAAGAATCATTTTGCCAAAAGAAAATAATTTGTGTCAAATATTTGCAGCATCTAGCTTCTTGGTTAATGGATATAAATGATTTATTATTTCACTAACTGTCAGGCAAATATTATGTGAACAATACTTAGGTTGTAATATTATAAGAATATTATTATGGTTATTATAAGAATTAAGGTCATGAAGGCCACATAACCAGCCAGGAGGGCTTGGGGCACTGACCATGTCCCATTCTCCAGTTCTGCACCCCACTCATGATGCCTATAGTGGGCAGAGATGAGGGACGCAGTGGCTGGGTGGTAAATCTTGGTCCATGTAGGACTGTTGTGCTAGGATTTTTTGTTTAATATCATAACTCAATACTTAATTTTGAAGTTCCAGCTGAAAATTAAATGATACGTCACTTAAACTTAAAGAATATAAATCAATGGATACCTTCAATGATGATGGAGTGATGACAACACTGGTAGATTCTTCCACATGTAAAGTTCGATTACTTGTAACTACAAGGGGCTCCCAATACCAAGGAGGAAATATACGCATACTAAAGGTGCCATCTGCTGTTGTTCCACCAGCATCTACACGAAATCTAAATAATGAAGCATAGTTACAATGAGAAAATATTTAATTAAGCCATTTCTATGGAAAATACAGTGAGATAAAAGTAAAAGGAGCATTTAATGAATAATAGTTGTGTGCAGAGGAAGATTTTTGTTGACAATTATTTTAAAAATTTGCATAATTTTAATCAGTGGTGTTTTGTTTTGAATATTTTACCATGAATTTGCATCAATGTTGTGCTAATTTTTGGACAGAATTAATGAGTAGTGATATGACTGAAATGAAAATTAGCAGGTAACTAAAGCAACAAGAATCTTAAATCCCCTTATTTCCAAATTCTAACCTTTTATTTCAAATCAATATCATAATGGCAATCAAGTATCACATATCAGAAATACTGCAGCATATGACAAATTGTGACTTTTTCATTTTTCATAATTGGCCTGTCTGTTACAACTAAGTTACACATAGAGAAAAATCTCTTACACTGAGCATTTGATATTGGTAACCAAAGATATTGAAGGGGCTTTTCACAGAAAATTTGGTAAGACTCACCTTTTACTTTCAGTGCTAAGAGTGCTATTACTACATCTAATTTGTTACCATCAGTATACGTTAGTTTTAAATGATACCAAGCAGGATGGCTCAGGCGGTAACATCTGTGGCCTGCATTCGGGAGGTCACGGGTTCAATCCCCGTGGCTGTGCACTCTGATATGGATTTTTTCGTGGTTTCCCCATGTCACTTAGGCAAATGCTGGGGTACATTATTTCATACCACGGTTTCCTTTCCATCATTTCCTTTCATTTTATTTCCTTATCATCTTTCAGGTGGTGCAGTTCTAGGCATGTAGTATGTTCAGTGTCAGGCAGATGGCATGGATGATTGCACATGGTAACTGCTGTTCTTGGCACTGGGTGGCTTCTATTGGCCCTTGTCCTCCGTCGAGGGGGGGAGGGACGCTTCATACGATACTGCTCCAGACTCGCAGTATGATGCTGGCTGCTTGGCAGGGCCTAGCGCCGGGATGAAGACATCTCAACACTGGTTGGGGACTTCCATGCGTCTCTGGTGGGCCTGTCTAGCTGCGAGTCTGATAGCACCCCTTCAGTTTCCTCATTCATCCCTGCCTCCTGGGGGGTGGTAGCCACAATAGACCTGTGTAGGTCGACGTGATTGAGGTGTCTCCCTTCGTACTGTACCCTTTACCCTTTACCTTACCTTTAGTTTTAAATCCATTTAATTAGTTAAGTTGCTGTTATTACATTATTTAAATCTCCAATACCCGATTTAGTAACTAGCCTTGAAGGCTCCAAAAATGCTTTAAAGCTTTAACTGTTGTTATTTCATCAGTTTCTTTTGTCATAATGGAGTCCAGTTTAGACAAAGTCATGTGACAGCAAACTTTTAAATTAATAAATTAAGGCTTTCATGGTGAAGTCTTAATTAGTAAAACATGCTTGCAGGCTAAGAGGCTGTGGTCCACTGGGCTTCTTTCCACTTCCAGACATTCCACTCAAAACTGCAGCAAGCATCATCAGTGGGATTGTAAAACTCTCCTTGGTCTCTCTGTTGCTACTGAATTACCTTCCTCCCATAACCTGATTGGTCCATGTGTTTGTTAGAGGTGGGAGCATGGTTTTCTGTGTTTGGTCCATGGGCTTTGGCTGTGGATCTGTTTAGTGGAGCGGAGTACCATGTCTTATGAAGTTTGAGAGCTTCTTCTTTCTTGTTAAAGTTTTCTTTAGGCTTATAAATTTTGATTGCTTCATGGTATAGATGTGCTTGGTAATGGTATGTTGTAGCAAGGATGTCTGTTTCATCGTAGCAAATGATGTGTTTCTTGGGTGCTTCCAAGACATGTTGAACAAGTGCCGATCTCTTCTGTTGTCTAAGGCTGCAATGTCTATGGTGTTCTTTTATCCTAGTACTGATACTAGACTAACGAAGACTAACCCACATGAACAAGGTATTCGGTACACTCCAGCTGACTTGAGTGGGCCCCTAACACCTTTAGCTGAACAAAGAAGACAGTGAATCTTTTTGGTCGGGATCAAAACTATTTTAACGTTATGGGCCTTTAGTAATTTAGAAATGTGGTCTGTAGTATGTTTCAAATAAGGGAGGTATACTGTGCCTCTCTTGTCAGTAGATGATTCTCCCCTTTGTGTTTGAGTTTTATTTTTTGGGCGTAAAGCTCTTTTTATTTCTTTATCTGTGTACCTATTACTATGAAGAGTGTGATCTAGATGTATTTCCTGTCATAAGTACTGAGGTTCACATATTCTTAATGTTCTGTCCACCAAAGTTTTAATCACAGCCCGCTTTGTTGTGGATGCTGATTTGAGCCTTTGTAAAGATATCAGTTAGTGAGGGTGGGTTTAAAATAAACTGTGTCCTAGTGTACCTTCACTTTTCTTGATAACAAAAAAGTCTAGAAGAGGAAGTTTACCATCTTTTTCTTTCTCCATAGTGAACTGAATCTGTGGGTTTAGACTGTTATTGTGAAATGAAAACTCCTCTAAGGTGGGGTCTCTCAGGTCCCATACCACAAAGGTGTCATCAATGTAGTGAAACCAACAGGTGGGGTTTTGGGGGGCCAAGAACAGTGCAACAGCTTCCAAGTGACAATAGACCTTAAACATTATCACTTGGAGACTTAATATTAGTAGTAGTTCATTAATATGTGACGCACATCTGGCCATGTGAACCTTAAACATGTTGACCACTTTCAGGTTAAGAATAATGGATGTTATATGATTTGAAGCTTTCTTGGCGACGAACATATTCAAGATGCTCTCGGGCTTCGAGCCAGGTGTAGTGATGAAGAGACATCAATGTTTCGGGAGTGTACATCTCTCCCATCTTCAGGATGAAGGATGAATAGCAAGAGTGAAGGGACCAGTATATGTATTGTCAGTCAGTACGTAGTACTGAGTAGAAAACACCCGGTCTAGTGCAGAGGGTATAAACTGCTTATTTATAAATAAGCGAGAAGTTGAAGAGACAGAACAGTTCCTGCGGTGCTGACAAAGAAAGCATTAGCCCTGAAAAAGCTCTACATAGTAGGGTGAAACGTTGGCAACAACAACACAACCAAGACATGGCCATCCCCGGAAAAAGTTATTATTACTTCTATTTCATTTTCCTCAAGGAGTGAACTTTGCTTTTACACTTTTGGATGTATTGTGCTGCCACTAACAGACTAGCCTAAGAGATTACTTGTTGAAGTGTTGACACATGAAGGAATATTTAAGAAAAAATACCCCCCTTGTAGGATAACTGAAAAGAGATTTCATAATGGAGAACTGCCCCAAAAAATTGGGATGGGTGGTCACCTGGCTTTAAAATATGAATAATGATTACTACATACCTGAAATGGTCATTAAGAGCACTTCCGTTGTCATGATAATATGATAAGTGACCATTTTCAAGATCTAATTGTGTGAAATGGTTGGCTTCATGTTCTAACTGTAAGTGACCATGACTTGGATGTTCTGTCACTTCAAACTCAATCTGCTCTCCCCAGAGATTTAAGTTTGTCTCAGCACTCAAATTGGCAGTGGTTAGAGAAGCTACACCTCCTCTTTGCACAATTAGACCTGTGTTGTTAACAATGTCAACAAATGGAGGTGAGGCTCGCACTTCCAAAACTCCATTGGCATAGTACTGTCCATCTGTAATCCAAAGGCCCACTTTTCCATATTCATCTCCTTCATGACGGAAAAGGACTCGAAAATTGTCCAGATCGTCCTGAGTAAATTCAAACATTGGCACCTGAGGAAGAAAACAAGTTAGTAAATAGAACTCCTTTGCAGGTATTAAACTAGAAGTGTTTAGCAAGTTTTGTTTACAAAAAGTTGTGCTTATGCTATGTAGTATATATGGAAAAATAAATTAACCAATTAATGCCCAACTTATTTTTATTTTTCAAAAATTAAGAAAAACATATGCATTGTATTCGTTTAGTATACAGTATGTCAACAATATATTTTGTTTGCTTTTGTATTCACCTAATGTCCCAAAATCACCTGGTCTATAAATAGGCTGCTGGGTGTTAATGATATCAAAACACACTGTAATGATGAACAAATACATTTCCATTAAGTTCATGTATTTTATGACTAAACTTTGTTTCTTAAATCAATTACAGATCATTTAAAGCCAAACCACTTATTAAGTGAAATATTTGGTGTGGTAAAAGCTTATTATCAACTGTGGTAAGGTTCAAAACATCTGTGGAAGAGTGTTACATCACATTATTGCAGAATTTAAGTGACGTGCAATTCTTCAAACATGTTTTCATTTCTCCCCATTTTTCATTTGAAGTATGGCCATTTTCTGCAATTTTTGTTACTTGGAAGCACATTAATGATTATGTTGATCAGTCTCAAAGTTTTCCTTTTTTAGTTGACTTTTCAAACCTAGAGTCATTTGTCATTCTTTTCAGAGGCAATGAAATATACTTCAACTGGACTGGGAACATCATTCACATTTACTATACCTGTAGTGCTTCATCTTCTCCCTCCTGATTCAACAGTCTGATTAATGAGTTCATAAAAAAAAAATCTGATGTGTTTCTCTCACATGACTTTCTCTACTCTTGTACTAACCATTCTTACAAACTCTTATTACTATAACTCTAAAGTAAGAGCAAATTAGAAACTAAAAACTTCACTTATCTTATTGTTTTGGTGCTAACCCTGGGGTTTCAAGCTGTGTCCAGCTCATTCATTTAGTTTCTAATTTGTTCTTACTTTAGAATCTTGTTGCTTCACTGTTAATAGCTTCAATTTTTCCTTATTTATCTTATTACTATAACTTCTTTGAGTTAGTTGAGATAAACATTTTTACA
Source organism: Tenodera sinensis (assembly GCA_030765045.1). Taxonomy (NCBI): domain Eukaryota; kingdom Metazoa; phylum Arthropoda; class Insecta; order Mantodea; family Mantidae; genus Tenodera; species Tenodera sinensis. Next base: position 156,503,478 of record CM060967.1, on the reverse strand, counting down.
AATTATCTTATTGTTTATTTCCTTGTAGGTGTAAGAGGAATATGGGAATACAGTAGGCTTTGAGTGACAGTCAAATCTTTTAAAGCTTTGGCATCCTGTTCTCTTTGCATGCTTAACATATAAAATATGAACAACATTGTTCCATTGCACGAAAGTTCTAAGTTTACCGAAACTGACACATAAAACAAGGAATACCTCCGAAATGGTTCACTCTACAAAAAATTTATTGAGACATAAATTGTGTATTTTAGCAAAATCTACATTTCTTGTACAGTAAGATTTTGTCTATCTGTTACGGTTTACGAGTTATTCAAAACTCATCTAGACTAAACAGGACTACATAGGCTATAGCCAGAGAATTCAAAATATACATTTCATTTGTCATAAAAATATCTCAAACATATCGCATTTTAATCAAAATCGTTAGAACCATCAAGAAAATCAAAATTTTTGAAAAATGTTCCATGTAAAGCGTAGTTTAGGGTGGGGCTATTTTCTTCAAAATCTTCGTGTCGCATTCTTGAAAGATATTAAACTTAAATACCAAATTTGATTTTCAACCAACTTTTAATTTCTTAGTTATGCTGTCCACAGACTGACACACAGACTGACACACACACACACACATGGACCTTTTTTCCAAAAATGCTTTTTTCAGGGGACCTCAAAACATATTTCTGGTGAAATCCTGACATCAAATTTTGGGTGGAATACAATACTTACTCTACCTACCAGTAGTGAAAGTAGTAAATTCAACAATCAGCCTGTCTGAATCAGGAGGAAGAATCACATCATGTGTATCGCAAGCATCATGAATTTCATAGGAAAAGTTATCGCCAATTATAGCAGCCAGCATAATTCCTTTGAATATGATGTCATAATTGTTACATGTCATATGTCTGAATGTAATCTAAAATTAATGAAAAGCAAAAAGGAAATAACCAACATACTTGCATATTATGGTTTGCATTGTTTGTTAGCAAGGGTTGCAAACCTATCCCCAAAAATAATAGCTATAACACATATGTACTTTAAGAATTCTTGTGCTTACATGTTATCATCGCTTCAAGGAACACAATATAGAATACTTTTGAACACTAGTTCACTGTTTCAAACAGAAAAAACTGTAGAAGACAAATAACTCATGTTCCAGATGCTTGCATACTACTACAACAGTAACAATCTTGCTAGCATTGCATCAAGTAAGAGTTTCCATATGCTGACATGAAATATCACTTGTGCCCAGCAGTCTATTAATATATCCCTTGATTATAGGATCATATTTTCAGCATTATAATTGCTTAGAGTGGCACATTCTTTGTGTGATGAAATAATATGAACCTTTATTGACAGTTTATTGTATTATAGGAAGTTGGGAGGGAAATGTAACAAGGAAAAAATAATAATATGCCTTCACAAGCACTGCAGTAATTTGCAGCTTATTATTGTAAATTAATAAACTATTCTAGTTTTTAAGAAACAATGTGTTCACATAACATGTGTTCAGGCAACATCAACAATGACATACATGTTCAAGGTAACTCTTGAGAATTCATGTAAACTAAATAAAAAAATAATATCTGTAGCAGTCTATAAATAGACCACTGGGCTTAAAGGAAGGCAGTGGAAGGAAAGAAAATTTTAGTATTTAGCTTCATATCTTTGAAACAGATATGGCATACACTAAGCATTTATTCACTCTTTATTTTATCAAATTACCATTGCAATTAAGGGCAGCTGAGGCCATATGCTTAAGCCTGCTATTAGATAAATAGATGAAGTGAATTTGCAAGTATATAAACACTGACGGTGTTATACAAAATTTTCTCTGTGTGTGGTTATTATGTCAAGTAATACCATAAGTGAGACACAAGGATTGATACATTACTTTGACAAGCTTGTTAAGTTTCTCAAGTAGCACCTTGCTTGTCCTAGGCACTGTCAGTCTACAAAGGGACAAGCTACATTATTTCTTAGAAAGGTAAATGTAACCTAACCCCGTGGCACAATAGACCATCTGGGCCAAGGCCTACCACCCGACCACTGCATTCCCTACCTCTGCCCACCACAGGCATCATGATTGGGGTGCAGTGCTGGAGGTGGGAAGTGGTCTGCACCCCTGTCCCTCCTGGCCGTTAATGCAGTCTTCTTGATCAGGGGCTGCTACTTTTCAATCAAGTAGCTTCTCAATTGGCCCCTCAGGAATCTAATGAGGCTGGGTGCACCCCAGACCAGGTTTCCCAGTGGGATAAAATCCCCCACTGGTACCGGAAATTGAACCCGGGTCCCCCGCTTGATAAGCAGCAGCACTAACACTGTGCTGAGTCTCTTAGAAAGATACAATTACTAAAGGAATGTGCTAAATATATTTTTTTATTATCTTTTCTAAAAGTTTCAATTTTATTGGTATTAGCTCCAAAAACAATACCATTTGGCAATGAGTAAGAAGAATTTGTGGGTAGTCAGCTTTCACAGAAATAAAATGGCATTAAAAAGTTCAGTAGTAAGAGAAGTTTGCTGTAGTATATCGATTGGAAGTTTGCTGTACTTATCAATTTGTGTATGTACTTTAATCATATTATTAAAACCAGATTTAATAGAATTGAGAGCTTTTGCACTATGAAGATAGAAAACTAAACAAATATTCAGATAATGATTAACCTAGTATACGTATCTAGCAAGTGGATTTGTGCATATTGGAAACTACATGTTTAAACTAAATTATTAACCATCACTTTTGTGAAACACTGCAAAGATAAATCAAATGCATATTTGTAGATTTAAGTTCGATTAACTTCATGATACTCACTGTAGGATCCGAAGCCTGGTATATACCACCATTAGGAATACCACGGCGTGTGTAGACAATATCTGTTGGCTGTGTATCTATATCAGCATCAGAGTATCGAAGATCTCTGCCAGTTAAAAGTCTCTCTCCTCCTGTCACTATTTGGAAAACCTGAAACATATAGTGAGGCTTAATCAGTATCTTTAAATTAAATAAGGTACTCAAATATTCTAATAACCTTTTATTGTAAATGTGTAATGAAGACACTTGAAGTAGAAGAATAAGGTCTTGTAAGAATGTTTGGCATAAGAACAGTGTATGTGTGAGAGTATTTGTACAGTTTTACAGTGAAATTAAGTAATTACGAGCAATAAGTGCACTCTGTTGTATGACAGTAAGTTCATTAACAGTTCTGAAGGTAGCAGAAGCAAATAAATGTTGTTATTCACAGTGAAGCCAGGGTGTATAATGTGTACAAATACTACCTGAGAAAGATGGAAACAGTTGCAATGCAGCACTTCATCTCTTTCCCCATCATGCACGTTATCTGCCACTTACCACCATTGTTCCTGACAGCTACTCTAACACTACATTCAATTGCTACTTGCACACTTTTATCTTGAGCTTTCAGATGGCATTGTTGCCAAAAACAACAGCAGGGATTTTCATGTCTTTTATAGAGTTGTACTTTAAATTATATCATAAAAGGCATGTAATTTCTGCAATTGTTTTTTCCAGATTAGCTTATAGCTAAACACATGGCTCCTTTTACTATTTGTGGTGTTGATGCTGGATGTGCTTCAGGGACTTAATATTTAAAATTAATGTTTGAGATTGTTAAACACAAAAGTAGAACACAGAGGTAAACTGGTACAATAATGCATGAGAACAGCAACAAAGGTAATCCAATGCAGAGAAAAGCACAAGTGATAACACTGGAGTATGGACAATGATGTTCAGTTGTTACTATGGCAAAGTACAGCTATTCTTGACTCAAATTGTTTGTAGTACTAGGTTCTAGGGCTCAAGATAAAGTGTGCAAGTAGTATTTAATAATTATTATAATACTAAAATGTCATATACATTTATATGAGTTCCTTAAATAGCAAAGGCGTATCTGTCAAAATTTACTTTTGATAACAATATAATTAAAGTTTTACTAAGCATTGTATATTAAAATAATTGATAAAGATGTTAAGAACTGCTCAAATGTTAATCTAATGCATTAATCCTGTCAATTATGATTGTAAAATGCTATTTGACAGATACTAAGATTTCTGAACACTAATTTCATTGACTATTATTTAAATAAGGTATGGACTCATGTGTGTTATGGACAAAACAGTTTACTTGTAAAGTTAACATTTTGCAAGAAATACGCTAATATTATGTGCTGGTCCAGATTCTGTCACTGTCTGTATCACTCATTGTGCTTAATAAAAGTAAATCATTATGCTAAATGTACTAAAGGTTTCCTGAATGGCATTGTTAATAAACAACAAAACTTTTAATACATAGCACTAAATAAAACTTAATCCAAGAGCTGAAAACCACAGGAATACATGTTGCAACTTTCTTTAAAAGTATCATGTGGAACTAAATAGATACCCCATTCAGGCAGGAGTACATCCAGGTAAACACTATTTACAAAACGACAAAACCCTTTAAAGTGGTTAAGGAATAACCATTCATGAGAGTTAAATGACTGAAAATAAACAGTACCCTGCATTAAGTAATTTATTGCTACATTCTGTTAAAGAGCAGCTGTCATAGCATAGTGGTCAGCTCTGGCTGACAGGCTAAGTGTTCTTGAGATTCAGCTGTAACATGTAAGGTCTAATACCATGCTGTATTTCAATGGAAAGTTCATTCATATCTAAGGCTTATCGACCATTCACACTTAACTGGCCTAAAGAGCATACTTCATACTATATTTTGTAAGAATAAAAAGACACACTTTGGCACATATGCCTCTGCTGTTCTAAGGTCCTTATATATGCATTTGATTTTTAAACCACATTATTTATATAGTAAATAAATATTTATTGAAGGCAAAACCAAGTAGCACCTTTATTTAAATCTTTTGAAATAATAAGTATTAGTGCTTTAATCCAATATAAATTCCAATGCTGAATTCAAAGTCTCTACTTTGACACTGTGGGTGATTAGGCATAGCAAAGTTCTAAGGAGCATAAGGGGCTAGAGATGAAACTTAATGAGCATTTTCTGCTTGAAAAAATTTGAATTTTGTTTATCTCATTGCTGCAAAACTAATTTGAATGTACATATCTACTCCTTAAATATTTCTTAGGAGATAGAAATAACCTTTTTAAAACATTGTTAGTAGTAGAGTAGAGATTCTCTTTATAGCGAACTATAAGAATAATATTCAAAGATTTCTAAAACTATGCTTACATTTTCTTAGGAATATTTTATCCAAAGCATATGATTATTCACCTTATCAATTTCTCGTACAGGAGTGTTGTCATTCTTCAGTAAGATATCCACATGAAAAACACCAACATATTGGAAATCTTCTTCTTCAGATGAAAGAGCAATGAAGTGAAAGGAGTCCCGGCGAGTTTCGGAGTCATCATGCACGTAAAACACCCGTTCAGTCATCAGCTCACGGGATGAGAAGTAAGCTGTATTCTTACGAAGTACTGTGACCAAACCCACATCCATTACATCAAGTCTTCCATGATGTGGTCCATGAGTGACATTGTACATCAGCTCTGTGATACCATTTGTTGCCAAGTCCAGATGGGTTCGCAACAAAGGTTGACGGCCACCTTCTACTACCTGTAAAGTTATTTTTTTGTTTGTAAATATAATGGCTTATTGATAACAGTGGTGGTGGTGGTGGTGGTGGTGTTTAAGAGCCTGTCAACAACTAGGTCATTTGATTATTGATAACAAGAGGGGATCATCTGCATACAGTTGTAGGTAAGAGACATGCAAAGATCACCTGCTTAACATGGTGGTAGCACTACTGCTTACCAATCAGGAGGCCCAGGTTTGATTCCTGGTGCTGGCGTGGGGATTTTCTCCTGTTGGGAGGCCAGTCTGAAATGTGCTTAGCTCCGTGAGGCCCCTGAGAAGCCAATTGAGGAGCTACTTGGTTAAGAAGTAGCGGCCTCTAGTCATGAAGACTGCATAACCAGCCTGGAGGGCCCAGGGTGCTAACCATATCCCACCCTCCATACTGCACCCCACTCATGATACCTGTAGTGGGCAGGGGTGGGGGACGCGGTGGCCAAGCGGTAGGCCCTGGCTCGGTAAGGTCTGTTGCAGTTTTTTTTTTTTAAATTTGTTTAAATGTTATGCAAAACTATTCAGCAAAAAAGAAATATATGGAGTATATAAATTATATAATTATGTGCTGCCAAAATGTCACTACTTTTCCGTTTAGGTTCTATGATGTGAAATTTTGTGGCTAATGAGACTTGCTTGAGACTTAGTGATGAACAAGTTCTCCCACAACCACAGCTTGTCAGGGGACCCAGAATTTATGTGACTAGTTCTGATCTTTACACAACTGAATGGGAAACTTTCTTTCATAAAATAGGAACCTAATAAGGACTTCATAATTTTAGCTATGATTTTCAGCCAGGTCATAAGATGTAATCATCCATACAATTAGGGTGGAGTGAATGCTTGGCAAAAAAAAACAAAGAGTTTAAAAGTTGGGATGCCAGGACATGACACGACATCTGCGCACGTCAAGGCATCCAAGTACTGTGGCATATCAACTTGAAAGTCTTCCACTGACAATTCACTGCCATCACAACTGCCCACAACCAATGGTCATCAGAAGAGAAACACTCACAGATAATAGCTAGTCTCCATGGATGGGCATCAAAAGTACTGGACACGATTCCAACATTGGCAGCATCCTGAAACATCTGGGAGGCTCTTAAAACCAGGTTTGAAAACTGCTGTCTATCACAACCTATCACAGCCAGCTCAAATCAAGGCTGCAATAGTCAGAGGTGACACTGCAGGAATTTGCCCTGGCCATTGAACAATTGTTGAACAAGGCTATGGTGAACTTCCTGGCTGGATATATGTCCCAGCAAGCTGTCCACTTCTTTGTTGATGGGGTGTGTGATGACAAGAAATGTCAGCATCTAATGCTCTGTAACTGCAAGGCCATCCACGATGCATTAACGGCTGCATTGAGAATGGAAGTGGCCAAGGTAACAACTGCTCCCATCTGGAAGATAGGGAATTGGGTACATTGAACAGCTCAAGAGTGTCGATGATCTCCAAGTGTGTGTGCTGGGAGGTTGCTGACATCACTGGGGATTGTCAAGATCTGGTTGACAAGCAAGCGGTGTCAGTCAGTGGATGGTGTGGTGCAAACATGAGGAGGCAGCAGTTAGCGGCCAGGGTAACCACTCCACTGTCTCAAAGGACAGAAGTATACAACATTATGGAGACAACGAGCCAGCTATGGAACATCTGAGAAGATCCCCTAGTGGACAGTGCAGGGATGTGGCCAACGAGAACATGTCATGAAGGACTGTCATCAGCAAAGTTCATGAGCAAGAGAGGAACAAGTAAGGACTAACGTGCCCAACAACATATGGAGCCATCCCATCGAGTGGCACTGTGTACCTTGGACAGGAGAGTGAAGGATAACCTCATCTCAGATGTTAGGATAGGGGAAAGCTGAGGACTTGCCATCAAGGAAAGCAGATTGGCCCTAACTGTGATGGCATCCACACTTTATCTGTGGAAGAGAAGACCTGGCTGGAGTTGATCTTGGGGAGAGGGTTATAAGTTTGTGGGTGTTGGTGGCAAAGGTGGCTGAGGAAGTGATACTGGGATTGGATGCCCTCAGGAGTCATGAAGCGACAGTCCAGAGGGTACTGCAAGCCAGATAAGACAAGATATTGCTCCAAAGCCCTGTGAACATCTTGGTATCCACAGAGTACCCTGGCTGAGGTTGTGGTTGAACCCGCCAAGAGCAAGGTAGCTGTCAAAGTGCACAAGGAAGGTCAGTGGTCATAGAACCCTATGGGCTGTCTTTATGTTGTATGCAGGCTGGCCTGTCAACACACCCGGGCAAAGGGCTATCGGACAAGGAAGCATCACGACCGGTGAGCCTGCAGCAGTGGTGTGAGAATGCTGACACTTGATCCTTCCTTGAGACGCACCATGACACTTTATTTAGAACATTTAGAGTATTTAATTGGTGTGCAAGAGTGTGTGAGAGAGCATGAGAAAGAGTGGTGAGGGTGTGTGTGAGAGAGTGTTGAGAGAATGTGTGTGAGAGTGTGTATGAGAGATTGTGTGAGAGAGTGTGAGAGAGAGTGGTGAGGGTGTGTGTGAGAGTGTTGAGAGAATGTGTGTGAGAGTGTGTATGAGAGATTGTGTGAGAGAGTGGTGAGGGTGTGTGTGAGAGAGTGTTGAGAGAATGTGTGTGAGAGTGTGTATGAGAGATTGTGTGAGAGAGTGTGAGAGAGAGTGGTGAGGGTGTGTGTGAGAGAGTGTTGAGAGAATGTGTGTGAGAGTGTGTATGAGAGATTGTGTGAGAGAGCATGAGAAAGAGTGGTGAGGGTGTGTGTGAGAGAGTGTTGAGAGAATGTGTGTGAGAGTGTGTATGAGAGATTGTGTGAGAGAGTGTGTGAGAGAGAGTGAGAGTGAGCATGTGTGACAGTGTGTGAGAGTGAGTGGGTTGAAGCTGGTATTATCCTCGTGTCCTGGTTATGAGATCGCCATTTGAAGCTGAAGTCGTTGATGATGTGTTGCCCTTCGATGTAGCTCGCCTCGGCTAGTTCTGCATCAGATCTCTTTTTCTCGGGTTTGCGTGAGTGTAAAGGACAACCCAAGAACAACTTTGCACATCAATTTATTTTATATAAAATATTTTCGGGAGATATGCCGATTCTATATGTGTATCTGTAGAAGCATCGCAATCACATCTGCGCAGCATGAACTGCACGAACTCCCGTACTGCTCTCTGGTTGAGTACTGACTAGACGCTTCTCTCTTACCCACGCCAAGAAGACCGTTCGCTCCATTTGAATGTCATGACGTCATCCAAGAAAGCCTCGTATCCAAAATGCTAATTCCTTTTCCCGCAATTTAAAAATGTCCCTTTCTATTATAACATGTTCTTTTATGAATTTCAAATATATAATTACTTTTTTAGAATTAAACGATGTTTACTTTATATTTTATTAGATATCTCACGCGACTTTTTAAGGTTGTAGAACTAACTTTCGAACGTGGATTTAAACTATGTGGTATGACGTCATGACTCGTTAATTTCAAACCAATAATGCGTTTATACTACAAATTTAACGACTATCATTTACTCATATCTTGCTCACCTTACAACACTTGCTACTCTATTATCTATTTATGTTATTACTCAATATTTATCGCAAATCTCATATCCGGCAATTAAATTAAAACGTATCTTTTTCAAAAGCCCATTCGATCGGAAATCTAAATTTCGGTATCAAATGCCCCCATTTATGTTATTTTATTATTTCATAATAAAATAATGTAAATGTCTTGCCCGAAAAATAAAAAAATTACTCCTGTATTTTGAATAATCGGCAACACTCCCATGATATACAATTTTCAATTACACTGTTTTTGAAATTGGTTATTAACACATTTTCTCATTAATCTTTTTAACATGACAAACAATTGTACACTTGACTAAACATTAATCCTTAAATACTAATTACAATATGTTATGGTTTATTCTGTGAAGCTTCTATATAAAGGTTAAATTTCAAGAGTCTTTCTTTATACTTCCTTCTTTCAGTTCATGTTTGCTCACTTCGCTATCACTATCACTTGCACTGTGATTTTTCACTTTTGTCATTGTAACACATATCTGTACTAGATCCTTTAAGCACTAAAATGTACATATATTTATATAAATCCATTGCACTCTTTAGACAAGTTCTTTCTTTGTCTTTCTGTGATAACTATCTATACATCTAAATATTTTAACAAATGTTTACAAAGTAAATATTCTGTTTTCTCTCTATGCGGAGATGAACAATTTAACAATCTTTCTGAAGCTGTTATTGTGAGCTCTATACAATATATTTTTAAGCTCTTTGTAGTAGATAGCAATTCACATTCTGCATTTTTCATGAATATGTAAGTACCTGACCAATATATGATTTTCAAGTAAGCTAACATTTACATTTTATCTCCAAGCTGATTAGGCGCCAATAGACAAATGACACTTCCAATTTTTCTTTTACATTAAATCAAGGTTCCAAGGCACCACACGGTTTCTTGTATGGTCGAAGGAGTTGTTTATGCCATCTTCCCAGACATTTTTCATTTTTAACATCTTTTAATTCATAGGTATGATAACCAAATTTTGATATAATTTCTGCAGGACCTTTATATAACAATTCCATCCTTTTGTTCCTACCTCTCAAGGCACTTGATAACTTATGGTCTTTAACTAGTACCCAATCGCCTATCTTAGGTTCCCATTTATGTTTTCTACTCTTTTTCTTTAATTTTCGCTTCTCTGCCTTTTTCTTGATTCGTTCAAAAGCAATTTTCGCTCTTTCTTCCTCACTTAACTGAATGTCATTAATTTTCAGTGTTTTTTTGGTACCCCGATCAATATTGGTTCTGGTTCAATTCCTAACATTAATTTTATTGGTGCAAACCCAGTAGTTACATTAATGGTGTGATTGATAATCTTTTCTATCAATGGACAATATTTCACCCAATCCTTGTGATTATGATGTGTAAGTACACGTAAATAAATTCCTATATCTCGGAGGACACGTTCTGTTGGATTCCCTGATGGAAAGTATGATGAACAATAATTTAGTTTTCTCGAGTCTAATGTCACCCTAATCTTTTATTGGCCTTATTTACAATACATAGGGGATTCACAAATTCTGAATTCGAAATCTCAATAACCTCATCTTCTAACATTGACTTTATAACTGCATCTACCTCTTCTCTTATTGTACTAGGGATAGCTCTCGCTTTATGTGTAAAAGGTTTGATGGGTATCATCTCAAACGAATGAGTATAAATATTACATTTACCAGGTTTCTCAGAGAATACTTCTTTATTTCGGATTAATATTTCAAACAGTTTATCCCTCTGTTGTTCATTTAGTTGATCAGCCTGAGTTACCTTTTTCCCTCAACAATTCTTCTAAGTCTTCACTACTCTCCCTATCATAGTACCTAGTTGCATCAGAAACCCTCAAATTGTCTATGAAATCATTTTTATCCCATTCTACATTTTCTTTATTATCGACACTGTACTCTTTGACATTTACTTCAGTTAATTCCATAGCTCCTACTTTAACATATTCTACAAAGAATGTATCCCCTTGGATTTCTTCTTCCTCTTTTTCTCTTACAATAGTTTCTGAACTACTATCTTCCACAAAAGGCACTATAATGGTCTCATCTACAACTTTCATTTCTAGAATCATGTTTTTAAAATTCACCACAGCTTCCCAGGCATAAAGACAATCACAACCTATTATAATATCTGTCACAAGTCTTCCTACAATCAGAAATAAAATTCCAAGTATTCTCCCATTTATTTCAATATTTATCATTGCTTGAAATTTTACTCTCTCTTTTCGTTTTCCCACAGCTAGCGAGCAATATATCCCATTAACTGGTAAAGACATTACTTTAAAGCCACTACTTTGTAAATTATCATAAAAATTTTGTGAGCATACTGTGCTATTTGATCCCGTATCTATAATTGCATTGTATTGTTTTCCATTTACTCCAATTTTGATTTTAGGTGGATCTCCTATTTTTTCATTTTCGTCAATTCTATTTTTCCATTCTCTTTTCTTTTGTATCATCATTTGCCTTCCAGGACTATTTATTTCCGAGTACTTATCACAATCATTACTATGATACCCAGTTCTCACTGAAGGCGCGTTTGACCGGGTCTGGCGTTTCCCTGATTTTTAGGTATTGCTCCTGTACTATTTCCCGAATTGTTACTTCTGTTTTCCTGCATTAAATCGGGGTTACTTCCTACCATGTTTTTGACCGTGTTAATGGCCTCAACCATTTCCGCATTTTCGGGGGAATTTCGTCCACTAGAATACCTTTCTCCCTGTCTTGGTGACCTCGGTCTAAACTCATTATCTCCGTTTGTCCAATACCCATCATTTGAATTTCTACTATGTCCAAAATAACGGCCCCGTCTACCTCGATCAAATCTATTTGTATTCATATAATTCACCCTTATATTTCTTCCCCTTAGATTACCATTTCTATTTTGGTGATGCCCTTCCTGGTTATATCTACCTTGATTTTCCCACCGGAATGATTCCATCCTTGGTACTGGTCCTTTATATCTTTCCCTAACCTCACTTCTATTCTGATAATACTGTGCCCCTTGCCCGAAAGAATTGACAGTTTCTTTTCCTTCATATGTATTTCCAAATGCGTGTTTTGGCTTATTGACTTCTAAGGCTGATAATAATTCTATCATAGCTGCAATGCTATCGGGTCGGGCTATGATTAGGTAATGTTGAAGTGTTTCCGGAAAATGTGGAGTAACTATATTTATTAGATCTTTTTCATCCAAGGGAGGATCCAACATCTTCGATTTTCTCGCTATTCTCATAAAATAGTTTACCATGGATTCCTCCGATCTAGGATTAAATTTTCCATTGCTTAATTCAACTCTTATATTAGCCTGCCTACTAGCTCCCCAATATCTGGTTAAAAAGATGTTCCTAAAGGTCCTGTAGTCATTATTGTTACCCATAGAAAGGCCTAGCCAATTAGCAGCATTACCCTTTAGACATTTTCTTACTATCACCATCTTGTACTCCTCTGGTATACGTTTCACCGTGAAGTACTCTTGTAACCCTTCTAAAAAGGCTTTAGGATCATCTGAATCTTCATTTTCAAAAACTGGAGGTGTCATTTCATTTAAGACATGGTTAGGCCAATGTAAATTTGAATTGTCACCTATCCCTGAGCTATTTCCGAGATCAGAATGGGAATTACTGTTACCCCTATTTTGCATCGAAATGTCAGCTGATACACCTGGTATCGCCTCGTTTCTTGCAACTTCATTACTAAGATTGTTGTGATTACATGCATTTTCATTTAATTTCAAATTTTCTAAGGCCTCTTTTACCTGAGTAATTTCTGTCACTACTCCTTTTATTTGGTCTGTAACATCCTCCAAATTTCTAGCCTGCCTTTCACTTTCTACATCAGATCTTTCCATTCTAACTTTACACCCCTGTAACTCTTCTCTAATTTCTTCCCTGTCTTTATCTAACCTTTGTACTACCTCTTCCCTTTGTTTGTCTAAACTATATGTTACTCTTTCCCTTTCTTTATCTAATTTTTCACTCACTTGTTGACCTAATTTCTTTTCAGAATTCTTTACTTCTTGCCTTATTGTCTCTAATTCTCCCTTAACCTGTTCTCTATTTTCTTTTACTTCACTACTGACTTTATTAATTTCCTCCCTAACTTCTTCCCTAAAGGTTTCTAAAGCTCTCTTCTGATTTTCCAATTGCATTCCCAATTCCTGTTGTCCCTTCTCTAATTTCTGTCCTAACTCTGTTCTTAATTCTTTACTAGTTTCATCTATCTTTTGACTTAACTCTGTACTCATCTTTTTCACTGTTCTTAATTCTTTACTAGTTTCATCTATTATCTTTTGACTTAACTCTGTTCTTAATTCTTTACTATTTTCATCTATCTTTTGACTTAACTCTGTACTCATCTTTTTCATTATCGTTTGAAACATATTCTCTATTTCTGACATAAATGCTGGCCTTTCTGAATTACTACTAAACATTTCTGAACTACCTCTAGGTGTTTCTCTAACGTTCTGATCTTCTAATTCTTGGCATATTCTGCTACCAATTACATTCTGATTAAATTCTTCCATCCTACTAACACTTTCCTGAATTTCCGGACTATTGAAACCTCTAAACTCACTATCACTGTCTTCCATTTCTAAGCTATTTACATGTGTTTTTCTACTCACCAAAATTTTCAGTATTTTCACTATTTCACTTTAACTGCACTTAAACTTGTTCACTACACGTTTCACAGATGTTGACGCGCTGGGCACCTTCTTGTCTGCTGGTTCGATGCTGGCTCGGTCGTCTTGGGGTTTGGTCCATTCTTTCGAAGCCCCACGTTGGGCGCCAATTTGAAGCTGGTATTATCCTCGTGTCCTGGTTATGAGATCGCCATTTGAAGCTGAAGTCGTTGATGATGTGTTGCCCTTCGATGTAGCTCGCCTCGGCTAGTTCTGCATCAGATCTCTTTTTCTCGGGTTTGCGTGAGTGTAAAGGACAACCCAAGAACAACTTTGCACATCAATTTATTTTATATAAAATATTTTCGGGAGATATGCCGATTCTATATGTGTATCTGTAGAAGCATCGCAATCACATCTGCGCAGCATGAACTGCACGAACTCCCGTACTGCTCTCTGGTTGAGTACTGACTAGACGCTTCTCTCTTACCCACGCCAAGAAGACCGTTCGCTCCATTTGAATGTCATGACGTCATCCAAGAAAGCCTCGTATCCAAAATGCTAATTCCTTTTCCCGCAATTTAAAAATGTCCCTTTCTATTATAACATGTTCTTTTATGAATTTCAAATATATAATTACTTTTTTAGAATTAAACGATGTTTACTTTATATTTTATTAGATATCTCACGCGACTTTTTAAGGTTGTAGAACTAACTTTCGAACGTGGATTTAAACTATGTGGTATGACGTCATGACTCGTTAATTTCAAACCAATAATGCGTTTATACTACAAATTTAACGACTATCATTTACTCATATCTTGCTCACCTTACAACACTTGCTACTCTATTATCTATTTATGTTATTACTCAATATTTATCGCAAATCTCATATCCGGCAATTAAATTAAAACGTATCTTTTTCAAAAGCCCATTCGATCGGAAATCTAAATTTCGGTATCAGGGTACATGCCTGCCTGTCTGAGTGTGAATGAGTGGAGTTTAAGAGGCTGTCGACAGTTAGGTCATTTGGGCCCAAAGTCAAATTTTAAAGTCTAGAACAGTCACAACCTCATGTGGTTAAAAGGTGAAGGCTAAAACACAGAATTAAAATGATAAATAGTTAAAACATTAAAAAGTGAAGAACTGGAAGAGAAACTATAATATCAAGGGATTTGAGATTTTCAAACTAACCTCTTGCTTTTTTTGCTGCTTATAAGATAAACATTTTAAAATAAATTAATAACCTGTAGTCTTTCTAATGTTGCTCTGACTTCATCCCGAGTTTCACCAGAAGGTATATGAAGAAGGCCAAGGCTACCGGATACTTTTGAGCAGTCTGGTGCAGACACTATAAATGTGAAGTCATCATGCACATGTGAATATGCCTTGCGATGTAACCTATAGCGGAGGCGGGCCATTTCTAGATCCTGTTGTGTGAAAGTGTCACCAGTCTGGAGACGACGGTGTTTCATTGGAGCATTAGCATGAAGGGTGCCATAACGTGGTGGCCGCACGACCTGAAATAGAATTATGATCAGTGTATTTGTTATCATCATGACCTTATTGCAGGTATATGTTTAATCAATTACTTTATTCTTCTATTCTGTGGTTATTAAGTGATACAGTGGAGCTATAACCTTCAGGATTTTTGCTTTGTCTTGTTAAGTGAGACAGGAAATGTACAACAATTCTAAGATTGCCCTGCTATTGCTGTAGAAATTAACACTAGTGGTGTACAGTAAAATCTTATTTCGACTACTTTCTTTTAAAAGAAGTAACATCTACAGAGTGAATACCTTTTCTTTCATTATCAGAATGAGTCAAAGAGAAAGTATTATATAACTTAGGAAGTGCTATGTATTGTGATGCAGCGTCTAGGCCCAAGCTTCAGAAGGTTGATGCCTAGCAGTTGGAGAAATAAACAGAGGTAAGTAGTGCTCTTACCTAATGTAAATATCAGAAGCACTATCAACAGATAACCAAAATCTTTTGAAAGTTTTCCTCTGCTTGCCTCTAGAACATGTTCGGAACATTGAATGATCTGTGGAAACTTTGCATGGCTATATAAGAAGCATGTTTAGTGAGTTAGTCAGCTAGTTTGAAGTTTGAATTTTGAAGTTTATTGTTTAGTAAAGTGCAAACATACAGTTGATACACAAAAGAATCTCTCATCCAAGAAAACATCTACATGTTTTGGGTTTATAAAGTCCAAATTTGTAACAAAATTTATAATAGTATTCCTACAGAGTATAAAATGCATTTACCATTGAATATTTCTTTGTTGCCTTTAGAGCCAGTTCAGTGTTTTTGATAATTTTTATTTCTTCTGTTATCTTATTATGAAGTTCTTTTCCTATGCATTTTATACAGCATCTGCTTAATGTGCCTCTAATTACATATCTAAAAGAATCATAATTGTTCTTTAAGTTATGCTTGTGTATATCATAATTTTTTGGTTCTTCTTTTTCTTGTGGAATAAGTATGTTTTATGGTCTCATAAATATGTGTGCATGGAACACTCCATATACCTAGTTGTTTAAAGATTAACTTTCATGTATGCCTATTAACTTTTCCTATTATTCTAATTGTTATTTTCTGCAATTTAAATATATTTTTAACCTCTCTTGCTACAATATTTCCCCACAAGATTATCCACATTTGATATGTAAATATATAAAAGCATAGTATGTTTAAGCATATCATTGTCCATGGTTTTCCTCACCTGACTCATTATATACAAGCTAGTATTTATCTTTTTTTATATGACTATATGACTTCCAGTTTAACTGTTTCTATCTACTATAACTCCTAATAGATTTTTATACTGGATCTCTGGTATATTTTCTACATCTATTTCCAATTTTATGTTATTTAAACTACAATTTTTCAATTAAAATTTATCCAAGCTGTCTTTTGGGTGTTTAATATCATGTCCAAATTTAAGTAGTATTGTTCTATTCTTCTCAATAATTCATCTGCTTTTAGTTCTACATCAGCTGCTGATGTACCTTTAATTACTATTGTCATGTCATCTGCGTATCCAATTACTATATTTCCATTTATTTATCCTAATTCAAAATATTGTTGATGTATATATATTAAAAACAAAAACGGATTTTGCAATTAGTTTAAAAGTACCTCTTCCATTATTTTCAAAACAGTTGATATAATGCAACTGGTCTATAATTTTCTATATTCATCTTGTTCCCTTTTATTACATATCTTTTAATAAGCTAGAAACAGTGATGTGAATCTAAATTATAATGAAAACTGAAACACTTAACATCACTTACATGTAAAGAATCCATGTACAACACTAAGTTCATATGTAAGTGATGTTAAGTGTTTCAATCCAACTCAGTTTTCATTATAATTGTTCCCTTTTGTTTAAATAGTACTCTTACAATTACTTTCTTTGACATAATAGTTAGCTATTAACATATTATAAGTTAGTGAGCATAGAGTGTGAAAAAAAATGTTGTTCTCCGAGTGAATTCATGACAGCTGTTGTATGTACATTGAATGCTGCTACTACCAAGATTAGGGAAGTTTTGTGCTCAACCTCCCAGTAGGTGGAGAAAATGAAAGAAGAGACTATATCATATGCATATTTCATTATTCGGTGATTTTGCAAAGAGTGAAGTGAAAGGGAAAATTAGAACTAGATTAAGTTATTAAGTGACAGTGCGAACTTAATGAACTTACAATGATAAGTGGACAAAGTACAATATGGCATCAGCCAAGCACTCAAACAATGCAACTGTGGTGAGACCACAGCTGTTGAGCTATATAAGCCTGTTTATCATCCTGAGTGCTTGATTGAAGTGTTCAACATTATAATGGGAGAGCAAAAAGGTTCTGAATGGGCTGTGTGGTGTTTAGCCTGTCTGCATCCTCGGCACTCATTGCTGTCTGCTACGATCATAGAAAGGCATGGATGAAACCATACAACATTTTTAAAATGACTTTTAAAAGCTTTACTTACCAACTTTATGAAAGGAGAGCTGGAATTGACCACTGGCATTGTCCATACATTTTTGGCACCTCTTTAGGAAACTATCCATCACTTGCTGTACTTCATGTTGAGAAATGCTGACAATTTCCTAATGTATATTTTGTTTTAATTTTTCCAGGCTGTGTGGGTTTGTCTTGTACTCTTTATGCTTTAAGTTATCCTAGAGACAGAAATTGCAGGGGATAAGGCCGGGAGGGCTCCACAAATCTCTACTAATAATTCTGTTCTGGAACACACTTTTCAATTGTTATCATCGAAAGATTGGCTGTATGAATTGTTGCACAGTCTTATTGATAAAAGGCAAAATCATAATCCTTATCTATTAATTCTTTATAAAAAAAGAACAAAATTGTACTCATGTATGTACAGGCATCAACTGTTGACTCAAAAAAAAAAAAAAAAAATTGGCCCTATAACTCAGAACCTAATATTGCTCATGAAGTACCCCTTCATGATGAAAAAATTGGTGTATGGCGCATCATTAGCAGAGGAAGGTTTCTTGGTGCTCCAATTAGTGATTTATATCTCTGGGGTAACTTAAAACGTAAAGTGCACAAGACAAACCCATACACTCTGGAAGAATTAAAATAAAATATCTGCCAGGAAATTGGTAGTATTTCTCAATGTGAACTGTGGCGAGTGATGGATAGTTTCCTAAAGCAGTGCTAAAAATATATGGACAATTACAGTGTCCAATTTTAGCATCTCCTTTCATAAAATTGGTAAATAAATCCTTTAAAACAAGTTTTAAAAATGTTGTATAGTTTCACCTGCACCTTTCTATGATAGCGGCAGATGGCAACAAGTGCCAAGGACATGGAAAGGCAAAACACAGCACACAGCAGAGCCTGTTTGGAAGTTTTTTGCTCTCCCAGTATTTCTTTTTACTTCCATCTTAGACTTTGTATATTCCTTTGTTTAACTTAAATGAAAGTTATTATGGATACTGGATATAAAGAGCTGCTATGTAAACAACAAACCTCGTAGAGAATTTTGTAACTCTCTGTAGGAAGTGGCTCTGTCTGGTATATCAGCTGCATATCTGTAAGTACAGCCTCCCTAGACCCATTCAGCTGAAGATCATGATTACGTATAAGAACCAATCTTAGTTCCGTGAATGTGATTCTGAAGTCATACACTGCTGGACTTTTTACTTCCATCACAGATACCTTAAACTAAATAAGAGACAGAATTACTTAAATAATTTGATTTAGGTATTATTACTTACATAAGAAAACAAAATAAGTGTAATTACTTAATATATATATCTAAGTTTTTCTATAGTGCTTTTAATTCTCAATTTCTAATGGCATTATATTTTTTGGTGGGCTAGTACTGATTGTACAGTCATGCAAAAAATGATTGAGCGCATGTTAATCGTGCAAAGAGAACGGAATCTCAAAGGTCAAAAAGATTTGACTGTCACACAAGGCCTTCTGTATTCTAATATTCCCCTTGCACCTACAAGGACATAAGCGATAAGATAATTTGTACGAATGTTTATCTTAACTAACATGGAGATATAGGAATAAGAGTTTGTTAGAATGGTTAGTACAAGAGTAGAGAAAGTCATGTGAGTACAACACATCAGATTTTTGTATTTCCTGTTACAAGAACTTCGCTGCAGTAAGAAAATAATGGCTTTATATATACATTGTATGTCATGTTAAGAGTTTCTCTGGAACTTCCCCACTTCATTTCTGTTAGACGTTTTAACAATAAAAGGTGCCTTTCTGCTCTTTGTATTAGATTTTCTATTTGTTTGGACCATGTAAGTTTGGTATAAAATATAACTCCCAAATACTTTTACTTCCTTTGTTCCTGGTAATTGTTGACCCTCAATTATGTGTTTATATTGAATAATTCTGTAAATATAAATGTACAAAATACAATACTGGAATATGTACAACAGATTAAATTTTTAGGACTAGATTTAGATAGAAATCTGTCATTTGACCTTCACATTGACTCTATCTGTAGTAGGGTAAGCTCAGGAATATATCTATTAAGGAGACTATCCAAATATCTGGATACTCCAGCATTAAGAATTACATATTTTGGTGTAATATATCATTATTTTCAATATGGAATTGAGATTTGGGAAAGTACGAGTAAACAGAATTTAAATAGGTTAACCTTGCAAAAGAATTGTATAAGAACTATTTATAAGCTAAGTGATAGGTATTCATGTCATAGTGTTTTTAAAGAGAACAACCTGTTTACTGTAATTTCTCTATATGCATATCAAGTAATTTTATGTATTGTAAACAAAAATGTACATATTACTAATTGTAATAAATCAATATTATTGTCATAATACATGTAGAAATAATAATATACATAGGATTAATGTGAATAAAGGGACAAGTGAACATGACTTATTTATAAGTGGAGTGAAATTATACAAGTTGCCATAAACTTATAAAAGTCAAACAAGGAGTAAACTTTAAAAAAGAATTGAATATCTAATAAGGAAATGTTTGTATGGTATATAGATGAATTATAATTATTAGCAGTGTCAACATAAAATGTAACTTGTTGCTATTTTCATTGATGTTATCATTATAAGAAAATGATTGTTGTTACTTATGATATAAATTGTTGTTTTATCTTCTTAGAATTATATTTTGACTATGCTTGAAAGATTGTATAATGTATATGGGGAAATAAATAAATATAAATAAAAGTTGAATATTTAAGTGATATCATTAATACTTCAAGGGGGTAATGGGACTTAATGTCCAACCTGAACTATTCAATGAATATAATATATTATAGGTATACAACTTGTCCACATATTTATATCAATTAAGAAATGCATTATAAAAGCAGCTAAGAGAAATTTATCCTACCTTCTATCTCCAGGAAATTGCAAATGGCAGTTGTTAAAAGTGGTGTGCTTCAGTATGATTGGATATTCAGTTATTTTTGAAGTGAAGGAAAAAAGCAATCAACACAACCTAATCACATGTATGTATTTGTGTCTAATACGATTCTTGTAGTGATGAGAGTGTAGATAATTATTTTTACTGTAGAGTATTATTATATTATAAATATTAGCAATATAAAATAAATTAGATTTATAACTTCTACCGACAATATATACTATTAGAGTACAGAAATTTTATTTGAACCTTAAAATTATCATGAGCTGGGTCTCCTGTTGTGTGGACATATCGTATCTGATCACGAGCTAGCTGGTGACTGGTGAAATGTTCCACAGGTTGCCACTGTGAATCAGAACCTCCACGAAGTCTTTGTACTGAACCATACTGTGGGGTCTTTATCACCTCATACCGGATATCTAGGTCTGGATCCTCAGCATTTGATGCAAATGTGAGGTTTGTAGGTGATATAAGTGCTGCAGCACGATGCGTCAATATCAATCCTGTATTGTTTACAAGGCGCAGCTGCAAGGGAAAGGCTGAAATACGTAGGAATGCTGCTGGGCTTGTTTCTATACCATCAGACACCTACAAACATAAGACAATTCTAAGCTACATAATATTATAATTACTATTTTCTATAGTCAGTGGCACATTAAGAAAACAAAGTAAGAAAAACTATGAGATAAGCAATGTAAATAATGGATGCCATGAACACAGTCATTATGGCGTGTTGCTTTATTTATAGATCAATGCCTTGATTCTAAAGATAAGGTAAAAAATACCTAATTTATCAAAAAAAGAAAGATATTTCAATTGGTTACTTCTGATGATGGGAGCAGCAGTTCTTGAAACCAGATGAAGCAGCTTCTTTCCTAAGCCCTCAAAAAAATAACAGGGAAAACAGAGGCATCAAGGAACTGACTTCACTTGTTTAATCAACAACTACAATGAAACATGGTGATAATCAAGCAGATTTTGATTTGTAGAAAAGCATTTGTAGTGCAGAAAATGTTAAGTGCTATAGCAAGTTTTAAAAACTAAATTATGCGGATATAAGTACTTACTAAAATATTCTAATGGAGATGTGATGAGTTACATAAGTGATGAGAAAGAGCAATTTGAAGAGAATATTGAGTTTGGAGATCTGTATTCAGGAGCTATTGAAAGTTGATATATATATATATATATATATATATATATATATATATATATATATATATATATATATATATACTGTGTTAGATTCAAGTAAAAATAAGATTGAACATTAATCAATAAATAAACTGTTATTTAAAAGCAGATCCTGGTGTTTCCTCTGCACCTATATGCCCATGAGATAACATCCGTGCTGACTAGCTGACTGACTGCTTCATAATTGGCTTCAAAACATGGGGCTGCCCAAACCCTACTGCTTCACAATTAGCTTCAAAATGAGGGGCTACCTAAATTTGACTACCTCATAATTGTCACCTCAACGTGTGGTTACCCAAATACATAAGCCTCAAAATCAAGACACAAAAAGTATTAGTGATTTAAGCATTCCAATATTCACAACTCAATTTACCCATAATTTAGACTCATATCACAGTTACTTAGCTTATTAAAATATTGTACAAAAGGTATAATTAAATGTAAACTTTCTGATATTACATATGTTCCAGTAATTGTTGCATTGCAACACACAGTTGCTCAGAGAAAATTACCAGTTAGTTTCCCAGAGATTGAAATCAACATATATAAAGAATCTTAAGGGTATCCCTGAGAGAATGATTTGTTGACCGTGAGAAGAATAAGAGTACGGTGTGAAATACACCTTTGTGGTAGTAATGTAATGTAAACCCTGTATGACAGCCCACGAAGGGCCAAGACCTACCGCCCAGCCGCTGCGTCCCCCACCTCTGCCCACTACAGGCATCATTGGTGAGGTGCAGTACTGGAGGGTGGGATGTGGTCAGTGCCCCGAGCCCTCCCGGCCAGTTATGCGGGTTTCTAGACCTGGGGCCGCCTTTGTGGTAGTACATTTACTAAAATGGAAATAAGGAGACACCTATCTGCATTTGGCTTATAGCTAGGTGTAGCCAAGAACTAAGGAGACCAAAATAGGAAGGAAGACTCTTGACTTTAGCAAATGGCAGACAGCAAGGCAGCACTGGGCATGGTCATCGCTTGGATGGGTGAAAGCACAAGTGGTCCTCTATATCCTGGCAAGGCTACAAGTTTCTCAAGTCCACAGATAACAAACAAAGCTTGCATAAACTCTTTATTCCTTCTATATCACACAGATAAAGGTGCATTAAGTGACTAGGTGCTGTGGTGATGAACATCCTACTGATGTAAACCTGGGCAATCTACACTGGGATTCTGGAATGCTAGAACATTGTGGGCTCATGGTGGACTGACTTTCCGTAAAAAGGGATAGCAGCTAAACAAGAATATCTCATATTCTTATTCAGTTTAGTAATTAATATCTTAATTTTAATGTGAGTATTCTAATTAAGCAATGAGAAAAACAAAGTTTTAGGTTAGATAAGAAAGATAGCACATAACAGGTGAAATTCAATGATTACCTGTAGAGTAAGTCTTGTGTTGGAACTTGCATCCCCTCCATGATGAACATAACTGATAAGTCCTTGATCAACTTCTCTTTGTGTGAAAGATTCTATTTGAACACCAGCTCTTTCCACATGCCCATCTTTTGTCTCACCCAAAACGGAGTACATCAAATCATCACTTGGACTATCTGGATCTTCAGCTCTAAGCAGCTCTGATGTTAGTGTCTTTCGAGTTCCCTGTGAAATAGCATGGTCAGGAATAAGTCAGTTAAAATATTAATCAAGTACTGAAATTGCTCTACTTTTCAAAGAAAATTTAGAAAATTGTAGGATTGTATACATTGTAATAATTTGGTAAGCATTCAACATTATCCAATATAAGTAGTGGTCTCAGGTGTTTTTTCATGTAATAAAGCAATGGTAAATATTTAAGGGATGAATAAATTAAAATTTCTTTTAGTTCCCGAAGTCCAGAAAGATAATCAATTTAGACAAAAGTGTAGAGTTGTCAAATATCTTGTGACAAAATAAGATACATTATGACATAATGACTGCTTTACTAGCTTAAAGATATTTAGCTTTTTAAACATATTTACATTTTTGCAAATGTCTGCACAAATCTTTTGCATCTTTGATTCACAACTGTCTTTCTTTAGATCCACATTGCTATGAATACTGTCATCAGATCATTTTGTTTCCCATTAATGGAAAGATTTAAAATGTATATGCTTGGACTCATACGCTCAGAACACACTACTTCTCATGCTATAAATCTTTTCTTTTTTTAAATACTATAGAGTTTATACAAATGAATGGAAGGGTTTTATGAGGTTATTATGAAATATAGCATATTGAAAGCACTTTTCACTTAGAACAATTATTGCTCTCATATGTTTCATTTTCTGATGATGTTATCATCACAATATCATTGATCTTAATTGTATACTGCTGTCAATATGTATATCCCAAAATAAGTGCATTGAACAACTACAGACATTTCTGCATAAAAACAATCTTGTTAGAAGATTTATTTTGTTTAAGATGTACATAAGTACATAATTTGCACTTTTATTGAAATAACACAAATCTGTGATTCTTGTGCAACAGCAATTTAAATCACAGTAAAACAGCAATCCACTATACGAGAACAATATAGATGATGATACACACATTTTCAGGATAAAGATAGAAGATTAGATAGATTAGAAGACCCAGAACATCAGGAAAAATTTCAAAAGAATTCAACAATCCGGTATTCAGATTCCTCAGAAGTTCATTTTATGCAATAGTTAATAGGTCTTCCTAACTCAAAGGCATATTACATAAGGTGGAGGAAATTCAAATATCATCTATATAAAATTCAACTGTTGCATGCAATTAAATCACATGACAAGGCACATTGGATTGGAATCATTTTAGCCCATTTCAAAAACAAATCAGGGGTTTTAGAAAATATGTATCCTGTTCTTGAATGATGCCAAGTTACATATAAATTGGCATACTGGCTGCACTTGGGCACAAAAAGTTCACATGTGACACACAAACACATTATTTAGTACAGTATAGTGTAGATGCAACAAGATTTTTGGTCTATTTTATTACTGATTATAATATGATACCCATTCCATTCCATTAATGTTCTAATGATGGTTTGTTTTCTCAAGTCAAACAAATGGAAATGAATGATTCTCAGTTGCAAATCATCTTTGAACAAAAAAGAGCAAAAACCCAGCTTAAAATCTTGTAAAAGAAGATTTGGCAAAACTGCATTTCATTTAGATGTCTACTGCAAGTTACTGAAACCTATTAACATTATTCAGAATCTTTTTGAAAGAAGGAATTAATTGAAACATTCTTTAAATCAATTATAGATAATACATACTTCATAATAACCTCATGAATTAAACTGTGTTATTCTCATTTATGTGACCATTAAGTTTAATAAGAATATATGCTAATAATCCACAGCAAAAAGTGGATTACTTGTGTACCTCATAAATCAAGAAATGTCAACAGCAGCTAGAAGTAGGGAGTGGTTGCTGTATTATAGGGAGAAGAAAGAACATATTTGTTTAAAGGAGAGGATGAAAGGAGGGGAAGGCAGCATGTGACAACATGTTACAAATTGAAGGTGATCTGAATGAGGAGAAAAATACAAACAATGATGTAATAGTGACTGATCTTGAGAGGGAGATTAGCAAATCAAATAACACAAATAGCAAAAGGGCAATTTCAAAGGAAAGCGAAAATAAATCCAGCAAAGAAGAAGATATAGTGAAAAAGAAATTGAATGGGAAGACGAGGATACAGGTATTACACATGTGGGTATACTGGGAGGGAAGAAGGGTGAATAGCAAAGTAAAATGCATATATGGAAAAATAAGGTTATGAGCAAGTGCATGTCAGACATTGAAAATGTGTTAATGTATAGAAAATCAAAGAAGAAAGAGAAAATTGTTAACTCACACCATATGCTAACGAAGAGCAAGTGGTTTAGTTAACTGTAGTCAGGGTTAGAAGTGAGGACAGAATGAAAAGTTAGAGCTAAAGTCAAGAGGGGATTATAAAAGCAAAGAGTAAGTGGGGAAAGGAAGTGATGAAAGGAAGTGGAAGTGGTTAATAAAAGGATTACAAGAAAGTGAAGTGCAAGTACATGCATAAGCACACATGCACTCACATGCACACAAAATACAAGTTGAGGAAAACTGGTAGGTAGGACCTGGCCCATGACCAACAAACAATTGATTGGCAAACAGTTAAGCATCATTGTTATTACAAAATCTATAACCTTTAGTGGCATGTAAATAAACAAGTACTAAAGACATTAACACAGAGCTCACCTCTGTGATTGAAGGTGTTATGTGTGCCTCTAGTTTTACATGTAGCATTCAACCATGTGGTAATACAGCTATCTTAAAAGTAATTTTAATTCATTCAGATATAAAGATTATCTATTTTGAATAGGTAACTCCAAACAATTTAGTACTATATATTGCAAGCATTTTACCTGAGCAAGCCTTAGCACTGCACCTGGTGGAAAATTTAATATTGGAGGGTCATTTACTGGTGTGATATTAACATGGAGAACAAAGCGATGTCGTCCTTGCAGGTAGCCAGGTAAAACAAAGCCTGATGTAGGTGCCAGCTCTAACTCCAGCACAATGCCATCTTGATGTTGCTCTGTACCCTCATGCACATATCGCACCTGTGAAAAGAGACACCTCTTTATCGACATATAATTATGAAGTGTATGAAATTCATTGAGTTAAACAATGAGGAATAGTAATATTCAAACCAACTGATGCATGACTGGAATAAAATATTCATATAAATTATCAAAATACCTCATGTTACACCATGTGGCCCAGTTAACAAATACTTGAGGAGAGGCAGATTGCCCCACTGTATTCTTTGGGCATAAATATTTGTTTATGTTGTTTTAAAGGGATCATATGAGTGAAAGGTAACATACTAAATGAACCTAAGTATTTGATAGTTAATTAATTTATTGGCCTAGAATACCACTGCATGTAGACAGAATGGAATGAAACAAAATACATAGAAATGAATCTTCTTTAAGTGTTAAACTTAGGAGTATTTTATAGATAGAAAATTAGAACCATCAGAAGTGGTGATTTCAGAGGTGCATACGTCCAGTGAATCTTTCATACCCTTTTTTTCTTATTTTACCATAATCATCTATATAGTAATTACAAAATAAGGGAAATGAATGAAATAATTAGATGTTATAACAATGTATTAATTTCCATAATTACTTGGATGAAATGTGTAAGTTATACTTAATTCTTAATGATATATACAAAAAATACAAAAAACAAAAAAGGAACAAACAAATAATCAATCCATAGCAGCTACAACTGAAGCAGTTTTGATTAACAGGAAGTTCAAGTTAGTATCCTTTGATAATGGATTGTTGTATATATCTCTTACATTGACAGTTGAAACTTTGTAGCAGTTCTGATATCACACAGGACTTTGTGGAGCATAGGAAATGATTCAAAATAAACAAAAATTCTCATTAATTCAGACTCGTTAGTTTATACTGCAGCTGGGCGGTGCTGTGGCCGAGCGGTTAGCGTACTCGCCTACCACCTAGGCGGCCCGGGTCCGATCCCAGGGACCCGCATGTGGTATTCGTGGTGGACAAAGCGGCGTCAGAGTGGATTTTCTCCGGGTACTCCGGTTTCCCCCGCCATCTCATTCCACCGGTACTCCATCTTCATTCCATGTATCATCAGTGTCACCGCCTGCGGTGCCATAGCAGTAAAAGCGGGCGTTAAACACTACAAACATATACTGTAGCTCTCTTGTGAAGATTAGGACATGTTTCAGTTGAAAGTTGAGGATGGGGATTAAGGTTCCTGAAACCTGTCCTAATTTCACAAGTAAGTGAGGTGTAGCGTAAACATAACTGACCCTCAATTAGTGTGATTAACCTCACTGTTCAAAAAACTTTCAATCTTTAGTGAAGAATTCTCATACCCCAGCTAAGAATTGAATCCATAACCTATGGAGTTAGGAGGTAAAATATTCAGTGCTTAATTAAGGAAATTGAAGCTATTAACAGTGAAGCAACAAGATTCTAAAATATTAGAAACTAAAAACTTCACTTATCTTAGTAATATTGCAAGTTCTTGGTGCAAAGCTGACTAAAGTTTCGAGTTGACACCAACTCATTCTCAAAGCCATACATCAGAGAATGAAGATAGCGGTGAGAAGAAGCAGGAGAAGAAAGCAAATTATGAGAAAACAGTGAGTGGCCTTGAAGGCAAAGATATTAGTGCAAATTACTTAGGCAGCAAAGGGGCAGTTTCAAAGACAGTGGAAATAAACAGAGTAAACAAGAAGATATGCTGTATGATGAAGTGAATGACTGTATAGGGAGTTGGGCATTATGTGTGTGGGTAGAATGGGATGGAAGAAGGGCGAACCGAAAAGACATGACATATTTGGAAAGATGATATTTCATGAAATTGGGTATGACATAATAAAAATGTGTTTATATACAGGAAACCAAAGAAAAAAGAGAAAACTGTTGCCCTGTGCTGTGTGACAAGGAAAAACAAATAATTGAGTTAATTGTAATCAGGGGTGGCAGGGCGGATAGAATCAAAAGTTTAGGGATAAAGTCAAGTAGGAATTATAAAAGCAAAAGTTAAGAGAAGAACAGAAGTGCAAGTGATAAAGAGAAAAGAAGAAAGAGAATCAGTGAGATGTAGGAAATTATTAGCAAATTGTTAAGAAACATAGGAAAGAAAATGGGAAGAGGGGGGAAATAAATTTAGAATGAAATGGATAATTTAAAATAATAAAGAATTTAGGGAAATGGAAATAGAAGGGAAATTGGTGAGAAAAGTAAATCAAAAGACAAGAGTAAAAAGAAAGAATAAATTTGAAGAAGGTTGTAAACATTAGTTAAAGAGTAAACAATAGCAACATCAAAAAAATTGTAAGTAGGGAATTTCAGAGGGCTGTCCAATGACACATGAGTTCATGGGCAGCCCAAGATGTATATGCTTCAGTATTCAACAAATTCATATTCATCTAAACTGGGACACACATTGAAACATAAACAAATTCCAAAATGGAAAATTTTAAATAAGCTGAGTACTACAATGTTGTCTTCAGTATGAAATATTTTCATTATGCTTCCACAGCATCTTCAGACTTAGTGTTGAAGTCTGAAGATGTTATGGAAGAATAATGAACCTAGTAGCTGATATTCCATCTTAAAGTAAGATAAGTGAAGCCTAGTCTCTAGATATCTATGTATATTTATTGATTTCATTTACTTCACTGTTAACAGCTTCATTTTCTTAATTTTATAAGTTAATAACTAATTTTAGAAAACTAATTTGCAACAGGTTTTAGAAAACTGATTAAATCACTTTTTAATTTTTTGTTCCTTTTTGTATTCATCAATTCAGGAAAAAGCATTTTTTTAGCAGGTAAGTCTTTAGTGCATTGATTTTCTTCACTTCTTTATTTACTTCCATAATTGAGTGAGGTAAATGCTGTTCATATTGTTTGCAGTACTTTCAATACATGATCCCCTTAACCTATGCTATCAGTCTGGGTGGATCAGTTGGTTAGACGCTAGTCTATTGATCCCAAGGTCGCGGGTTCAAATCTGGTCCAGATCAATGGTTTTTAAGTGTGCTTAAATTATCAATGATCAATGAGAGAAAGACAGAGTAGTTGAAAACATTGATTACATTTTGTACGCTAAATATATTGCATGAACTGAAAATAACATTTAAGTTCCGCTATTTTGAGTGACTTCCTTGCTTTGATCTAGTTTGAATGCACATACCAAGTTTAACACTAGTATTGTAAGCGTGACCAGAAGTATGAGTCCAGACATCACTGTGCACTTGGAATTGTTTACTGACATACTGACTTGCTCCATTCATGCCAGAGACCATGAGTTGGTGAAGTGAACAAACAGTATAGGAAAACGAGTGCAAGTGTAACAATTTGTTTGCAAAAGCTTGCATATATTTTTTAACAAGTACATAACTGGAAATATCACAAAATATTGCAGTCTTAATTTATCCTTTGAATTTAGTAGTAATTAAGTTTGAAGGCACTCACCTTATCCTTAGCAAGATCAAGTAAGGTGAATACAGGTCGCCCTCTCTCCACCAATAATTTTCCATGTCGAGGAGCTTCAACCACATGCAGTAACACACCAGAGTCACGAACACCATATTTGGGATAATCCAGTACAACATCAATATTTCTTGTTGTAACTAGAGCATGATCACCCTCAGCCACTTGAAGTGGCGTAAGCACCAAAATTTCTAAGTCCACAGCTAAAGTAGGCTTGGAGAACACCTAGTAAACATTCAAGGAAATTCAACACATAACTTAATGAAAATATTTGTTATAGTATGCTGTTATTATATTATTGTCCCAAAGTAATTTTAATGCTAATGGAGGTGTGCAATAAAATTTGAAGCAGATTTACCTCATTTTGGTAGAGTAATGACATAATATATGTGAAAGTGGTCATCACTTGAAACCAGAAGGTCTGAATCCACATTTCAGAGCACCCTTGCCAGTTTCATCTGTTGAAGTTTGATTTCAAGGTATCTATGGTTAGTGATTTAATGACTGCATCTCCACTGGATATTTCCAGAAGGATGGTATGACCTCTCACACTGCACAAGCCAGTATGACTCAAATTGAGTCCTTTTGTGGATTGTGTCATAGGACTTCAGATGCTATGCACACATGATTTCATTATTCTTTTATATGGTCAGCCAAAAGGAAGCAATTACTGAAGAAGAAAGGGGGAAAAACAAAAAACAAGCAAACATCACAGAAGAAACTTGAATAGTGACAGGAGATGTATTGGCAATGGCTTTTCAAAATGGTGCATCAGGAAAAATCCTATATAAATGATGACTAGTTGCAAACATATCATGATATCAATTTTGTAGCAAAGTAAGCTAGGCATGTCTCAAATTTTGTGATATCTAGACAGTAAAAGTGACACCACATCATTTACTTTTCTCTAAAAATGGGACGTTTTAGGAGTTCACTTGTTCCCATGCTCAACCTGACACTGACTGCTGGAGCATGGTGTAGTCATGGACATTGCAATGCTGCTGTTCTCTTGTGTCTTTTCAAAGAATTTCTTGCTGAGATTATCCCTTAGAGGTAACTCAAAGTTAAAAACTCAATCTTTATGAAAATATTCTCCCAGACCTTTAGTTGTTTTGTTTGAGAAGCTTTCCAAGGTATAGGTTCAGCATTGATTTCAGGGTTTTCTAGACAGAAGTGTGGTGCTACTGCTGATTTTTCTACTTGTTTGTGCTTAAGATTCAGTGAAATAACTAACACCATGGGAGAATATTTTCATTTTGAAAAATAAAGATTGAGTTTTCAATTTTGAGTTATATCCAAGTTACAACTTTGGTAAGAAATACCATTAAATACACCAGAGGACAACCTCACTACAACCTGCAACACGATGGTACCACCAGCATATCAGGTTGGGAATGGCAGCAAATGAACTTCTGAAACATGCCCTGTTTTTAAAAAGATAAGTTATGTAGTGTCAGTAAACCAACTCACTTTTACTGTCTGGGAATTGTTTACACATCACTGTATTTAAAACTTCTGACAAGTAGTTAAATTGTTGTGATGTTTTCATTTTTGTTGAAATTCAGTAAATACTGGACTCTATAATGAATGACAGTGTTAAGCATAAAATCAAATAAAAAATGTCAATAAGAAGTGAGTGACGTTAGTCTAAATTGTTACACAAAAATTAAGTAGTCTTTTACTCAATTTTATGTGCTACATATTATATATGTAATATTTTGAAGAATTTCTGTTTCTTTTATTTAATAGATTCTAGTACTTACATATTACTGGATGCTAATATTAAACAATAGTCATTTCTTTATTTAACACTATTGCCTCCTTAGGATATAACATACAATTTTAAATATCATTTACAGCTAAGATTATAAGTCGTAGAGTTTTCCTTTGTGCGATATGTCAAGTGTGCAAATTGCTCTGAATACAAAACCAAAAAACAAATTAAGATAAAAAATACAAGAGTATTTCCTTTGCTCCAAATATTGCTTAACTTCTTTTCTTTTTTATGCGTAAGTCATGGAGCAGTCTCCATGTCACATTTTTTGCAATTGCAAACAGTGGCTGTTCTTGGGTGATCGCATACTTGCAACTGCACACTCACTAATTTTTTCCTATATGTGAATGTGTATTTACCTCTATAAACATGCATATGAGAAAGTCAAATGTCAAACTTTCTTCTATATGAATTTGCTTGTTTAATTTTTCTGCACCCTCTTTACCATTCAGTGAAAAAGCTGTAGAGACGCATAAACGCGATTTTGAGACTGGTGAAGGAACCTTTAGGGTGAGGGGTCATGGGAAGCGGGAAAAGCTTGCATTAAGGAATACAGTGACTTAAAGCAGCATGACTGACAAAGGTAAGACAGCCAATTATTATCGTACAAGCACACTGCATTCTCCTACAAGTCTCTGTTTTCCTTGCTATGAGTATATCCCTCCCAGTCATTTAGCAGGAGCTGCAATCAACTAGACAGTTAGCCAACTTGACATTTCTAAATATAATGTAGCCATTTTCTATACTAAAATAACAGTTATGTTACTGTTGTAAACACAATTACATCTATTTTTATTAAACCATTATAAATGCATATGCAATTCATGTAATTTACCAAGGCCAGTACTTCAGTTTGGAATAGTTATTCTGTTACCGTGTTTATAATTGTTTGTTATATTTGTGTTTCTGGCAGCAATTGCATGCACTTGTGTCTGCTCATTGGGGGAATTTTGAATCTATGAAAGTTTGGAAATGAATACCATGGCGAAAATGAAGGAGATAAATCTTAGCCTTAGAAAGTAAGCTGTTTTTCATTCTTATTGTTTGCAACTGAGAGAAACGATAACTGGAAAAATAATGATTGTTATGATATTGGTGATTTACAATGAAAAATAGCAAGACATGGGTGCTCAGTTGTCCATATGAATTGTGAATTAGAATTGTGTGATGTGTGTCAGAGAGAGAAAGAGAGTAAAGGTGGAGAGGATGTGATATACTGCACACCCACTGTGACAAGTCATAAGCCGCCACTGATTGCAAATACAATTCTGGGAATCAAGTATTTCACAACAGTTGTAATGAGAATTATATTGGATGAGTTATTTTTAACATAAAATCATATAACTTAATACCTCGATGAATAGAATCTGAGTGATAGATGACAAAAGAAAAAAGTGTGATTAATGAAAGAACCCTAAGAAATTAACTTTTATTTATAAATGTAAATAGCCTTAACTAGAAAATGTTAAAGTAATTTAATATGTAATAATGTAAACTATATTATTATATTGTTAGTTATAGAGTTAATTCAAATGTAAAACTGCATTCTCATAGAGTAACGGGATTCTACTGCTGCTTGCGTGAATCAATACAGCAAACATGTTGTCTCCAAGATGGCTGGAAAATGTAAATATGCCAAATATTAACACATAAGTAACAAATAAAATACTATATACCTAAGCAAAGAAAAGGAAATACGTAGAGTCCAAGACTTAATGTAGATATTTGTTTGTATAATATATAACATAAAAAACTAAATAGCAAGAGAAAAAAAATTGAATTTGTATACTCCCCATTTGGAAGCTATATGTACATGTGCATTACAAGCACAAAAGTTATGGCTGACACAAAATTTAATGGTGGGTGGCAAGAGGAGCTGGTAAACATAGAATCCAATCAGAGGCTTGCCATGCCTTAAAGTGATGTATAGTTGAATATTGTGTACAGCCGATGATACACATTATTTGTGTCTGCAAAAACTAATTGTACAAAGGAAAGAGAATAGTAATAATCAGGTATCATCTGCCATTAAGTTTTGTGTCTGCTATAACTGTAGTTCACTAATATAAAAAGAGTTATTGACAATTGCTTTCCATTTGTTACTGTGAGTAGCTTAAAACATATTTTCAAAATCTATATGGAATTATTGGAGAATAAATAAAATCATAGTTTAACCTGATTTGATTCTACATTACTACCAACCTGTTCTGAAAAACTGAAGACAATGAACCCTAGATAAAGATATCATTCAGGACAGCTAAGTAATAAGTCTTATAGCACAGTTTTATCTAGCAACGTCAGCATCCAAAGAACTTCAAGGACCCCAACCACCCCTCACAGCCATCCCACAGAGATGGTACTTTTTCCAAGATAAGTTAGTGGAATTCATGAATTATTCTTTGGAATTTTTTATGTCAGCTAATTAATATTTTGTGTGTACAGCAAAAAGGAATCAATAAAAGAAAGAAGAAAGTACACCCACAGGTGTGTGACACAAAATTCCTGGCATTGCTGTCGGAAAAAACCCCACAGAAAACAATGTATTCAAATACTTACTTTGTACTTTTCAGCATAATCTGTCTTAACACACAATGGCTGGTCACACTCTGAGCATCTGAAGGAATCCACTCCCAACTGAAGACACTGCGACCCTATTATGCAAGGGTCTTGTACACAGGGAAACTCCCATACACAGTCTGGCAGAATCCCCTGTGTTACACGAGCATCAGGGATGCCTATGTGTCTCATTTCCACTGCCATGCTCCGAAGACAACCCTGTGAAAAGAAGTGCAATAAAAGGTGCACAAATGCAAAAGTTGTACTAAAATTTATTGACTAATTTATCACACAGTGTAAAAACATTAATAAAGCAGATAAAAATATTTTAATACAGTAGAACCCTGAAACTTGAGCTAATGTTGACTGAGAGGATGTCAGGTTGCCGAAATGTATAGTTTCATGGAATAAGGGGCCTGTTATTCACAATTCATAACATAATACTGCAAATCACATAAATATATATTTTAGCACAATATAGGAAACAGAAAAATAAAGCATATCCTCAAATTTATTACATATTAATGTGTTCCCCTTTGTCCAGTCTCTATAACACACTCGGTTTAATTTTCATTGCTCGTACAACATTTTTTCTGGTATATATTAGTTCACAAACAAACAAAAATTGTGACATCTGCCTGACACTTCAGGTGTCCATAAAGATCCAGAATACAAGATATATTAGGTTTATACTCTTACAATAAGGAATAGCAAAGATTAAAATTTTCTTAAATATTTACAAAAGTATTTTTGAATATAAATAAGTCAAATTTAAAAAAATTATTAAAATTAAGATACAAAATATCCAAAGAAACGTTAAAGGGTTACAACAAGAACATAGCAGTTAATACATGCAATACAAGTGATTATTTAAAATATATAAAGAGTCTTTCAGGACACGTAAACATATATGACAATTTCGGACCATTGCACACCCAGTGCTTTAAGGCAGGTACTTGTGAATTTAAAGCATGTTCCGCGGGCACCTCCCATGCATTTTCAGGTACGTTATATCTCTCACTAAGGTGAGGAATGCATGGTTGGTAGATGGCTTCCTTTTCCTTGTTCACGTGTGTTGCCTGCTGTAGATGTTGCTCCATTCTTACAGTTGGATCAAGAATGAGACCCTTTCCTGCATCCCTCTTGATGGCTACGATATCTGCTCTTCGATGGCTACCATCCTCAGACAGGCAATGGACCTCTTCATAGACCTCCCAATTGGCTCTACGAAGGGATGTAGAAATGGATGAACACACACGGTGGTGACGAGTGTTGCGAAGTAATTCTCAACACAACATTTACAGTAAGCTTGAAATCTGAGAAACTGTATAGTAATCAGAAATCTATAACTGAAAATTTAGCCCAGGTAAAGCAATAAACCTTCAAACTTTCCTAATAAATGTTTGTGCTATATATCCACATTATTAGCAGCAGGCTTTTGATTTCGTGACTGCTTATGTTCTGACTAGATATCAGAGGTCAGTCCTTTTGTCACTATGGGGGAGAATGTGGTAGGTTGTATATATACACTAATTTAAATTTATCTATACCATTTATACCACATAGTGGGTTATAGATATTATTAAAGTCATGTTCAATGATAAAAAATATAAAAAAATAAAAAAGGTCATTGAGTTATATGGAAAATCAACTTATTGAGAGTCAAGCTACTGTAATAGGAAATTCAGTATTTTTCAGTATTTTTGATTTTGAACTTTGAGGCTCTAATTCAGTTAAAGCAATTACCATTACTTAATGGTAGAGAAGAATATAAATGAACAAAAAGAACAGCAATCAAACAGAAATCTTTGGCTCCTATGCTTTTGGAACAGGGAAATTCATGAGGGAGGTTAGAGCCCCACTTCAATTATAAAATTATGATTTATCTCAGTTTAGGAAGTGAAATAAAGCACCGTAAACATTTTTACAGCAATCCTGCAATTTCTAAATGATTGAGGTTTGTCGGTGTAAGAACATTGTCCTTACTATGTAACAATGAGCCAAACTTGATGCTTCTTTTTTTAAAGAATTTTTTTATCAGTGTTGGGTTGAATTATCAGCTTATCCCTTAGTACTATAACTGCATACCATTCACTTCCTTCAAGATCCAACCTAAAATTAGTTGTTTATTATGATTTTTTAAAAAACTTTTCCACAATACATTACCTTGAAACTAGTGTCAGCAGCAAGCAGGCCTTGTGCAAGAGCTCGTGATCTCTTGTTGAGTTCTATTCCTCCAACGAAAACCGTTTCAGCAAGGTCAAGGTAGCGACTACCGCCCTGAGGCAAACGCTGGCTGACGGTGGCGCCGTCAACACCAATCTCCATGAAGGTAGGATTGAACTGGAGGGTGACATCGTGCCACTTGCCGTCAGCCACGCCCCACTGACTTTGTAGCTCCGTGGCGCCATTGCCCTTATTGAGCAGTAGACGAATGTGTCCATCCACAAGCTCCACGCCCACGAAATCTGACCTTGAGGTGAAACCCGTATTGTACAACAGCACTCCTCTACGTGAAACAGTCTTCAGGGAGAACTGCCACCTAAAGGGATGGAAAAACGGAACGTTATGCTTCGAGAAAGGGATGTACACAAGTATTTTTTAGATAGCGAATGAACTTGCTAGGATCTGCACGAGTGATGTCAATGCAAACTGATGGTGGGGGTAACGTCTCTGTTTTCTACTTGAAATAAACAAGACACTGATGTGAGCGGGCACTGCATAAAACACACACTGTTCCGCGATGTTTACTACACGGAAGTCAGAGAAGTACTAACCGGACACTCCTATGGTTTTATAAATACAAAAGTGAACTCGACAATAAACCACAGCGCAACTTCAAGCCATTCGCCACGTCAGAGCTAAAGGTTAAGATAGAGAGATAAGGAAGGGCATAGCTGTGTAAGCAAGCCAGTAGGCCCTTTGTGCAACTACCGCCACCCTCAGAAGGTAAGAACGATGATAGAGAACCGAAGGGCAGTTATATCCGGATGAGATGGACGAACCATGGACAAGGTACCCATCGGTTCCAGCTCGAACGCATCCGATGCCGCCCGACCCCACCTTTACAAGCACCTCACCCTCGGTGGTCGCCTACGAGGGCCCACTGTGAAAGCGGGTCCTCACCGGGCTGACCTGGCCAGAGAAAAAGAAACCTTGAAGTTTATTTCACAACCACCGACAACATAAGGATAATCAGAGCGAGATACTTGAAATACATGCATTCAAATGGGAGTGCTCACAAACAACGGGAACGGTAAAGAAGACTTGGTCAAGCTTTAAACTTCTGTTCCCCTTAACGGGCACGGTATGTTAGATTCATATTGTGTGTATTCGATTTTTCACTGTAGAAATTATTCAAGGTTGTCGTGCCGTGATACAGCCGAGGGATCTCTCTCTAGTTGCAAGCTAGCATTGGTCAGTTAGAAACAAATGAATTCCCAATATTGACCTCCATTTTCTGGTATCTTGTCGTTCTCGTTGTCGGGCTACAAAATATTGTATGCTGTTTTACTTCCCGTTTCCGTCGCCGCTATTGTTCCCGTTGTCGGGTGGTTGTGAACTGGCCTTTACAGAGTGCATAGCCACCGCCCAGCTGCAACCCGCGAACACCGTCGCCTGGTCCTACAACCCTGAAATGTATAAGGGACAGGAAAGCCGTGGTATGACGATGAGCACTCCAGTATTCGCCTAAGTGACAATGGATAATCACGGAAAACCCCAAGTCAGAGTGCGCGGCAGGCGGGGACCTCCTGAAGCGAGTCATGTGCGCTACCCCCTGCGCCACCTCGCTCGGTACCCAGTGTAGTAGTTGCCTAATAAATAGTTTTTATGCGTGAGATATCGATCTAAATCAATATGTTTGTAGTTAACGCTACACTGAACTACATTTTTTTTCTAAAGATTCACTGTGATAGCTATGCTAAGGACCGCCTCCGTAGCGCGCTTGGCTGTGGTACCAGCATGGGGATTTCATCCCCTTTGGGAGATTTGTACGGAATGCACTCAGCCTCGTTAGGTCCCGGAGAGACCAATTGAGGAGCTACTTGATGAAGAAGGTCGAGAAGACCGCATAACTGGCCGGGAGGGCTTGGGCCGCTGACCACGTCCCACCCTCCAGTACTGAACCCCACCAATGACGCCTGTAGTGGACAGAGGTGTGACTTGGCGGTAGGCCTTGGCCCTTCATGGGCTGTTGCGCCGGGCTTTGGTTTAGTTTAGCTATGCTAAGCCTTTTGCTCTCCGAAGTGAAGCAATATGTATATGTGTGTGTGTGTGTGTGTGGGGGGGGGGGGTGCACGTGTGTATATGTATTTATGTATTTATTGTATGTATATATTATATTAATTACTATTTCGTCTACGATAGTGAATAATAGCAATGCTGGCTCGAAAATAAAACAATCTCCGTCAGCCGTTACAAAAGCAGTATCAACATCGAACACAATAGCCTCTTCAAACTGGTGATATCCCCCCCCCCCAAAAAAAAAAAAAATGCGTCTCGACGAAATAGCGATCAAAGTCTATTAAGCGGTTGGATGGCGTGCGCTAATGGTGGCGAGGTGCAAGAAACCTTATTCATATTGTTAGATATTACCCACAAAAAAATCTGAAGTGTTGCATTCACATGACTTTCTCTATTCTTGTACTAATCTTCTTACAAACTCTTATTCTTCTACCTTCCTCGTGTTACTTGAGATAAACATTTACAGAAATTATCTTATTGCTTATTATCTTGTAGGTACAAGGGAAATATGGGAATACAGTAGGCTTTGAGCGATTGTCAAATCTTTTAAAGCTTTGAGATGCTGTTCTCTTTGCACGCTTAACATATACAAAAAGGAACAACGATGTTGCATTTCGCGAAAGTTTCAAGTTTTCCGAAACTGACACAAATAACAAGGAATATCTCCGAAATGGTTCACTATACAAACACATTTATTTAGAAAATTGTGTGTTTTAGCGACCCTCTCTTACGATTTACGAGTTATTCAAAAGTCACCCAGAGTAAACAGGACTACATAGGCTATAGCCAGAAAATTCAAGATATACATTTCATTTTTCATAAAAATATCTTAAACATATATCATTTTAATCAAAACCGTTACAGCCATTTTCAAGAAGATACAAAATTTCGAAAAAGTTTCCATGTAAAGGGTAGTTTTGGGTTGGGTTATTTTCTTCAAAATCTTCGTGTCGCATCCTTGAAAGACATTAAACTTAAATACCAACTTTAGTTTTTAACAGACTTCTCGTTTTTGAGTTGTGCTGTCCACAGACAGACAAGACAGACAGACAAGACAGGCACACACAAACACACACAGACCTTTTTCTAAAAGTGCTTGTTTTGGATTCAGGGGGTCTCAAAACATATATTTCCGGTGAAATCTCGACATCGAATTTTTGGGTGGAATGGAATACTTACTCTGCTTGCCAGTAGAGAAAGTAAAAATAGCTTATTTTATTTTTGCTCACTTGGTTTTGCATATTATGATATTTTTTGCATATTTATATGCATATTTTACTATGTATACACATTTGGGTTCTAATTATATTCGTACTGATAAATAGACACATCTTACAAATATAACATAAGCTAATGTAATAGCTTACATCGATTTGCAGTGCACATAAACTGGATATACAAAGAACAGCTAGCTATATACAATATGTTCTGTGACACAATGGCAGAGACGCAGATCCGGACGCCGATTGTAGCTTGCGAACCCAATACCTTAATCGTACATGACTGTGGCAGACATATAATTTACAGCCCAAGGTTCCTAGTTCTGATCTCACCTATCTATTAACAGCACACACAAATACATGCACAAACACAGTCCCGTTAGCTGTCAGAGCCATGAAAACCTGCCTTAGGGTCCTGTGTCCATATGCTGATAGCATTGAACATATATTTTATGCGTTCTTTGCATAGAGTGCTAACAAGGAGCCAAAATCCCATTTTCTGTTATTTCTGAAAAGAATTCTCGCATCTGCTATCTAAACGATCGAATGGTGTAGTTTGATAATTATAATTAATCTGAGCAAACATGGCTGCTTTTTATAATTCTGTACAATTTATTATATTGTTTTTGCTAAATCTTATTTTAACAAGCAAGAAGAATAAAGCTATTTTTAGCGTAAGCTTTCCAAAATAGCTAATTGTGGGACAGTAGTAGTGACCATTGTACCAACTTTAACAGGGTTTGAAATAAAATACTTGACCATAAAACAAGAAATATAAGTCAACTTTTTTTTCCATGTCAATTATAAATGTTACCAGCATTTTACACCAAACAGTTATTATTTAAAACAAATATAAGTTAGCATCATTTTATTATTTATCAGAACACTTTCACAAAATTGAAATATTAGTTTCGAAACATGGAAGTGAAAATGCCAGTTCTTAGCAAATTTGAAGCTATTCCCTGAAAATGAAAACCTACCACTTGTTTCTCGACATTTCTGGTGTCTGAAGAGTCTTGAGTCGTAGAATCCTGAGTCGCAGATGCATATAGAATGGTTTTTGTATTGCATTTATTTGTTTTATTCAATTTAGAGAGCTCTTATTAGAAACTTTTGTATGCACCATGTACGAAAGGGTTTTAGGCGACTTTGAATAAATAGCTTTTAACAGATTTTCGGCATACTGTTTATAAAAAGTACCAGGGCTACATAAGGTGTTTCATTGACCATGACATAATGTGGCGCTTACAAGGCCAGTACAATGGACCTCATATCCACCTCTTCATAACGATATTACTATCCACTAATCAAAGGTGCACCTATTCATAATGATACTGCTATCCACCAATCTATAGATCCGCATATAGCAATCAACACTTTGCCGTCAGTGCCATTCCCATGCAGGTGAAAGCGAAACTATCGATTCTAGTATGTTCAATCGAATAACAACTAGTCTGAAAATAGAAAAACTAAAATTCTAGTAAATTCAATTATCTTCTCATTTTTGAAAGTCGACTTTTTTTAAAGCTTACTTCATCTATAACTCCGAAAATCATCCTAGGTGACAAAAGAGAGGTATGCTGAAATATATTGACGCGGAAATTTAGTTGCTCTATGGAATTTGTTTTTCAACTTTGCAATTGAACAGATTGGTTTTGCGTATTTATGCATCCACGTCACTTCTACTATAACTTAAAAATATAAATACCAGTTAACTTTCGGCAGCACGTACTCTAGATCCATTGTTCAAACAAAGAAATATTCAGAAAAAAGACGTGAAAAAAAGACACTAGATACTGATTTCAAACTGTATTTCAACATGAGCTCATTTGTATTTTCCTCGCTTTTCCTTAACACCATCGTCGTCTTTATTGTTGTATTAGTTGTTATATTTGTTATTACACGTCCCCGTTTTCCCTTGTTTTCAGAAAGCAATTCTAAATACACAGCAATATCTGAAGCTGGATACTTGCCTCTGGCTGCGCATAATATAAGTGCAACCAGAGGCACGAGTCCAGCTTCAGATATTGCTGTGTAACTAGTATTATTTATTGATGAACTCATTCGTTGCATTCCTACCAAGGGTCATGTGGTCAGACTATATCTGTCATTCGTAGTACTGTTGTCCATACTTGTACAGTTGTACCAGAGCGAGTAGAAAGAAAAAGTGTGATCACTCCACTGCTCTTCCATATGATTATACAAGAGCTACCTGGCGCCTCCGTCAGGTGGCAGCAAAGTCGTTAGTGTGGCTATTTACAGCGCGTTTCGCTGGATATTGCATTGGAGTATTGTTGTGTATGGTTGCTCTGTTTGTTACAGTGCGATGAATTGTGATTAATTTTTATGAAACTGTGAATTTATAGAAATAATCGACATGCCTATGTGTTTAGTGCCTGGTTGTAGATCTGGATATAACAAATCTAAACGTAAACATTTCTTTACACCTTCAAAATATAAACTACTGTTTTCTAAATGGGAGAGGGCCGTACCAAGAAAGGACAAGTGCTTTTCATCTAATATTTACGTGTGTGATTCACATTTTTCAGAAGAACTTTTGATAAATGGAGACAAGTTTCTAGTTAATGGAGAAAATGTAGAGATGGCTTTTTTCTAATCTTCCTAAATACTTATCACACCCAATACATTCCCGTAAACTTGCTTCACAGAGACCATCAAAAAGGGTTGAAAGAGATACCAATTTAGAAGACAATGGGAATCATGCAGAAGGCTTTCAAAATACGACTATTAGTTTTCCCCTCGCAGGGGCTACCAATAGACATTTTAGTAATAAAGTAGGCCTACTTAAGAAAAGGTCAAATCAACAACACCGTAATATAATTAGACTAAAATGCCAAATGAAAGGATCCAATGCCAAGATTCAAGTACTTGAAAGGAAAGTAAAGTAAATGGAAGTAGTAGCAATATCGATGAATGTGATGGAACAAAATACCTAAGTAGAAAGAAAAAATTGTTGATGCAATTTTGAAAATATCAAAGGCAACTAAAAAGAAAGGCATGAAATATTATGAAGAATTTCCTTTAGATAGCCTGCTATTAAAAATCAAGTCACCCGAAGGATACATACATTGTTTAAATCACAATCTTCTTCAACTTCCATCAAAATCACATTTAAGAAAGTTAATCAAAGGTCAAAAATGTCTGGAAATGCAATATCTGAATTTTTAAAGGATAAGAATGAAAACGAACGATATGGAATTTTAATTTTTAACGAAGTAAAGATAAAATAAGTTCGATTTGATTCTAATTCTTTGAAAGTGGATGGGTTTGTAGATTTGGGGGATTTAATCCCCGAAAAAAGTTAACTCTTCATTCACAGGAAATTATATTTTACTTCATTCCTTTAATGCCATTTTGCATTCTAGTGGTAACATTATTGTCTTGAATTTCTGTGAATGGCTGTCAGAATGTGCACGCGTGAATTAGTTATTGTTAAACGACACTATTCTTCTCCTTTGCTACTTTTCCAGCTGAATCTCCTGCTAAACCCTAGTGTTTGTATTAGCATTGTACCGCACTAGCAGTTGCACTGCCATCTGTGTGGCGGAACACATGAACTACAGCAGTGATCACACTTCTCCTTCTAAACGCTCTGATTGTACTAACCACTACTACTACCAGTTATCACAAACACTACCAATACTACCACCAGTAAACTGCTGCCACAGCCGCCTCCATCATATCCACCCCCACCACCAACACCATCACCATGTACTAGCACTTTTATTATTCTGGAATACAACTCCTATGAGTTATTATCGAAGGATAAAACATACCTTGCTCCTGTCCGGGTGATACCGTTGGGAAAGGCCATGAAAGCGCCATCTTCGACGAAGCTGATGTGTCGGTCAACAGTGGCGTCGAACTCCGGGGCACAGGTCCAGGTGATGCCCTGGACATCAACCTGGCCCTGGCG
The DNA here is from genome assembly GCA_030765045.1 of Tenodera sinensis. Lineage (NCBI taxonomy): Eukaryota > Metazoa > Arthropoda > Insecta > Mantodea > Mantidae > Tenodera > Tenodera sinensis. The sequence continues at coordinate 156,459,869 of CM060967.1, read as the reverse complement.
TTCCCGCGCTCGCGCCAGAACGTTGACTCCGTTATACCGCACATCAGCTAAGCACCCTCGAAGATACTCCAAATGGCCCAGGAACAATTCCGAGAAATCACCTTGTCCTCCAAGAAACAGACCATAGTGGATGTTAAGCTCAAAGAATCTGCCAGGTAGTTTCTCCCTGTAACAACAAATAAAGTGATTGACTTTGGTGCTTGGCAATTCTAATTAAAAAATATCTTTTGTGTTATACTCATATACCTTTGTATATTCATTCTTCTATCTAGTTCATGTTAATCGTGATAACCATTTTAGAAATGTTTTTCTTACACATTTCTTTGTTGGTACATGTCTGTATGGGAATATACCATATTGACATCAAAACATTTTAAGAGTTGGTCTCTATATGGCGGATTTGAAATTCCGTTCTCTATACACAGAAAAAAAAAAAAAACGAATAACGTAATCCCATTTGAGAGTAGTGTAAGTATTGGACATGAGAAGAGAAGAAAGGGGGAGGGGGAGAGAAAGGTATTTGCCATAAATTGTGTGCTTTAAAGGGATATACATTTTTGATTTAGTAAGTTTTTGTGTACTAGGTTTCTGTCTATCTCTTATGGTTCACCAGCTATGCAAAAGTCATCCAGAATAAGGAATACTTCAGAGGTTGTTCCCGGAAAACTCAAGATTTCATTTGTCATGAAAAGATCTCAAATGTATGGAATTTTAATCAAAATCGTTAGTCATTTATAAGAAAATAAAATAGTTTAAAAAAATTTCCATGTAAAAGGGTCTTGTCTGTCACGGTGGGTATTATGTCACGTCAGCCGATGACCTATTGTGCATTAAACTCCGGGAGGAAGGATGATATGAAAGTACCCTACAGGTTGCCAGAACGCGTCATAGACGGAACTACTGGGTGGGTCCCTAACAAGTGTAGGCAGTTCTTCAACCCGACAGAGTTCCAGGTCACCACAGCGCGCCACCAGCCAGGTCCGGCTGATCAATCAGTCCCTCTGGCGGGTGACCATCCGACCGCAGCACCTTCCCTCAGTCGAATACCGTATTTCCACGCTACCCTTTCAACCTGGAAAGACCACATAGAGAGAGAATGAAGTAAATGAAAGGGAGGTTAAAAGGTAAATAACCTTCCCAGCATTTGCCTGAGTGACCCGAGTAAAATCCCCGAAGGTACCCAGGGTCAGGAAGGTCGGCCACGGGAATCAAACTCGCGACCTCCTGAATGTGAGCTACAGTTACTGCCTGAGCCATCTCGTTCGGTATGTAAAAGGGTAGCTTGGGGTGGGCAGATCTACTTGAAAATCGTTGTGATCTTTGGAAGATGGGAAACTTAAACTCCAAGTTTGGTATTTAACTTTGACACGCGCGCGCGCGCGCACACACACACACACACACACACACACACACACACACACACACACACACACCTTTTTCTAAAAATGTTTTTCTTATTTGTAACCAGGAGTCATCAAGATGTCTATTTTTGGAGAAAGGTTATATCGAGTTTTTGGGTAGCGCATAATACTCCTTTAATCTTGCATAATTTTTAAAGAAGGTGAAGAATATAATGAATGAGGTTCACTTTGAAAGTCCGCCATTAATGCTGTGAAGCGGAAAGCAACTTAAACGGAAATATCAAGAATGGTCTGCTTTATGCTGGCTCCGACAGCTTTTAATTCTACACTTGGCATTTTGGCTCGGCACTTGTCCAGTCGTTAAAATGAAGCGGAATAAAAGGCAGTCTACTCGAGGGTTCTCTTGGCTTCTCTGAGCCACATTCCCATGCAGCTGAAGGAAAGCTTAAAAGAATTAAGATGGACCAAGCGGCATACTTGTTAGGGAAACTTTCATAATTTCGTATCAAATCTTGGTGTATTATAATATTCAGTTGCTTTAGTGGCTTTTCGATTGCTTTGCCTATAATAGAATTTTGGCGTGTAATTTCGTTACCAGAATGGACCGTTTGTAAGAACATTGCACTACAGAATTTGCTGTTATGTGGAACTGCTCGAAAGCTTATAGAGGAATATCACATGAACAGGGTGTATTTCAAACTAAAATTCTTTTGTGTTAAACTTTATACAAGGGATCGCCTCCATTTATTGAACTACTAAATATGCAACTCTCATAACACCAACCAGGAGACAAATGAACACCCAGACAGAGATGAACAAGTATCTACTTGGATCGCGAATGATTTGCGTGCTCCGTATTGGCCGCCTCTACTTTACGCTAAGGGATAGGTTGGTATAGTATGGTTGGCTGATTTTTATATATAAGAACCAACAGGCTTAGCCACTTTTACCCTATTAATTTCGGTCATCTCTTAGCTAGTTTTGTTGTATACCGCGTAGCCAAACTGATTCATCTTTGTCCGTTAAAACTGTGTAGAACGCAATGGAACAATTCCAATGAAATGCACGGCAGTGGCGTGAGCGAACTTCGTTCTGTTCCTCTTCCTTATCAGCGAAGACGTTTCTTGAAAGTATTTATGCATAAAAAAACTGAGATATCTCTTCAGCGATGAACTTTTTCCTCTTCTGTATTTCAAGGACTAGACAAGAACATCTGTTCTGGTTTCAAAATGTGTTTGACCATCGTTCCTTGGTCTTCACGGATGTCTTCCTGTTAGGCTTGTAGTAAATTAATTTCCTTTTTGGAATCCTCTCCTAGGATCCTGGGTGACATACTGTCGCATGCTGTCTTTATTAGCTTCTATAATTAACTTTTTTCACAGAAATTATGTATATCTAATCCTTCTCTAACGTTAAGATTTTATCTCTTTGAACATTTCATCCTTTTGCTGGTTCCAGGAATTTCATTTGGTCGGTCTGTATGTTTCAGATCCATACAAGAAGATAGTTACGGCCATTACCTCATAAAAGTTCATCCTAGTTGCTTTTCTAATTTTAGTTTTTGCATTTCTATCTGCTACAACACGGGTAGTTTATTATTAAAGCCATTAAAGTGGAATCCGTCATTCTCACCTGAGGGACGCGTACGATAGAGGTTACAAGGTCCCCTACAGCTTTATGATATACAGGTACAGATTATAGAACGAAGGGGGAACCTCGCACACTGCGATCCCTTCAGGAGGAAGGTATGAAGTGAAGGAACCACAAGAGGCTACAGGTTGCAGCCAGACATGCCACACACACGCGTGGAAGTCCCCAACAGTCCAAGTGTGGAAGACCCATTGCACTACTGGAGCTATCTACATACGACAATGAACGACAGTCGAGACCAAGCAGCTTTCTAGTGCCTACGGGAGTACTCGTTCCAGCGAAGCATCCGCGCTATCTGTTCGGCACCGCCGTGTGCAACGAAACCTAGATATACATCTGAAAAGAAATCGGATGTGTTACACTCACATGACTTTCTCTACTCTTGTACTAACTATTCTTACAAACTCTTATTCCTCTATCTTCTTCATGTTAGTCGAGACAAACATTTGCAGAAATTATCTTATTGCATATTTCCTTGTAGGTGCAAGAAGAATATGGGAACATAGTAGGCTTTGGGTGATGATCAAATATTTTAAAGCTGGTCGCTATATGAAGGCCTGAAATTACGCTCTCTTTGCTCGACCAAGGGATAAAAAAAAGTGAATAACGACCTTCCATCTGAGAAAACTTTGTGTTACAAAACTCACGCAAATAACAAGGAATGTCTTCGAAGTGGTTCACTCCACAAAAAATACATTTGCACACAACTTGTGTTTTTTAACCAGCTCTACGTTTTTGTATACTAAGATTTGGTGTATCTCTTACGGTTTACTAACTATGCAAAAGTCATCAAGAGTAAACAGGACTACACAGGCTATAGCCAGAACATTAAAGCTATATATTTAATTTACCATAAAATATCTCCAACATATGGGATTTTAAACAAAATCATTAGAGCCATGTTTGAGAAAATTAGAATTTTCTAAAAAATTTCCATGTAAAGGATAGCTTAGGTAGATGAATTGTCTTCAAATCTTCGTGTCGCTGAAAGATATTAAACTTAAATATCAACTTTGGTTTTTAACAGACTTCTCGTTTTTGAGTTATGCTGTTCACACACAGACACAGACACAGACACACACACACACACACACACACACACACACACACACACACACACACACACACACACACCGTTTTCTAAAAATGCTTTTTTATTTAGGGGCGTCAAAACACATTAAAGAGTAGATAGAAAGATAAGCATTTTAAGAATAAATTCTCCAGAATGAATTAATTTGTATTGTGCACAATTTTGTTTAAGATTTTTCCGTTTCAAAACCGTCTGTAAACTCCACGTTGTACAACATATAATTAATATTGTATAAATACCCATTTGTGTCAACAAACTGTAGTCTTTCGCGTAATTGAGCTATGTCAAGAGATAAAGAAGGAACGTGCTCCCGCCATAATGAGTGAAGTTTGAACACGAGAGATAATGCCCTCCACGTTTCAGAGTGGGGCACCGACTGGTCACACGTATTTCGTTCATGAGCTTGGGTAAACGCAATTTTCATGAGGCTCTTTGAATACAGGAACAAACAATATTATTTTGATATTGCAGTAGGTGGCCTTGCGCCCAGCAGTTATGTGGGGAAGTAAATGAGAACTGCTGATTTAGTACCGAACGAGGCGCTACAAGTGATTCTCGTTCGGGAGGTTATGGATTTGATCCTCACCGACCCTTGTCACTTAACACTCTAATGTATAAGTGTTGCCATAGGGCAACAAACATGTTTAGCCAAAGTTTTAAAATATTGTAACACTGCTTTTTGTTATTTTCATATTATATTGGCATTTAGCAATAACATAAGGGCATTTGTAGCTACTTATATCATTAATGTATTCATTTATTTCAGTATTATTTTAGTTTATCTTTCCTGGCAAAAAACAAAATCTATGCAATTGCAGTCTAACGTTACCCCGTCATCATCCACGGGTGCCATTTCACTGGTCATTTCACATGGGCCCTTCCCATCCTTTTCCGAAGGCACGTTTGACTGCAGTCGTTGCTGGGATTCAAACTCACGACTTTTGGCTTTGAATGAATAGCAGTGCACTTCTTCCCACCTCTAACAATCATGCATATTCGTGACTGATTCAGGAGTTAGAAGAAGAACGGCGTATATAGCAAAATCATTCATGTAGTATAGGGTTAAGTGAATGAATACTTTCTCACTTCACTTTACTTATAAATTTGAACAATCTTTCTTAAATTGAAATAGACACGTTTTAAATTAAATGGCAGAAAAAGTAAATCACAGAATTAGCGAACATCTAAGCGATTGTTTGGTGTCTTTTTTGCCTGGAAAAATCCTTTCTTGATGAAAATAATGAAAAATAGTTGCGCTGCTTCAAGATCAATTGTGACGATTCTGTATTTGTACAGTAGAAGTACTGGAGATTGAAGATGACGGACTAAAGTAGTGGATGTTCAATTCTAGAAACAAGTACCTGAACAAAAGTCTAAAACTAAAAGAATTGGCTGAGACTTATCTACGTTTTTGGACAACCTATTTGTGGGAGTCTTTTTATTAAATACTTACATTCAATAAATCTAAGAACTGAGCTGTTTTAAATGAGAACATTTAGGTGAGCAGGCCACAGTCAGGTTTCAGGCCAATTCAAATATCCAAAAAAGTGCAATGTAATTTGTGGGATACAGAAGTGTTCAGTGATATATCTGTTCAACGAATTACGATATACGAACTAAATGTTCGGCAATTAAAATACCATTAGCGCCCACTATAGGCCTTATTTAATTTGCAATATCCAAAATTAAATAAGCTCCTTTCAAGATTTGCCCCTGTTGTTCCCAAAGAGGTTAGTTGTCCACCCCTGTTGTATACCAAGTTTAGTGACACCAGTCCAGTCATATTCGAATCACATACATGCACACAAGCACACTCCAATACACAGACACTTTTGGCTTCGGCTAGCTCAGCCTTACTGTTGTTTGACATTCGACGTCATTCTTTTTTCTACCTCCAACTCAGTGTGTAGCTGGACAATGCGGCGACATTGGGTGTAAGGCAAACCTAAGAACAAAACAGGGGCAAGAGTAAAGATTTTTTTTCTCCTCCGAAGGCAACCTTAGATTGAAGTTTAGGCGAATTCATCACAAATTATTCGTCATCGTTATAATTGGTCACAAAAGTTTCGTCATAATAACACCTTTATAATATTCTCCAGAGAAATATATGTACCACAGATTTAATAGATTTACTGGTGTGTATTTGTCACAGGGTGTCGACTGATTGATTGCATATTGGAGGGGATTCCGCGCTTATTGCGTTGATTCGAAGTTTGTACGCCAAACGCCAGGCCGGAGGGACGAGATGATAGAATCCAACAGGCGGCCGACGAGCCACAAGGAGACACTCAACAAGGGCGAGTCCCTACAGTTACAAGTACTTCATCTCGATGCGGTCATTTGGCCTAATACCGGAGATAACCCAGAATGTTCCCTTCTTCCCAATATCAGTTGTATCAGTTTGTATTTTCTAACTTCCTTTATTTCTTTGTGGAATTGCGATCTGCTTGCAACCATTGAATATCTCGGTCCATTTCTGCAACTTTACGTTACAGATTTTGAAGTAAATATAAAGATGGGTGATATACTCTCCATAACGGAGAGGTCGCTGTCTACTCTTTCGCCACGTCATACATTTATGACGTAATGTAATCAAATATGGTGTCAGGTCATCTTGGACCATCTCTTCGAAGGTGTCGAATGCTTTTTTGACGTCCTCTTCTGGTACGGATATTATTGATATTTATGAATGAAACTGTCATCTAAATTCGTGGTTTTCTTCTTCTTTTTTTCTATGTTATTCATAAATTTCTGTCTGCAGAGGTCGCCAGGAAGATTGCCTGAGATGGAACAAACACCTTCCGGAAACTCCGCTCCAACTGCAGTAATAAATGCTGATTCATAATCAAGTGACACGAATCAGGAATCAGTTGACATTGAAATCGAAGTATGTCTTGCTAAAGAACTGAACAAAGTTTTATAAGCATACCTATCGTTGCTTTTCATAACAAGCATAACACAGGGCCACTGATTTCGAATTTTCACGTGTTTTGTGTAACGCTATACTATAATTCTGGATACGGATTCAAATGTTCCATCCTTTATCCAACAATGACTTTTTGATAACTCATTTAGATGTGTATAACAATTTTTTCACACGACCGGGATCAAAATTTAGGCGCCATCTATCACTTTCTAAGGCTTTGATACATCTTTGGCTTATAATGCTCAATTAGTTTATATTTTTTGGTTCTGGAAACAGGTTTCCTCTTCTTGTGAGGCAAAATGTCATATTAATGCTTGTTTTCTTCGCTAGTCTGACATTTCCTTCACTGTACACAATTTTCAGCGCATTTTCAAGAATGGAGGAAATCGGATCTCTGGAAGTTGCCTTCACAGACACGATACGCTCTTCTCTTTTCATTCTGCCCCAATCAGCAGTTTGGTTCAAATGATTTGAAGGTGTTTTCATGACTCTGGTTCTATCATGTGTTACTGTCATTCTGTGCCGAGTTATAGTTCACAACGCCACAGTATTCGACTTACCACTTTTCTATGTTTGGTGTGCATGAAACCTTTATGTTCAAGTTTGTGGTGTCCTCTTTCAGTTTCTGTACATCTTACTTCATCACCCATAATTTGGAAAATTGTGTGTGTGTGTGCGTGTGTGTGTGTGTGTGTGTGTGTGTGTGTGTGTGTGTGTGTGTGTGTGTGTCAGTCTCTGGACAGCATAACTCAAAAACGAAAAGTCGGTTAAAAACCAAAGTTGGTATTTAAGTTTAATGTCTTTCAAGGATACGACAAGAAGATTTTGAAGAAAATAACCCCACCCTAAACTACCCTTTACATGGAAAATTTTTCGAAAATTCTGATTTCCTTGAAAATGGCTCTAACGGTTTTGATTAAAATGTCATATGTTTGAGACTTTTAATGACAAATGAAATGTATATCTTGAGTTTTCTGGCTATAGCCCCTTTAGTCGTATTTACTCTGGACGAGTTTTGCATAACTGGTAAACCTTTAGAGATAGACCAAATCTTACTGTACAAAGATTGCTAACATACACAATTTATGTCCAAATAAATCTTCTTGTAGGGTGAACCATTTCGGAGATATTCCTTGTTGTGTGTGTGAGTTTCGGAAAACTTAAAACTTTCGTGAAATGGATCATCGTTGTTCATTTTTGTATATGTTAAGCGTGCAAAGAGAACAGAATCTCAAAGCTTTAAAAGATTTGACTATCACTCAAAGCCTACTGTGTTCTAATATTCCCCTTGTACCTACAAGGAAATAAGCAATAAGATAATTTGTACAGATGTTTATCTTAACTAACAGAAGAAGATATAAGAATAAGAGTTTGTAAGAATGGTTAGTACAAGAGTAGAGAAAGTCATGTGAGTGCAGCACATCAGATTTTTAGAGTAATGTTCCGACTATACAGCACAGAAATTTCCCTAGATTCACAGTAACGAAGTCTGCATCACTTCGGATGCCGTATATTAAATTGACAAAAGTTCTGCATGTTTCAACACAGGGACACATTTACAACGTGTATGTCTCTACGGCAAAGAATCCCGATGAAAAAGGAGTAGTCTTATGAACTCTCTTTGGAGAAATATACTTTAGTCCTAAGGAAGAAATATCTACCTTCTTCTGTTCGCTAGAGACCTAAAATAATCTAGAACCCCGATGCTGTGTATTGGCTTCTTTTATGTGGAAGAAGGGTAGATATAGAATTATTAAACTGGGAACAAATGCTACGTAACCAATATGTGTGTCTCTAAACACATCCCGAGGGATACGTTACGCAGGCTGAACAACGGATGTTAAAACCACAAGGGAACGAGCTGTGGCCTTGCTCTAGAGGGAAAGAGGGTGGGGGAGTATAAAAAAATGTGTTGTTGGTCCCATCGGACTGATGGCCCACCTCCAACCACGATGTGGTTCACTGAAATCGCCGCTATATCGAATTCTGGTTCCGCATGAAATAAGTGCACAATATTTGCCACTGAACCCATTATGTTGTATACGGCGTTAATGCCGCAACAATAGGGACACTCCCAATAAAAGCATTACAATTACCAATTTTCAATTTTTATTACTTTTATACAAGCAACACATCGATGTGTTTAATTTAATTTACACGCCTATATCTACCCAGTATGTTTACTTTTTAATATATTATTTTACAAACTAATCTTACCAAAATTCGATACCACATTTTACGGAAATGCACGTTTTGAGATTCTCTGAATAAAATAGTTTTAATAATAATAATAATAATAATAATAATAATAATAATAATAATAATAATAATAATAATAATAATAATAATAATAATAATAATAATAATAATAATAATAATAATAATAATAATAATAATAATAATAATAACAACAATAATAACAATAACAATAACAATAATAATAACAACAATAACAATAATAATAACAATAACAATAACAACAACAACAATAATAATAATAGTAATAGTAATAGTAATAATAATAATAATTAATACTAATAATTAATAATAATAATAATAATAATAATAATAATAATAATAATAATAATAATAATAATAATAATAATAATAATAATAATAATAATAATAATAATAATAATAATAATAATAATAATAATAATAATAATAATAATAATAATAATAATAATAATAATAATAAATGTGTGGCTGTGCCTAACGGAACAGGATAATCTAAAAACGAAAAATCGGTTAACACCATATTTTATTATAGTTCAGCTTCTTCAAAGCATGCGAAACAAGTTTTTAAAAAACTCTTCCCATCCCAAACAGCCCTTTAAGTGAATATTTTTATGAAAATTTATATTTTCTCAAAAATAGTTCTACCGATTTTGATTAAATTAACACATGTTAAGGTATTTTCATGATAAATGGGATGTATATCTTGAACTTTCCGGGAATTGTCTCGTAAGTCCTTTTCATTCTGAATAGCTTCTACATATCTGGTAAATCGAAAAACAGAGACAAAGGATGACTACTAACAAACGTATACCTTATTAAAGCTCATTTAAACATTTATGTCAAATGCATATTTTTTGTGGAGATATTCGTGGTTATTGGTTTGAATTTTGCAAGACATATATTCCTCAAGTGAGCAGTAGTTATTCGTTTTATTTTCTCCTGGTCATGCAAACAGAACAGAATTTCAAAGACATCACATTCCGACCAGCACTTAAAAGATTTGATAACTGCTTAAGCTTATTTTATTTGCCTATTTCCATTGTACCTACAAGTACGTTTGTAATAAAACATTTCTATAAATGTCTATCTTGATTAACACGAAGCAGATAGCGTTTATACAAATAATTTGTGCAAGTATGAGTAGAGAAAGTCCTGTGAGTGAAGTAAATAAGATGTTTCTTTCTTTACGTACCCTGTGGTGCTAAAAATAACCTCCCAGCGCCCTTAATGTTATATAAATAGCGAACGATAAGAAAGGACAAAAATTTGACACGAGAAATGCAGATTTTATTAAAAACACAATCTTATTAAACAAACTTGGTTTGAATTCTCCAATTCTTTCTCATACATTTTCAGGTGGTAAATCAACATTATTTTGTTTCATGTCAATGGAAAATAAATGTGTTATAATTTACATTAAGGCAGAATAAAGACGGGAAATTTAAGACAGGTATTATATTAATAATATGAAAAGTTTAATGATATAATAGTTTAATAACAGCTGTTAGATACAGTTTTGAGAAAGTAAAAAATAAATATTTCCATAAAAAGCATAATTTGGATGGGAAGCTTTTCCTGAAAATTTATCTAATACGTACTTAGAAAACGTTTTATGAAATGCCAAGTGTTAGCATCTATATGACTTTTCCTTTTTAGTTATGCCATCGTCCTCTCCGGCTTCAAGGGACCTCAAAATATGTTTTTTCCTGTGAAATCTCAATATCGATAGTCTGGTTGGTGTATGATATTAAAATTACATGCATATTCAGAAAATTAGCCATTAAAAATAATTAAAAATAATAATCGAGATAATAATTATCAATAAACAATGAATAGAGAGAACGAACGTAGAAAAGGCGTAGCCTCGCAATTTTTTTTTTTTTAAACTGATGTGCTGACTCACATGACTTTCTCTACTTTTGTACTAACTATTCTTACAAACTCTTATTCCTATATCTTTTTCATGTTAATCGAGATAAACATTTATGGAACTATCTTATTGCTTATTTCCTTGTAGATGCAAGGGGAATATGGGAACACAGTAGACTTTGAGCGATAGTCAAATCTTTTAAAGTTTTGAGATTCCGTTCTCTTTGCACGAATGAGATATAAAAAAACTGAATAATGATCTTACATTTGTGGAAAGTATAATATTGGAAAGTTCACACAAATAACAAGCAATATCTCCGAAATGGCTCACTCCACAAACAAAATTTTTTGGACATAAATTATGTATCTTAACGAAATCTACATTTTTGTATAGTAAGATTTAGTCTCTTTCATGCGGTTTACGAGTTATATATAATTTGTCATACAAATATCTTAAAGATATCGCATTTTAATCCAAATCGTAAGGACCAGCAAAAAATTAGGAAAATAAAAATTTTCCAAAAATTTTTCATGTAAAGGGAAGTTTAGGATATAACAATGAGTTATCGTCCGGAGCGTAAAAGTATCTCGTTTTTAGTCATAGGGTGGTAAAAGCTATTATGGAGTTAAGGCTAAAATATTTTAATTGTCTTTTAAAATAAGAATGCAGTAATTTCATTACACTATTCCGAGGGAATCCGCAGGGACGTATATTCTATTAAACTATTAAGAGTATATTTCCTCCTATAGAAATTATAAAAGAAATCTGCTGGGTTGCACTTATATGACTTTCTCTACTCTTGTACAAGCTATTCTTATAAACGGTTATTCTCCTATTTACTTCAAGTTAGTCGATATAAGCATATGAAAAAAATTATCTTATTGGTAACTTTCTCGTAGGTGCATGTGGAAATATGGAAATATGTAGGCTTTACTCTAGATGAACATTTGTATGACTGTCCTCTATGCGATCGCCAGACAGGAACGTCTCATAAGACAAGACAAGACCGTCTCGCCAGACCAGACCGTCTCGCCAGACAAGACCGTCTCGCCAGACAAGACCGTCTCGCCACACAGGACCGTCTCGCCACACAGGACCGTCTCGCCACACAAGACTGTCTCGTCACAAAACACTGTCGCGCCACACAAGACTGTCATGCCAGACAAGACTGTCTCGTCAGGCAAGACTCTCTACCTAGACAACACTGTCTGGCCAGACAAGACTGTCTCGCGACACAAGACTGTCTCACCACACAAGTCTGTCTCGCCACACAAGACTGTCTCGCCACACAAGACTGTCTCGCCACACAAGACTGTCTCGCCACACAGGACTGTCTCGCCAGACCAGACTGTCTCGCCACACAAGACTGTCTCGCCACCCAAGACTGTCTCGCCACACAAGACTGTCTCGCCACACAAGACTGTCTCGCCAGACATGACTGTCTCACCAGAAAAGACTTCTTCGCCATACAAGACCGTCTCGCCAGACAAGACTGTCTCGCCAGACAAGACTGACTCGCAAGACAAGACTGTCTCGCCAGACAAGACTGTCACGCTAGACAAGACAGTCACACCATACTCGCCACACAAGTCTGACTTACCAGACAAGACTGTCTCGCCACACAAGTATGTCTGACGAAATATACGGCCTGGTCAGACGGTCTCCTCAGACGGTCTCGTCAGACGGTCTCGTCAGACGGTCTCGTCAGACGGTCTCGTCAGACGGTCTCGGCAGACTGTCTCGTCAGAATGTCTCGTCAGAATGTCTCGTCAGACGGTCTCGTCAGACGGTCTCGTCAGACGGTCTCGTCAGACGGTCTCGTCAGACGGTCTCGTCAGACGGTCTCGTCAGACGGCGTCGTCAGACGGTCTCGTCAGACGGTCTCGTCAGACCGTCTCGCCAGACAAGACCGTCTCGCCAGATGGTCTCGTCAGACGGTTTCGGCAGACAGTCTCGTCAGACGGTCTCGTCAGACGGTCTCGTCAGACGGTCTCGTCAGACCGTCTCGTCAGACCGTCTCGTCAGACGGTCTCGTCAGACGGTCTCGTGAGACGGTCTCGTCAGACGGTCTCGTCAGACGGTCTCGTCAGACGGTCTCGTCAGACGGCCACGTAAGACCGTCTCGTCAGACGGTCTCGTCAGACAGTCTCGTCAGACGGTCTCGTCAGACAGTCTCGTCAGACGGTCTCGTCAGACAGTCTCGTCAGACGGCCACGTAAGACCGTCTCGTCAGACCGTCTCGTCAGACAGTCTCGTCAGACAGTCTCGTCAGACGGTCTCGTCAGACGGTCTCGTCAGACGGTCTCGTCAGACGGTCTCGTCAGACGGTCTCGTGAGACGGTCTCGTCAGACGGTTTCGTCAGACAGTCTCGTCAGACCGTCTCGTCAGACCGTCTCGTCAGACGGTCTCGTCAGACGGTCTCGTCAGACAGTCTCGTCAGACAGTCTCGTCAGACAGTCTCGTCAGACAGTCTCGTCAGACGGCCACGTAAGACCGTCTCGTCAGACAGTCTCGTCAGACGGCTCGTCAGACCGTCTCGCCAGACAAGACCGTCTCTCCAGACAAGACCGTCTCGCCAGACAAGACCGTCTCGCCAGACAAGACCGTCTCGCCAGACAAGACCGTCTCGCCAGACAAGACTGTCTCGCCAGACAAGACTGTCTCGCCAGACAAGACTGTCTCACCAGACAAGACTGTCTCGCCAGACAAGACTGTCTCGCCAGACATGACTGTCTCACCAGAGAAGACTTCTTCGCCATACAAGACCGTCTCGCCAGACAAGACTGTCACGCTAGACAAGAGAGTCACGCTAGACAAGAGAGTCACACCATACTGGCCATACAAGTCTGACTTACCAGACAAGACTGTATCGCCAGACAAGACTGTCTCGCCACACAAGACTGTCTCGCCACCCAAGACTGTCTCGCCACACAAGACTGTCTCGCCACACAAGACTGTCTCGCCAGACATGACTGTCTCACCAGAAAAGACTTCTTCGCCATACAAGACCGTCTCGCCAGACAAGACTGTCTCGCCAGACAAGACTGACTCGCCAGACAAGACTGTCTCGCCAGACAAGACTGTCACGCTAGACAAGACAGTCACACCATACTCGCCACACAAGTCTGACTTACCAGACAAGACTGTATCGACAGACAAGACTGTCTCGCCACACAAGTATGTCTGACGAAATATACGGCCTCGTCAGACGGTCTCCTCAGACGGTATCGTCAGACGGTATCCTCAGACGGTCTCGTCAGACCGTCTCGTCAGACGGTCTCGTCAGACGGTCTCGGCAGAATGTCTCGTCAGAATGTCTCGTCAGACGGTCTCGTCAGACGGTCTCGTCAGACGGCCTCGTCAGACGGCCTCGTCAGACCGTCTCGTCAGACCGTCTCGTCAGACGGTCTCGTCAGACGGTCTCGTCAGACGGTCTCGTGAGACGGTCTCGTCAGACCGTCTCGTCAGACCGTCTCGTCAGACGGTCTCGTCAGACGGTCTCGTCAGACGGTCACGTCAGACGGTCACGTCAGACGGTCTCGTCAGACGGTCTCGTCAGACGGTCTCGTCAGACGGTCTCGTCAGACGGTCTCGTCAGACGGTCTCGTCAGACGGTCTCGTCAGACAGTCTCGTCAGACGGCTCGTCAGACCGTCTCGCCAGACAAGACCGTCTCGCCAGACAAGACCGTCTCGCCAGACAAGACCGTCTCGCCAGACAAGACCGTCTCGCTAGACAAGAGCGTCTCGCCAGACAAGACTGTCTCGCCAGACAAGACTGTCTCACCAGACAAGACTGTCTCGCCAGAGAAGACTGTCTCGCCAGACATGACTGTCTCACCAGAAAAGACTTCTTCGCCATACAAGACCGTCTCGCCAGACAAGACTGTCACGCTAGACAAGAGAGTCACGCTAGACAAGAGAGTCACACCATACTGGCCATACAAGTCTGACTTACCAGACAAGACTGTATCGTCAGACAAGACTGTCTTGCCACACAAGTATGTCTGAGGAAATATACGGCCTCGTCAGACAGTCTCGTCAGACGGTCTCGTCAGACGGTCTCGTCAGACGGTCTCGGCAGACGGTCTCGTCAGACGGTCTCGTCAGACGGTCTCGTCAGACGGTCTCGTCAGACGGTCTCGTCAGACGGTCTCGTCAGACGGTCTCGTCAGACGGTCTCGTCAGACGGTCTCGTCAGACGGCCACGTAAGACCGTCTCGTCAGACCGTCTCGTCAGACCGTCTCGTCAGACCGTCTCGTCAGACCGTCTCGTCAGACAGTCTCGTCAGACCGTCTCGCCAGACAAGACCGTCTCTCCAGACAAGACCGTCTCGCCAGACAAGACCGTCTCGCCAGACAAGACCGTCTCGCCAGACAAGGCCGTCTCGCCAGACAAGACTGTCTCGCCAGACAAGACTGTCTCACCAGACAAGACTGTCTCGCCAGACAAGACTGTCTCGCCAGACATGACTGTCTCACCAGAAACGACTTCTTCACCATACAAGACCGTCTCGCCAGACAAGACTGTCACGCTAGACAAGAGAGTCACACCATACTGGCCAAACAAGTCTGACTTACCAGACAAGACTGTATCGCCAGACAAGACTGTCTTGCCACACAAGTATGTCTGAGGAAATATACGGCCTCGTCAGACAGTCTCGTCATACGGTTTCGTCAGACGGTCTCGTTAGACAGTCTCGTCAGACGGTCTCGTCAGACGGTCTCTTCAGACGGTCTCTTCAGACGGTCTCTTCAGACGGTCTCTTCAGACGGTCTCTTCAGACGGTCTCTTCAGACGGTCTCGTCAGACGGTCTCGTCAGACGGTCTCGTCAGACAGTCTCGTCAGATAGTCTCGTCAGATAGTCTCGTCGGACAGTCTCGTCAGACAGTTTCGTCAGATGGTCTCTCCAGACAATCTCTTTAAACGGTTTCGCAGACGTCAGAAAGTCCCGTCACACGGTATCGTCAGACGGTCTCGTTATACCACATCGTCAGACGACTCGTCAGACAGTCTCGTTAGACCGTCTCGTCGGACCGTCTCAATGGACCGTCACCTCAAACAGTCTCGCCACACAGGACTGTCTCACCAGACAAGACTGTCACGCTAGACAAGAATGTCTTGCCAGACAGTTTCGTCAGACGGTCTCGTCAGACAGTCTCGTGAGATTGTCTCGTCATACCCTGTCTTATCTTGTCTGGCAAGACAGTCTTGTCCGGCGAGGCGGACTTCTCTTGAGACGGTCTTGACTGGTGAGACGATCTTGTGTGGCGAGAGACTTGTTTTTATGAGACAGTTTTCTGTGGCGAGAGTCTTGTCTGGCAGACAGTCTTGTCTGGCGAGACAGTTTTGTTTTGTGTTACTGTCGTGTCTGGCGAGACAGCCTTGTCTGGCGAGACCGTTTTGACTGGTGAGACGATATTGTGTGGCGAGACAGACTTGTTTCAGTGACAGTCTTGTGTGGCGAGACAGTCTTGCCTGACGATACCGTCTGGCGAGACAGTCTGACGAGACTGACTGACGAGACAGTCTGACCAGACTGTCTGACGAGACTATCTTACCAGACTATCTGACTAGGCCGTCTGACGAGACCATCTGATGAAACTGTGTGGCGAGACATTCTTGTCTAGCGTGACAGTCTTCTCTGGTGAAACAGTTCTGTATGGCGAGAGTGTCTGACGACACGGTGCGACGAAACTGCCTGACTGTCTCGTCAGACGGTCTTGTCAGACCTTCTCGTCAGATAGTCTCGTCAGGCAGTCTTGTCAGATGGTCTCTCCAACCATCTCGTCAGACCATCTTTTCGGACCGTCTTGTCAGACCGTCTGGTGAGATAGTCTCGAGAGATAATGTCAGACAGTCTCATCAGGCAGTTTTGTCAGACAGTCGCCATACGGTCTCGTCAGACGGTCTCATGAAACATTCCGAAGAGCAGTCTCGAAAAACGGTACTGTGGGACAGTCTAAGCATACAGTCTCGTCAGACAGTATGAGTGTAGCTATACAGTCTCGTCATTCTGCCTTGTCACACGGTCTCGCCAAACGGTACCGTGGGCAGTTGCGTGATACAGTCACAGAAGACAGTTTCCACAGGCAGTCTCGTCAGACAACACTGACACACAGTCTTGTCTGACTGTCTAGATGAATATTTGTATAATAGGCTTCTATGCGATCGCCAGACAGGACTGTCTCGCCAGGTAAGACTGTATCGAAAGACAAGACCGTCTCGCCAGACAAGACCCACGGCAGAGAAGACCGTCTCGCCACACAAGACCGTTTCGCCAGACATAACTGTCTCACCAGACAACTCTGTCTCACCAGTCAAGTCTGTCTCACCAGACAAGTCTGTCTCACCAGACAAGACTGTCTCGCCAGAGAGGACAGTCCCGCCCGACAAGTCTGTCTCGCCAGACAGGACTGTCCCGCCCGAAAAGTCTGTCTCGCTACACAACACGTCTCACCAGACAAGACTTGTTCGGCAGACAAGACTGTCTCGCTACACAAGACTATCTCGCCAGAGAGGACAGTCCCGCCCGACGAGTCTGTCTCGCCAGACAGGACTGTCCCGCTCGAAAAGTCTGTCTCGCTACACAACACTGTTTCGCCAGACAAGTGTGGATCGATACACAAGACTGTCTCGCCGGACAGGATCGTCTCGGCACACAACACTCTCTCGCCAGACAAGACTGTCTCGCCACACAAGCCTGTCTCACCAAACAAGACTGTCTCGCCAGACAAGACTGTCTCACCACACAAGTCTGTCTCGCCACACAAGACTGTCTCGCCACACAAGACTGTCTCGCCACATAGGACTGTCTCGCCACACAGGACTGTCTCACCAGACCAGACTGTCTCGCCACACAAGACTGTCTCGCCACCCAAGACTGTCTCGCCAGACAAGACTCTCTCGCCACACAAGTCTGTCTCATAAAAACAAGTTTGTCTAGCCACACAAGATCGTCTCACCAGTCAAGACCGTCTCAACAGACAAGTCCGCCTCGCCAGACAAGACTGTCTCGCCAGACAAGACTGTCTCGCCAGACAAGACTGTATCGCCAGATAAGACTAGCTCTCCACACAAGACTGTGTCGCCAGACAATACTGTCTAGCCAAACAAGACTAACTCACCAGACGAGTCTGTCTCGCCAGATAAGACTATCTCTCCAGACAATACCGTCTCGCCAAACAAGACTGACTCACCAGACAAGACTGTCTCGCCAGATAAGACTGTCTCGCCAGACAATACTGTCTCGCCAGACAATACTGTCTCGCCAGACAATACTGTCTCGTCACACAAGACTGACTCACCAGAAAAGACTGTCTCGCCAGACAACACTGTCTCACCAGTCAAGACTGTATAGCCAGACAACACTGTCTGGCAAAGACAAGACTATCCCGCCAGACAAGACAGTCTCGCCAGGCAAGACCGTCTCGTCACACAAGACCGTTTCGCTAGACAAGACTGTCTCGCTACAAAACAATGTCTCACCAGTCAAGACTGTATAGCCAGACAAGACTGTCTCGCAAAGCCAAGACTATCTGGCCAGACAAGACTGTCTTGTCACTCAAGACTGTCTCGCCGCACAAGACTGTCTCGCCAGACAAGACAGTCTCGCCAGACAAGACAGTTTCGCTACACAAGACAGTCACACCACACAAGACTGTCTCAACAGACAAGACCATCGCGCCACAGAAGACCGCCTCTTTGGACGGTCTCGAGAGCAGTTGTCGTACAGTCTCGCCGGACGGCCTCGTCGGTCAGTCTCGCTAGGCAGCCTCCTTAGGCTGTCTCGCCAGGCGGTCCCGTCAGACTAGCTCGTCAGATTGTGTCGTCAGACGGCCTGGCCCAACGATTTCGCCAATTGGTCCCGTTCGTCAGTCTCGTTAGACTGTATCTTCGGACAGTCTCGTTTGAGGGTCTCGCCGGACACTCACGCCAGACAGTCTCGTTAGGCAGGGCTGTCACATAGTCTTGTCTGTCTGGGCAGTCTAGATGAAGATTTGTATGATTGTCCTCTATGCGATCGCCTGACAGGGCTGTCTCGCCACCCAAAACTGTCTCGAAAGACAGGACCGTCTCGCCAGACAAGACTGTCTCACCAGACAAGACCGTCTCACCAGACAAGACCGTCTCGCCAGACAAGATTGTCACACAGTCTTGTTTGACTGGCTGGTCAGTCTAGAAAACAATGGTTTTTATATTCCGTTCTCTTTGCATGCGAGTGGCCAAGATAAAAAAAAAAGAATAACTATATTCGTATTTGAGAAAAGCATAGGTATTGGCAAAGTCATACAAATAATTAGGAATATCTCGGAAATTGCTCACTTCACAAATATATATCTCATTAAATGCCTATTTCACCATCTGCTTTTTGCGCAGCAAGATTTTGTGTATCTCATATGGTTTACCAGTTGCGGAAATCATCCAGAATGAATATACTTCTAATTCGGCATGGGAATATCTTAAATATGTGACATAATCAAAAGCACTACAGTCCCTTTTGCACTCAAAACTTCCGAACATTTTTCCACGTAAAGAGTACTTTGGGGTGATTATTTTCTTGAAAATCTTCGCATCCTTTGAAGATGCTCATATTTAATTAACTTTTCGTTTTTAATTTATGCTATTCACAGACAGACAACAGATAGACACACAGAGAGATATACCTATTTCTAAGAATGCCCTTTTTGGATTCAGGGAAATCTCAATACGTGTAGATTAAAAATGAAGTGAAGTGTGTAAATTCCACTTGGAGATGGAGATGAGTGTCAAGAAGGAAAAGAGGAACGAAATGGAGAAAATTATATTTGAATTTCCTCATGAGATGGAGAATAAAATGGAGAATGTGAAAACAGAAACGAATTCTTTACATCTGGTGAAGTCTCCGTAACAAATTTTTGGATGGGATACAATATTTTTCCTACTTTCTATGTGTACATAGTAGAGAAAGTAAAAACTGCACAAACTAGGTAAGAATGTTATGCATAAGGTCAAAGAAAGAGGGAATCATTATGATTAAAAATCAAATCCCATTGTTTTGTACACAAGAAATGAATCTTTTTTTCTTTCTACCGTAAATGCTTCAAAATTTGTAATTTTTACTCTCACTACTACGTATAGTAAAGAAGAGGAAGTATTGTATTCCACCCAAAAATTCCATGTCGAGATTTCACCGGAAATATATGTTTTGAGGCACCCTGAATCCAAAAAAAGCATTTTTAGAAAAAGTTCCGTGTGTGTGTGTCTGTCAGTCTGTGGACAGCATAACTCAAAAATGAAAAGTCGCCTAGCAACCAAAGTTGGTATTTAAGGTTAATGTCTTTCTAGGATGCGACACGAAGATTTCGAAGAAAATTGCTTCACCCTAAGCTACCCTTTACATGGAAAATGTTTAGAAAATTTTGATTTTTTTTTGAAAATGGCTCGAATGATTTTGGTTAAAATGTCATGTTTGAGATATTTTTATGACAAATGAAATGCATATCTTGAATTTTCTAGCCATAGACCCTGTAGTCGTATTCACTCTGGATGACTTTTGCATAACTGGTAAACCGTAAGAGATAGACTAAATCTTACTATAAAATGTAGATATTGCTAAAATACACAATTTATGTCTAAATAAACTTTTTTGTACGACTAGATTGAAACATCTTGGACATATGTGTTGTTATTTGTGAGTTCTTCTGTCAAATGAAACATCGCTATTCACCATGCAAAGAAAACGGAATTTGAAAGTTTTAAAATATTTGACTATCGCTCAAAGCCTACTGTATTCTCATATTCTCCTTGGACCTACAAGAAAATAAGATAATTTCTGCAAATGTTTATCTCAACTAACACGAAGAAGATATAGGAATAAGAGTACGTAAGAATGGTTAGTACAGGAGTAGAGAAAGTCATGTGAATGCAACACATCAGATTTTTTAAAATTGGAAGTGTGTTTTGAAGGACTTCATGTATATTTATGTTATCTGTACACAGTTAACTTATGCAAAATTATGATAGGATGTAAAGCGACTACTATGGACTGCATCATTACAAAAACCAGGTTGCGGGGTAGCTACAGTAAAAATATTTTTTCACGAAAAATGAGATTTTGCGCGGGTTGGCCCAACTACCGTGCACCTTTCACATGAATGATATCGCGCCAGGAGCAAAAGAATTAAGAACGTTAATTACTAGGCGCACTTATAAAACCAGAATACATGGAAATGAAAGAACGGAATAAAAACAAAAGAAATAGGAAAGAAGAAGTAGGTCGCATATCATAAATGGAATGGGATAGCGGAAAGAGACCGAAATCCCTAAGGCAAAGAAAGAAAAATACACCTACTCCGAGATAAAAGCTGGAGGAAAATGAAACAGAACTTGCTATCTAAAACCACAGTTTAGTTTTCTGTATCATCCGAATGTCACCTCTGGCACTGCACGTTAGAAAGTACTTGAAACTATGCCTCGCATATCAAGAACTTCGCTGCTTTAAAAGAAACATCTGTTTCCCAAAATGTCCGAACAATTTTTTTCACTTTTCCCCAGCGGCGTTACAGTTTTTGAAGTTGGCTGAAATTATCTTCTGTATTTGTTTAACTAATTCAAAAAATAAAATTTCCAGGCTGATTTTATACTCCTTTTTCTTACACTAGAGAAGTTTGGTTTATTTATAATATATAACGTAGCTCAATATAGGGTTATTCAGACTGCTCATATAATTGACAGTAAAATATAAAACTTAGGACAAAATTTCTGCCATATGAAACAAGCATTTGCATGTTTCTTTTGTATATTCATTGGAATGCAATTTTGAAACTGTTTCGTGTCGTAATGATTTAGCAGGTTTATATACGGTATGCATCTTATATTTCTATCTCAATTCCTTATCTTTTTACTGCTTACTGTGCCCGGTTTTAGCGCAGTTGTGTTTGCTTGAAACTCTTGTCTGCAGTGTTTGGCGATGGAAAAGCTACAGTTACCTTATACGCATCAAGATTTAATCCTCGTGTATCTTCGACCTTTTTATCTTTTTTATTGTATTTTATAATTATTTATAACGCTCTTAGAATACATATGCACTTGATAAACCATAACTTAATTTTCTCGTCTAGATTTCAAATACATGACATTGCTGTTACCACTTTTTGACTAAACAAAGCCTCTATACTTTCACATGTTTTGCTATGAGGCTTAGAAAGAAACCGCCTCATATATGACGCAAAAGAATATATTCAGGAGACTACTGCGCTGCATTGTAGGGCCCAGTTTTGGAATGGCTAGCTTGACAATAGAAAAATTGTCATTAGTCAAATGTTTTACGCGTTAGAAATTTCTATACTTCGGAATACAGTGGAAACGGGGCATGTTCTTATGTACTCAGCAATTGAGTTATTGTAATTCAGCTCTGGTAAAGTCGAGACTGTAATTCGAATACAGAATTCGAGAGGAAGAGCTAGTCGAGATGACGGAGACCTCAATCAGATATTGAAACGATGTAGAAGCAAATTAGAATCGTCTTTATTTCGAATGCCATTAAAAACACACGGGTACAGCCGGCTCCAAATTTTTTCCAAGTCACGTGCTCCTAGCCGCGCAGGGAAGGCAAGATTTATCGGTAGGTTATGCCAGGTGGTCTCAAAGGCCAACTTGCCTGCTCATCCTGTCTAGAAAGGAGAGGAGCGAAATGCGTTCGTAAGTCCAGAGAGAATATCATTCCAACATTCCTCTTAGACTTGGTCATAAGAAATTAATCTTAGTGTAAAGAAAATAATATTAACGTTATAAATCCAGAACGAACTGCCAGCGAGGAAGGAAGCTAAATATTCAGCATTAGAGGCGTCATATCACTCTATAATAAAATTAAATTTAAAACTTTTAAGTAATTTTAATATACCAAGTACTTTATTTAAGCTATTCATGGAGACACACGCAAGCGCACTGTAAAATTTGTAAATTGTTTTTATTCAACGGACATGAACTCGTGTAAATTTCACATCGAAATGTAAAACACTGAATAGCTGTTTGTCGGAAATAGCAGGAAAATAGATGCCAAGCGCGGTACTTGGCGAAACGTTGGTATCTGCACTGCCTTCTAGATGCCACGGCCTACAAGCCCGGAAGAACTAAACGTATCTAATAGTAAGACACCGGCCGTGAAAGCCTAAGTTTATATATTTGATATGTAAGTTTTGCTAAAAACACTCATTTTGCATTCCCTAAAGCGAAAACCAATTTTCCTATTCTAAACTTTATATTTAAAACAATATTGCTGGTAAAATTAAAATAATTTTATCTTAGTGGATAAATTAAGAATGTGTAAACACATAACGCCAAGATGGCACTTATGAGTACTCTAAAATAATTGCGAGAAGTGCCTCATTGAAGTCGTGCTTTGCAATTGGAACATTCACACCTAATGCTCTCGATAGAAAGGATTTCTTAAACATAGTTTAAAGTGTGAGTATAACTAATTATATATGATGCAAATTAACTATACAATATGCTATATGCTTTTCATGTACGAGTTTGCCGGTCGGCGAGCTGCGGCAGAAAAGATGTAGTGACCACTTCAGGCACCTAGCGACCTAGCTTTACTTTCATTCCTCTCTTCAGTATCAACAAATACAGTAAATAATAAATAAGCAAATAATAAAATATTAAATATAAAAATACATAAACAAATAAATAATGAAGGAAAGAGTCGGCATCCTCTCTGCCAACCGGAACCCAGGGAGCCGAAACGCCATGAGCCTTTTCCATTAGGGATGGTGCGTATTTCATATACCACCCCTCTAGCTTGCACTAAGACGGGAGTGGATACGACACTTACGCGCAAAACCCATTAGGGAAGACTATCGATAGCTCGATGGGGTCGACTGCACCAGCACACGTATACTAGTTCTGCAGGTCAGTGTCGGAGGACATTAGGGCGTCTCATAACCCCGCCTGAGTATGGCTCCTACGTACTCTCTCCCATGGGTATCGAGAACTACTGCCCGCCAAGTCCAACCCAATGCGAGCAATTGCCTTGCGGGAGGGGATCGAAAGTTCGGCCCTACATGCTTCCGGTAACACCAGAAGTACCAGGGTTATAAGAGTCCGCAGTACCCGCACCATGGCAGCTGAAGGGTTCGGAAGTCCCGCTCCTCCCTTATGACAAGTGCAAGTGCTTTTGACATTGTGTTTTAATACCACAAATAAGTACATATTACAAGAACGATTTTTTAAACATTTATGTATTTGGCTGATCAGGAAATTTGCTATAGAAGCCAGTGATAAATTAGGTTAACAATAATTATTTTACATATAGAAAACTTAGGACATTGTCTCTAACATTTGCAATAGATAACAATAAAATACCACTAACAAATGGGTAATAATTACAATTATATTTGGCTACACAATGTTAATGCATTGAACGAATAGAATAAACTGATCACAGTCAAAGATTGAGAACAAGGACAAGGGATTTTTCGCGTAAGATTTGTGTGTGATTATATGATCTTGCAGGGTTGTTAGAAGACGATTAGGGACAGAATATCCAGGAGTGTTCTCGCCAACCAGAGAAGCTGTGGGGAAAATTATAAATACACTTAGGGAGTCGGGTTTGATTCTCGATAACAAGTGAAGAGTTAAGTTGAGGAGAAATTATTGACAGTGGAGAAGGATTAGAACATTTTCCTCAAAAATAGTTTCGGTTTGCGCAGTGGAAAAACACCGCGTAGCGGTTCTCATGTTTTTAGGTCAGAATAGGTATATTTTAATTAGTATACGTACACAACCTACCGCATTTTCCCTCACAGTAACAAAAAGGCTGACTTTATATTGACCTTCGATATCTAGTCAGAACATAAACAGTCGGCAGACCATTGCCACGAAATCAAAAGTTTGTCACTAATAATGTGGATACATAGCACAAACACTTGTTTGGAAGATTTGAAGATTTATTGCTTTACCCTTTACGTAAGTACGCATTAAACTACACTTTCAATTATATGTTTCTGGTTGCAGTTTCTCAGATTTCAGGCTTACTGTTAGCGTTCTGTTTGTGCCAGTGAAAACGTCGAACGAGAAAAAAAGATAAGTTAACATGACAATGAAATTAAATTGTATACGTTAAAGAGACCGGTCAAAGCAGAGCGTATTAATACGTAATAAATTTAAGGATGTGTTATAGCCTTCTATGTCCTATATTGTGCTAGAACGTGTATTTATGTAATTGTGAATATTATGTTAAGAGTTGTAAATAACACACTCCTTATTCCATAAAGCAGTGGTTTTAACCTGTTTCCTGTGCTGTGCTACTGAAGTACACCATATTCATTTCAAACTGTGTTATGACATTTTATGATTATTTTGAGTTCATTGTTTGAAGCAAATGTCAGCTTCAAGTGGAAGGATTAATGCAAAAGCATGTGTTTTGGAGAAATTTCTTAGCAGAAATCTACCATGGCACACAGAAAATTTAATGGCGGCTATTAGCTGACCACTACTGTTCTTTTTCCTGTAATGCAAATAGATTTTGTGTATATTGATGGTATTTATAACACCGGCTTTATAGCGTCATTTCACACCATTTTTAACTATACATAACCAAAAGGCGTGGCAAGCCTTTGATACATTACTCACTCTTTATCTACATTCGTAGTAAACCACTGTTGACACTTTCATGTCGGCAGTTGCTACCTTCCCTCTCTTTTCCTTACGACACGCCTTCTTTACATCACTGTCTGTTACCGAGATGGCAGGCACGTGTAGATCTGAACGCCTTGCTGGCCAGGCAACTTCTCCGACACAAACGTCACGCGCCTCTGCGGAAGTACTAGGCGGATTGAATTGCAGGTAGGACAAATGATTTCATGAGCATGTCAGTGCACACTTCTAAACGAACATCCAGTTAAGTAATTAACCGAGGCAATACAAAAACAATTATACGAATTGTTAAATATTAATTATATACAAACACACACAATAATCTTCAGTATTTCTCACCACGAGAATGACGGAGACAATGAAGTTACCAATCAGCAATGTTGAGGTAATCGCCTGCACAAAGGTGTCATCCAATCACTGGGGGACAAAACTCAAGAGAACCAAACACAAATTATAATCAAACACTTACTGCGTCTCAGCTGAGACTCAAACCCGGAATTGCTGCGTTTAAAAGCTACCTACTAGACCCCAGGTGTGCTGATATTCAACTGAGGAGCATCTACACACTCAGGAACACATTTACATACTTTGAGGCGTAGCCTACCGGAAGGAATAGAATAAGGTGGCCCTCCTGCTCCTGTAGCACACAGCCTGCCAACCTGACTGCCAGCTTCAAGCCCACCGAGGTACGGCGGAGGTGGACGATCATCCAAACGATCAGGCAACCCAACCGGACAGTTGGTTCAGAGGTGAGGACCGCTGCCTATCGCAGCTTCTCAATTTCCACATGATGCTTGGTTCCTATACCGGTGCAGCACTAATGCGGCAACGCACTGTATTTTGTGTCTCAGTGTCAGGTGAAGTATTCTGAGCCTTACTGTGCTTATAAATAGAAGCGCGTTGTTAAAGAAATCATGAGTTGTATTCATATGCCCTTCTGTACTCTTTTACAAAGTATGCTTACAAAATATTATTTTGTCATATTCGGGAGGTCGTGAGTTCGTTTTCCGCGGTCGACCTATGGATTTTTTCGGGGTCTACCGGTTCACCAGGGAAATACTGGGAAGCATAATTACATCATCCGAATTTCCGCCCCTCCATTTCATTTGAGCTTCATTTCAATCCGGTCTTTCAGGGTCGGTAGTGTTGGCGATGGGCGAGTTTAGCGCTACTGTGTAGGGACTTCGCGAACTGTAACTGCTGCTCTCGGCGGATGGTCGGCGTTGTAGTCGCCTGATCGGTGGAAAAGCCTGGAGTAAAGGTGAAGAATCTCCAGCACACGTTAGGGATACTCACGCTGGCTCGCGCTACTTGCCCGGGTTCCAATACTACCGAGAGCGTTCTCACTTCATCTCGGGGTCTGACGTACAACACTTAGCTGAGTGTGAAATCTCCTTGGTCTATACCCTCTCTCTACCTCTCTCTGTCTCTAGTAAGCTTGTACGAAGTATATATTCAGTATTATAAAAAAAAAGACACAAAGAAGTCTTATTGTTAGTATAACGGGATGTAACATTTCTGGTGAAAACAATATTTATGCACATGCATAGGTGTATACATAAACATGCATTTACGAATGGTTGCCACTTTTGCTCATCTCTCCCTTTCTCTCACATTGAACTGTGCATGTATTAAAAGAGTGAAATGGTGCGAAAATAAGTCGAGTTCCCAATTCGTCTTCAGAGCATATTACAAAATGCAGCGAAAAGAAATCCTACAAAACCAAATCACCCCAATCGAGATTAGAACTGGGGAGCTGGGGAATGTGAGGAACAGAGGTGTATATTATTTCATCTGCTGAATTGTTGGATTGAAGCAAACTGTGGAAATGGTGTGAACGTTGAACTGTGCAGCTATTGAGACAGTTAATGGTGAACACACAATGTATGTTTGCGTCCCTTCAGACAGCAGTTTCAACATCAAGCAGCCAGTGACTGACGATTGTTAAGTGGTGCGGAGATTTTGTGAAGAAGAGATGCAAATGCGATAAATGAAAAGGCTATTCAGAGAAACGATCTGTCAATGCAGAGATAGAGGAACATGTGCGGGAGACCTTTCTGCGTGCCGAACTAGTATAGTGAAATATTTCTAAGTCCATTGTCGAAGACCTTTAGAGAATTTATCCCAAATAACTGCAATTTGCACAAAGGTCTCATGATCACCCCAAACGAAATTTTCCTGCGAAGATTTGCTGGCCGTAACAGAGGAGTATCAACAAACAGATGCTGGAGCACGTGTGGCATGATTGGAAACATCAGCTTGATAGCCCGTGGCTTGACACTGCAACACACATTCAATTTCTTTTTCATATCATATAGGTATAGGAATTCTTAAGCAGCTGACTTCAAGTTAGCTACATGCAAACCATTTTTCACCGCTATGAAGGCAAAACAGCGGGGCTCAAGAGTTGCTGACAGGCAGGTGAAAATTCGATACATATTCATAATACCAAAAGTTTCACATGTATCGACAATTTTCAAGAACTTCTGTGGAAACTAAAGTGTTCAACAAGCATAGCCAAAATTGTTAAGACCAGATACAGGAAACGGTGTGACGTCATATGAAACCCTCTCGTGGTATTCATAATCCCAGGGTGCAACGGCCCATTTCGGGCCAAAGTCTCTCCATCACAGGCATCATGACTGGGGTGCAGTACCGGAGGTGGGACGTGGTCAGCACCCCGGTCCACCCCGGCCGGTTACGCGGTCTTCGCAGCCAGAGATCAATCAATTAGTTCCTCAATTGACCTCTCAGGGACCTAACGAGGCTGAGTGTACCCAGGATCAGGTCTCCCAGCGGGAGAAAATGCCCACACCGGTACCGGGAACTGAACCCGGGTCTCCGGCTTGGTAAGCAGTAGTGTTACCACCGCGTAAAGGAGACGGCACTCGTGGTATTACTACAGACAAATAATGAACAACTCAGAAATGTGATAAGCATAAAATAATTTATAGTAAAAGAAAACCTAAAGCTTTTACGTTTTTTCATTGCTCACGATAATTTATTGTAATGCAGCAACATTTAGAAACCCTACCATTGTTCTGAACTGAAAAGTGAAGTCACTCGCCAAGCAGTTTGTTCTGCTTTTATTGGTTTGAAACTAGCAGCTGATTCCAAATTTGTGCCATTATTACTCTGGGAACGAACGGAATACGGCTGTCTCAACACATCATTAGCACCTGACGATCAATATCGGTCCTGAATATTCAAGCTACGGATTCTTTTGTGAACGCTTTCCAATCTATAAGCAAGGCTTTCGTTCTTTATTACAGTTTGTGTTGGAATCGATAAATTTGAAGGACTAGAGTTGAATAAAGGCTTAGCTGACGTGCGCAATTTAAACGAGCTGCTGCCTTAAGGAACAGTGCCATATTTTGTCAGCTTTGCATGCTTCTGCATCATTCATAGCCACCGCGTAAATGACGTTTAAAATTAATTTCTGATCACTTTTACTTTCTAAAAAGAATCTGGAACACGCAATAGTATATAAACACATTAATTATTGGAGCTTCGTTTTCTTTTTTCGTTCTTTTTGTTATACCTAAGAGAGATAAAGCAGAGCATTCCAATTAACATTTCTTTATTGCGATTTCGCCTGAGATATTGCTTTGAGAACATTTTTGTATATGCATGAACAGTGAAATAAAATACGAAAAGACGAATTAATACCAAACTTGATTTATTAAAGTAGCGCACTTTTAAGGTTGGAGTATGTGTTGTGACCTTATAAATAAATTACTGATTATTGCTAAGTGGACCACTCGGCTGAGCTGCAGACTTCGACCACAAAGGGACTCAAAGGGCTTATGATGTTTGTTCCTACGCAGCCCTTCATATCGCAGCTCCATTGAGATTATTTGTGAGAACTTACAGACTAGTAGTCTCGTGCTCATTGTGCTTCCTTCAGGGGTGAAGAATGCAACAAGCAGGGCACAGGACTCAAACACAAATGGTGGCTTAGGAACAAGGGGCTGAGATTTGTCTTGCTGTGTTCTTGCCTGGAATCACAAGTGGTGTCTGCTCACAGTCAGTAGTCAGGTCCACGTGGAACATAATAGCATCGAGTTCATTACGCAAACCTCGTATTCCACTTCGATGTACTTCCTTAATAACACAGCTCGAAATGACTACTACGATTCATGACAAGTGCACGCACTGTCTTGTTGCACTCCATGAATTCGTAACTCGTATAATCTCTCTTAATTGTTTAATGTGTGCTCATAGTTCTAATAAGATGATGAGTTGGCGCTTGAACATATTTAAGTTATCATTCCTGCTTGCTGTTATTGTGGAATTTATTTAAGCATACGTGTTTTCCAGGTCAGACTACCTTAGTGTATTCTGATGTCGGGCTCGGCGCACAGCAATGGAGGGATGGGGCCAAGCTACCTCACATTATATGCTGTACCGGCGAACGGGAAAATACGTTCAGCGCCGGGCTGCCTCACGCGGCAGCTGTGTGTACGTGACTGTAACAATGAAGAGGCAGAAAAGGAGGAAGTTTCGGGAACGTTTTCGAGACATCTAGCTGAGTCATTACCCGTGCGCGTATGTGTGGAGTTGAGAAAGGTTCGTGTGAAGTCATCTCCAGTATGTGATACCAGAGAAGATAAGAGTAAGTGAGTTTTAGAATCGAGTTACGGACATGAGTCGGTGAATGGGTCAGTGAGTGCAAGACTGCTGTGCATGTGCGTCATCGTGTTCGTACGTCGTGAGAAGACTCAACGAGCGTCGCAGGTGATTGTAACGTCCCAATTAGAGTATGGGAGACAGAAGTAACGAAAAAAGACACTAAAAGGACTGAGTAAGGTTATGATAACAATTGTGAGTTGTAATAGCCCGAAATACTGTAGACTGTGTTAACGACGAGGAAAAAAAGACTGTTTAGTAGGTAATAAAGTGATAGTAAAGTAAGTGGACCTGATTTTGTTATTTTGTCACAGTATATTAAGCTGAACATGTTTCTCAACGAAGTGCAGCTTCCTCCTTAAGGTCTTTGGCATAGAGATATTTTCATATCTATAGAAGTTCATGGAACTGCAAATAAAAGGGAAAGTAAAGTGTATATACCCAAATTTATTAACTTGAGATATTAATCTGACAGATGAACAACCTATGAGTATTACTCATTATCACTGAATTTTTTAAAACTGGAAAGTGATTAAAGGTAGACAAAGCCTTCAACAGGTAAAACGCAAAAGCTCAGTTAAGCACATTTTGTATTAAGTAAATTTTTTCTTAAGATTAGCCATATCAGAGGTATTTGCTACTGCTGTTTTAAGCTTTTTGGTATTTCACCCAATATACTTTCAAGTATTGTATTTTCTCGATAAATTGACATTTTAAACATACTTGTCAGAGCCCTTTGCATAACATAAAACAAAGGAACATTTTTCATTGAAGGATTGTTTGGATTTGAGAAATTTCATTGAAATGTTGGTCTTGTTTAAGAGACCTTCTTGATAGCAGAATTCAGAACGAAGTTTCATCTGCCCACCACTCTCACCTGGAAGAAGACACTAGACGAGAGGTTGGGGAAGAGCGGGAACAGTTGCCCTGGACTGGTGCAAGTCAGAAACTTCGCCCCTTTGTGACATTACTGTTGTGATATAGTGAGAATATCTGTGACAGCTATCATTTACAAAGCGGGAGATATCACTGATTAACATTTGTACTAAGAATCGACTAATTTTGAAGAAGTTCGCAAATATCATGTTAGGTAGTTATGCAATGATGCTCATTCTTCCCTGAACTCATCAGCTTGACGTGGAGAGGTGACAAACGATTTTGTACCAATTGCGACCAAGAGTGATGTTTTGGTATTGCATATTTATACAGACATGCATCTTCTCGAGCGGCATTATGTAAATGTCTGGACTAGTTATTACGTAAGCAATGCCAATCAATGATGGCATATGGCATTTCAATGCAATCTCATCGACCTTCACGATTTACGAGTGTTTGCCATCAAGAGTATCATAAAGAATTCTATCCGTATCCAGTGCCAAACTTATGGTTCCACATGTCGTTTCGATAGACATGGATAATTATTAAGATGGCTGGTGTCGCTTTTCTTCTATGAACTTTGTCCTCTATTGTTGCAAGTAACGAATGCTGGCACTGCGTATGCACTCCACAATTTTTTCAGTCAAGAAAACCTGTCGGGTAATGTAATGGACTGCCTACCCGTCAAAGAGACCTTCAAAGTCAAGCTATCTCACACCACTGCGCGGCCAGCAAACGAGGTAACAATGGAGCAGGCCGGAACAAAGACCGACTTATCTCGATTTCTGAACCATTCGACTACCCGCTTGTTTACGAGAAGTTGGTCGAGAAAAGGTGTACTTTCCACAGAATTCGCCGGTAATTCTTCGGCCTATATAAGCGAGTCGGGACGGCGAGAGAAGCGAGTTTTTGACACGAGTTTTTTAAATGTTGAGCGAGACAGATGTTGAGAGTTTTAAGTGAGCCAGTTTAGTGAGTGTATCGTCGGATCCAGTTGTTTGTGAGACAGAGTAGTAGTAGTAGAACTGTGAGCAGTGAACATTGTCTCAATATTGAACAGCTGTGAGTAGCAAGGTCACGACGAATTATAAATTGTGTTAATAATAAAATAGAGTACTATATTTTGTGATTCAATTTGAAGGGAAATTGGGTGACAAAGTAACTGGCTTGTTATTTGTCACAGCAATGTTTTTTTAACATTTCTACAGCGTATCTTCTGTTAAATGAAGTTTCTCATGCAACCATTCAAATATTGCTTATGGTTACAGTTTAGGAATACTTCGTTCAATAAGGCGGGGATATCCTGAGGTCCCACTGACATGATACTAATACAATATTTAAAGTATCATAAATAATCACTAATAATAGCTCATCTATTTCGCATTAGTAGCGCTAGACTAAAAACTGATACTAACGTGTCCAGTTATGTTTAAACTAGTAATGAACTGTTTAGGGTATAATCCAGAAGGTAATCACATTGTATATTGCGACAAAAACGACAAAAGTCCAGTCCAGTTATTTTTTTCTCACTTTATTTTCTTCCACAGCTGAATGCACAGCACAGCTCTTTCTTACTGACGTTGTCTTCAGTCTGTGATATTACAACTCACAACTGTTTTCTTCTTGTAACCTTGATTCACTCTTTTCTGTCTTTCTTCAATTTCTCTGTCTCACAAAACTAACTCTGACTCTATTACCACACAACATTCATTAACTGCTTCGCTATCTTCCTTTCGACGCGACCGTACACACGTAGCTGGCGCACACACACACATTCAAACTAAAAACCGACTCCAAACTCTCGTTGCCTCGCCTCCTTATATAGCGAGGATGGTATAACACGGACCTTTCTTGGCCTTCACCTTTTATGGAACTTCTACAAATATGTCGGCCACTGGACACTTCGCAAATAATCTCGAAAACCCCTTTTTCTTCTGTCGTTCTGATCTTGTCATGTGTATGCTCGCGTGAGTGGCGTGGGCAGCTTTACCTTGAGCGCCTGTGATACGCGCCTGGTATGTGGTGTGAGTTAGCTTGGCCCCGACCGTCCTTTATTGTGCGCCGCGGCCGGCGTCACACTGCTATATTCATTGTACTCTTCACGGAATAAAATAAATGTTCTCTGAGTTACATAGAGTTTTGCTATATTAAGAAACGCTATGGCTATGGCGTTGTAGCTCTGTACAGGCAAGGTTTATAATTTATTTAATAGATATTTAAATCCAGGAGAAAAATAATACAGACTTCACCACGATTATATAGCAACCGTTATAAAACGCAATAAGCCATCTAGGGCAATAGACAAAACAAAGACATAAAAAGCACATAAAAAGCCATCGCTGCAGCACTTAAATCCTCTTAGCTTAGGTTTATGGCGGAATGACCATTTCGGTTATAACGGTGCCTCAGGCGAATAGAGAAAAATAATAATACAGGATTACATGAGGATTAAATTCAGCATGCATTCCTATAAATATACTCATGTGGTTCCGAACTTAACCATCAAGCTTGATTTACTGCCGATCTACATAGTTAATTTCTCTCTGTTATAAACGCATTTCTAGGAAACGTTGCACAATTTAAAGGTTTAGAGGTTGGGTAAAAAAGGATGCAATAAAAGCATTAAATTATTATCTGTAAATACCTTTAATTTCTCAGGCTTGGGGTATGCGATAAGGGCATAAATGGTACGAATGGTAGAGGGTATCATCAATCATGCGTTTGTAATGTGACAAAATGAAAATCCATCCAATTACTTTTGTATAGCTTTATTTTCCTTCTAAACTTCTGCACAAATATATAGTTTTCTTCTACTGACGTTGACACAGACTACAGTCCGTGTTTTTATAACTCCCAGTTTTCTTCTCATAGCCTTGACTAATTCCTTCTACTGTCTTTCTTGACCTTCTCTGCCTCTTGTACACTAACTCCGAGATACAATCGCTATGCACTCGTTAAAACTTCTTCACTTCGACGCGACAGTATCGCACACACAAATCTGTCTCGCACTCAATGACACTGTAACGACTCATGTCTGTAACTCTCCGCCCTGCTGTTTTCTGGTTTCCTTATATTGCGAGGATGATGTAACATGAACCTTTCTCGACTTCCACAAGCAGACCGGCAGCGGGAAACTTCTCCAATCATCTGTAGAAAATCCCTTTTGGTTCTGCCATTCTGATTGTTGTGACATGTTTGCTCGCGTGAGTGGTGTGCGGAAGTTCCTTTGATACGATCCGCGCCCATTGTTGTTAGTCACGTGTACAAAACAGTCGTGCGAGGCAGCCTGCGCTTGAGCGAATTTGTTTGTGCCGGGCCGGTGTCACAGTAATAAGCAAAACTATACACTGTGGCGATGGTGTCATGAGTTAGAGAGTTTATACTCTATCACAGCAACGCCAGTTTACAAATTAGAAGATCTTTAAATCCATTGAACATAATTTATTGAATAATTATTTAGTTACTAATAAGCTGTTCAAATTTACAATCCTTTTGTCGTAGTGATTTAATGTAGATAGATTATACCACTATCAAATTTGTAGAGAAAAGAGAACCGAAAGAAGAGACAGAAGAGGGATGGGGAGAGAGATTGAGAGAGAAAGCAGGGAGGGAAAAATACATGATCATTGCTTTATGGACATTGAAAATATTTGTAACTTTTTTTTTCTGCGTTTATTATTTAAAGCTATACAAATTTCTAGATTTTGAAACCAAATACTGAAGTTGAAATCATACAAATGAAGCACACGCTGGAAAAATTCTAGGAGCATAGCACAAAATTTAATGAGCATGGAGAAGATAGTGTGTTAAAAATGTAAAGTCAAGAAAACCAATTTTTATACACACATGTATCATGATCATGAGTCAGATTACCTATTTGTCACGCTTTTCCTCTTTTATTTAGTAGTCTGTCTTCTGAGGTTCATAGCTTTTCCCTTGCGGCAAGATGCTGCTTAAGTACTCCCTTCGTTGAATTTGGTTGTTTGTTTAGCTCTTTTTGGTCCATATTTTGCTCAAAAACTGCCGAAAATTTAATCAGAAAAGCGGCGTTTAAATGTATCGCACATGGCATTTAAAGCCTGCGCTAGATATTTAAAAATCTGATGTGTTGCACTCACATGACTTTGTCTACTTTTGCACTAACCATTCTTACAAACTCTTATTCCTATACCTATCTTCTTGCTCATTTCCTTGTAGGTGCAAGGGGAATATTAGAATACAGTAGGCTTTGTGCGATAGTCAAATGTTTGAGATTGTGTTGTCTTTGCACACTTAACATATAAAAAAATGAACAACGATGATCCATTTCACGAAAGTTCAAAGTTTTCCGAAACTCACACACATAACAAGGAATATCTCCGAAATGGCTCACTCTACAAGAAAATTTATTCAGACATAAATTGTGTATTTTAGCAAGATATACATTTTTTGTATAGTATAATTTGGTCTATCTCTAACGGTTTACCAGTTATGCAAAAGTCGTCCAGAGTAAATACGACTACAGGGGCTATAGCCAGAAAATTCAAGATATACATTTCATTTGTCATAAAAATATCTCAGACATATGACATTTTAATAAAAATCGTTAGGGCCATTTTCAAGAAAATCAAAATTTTCGAAAAATTTTCCATGCAAAGGGTAGTTTAGGGTGGGGCTATTTTCTTCAGAATCTTCGTGTCGCATCCTTGAAAGATATTAAACTTAAATACCAACTTTGGTTTTTAACCGACTTTTCGTTTTTGAACTATGCTGTCCACAGACTGACAGACACACAGACACACACACACGGACCTTTTTCTAAAAATGCGGTCTTTTTGGGTTCAGGGGGTCTCAAAACATATACTTCCGGTGAAATCTCGACATCGAATTTTTGGGTGGAATACAATACTTCCCCTACTTACCAGTAGAGAAAGTAAAAATGATGGAATCTAAGAAATTTCACTGCCAACTAATAACTGAAGGTCTAGGAAACATTTACATGCATAAACCGTAAAAATCGTCAATTTGATAATTCTTCAGTCATTTTTCAGTCTCAGGTTCCCTTAAGTCTGTTTAACATGCTTAAGCAAGGCAGCCACTGAAAGAGGCTCTGCGTTTAAATAAAACTTCTAAAAGTTAGAAAAGACACACAGAACGAAACCTACAACTTATAGCTAGAACACGCAGTTAGTGGATGCTAATTGTTAAACCATGTTGTGATTTCTCAGTGTCGGCCGCGATGAGCATATAAGCAGTAAGAGCATAAACAAAACAAAACTTGGGTTTACTTGGTCGCAGTGTTGTGGTGTTTTAGAGAAAGATGTTTACACTGCTAAAGCGAGGGTGGAAAAGGGGAAGGTAAAGTGGTTTATGAGACTGCAGAGTTCTGTACGCTGTTCTTCTTAACTTGCTTGGGCTAATAGCAGCGTGGCTGAAGGTAGCCTTCCTTGTACTTCACTAGCTTCAGCAACATATGACAGCACAAGGAAATAATACAACGAAACTGTGTCAAAACCTAGTTGCCGACGGGCCCTTAAACCCAACCCAGTGTGTCAAAAACTAAAACATCTCTGCACGGCTGCCTTTGGCAACGATTTAGACACCATTCTGAGAAGGTACGTTCTATTAATTCTGCTTTTGTCATTGATTACTTCGCATGTTTTTCAAGTTGAATAGTAGGCTGGTGTAAATTCTTATGGGTGGTAATCGTCTATGCTGAAGTATCTTGAGTCAGATCATGTAAACAAATGCGCATCTCCTGGCATGGACAACTTGAAGGACTGTGTGGTTTTTCAGCAGTGCAGGTAACTTATTTTTCGCAAACTCCTCCTTGTACGGGCCGAATCTTTAATTTGATAACTTTGGAATAGCCTGTGACTTTTTTTTCCGAACATAATTCATTATTTCTGACTTCCCCCTTTACATTTCACACCGAATAATTATAACAACGCTAAGTGGTTCATTTTGTTTCTTCGAATTTGTTGTAAGTCAGTGTCAGAGGATAGTAATAAAGCAAAACGTGGAAGCCTTACAGAAGAAAAAAAATCTCTATTATTTAGAAGAATGGGCTACTTTTTCTGCACACAAAATGCACACCTTTACCTACGTTACGAATGCTATCCAGCTCCTAAGTAGTAAGGCTATGCAAGTTCAAGGTGACATTAGGTGAATCAAATCACTGTATGAATCCATCTTACTATAGTAGCATTCTAAGAGCATTGGTACGAACAGTCGAAGATCCGTGGTTCAATAACCAATGGTTCCAGTGCCACTTGTAGCACTGAATTTTGAAGTCTGAAAAGAGTGGTTTTTGGCGCACTCCTGGTACCTGTAATATGAACTCAGTGACACATAACATAAAAAGACAACCCAATTTGCATTTCATGTTTAATTATTTCCTAGTTTTGTAGATTAGCTAAACTTTGTAGCTGCACAGCATCGTGATTTTCACCAAATATAAATATTATGGTGTTTGTGCATCATAGGTACACGTACCGGACGACACTGGAAGCACTAAAAGCTAATCCTAGAAATCTAATTGATAAAATCAGGAAGCAAGTGCAGGAAATGGAGATGAGAGACTGTGAAATTCAATTCAGCTAGATCAAAGCACAGTAGTGAATTACTAAATGAACTTGCAGACCAACACGAAGCAGGCAACGGTCAGAGAAAACGACCAGATGTTCAGGACTCTGAAAAATGCAGTGGAATCCGAGTCAAGTAGGCCTTGCACTGAAGTGGCAAAGTGAATGAGACGAAACATCCACAAGTGTAATTACTAAATCCTTCTTACCAAAGCGAGGAGATATTCAAAGGAACATCTCTGTAAATATAAAATAATAAAGCCCAACGTATGTATGCAACAATGAAGAAAAAACAGTATAGACTATTTGATTTATAATTATACAAAACTGCACCGAGAGCGAGACATTATGATTGCAGCAGTATCAAAATCAGAAAATTGGCCAGTGAATAAGGATTAGCAAATTTACTTTATAAGCTGAATGAATAAATATACTGTCATAAACTATGCTTAAGAAGCTATGGGCACTCTTATTATACTTTTATTATACATCTCAAATACAGTTATCACATATTGTAAATACCTGTAAATAGCAAAAGAGATCTGTACCTTCAGAATAATTACTATACAGTAATGGCACATGCATATATTTATCCAGAAATAAATAAGTACACATATGCATATATGCTGCGTCAAAACTGAACTTTTGCTTCGTAAATAGGGGGCGTGTACTTGGGTACTAGCCGGCGCATGATTGGTTAGAGAAGCTCGCGGGCAAAAAAAAAAAAAAAAAAAAAAAAAAAAACACCTAGAAATCTAATCGAAAAGAATCACGAAGCCTCGAGAGTGAGCTCCTGTCAATCTCGATAGCCTACGAAGTTTCAAGAAAGCCAGTGCGGCTATAAAGAGGAACGATTTCGTTGCGGTAATAGATTGTGCATGTTGCGCACAGCGCTTTGAGTTTGAGTTTTTACTCAGAGTTCTGCGAGCGTCAATGGAAGATAGAGGGAGAAAGAGGAGTCCTGTGTTCAACACTGCAGTGAGTGACCGGAAAAGAGATAAGAGGCTGCTTTTCGGATGCTTTATTGCAACGCTAAACTCAAGGAAAAACTAAAGAATGACTAGGAAAAAATTGCAATCACAATATTTAGATATGTACATGGATACAAACTTCATTCATTCATGTTGGAGCAGTTTTGTTATTTGTATAGACTTACGTATAATCATGCATAGGACTTCCTAATTAAAATCAGGGCGAAAGGAAATTATGTTGAACTATCACCGCATTTTTACGTCGTGATGTCTTGGGTAATAAGTCAACCTCAACTCGTACAGCCTGTTGGCTTGTTCGGACCAATCAAGAGACCAGTCAGTGACTCATGGTGCTGTTGTGTACCTTCATGTATTCACATATGGTTTGAGTGCACCTACGTTGAAGCCAATTGCTTAAGAACTCATATACTTCCTTATATATTCTTAATTTCGCTTTATAAACAAAACAATGGTCTTATAATATTATTTTTATTATTTAAAACATCAATGTTAACTTTAAAAAGACCAAAAAGTTTTAATTAAGATTTATTGACTATTAGTTGAAATTCCCGACGTTGCCCGTGGTTTGACGATTTATTCCTAAAACGTTCGGACTTAGGTTGCACTTGTATTCTTTGGAGACATTTGATAAATATTGTTTAGCACACTTAAACAAATATTTAATTAAAACTCTTAGTATACCATAAGGAATAAAAAATAAACTCATTAAATAAGCAAGAATACCGGGAAGACACTATGCAAAACACCGTTGAACAAATACTACAAGAAGAAAAGCGAGTACAGAAAACCCTGTGACTGTAATACGTCACATTTCCATATCGATAATATACAAACGTTTGTGAATTGATTGTAGATAATGAAAAGAGAGATATACGTAAAAGTAAAGTGAGTAGAGAAAAGTCTGTGAATGTAATACGTTGTATTTATATTTCAATCATATAGAAAATTGTATGAATTGTATCTTGAAGAGCGAGTAAAGAAGCGCAGGTGAATGTTAAACAAAAAAAGAGTAGAGATAACCGTGTGAATGCAATACGATGTATTTCTATTCCAAACATATAGAAAATTACATGTATTGTGTGTAAAAGTGTGAGTAGAGAAAGCAATGTGGTTGTTTCGTAAAAGAAAAGTGAGTAGAGAAAACTGTGTGAATGTAGTACGTTGTGTTTCTATTTGAATCATAGAACATTTATGTTGGAGGGTAAGTAGAGAAGGATATGTGAATGTGTTACGTAAAATAAAAGCCAGTAGAGAAAACCATACGAGTAATACTTGCACAGTAAAATGGATAGCATAAAAACCTTCTCTATGGAAGAAAGAAAGAAAGAAAAAAAAAAAAAAAAAAAAAAAAATGAAAGCTAATTTTCTTCGCATAATAATATAGCAGGCCATAAAGGCCAAACAAACATTCATTTGTATATACGAGTATATGGATAAGGTTTATGAACAGTACAAAATATGAATTATACTTTCATACTTATATAGATAATTAAATAACAAAAAATTAAAAACAATACAGGGCAATACTATACCTATAACAACATTTCGTATTCAAGTTTCTTCTACTTTTCCTGTTTTATTAAGAAGTAACAGACTTCAAGTAGCAAACTTGCACGACGCTTATCGAAGGGTAGAAAAATGATAGATAGGCAGAGAAAGAGTGGCTCGCGTATTGTGATAACACTTTCGCTCAATCCAGTCACCGAAGCAGTAAAGCGGAGCAGAAAGGGTAAATTTCGTTCATTACTGATCATTGATTTAATTATGTACTACTGCACGGACTTAATTATCGTGCTCAACTATTTGAAATAGAGTTTTGGTATTTCTCAAACTTTTTTCCACCTTCACTCAGGATGTTTTGAAACCACCGTCTCGATTTCAGCTTTAAAAAAAATCATCTCTTCCATACTCTAATTTTCCCTTTCAATATGTTCAGCACTTTGCCTTGGGATTCCCTCTCTTTCTTTTAATATTGTCTCTTCTCTTTATATTTGACGTGATTCCATCCCCATTATGGAAATTAAATTCGGTTCCTGCCTTATTTCTTCCTTTCAAAGTCACCTTTTTGCATTTCATTTATTACATCCCTTAGGAACGTCACTTTTGCGGCTTGTTCTTTCTTTTGACTTTGTATCTCCATCATAACTATGGCATTAATTTTCTCTGATAGAAACATCAGTAGCGTCATGAGTGAAGGATCTGCTCTTCTCTGGCTAATCCATTACTCCTCCTTCTTAGTTAATATTGAACTTTGAACATGTCAGTTGAAATCGACAAACATATTAACGGAAATATACAGTATAGCATATAAAACACATTATATATATATATATATATATATATATATATATATATATATATATATATATTCCCTGTAGTATTTACAAACAGAAATGGAACTTCGTTTTAAACTTTCACTAGGCTTTT
Organism: Tenodera sinensis; assembly: GCA_030765045.1. Classification (NCBI taxonomy): domain Eukaryota; kingdom Metazoa; phylum Arthropoda; class Insecta; order Mantodea; family Mantidae; genus Tenodera; species Tenodera sinensis. The sequence goes on along the minus strand of CM060967.1, from coordinate 156,418,603 downwards.
CTTGCCACGTCCTGTCGGTCTGGGTGGCTCAGTTGGTTAGACGCTGGCCTACTGATCCCAAGGTCGCGGGTTCAAATCCGGCCCAGACCGATGGTTTTTAAGTGTGCTTAAAAACGACAGCTCCATGTCAGTTGATTTACTGGCATGTTAAAGAACTCCTGCGGGACAAAATTGCGGCACACCGGCGACGCTGATGTGATCCTGGCAATTGAGAGCGTCGTTAAACAACAACAAAATTTTTTTTCCACGTCCTACTGTATAGTTATAGAATTATAACTTATAAATACCAGAAACTGCCCCTAAAATATGTACATGGTAAATATATGGCTGTAGTTGCTAGTATACGTATTATCTTACAGGACGTCAACTATTCACTTTAAAGCAAATAATCCGCTGTGTTCCACGTGTGCGCTTAGTTTGAATAGTTGTAGTGTTAACATACATGTTTAACATTTTTAAATTTTTGTTTTTACAATACAATTTCCTATTAAATACAATAAGACGTAATATTCAGCACTGGAAAGTGTTGAAATGTTGTTCCAAAACAATGTTTTATTTACTGACTGACTTGAAACTAGCAATTCACATTGGTTTAGCGTGAAGTCGGCCACTGAATTTTTGGGAAATCTCAACAAGTTGTAGCAGTATAATTTTATTGCGAGGGAATTTACGATGAAACTTTGTAAACGAGAGATGTTTTAATACGGCTTACGGGTGAATGTGGTATGTTTTCCTATACCAGCGCCTGTGGCTATGTTTTTGTTGTGAACATCTCTAATTAAAGGTGTTAAATATGGATCATGGGAAACATATAGACAAATTACTCCATCGTTCTCCTTTAGGAGTGCAAAATATTAGGTGCCTTAGGAGACATCTAACGAAAATACAGGTAAGTACTGTAACAACATTAAATAATTCATTTACTGATCTCGGTAATTTAAACGGCGCAAAAGTGACAGGAATAACCATTATTTAGATTTGAAAAATACGGCCCAAATATAGTTTATTGCATACTCAAGTAATAGAGCGATTTCCAAAAACTACGAAAATTACGAAAAAACTAATAGCGGGTAAACAAATTCTTATATTTGTGAGATATCCGATCTTTTGTTCTTTTTAGGTTAAGAATCGGTGAGAAGACCAATACTACTGCTGCAGCAGTCTGTTCTCCTACATCCAAGTCGACACACGTTCCTGCAGGCTACTCTTTGCGGCGCCATAAACATTTCTCAAGAAACTTTGCCAGAGTGCTAAATTAGGTAATTAAAAAGATAAGGAGAAGAAATTTTCGTTTAAGGCACACAACACCTGTTCCGGAGCTTTCTGCTTCACTAACGCTTTAGGACATGATGGTGTAATTTCTCTTAACTTCACACAACTCATTAACTTTCCTCGCTATTATCATACAAAGAGCAACGCCTGTTCGGAGATTATGAGCTCGTGGCTTTTATTTCTGCAGGATACTTCGTAATTACCGCTTCTAATATGCAACGAATGACAGAGTTAATTTAAGCCATAGAGAAACCTCTACATTTTTACTAATATTAAAATGAGAGGAACTCTCGTTCTCTCTCACTCTCTCTCTCTCTCTGTATGTGTGTGTGTGTGTGTGTGTGTGTGTGTGTGTGTGTGTGTGTGTGTGTGTGTGTGTGTGTGTATAAGGTGACATTAAACACCACTCAACCGATTTGGATAATTCTTTCATTGTTAAAAAGTGCTATTCTTTCTAACGGACAAGGGCTATAAAGCACCTTTAAATTTCAATTCATAGATTACTGTAAGGGTTATTCCCCATCTCCCCAGGATCTGGAAGTATAAATGGGAGTGTATATGGGTGTGTGAATTTAAGAAAAATCACACTAATAGAAACCCAAAGAACAAAAACCACCGTTAATCGAGTGAACACCACTGTTCTTGACCAATTACCAAAAGGGTTAAAAGCCGCCGATATGACCTTCGATGTTGAAAGTGGTATATAATTGGTACATTAAAAAGGTTATTTTAATTCTAAAGATGTGTGTAATGAAGCTTTTGGACACCAAAAGAAACTTTTGGTTTACTTCATTTATACTTACGTGAGAAATCAGTGAACCGACATGTTATATTTCCGTGGAACTTTCGCTTTAACTCCGGCCTGAGTTGTGGTTCAAGAGTTAATTGTATTGGATCGCTTCTCTCAACGGTGTTGGTCAGTTTTGGGAACTTTCGGTTTGGCGCAATCGTTGATTTTATTATTTCTGGGTTTTGGTTTTCTGTCCGTTGTTTCCCATATTTAAAGTTTCTCGTACGACTAAATTTTCTGTAAAGTTCTAATATTTATGCAAAGCCACAGGCTGGTCAAGTTATTCTCTTGGTGTTTAACTTCTTTGTGAGTTTGGCTTGTCTCACACACACGCACACAAACACACACACGCACGCACGCACGCACACACACACACACACGCACGCACGCACACACACAATTAAAGTTAGTAATTTCAGAATGTATTTATGTTCTTTTTACGAAAATTTAAAGTCCATAGTTAATTGAAATATTATTTCCAGAGTATTGTTAAATTGTTGGTGTTGTACGAGTTTTAAGTTTTATCTTGGTATTTAAGCTGGAATGAGAATATACATAAGCTTGGAAGCGTAGAGTGGACGTTTGCCTCTTGGGGAAGCTTGACTTACGTACATAAAGGCCTAGAACACATACATACTATGATTTCTGTGTTTCTCCAATCTTTCCTCACCTTCATTTTGTATGTAATCATGGCGAACAGAAGTCATGAAAAAGGATAATTATTGTGAACTGATTCATTCCGAAATTTGTATATGTTCACGATTCATTTTTGTAACTGACGAATCACTACCCGGTGGAGCACTATATTGTTACTAGGCCATGTCTTTATAATCACTGAATTTTAGTGTTTATTTTCAGGGGGCATGACCTCATTTTCTAACGAGTCTACCTTTAACCCCTTTTGATCCTTATACTTTCACGCTCTTGTCCATCAGCGAAACGTATACGCATTAAGGTACTAAGTATCTGCACTTATATCTGTAACAGTCAGTATAGCTAGCTGAAAGTAAAAAAAAAAAGAAAAAAAAAACACAAAAAACAAGGACAATGTGGGCAAAGGTCATAGCGAGTATAATACCGCCTGAAATTCAAACCCTGCAGATTCAAAACATAGGTAAAAGGAAAGTGTAGAAGCCAAGAAAATGCTACCCACATCAACTGCTGGAGACTTTTCAGATTTATGTATCTGGCGTGATGGAAACTTTCTTAAAAATACTGTGTATTCACAAGACTTTATCTCAGAGAAGCAAACACGTTTCTGGATTTATCTTGTGGTTTCCCCAGCTACTTACTTGACAACATGTATGACATCCACCTGGAGCGTGAACGCAGCTTCTTTGCGGGTTATGGCTACTTCGTGCCAGCTAAGGTCATCCAAACGGAGTCCTTTGGGAGACGCTATCTCCGTCTCGCCTGCACCGACGTTGATGTGAACCTGAAAGTAAGAAAACAGTATTTGTGACAAGAAGTTTCTGTACTAGAGTCACTGCCTTCTAGATCAACCTAGTGGAACTGTGTATACTATTCAGATAGACTTTGTAATAATACAGTATTAAAAATCTGATGTGTTACGTTCACATGTCTGTCTCTACTTTTCTGTCTAGCTGGTGTCAACGAGATAAAGCTGCAGAAATAATTTCATTACACATTTCGTTGAAGACACAAGACGCATAGAGGAAATGAAATCGATAGTCACATATTTCAAATAATTACTATAGGTTGGCCTAGAAATCCCATAATCTTTTTACGACATCGCGAGAAACAAATGTACAGCGACAGCAATTTAGGATGACAACTGCTGAAACATTTTAACCAATAATAATTTAACTCTCGGAAATGCCACACGAGTTATCTGAAATAATTTGAATGTTTTAGAGGTCAAAATTTTTGCATAGCATGCTTTTCTTCTATTCCTTGTGATTTACTAGTTAGATAAACCTGAAATGGACTTACAGACGTTTGCCAGAAATGTTAGAATATGCATTTTACCTCACAGGCATTTTAAACAAAATAGAATCACCTTTTAAAAATCGATAATTTCGAAAAATCTTCCATATAACGAATATTTTAGGTGTTTTTTTTCTTGAAAATCGTGTCGCGCCTTTGGAAGATGCGGAATCTAAATACCAAATTTAATATCGGACATTTCACTTTTGGATTATGCTGTTCAAGACACAGGCAGACAAACAAAAATAAAAATATATCTGCATATCTATTGTCCTGGCATCTGGAATCTATACCAGAACATAGTATCCATCGATTTAATTTTTATTTCTGATTTATTGATTAATTTTACAATTGATTGAATAAATTTAGAGATGAAATAAAATTATTCATAAGCCGATTGATTCCCGGCTGGTTAGGGAAATACACTTCGGCATCATTCCCTATCCTCTGTAGTGTTTGTTAGTGGATATGTCCAAGAAAAATGTTAACAAAACCAAAGATAGGGAAATCCATGATTCAGGAGTAAACAACCGTTGGTAACATTGTTTCTCTATTGTAAGTCTCGATATGACCATGGAAGTTATAGGAGATGATAAAATGAAATTAAACAAAACGAAGTTTACTTTAACAAAAGCAATTAGACACTTTATAAGGTAATTCTGCTTAATAAAACTGTCTTTGAACACATTTTATACTGTAGATTACATTGTCGTTACTAGTTTAATCAACGCTTACCGTGACTGTAATACAGAAAAAGTATTCTAGTATCTGAAATGAGAGTGAAGAGTAGAATATATCGATGGTAGACAACTTTTGCTTGCCACAGATTTTTCTGAGAACACTGAGAATGGCGAGGCACAAAATGCTTGGAGAAGCTGGAGCATGTTTTGTTAAGTTCAAATGAAACCCAAGCGTAACTCTTCTGTAGAGAAAATGAATATGGAGCGATCACCAGAAGTAAAAGAAAAACACAGAGGAAAATGGAGAGGAAAAACTTCAAAAAGAAAGCAGCGTTGAGGAATTGTGCTGAAACAGCGAAGTTAGCAGCAGTATAAAAATTAGAAACAAACCAAATTGTGAATTAGATGTCCAGAGCATACAAAACCGCCCACAAATAAACTGATATTAATTAAGAAAAAGTTTGCATTACAACTACAAAACTTTATGCAACTTTTTCTGTTTCTGAATTTGCATATTTTATCTCATCTGTAAGCTATTCTTCCGGCAGAAAAAGGAGCGGTGTCGATTCTGTACGCTTCTAGTTTGTATGCCAGGTACTTATTCTTATTTCCTAAATGAACCACTAATAGCTTCAATTGCAACAACACATGATCTTTGAAGCGGTTAAAGGGACATGTATGCAACATGTAACAAATTATGATTTCTTCTAACATTTTTAATTGATAAATAATTCATTTGAGAACACGCTCCTATATTTTATTTGTTTTCCACCTGTAACTTCATTTAGAAAATTTAAAAACCTTAGCGATGCACGTTTTTCAGATCAGATACCAACTCGTTATTTCATTTTATTTACATATTAATTGTGTTACATTGCTATTTATTCCGCTAAAATTGTATATTATTTTAAATATCATAAGTGAACCCAAACTGTTTGAGCTTAACACCGAAGAAATGGTCTACTAAACATATCCTTAAAAGAAATAAAGTTATGGAGTTTAAGGGAAAGCATCAATAAGATTAAAAACAGTTCTGTATGATAAACCAATAAAACAAGTGAACTTTTTTTACTATTTAGGCTGCACATTTATATGAAAATATAAATTATTTTGATGATGATGATGATGATGATAATAATAATAATAATAATAATAATAATAATAATAATAATAATAATAATAATAATAATAATAATAATAATAATAATAATAATAATAATAATAGTTGAGTATTATGTGGAATTTTAGCATTCAGTTCTTATATGTGTGTTGTGTACAGTCACTGTTGAGAGAATTTGTGTGTCCATCATAAGACAGTTTTGGACACGTCGCGTCGGAGTGGTTTGTTCTCTGAAGTTCGTAGCCTTAAAGCCAGCGGTTTGTTAGAGAGAGAGAGAGAGAGAGAGAGAGAGAGAGAGAGAGAGAGAGAGAGAGAGAGAGAGAGAGAGAGGAGAAAAACAGAGTAAAACTTGAATACATTGAAGTGTGCGTTAAGGTTACGATTGGACAGAACAGCTGAGAGTTTCAAGATCATGAAGAATTGTAGATTGTGTTAACAATAAAACGGAGGACTGTGTTTTACGATTTAATTTTTGAAGAGAAAAACAGTGACAAAAAGTAACTGGGCTTTATCACTTGTCACACTGGTGTGAAGAGTGGAATTTATCATATTGTCACTTTTTCATAGTATAGTTTATAATCTAATCTCTATGTTGTTCAAGAATAATAATTGAGTTAGCACACTCAAGATCCTATCCTAAGATATCTATATTAGGATATATAGCAGTTTTCATAAATTTCAAGATTTGAATAGTTTGCTATGTTAAATTATTTCAATACAAAATATTCTTCTTTTCTACGGATATAACAGAAGAGTCTCCGCACATATAGAATTGTGGGGTCTGCTGGTTATCCCTAAAATAAATTATTCCTTAGACGAACCTTTGTGTGCGTCAAGAGATTGTATCGCCATTGACCAAGTGCAATTACTTAGAACTGGCTGTGTTGTCAAGCGTTTGCCAAGTTTCCATTAAGTAGAGCTTAATACCAGCAGTGCTGTGCTGAATACCACATCAGGATTAATCTTTCGATAGAGGTCGCTGAAGTCGAAACTTCGTAGATTGAATCTCCGTTACAAGATCCAACATGGACCCGCTGAATGCGACAGTAAGCTTATGGTGTCTCAAAGACTCTGTTCACAAGCCATCGAGTTGGACGATAAAGGTGTAACGCGTGTACTTGCTTCTGAGGAACTGGCGATAAATTCTGTGTTACATTTACATCATTTCTCAACCCATAATCACGCCTTTTCACTCTCTATACAACGTAGGCAAAGTATTGTATTTGACCCAACATTTTGATGTCGAGATTTCTCAGGAAATATATGTTTTGAGGCCCTATGAATAAAAAAAAAGCAGTTTTAGAAAAAGTTCCGCAAAAACAGCACAACAGCAAAGCTCAAAATCGGAAAAGTCGGTTAAAAATCAAAGTTGGTATTTAAATTTAGTATATTTTAAGGTTGCGACCCTTTACATAGACAAATTTTTGAAAATTTTGCTTTTCTCAAAAATGGCTCTAACGACTTTGATTAAAATGCCATATGTTTGTTACTTTAATGTAAAATGAAATGTATGTTTTGAATGTTCTGACTATAGATTGTAGGCCTATTTAATCTTGATGACTTTTGCATAAATGGTAAACCGTAAGAGATAGACCAAATCTTACTATACAAGAATGTAGATCTCGTTAAAAAAATAAGTTATGTTCAAATGACTTTTTTGTGGAGTGAACCGTTTCAAGATATTCCTCGTTATTTGTGTGAGTTTTGCAATACTTTTCTCAAATGGAACGTCGTTATTCACTTATTGCTTTGCTGTGCAAAGATTTGACTGTCACTCAAAGCCTACTGTATTCTCATATTCCTTCAGCAATAAGATAATTGCTGCAAATGTTTATCTCGACTAACATGAAGAAGATAGAGAAAAAAGAGTCTGTAAGAATTGTATAATAGTAGAGAAAGTCATGCGAGTGCAACACATCAGACTTTTTATAGCTTCTGCAGTTTATATTCCTGCAAAACCTTATTTTCCTGCCTCTTTCATGTTACAGAGATTATTGCTTGTAGAATTAATTTTATAACACATTTCCATTTCGTTGTAGGTTGAAAGCCAATGCACGGAACATCAACGATGGTCAAATGCTTAACTGCGGGTCGCTTTTTCCAAGACGTCGCGAGTAATATCACTTAAAAGGTCCGATGAGTTACATTAAATGACTTTCTTTGCCAATTAGTCATCTTTAAAAAGGTGTATCCTTCTTTCCACTTGATTTGTAGAAATAGTTGTACTGCATGTTTTCTTAAAGGCACAATGTAGGTGTAAGCGATAGTCAAATCTTTCAAGAGCTGATTACTCTGTCAAGACTTTGAAATTTCATATTTTTGTGTAACAGGATACAGAAATACGAATAAGAACCTTTTATTTGAGGAAAGTACGAGTGTATGAAAATTCAAACCAAGTACAACGAATATCTCGGAATTGGTTATCACAATTGTGTGCTTTAATGAGATATAAATTTTCTGTTTAGTAAAATTTTGTGTATCATTATGCAAGTCATCCAAAATTAAGAAGGGTTCAGAGACTATTTACAGAAAATTCAAGATATACGTTCATTTGTCATAGAAATACCATAAACACGCTAGAAATTTGAGAAAATCAAAATTTTCAAACATTTTCTTATGTAAAGTGTAGTTTGAGGTGAGGGATTTTCTTGGAAATCTTCGTAAACCATCCTTGCAGGATGCTGAGCTTAACCGAGTTTAGTATTTAACCACTTTCAAGTTATGGTGTTTACACACACGCGCGCGCGACCTTTTTTATAAAATATTTTTCTTTTGATTCAAGAGGCAAAAACGTTTATTTACAGTGAAGCCTCTGTATAGAATTTTTGGTTGGAAATAGCTTCCATGTACATAGAAGAGAAACAACTATTGAAAAAATTCAAACCAATACGAGCAAATATCACAAATAAACTTATTTGAAATAAATTATGTTTTTTAAAGAGATACATGTTTTATGAACACACGGTTTTATCTGTCTCCTATGGTTTAACAATTCTACAAAATTATATAAAACTCCTTCCAAGTGAAGAGCGTTTCACAGGTTATTCCCAGAAAGTTCAAGATGTGTTTTGTTTTTACATGTCAACATTCTTAAATATGTGGCATTTCATCAAAATATTGTATACCATGCTTGAGAAAAAATAGTTTTCCATGTATAGCTAGTTTAAGCTGAGGCATCTTTTTGAGAATCTTCATGTCACATTTTAGGAAGATGCCGAATTTAATAAATTTGGTATTTATGGATTCTGAGTTCACAAACACAAACTTTGTTTTTAAAGTTCTCTTTTTTAAGTGGAATGCAACACCTTCTCTATATACTATGTACCTGTTGGAGATGGTAAAATAGTCAGGCATGTGTGCTGATTAATAGGAGAAATGCAGTGATACAGGTGGCACTACTTAGGCTTAACAGATTAACACTTGAAGGTTTACCACATGACAATAATAAACCAAAATTTCTTATCAAATTCATTTGGTTTGCAGGTTTGTAATCATTTTCAGTCGTGAACAAGGTAAAAATCTCATTCTAAAATTCCTTTTTATGTACAGGGGATCCCAAAACGTGTATTGCCAATCAAGTCTCAATATAATATTCCTAAGTGGAATACAACACTTTTTCGGCTGGCCCCATGGATCGGTCGGTGGAGCACATATCGTTGTGTTCTCTAATCTTTTGAATGTTTTTGTTCGTTTGTTGTTTTGTTTTAATATATATTGCTTATTAGTTTGATATTTGCTTCGTTTTGAAGGGGAAATATACGTCTTCTGTTTTTCTTCCTCTCCACTTCACGGATAAGGAAATAATCCCCTTCCGGCTTCACAGTGTTCTGCAGGGTTTGCTTTGGCCTCGATTTCTTTTCCTCTAGGCGTATATTTTAAGGCTATTTTTGACATTTCCCCCCATTCTTAGCACATGTTCGACTCACTTTTATCTGTTATCTGTCTTTTATTACTTAGTGATCTTATGTTCAGCTCTTCCCTTACATAATAATTCCTAACCTTTTCATTCTTGTACACATTTTACTCTTTTAGGAATATCATTGGTTCTGTTTGAATTTCTTAATAAGCATTCGAGTTCACAGGCTGCCATAAAACAACCTAGGTAAATCTATTTATTACCTTAAACAATTTTATTTTCGTCTCTTTCTTAATTTTAATGATTCTGATATTTACTAACCATACGTTCAGTACCCTTATTATTCTTAAAACTTATTTCCACAGCCATATACAATTAAGACACTGTCTGTTTTTCATAAAATGTAAACAATTAAAAAAAATTAATTCGGAATAATAATAATAATAATAATAATAATAATAATAATAATAATAATAATAATAATAATAATAATAATAATAATAATAATAATAATAATACATTTTTCATGATCAAGGGGAGATTAAATTCCCTTTCTCTGTAATGTTAAATATGCTAAAATCGTAACCCATTATCTCAGATTGAGGTTTTTATACGATTTAGATGAATGCCTTCTACGTTCATTTACTTCAAGGAAGATTGACTATTTTTTCTCAATTATAGCATATTTGGATTAAAATTATTTATAATTATTGTTTAAAAAATAAATAATCATCTGATTATCAGCAATGTACACTCACAGTGTAACTTACAAGTTATTTTTATCATATTATTTTATTCGACTATCTTCGATTGCCTATGAGAAAAACGTCGTTCTTATCATAATGGTACAACAAGATATGAAGTTATTTCTATGTGACTTCTTATGGTAAAAATGCAAGTAAATAATCCAATAAAATTATTATTGTATAAGGTGATTGAGATGGTTGAAATAAAAATGAAAGTTGACTTTTTATTAATTTATTCACAGAAAAGACTGTTGAAGAAGAAAATTGGAAAAACAAAGTTGTACATATTTTCAAAGCAAGAAAACACATGGCTTGACCACAATAAACTGCTATAAAGATTTCTAACTCGTACAGCAAACCTTCCCTTAAAATGGACTAAAGTTTATCTCTCTTCAAAAAGTGGATGAGTTATGATTTTTTGTAGGAAATAGCGCAGAATTCACAGCAAAAATTGCAGATGCAATATGTAGCAGTTTCTTTTCTAAGCCCTCATAGGGGCATAACAGAGGGATTGAGAAGTCGTTCTTCACATGTTTTATAAACAGTGACGGGCTAGGAAGATATTGCATAAGAAATTTGAAATAATATATGTTATGTTTATGTGTGAACGGTTACTAAAGAATAAACTTCGTTATAAATAATTTAAAAAGACGAATTATTAATAAACTTCTCATCAATCCGTTACCACGACCCTTTGAGGATAAAATAGGAAGAAGTCTTACAGCTCGACTACTTTAGCTACGCCGAGGCCTACTAACATCCCTTCGAAAATTGTTACGAGTTACGTCTCAACGTAGGACGAGATTAAGTAAGAAAAAAGTAAAGAATCGCAAAAAAAAAAAAAAAAAAAAAAAAAAAAAAAAAAAAGTAAAAAATTCTGCAATTAAAATCTCCGCTACAAATATCAGTATTGAAACATATTCAGAATATAGTTATTGCACCTACAAAGGAAATTACAATTAATAAGATTGCATGAAAAACTAAAAAAAATATTTTTTGACAATTTTCACAATTTAGTCATTCCTGAAGCTAAGTAAAAGATAAACTCTTCTCTGAATTGTGTTACGCAACATTCACAACTATATTTCGTGCAGTCCGTGATTAAAAGCAAACAGGGGGTTGCGTGTTGTCGGAAACGATTACTCTGCGGTATGGCGTGTACAGATGGCCAAGTGTATGCCAAGGGAACATTTTTGTTTTAATCAGATATACATCACTAGCGCCTACCGCGTTGTTCCTCGTTAACTCGAGCAATGCATTGTTGGAACCTTGTCTTCTCTGATCTTCGCTTCCTTCCTGATTCAGATAACGTAGCAGCTGAAGAAGACATGTTAATTTTAGGGCTAAAATTTAGAATATATTTCCCAAGCTGCTTTATGATTTTATTCTACTCTAGGCAGTAAGTGTTTAAAGCAGGATGAAATTTAAACAAAGAGAAGCCTTTAATTCAGAAACTGTAAAAATAAAGACGAGAAAAAAGATATTTTTACTTTCTCTTGTACGTACTTGTAGGCAATCAAGTGAGAAGACTGCGATAACGTATGATCGATTTTCGGCGATTACTCTGACTGACCGTGGTTTTCGTAGCTTTCCCTGGTCGGCTGGAACGGTTTCTCATCTATCAAGATTTCATTTCCTTTGTTTTCGTTACATTCCATTTTCAAGTTTTAGGCGGGCCTCTAGATTTTTTGATGAATTAGGAATAATTTTAATAGATTAATTAATATTAATAAATGAAATTATTTATGTAATAAGTTATGAGATTTGAAAAATTCTGATTAGATAATTTTGGAATTTTAATTTGAGGTTTGTTTATTTTGGCTGAAGAATTATGAATATTTTTATTAAATAAAATTAATATTTTTAAAATGAAATTTATTTAAATATTTAAAATATAAATAATTTTAAATGAATTGGTAATTTTGCTGATATACTATTTTTGGTAGTTTTAATAGAAGCTGTGTTGTTTTTTAATTTGATGAAATACGAATATTATTTTTAATGAAAGGAGTAATGGATTGAACAGAATTAAGTTTAATATATATTTAAATTGAGTTGAGTTTAAGTATTATTTAATATTGTGATTGTTTTATATATTAGAGGAAATAGTTGTATAGATGTCAGATGTGATAAATTATAACTTTGAGCATGTTTAGATTGTGTAGATATGTTGTATAAAATTTTGTTTTAATTTTGTGTAGTTTTTAGGTTTAACGGGTAGAATTGTGCTGTAAATATTTTTGAAAAGTTAAATAAATGAATAAGGATCTGGAGTGTAAGTCCTGGTCTACGTAATTAGGTGCTAGGGCTTATTATTGCAGGTTCTTATTTATTTATTTATTTATTTATTTATTTGTGCTTCTAGGTTTCGTGGCGTATGGTGGTGCCAAACAGATAATGCGGATGCTTGTTCAAAGGACACTAGAAGGCTACTTGGTCGACGAGTTCTTAACCAATCTCTCTAGGCAGTCCCGGTAGTGAATCTTTGAGTCAGGAATTGTTAAAAGAATTCCTTGCGTCTCTGCGGCCTGTCTGCTACGGCCTGTGCCCTTGTAGATTGCTCAAAGTGTCCCACATCGTTGTACTCGTATAACTTATAAGTAAAATTACATTCACCTCAAAATTTGATATCAAGATGTCACCAGAAGTACAGGCTTTAATGCCTTGTTTATAGTGTGTGTGTGTGTGTGTGTGTGTGTGTGTGTGTGTGTGTGTGTGTGTGTGTGTGTGTGTGTGTGTGTGTGTGTGTGTGTGCGCGCGTGCGTGCGTGCGTGCGTGTTTTAGCAGAATGACTAAGCAGAGAGAGAACGAACAATTGGTTATATAGCAAACTTTGTATTTAACTTCAAAGCGTGCCACAGAAAGTTTTTCACAAAATCTACCTTCCCAAGCTGTAATTTACATGGAAACAAGTAATTTTTTATTTTATCAAAAATGAATATAATGATTTTTCTCAGAATTATCCTTCAAAATATTTAAGGATAATTAAAATATATATCTTAAATTTCTATGAAACCTTATTTTATCGAACTTTGTATAACTACTACTGGGAAAATTCAGAGCTCATTAAAATACTCTATGATAAACGTGCTTTTTTGTAGCGTTAGCCTTTCAAAATGTCCTCAAGTGTACTTATAAAGGATATACTTGACAATATTCAATTATTTTCTACTTGTTTTCTTCTTTACATTCCAAGAGCTTGTTACCGTTAATAAAGGTTTTAAAAACGTTGCCGCGTTTCGTAATTATTCTTCAGAAAAACGTGCTCATGAAGTTGTTTCTTTCAAATATCTGCTACAAACTATTCTTACAAAGATTTATCTTTCTTTGTATTTTATGTTAACAGAAATATACGTTCGCAGGAATAATTTCATTATGTATTGTTTGTGCGTACAGGAAACTGTACGCACAAACAATACTGTATTTAAGGTTCTATATTATTTAATAGTTTCAGGGAAAACAGTTGAGTGATGACCTAGCACTTCAGAAGGTCTGTTGTGATACATTCACAAAAATTTCTTTAGCCATTACAAATTCATATATGCATATCCGTTGTGTTATCGTTTTCATGCAAAATGGAACTTATTTACGTTAGGTTATTAAGAATATATGCTTAGCTAGGAATTATTTCAAATTACTAAGACATAATTCATTACAAGCATGGATGTTGGAAAGTCAGATGGAGTAAGCCCCCCAGCCATCATTGGAGATCAGTAGGGTTCGAACTAACGGGAGAATGGGGAGATTTTCTCCTCTTATTAAATAATTTCCCCGGTACGTCATACAATTCCTTTCCTGCCAGGGAAATATTTTTCTTTTTACTGTATTTACTATTACTGCTCTTTGAAAATAGAAGATATTGAACTCTCGATGCAGACTGTACTTGTAGGACGCTTATATGATCCTAGCAAAGCGTCATTAAGCAAGAAAATAATTTTAACTGTGAGTAAGCGAAAGTATCGTATCACAAGTAAGTTAAATAATAAACAAATCTCAGGTTCATTACTTGGGTTGGCAAGCAAGGAAGAGATAAACTTAGCTAATAGTCATTAATGGTTCGTATTGTTCAGTACTTTGTCATAAAGTCTCGACGACTTGAAGTTGTTTTTTGCGATTGCATGGAAATAATAGGTATGGAATTTTAAGGTCAACATGTACCTAGCGTCTTGTTGTTTAACATCTGACTCACTGTTCCCCCTGAATCTACAACGAAATGTGTATTTTAGCTATTTATGCAAATGCTTATCTGGTTAAAATGAAGTAGATAGAACAATAAGTTTTCGTAAGAGAATATGTGTATCTATTAATAACGACAAAGAGTAGAGAGCCAAGTGAACATAACCATAAAAATGTTATATAGTGTGACGCCGGGCTCGGAGCACAAAAAAGGACTGTCAGAGTTAAGTTACAACTGAGCGAGCGAGCGGACAAAGGCGTTCAAGGTCAGGCTGCCTCGCTCAGCTGTTTGACTGGCAACAATGAAGCAGCTACACAAAACGTTTTTCTCCAGTGCCTTCGAGAAAGATCCGGTTACGTCTCTGGCTGCGTGTTTGAAGGAGTTTGCGAAAGGTCCCTGTGACGTAATGCCACTATATGAGGAGGTCAGAGAACAACAGTGAGTGAATTTACGGTTACAGACATGAGTCGCTTAGTGTGTCAGTGAGAGCGAGACAGCTGTGCGTGTGTATGTCGTAAAGAAGATTCAACGAGCGCCGAGTGATTGTAGTTAGTGTATGAGAAACATAGAAAGAGAAGAAAGGCACTCAAAGGACTGAGCAAGGTTGCGAAAAGTAAAGGTTGTGAGTTTTGATAGCACGAAAGACTTGTGTGCTAACGATGAAAAGAAAATGTGTATTTGTGATAACAGTTTAGAAATAGTGATCGAAAAGTAACTGGGTTTTGTCATTTTATCACAACAGCAAAGAAATAACGGATTTTGGACTTTTGTTTGAAGTATGTTTTTCTTTAATATGACAATTTTTTTTTTGAAAATGCTCTGTTTACTATATTTAAATGTGGCTGTTATATTTGGGTTACTCATGCCCTCTAGTGTTTCATATCTACTAATGCTTTTGAGAACAGCCGTTGGGAACAAATCATGACGATGCAGCTGCCTGTCCTTTCACATTCTAGAATCTAAACGCGGATGTGAACTGTGCTATTAATAATATCGCTTTTCTTGAGATGTCACGCGGAAATTCAAACGGGAGGAATTGAGAAGTGTGAGCGAAGAATAGGTGAATAATCAATTGCTCCAAAGTTCTGTTGCCAAGGCAACTTGTGCCAAGGTCTTTCGCAAGTTCTCTTCGGAACGGAGAGTGGAGAGAACAAACTGGGCAATGTCTGTCTCTTGCAGTTTCGTAAATTATTCTGACCGCGTCACTTGCTCTAACTTAGTTCAGATATTCAGTTTCTCGGGCCAGTTGGCGAGACACGAACAATCATAATGGTTCTATCCCCTTGTTCATGCCAAGGTTACTTTAAATATTAAGCAAACTATGAACAATCATGCGAAAAGCTGCAGTTATATATTATGCCTATAAAAGACACAACTCCTGCGCCTTTTAGGCGTGTTCGCTAGAGTAGAGCTGTTTTTAAGTATAAGAGCTTATGAAAATTGTAGAAACATAGCATAATAGGCTAAACTCAGAGAAAAAGCTAATTTATACAGTCAGCCTTTTAAGACAATGCACGATCATTTATAAAAAAAGATGAATGATCGAATTTTTATTTTTACTTTCTCTGCCACGGCCCAAAAATTCGATGTCGAGATTTCACCGGAAATATATGTTTTGAGGCCCTCTGGATCCAAAACGAGCATTTTTATAAAATGGTTCCTGTGTGTGTCTGTGAAAAGCATAACTCAAAAATGAAAAATCGGTTAACTGTTGGTATCTAACAAAGTTTAATATCTTTCAAGGATGCGGCACCAAAATTTTGAAGAAAATTCCTCCACTCCAAACTATATAAAAAAATTTTCGAAAATTTTAATTCTTTCAAAGTTGGCTCTAAGGATTTTGATTATTATATCTGTTTAAGACATTTTTATGGAAAATGAAATGTATATTTTGTATTTTCTGGATATAGCCTATGTAGTCCTGCTTACTCTTGATGACTTTTGCGTAATTGTTAAAGCGTAAGAGATAGACCAAATCTTACTGTAGAAAAATGTAGATCTTCTTAAGACTCGCAAATTATGCCAAATGCACTTTTTTTGTTGATTGAACCACTTTGGAGATATTCCTTGTTATTTGTGTGAGCTTTGTAATAGTTAAATTTTTCTGAAATAGAAGGCTGTTATTTACCTTTTATCTCTTGGCCGTGCAAAGGGAACAAAATTTCTAAGTCTTCATATAGAGACCAGCTTTAAACGACTTGACTATCGTATTCCTATATTCCCCTTGCACCTGTAAGAAAATTAGCAATAAGATAATTTCTGTTAATTTTTACCTCGACTAACACGAAGAAGATAGAACAATAAGAGTTTGCAACAATAGTACAAGAGTAGAGAATGTCATGTGAATGCAATATATCACATTATGTATTATCCTTATTTATTTTTCAACTTCCGCATTAATTTTATTTCTTCGACCATTATGCCTACACGTCTGCCGGTATTTAAGGTCAAAAATGTGCATTGCAAGGTGTTAAAATGTTTAATGCAAGTTTTCTTGCATTTAAAAATTTCAACATTTTCTTTAAGGTGCTCGTTCCAGGAAATTTATGGTTCAATTGTATCAAACGTTGCAGGGAGTACGTATAAATAAAATCAGGCTACATTTATGCTAATACCAATCGTTTAGCAACATTGGGTATTTCATTCCGCATAATGTGTGAAACATTCACAATTTATCGGAATGTAAAACTAAAAACTAGAATTTAATATCTTAACTTTATGCAATATAATTTCTAAAGGCTTCATCTACATTTATAGAGCACTCTTCTTAAGTAAAAGTACACCAGTTTAACCTTGGTATCCCAAGAATCTCGTGCGTGGAGTATCTTAAAATATGTATTAGCACATCATATTGTGACAAAATGACAAAAATCCAGTTATTTTTTCTTTGATTTATTTTCTTCTAACTGAAATCACAACACAGTTTTACTTTAGTGAAGTTAACGCAGTCTTTCATGATATTACAACTCACAACTGTTTTCTTCCCTTAACCTTGACAGTCCTTTCTGCCTTTCTTCACTTTCTCTTTCGTTCAAGAAGCAGACTTTGATGATACAATCACTCGACCCTCATTAATTGCTTCGCTACTTTCATTTCGACGCAACCGTACACACGCAGCTGACACACACACACACACACACACACACATACACACACACACACACACACACACACACACACACACACTAATATATACTAAAACTAAAAACTGACTGACTCCTGTCTGCAACTCAGCTATTACTCGTTGCCTTGCCTTCTTATATAGTGAGTTTGACGTAACAAGGACCTTTCTTGAACTTCTACAAATATTCCGACACCAGGCCACTCGAAAATCCCCTGTTGGTTCTTCCACTCTGATGTTGTCATGTGTTTGCTTGCATGAGTGGTGTGGTGCAGCTTGACCTTGATCGCCTTTGATACGCGCCGCGCCTTGTATGTGGTCCCGACCGTCCTTTGTTGTACGCCGCGGCTAGCCTCACAATATTAAATAATTGTTTTCTTGGAAACAAATCACTGTGGATACTTGAAACTTAAAAAAAATATTGCAAAAAAGTAAAGTTTTAGCAATTCTACCAGAACCTTGCCTTAAAAGGTTATAGATTTAACCAACACTTTTCCAAATCGCGTCTTAAACTTCAGAAATGGTGGACACTATGATTTTTATACTTTTGTTCATTTGTTTAAAACTTATTGGGACTAGGAGAAAGCCGGATTGTCGAGCCCATTGTTGCAACCTGGTGGTAAGTCCGAGGCTGTGGTTTCGTTATTTGCCATGCTCAGTGTTTGGTGAGCTATGTCAAAGTATTTGATTGAAAGCGTATTTCATCTTGAGTGCAACCACCACAGAGCTTGCATGGTGAGGAACATTTGTAAGTGCATTGGATATTTGAAATCATCTACAATACACAAGAACTTTAAAGTAGGATAAAAACAGAGCATGGTTCCCACAGAAGTATATCACCAACGTGAGGGCCCCAAACGTGTGCTGGAGATTCTTTATCTCGACACCAGGGTTCGCCAAGCAGTGACCGGCTGCATGGGTTTTGACAGCGGACCCCCCAGCAGGTCTGACAGTCACAAGGCCTCCAATCCTTTCGAGACACCGCTAACTCGTCCATCGCCAACACTTCTAACCTAGAACGACTAGATTGAAAGAAAGGTGAAATGAAATGGAGAGGTGGGATGTAATTATCCTTCCGAGCATTCGTCTGGTGATCCAGGAAAATCCCTGAAAAATCTATGGTGGGCCGCGCAAATCGAACCCACGACCTCCCGAATGCGAGCCTCACACGTTACCGCGCAGCCACTTCGCTCAGTTTACCACTGAAAGAAACAGCAGCATTTACATTTCTACGTACGTACCATGATGAGTGATAAAAAAGAAGACTGTTTGCAACAGGAAAATTATTATAAAGTCAGGGAACAAATAAATGCTGTGAAAATGTTGGATAGGGAGATTGTAGCAGGAATAGTACGTTTATAATATCAGATTCAAAATCTTTGCCTTCTCACACGATTTTACGATCTGAGGCGTAGAGCAAGCCTGGCGGGTTGCCTATCTCCGCTCAAACTGAAATATTAAATGGAAGGGAGAGTGAAAGTTGGTGCAGCAAAGATCTCGACTCGAAAGGAACGTCAGCATACATATTCATTCTCTCCTATATCGATCTGACACCGAGACGACACACTAAATGACGTACGGGCTGTCGTTGGTACCAAATCGTGTGCATATGTATCTTGTAGACAAGGAGTCAGCGATCATTTCCAGTATCCTATCTTACATTATTTTTCCATATCTCCATGGTATAATGCGTTACGTATCTCCCTGGGAATACCAATTTCAATCAGACTTGAAGTGAATTCCCTGGATAAGGTTTCTCTCCTGTCCCGAAATGACAAATGCCGGTTAACTCTTAACTCTTTGGATCTTATGAACTTATAGTTTAATTTATTACGAGTAGTGTATATTCAGATTAGTTAATATCTCCACGTAGGTGTGTGGACGAACTTTGTGGCAACGAACGTTGTATCGGAACTGAGTTCGAATGCTTTCTACAAGGCCAATGACCTCACATAACCTAGTCCAGTAGCCACGCCTTTAGGTGTGAAGCAAAACGGACCGTCTATTTCACAGCAGTCGTTCGCGACGCAGTCACGACCATACAAAATACATCAGGTAATAAACTATGTTATTGATTTGTGCGAAAACTATTGGACGAAAAGAAAACAATTGACAGATAGTATGGATACACATTAAGATTGCAAGTATCAACATTTTTGCTATTATACACATAACAGCCTGGATGCGTAAAATTAAGACTTACAGTTAAGATGTTGATAATGTCTGACTGATATTTCTTTCGTCCCGCAGTTTTTCTTCCAACCCATTTTCACCGCAATTTCACATACGAGATATAGCATAAAATTCTGATGAGTTACATTCATGACTTTCTCTAGTCATACTCTTACAAACGCTTATTCATCTACTTGCTACTTATTAATTCAGGTCAACATTTGCAAAAATTATTTTATTACACATTTCGTTATAGGTACAATGGGGACACAGTAGCTTAAGCGATAATCAGACCTGTGCCCTTTATATGGTCACGAGAAGAAACGAATAGTGACTTAGAACTTGAAAAAGTATTAATATTTGTAAACTCGAACTAAAATCGGAAAGGTTTATTACAGCAATTATACAACACTCATTCAGAAAGACGATTATTTCATAGACTATTCCCAGTTATATTTTCCTCATTTATTAAGTTCAGCATTCATGTTTTTTATCTGTTTTAACATTTTTATTTCTCGTCATGTTTGGCATATCAAAATTTCATTTCTTAAGTGGTCTTTAAGCCCGGTTTTGAGGTTTATTTTTGCTTGTCCAATATATGTCTCATTTCAGTTTTCACAATTTGTTTGGTAGATTCCCGTTTTTCAGTCATTTGGTATGGTGTTATTTAGGGTACGTGGTAGAAAAAGAAAAATTCTTTCTAAATATTGCGTCGCAGCGGATATTGTGGGAAGTTACTGGTAGGTCAGCACCGGACAGTGTGAACCGTAAACAGATAAGCAACGCGCTGCCTAGTGTAAACACATTAAGCGCTATCTCCATATAACTAGTATCTTAAGGAAGATTCTCGAACGTTCTCAAACCCTATATATGTTTCTATGGCCGTAAAAGCAAACGCCCTCATGAGGAGTCAGCCTTGCGGTAAGTGAGTCAGGCAATCAGAGATTGAGTGAGTTAGCCAATAGGTTTCTGTTGAGTTGTTCTCCGAGCGAGTTTGTGACGGCTGTGGTGACGTGCAATGAGACTCCTGGCGAGTGAACTCTCCGGGAGAAAATGCTACGTCATGCTGCATATTTCATTACGTCGCGAGGAAAGTGAATTGACATTTAATTTTGGACCTAGTTCATATTAGTGTGAAGTGACTGTGGGTTAGTGGAGTCTCACTAAAAGTTGAACTAGGCCATTAAATGACAGTGAAAACTGTGTGAAGTAAATTTGACACTGGAACATGTCATTACATAAAAAATTAAAAGTTTCTGGTTATTATAATTTCTTTTAAATTGCAGGAAAGTACTTTGACTATTTGTAATATTAGTAACTCGGTTCCTCCGAAACGTGTTTAAGTAAACCTTAATAAAAAATTTTAAAAAAGAGGAAAATTGACGAAAAATTCCCAACTCCAGCCGGGAATCGAATTCGGCACCTGTGGATTGAGAAGCTAGAGCTCTAACTACTAGACCAAAGGGACAGTCTTGTCTATCTTATAAGGCAATTTGCCAGCTATCGACGGTGAGAATTAAGATGCACTTTTTAGATGTGTGGAATGACTGGAAGTTGTGCAGTGATTTATGTTCTAGTTATATTTTGTATTTATAACACCATACGGGTGTCAGGTCAGCATCTCTCCAACTTCCATGTAGTAAACATCGCGGAACAGTGCGTGATTAACTATAGTGCCTGCTTGTATTATCAGCGTGTCTTGTTTATTTCAAGGAAGGAAACAGAGGCGTCACGTCACCCCCATCACTTGCAAGAGTCAGTAGGTTCTAGCAAGGTCATTCGCCATGTCTAGAATAACTCTAAGTAAATTTAACTAGTATCTAGGGAATAACTTACTGCCGAGATTAAACACAAAAGCAGTTCAGATTATCTGGAGAGTAAAAATGCACTCGTAACCTATTTACGAGTAGTTAACAACTTATTCCCTGAAATGGGCATGGTGGTTATGCTACAGCACGAGGTACAAGCATGTCACCAAATGCAACTGTTTTGTTTTGGAAGTAACACTACACGCTTCCGTGCAGTTGTGCCAGGGGCGTAGTTGGTATTCTCATCCAATGACGAAGCACCTTCCATTATTAGCATCGAAGTGAAGCATTATTGAAGTGGAATGGTAGAGCAGCAACTGCATACAATGGGGCTGATGTTGCAGTGATGTACAATGGAAACTTCCGTTCCAGAAAGTCAACAACATTTATGCCCAGGGTTTAGGGAAATAATACATTGCCCCTAACTTAAAAGTTTTGTTAGCCACATAGCCGTGACGTAATAGAAAATTGGGCCAGGCAGGCATTCTGGCCGGAGGGTGGAAGAAGCATAAAGCGAAGGGGAAATCGGGGGAAAAATAGCTTCAGGAAACGGAAGCAGTGCCAGGGATCAATAAAGTGATGTAAGAGGGATAACAAAACGAGATTTAGGTTACTATGTTATGTGCCAGTGGTGGACCAAGAGCATCATTTATGATAGGTACCTGTATTGTTATGAGACGAAGACGAAACTACAATATAACTCAGTTATACTTTGCAAACGCCACATTATTTACATCACACTCGCCTTCACAATGCCCTTCTTAAAATCTTAACATGATAGACTACCGTTAAAAGTACTAACCATTCTCACAATCTCTTACTGTTCTATCTTCTTCGTGTTAGTGGAGATAAACATTTCTTATTGCTTATTTCCTTGTAGGTGCAAGCTTAAAATGGGAATGCAGTAGGCTTTGTGCGATAGTTAATCTTTTAAAACTTTTGAGATTCCGTTCTCTTTGCATGGCTAAGATATAAAGAAAGAACCACGATCTTCCATTTGACGAAAGTTTAAGTTTTCCAAAACTTAAAACAACTATAATATTGGTGCTAGTTTAGAAGAATGACTCGAGAATGGTGAACAAGCTTAAATTAAGTGAATACAGTCGAAATTGGGCTTCAAAAAAACTTTTGCTATTGCTTGAAATGCCACACTATGACCTAAAAGTAGTTGTGTGTATGTGCGTGCGTGTGTGTGTGTCTGTCTGTGTGTGTGCGTGTGTGACAAATGCCAGAAGAATAAAAGGCCAATCTTGTTTAAGGAAACCGTGAGAGATATGCTACCTGTTTGTGAGGTAACGATTTTGGCGTGCCTCTGCCGGGGCCATTTCGTCGGTGACTCGGTTTACTTGTGCAGTGAAGAGAACCCGCGAATGGGTTACCATACATTTTAATTACTCTTTATAAGGTGTTGCGAAATAAAACTGGCAGCCGAAAAGAAGCTTACTATAGGCCGAGACGTGAAGAGAGAAAAACATTTTCGTCTACAACTGTTTGAAGTGGTGCCTATTAGGTATCTTTTACTTCTGGTTCACTTTTCTTTGAAGAACGCTCTGAAGGATTCATTTGTGCAGATATTCCATTCAACAAAGTGAATAATCTCACGAATTCCTAGAAGGACATACCGGAAAGCGTTTACCAGATTCTTCAACTTTAAGAAAGAAATACATTAGTAGACGCTACCAAGAACAATGAAGGATATTACGCAAAAAAGTTGGTGCGTAATTAAGGGGGGGAAGCCAAGATGGTGGACGCCTCGAACTTGCTGGATAAAGATGTCACCACATGGTCACCAATTATAAATAAAATGTAGTATCCAAGTGCCAGGAAAGTCGGCCGCGGGAATTGAACCCAAGACATTCAGAATGCGAGCTTCATGAGATACCACGAAGTCTTCTCGCTTGGGTTAAGTTAAAGTTAAATATCATAAACAAGCAAACATCAATACATTTTTCAGGTTTACTATATTATTTTCTGTGAACATGGTCATTTGAAACTGAAAATAATTAATTTAGCGATTATATGGAGGTTAATTACCACACGCTATGTGAGTTGTGCTCGCTCGTTGTGCATCATGACCATACAGCACAAAATTTTAAAACTGTTCTCATTCCACCAACATCCACACTTTCCACCAGAGACCGCGCATTGTTTATTTTTTACAATATAGCAATGACAGCGCTAAAATGTTAGATGTGATACTCAGGCTTGAAATATGTACATTGCTCTCAGTGCATAAATAAATAGCGTTGTAGAATGAAATAAAGGAAAGTTAATGCTTTTAAATGAAATTGTTGACATTTGTAGGATGTAAAATGTTTGCCAATTAGATTAATGCAAACAAATGCGTTAATCGAAATAAAAGGCTATTAAATATCTTAATAACATTGATAATTAAAATTATTCAAGACTCTGTATTGGTTTAGAAGGGAATTGTTTGACTACTGAAAATTCCACTGTTTAGCATAACAGATATATTTCACGTAATGTGCCGTCTACACTGCTAAATATATTTGTTCAAAGAAATAGAAAACCCAGAATCTTGGGATCCGGTTTCAATTACGTAATTAGAAGTTTTTCGTATGATTTATGTTTTGATACCTTTTTTCGGGAATATTTATTTTGTCGAGCGATTTGGTTCCATGGTAATATGTGAGGTTCGCATTAGGAAGGTCGTGGCTTCGATTCCCGCGGCAGGCTTTCTTGACCCACATGTTTTTTTGGGGTTTTCATTGGGAAAATGCTGGGAAGAATAATTATATCCCCGAATTTAATGTCACTCCGTCTTATTGCACCATAATTTCAAACCGGTCTTTCTGGGCCGGAAGGTGGCGATGAACGAGTTTGGTGCTGTTGTGTGGGGATTTTGCGAATTGTAACTGCTGTTCTCGGCGAATGGGTGGCGCTGTAATCTCCTGGCCGGTAGCTGCTTGGTGAACCCTGGAGTCGAGATGAAGAATCTCCAGTACGTTAGAGACCTTCATGCTGGTTTGCGCTACTTGCCCGGGTCCCAATACGCCCGTAGAGCACTGTCACTTCATCCCTTACTCCCGGGGTCTTGTACACAATGGCCTCAGCAGCTGCTCAGTGTAGATCCTCTCCTAAATACTCTACTTCTCATAAGGATTGCTTTTTCACGGAGTGTCCCTGGCGCTGCAATACTTTCAATAAATGGAGAGAGCTTCAAGCTGTAAGATGGCCAAACTTCCTACTGAATTTTATCTTACCTAATGGTAAATAAGAAGCTTTTCAATCTCCTCCAATTAAATAACTAGCAATGACTGCGCAGACTACCCGTTTCTGGACATCTAATATCTCTACGAACTTTTAGGGTAATTTTAAATATATGAAGAATTATATGGCAATCATCACGTCCTTAAGTAAAAGAAAAGCTGTTTGAGGAAAGCTCACGATTTTGTTTGAGAGAAGTAGGTGTGAATCAACCCAAATAATGCGCAAAGAAAGGTAAAAAATCTGGTAGAGAATTTCTCTTAGGGAATTCTTCGAACAGGAATTCGTTCCTTCATAGGAAAATAACTCCAAGTACACTATAAATAAGTGAGGCGACTGTTTCGAGAATCTTTAAAGAGAAGCAGCTTTATAGATCCATCGCGAATTGTAAATCCAGTTACACAGCTGGACAGTTTTCAGTCAGATGGTATAAAAATGCACATCTATAGCTATTACAACCGGAAAGAGATCTCTTAAAGAAGTGGACTTATTTGAGGAAAGCCTTAGCTCTTGGAACAAATCCCCTATGATCTGGGACATTGGAAATATCACATAGAAAGAGAAAGAGGCATGCAAAACAAGTACCTGAAGTAAATAGTGTGGTTGGATGTAAGCTGGGTGAATGCCGGCTATACCGTGTCAAAGGGCTGGACTGACGGTACGCTTAAAAGCACCACAAGAGGCCTTATAGAAAAAGGGAGCCGCTGGTATTAGTCATGCTGGTATGTCCCTAGGTTTTTTTGCTGACGTCCAACTGCTCTTCGGATATATATGAGAATATACCCAACTGTAAAATAGATACTCAGAATCACAAGTGTGTAGACGCATAGGTACAGTAAATTCGTATTGAGAACAAACTACTTTTATTCTTAAAGTAGGCTAATATAGATTACATCTGCATGTTTTCGCTGCCGTGAGATAAACTCGAACACATGTTTATATGTTTCGAGTACTATTTGGCAAAGGCATGAGGCGTATAGGAAAGAATGTGAACTGCCCAGTTGTTTACGCTAGCTTATCACACAAGCAGGGCGAGATAGTGTACGTACACTCTGTTCAGACGTAATCATATCTTCAGGACAGCGACGTCTCATATATCGGCAGGCACGAGAGATCATCTATTTGTGTTTTATCACTGACTACGCGCCAAGTTGCTATTATTTCGCTGTTCTAATAAACAAGATAAGAAGCGATCGTAGCGCTCAATACGTCTCGTCGCTTTGTCAAGTAGTATTGAGAGTTAAGGAGAGGCCGTATGCGTTAACTTGCTGTCAATACTCCGCGTATTGACAACACTGCAGCTCTCCACGTGGAGAAACTGATACCTGTCATGTACCTTCTCTTAAAATCAGACTGTAGTTCCGTAACCACATAAGTCTGATTGCGTTTCATAAAAGAAAAGTGTATAGAGAAAATCGTGTGAACGCAATGAGTTGAATTTCTATTTCAATCAAATAAAATTGTATGAATAGTGTGTTAAATGGCGAGTATGTAAGGATATATGAATGAATTACGTAAACGAAAGGCGAGACGAGAAAACCTCATGAATGTTATAGTATTGTAAAATGGATAGCATAAAACCTCTGTGAAAAAATATATGTGTATATATTCGGCACGTATATAATACAATAGATATATAATATTATGTATGTGCCGAGTTTCGAGGTGATCGGTGAAGTGGTTTAGGAACGCATAGTGGATAAACATAAAAATAGTAAGGAAGGGCCTTAAAGATATGAGGACTAGAGGAACAACGTAATGTTGAAATGTAAGTGGGAGAATCAATTAAAAATAAATCCTCGAGGTTGCTCCAAGTCACGGTACGAAGCTATAAATAATAAGAAGGAGAAAACATGCTTTTATTGTGAAGCTTGCTACGTTTCCACACCCCGAACCGATTTAAAGCTCTTACGAGGAAGGTGGGGAGGGCTAGACGTGCATGAACGCTAATATATATTCCGTCCCACAGAATGGGTATGCGATACGGCCTTTTCTAGCGAGTGCTTTCATTTTTTTATTCTCTCCTGGCCCGGTTTCCTCATCTAGTTGTTTCTGCACGAGTCCTAACTCAGCACACTTCAATAATAAAAACTGCCGACTAGGGAAAAAAAAAAAAAAAGGAACCCGCGAGTGTAATTTTTCCACGAATGCCATCGCAACAGGAGGTCCCCGCCTGAACGAGTCAACACAGAGACATGAAAATACGAACAACTCTATTTACGTTGCTCTGTGGTGAAGCCTGCGTGACAACTTACTGCAAACGATAACTTTATGTCGGAAAATGAAGAAGTGCGGTGGTTTTGTGTCTCATATTGACGTTTATAGGTTTACCAAAGTCTACAAATACTCGGCATTCCAAGTTAACATGCGTCCAAACTTTAATCAGAGCCATTGCAATTGTAATCATCCCCATCCACTTTGAGAATAATCCATCAACTTATAGGTGATTCCAGAATTTACTATATAGAGACCACTAAGGATACACAGAGTGTATCCTTTAATGGAACAAAAAGCAGACATATTGGTATACATTTAGAAGCTAGTCCATGCAAAGTCATTAAACTACTTAGAAGAGCAAGTAAGGGTTTAAAATTTGCTAGTCGTAATTCAATTCAACGCATTACAATCAAACTTGTAAAAAATACGCACAGATTAATCAGAACATGAAAAGAGTAGTAATTTTTTATTTCTCTACTGCGTATACGAGTAAGTAGGGCAAATACTGTATTCGATCCAAAATTTCGATGTCAAGATTTCACAGAAAAAATATATTTTGACGCCCCCTGAATCCAAACAAAGCACATTTAGAAACAGGCCCATGTGTGTGTGTGTGTGTGTGTGTGTGTGTGTGTGTGTGTGTGTGTGTGTGTGTGTGTGTGTGTGTGTGTGCGCGTGAACAGCATAACTTAAAAACGAAAATTCGATTTAAACAAAAGTTGGTATTTAAGTTTAATGTCTTTCAAAGGTGCGTCACGGAGATTTCGAAGAAAATTCCTCTACCCTAAACTATCCTTCACATGGAAAATTTTCCAAAAATTATTTTCTCAAAAATGCCTCTAATTATTTTGATTAAAATGCTATATCTTTAAGATATTTTATAGCAAATTAAATGTATATGTTGTATTATATGCAGTCGTGTTTACTCTTGGTGATTTTTACATAACAGGTGAACCGTAAGAGGTCACTCACATTGGCGGCGCCGTGGCCGAGCGGTTAGCGCGCTCGCCTACCACCTAGGCGGCTCGGGTTCGATCCCAGGGACCCGCATGTGGTATTTGCGGTGGACGAAGCGGCGTCAGGGCGGGTTTTCTCCGGGTACTCCGGTTTCCCCCGCCATCTCATTCCACCGGTGCTCCCTCTTCATGTATCATCAGTGTCACCGCCTGCAGTGCCGCAGTAGTAAAAGCGGGCGTTAAACACTACAACAACAACAACAACTCACTCACATTGTGAGTTCTTCAAATAACATAGGCATATTTGGAAGTAAAAATCTAGTGTGATAGAAGTGCGGTAAGTGCAGAGGTGACACCATACCGTGGTCAACGCAGTACTGTCCCAACCTTTTTGGAGTGTATTGCATGTGCCAAAAAGGACAGCGACCTAAATCTTTATTTAAGCATATCACAGATGTGATACACGGCCCTAATGTTTCGCTTATATAGCTTATGTATAGAGCTGATATAAACATACTGCAAACAAATTTTGTTGTGTTAATATATTTCACACTGTCCCAACTTTTGGAAATGAGTATAATAATAATAATAATAATAATAATAATAATAATAATAATAATAATAATAATAATAATAATAATAATAATAATAATAATAATAATAATAATAATAATAATAATAATAATAATAATAATAATAATAATAATAATAATAATAATAATAATAATAATAATAATAATAATAATAATAATAATAATAATAATAATAATAATAATAATAATAATAATAATAATAATAATAATAATAATAATAATAATAATAATAATAATAATAATAATAATAATAATAATAAAACTATGGTGATAATTTGTGCAGAATGGAGATACTAAGCAGTTCGCCGTATCAATTCGTCGTGAGCCGCTTCCTGATTGCTATTTAATCATATCACAGGCACGAAAGCTTGTGGATTAGTTGAACAATCGCCGCTCTGTCTAATGAGCAACGCATGAAAATCTTTACCCTAACAATTAGATCATGTCGTTAGATGTTCATTTCTCTTTTTACAGGAAATACAAGCAGTAATTGTTGTGACAGAGATCCGTGCATCTCTGATGGAACGCCCGAAACAGTGAAACAGTATTTATGACGGATACAATGGAGTTCAGAGTATGATTGGTAGTACGTTTTCAACAACATAAACGAGTTATAGCAGAGTGCTTGAAGAGCTGATCACCTCATTCAGCAAACAACATTTTAGTCTAATGGATAACACTCTAATTGTATTAGTTTCAGGTAATTTTTTATTTTGCTCTCAAATTGAAAAAGCACCGCTACCTTGCTACCAAATTATAGCAGAGCTCTGCCAAATTGAAAGAGCGCTGGATA
This sequence comes from Tenodera sinensis, assembly GCA_030765045.1. NCBI lineage: Eukaryota > Metazoa > Arthropoda > Insecta > Mantodea > Mantidae > Tenodera > Tenodera sinensis. Next base: position 156,389,127 of record CM060967.1, on the reverse strand, counting down.
GGATTTACGTTTTACTGAAGCAAATATTGAGCGCAGTTCACACGCATTCTCGGATCCACTAGATAAAAGGGAGGCGATTATTTGTTGATTGTTTGGATTATTTCATAATAACTTGATTTTAATACAATGAACCAATTTTCAGAAAAACTTCTAATGATGCATTTTTCACCTTGTCTTCAATTCCCCACATTTATCCCCTTTTTACCTCCTAATGATTAACTGTTTTGTAAGCTTCCATTAACGCCTTTAACATCGAAGATCTTGTTTACCACTTTTTACCTCTTGGAACGACTATACGGTGTTCACTCGGTTAAGGGTCGTATTGAACATTTGGTTTCCATTAGGTATTTTTTATTTTTATTACATTAAATTCACACGTTCATACTTCCGTATTCCATGGAGGATGGGGAACAATTCTAGTGGAAGAAAACTTTCCAGCCAGAAATCAAACCCAGGACCTTTTGGACAGCAGGCAGGTGCTCTACCTACTAAGCTACTAGCCCAACCAATGAACTGTTTCCATTTCATTTTAGACCTCCACTTCCTTTTCTTTGACTTTATCTTTAACTCTTTAGCTACATCCCAGGAAGAACCTTGGCTTGCCACCCAGCCGCTACGTCCCCCATCTCTTCCCACTACAGGCGCCATTGGTGGGGTATAGTACTGGAGGGTGGGACGTGGTCAGCGCCCCGAGCCGTCCCGGCCAGTTATGCGGCCTCCACGACTTGGGCCCGCTACTGCTCCATCAAGTGGCTCCTCAAAACATGTATTTCCAGCAAAATCTCGATATGGAATTTTTGGGTGGAAGGTATTGGTTCCTCTACTTACTATACTCAGTAAGTAAAAGCAAAGAGAAAAAAGGAACAAAGAACAGAAGTGTGTTAGGAATGAAAACAATACAAGCAAAATTAATTCTCCAGAACTCCATCAACTTTGCGACCCACCTGACCAAGTTCAATCAAACGTGGTTTTACCACCTACTGTGAGGAAACCGCGAAATTGCCCAATCTCTTTCTCTCTCTACATGTCGAAGCGTTTTTCTACAAATCTAGTATAATAGGAAAAAAAAAAAAAAAAAAAAACAGGTGTGTCCAGAAACTCTTTCAGTGCTTTCATTGAGATGTGTCTAGTTTAAAAAAATGTATCTATATAGCTTCCACCCTATATTTAAGGAGTTCCGATTCGGTATCCAATAACCCGTGAGGCCCACAATCTTAAGATTCCGCATTCGAGTCCCGTCGACCGCCTACTTTGACTTTGGGTTTTTCCGAACTTTTGCCTACTCGATAGGTTATTTCTCATCTACCACGGTTTCCGTTCCATCATTTCTTTAATTCCGCTTCCTTCTCATTTTCACGTGTGATTTAAGTTTCCTGGTGTATGCAGTGCCGGACAAATACTTGTTCAAAGAACAAGTACTGCCGGTGGACACTATGGCTGACACAACATTTAATGGCGAGTGGTAGAAGTAGATGATCAACACAATATCTAATCAGAAGCTTGGCATGTCTTGTGGTGTTGTATAGTTAAACACGCTGCGAAATCAAGGTGATATAAATATCATTTGTTCCCCAAAAACGTATTTATACAACAGGATAGACAATACTGGTGAGCCACCATTACATTTTGTATCTGCCATAGTGGGTTATTTTCTTGACGGGTTGTTCATTTTCCTCTCTGGGTAACTTGGCTCATTGAACCAATAAATATTATGAACTTCTGCGCGTTTCTTTCGTCTGTCTAACTCTAGTTCCTTTACTTTATTCCTTCCTTTTGTAGGGTGGTAGCCACAATAGATCTGTGCAGGTCGGAGTATACGAGGTGTCCCCCTTTGTGTATAATCTATACCAACTAAATGCCATCGTTTCTCATCGTCCGGTTGGGGTTCTTCCTCGGAGATCTTGCAATCAGAAGTCTCACCGCAAACTACCACAACAACGATGCTTCATCTACGGACCTCAAGAAGTAAGGTATTTTTCTTTTCAATCATAATCATTTATTAATTACTTTATTACGATTGCATTCTATTGTTTTTTTAATTTTACTGATTTCGAATTATTGTGCTCGAGAAGTAAACATTTATAAAAATGTTATGTCAATAACACTCCCACCTCCACAAGTACCACAGCAAGAACACTAGAGAAATAGCTTTACCATTAAAAAAATAAATAAATAAAGGGATTATAAGTAGTAAGCTACCTAGTGTCACATTTAAGATCAGCTTCGATTCTCTTCTCCCAATATAATAACATATAATGCTCCACCATGTCATAATGTATCGTTTATACGCCACTGTAATGGAACTCATCGTATCCACCTCTTTATAACGATACTGCTATCCACCAATCAAAGGTACACCTGTTCATAACGACGCTCCTAATCACCAATCCGCATGTAGCAACCAACACTTTGCCATCTGCGCACACTCCCATGCAGCTGAAAGCGAAATTATCGATTCCCGCATATGAAATAAAGCTGCCCTGTTTAATAGTGTTAATATTGTAAATAACATTCTAATGAACTCAATTTGTCTCCTGGTTTTCAAAATCTGCTTCTTACTTTCTCTACTGGTAGAGTATTGCATTCCACCCAAAAATTCGATGCCAATATTTCACCGGAAATATATGTTTTGAGACCCGTCGAATGAAAAAAAAAAAAAAAAAAAAAAAAAAAAAAAAAAAAATAAAAAGCATTTTTAGAAAAAGGCCGGTGTGGTTGTCCGTGTGTGTATCAGTCTCTGGACAGCATAACTCAAAAACGAAAAGTCGGTTAAAAACTAAAGTTGATATTTAAGTTTAATGTCTTTCAAGGATGCGACATGAAGATTTTGAAGAAAATAGCCCCACCCTAAACTACCCTTTACATGGAGAATTTTTCGAAAATATTGATTTTATTGAAAATGGCTCTTACGATTTTGATTAAAATTTCTTATGTCTAAGATATTTTTATGACAAATGAATTGCATATTTTGAATTTTCTGGCTATAGCCTATGTAGTCGAATTTCCTCTGGACGACTTTTGGATAACTGGTAAACCGTTAGAGATAGACCAAATCATACTATACAAAAACTGTAGATCTTGCTAAAATACACAATTTATGTCTAAATAAATTTTCTTATAGGGTGAACCATTTCGGAGATATTCCTTGTTATGTGTGTGAGTTTCAGAAAACTTAAATTTTTCGTGAAATGGAACATCGTTGTTCATTTTTTTATATCTTAAGTATGCAAAGAGAACGGAATGAGCCTTTAAAAGATTTGACTATTGCACAAAGCCTATTCTAACATTCTCCTTTCACCTACAAGGAAATAAATAATAAGATAATTTGTACAAATGTCTATCTCAACTAACACGAAGAAGATATAGGAATAAGAGTTTGTAAGAATGGTTAGTACAAGAATAGAGAAAGTCATGTGAGTGCAACACATCAGATTTTTAAGGTTATAGCATGTATACTCTCTGTATCTTTGTATCAATGCCAATATATAATAATAAAATCAATAATTTCGCAGTTGAAGACGCAAGTTATGGATTCTCGTATGTACAATAAAATAACAAACACATGATAAAAATGTCGCACACCAGTGATAATAACATGCAACGTCGAATATTAAAACATTTTACCATGGTCAAGCACAAACAGTCGAATGAAACTAAGATACTCGTTTCCTAAAATACACCCGCATCTTTATTGCTGCCATTATGCTCTCGTTGTACAGTATACTATTAAAGAACAATAGTAACAAATTTAGCTTTTTTTCTCTGCTTGAATTATACTGAATGTGTGTTGCCAGTATTGATCGAAAATAAGAGTTCGCTGTTAGGCAAATAAATACCACAATCACATTAAAATTTATGCACTAGGAAAATACTAGAGGGAAATATTTTAAAACGTTCTCCTCTGTTTACCTCTCGGCATTCTGTACGTAACAAAACACACACCAGCTTACAAAAACAATGTTAAAATAATAAAACAACCATTACACCTTCATTTCCGAGCTAAAACATGCTGGGTTTGCACATACACAACTCCAAATAAAATTATCTGCAGGGGTATTCATACAAATGATGCTTTGAATAACACCGTAATATTGGTAAAAATACTTAGGTGTTTTAATTAGCACGTGTGTTATGTGTCAATGCTTATAAAGTTGTTTATAAAAATTGGTATCTGCGAATATATAATTTTCTTTGCATTACAGAATACTATAGGTGTAAATCGCAATGTCATTTATGGTTAAAGGGGCTCTTCATTTTGAATAATTGTAAGTAGGACATCTTAAAACCTAACTGATGTGGTCATTTGTTAAAGGTTCAATTCAATAAGTATGACACGAAATGTTTTCACTTAATTATCAACTAAGTTAAATACCAGGCGGGCAGATTAAACTGCGCATCACTTGTCTCATTCATTTGTAACAAAATGCAAAAGGAGGAAAAAATGAGATAAATTTTATTTGCAAATAATAAGCTGATAGATATGACAAACTACATACAATTCTTATAATGCTGTAAGTAGGTTTTCCAAGAATGCTACTTATATCTAAGGCCCAGTTGCATAAATATCGCTACTGGTGGTTGGAAAGCGTAAAAGTGTGTGGCCGGTATAGTGCTAATTTCTTAAATAACAAAGGACCAATTTCAAAGTTGAGTGCAGATAAACCGCGCAAACAAGAAGATGTGGGGTACGGCTAGGTGGAATGGAAGGATACAGAAACAGGCATTACGTATGTGGGTAGATTGGTATGGGAGAAGGGTGAGCACAAAACACCAACACGTATCCGGAAAGATAATTCATAAAAGTGGGCCACAGATAGTGTTTTGATATATAGAAAACGAGAAAAGAGGAGAAATTGCTGCCCCGCGCGATATGACAGGGAAGAACAAGTGATTAAGTTAACTATGTTCAGGGTTGGTAGGAGGGATGGAAATAAAATTTAGGGATAAAGCCAAGCAGGTATTATAAAAAAGCGAAACTTAAGTGATGAACGGAAGTGCAAGTGATAAAGAGATGAGAAGAAAGTGAATCAATGAGGTGTAGAAAATTATTAGCAAATGATCGACGATACATAATAAAAATGAGGGGGGGGGGAGAGGATAGGGAAACAAATTTTAGAATGGAACGAATATTTTAAAATAATAATGAACTTAGAGAAATGGAAAGTATATGAGAATTTCGTGAAAATAAGTGAATCAAAAGACGAAAGTAAAAAGAAAAGACATTTTAATTTTTTCTTCCTTTCCCTGATTACCCTCCCCTTATGTAGGACTTACAAGCCAGTGCCTAGGGTCAGACGCCTGTCGGGGAGCAGAGAGACCTCTGGACCAGACAGAGTGAAGACCTGGAAGCAGGTGCAGCCAAGCACCAGGTATGATAGTGAGGAAGAGGATGGTATGAAATGCAGGCGAAATGGATGATCGAAAAATTGATAATGAAGCAATTGGTGGAATAAACGGCGGGGGAAACCGGAGAACCCGGAGAAAACCCGCCCAGACGCCGCTTCGTCCACCACAAATACCACATGCGGGTCCCTAGGATCGCCTAGGTTGTAGGCGATGGTCCAACCACTCAACCACGTCGCCGCCATTATACTTCCATACTCAGGGAAGGATGAGGAATAATCTTGGCTGGAGAAAATTTCCTACCCCCTGCCTGGAATCGAACCTGGGACCCCTCGAGATTTGAACGACGGAACTACCGCTTCGTCTACCGGGAATAAAATACGAATCGGTTGGGGACTTTAATGTTGTACTGGCAAGTTGCTCATGATAGCTTAGTAGTTAGAGCAGCTGCGCATGAAGCGGTATCCGTGGTTCAAATCTCGGCTATGACATTGAATTTTTCAGTCATAATTCACCTCTTAAACATTGCTCACACACGGCTTGTGTGTTTAAAAACACCAGGAGTAAGTTTGTTGGCATAAAAACATAATAATACACTAATACTAATACACCCGTGGAAATCTGAAAATTCACAAAAACATAAGGAAAGGTCGAAAAAAGCTATTGTTACGCAGACAAGATACGTTATAACTTGGGAAAAGGCAGTTATATTCTTTGAATAGAAAGGATGATTTTTGGATCAGATTATAAAGTTGTGTGGACAATGTTGGCATATATAATATTTGAAATGAATATTTTCTTTTTCAGGTTGAGCTGCACAAAACCGGAGGGGTCAGTTTTAATCCCTCCGTGGATGAAACCACACATATTATATGCATTATTCACGTATCATTTTATTACTTTATTCAAAGCCGCATTATTTATATCTTCCTTATGTTAAAAATAAATAACTATTATATAGCTTTTGCAGTTCTGCTGATCTAAGTTCACTCAAGTCAACTGGAATAAATTCATCAGATCTGATCATAGATCAAGATGCTACGATCAAGGTTTATACAATCAAAGTTCTAAGTTCGGCTTTACTGAAGATCATTTTCAGGTAGTTGAATACAGATTAACTTATGTGCAACCGAGCCTTAGTAAATTATTTGTGTTGTATTTCATATCGCTAATAAGTTAATGAGTTCAAATGTAAATATGTTGCACGAACGCATCTTAAATGAAAACTCAGCATATTACACGACTTTCTTCGTCAATCTGGGTAGCTCAGTTGGTTAGACGATGGCCTACTGATCCCATAGTCATGGGTTCAAACCCGGCCTTGACCGATGTTCTTCGAGTGTGCTTAAAAGCGACAGCTCTCAGATTCACTGGCATGTAAAGGAACTCCTGCAAGACAAAATTCTGGCACACGACGACGCTGATGTGATCCTGGCAATTGACAAGTAAAGTAGGTATTTATTTACGGCCTTCTCTATCCATTTTTCAAGAAACTATTATTATAAATGCTTATTCTTCCACATGGTTCATGTTAATCGAGATAAACATTTGCAGAAACGGTTTTATTAAGTATTTTCTTGTAGATACAAGGGGATTGCTATTTGATGACTTTGAAATTGTGTTCTCTTTGCACGAGCACCAGACGTTCACCGATCTGTTTGTTCATCTTGTGCTGAAGACCCCGATATAGAGGTTTTAGCTCTTTGCGTATATTCAAAGCATAACAACTTGCAAAAAGAGCCGCTGAAATAAAGTTGTTTATTTTTTTAAAATTATCGAAATTAATTTATAAAAAATTAAGGTTTGTTAAGCAGTTTCCCAGGAAACTTTTATTAAAACCTTTTAAGTTGATTGGGTGCATCCGTTTGCTTTATTGCTTTCATATGGGGTTTAAAGCAGCCATGTTCAACCGCAGGCTCATGACCCTCCCTACGCGTCTCGTGGACTTTGTGCCTACCGACACACCCCTTCACTTGTCGTGAACGTCATCGTACTAGTAACAAACAGTGGTGGAATGTAACGGAGGGGCGTTGCTCCTATAAATAAATATTCTTGCCTCAGGGTACAAATACAGGAAGTCAAGAATAGAAATGTATACGCTATTGCTAGGTTGTGCCAGTTTTATCTTGGAATGTTCTATCTACTAGACCTAATGATGCCTAATTTACTGTTTATTGAAGAGTATCGTTTATTATACAACATGCCTTAAGTTTATTTGGTGCGGTGAATTTATAGAAGGCCTTTCTTATGCACAATATTCAGTCGTAACTTAACATAACGCCACTTTACAGTACAAATGTCGATTTACCCTTCTCCCTCCTTCCACATGCGGGAAGTATCAAAGACTGGCTCGGCGTTTGGACATGGCTCCTTTAAGGTAAACAAAATTTAGAAGTCTAAATAGGGGTTAGCATTTATTCCATTTCAACGCAAGCCAGCTCCATGGCCGTCCTTGCCGAAATGCCTAGCTTGGGTGATTAGTAGCGCAGGGATCGCGGGTTCGAGTCCCACCTCGGACATGATGCTTGTAAATATCTATGTATCTGTGAGAGTAAATATAAAAAAGCAGTAAAATAGCAGAAAAGGTAATATTAGAAAGAATGCAAGGAATACTTTCTTTTTAATTTTGTTACCCTTACAAACGCCATGTCAACTATACTTTTGTAGCGAAGATGAAAGAAATATTTCTTAATTAAAGCTCCAATTATATTTTTCCTTTAAATAGTATTGTTGCTATTAAAATGCTTTTCAACACAAACAAAACAAGAAAGGACGGTTTAGAATGCTAAATACTTTATTCGACTTTAACTGAAGCTCTTTTCTATTAAAACATTAAGACGGAAACATTAATGGAATATAAGTATAATTGAAGACGAAGAGTAAGTAATAAAATTATATCTCCTGAAATGACAAAATGTAAGTCGAGCGATAGAGTTGAAAGATATACATGAAAGGGACTTTTAAGTTAGAATTAGAGAAAATGATCGTTTGCGCTTTGTAAGTGTAAAATAAACCTTATTCTTGCTGCAGGTTGTTCCACGACTACAAAATACAGACGTGTTTCCTATTTATACGTGAATTTATCCTATACTAATACACAAAATCGTGCCCAATTGGAACGGGCTATGTTAGACATGTATATCCTATAGCCTTTTATTGTGCAAATAACACCAAGACAACGCTTCTTGTTTGCTTGGAACTACTCGTGAAACAGACCTAGTGCATCAGTGAATGTCATATATTCATCCTTGTCCGTTACTCACAGCACTACTCCACAAACCGCTAAGTGCACTAGAACGCATGCGCAACATGGACTGTTTACTACTATTGCACTTCTGAGAAGAGGGATTAGAGTAAATACTGGCAGTATTGTGGGTGCTATCCGATACGACTGATTGATTTGTCTGGTAGCACTAGATTACTTGCATCCAAATGCATTCCATAATCCCACTACTACTTCGCGAAATTCGATGCTCAATACCTTTTCAATTTATTGCGACGCCGACAGTTAGCCGCATATCAGAAAAGCTTGGTGTTAGCTCTCTGACATCACTGCTTGTAAACACGCGACCTGACGGCAATGCACCAGTTAGAATGAAAGCCCGATTGCACGCAGTTCTAGAAGATGTTCACGTGCTTATTTCCGGAACCGTCCAGAAATTCGCCGGCACTTCGCCTTGGCTATAAAAGCGAGCCAGCAAGTGTTGCAACAATGTTTAGTGAGTGAATCGTCGGACTTCTTTGTTGAACAGTCGAGAAGTATTAGCGTTTTATGTCAAGTTTATGATAAAACAGAATAGTTGTGAGACGTAAGGTCACGATGAATTGCAGATCGTGCAAACTTTTCAAGAAAAACAAAGGTTTTATGTTTTCGAAGGAGGCATTTGTTGAGAACAAAGCGTGTTTCTGGTGATAGAGGAAACATTGAAGAAGAAAGGCATTTCTAACATTTGGAATTTTATCTCCAGACAGGCATGCACTAAATTTAGACACCTACACAAAATAGTTTCAGATGGTGCAAGAGTGCTTGTCTTTAAATACGACGACACATGATGGGTAGGTGGACGGATACCCTTATTACTCTAGATGTTTTATGTGCACAACTATCGTCAAAATAATTAAAATTACATTGGAATAAAATTGAACATCAAGATAATCGCGTACATTATAAAGAGGATTTGCTGGTAGAATAATGCGAACAAGTTCTTTAAAACTATTCACTATAAGATTATTAACCTTGTCCACTAAACTAAAACATATTTATGATGTGCTTCATAGCTATTTTTGTTTCGTTGTATTTACATTACTTTTACTTTCTTTACTGGTAAGTAGGGGAAGTATTGTATTCCACTCAAAAATTCGATGTCGAGATTTCACCGGAAATATGTTTTGAGGCCGCCTGAATCCAAAAAAAAAAAAAAAAGCATTTTTAGAAAAAGGTCCGTGTGTGTGTGTCTGTGTGTCAGTCTGTGTATCAGTCTGTGTGTCAGTCTGTGGACAGCATAACTCAAAAACGAAAAGTCTGTTAAAAACCAAAGTTGGTATTTAAGTTTAATGTCTTTCAAGGATGTGAAACGAAGATTTTGAAGAAAATAACCCCACCCTAAACTACCCTTTAAACGGAAAATTTTTCGAAAATATTGATTTTCTTGAAAATGGCTCTAACGATTTTTATTAAAATGTCATATGTTTGAGATATTTTGATGACAAATGAAATGTATATCTTGAATTTTCCGGCTATAGCCCCTATAGTCGTATTTAGTCTGCACGACTTTTGCATAACTGGTAAACCGTTAGAGATAGAGCAAATCGCACTATACAAAAAATGTAGATCTTGCTAAAATACATATTTTATGTCTCAATAAATTTTCTTGTAGGGTGAACCATTTCGGGGATATGCCTTGTTATGTGTATGAGTTTCGGAAAACAGAACTTTCGTGAAATGGATCATAGTTGTTCATTTTTTTATATATTAAGTGTGCAAAGACAACAGAATCTCAAAGCTTTAAAACATTTGACTATCACACAAAGTTTAATACGATGGTGTATTTAGAGTGGCAGTGAAGTTTGTACTTCAGAATTTCTTGTATTCTTCAGCTGGTTACTTTTTTGGCTATAGATCGAGCATCGAGATTACTATCCCAGGGTACTCGTGGATGTGGATTTAGAAAGATGACATGGATTCTTACTATATCCTATTTTAATTAATGTTTCCAGTAATCAAGATGAGACTTGTCAACTGATAAAGAAAAGCTATGAAATAATTCATTAGTTACATATAACTGGGTCGTGTGTGAAGACTCACGTTCAAGACGGTATTGTAAATCTCGACGGTTGGTTTCCATCTGTTCTAAGCTGCAAACGCGCCTAGACACCCTGAAGAACCACAAAAAAGTGAAAGCTCTCCATGCTAAAATCAGGCGCTCCTAATAATAATCTTCCCCTTTCTCCTGAACTCATTTCAACCCCCACTCATAGATGCTAATGCCTTGGTGCAAAGTAATTTCTACACTGTTCAAGGTCTCTTGAGTTTGACCCTGACTCCGTCTATGAAATTCTCGGAAATCTGCGGTACTATCCTGGTCTACGCTAGCTAATACAACTGGCAACTTTGTTCTACTTTGTTCATTATAAGCTTCTAATTGCTCAGTGTATTCTAGAAACTAGTACAAAATTCAACCTTTCGCTAATGACCTACTTCCATCTGGTAACCATGAACTAATTTTCCTGTCTGACAAACTTTACACATTCTAACGTTGTATAGCATATTCCTCGGATATTTACCTTTAAAGTGTTGCTTGTTTTCTATATCAATTCTTCACCGATAATTACTTCCTTTATTTACTCCATTAATTGGTTTATCTTCTGATACCATAATTTCGGTATCAATAATACAATTGGTATTTAAGTTCAGCATCTTCTAAGGATTGGGCACATGATTTTGAAGTAAATAACCCCACTCCAAACTACTCTTTACATGGAAAAAATTTCGAAAACTTTGATTTTATCACAAATAAGCATTTTTATTAAAATAACCATATGTTATTCTCATAAAATGAATTTTCTAAGAATACCCTCTAAAGTCCTGTTCATTCTAGAAGACTTTTGTATATCTATCTGATAAACTGTAGAGATAGGCAAAGTCTTAGTTCACCAGAAACCAGATCTCTTTAAAACACGCCGTTTTATGAAGTGAATCATTTCCGAGAGGGTGGAAGTGAAATGATCCGCCAGACTTTAACAGCAAATTTCTCACGTTGTGAATAACAAGTATTTGCGTATTGGCGTATTTCAATAGATACAACGGTTTTTGTTAAATTAAACTCAAAAGAACCCACAATTTGTTGCTTTTTGTTGCAATAAACTACAAGATGAATGTGCAGAAATGGCAGACGATGCAACGGGAATATGACAACGAAAATACGACTTTACTGTCTTATCTTTATTAAGATTAAGTTTATTAATATCTCAGCTTTCTCGCCATGAAAATCCTATTACTGAATTAGCCGTGAAGTCGTGGTTTTACTACAAATATTTTACAGCCATATCATTCGCATAAAAATGTGTGGTGTGCGCTAGACCACGTTTATGTAACAACTTGTAAATATCTCCCTTGAGGGAGTTGCAGTTCTGAGCTAATGAAGCGCAAGCCATATATGCAGGTGGTGCAATTAGTGATATTACTAGTTACGTAATACCTTCATACGATTATTTCGTGATGAAAGAGGAATTGCGTCAGCCATGTTCCTCAAAAGAGTATCAATTGCTTTCATCTTTTCAAAGCACCCTATTAATTTTAATTCATAAGTGTTATGTCATGGAGTAAGTAATGTAAATAATGTGCTAATACTATTTGTCATTTTAGCTCCAAGGTCATATCTTGCCACTGTAGGTATACCGACAAGACAGCATAATGCCACTCTTATGTAGCCGCTTTCCTGTTTCGTTAAGGTACTTAATTAACTTGGTAAACAACCATAGTTGCGTAGTTACAACCCTATTCCTAAGCTATTATGTCTTATTAGCTGACGAATAGTTTGCAGTACTTTCCTTTCGGATATAAAAGAGCTGAATTTCTGGTTCAGAGCGTCATACAACATTAAGGTAATCAAGATGTGCACTAATGAAGAATATGTAGCGATGGTGCAAACACTTGGTGAGGTTCGAGGAAAACTTTCTGCAACATGAACATATTCGTGGGTTTCTAAGAGTTCGTTTGCCTTTGCGTTTGATCTTCGGGCGCACTGTTGTGAGAAGTAAGGAACTGTACGACCAGCCTTGCTCCAAGATCAGGTCGCTTGTTGATGGGCTTCAGGTAGATATTCCTGCTTTGTTACGCGAGTGCCCCACACGAGCAGTCGAACTAGGGCTTCCATTCACCCATACTGACTTCAGTTGGCTGAAGAGTTAACACACAAAACTTTCGAATCAGGACTTCCTATTGTTATACGATGTTACGTTATCTCCAACTACAGCCGAATTACATTTACCACATGTTGTGTTCAGACGGAAAGTGCCTTAAGCAATTAATTAATGAGTAACTGGGTAGATCACTACCTTGGTGGCTTTAAAAATACGTTCAATACAATTAGTTTCAACAAAGAACCGTTTCGATAGAAAACAACCACTTTGTGTTAAATATTTGGAACCATCTAGCTTCTTGACGAATGGATATGCATTTTTTATTACCTCACTAACTGAGCGCAAACATTGTGTGAACAATGCTGTAATACATTTCTACCTTAATTCGAATGAATTTAGTCACAATTTAATGTTAAAACGTCATGCAAAGTTTAGTATCTAAGAGAGATTTGGCCACGTAAACAGACTGTGGTGACTAAATTCATTCGAATTGAATTCTTCGACGGGCACACCAGGATGAGAGGCAGAGTATTTTTACTTATTATTCTTTTATTTTAGTAGTGTTGAGCGTCCGTTCTTATGCCATACGGCCTTCTAGGCAGTGGACACTGCTGCAATAAACTTGAAAACTTTATATATTTTGAAACGTTTGCTCATAGTTGCGGTAATCCATATGGCAATATCCACATACATGTTATCGTCATCGTCATCGTCATTATTATTATTATTATTATTATTATTATTATTATTATTATTATTATTATTATTATTATTATTATTATTATTATTATTATTATTATTATTATTATTATTATTATTATTATTATTATTATTATTATTATTATTATTATTATTACTATTATTATTATTGCTATTATTACTATTATTATTACTATTATTATCATCATCACCGTCATCATTAATTTAGAATTTGTAACGATTTAAAACACGGAGGGGGTTCCAAAATATCCACGACGATTACGTAAAATATTTGTCCGCTAGCTCCACGTACCACGTAAGCACCATTTTGTGACGATGAGACTTAGAATATTTACCAAAATTCTCTATGTATCTCGGGCGCGGTACGTGTCAACGATTAATTAAATTAATTATTTTATAGATCCACGTTAAAATGTTTGTTTTTATTTCAATCTATAGGTACACAAATTACAGAGTCTCGTGGCTTGGCATCCTGTTTTTGCATAACGCTACGGGGTTCACACTTCCACAAACACGGACTATATATTTTTATAAGTTCATATTCTTCTTTCTCTTTCATGCCACTTCAAAGATTATACTCTTGTTCTATGCATCGTTATTTTGCGTTCTTTCATCACCAAAAATGTTCGTCTAAAATAAAACTTTGCACAGACAAATTATTAAATTTATGCGGACTTCGTCTTTTGGTGTGACGCCTACCCAAGCCATGGAAAGAAGACAATTGAATGTACACTTTACCAACTATAATTACCATTCTTAAGTTTAGGAGGCCTTTCTGTCGCCTCTATAATTTTATATCAAACTATTTTAGGGAGCTTATGCAGAAATATCGCCTCAAATTGCTTAAAAATGTCTATTTTAAATACTACTAGCTGTTTCCATTCTGAAATTGCGTAGTCTGAATATTATTAAAAACACATGGGAGCATTTATTACAGAAATAACAGAAGCTCGCAGCCTATCGATCAAATTTGAACAGCTCCACTGTGTCTTTCACGAGGACAGAGTGTGGGATTTATGCAGTAATGCATTCCAGCTCAGTTTTTCTTGCTTGTTATTCTATAGTGTTCCTTGTATCGTGGATATGATGCAGTAAGGATAAGCACGAGGTTCCAAACCAGTTTTTGTAACTCGGTGCTGTGTAAGGCTGGGAAAGTGTTCACAACAGCCAAAGACATGGTGTAAAATATCCAACAGTGAAGATGAACTATGTTAAGTTCTAGTTTTTCTTTGAGTGTTTTGTACAGTTACGCCCGCTCATTGTAAAGAAAAACCAAAGGAAATATAATGTACATACAAGTTAGGGATAAACACTATATAAGCAGCGGTTTCCAAATTTTCTATGCCACATTGTAGTCCTTTTTGTAGCTAACATTTCTCGTGGAGCCAACAGAAATGCTTACAGAAAAATAGAACAAAACAAAAGAGGCATATTGGAGGCAATATTATGTGTGATATAAATCCTTAATCTGATATATAACTAGTTAAGATGGTTGAGAAATGTTGCAATGTTAGTGTAACCTAGTGACTGAACCTGCTTCTTGCAACAGAGCTTGCCAATAATGTCCAGCGTCACAGAAGTCAGTTGGAGACGCAATACATCCAAACGAGCTCGGAATTAATTTTAGGAGCCGTGTATCTCATGAATGGAGTTATGTAGTACCAATATCTAATAAGAGCAATTTAGCTTTATACTTAATATTCAAAAACCCTCCCGTAACTTAGCCAAGAAATCGCGAAGTAATTTGCTTTTAAATGATGCCTCTCAGTGGCTGTCCGAACCATGTCTTTAAGGAGATCAAGAACCGGAGTGAGAACTGCTGCTTTTGACGACACTGAAAGTAGATCTACAATCCACTCGAATCTTTTTAATCAATTCCTGAGTGTCCCTTGTAGAGTATGAATTCAAATTTTGAAGCGACCTGTTAAGATGCGCTTGTATTAATGCTGGCAATGATTCATCCATTCTCACATTATGCTCTTCTCAAAAGTTTGAAATTAATAAGAAACATATCAGATACTTATCCTCGACGCTTTTTATGTAGTTCTTTCTCTTCAGCGCGGCCTGTTATCAGCATCAAGTATGTCTTCGGTTTGCCTTGCAAGGATGTGCTAAATTTATTCATTTTCTAAAATTTCTACTGAGTAACAAATTGCACAACCGTCCCTAATCGTTCAACTAATCTATTATCATCTATTTTGGTCATACAAAAGTGAAGATCGCCTCCGTACAGCAGTTGGTAGCACGCTTGCCTCTGGCGCGGAGGACCCGGGTTCGATCCCCGGTACCAGCATGGGGATTTTTCCTCGCTGGGAGGTCTGGCACGGGGTACACTCAGCCTCGGTAGATCCCGGGGGGGGGGGCAATTGAGGAGCTACTCGATAGAGAAGTAGCGACCCCAGGTCGCGAAGGCCGCATAACTAGCCGGGAGGGATCGGGGCGCTGGCCACGTCCCACCTTCAGTACTGCACCCCCACTCCTGACACCAGTGGCCGGGCGAAGGGCTGTTGCGCTAGGGGTTACTATTAAAAGTGAAGAAGCTCAAGTAAACAATGAGACAGTGTTTTACCACGGTACAACCATTGCACTTCTGCTGTGACAACAATGAGTGTGTACTTCCCATATCTTCACACAGTATTTTGAGCAATCTACACTATAAGGATCTTGCCTGAGCACAGTTGATAATTTTCATAGCGTTATCTATTACATGCTTTAAGAACGCTAGCAAGTTTTTTCATTGCAAGGAAATTACCAATATACATCAGAAATTGATGCCTTTTTAACGAAGGTGTGACTTTCATCTAGTGGGAGAAGACGAAACCACTTTCGTCAAGCAAAAAGTATGTTCTCATCACCGCCGGCTCGATCGAGAGGGCATAGTAGTTTTGTTTTTCCCACTAGTAAATGATAGCAAATTTCTTCGTCTTCATATCAAGAGAATTTAGTTGGTTTGTCGAAAATTTCTGTTTTAACATTTAGCTAATGTAACATACACTTTTTATGATTAGTTAATTTTACTCTGCGCCTACATTTAGCATTTCACAGCATACGACACTACTATGTTGCTGAGATAAGGCGTATTTTAGCGGCGAGAACCAGACGGGAAACGAAAACAAATATGTCTTTCTCCACTGTCAACCGGTAACGTGTAGAAGTGAAGCCTGTAATGCTCGGGGTTGTTGAGGTACTTTCGCAAACCTGTATTTTACACTTTTAAAACGCATATTGGAAATTTCTTTCCAAGATTTTACATCTTAGAGGGCAATATCCCTTTCCTTGCAACGGACCACGTATCTGGAACATAAGTGCCGTCTAGCACTAAAGTATAAAAATAAAACGTCCACACTAAGAATATCATAGAAAATAGTTCTTTGATTAATATACAGGATGGAAGTGAAATGATCCGCCAGACTTTAACAGCGAATTTTTCAGGTTGTGAATAACAAGAAAGTCTAATACCAAAATGTTGAAAAGTTTAGTGTTTTAGAAAAAAATATTTTTATCAAAAAAATTTATCATCACCTGGCTCTAAAAATATTCATTGAAGGTTCTTGATTTGTGGCTGTATTCACAGAAAATTGAATGAAGAACAACTTTTTCCTTTGGCATATTTCAATAGATTCAACGGTTTTTGTGTAAATTAAATTTAAAAAACCCACAATTTATTGCAACAAAAGGCAACAAATTGTGGGTTCTTTTAAATTGCTAGATTTTTTAATATTAAGATTTTGTCTATCTCTTACGGTTTAGGAGTTATTCAAAAGTCATCCAGAGTAAACAGGCTATAGCCGGAAAATTCAAAATATACATTTCATTTGCCATACAAATATCTTAAACATATGACATTTAATCATAATCGTTAGTCATTTTCAAGAAAGTCCAAATTTTCGAAAATTTTCCATGTAAAGGGTAGTTTAGGGTGGGGCTATTGCCTTCAAAATCTTCGTGTCGCCGTCAAACTTAAATACTAACTTTGGTTTTTAACCGAATGTTCACAGACTGATAGACACAGACTGATAGACACAGACACACACACACACACACACACACACACACACACACACACACACACACACACACACACACGGACCTTTTTCTAAAACTGCCTTTTTTGGATTCAGGGGGCCTCAAAACATATTTCCGGTGAAATCTCATCATCGAATTTTTGGGTGGAATACAATACTTCCTCTACTTACTAGTAGAGAAAGTAAAAATTAAACAAAAAGAAACAACAGAATCAAAATGAATAAATCAATTAAAATAACAATAATAATACATTAGATAAATATAAGGGAAAGAGTTATAGATTTCATAATTAAATTCATAGGCCTTGGAAACTAACTGAGTGTGCGAGAGTAAGAAGAAAAACATTGTAAACGTTGGCCAAAACAAACTAAGATAACAATTTTGTTTCCATAGTAAAATGTTCCATTTGAGAACGGTTAACCACATTGTAAAAGCACAACATTTACCTGATATTTTTTTGACATTTCACAACGACCTACATACCTCCAATATGTTTATGTAGCTTCTAAATTTGATTGACACTACAGGTTTTCAAATTAGCGGTTTTGTGGTTTACTCTTAGTGAAGTTAAATATATCACAAGTTTGTGATTTTAACCATCATTATTAAGGAAACAAGCTACTGTCCAAGTTATTATCTACGAAACTTTCTTTATTCTTGTCAGTTCTGTAGTTTAAGTAAATGTATCGTTTAATGCAGTTATCGCAGTTCTGTATCACAGACGCAATTAGAGTAGGTGACTGAGGAGAACCAGGTAAGAGAGGACGAGATTCCGTTGAAAGTAATCATGGTTTTACGGAGATAATTACGAAACGGAATCTCTAATTGTCAGTGCAAATACGCAGAAGTGTCAACACGCACAAGTGCGTTGCACTGAATACACTTTCTGCAGTTTTAGTACGAGATCGATGGCTTAGAAAGAGCGCTCGTTTTTAATTTCAAAAACCTCTGCGGAACATTCCCCGTCAGAAATTAAAGCTTTGGCAGGTCGTGAACAACTGGACGCAAAATTAAATACCCTTATCATCGTAAAAATCGAAAGATGGATATATTGCACAGTTGAAACTGGTACTGCGTATCCGAAACTTTTCTTTTCGCACCACGCTGAATTACACTGTGGAATAAACCTTGCTTTTGGTGCCCTGTGGGACTTGTAAAACGCTGACCAGCTTGTTTTTTGGTGTTGTTGTTGCTGCTGCTGTTTTTCCCTTATGCAAATTACCACGTAGGAGTCCGATAGGTACTACACCGTGCTCATTCACCTTCATCGCTTTTTTTGTTAGCGAGGGAATGTTGGCAGCGATAGTGCTATTTGCATGGAGATGTTGGGGAAACAAGCATTTACACGGCCTGCCAACCTAACACCCCTCATTGCTCCAGTTGCCATCACCTCTAGAAAGTGCTAATGCATTCTCTCCTCTGCAAAAAGAAAATGCTGAAGGGGCAAAAGAAAATTGCAGTATGGGTGGTAAAAGCCTTATTCACAACGGGTTAATTCATTCTAGTTGCTTAGGAATACAAACGAGCAATATTCCCTTAAACTCACCAAAGCTGCTGCACATCGCGGATTACGTAAAGTTAAAATAAATAGTTGAACAAGGACCAAGTAAGAACTCTCATTTGTTCTCTGAAAAGTACAATTTATTACTAGCTACTGCAATCTCAGAGCTTTCCCATTTAAACTAGAGTTTTATCGTTCCGGTATACCTTATTATCATAGCAGCATTACGTTATTACAAACGATAAGCCTAAATCAGGGAAGTACAGGCCACACATTATTTCTTGAATGAAACTTTTAAATGGGAGGTTGGATGCGAGTCACTTATTCATCTCTTCGGGAGCAGTGGCACACACAAACATGAAGGGCAGTCAGATGTTTTGTACGCTAATCTCATAATATATATATATAGTGCCGGAGATAGCCGGCATCCTTGTCTTACGTCTACATATGTTGACCATGTTATTAAGAAATGGCAAGATGTAATAATTGAAAATTTTAAAACAAATGACAAAGTTTTAAACACAATTTTATTTGCTGATGACCATGTTATTTTTAGCTCAGCAGAACAATCTCCATAATCTCCATCTAAGATCCAAAATTGTTATAAATTACAATGTTACTGAGCAAGTGGAATCCTTGAATTACTTAGGCTTCAATACGTTGCACTGCCAAACAGAAGATACAAATATAAAAATATTGTGTGGAACAATAAGAAGAATTCTAAGAAATAAACCAACTAAAGATACCCAACTGAAATTTTGTAAGGTTATGGGCGTTCCCACCATTATATATGGCAGTGGAAATTGGACTCCGACTCGCACAGATAGAAGAAGAGAGAAGCGGCTGAGATGAGTTTTCTAGGACTAACAGCAGGCTACATTCTTATGGACCAGAACAGGAGTACAGAGATAAGAGAACAATTCAATATTTTTAAATTGACAGATAGGGAAACCTTACGGATCTCTGTCAATGCCTGTGCCTCTATATGGCCGCCCGGCGTCTCCCCTCAACTCATCCTTCCTCCCAGGGGTACCTCCTTGGGGGCATAGGTATAATAAGCGTGGCTTCAGTACCCAACCGCCTGCGTATCTTTCGTATTCCTATTTCAGGAAGTTATGGGGATATATTTCCCTTTGAGCAGGCATATCACACGTCATAATACCTATAAGTCCACTTGAAACACGAGAAGACGGAATGTATGGGAAATAAGAGAAAGGAAATCATCATAGAAGAGAAACCATAGCAAAACTCGTCTATCGACCAGGAAAACCACGAAAAACTTAAGATCATATTGGACGGTCAACGAGAATCGGGTCCAAAATGGTATTTCATTCGTTTTTGCATACAAAGCAACTCTTAAGAGGATAAAACCTGTCATCTTTCACCAGGTATAAACAACCCTAACCTCAAAATGTATGCAAAATCGACTAAAGTATTCTATCAATTGAACAAATGTTAATTGTTCGCGTGACGTAGGTCACACAGCACAACGTTTGCTGTTGGTACATGATTTAAGCTCTTTCAACGGATTACTTGAAGACTTGCTGAACCCCTCGCCCCAATCTCTTGTGAAGTAAGGTAACGGCTCGTTTGAAAATTGTGGGATACTGTTTATAAAGGGCTTGGCAGCTACCCGCGAGAAAAACGCAAGTCAGATTGGCCGATACAAGATGCTTGAAGATGTGACCTCTCCAATGCGAGTCAAAGACATCATCATCTCATCATGTTCCTCGGTTATGGAATTCTTCTGCAGCGACAGGGCAATTACCTTTTGTATTACATTTGAATATTTAGCTTATTTTCAATTATCCAAATACTTGTACAGATAGAAACTTACATGCCTTTACAAGTTTACACGTTTACTGACATCAATTAATCATGGAAATTCATTTCATTACTGTTTACTCTCTCTGTACCGTGTACCTAGGAGGCAGATAAGGTATTCTATCCCAAACCAAAATAGGGAAATGTATGTTTTAAGGCCCCCTGAATTGTAAAAAAGCAATTTTAGAAAACAGTAGATGCATGCATGTGTGTGTGTGTGTATGTGTGTGTGTGTGTGTGTGTGTGTGTGTGTGTGTGTGTGTGTGTGTGTGTGTGTGTGTGTGTGTGTGTGTGTGTGACTATGGACAACATAACTGGAAAATACAACTTAGATAAGTACCAAAATTGATACTGAAACTACACTTAACATAGAACTTTCTGGAATTTTTTTCATTTTTTCAAAAATAGCTGTAACCTGTTTTGATTAAGTACCACATGTTTAAGATATCCACATAACAAATACGTTATATATCTTGGATTTTATGGAAAGGCCTGTAAATTCCTCATTTAGAAAAAGTTTTGTATAATTTTACATAATGATAGCTGTTTTAAAATATAGACAAAACGTACTGCACAAATAGTGTAGATCTCCTTAAAAACACAATTTATTTGAAATAACATTTTCGTGAAATTTTCGAGATATCCTTTAAGATTGCTTTGGATTGTTAAATACTTATATTTAACGTCTGCCACTACTCACTCATTTCTTGTGATATAACAGAAAAAATATGGCATTTTAAAGTCATAGAGAGCATATATTAAACATTTGACAATTGATTTGGTTTGCACTATTCCCCTTATGTCTACTTAACAAAATATGTAACGAAATCGTATCTGAAAATTCGTATCTACATTAACGTGAAACACACAAATACAATTTCATAAAAATAGTTTTTTAATAAATGCTTCGTTACTTAGCACTAAGGTGGACCGTTGTGTTTTACGCACTATTACTAACTTAATTGAATGCTAAGCTCAGTTAATTTTATTTTTATGATATATCAACATTCATTACTCATAAATCTCAATTCCATTCACCTTATACATGAGCAATCTCTTTGCACTGGAAAGTGTCTAAGGAGTGACCAAATACTTCATAAACGTAATGCTTGCATTCATTTAAATAATTGCAGCAAGCTGAACACATAAAAGCCCAGGCGTAAAAAAGAAAGGAAAAGAAGAAAATGTGCACAATTATGTATTTTAGAATACTGGTTTATAAAGAGTTTCTCATTAAAGTATTTATATCCAGAAAATTAAAATTTTATATTAGTTTTATGTGCTACGTCTATCTTCTTTTGACTTGAACCACTACTGGGTAACATGAAAGTCATTCATATGCACAAACTCAAATGCAAGCATCTCTTTCTAGTTATTTGATATGCTGTCCGAGAAACACTATGCGATGTTTTAATTAGTAATCTTTCCCAAATATAATACTTCACGGAAAAAACACTGCACAACGAAAACAGGTGTCTTATTCTCCCTTCCAATGAAAACAGAAAATTTCTCTCTTTCCTTCTCTCTCTGTTCTTTCCCTTCGTGAAACACACTGTAGCGTATTAATTCAGACTTACCTTACTTGACTACACTTTTTGCAAATAACAGACAAGGGCTTTCTCTTGTACTGCAAGTTCACAGCACACAAGGTTAAGTTTTTCGAAAAATATTTTATTTTCAATTTTTGCGGAGCACCTACAACTACACAGTACAACACTATATTCTGATTTAGGAAACACTGCGTTTCTGAAAATTATAAATGAAAATTTATGCTCTTTGTGTTACAGCAAATATTTTGTTCTATCATGTTTTGTGTTACTCACAGAGGTAAGACAAATATCCTTTTGCTTGAAATGTGTGTGCGCTGCGAATATCTATTGATAGTGTCGCGCCGGCGAGGGGTAGGGGTGGGCACAAGTTACCTCTTTTTTGTTACGTATTAAGTCCTCCAACGTAGTGTCATATCGGACGGTGAATGAAATTGGCGAAATGACGACCAAATGAGTCCGAGGTTCATAGAGTTTTAAAATGTACACGAAAAACAAACAAACTTCAGTCAGGGAGGACGGTTCTGGTGGGATTTGAACCACTGACTTCCCGTTCACGAGATCCTGTCTAAAAGGATGTCGGTTGCCCTAGTCCAGGAAACAAAATATTTCATTTGATCACGCTAATGTCACAACGAAACAGTATTCTCACTTCGCATAATTTGAATCACCCGGTACACACAATCAGGAGAATGTTCGTATAGATAACAGTAATAAAATTGGCCAGGGGAAAGGAGGATTTCGCAGAGCTACAGCGAGTTTTGGTGATGTTAGCATACAGGCAGCACAAATGAAAGGAAATATGCATAGCTTGCTTTGTTCAAGGGCACTGATTGTGAAACCTGTTTTTAAACTCTCTTTTTCTTTAATATCGCTATGAGAGAGGAGCGGTGGATGCAAAACTCAATTTTGCACATATTTTTCTGGTTCTCTCAGTTCTGTCGGCCTGGGGCAAATACGTACGTACTACGCTCCCATCCCATAAACCTTTGCAATAACGCGTTGTCGAAAACTATGTGTACTAAAAGGATAAAAAAAATATTCTGTTGGGAAATACAACTGAGAAGCAAGCATAGAAACTATTGGTGTTCTTAAGAATGTGTTAATTGACATTCGATTACCTTAAATGAAATCGTAATCTACTTCCGGTTTAGCCACCCGCTTATATAGAAGTAGCCTGATTTGCATGGTTTGATGCGTCCACTGCTACAAACTAGAGATTGCGATTTCATTTCCTAAGGTTAACAACACATACGTGCATAAGGCAAAGGAATGTCATGCTTCAGGTATTCTACAATTTCTCCAACACTGATTCATTAAGTGTAGCACTCGCAAATACAAAAGGATTCCACCATATTTCAACAATCCCAAATAACAAGCGAATGCAGCGTTCTGAAAGCGTTTCCCTAGTCACTTTGCCAGGTAATAGAAGGGCAAATATGTATTAAGAGCGTTCCTATTTATACGCTTGACATACGATAAGGAATGTCATAGATATTTTGAAACGTTTGGATCCCTTTGAAAGCATCGTGTAGATGGAACAAGTCATACTTTCAGAGTGCGCTAAATAATTTTTTTCCACTGCTGTACATATTGCATCTACCATCCGTTAGCCCCTTATTTGAAATTTTTATTACTGCAGGCAACATGAATTGTTTAAAATAATGGCCGATGCTGCTACTGAATCCCGGGGCAATGAATCGTTATGAATACATGATAAGTAGGAAACTTCGCACCATCTCAAGCTAATCCTCCTTAAGGTTGCTATAAAGAATCTAAGTTTCTTAGTGATATGAAAATGATTGTGGCCAAGTTTGTATTTCATAGGTCATCATAAATCATTATCAGAGTTAATTTTAGAGATTTTAAAATCTACGTACTAACCCTGTTAATTTCTCTACCATGCACATAGTAGATATATTCTACACTGAAATACAGGGTTTCAAATGCCCCGAATAAAAAACAAAAAAATAAATAAAAGGAAAGAAAGGTCTGTATATGCGTCTGTGAAAGCACGACACAAAAACGAAGAGACGGTTGGTATTCGAGTTCGGCGTATTCCAAGGATCTGACACCAAGCTTTTCAATACGTTCACCCCATTATACGCTTTGAATCAGTGCTGACGAACGTTACTCAGCAGGTGTGAACACGTTCCCCTACTTCCCTTCCCTTTGTGACCATGAAAGTGGAAAAGCGGGAAAAACAACGTCAAAGCCGGTTCTAGCTAAAGCGTGCTACTGTAGTTATGGAGGGGCGGGTCACTTCTCTCTTTTCCCTTACGGAGTAACGTTCGTTAGTCCTGCTTTAAATAGAAAACATTTTAAAAAATTTACTTTCCCAAAAATTGTCCAACGATTTTGATTAACATATATTTTTATGCTAAATGTAATGTATACCTTGGATTTCTGGTAATAGCCTCTGAAATCTTTTTCATTTTCGATGGTAATTACGTATACTCTTTTTTGAAATTAAGAGCTTTAGAAATGTGGATCTCTAAAGTTAGGCAAAATTGGGTCATTATTTACCACAATTAAAACTCTATTTACTGTCGGAGGTTCATTGTTGAATAAAAAGCGTATGCTCCTTAGTTCGAATTGCACAAAATTAGTGGTAAAATACTTACAGAAGGGATTCCACACGCCATCTATTTGGTCATCAGCGCCCCTTGTATGTGAGACTCAGGAGGAAAGCATGAAGTGGGAACGCTCTACGGGCGTGTTGGAACTCGGGCGAGTAGAGCGAGCAAGGGTCCCTAACGTATGCTGGAAATTTTTCATCTCGACATCACGCAACCCCCGGTCAGGCGACTACAGTGCAACCCATTCACCAAGAACAGAAGTTAAATTTACCAAAGTGCTCACACAGCAGCGCCAAACTCGCTCATCGCCAGCTCTTCCGACCCTGAAAGACCGGATGGAAATGAAGGTGAAATGAAATGGTGGGAGGGAAAATTTGGGGAATGTAATTATCCTTCCCAGCATTTGGCTGTTGATGTGAGAAAATCGCCGAAAACACCCAGGGTTAAGGAAGGACGGGCGCAGGAATCGAACCCACGACTTCCCAAATGCGAGCCTCACACGTTACCATGGAGCCATCTCACTATGACTGGCTCTTGTCGGATTCTTTTCTTCCTTGGTGTTGTGTAAGTTCCCTTTTCTTTAAGCCCCTTACAGGCGCTTGCTACAGAATATGCACTCATGCCCGTGTATTTAGAGGTTACTTTCACTATATCATTTACTAACACTCCTGGGCAGGTTCCCATTAACTTATTGAAGATATTTTAGACATTTTACTGGTTTTTGTTTGTGATGCTTCTTTCCTCCACAAACGTTTAAATGCGCATTCATGTTGGAAACACAATATTCGTTATCACCATT
This sequence comes from Tenodera sinensis, assembly GCA_030765045.1. Taxonomy (NCBI): domain Eukaryota; kingdom Metazoa; phylum Arthropoda; class Insecta; order Mantodea; family Mantidae; genus Tenodera; species Tenodera sinensis. The sequence goes on along the minus strand of CM060967.1, from coordinate 156,363,426 downwards.
TTCAACGGATGAAGATGGAGGAAACATTGAAGTTGAAAGTGAAGGCTCACTTAATAGCTGCTATAATACGTTTGTTTTTTAGACACGCATTACCTGGAAAATGGCGTAAATATTATAAAAGCTCTATGCTTTTCCACTTAGGGCACTATTTTCTTTTATGCGCCACCAAAGTAACCAACCAATAAACATGAACGCAAATACGTGGTAATGTTTACATTGAAGCAATTATTTGCTGCTCGTTTGTGTGATATTTGAAGCAGGATTCGCCAATCGTCGGTGCAACGATTTCGATGCCGAATTATTGTTTTGTAATTCACACCTTGATAGTACAGTTTGCAGTAACAATGCTTAACGCCACCTAATAATGCCCCTAAGTCCCTTTGATTCAGTACTTTGCCGCCGATGAAGCTATGAGATTTCTCTACCTGGGTATGCGTGGGTTTTGTTTAAACAAAATCGTTAGGGCTATTTTTGAGGGAGTAAAACGTTTCGAAAAATGTTCCATGTAAAGGGAGTTTGGACAGTAGAATTTTCTTGAAACCCCTTTATCGCATTCTTAGAAGATGAACTTAAATACCTAGTTTGGTATTTAACTGAGTTTGCTTTTTGAGTTATGCTGTTCACGGTCACACACGCACACACAACAAACACATCTTTTCTAAAAATGCTTCTAAAACATGTGTTTGCAGTGAAAATTTAGTATCGAATTTTTGATTGAGAGAATAAAGGGAACATGTCGAATTCAGGCAACCGAGAGGAGGTTGTTAAGGTCAGGCGAAATAGAATAAGAAATGAAACGGAAAGACAAGAACTGGACGTATTTAGGTGCTATAAGTGAAATAATGGACAGCTTTAGAAATGATTAGCAAGAACATCTATTACTCTAGAGAAGAAGAGTTCTAAGTTGCAGACCTAAATATTGTGACGCCGGCCCATGGTAGCGGCAATACAACAAAGGACGATCGGGGCCGATATGGTCCACGCCACTGGCGTGGTCGAGAAAGTGACAACAATGAATGCGGCACACCAAAGTTTTTTTCCCAGGCTATTCGGGAAGAGTCTGTCTGCCGGCGTCTTTGTAGAAGTTCGAGAAAGGTATGTGTTACGTCATTTTCGATATATAAGGAGACGAGGCAGCGAATAGTTAGCTATAGTCATCAGAGAGTTAGTCAGTTCTTAGTTTGAGTGTTGTGTGTGTGTGTGTGTGTGTGTGTGTGTGTGTGTGTGAGAGAGAGAGAGAGAGAGAGAGAGAGAGAGAGAGAGAGAGAGAGAGAAGTGCGTCTTTCATCGCGTCATGAAGGAAGATAACGAAGCGGTTATGAGTATTGAGTGACTGTATCGTCAGAGTTAGTGTTTGAGAGACAGAGAAAGTAAAGAAAGACCGTGAAAGGACAAAATCAAGGTTAAGAGAAGCAAACAGTTGTGAGTTGTAATATCACGAAAGATTGTAGACTATGTTAATGTCAGTAAAAGAGAACTGTGTATTAGTGCAAACATTTTGGAGGAGACTAGAGTGAAGACAAGTGACTGGACTGGACTTCTGTTTATTTTGTCACACTGGTATCAGGGATTTCTCGAATTTTCATTTTGCTACAATATAAAGTCCGAACCAACGATGGATGCATCAATTTACAGACGCGACTAGTTAAAGCGTTCAACGCTTGAAGCAGAAAACTCCCCAAAATACGAAACGCTTAGTTTGCCATCATGTGGTATTCACATTCCCTTTCAAAAACCCATCTCTAGACAATAACCAAATCCTTCATTCTAAATGGGTGCTTTCTGCTGATATTTGAGTGCCTATGCTTGTATTTTCGTGGTATGCACAACGTTTTTGTGTCCATACTCACCTATTCTACCAGGGATCAACAGGTGTAGTTCCCAAATGCAGAGACAAGTGATGATAAAGGCAGTATCTCAGACGAGCAAACGTTACTGAAATTCGCATGAGACTGCAGCCGTACAAAATGGCCGTGTTTATGAGAGAGACGAATGCTGTGCTATTTTAGCGGTAGTTGCCTCGGAAAATAAGCGAATCTGCATACACTTCGGTAGTCAACCGTGGAATTGGATCTCTTTTCTACAATTTAAAACCGCGATTTGAAATCAAATGGTGCAGCGTTCCCTTTCAGAGGAACAGGCTCGAGCGAAATGAAAGAAGTCGCTTTTGTTGTTTTTAAACAGTTGTTGCTAGAATGACAATGGGCTTCGCAATAAAACTCCAGGCAAGTATTCGTCTGTTGGAAGCAGCGGTGGGGCTGGCTGAAAAGGGAAAGTGAAAGACAATCCTTGGGCGTTAAAAATACAGGCGTGTACAGTCGCTTTCATTCATGCCGTCCCCGCAGCTTCAGGAGACATTCAACTGGCCTTCTCAGCTGGAGTAGGTAATAGGAAAAACAGTTTATCGGCAGTTTCCAAGAATTAAATATGCTCGACATTACTTTAAACTGCAGTGAACATTATACCAAAAAGCAGCACTGCCAACCTACATAATGAAAACATTACCAACCTCAAGTATCACAGGTTAAAGTAACATGATTTCAAACGATAACAATGCTCGAACACTGTTAACACAGAACTCATGACGAACCTACTCATCTTCGACAAATCTTGTTCTGCAATAACACTTTTGGATGAGATCACTTCCGAAAGCTAAATATTGAAATATATATGTGTATTTAATGTGCTACTGTGTTACCAGCAAAAAATAACAAAAATAGGAATTATAAGTGCATATAGTGTTCTAATACAATCCAAGACAAAACCACGCACACACGAGCAGTACAATGGCGTCTACAGATTAATATGGCATTTAAACAGAATCTTGTTGTAAAATCTATCGGTTTGCTTCTCTGCAACGGGTTCACAAATAAGGGCAAAATAACGGATGCGATAACACCAACCATGGCTGCAACTTTACCATGGTTATATTTTACAACTACTACTGTACTACTGTAACCTAACAGATGGAATATCACCCAATATAACCAGAGCGCGCCATAATGGTGGAGAAATGTCACAGTTGGTTTTTGGGGTATTCCAATAAGCTGGTTCCTTTACAGCAAGGAGGAAATGTGTGCATCTGTTTAAATTTCCGTGCTTGTTTTGGTGTCGCGTATTGCGTGCACAGTTCTAGATTATTCGCATATGAATAAGATAACTTTGAGCAATGTCTCCAAATGCCAAATTGGTTTCCCCACATACCCAAAATTCTTCCCTGATGCACCTTCACAACATTTGCACACAGTACGTCAGCTAAAGCCGAGGGACAATGGGACTGGATGTTCTAACTTTTTTAATTGTAAAGTTATTTGCTTGAAAATTAGCGCATAAAATATGAGTGAATAAACAAATTATTGCAGAAAAACTCAAAGCACTAGCTAAAATTGTATCTCAAATAATACAATTAAATGGTTTTAACTAGCAAACGATGCATTTTTAAAACTGCTTTGTGCATTTACATTTCTCACAGTAGTATGACAATAACATTTTGTAATATTTGAGAAAAGTAAAAGTAAACGGAAATATTTAATTGAAACTGATGTCATTGGTTGCAGAGAAATAAATTTTCATTTTTCTGGAATTATTTGTGTTCTAATTCGTTTTTCTTCGGTATAAATTAATTTTTATGGACCAATGAATAAAGCAATTATAAGATGCATATTTGATTATTTGGATAGAACGTTTGGGATTACGTATGCAAATTGATATACAAATTCAGAGGAAGTCCAGTATGGTTCAAAGTCCACGGTTTCCACTTATCACTAAGTTTCGGAAGGTGATGAAAAATCATGTTCTTTTCGAGCGTCTTTACAAAGTTCAACGTGACGTTCATTTTGGACCATTGTAGGCCAGAAATTGGTGGATTTCCTTTGTTTTTGCCTTTTTATGTGGCATTTTTGTTCATTTTTTATTAAAACCCTTTTTAAGGCTTAACAACCTTTTCTGAAATTTAACTTTCTTCAACTACATTTTTGTTGCACTTTATAAATTATTGGCAGCATATAGGCGGAAGTGTCAATAATCAGTGACGAGCAGAGAAGGCAGCCTCCGTATTAGAAGTAAAACCTGTGGCACTTGATTATCGTGTTTCAATGGATATGTAGATGAAACAATAAATTCCCTTCAACAATCAGTTCCAATAATCATTATCATAACATAGCAAGTGCGCCTTTTTCGCTGTTCAGAAGCCAAACATTAGCAGCCAAGTGTGTAATTACCTTTGTTTGATAGACAAATCACTCAAAGGAATAACAATCTGAGTGACTTTGTGTAAACATATTCGGTAGAATTTCATTAAAAAGCATCCTTATCCATATTTGTGGACGCCCATTTGATGCCATGTCCATGATCTAAAGAATGTAATTTTCCCCTGCATGGAAACATAAAAGCGAAAACGTAAAATATTGCCCCTTCTACCAAGGTAAAATATGAATAAGTTGTAGTACGCATCTATTGCACTCATGTTATGATTACGGAAGTAATTGTAAGAAACAGTCCCGTCCATAGTGTATAATGACCCTGAAAATAATGAACAAATACTTGTCTGCAGCTCATGACGAAATAGTTATTTCTGCTATTAAAAGCTGACTGGTCTATGCTGAGATGGTTACCTTACAGAAGTGAGCTTTGAAGGAGGAGAATATTGCTGCTAGAACAAGAGATTCTGTTTGACGCTGAGATTCAATTTGTCTCAACGGTGGATGCCAATTTGAAGCAATTATTACCACACTGAGGCCCAAATTTGATACCGTGATTCGATTTGACGTTCAGCAGCCCACACCAGATATTGGTGTAGGTGAATAGGTGATTACTCAGGGACTAATTATCATAGGTTGTGATGACACGAGCAGGTGTTTCAAATTTACCCACGTTCCTGTCTCAGCCACTTGCGTATGTATATCTTGATGATTTGATCTGTTAGGCGTTTAGATGAGAAAAGTAGATGCAGACTTGCTAAAGTATTATGCATTTATGCACTTGAAATCATTTAAAGTTCTAAAATAAGAACAAATTAGAAACTAAAAACTTCACTTATCTTATTATGTTGATATCCTTTTTTTAATAATCCTGACCCAGGGGTTTCAAGCTATATCCAGCTCATTCTCAAAGTCATATATGACTTTGAGAATGAGCTGGATATAGCTTGAAACCCCTGGGTCAGGATTATTAAAAAAAGGATATCAACATAATAAGATAAGTGAAGTTTTTAGTTTCTAATTTGTTCTTATTTTAGAATCTTGTTGCTTCACTGTTAATAGCTTCAATTTTTACTTAATTTAATTCATTTAAAGTTATTTTCTTACAAACGTTTCGTACCAATCGCCGGGGTTTTGATACCATTTGTTAATGTACTCTTTTCCAGCTTGCCTCTGTAATATAGAACGTTTGGATTTTTGTGATCTAAAATTCTTGAAATATGCGGGCTGTAAAAATTACCAAATATACCCTGAAGCCCTATGAATATGACCTAAAACTTAAAACCAAAACTAAAAACACATTTATTTGACTCGTAGTTGTAATGAAATAATTCACACCTCTCTTAGCCATCATTTCCAGCAGAACTGTACTTAATTATAACATGCTGTTTCAGATGATCAAACTTGATGGATCAGCAAGTAGAGTCTTATACTTGGAGAAAGAGAAATAATTAACAGTAAGTTCTGGTTCATTTTCGTCGACTACAGGACCAAGAATGTCATCAGTTTTACACAATGTTGTATATGCATGGTGTTCCCCCCCCCCCCCCCCCCCAGAAAACGACGTAATTTTTCCTAACCTGGTCAGCTACTTAGCCCTGTGCATTCGAAAACTCACTTTTAGTTTTCTTCGCATTGCTTACTTTTATGCACACAGTTTCAAGGCGAGAAAAGGAGTATACTATTACACAGAAAATTGATTTTGTATAGGCTAAGTTTCTTAATATGACGAAGAAAAAAAAACAAAACAATTTCTGTGCATTTTTGACTGAGGATGAATCAATTTCGTCAGTTACTAAAAATGTTCTCAATCTGACTGTACTTATACAATAGTGGTTCGCAGCTTCATGCCAAGTCCCATATGTTACAATGGACTGAGGGGGAAAGGGAAAAGGTTATGAAATTATGTTTACCTTAACATCTGAAGTGTTAAATACTACATAAAATATGACTAAAGTATGTTCTTTTTCGTATATTTGGTCAACATATGACCTAACACTAAAATATAGTTAAATACGCATCTATTTCGCTAATAAAAGCTGATTTATAATGTTCGTAAATCTTGAAAACATGCTTAAATTAAGACGTTGAATCAGGACTGAAAAATTCAATGCCATAGCCGGGATTTGAACCACGGATATTCCGCTTATCGAGCGGCTGCTTTAGCCACTAAGCTACCATGGCCAACTTGCCAGTACGACATTAAATTCCCCAGTAGATTCGTACTTTTCCCGGTTAGACCACAAGGGAATCTCACATCAGACACAAATACCGCAAGGGCGACTTACACCAGCAGTAAGCTTGTTGGCATAAATAAATAATAATGCTTAATTTAACTTAGGAAAGCAAAAGTAAGCCAGGATGAAAACACTATATGTCATAAAATGCCGGGTCCTGATAATATACTCAATTTTTAGCCAAGAAGTACAAGGTCGAATCTCTCTTCTACGTCTACTGTTTAAGATAAAGATTACTTAATTAGTCTTATCACATTCATTCTCGCTTTATCTATTAGCCGATAACTAATGAATTCTTACTAATTACTAATTCTCCATTTTCCTTAATTTCAATAAATCCACATTTGCCTATTTAAAAGAAGATAAACATTTCACTTTTAATCTCGGAGGTTTTAGTTTCGCTGAGAAATGCTACTTGAAATACCGTCTTGCTATTCCGTGTCCACAAAACGTTCAACATTGTAGCACCAAGATGAATTACCGTGCTTCAAGAGTAAGTTTTAATGCTCGTGACTGTACGCAACTTTACCGCAAGGGACTTCTTAATGTGCTATTATACGGCCAAGTACAATGACAGCACAGGCGTGCATCATGCTTAAAGTGCTCATGCCTGTTTGCGCCTGCAGTATCATCAGTACTGCAGGATGTCTAGGTCGTGGTTATTACACGCCATAACGCTTTTAACTTCAATAGCAGCAATACCTTTGCATTGTTATGTAAAACTTGCACATAAAGCATTCACATCTTGGCTAGGTTGGTATTAAGGACCTAGCAGATACATGGAAACGGAATTCAGACAATGCACCAACTTGCAACTATGTCACAGCTACTTCTATACTATACTGTCTTTTCTTTCACTGAAATAACTTAAGTATGAAAACAATCTCCTTTAGTAATAAACGAGGAGCTGACAACTATAAATTGTCTTGATTTACCACGGCGGCCTAGTAGATAAAAGGTAAATAACTGCTAGAAAAGATGACGCAGTATTTCAATGTCTCACATAGCATAAAATATTTACCTGAGAATGAAAAGTGAATTGCCAAGTCTAGTGTATGTTGAATAATGAGAAATGCGGCCATTAATAATACACGCTTTAGTAGCACTGCGAAGATTTTAGAGATCTTGCTTAAAGTAAAGAAACAGTTTTACTTTAGAGGCATCAAGGGCGCTCAGGTCAAGCTGCCCCACATCACTCAGTCGTGCAGGCACATAACAATGAGCGCGGCACATCAAGGGGCTTTCGAGATTATTCGAGAAGTGTCCGGAGGCCGGCGTATATTTATAAGTTGCAGAAAAGGTGAAGTTCGAGAGAGCTCCGTGTTACGTCATACGTGCTATATAAGGACGCGAGGAAACGAGAGTGGCGAGTCAGTTTTTAGTTTCAGTTTTAGTGTGTGTGTGTGTGTGTGTGTGTGTGTGAGAGAGAGAGAGAGAGAGAGAGAGAGAGAGAGAGAGAGAACCGGCGGGTCATGAAGGAAGACAGTGAAGCAATTAATGAGTGGTGAGTGATTGTGAGACAGATAAAGTGAAGAAAGACAGAAAGGAGTGAGTCAAGCTTACGAGAAGAAAACAACTACGAGTTGTTATATCACGAAGGACTGAAGACTGTGTTTTTTGTGTCTAGTGTTTAAGCCCGCTTTTACTATTACGGCACCGCAGGCGATGACACTGATGATACATGCAATGAAGATGGAGCACCGGTGGAATGAGATGGCGGGGGAAACCGGAGAACCAGGAGGAAAACCGCCCCAATGCCGCTTCGTCCACCACAAATCCCACATGCGGTTACCTGGAATCGAGCCCGGGCCGCTTTGGTGAGAAGCGAATGGTCTAACCACTTAGCTACGGCGCAGCCCTCAAGACTCTGTGAACGTCAGTAAAAGAGTACTGCAATATTGTGCATTCAGTTAGTATAACAAACTGAGACAAATAATGAGATTGCATTTTGTCACTTTGTCACATAATGTTTGGATGGAAGTCAATACAACGTAGAATTTTATTTGAACGCTGCATATAATTCTGTTTTCCACAATCCACCCTGAGCGTTGCGTGTTAAGCTGTAATAACAAAATGAAATACACTCTTCTCTTTCCACTAGCCTGAATGTTTCGTTCTTCGGTGCTTTGAAGTAAATACCCAATGCCCCAAGTAAATACCGCGGCTGCCCATATAAAACTCACAGGATTAGTCAGATCAAGGGGGTGGGGGAGGGGGGGGGGGGAGTTAAACCGCTTACCATGTCCAAGTCACGCACGCAGTTTGAATTTGTTTTTCCTATCGCAATGCAATTAGCTACCTTCTAATGTTCATGTTTAAGTTTCTCAAATTTCTCTTGCTAAATTTTGACGGAATACTGAATCAATGTCATAAGTTGCGAGTTGATGACAATCAATTATATTATTAAGAATCGCAATTGATCTTTTATGTAATGTTTCTTCTTTACCGTATTATAATTAAGAAATTCAATTTCGACATTATTACGGAAATGCACAGTTTATAAAAGGGCCCTCTCGCTAACACCCTCTGTTTTTCACTTTGCTTCCCCCAAAGTAAACAACATAACTTGAGAAATCAAAAAGAAATCGGATGAGTTGGAAAATTTGTTTCAAGTTTAGCATCTTTCAGTGTAATAGTGATACTTGCAAGAAATTATAATACCAAAACTACCTCTAATATTAAAAAAAGTGGTTAAGTTTTGATTTTATCAAATAGTTTCGAGTGCTTTTGACTAAAATAAAATATATTCGGGATATTACCACGACTAATTATTGTATACTCTGAATTTTCTTAATCTGTGAAACCCTTATACAAAATGGGTTTTGTGTTATCCTGGTATCTTGAAAATCTTCGGAGATAAACAAACACGTATGAGGTATGCTAAATATGCACGACCGTTAAAATAAAACCTCACATAAATTAAGCATTTGTATGACACTGAATACTTCCAATACATTCACACTGTTAATCTGAATTTTATGGGATTTTAACCCTTTCAGTCCCGGTGTCCATTATAATGGACATAGACATTTTTTGCCTACTTGTAATACTTTTAACGGGTTTTTCTGCTATATTCTTGTTATACTGTTCGTCACCAATTAAACCTATGTAAAAACATGTTCTGAACTGTACAAAATTATTTATTTTTTACAATTTACATTGTAGTGTTTTTTTAAAGAAAAGAAGCAAAATCCATGCAACCGCAGTCAAATGATACCCCGTCATCATCCACGCGTGCCATCACACCGATTATTTTACGTGGCCCCTCCCCGTCCTTTACCACAGGCACATTTGACTCGAACTCACGACCTCAGGCTTTGAGTGCTTGGCCAGTGCACTACGTGTTGCCCTAACGGTCATGGCTATCCAAGCCAGCAGGCCGAAGGTGTCCCAGACCGCCTAATCTAAACCGGTTACGAATTAGAGGAAGAACGGCATAAGTAGCAAAATAATTCGGGTCTGAAAGGGTTAAGTTATACACTTTCAAATGAGCTCAAACGAAGGGCATAGGATATCTACGTTAGCATATAACTACCTTTCTTTTATTCTATTGAATAGGTATCGTTTTAACTATTCGTAGAAAATTCAACATGTCCATTTTATTTATTACGCCAATTTCTCAAAAATAATAATTGAATTCTGAGAAATTAAAGATATAACAAAAATGTTTATATGTAAAGCATTGTTTGGGTTGGGAGAAAATTCATGAAAACTTTCTTCTTGAATCTTAAAGGATTCAACACTTGCCGGCTCTCGTAGACGTGGTCGCTGGAGCGTATGGTTTTGGCTCCGCCGCGCACAAGGTCCCAACTCGGGCATGAGTGTTTATGTTTGCGTATATAGCTGTGTGTATATGACAGAATAAAGGGAGTAAACAACCGGAAAAACCACGAAAACGAAAAGATAATAAAAAACAAGAAAAAGAAAAAACCTACTTAAAACCACAAGTTTGTTATTTATAGTTTCTGTCTCCCTCACTCCACATGCTGACCTTTTTAAGAAGGCTTTTTTTAATGTTTCGACCAAGCCCAGAGCGTGCATTTCCGTAAAATGTTGATAATTAGACTTTTTGGGTGGAATGTAGCATAGATAGGGGTTAGAGAAAGTAATTTAAGATGGTATCAGAAGTCAGAAGTGTGCATGATTAACGGCCCCTAAATAACACAGTGGGTATATGTGCACTAAATGATTTAATGTCAATGATAGTGGTGCACAGCATCAATTAACTGGCCTGCGTGCTTCACATTCCCGCCTTAAACAGAGCTGCCCTTAACAGTTTATAGCGCATTCAAGCCTTGGATGCTTAAGTACGTATACATCCTAAACTGAGATAAAATAAACCGCCGTTATGTTATAGTTGTTCTGCAATATAGATGAAAAATCAAACATTTACAATATTCTGACGACGGCCGCTGGCCGCACATCAAAAGAAGCTGGGTGTTAACTAACACCACTGTTTGTAAATACCCACCAAACCATAATGGAGCGTTCACAGCAAACACTATAGTGCGCGCGGCAGAACAAAGCGATTGCAGACAATTCTACAGTGTCGGACTGGTTTACTAGAAGCTTCAAGAAAAGGTGTACTTTCCAAGGAATTTGCCGGCACTTTGACTGGACTACAAAAAGCTACCAAACACAGACTTTAAGTGCGTGTATTGTTAGGATACTGGGTGTGTTATGCTGCTCGGCACTTCTGTACCAAAGCAAGATGCTGAAGTCAATTAGTTAACAGAAGTAATGATATATTAATGCACGTGGTTTTCACCGTTTACTACAAAGTTTATCATTTTATAGTCATGTTATACGGACAACGTAACAGTGAGGTGCTGAAATCCCTTTTACTTTGCGAGTTGGTCCGCCTATTAGAATGCTGAATCTGAAATATTGGACTACTGCAACAGAGAACCTAGAATATGTAATATTGCCAATTCTACGTTCCACAGCTCCTGCAGTAAAGGGTATTTTAACCGGATGAGCTCTCGGTAGTAAAAAATAAATAAAAACGACATTAACGTGAAACTACAGCTGATAAGTCGTGATTGATGCAATACTCAGTTGACCAAGAATTAGGAGAGAAACATTTGAGCGAGGTTGTGGATGCGTTATTTCTGCATGACTTGCCGGCAAACGTTTGAAGTCCCACATACTGAATCTAATATGCACAGTGTGCATGTTAAATCATGTGAAGGTGACATTCAAATTGCAATCTACAGCTTAAATTTAATGAAGCACTTACCTTCAGACGACCCGTTTCCAAACGCACCATGCAGTAGTCTGTGCGACCGGCAGCAAGGAACAACATGGCATCTGGACGGCGCGTTCGGAACTTGAATGTCAGCTCAGTGGTGCTCTTGGCGTCCTGGAGGGGAACAGAGATGTAACTCGCCCCGTAGAAGGACGCTGAAACAGAAAAACAATAACCAATAAGCTCGGAAGTGCAGTATATAAGATGTCTATGTATCTGCCCATAGTAAATGTTCAATAAGAACTCCAACGATAGACATCGCTTTAAAACTATATTAAGACAAGTAATCGATAATTTATGTGAAATATAAATAATAGGATGAATAGAAGAAACACATCAAGGGGTTAAACAGGAATGCCCTTTGTCGCCAGCATACATTTAATATATGTTTAGAAGAAGCACTTACAGAGTAGAACTGGGGGTATTCGAATAAACACGATTTTATTTTATGGCGATCAAATTATTTTTGAGGAAACACAAGATGGTTTACAGAAAATTTGCTGTTGTAGTGTTTAACGCCCACTTTTACTACTACGGCACCGCAGGCGGTGACACTGATGACACATGAAGATGGAGCACCGGTGGAATGAGATGGCGGGGGAAACCGGAGCACCCGGAGAAAACCCGCCCTGACGCCGCTTCGTCCACCACGAATACCACATGCGGGTCACTGGGATCGAACCCGGGCCGCCTAGGTGGTAGGCGAGCGCGCTAACCGCTCGGCCATGGCGCCTACAGAAAAGTGTTAGTAACCTGAAAGATATTATGGATACATATAAGTTAAATATTTCAACAGTCAAGATAAAATCAATGGCATTTAAAGTGACGAATTATGTAAGACGTAAAATAGTGAGAGAGTGCGGTTTAAGCACCCGTCGGCAACTAGGTCATTTGGGTCTTAAGATAGTTATTGATGAATAAATAATAGAACAAGTCTCTAGTTCTAATTATCTAGTTTTTAAGATATATGGTGTGAAGACCTAAATATAAAATGTACTCGTAATAAGTAAAGACAAATTAACAAGCAATCTGGAGAACACTGAAAAACAAAACGTCAAAGGAAACACAAGTGAAATTTTTAAAGAAATGACAGTGCCATTAGCAACACATGAATGTGAAAACTGGACTATCGATAGGACAGATAGGAATGGAATTGGAACAGTAGAGAAGAAGTTCCTGAGAAGAATAACTGCATATACCCTTCTAGACAAACAAAGAAACGAACTTCTGAAACAGCTACTGTATATATAACCTAAACGAAAAAATCAATGAAAATATTTGCTATCAACACAAATTAAGGATAAAAGAGACACGAATATAAAAACTTTTATTAAATTATAAAGCTATAGAGAATCGCCAAGTAGGAATAACAAGGAAAGGATGGAGTGAATTTTTTTAATTGAGGAGGGAACAGCTCGCCAGGCCTATGCCTTATCAAATAATAATAATAATAATAATAATAATAATAATAATAATAATAATAATAATAATAATAATAATAATAATAATAATAATAATAATAATAATAATAATAATAATAATAATAATAATAATAATAATAATAATAATAATAATAATAATAATAATAATACTAATAATAATGATGATGATGATGATGATAATGATAATAATGATAATAATGATAATAATAATGATAATGATGATAATGATGATAATGATGATAATGATGATAATAATAATGATGATGATGATGATGATGATAATAATAATTTGAAGTCTACTGCTTCACGTTTATTAATATTCGTATATCGTGTGCTTCACACCATTTGTGAAATTACCAAGCTAAAATGCCATTAATTGTGCGCCTGTAATTAATAACAAGATCATCTGCAAATACATATGTTTCAAATCATTCATCTTGAAAGTACCTGGGATAGAATATACCAAGATTATAGAATAATTTTATTTCTTGTTAGGTAAAATGAACATCATGGAAGGTCAGCTTAAGCTCAAGAAGAAAATAGCTGATGCAGGAAATACCCTTTCCTTGTACTCCTGCAAGGATTTCCTTAAAAGAATGAGTTCCATCTTGGATCTTATACGCTGGAAGACCTAAAGGCATGCTGCTACAACTATTTGGCTCAGCTCTTCACCGTTTACATCTCAAAAACTGAGATTCTCATGATTGAATAGCCGATATATTTTCCGATCCAGACGTATGTAAGCAATTTTGAAGTATGGAGGGAAGGAACACCCTGAGACTTTTTCGTCCTACCTTTTTTATTATTATTAAAGTGTGATGTGAAGCAGCGAAGCCCAACAAAAGCTGATTGTGTTCTTGGTTGGCTTTTCAATAACATAGGGCAGGAGTTTTGAAGATTTCTTTCATGCACAAAGGAGAGGGGAAGGAGATAATGAAGTAGATGTTGAGAAAGGCTACTTGCAAAGCCGAAATAACACTCAAAGTTATAAAAATAATTATATGATTACAGTTATATGAGAATAGAAATATACTTTCAATGGTTTTGAACATAAGCTTGCCAAAGATTCGCCGCAATCTTATCACGCATGATCGAATCTTAGTTGAAGAGCATATGGGGCAGCTGTTATCCCAATCAACAATAAGAAAACAGCAGACATAGAAAAATATTACTATGTATTCCAGACGAACATCTGCACTTCTGTCAGAAAATTATGACATGGCTTAAAACTGATGTTGAACTTGATGATGTCTAAAAACTATTACTGTGTATTGTAATTTCAATATATTAGAATATATTAACTAAGCTCATGAGAGATTATTACTAGAATAGTTTGTTTCATAAGCCTTCAAGCTCATGAATAAGGTTCAAACTATTCTTACACCTCACATAACATTGGCTAATTATTTTATAAAGGGAATAAGTCATGAATATAAAAAATCTTCTGTAAATCAATTGAGGTCACTGAATAGCCCAAACAAGCAATAATGTACAATTCTGCAAGTTATCTATGGAACATAAATTCCCAAGATGTTAACTTTGGATGGGTTTCCAAAAAATTGGGAAAAATTTGTCACAGTTTGTGTAAAGAATATGTTTTGTAACATATACTAATTCCAAAATATTTGATTAAATCAGGATTGCAGGGTTTGCCCGATCGAGTCTTGTTCTGGCTCGCTGATAGCTTAGAGCCTCAGCGCGGCTTTCTGTTATCTAGTTGATGAATTTAATTATTTTATACCTATATGTAGAGCGACTTAATCAGCAAAGCCATGAAAGAGAAACGGCTTTTCTGCACTTAAGTGATGAACTCTTAAACAAAATTATATTTGATAATATAAAACCCAAATCAGATAATACAATTAGAAAAGTTAAAGGTCTATCTGATGAGAAATTATGAATAAGTAACTTATATAAATTATAAAATACAAGAAAATTAAACTGCAACTTGTATTAAATGTTTTATTTCTTGTTGTTCATTGTTAAACAGCCTGTGAATATTTGGAGAGATATTTTGTGCTGCCTTGATTCTAAGCAGTGCTTTAGGATTTTCATCCATTGCTGTGACGTGACCGGTTACCACACGGCAAGCAAGCTCTTGGGGCCGTCTACTGCCCACCGCTCAAAAGTAGTGTACCTGCCGGTGCTGGTTTGAATGTTCCCATATTTTGAGCTAAGATTTTATCTACTTTAGCTTCCTGCATGCTGGAAAATGAAATACGAGCATCCTATTGAAGCCATTTATTGCGAATTCTTGTGGTGGTTATCACAATTAAATGATAGCAAATATGAAAGAGCTAAAACTATTGGTAATTTGTAGAGTTTACATGGCATAATGGTGGAATTTACTGTGTGGTATAGATCCCACATTTTTTAAATTGATTACATATTGAAACTAACACATTTGATCACCCCGTAGAAAAAAAAAGTGGTTGATGAAAATGTATGACATGGATATTAGCCATTCGGTCACAATGACCGATCAAAATCTACCTCTGGGATTTGAAACAACAATGTTTGTAACCACATATACCGCGTTATCGCCTCAATGAACACATTCCCTGTGGTAACAAAGAATTTGTAGTCCTCTAGTGCTCTTGGCAGGCTTTCAAAATATGGCTCACGTAGGCTTATGTGCTGAAAACCGATTTACCGCTAATGATCGTGATAGGGTTTCAAATGAGGAGTAGTGTGCGATTGTGTTGGAAACAAAGGGACTAAATTTCCGGCTGTGAAGAAATGAAAAACTCTGCTATGTTGGGCTAATCACGCAGCGACATTTATCTTCCTATTCGCCAGACCTGTTGCAGCTTCTGTAATCTGATTGCAATGGAAAACATATGTTTGTTACAGAGCTGTAATGGTGCAGTAGACAGAAACCCCTCTAGACCTGCAGCTAGGCGTTACTAACGGTAAATCAAAACCCAGGTGATTTAGAACCTGATATTCTTAACCAGTTAGTCCGAACCATACTAAATTATTTGCACTCCGGCCTACGGGCAGCCTTTAAAAACGATTCTACATAACACAAATACTTTTTAGACAGTTGACAGTCGAAGTAGGCATTTTAGCTGTTCACGACAATGTTAAAATTCTGTCACTCAGTGCTCAAAAGCTATCAAATCGACACCTTCATCAACATAGCACCAGACAAGGTGATAAAGGTCGTTTTTGTTACATTATTTTCATTGTTTATTTCCATTGCCTCCCTTATGTAGAATGATGTGGTTCTGTAAAAGTCATCATGTTGTCAACACTGATGCTAAGCAAGGCAACATCTGAACATCGCAGCCCGATGACCCTCCTGACCATGAAAAAGGTAAAACAATACCATATATTTTCTATAAATATGTAGCACTATCTAACATAGGTATGACGAACGGGTTAAAAGGATTTTATTTTACTTATAGGTTTCCTCATCTCGGCCTGCGGTCTCGTTTCGGAATCACACCTTCTCACAAAATAAAATCTTCCTTTTAACCCTTGTGTCATAAATAACTACTATGTATATGGTTTACATAAATGAAATTATGGCAATAAAATTGTGTCCTGCACTAGCCGGTAAGTTACAGCTACCAATCATAACAAGAGGTCTGTATGACAAACTGAATACGCTCATTCTACTTCTTTCTCTTTTAGCCAATACGACCTAGAGCGTAAACATATATTTCGTTTCTCCGCCATTTTGTAACATCTGCTGTGGATATTGGTTAAGGTTAGGGTAACCTTTGTAGCTATTTACCAAGAGTGACGCACTCTTGCACTGTGGTGTAAACAGCTAAGAATATTCGTATTACTTCCTTCGTAATTTGTTAAAAATTGCACCAAGTTGTCAACTTTTTTGGATGTGATGTTTGCACAATTATTTCACGTGCATTCAGAAGGGAAATTTCATCAGTATTACACAACAGTTTCACACTAAATGTTTACAGTTCATTTTTATTAGTTGCAAGCCTGCACACTTAAGGTTTTCTCTACATTTGAGGCACTCTTGTATCTCGTACCTTAAAACAAACATTAATATGTCTAACATGTGTCAGAGGTTCTACTTTGACTACGTTAAGAACAATATTTCATGCAATTACTGAATTCTAAATAGGAAAAGCTATAGACTAATACTATAGAGTATTAAAATGTATTGCTTAATTTGAATGATTTCTGAATCGAATTTAATTTAAGTTCATTAAGCTAAATTATGTTTGCAGGCTTACAGACAAAAATATCATTCAATTTTGTCTTAGCGATACTAGAGGAATT
Source organism: Tenodera sinensis (assembly GCA_030765045.1). NCBI lineage: Eukaryota > Metazoa > Arthropoda > Insecta > Mantodea > Mantidae > Tenodera > Tenodera sinensis. The sequence continues at coordinate 156,346,043 of CM060967.1, read as the reverse complement.
AGAGCAGATTTAAATGTAAGCACAAAATGTGTTTTAGGGAAAGTCGAAGAATTAGTTTGAGGTTCGCGCTGATATTAAAATCCTTAAGCCTAAGTAGCTGAATGAAATTGAGTCGGAAGATTGATTAGGACTGATAATCACTTATAAAGAGTTACAATCAAATCAATTTTAATCTAGTATAGTATAATCTAGTATAATATTGTAAGACTATACAAAATTCTGCGAATATTTAATTCATATAATTTTTTCTTAAACCCATATGTTTAAGGTAAGTAATAGGGATTCAGATTTAGCTTCATTTCTTTGTTATTGTTCTTTGCTTTTGTAACTTCAAAACCACTTGACTGATATCAGAAACTCTGTTAAATGTTTTTATTTTATTTTGTCGCGTCCTGCTAATGAATATATCGGATTTAGTGAATATTTTCTTTGCTGTTCTTTCAGTTAAAATCCTTTCAAAGAAGAAAAGCGATTAGAAAAGGCAAGCCCGGAAAGGCTTATCCTTTTGTTGATTTGGCGAGTTGTTCTACTGAAGCTGATCCTTTCCTTGATGATAAGCTCTTCTTCAGTCCGGCTGTCTCCTTTCCGCCTTGTGCCTCCTCCCTAGTGCTTCCAGTCATCCTCTTCACTTGTGACAAATTAGCTCCTAGAGAACGAGATCTGCTTTCTTTAGTAAAATTGCACTTTAGTTTCCATATACAAATTTGAATTAGGAGGTGCTACGGCAGCAGCCTCACATTTGGGCATTAGCTCTTACTGCACGAAGCTTTTACACGTGTTAGTGGACTTTTCCAAACAGTTAGGGCTGCTTAAGAAACTACATCTAGTACTGCTTAAACACATTTAATTAATAACGCATTTCAGTATAGTTTACAATGTTTTATTTTGACATTTCCCTAACACCATGTGTCTTTCAAAATATTCACATCAAAAGTCAGGCTTTACAGCTAATGCGTTCGCAAAAAGTCGACCTTATTCGATTTTTAATTTCTCTACCACGAATAGTAAGCAGTGGAAGCATTGCATCCTACCCAAAAATTCAATACGAGGTTTCACCGTAAATATCTACATGTTTTGATACTCCCTGAATTAAAAAAAAAAAAAAAAAAAAAAAATTGGAAAAAGCTCCGCCTCTCTCTCTGTCTCTCTGTCTCTCTCTCTCTGTGTGTGTAATACTATTATAGTTATTTTATTGCTCGTTTCTCTAAAATTTTATCATCGAAATTCAGACCCTGGTCATTGAAAACTACAATTTTAAACAGTAATCAAACAAAATGAACACGAACATTAGGTAAACATAGGTCCCAATGCGAATTGACTGTCGTATGACGACCTCGTTGCTTGTGACAATAGGCAAAAGTGTCGACTGATAATGTAATCCCGTTCCTAACAAAACTTTTGCTGACAATACACATTGTCGACGAGCATATGTTGTTTGATAACATGGATCGTTAAATACTTGAAATGAAAACTGACACAATTCTAGCGACGGACCTGTTATAACAATTCTCAATTGCAGTCCCCGATTTGTTTTAATTTCCTCTACAGCTTAATAATGGTTGTAGCAGGTACCATAACGACAGATAATTAATTACTAATTTAATTTATCCGACTCCAAACGTATAATTCAGAGCAACTCTATAGATTCTCGAAAGTATGATTGGGAGAGTGAGCTCATTAACGGAGTAAATCCAACGTTAATTAACAACTTAATGAGAATAAGTAAACAACAGCAACAATTGTTCATACGGCAACAGTACTCAACTGCGTCTTTTATAACAATACGTAATGAGCATTATTATTTATTTAAATATATATTCTGCAAATTGATTCACAAAGTTTACTTCTCTTTTTTCAGTAGTAATCTCATTAGTTTCCGCTTTATCTATAGAGAATCAGAATTCAAGTGGCATCTGATATCTCACGATTTAAAGAAGGTACATAAACATTAGAAAAATAAAAACAATAAATATTAATTAAAACTTTATAAATTAATTGATTGAAATGCTTCCATACGCTGCTTCTGTTTCTCCTTGTGTTGTCTAGTGTAGTGGTGCTTTGGTGAAGCTTCCAATATCTATGTAAAAAATGACAATCACAAACAAATGGAGAGATGCCAGGAAGGTGAAGAAATGGACAAACACAATGGAGGTAATCAAATGATGGCCGTTTCGTGGCGTCTTATTGGTCAAAACAGTAGACATACGTAGCAAGAGTGGAATAGTCAGTACAGGTCTGCTGAAATGGTTTCAATACGCATTAAGCTACATCAATATAGAAGCATAAAAACACTAACAAGATTTCAAAAGTACAGCTTTAAGTAAATACTCGAAAATCCAAAACAATAGTAGTGAAACTCTCGTAAACGACAAATGTACAATGACATTATTTAATAGGAACTGCATTCATGAAGGTGTTCAATAATATCGGGCACCATGTTCCAAGTCTTCGTAATTGTAATTAAACGAAAACCTCTAACTAACTGTGAAAACCATAAACTGCTATCATATCAAATGAACAAGAGCGGAAATGTCCCACGATTAGCATCTTCATTTTAAAAATGTAGATATTAATGGAGTTGCGGTTAATATATCTGAGCTACTTTTGGCCACCTTTCCACCAGAATGATAATGTAGGGTGGTTTTTGTGGCTGAAATTTGGATGGTGGTGGATCCAAATCGAGTGATAAAAATATACGAGATTTTTTCATGTAAATATATATCCGAATGAGTATTTAAACGTCATGATCAGAGGAACAGACACCGAATGAAACAAAATTAAACAATGGTAGAAGAAAGCGACTGTGCAACAAGAATCATATCTTAGTGAATTAGAAAACCGATATAGGAATATATACATTTTTTTTCGTGGCAAGAAGATTATAAATCAATCAATGTCATCCGTTTGTATTGTTCTAGGTGTACCAAAACACACAAAACGTTAGTTTGCATATTCCAATAAAAATGTTAGAATAACGTAACTAAATTCTGTGTATCAAAGTATAGAAGAGTCGTCAGCATGTAACCTTGCAACTAAAACGATGCTTAAATGGTTTAGAAATCGTTAAAAAAAGAAATCCTAGAATTAAAAAAGTATATAAATCCAAATTGATAGATAAAATATTGGTCTGGCTCCATTTAGGGCACCCAGACACCCTCAAAATTAGTATTGTATGCTTTGAGTTTTACAATAATTAGGTATTCAGTTTGACTATTTTATTCATGACACCAATAGAAAGATAATCTCCAACCATAATAAAATTGGAAGAATGTTGTTTTCAACCAATAATGATACTGATTCACTCAAATTTTATCATCTGTCCTCATGATAAACCACTCTCTTACATGATAAACATAGCTCAGTTTACAAGATAAACACTTTTAATATTTTGAGCAGGCCAGATTAGTGTCTTGCATTTCGTCATTTTGCAGTATGCCTGCAGATTTGATAACCGTGTATCTAATAATTCTGTTTTTAAATAATGTTGCAATAAAGAAAATCATAAACGACAACTAATTACGCATTACATATTTACAGTATTGCATACCTTCTACTTTTCCATTGCAGGGAACATAATATTGAATTACAAAGTTGCATTGGTTAAACGAAGTACGAGCAATTATTATACTTTTTTTCAAACTTTTCCCTTTCCTCTGTAGATAATTATAACTGTTTTATTTGTCAAGGCTTTGGAGATCACTCGTGATACCTGTGAAAAATACTAGATATATTGTTTTGGTCTTGTCTCAACAATATTTACCGGATCACGTTGAGCATGTTAATATCAGGAAGTCAAGAGCTGTTCGTGTACTGAATACTTGTTTTTTTCCCGCAATATTTCCCTTTGAAACAGCCGAAGTCTTCCGCTCTTTTTATATCATCTTTGTAGCGTCTTTACGTTCACTTAAAATGGAACGAAGAAAAAGCCTAGCAAAGTTTGTCTCTTTCTTGTTGCTTGCATTTATTTCTTTTCTTTTGTCTGCGTACCTCCTTTATCACCAGTCGAACTAGAGCAAGGGCACTTAAGGGTAATGAAAAATTTCATTTCATTTGTCTGGATTCCTTTATAAGCAGCTTTTCCCATTGTTATTCTCGCTTTTGCTTTATAAGATGAATATGGATATTACACTATAACAGTTTTTCTGCATTCATCGCTCCTTATATCATCCCTTTAGCCGACATTTGAATCTCTTTGCAGAAGAGCAAACGTTAATGAACCCTTCTATCTGGCCCTTTCCCTCTTAATAAAGGTTCTAATGCATCCTTTTTGGGTCATTAGTTTATATGTCCATAAAATGTGATACCAAATGCTGAATTCTGTGTCCAATGAAGAAAAACTCCAACATATTGTAATCCCGTATGATTATTAACATTCGAAACGGGATAACAAATCATCTTGAAAACCTGCGTATATGGCATATAACGCATTCAGTTGTGTAAATTATGCTTAATTTACGCGAATACTTTGCTATGATTACTATCAGGTTGTGGCAGGTTTCATACGTATGTTTGTATCATTTAATCAAGACATCATTATTGGGGTCATTACTTTTTGTACAAACAAAACTTTATCATATTTGCCATTCATCCTTATTTACTACTATTATTACAATTGTATTTTTTTTCACGTGTCGTTCTATTTCCTCCGAAACTATCCTTACGAACTTGCATAATATATTAAGCTTTTAACATAAATGGGCGCAGCGCAAAGCAAAGGATTGTGGGGCCTAAACCATTTCACACCACATACCAGGCCGACGAGTAAACAAGTTCAGGCTGCCTCGCGCGACTGTTTCTGTATACGTGACTAACAACACTCGAGCGGCAGAACCAAAAGGGGTTTTCTCGAGAGCCTTCGAGAAACATCTGGCTCTATCATTGCTGGCATGTTGAAGAAGTTCGTGAAAGGTCAGTGTGACGTCATCCCCAGTATATAAGTAGGCGAGGAAAGAGTGAGTTAGAGTTATAGACATGAATCGGTCAATGCCTCAGCGAGTGCGCGACAGTTCTCTGTGTGTGTGCGTGCGTGAGCGTGTGCGTGTGTGTGTGTGTGTGATGCGATGCCTCACGCCGAAGTAAAGATTTAACGAGCTCGAGTCATTGTGTCGTCGGAGTACTGTATGAGAGACAGGTAAAGTGAAGAAAGACACGAAAGGACTGAGTCAAGGTTACAAAAAAGTTAACGGTTGTGAGTGGTGATATCACAAAAGACTGTAGACTGTGTCAACGAGGAGAAGAAAACTGTATTTGTGCCAAAACTTAGAAGACAATAAAGTGATGGAAAAGTAACCAGACGAATTTTGTAATGTTGTCACAATGCAACAAGAATGGGGAAAGGAATTCAATAAAGTCCTTCTCAAAACCAAACTTCGGAAACATTCTTGCTTTACGCTAAGTCACTGAGGTGATGACAGTAACTTGAGGAAATATGGAAATTTGGACCCTGCTCTAGACTGATTCAAAAGTTTCAAAAGTTAGTTTTCGTATTCCTTAGGGCCGATTCTACTTTGTACAGCAGTAGGATATTACAGATCAATGCAGTGGCCAACGAAAAGTTCTCTTCCTCTTTTCTTTTGTGTGGTCCAAGGAGATATGATCTTTTACCTGCATTAAAATTTAATTATTAACGACTCAATTTAAAAGAAAAAATACATTTTACGGCAGACATCAGCCGAGCGAGGTGGCTCGGCTTGGAATGAGAATTTGGAAGGTCTTAGGTTCAATCCCTGGTGACTGTCCAGTATGACCAAAGTTTATTTTTGGCGGTTTTCCTTGGTCACTATCCTGTATTTGTTAATTTGCTTTAATTTCACTAACATTTGAAACTAGTCTTTCTGGGTTGGAGGTATACGGTAATTGCGCTCGTGGCTGGTGTTCTTGAGATAGGGCGGCGTTGTGGTCACTGTTTTTGCAGAGGGAGGCGTGTGCCGAAATCCGTGACGCTGGCGGCTCCAAGAAGAAACCGCTACACGTTGGTTGACACCCTTGTTTCGTCCCGCACGCCCGCTGGGCCCTTCCATCTCCTCTCTCCCGGGGTTTGAGATGCAATAGCCTGCAATAGGCTCCTTGCGGAATAATCTCTGCTCTCTTAAATTACTTTGTGTATTCTGCTGCCATAATTAAGGAGCCTATCTCTATCTTTAAAAATGTTGGCTTTTTATGAAGTAACTTCAAATGTTGATGTTATTAAACCTCTAACATCATAAACTCAGTTTCTGCAAAATAATGGTATATGATTAAATCTTACCTGTAAATTTGTAAAGGCAATGAAATCAAACCTAAACAAATAGACATCAGTTAAAAAAAAAAAAAGCTCTAGAAGGAATACATAGCAGGGCGCCTGCATTAAGTAGCAGCTTTGCAACAGCAGGTCAGTTCTCTTGTACAGCTCTTGACCTCGTCACGTTTGACCTGCCGTCAATGCGCATTTGGTAAACAGTAAACAGAATGTCCAGTGTATGCATGAAGAGCGTGCTTGTCTACTGTAGTGCCACACGTACAAGTTTCCTGACCCAGTTTTATTTTCCCCAATAAAAAGACAAACACTTGGGAACATACCTGTGACGGGTTTCTGCTTTTCCGTCCTTCTGGAAGATCTACGTTAACGGGTGGATATATTCTTTACAGTAATATTTTTAGAAATTCTACATTTTTTTGTAATTAAGGAAAGAGTGTGTTACACATCACATCTCGTCTTCTCGTTCGAGATTTTCACTGGCACAAACAGCTCAACATAACACTAACAGTAAGCTTGACATCTTGGAAGCTACTACTATTCAAAATTAGACCGACAAACTTTCAAACCAGAGAAATGGCTGGTGTCTTTGCGAGAGAACAGCAGAATAGGGCATGTCGATGCACGCTTTGTATTAATCGCAATGGGCGTGCGTTCCAACATTTACTTTGAATAGTAAAACTGTGATAAACTGCAAACAATGAGATGTTCATGTTTACTTTCCTTGATAAAAAGTATTTAAAATAATGTTATCTATCAGCTCCCAAAGTTTGTCGGTCTGGCAAAGCGACCAGATGTGTTGGTTGTCAAGCGCTACAATCGCTTGTTATCTTGTTTACTAGAACAGTGAAATACTAATAACTTGGTGTACAGTTAGTAATGCAATACAAATCAATGTTCTCTCGCCTGGAGATATATGAGACGTTGCTGCTGAAGATATGATTGCCTATGAACAGAGTGTATATACACTATCTGGCCGTGTATGTGCGATAAGCTCGCGTATAAATACAGCAGTTTCGCACTTTTTCCGATGCGCCTTATGGGTTTGCCATCGAAAGTGGAAGTGTTTCGAGCTCGCTTCAACAAAAAAGAAAAGTTAGAGAACGGCCTGTGAAATAAATATTTTGTTGTTTAATGACACTGTTCAATTGCCAGAAACATATCAGCGTCACCGGTGTGGCGGAATTTCGTCCCGCAGGACTTCTTTTATATGCCAGTAAATCTATTGACGTAGAGCTGTCGTTTTTAAGGGCACTTAAAAACCATCGGTCTGCGTCGGATTTGAACACGTGACCTTGGGATCAGTAGACCAGCGCCTAACCAACTGAGCCACCCAGACCGTGTGTATATGAACAGCATAATTAAAAAACGAAAATTTGGTGAAATACATACTTGGTGTTTAAGTTCAATGCGAAGATTTTCAAGTACACATCATCTTTTGCATGGAAAAATGTTTTTGACTAACAATGTTGATTAAAATGTCATAATTAAGATATTTGCATGACAAATAAGTGCGTATCTTGAATTTTCTGGGAATAAACTTGAAGTCAACTTCATTCTGAACCAGCTTTTAATAACTTGTTAACCGAAAGAGATGGATACGAACTTGCTAATTTTGTTACACTGAAACATTTATGTCAACAAATCCTTTTTGTAGTGATAACTATTTCGAAGACATTTTTATTATGGGTTTTACTTGCCAAATGCTTTATATCTTTTAAACTACAAAATCGTTGTTCGCCTTTTTCTCGCGGTCACGCAAAGAGAAAGCCATCACACAGCAACCCGTTCTCAAAAGATTTCACTATCACTTAAGCTGTTCCTTTAATCTCTTTGTACCTACAAAAATGTGTGAAAAATAAGCATTTAAAGCATTTCTGGTTTAGCAAGGCTAAGTAAAAGAATAAGCATTTGTTACAATAGTTTATAAAATAATAGGAAGGTCACGAGAATATAGCTCACCAGATAATTCTTTCACATTTTAATCACTCAAAATTATAAACAACCACATGCTTCAATGAGAATTTAGTAAAACATTGTGCATAACTAATGACAGTTCTTTAAATAAATAAATGTGAATATGCACAGACGGGTAAGGAATATACTTATAATTTTAAAAAGTCTAGTTGGTTAACATTTTTTACCAAATATAAATTATGGACTGAATGTTAAATAATCAAACATGTAAAAATACCTAAGTATAAATGACACACACACGCACGCACACACACGCACGCACACACACACACAAACATCTGAATAAGAACATATATTCAATGAGGATTTTAAATAACACTAACGATTCTTATGTAGATAAATTCTATATTTTAAACATTTAGACTATTAGGTACTTGAGCGTTCTCAAACGGTTAGACATTGAAATAAAAAGAACTATTCCAAGGATTAAATTAGCAGTTTAGTAAGAACATTTTTATAAAACAAAGCAGACTCCAGTTACATTCTTTAAATTAATTGACAGTTTCAAAGCTGCTTTACGGATCTCAACGTTGAACTTTAGTAAAGAACAGGATGTTGAACCGAAGTATATACGTTTAGCTGTACGTGAAAATCTCAAAGATTCAATTTCTAACGAAGTCATAGCCTAGGACTCAAACATTTTAAATCTGAGTAAAGATCTCAAATAAACAGGAAGTGTATTGAAATGCTGTTTTAAGAATTAATGTCACTAGGTTGCCACATACTCCATTCCATTTCATTACAATTTCTGAAGAGGAAAAAGGAGATAGAGGACGAACAGAAAAACGATGGAGCAACCACTTTGATAATAAGTTCGGAGCCGGGACGAGCCAATTGGACCCAATCCATGAAGCTGGTGATGATGAAGATGGCTCTTACTAGTATTGAGCAAGGACAAAGCTACCAGTGAGTTATTACTTTCTCTGCTACGTTTAACAAGTAGGGGAAGCATTGCATTCCATTCAAAAATTCAATATCGAGATTTCTCAGGGAATACCTAGACGTTTTGGGACGCTCTGATTAAAAACAAGCATTTTTAGAAAAAGTCCGTGCGTATTTTCGTTAACTTAAACACAAAAAGGCGGTCAAGTACCATTCCTAGTATAAAACATAGAAATTTAACAAAAATTTAGAATCAAAACTTTCTGCTTTCTAAGATCAGCGAAATGTTCAAGATTGAAAAAATGAGGAATAGTGTTATAGGAGAAAAATTAATTATAAGAACTCAGTTTTAGACAATGTAAAATATAATCCGCTGAGTTGGTACGGAGGTATTAGAGGAACAAACGAAGATAGATTACCGATAAATATTTTGGAATGGAGTCCACCTGGAAGAAGAAAAGGAAGACCTCGAAATTCAGGATGCGGGAAATAAGAACTGGAATGAAAGCAAGATGACTGGAAGAAATGAAATGGGTGGATACGGATGAGTGGAAAAAGAAGATTCTTTAAGCTCACAAAGATGTTTAACATTGACTCTCTGTATGTATAATACTTTGCTTTATTTTTTCATGTTTTGGCAATTTATTTTGGTATCACTGTTTCCAGTGGTCACATAGCGCTACGCAGTCAATTGTGAATTCTAATTTTGGTTATTATCCAGCGTTGCTCGCATTGTAAGTACTTTTTAGCTGCAGAATTTGCACAAGGTAATCAGTTTTGTTATGCGACGCTGTGCATAATCATTTGTTGACGTGTTCCGACACTAGCAGGAATTCCAAATGTGGATCGTACACATGCTCCGGATAAACAGGTTCATGAGTGTGCCGGGAAACAGTGTATATCTGTTCCTGTCCATTCTAACCAGATGAGGAGGCAAGTTCTCGCTATGGGTAACGGATAATTTATGTGCAATACTTTAATGTAAAATGCGTTTATGTCTGGGCAGAGGATGCAATCCACGTCCTTGTTTTTCATCGTGCAGTACAATGCAATCTGATTTTGGATAGTGATCTACAGTTGGAGCACTCATTAGGCAAGCAGAGTCACAATAATACTGGGCGTTTAATGTAGTTGTCTTACTGTTACGCACTTTATAAGGGAGATGAGGTCCATGCTCAATACTAGTAGTATGTACACATTGACACAATTAATTGAGGTACGCTGCTTTACTCGTATTTAGAACCCAAAACATTGTAATCTTCACACAGGCCTTGTATAACCACAAATTAATTTCTTCCCCAGTTATACCAGCGTTAATATCAAGTATATTGGGGGAAATTTCTATAGCAGACACTAAATTTAATGGCGGGTGGCAGGAGGAGCTGATCAACACAACATCCAATCATAGGCTTGCCACGCCTTACGGTGCTGTGCAGTTAAACATGCTGTGAAATCATGCTGGTGATATATCATTTGGGCCCACAAAATGTATTTGTGCAACAGCAAAAGGACAATCTGACCATGAAGTACTCAGCTATTAGCCGCCATTAAATTTTTGTCTGCTGTAGGTAATATGGATCTTTTAAGGAGGAAGAAGGACGCTTTTTATGACTATTTCATACATAGAGGCGTTAAATTATCATAAGAATTATCACCTGGTCATTCTTTTGTTTTATAAAGATTATTACTAGATTATTTTTTGTTTACTCAGAGTCGACATCTGTATTCCATAAATCCCTAAAAACAATTTATGTACTACAATTACAATCGATTAACAATGAAAACTCAAAATGAAGGGCAATTCAAAATGTAATTTGGTAATGCATCAAGTTGAAATTGAAACAATCCAACATGTATACAAGTTGAGGCAATATTTTCTGATAAGCCCCCTGAAGTGATTAATGCAAAATTATAGGGGCAGCGGAAAGGCCTCCTAAAGTTGCAAATAACGATTATAGTCGGCAAAAATTGATATTCAATTGTGTGCTTGGATTGGCGTGGAAATCGTGAAGTCCGCGTATAATTTGAAAAGTTATCGGCATATAGTATTTTATTGGAAGAACATTGTGTTGTAAAAGTTAACAGGATTAACAACGCAGAGAAAAAACATGTATATTGTTAGGTGGGGTAAAGAAATAGAAGAAGATTACGAACTCACAAATACACATAGTCCGTGTTCGGGTAGTGTGAACCCCGTAGCGCTTTAGAGAAAGGACGCCGATCCAGAATATTTGTGTTATTTATTTGTCATATCAAGGAACAATAAACAAGTTTTTTACGAGAAAACGGAATTTAATAATTCTTGTAAAGTGTTGATCCGTACCGCGCCCTGAGATACATCGAGAAAGTTGATAAAAGAATATTTAAATTTGATAGCTACAGAATGGTGCTTACGGATACCCATCTGTGAAATTTTGAAAATCTACAGTTTTGATTGGATTGATTTGAAATTTTAACACAACAATCACTGTATAGTGAGGAGTAACTGTGCTAAATTTCATACATTCAGTCAGATTAGTTGCTAATATATTAATATTTTATTACATTTTTTTAGTATTTGTATAAATGGTTCCCCCATGATGCAATTTTGATTTGAAAAACTTAATAATTTTCAGTTATGTTCTGTAATAGAATGTTAAGAAATTGATGAGATAATTTCTTAATCTTGTTACTAGTTTGGATAAAAATAAATTTTAAAGTTTAAAATCATTATTTTTTTCATTTAAATTTCGAAATGTAAACTTTAATATTTAATTACTCAGCAGTTATTCACGTTATGAAGAAATTATCTTATCATTTCTTTTTAATATTATTTATAAGCAGGTACACCAAATTTCATGCATAAGTACTGCAAATTGCTTCATGTGGAGCATTTTAAAGAGCAAATAGTGCTAAAAATAAAAGCATGGAAAAACTAAGTTTGAAGTCATTGCAAGGATAATGGAAGTGTATTGATTTAAATGGACACGACCACTTACAGGCAATCAGTTAGACGGCCACGTGACATAGTTAAAATCGTCGTAAGGCTATAAAAAGCATATCAAAATAAAGCAGAAGATTTATACTATTTGATAAAACAAAAATCCATTTTTGGAAATTTTTGAAATTTTAAGCCTTTTTTCACAGATGCGTATCCTTACGCGGGGCAAATGGACCAATATTTAAAGAATCATCACGATTGTGGAGCTACTCCCTCCCTGCTCCAGCAAATAAATAAAATAACCGTTCCAAAGTAATACAATAAAAAATAGAGTGAATGTGTGGAATCAATTTAACCATTTCTGAAATGAACGGGTTGTCAGATACTTCAACTGAAGATATTGTTTCTATTTTAAAATAATGGATGGTGAGTACGAGACCAAGTAATGGAGAAGAATTGAGAGTACATCAAGAAAACGTTTTGGCACGTAGTGACTAAAATGATCCAAGATCTTATTTGTGAGATTTGAGACTAGCAACTGATTTTCTGTTATATCAAGAGAAAATTGAAATACATGTAATTCCTGAACTTTGTTGAAGAAATGCCTTAGTTGGTAGTACTGAGTAAGTCGAACTGCACTAGTTCTATTTTTTATAGAATTTAACATTTTCGTACAAAATCTTTACAATATAATATTTAAATTAATATTTTATTTATGGACTAGTTCAGATAATTATAATTTGACAGTCTGAAGTTTTGTGATATTTCTTGTGATAAATTATTAAATAGACTAACATGTACCGCAAAATATTAGCATGCGAATATTAAAAAGGTTATTAATGACAGCGTTTGTGTTTACGCATCTTCCACGAACACTCCTGACGAAATCTTATTTTCTATCTTCTTCATGTTAAGAGAAATAAACCTTTGAAAAGTGTGAATCACATTGTAGGCAGATACAAGTGTGATAGGATACACCGAAACGATAGTCAGATGTTTAAAAGTGAGTCGCTATATACTACTTTGAAATTTCATAGTATTTCGATAACTTCGCGAGAAAAAAACTGAACAGCGACAATATTTGAAGACGAAATCAATAGCTATTTCGGAAATGGATTAAGCACTATACATTATTGTTATAAATTAACATCCTTATTACATGTAAGATATAACCTATATGGCGAGAAAAAGGGAGTTTTGAAAATAAGAACATAAGGATGAGTCTTCCAATTGTGTTTAGGTAATTGTACAATAAGGGTATGGTATTAAATGTATTATTATACGAATTATTATCGTATACTTAAAGTATGTTTTATCTAGAGCAACAACATATTTCCCATATTGACAAATTCAGACCCATAACAAGAGATATCTCAGAAAAGGGTGATGCTACCAACATTCTGTTTTTGATAAATTGTGTACTTTATATATGAGTAGATTTTTATGTTTTTCTTCTTTCACTACCGAGAAGTCACTATTCGATTCAGTTAATCAGGACACAGTCCGAATTACTTTTACTATTGATGCCGATATTTGTATCGGTGTTTTTGACCAGTAGGTTAATATGCTGCTTTAGTAGTCTTACCTCGTCTTGTAGAGCAGAAATGAGATTATCCTATTGTACTATCGCATATTTTACCAACCTTGCATCTGCTTTACTTGTAGAAACACTGATCTCCTGTAGGAATTCCAAAAAATTATCACTCTCCGAAGAGTGGGCATTTGATGAAGCACAAACAGTCAAATCCTTCTTGGTTTTTTCACAACATTGAACTGCATTTTCATCCACAAATTTCATATTATTAACAAGTTTTGCGCAGCTATTGTGAAACATACTTTCACAAAAAGCACATTTCAAACCATTGATCACCTTGGACTTGCACCGCTTACACAAACATGGCTCAGCTGTCGCCACACTGTTTTCAACTGTCATCGCAGACCAAGACGTCCGTACAGGAGGAAGGTCAAACACGAAGTGTTATATCAGCATGGGTGAATTGGAGCTATTGGGTTCTCAAATAATTACTCTTGGATTCTTTCCAATAATAATACGAACATTTATTCATCCTTGCCACATTTTCAATTGCGTGAAAATGTCACAAATTATTTACCGGTGCAAGTAACCACATACTATATCCATCGTGCAGAACACGTGCGCGCGCGCGCGCGCGCGCGTGTGTGTGTGTGTGTATATCTCAAAATTGATATCTGAGCCCACCACTTTCTAGCATTTTATCACCTGCTTTCCTCAACTTTTTCTTGCTTTGGATTTCTCTTATTAAAATTTGAATAACAGACTTCTGGAGAATGACGAGAAATAATCGAGGTGAATTAGGGAAGTATTGGGGATGATAGTATAACATGTTATATTATTTAGAAATACGCAAGAGGGAACCTGTTAAGTAATACAGGCGATCTCTTAAATATGTCCTTCTGTGTCCATTTTTTATTTAAACAAAGTTTCCACAACCATGTAAACTATCAGCTTAGATCTTATTCTAACCTACAGTTTAACAATGCTATATTGCAGGCCCGCATAAGTCGACTCCACAAATAAATGGAGTACGAATTATAAAGCGCGTCTCACCCTTAAAAGACAGTACACGTTAAATGGAGCGCAGTGTTGCAACATGTACTAGTTGCGAATCTTTCTCCGCGAGCGACTCGAGGTGGCCGGAGTCCTGTACTTAGTCCTTCAATTGCTGCTTGACGAGACGGGCACTTTTAACTTTGGTATCCTTCCATGCCTTTGTTACTGTATGACCTAAATTTACAAATGACTCGTCTGTATAAACAATTGATTTCCCCTGGTCCCTAAACCTTTTTATGTTTTTTAGATATTTATGTCGCCATCTGATGATATCGATATCGTCTCTTTCTATTAATATGCACTTGTTACCCTTTCTTTCATATTCGAACCCCAAATCAGAGTGGCCCTTGAGAAATTTGGTAGGGTCTCATCACTGTTGAACTGTGACAAAATTATTCAGCGTGGGTGGAATATTTGCAAACTGTAAAAAATGAACAAATCACCGCACTCCACCTTGCACTATTCAATCATATTGCGTTAACCTAGCGTTTTGTGTAGTCCCGCCCTTTTTGCTTTCTTTTTCGATGGCGTTCTTAGAGGTCCTTTCATTAATTCCTTTTTAATCATACACACTACTGCTTCTGAACACCCGATAGCCGTAGCTGTATCTTTTACTGCTTTACACGCATTTTACTTCAAAAATAATCTAACACATTCATAATTATTTGGCGTTCCTTACTTCTTAATTTACCAACATATCGTCTCTTCCTAGCTTCCCCCTCCATAACTACAAATATTTACAAAAATATTAAACAAATAACGCAATAACAGCTCACAGTTACACACACGGCTTCTTTCGAACTAATGTGCTGCTCCTTACACTATCTTCTGTGTCAGGCCTGGCGCTGAATAGATGAATACCTATTGTTTGCCTTACTGGATAAAAGAAAGAGGTTACTGCCTTTTGGTTTATTTTAAAAACTTTCTCCTACCTTCCTCAACATTTGTTCTCGCTGGTTCCCTGATGTAAACTCAATAACAAAAAAGTTTCACACTGCGTAACTTTTGCAGTGCACAGATATAAAATGTTCCGAAAACATTTAATTTAAAAAATTATAACACTTAACTGGGTAAACATAGAGAATTCAAAGTAGGCTGGTAGTAGCACTATGGTTCACTCTACCTAAGAAAAAAATATAGATGCATTCTAGCAGTTAGTTTGTTAGTTAGTGCGTGATGAGTATAGAAACAGCAAATATCGGACTTCTATTAAAAAAAAAACGTTTTCTGAAGAAATTTGGACCTATAGAAATGTATAATGACTCTGAAAAGGATATAACCTGATAGAGAAAAAAATTCTGCATAGGATAATGTGTTCAAACCTGAAATTTATAACAAATGAATATTTATACCATGCTATTAGTAATCTGGCAACAGCGCCAGGGTAGAAAAGGACGCGGCTAATGGCAACTTGTATGCGCTAGATAGAGACAGAGATGTCCCATTTAACTCCATACTGTCTTCTAAGAGTGGAACGTATTCAAAACTTAATAATGCATTATGAAGATCTCTTTGGAACAAGCGGCAATAAACTCAACATGCAGTCTAAGGCCTTTGTATTATACGGATTTTAGAGGTAGTAAATTTGGTATTTTCATAATGATAATAATTTTGTAAAGTGTACTGATTCCACTGAACCTGATATCTACTCCACTTGAATTTGAATTTCCACTTTTTAGCACATGCCTATGTGCATCCTAATATGGTGCCAACTCATTACACGAAACTACCAGCTCCATTTAAGAATGTTGGCAGCGCTCGACCATTTCAGGAATTTTTCCAGTTGAGGTTATGCCAATAGACATTTTACAGTAAAACTGAACTGCCCTTAAAGTGAAGGATGCGTGCTTTCTGCAGCTTTTTAAATTAAAATAAAATACATTTATTTCCCCCTTCATGAAAATACCGTTAAAATAAATAATTTACGCTTTAGTTGAATATATTCTTAGAGCCTTTTTCTAATTTCGAAAATTTATTTCTCCGTCAGTTTCAATGAAATTTAAATATCTACTCATATAACCATTATTAAAATATTAGAGTTATATAATTTTATCAAATATTTTAAGGCTTGATATCCATAAAATCATTTTGATTGACAAATTTTGATTTTCTCAAGAAGCCTTTTACGATTTTTTAAAAAATACCGTATGTTTAAAATATGTGAAATGTATATCTCGAGTTTTCTAGGAATAGGCTTTGAAGTCCTCTTAATTTCTGATGTATTTTGCATAACTGGCAAACCGTAAGAGATACACAAAATCTTAATTTAAAAAATATAATTATATAGCACACAACTTCATGTCGCTTTTTGGTGGAGTTAATCATTCCCGAAGTGCTATTGGTATTATCGGTTTGAATTCTGCAGTACTTTTACCAAATAGAAGTTGTTATGCTTTTTTTCTCCTGGTCGGAATTTCAAATCTATCACATAGCGGCCAGATCTTAAAAGATGACAATCGCTTAACCCCACTGCATTAATCCCCTATTCCCATTCTGTATACAAGTAAATATGTAATAATATCATTTTTACAAATGTTTATCCCAATTAACGTGAACTAGAGAGAAGAATAAAATTTGCTAAAGAATAATTTGTTAAATAATGGGTAGAATAGTCTTGTAAATGTTGCACATCAGTGTTTTTGCCTTTATGCTTTGAAATAATATTTCTTGTTATGTGTTAATGTGTTGCTTTCCATAGGATTCTGTGTTATAGCTAGAGCTATGCCAAACCTTGTCTCTTCGGAGAGACAATTCTTTATAATAGTTAATAGCTCCTATGGTATTCATATGTTTATTGCTTAATTTCCTTGAGTATAATTCTCATCTTGGTGGAATGAAAACTTTTCATAGTTGTGCTCCGTGCTCTTGGAATAGCGCTGTATATGTTTGACAAACTCAGGTCACACTGTGAGCCTACCCCTCATTACATCGTCAACAAGGGTGCACTGAGCCATTATATAGTGGCAACAAGCTTTATCGCGTCCAGTAACAACACTACTTAGGTGAAGTGTGGATAACCTGTCATCCCTGCCCTACTTCATTCTATGTTGCAGCGCTATTAAACCTCTGAGAGACAGAAAGGGAAAGGGCCAACTTACTGATTATATAACGGGCAATTCGTGCTACTTTACTGTCGCTGTAATTTCCAAGGTCATATCGCCACATCTTTCACTGTTTATTAGACTGTGCTTTTTGGAAATAATTCACTAATGCCCTATTATTATCTCTATTCTTCCTGCTGATGATTGCCAGCCTTCGTTATTCGTTATATAGCTGCTATTGTTTTTGAGGCAGGGTGGTGAAAATGTATATTATACATCTACACAATTTACCCTGTGCTTGAAGAAACCATGTCAGCTGTCACTCGCTGTTTCTCCGAACCAAGTGGTGAGGTAATAATACATATTTTATAACAGTGTTTAACGTCTATTTCTACTAGACACGGCAGCAGAGGTGGTGGACCCTGATGCTGCGTGAAATTAAATTATAATTAGAAAACTGAACCTTGGTGGAAACTGAAAGAAAGGGAAAATCTCTATACATAAGTGGCAGTCCCTCTGCATGAGGACTTTGACCGGTTTTAGTGCTCCTTCCACGAAGGACCATGGGTTCAACACCCGCCTTGGACATGGGCGTCTGTGCAAATGTGTGTGTATGTCTGCGTGTGCGCGTGTGCTTATGTACGAAAAAAGAGAAAAGAAAAGAAACTAGCCGTTGGCCTGTGATCTTTGTGGTGTGGGTATATAAAATAAATAAAAAACGGGATAAACAAATACTAATTAATAATTAATAATTAATAATAATAATAATAATAATAATAATAATAATAATAATAATAATAATAATAATAATAATAATAATAATAATAATAATAATAATAATAATAATAAGAAGAAGAAGAAGAAGAAGAAGAAGAAGAATGCAGTTGATATTTGCGATTCTTTTAAATCACTTTTCTAATGATACAGTTCAATTTTAATTTTTCTTTACAATTCTGGGTAGCTAGTGCAAGAAATACAATTAATAAATATTAGATGAGCACCAATAGTAAATGTGGTCTAAGCACAGATAACGATATAAGTGTATAAATGTACTGGAAAAAATTGTTAACAAAACTTTAATGAGATGCACTATTTCCAATCTAATTTTTAAAATTGTCATATTTTGTTAATAAATGGAAACCTATGTTCAGCAGAAATTACGATTTAATAAAAAATATTCGTGCTTAAAATTTAGCCAGATCCCCCACTCCCTGAAGAGAAAATTGAATTTAGAAGAGGAAAATCCACGATTATGGCTGTATATAATCGATTGGAGGAAATAAAATTGACGCTAGAAAAGTCCAGAGGAAAGCTATATGTGGTCTTTACCCGAAAGCCATCAATTTGATCAACCGGAAGATCCTGATAGATAAGTTAGAGGAACTAATGCGACCATACTTATATCAAATATTCGTAGACGATGGAGTGAGAAAGTCAGATTGTCTACCACGGCGTCCTCCAAGGTGATCCGTTAAGTCCCATCCTGTTTAATGTCCTTACGCACGACATTGTGAAAGAAATAACAAGAGCCAATAAGTATATCTTTGCAGATGACATGGCCATCACAACGTCAGACATAACACTACAGACACCAGTAGATAGATTAGGCGACTAGGCGGAGAGACATGACATAAAGATAAATGAAGAGTAGATAGAACTGGTAGTATTTAGGAAAGGAGGCAAGCTTACAGAAGCAGAGAACGTATAATGTAACGCGAAACTCCTCAAAGGAACAAGCAACTTTAAATACTTAGGCATTACAATACAGACAACAGGGAAGAGCTTCAGGCTCCACATTAGGGCAAGAACAATGGCTGCAATCAGGGCCAGAATGAACTCAGGGGCATCAGGCAACTGTCACTCAGCACGGCAATGGAGCTTCAGGCTTGTGATATTACCCGTCCTTGTGTATGGCATCGAACATCTCACGTATCAGTTGGAAGAGATAGAGTTAAACCCAGATGCCTCTGGCAGTATCACGACTAGCATATGAACTTACCAGGGAGATGTTCTTAACCCTGGACTGCATATGGTGTCCCTGCGGACACCAGTCATACTTTAACTTGCTGCTAATTTTAAACACTTGACCATCTCTGAACTTTACTTTCTTATCCCTTGCTATGCAGAACTAGCTTTTACTGCTATGTTTGAGTAATAGTTTTGTGTAATGACATTGTATTGAGTAGCTGATGTCCGCTATCACCCCATGTACAGTAACAGCAGATATCCTTCATTTCTTTCTTACTGAAGGCCAGTTATGTGTTTACAAAGTGTGCAAAACCCATCTGGCCTGAACACCGAAGTGAAGTCTGTAAAATGTGCTTCAAATTTTGAAGTTGTTAAACACCCTAACGTGCATTACATAATTTCCATGTTTTTTTTTTCTCTTCATATTCTAGCTTTAAACATACTTATACATATGCAATCTGCAGGATGCAAGACAGATTCTGCACGCAAACAAACTATGAAATGCGGCATGGGACTATAAGTTTGGCAATTCATGGCTTCCACCACAAGATGTGTTCCAATAATACTTTCCACGACCCAAATGACATCTGCATCTATGTTCTGTGTCCCGAAAAATGTGATCAATATCATTTTGTAAGGCCCAAGAATAGACGATTATCCATCGCCGCTTATAAGAAGCTATAATAACTGCTCCGCTATCTACTATATCCTACGAGTATTCAACACCATCTCTGTGTTGAGAAGAGAGAGAGAGAGAGAGAGAGAGAGAGAGAATGTTACTCTTACTGCCTGTTGTACACATGCAGTCGCAGGGAGTGCAGCAGCGGCGCGCCCCAGCGCTAAGTGCTCCAGTTGGAAAGGCCTGACTTAACGGGAAGTCTTATTTGAGGTAACACCTTCTAAGAAGGCGACCAGTTCTTCCCCAATTTCTAATGTTTCATGTCAATGACTTGGGGTAGACATTTTGTGAAGAAACTCAGAGCAGGATATAGTCATCTTGTTTCACAACCCAATCACATTAGCTCAATTAATTGTATACTTTATTCTAGTATTTATTATAACAGTTAAGAACATACTCACCCTTATTCTACATTATTTGATTATTAGCAATATCAACCACGAGAACTCCAATGCTCGGTTTGATTTTAATGTTGTGTTACAGGTGCGTCATGAATTGGCCGCTGTGCTAGGCCGTGACCTATATCGATCAAAGCATGCCGATAGCAGCCGTTAGTGACATCTATTAGTCATATGTGGTCGTTCCTGAGCTGTGCGGAACACGTGCGTTCACAAGCAAAGCAACTGACGCTGTCCAATAGACAGTAAAATTCACCAATTCGGTTCATTTTATTTCAATACATTTGTTTATGTTATTATAATTATGTTCCTGACCTTTCCTTCGGGACGCAGTGCTACGTATTGGTTATGCAATCACGCACATTTGCAAGCTTGGTGAACATTACTTAAACTGAGTTTCTTCCAGGTATCCATCTCCGACTGCACCTCTAACTACAAATTTTGATTCAACTTTAGCTTGCTCTTTCCTAAGCATCCTTTAATAACTGTGTTTATTTTTAGAACTCTGTAGGAATAAAATTTGTGCACAAAGTATTGGTTGATATTTATTAACTGTTGTGCATGATAGTAAAAGACTCCAGGGAAGAAAGTGGTACTTATTTGTCACGAAAACCTTATTCTGAATAAAAAAACTAATAAAACTTCTCATTTAAAACTTGTTATAGTTCATCACCATTATCATCAAGATAGATCTCAGAGAAGATCACCTTTCCAATAACGTTTAGGTGTTCTAACACTGTGGTTACCTTCAGGTTTATATCCTGCACCTATTTTAGTCATTCTATTATTTGACATTCGTGTTATTTCACCTGCCAAATTTTCTTTCTATATATATATTTTACTATTTAAGTTATATACTTTTAATTGCTGTCTGACTGTGTCATCCCTCATATGATCCAAAAAGGTATATCCAGCACTACTTCTTAAACACATAATTTCTGCTGTTTCCACCATTACGTATTTTACCCCTTCTGTTCATTGCCCAATTTTCGGAACCGTATGTCAAAATTGGTACAGCTATCACTTTATAAAACTTCAACATAGTTTTATTTCGGAATTTATTTTTCAGAGTTCGTTTAAACGTCCCACATATATTCTGAAATTGATATAATTTTTGCTTTATATCTCTATCATCATAAAAGTGATATCACATTCCAAGTAATTAAAATGTGCTTGTTCTATCGTCTTATATTTAATAATTATTTGTGATCTTATCTGATTTTTCCATAGAAAAGTCACAATGTTTGTTTTTGTGTTAAAATATTTAAATTATACTTAATCATTATTGTTTAGAACTGATGTGTTGCTCACTGAAATATATTTTCATTTCCAGCAATGATTACTTGATCATCAGCAAAACAATTTTATTCAAATTAGTAGAATTAACTTTAAAATTACTTCTCAGTTGGGATAGTTAAAACAGAATATTAGAGGACGAACCATCCACTGATACAAAATATGACAAAAAAGAAAGAGCGCTTGCCTTACATAAAAACATTTAATACAGTATGGAAACAGTGCTCATACTGATATCTGATGCATTATTCTGATGACATGGATATTCTCTTTAGCTGATTTTTCTATATTAGAAATTAAAAACATTCATCAATATACATATACGGGGAGCTATTGCACCTGTACGCGTTTTACCTTAATAACCTTTTACCTATTGCGTCACAACGGTAGAATTCACTATTGATTATTAAAAGGTTGCCAACATCGCTTCAGGGGCATACAACCGAACTAGCTCAAACATTTGCTTTCGTAGTGTTCATGAAACATGTGTACTCTGCTGAAGGTAATACCATCAGACTCTTAGCCGGTGTTAACAACATTCCAGGATTTTTAATTCACTTTCCCTCGTTTGCTTAATAAACTTTACCAGCTTGGCAAGTGTTAAAATAGTTCCATCCCTGAAACCACAAGTACGTAAAACCTCACTTAAATTTAACTTGATAGGAAGAACGTAACTATAAGTGTATAGCCTAATATTCGCTTTCTGACTTGATTCAATGTACGGTTCCTGCATAAATTGTGCAATATTATATAGGAGAGAATGGCGAGTAGGATTTTTTCTCAAAATCCAACTTTTCTCGACACTTCTCTAAACAGACTGGCAGTTTCGCAAACACTTTGGAAACGCTGTGTTCTGCCACGCTCATTGTTGTCCCTATTCTGATCGCTCCATTGTCGTTGTTCAATTGCCGCTCAGTGGTGTGAGGTGGCTTGGCCATGAACATCTATGACAGCCAACTCACATTATTATTATTATTATTATTATTATTATTATTATTATTATTATTATTATTATTATTATTATTATTATTATTATTATTATTATTATTATTATTATTATTATTATTATTATTAGTTCTTAACGCTACCTCTTAAATATCTACCACTTATAATGGTTTAGAATGAGTTTTAGCATTCCGCGTAGGCTCAGTGAAAAGAAAAGTTGTAAGAAAAATTTCAGCTGTTATATTTCTACCCAATAACGGCTTCAGGATAAAATAACATTTTAAGCACGCAGTGAAAATAAATTCTCACAGGGGAAAGGAATTTTTAATATCTACTCCTGCATAATTATTCTACGAGAATAGAAAATTCCAGCATTCTGTTGATGTAGCACAGAGGAGAACACAAATACTTCCTGAACGTTTTAAAATTAAATATTAATGTGTATATTGGCAACATTGCATTAGGGTAATTTGTATTGCAATTGAACGACGTTGCCAGAACTTGTGGAGGAAGGAATTCTACTTCTGTTTCACCTGACTGCATTCCCCTTTCAACAACAATACTGCCAAACTCAAGATGCTTTGATGTTGTGTGCTATTTCATATGTTGATAGTGTTTTAAGCCCGTTTTTGCTATATGCGGTACCACGGACATGATAATGATACATGAAATGAAATGATAATTGGGGAAGAACATTTGGGAAGGAGCTGTTACAGGCCCAAATTTAGGGTACCTCCCCGGATGTCAGTTATAAGAACAGAGGAAAACCTGGAAAAATCTCAATTAGAAGAGACCATCCTGGTGGGATCTGAATAGTGGACTTCCCGTTCAGAATGAGTTACTGTCACTTTATTTCCCTTCTAAAACTGAATCACAAAAACACAGTCCTGTTTTATCATCAACAAAATTTACAATTGCAACTTACAGCTGTTCTGTCCTCTGTCATTAAATGTGCTCCAGTTAGTTGTCTGACGATTCCTAACTCCTAAAATTACAGCAGTAACTTCGCAATAGTGAGTGAGTGGGTGGTATTTAAGGGCCCGTCGACAACTTGGGCACTAGGGCCCGAATTTTGCAATATGTGTAGCATTTTGTTTTCCACATATTTCAATATTTCTGGTTATAAGCATCTAATATATTACATTCAGATGGCTCTACCCACTATTGTTTATTTTTATACCACTTCCACAATCTATTCTTTCAAAAATAAAATTTTCTGTCTACTTCACGTCAACAAAGATAAACGAAATACTTTCGTTAAATTTTTGGTCGATTGTTTACAATTACATAATTGTAATATACACCACGTTCTTAAGTATGATAGCTGTCTTGATGAGGGGCATAAATATATATCGGCAATAAATTAATATTAAAACTTTTTTTCGCTTTTTTGAAAAATCTGGATGTGATAGAGAAAAACGGATAACACTTGGAATCAGCTCTCCAAAATTTGGGGCAATCAGCTCTCAAAACTAAAATATTACATTTTATTTTCAAAGTGCAGAGCAGCATTTAACGAATAAGTTTAATTATAAGCGGAAATGAATTTGATTAAGCAAAGTCCATTTTTATAGAACGCAAAATTGTGCATTATTAGACAAGATGGAAAATAATTTTACAGAACCAAGAATTAGTCGACAGCTTGTGTTGAACTGAGGAACCCTGCAAATATATACATGCTGGCCAACCTTTCCACATCAACGGCGTTGACAGGGAAGCAGTCTACCAAAAAGGTGGAAATAAATATGGCAATACTTGTACAGCTTTCTATCTGATCTTTTTGAAACCAACGACTTTCCAAATGAATTTTTCATAAAAATGGAACGATTAAAACGAGAGAAAAAGAAAAAAGACAAAATTTGAACCACGCATGAACTACCATCTGCCGTTCTATACGTTACGATTATATCATTCGAGCCTTCCAATCCACCGAACACTCTATTTCAATTGAATGTTTTTTATTTAACAATGCTTTAATCCAAAAATGCCGTCAAGCGCACAATAGCCTTGTTATAGCAGATGCATGCGTCACCAGTAATTGATGTGTGGACCATCACTGGCCTTCATAACATTTATTGTTACCAGTTTTCAATAACGTTGCATACGTTAACGAGTTTGGCGTACTGTTGTACTGTAATGTGTGTTTGATAGATTTCCTAAACCTGCACGTTAAGGTAGTGAAATCATTTGTTGTACAGAAATAATTATTCAACACACTATTCTTAAAAGCTCTACCCAATATGTGCATGATTAAAGTGTCAGTCGTATTTACCAGCTTCATAGTTCACAGTAATGCTTATGCATCACTTAATACCACTAGTACCTACCTTGTTGGATTCTGTTCTTAATTTAAACAAATTTCTTTGATTTTTAAGAAACGCTGATGGCACAGTACAAAGGTGTAAAGAATTTGTTCCCTAGAATAAGTATGCTACCACTTTTGAAACAGAAATATATGCTATTATTCAACGCATACATGAAAATATAAAGGGAGCTTACAATAGTAAGCAGATCTTTATCTTCTGAGATAGCCAACCGGCACTTGAGGCTCTAAGTAACCGTAAAGCAACATCAGGACTGCTTTTAAATTGCCTAAACATAAGCACAGGCCTGGCAGAACAGAATGACGTTCAACTCATCTGGGTACCAGGTCATAGTGGCATAGAGGGAAACAAAAAAGCTGATGAACCTGCAGGATAAGCAGCAGCTTCAAGATTTATTAGAACATCCCGACGTTTGGTAAGAGAAGTTACAAAGAAGAACACACAAAACCTGGCTCTAAACTCCAAGAAATAGACATGGTAAACTATTTCTTAGAAAAGATGTACGGAAAGAGCTGAAAGTTTACTTAAATGTAATAAACTTCAGCTGAGAGCAATTACTGTTTTTCTCACAGGACATGTTCCTGTTAAAAAGCATCTGAACACAATGGGAGTGTTTTAGGTAACTTGAATTGCAGATTGTGCAAGAAAGAAACTGAAACAGCCCAACATATTTGCTTCTGGGAAGCCTTGACTTACAGGACACAGTTTCTTCTGGGGAAATGTTATAACTAGAAGAATTTGACACTCTACCAGTTCTAAGACTGTAAGCCTTAATAAGGGTGGCAGGTGTAATGAACTGAACGATAAAAGCACAATAAGCCCACGGCTGAAGTGCTTCCGGAGAAATGACGGAAATCTGTATCAAATAAGACAAGATAGGACAAGAAAAGAAACGCTGACGCCATGAATAATGATGAATGAATAATATACGGGTTTAAGAAAAGTATAAGTATTGGCAAATTCAGAAAAATAATAAAGAATATCTCGGAAATGGTTCACTCAAAAGAAGAAGAAGAAGAAGTATTTCACATAAATTGTGAGTTTTAACGAGATTCACATTTTTTATTTAGTAAGCTTTTGCGTGTTTCTTCTGTTCTTCTTCATCCAGAATGAAGAGGTCTTCTGAGGATATTCCCACGGAATTCAAGTTATGGTTGAGGAACTGCCATGGAATCGCTTGTTTGTGCCCGTCACTGGATACTGACTGACTGGTTGTAAGTTCTACGCGCCACTGGTCTAGAGGTAACATGCTAGCCTCTGGTTCTGTGTTGAAACCCAACATAGGGCAATGGATTTTTTTTCGGGGGTAAATTCCTTAGCATGGCTTCCTTTGGAAGGGAAGCAAAGTCGATGTCTCGAGTCGTATATTTACTTATCACCCAAAAGAACTTATTACTGGTACATTGTCCAGAATTGTCAATAAAATTATGTGCAGTTAATAGTTCTAACACCCTGTGCATTAAAATTACTTAGGTCGAATTACAGGGCTGATAAAGATCATTAACTGTCTCCCTATAGGTGGACAGGTCATCAACTAAACAAGCAACTACGTGCATGAACAAATTCAAATGTGTCTGCTCCATCGTAGTTGGCAACAAATGTATTAGTTGGTCAAACTAACTCGCTGACCAGACAAGATCGAATTATACTAATAGTGCATACTATAGTGCTCAAACCAGTAAGCGATACTAGATCACTCACATGATGTACGTTTTAATTTGTTGAACTCATCAGTGTTATTGAAACACAATTAATATGCTTTTTCAGTTCAATTATCGGTGCTGTGGGTTTAGTTGCTTTTCTTCTAATAAGCATTTTTTGAAGCAAGTATGACTAGATTTGAAATTGAGAAGATTACTGAAATAAACAAAATCATTGGAAACAGTGAAAACTTTAATGCCATAGCCGGAATTTCAACCATTGGATATTCCGCTTGTCTTGTGGTTGCTGTGCTAATCAACTGATAACAACATACTGACACGAAGCGACTAAACCAGGATCTCTCAAGTTTGACCTAGGTTCAAACTCCACTCGCTTATGTCGCTCGCTCGCATTGCCGTCTCTCACTTCCTCAATTTCGCTGTTTTTTTTTTGTGCAGTTTTATTGATTTTCTAAAAAAGCCAAAGTAAGCCGAATTTCACCGTGTTAGATATCTTTCTTTCACATCTGTGGTTTTAAAACATTCATGACAAGAAACACTTGTGCTCAATTAAATTGTCGTAAACCGCCAATGCATGTGATATTACTGTTGAAAGCAGAACACGCGAATCTTTTAATTGACAGTGCGCTCTGTCACAGTTAAACACAAACTGGCATTGCTTGATCTGCCAGCTAATTAGGTCCTGAAACGTGTAATTGTGTGGTGGTATTGACTTAGGACTGGTCATCAGGATATTACAACTGACTAAACCCAAAGTTTAGTTTCGTATTTGGATCTCTTTAAGTTCCCAAACGAACTAAAAATAACACGAATACTTTCACCAAATCACATCAGTCATAGCAGAGAATATAATCACCACATTGCATGTCATACAATGGTAATGACATCTTATTTTTGTACCTTCACTTAGGTGTATTAAGTATTTAGATTCTTCTGTGAATTAGACACTAAGCTGGGCGCAACAAAAGACTCTCACGAGAGGTATAAATTTAACAAACATGAGTTTCACATGAAACATGTTCATTAAATACATTTACTATTCGTAATATGCTACAAGAAAAATTAAAGAGTGACGCACAGTGAAGGAAAAACTATACAGCATAGGTCTGCTAAAAGTATTGTCTATCGTGAAGTGAAGGAAAAGGAAATATAATAGTCATTTGATGATTTTCGATTGTTTAATTTTTTATTTAGATAACACGTGTCTTTCAGAAGTTGCGTCGGACTAAATTAAACAAAATACTATTACGAGCCCTATTGGTTATTGATAATTAGAAGCACAACGCATTTCGGTGATTTCTTTTATATTTCAGTGCTACCTCGCTTCAACTCATTCAATTCCTGGATAGTTAAACACTTATTCCCTAAAATTTAAGAATTCAAACGTTTGAAACTCTTACTTGTCACACAAAAACAAACAAAAATTTTCCAGTAGTAAATAGGATATTTGTGTTTGTAGTCTGGTGCGGTATATTTTTGGCATTTCTGATGCTGCATAGGAAAGCGTGAGTGTTTTGGTTTCTCCGGCTATCGTTTGGTTTTTAGCTCAGGTCGACGAAGGATGTCGAGTGTGGAGGTCGGCCTCTCGGGGTTGCCCAGTGGAGGAATTGTCAGGTGAAGAACTGGTTTGTATTAGTTTCCTTCCATTTAATGAGTACGGTTAGATTTACCAGACATTACATTCGTTTATGTCTCTCTCTCCCCGACACACAAGACACGAATCCGCTTGATTATCGTTGCTTCGTGCAACAATTACCCCTGTCTCTAACCTGTCTTATTTGCACATACGCAGACTTGGCATATTTTCCGTCACTTAACATGACTGGTTCTTACAACTCACGCGTCTTTATCGCCCCGAGAAGAGGATACAAGTGTTCACCTCTACTTCTCAAAAGCTTCGTTCTTCGTCTATGAGGCTAATCTATTTCACTCAAGCCAACAACCTTTTAGATTGACGGTAGCAACCAATATATCACCCACAACGAAGCTTTTGGTAATTTTAGGCATATGCCCATTGTAATTAATTACAAGATTAAGAGAAGTTACATATAGGGTGAGGAAAGGAAATCAAGCAATGTTAGAAACATTATAGGATCAAATTGTAAAAATGTCATGAAAATGAAGCTACTACGATAGAATAATGCCAAAGGGAATGGGAAACGATTGAATAAGGCAGAACATTTGACATATTATTTTCACATATTAAGGAAGATTGAAAATCCGTACATCCATCTCTTCCTTGGTCTTGCTATACATCTTCTCCCACCAGGTTTTCCTTTATAAATCTTTTTAGATAATGAATCCTCTTCGCTCCTCTCAACCTGCCCTAACCATTTCAATCTGGACTTTTTATTTCACCTATAATCTGGGGTTTACCATATCTCTCATAAATTTCTTTATTATTTCTTACTCTCCACAAGGAGGTCCACGAATTCTTTGCAATGTCTTTCTTTCCCATGCCGCTATTTGTCTTTCAGTTCCTTTTGACATGCACGAAGTCTCTGAGGCGTACATTACTACAGGTCTTATGACAGTTCTATACATTTTTTCTTTCCCTCTTATTGATATCTCTTTAGCTCTCATATTCAAAAGGCTCCATAGCATTTACTACCAGCCTTAATTCTTTCTTGTATTTCTTTCCCAGCTGCATTATTTTCTGCGATTATTATACCAAGATATTTATAGCTCCTAACTCTTTCAAATTTATACCGCTTTAACTGTATATTGTACATCCTGTCCCATTTGTCCTGATTTATAGGCACAATCATACACTTGGTTTTGTTTCCATTGATTTTCAATCTCACTTTCTTACTTTCTTGTTCTACTTCCTGGAACCATGTCTGTAGGTTTTATCTTGATCTATTGATATAATAATATCATCTGCGAACGCCTGTATCAGAATCATCCTATTATGAATTGTGCCATTTGGGTTAAGATTATTTTACTGATCACTGTTTCTAATAATATATTGAACAATCTAGTCGAGAGTGCATCTCCTTGTTTTACTCCTTTGTTAATTTCAAATTCTTCTGTTAGTTCTCCTTGTATTGCAATTTTACGTTTGGTTTTGGTGACTGTCATTTATATTAACCTAATTAGTTTCCTTGGCACGTAGAACTGTAATAATGCTTCTATTATTTCCTTCCTATTCAAGCTATCATAGGTTTCTTTAAAGTATAAATAACCAATGGAGGTCAATATTAAATCCATAGTACTTCTTTAAGATTTTTTTCTGCTCTAAATATGGTCCCTAGTCGACTTTCCTTTTCTAAACCCTCTCTGGCTTTTCACGTGATGTTCTCTATGATTTTTGACATTCTTTTAGCGAGTAATTTTTCAAGGATTTTATATGTTGTATTTAATAACGAGGCAATTATACCTCTATAACTACCCATATTGTTTTATCCCCTTTATGTGTAATGGGTGAACAAAAAGTCTAGATGTTCCTAAAGTACACAATTAATGCCTTTTTGGGCAGTTAACCATTCCCGAGATACTTCTTGTTACTTGTTTGAACTCTGCAATATTTCTCAAATAACAAGTGTTATTGTTTTTTTCTCCTCATTGCTCATGGAAAGAGGAATTCCAAAGACATCACATTGTGATTAGCTCATAAAAGATTTGATTATCGTATAAGTCTACCGTATTTTCATTGTACGTAGAAGAAAATATGTAGTATAAACATTTATATAAATGCTTATCTCAACTAAGCTAACGTAGATAGAGGAATAAGCCGTTTTAAGAATAACTCGCTGAAGAACTGGTAAAGAAAACCATGCGAATGTAACACGTCAAATTTTTTCCACGTCTTTCTGCCAGAGCTTCGATATCTGCTTATCACGTTATATGTGAATATCAAGATATGCGATGTGGAACAGAAACCAAAGGTTTAATTCTGGAAGAAGAGAAGGGTTGTATTAGAGAATGAGACGAATTTAATTATTTGGGGGTAAAAATAGATAACGAAGATAATCAGGAAAATGACATCAAGAACAGAATCAATAAGGGTAAAATTATAATGATGAATAGTATCCTATACAGGACTAAGACAGGGGTGTCCATTGTCACCTACCCTATTTAATATATATATATATATATATTTATATATATTAATGACGCAGTTGTACGATGGCAAACTATGCTCAGAACACATTTTAAAATAAAGGGGAGAAATGTTGACACATTGCTGTTCGCTGATGACCAGATTTTAATTGCGGAGACGGAAGATAACTTACAAAGAGCGATACATGAATTAAATAATATTACAAGAGAATATAATCTTCAAATTTCACATGAAAAAAACAAAAATAATGGCTTTTATAGGAACAAACCATTTAAGAGCAAAAATTTGCAGAAATGATAAACCCATCCAACAACAAAGTGATTTTAATTATCTTGGCTATATTGTGTCATATACCAACAATAGAGATATACAAAACAAAATAAACAAATTCCAAACAATATGTGGGACAATAAAAAGAACTTTTAAAAATTGTAATCGTCAAACTTTGTTAAAACTGTATAAAATAATGGCGATCCCAACCCTGCTTTATGGGTGTGAAAACTGGTTCTTGACTATCTCACAACAGAAGAAAGTGGAGGCTGCTGAGACAGGTGGCAGGTTATAGACTCATAGACAAGAAAAGAAACGAGGATATTAGAAGAGAATTGGAAATTCAGAGTCTAAATGAAACAATCATTCCATACAGGCAAAAATGTCAAGATCATGTGCAGAGAATGACCGAACACCGTACACCACAAATAGTGCACAAGTATAAACCTGTAGTAGAAGAAATGTTGGCAGGCCACGAATGAGATGGTCCGATCAATTTCCTTGAAGTCGGAACGGGCCACAAGGCTTATACCGTGATGATGATGATGATGATGATGATGATGAATAGTATCCTGTGGAACAGACATATAAGTAGGAAGAATAAAATGCAAACATATAAGGCAATAGTGAAAACTACATACAGCAAGCTAGATTCATGTACCTCGGTTATACTAATTTCTAATTGCTCCGTCAAGCCTTTTCTGTTCCTAAGTACAAAGGAGGTCCGGACAAAACACTAAGCACTAATTCGAACGGAAAGCACTGTACTGTTTAAAAGAGAAACGAACTGAGAAAGATGGAATTTATTACCAGCACTTGGCGGTCTACATTTTATCTTGTGAAAATAGCGTTAGTTCCAGGCATATGGTCACGCATGCAGCGCTAAATCACTGCCGCACAGCCCAGCCAGCAGCCACTATCGCAGTCTGCGTGCACGGCCGTGACGCATTGCCGTGATATCCCCCAAAATACGCACCACCAAGAGACTCCACTTTTATCGTGCTACTCTGGAAATTACCCTGCTGCTCTTTGTATAAACTACATTTTCTCTTTACTGCCGGTACCTCAAATTTAACAAACAAGAAAGGTTAATATAGTGAAAAATAGTAGAATATTTAGAAAGCTACTTTTAAAATCATGTGATGTGTTACAATTGCCTGAATTTTTCTACTCTTGTACTTTTCTCACTGATGTGAGATTTTTGTTTAGGTTTCTATATTTTAGTAATGGTGAAATGTTAAGCGACAACTTCCTTCGCCTAGCGTCGGTATATGTAGATTATATAGGCAATTAACCAAGAAATTCTATGCGAGTATTGAAGACAAAACGAGAAGGTTTTCATTTGTCCTTCACCGCCCTCTTTATTGTGAGGATTCATGGAAAATACTGTACAATTCGCGTTACTCACTCCTGTCACAAGATGGCCTTTATCGCACAATTAATATCAGACTTTAGAAAGTTACATTTATTTAACACTATCTTGCCTTCGCTGTTGAACACACGTCTCAACTTTGCATATGGTTTCGTATTTACACCTCTTACCAGTTTTTAAGAGTGGCTTATTATTCTTCTACTTCTCCTTTTTCTGCTTCTTTATTACTCCGTGGTCTCGCAATCAAACTTCTACAGGGCGCAGCTTTTAACGCAAATACTAGTAGCTAACTTGCTGTCTAAGAACTAAATGGCTTAATTTTCTTCGCAAACAGTCTTTTATCCTTGACAACGAAACTGCAACTTCGCTTGTTCCTCGAGACGACACGAAACGATGTTCGGCTTGTCCGTATTTCTCAAGGAAATATCTGAAGCATTTGTAATTTGTATTAAAATTGCAGACATTTACTCACTACTGGTAATTCGGTCAGGTGCATTTATTACTTATTGCTTATAGACTACAGCCCCCTTTACTCTTTTTGAAAGATTATCCAGGATTAAAGTTCACGATCTCTCAGTTCTTTCTTAGCACAAAAATGTATGTAACAGTTATACAATAAATAATCGCCGATTATATTTGTTTGGTAAACAACCTCGGAATTGTGGCAATCAACATTGTCCATCGCCTACTAAATTTTTATGCTTTGCAGATTACTTTAAGCTTCATTCTGCTGTGTAAGAAAGGCAATCATATTTTTCCAGAATATCCTTTCTTCCCATAATACGCACAGGAAGATAACGGAAACTTTTATTATAATTATTAAACAACAACAACAACAACAATAATAATAATAATAATAATAATAATAATAATAATAATAATAATAATAATAATAATAATAATAATAATAATAATAATAATAATAATAATAATAATAATAATAATAATAATAATAATAATAATAATAATAATAATAATAATAATAATAATAATAATAATAATAATAATACCATTAAGAACCACTTCATCGTGGCATATATCTAAAGTTCATACCCATTTATTTCATGAACATTTATTATTATTATTATTATTATTATTATTATTATTATTATTATTATTATTATTATTATTATTATTATTATTATTGTTGTTATTATTATTGTTGTTATTATTATTGTTGTTATTGTTATTATTATTATTATTATTATTATTATTATTATTATTATTATTATTATTATTATTATTATTATTATTATTATTATTATTATTATTATTATTATTTTAACGTGTTACTGGATATGCAGACGAAAGTATTGCAAAATAAAATGAGGGAAAACAAAGAATCATGGATGATTTGAAACCAAAATGGCAATTCAAAGCATCGGAACTGATAAACAGTAAACTTAGTAATCACTCCACGGGCACTAAAAAGTAGACCAATCACTTCCCAATTTGAAATGTGGTGTTTGTCTTTTAAATAAGGAATGCAAGACTAATGTGTAATTTTTTCCCTATCAACCTTATTAATTTTGTCTGCACGTTTTTCTCAAATCGATGGTAGAGTCATCTTGTTGTATGGAATGACAATTACGCGTACTCTTTTGATGGAGTTGGAGACAGAGGAGCAACCTACTTCTTCATAGAATTCATACTAAAACAATTACCATAAATAATAAGTTAATTTAATTTTAACACTTCTCATGAAACCATAATTATAAATTGAACTTAATCCAGAAGCCTACATTCTACATTACTTCTCCCTAGAAATATATAAAAGGATATCTAAACTTTCACAAAATCGGGATGCTTGTATCAGGAAAGTAAGCATTTGATAAAAGCATTGCGGTTTTAGGATAATCGATAGCCAATCAATATAAAGTACTGGTTGTGCAACTGTCATTAGTGCACTCAGTGTAGTCATCTGTATACCACAGTGACATGCGGCGGTGAAATTCGAACTATCAGTGACGGTGTTAGAGCAAGCGTAACTTCAAGTGGACCACAATATTATTGCACGTGGGAGCGAGGGCGCTTCGGTCTGCCCATCGAGAGTCAGCACGTAGTCGACAGTTGGGAGGTACAGAAGGACGGCAAAATTATACCTGTTTACTGTGGCGATAATGTACGTCTTTGAGCTATGACTGGCTAAATGGTCAAACTTAAAAATGGATAAACAAATAAGTAAAAATAAAAACATTCAATGAATTGGAAACGCAATATTTTATTGTGCCCAAAATAATAGAAGCATGTTGTTAGTCTTAGGATAGACCACGGGTGCGCAAGTGTGGCTCAGTGACGTAATCTCTCCCACTACGTCAGTATGACGTCTGATTGACGTGTTCTGAACACAGAGCAGCACTGACCGCCTACAGCACACAGCAGGGAACAGTAACGCGACGAGGTTTCCATGTTAACTGGGAAAATGATTATTTTACTTACGTAGACTATCTGCTACATCTGAATCAAAATTTTCTCATCTAAAACAAGGGAAATTAAATCTGTCTATTCACAAACCCTTTCAATTTTCGTTCATTAGTGTCATTGTTTGGTCTGCAGGATGAATTAGAGCATTTAAAAACCACAGTTAGTGATCGAAATGCCAAAAAATGTAAACTTTGATTTCGACAGACAATTACGAAATGTAAGTTTCCCCCAAATTTTAAATTTTCTGGCTGTAGCCTATGTAGTCCTGTTTATTGTTGATGGTTTTGCATAACTGGTAAACCGTAAGAGATAGATTAGCTTATTATACAAAAAAATGTGTATGTAGTTAAAACAGACAAGTTATATTCAAATGCATTTTTTGTGGAGTGAACCGTATCGGAAATATTCCTTGTTATTTCTGAGAATTTCGCAATAATTAAACTTTCCTTAAATGGAAGTACCTTATTTACTTTTCATCCCTCGTTCGTGCAAAGAGAACGGAATTTAAAAGATTTGACTGTCGCTCAAAGCCTACTGTATCCAATATTTCTTTTGCACTTACAAGAAAATGAGTAATAACACAATTTCTGCAAATGCTTATCTCTCCTATAATAAAGAAGATAGAGGAACAAGAGTTTGTAAGAATAGTTTTACAAGAGTAGAGAGTACAGCACATCAGTTTTTTTCCCTTCTGATTTTAGAGCAAAAGCAAAATTTAGTCATTGAGTTAAAATATCAATTTTAGAGGTAACACCACAGTTTAAACAGTCTGTTGTATACTCGGAAGTACTCTTGGAGTACGCAACATATTTTTGGCATTGTGGTAATCTAGGAATACCCTTCTTAATAAATAATAATAGGAATAGGAGATGCAAACAGGAATAGCAGTAGTTCTTGTACCGCAATATGCTTGCCTAGTATCCCAGCTAAAACAACTAAGAATACTGTTCCAAAACTGTAGTTAACTTTATTTTTATAATTTCAGAGTTTAAAGTGGAGCATGAAAATTAGAACAGGGAGAATCCCAACAGCCATTTTCCCGTAACTGTTGGCCTCATTGGAGATTGCAACTTTGGGAAAACATCTACAACTAAAATCTGAACCGCGCTGCAATTAAGATCCAACCACCAATTTGCTGGTAGTGGGATAATTTGGAATCGACGTAGCCGGCTCCCAGGAGGGGATGTTCGAGAGTAACAAACAAGTTCCTAGCCCCTATTAGCTCAGCAAAAAGCCTTATGGTAGTTGTGACCTACAGCATTTTCTGCCACGATCGAGCAGACACGTTTTGTTCCTCGGTTAACGAATTGAAAGTACCAATACAACTTACATTAATTTAGAATCGTAATTATAGCCAACTGTTTTAGCGAAATATTGTTTAAAGTTATGGGAGTAACTTGCTTTTGTAAAATGTAACCTTAGGCTTACTCAATTCTAGAAATGCCGTAGCATGTTATGTTGTTATTAATGGTTTGAAATCTACTTGGTACGTTTATGTTCCTATTTTATAAACTGTTATTAGAAGTAATTTAACCGTTAGCAAGTAGTTTTACATTTCTGCAGATTATAAGTTTATAATCAACCTAATTAAAATATCTTTTCACAAGTAATACATAATAAGGTAGAATTGTAAAACTTACCAATTTACCTATAAATGCAAACTTTCTCCATATAAGTAACAGCACTTTAGTTTTATTTTACATTTTCACTGGTTAGCATTATAGTTTGTCTCTCATCGTCATTTTATATTTGACTCATGTTGCACACGAAACTATAATATATAGTTCTGATATGTTTGTGATGCCGAAACAGTGACGCAGCTACTTCTCGTCAGGATTAAAAGTTCGTATGTGAAAATAAGGAATAAAAAGTAAGTTTATTACAGGCTGAAGCTTTAAGTGTGACAGAAGTTTTCACAGAAACGATATCATCTGATCACGGATTAGGAATTTCTCTTGTTCCGGTCTCACGATTATCTCCATCTCCTCATGGGTCTTCCGACGCTTCTTCTTCCAATCAGTTGATCTAATAACACAGCTTAGGGAAGTTTTTTCATCCATTCTAGTTTCCATCGGCTTCTATATTCCTCTATTTTGTCATTTATAGTAATATTTAATTCGTTTCTTATTTCTTCGTTTCTTTAGCCCATCATTGTACATCCATTAATTGCTTTTAGGTATCTCATTTCGGTTGCATTGATTTCTATTCCAATCCATCTCTTTTATCAGCTGTGCTTCACACCCGTACATCAATTATGTCACTTTTAAAGTCTTAAACCTGTTTCTTTCCTTATCTTTCACGTTAATATTCCACGGTTTATTTACTTTATGGTTTAGATTTTTACTATTATAAGTTATGTTGCATCATAAGTAATTAAATTTATTTGTTTGTTCTAATGTAACAGGTGACCCAAAACACTCCGAACCGGCTGCGCTGTGTTTGGACATTTTACATAAGCTTCTACGTCTATAGATTTATGTTAATGCCGATG
The DNA here is from genome assembly GCA_030765045.1 of Tenodera sinensis. Classification (NCBI taxonomy): domain Eukaryota; kingdom Metazoa; phylum Arthropoda; class Insecta; order Mantodea; family Mantidae; genus Tenodera; species Tenodera sinensis. The sequence goes on along the minus strand of CM060967.1, from coordinate 156,308,507 downwards.
AACCTAATACTCATGAGCAAAATGTACCTTTTCTACTAAAATCAGCAATAATGTAAAATACTTGAGCCTCTTTGGTGAATACACATTATTACGCCATGCTTTTGGAGCTAACAAAATAAATCATAGGTATGATTATAAACATTCTTAGTGTGAGCTTAAGTAAATATATTTAAAATTATCCACCTGTTGGTAATAGTACTTCAATTCTTTTAATAATTTTTTGATTTGTTTTAGCCTTTTAGGTAATTTCATTAACAAATATTTTACACACACAAGAACGATGCTGATTTTGCTTTTAATATGTTTTGAATTTTAGTTCTTCATTTAAAGAAAATGCCACAAAAATCACAGCGGCATATATTGTTTTCTGTGGAATAAATATAACAAATAATGTTTACTATTTAAGAATAAAAGCACTGATGCAGTACAGAACAATACAAGACTGTACATATGTTTAAACTGAAAATCAATTATGTTCTGTAGAATGCCTGCTGATATCCTACGCATCCTGTAAATATAAGGGATCTTTCTCTTTTCATAAAAGTGTTCTCCCAGTTCACTTCAATTTCCATTTTGCAGGTTCTTTTATTCTTGTTAGTGTTAATGTGTGTAAAGCACTTATTAACACGAGTGCAAGCGCCTATTTCTAACAGGTACCGCTCTACGGCCAACAGCGGGAGCTCGAATTATAGCAGTATACTTAGTGCTGGTTGCTTTAGTTTCCTGTAACCCGGTCACTTTTTCCATTCCACTATTAAATTCCTATGTTGCCCCTGATGGACAGGCATCTTCTCCGGCACAGCCGTGCTACGGGCCCGCAGTGATTTCAGGCGACGTTGTTGAAGATGAAGTAATACTTCATTTCTCATGTGTGCTATAATAACATTTTTACTATCTGTGCTACGTACTACAAGTATTGGTTCCACCCAAAGTTCTATACCGAGATTTCACGGGAAACATGTGTTGTCTTTCTGATTAAAAAAGAGTAATTATGGAAAACGATGTCTCTTACTTATGCTGTCTCTCTCTCTTTGTGTGTATGTGTGTGTGTCTGTGTGCGTGCGTGTGTGTGTGTGTGTGCGTGTGTGTGTGTCGTTCAGTCGGTCAGTTTGCCTGTCCGTGAGCAGCACAATAGAAAACAAAAACTCCGGTAGGTACCAAACTTGTCATGTAAATTAAAAATATTTCAGTGATGTGATATTAATACTTCAAAAATGTCTCCCATTTAAACCACCATTTTTATGGAAAATTTTCCGAAAACTCAAAAGCTTCTACTTCTTACACATGTTTAAGATTTTTCTATTACAATTGAAATGTGTATCTTGCACTCTCGGGAAATAGCCTCTCTATAAATTGCTTTGATATAACTGGTAAACTGTAAAAGATGGATGAAAGCCTTATTGCACAAAAATGTAGATCTTGTTAAGCCACACACTTTATACCAAATGTTTTGTGTGCAGTTAACCATTTCCGAGATATTCCTTGTTATTCTTTTGAGTTTTCCAATGATTGATTTTCTCGGCATTCTCAGTGATTTGTATATTGCATATAATACAGGCCTACATAAACATGATTGTTGACGGTAGAAAATATTTACGCAGCACATTCCTCCAGCTCATCTTCTGATGGTCAGACAGTTAAAAAACAAAAAAGAAAAGAAAAAAGCTCTTCTCGTTCACCTTCCACAAAGAAATCAAATGTAGACCAAGTCGATTTCATTCTTATAAAACTAGAGCTTGTATATTTGTATTTAGGGGCGTTATCTATTTAGCAAAATGTATATGCATATCGTGGGATTCTCATTTCAACAACTTTCTCTCGCAGTCTGGTAAAGGTAGCAGAAGTTTGTTGAAACTTATCGCTGTTTCTCCCCGTGCAACTCCTTGAAACCTGTGTAATGTTCTGTCTATATCTTGCTAGTAATTAAAGGCACGTCTTATCTAAATAGATAACAGTTGAAACTTGCTCTTCAGACTTAAATACCTAAAACAATTTTCAGGAAAAGCTTGCTGCTAATGTCTTAAGAAATTAATATCTGCGGCATTGCTTAAAACATTACGTGCATTAAAAATGGCAGTAAAACCGTACGCCACTAAACGGAAAAAATAACGATTTTTCACGAGGTCAGAGCGATATAGGCATTCACTGTTTTTGAAGAAGACCGCGTCACCTCGTGACGCTTTCTTATCTTGACATGAGCTGCTTTTGGGCTCTTGCCCAATAGGATTAAAGGTTCTAGCGAAGATATAGTATGGGGTTTGAGTAAGGGTGCTGAATAAGGAAAGTGAAACAAAACTAGACTAGGGCCCAGAGGAAGGTCTCCACAAGATGAGCGAAACGTCGATGACACAGTTGCTTATGAAGACACAGCACATGGAAGCCTATCCATCTACAATACGAAAGAAATCAGTTTAAGAGGGAGAAATCTTAAAATGAATGTGACTTAATTCGAACAGTGATCATGCTCTTTTGCTATATTCTTTATACATTTTACATCCTCTACTATGAAGTATTAAGAGTTATTCCTTGTTTTTGGTTTAACGTCCTTTAACCTCGTAGGTCATATCGGACGATGAATGAAAGGAATGGGTGAAATTATACTGAAATGAGCCCGGGGTCCATAGAGCTTATTTACCCGACCATGTCTTTTCAGGATAAGAGAAAGTAATATATAGACTGGAATATTTCTGTTATTCCTATAATCCGCCAGTGCCATGTTCATGTCTATAGTGTACGGATAGCGTGTCTATCTTCAAAACTAGGTTGCCTGAGTTTTGGCTTTTATCCTTCATTGAAAAAATTTCGGCGATTTTACCCTGTGCATATTTGAGCTCCATTTTCTACTTTCTTACCATGAACATAATATAAAATGTATTACATTTCACCCAAAATTTTGAATCTAAGAGTTTAATAGAAATACACATTTTGAGGTCCCTCAATACAAACAATATTTAGAAAAGGATCCATGTGTGTGTATGCATGTGAAGATGTGTATGTGTGTGTTTGTCTACGAACCCAAAAATAAAATCTGGGTTAAACAGCAAAGTTGTTATCAAAGTTCAGCATATTTCAAGGACGTGACATCAAGATTTTGAAGCAAATCCCTTCGCCCAAACTATCCCTTATATGGAAGAATTTTTCAAAATTTTGATTTTCTAAAAAACGACCATAACGATTTTGTTTAAAAATATCATATGTTCAAGATAGTTTCATGACAATATCTTTAATTTTCTGGGAATAGCCTGTGAAGTCCCCTTCATTTTGGATGACTTTTGTAAAACTATTACACCGTAAGAGATAGTTTTACTATACAAAATGTAGACGTTATTCAAATACACTTTATACCAAATAATATTTTTCCTTTGTGGAAATAATCATTTTCGAAATATTTGTTGTTATTGTTTTGGATGTTAAAATACTTAATGCGTTTCTCAAATGGGAAGTTGTTATTCGTTTATTATATCACAGCCATGAAAAGAGAATGGAATTACAAAGTCATCGCATAGTTACTACCTCTTAAAGGATTTGACTACCGTTTAGACGTAATGTATTCTCATACTTCCACTGTATTTGTAAGGAAATAATGTCATAACACCATTTCTATAAATGTTTATCTCGATTAATATGAAGAATGAAAGTATTAATACAAGAGTGAGAAGAGAAAGTCATATGAATGGAACACATCAGATTTTTACATTTTGATTCACCGATAGTGCTGAGCTGAATTGTTAATGGAGACGTTATAGTCATTTAATAATAATAATAATAATAATAATAATAATAATAATAATAATAATAATAATAATAATAATAATAATAATAATAATAATAATAATAATAATAATAATAATAATAATAATAATAATAATAATAATAATAATAATAATAATAATAATAATAATAATAATAATAATAATAATAATAATAATAGTAGTTATAATAATAAATAATTTATATTTATTATACGTTTACTTTACATTATTAAACGACACGAAAATAAAGTTTAGATATTTTAAACTAGAAGCTCCTGCTGAGGCATAATGAAATCCTGGAACAAAGATTTATATCTAGTTAATTACACAGTCCTGTCGTTCATTAATAATTCCACTTCTCACTTAGGTAAACTGTACATACAGTTTTAAAAAAAGTGCTTCATATTTTTATATTACAAAAATAGGGGTAATATATGCTGTTATCATTGTTGAATGTTTTCGAGCATTGTATCACAAATATCGGTCTTAATATATTCATAAGATTAAAGTGCATGCTAGTATTCTAAATAGAAAAATGGATAGAATAAATTGCTGCGTTGCCCATTAAACCAACGTGGTGAGAAAGTGACGCTCCAATAAGGTAGCAATGGTTACACACCAGTATCCAATGGCGACTCACTCTTTATGCCTTTTTCCTCTCCCTTGTTTTTGTTCCAGGAACTGTTGTTGCAGACTTCAGAGTGTTCCACTGCACTGAAGTGAGTTAAGTTTACTTCAGTTAATGCATTTAAAGGAGCAGCCAGTTTTCCACCTAACAAAACTTTTTCCGGAGGAAACGCGCCCAGTGCTTCTGCTGCAGGCACAAACTGATGAGCAGTACCTTAAGCTAAATTAATTCAGTTACAGTGTATGCTTTTAGTATCTTTCGTTGTCTATTTTGACTATCAAAGAATACTGTTTCTACATGTAGCTACAAAGCTGTTACTCTTTTATTATAGATACAGTAGAATCCCCAAACAACGCAGTTGCTTTAGCGATGGTCAAATGTTTTATTTGAGATCCCCTTCTGTTGGCACGCTTAACATATAAAAAATCTGATGTGTTGCACTCACGTGACTTTCTCTATTCTTGTACTAACCATTCTTACAAACTCTTATTCCTGTATCTTCTTCGCGCTAGTCAAGATAAACATTTCTACAAATTATCTTATTGTTTATTTCCTTGTAGGTACAAGGGGAATATTAGAATACACTAGGCTTTGTGCGATAGTCAAATCTTTTAAAGCTTTGAGATCCCGTTCTCTTTGCACACTTAACATATAAAAAAATAAACAACGATGTTCCATTTCACGAAGTTTTAAGTTTTCAGAAACTGACACAAACAACAAGAACATTTATTTGGACATAAATTGTGTGCTTTAGTGAGGTCTACATTTTTTGTGTATTAAGAACTTGTCTATCTCTTACGGTTTATGAGTTATTCAAAAGTCATCCAAAGTAAACAGGACTAGATAGGCTATACCCATAAAATTCAAAATATACATTTAATTAGTCATAAAATATCTTAAACATATGACATTTTAATCAAAATTGTTATAGCCATTTTCACGAAAATAAAAAATTTCGAAACATTTTCCGTGTAAAGGGTAGTTCAGGGTGAGAGTAATTTCTTCAAAATCTTCATGTCGCATCCTTGAAAAACATTAAACTTAAATACCAGCTTTGATTTTTAACCGACTTTTCGTTTTTAAGTTATGCTGTCCACATACTGACAGACACACAGACTGACACACACTGACCTTTTTCTAAAAATGCTTTTCTTTTGGATTCAGGGAGTCTCAAAACATATATTTCCGGTGAAGTCTCGACATCGAATTTTTGGGTGGAATTAGCATTAGCTGTACTATGCACAGCCGCTCCAGCATGTACCGTGCAGTAGTTTCGAATAGGGAAACTAACCCAGCATTAGTTCTTTAAGCACTACTATATCTCTACTGTGGGACTACAGTTATAAATTCATGTATACAATTGTGGAGGAGTTAGATTCAAAGCATTCCATGAAAGGTGTGTTATACAAGTTCTGTTTTTGAGATGTCAAAACGTAAACGGACCAATAGTGTAATAGATTACAAAATAATAATGTAAGTATACATTTATGAATGGATAAATAACTCAATCCGTTACATAAGTTAATATTGTATAACTGCACTGTATGCTCGGTGATAAAAACATTCCATTTGGAATTCGCGAATCCAGAACATATGTTCCTATGGTGTATGAATATGGAGGATCCAGAGAAATGAATCTAGGCATTTTAGATTTCTCTCTTCTTGAAATTAATTCACACTGGGCTGTGTTCAGGAAACTAATTACAGTGCAGCACTTCTTAGAGGTGGTTATTGTGCAATTATAGTAAATTATGCATTGAGAGCATAATGGCAGCAATTACAATACGAGTGTATTCTATAAAACGTGGTCGGCTAGTTGATGTAATATTCATACGATCATCCTAATTGCCATTATACTCATGTCCTATATGACGAGCTATGAGTCAAATTTAAAATATTTACAATATTCTACGCTGCATGTTACTGTCACTGGTGTCTGACATTTTAATCGATTGTACATACGAGAATCGATGGTTACGCCTTCCAGTGCGAAACTATTTTATTGTTATATTGTGAGTAATATGACCAAGAGTATATATGCTATAACCTTTAAAAACTAGACTTACAAAAACGAGAACACAAACTGAATTTATTAGACTGTTATTTACAGTATTAACACTAATTATTAAACATAGTAGCTTTATTTCATATACGGGAATCGATAGTTTGACCTTCAGGTGCATCAGAATGTTTGCTGACGTCGAAGTACTGATTACTGTATGCAGATACTTTGATTGGTGGTTAGCAGTGTCCTTATGAAGAGGTGCCCCCATGAATGGTACATAGTGTTGTTATGAAGTCCATTACAGTGACATATAAGCGGTATATTATGGCATGGTTGAGCACAAAAAAATAAAGAAAATACCTATAAACTGCTCTCCATCAATCAGCACCTCAAAATATTCCATTACAGTGCATCTGTTTCTCTCTTTCTACCCACTCATATGTTTATTCTAGTTTGAAACATTATAGAACCACACGTTATATGTCTTTAATACAGTTGCCTTCAAGGAAGCATATAGTAGGTAGGTCCTCTTGACTTAGTCGTTCGTTGGAACGTGATATTTGATGTATGCCTATCATGCTGTCTAATTAGACTCTATCGTGAATGTAACCAAACTCAACCCAGCATAGCAGGCTAGAGCGATACTACTGATTGTGCTCTGTAATGAACAAACACCAGGTCAATATCCGGGCGTGCACACAGGAAAATGACCTGCCTCTCGCCCAACCCTAATCATTATTCACAAATAAGTTCATACGCCGTGATAACTCCGGTATCGATTTGTTTTATAATTACAGGGAATAGTAATTTGTAGCTAGAAGAACTACCGTGTAAGAAAACCGCAATGAAATTAAGTTATTAGAGACCGAAGCTCAAGTTCTTTGGAATTCAGGGAGTGATGTTGTAAATCACCATTATTTGTACCCCTATCAGTTTCGCAGATCTTGGGCACGAGTAGAAAATGGTTAAACGCGATAGGGGGAATGGGTATAGGGCACAAACAGCAGGGAAAACATTAATGAGGTAAAGAACAAAGTGGATTAAGGCAATCGAAGCACTTTCATTGCAGCAGTAAATTTCAAGGTTATGTGATAAGGATGTCAAACTAGACTCCAATGTAGGACCAAGGACTATGGCGCAGTACTGCTCTTACCTACAGTACAGAAGTACTCAAATCAATAATTCGATAACGAGATTTCATCGGAAGTACGTGTTCTGGGTCAGCTTTAAACAAGAACGCATGTTTAGAAAAAAGGTCCATGCACGTGTATGTGTGTGTGCGCATGCGCACGCGCGTGTCGTCCGTCTGTGAGCAGTGACTAAAAACAAAAGATTGGTTAATTCCAAACTTGATATTTAAGTTCAGCAAATTCCAAGGTCCGATCAAGATTCTAATGAATCCTGTGAAGTTCTCTTCATACTGAATTATTTTTGTATTAACTATAAGATGTAGATAAGTCTTACTACCTAAAAAGAAATAATAATAATAATAATAATAATAATAATAATAATAATAATAATAATAATAATAATAATAATAATAATAATAATAATAATAATAATAATAATAATAATAATAATAATAATAATAATAATAATAATAATAATAATAATAATAATAATAATAATAATAATAATAATAATAATAATGATGATGATGATGATGATGATGATGATGATGATGATGATGATGATAGTAATTTCGTAGTGCAGCAGGCCTTGCGGGCTTAGGGTTACCAAAACGACTAAAATAATGAAAAATAAAAGTAAAAATCTGATGTGTTGCACTCACATGACTTTGTCTACTCTTGTACTAACCATTCTAACAAACTCTTATTCCTATATCTCCATGTTCGTTAAGAGAAACATTCGTACAAATTATCTTATTGCTTATTTCCTTGTAGGTGCAAGGGAGATATTAGAATACAGAAGGCTTTGTGCGACAGTCAAATCTTTTTGACCTTTGAGATTCCGTTCTCTTTGCACGATTAACATATAAAAAAATGAACAACGTTGTTGTATTTCGCTGAATTTCTAAGTTTTCCGAAACTCACACACATAACAAGGAATATCTCCGAAATGGTTCACCCTACAAGAAAATTTATTGTTACATAAATTGTGTATTTGACCAAGATCTACATTTTTTGTATAGTACGGTTTGGTCTATCTCTAACGGTTTACCAGTTATGCAAAAGTCGTCCAGAGTAAATACGACTACAGGGGCTATAGCCAGAAAATTCAAGATATACATTTCATTTGTCATAAAAATATCTCAAACATATGACATTTTAATAAAAATCGTTAGAGCCATTTTCAAGAAAATCAACATTTTCGAAAAATCTTCCATGTAGAGGGTAGTTTAGGGTGGGGATATTTTCTTCAAAATCTTCGTGTCGCATCCTTGAAAGACATTAAACTTACATACTTACTTTGGTCTTTAACCTACTTTTCGTTTTTGAGTTATGCTGTCCACAGACTGACAGACACACAGACACACACACGGACCTTTTTCTAAAAATGCTTTTTTTTGGATTCAGGGGGCCTCAAAACATATATTTCCGGTGAAATATCGACATCGAATTTTTGGGTGAAATACAATACTTCCTCTACTTACCAGTAGAGAAAGTAAAAACTGCATTACTTCTGTACTGGCATGTGAATCTATACCAGCACAGAGTATCTCTGATTTTATTTATTTATCGATTAATAAATGCAGTAATAACTTAGTAATTAAACGAAACAAAATAAGATAATTCACTAGTAGTTATCTGTTGTTGCTCCTTTATTGTTGATAAAGATTTTGCCTGTTGAATTAGCGTACTTGACCCAGAAGTTTAGCTATGACCTTGTGGTTGTCACAAGTGAACTTGAGATAGCGCTCTATTGTTTTTTCCTCTCGCGCTGACGATTTACAGCCTGCTTCTAAAGCAACTTATCCTTTTTTTCCCAGTACAATAAATATTATGCGAAAGAGCATCATTTATACATTATATTACAGCATAAAATAAACCAATTATGATCATACTTTGAATATCACTAATGAATTATGTTTACTTGAGACTCAAGAAACCACAAGATGTAATATTGTAGCAGTACTGGCACTGCTTACACCTAACTGTACTGTAGACAGTAATTTTGAACTGCTGGTGTTACTCTATTTACGCTCCCCAATCCACACCACGATTGCACGTTAAAGGACATACATTCTCCTGAGTAAAAGAGCGACCCAAGTAAAAGACACACAGCACCGTGCAGTTGGCACTCTAAAGGACAGTGGGTTGAGGAAGGCCGTTAAGGCATGGGCGACACTATAAATTTGTTTTACTAAGCAGCATGTTGAGCCTCGGAACTTGGGTACTTCGCTAGTACATATATTCTATGTGATGACTAAAGCCGAGAAAAGATAATACCAGCATCGAGCCAACAATAGCACGAGGCATCATGTAACCATGCCATTTATATGCGTAGTGCGTCTGTTATTTAATAGCGGAGGAATAACGAAATGCGCATGCATCTCCACCCTCTTTCGTCTCGTGACATCATCATATTGCCCGCTTTCATTTCCTACCCTTTGCCGCAAACCCTTGACTTTCACTTTTGGTTTCTGACACAACACAGCGATTACTACAGTTAACGTTGGTCGGTGCAGTAATATGACCTCACTCCCATGAGTGCACTTTTCACATACTCTTGTTTTAGTTTCATTTGTTCTATTTCCTTCATAGTCAACACGTATCATTGTTGTATTTTGTACTAAAATGTGAGGCTTTCACAGACATCACTCTAGTCACTGTAATAACTATCTTACATTAGTAATCCTACACAAAATGTAATCATATGTTTTACAAAATGTTTACTTATAACGGATCCGCTCTAAGGAACACATTTTTGTATTACTCCGCGCAAAACATCCACAAAATATGCAACTGATATGATAAACTGTTGAATTTCACTAAATTTACCTCCAATCTCGACTCTTTTAAATCCTTGAGCCCAACCTTTTCACGTTCATTTTCTGTATTCCTTCTTTATTGATAATTATTATTTTGATTGCTATTTTTTTAAATTATATTTTAAAAGATTGACTCTCTGAATCTATAATTCGGTATCAAGAGTAAGTCCTATATTGTCTTTTATAAGTTTAAACAAATAATATTGTTGTTTCAGATAATTATATCAGACAGTGATAGAACAGTAGAGAGAAAAACAACGCTTTAAGGGGCATTCTTATGTAACCATAATGGTTATTATCACCAGTATTCTAGCGAGCCAAATTTGCACAATCCTGATTTGCAGGCAAGGCTTGAATATTTAAGGTTAACGCTGTAGGTGGGCCCCCAGCGCTTGTGATACGTTACTAGAAGTTGTTGTTAGCTAATGCTGGATTTCTGACAATGAAGTCATTAATCCTCTTGCTCTCCAATATTTTTCACTGATGATATTGAAGAGAGCAATAGCAGTAATAGTAACCGCTTTTTAGAGAGCACCATATTTTTATGTTTTGGCGGTCACATCGCTCTCTCACAACCCCCAGGATGTCTGGAGGACCACACCTGTCGTTGGTTTACGGGTCTCACTGACCTGACCGGGAGAATTATCAAAATAAATTCACCGACCATATCCTCTGATCACCAATCAGAGGACGTATTACATGCCATGACAGGTCAGCATGTTAGGGACGTTACTAGAAGTAAGTCGGCCCGAACACCGAGCACCTCCCGTATGAGAGCTGTTCGGAGCACCTCCCGTATGAGAGCTGTTCGGATTGGGTTGGTCTCGGCAGGGCAGTGCTTCCCAAATACTCATGGGAGCTTGGGCACCTCTTGACTTGTGAAGGCGGGGTTGTGAGACGCCTCAACGTCCTCGGGCAATAACCTGCAGAGCTAGTAGCCGGTAAGCTAGACTTCCGGCGGACCCATGAGGTTACTGGTAGTCTCCCCGTATGGGTTGACACGCTTAAGTGGCGCATCCACTTCCGTCCCCTGGAAGGGGGCTTTTTAGGATCCAGGCATTGGCCTAAGCAAAGACCCTCGGAAGCATTGGCACTCAGCTACCGCTTTCCCTGGACTTAAGGGGGGAGAGCTTCTGCTGTGTGATAGATTCCTCGTCCTTAAAGTGTAGGCCATGCATGATAGGACTGTGTGGGTATGCTTTACTTATATTTATGAGACTGAAAAAGTAAGTGCTCTCTGAGTATCAGTGTTTAGAAAAGCTGTAACGCATTTATATTGCTATTTACACCTAAATTATTTTGTTCCAAGTGCAGATTTTAAATGTGTTAAATGGCTATTCAAGTCTTCAAATCTTATAGAAGCATTCAAATAACTGTCTGTAAATTTAAAGTTATTTTAAAATGTATCAAACATTCTATCACTTTAACTCATTGGTTCCTGTTATGGTAGAAGGTAATTTTAACACTAAGAAGCTACTCTTGAAACGGCTTTGTATTGTAACTCTTGTAACATTTAATTTTAAGAAAACATTTTCATCTGTGCCGTTCGGTTATCACGCAAAAACAGGCTGTGCTAAAGACAGTGCGTCAATAACACCACTGAAGCAAACAGAGAGAGTCTGCCAACATTAAGCGTTCTAACAGAACATGAGTCGTATACTCCTCGTGTGGAGGACTTAAACCCCCTAGGACTTACAAGCCAGTGCTTATGGCACTGACTTATCAGGGAGCAGACAAACCTACGAACCAGACAGAGTGAAGACCTGGAAGCGGATGGTCAGCCCAGCAGCAGGTATGAGAGTGAGGAAGATATGCAGGCGAAGTGGATGATTGGAAAGGTGAAGGTGGAGCAGTTGGTGGAATAAGTGGCGGGGGAAACCGGACGCCGCTTCGTCCACCAGAAGACCACATGCAGGTCCCTGGAATGGAACCGCCTTGGTGAAAGGCGAACGGCCGAATCGATCGGCCATGGTGCCGCCATAAGATTTATTCACAAATATTCAGTACATTTGTTTGGAAAGTTTGTTTATAAAATTGCTTTCAGGTGTGAACCACCCTTAGGAAAGTGACTACTTTTGGATTAACAGCAGAAGACTGTTATGCGAGACAGAATCCATTTCTTTCCACATCTATTACGGTTGAGAAACCTAATATGGTTCAACATAAAGCATCTCACTCTCCTGGAAATAATGATAATAAAGCTTTACTGAGAAACAGAATAAATGTTATCTAGCCAATGGCGCTTTTAGAAGTGTAACTCTGACCCTTACACCAATACCAATTGAGAATTCTTTAGGTTTGTTTTAAAGTTCCTTTTCCGATGATAAACTCCAGTGAACAGAAGAAGGCAGACTCAAATTGCCTACAAAGCTGCAGCTAGATTTTTGTGGCTGCTTATGCTATCGTTTACACATACTTCAATAAGCAGATTTAGAAAACATCTTATCCTTTGAAACACAGTTTGGGATTTCCAAGTCTGTCTTGAGTTATTCATCTACATAAAATGTTACATATTTTAAGAACTTTCTATAATAATATTCTTGTGTCCTGATGAATATTTTAGCTGTTTTTAGCACATGTGTTGGAAAGGAAATATTTTTACCTAAGCGCCATAGTGTGATACTTGAAACCACACAGTATTCTTTGTAATAATATAAATATAATACTTCCGTATATTTCCTTACACGTTTTGGATAACTTAAAAAGAAACAATGATGCCAAATACGATGTCTCACTGTTCAAAAGTTAAGTGTAATTCGGAAAACTCAGAACTGAAAGAGAAAACGGCGAGCAAGTGCCATTAAACATTATCACAGTGTGTGCGTTCCCTTACTTGTGGTCTGTGACAGGTAAGGGGGTATGCGCTTCAAAGGTGAACCAAACCAGCGAAGCAAACCAATATGAGAGAATAGGATTTGAAGCTTTAACGGTGATAATTATTAATTAGCAGCTCACGGGTTACCAACCGCGTAATATGCATAAAGTTTTCGACGCTTCTCTAATACTAAGCTCCGTGGCCATCATAAGGAATGAATAATAAATAAATAAATAAGTACATAAATACATAAGTACATAAATAAATACATTAATAAATAAATCATAAATAAATAAGTACATAAATAAATACATAAATAAATACATAAGTAAATAAATAAATAAGTAAATAAGTAAGTAAATAAATAAATATATATATATAAATATATAAATAAATAAATTAAATAAATTAAATAAATAAAATAAATAAATAAATAAATAAATAAATAAATAAATAAATAAATAAATAAATAAATAAATAAATAAATAAATAAATAAATAAATAAATAAATAAATAAATAAATAAATAAATAAATAAATAAATAAATAAATAAATAAATAAATAAATAAATAAATAAATAAATAAATAAATAAATAAATAAATAAATAAATAAATAAATAAATAGTAAATAACAAACACACAGAAAGACAGCTAGATAAATAAATAGATAAATACATACATAAATAAATGCATAAATAAATGACCACCTCAATTCATGGTCACCATTGGGAATTGCATAAAAAATAAACGATCATCTAAAAAATCATGGCATTCTTTCAAGTATTCCTGTCCAAACTGCACTCAGTCGTAGGCTGTAGTCATAATCTGTGTCTACTACAACCAGAAAAATCAGCAATAGCACATCATTGACTGGACAATGATCACAGCAATTATTTGATGAGGTCGCGGCTTTACACTGCAATAACCGACATTACGACAGAGTCTTAAAAAAGGCGACTGAGCTTAAAGTAGAGCCAAATAATTTTAATGGAGACCACGGCCTACGACTGAGCACAGCTTGGACAGGGATACTTAAAAGAAGGCCATGATTTTTGAGATGTCCGTTTGTTTCTTATGCAATTCCCAATGGTGGCGCTGGGTTGAGATGGCCGTTTATTTATTAATTATTTATTCCTGGTGATGGCCATGGAGGTTAGTATGGCCGAAATGTCGCACAATTTTGTACAAATTACACGGTTGGTAAGCCGTGAAGTGCTAATTAGCAATACCAGAGTATCAGATCCAGTACAGGACAGCACCAACATGCCACAAACACAACTGGGCCCTGGTTTGAAAAGTAGATTATTCGGACAGAGGCAGATCAAACACAAACCGCAGTGTCACGACCCCTGAATGTGTCACAAAGTGTCATTTGAAGGCTTTCGCGACGGTTCCAAGAAACAGGTGTTCGTCGGATGAGTGTATAGTCGCCCACGGGTCACAACGCCGCAACACGAGCGATATTTGACCATAACAGCACAACATCAGAGGATACGTGCACGACAACGGCCTTCCGAGGTTGCAGTTTCAAGACAAACGGTATACAGAAGACTCAGGGCAGTCGGTCTCTATGCCAGATGTCCAGGAATGTGTGCCGCTCTCTGTCGAGTACAAATACGGCCCCTTTACTGTAGTCAGCAACGTCATCATGGGACCTTGAATGAATGGAGGAATGTGCTGTTTACAGATGAGTCCAGATTCAGTTTCAACAATGATTCCGGCCACACAATACCTTGGAGAGAACGTGGAACCCGGTTTCATCTCACAAACATCGTGGAAAAGGCACCTTGGCGATGGTGGCTTCTTGAAACACCTTATAGGAAACATACCACGGGGTTGTGAGGCCTTTGCAGCCATGAGGGATAACCACATTCCATGATAACTGCTCATCATCATTATTATTATTGTGGAGTGAGTGAGGAGTGAGTGAGTCACTGAGTGGATAGACTTTAAAGACTTGTCGACATCTTTGTACTTGTATGAAAATGTATTCCGAGGCCAAAATTGTCTGCTATTTTTTACTATATTGAATTCCGTTATACATTGATAATAAAAATATTGCATTATACTCAACTTTTGTACACCCACTATTTTACCATTCAACAAAAGTGCAAATATATAAACATCGCGGCTAATTTAAAAATAAAAAACAAGAAACAATCTATCATTTTATCAAATGTAGGGTAAGATGGAGCATTTGTACTATGAAATCCTACTGCTCAACGCCCCAAATACGTAAATTAATAATGATTTGTATGCACTAATAATAGCAATCTCACCTCAGCACTCTGATATAGCGTTGTACACAGTTGTTTCACGCCATGAGTTTAATCCAATACAAAGGATAAACAGACCACTTTATTATCATTGACCTGTACCTCGGCCGCCATTTGTCACTTCTGCTATCAATAAGAGGATAATAACCTATAATATTGCGCACTGGTGATTTTATGGCTAATGTTTTATACTCCAATTCCTTGAGCGCAAGCATTCCCAACAAACAACAAATCGATTACTTTGCTATAGCGCTGTAATAAAGCTCGTATTACATTATACTTTTAATTATAGAACCTGCCTAAAGTAGGAGAATGTTGTGTAAAGTTTGAAAATTAACAAGCAACTGACGCCAAATTTTATGTTAATCATGCTCTAACTCGCTAATGTAATTGCCGCGGCACCTGAACATAAACAGACGTTAATGACTTTGGGCCCAACTAAAATAGACACACGCTGGGTAACACAACGGCGGTAAACATAGTAACGAGGGATTAGAACTCGTGATTTCAGGTGAAAGCACGCTATTACTCCGAATCTGCTATCTATTTGTACCCTGTGTAGTTACCGGCTGCGAACGCTGATAGCATGCTTATCTCATATTTTGAATTTTAACAGGATCGACTGGAGACTTTTGGAGCTCCATTCTCTTGAAAGTATCTAAACTTCCAACAAGTCTTATTGTAAATCTATATTGTTATTATTATTTATTCCCTTATTCACTTATTTATTCGTGTATTCATTCATTCATTCGTTCGTTCACTCACTCACTCACTCACTCACTCACTCACTCACTCACTCACTCACTCACTCACTCACTCACTCACTCACTCACTCACTCACTCACTCACTCACTCACTCACTCACTCACTCACTCACTCACTCACTCACTCACTCACTCACTCACTCACTCACTCACTCACTCACTCACTCACTCACTCACTCACTCACTCACTCACTCACTCACTCACTCACTCACTCACTCACTCACTCACTCACTCACTCACTCACTCACTCATTTATTTATTTATTTATTTATTTATTTATTCTCTATACACTAGAAAACATTTCCTTTCGTATACTGGCCTTCCAATATAATTGTCCATTCGATTTATTCCAGTAGGTTTTTAGTGCAGACATGTTCTGAGGTGTTCCTAGTCCATGAACACGCAGATAGGTGAAGTAAAATCTTCATCTGATAGAGAAGTTCTGCCAGACAGTGATGTCGCGTTATCCTCCGGAATGCGGACACAGTTTCTCTCCGTGGTATCTCTGGTATTGCTCTTTTATTTGGAAGCGGATCTATCCACTGCTTTTCATTCACAGTCTTGTTTACTATTTCTGATCCCTCCGCTTTGAAATAATACAATTTTGAGTTTAACTGAATGGAAATAAAAGGGCGCTGTCTTACAATTTATTATGTTGGAACCCTTTTTTGCCAAGCAAACTGCTTCTGCATTCCCCTTTATCCCAATATGGGAGGGGAAGGCTATGTGACTCCCCATTCGCTTTAATTTTCCAAGGAAATTCGTAATTTCAGTTACTTTTGAAGTTATTGCATGTTGGTGTTTGTTATGGCTTGAATTGCCGAACTATTATCATCATCATTATTATTATTATTATTATTATTATTATTATTATTATTATTATTATTATTATTATTATTATTATTATTATTATTATTATTATTATTATTATTATTATTATTATTATTATTATTATTATTATTATTATTATTATTATTATTATTATTATTATTATTATTATTATTATTATTATTATTATTATTATTATTATTATTATTATTATTATTATTATTATTATTATTATTATTATTATTATTATTATTATTATTATTATTATTATTATTATTATTATTATTATTATTATTATTATTATTATTATTATTATTATTATTATTATTATTATTAACAGAACATTTGTATGTGTGTATGTAGAGTAATTTTAAATACCATTCAAACAATTTTGGTAACTTTTTCAGCATTAAAATGCCAAACTTTCTCTGACGTACATGTTCTATCCGACACACTAATTTCAGTTCATAAATTACAAGAGGATTAAAAAGTATTTAAAAGGTCTTTTACTTGAACATGAACACATCGTAGTTATAAAAGAACTTGCTTGTATATATAAATGCTAGCCATGTAGACAAACAAGAAGGGAGGATGGGTTCTGCGTATATCAACACATGTATTTTAATAATCCTCAAGTAAGTCAAATTTCTTTATGTCCTGTATGTTTATAATCAAAATCGGTAGCAGGGATGTCCTGTTAATTCTATAAATGGAGAAAATTGTGTCCAGCCAACGTTAGAAGTCAGTCAATCAATGTTATATAAATAAAACACAAGAAGATTAGCATTCCGATTTTCAAATACTTGAAGCGGCTGAGTCTTAGGAATTTCCCTAGTGCAGAGGACCGGTTAGCTAGGTATATTAGAGATGGGGCTGCACTATTAAGGTTTCTAATCCAACCTCCCTTCATATTAACCTATAAGGGAGGGTTGCTCCATCCACTCGCATTGCCATACTGTTATATGTCATTGTCGACCGTTAGTCTTTTTCGGCACCCTGGGCAAGCGACCCTAAACAGGTGATTACATTCCGGGTCAGAAGGAACCTGCAGCTCGAGTGGGCAAGGGTCACTCAACACCCTGAAGGAGGACTGTCCCCAAAGGAGAGTTCTTGCCTGCTGCCCCCTGAAGCCGGAACACGCCATCCGTGTGGATGATGATAAAGCACGAGAAGATTGTCTCCAATTAGACACATGTCTTTCCCAGAGGGATTAACTTAGTATCCTGGGTGTGAACTGTCCTCATATTCACCAGTTTTATCATTATTTCGTTGTGTATGTTAAGGGTGAAAACTGTGAGAGCAGAGAAAAGGGACTACGATTTAAAACGTTAATCATTCCAATCGATAAATTGTTCCATCTCCAAAGGGTGGTTATAGGCCATGCAGTATATCCAGGATTTGGTAGAATGTTGGAGAGAGTTAAGGAACTCAGTCACTCCGCCCATATTTCACGTCCGTTTCCTTCCGGACAGCCAGTTAGTTTCACATAAAAATGATTTTTTCCTTTCATTCAACATTTTTGTATTCAAAAGTTGTATGAATGTTGATTGCTGTGTGACAACAATACTGATGGATTCATGCGAATGCGTTTCGATAAAAATCGGAAGCAATCTCTGAGACTTATGGGTACGATTCAAACCTCGATAACAATTGTTGGTTATGCGTAACTGCTCAGCTGAGAGCACGTTTGCAATAATAACTCAGTATGTTCAAACCCAACAGAATGAACTTATTTGGGTACAATTTTGAAATAATGATAGAGAAATCAATTGACTCAAAATTGTTATTATTAATATGTTTGAAGAACAAGGACAATCTAGTTTACTGCTCTGACATGTTACAAAGTATTTTACTTTTCATGAGTGGCACAACTTTTGAAAAAGAGCGCTGGAGTAGCTGAGAGATTTCATTCATGACGCTCTTGCTGGGGGTCCGTGATTTTATTACCTGTTCTAGGACTTTAAGGCCCAGTCCAACCCTTCCCGTTCGGTTAGCTCATATGAAGTTTTCATTGCCAAGGGCAAGAATGGTTTGGGTCCACGGTAAAAGCTGCAGGTCCTCTCATTCCACCGCCATACTCATCTACACGCTACCATCAGAAGTAATGGAGTCCGCCGCTGGTGCCTCTACGTTGCTTGGTAAAATGAGGTTACCTCCGAAGGTTACAGATCGTAAGAGAGCGTTAGACTGGAGGAGAAGGACGATAAAAGATTATTAAAATTATTTTGTTGTTTAACGACGCTGTCAATTGCCAGGATCATATCAGCGTCGCCGTTGTGCCCGAATTTCGTCCCAAAGGAGTTCCTTTCATGCCAGTAAATCTACTGACATGGAGCTATCGTCTGGGTCGGATCTGAACCAGCGACCTTGGGATCAGTAGGCCAGCGTCTAACCAACTGAGCCACCCAGATCGAGGGAGGACAACGACGATGAGTTTTGAAAATTGCATTTGTGGGCGTATTACCATAATTAACTTCAATGCGTTTAATTCGAGTATAACAGAGGTTTTGGTATAACACATGAAATATTGATCAACATTGGTTTGGATATAAAACAAGGGAAAGAAAGTAATGAACATGAATGTCTTGGCTCAATTTCTTTCTTAATGTCTCGACTGTCACAGCTTTACAAATTTAGTCGTTAAACGATATTTGAATGGAATTTTCACAAACAACACAAAAATATCTGCTCTGCTAGATGCGTGTCAGAACCTTACGATGTACCTATTGTGATATTGTATAACACTAGGTTTTCCAACACATGCTGCTATACTGGTTTCACCGAAAGAATAAGTCGTGATGTAAACAGAAGCACGTGTACAAATAGAATTAGAGTGTACGTTCATTGGCTACAAAGTAGTTTACTCAATAATATTGTAACAATATTATGTATTATGTAACAATGGTATGTTCAACGCGTTAATAAACTAAATTAGTACCATCCAGATTAGGAGTAGCAAAATAATTTATTGAGAAAGACAAATTTTCATTTCCTGCATCCTCAGTGTGCCTGACCAACAGTTCCCTTGGGCTAAAGTTTGTCTTTTGCGTAGCACTGACCTCGTAAATTACATCTAAAGACAAAGTTTAAGACAGCAGTTTCCTAACTTGAGAAACTTTTTCCTTAATTTAGAGTAATAAATTTTATAGCACGGATTGACTATGTGTCACACAGGCAATACAGAATATCGTATGTAAGCTCTTTTAGCTAAAAGACAGACTAAAAGATGGAATTTGAATTCTGATGAAATTAAAACTTCTATGGGTGCGGTTAATATCCGAAAGGAACTATAGAAGGGCTCTCGAACAATGGCACTGGCTGTGCGTGAATTCTAAGTCTGAATGTATGACAAATGACACACTGTCAACGTCCCAGTGTGCTGGAACCCCTGCAAGGTAGGCTACACCTTGTCCTTTTCATTCCTTTTCTTATGCGCAGATTACCTACGACAGACGAGGAATCATTCTATATGGGTTTACAAATTTAATGTAGATATTTCTCCGAAAAAAATTACGCTTTCTCTTCGCAGAGTTCCAAAAAGTATTTAAAGAAATATGTGTGTCTTTGAGGATGTCACAAACGAAGGTTGAATAAATATTAAGCTTATGCCCAATATCTTCTAAGATTGCAACAGAGACATGCAATAGAAATACTGTTATATTTTAAAATCCTTACATAATATTTGCAGGTTATTGGTTATTTTTCAAAATATTGTTATTAAGATATATACTTGAGATATAAATAATAAAATGTGTGTTTTTAATTTTTTACAAGTCTTCCATTTTAATTTTGATTTTTATACTTCAAATAGTAAACCATAGGTCAATGAGATAATTCTACATTAGAAAAATCTAGAGCTTATTAATATACACAACTTTTATGAAATATTATATGTTAAACAATGTTGCAATTCTTGCAACACCCGTACAAATACTCCCAGGCTAGTTCTGGGCCGGTAGAGCATACCTAAGTTACGAAATAAAGCATAATTATTGAGGCAAGTGCATCGAAATAAATGCTATCGTCATACAACCAACCATTTAATATCTTTGGCAGGCCTTTCACCGCCGTAATTCAAATAATTGTTGACCTTGGATGTAAATACGTATTGTCATTCTGATGCTGCTACGTGACTCTACGTAGATTGAGATTCCAGCTCGTCAGTGAAACAATAAGAATACTAAAATTGGCAAAAAAGAATTCGTATCAGCTACTAGTGATCTGTGGACAGAAAGTAACGATTTTCGATAAAACATTTGAAAATAAATTTAAACATTTTCCACCTCATAGGCTAGGAATATTTATGTCAGCAATCTCGCTGTTGAATAGAAATTTGAAATGCCTGTGTTAATTTAGAGTTGACTCAACGGTTCACAAAACATTGCTTTTGCTTCATGTTTGGAAAATATTATAAGAAAAAAGGAATGGCTGAATATCTCTAACGGCGTACCGCATTCACGTGAACTGTCCTGTATGTTTATAGTAGAGTATTACATATGGATGGCACAATATAGATGGCATGTTAAAATTATCATGTTATTTGTAGATATATCTGCCAATTTTATTGGTTATGAAACGTACTGCTACACAAATGTGCTACGAGCATCTTCTGTGTGAAAAGAAGCGGAAGAAAATACACCTAGTAATAATAAGTTACTGTTATTATTATTATTATTATTATTATTATTATTATTATTATTATTATTATTATTATTATTATTATTATTATTATTATTATTATTATTATTATTATTATTATTATTATTATTATTATTATTATTATTATTATTATTATTATTATTATTATTATTATTATTATTATTATTATTATTATTATTATTACCCATACTCAAGCTCATGTATTTGGAACAACCTGACCTAGAGTATTAAAATATACAAGCAACATTAATGTTTCTTTCTTGTGACTCTAAAAAAAATTCATTGTGTAAACACAACACATAATTCTAAAAAGTGATACCACAGCGGAATTTAAAAATGATCCACCTGATTTTTTAAGAATTGTGAGAATATAATGACATACACTAGAAAGAAGGCCTATTTGCAGCCAAGCAGAAAACCTCCGCTGTCACTGCCTGAATTTTGTTTTGCTTTCAAGACTTCTATAGTTGGTTTCGCTAAACAGTCGTAGTACGTTAATTGATATCGGAATTATTGAGAAAATGCCGGATTGGATAGTAGGATAGTATGATATCCCTGAAATGAAGTGTGCTAGTACATATTTAGGGAGAAGGTCTAAGGGGCTCATGGCTTGTGATAACATTGTATTATCTTGACAAATGGGGACTGTTGTGAAATTTTAAATAAAAGCTAGAATACTGCAGATAAACCTTTAAATTAACAAACGTTATGTTTAACTAACGCTGTGCGTTCTATTGAAAGGTTTCTGCCGCCCTTGACAAAACACAATAATTTCGATGATGGGATTATAAACAATACACAGGACTGCATTTAGTAATTAGGTGTAGATATGAGTTCTACCTTATCTCTTAAAATATATTAATTCCGCCGAGTTTAGGATTTAAAGAGCATAAGCGTTTAAATACACTTTCCAGTAAAATGTTAACGTTCCTTATCTGAGAGTACAATATTGCTTAACAAAATAGCCAGATACCAATGAGAAAGCCTGCAGTCTTTGATTTAAAGTTTAAAAATAAGCTTGCTTTCAAAGAAAGTTCTGGAAGTGTCATAGTAATTACTTTCCCGAACAAGATGGCTCCGCCATAGCGTGCAAGACTCGCACTCGGTTTTGGCTCCCGTCTTTACTCTGATCTTGGGACTGGTTTGCCTCCGTCGCTAGTAGCCGCATCCTGGGGGTGGTTTCTCATGTACCGGTGTATCTTTCAGACGTGGTGAACGATCTGCGCGACGTCATGCAAATTGATACTTGGGGTAACGTCTCTGCTTCCTACTTAAAATAAACAAAGGACTGCTGTTAATGTGAGCGGGCACTGCACTTAATGACACACTGTCTCCGATGTTTACTAAACGGATGTCGGTGAGATATTAATCTGACGTCCTGGAACTGTTAGGAACTTCCGCGTCTTTATGTCGGTCAGCCTGCGGCCTGTGGCCTCTTGGGTTCCATCGTTTCACGTTTTACTTCGGGTGGTAGCCACAATAGATCTATCCATTGCACCAGATGTTCCTCTTAGTTGTATAGCCAATAACCTATACTTCCTCCAAAGTCCAATTTAATCTCTCTTCTTTGTAAGATGGTCAAAGTCTAAGACTAAACCATTCATAGATCAAATAATGTGAAAGCAGGTACTGTTAGAAACTAACCAGGAGAATAAGATGAATTGCATATTGGATATTTAATTATATGTACCCAATATCTCCAAAACTATTATTGTAGAATCATCTTTCTCCAGACGCCTGCTGGATCAGAGGGCTATGCGGTTACGACAGCCCACGCGTCCCAGAAGGGACGAGGGAGAACACAAAGCCGGTCATAAAGTTCACACACCCAGCTACAGTTATCTGCATTATTCACTTAACACAACACGGCCCATATGCTTGCAATGACGAGGTTTCGTTGACGACATTTGGAGCAACATAAAGCTGCCATAACAGCTGTATATTCAGGTTTGAAACATACGTAAGATAAAATTAATTTTTTTACGTTCGTTTCATTTCTTTTGGACTTATCCTCCTCTTATCCCTCTTGGAGATGTTTTCTGGATCTTAACAGCGGCTTTCCTACTGGCTTTTGGTGGTATGATGCACAAGCCATTTCCTTATTTTTTCTTTTCACAGACAAGTAGTTATCAAGATAAAAATTTCCATATTCACTTGTAGATTCAAAGCGAAGGAATTGAGCAGGCTAAGAATAGTACAATTTTTAAGAGCTGGTGACTTAGAGAATTCATACTTATAGTAAAGATTATCTCGGAAATGATCAATTTTACATAAATTCTTTGATTAAAGAGATGTAAATCTTTGGTGAAATAGGTTTTTGATTATTTCTTACAGGTTAAAGTTCGTAAAACATTTCAATATAAAGGGTAATTTGGGTGTGGATATTCTTGGGAATCGTCGTGTCCCATTTATTCAAGAATGCTAAACTTAAACGCTAAGTTTGATATTTAAACAACTTTTTGTTGTCTACTTACATGGTGCATAGAAAACACACACACACACACACACACACACACACACACACACACACACACACACACACACACACACACACACAAACACACTTAGACACACTGACAGTCACACACATAAGTGCTTTTTCTGATACACGGGTCCAAAATATGTACGTTTGGCGAACTTTTGGGGGAGTTGGGGGAGGATACTTCTTCTTACTATACGAGGTATTCAGCGAGGTCGCGTCGTTGCAGCGTGTATGACTCGCATTTGGGAAGTCCCGGGTTCGATCTCTGACTTGGTTCTCCGTAATTTTCCCATGTCACTTAGGCGAATGTTGGGTGCTTAATTTCATACCACGATTTCCTTTCCTACATGTTGGCATTCTGCGGCCGCTGTCCTCTCATTGGTGGGGACGCTTATACGACATCGAACCTACAGATGAAGAGATCTCAGTGGTCCTTCTGCATGCGATCCTGTGGCATCCTTCGGTCCCCTCATCCCATCCCTTCCTCTGGGAAGTGTTACCAGTAATATATCTATGTAGAGGTCACAGTGTGCGAGGTGTCCCCCTCCATATATAACCTTTACCCTACTATGTGTAGTAGAGAAAGTATGCACACGTCGTACTTCTAAACATTTAAGAGAAAGTCCTATTGGGAACTTGTGTGAAATACTTTATTTGTGGTCGGGGAACTTAAAACGTGATTGGAATGTATTGTTCTACTTAACATAGATAAGGAAAGGGCAAGTAGATGCTGTTAGTTTGCAATAAAATGTTACTTTTATGGCTCAAATAACATTTGCATTCCTTATAAGGCCCTATATGAATCGTACGAATGTGCTCTCAATAGGAAGAATAAAACATGAGAAAAATGTTCACCGGAGAACATTTATTATTGCTTTTGCTACTGCAATGAACAGCGAGTCATAGTTTTCTTCCTTTGAGGAATTCCTTCTCTGCAGCAATCCTCCAACATTCGCTCTATTCAGCTTCCCTGTATTGTCTCCTGCAGTTTTCACGGCATCCTGCTAAATTGCTAAATTGCTAAATTGCTTTTCCTTTGTCTTCTAATTTTAAAACATTCTATTTTACACATTCCATACTTTTCCATATTTATGCCTTTTTTACTGTCTTGGCTCACTTGGTCGCAGAATTCATATCATCTCTGCTCAACCTATGTTGAACCTGGAGCATTAAATTGACGCACTTTTTGAAGTAAATCTCTCTTTATAATTATTTTTAATATGAATTAGAATATTATAGAAATATTAGTGAAGCACTGAAGTTTCTGTAGTGCCGGTATTTTAACTATAAGTTTTAAAATCGGTCAGCTATTTTTATCAATTCATGTTTTTATTTAAAAAAGCATTTTTTACACTTTTTTAAAAATCACAAAATGAAAAACATTTGTTTTAATCGAAATGCTCCTTTTGCACTATTTATTAAGAAAATTCTAGGATGAATAGTTGGTGTGTATATTTTGTTCTTAGTAATAACTGTTTTTATAGGTTATGTTTTACCTTGAGAACAAATATTATTTTGTAATTACTATGACACACATAACGTTTAATGGCGGTTGTTAGCTGACCACAACTATTCTCTTTCCTGTTGTGAGAATAAATTTTTTGGGCACAAATTATATTTATATCACTGGCTTTACAGCATTTCACAGTGTGCTTAACTATACAACGCCGCAAGGCGTGGCAAGCCTCTCATTGGATTTTGTATTGACCAGTTCATCCTGCCACCTGCCATTAAGTTTTGTGTCAGTCATATTATTATCTGCTATCCCTTACTTAAGAATTTAACTTAGGAAATCACGTTTGAAGACTTGTAAGCTTTTGAACTTGCTTTCAATTACCAATTTCTCGAGATTATTCCTAGTTTTTTTGGGTACACACAGCTCGCATATTAGAAAATGTGAATCTTAAATAGTTAAAGATGTATGTATGTGGAGACAATGTGTACACGATCCTTGGAATAACGCACTGAATTTCAGAAAGGCCTGAATGCATATACTTGCAAAATTCGGTCAAATTAGGAGACATAGGTGTCTGGAATGCATTCTATTTATATTACATTCATTTACAAGGATGGGGAGCATTTATAAATCTGAGATTGTGAAATGCAAAATGAATTTATTAGTAGATTAATGTGACTATTTCGAGGTGGCTTGCCAACGAGTCATTCTACGTCAAATCACACAAAATTTGACGAAAATTGACCTCGGCCGCTGCGATTTCCTTGATTTTTTGTGTGCACGTTTTACGTGATAATCCATTATACCTATAATTTTTATTTTCACCAGAAAAATTTAATATAAATATAACATATTATATTGGTTCATAAAGGATCCATAATAATTTGTTTAAAAAGTAATTATAATTCAACCACAACTA
This sequence comes from Tenodera sinensis, assembly GCA_030765045.1. NCBI lineage: Eukaryota > Metazoa > Arthropoda > Insecta > Mantodea > Mantidae > Tenodera > Tenodera sinensis. The sequence continues at coordinate 156,281,970 of CM060967.1, read as the reverse complement.
GCACTATAAACTTATAAAAAAATACCACTTTATTCCTTCACATTTCCTACACAGGTACCACTATCAAGTTATAACACGAAATTCATATTTGTTCAATCACAATAAATTCATTTACCAGAGCAGGTGCGCTGAATAGTTGCTGCGACGGGATAAAGAGTGTTTCTTTATCTTAAATTTGCAACAAAGATTATGTAATTTGGACAATTAGAACCAAGGATATAGTCGATCAAATTATGTGGCTGTCACTGTTCAAGAAATTCGGTATTTAATATGAGTCGAAATCTTTTTTCTGGGGCAAACTAAAAAACACGGTCTAATGGAATGCCGAGTAGAACATGTAAAGTAAATTTCATAAAAATCGGAGGGTTAGAGATAAATTTGTGTGCGACTTGACGTGGAATGACTCCGATGGGCCTTAAAATTGTACTCACTCACTCACTCACTCACTCACTCATTGGCTCATTCACTCACTCACTCTTTCGAGATTTCAAAAAGGATTTTTTAATGATAAAGGGTTCACATTGGTCCTGAACTATGGGCGAGCTGTTCAAAATGCCTAGACAGCTATTCCTTGGCCTGTGGGCATAGCTTTACTTACCGTGGTCTGCTCTATGTAGTACGGACAACAGTACACTCAGAAATTAACTTCTTTTATCCCAACAATTCCCACAGAATGTGTAATTAATCGTCATCTTAGATTGGCTGTAAAATTTGTTCCAAGTGGTTTAAACCTAACCGCTTATCGGACCTTCAGTTAATCTTCCCTTTAGCTCCAATACAACAACTGACCCACGAAATGTTATCACTGAATCTACTGAGCCAGGTCGGAGAGCCGTTAATCGATTGATTTAACTCATCCTACCCGCAGCCTCCGGGGTCCATGGAACCCGAGAAGGCCATGTAATGGGCCTGAGGGAGAATACAATGATGTCCATTTAATTTCGCTTCACTTCACGCCGAGCTCGCCGGCTTCCACCAATAATCTTCGGACGTGGCTCGGATAATGGATTGCCAAAGTAGGGCCGGGCATCTGAATGCCAAATGTAATTAGTCACGTTGCCTCAATTTAATAGAACTTGTGGCAGGAAGAGGGGAAGGTGTCACATCTTGCCGCATCATAATTAGGAGAGGGACAATGCGTGAGGCTTACGATTAATTCTTGTTGCGACGTGAATCGTATTTATAACTTGCTTGTAAATCAAACATGGAAGTAAGGGAAATCTGATAACACCAAATTTGCATCACAAGTCGTGCTGAATGGTCATTTAAAGAGTTACTGCTTGGTGTTTGTATTATTTGCACCCAAGCGCACAGACTATGTAGGCAAACTGTAGGCCAGTATGGTAGCTTCTCAACTTTGAGGTCCCGGGATCGATTATACAGTATTAACACACATGTATTTCAACGATAAAATACACTGTTTCAGCTAAGTACGCGAATAAACAAAATCACAAATAGTTTCAGAAGTTGAACCACCACACTGGTTGAGACTGTAACAAATGAGAACAGAACGGGAGTTAAAACGCTCCCTATATGATTAATATTGTTTTATTGTCGTTGTAGTCATTGTTATTATTTTTTATTATTATTGACCGCCTCCGTAGCGCAGTGATAACGCGCCTGCCTATGGCGCGGAGGACCCGGATTCGAACTCCGGTATCGGCGTGAGATCCTCCCCCCACTGGGAGGTCTGGCAAGCAGCAATTACAACGCCACTCATCCGTTGAGAGTAGCAGTTACAGTTCCCAAAGTCCCCACACAGCAGCGCTAAACGCGTCCATTGCCAACACTTCTAAATTGAAATGAAGGGATGGGAAATTAAGGAATGTAATTATCCTTCCCAAAATACACCTGAAAACCCAAGAAAACACCCATGGACAGGAATGTCGGCCGCGGGAACCAAACCTATGACCTCCGAATGTTGAGGGAAAGTATGACATTAAACTATAGTGTGGTAATGCTGTTTTTCAAAAGCTGTTTAACATTGTATCTTGTGGACTGTATCAGCACGTGCTTTTCCTTTATTTTATTTAAATAAAGTACTTTTCTCCTGTAGAACTTAGTTGACAATTCAGGATTTATCATATCTCTATTCCAACATTTTCAAATTGTCCATTACTGTTGACGTAAGCAACTCATGTACTTTGGAAAATTATCCAAAATGTCAGACCAGTCTTGAAAGAACTTTATTATAATAGTAAACTTAAAATATCAGTACAGCATATAAGTTGCAAGAAAGAACACATTTATATTTCAATGGTTACAATTTTGCAGCAGAGAGAACTCTAAATAGGCATTAAATTTCTTGTTCTAGAATTATGGTTGCACTTGCTTATTTAGTGGTATTAAGAACCCATCTGCTTATTGTTAATATTCCACTCACGTGTGACCTGGTTGAAATTAACCAATCATGTGCATAGCAATTTCAAATTTCAACCAATGGCATCCTACATTCGCGAAAAAATTATTATATTTCGTTATCACCTCCTCGGAATTTTAGTTATCACCTCTTCTGCTTTTCTTATGCTATGATCAGCTTAGAGAATCTAGCTGCACTGTCCTATAGATAAACAACAGCTTACGTAATATGACGCAATAGAGCCGCTATTCAAATGTCAAATATAGCTGACTATCGTTTTGGTGACATGTAACGTTGAGATGATGATGATGATGATGATAATAATAGTAATAATAATAATAATAATAATAATAATAATAATAATAATAATAATAATAATAATAATAATAATAATAATAATAATAATAATAATAATAATAATAATAATAATAATAATAATAATAATAATAATAATAATAATAATAACAGTGATAAAAATAATGGCACAACATATATGATACCCTGAGTTGGGGCTCTGAACGTCGAGTATTTCTACTCCTGGAAGCACAATTTTTATAGAGCCTTATCACAGATAATTCTTAAGCAATGCAGCCATATAAACTAGTATTCTGAATGGAGCTTTCCAAAAATTACCATACGAGTAGCCTTTTTGACTATCCTGCAAGCGGAGTACTGATATTTATGTCAATGGGAGTGAACATCTGCGCTCTGCAGAGTCTTGTGCTATAAACCAGTATTTTTATCATAGTTTTCGTCTTTTTCCACCTCTGCATGACTGCTTCTCCAGTTGGTTACCAAATTTTACATTCTCTTGTAAACATAGCGCAGTGAGATAAAAGAGCATCTCGTATGGGCGTTCTAGTGTAACGCAGTGCAACGAAAGTGCACTTCTAAATGGTTCTCCACGCAAAGGGAACCCTTTTCCATTCCCAGAACCCTCTCTGAAATTTCGTAGCAGAGAAACAGCGCAAAATTAAGGACGCTTTAATCCAGAATGATATAATGAAAGTTGCAGCGAAAAAACCGAGCATTTTATAAAAACTAATCAGAAGAGAGACGTGTTTTTTGAAAACTTCTAGAAAATATTCAACAGCAAAACTTTAAAAATTAGTTAATACAAAAATAAATATATTTGAAATAAATGGTAAGATGGTAAGAGGGGTGGGGGGGGGGGGGACTTGAACCTCCCTTACGGTTTGCAACTATAGATGTGTCTTGCGCATAAATAAAACTTCACAGGCTGTTTCCAGACAATTTAGATATACCTAGCACATATTTATTAGGTTTAATGTCTTTAACTTGTACAATATTTGAATAAAATAGTTTCCAATGCTTGAAACAAACACACAGACACACACTTCATACACACAGACATACACACGACTTGTGAAGCAACTATTTCCATAAAATCTCTTTCCTTAGTCCTGCATAATCTTTATATCTCCTAAATTTCGTATTTTGCTTTGGAGTATCGTTTAAGACCTTCCAAATTATAATCTGCCATTATCATTCGTTGATTGAATATACGTTTCAACTTAAACTAATTTCTGATCTTTTGGTCTTACAATAGGGAGTCCTTTTTACTTTCTCTTCTGGTAAGTATTGCATTCCACCCAAAACTTCGATGTCGAGGTTTCAGCGGAATATATGTTTTGGAGCTACTCAAAGCAAGTAGAAAGTTTTTCATTATTTTTGATCTTCTTAAAAATTATTCTAGAACTTGGAATAACGACATGCCACGCTAATATTAAATATATACCTCGTAAAAACTGAAATTTGTGTTCCATGGCTCATGAATTCAAAGTGTATATTTACTATTATTTATTTATACCAATAAGCTTACTACTGGTGCTTTTAAACACACAAGCCGTGTGTGGGCAATGTTTAAGAGGTTGAATCAGAAACTGAAAAATTCAATGCCATAGCCCGGATTTGAACCACGGATCTTCCGCTTATCGAGCGACTGCTTTAATCACTAAGCTACCATGGCCAACTTGCTAGAACGACACTAAATTCCCCAGCTACTATTTATGATAAAAATACCTGTATTCATATAATGTGGGTTTAAAATCCATAAGAAAACTTCAGCACATTCACTTTTGCAAAATGCTCATATATATTGCAGTTTTTATCCAATTCCTCTGAAATTTCTCTTGTAGATTCCTAAAGCATAAGCAAGTAAATCAAGCATGTCCTCTTCTTGTGGCACAAAGGCCCGTTTTCGGGTCATGGCCTCCCGGTTGCTCTCCGCCAAACTTGTCGATCTTGTGCTGCCACTATCCAATTCCAGATCTTGTGAATATGTAGTGAATCGTCGCATACATCATCTTCCCACCGATTATGTGGTCTTCCTACCGGCCTTCCTCCTCCAAAAATATAATTACTACTAAAAAGGAAAATATGTAAATAAATATACAAAACAGAATGGCAAAATCCAGAATTAAAACAAAGTGATAAAAATGTCTAAAGAGTATATATATAAAGTTTCAAATTCTCAAACCTATGTTACACTCTGCTAAAAAGTAAGAAGCTCTGTCAACCGCTGTTTCGTCGACCGCTAAGGCTTCTGCAAGTCTGACAGGCAGCTGCAGAGAGTCTCTAAGATGCGCTAGAGAGGAACACTGTAGCAGCACGTGACGGACTGACAAAAGGTTGTCGCACAGCGGAAGAGGCTTAGAAAGTATAAGAAAAAGTTTTTTTTTTTCGGTTGAGGCATTATTATATTTCTTATCCTTCTATTAGTGCCGTATTACCTTGTTCGCTGCGTTTGACAAAGATCTGGCTTAAAAATTACATTTCGGAAAGGCTATATTTGTTTCGAATATGAATTTGTGAATGGAATTTAGTGATTTGTTTAATGTACGCTAGTTGAGTACAAAATCCAATAGGTTTATGATGAAGTGCCCTTCCAATACAAACGTACATCAATCTCGCCACGACATAAAGGAACGTGGTTGGCCAAGTGTGAACTTCGTTTGAAATGACATCACCGCGCTGCAAAGGACGAGATTAATAAAAGCATTCACTACGTGGACCACAAAATCCGCTGGTACATTAATTCTGCTTTCAGTGACAGAGAGGATATATGCTGTTACATACAGCATCCCGAGAGATTTTTCTCACATAATATATGAAAAATAACAACCAAAAGAATTTGTTCAGGCCCCAGCTGCTTTATGTAACTTTACAGGCTCCGTACCAGTATAGGTAGTTTCATTTTAACCTCTCTTTCTTCTGTTTTTGTATTTTGTAACGAATGCAAGCAAATTAATGGAACTATAATTTTAAGAGATAATGGCAATAGCAGAATTGGCTCAAATCTATCAAAATTGCATTCTTAATTACTTCTGGGAGTGTTGTATTCCAACTTGGCTCCCGTTTAGAGCTGCGGCAGAGTATCTTTTTTAAATATTGTAACAAAAAACGACAAAATTCAGTCCAGTTATTTTATTGCCTTCTGAACTTTTACCACAAATAGTTTTTTTTTTCTGTCCGTTAATGGAGTGTAGTCTTTCGGGCTATCACAACTCACAACTATTACTCCAGTAACCTTGCTCAGTTCTTTCAGTGTCTTTCTTCACTTTCTCTGTCTCTTATAGACTGATTACGACGATGCAATCACTCGAAGCCGATTAGAATCTTCTCCTCGATGATCGATGAATCTTTCGCGGTGGCACACACACGCACAGCTGTATTGCACTTACTGACATCTGTAACCGTAAACTCACTCTTTGATATTTTGGCCTCCTTATATAAAGGGGATGACGTCACACGGACCGTTCTCGACTTCTACACACGCCGGTGATCACGTGACCATATCTTCGTCTTATGGCGCCTTTTGGGCAGTAGCTTCGATTATTGTTAGTCACGTACACACAAGCAGAGGCGCGAGGCAGCCTGACCTTGAACGTCTTTACCCACCCGTCTGCCCGGCATATGGTGTGAGGTATCTTAGCACCTACAGTCCTATGTTTTGTGCCGCGCCCGGCATCACAGTATGTATATTTTTACTTTTTAAAGAAAAACAACATTCGGTTCAAAGAAATTAAATGCTCTTGAAATCTCTTCTTCATACCGAAGATCAGTAGCACATAATTGCTCATCACTGCCATTAAATATTTAATTAAAGTAAATATTTGCCAATGATCGTCATTTTGTCCATAATGTTGCCACACACTCCAAATTTGAGCTTGTTTTCCACATATTTATCTTCTACATCAGGCCAGCGTAGTGTATCACTAGACTGCATACCCTTTCACTGAATTTATTTTGATGTTACACAACCATATAGCTCCGTTGTCGTCGCAACAGGCAAGGTAATCCACACCCAGGCAAGTCTGCATGCTCATACAATAATTGTCAGTATTGCCGCATTGTAGCACTGCGTTGGTTTTATCAGGTACATTCTTTGATTGATTTTTCTGGCAGCTAAAATGGTACCAAGATTCCAAAATGGATAAACAACACTGGACAAATCTGGTTGCTTTGTTCCTATCTTTTATCAGTTCTACAGAGTGAAGAAGCTCACTTTGTCAGAAATTCTGGCTTGTGACATCTTGGATATTATATACTCAATCATGACAGTTTGTTCTTAATAAGATCATTTCCAACACTAATCATTGCTATGTTTCAAACGAGAGGCCATTGGAGCTACAAACGGGGTATACATGGGAACGAAAAGAAAGTAATATAAAATAAAGTAAATTGTAATGATCTGCTTATTATTACGTACAGATGCAAGTGCAAGTATAGACGGTGGTGTGTGACAATGAACTTTCTCGAAGTTTCACTTTTACCCTTTTGAAGACAGATTGATTCATAAGCTAGGACAAGAATGTGCTACTGAGAGAATTTTTTGACAACGTGGTAAACGCTACTTTCCTACTTGCTTTCTACATTTCTCTACTACTTTTTAGAAGTTAATACCTTTAAATGTTCATTGATCTAACAATTTCTTGTATAACAATATTCATGTTCTTCTTTCTAGGTTTCCGGTATGGGCTGCGTCCTGTTGGGCTTTTTTTAATCATGCCGAACATAGTTTACGGCGAAACGTCGGCATCATTAAGCCAACCAGATGCGACCCATACAGAAAGCCAAGAAAGAAGTAATGGACAAGGCCGTGGAAGTCTGCGTAATTATTTAATACTCATGTAAACCTTAAAATCTGAGCACCATTTTCATAATCTTCAACGTATTGTAACACGCGAAGAACTATATTTCAACAGTTTTACGTCTAAAACAGAATGTTATGTGCGGTTACTACAATGTAAAAAATCCTGCCCAGTTTAACATTTCTACTTCGAAGCAACAGCAACACTGGGTATTTAAAATTGCTTACAATACGTCGATAGTTTCCTTTTAAATATTTAAATCCTTTGAATTACGCCTTCCTCTCTAAACTTCTAAGCTTATAACCTGAAACTTCCCGCGTAATTACACGCCAATACGTCTGAAAGAAAAAAATAACCTAGAAGTTTGCTTACAAAGTCAATATTTAAATATTTAAAAATCCGAAAACATATGTGCAAAACATCGTTGTCTGAACTATAAGGTGCTTATGTGTGTCGTAAGGTGTCCTACATTAAGGCCCGAAAGAACGACTCCAGAAGGCTGCAAAACCAGCCAAGGCTGGAGATTGCTATAACGATGTCTTTTCTGATATGTTTCTGTTCGCTGATTTGTAGTAGTTCGGGATTCCATTCCTGTAGTAGGAAGACACTCAAAACGATACAAGATATACTTCCATAGTATTTCGAAAGAGGTAATTATATTTTTTACATATACTTAAAAACAGTTCCATAACGGAGTGTGACTTCCGTCCATTCGAGTTCCCTTGGTACAAAATATGTTTGTTAAAAATTATCCTAATATTCATGAAAAGTCACATTTTAAATGTATTTCAGTTGTTTATTTTGAATACATAGTTGCCGCCAAGTATCATTGTTATTATGATTTTATTTATGCATGTTCTATTTATCCGATATTTTTGTTTCATTTGCATATTTGACTTTAGTATTCTGTTCATTTATATCGATATTATATTTGCAAACTTTTATAATTATTTCACCACAGAAAAATACTGTTCTTTACGATGGGCATAGCCTACAAGACTTCAACATTTCTATTCCTAAATTACTGTAGAACTAAATAGAATTTATACGGTCAATGTAAACGTAAAACACGTGATCTAAAAGAACATACTCTCTCAGTAAATTAAAACGTCTGAATCATCATATGACTACAAGTAATAGTCCCTCAACAGATTCCAAAACATAACAACTACTCGGTGAGAAGAAAGTTAAAATATCACATTTGATTTTGACTTTTAGGTGAGAATGCCATGGCAGAAAAGTTCCTGGAAAATAATGATTTGACTTTTACTTTTCTACACAATTATCATAGAGAGGAAAGTATTTTAGGGTTGAGAATTCAATAAAGTAGAAAGTAGTTATCATTACTCCTCAAAAAGTTCTTCAAATGATTGCAGAATAAGATAAAACAGTGGATATTTTTTCCAGACAATAATTTGTAGGTAGACAATATGCATGCGATATTTGTGCATAATATTTTAATAAGTTAATAATCATTACTGTATTTCTATGGACAATGTGTATAAAGAGCTTAAAATGTGAGACAGTGAACTCATTGGGGGTAAAATAAACTTACATACAAACGTGTTTTTCATTTCTTCACTCTAACCACCCCATTAAAAGCATCATATTAGCTTATAAAAGCTAGGTTTTAATTAATCTCTAATTGCAGTGTAAATATACAAACTACCCCTCTGCAGAAAATACAATATTGTGATGTTTTAAAATAGAGTATATTTTAATGTCATGTTGCGCTAACACTGCTATAACAATACTACTAATACTAATGCGCATACGTTTTATTATAATTAATATTGTTGCCATTATTATATTATTTACTATGCAAGATGTCAATTTATACATTGTAAAAATGTTTCTTATTCTGATTATAAATTTTTACATTATTATTTATATTGTTTTGCCCTTTTTTGTTATGAATGGCGCACGTCTAGCGTATATCCTATTTAATTATTATCAAATTACCACGAACTGGCAATAGACAGTCATATCTATCTGTACACAATGTACATCTGTAGGAACACAACCGTTCTCCAACGTGAAGAGAGCTAAAAGTAATAAAAGTCCTGTGTTTTAACGTTTGATAACTATCTTTTTATGTAGAAAACGTAAAAGCGGGAACTCACAAGGGAGAAAAACGTCCCTAAAACCATAGAAAAAGTGATGTTCTTGTTGTATCACTAATGAAAATGTTTCCCTTTGCGGGCATAATGGTAGAGACAAATTACACTAGCCTGGATCGCAGTGTGCTCATGCATAATGAGAAGAGGGATTCTGCTCTACGTGTTTCAGTTTGTAATTATTAACGAAATACTGCTGACGCCCACGAAAAAAAAAAAAAAAAAATTATGCATCGCTGCTCATTAGAGAGCAAAGCTTAGGGTTCCTATTATGGACTGAAAGTAACAAAACTGGAGCAGGACACAGTCAATTTATATATAAAACTAGTAGATCAATAGTTATCTTAAATAAACTCATAAATTAAGAATGGACATCTATTAAGTCCACGAACACAACCAATGTTTAGGTAAACTTTACAAGGTGGAACCAGAACTGAAAAATGTAATGCCACAGCCTGGATTTTAACCGTGGACTTTCTGCTCTACGCGCGGCTGCTCTTAACCACTGAGCTACCATGGCAACATGCCGGAGTACTTTATATTCTCCAAGTGATTCCCATTATGTTTGCGTACGTGAATTTTTGCAGCAATTTTCCATCCACAAGCAAGCAGCTTTGTATAGAAGTTGGTAGTTTTATATGAACTTATGTTCCTATTGTTATGAATCTTTATTATCACTTATTTTTGTTTTAACGAGTTATTTAACCATTTTAATATGTATCAAATACTTAAATTTTTAAGCTAGTATTCCCTGTATCTACACTTTTATTGTAAAGAGATTTCTTAAATAATAAAGATGGCCTGAACGAGCATATGAAACGATTATAGAAAACCCTCAAACTCGGGAATTAAGCACTTATGAATGTAAGTCGCCAATGGGGCACGTCTCTTGAATGCGAGATTCCCTTGTGGCCCACTGGGAAGACAGCAAAAGGGGATTTATTATTGATCCAACCATAAGGTTTAAGTACCATCTAAGTGAACCTATGGAAGTCCATTTGGAAAAACAATCTACGCACCTACTGTATCCTTTTATAAAAATAAATACCAGCTGGATGACAATTTTTTTTTAGAATCGGTATTAACAAATTTTTAATTCCATAAAACCATATTATTGTTAATTCTATCACAATATTATGACCACTGTTAAACCTAAACTCCAACGTTTGTCTAATGACTTAATAATATTGTAATTTGTCTTTTCGTTTACTTTGTTATATTTGGCAACCCACAAATGTGGCAAGTTGTTAATTTGTTTCAATAAAATAATTTAAGGACATCAGGAGTAAAGCTAAAATGTATTACTTACAGATTTAAATGGATACGTTGTGTATAATCTGGGTAAGGTATGTGTGTGTGATTCACGTAAACAACTGAACAGTTTCACATTCTTTCCGATAGCCTCATGACTTTTCCAGGTAGCAGTTAATCACACACATTGTCCCGCGATGTTTACTTCACTGAAGTTAGTGAGATACTATCTGGCATTCCTATGGTCTTATAAATACAAAAGTGAACTCGATCATAAACCACTGCGCAGCTTCCAGTCATTTGTCTAAAAATACTCCCTAACCTGTTTCAAATAACTCCATCATTTCATAAGTTCAACATCATCTACCACAGGCAATCGGCAGAGAAAATGGAAATCTAGTTCTTCTAGTTCCTTTACTGTTTCTTTTTATGGCATATCTCGTTCGTGAGCTTAAAAGACAACTGCCGAAATTATTTGTTCCGTCCAATTATGCCGTTCTTTGAGACATAATTGTTGCAACTTTAATTAAAAATCAGTACTTTAACTCAGATTACCTAGCTGACAGGTAAAAATAGTTCACAGTATGCATATTTTGAAGGTACACTTCCAACTTTTTAAAACAGTTTTACTTTAAGGTAAATGAGGTTAAAAAATCTACAACTAGGCATCATATCCTAGTTTCTTTGAACATAAAGGGAAGTAGAAATAGTGCAAAGGCGACCTCTGTAGGATTTTTCTACAGGAAAAGAGCAGAATGACCTTCGAGAAAGCTTTGGCTAAGTTGTAGAAATATTCCTTTGGGACACGCAAAGCTGAGGGATGACCTTAGCAACAGGTTGAACCAGAGGTCATTGCATGACGTCACTGCACCGCATGCCTGTGGTGCAAGTTTCTAATTCCGCTTTAGAACTGCTATGTAGTATTGCAGTGCTTGCAAAACACTAATTACCACTTTATCCTACTTTTGCAGCACAGAGAATCAGATTTACATCACAGTACTAAATTTCTTCTTAGAAAGAATCAGGCCACATTACCCAACACACTGCGTTTAAAAGTACAGGGATAATCTTTCTCCTTTAGGTAGTGATTCAGTGAAATAAAACGCCGAATACTACCACATAAATCTAGATTTCATAAAGTAATGTTCTTTTCCCTTGCACGAGAAAGAGGCTAATACTTTAACATTTATTTAAAATGTCCTACAGAGGTACTCTTTAGACATTGCGAATGATCGTGCTAGTATTTGCGAGTTTCCTACTTGAAATAAACGCGACACTGCTGATAATGCGAGCGGACACTATACTTAATCATACTCTGTCCCGCGATGTTTGCTAGTGCAAAATGAACTCTACCATATATCACTGCGCAACTTCTAGCCATTCGCCAAGTCTAAAATACATCTGTATGTTTGAGAACACAGATGTCCTTTGTTTAATAAAAGAATATGATAGCTCCCTAACTGTAGTGCATTTTGGGGATTTTGTTGTAGAATATATCGATGTTTAGTGCTTCGGTTGCTTTCTCAGTGAATTTATGAGTCAATTCATACCCATGTGTGCTTTGAGCCATTTGAAATGAAGTCCATTACTGCTAATACATTTGTCGAAGCACTTTTCTGATTTCTTTTATTATAACATGTTCTTGTTTTGTCACTGTTATTGAATGAATCGAGGTTAGCCCTTCTATCCGTGCAAACTGCTGTTTTTTGTCCCTTGACAAACGGAACTTTCTTTAATGCTAATAAGAATAGTACTTTTTTCTGCCTGATTATTGGAACAGGAATTTATATTGTAATTATTGGATAGTTTCATTTCAGTACCAGGTTAATGCCATGCAATTTATATTTCACTGAGAGATAATTGCTGATTTTGCAAGTCGGATTTTATGGCGAAATGAATGTTACTTTGACAGTGACTCCAATTCTGCCGAACATATTCTGCATTACTGGGCTTCTGAGAATCTTCACTGTTTACGACCACATCACACGCAGGCTCAGCAGGGTGTTAACGTGAAGTTCGAAACTCTGAGAGTCATCAATCATTGGGCCAGTTTACTTGGCACCTAGGCATTTATAGCAACTTGAAATTCCTCCAGAAAAGGATGAATATTGAGAACTATTTAGAAGATCTGCCACAGATCTAAAGTTTCACTACATTGCATCTATCCCATTATTCCGGAGGCGCTAAAAACGATTAAACAATATACAGCTCAAAATCAGGGTTTACGAATGGTAACCAGAAAATCACGAAAATTGATAGGGATATATGATAGGATGCTGATATATATCAGCAGAAATGTTACATCAATGTATTCACCAAGGTGGAGAACACGTTTATTATGAACGATGCATTAATAGAATATAATTTAATGTTAGCGTAGCTTTAGAGAACATAACTATATCGTATGACTATTCTTTTATTGTTTTATCGTTTTATGTGAGAAAGCATTATTTCCAAATACATTTTCTCCAGTTGTCAGTACTAAAAGAGTAATCACAAGTATAAAATAATGCAATTTATCTTGAGCATTTTCCTATTATTTTAGCGGGTGAAATATCTAGATTTAAGTAGTGTTATGAACTGTCCCACCTGTTACAATGGACAAGGCAGGGAGGTACTACTTTTCACGGTTTTTGAGCGGCCTGTACATCCAAAATTGACTTAGAACACAAAGAAAACGGGAAAACTATGCTTGTCTGACACAGCAAAGAATACTGTTGGCAACGGAATCTTCATCCATCCTTCATATTTCCCTCTGGTCAGAGAAACTCTTGTCTTTCAGCTTATATACCCTCTATCCAGTCCCTTGTACTCACTCATCCGTGTAACAGATTAAGAGAAGGAAGGAAGACAAAAAAACAGTAAAACTAAGAAACTAAAGATAGCATTAAATGGTGCTGAGAACTCCAGTGTTCCGTGTGATGTCCTTTCTTTCGTCTCGTTCATTCATTTCATACAGCACAAGCTACAGGGGTAATAGAAACATTGGGGCTCTAGTGCACTTGACAGATTTATAGTCTGCAAGCGGACGTACATAGATTGTGACAACCAAAAAGTGTTGGCAAAATTACATATAGTTACTCTTTCTTTTAAAGAACTATACAGTAACAACAAAAAAGCGAAAATTAAGATTTATTAATTAAAGTAAATGTACAAAAGGATATAAATGAATTTATAAATGAACCTAACTGCTATAAACGAACAAGAAGTCGGTGTAAGGATAATGAAATAGTTACAAAGTTAATTCAAAGTATACTTCTCCTGCATTCTGGCTTGAAAATTAATTTTAATTAGAACTCTTCTACCATACAACAGTTTTTATACAACCCTTTCACATGAACTGAAGATAACATTTAAGTACCGCTATTTTGAGCGAGTTCTCTGATTTAATCTATCGTGAACACATATTCAAAGGTTGGCACTATTATCGTAAGCGTGCCTGCAAGCCTGACTTCTGCTTCAGATATCGCCTGACGTATGGCTGGCCGCATTCCTGACAGAAACCACCAGCTGGTGAAAAACCCACAGATGCCATGCTTCTTAATCTTCCCCGTCCTGTGCTTCATTTAGCTTCTTATTACAGCACCATGTTCGTATTATTTTAATCCTTCATCTTCAATCTGTTCCCACAGTTTTATTTCATGCATTATTTCCCAATTTTTCTTCTTGAGACTCGGGGAGCTCTCCACCAAAATTCTATCTCTGTCACTAATAATTTTTTTTCTTGCTGGTTATTCATTATCCAAATTTCTGCCCTATATACATTATACCACTGAATTATAAATGAGCTTTTCAGTTTTACTTAAAATGTTTCTGCCCCATTATATCTGAAGAGAAAATTAAGAATTTTGCTTTTGAAGCAGGTCTCGCAAAACTGTAGAATTAAATCGTTGAGTTCTCAGATTATACAGAATTAATTGCGAACAGCCTATGACTCGACATAAAGATAAGGATAACATCGACCTGATTATGCGCACTCATTAGCGCGGAAAAGAGAAAACTGAAATGTCCTCATCCTTAATGTGGCACATTAATTCATTATTGTAATGATACCTGCTGCCCCTGACAACAGCAACCCTTCCACTCACAAGCATTCCTTTTCAGATGAACCATTAAATAGAAACGAGATTTTCTTTTGCAAGATTGTCAGTAAAGAATATACAGAATTACTCTTATTTCCCAGTTGCATAGTGAAATTTCTTAGTCTCAAAAGTTATCATTATGTAAAACTACAGGGTGAAGGGTGGAGTGCATTAAACTTTGAGGTACTAAAATTCATTATAGATCACGGACGACCAGCCGAACCTGAAGAAACCAGCCGAGGAGAGTTTAGAATCTTCTTTAGTAACTTTCTTGATTGCTTTCTTCTTTATTATTTATTCAAATATGAGGCTAGGAGAGAAGAAGATGGACAAAGAAAAAGCGAACGTTACGCAGTGAGGGAAGGGAAATTGTGTCTGAGAAACAATCAGGGAGCGGGGAAAATGAGGGAGCGATTTCTAAAGAAACACATGAAAAAATCCCGAGAGTGAAGAATTAGCGCAACAGACACATTTACTTACACAGACGTTAGATACGGAAACAATTATGTGCTTACGAAAGTGAAGGGAAAAGTGAAGAGTAATCAGAAAGGGAAAACAGGAAATGATACGCCGCGTCATGAAACTAGTATAGTAAAAAGTCAAAGAACGACAAGAAAGAAAGGAAGGAAGGGGAAACAATATCTATCTCTAGAGCCTATTACAAACGAGGGTAAAAGGAGTGAAATAAATTAGGGCAAAATGAAAATAAGTTTAGGGACAGACAGGAGGAATTAAAAGTGGAAGCCAGAAAAGAAGAGTTTAAACATAAGCGATAACAGCATATAGGTCTGAAATTCTTCTTCTTTATCTGATTATCCTCCTCTTATGTAGATTTTGTTCTTTTCTAGTTGGGATCCAAGTTCATAGGCAACCCAAATGTAAAATGTAGACTTAGTGCTCAATAATTCAAGTTCAATGTAAACCGAGTGAGATAGTTCCATGATAGGTATAAAGCTTGCCTTCGACAGGTTCCGGCTTCGATACCCGTGGATCAACCAATCTGTTCTTGGGTTTTTCGTGAATATTCGTGGATTTTCTTGGTCGGTAGGTGAATATGGGGGTGGTTTCGGGAATCAAATCCAGGATTTCCGAAAGCAAGCCTCTCGCTTCGTGATATTTTGATATATTAAGACTATTTAATCATGCATCACTCTTAATTTGTTGAAATATAACAATATACGACATGTAATATCTCCATTCACGTAATTATTGCGGATGTTGATAGTGTTCCTTAGTTCAAATTAATCTACAGATCCTGTTTTAGATATTACCATATTGTTATCAATATCAATTTATCATACGATTTGTTTTGTTACCTATTTTGTTACTTTTGAATTAGTATTTTTTGTCTTTTTGGCAGCCTATAAATGTGACAGGAAGGTGTTAAGATATATATATTGATTTATATCTTTAATGTTCTGAGCTATTCATCAGTCAATTAAGAAAACTGTGAAAGAGAAATCGCTCAGTTGGCTAGCGTTTAGCAATCCGAATATGTGGGTATAACATTTAAAAAGCAGTTCATGATAAGGTCGCCATGCCTAATGTTTGCTATATGGTCTATGACCTTCGGGGAAACCTCATTCTACCAAGCGATGACTGGGCTCATTTCGTTTTTCTTTTTTTTTTTTTATTTATTTATTTATTTAGATCGATCAGCAGTAAATAGATGCTCTACAGATCTGGTAGAACCAAAATAATAATCCTAGTAACATAAGAGTAACATTGTAGAGGTAGGGCAGTGGGCCCCCTCTGAACTAATACAAATGTGATACAGGCTGTAATGGTGAGAATTTACACATTACAAAGATAGTAGAAAAGCAGAGGTGGAGCAGTAGATTAGTCAGAGCTAGAGGTGTCATCACTGAGAAGCAGATCCTGTGGAAGTCATCGCTTCAGTCGTGTAGGCCGGCGACTTCGGACGCCGATGTTGTACGTCACAGCTCCTGGAACGTGGCGTAGATTGGAGAAGAACCGTCGGGCGAGCTGTCAGATGAAATGATGGAGAGGAAGAAGGCCCAGTTCGTGATGGAGCTGCTGGTTGCGTACAAACCAAGGAGCATTGGTGGCGATTCGCGGGAATCGGTTCTGGACGACCTGTAGACGCCGTAGGTGACACATACTGGCAGCCCCCCACACCTGGCAGGCATAAGTAAGGAGAGGGCGAACAAGAGATTTGTATAGGAGCAGTGAAGATTCCAAACCAAGTGAGGTGTGTTTGTGAAGCAAAGACGAAAGTTTAGAAAGACGAGCCGATGCCAGGGTAATGTTGCGGTCTATATGACGCTTCCACGTGAGCCGAGTGTCCAATAATACCCCAAGGTATGGTGTAGAAGAGGAGAGCCACGACACATGGGTATTCAGAAGACGTATAGGAGGTGGTGAATTATAACGGCGTAGAGTAAAAATCTTGGCTTCCGTTTTCTGAGTGTTAATGGTAATACACCAAGGTTGAAATCAATTTGTGAGGCGATCAAGAGAGATCTGTAATGTGTTGATAGCGGAATGGAGTCTAGAGTGAGAATAATATATCACGGTATCGTCAGCATACAGGGCAATTGAGGTTGGAGCTAGATCGGGAATATCAGAGGTATAAATACTAAAGAGCGTGGATGCTAGTATAGAACCTTGGGGGACTCCTGCTGAAATAGGATGCTTAAGGGAAAGAGTACCTCCAATGCGTACTGCAAAAGTGCGACCGGTGAGAAAATGGTAATAATGTGTACCAAATAGTCCGGAAGACCAGTGCGATAAAGTTTAAGTAGCAAGCCAGAATGCCACACTTTATCAAACGCCTGCGCCACATCAAGGAAAAGAGCTGGTGTATATTGACGATGCTCGAAGCCGCGGACAACGTGTTGAGTTAACCTCAGTAACTGATGAGTAGTAGAGTGTTTCGGGCGAAATCCGAATTGAAACGAGGGAATGATGTGAGCATTGGTGAGGTACTGCACTAGACGCGATGGATGACCTTCTCAAAGAGTTTGGACAATGTGGGCAGAAGACTGATAGGACGATAGCTGCCTGGCAGATGCTTAGGCTTATTGGGTTTGTGGAACACAATGATATGAGCAAATGTCCACGTGGAACGGAAGTAGCCAATTTGAAGACAGAAATTTAGTATAGAAGAGAGATAGGCAAGCGCTTTCTTGGTGAGATGTTTCAAGACTATGTTGGGCAGAAGATTGTGCCCAGGCGATTTCTTGTTAGGAAGGCAGGGAATCAGGTGAAAGAGTTCCCGAGGGCTAGTGAAGGAGATTCGTAATTGAACTGTAGCTCGTTGACGTTGGGCACTGAGTTCATTTTCTATAGCTGCGGCGCTTGGAGATATGGAGTGAAGAGCAAAAGAGGGCTCATTTCTGAGTGGGGGTATCCAGCGAGAGGAGCTCGTTACCTCCGATGGCGCGATGATGATGATTATGATGTTGATGGTGATGATGAGGAAGAGGAGAAGGAGAAGGACGAGGATCGCGGAGGAGTAAGTTAATGAGGTTAAACGGGCTTTAACGTAGTTGCTTTTTGCATCGGAGAGTGAGTGTCAGTTTTCGTGTATTGGTGCAAGACGAATTCCCGGTCATTTCGACTCAATGTATAAACCACCGTGTTGGTTCTTGCATTATTCTCCCGCTGTAGTAAACTGAACCGAACTTCGCATTGCGTGAAGCCGTGTTTTGCTTTCCAGCGTACTTATAAGGAAGGTAGTGGTTTTATGAACCTTTATTTAGATAAAATGCGTTCTTAAACTTAATAGAAAAAAGGCAAAAACAGCTGCAGGATTTAAAATTTCGTGGTTTTATGCTTTGTCGAACTCAAATGGAACAGGGAGAGTTATTTGCGTTAAACGCTCGTTACTACTACACGTGGCGCCACAGGCAATGGACTCACGATATAGGTTAAAGATGCCTTATACCGTCATACAAAGTTCAGTTTCCTGCCACAGTTTTATTCTGCACTAGTAGTTCTGATAGCTCGTTCTACTTTCCTTTTTCAGCAATTGTTGAGAAATACTGAGAAAGGAAACGGCTATGGAATATGCTGTTCAATAAATATGATGAAACGATCAAGATTTTGTGAGCATTGAACTTCCTGCCAAATAAAAAAAAAAAAAAAAAAAAAAATACGTTTTTAATTAATTGGAGGTAAATATAAAGGAAATAATGATTATTGTTTGTATTTTGTAAGTAGATGAAGGTCAAGAGAATAAATGCAACTCGTAATTGTTTTTGATATAAGAGAATTGGGATAAGATTCAATGAATGATACCACTATCACAGATTTAGAAATCGTATCACTTATTTAGGAGCCATCGTCACAAAATGTATTTCTACAATGTTTAGCATATTTATACAACTTTTTACTTCTAAGTCAGATAAAATATGTTCTAGAACATTCTAATTCTGTTCTTCTGTTCTTATCTGACTTACATAACCTTACTTATGTAGTGAAATAATAAATGGGGCAGGAAACTTGGGAAAGAAGATTTCCAGCTACAAGCTTAGAGTACCTCCGCGATATTTGTCATTTACCTATGAAGACTGAGAATATCTGGAAAAGGCTTTATCAGGAAGATGGGCCTGGCGGAGTTAAAATAGAGTTAAAAGAACAGAATATTAATTATCAATGCAAAATTAATAGAGAAAATGAACGTAAAGACGTTACCCTCCAGATATAAAATAAATAAGAGTGAGGGGTTTTAAGTAGAAAGGGGAAGGTAGCGTTAGTTCAGAGCAAGCGGACACCCTTGGTTCGCTGGTCAAAGCGAAAACGTCGTTATTCTTTGAAGCGTGTAAGTGCGAGGAACATGGTAAAGCCAACTGCCGCAAATGTATAATATCATGTGAAGCATACTTTTCAGGTGTTTAAATGCGAGCAGAGTTTAATTTGCCATTGGTTGGCAGCGTCTCATTGGAAATATTGACAACATTCTTATTAAAGACGTTATCACCATAATTAGCACCATCCTTTCTAAAGACAAAGTCCACGCACACCTTGAGAGAGGAATCTCAATGCTCTACCGGCGGCAGGAGGTTGAACTAGAACTTCCCAGACACTGTGAGGCGCGTGAGACATTATTGCGTCTAACTGCTTCACCTATAAGGAGCACAGTGTTGCTTCAAACTGTCCTCCCAATGTGTGGCTTCTAATACGTATAATTTAGCTTCAACTATAACTTGCCAAACATAACTGGGAGGGTAAACTACTTTAGAGGTACATACGCGTTAAAGTAAACATAATATAAATTTTTGAAAATAAAAAAAAATAAAAAATTGTATATCCGAATTGGAAATTGATACAGCATTCTCAATGCGTGATAATAAAGTACACACACGCGCGCGGACACACACACACACACACACACACACACAGACAAACACACAGACACACACACTTATTCAATTACGTGCTTTCTTAAAGATTAGGGTGCATTTTCCTAGAAACTAGTACCCCAATTCTTGAGTGGCACACAATATGTTGTATTATCTATAATAAGCAAGTGCTCCACAAAGTAATATTTGCAAGATTACATTTTTAATTTACCACGGGGCATTTTTTCTGTCTATTCCAAATACTTTTAAAATTATTAGATACTACTTCAGAATTTAAGGGTATAGGCTATTGATTAATATTCTGCTTCTCTGCTCTATAGTATTATTAGCAGCAAACGGTTATTAATAACGTATTGCATTAAGCTTTGCGGTTTTACCTCTTTCGGAGATATTAAAACTGAACCAATAACTTTCCTTTGAAGTTTTATATGAGACACAGATGAGGAAAAAAAGGCTTAGCGCTGCTTCCTTTATGATTACAAACTGATGCAATCTACAGTAATCTCTTAAGCATTCATTTTGTGGGTAAATCTGTGAGTGGAACACGAACACATGTATTTATCTATTAGAAAAATCTGATGTGTTGCACTCACATGACTTTCTCTATCCTTGTACTAACTATTCCTAAAAACTCTTGTTCCTGTCTTCTTCGTGTCAGTCGAGATAAACATTTGCAGAAATTATCTGACTTTTTTGTAGCTGCAAGAGGAATTGGTGATACAGCAGGCTTTGAGCGATAGTCAAGTCTTTTAAGCCTTTGAACTTCCTTTCTCTTTGCACGGCCATGAGATAGAAAAATGAATAACCACCTTCCATTTGAGAAAAGTATAAGTATTACAAAACTCACACATAACAAGAAATATCTCCCAGATGGTTCACTCCACAAATAATGCATTTCGACATAAACTGTCTTTTAACGAGATCTACATTTTTTGATTTAGTCTAACTCTACGGTTTACCAGTTATGCAAAAGTCATCTTAAGTAAACAGGACTGCATGGACTAAAACCAGAAAATACAAAATGTACATTTCATTTGTCATAAAAATATCTTAAACATGACATTTTAATCAAAATCGTTCAAGTCAGTTTTGAGAAAATCAAAATATTCGACAAATTTGCCATTTAAAGGGCAGTTTAGGTTGGAAGAATCAAAATCTTGGTGTTGTATCCTTGAAAGATAGTAAACTGCAATACCAATTTTGGTTTTTAACCTACTTTTCGTTTTTGTGTTGTAACAGACGCACACGCACGCACACACAGACACACACACACACACACACACACGGACCGTTTTCAAAAATTGACTTTTTGGATTTAGGAGGCCTCAAAACATTTCCGGTGAAATCTCCACATCGTACTCGTATGTTTGGGTCGAATACATTTCTTCCTCTGCTTTCTACGTATAGGAGTAAAACGAAAATTTAAATATAAAAAATAAATGCCTTAAAATATTAATGGATAAAGGACTAAACTGTCTTCAACATGCATTATTGTACCATCTCTTTATTCACAAATAGATGACAGTCGTGTGTTACGAGCAACTGTGGTCTTGTTCAAGCTGTACCAACTATACAATGTCCTTTGACCTCTATGGACGATTACTAATAAAATGCTTTGCTGATTCTGTTTTATTTTTATCTAAAGGTTAGTAGCATACATCACTTCATAATATCATAGACAATTGTTATTTAACAAAGAAACAAATACTAGAGAAGTGATAAAAACAAACACATCTAGGGAGGTAATAGAGAGGCGATAAAAATTGTTGGGATATGTGACTATGATTGGCTGAAATACGTCGTTTCTTGCCATTTCACTGGTCAAAAGTAGTACGATCCAGTAAGAGTGAAGCAATCATGTAAATATGCTTTCACTGGTATTCAATGACAATTAACGACATTTAAAAACGTGCATATTTTTAAATAAATTCCCTAAATCATAAAATGTAAATAAAAATTATCATGTGATGTCAGGTTATACAAAAAGTCCATAGGATATTTTTTGTTCTTAATGACAATAATTTAAATATTCTCTAATGAAAACTTAGGACTACCCTAATGATTTTCATTGTTTTAGTTTAAACATTAACCATAATTCCCCCTTCCAAACACCTAAACAGAGCATAGTTCTGTTGTTGTAAATAAGTTTTCTTTAATTAAATGCACTAATAGTTATTGTACTTCATATTGCATGAAAATGTTTGCATGTAACTTGATTTTTACCAATATTACTGATTTAGGAAACGTTGTAATAAAGTGAATTGAAAGCGAAGCTGCCTGTATATACTAAACTAAGTTTTATTCCTAAGCTATTTTGTTTGTCTTCACCATATTCAAACGTCACAAACCTTACTTCCAGAACCATCCGTAGTTGTAAGAAACACGGGTGTAAGAAACACGTTCAATGGAGTGCCCAGAACTAGGTGAGGGACGTATCAGAGGTGATTTGGCATTTCATTGCCAATATAAAAAATAAAGAAAAAACACCGTGCTTCATATCTGTACAATTCCATGCACTTTTCCCCACTTACCGTCATTCTGCGTCAGCGTATATGTTAATACGCTTAGCACGATTGTCGGTGCGGGGTTTTACCCTCACTTTTAACACTACCGCTTTCATTAAACATTAAACGTTATTAGCCGTGTTATAACCTCACGCGCAACATAAAGTTTTCGTGCACCTGTTACATTTATCTCGTTTCCTGTGGCGAGTTAAAGTTGAAATAACTGGTATTAGAACTTGTATGTTATTTAAAACTCTGTCAGTAAGCTGCAATACTCCTACTCATGACGAATATCCAATGCACGTCCGGACTTACCAACAATTAGTCCAGGCTTTTCCAATTCGAGCACCCAGCGCTGGGGTATGCCGATGCAGCACTCAGGCGGCCCCGATACCTTCCCCACGTGGTCACTGCGACTACATGTGTGCGACAGACAGAAAGAGTAAATATTATCTCTCACTCTCTCTTCTCAACACGGATGTGCTGTTAAACGTCGTTTAATTCTTCACGGGAAGATTTATATTTTGTTGCCAGTACCGAAGGGAATGTCCAATACTTAATTTGTCAAAAAATTAACGATATATCACTTAAAATGAAAAAGCAGCATTATACCTTCTTGGTTCTGCTTCTGCTAGTTCACCTTCCCCCACCTGTCCGGTGCCCAGCTCAGCACCAGTGCTATTGTCGGTGCTGGCCGTGGCCCGGGCGGCACTTCCGTTGCAAAGGGCTGGATTAGCCTTTGAGTAACTTCTCCCGTTATGCATTTCACGACATTTTTCTATCCCAGTACTGTTTGCTGGTATTTTACTTCAGAATAATTGAAACAAAAGTGAAATTTGTGGCACCTCAGACCTCATAAGGGCCTTGGCCTACAAACCGACTGACGACCTTACACCTGCATACACAAGGCAGAGTTAGATGACTACTAAGCCGATACGGGGAGTTCACGTGTTTAACATCATAGTTCTTCCAGACAGAACGTCAGCTTGCATCATATACAGACCTCTGCCTAACAGGATAGATTGAACTACTGCCAGGACAAGCTTGTGAACTATTTTACGGTCCAGCAGAGTAAGACTTCTTGAGTTTAATAAAATTAAACTCAGAGTGTCATAAGACACTGCGTAGATAACGACTTGTGGGACTAGGCACAGATTGGTGTACACATCTCAAAGCCTGCATTTGGCTAACAAGAACAATACGCTGGGAAGGATATTCGATTGACAAGATACCATATTTAGCAAACATTAATTTGATTACTTAATTTGATTGATTGCAACGATTTTAATCGGTAACAATTCCTCTTTTCTTCATGCATTTATTAAATCCGCATATCTTTTGCTACTTTCTAAAAACGATTACCTAAATCAGGTTCTTCTTGCATTAAATAAACCATTTCATTAACGTATACATTCATGTCTGGCAAGGTGTTTGGCTATGTCTGGCGGCGGAAGATAGCAGCAGCGCGAGAAGAGGCCATTGCTTGTTTTTCAGCAGTCCGGCTTGCTGACGTGTGTGAAATACTGGTTAGTGAGTTTGTGAACACAGTGACAACAATGACTTCACCATGAGTGAAAGGTTGGGCGAAGTCCATCAAATTATCTGATTCTTTATAGACCATTTATTTACTTGGGCATCAAAAGATGTCAGAATGTTAAACGGATTGAGCAGTAAAATAACGATATGTTATAGAAATCACCTTACATATCATTATAATATGAATACTTAATATGTTCATCTTTATCTCTTATCTATCGTTAGGTTAAGCAGTTTATGTGGGCAACTTTGAACAATAATTACGTTTAATTATCTATTTACCAATATTAACCGCCTTATGCCGAGCCATATTAAGTCTTGGGACCAAGGAAATGCGTGCACCATAATGAATTAATGAATATTTAATGCCTGAGACTAATACCATCACGAACAGCAGCGGTAAAGATTTGGGAGTGATATCCTGAACTTTAGTAATTTACCAAATTATACTTTCAGGAAATTACTCGCCATTTGTATCATTTCTTAAAAGCGTTGAAAACTATTCGTGTTTTGAATAAGAAAGGAATGCATAACAACATATAGGTACTTAAAAAGACATGCCGGTTTGGTACTTAAGCTTTAAAAAGGAATGGGCTTTTACGAAAACTATTCTTTGTACATGATCCTGCTAGTTCTTTTGTTAGTCCTTAATTTCATCTGTAGGTTTATATTAAGTTTGTTCCTTATTTCGCTGCTTTTCTTTTTGTCTCTTATTGTTACCTTTCCAACAATCTGAGGAATCTTTGAGCCGCTTCTCATGGTCCATGTTTCACTGCCGTATAACAGTGCAAGATTTGAAAGAACATTGTTGAAATCTAATTTGTACATACTTTGTCAAATTTCTTCCAAAATGTTTCCTTATAATTCCATTTCATGTTTTTCTCTAAATCTGAATGATTCGTTTTACAATTCCTGATCTTCAATCCAAAGCATTTAAATTTTTTCTCCCGTTCTACATTTTGCCCCTTTAGCCCTATTTTGGCTCTCCTAATTGCTCTATCCTCCGTTGCCATGACTATGCGATTTTGACTATTATATCAACCTCTTATAAAGACAGAATCACATAACATTTAAAGTAAAAAATTCAATGGGACATTTTGAATGCAGAGTAGCAAATACTATTTAACAATGATGTTAGATTCTAAGAAGCAAACAATAATTGTTTAAAATCATGCTATGAACTCTTATTTTTGCCATTGATTTATTCCCTTCAAACTTTGCATAATTACATGGAAATATAAAACCGGGTGGTTGAGGTTTTCCTTCCCCAGTTCTTCCTCCTTGATACCAAGATTCAGAATGCATGCAGCCCAGCTTGGGAATACATAACAGCGCTTTTGATAAAGTAAAGACCACCGGAGCATACAGCTAGTAACCGATTCTACCTTCATCCCAGGGCCACCGCAATCCAAGTGCCTCTTGACCCAGAAAGAAGATTACTTTTACCTTCTAGGAGATGAAAACCATTCCTCTCAGTTTCCAATTCAATATTCTTACTACTCTAAATGTATGTTACAGGGAATGAAACAACTTCAATATCAGAACTATAGTACAGTGCACTTATCCAGGGATTTGCTGCCTCCCGGCGGATTCTGACATTTCGGTTGTACTCTGCGAATCATAATACCTTACGACATTCGTATTTTCTACACACATAGTGGTAATCGATAGTGCACAAAACGAATTTAATGCAATGCACGGTTTGGGACTATCAGTTCCTTATCGTCTTATGGGGCATGACTAATGACCAATGACCAATGAACTGCTGACATTTCAATACGGGGCTAGAGGCCTGGCGCTGTAATTACGGAAAGGTAAGCTGGGAGGGAGGTTAGATACACCTGGTCTTGTTGAAAAGCTACTTTTTAATTTTCATTACATTTATATTCAAATTCTTAATATTATGCAAAAAGTTGCAAATGTTGCTTGAAATAAGCAGCATTGCTGCTATAGGAAAAGAAGCTATAAAACCTTTCTTCTTCATATAAAAATTGTTTATAGTATAGTCAGAAATCCTTCGAGATTGATCCTTTGCATCCTTGAAGTGAATATCATTTTTTAGTTATCTTGCTTGAAAAATAAAATGTGTCCCCGCCCACACCCACACACTGTTCTCTGAGTTTTGAAGGGGCATTCAGAGGTTTCCAATATTACATTTTTGCCGTAGGATATTGATGTAAACTTTTAAATTGGGTCCCCAATTCTCTAACTTAGATGTGGTACGGGAAGTTGAAGTGGCAGTGTCCCTTGTTATTAACCTGCTGGCAAAATGCACCACATCTGCCCTCTGCTAATATGTAATGGGTTGTAATATCTAATTAAGTAATGGCTAAATCTAGAGAAAAATAAAAGACAATTGTGGTTATACTGAGCATCATCTCTTCTCTAGGCACTCCATTTCCTGTATTGTTTTCATTCTTTGTATTGGGTTTAAGCGTGAGGAAACATAACTATGGCAGAAACAAAATGGAATGGCGGCTCTTTCTCTTACCAGTTAGGTAAATAAATTTTCTGGGCGCAAGTATGTGTACATATACACAGATATATCCAATACAATTATCAATAAAGAGTCATTTCGCTGAAACGAAATAATTTGTGTCCAATGTTTGGAATATTTGGAGCCATCTAGCTTCTTGACGAATCGATATGAATGATTTAGGTATTATCAGGACCTTCTAGATTAACGGACCTGAGCCTGGCATCCCAGTTGTACAAAAATGGCGTCGGCTGGTGGGAGTGATTTCTGAGGTGTTTCCACACGCTGTTTTTCGTATTATTTTCTATGTCTTCGAGTTATTGTTTCTTATAATAATTCCTATGTAAGTTTGTCTTCATATTAGCAAAGCGAGTGTTTCAAAAGTTTTATTTGGGCAGTATAGGAACAGGAATAAATGTAATAACGTTTTGACTGTGCCGTGTGCTATCCACGTGTTCATGTTTATTGTGTTCCATCTAGGACTATGGCTACATTAGCCGTATAGTGTGGTTAATTTATCTGTTTGCAAGTACAATTTGTGTCACGATTACAGTGGTGAGAGGTTGTTGAAGAAAAACTGTTCCAGTAGTGTATATTAATGTTGCCATACTACAACCTAACCTCAAACACGACAATGCACCGTAACTGTTGCATTCCCGGATGCAAATTAAAAATCAGAAACTTTCAGTTAAAACAAAAGGTAAATTACAACATAAAGCTTCTAAATTCAGTATTTAATTACAATAAATTGCAGCGTTATGTGTATTAGTTGCCGGTGTGTATATAACATGGTGAATAGTGTGAATAGTGAAAGACAATAATTTCGAGTGAATTCAATTAGTGGCATCTGCAACACCAACAGTTTCTTTCATGTAAGTAGTATGCTGCTCATATTTGTACATTATCTTTTGTCTTTGTAATTTAAATGTGTAGCTGTAGTTTAGAAGAAATGTGTTATGTTGCTGCATGTAAAACTGTAGACTATAGCAAAGTTTGGTAAATATTTACAAAATCGTCCGCTCGAGAAAACGAATGAAACATAGTGCAATGGATGCAGTTTTTATTGCTGATTACGATCTTGTAAGTTTTATTGTGCGCTCAAGCTTCGTGTTTTATTTATGAGAAAATTTCGTACGGTCGATGAAGTGGTTTTATTTCGCTTATGCGGCGGATATTTAGCTAATAAATGTGCATAAACGAGTGTAATATATGCTACAATGATTGATTAATGCATTTACGTTGAAATGATTGCATAAACACTACCCAAATTGTAAATATTTCGATAACAGGACCCTGTCACCCCACTCATACGCAAAACTAACCTAACCTAAGCTAACACAATGTTGCTTTACAATACTGATTTAAGATTACGTATTTCATGTATTTCATTTACAGTGCTGTTTTACGGTTATTATTTTTAATATTTCATCTGCTTTTGTGGATTCCCCCTGTAAAATAAAGTGTCCTGAAGTGCTGAGTAATATGTTGTTGCAAACTGAGTAATCAAGTTCTCAGTAATAGTAAAAGCAAAATTTCACCCTAAAGGTTTTGAATTCAGTAGGTAGCTTTAGGTCATTCTAAATAGCAGCATTTGTATATCAGCCATCCTGTATAGTATGTTTTGTGTAGGTATATAACATTATGCACATTGTACAAATGTGAAAAACAGTGTAAACAATGATTAATAATTCTGAGTCAACTCACTGTCAACACTTCTGTTTTATTTAAGTAACATGCTGCTTGCAGTTTTGTCTATCTTCTTTGTAATTTGAGTGTGTAATGCAGTTACATAATGGCATGTAAACCTGTAGATTGCATGAATATTTGAGGTTATATATTTCATTGTCCATGGTTTATCGTTTAATATTAAATGTCATTCTTTTTTGTTTACTTGAGTTTATGTTTAAGACAGTGTTTTTGTGTTTAACACAGCCCATATTCACAAAATAGGCGTGTTATTACACCGCATTTTTATTTTACTGCGTTGAAATCGTAGCCTGTAGACGAGTTGTTTACAAGTAGTTCCCACCACATAGGCCGCCATCTTGAATCACAGTGTCAGGTCCGGTATTTAGGAGGTCCTGGTATTATTTCACTAATTGTCGTGCAAACGTTATATGAGCTTTTTTATTTCAGTTCGAATGAATTTAATCATTTTATATACATTACATATACAGGATTATTCTAAATGATTGTCGGGGTTCGTGAATTTTTTTGTTTCAAAACGTGGAAAACATACCAGTTTTATTGTTGCAGAAATGGTTAGACAAACTCTCAAAGTTTTGTTTTGCATCAACTGCAGTACATAAGTTACCACCAGATGGCAGTAATAGCAGTGTTTAACAAAATGGCGGTTAACGGTAAAGAGAAACGTTTTATACTCTTGAATATCAACACAGGTCCGTTACCAGAGTCCAGCGCCATTTTCGGACAAAATACTGGAAGGAGGCTCCTTCCGACAACTCTATTCGCAGATGGTACGCACAATTTGTGGTTACAGTTGTTTGTGCTGTGTGAATCGGATTAGGAACGTTTGTCTCCGTAGTCCTAAGAAATCAACTACGAGATGAAGCAGGGAACTGAAACAGTATGGCGTGTGTTACGAAGGCGTTCAAAGGTAAAGCCATATCAGCTACAATTGCGTCAAGCTCTAACATCGAACATCACCGTTGGCATATTGACTCGTGTGTGGGAAGAGATGGACTATTAGTAGATGTATGTAGAGTAACAAACGGGGCACATATCGAGCATTTGTACTGTATGTAAA
Source organism: Tenodera sinensis (assembly GCA_030765045.1). Taxonomy (NCBI): domain Eukaryota; kingdom Metazoa; phylum Arthropoda; class Insecta; order Mantodea; family Mantidae; genus Tenodera; species Tenodera sinensis. Next base: position 156,252,437 of record CM060967.1, on the reverse strand, counting down.
AAAACTTTATGAATTACAGTACACAACAACACAAGATTCATATTCCTACCTCAATTGCACTGTGAGTTATGAATTTTTGTAACCCCAACAATCATTTAGAATAACCTGTATATAGGCTGTTTATGAATTACACCGAAATAACTTGCGAGAACAGGTCATACTTGGGACTCCATATCGTGTGAAAATATTTCGGTGTGGTTCATTAACATCCTGTGTGTGTGTGTGTGTGTGTGTGTGTGTGTGTGTGTGTGTGTGTGTGTGTGCGTGTGTGTGTGTTTATCTCCGACCTTACAGCGTGATTTTACAGCGGAATTAACTATACAACACCGCAAGGTGTGGCAAATTTTTGATTAGATGTTTGTTGACCAGCTCCTCCTACCATCCGACATAAAATGTTGTGTCTGCTACACCAAGTGCGTGTTCAGAATTCCAGTGCATGCTTACGAAACAACTTTCGAAGAACCAGAACTGGATAGAGTTGAATAAATGTAAACATACCTTTTCTTCGTGAAGTAGTTCCGGCAAATGTTTATGAATTTCCAGGTTTATTGTTTACAATGTCGTTTTTCAATTTTTCGTGCTGAAACGGCTACATCCATCGCCCTTAAAGCATTTCTGCGCATGGCAGGCGACTGATGTTCAACGTAGCCTCTAATGCATATGTAGGATGGCGAGGACGTTACAGCAAATTGGACTCCTGCCCAGAGGTGATCAGAAGTCAGTCATTCATCCAACCTAATCTTTCTCTTTCCACCAAGCCTTTATGGGTCACTTTCGCTGTAACATAGGCTGCAGGGATAAGACTTATTGGCGAAACTGGCAGCGTAGGATAATAAGGGCTGCCTCAGGCTTCTAATTACAAAATACGCCAGGGAAACGAGAGAGCAAAGGATGGAGATAGACGAGACGCCCCTTGATGCCCATACAGCTTTAGATCGAGGTGAACTCGTGAAGAATTCCTTTTAAAGGGCAATAGTTAATTAAAGTGTAAGAAGTTTGCTTGTACTCAGTGATTAACATTTACCAAGCTATTGGGAAACACTCGGAAATATCGGTCAGTGATTTTTATACACAAGTCTTAAAAACTTACTTTGGAGAGCGTATCTAACGCCCGAGGTATCATCGGAAATGTTTGTGGAGGATTTGATTGCCATATTGAATCTTTACAATAACCATGGTGTGGCTAAGTTTGGTAGGAGAGTCAATCTTCAACTTTTGGGGTCGGCGTTCTTTCCAAAAGGAAGTCGTTTTGTAAAATGTCCGTCTGTGGATACAGATAGAAGAATCCAGAATTTACCCATTTCAATACGCATTGATTACATTTCCACTTCCGCGTTTCAATGTTGAATTCAATACGGAAATGGTTTAGATATGAAAGGCTCAAACAGAAATAATTCAAGCTTTTATGTTGGTCACTTGGTTTACGCTGGAGAAACAGTTGAAGCATATTTTCTGCGTATTTTAATAAGGTTTTGAGGTGCGTGAATGTTTTTTGAGAATAATATACTGTGAGGTTATAGAAACAATAAAAGTAGCTTTGTTATTTTCTTTTATTACACCACTTTCACCAAGAAAACTAAATGACGAATGTGCACCGTGTTACAAGAAGGGAATACGGAGAGAAAACTAGCATTTCTGATGTATTAATTGTAGTCCAAATAGAAAAGCTAATGTGTTGCACTTGTTTGACTTTCTCTTCTCACTTATGTCCAAATAATTGTTAGCAACGTTTATTCTTCTATCTAGTTTATGTTAATTGAGATAGACATTTGCAGAAATTGTCTTATTTCATATTTCCTTTTAGGTGCAACGTAACTGTGGGAATACAGTAGGCTTTAAGTGACAGTCGTTATGTTGTGCTTTTGAAATACCATTATCTTTGTATGGTAAGAGATAAACCAACCAATAAAACTGTTATTTTTGAAAATTTTAACTATTCCACAACTCAAACCAATAACACAGCAGCTCGGAAATGGTTGTCTCCACAAAAATGTAATTCACAAATCGTGTGTTTTAAGGGGATGTACGTTTTTGTGTAATAAGACTTTGTCCATCCTTTACGGTTTACAGTTATGCAAAAGTTATTCATAATTAAGAGGACTTCAGACGGCATTTCCAGAAAGTTCAAACATAACCCTTATCAAAATAATAGATTTTCTCAAATCATTAAGAGTCGTTTTTGAGAAAATAAAACATTTCGAAAACGTTCCCATGTCAAGAGTAATTTGAGATGGAGTATTTTCTTGAAAATCTTTGTGTCACATCCTTGAAGCATCTTGAACATAAATGTCGTGACGTCGGGTACGGTGCACAACAAAGGACGGTTGTGACAAAGCTATTTCTTACCACATACCAGGCTCAAGGTCAAGGTTCCCCACAACACTCACGCGAGAGAACACGCGAGTAACAATCAAGTGGTAACAGAAAGGAGTTTCCAGAGCCTTCGAGAAAGAACTGGTTACGTCATCCCGGCGTGTTTGTGGAGGTCGAGAAAGCCTTCATCTCCCTATATAAAGAGGCGAGGAAACAGCAGATAGGGTTACAGTTATAGACATGAGTCGTTCAGTGTGCCTGTGAATGCGGGGGTGCTGCGCGGGTGTCGTCGCGTCGTAAAGAAGTGACCATATCGTCGGAGTTAGTGTATGAGAGACAGCGAAAGGACTGCGTCAAGGTTACGAGAAGTAAACAGTTGTGAGTTGTGATATCACGAAAGACTGTAGACTGTATTAACCTCAGAAGAAGATAACCGTGTATTTGTGCAAAAGTTTTAGAAGAAAATAGAGTGCTAGAAAAGTAACTGGATTTTGTCGTTTTTGTCACAATGTAGAGCTTGATATTTATTGAGCTTTGAGTAGTGTTGTTCATAGACATAGACGCGTCTTCATGATGCGATACTTAATTTTAGAATCGAACGCAACATTTTCTCTACTCCAAAGTAGGAAAATTAAAATAATAAATAATGAATTAAATGACACAATCTTTCCTGCATTTAAACAAAAAAGTCATAAGAGAGAGTTCATTGGTAGGTCATCACGTCAAACCAGTTCTGCTGCTAGTTGCTGTCAGCTGCAATCAATAACCCTTGACCCCTTGAGCTCACTAGGCTCTGCTTTCCAATGTTTGTCCATACTCTCTCAACTGCTGGAGCAGAAGTTTGTTCATAAACTTTAATGCGTTAGTAATTTATTGTTAGGGACAGGTCAGTTATTTTTATACACACTGATCAGAAATGGATGAACTACAAATAATTTTCAGTCACCACGTGGTGCTATGGATGCTATATCTTTAAAGGTCATTTTCATAAAGGCCTTTAAACTCATTTGCAAGTTTGTTTCTGCTTTGTCTACTGCGCATCTATTGTCAGTAGAGGAAGTATCTTTCCAGCCAAACACCCAATATGGAGATTTCACAGGAAGTACAAGTTTTCAGGTTTCTTCAACCAAAGATAATGTATCTATAGCAGGCACAAAATTTAATGGTTAGAGAAAGTTCACCTGCGTGCATGTATATGTTTGTGCCTTAACATCATATCCCAAACTCGAAGTGAAAGATAAATACCAAAGATGGTATTTAAGTTCAGCATTAGCTAAATATGCGACAGGAAGATTTTGAAGAAAATTCCCAACTGTTTACATAAAATAAACAATGTAATTTCAGTTTTATTAACGATTTTGATTAAAATTATATGGGTTTAAGGTACTTAAGTGATTAATAAAATGTGTAAGTACCTTTAACTTCTTGCGAATATCCGATGGAATTCTTTTCTTTGGAAATGAATTGTTTTTAATTGTGCACTGATAACCAGGAACCTTTCGACTGTAGGGACTTAATGAGTTGATACTCTGGTCGAAATATACCGTTCAGATCATTATACGTTTATTCAGAATAAGATGGGTGAACGTATGTATACAGTCGTAGAATTTCACAGTTCTGAAACTGGTAGGCGATATTAGAAGAGAATTAAAAGCCTTAAAATACATCAACTATAATAATTGCCGTGAATACAACGCATTTCAGATTTCCAGAAACAATAGAAAATTAGCTATTCTGTGTTATATCAATGAAAAATTAAATTGATTTCGCCAACTTACGATCACTACTGTAGTGTTTTATTTCTCAATGTGCTTGTTGTAAATGTGCAACAGAACTAAACGCACGAAATATATTCGAAGCGGTATTATTTCATACTATGTGTTAAATTTTAAAGCATGGGAGATTTTACAACGCCTTATGCACAGAAAATCTGCAGTCTAGTTGTCGGCTAAGCTCACAAGCTGTTGTTGTATTAACCAAAACTAACTGGAATTGTCGGGAATAAGGTATTCCTGCGTGCACGTGGGAATCACATGATTAGGTTTCTTCTCCTTTGGCGGTTGAGTTGTTAAGAAAGGAGATGACCATGAGATCTTGATCCATGGAAGGGAAGTATATTTGCAGAACACACACCCAAACCTAGTTTTCTTTCTTTTTTTACTCCAAAAATCAATACAATTTGAATGGTCACTCCTTGTCAACCTCCGTCCCTCACGCAAGTTTCTCAGTCTACTCTCAGTCCAGACAGCGCCTATCTACGCTCGTTTCCTATTTGTTTGCTTGCGTGTCTATCACGTGAAGAGCGTTTTTCAACGGCCTCGGAAGCTCTCGTTGTCTCGTATCCCCACAAGCTTAATGACAATTTTCGCACATAATCCCTATGATCTTCGTATATTTGCACACGCAGTCTTGATACAACACCTACCCTTACACCTCGGGCCCTACTGTGAATGCCCCCAGCCTGGCAGTGCCGTTAAACAAAGCTTTGATCCTGGGTTCCGTATCGGAAATTACTTACCTAAGATAGAGGGTGCAGATAATTCCATGTTGTTCATCTACACCCTGTTTACCAGAACTATTTATGCGTCTGTCGGAACTTTCCACTTTCAGCCACGCTAAGACATTTCAAGCCGACTCCTTCTTGCTGATGGATGTTTAGACGTGGCAGAAGTGAGTTTAAGGGAGGATAAACAGTCTTGGGGTTCCGGCCACAGTTGAACTTCTCTGTTTCTGTCAGTTGGCATACCGTTAGCATCCCCCGACCCTTTCCGCCAGTTCAACACTGCGGTGTATGCGTGTACCGCATTGCTTGGTAGTTCTGCTGGATTGACAGCACTTCATTGGCGTACGAAAACTTTACTTTCTATGGTAACCATACGCATTACGCTTTCCAACCTGTCTCCCTTTACTGAGGACATATTTTACCCCTGGATTCTGTTTGATGGATTCGTATTGATAGTGTGATCGCCTTGATATGTAAGCCTCGTCATCTTCATTTATGAAGATTTGTAGAAACCTTACTCAGAAGACTAAACAAAGTTGGAACATTACATTTATGACTTTTTTGCACTTTCGTTACTCTCACACACAATAAGCCATCGGCTAACCTGCCGGTTTCTCCTCTGTGATGGACAGACAGATAGACTCCTTACATTGTAGGTATAAGAGGGATACGACACATTAGCTCTGAAATTCCTTACGCTTTGCATATCACGCGAAACAACTAAATTACGACTTGGCCTTTTATAAAACTGAATTTTATCAATAAATGTTTCGGAGATGGTTAATGCCCCACACATTTTTTTTATATGCAGTCTGTATTTTATAGTAAGTTTCTGTCTCTCTTATGGCTTACCAGTAATATAAAATTACACAAAATTCACTCAGAATGAATGGGAAATAGCACAAAATTCAAGACATGCATTTTATTTGTCATGCAAGTATCTTAAGGGTATGACAAAATTCATCAAAGCCATCTTTGGAGTAAAAATAAACAAAAACCATATAAGGGGTAGTTCAGTGCCGCTTCTTCTTAAAATCTCCGTGTCTCCTCTTTGGGTGAGGATTAAGTTTGCCGTTTATCTAGTTTCTCATATTTTTATCATAACATTCACACACACAAACACACATCTTACTCTTTGTGGTATTAGAATATATTATATATTTGGATTAGCGTCAAAGAAAAAGTTATTAGCCATGGAAATGGCCTGTATAAGAAGTTGTAGGAAATCAAGATTAGACAAGATTAGAAATTAGGACATCATGCAGAGCATAAAATTAGATAGTGCAATTATGGACAAAATGTAGTACAATACGCATTGGCGTGGACACATTAAAAGGATAGATGAAGAAAGATGGCCTAGGAAAATATTAGAATGGATACCACAAGAAAGAAGGGTAAAAGAAATGAAACAATGAGAAGAAGATGTGTGTCTAGATAGGCAAAAGTTGAGACTGGGTACGGAGAAGCGGTGTCAATCCTAGAAATCTGTGAAATAATAAATAATACATTCGGACAAATATCATACAGTTTAACACCAATGCTTTATGTAACTATTCTTCTATAAGTGTGGCAGTCATGGGCAAAATAAATTACTTAAACCTAATGATGAAGTTATGAAAAAGCTATTTTTAATAAAAATTATCTTGAAGGATTTAAAACATTACTTATGTTTTTCTGCTGATCCAGATACCTTTAAAGTTAGCTTAAGTTCGTTTAGATGGTGTGCTCTCCGAGCAGTCGAGGAACCACAGAAAGAGAAGAGAACGAGAAGTCTCGTTTTGATCCTCCGTATTGTCAAGAGATTATGCTCTGGGTGGAATTGTGAAGTTCGGTGTACTCGATCTAGTGCGGCGGTGAATTTAAGCATTTACTAGGGGTACCGCGATCAAGGGGAATTTGGCGCGACAACCTCATGGTAAGCTTCCCAATACTGCTCTCTCGTGATATTGTAGGTGTATGGACATAGAGGACCAACGACCATGCACTTAGTCTATCTAGGACTGCAGAATCGCAGACTAACCGACACATTTTTCAGTACAGAATTATGTATTAGTATGAAACAGTGGAAGAGAGCCACCCTTGTAGCTAATATGTCGAAGCAGTATGGCCAAGGAAGGAACATTTCTGGTACTAAGTGATCAGTTACTGCAGCATCTTCCTGAACTCTCCTTCAGGGCAGCAAACATCAAGCAGTATTCTGCAGGGCGAATAGTATGCAATAGCACTTATGGAACAGCTTATGTATTATGCATGTGAGTTACCAATTTACCCAACAGGGTAGCAATATACAGTAATTTAGAGCTCTAGCTATCGATAGAAATACCTGCACAAGTCCTGTGATGTCAGCAGCATGCAGAAAATAGGTACTCACTTTGTCCTGCAGATCCCCTCAAAAGTATTTCAGAAAGTCGTCCATATTTACCTGAAACAAAACAAAAATACATTATTAATCATATTTAGAAATACCTAATATTGCCCTTTTGAGCTTGTTTTAAGAATCGTTGTGTTCTAAATTGTCTAAAAATCCAAAAGCCGTATATAATTGGAGTTTGAATTATTAAAATCAAATATGAAGTGCGCCATTTATGCCTAGCCGAATTTCGAAGCGGAGAAGCCGAATGTTCCCGAAACACTTCGAACCTTTTTTAGCTAAAAGTAAGATATAATGCGATTAAGTATATGTGTCATGGACTACAATTTGACTGGGAGGGAGGGGGGAAATAAGCAAATCCTCTGTTTGACTTTCTTTTTTGTCATTTGAGGTAAAATACAGCAACATTGCAATTCTGTGCAGTAGCTGTAATAATGGCATAATGGTTAAAATATTCTCCTGTCGGTTGTTTGCCCGGGATTCGGTACCACCTTATACATGGTTTTCTCCTTCCCTCTCTTTCCTTCCCTCCCCTTCCCTTTCTTTTCCTTCCCTTTCCTTCCCCTTCCTTCCTATGAATTTAATTTCATTCCATTTTATGAATTTTGTTGCCAGGAAAGATTTAAATTAAGATATAGTATGCTTAAGTCCTTCAGTTCTTATACGCGAACTCTGGAGGAAGGAGGTCTATTTCCACCTTTCAACATCAAACATAGTTTAGATGTACTGGGTATTTCAAACGCCAGTTCAAACATATAGTCGCTATAAATATTATATTTGAGATACGGGAAATACAACAAAGTGTGGGCAAACAATGGGGATTTACAAAACTTTAGGAAGCCATTCTCTAAATCGTATACTATTGTGTCTGCAACCCATGAACAGCATTCGGAGGATCTTGTTTTGGAATGTTGACAATTTCTTGCGAGAAGGCAGTTGAATTGGCGTCACAGGAAAACTCAAAGTACAACCAAAAGTCAGCCGGATTGCGGCTGACGCGGAGGCCATATTTTTGGAAGTGTCTTCTGAGGACACAAGCGCCAAACATCTGCGAAATTATTTTGTAGATGTGTAGCTGTGGCATGGAGTGCCATCTTGCATGAAGTTCTGTATTATACTGTAGTAGCACTTCCGGTTTTCTATAATTGTCTTATTCCATTATTGTCTTCTTCGAGGATATATGGGCCAAAGATGATTATGAAGCGAAGCCACGCCATATAGTAACTTTTAAATCAATAAGTTCTTGTTAAGTTAAGCCTTATTGGCTAGAATCATTATTTTATACATTAATTATATTTTAACAACTTCGCAGTTATATAAAATTAATTAATAATGTGAAGGAATTTACCAGCTTTTGGTATGGAAAATTTAAGTTGAGAATTTTATTCAATATTATAGAATAATACATTTAATCCAAATCACAATGGTGATAATAGAATAATGATTAACATCTTAAATATAAAAAGCTGTTTGTAAAGGAGCGATTTTACAAAAAGCCTCGGTTTAGATTCTGAAAGGGAGTTGTGTTAAATATGAAATGAGTATATTATGGATTCTTCTATTTGTATCTGCAGACGGCGTTTTACAAAGGATTTCCTTTTCGTTTTGTTTTGATTCAGTAGGTCTTACAAATACATACCGGTGAATCACTGGTCCCAAGTTTTATTGAGTTTATGCAACCGCCTTCAGGCCAGCTAGCCCTAACTGGGATCCCGGGAGCAGACCAGCCCCTTCCAGGAAGAAAGCGGGCCTCAGCAGTCCCACCAAGCTCCAGGGAGAAGTGTTTCTACAGTGTAAATTTCACCATTCTACGGAGGTACCTTTTAGGCGAGGCAAATGGGGAAAAGTTGCGCAGTGGTTTATGGTGGAGTTCACTTTTGTATTTATAAGACCTTAGGGATGTCAGCTCAGTATCACTCCAACTTCCGTGCGGTCAACATCGCGGGAATGCGTATTTAAGTACAGCGCTCGCTTGCATTCTCAGGAGTCCCTTGTTTATAAAACGGAGGCCTTTACCCCCACCAACAATTTGCATGACATCACTCGTAGCGATCCTAGCAAGATCATTCGTCAGGTCTAGAAGGTATCTCTGTACCCGTCACACCAAACACATCAGCTGACACTAAGGCCCTGTACAAGTTTACATGAAACACATGAAAGAACATGATGGGAAGGGGTAGAACGAGACTGAAAAATTCAATGCCATAGCTGGGATTTGAACCACGATTGTGTATTGAATTTTTCAGTCTCACTCTAACCCTTCCAACCTTATCCTACAAACGACTGGTATGGAGGAACAATTAATTTCGATTGAAAGAAAATTATAGTGACAGGAAATTGACAGAAAATTTGTGGTAGAAGGGGAAACAATCCAACATTTACCACATGACCTAGGCAAATCAGGGAAAAAAAAAAAAAAAAAAAAAAAAAACAACTCATACACAGAATGGCTGACCCGACGGGAATCGAACTTGGGATGTTCCGTTACCGCTGAATTATCTTCTCGGTACACATCTTGTGAAATGTCTACATTGAATTTTTGGATCGACTGAAATAATTGCTCTACTTCAGGTAAAGATATTATAAATCGTATACTAACTTGGGCTTGTTAAAGGTTCAAAGATCATAATAAAACGGTGCGTTATATAACTCGCTTTAAATGCAAAACAGGACTCAGAAGTAGTTAAGTATGTAGTAATGCGGTAATCAGCAAGTTCAAAAAATCGTGTACAAACATGGTTTATTCATATATGCATTACACAAAGTTACAGAGAGATTCCTAAAATTATATTACAAACAATTCTGCTTGTTACAGATTAAGAATATAAAATGAAATCACCTGTTTAATCTGTTACTTTGATTACTTCTCTATAAATAATGAGTTTGTCAATAAATTGGTAAATATGAATAGTGTTTCATTTCACAACTGATTTTAATTATTTGAAGTTATTGTTTAAATAAAAGAGCTTTGATCAGTGTACTGCAAATTAACATGTCAGTAAACTTCCAAATGCGTTGTGTACCAATTATTCACTGCTCAATAATTACTTTTTTGTTCAAAGCATAGCTGAATACATTATGAAGAAGGTGTTGCAACGTATTTTTCTAAACACTTAGAAAATAGCCGTAGGGAACACTTTTAAAGCTTAGTAAAAACTAGATAAAAACTGCTGCTATTTAATATTTTAAATACAATATGGCAAGGCACTATTTAAGCACTGTTCCTTGCAAGAAATAGGCATTAACTGCTTAAGTGTGCTATAATTTTAGTATCTTATTAATTTTTTTTAGCGAAAAGAACTTGCGTAAATTTATATATCAAATGAGTTTAGGAGTTTCTGGTGAACGAATGATAAATCTCTGTTATTGCAGCGTTCATCTTCCAAATTCAATCTCTTCATCTTCCAAGTTATTCATGGTCGTCTTCCGACTTATTGGTGGTACCCATTCAAATGCAGTTTTCGGTATGTCTTCAGGCATTTTTATCACATGTCTATACCATTTCAATGGTTTGAATGCAATGTCATTCGAAATTGTTGATTTTACTCTCATAAAATTCCTAATGACGTTTCTTATTTTATTTCTTGTTAAAATTCTCGCTGCTCGCCGCCAAAAGTCCATTTCTGTTGCCAGTAATTTAATTTGTGTGGTGTATGTAAGGGGCCTAAGTTATTACGCTGTTGACAGTACTATTTTAAATATACTGTCTATTTTGTTGCTAAAATGTTTGTCCCATAGAATTCCTTTTAGTGTTGGTAGAGCACCTGCTTGCCATGCAAGGGGTTCCGGGTTCGATTCCCGGCAGAGGGGTAGGAGTTTTTCTCCAGCCAGGATTATTCCTCATCCTTCCCTGAGTCTGGAAGTATAATGGCGGCGCCGTGGCTGAGTGGATAGACCGCTCACCTTCCACCTAGGCGGAACCCGCATGTGGTATTCGTTGTGGACGAAGCGGAGTCTGGGCGCGTTTTCTCCGGGTTCTCCGTTTCCCCCACCATTCATTCCACCCATTGCTCCATTATCAGCCTTCCAATAATCCATTTCGCCTGCATTTCATTTCATCATCTTCCTCACTATCATACCTGGTACTTGGCTGACCACCTGCTTCCAGGTCTTCCCTCTGGTTCAGAGGTTCCTCTGCTCCCCGACAGGCATCTGACCCTAGGTACTGGCTTGTAAGTCCTACATAAGGGGAGGATAATCGGGGAAAGACAGAATTTCTGTGTTTGATTATTTTAACTCCGAAAATAAATTTAGCATTTAATTTTATTCCCTCCTTTCATTATTGTTATGTTATTATTATTATTATTATTATTATTATTATTATTATTATTATTATTATTATTATTATTATTATTATTATTATTATTATTATTATTATTATTATTATTGTTATGTTATTATTATTATTATTATTATTATTATTATTATTATTATTATTATTATTATTATTATTATTATTATTATTATTATTATTATTATTATTATTATTATTATTATTGTTATGTTATTATTATTATTATTATTATTATTATTATTATTATTATTATTATTATTATTTTCTTTCACTTTTTATTTATTAGCGGATTGCTGTTTTTGAAATGTTAGCTATTGATGAAGGTATTTGCCAGTGAAATGCAATCAGTAAAGTTAGGCAACATGGTATTCAGATAGACTCCTCCAACCGTTTGAGAATAAGTGTGCTCACTGTACTTGGGCTTGCGATTTACGCGCAGACTGTTTCAAGTGATCGTCAGTGGAATCGATTCGAAAGAAAGCTTGAAGGTTATTGTTATGATCATAGTTTTATTTTTGCTATTCGTAAGGAAAAGGTATAATAGCATTTCATCCCAAAGTTCGATATCAAGATCTTATTGGAAACGTAAGTATTTTTCTTGAGTCCTGAAAATACATTTCAATAAAAAGGTTCCTGAGTGTCTGTCTCCCAATTAGTGTGAGAGTCTGCCACTTTTTCAGTTTTACTTTGAACGTCATACCGGAAAATGTCAAAGTACAGTGCATACCTATTTTCTATGTGGTTCAAAATGTGAAGGTTTTAAATGTAATATCCCTACCTACCCCAGAAGCACTTAGACGAAAAAATGTTCGTTATTTGACATTTTGTGAAAATGACTAACAATTTTGATAAAGCTGGTATATACCCCAGATATTAGCAGTTGTTAGCACAACATAAAGTTTTAATGAGTTCTGTTAAAGCAGAAAGCATTTATTTTATCCGCAACTATTTTGATATGTTAATAGGATTACATTGTAATTATTTCTTTCTGATTCTAATTATTTAATTTTGTGTAATGAGCGTAGAAGCTAGCAAGGATATCGACATCTTTATCAACGATAATAATTATAGCTGAACATTGCCAACATTGGAATAATTACTTCAGTTTTCACTGCTTCACAAAACAACGAGTTCCCAAAATAATAATCCTTGATCTCATCTCTGACATCGAAAAGTAATAACTAATAACAGTCAGCTTTCTTCGTTTTTTAGTTTTAGCTTTCTTATGTTTTGTTAATAGCTTTTGTTTTTGTTACTGAGAATAAACAAGGTTATTTGGCGTTCTTAAAGTGTTATTATTTATTCCCAATATTTTCTCTTTAAATGGTGATGTGTAGCTCGAATGTGACAATGTAGAAGTCATTCAATTGCATTAACGAAAAATCATCATTACACATTGCGGTGTTTGTGGTTCTCTGACATCATAGCATTTCCTCGGATTTCTACTATATATTTTTGTCTTTATAATGCCCTGAGAGTTTTAATTAAGTGTATTATGTAATATGCTTTAGACGCCTCCAAATAAACACAAGGCTATTGGTCAAGTATAACCTGAGGCTAAATGTTACAGGAATAAACCGCCAAACCTCGGAAGATGCTGGTATTTCAGCCAGTTGTACTTACAAACGTAAATTCAGTCTGATTTGGATAGTTAGATATGAGATATGGTTTTGTTCTAAGCTTCTATATGTAATAGTTGGCAAAGTTTTCAGGTTATCTTGCTACTGTCTAGTTACTTGATGGCTGGTAATGTGTCTTTTGACGCCTAAATGGATGGCAGTAAAGGTGGCGTTTAATTATTCTATGCAGTTTAACACGGCTTACCGTGCGGCACTTGCCTGACAGTTCCAACGCTAATGTCAGGATTTGTGGTAACACCCCCCCCCCTCTCCTCCCCCCCCCCCCCCCTCCCGCTCGTAGCATTGACATTCTCGATTTACTTATGTGGCATACGTCTTGGGCGCGCAGCCACGTGAACCTAGCATGGCCTGGTTTCTGCCTGAGTCCATGAACTTCAATAGAATTAGTTGCCAGTTTATGTAGGGCACCTCCTACACCTTTCCAATTTTTTACTTCTCGAATACTTCTTATATAAAAAGAGGAATTATTGATTTTATCCAAACATTCGATTTATGAGTTTCATCTTTCCAGACTCATTAAAATACTTTGTCTACCACTTACCTCTATTAATAGAATAAGCATTACATTCTACCCAAAATTTCAATATAGGGATAAGGCAGTTTTAGAAAAAGCTACATCCAGACGTGTTGTGCGAACAACATAATTTAAAGTCTTGGTATATACCTTGAGGATCTTGGACGGAATTACCACAAAAAGTTCAAACTTGTACATCTTGAGTTATTTGATGTATTCGTAATTATATTTTTATATAGCTGGTAAAGCGTAAGCCACACACAAAATCTTAGCATATGAAATTTGTAGATCTGGCTAAAGCAGCACAACTGTGTTGAATAAGTTTATTTGTGGAGATAACCATTTCCGAGATATTTCTTGCTATTGATTTTTTCTCAACTGGTAAGTTTGTATTGTATTTCTTCTCAAGTAACATGACATTTCACAGTCATCTATTAGGGATCCAGTCACTAACACTAAGTAGAGGAGGTGTTGTATTCCAAACAAAAATCGATACCAAAAAATCGATCGAAAAAAAGCATTTTTAGAAAAAGGTCCATGTCTGAGCGTGTATGTGTGTGTCTGTGTGGTTGTGGACATCATAACTAAGTTTAATGTCTTTCAAGGATACGACACGAAGATTTTGAAGAAAATTTCTCCATCCTAAACTACCGTTACATAGAAAATTTTTATTTTCTCAGAAATGACTTTAACGATTTTCATCAAATGCCATATGTTTGAGATATTTTTATGGCAAATGAAATGTATATTTTGGCTACAGCCTATGTAGTCCTGTTTACACTGGATGAGTTTTGCATACGTGTTAAACCGTGCTAGACCAAATTTTACTATACAAAAAATGTGGCTCTTGCTAAATACCACAATTTATGTCCAAATACACTTTTGTTGTATAGTTAACATTTCGGAGATATTACCTATTATTTGTGTGAGTTTTGGAATAATTTTGTCAAATAGAAGATCGTTATTCATTTCTTATATCATAGCCTGCAAAGAGAACGGAATCTCAGAGCTTTAAAACTTTTTACTATCGCTCAAAGCCTACTGTATTCCCATGTTCCCCTTGCATCTATAAGAAAATAAGCAAAAAGATAATTTCTGCAAATGTGTATCTCAACGAACAAGACAGAGAAATAAGAGTTTGTAACAACGGTTATTACAAGGGTAGAAAAAGTCATGCAAGTGCAACACATCAGATTTTTAAGAATGATTTGTAAAAGAATGAGTGGAGAAACCACGTGAGTGCGCAAATTAGGTCTTCGCTTTTTGTACTACGTGTGTAGTAAGTAGAGATGTATTGCATTCCACCCAAGAATTTGATACCGAGAGTTCACTGGAAATACACGTTTTGAGATCCCTATAAGCAAAAATTGCATGTGTGTGCGTGTGTTTGAACAATTACAATATATCTCGTAGGTGCAGGTTTTAAGTTTAAGTTATTCTTTCGGTTAATTTTCATTGTGAAAGGCCCCCATGTGTGTCAGAATTGTGAATTTTTATAAAAATCATTCTTATTCCCATTTATGATTGTTTTAAAGTTAATTAGTTTTCAGAATTCAAATAAGCGCACTCTAATGATTAATAATGTGTTCTAGACTGTCAGAGAAACAGTTCATTGTTTTAACCCTGGGACGGTCTTGTAGTTTATCTCTACAGAACATGATGGTGTATCTATAAGGCCAACAGAGCCTTAGAGAGTCCTAAGTCTCTCATAGGCATGGTGTAGCGTTACTGCACTTAGAAGTGGTTTGTTGTTCTTTGCCTTGCTGTCGCGTTCCAGATAAAATAATCTAGTTTTTGAAGCTATTCCCAAAGGACCAAACCGAGGTGCACGATAATTGCTACATCCGGGGATGTAACAGAGTGGTTTCTTTCTGCTTCAGAAACACGCCGCCGCGGCGCGCCGGTCCCTCTTGTGGCAGAAACACAAAACCTGCCAGTTTCCCTTACTCGACATCGGCGGCGCGATTTTTTCCCCTTCGCCCTGAGTAAACACTGCTTATACTACTTCCTCGGTATCTTGGGATTCTCCCACAAGGAGTACGGACGCACAAAAACCACCAAACTCGCTGCTAAGGTTTCTTACTGCACCTCATTTTCCAAGGGAGTGTCTTGGTGACGGAAGAAACACCCACGTCGTTGACGCGATGCTGCAACAGCAGCAGTTCATCGCATAAACCTCTTAAGAGGATGCAAGGGAGGTAATTAGTATACAGAGAATATCTCAGCTCTTTAAGCAAATGAAGTAGGGAATAGTATAGAATACATAAAGCGCAATATTATGAACCCAGTTTCATTTACAAACATGCGCGTACCAACTAGGAACTCTGCATAGATGAAAATGGCGTTATGTATAAGTACAAAGATGCAGTAGTTATTTATCTAACAAGTCTAGGTATAAACTAACTGTGTGTGACACGAGTATATGTTAAGCGCACGAGTGAAAGCGAACGAGGTAAGTTTTACGAGTGTCACAAGGAAAAGATTATACACGTGTTACACAACCATTTATGCAATTTTAGCATTAAAACACGTAAAAATAATAAATTTGCTTAATGAAAAAGTGTAATGTATCAGATATGAGTTAATATGGTTGCTAAGCAGATGTTCTTTCATTTGTTTCAACACTTACAGAGTAAAAAAAATGGGAAATGATACAACTATTGAAAATATGCATTTTATTTCACTTGGCACTTTGAACGAAGCTAAGAGTGCTTAAAGTTTATTATTTCAGAAAAATCTAAGGACGAGGGAACCAAGAAAAGCGAGTGTAAAACTAACGTAGTCTGATTAATATGTATTGTTTTTCGTTTTAAAATAAATTAAACGAGGTGATTCTTGTGTTTGAATGTTGCTTCACTTGCGAGAGTCACGATTTCACGTTTTCTTACAGGCCCATTTGGAGACAATTATGTTTGGGCGGTGTTGACGCCATTGCTGCCTTGTAATGATATTTAAGAATAGAATAATAAATAAAAGAGTGAAAATAATAGCTGAATCCCTGATAGGTGAAGAACAATGTGGTTTCAGGAAAGGAAGATCGACAACAGATAATATTTTCATATTGCAGCAGATACTGGAGAAAAGAAGAGAATATAATCTGCAGATACATATAGCATTTATAGATTTCCAGAAGGCTTTTGATAATGTAGACCGAGAAAAGCTGTGGATCATAATGAAAGAACAAGGCTACCCAAGACATTTGGTAAAGGCGTTGAAAAGTTTATACGAGAATACTAAAATAAATTTAAGATTCAAGACAGGAAAATTAGAAGAAATTTTAACTAATAAAGGATTCAGACAAGGGTGCTCAATGACACCGACACTTTTTAACATCTGTGTTAATAAAATGATCCAAAATTGGAGACAGAAAATTGACGCAGGCATAAAAACAGCCCAAGGAAAAATTTTAAATATTTTATTATATGCAGATGACGTAGTAATTATACAAGAAACAGAAGATAATCTACAACGTTCAATACAACACCTTAACCAAATATGCAAAAGTTTTAATATTGAAATATCAATAGAAAAGTAAAAAATAATGGCAAACTGGGGTAAAATACCAATAAGGTCGAAAATAGTCGTTAATGATAAAGTATTGGAACAAGTATCCTCCTTAATTATTTAGGGTGTGAAATCAGCAATGAGAAAGATAAAGATACGAACAAAAAATTAATGAGATTTCAAACAATCTGTGGAACAATTCACAAAACCCTAAAGAATAAAACAAGATCTGAAACAAGAATAAAATTTTAGAATACCATGGCGGTCCCAACGTTACTTTATGGATGCGAAAACTGGGTACCTACACAAAGAACCATCAGCAGAATACAAAGTTGCGAAATGAGATTCTTGAGAAGAACAAAAGGATGTACAAGAGAAGATAGAATTAGAAATGAAAATATAAGAAATGAATTACAAGTGGAAGCTATTACCTCAAGAATGGATAGGTACAGAAGAAGATGGTTTGAACATGTTGGGAGAATGGATGATACAAGACTGCCAAAAGTAGTTTTCCAATATAGTCCTAAAGGAAGGAGGGACGTAGGGAGGCCGAGGAAAAGATGGAAGGAGACACCGTGAAGACGGAACAGGCGAGAGCCTAATCCATGCAGTGAAGAAGAAGAAGAAGAAGAACAAGAACAAGAAGAAGAAAAAGAAGAAGATTTTCTGGCACTGGTGCCAGAAATAGGATGCTGTCGAGATTTATGCCGTCATAATTAGCCGTTTTAATGCTAGAATTGCATAAAGCTGCATTTTTGTGATCAAGTATCCACTATGGTTTATGCATCAACTAAACCTAACTCGCTTAGGTTAGTAATATAAACACTTGGATCCTTAAATAAAAGGCCCTTGCTACATACTTACAATGAATAATAATTTTGTGTATAGATTGGAACATACATCCCAGTTCAACACTTTATTTAAGTTTTTTGTTTTTATTTTTTAATGTGGAGTAAACACGAATTTGTGCGAGCTGTTGCCGCATAGGAGCCCATGTGAATCCCAATGATGAACATTTTTGTTTTTGTTCTATAATTGTAACCTAATCCGAATTAAATGTTTTATGGGGACGTAAGGGAATATAGATGGAAGGCCTGTGTGTTCTATAGAACACGGAAACAGTAATTTTAATGTGACTGAAATCTAAAACATCGAAATTTAAAATAGGCTGTCTACACATTACTTCTATGTTCTTTGCTTTTCTGTGGTTAAGTTATCGTGTTCTCTAATCTTTTATGAGCCCTGGCAACCATTTTACAGCGCCGTAGGTTAAAATGTCTAGCGCACTCCTGTTTTTTAATTCTCCTTGTTTTTCCTTTCTGCTACAGCTGCCATAATGCATTTTACCCCCCGATTTCAATATAAACACGGTGCCCAGAGATTTCTTGTCTGAATTCACTTTCATGATAGTATCTTCCACATGAATGCTCTGAAGTGCACCTTTAGAGTTAAACTTATGCGAATTTAACCACAGCTGTTAGTGGAGTTATTATAAAGATTATTACTGTGTAAGTGCATACATTTATATTGGTAATTGAGGACAGTGTAATGAACTATATGGCATCAATATTTGCGTTATTTGTGGACCTGAGCAGAAGACGTAACGCAAAATGGGCAGACATCACGGTAACGAATGCTACATTGGATCTGAATTCGAATGCTTTCTGAAAGGCCAGTAACTTCACACTAGGCCAGTAGGCCAGGCATCGAGGTGAGAATCAGTTCGTCCGTGAACTTCATAGCGAACGGACGTGTTTGGCTTTTGCTCGTCGAGCGCTATACGCAACAGTTTATGGTGTTGCATCAGCCGCCGAGACAGCATTATCTTCTTTGTGGAAGACTACGCAGCCAAGGGATTGGCTGTTATATTGGAGCAGCGGATTGGTTGAAGAATTTCGTCGATATTTGGCAGTTCTTCGAGACCAATTTTGTGCTTTTAAAGCACTAACTTACCTAACAACTTCACCAAGCGGGTAAGGTAACAAGGTCCTAGCCATCAGTCTTTTGACTGATAAGGCGCCTAACGGTCCGGGCCCTCTGTTATCTGAGCCACCCAGCGCTCGCTTATACTAAACATACTTGACTTGACAGACATAGTTTTGGCACATCAAGAAATAAAAATGTCGACTCAATCTACACCTCAAGCATCTCATCCTACTCCGATGCATGCAGAAACACCACATCCTACTCCTTCCACTTACTATTTACAGGGAGGAAATCTGCAGCTGTTTATGGATCAACCACTGATTATAAGCCCACCGTCTCCAATATCTACCGACGTGTATGCCACTCTCGTTAATGAGAAAAAGGCAAGGGCCTTATACATCGCGCAGGCAGACCAACATCTCCTGCAGAATCTACATGACGACAGTGTGTCGCGAGCTGATCTCGCCACACTATATAAAACGATGGCCGCACACAAACTTCGTGTTGAGGCCATAGATTCTTACATAGCCGACTATGTAAGGTCTAACACCACACAAGGCCAAGAGTGGCAAACTGCCACCTCTAAAAGAAAGAGGAATGTTGGGCCCTCCTCTAAACAAACCACCACCGCAATTACAAACAGGTTTCAGCCACTAGCTTCAAATAGCAACGCTGAAACTGCACCTGTAGCAACTTCTACAGCTAATGACACTAACATGGACACATCTGATGGCGCCACTGCAATCACACAGAACAACGCCACAGTCCCAAAATCCAACAAGACCACTCCCATATTTCTGCGTGATCCCAAGCAAGGCCGGGATTTAACGAAATTTCTGGGTACTTCACACCCGAACGTGCAATTCAACGTAAGAAACATGAGTGGTACTGTGGCGTTTGTACCTAGCAGTCCGGAAGACCACCGTACCATAAGAAAGGTACTGAATGAAGCTTCTGTGCAGTACTTATCCACCTTGCTGCCAGAAGAAAAATTGATGTATGTCACCCTAAAAGATCTGCCGATGTACATCACTGAGGCAGAAGTGACTGAACATTTGAAAGCCCTAAACTACGCGGTGGAACCAGTGGGCCAACTACGTACAAATCGTAGTCAACCTCCACGTTTGTTACCACACTTCAGGGTGGCACTGAAGAAGGAGACCCACTCCAACAACATATATAAAGAAACGCGTATGTTTAATGCGCTCATCCGCGTAGAGGCATATCGTCCTCCTGCAAAACCACTGCAATGCACCAACTGCCAGCAGTTCCAGCATAGTGCAGCTGGATGTCACCTAAAACCTGTGTGCTCCTTTTGTGGTGAGCAAGGACATAAACGTCAGGATTGCCAACTGCCTGGAATTCAAGGCACTAAACAAAAGTGCTACAACTGTGGAGGTCAGCACTCGTGCAGATACGCAAAATGCCCGGTGTGGCAAGAAGCGCGCATTGAGATGCACCTCAATAAAAACGGTCAACGTACGCGTTATGACGCTGCACCTAAAAGTGGAAATCCACTAGGTCTGCCAAAGGAGGCATTCCGTGGCGCCCGTTTTCCTGGACTGGGCCCAATTGAGCCCGTGCAACACACGGATTATGCTGCAGCACTTAAGACGTCCATGACTCAATCACAACCAAGTAGTACTAATTCTACACAACCAGAAATACCTCTGGTTTCGCCTGCAGTTGTACCTGCTGTTTCAACAACTGCTCCACAACAGCTACCAACTGCACCAACCACCATCAGGACCGCCCTTAAAGGTGCTCCCAACGTACACGCAAGTACTCCAGCTGGGCAATATGTCCCACTACCGCCTCGGCAAACAGCCCAGAAACGTTTACTGGCATATCCACAGCCAGCACCACCATCTGCATCTCCTTTAGTGCCTGACGCTCAATTCTTGAGCTTAATGGAAAAAATTCCACTCTATCTACAGGCGGACTTCGCATCAGTGTTGGCTGAAGCCCTTGCACAGAGACCTGCTACAATTGCCTCGCAAACTGTCCTGGTATACACCGTGTTTACGTTTATGAGTAAATATGGCGGACAGAAGTAATCAGCTTACCAACCTCCTCGGGATCAGGATCTGTTCCTGGAATGCCAACGGCATCCGTGGGAAACTGCAAGAAGTGAGGAACTTTCTTGCAGTTAATAAAATAAACATCCTACTGGTCCAGGAGACCCATCTGTCTGGAAACCAGAAAGCCACTATTCCAGGAACGATCTGTCACAGAAGCGACCGAGATGACGGTTTTGGAGGCACGGCCATTTACGTCAGCCGCAACATACAACACCATCGCCTCCAGCTAATCACCACTCAAGGCTTGGAAGGAACTGGCGTACAATTGGCTACTGACAGAGGTCCATTTAATATATACTCTTTATATATACCACCTGGCAGAAGAATCAGCACACAAGACCTGGATGCTGTATTCACACATGGCTCGGCCACCATAGCCATGGGAGACCTTAACGCCAAAAGCCCGTGCTGGAATTCCACCATCCGCAACCACAGAGGCATGGTCCTGGAAAGGTACCTAGAGCAACGTAACCTTGTTGCACTTGCTCCAGCATCTCCAACCATCACCTATGGAGACCGTCGACCACCTGATTGGCTGGACATCGCCATTGTACAAAACATCCGGTGCCATCCGCAAATCTTCTCCATCCCTGAGCTTTCGTCGGACCATTACCCGGTGCTTTTGTTTTTCAAGGCACGGCCAACACCCAAAGCCCGTCCTAACAGCATAAATCCGCGGAAAACCGACTGGGATAAATACAAAGCTCTAATGGCAGAACAACAGCCTGAAATCCAGCCATGCCTGAATACTGAAGATGCAGACCATCTCGCATCCAAAATAACCAACACCATGACTGCAGCTATGTCTCAAGCCACTCCTCCTCGACGTCGCTTCTTCCAGGATATGAAGCCACTTCCGCAAGCCATACGTCAGCTCATCGCCACAAAAAACAAGGCACGGCGCAAATATCAACAAACACGCAGTCCCATAGATAAGAGAGAGTGGAATCGTCTCCAGAGAATCGTCAAACTGGAGCTCCAAGACCACAGTAATGAAGAGTGGGAACGACGCCTGGGCACTCTCGACACAGAGGACTCTTCCCTCTGGAGAATGTCTAAGGCTATACTGCGAGTTCCCTCTTCCGATCCTCCACTCTCAGACGGCAATAGAGTTGCCCAGTCTATGAGAGAAAAAGTTGAGTTAATGGCAGAACATCTTGCCTCGACATTCCATCCAGCGCAAAGTCTCGATGATGAGCTGACTAACGACGTCGAAGAAAAAGTTCGCGAATACCTTGACGAACCCTTCGACGCTGAAGAAGTGTGCCTGACTACGATAGAGGAAGTTAACAAAATAGTGGCCTCTGTCCGTCCATATAAAGCGGCAGGCAATGACAACCTGCCATATGCCGCTTTTAAATCTCTACCACCAAACTGGACTGCTATACTTGTGCACCTTTTCAACAGTCTTCTGCGACTCGCACATTTCCCGGCCGCATGGAAACATGCCCACATTATCACACTGCCTAAGCCGGGAAAGAATGCTGCACATCCAGGAAACCATAGACCTATAAGTCTACTACCGGCCATCAGTAAACTGTTCGAAAAGGTGCTCCAAAAACGACTTCAAAATATCCTGGACAACCATAATATCCTGCGACCAGAACAATTTGGCTTCCGTCGACAGCACTCTACCACACACCAACTCCTACGTATCGTGGATGATGTTATACGTGGATTTAACCATCGGCACTATGTTGCAGCCCTCTTCTTGGACATATCACGGGCCTTCGATACCGTCTGGCATCAAGGTCTACTACATCGACTTATACACTACGACACCCCGTCATATCTGGTACACATGATAAGCAATTTTCTCAGTAACCGGACGTTTGTTGTCACCAGGGACAGCATACGCTCACAACCATATGAAATCAACGCAGGGGTACCCCAAGGCAGTGTTCTGGGGCCTCTGCTATTTCTGACATTCATCAACACCCTTCCTACTCATAGGGGCTGCAACCTATACCTCTTTGCTGACGACACTGCAATAACCTCAGACTCATCACATCACGATATTGCAGTGCAAAGATTGCAACGCTACGCCGACATGCTAACTGTATGGTTTGCCACGTGGCGACTTAACATCAATGCCGCCAAATCCACGGCCGTCACTTTTACGAGACGTCATCTACAGGATGTGAACAACATACGTCTGTCAGGAGTTGACATTCCCTGGTCGACGGAAGCCACTTACTTAGGCGTCAAATTGGACGTGAAGCAAACATGGAAGCCACATATCATGAGCCTAGTCTGCAAGATCAACAGACGTTTAGGATTATTGTACCCCTTGTACAATAAAAAATCCGTGATGTCACTAAGGAATAAAATCCTAGTGTACAAGCAAGTTGTAAGGCCAGCTCTAACCTACGCTTGTCAAGTCTGGGGTGCTGCAGCGAGGACCAATCTCTACCCACTACAGGTACTGCAGAACCGCTACCTAAGAGCTTCAGTAGCCGCTGATTGGTACATCCCCAATGAGAACATACATAAAGACCTCAAACTCCCAACGCTCATCGACTACATCAAGAGCCTTGCCAACACCTTCTACGCCAGACTACCAGGCAGTTTTAACGAACTTATAAGAGGTCTCGGGGAGTACGACATAGACCCCGGCGAGACATACAAGCGACCCAGACTGGTACTTACCAATTACTGACTCTGACAAATCACCATCCCCATAATCAACAGTATACCATATCCATCAAAACTAAAAAACTAAAAAAAAAAAAAAAAAAAAAAAAAAAAAAAAAAAAAAAAAAAAAATCATCCCAACACAATACACTTTCATACCATCTTTTAATTCTTCATCCATAACTTATACTCCACCATCTAACCACCGTCTTCTTTGAATTCTACCATCATTAACCAGTAAGGGATCTAATCCCGGAATGGTCCAAGGTCAAGGGCGCCTCCCATAGGGAGGATAACCCCTTAATGACCATCACCCAGTAGAGGTGAGAAGCAAATCGGATAGTATATACTGACAGGGATTGTTCATTTTACGCCGCAGTTACGACCATGCAAAATACATTACATCTTTTTCTTTACTTCGGTTAGGTTCATACTAAACATGTTCCGGTGTCCATTTCGCTCTTGGTCTTGCAACATTTCGTTTTTCTTTTGTTTTATATCCCATTCTAAAGTTGGTAGTCTGTAGTTCCGCATCCTTTTTAGGTGTTCTGTTGTTTCTCTTTAGCTTCTCCAGCAATGGTTCCATCCCAAGCTTCTACTGAATATCTGTATTATTTTTATCTTGTATTGTACATTCTAGTGTACTTCCCATGAATTTCATTTCGGCTGCATGGAGTTTTGATTTATCTTTCATAAGTTAATATGGGCACAGCAACCGTTTGTCATATGAAAGTACTGAGTCAAGGCTACAAGAATAAAACAGTTGTGAGTTGTAATATCACGAAAGACCTTAGATTGTGTCTACGTCAGAACTGTGTATTTAGAAGAAAATAAAGTGAGAAAAAAGTAATTAGATTGATTTTGTTTTTGTCACAATACATTTACGTGCTTAGTAAATGTAAGGACGCAACGATTATATGCAATATCAAAACATGCAGTTCCCTTTATTGTGGTAAAGTATTGCGAACCTTCTTTGATAGTGAATTGGCTTATATCCTCGAGTTATATAATTAATATATTGCATGTGGATAACATGCGTATATCTCTTGATAATGATGGACTGTCTAACATCAAGATGTAATGAATGGCTGCAGATGCCAGGCACGTTTACATAAATTCCAACTAGCAGACAGTCACATCCATGTGTAATGGAATACCTACAATCCTTGGGATTACGATTCGCCATTAACTATTCAGATCCCGCTTGTGGTGCTCGTTTTTGTAATACTCAAGCATGACTATGCCCAAAGATACATTTTATTACGTAGGCACTTTAAACTATACAAAACTTAAGAATAGATACGGCTATGTTTTATCAATTGACTTGTAACTCTTGCAGAATATTAATTTAAGCTCTTGCTTTTAGGCACAATGTGTTAAAAGACCAGGAAATCGTTTTAAATTAAGCCTTAACTATTATGAGAAGATAAATAATACAACATACATCAGTTTTGTTACAGGAAGTTGATTGCAGCTTTTAGATAATTCCATATCTCAAAAATCCCCGCACATCATTCTTCACACCTTACAACTTCTTAGGGTTTCATAAAAAAGCTAAGCTTTATCTCCACTTAAAAGTAGCTAATATAAATGTAGTATACAAGTGGTTTCAATTAGTTGATACAAATTTTATTATAGGAAGAGACAGACTCAGCAGCTGTGTAGCATACAAGTCCACTATCTGTAACAAGTTTATAGTAAAATAATGTGACGGTGTGACAAATCCCACACCTGCCACCGTGTGACAAAATTACATTTTCATTTTGAATTTCACTTTATCTTTTAAAACTGAACCAGAAAACAATAATACAATCTGTAATTCTTCAAGACCTTGAAACTCACAGCTGCTCTGTCCGATTGTAAACTTGAGATGCACTTCAACCTTTCATTCTGTTCTGGTATTCATGTAATTCTGCTATAAAGAAGTTTTAATGTACGTAATTAAAGTTATAAATTACATTACAGTGTAAGAAGAGAGAAGGGACGTTTAGTAATAGGTAGCAGTTGGTTTTACCTTTACGAAGGCTCCTGGCGCCCCAAGGGAGAGACCTCTGAAAATCAAAGCGTCATAGGTTCCTCTGAGCACGTGAAATTGACTCTCTCCTAAGTCAAAATTCGGAGACTTTAAAAGTAAGATACCTAGCTTAGTGAAACACTTGTCAGCACACGTCAGTCTGAGTCCACGCGTACGTCGGGAGAGTATGATGCACAAACAATCGCAAAATCTGTTCCTCCAACATGAGCGTTCAGGAAATGACTTGCACGTATGCGAACACGAAGTCGCATATCAAGACTTGAATAAATTTGTCACGAATATCTCATTTATATAAATTCGTACTTATCAAAAACTTATAAAAAATATAACTATAACATCATGTACTGAGGTATTTTTAAACGTAGGACATGACCTTGCTAAGATCTGCGAAAGTTACCTCAAATTAATGGTGAGGGTAAGACCTCCGTTTCTTTCCTAGACCCTTCGGATAATGCGATCGGGTAATGGTTAATCACGTAGTGTTCCCGATGTTCACTCTACGAAAGTCAGAGAAATACTAACCTGGCACCCCATAAACCACTGCGCAACTATCGGCCATTCACCACGTCTAAAATATATCTGTGTATTTGAGAATCCGAAGTCATAAATAAATAGAGGTGAACAATAGCATTTTGATAGCTGTGTGTGTGTGTGTGTGTGTGTGTGTGTGTGTGTGTGTGTGTGTGTTTGTGTGTGTGCATGTGTTTCGCGTATCTCTGAAATGGCTCTATGGGGCCCATGTTCAGCAGTGGAGGTCTTACAGCTAAATGATGATGAGGCTTATGAAATATTTATATGTATTTCCTATAATATTTAATTTTGCTTTGATGATGCCAAATATACCGCATATCGAAACGTCATGTTTCAAGAAATACACTAAACTAGAGCACACAGTCTTAAATTTCATATTTTCAATATGATAAGTTTGTTATTTTATGTTACCGGTGCTTCAAATTCAAATATTAAAAGCAGTACAAATAGAGAAAGATAAGGATAAGATAATTCCTTAGCAGTGATAGTAATACTTGCAGTACTGAAATCTCTACGCATAAGGAGTATCGTCAATCCTTAAAGAGCAAAATATTTCATACAACATATTCTGACGTCTGATTACTCTGGAAACTTTTGACTGCCGGCTTATTTACTAGAAGTTCGAGAAAAGGTGGATTTTGAGAAACATTCGTGCTACATCATTCTCGCTTATATAAGCGAGTGGGACAGCGAAAGAAGCCAGTTCTTCGGAGTGTTAAGTGTTGAATGAGGCGGTTATTAGTAGTTAGTTTAAGTGTGAGTGTGTATGTGTGTGAGTACGGTCGTTTAGAGAAATTGAGCACATGTGGTCAGAGACAGTTTTAGAGATTTAATCGTTGCGTCGGAATTGTTTATTGTGTGAAGTAGTTTTAATGTGTGCGATCGTGGGAACCAGTTTGTGAGACAGACAGAGAAATACAAGATTACGAGAGGACAAAACAGCTGTGAGTTCCAAGGGCACGACATGTTGCACTTTCCTTTGCTCAGGAGACTGTCTTTGATCTTGAACACGCAATCGCGCCGTGGAGTGGGGAGCTTCTTGATACGGTGTAAATAAAGTAACTTCATTAGTTCAAAGTTACTATTTACAAGGCAGTTGAAGTGTAAGCAGTGTCGGGTTGCTACAGTATTATATCGTATGATTTCTTGAGTCTCCAATAAACATAATTCATGAGCGATATTATTGAAAGTGTGGTCATAATTGCTTTGTTTGATGCGTTAATGTAATTCATTAGTGATGTTCTCTCACATGATATTTATTGTCCCGGAAAAGAAAAGATAAGTCACTTTTGAAGCAGGTTGTAAAACGTCGAGCGAGAGGAATAAACAACAGCGCGATATCTCAGGTTCACTCGTGCCAACCACAAGTTGTCTGTTAAACTCGTAAGACAAATACTGTAGATTGTGCTAACAATTGTGTTTTCGTTCTTCTTCTCCTTCTTCTTCAGAAGAGAAATAAAGTGACAGAAAAAGTAATTGGGCTTATCATTTCTCTTGCTGGTGTCAGAAGTGGGATCCGTCACAATTTAATTTTGGTGGAAAGTATATTTAATACAGAAACCTTTGAAAGCGTGTCATTTTCCTGCGGTAAGTTAGAATCATCTGTGTCTGGTGTTTATGTAAGACTCCTTCTTCTATGCCCTGCACTATAGAATGCTCTGCTACTATAAGGGCCGCGCGAGTAATGTCACACAGGAGTCTACTTGCAAATCCAGCTTAATGACAGCGGAAATAGCTCAGGTAAACTAGGTCATGGGTCGTTATAATTGCAAATACCTAACCTAAGGATGAGACTTCTAAAGTAATGGTCTCCCTCTTGAGAACATTCTCGAAGCTCTTGTTTAACTCAGGTTAGATTAATCACACCATGACATGGGAAACACTTATCGGGTTCAATTAATCTCTCCAGAGAGTTTACTTCCTAGACCACCCTGGCACTATCCACTCAGAATTGACTACTTGTTTTTGTGGGGAAAGTATGCGCTTTTTTGCTACTCTGGAAGGAGGTCTACTAACACTGATGTGCTTTCTGACAACTACAGGCAGATTGGGCGCTTCTCGACCGTTTCTTCCTCATTCCTTTTGCATTGAAATACCTTTCTTCAGATTTGACTCATTAGCTACGTTTTAAAAACATCAGATATTGTTTATAATATCTGAAATATGCGATGTGAATTAAAAACAATCTGATGTGTTGCACTCACATGACTTTCTCTACTATTGCACAAAACATTTTTAAAAACTGCTTAGTTTCTTGTAGGTGCAAGGGGAATATGAGAATGCAGTAGATTTTGAGCGATAGTCAAATCTCTTAAAGCTTTGAGATTGCGTTCTCTTTGCGCGCTTAACATATAAAAAGTTTGTTTTCCAAAACTGCACAAATAACAAGGTATATCTCCGAAATGGCTCAGTCTACAAAAAATTTTATTCGGATATGAATTGTATGTTTTGGTGATATCTATGTACATTTATTATAGAGTAAGATTTTGCCTATCTCTTACGGTTTAAAAGTTATTCAAAAGTCATCCAAAGTAAATAGGACTTAATAGGCTATAGCCAGAAAATTCAAAATATACATTTCATTTGTCATAAAAATATCTTAAATAAGTGTTATTTTAATCAAAATCGTTAGAGCTATTTACAAGAAAATCAAGATTTTCGAAAAATTTTCCACGTAAAGGGTAGTTTAGGGTGGAGGAATTTTCTTAAAATTCGTCCTGTCGCATCCTTGAAAGATATTAAACTTAAATACCAACTTTATAACCAACTTTTCGTTTTTGAGTTATGCTGTCCACAAACTGACACGCAGACACACACCCGGATCTTTTTCTATAAATGCCTTATTTTTTGGATTCATGGGGAATCAAAACATATTTCCGGTGAAATCTTGAAATAGAATTTTTGGGTGGAATACAATACTTCCTCTATTTGCTAGTTAGAAAAAGTAATTATAACTACGTCACTTCTGAAACGTCGTCTTTGTAGCTTTACTCCCATAATACGAAAAATGCATTTGTATTTACAGAGAATTCTAAAACTATGATAGTACATTATGTGACGAGAACATAATGGCAGCAATTAAGATGC
This sequence comes from Tenodera sinensis, assembly GCA_030765045.1. Lineage (NCBI taxonomy): Eukaryota > Metazoa > Arthropoda > Insecta > Mantodea > Mantidae > Tenodera > Tenodera sinensis. The sequence continues at coordinate 156,223,004 of CM060967.1, read as the reverse complement.
GAGTACAGCAAACGGTAGCTTGTTTCATAATATTCACACAAGCCTCGTAATTGCCATTATACTCAATTTTCATACTATTTATGCTCGAGCGTGTGTCTAAGTTTTAAAATTTACAAAATGTTGCTAATATCCTCGCTGTATGCTTCTGTTACTGGCGTATATTTGTTATTCGATAACCTACGAGAATCGATACTTGCCCCTTCAACTGCGAAATTACTGATTTCATTGTTATGTTGGCCTTGACACAATGACACACAGAGTATATACCTTGCCTTTACTGAAATTGAAACAAAGCAAAATTGCGAAATCTGATTTTCAGTTGTTCGCAGATGATACTTGAACCAACTGAAGCAACTACATTTCCCAAATGTAAAATGGCATATGAAGTTAAATTGAATAATTTAGAATAAGCATTTATACTGTTCAAACAACTCTTTTTTCATAATTTTATATGTGTCGATAATTTCTTCATGCCAAATTCTAGTAAAATATTCGACTCGATGGAAACCACTAGATATATCACTGGGATGAAGGCCCCGCCCCCTAGGATTAGTATTTCGCAGAGAGATGGAAGATTTCTAGATTGCAAAAGTTTTAGGAATATAAAAATTAAGTGTCATGCGTTGGAACAATCAGATGTGCTCATCTCTTTGCAAGCTAAGAGCGAAGAGTATAAACAAAGTTTGAACAGTGGCCTGCGGAAATTCGAGCATACCCACATAGGCAAGCCCTTCCGACTGCTGGAGCGGTCGATGTATAACATTTCCCGTCTTCCATCCTTCATTACACTTAAATTTACAATTCATTTTATGAAGAGAACCTCTGTGGGGATTAATTTAGTCCAAGATATTCCCTGTGGAGAGGAAACCTAATTAGAGCTTTATCAAATTTGAAATTATTCCGTGTTTTAAAAGACATTTGCAATGCAAAGTTAGTTAATGTAACTTCATTTAAGAAGCACGCGCTGTAACGCTTGTGGCATCATTTCGATGCCCGCAGGAGTCTAATCTACTGAATCGAATTTGTAGAGATGCTAGCGAATCACAAATGAAGAGGCATCTTTCATCTTCTTTACTAACAATGAAGTAATAAAGGAATTTCGTGTATTCTTTCGTCTACACGTTTCGCAGGTTATCAGAAAATTGAGTCATTCATTTCCAAAACTCATCAAGTTCACCTAACAAACTTTGTCAGTATAGGAGAACAAATAAAAGAGCAAACTTGTAGCTGAGTAACATTCAAATAAGAAAGAACTTCTTACTGAATTACTTGCAAATATGTTTTGATTGGTTTCATGTCATTTGTACAAATCATAATGCTGTATAAGTTGGATTTAATGAGTTCTGGAACGTAATAATCTCTAACATGTCCTCATGTTTTTTCTTTAATTGTTCCGTTTATATCTCACCTTTAACTTCAAAAGTCATATCGGTGGCCTCTCCTGTAAAACGTACTGTAATGGGCAAGGTGTTACTCGTTAAACAGTGTGGTTTGAATCTTTAGGATTTAGACATTAAATTCACACGCACGCACGCACACGCACACACACATTAACACACTCACGATAGTCGGGCTTCGGAATGTGTCCACACCGAGGTCGTTGACGCTCTGCGGTGTGCTGGCTGGTGTCAGGGAGTTTCTAACTGAAAAAATGTAGGAACCCTGCCCTCTTCTGTGCCTGCTCTCCTATGGTCTGGCCACCCTCTGCCTCTCACCTCACCCCTCGCTCCCGGGGGCACAAGCACAAAAGATCTCTGAGGTCGAAGTGCCGAAGTCCCCCTGCAATCTGTCCTTCTACCTTCTACTTTGGGTCTAATACTTCTACCATAGGTAGCGACACAACAAATAAAAGGTTGCAACATTGGGCAATGCCTTCAGAAACTAGACAGATTTTTTTTTCTTTTTTTTTTTTTTTTTTGCTTTCTGGAATTGTGTTTTTCCATTGCTCCCAACAAGCATATTGGTTTAAAAGGGCTTATATTCTGCTCCTAGAAGGAGAGAGACGTCATGACGGGAGCGTCATTATGAATGCGCAAGGCAGACGGTTTTGCTACATTAACCCAGTTTACAAAGCTCTTTCCTTTGGCGTAGCAGAGCTTTCATTAATTCATGTCTTTTTACTTGCTTTACAACATATATAGCAAGTAAAGCCGTTACATTCTACCCAAAAATCCGATATCGAGATCTTACGGCAAATAGGTGTTTCCAGGCCCTGAATGAAAAAGAAGCATTTTATAAAAAAATGACTATGTGAGTGTGTCCGTCCGATAAATATCACATTTGATAATTAGGTTCAGCATGTAGCGGTTCCGTGTGTCGCCGCTCAATTTATGGTTGCTCGGCCAGCCATCGAGCCCTTATCTGGCGTATCTCAGGGCGTATGGGTCCAGAGGAATAATAGACAAATACGTAGTACAATGACAATTCAAATTTTATTACAGAAGGATGTATTTTATGCGGTTATATGCTAGAGAATGTATATTAAACAAATGTCACGTTTTTCTACAGTAACTTGTCTTCTCTAAATTATTTCCTTGTATGCTTCTTCTCTTTTCTAATTCTATACCTCTCTCGTTCCCCCTCAAACTTCTTTTCACACTCCTTAACCTGGTCATTGCCCCGTGTAGCTACATCTTATAACATTGTTGTAAATAACGAATGTGTTAGAACTATTGTGCTTATAAACTTTTCTTATGCACGTTTCACAAAGCACTTAATAGGTGACATATTTCGTTATTTCTATTTTGCACTGCAAAAATGATAAGGGACAGGTGAATCACCTGGCATAGAACACTAAGCTTCTCAGAGATTAATTTGTAGAACAGCGGTGAATATAACTGATTACGGATAGAAAAACCTTGTACCTTGTACTTGTGATTACATTTTCCTGTCGTGTAGGGAAAACTGCATGTTCAGTTTATATTTTGTTTCATGTATTTTAGTTTGTTATCTAGTGTGTTTGCTCATGTTTTGTTGTTCATTTTTACGTGCTGTTATTTTGCTGTTCCGAGAACCTGTGTATTAACAACAGACATCGTCTTTAGATCCATAAAATCCCATTAGAGTAATAAGCAAATAGTATATGAGATATGCATATCATACATTAAAGTAAAAAATAATTTAGTTGAAAGTTAATGTAAGATGGTAACTGAATATTAAATTGTTAAAGCAACTCAGTGAATTTTCTTAGATATTTCGACTTGCAAGAACTGGACGAGAATTAATAGATCCACTTGACACTGGAAAACTGTAATTTACGAAACCAGCTTATGTTGTAATGTGAATAACAGTCAAGTCTAGGCATTGTATCTCGCATACTCTTATTTACCTGTAGTCTACAGGATAGCTTTGTGTTATACAATTTGTATTTTTTACTCGGCAGAACACGCCATGAATCAATGACATACATACCCTAGAGATTTGAAGCTTTCTCGGCTTTTTATATATACTATTGATTATCGACTGGACTGCTCATCCCAATCCAAGATCTGAATAGTGCGACGTTACTGCCACATTTTCACAGATATAACACACATATTTACATCCTTAGCCAAGGGAGTACTTGCAATGTATCACGTTGTGCTTTATAGCTACATCGCGCCAAACTTAGAATTCTAGTATATAATTACGAGTAGCAAACACAGCATGATGATAATGACGATGATTAATCGTGTTTGTCCATTGAAACAAATTGCCCATCAATCTCTTGTAGGAAGAAAAATAATTACTTTTAAAGTAATTAATTTCTTTGCTTTGACGGACACTGAACATTTTTGGAACTTTTTTTTATTTAATTTTGTTACATCTAAACAACATTTCAGATTTTAAACTCAAAGACTAAATTTTAAGTCACATAAACGGAGCACATGCTGGAAAAATTCTAGGAGCATAGCACAAAAAGTAATGTGAAGCCAAGAAAAACCAATTTTCCTACACACATGCATCATGATCATGAGTCAGATTATCTGTTTGGCCTAAAATTGCCCTGCTGCATGTCACATCTTCCCTCTTTTGTCGAACAGTCTCTCTCAGATTCATAGGTTAACCACTTCTTTCCGCTGAGTTTGGTTGTTTTTGAGCCATTTTGGGCCCATATTTTGCTCAAATACTGATGAAAATTTCAGAGGGCCCCGACTGCGCGCGGCGGTCATTTTTGGGATACGTCAACTGCGCACGGCGGTCATTCCTGCATTTTCCTTCCAAATTTTTTAGAGAGTTAGCACAGTTTATGAACACTGGCCTATTTGCCATTCATGTCCTCTCTTTCACGGGCAGCGTCTTTGCGAATCAGCTTTTCGGTAACAGCTTTGCGCTTTACGCTGAGATTACTTACCTATCCAAACCATGAACGGTTTCGTGATTATGACTTACTTCATTGCTGAATAGAATGTGAGTAGCAGTGTCATTTAAATAAATACAAGACTTACATGTTTTAACAGTGCACGTCCACGATACTCTCCGCTGTGTTTCTTTGCGAAATTTATATCCATATATAACAACCAAACTCTGTCCCCTATGACGTTTCATAATTTGCAGGGAAGCGTTGAATCCATTGCTGTATAGAAACTCACACGATTACATAATTTTATAAACATCACGCCATTTTATACATTGGGAACATTCGACGGTCGTTAACAGTGTCGCCAACCTTATAACCTATAGCCACAACTACTCTCGAAACAAATGACTAACATTATTTACTAGTGGTGCAACACGTTTGTTACTTACACGAGAAAGACTCGCAAGCATTTGACGTATTTCTGCTACACCGGCTCGCGCACTGTTGGCCTATTTACCCTCGACAAGCTCGCGCGTAGTAAGCCTAGTTCTGTACCTTGCGCGCAGTTAGGAAAAATGTGACCCTTTCGTGCAAAATAAATATTTCGCTGCCAACTGTTAGCTGGAGGTTTGGAAAACATTTGTATGTATAAATCTAAAAGTCGTCAATTTGATACTTTTTCGGTCATTTTTCAGTCCCAGGGTGTCTTGATATGTATTTTTATTTTAAACACGAAGTGTAATGTAATTTATAACTAGCCGGTATACGGTGATGTTAAATATACATAAGATTATAAATATAATCAACTTAATAAAAATTAATAAGCAATTCTATTTAGCTCAAACGTGAAAAAAGATCCTGTGTATCTCACAGATAAATCGCACCTAACGAATGTACCTAACCGAAGTGCCCAACGGAGGTTTAAATGCAAGCAAATGCTAATTTATCAATTACAACGATGTGGTAATCAGTACTGAAGTTACAACAAGCACTGAAAGGTATAATGCACAAGGCTGGAAAATGCCTTCTAGAAACATGTAAGTGGTGACATAATTAAGCTGGGTTACATTTTGCACCTTCTTGTGCACAGCTGGGGTTGCCTCTGTGGTAGCGCTTTAAGACGACCCTCATTTGTATTTTGGTAGCCACAATGGCAGCGTCACGACTTAAATAAATGAAAAGGAAACGTGCAGCGCACAAGATAAGGGCCAGCTAGACGCGCTTTTAACTCCCGTTGTGCAACCTCACCAGCAAGGGGTTTCCCTGTTCCTTTACTCTCATTTAATAATGCAGCCTACCATATCAATTGTTACTCGTGTTGCACTCACATGACTTTCTCTACTCTTGTACTAACTATTCTTATAAAATCTTATTCCTGTATATTCATCTTAGTCGATATAAACATTTGCAGAAATTGCCTTGTTGCTAATTTTCCTGTAGGTGCAAGGGTAATATGGAAATTCAGCTTTGAGCGATAATTAAATCTTTTAAAGCTGGTCGCTAAATGAAGCTTTGAAATTCCGTTCTCTTTGTACAGCCAAGAGATAAAAATGTGAGTGACGACCTTCCATTTGAAAAAGTTTAAGTATTCTAAAAAACTCACACAAATAACAAGGCATATCTTCGAAATGGTGCACTCCACAGAAAAATGCATTTGGACATAAGTTGTGTATTTCAACGAGATCTACATTTTTGTACAGTAAGATTTGGTCTACCTCTTACGGTTCAAAAGTTATGCAAAGTTCATCAGGAGTAAAGGGGGTTACATGGGCTAAAGCCAGAAAATTCAAAATATACATTTAATTTGCATTAAAAATGTCTTAAGCGTATGGCATTTTAAAATAAATCTTTAGAACTGTTTCTGAGAAAACTAAAAATTGTCGAAAACTTTTCTATGTAAAGGGTAGTAGGATAAGGGAATTTTCTATCAAATCTTAGTGCCGCATCCTAAGAAGAGATTAAACTTAAATAGCAACTTTGGTTTTTTCGTCTTGACCTAGCAGCTTCACAGCTGTTCTGTCCTCTCGTAACCTTGAGACGTATTTTTACTGTCTTTCAGTTCTATTCTCTCTCAAATTGCTTCCGACGATACACTCACTCAAACAAGCTTAGCTAAAAACTGCTTCACACAACAGACAACTCCAAGATGACGATTAAAAACTGTTTCTGACGATACACAACCTCTCTAAACACTCATCTACACACTTTCGCTTAAAACCAACTATTAACAACTACAATCGGCAAGAGCTAACCGGCACCTACCTGGGAACGAGGCTAGCCCTTTCTCGTCCAATCGTGTTACAAGCATATCGCGCAACTATTAGTCGATTGGACGAGACAGGGCTAGCCTCGTTCGCAGGTGTGTGAATCAGTTGGCTGTCAAGTGCCAGTTTAATTCTCGTCAACTATAAATGCCTCGTTCAGCACTTAACGACTGACCCTCTGTCCGGGCTCTCTCTCTCTCTCTCTCTCTCTCTCTCTCTCTCTCTCTCTCTCTCTTGGTATTATATGCCAGATAAATTCTCTGAAAAGTACACCTTGTTTCGAAACTTCTTATAAACGAGCCCAGTACGTGAATAGCTTAAAAATTTTTCTGGAATCGCTTTATTCTGCCGCGCTCATTGTCGCGATGTTTTGCTCGCCGCGTAGTGGCATGAGATAGCTTGACCTTGAGCCTCTCTTTGAGGCGGTTACCGGCCAGCGTCATACTAAGTAAAGAAAGTATTGCTGTCCATCCAAAAACGCGTACGTGTTTGTGTGTGTAAGAGGATTGTGTGTGAAAAACATAACTAAAGAAAGAAACATTGCGCTTACATAAATTCAGCATATTCCAAAGACGATACAGGAAGATTTTCAAGAAACTCCCTCAATACAAAATACTTACTATCTCTATGTGTGGTGTTTTGCATATTGGTCTTCAAATTCAGTAGTCTTGGGTTCGATTCTCAGTAGCAATGGCAATTTTAATCACCATTATCATTATCATGTATTTACGGGCTATTCTGTTCCGACTCCATTTAGGTTAACTGGTCGATGCATCTCTTATTATGTAGGTTACGACCATTTACCTTTAAAATATTCAGAGATATATGCTATTTTTCCATTTTAATACATGCTTTTTGTAGACAATTTACATCTATCGCTGCTCTTCCTATTTGATCATCCGCAAAGAGAATCCGTCTTTCCAGGTTCAGAAGTGTTGGCGATGGGCGAATATGGGGCAGCTGTGTGATGGCATTAGTAACTTCTGCTCTCGGTATAGGGGCGGTAATGTGGTCACCTGTCGCCGCGGTGGGCGGTTGTAAACCCACGAGGTTGGCGGCGGCACGAAGAAACCTGGCGCCAAGGTGAAGAATCTTCAATACTACTTAGGTACCCCATGCTGGTTCACACCCCTTGCCAGGGTTCTGGCACATCCACAGGGTACCCCCATTCCCTGCCACCCTGCCGTCAGGCTCTGTGTGGAATAGTTTCTGGCAGTAATCTTCCTAACTACCTGCCTACCCACCTACCCACCCACCTACCTACCCACCTGCTTACCTACGTACCTACCTACCTACGTACCCATCTGCCTACCTACCTATTCTACTTTTACAGCTTCTAAATTAGCAGTAAAGAAAGTAAAAACGTCTTATTTTAAAACAACTAGTTTTTACTTTTTCTACCACGTATAATATTGTATTTCACCCAAAAATTCGATGTTGAGATTTCACCGGAAATATATGTACAAGAGTAGAGCAAGTCATGTGAGTGCAACACATCAGATTTTTTTAATGGTTCAAATAAACAATTCTGCATTCCCTGGGCAAACGAAGTTTGAATGACGTAAAGTAAACAAAGAATCACTTTTTTATTCCAAAATTTTAAGTCGTGAATCGGTATTTGATAACGGTGAAAAGTTTCAATCATAAAACTATTTTCCTTTTCATGTTAAATTCCATTTATTTTACTACAAAAGTTGCAAATGCTTTGAAAATAAACAGTATACTTCTTGCCGAACACTTCTACATGTTCTGAGTTTTGAATGCAATTTTACATTTAAATATAAAATGTGTTACTTTGTAACTTTGGTAATTACTCCTAAGTACATCTTTTCTGTTCTAAATTAGACAGAATTATGTTTTTAAGGGTATAAGTACAAGTATGTTTTAGACAAAGAAGTGACATTTCTACTATCACTCTTAAAGCACCTAACACATACATTTACCAGGATTGTTAACATACCATTTAAAATTAGTATCTCAGAAAGAAATAAAGAAGGAAGATGGAAGAAAGAAGAAGAGTAGAAAGAAGAGACAACAAGAGAAAGACAGAATGAACATAGAGATGTTAACATTTCTTGCTCCCAAGAAAGAATGTACGGTCGAGTTAGCAATTTACTGCCGAGGAATGCCAAGTATTTTTCATTTCAGAGAATTCCTGCTCTGACTTTTATTAGTAATTTAATTAATGCAACTTCTCTGAATCTTTACAGGGAGCTTTACCCTTATTACGTCCATTTCACGCCCATTAAAACCGCGAGTGAAGTATGCAGAACAGTACATTTAGTTTTGTATTCCTTGGAGAAAATCCTATAAGAAGCAAAGTAAATAAGTTTAAAGCAGGTCTACATTTGGGACGTATGTAATCAAAACAGAGCTGCAAGGTGCGCATGCTTGAAACCACAACCAAGTGTCTGTTTTACATTCCTTAAAAATCTGATGTGTTACACTCACATGACTTTCTCTACTCTTGTACTAACCATTCTTACAAACTCTTATTCCTATATCTTCTTCGTGTTAGTTGAGATAAACATTTATATAAATTATCTTATTGCTTATTTCCTTGTAGGTGCAAGAGGAGTTTGGGAATACAGTAGGCTTTGTGCGACAGTCAAATCTTTCAAAGCTTTCAAATTCCATTCTCTTTGCGTGGTTAACACATAAAATAAATAGCGATGTTCCATTTGAAAGAAGTGTAAGTTCTCCAGAACCTACACAAAGAAGAAGGAATATCACCGAAATGGTTCACTCTACAAAAACGTTTATTCAGACATAAATTTTGTGTTTCAGCAAGATCTACATTTTTGTATAGTAAGATTTTGTCTACCTCTTGCGGCTTGCCAGTTATGTAAACGTCATCCAGAGTAAGTAGGACTTCATGGGCTATAGCCAGAAAATTGAAACTATACATTTCATTTGCCATAAAAGTATCTGAAACATGTGGCATTTTAATCAAAATCGTTAGAGCCGTTTTCAACAAAATCAAAATTTTTGGAAAACGTTTCCATGTAGAGTGGAGGAATTTTCTTTAAAATCTTCGTGTCGCATCCTTGAAGGACATTAAACTTAAATATCAACTTTGGTTTTTAACTGATTTTTTGTTTTTGAGTTATACTGCCCACACACTAACACACACACACACACTACACACACACACACGGACCTTCTATGACCTAACTCCTAATTTTGATGGATATTCCATGGTAAGCTTACAGTGTGGAAATTATCATTGGACCATACGTTAACCAGGGATTCCACATAGTGACTAACAAATATGTCCAATACAATCAATTGCCAATAAAGAACATTTTCCTTAAAAAAATTGTAAAACATTTGGGGTCGTTTATCTTCTAGAAGAATGGATATAAATGGTTTATTATTTCACAAACTGTCGCACAAACATTGTGTGAACAATGCTGTAATACAGTTTCACTTTATAATATATAGTTTTTTCGAAATGACTTGATTACATCATTTCTTAATAAGCACTGTGCGAATGCGAGTATAAGTAGGCTTAAGGTATAGTAAATATTTTAAGAGTTAGTTGTTTGCTATGTGATGACATTGAAATATAATTCTTTTAGCACGAATGTACCCCTGGGTAGTAAGACTCCGTATTTGAGAAAAGCATAGTTTTGAAAATTCAAACCGATAGCAACAAATTTCTTAGAAATGATTAATTGTACAAAATTACATTTTTTGCATAAAGTGTGTGCCTTAAAGGCCTTAAGGATCAACACTTTTGTGTAGCAACATTGTGTCGATTATTAACACTATTACTATATGTGTTAAGGATCATTCAAGTGATGTTCTGTTAGTGTAGAAGTCCAACTCTTAGGTGTATGATGTATAGTTTTACTTGAATGGTTGAGGTTCCCAGTACAAGGTATTTTTATGCAACGTACACTAGAAATCAGTTAATCCCACAAAAGATAATCACAGATGTAGGTTTGAAATTTACTTTGCACCATTTTAAATAAACCGTGCCGTGATGCCTTGAATGAGAAACTCGCATCCAAAATATGAACTTTGTAAGACATCTCTATACGCCTTCCAACCCATGCATTGAGAAGCCTCCCTCTTGTTTAAAAAGATAAAAGTAGGTACAACGGAGGGTCTCCCACAACCAGGGCAGAGCAACGCATGCAGGTCTTTAGGAACCTTTGAGCTTATATCGTAACCCCACGGAGGGAGGAATGAGAGGAGAGACCCGAAGGAAGAAGATCCGTATAACGACAGGCGCAAGCTGGGACAAAATCTCTAACGAATCCAGTCATTATCCAAGGTCGCTCGTCCCCGATCCTACAGAGGCGAATGGCTTAAAGTTTGCACAGTGGTTTATGGTCGAGTTCACTTTTGTATTGATAAGACATAGGGGCGTCAGGTTAGTTCCTCTCCGACTTCCATATAGTAAACATCACGGAACAGTGCTCGCTCGTATTATCAGCAGTATCTTGTTTATTTCAAGAAGGAAACAAGATACCACCATCATCAATTTGCATGAAGTCATTCGCGCAGATCCTACCAAGGTTAATTCCCCACATCTATAAAATACCTCTGCACAGGCCTACACCCGCTCGGGCCGACGCAAAACGACACCGGAGATGAAGTTTTTACAGTAAGCAAGCCACCACCCAATCCAACGAACAACGTCTGGCCCTAAAACCCTGAAATAGATGAAACGGAAGTGGTGGGAACAGGAAATTATGGATCACCTCTTGTTTTACTTCGAACCATCATCGATGACTACGATGATTGTGTGTAAATAATGAAAGGAGAGGAAAGCTCTTTTTTTCATTGAGCGACACATCCGACATATTTGGACATTTGGTTACATGATGTGTCGTGCTTCATTCTTGAGGCAGAAGAATGACCTCAGCTGGAAACACCTACCAAGGTAAGGGTATCTAAACGGAAAGCATGGCTGTACAAACTCCATTCCTTTTTCCAAATAAGCGAATTCTTCTTCAAAGTCGATTAATTGGATTTGTATTGCGACAATTTGGAGTAAGTGCTTCTGATATTGGCTGGCATTAATCACCGTACGGAATGATCAATTCACTTGGCTTTCTGAAAATCAAAGTAACCTTCCTTTGAGAAGGTTTTCTTTAAGCGCTAGCGTTAAAAAGTGGTCTTTAGGAGGTCAAGCCGTCTTTCTGTAATCTGTTACAAGTTTTATGATCTGACATCAAAAGGACAGCGATGTTCTGAAGGCGTCATTGAAATGTCTAGCTGTAACAAATGACGTTCCGTTTTTCTTTGCAATGTAACAGTCCTTTGTAGCTTTAGATCGACTGACAAACAAACTGTCTCAGGAGAAAGTAAGATTTTCACTCTAAAAAGTAACTGACAAATGTTCTCGCATTCGGTAATTGCGCTGCTATAATTGGATTCTTGATAACCAGGAATATAAATACAGTTAGCCAAAGCGTGAGCCTTTAGGAGTTGTATGATCTGGTATGATCTTTTTATTTGTGCTATAACTGCGATCGAAGAAATATGTCCAGGTTCAATACCTTAGCTTAGCAGGCTTTTGGCACCAATATATCTTTAATGTCTGTATTACCTGATTGAAAATCCGTAAACAAATTTCGTGTAATTCCATTTTCTTTATTGTGATGAATATTTTAAGGTCCTAAAACATATACCTCAAGTATTTGGTGAACAAACTGGTAATGGGATAGATAATGTTCTGCTAACGTTTGCTTTTGTGTATATTATTTTTGTCTTCCTTCTGCAAACTATATTCATTTTATAATTAAACATTAACCTTAGCATTACCAAGGATCAGATAAGTTTTCCAGTGACGGTTCTGTATCAGTGAAGCGCTTTACTATGCTTTGGAAAATAAGTAAATTCCATATAAACGTAACAATTTAGGGCTTTACAAATATTTGTTTCTTTAACAAACTGTGTTATTATTGTTTATATATGCCAACACGCTTACTGCTGGTGTTCCACCTCTTAAACTGTGTTATATGTTCACAACGAATTCAAAGATAATTTGAATTCCTCCGCAAATAACGCTGTAGACCGAGCAATAAAATATGTAATAGTTATTTCATATTTGATCCTTTATGTAACACTTCCATTCCAAGACACCAGTGTCCGTTTTGAATGCTTTATGTATGTAAATAATTAATTGAAAAAATTATTTACAACAAAAATGATATCAATATCAGAAATATTGCAATAAATTTTACGTACTTCACGAAATATTTATGTAACTAGTACATAATCTCACTCATTGTGATACGAGTATATGGTTAGTATGTTACGAGTGTCACAATGAAAATTTATTCACTTGTGACGTACAACGTTTTACGGCATTCTACATTAAAATACGCAAAAATAACTGATTTGCTCAATGTAAAATTAGTCTATTAGAGACCAGCGTGTATGACGTAGGTTTAATTACACAACAATAATACGTTAGATTTTTTCCTTAGATTTTCTTAAATCCCCTTCAAACAATTCACCACTTGTTGTGTGAATCTTAAACCCGTCCATAAATTGTGTGCCTGGGATCGAACCTGAAACCCCAAATGCGTGGCGAAATATACCGGCCTCAGGTGGGTAATATTTCTTCATAAACAGAGGAAAAACTCGCACACAATCTACATGACTGCTGCCGGTTTTCCCTCTTTTCAGAATTTAGCTGTTTTCCGTGACAAGAAAATAGCAATGAAAAGACCGTCATCAAATCCTAAAGTCTGCTGCAGTAACTGACAGCGTTTTGGCTGCAAAATTATGCTGCGATGAAATTCTTTGAGTGCGGCTGGTTGTGTGAAAACGCTGGAGCTGTGGGTAGTAATTTTGACCTACTTTTGCCGCAATTTGACAGCCGTCCAACACATTTTTAATCTCACTTCCCTCCCTTTGTAATATCTGGGCTATGTAATGAGTTTCTCACATCTCAACTTTCGAAATCCCCTGACAGAGGGCCAGGGAGGGAGGGAGAGAGAGAGACAGGCTCAGTCCTCTTGATGGATTTCAAACTGCCGCAAGAGCCTTTCTCAGGGTTGCTAATGCCGACTAAAAATCATAAAAGGACGCACCATTGTGACGTACATTGTACTTACGGTTCAACAGTGAGATTAACGTAATTCCCAGATATCATGGTGTTGACCGAGACTATGGAAAATGGAAGCCATAAGCAGAGGAAAGAATGCTTTGTAATCACATGTACTTATGCATAGAACAATAAAATATTAGTGTGACGTAATGCATGGTGTTATGAGTGAAAGTGGTCTCGTATGTGGATAGAGTGAAGTTCTGTTTCTATTCTGATGTATTAGAAATATCACAATGCATTATTTACCACCTTATATACCTTCTATATGTATCTGCTACTCAAAGATATTTCACAATTTAACTACAGTGGAGGGGGACACCTCACTCACGTCGACCTTCACAGGTCTATTGCGGCTGCCCCCCCCCCCCCAGGAGGCAGGGATGAATGAGGGAACCGAAGACGCGTGGAAGTCCCTAACCAGTGTTGAGATGTCTTCATCCCGGCGCTAGGCCCCACCAAGCAGCCAGCATCGCACCGCGAGTCCGGGGTGGTATCGCACGAAGCGTCCCGTCCCCTCCTCGAAGGAGGACAAGGGTCACCAGACGCCACCAAGCGCCAAGAACAGGAGTAACTATGCGCAATCATCCACGCCATCTGCCCGACACTGCCCTCACTACATGCCTGGAAGTATATCACCTGAAAGGTAACAAGGAAATGATGGAAAGGAAACCATGGCATGAAATAAAGCACTCCAGCATTCTCCTGGAGAAACTACGGAAGAACCCATATCAGAGTGCGCGGTCACGGGGATCGAACCTGCGACCTCCCGAATGCGGGCCACAGACGTTACCGCCTTAGTCATCCCGCTCTGTAACTTAACTACAAAATACTATATATTTAGAAGTCTGTACGAGAGTAAGTGAGTGAGTGAGTGAGTGAATAACGAAAACTCGCAATATTTTAAACCATGTACAAAAGTTAAAAGTTAAAGTTAAAACAGGTAAGAGTTAAAACGACTAAAAGTTAAAAAGTGATAGATAAAGCAGAAAAGAGTTAAAATTCTAAAAGCGGTAAAAAACACCTTCAAAGCCTAAAAAGCTCCGAAAAATAAAACTGAACCGCGGTGCCTTATCTAACCTACTGGGTCATCGCCCATTGAGCGCAGTGTAAAACCCAGGCCAAGAGACGCGCTCAGGAGCGTATCGCGGACAGTCAAGAACATGCAAAAATATAAAACATATACCGGAAATCGAACTGACATTTCTTCGCACAGCAGGTTACACTTACTATTTTTCTTACTCCACCACATTTCCTTCACTCCTGAGTATAAAACCGCCCTCTGTTTATAGGTTAATTTTTGTATGTCACATTTTCGACGTCAAACCAAAACATGACAGATTCATCCAGCGGCTGATGTGGAATGTACTTGGGAAGCATGACTTCCAACCACTCAGGTGACATGCTTTTGTACTCCTCCCCTTTCGTCACTTACCTAGACCTCACTTGTTCATAGGCTAATACGTGTGTGCTCGACTAGAATAATTCAAACCAACAAGAGAATGGTTCACCTAGGGCTAGGGTGGATCACAGAGGAAGATTTTCTGTCAACATGGACACGTCTGTGTCAACATCTGCCCGTCATAGAAGCAGTACAGTTGCCCAGTACTAAGGCCTCTGTGGACATGTGACGAAGCAAGATGATGTGGGTCACTGGTATAGGATTGTGACCTAGAAAGTTAACTGTCCGTGACACACTGCTCCACAGGTATCTCCTAATAGATTCGTCGCGAAATGATTAAATCAAAGCGACATAAAATAGAAAAAAAAATCTTGTGCATTGCATCTGTATGACTTTCGCAATCTTTCACAAACTATTGTTACAAATGCTCTTTCCTCTATCTACTTCATGATAAAAACTTCAAAAAAATTATCTTTCTGACAATTTTCTTGTAGGTGCAAAAGGAATATGTTGATACAGTAAGCTTTAAGCAACAGTCAATTCTCTTCCAAAGAGGTCGCTATCGGATTCCGTTCCATTGCCAAGAGACAAAATATTAAATAACGACTTCCGGGAAGACGATTTGAAAAATTCAAACAAATAAAAAGAAATATCTTGAAAATGGTTCACTCTAAAAAAGAGTGTATTTGACATAAATTGTTTGTATAATAAAGTTTTCTCTAGAGTTACGGTTTACCTGTTAGGCCAAGTCATGCAGAATGAAATCTTTTGAGGAAATTTCGAGGAAATTCAAGATACACATTCCATTTGGAATGCAAATATCTTAAACGTTTAGTTAAATCGTTAGTCACTTTTAAGAAAATAAAATTTTTCGAAAAATGTTCCATTTAAGGGCTAGTCTGGTATGGAGTTTTTCTTTAAAATATACCAATTTTGGTATTTAAGCGACACACAAACACACTCTGCTGTTTAGACACACACACACAAAATTAAATTGAGTATTTATGGACGCTCTGTAATTCAGTGTCCCCTTCTACATTGCGCTTGAAAGACTAGTTTTGCACAGAGACCTCTTGAGGTTCCTTTATGTGACATAATTCTACAACAGAGGACCACCGGCTTTACTTCCCTTCCGAAGGAAGTCATGCCAAGGATTTTTACGCTCGAGGAAATTCATCATTCTCCGCCGGCTTTGAAGCCAGGACCTCTAGAACCAGATGCTAGCATGTTAACCCTAAATCACGGAGCACGACACACACAGACTCACACACACACACCCATATACACACACGGAAATCTTTCTCAAAATTATAATTTTGGGGGGTTCAGGGGACCTCAAAACGTTTATTTCCACTAAAAAATTGGTACCTAATTTTTGTCTGTATACAATGCTTTCTCTACCTACTGTGAACATGATAGAGGAAGTTCTACAAATAAATACCGACAATGTTGTAAGAGAATGTTTTTCTTCTGTTTTTGCACGCACACAACTTGCAATAAAAGTTGATACTTTAATCAATTTTATGAATGGCATGAACACGGTAATGGGTAACGGATGGAATAAATGCTTTTTTATATCTTTAACTCTCAAGCTCTTTAGTGAATGCCTTTCTTTTAGTCCACGAAAACGTTTTCCAGAAAAGAACACAAGAAGGTGGTGTTTCTAGAAAATGTACTCGTTGCATAGAAAGAAGAAGGAGCAATTTAAACATATCTTGAATAAATCATTTCATCATCATCCTCCAATTGCAAGCTCAATGTTATTTCAGAAAAGTGATGTGTAATATCTGGCGAGACATCCTCTTTTTCCTCTTATTGCACTTTATGAAACGTATTCCTTTAGCGTTCTCCTTTCCAAGCAGTTTAGACCAGTCTTTGATTTCAAATTTTGTACAGATAGACACGTTTCTGGAGAATCATAAAAATCATGTCTTTTTCTCCTTTACATTCATTAAACTTTTTCCCCTTCTTTTATCTAATGAAGTCTGCCCGAGGAAAGATGTGAACGCTTTGTCCCATCTGTGTTAAGCTCTTTCAGTTCTTCTTTTCCGCCTTTTTCTCTTTTCCGTAATCCTTCATTGCTCGTTCTGCTAATGCGATCACTTCTTTCTCTACGCATTCAGCCCGACTTGTAAACTACTTCACTTTCTCAGTGAATAACAATTTATCACCTCGAGTTCATAAGCAAATACGATGCTCTTTTTTAATTCAATATACACTTATAGCTTTGTTGAAAGCTATAACGCTTGCTTATAGGTACTTTGCCTTTCCTAGTTACCTGTTCTCTATATTCTCAGTGAACCACAGTTTCTGCAAACAAGCATACTCGACGTGTGTAAATGTTTCTGCACCATAGAAGTGTGTGTATTTGTTTTTAAAGAGGGAGGGGTAGATGGAAAGAGAATTAATTTCTAAGGTGTATAAAGCTTAGAATATTTTATGCTTAAAGTTTGTTAAAAATTAAGACAGATTGTTTGGAACATCGTATGATAGGTTATAAAAACACCCTTAAGTGTGCAAAGTATTGATTTCATAGCTATATAAACACAGACAGTTCTAAATTTAGTACCCAGGGTCTCTTAAGAAGGGCAACATTTTAATTAGTTATAAGTGAACATTTAGGCGAATTACTCTTTTCTCATCACAAACACTAGCAAAAAACAATATATATGAGAACTTATCCATATTGTACTACTTTTCAGTTCTTTGTTTACTTTTTAACTCATGTGTTATTTTCGTCCATTATTCATTAAACTGAAATGTTTGGAACCAAATGCATTGTTTTGGTGCAATTCTGTTTAGAGTATTTTTCCAGTCATTGCAAGTGGTACCATTCTGGCAACTTGTTTCCCAAATCATGCCTGGCGGTACCCTAAATCGCACTTGTACTGAAGAATGCAAAACAATGAAAATCATAGTTACATTTTATACTACATGTTATAATATTGTCGCCCATCGCATTATTGTCGGCACTACCGCAAAGGAGCCGAAGGGAAGAGACAGAGAATGGCCGCATTGTTGGGGCGCTTGCCGAAAGAGAGAAAGGAATAGAGACTTCTGGAACTCTCTGCTTTGTATTTCACCGCAATAATAACTGAACTTTCCTGAAGTTTCCAGAATAGTGCCTGGGAGATATAAATAGCGGTAAAGTGTGAGAAGGGACTAATTCGGAGCCGTGCTGTTGGTGAATCGGAAAAGACTTTCTTGCTGTTGCAACGAGTGTACAAAGTTACTGTTTACGGAAATAAAAGTGTTTCTTTATCTCGACTACATCTGTCTTCTTTACTCTACACCCACCAAAGTCACAATATACAATCTGTCAGTGATGTGTTTTATACTATTCAATCATACATTACATCTATTTAAATTGCTTACATCTTATATCTCTCAAGAAATGAGCTGAACTTTTAAATTTTGAAGGCCAAAAAAAGAAAAGAAAAGGAAATTAATGTAAATTACCATACTGCTAGGAAAGGTAAATAAACATAGCTTACATAATTGAGCTGGATAATGATTAACATACGTAAAAGAACTGGGTATCTGATAAGCAGTTTCATGTTTTGATTGTTATGCAGTTGAGGAAAGATGCTATAGCAAGAGCAATTTACAGGAACTAACGATATATTTCGAAGAGCCGAATGGTGTCTCTGTGAAAAACGTTAACCAAAACCGCAAGGGATGCTCCAGTGATTTCTAAAAATGATAAAGAAACACTGCGTAATTCAATTATAAACAATCCGCACGCATTTGTCGCATCACTGCACGGGATATCAACAAATGCCAGGCATCTGTGTTGTGAATATTACATCGCAATACATTCATCCCTGCCACCTTCAGCTACATCTGGCTCTCTATGAACGGAACCATCGATCAATGATTATTGCAGCACCTGAAACTGACACGACATTTTTAAACAATGTGTTCTTTAGTGACGAAATCATATTTCACAATAATGGAACTGTGAACCGACACAAAAGGCACTATTGGAGTGTATATCCTATTTGAATGAGACTGCGTTTCAGGTGCAATAGTGTGCAGTACTAAGCCATCAATTGACATTTTTCGAAGGTAAGCTCACGGGACCTTAATATCTTCAGTTTCTCCGAGAAGATCTGCAGCTATTATTAGAAATTTGCCGCTGATAAAACGGTTTAGACAAGATGGAGCACTGCCTCGTTGGTCCGCGCCTATACGGAATTACTTACACGGAGTATATCCATAAGAATTGATTAAAATGGGGGCCCTATCGCATGGCCGGCGAGATCTCCTAATTTCACCATTGGATTTCTTCCTGTGTGGATATTTAAAGCAAAAGGTCTATGCGAAAGAACCACAAAACTTAAAATCAATTGCGGTTACTGATCAGCGAAGTGTGCAGGCATACCACACCACAATATTGCAGCATACAAGAACGTGTGTGCAACAGCTCCTTCAAATGTGCATTAACGAAAGTGCTTTTTGAACTTAGTTTATGATACTTGTGGTTTAAGTGTGTTAAAATATTAATAGTAACTATTTTTCTGCACTTAAGTTGTATTATTTTCCTTTTCATTCTTGTTATTTTAAGTATTTCGCGTAAAGAGTTGCTAAATGCAGGGCGGAGTCGTGGCCGAGCGGCTAGACCACTCGTCTACCAACTAGGCGGCCCGTCCAACCCATGTAGTATTCGTGGTGGACGATGCGGTGTCTGGGTAGGTTTTCTCCTACTTCTCCGATTTCCCCTGCCACTCATTCCGCCAATTGCTCCAATGTCAACTTTCCATTTATCAATTTCGCCTGCATTTCATACCATCCTCTTCCTCACTTTCATACTTGGTGATTGATTGACCACCCGCTTCCAGATCTTCACTCTGTCCGATCCAAAGCTTCCTGTGCTTCCCGACAGGTGTCTGACCGTAGGCACTGGCTTGTAAGTCCTAGGGAGTGTAAGTCCTACATAAGGGGAGGGTAATAATAATAAGAAGAAGAGTTACTAAATGAAATGGATTAATTTCTAATAAACCATGTGAAAGTCCATTGAGTGCATATTTAGAAATTGATTTCCTATTCTTTGCCATGTACGGCAAGGACACTAAATGTGATTACTAATTCAACAAAGAATTATTCCTACAAGGGTGAAGCAGCTTCTTGCCTAAGCCCTCTAAAATAATAACAGGCAAAACAGAGGCATCAAGGAACTGACTGCACTTGTTTAATCAACAAGAAAATATAAAATGGACTTCTGGAGTGGAAGGATTGAGGATAATATTATGTATGTAATACGGGATAAAAGGTAAGACTAAAATACAGTCTGAATATGAAACGGCGTGATTACAAACACAGCAGTGCGAGAAGTAATGCAGATATATATTGTGTTTACACAGACTCGTCAGAAAGAACAAAAGTTGTTTGTGAATAATGGTTAAGTGTTGTATTTTTAGCATTCAACTGAAACAAGGAGAAATAAGACATCAGAAATGACACAAGGCGAATAATTTAGCCAAAAGATATTAACATCAATCTGTAGAAACGCCCATGGTAAAATAAGCGACATTACATCGTCACACATATTTAAGCTACCACTTCAAGGGATTTGAAGCTATGAAATATGCGTTTAGTTCATGACACACCTTGAGGCACACTAGACCACGGCAAGCCTCTACCTGCTGATCACGAAACATTTCTATGTAAATATATGTTTTAACGCTTGGTAATTTATTAGTATCCACGGCATTGTCATCATTGATATCAGATAGGCCTAAGAACGACTAACTGCATTTGACATGATACGCTACAAAACAAATTATTGCTTAACAAGTAGAGCGATGTGTGATTTTAATTTGCGGGTTACATAAATACTGAAGAAACGGGGTCCGCTGATTCACCTGATACATTTTCAATGTGTAAGGAAACTATTTATGTCAAGGTTTATCTCAACTAACATGAAATAGAAAAATAAGCTTCCGTAAGAATAATTTTTAGAAGCTATGCAAACAAATCTGATGTGTTACCTGATAGTCTCTGCTCATTGTTGTTTAAGCTATTCTTATAAATACTTATTTTTCTAAGAGGTGGAATCAGAAGTCATAAATTCAATACCATAGCTAGGAATTGAACCACGGATCTTCCGCGTATGGAGCAGCTGCTCTAACCACTAAGCTACCATGGCCAACTTGCCAGTACGACACTATATTCCCCAGCCGATTCGTACTTTCTCGGTTAGCCCTCTTCCACCTCTTAAACATTGCCCACACCAGCTTGTGTATTTAAAACACCAGCATTAAGTTTGTTGGCATAAATAAAAAAAAAAAAATAATTTTTCTATCTACTTCAATATAATCGAGTCAAACATTTGCAAAAATTTTCTTATTCCATATATATTTGTAGGTATAACGGGGTCAGGGGAATAAAGCAGGCTTTTGTGCGATGGTCAAAAAACTTTTAAGAGGGTTCGCTATGTAATGGCTTTGAAATTCGTTCCTCTTTTCTGAACCAAGACAGTGAGCGAGAGAATGAGAGAAAGGAATAATAACTTCCCATTTGAGAAAAAATATGGATAAGTATCTTACAACACAAACTAATAACAAGAAATACCGCGGAAGTGGTTAACTCCACGAAAAGTATATTTATTATATGTTTAACATAAATTGTGTTCTTCAAAGACATCTTGCGAAGTAAGAGTTTGTCTTTCTCTTACAGTTAAAGAGTAATTCTGGTGGAACACGATGCTTCCTTACTCATAATACATTTTAAAATTAGACATCGCAGCTAAGATGTTCACAACAGTGAAAGTGCAACCAACTGTTTGTATATTTGGGCTTCTCTTTGCGTTTCCAGTTCGGCTTCTTTGATTCTAGCTTTGCGGTAGCTTGACATAAATAAAGCGGTCGCCTTGTAAGGAACTGGAAAGCCGACTTTCGTCGAACTATACGTGATTTACTTCAGGTGTGGAAGATATTTTGATGGCTCTGATTGGCTAAGTTTATATATGAATCGATTCCTACTGGATGGAAGTGGGGTAGCAACGAACTATACTCCAGCTAATGAAGGATTTGACAGTAGGAGGAAAGTATTGCGGTGTTCTTAGATGCGATTCCCGCAATTTTAACATACTAATTTTAAAATACACAATAGTAGTAGAAATTTAAGTGAGGCAAGGCATTAGTGCAGGTAAACTTTCGCTTAGCTATGATCTATTTCTTCACAGTTCTTTGTTTGCTAAGTTCTGGAAGTAATTCATTAGAGATTCAGATTAATTAAGTTTTGCGTGGAAGTATCCATAAGGGTGGTACCACAACAATTCAACATGAATGAGTACAGAGCTAAGGAAATCCACTTGAAACTGGCGTAATAGCATGAATAATATAATACCAGGACGAAGTTCATTACGCCACATAAATTGCGCGTTAACTAAAATGGATGTAACTTGAAGCAATTGGGTTTACGCAGGCCTACGCTCTCACTCTTCCACCACAGCCATTTCCCTTTTCTTGCACAGCAATCTGGAGCAAGGCAGAAAAACTGCCTCTTGCAGAAAATTCATTTACCGTGAAGGCGCAAGCCGAACTTTACATCAGAAAAAGGCGCACCACAGGAGCGACCTGCGAATACTTTGAGCTTCCCATTGTTGAAACTTGCTGAAGGAGTTTTTAATCAAGTATTAATTATTTCACTCGCCGGAAGAATAAATACCTACAAAAACTGCCACGCAGCTGCTATAGCAGAAAAACAAATGTTTAGACCGCATTATTACCTGGTGAAGTGGTTATAAAAGGAAGCTTATAAACAAGAGTATGCGATTAATTATGGATATGAGAATAATAAATCCATAATATTTATAGGAAAAGAATTGAAGAGTTTGAGCACAAAGTAGCTTCTTGAGTTTAATCTAATCTTGACTACAAAAGATAATAGTTCCTGCTTTAAATAATACGTATCATCAAACTAACAGTGAAAAAGTTCTAACTTCTCTTTAATTTCTCTACTACCGTTAGTAAATAGAGGAAGTATGGCATTCCACCCAAAAATTCGATGTCAAGATCCCCTGAATTTAGAAAAAGCATTTTTAGAAAAACCTAGCACGCGTGTCTCTCTCTGTCTGTATCTGTGTGTGTCAGTCTGTGGACACATAACTCAGAAACGAAAAGTCGGTTAAAAACCAAAGTTGGTATTTAAGTTTAACACTTTCAAGAATGCAATACGAAGATTTTGAAGAAAATTCCTCTACTCTAAACTACCCTATCATGGAAAAGTTTTCGAAAATTTAGATTTTCTCCAAAATGGCCCTAACGATTTTGATTAAATTGCGATATATTTAATATATTTTTATGACAAATGAAATGTTTATTTTGAATTTTCTGGCTATACCTCATGTAGTCCTGTTTACTGTGAATGACTTTTTCATAAAAAGAAGTAGACCAAATCTCACTATACAAAAACTGTAGATCTTACTAAAACATACAGTTTATGTCCAAATAATTTTTTTTTTTTTTTTGTAGAGTGAACCATTTCGGAGATATTCTTTGTTATTTGTGTGAGTTTTGGAAAACAGCTTATGTCAATGGAACATCGTTATTAATTTGTTTATGTTAGCCGTGCAAAGAGAACGGAATTTGAAATCTATAAAAGATTTGACTATCGCTCTAAGCCTACTGTATTCCCATATTCCCTTTGTACCAACAAGGAAATAACCAATAAAACAATTTTATTTCTGCAAATGTTTATCTCAACTAACACGAAGAACATATAGGAATAAGAGTTTGTAAGAATGGTTAGTACAAGACTAAAGAAAGTCATGTGAGTGCAATACCTATAGAGTAGGTAACGTTTTGAAGCTCCCTCAATCCAAAAAGAATATCTGGTGTCACCTCAGTGCTCGAATCATTGGAGTAACAATTTGCTTATGAAGGGCACAGGAAAAATAAATCACTAACAATCACTAACGTGTGAGAACAATACGTTAGAACATCTGGGTGAATGAGCATTTCAATTGTCACGCTATACAGGATGTTTCCAAATGATATAGCTTCATAAAGTTATATTTGCATTATTACTAAGCATTATCCATAGTGTTGCCAATATTTCAAAGAGAGATGTTTGAAGCACAAGGTACTCAGTACCTTGTCATTCCAAAACAATCACATGTAGAAATTATTAATGATTTAAAAAATGCGAAGTCAATTTTCTTTTCTTTTTGTTCGGTATGAAATAGAATAGCCCCCACAGGAAGGTCGACGTAAATATTTGCTTTTTGCTAAAGAAAGGTGAACTACTCTGTGTTGCATCCTAACGAAAGCACAGGCACACTGCCATATTCTACTGTTGGCAGAACTGTTTATTTTCAGTGCAATCAAGATAGCCAGTATTTGCAATGAAATTCTCCACTACCGTGGATAAAACTCGCTGTTTTGTTTTGGGTATACGAGCAGCAAAATGGTGTTTATTATTATGCATGTTTAATGTTCGTTCACGAAACCTGTAGCGGTGTATGAGACAATATCTCTCTGAAATTGTGCAAATAGCTTACAAAGGAAAACCACAGCAAACCCGTTCTAAATTAGAAAGTCTGTGTGACTTACTGAAGTCAGCTGCAACCTGCGTTGCAAAGGTGCAGGCGACAAATCATGTGCCAATTACATAGTCGCTTGTTGCTCGTATCTACAAAGTGTACGCATCAAAGATTCAAAAGCCATTGGAACATTGGTTTGCGCTCTTGCTTTGAGGGATCAATAGCAGAGATTCAGAGAGGAGAATACTTTGCTTCAATTCTTGATGCAAATAAAATATTTATGGCGGCACCTAACTCTGCGCATGCGCACACACAACAAACAAAATTCGTAACCGTGGAGTAATTGCCCCGGGACAGGCTTCAAATCAAGCCAGGAATACAATAGCTTCATGCTTTAAAATTCCAGACTGTGAAGAATAGAAGAAATCCCTAGAGAAGGAGAATGCCTGTAAAATTAATAAGCTGCGAATGGAGGGGGGGGGGGGGGCTGTTTCTGTTGTGAACTAGATATTATTCTTCTTTAGAAGCAAAATCTTTTAAGACGACACGTGCCTTAGCTTGAAAAAATTCAGGCAATGTTTGTAATAATCTCAGCTCCCTGCATTCTAACATTCATAGGGGGATGAATAGTTAAAGATACTGAAGTGGGGGCAGAGAACAGCGATGTTGTCAGAGTCTACCTTTAAGGCCAAACCTTAGAAAAAAAATTACATTTTCTCTGCTACAATGGGGATCTGAGAAACTATTCACCGAAAAAATAAAGGAAGTGTTACATTTTAAAGTGAATGTATGATACCTTTGATCAAAAGTGCCAATTTTTTAAACAATATTCATTAGAACTACGACATTTACAATACTTATTCAATTTTACACATTTTCTAGATTATTAATAGCCTTTTTAAAAACATGTCACGAAATGGTTAAAAGACAAAGAATGGCAATTTGAATTTTGACCTCAATTGGGACCTGGGATAAACATCGTTAAAATACCAGAGGTTGAACATAAAGTAGTATAAATTGTTAAGTCCTGGAGTGACAGTGCAGTGCAATGATTGGTTAATATTTTAGCTCTAATTCACATTTTTATTTCTAGGTGGTTTAACAAGCATTTAAAACTTCTAAATGTATATTTATAGCAGGGCCTCTCAGAGCTTAAAATCGCACCAAGTGCAGAGGTACCTTGCAGCGTACGTCGTGGCGACTCTGCTAAGTTCGGCTAACTCGCGCGCTACAGAGCGAAGAAGCGAAGACTCGAGGAAACCTGTCCTTGATACATGGCAGTGGCGGCTCGCAGTCAAAACTTTAGGGTAGGCAAAGTGTAACAGCAACAACAACAACAACAATAATTATTATTATTAATAATAATAATAATAATAATAATAATAATAATAATAATAATAATAATAATAATAATAATAATAATAATAATAATAATAATAATAATAATAATAATAATAATAATAATAATAATAATAATAATAATAATAATAATAATAATAATAATAATAATAATAATAATAATAATAATAATAAACCCCTTTATCCGAAATATAGGGGGCGAAGTCATTGCGGATAACGCAAACAATGTATTGTTTGGTTGTTTAATAAGAGCAGAGTGAATGATTGTGACTTACGGACGAATTACCGCCAAAACTAAAATCACGAGTGTCGGCAGACTTTTTTCCAGGGGGGACATGTTGGAAATTTGCAATCATATAATATTAAATCATTATTTTACTGTCAAAATGTATAGTATTTGTTGCAGATAACCGTATTAATTTGTGCTAAACAAAAATTGTTCTTTACGCCAAAATTAAAATAATAGTTTAATAGTTACTAACTGACTGCACATTAAGTTCACCAACTTCCAAGGGGGGGCCATGGCCCCCCTTGCCCCCGTTTCGCGACGCCCATGACTAAAATGGATTAAGAAATTGAAAAATTGTCTGACTAAAGCTTTGTGTTAAATAGCTGAAACACTCCTCTTTTCATTGTCAGTGCGCCGCGAAAACGAAATTTGTAATAGTTCACTAATTAAGTCGGTCATACTGGTATTACACAGAGTGATAACGACAGATTCAGATCTCTGAGATCTTCGTTCGTGGAGTATGACTGTTCGGAAAATGTCGCATAAATTCGGATTTGGACCGGCAAGTGTTCGGACTGCTGGCAGAAGCGTCTACGCATGCTCGGAGTGCATATACAGACCGAATGTTTCCTTATCCCTGTTCAAGGGCCTCGTACTGAGGAAATGGGGCCGGGCAGGCAGAGGTTAAGCTAACCTGCTCTCCACTACCCAGGTTCCATGCGTATTATTTCTGCCGCGCGTTTCAAACATGCAGCGCAGTTTTGATGAATCGGAATTGAGATTAAAGGATTTGACCATGCGCTGGTCATTATAACCGAGAAAACTTTTCTTGAACTGCAATTAGGGTAAAATGACGGTTCAAATGATAAAATGCAGAATCATAGTTAAACATTATTTGTCGATGTATTACGATAGGGTAGGCAATGCCTACTCTGCCTACCCTGAGGAGCCGCGCCTGATAGATGGCTTGCTTATCAGGGAAAGAGATACGTGCAACAGAAATGCCTAATAATGGAGTAACCTGCTGCAAAGAAAGCAAAGAATGCCAAAGATCTATTTAAATCAGAGTGGGCACTTCTTTATTTCTGAAAGTCGTGACGATAGAGTCAAATGCCTTATCTGTGGTATAATTATTACATGTGTAAGAAAACCATCTGTTTAAAGACACTATAGGGTGAAATCATAGCGGTCGCTATGAATTAGAGGTTGTCATATAATGCATAAAAGCATCCTTAGCCAAAAATGAGGCTTTCACCGGTGTTTTTAGATCATTAAATCAGAAGAAGAAGGTTTGATCATAAAGAGATTAATTAACCAGCTCAACATTGCGTAGTTATGAAGAAACAGCGCAGAATGTGCGGAAGAGTGAGACGGAAAAGTAAGCGACATGGGCCTAAGGAAAGAGAGAATGGAGGTTTGCACCGAAGTTAACTTTGCGTAGTTGTATGTTGCACTTTGCACCGTGCGATGCATCCGTGCATGCACCCTGAGAGGCCCTGGTGTATACACACGTCTTGTGTTACTTACTAAGCATATTATAATGAAGTTAGAAGTCTAAATTGCTTAGTTACTTTCAGTCACAACTGCTTAAGGGTAATGTAACGTATATAATGAAAATTTAATGATTAGAGAAAGCCATGTGTGGTCAGACTTTTCAGTCCCTTACAACGATCAAACGAAGAATTACTTTACATTCAGTAATCCCTACTTTCTAAACAAGAGAGATAAATGCAGTAAAATATAATGTTTATTGTTCACAAATCGTATGCTGCATAAACTATCTATTCAATGAAAAGTCAGTCAGATAGGAAAGAGAGCTTTACAGAATCTTGTTTCGAAAGGAAGCATTATAAGAAAAATATGCTTCGGAACATGTTTCGCGATTGGTTTGCCGATAAGCATGCCCAAAACCGTATACCGCATTAAATATATGTCGTGTAGAAGCAGAATAAATCTTGTTGGCGGTAAATTTTCTCACAGGCGCCTCCTCCTTTTCAAGTTACAGCTTGCAAGATATGTCAGACGATAATATACATTCAGAAAGTGAGTGCTACTTGCTGGTACTAAACCTGCTGCGTTCAATGATGTTAATACAAGGGTAAAACTCAGTAAAGTGTAACAGATACAGCGGTTCACAACATAATACAAGACTACACTTACTTTGTTGTTTATTTATGAAAGAAGATATTAAAAAATTTGATATCAAGATATCAACGGAGATGAAGGGCACAAGCTAGGAATTAAACAATGTCACAGAAATGCACAAATCACAATTCCTTACAGAACGTGCAAAATTATGCTAGTAATAAATGCTATATTTTATTTTATAATTATAATTTGCGTTATTGTCTGTATTGAAACAGCGCTTCACATTGTTACGTTCTTGCGTTTGTTGTGAATGTTAACAATGCTACTTATCCGATTATGCCAAACAGTTTTTTTTCAAGCTCTCGCAGAAAATACGTACAAATAATGGAATTTCTACAGAATACTGCATTTCTCACCACGTATAACGCTTTTCACTTTTCCACTAATGTTTATTTGGTATATCTCTATTAGTATCAGGTTTTGTTTGTTTCGTATGTCCATTTTTTACTTAATCTACTGATAAGTAGGGGAAGTATTGTATTCCACCCAAAAATTCGATGCCGAATTTTCCCCGAAAATATATGTTTTGAGACCTCTTAAAATGAAAAAAAGCATTTTTAGAAAAAGGTCCGTGTGTGTGTCTGTGTGTCTGTGGACAGCATAACTCAAAAACGAAAAGTCGCTTAAAAACCAAAGTTATATTTAAGTATGAGACACGAAGATTTTTGAAAAAAAAAATACCCCCTTAAACTACCCTTTACATGGAAAATGTTTCGAAAATTTTGATTTTCTTGAAAATGGCTCTAACGATTTTGATTAAAATGTCAGGTATTTGTATGACAAATGAAGTGTATATTTTGAATTTTCTGGCTATAGCCTATGTAGTCCTGTTTGCTCTGGATGAGTTTTGAATAACTCGTACACCGTAAAGATGGACAAAATCTTACTATATAAAAATGTAGGTCCAGCTAAAACACACAATTTATGTCTGTTTGAATAGATTTTTTTTGTAGAGTGAACCATTTCGGAGATATTCCTTGTTGTCAGTTTCGGAAAACTTAATACTTTGATGAAATGGAACATCATTGTTCTTTTCTTTTTTGTATGTTAAGCGTGCAAAGAGCTTTACAACATTTGACTATCGGTCAAAGCCTACTGTATTCCAATTTCCCTTGCACCTAGAAGGAAATAAGCAATAAAATAATTTATACCAATCTTTATCTCAGCTAACAGGTAGATATAGGAATAAGTTTGTAAGTACAAGAGTAGA
This sequence comes from Tenodera sinensis, assembly GCA_030765045.1. Taxonomy (NCBI): domain Eukaryota; kingdom Metazoa; phylum Arthropoda; class Insecta; order Mantodea; family Mantidae; genus Tenodera; species Tenodera sinensis. Next base: position 156,193,557 of record CM060967.1, on the reverse strand, counting down.
GAAAGTCACGTCAGATTTTTGTTTCACTGGGACTAGAACTTTGTTTTCTTTTGTTCCTTGAAGCAAATTTATCCATCACTTCTTAAAAGGCATGTACACATACACAATGCACATTTGAACCACTCAGACCAGACCAGAAATGCGCTCTAGTAAGCGAAAGGGGAAAGCGACATATCATTTGTTTCTGTGACAGATTGTTACGGCTTATTGAAAGTTGTGTTCATAGCTTCTACCGTTGGCTCTGTGGCAGATTCTTATCGCATTTTTTGTGAATGCTGTTTTAAAGTTTCTCGCGCTCTTCCACTTCGAGCAGCAGAAAGCGACAAAACGACTAACTCGTTTGAGGTCCCCTGAAAGCACAAGAAAGGGTTTTTAGAGAGAAAAAGTGTGATATGTGACATTCACATGACTTTTTATACTCTTCCACACACTTTTGTTGCGAACAAAAGGGTTAGGTTATGGGAATAAATATTTGTAGACATCGGCTCAGCTCGACGTTTTGAAAAGCAATACTCTACATTAACATTTCAAATTCAACTTTGTGCGTCTTATTATGTTTGTATTAAGTTTTGGTCTAGAACTAAAACGACTCTAGTGTTGGGTGTTGGGTGCTAGGCTTACAGTCGCAAGATTAATCAGTGACACTTGGTACTTGAATTCGCTATAGCAGAACGCGTTAAGGCGTGTTTGTGCTTATCAATAGCAGTGGACTAAAATTAGCAGTTTGTCTATTTATATAACCCATGCGAAATATAAAATTATACAAACTAACGGAATATATTTGTGATAAAGCTCCTCTGTTAGATATTTTAATTCCAGATAGCGCTGAAACTTTTCCCGCCATGTTATGAATGATTTCAATTTTGCAACTGAATACTTTGTAAGATATTAATTGCAACTGTAATTACATTCAAGGGGATTATGGGAGTGCAGTAGACTTTAGTGACATTAGAATCCTTTAAGAGCTGGCTGCTTTATTATGGCTTAGAATTCTTTTATTTACATATGCGAAGATAAACGAATAAATAACGGCTTCACAGCTGAATAAAGTATAAAAGTTTGAAAATTCAAAGCAATAACCAAAAATATTTTAAATATGGTTAGCTCCACACGAAAACATGATTTGACATAAATTGTATGCTTTAACAAGACCCAGATGTATATATAGGAAAGTTTTGTCTATCTCTTACGTTTTACCACTATGGCGAAGTGTTTCAGAATGAAAAGAATTTCAATACAAGCCCCTCATTTATTATAAAAATATCTTAAATATGTAGTATTTTAGTAAAAGCTCGTTAGAGCTGTTTTAGAAGAAATAAACATGCTGAAAAGACAAGCTAGTTTGGCGGGGAGGTTTTTGTTTAAAATCTTCGTATCATGCTTGAAAGACACTGAAAATAAAACTTCCCTATTTAGCCTTTTTTTGTTTGCAGTTATTCTCACAATAGACAGACGAATAGATACATGCGCGCGCATCTACGAACACCGGACAGACAGACAGACAACATTTTCTCTTTCTGAAAATGCTTAATTTGGATTCAGGCAATTCAAAACGTGTATTTCTGGTAAAATCTCAGTATCCAAATTTTAGGTTAAATGCCATACTTCCATTTATTAAATTTGCTTAATAGAGAAAGTATTATTGCACTTTCCAAGAAAAATCGCATTTTCTTCGAGTAAGGACACCAGGAACAGATTTTGCTTTTGCCATACTCAAATTATGTGATTAATTCAATTTAAGTTTATGCTGCTAATATTAGCTTGATTTACATGAAATTTGGGGTTTTTAGAGAACAAATGTTTCTACATTCAATAAGTGTATAACATTTACATTAAATTTAAAAGCCTTTGTGCAAAACTGGTATAAGTGAGAACATGTTTTCTAACAAAAAGTTGTGTAACTCATACTTCTGGTGCACTTCTCTCCATAAGCTTTCATTCTACAGCCATCTTTTTTTTTCTGTAATAGTTAATGGATAATTTGATATGTTAAAAAAAAAAACTATTATGTCATTGAAATTAGGAAGGTAAAAAAATCTTTCATATGTAATGACTGAAATTATATATATTTTTTTACAAGTTATTTTTTTTAATTACATTAAACTTAATATTTCTAAAAAAGGTGGTGTTTACTAGTGAAAGTAGATGGCCATATAGCTACAGGAAAATTTTCAAGTCAGTATCTTTAATGGGCTTTGAGAAAAGTGTACCACAAGTGTTAAAAAATGAAGTTACGGGGAATTGAAGTTAAAGTTAAAAGTGCAGTTTATGTTCATTCACATTCAATGTGGAAATGGTTGTGGAAAATGGGGGCGTGTCCTTGCGCCGCCATATTTAAATCACCAAATTAAAGGGCTTATTACCCGTGTGACATACCATATTATATATATGTCATTTTAAAGCTTAAGATGTGTACTATTTTTTAGAATAAAAAATAAAAAATCGATGTTTTCATGCAAACTCACTTCCCGGTGCCCTTTATATATGTATATTAAGATCTTATGAATGTATATTTCGCAGCGTTGCGACTCTTTTCTTCAAGGAATGGTAAATAAAGCGAAGGAAGAGAGCTCGTATGTATTCTCTGCTCGTATGTCTTAAGCCCGGAAATTTTAGTATATAAACATCCCTTTACAGGAATGGTGAAGTTTAATAAAAGAGAATGAACCACTTTTTTCACTTGACTACCTTCTATATGAACATTCACAGTAGCAGAGGAAGCAAACCCGACGTTTAGAGTGAAATGTTGCCGCTATTGTTGTTAATACTTACGCCCCTCATGGCCATAATGAGCCTGTCACATATCTGCCACACTTCTTCAAGAGTCTGTCACAGCAACAGGAGCTTTTGTTGTTGACTACAGACAGAGCTCTGTTTGAGGGAATTGCCTCGACGTGCATAAGCAAACAGCGCGGTCTACCACAATCTAATGGCGGTTTGAGATATTCGACAATTTCATACAACAATACTACACGGAGAGCACGAACGCATTTGGCCCCTCCTGTTGCTGAGGTCAACCACTTTGCAGGTACATTGTTCGTTTGACGCTCTCTAAATTGGGTATGCAACCCGCAGTTCCGGAGCGGAGGCTTTACCACGCATACCAAGTACCGCCGAATTGAATATCCTTGCCGTAATTCACAGTCACGAAATGCGCTATAAATAAAGTTTTGCCAATTTAAACTAAACTCTCCCATGTGTTTATTTTCTTTATGCTTGTTCGCACGCATATCTGGCTGTGGTGCAGCTTTGATGGCACTCATAGTTAGTTATTATGCATGGAAATTGCGAGAGATATTGGGGATGGCAATTTTGTTGAGTATTTCAGTTGGTTTGCAGGAAGTGAAATTAAAATGGAATTCATATTCCATAACGAACAGAAACTGAAATAATAATAATAATAATAATAATAATAATAATAATAATAATAATAATAATAATAATAATAATAATAATAATAATAATAATAATAATAATAATAAAACAATAATAATAGTAATAACTACAACAATAATAATAGTAACAACAATAATAATACATATAATAAAAATCTGATGTGTTGCACTCACATGACTTTCTCTACTCTTGTACTAACCATTCTTACAAACTCTTATTCCTATATCTTCTTTCTTGTTAGTTGAGACAAACATTTGTACAAATTATCTTATTGCTTATTTCGTTGTAGGTGCAAATGTTTGAGATTCTGTTGTCTTTGCACACTTGACACATAAAAAAAAAAATGAACAGCGATGATCCATTTCACGAAAGTTCTGTTTTCCGAAACTCACACACATAACAAGGAATATCTCCGAAATGGTTCACCCTACAAGAAAATTTATTGAGACGTAAATTGTGTATTTTAGCAAGATCTACATTGTTTGTTTAGTATGATTTGGTCTATCTCTAACGGTTTACCAGTTATGCAAAAGTCGTCCAGAGTAAATACAACTACAGGGGCTATAGCCAGAAAATTCAAGATATACATTTCATTTGTCATCAAAATATCTCAAACATATGACATTTTAATAAAAATCGTTAGAGCCATTTTCAAGAAAATAAAAATTTTCGAAAATTTTTCCATGTAAGGGGTAGTTTAGGGTGGGGCTATTTTCTTCAAAATCTTCGTGTTACATCCTTGAAAGATATTAAACTCAAATACCAACTTTGGTTTTTAACTGACTTTCCGTTTTTGAGTTATGCTGTCCACAGACTGACAGACTGACACACAGACACACACACACGCACGTTTTTCTAAAAATGCTTTTTTTGGATTCAGGGGGCCTCAAAACATGTATTTCCGGTGAAATCTCGACATCGAATTTTTGGGTGGAATACAATACTTCCCCTACTTACCAGTAGAGAAAGTAAAAATGAATGCCTAAATGTCCTGCTAAGCGCAAAACTCGACAACGTCTGGACCTACTATTCCTTCAATTCCGAGGAAGGTTCATATGATGAGAAAAACTGGAAAAATTTCAGGGAAAAACGTAAAAAGCCAATTTTTCTTTTTCTTTTTCTTTTTTTTTTTTTTTTTTTTTCCATCCATACCGAGAAAAATGTGTTTTGTGTATCTATATAACCACTAATCTCCTAAATCACTCGACCGATCACCGCAGTACCTATATGTATTTTTTCATGGAGTCGATTTTTATGCTATCCATTTTAGTATACAACGTAACATTCACATGTTTTGTCTGCTCCCTTTTTTTTTTTTTTGAATGATATAGGCATACTACTCGACCTTCTCTACCCAACCTTCAACTCACAATTCATACTCTTTCCTATGATTGTAATAGAAATATATTACATTCACACAGTTTTCTCTTTTCACTTTTCTTTTACGAAACCGATCACATTTCTTTCTCTATTCGCGCTTTAACATATAATTCATATAATTCTATATGATTAAAACAGAAATGCAACGTATTACATTCCCACGATTTTCTCTACAGATTTTTGTTTTACGTAACACATTCACATCTTCTTCTCTACTCGCTCTTCAACACACGAGCACATAAAAATTGGCACATTTAAGCATTTTTATGATGGTTTTTATGTTGTTCATTTAACTATGCAATATATTACATTCGCATAGTTTTCTCTACTCGCTTTTCTTATACGTAGCACATCTTTCTCTACTTGCCCTTCAACATACAATTCATATCCTTTCTATGAATTAAACAGATCGCTTGTTATCTGTTTAGTAGAACAATGAAATACTAGTAACTTGGCGTACAGTCAGTAATATAACACAAGTGGATGATCTCTCGCCTCTGTCGATGTGACATGTTGCTGTCCTGAAGACATAGCTATATCTGAACAGACTGTACATACACTATCTCGCCGCTCATGTGCGATAGGCTCGCCGGAACAACTCGGCGGTTTCACATTCCTACCGATGCGCCTTTGTTACCTAGTAGTTTCGCGGCAATATGCCCGGCTTACATTCAGCAGGTTCCACGTTCAATTCCCTTCGGGTCGGGTACTCTGACCTTGGGTTGCTTCTTGGCTGTCGAATGTTGGTGTGGTTCCTTTCTGCCATTCTCCCTATCCACTTGTGTTCATCTGTTTTATCTTCATATGTTTCAGGATTTTAGGACCAGAGGACGGCGATTGGTGTGTTGTGGTGAGACAGTGGAACATTGAGCTTTTCAAATTCTCAGTGTTGATGTTAGAAGAAATTCAAAATTTTAAAACTGAACTAACATTGTTGTCACAGGTATATGTTAAACGGGATGGTTCAGGTGTTTTCCTCTGTGACCCGCAAACTGGAGGCGTGGGATCGATTTCAGGGGCCGGTCTGCCTGACCCATTTTTTTTGGAAGGTTCCACGGGTCACCAGGGAAATGCTGGGTGGTTCATTACATCCCCCGAATTTCCTGTCCCTCCATTTCACCTCACTTCTCATTTCCTTTCACCCTCGATCTGGCTGGTCTCTTTCACGGTCCGGCAGGGAATTTGCTCTGGTAAATCTTGGTCCTTCGGCGGGACTGTGGATTGTCTAAGACGCTGCCCCGGTGTTTCAATCTGTAAATAGTAGGGACCCTGCCTTCTCCTCTGTCGTGACTCCTTGGGTCGCCCGTCCTCTGTCTTCTCTCGCCTTATCTCGCACAAATTGTTCAATGTCGACGTGCCGAATCCCCTCCGCGACGTCCTTTCCCACCTTATCCTAACTAAATCCTTTTGTATCCCATTCTAGCTTATCCTATCCAATATTTAGGGTAGTATTTAGGACTCCATCTGTAAACAGTTCTTCTTGAAGGATAACAAAAAACTTTTTTTTGTATCAGAATAGCAGTTTCCAAATCTCAAAGCAATGTATGTTAATGTTTCTTGAAAGCTATACAATCTCTAATAATGAAACTTTTACCGCTACAAAATACCGTCATCTGATTCGAAACCATAATGAAATCATAAGTAAATTTAATAATTTTTATTCTGTTGATATCGCAATAAACAAAAGATTATTCACACATTTTCATCTTTGGGTGCAGTTTTCTCCTTAACAGTTTGAGTGACAACACTTCAAATTTTGCAGTCACTTTACAAACATGTCACTCAAAAATAGGAATTTAAAAAGTAAATAACTATGCAGCTTTATTTTTTAATTTTTTTATGCAAGAATACATTGTTTGAAGAATTTCATGAATGTGTAACAAAAAATTGTTCACCGACTATTTAGAGCAGTAGGTTCTGCATATACACAAAATTCAAAGCTCTACCTGTTATATTTTTTTTTTAGAAAAGTTTATCTAAGGTTTTAAAAAAAGCAAGCAATTGACAAAAGAAGATAACGTGCAGTGTAAAAGGTGCGTGACAGCCTGGCCGCTGAATTTAAAACTCCATTTAAACGCACTTAAATTACGCACACACACACACACACACACACACACACACACACACAAACCTCATATGGACATGTTCTAAAAACTATGTATATTCATAAAAAAACAAGTTTTTAATCCAAAATTACTACCAAGTGCCCTTAATACCATTATTTTGAGTGTATAAGTTAGTGGAATGCAACAACAGTTGTTTTTTTTTTTTTTTTTTTTTTTTTTTTTTGTAAACGAGTCCTGTTTTTCTCAGGTACAAGGTAAAATGAGCGATCGTTTAAGAATCTTTACTATTTGTCCAGCTTGTTCAAACAATGTATTCGTTCTTACCCATAATTCAGTTTTGAGCTTAGAGGAAATCGAAACTTTCAAATTAACTAACATGCCTTTATAGGCATATGCCACATTTTGGTTTTCAGAAATCCTCTCCAATGTCAAACTTGTCTCGTGTATTCGTGCAATTTTTTCCAAGAACATTGGAGGTATGAGGCAAGGAGCACACACTGAATCTGCACTCCAGCGTAGTGAACAATAATTTACGGTTTGGTCTCTCTAAAGGCTTGCCAAACACGTCGCTCTTTTTGTTTCTATAGTTATGTATCTACATTTATAAATTCTTACACTGTCATGCCACAGATGTATACAATAGTCATGCGGTATGGTATATGTAATTATAGTAAATGCCATTCTGGATGCATCGTAACGATTGTAAGTTGAAACCAAAAAGTAGTTTCATTTGTTTCTGGCTGAATAGGTTCACCGCTTCCCAAATAACCACCTCTGCGGCTGCCCATGTCTGGCTCTGGGGATTCAGGCAGTTTTGAACCATCACAATAGATAACTACTTGTTCATTTTGTTTACGAGCTTTTCAACATTAGTGTTTAGTTATTTATAATTATTTGTTACGTATAGGCGAAACAAAAGCAGGTGTAGCTCCCGTATTATACAATGAAGCGGTATAACCCACACATTTAAAAGCAAACAGGGGCACCTGTTGCCGAGGAATGTGGTCTTTCCAAATTTAAGACAGCAGTACTTTCTTACGGTATTTTTTTCTTCGAAGAATAGCATGGTTTGTAAACAAGTAGGACGTAAAAATCAGATCTTAATATTTAATCCAACTTGTGAAAGAAAATTCCGCCTAGATTTTCATGTTAGACCTAAATTATGTTATATGGAAGGTGTTTTTTTATATGTATATCCGACTCAGGTAATATGGGTGGCTTTTTCTTTGAAATAATTGCTTGTGGCAATGGTGTTCGTTAGTTGGACTGTTATGTTCCTTTTCTTTTTTGCTTTGGATTGTATTTAAATTCACACACATGCACACACACGCACACACACACACACACACACACACACACATGCATACTTCCTTTCATACTTCTAGACACTAATATTTACAACTTATTAGGTGAGTAAACATATTAAATGTCTTATCCAGTTTTCGATTTTTAATGATACAAACACAGCAGTATCATAAGCAGGGATTATAAGCTGCCTATGCGTATGTATATTGTATTGTATTATATATATAATACAACTCTGAAAGATGGGTTATTAAGGTCTTTTCTATTTGTTGCTAAAACGCGTCTTTTAGCCATAAAACGATATTAAATAATTGGATTCCAGTGTGTCTACTGGAATAAATTTATGGACATAGGCTTGATACCAAGCAACACTGACATTTGTGTACACGGAAGGTCAGGAATGTTGACAGTGACTGATAACATAGTGAAACCAGTTTTCGAGCCGTGGCCAAATTTGGACTTCCGCTTGTCGTAGGTGTGAAGGAATGCAAAACAGCCGAAGAGCCATTAGTAAACAAAACATTCGCCTATTGAGTCTTACTCTCTTGCTAGACTGTGCAAATTATGTATTCATTACTTTCACGCTAGATGAATTTCTTGTAGGTCACTTTTATTCACCGTATTCGAATGCGAAACCTGCGCACTCATACCAGTAACATCCTGTATATTATATCAGAAAATACTTTTATCTTTGATAATACGTTAAATTGTAAAACATGTTAAAGAGAGATTTCATAAAGTACTGTTAAAAATTGTTATAATTATCATTAAGTGAAACTCAGTTATATTCAAAGCAGCTGAATAGAGAAAACAAATGGAATTGTTACATAGCTTTTATTATGTATAATAAATGGTACTAATGGATTTTTATGTTGAATATTTCAGCTATATTATTCCTGTTCCTGGCCTGGTAACATAATAAATATCTGCAATCCTGGGGTTATTATTTTATATACAGAGGGCTTTCAGCACGATATAATTAGCTTCCCATTATTGTTACACAATTTATTAATACCCCCCAAAAACATGGTTAAATCTGCTTCTGTGATATAATTTGCGCATATTTTTTATTCATTTTTATCCCTCGTGAGAATATCCAGCCTTAGCATACCGTACTATAGAGTTCGTCCTGGTTTAATGCTTCGACTAGTAGCAGCACTTCAGCAATGGCATTTAAATATATGGCTAGAAGAAAGTCACGAGGATATTTATAGTAAAGATTTTAAATTTAACTCCACAATATAATAGTTCTAGAAGAGAGAGAGAGACACCCTGAATCCAAAAAAAAAAGCATTTTTAGAAAAAGGTCCATGTGTGTGTGTGTGTGTGTGTGTGTGTGTGTGTGTGTGTGTGTGTATCAGTCTGTCAGTCTGTGGACAGCATAACTCGAAAACGAAAAGTAGTTTAAAACCAAAGTTGGTATTTAAGTTTAATGTCTTTCAAGGATGGGACAAGAACATTTTGAAGTTCTATTTTCTTCAAAATAGCTCTAAAGATTTTTATTAGAATGTCATATGTTTAAGATATTTTATGACAAATAAAACATACATTTTGAATTTTCTGGATATAACCCTTTACTCTGGATGACTTTTGCATAACTGGTAAATAGAGATAGACCAAATCGTACTATACAAAAAAATGTAGATCTTGCTAAAATACACAATTTATGTCTGAATAAATTTTCTTGTAGGGTGAACAATTTTACAGATATTCCTGTTATGTTTGTGAGTTTTCTGAAAACTTAAAACTTTCGTGAAATGGAACATCGTTGTTCATTTATGTTAAGCGTGCAAAGAGAACGGAATCTCAATGCTTTAAAAGATTTGACTATCGCTCAAAGCCTACTGTATTCTAATATTCCCCTTGCACCTACAAGAAAATAAGCAATAAGATAATTTGTACAAATGTTTATCTCCTCTAAGACGAAGAAGATATAGGAATAAGGGTTTGTAAAAATGGTTAGTACAAGAGTAGAGAAAGTCATATGTGTGCAATCACATCAGATTTTTTAAATATATTTTTGTATTCTTTCTTGACTAGCTTGCATATTATATCGCATATAATGTCTATAGCATACAGCGGGAATCTGTGAGCAATTGTGTGATAAACAAGTTGTTGTATTGTTAATACCAGATATATTTCCTGTCTTTCCTACATTGCTGCATCCTGCATGTCTCAAACTATCGGCCGATCCCCTGCGGCAGCAGGTGACGTCGCACGCTGAACTCGTTTTCAGTGCGAGCATGTTTAGTGACGTGAACTGACGTCACACCAGCATTTCCTGTCCTCCCATGGACTAGAAGGATGAGAATCCTGAGTCTAAAATAAGCATTTTTAGAAAAAAGCTTCTAAGTGTGTACGCGCGCGCTCTTAGCGTTTCTTTGTTAACAAAGAAACACACCTCCTGTGTGGAAGAGCAATTATTTGTGAATAGCGCGAATATTAGCTAAAGTTATGAGCTGCGTCAAGCAGAGGAACATAATAGGAAATGTAACGAGAGAAGAGGCGTGGAAATCTCTAATAACCTGACACACTTCAAGAATAAACAAATAAATACACTCTCCTGACAAGCTTGAAGGAACAAAGTACCACCAGACTATGTGATGGAGGAAAGAAAAATCGTAGACGCGGTAAGCGCATTACAATGGACTCCAACTCCTCGTTAAAAGAGGTGAACCAAAGACAAGCCGGGTGAGTAATGTCGCCGAAGCGCATGGACTTAAAGGACTCGCTAGATGCGGAATAATGGGGGAAGATAATTCAAAGAGGCAACCTGAGGGAGGCCTGAACAAGATGGAAGAACGAGGGGAGATATAAAACGGCAGAGCAAACCTTGTTACCAGAACAAAATAGAAGGTCATGCATTTTTAAAACCTTTGTTTTTGTAAATTACCAGTATAGCCAGTATACCTTCCTGTTTTAATTGGCAACTCTTTATACAATGTGACTAAATTACAGAAAGAGTTAATATAGTGACATAACGTATTGTTTAACTTAGCTCTGCTATCTTATACAATTTCAGGTGCATAAACCTTTCTGACATGAATGTTACGGTGTCATAACTAGCAAACTCTTTAGTTTTAAACGTTTCCTAATGCTATAGGTATTAGCAAATTTATCCTAGCTCTAGTTATATAGTTACGGATATTCATATTTATACAGCACATCCAAAACCACGGTTTATGTGAATTAGCTGTGAAAAGACTGACGGGTAGAAAAAGTTGTGTTACTTTCAGCGAGCTGTATTTATGTAACGCATGGAGAGTAGCATGGAGAAGCCGCCATAATTGCAAGGTGTTCAACTGTTGCAGGTTAGAGGTGATTACGTAGAGTCATAGTTGACGTTCTCCAACTGTACGGTAAAGATACCCAGGGGAGTTAATTCAGTAGCAAGCGGAATCCGATCAACAGCTGGCTGCCAAACAGCGATTGTTGACGTCTGTGCAAAGCCTGCTACCGTGATAACATGGCGTGAATCAATCAAAGCGGTATAAAGCTATCAATACTAAGCCCGCAGTGATATACCTACATTAGTAGCCTTTCAGCAGTGTGCGGAAAGTATAACAAACGTGGTGCTTCGTTTGAAAACCCTCAGGCTACAACCACGTCAAAAGCGGAGCGAAGTAGCAGCGTTGGTTGGTCCAGCTCGTATATATATACTAGTTACATCGAGCGGCGTTATCAAAACCACCAACGCTCACGGTATAAAAAATATCAGCTCTCTGAATATTTAAACAGGACAGACTCTGTCCTAGCCAGCGCTGCATTGGTTACATGTTTGAATTTTGTATATCAGGATTATTATATAAACAGTAAATCGAACGCTTGTACTAACCATTCTTACAAACTCTTATTCCTATATCTTCTTCGTGTTAAGATAAACATTTGTACAAATTATCTTATTGCTTATTTCCTTGTAGGTGCAAGGGGAATATTAGAATACAGTTGGCTTTATGTGATAGCCAAATCTTTTGAAGCTTTGAGATTCCGTTCTCTTTGCACACTTAACATATAAAAAAATGAACAACGATGACCCATTTCACGAAGGTTTTAACCTTTCCGAAACTCACATACATAACAAGGAATATCTCCGAAAGGGTTCACCCTACTATAAAATTTATTCCGACATAAATTGTGTATTTTTGCAAGATCTACATTTTTTGTATAGCACGATTAGTTTATCTCTAACGGTTTACCAGTTATGCAAAAGTCGTCCACAGTAAATACGACTACAGGGGCTATAGCCAGAAAATTCAAGATATGCATTTCATTTGCCCTAAAAATATCTCAAACATATGGCATTTTAAGCAAAATCGTTAGAGCCATTTTCAAGAAAATCAAAATTTTCGCAAAATGTTCCATGTAAAGGGTAGTTTAGGGTAGGACTATTTTCTTCAAAATCTTCGTTTTACATCCTTTAAAGACATTAATCTTAAATACTAACTTTGGTTTTTAACCGACTTTTCGTTTTTTAGTTATGCTGTCCACAGACTGACACACAGACACACACATGGACCTTTTTCTAAAAATGCTTTTTTGTATTCAGGGGGCTCAAAACATATATTTTCGGGGAAATCTCGACATCCAATTTTTTAGTGGAATACAATACTTCCCCTACTTTACTTTCATTTGGCTTTCTATACTCCTGAACAAACTCATCGTACACATGCTTATTCTTTTATCCACTTCATGTTAATCAGGATATAAAAATTTCCAAAAATGAATAACGACTTTTGATTTCCACTCAGAAAGTCTAATATATTAGAATAAATAATCTAAACTATTTTGTCAAATTTAATCAATTATCATTATAATTATTTCTTTTGTCGTAATATTATTAACAATTTTGTTATCAAAGAAAAAATATCATTTCATTTGAAAATAATATAAGCATTGGAAAATCCAAGCTCCGCGAGTAATTGAAGTTAAGTTTTTATTTATGGACGTTCTTTAACTGTTATGGTTCTCAGTGCCTCATTCTGTTTTGGGAGAGTTTGACCACTTAATTTTGCTATCAGGCTTGAAGTTCTTTTGCGTGCCATAAATCTGCTAACTTGGCTTTACTTCCTTTCCAATGATGATATCCAAGAATTTTTACACCCGAAAAAATCCTTCACTCTCCGCCGAGCTTGATACATTTTTTCTGTAGTAAGCTTTCTCATGTTTTTTCGGTTTAAGGGTTGTGGAAAAGTCATCCAAAATGTAGAGACTTCAGAAGAAATCTATTTACAACTCTCTAACAAAAACTAAACAAATTCCAAGCAATGCAGCAACCTATCAGGTTTTGATTGACCATTTTATAATAAATGTAAGATATGTTATAGATAATTGTTATACGAAGCAGTAGGGGTCATCATGACAGTTTCTAGAATTTAAATTGCTCTTTCACAAAGAGATTCCTGCTTGACAGCAGGGAGTTTGTTGAAGCACTGTTTTCTCTTTCATAGTAATCCTGTAATTAACGTTACGGTTCAGACAGTTTCGAGGAGGAATCTAACAAATGAAGTAATGCCAGGAATTCTCTTTACGCATTCCGACTTCCAGAACACAAGGAGGAAATTTCAAGTTGTAATCTGGCTTCAGAATCGGCAAGAGTCCTTCCTGGTATGCAAGGGTGCCATCAAGAATTAGAATTCTGACATTACGTCATCCTTAGAACTTACTTCTCCTGCTTCTTATTCTTCCTGCACACAAGTATTAGTCCAGTTGGCCTGTTACGAATCCATTCAATTCTTTTTTTGGTCGTCCCAGCGATCTTCTGCCTCGAGAGTGGTAGTAAAGCATAGCTCTTGGAATTCTGAGAGATGACATTCGTTTATGATGAGCCAGGCAGTTCTTCTGATAACTTTGTATATGATATAGAATATGTTCCAAATCCAGCTCTTCATACTTCGCTACCATAACCTAAAACTGGACACTGCAAGAGTCTTGTACTCTTGTATTCCTTTGCACTAACGATGGTTTCATGATATTATATATATATACACAAAATTAAATGCTAGTACTCCATGGGAACACTGAGAAGATGACGATTAATTCAAAACTTTATTTATATATACACACACACACACACACACACACACACACACACACACACCACACACACACACACACACACACACACACACACAAAGCTTGAACTGATTGACTGTTCGACGAATAATGTCCGTAACTCAGTGGCAACCGTCACCCTGTAACGTCACAGGGTCTTTCTCGAACTTCTACAAACACGTTGGCTGCCGGACACTTCTCGAATGTTCCAGCAATCCTTTCTTTGTACCCCTTCATTACTGTGTTCGGTCACGTGAGTGGTACACGTGAGCGCCTTTGTTACGCGCCGCGCCAGTGGGGTTGGGCAGCCCGGTCCCGACCGTTGCCGCCGCGCGTCACTGCCATCGGCCGGCGTTATACTGTGATTGCTGTAGCACAAGGAATTATTTAATCACTTTAATTTGTTTTACTTTGTTGACAATCATAGTTTTGGAACTTCAAGTCTGAAGAATTACATATACTTAAACAAGATGCATTTGGCCCGCAAATAATGGTTTGTGTTCATTATAATGTTCCTTTAAGAAGCGTGGACATCAGTTACATTTTGTGGTAAACGGGTAGGCTTGAGTATGGTGTATGGTTTACAGCTCCACAGAGAAGTCCTTTATTGTTCATTCTTACCCGATAATAAGTCCACGTTTGAACTAACATGTGGTAATATTGAGACAAAACGTTTATGCTAGCCAACCATGATTAAATTTAAGCTAATGAGTTTGCGAAATAGTACTTTTCGTAAAATTTTAAAGGTATAAATACTAATCACATTGTTGGGATGGCAGAGTGGAATTCAGTTATTGGGATTCGCAAAACGCCAAGAATTGAATGTCGCGTTGTGTTTTTTTTTTTTTTTTTCTGTAAATAATGTTTGCAATTCCTACCAGTGGAATTTGCTGTAGCTCATTTAAATGTTTTGTGCGTTGCAGCACTGCAATCTTTTCTCCCTTCGGAGCGGAGTTGTTTTATTTTACACAAACTCAATGGTACTTGTGCTCTGCCATGCGTCACAGAAACGGGAGGAAATATTTTGTGGGTTAAATCAGGCCGTGACTGAACTTCCACTCCGAATTTTAATTCCGGCTCATTTATATGACACTTGGTGATGGCACGACAGACCATACAGCATTCAGTCTGTCGGTCACGAGGATTGGTGGTTTTCTGTTAGTTAATATATGACATCTAACACTGCAATGCTGGGGACCAGATCGAAGGGCGAAAATAAATTCAGTATTCAATGCTGACTGGTAACCGCCATGGAGTGAAGGGGGAAGCATCATTTGTTTGAGCCCGAGCACGTTCAACCAAAAAACAGAAAGTGGATATGCTCGATAATGTCATTTTTCTTTCTTGCAAAAGGTCGTTGGGCATTTTACTACCTCATTCCATCTCCCTCACTGAAACTCTTCAGATTCTCGGCTGCACCTTTTTGTCCAACACTTTATTATTACTAGAGTCGGCTTTGAAAAACACGTGCATGCAAATATGCAAAAGGAAAGTGAAAAAAGGAATTATATGCTTTGTGGATAATTTTAATATCTTGCCAACGTTTCTGGAACTTAAGAATACCATTACTCTATGACTACTTCCATTCGGGTTCGTATTTCCAAGTGGGGCGCGGGATTAGGGAATCGGCCCCCTCCCCCATTCGGTCTTCTATCACCCCATGGGGGGCCCCAGAAGTCAGTAGGCTCACCTCCAATCCGGGGAATAACATTTCCAGTGCACATCCTTTTCCCTTGCCGACGCTTCCAACACTGGAAGAAACCTAACGGATGAAGTGCGAAATGAATTGGTTAATATAATGAAATGGAAGGACAGAACATTCGGAGGATATGCAAATCCTTCCCAGCATTCGCCTGACGAGCCAGGGAAACCTCCAAAAAAAACCATGGGTCAGGAAAGTCAGCCAGGGGGATCGAACCCCGATCTCCCGAATGCAGGACACAGATGTTAGCAAGTGAGCCATCACAGGATGGTGTTCTCCCTTCTTTTTTTACGGGTCTTAAACGGTTTGCACAAAAAGCTCTGATGTCGTTTCTTTCAATGAGCAGTTTTCTCTTACCTTGACATTGTTGAAAACCAAACACATTTCTAGTACCATTCTAGATGAGGATTATTGAGGGCCTTTAAAAAGTAATAAAAGTGCACATCTCTAACAGTGTGGTCTTTTTTGACGTAATACACATTTTAAGAAATAATCCTGCTAGCACGATGACTGCAACACTTTCAGAAGCACGATTAGTGATTCTTGCAAGTTTTATTTATGTAATGCACAGAGAGAAAGAGCCTTCATAATTAAGCTTAGTAGGTGATCTATCAAACGTTTTGTCTGTACATCCGACGGACAGAACAGGTTCTCCACCTGCACAACTTGATTCCTCTTTAATGTAGCTGGACCACTAAGCCTATTCATAATCATTTTCCTATCTTGTTTCTTGTCGCCCATTCTGCCTTTGTCCAGACACTCGTCTGTTTGTTTCCTTTCTAATAAACCAGAAGTCCGTAAAATGGTCATCGCGTATGCGAATTGCGACGTCAGGGAACGTAACCCGCCACACACATGACGCACGGTTCGATGGAGAGGGGAGGTTGAAAGCTGTAGTGGCGGTGTATAGGAACTTCACTAATACACGTTTAAATAAACATATTGTTGTAACCAATGCAGTTCAGAGCAAATTGGAATATATTGCATTAATTCCTATAGTTTTAGCAGTAGGTAACTAAAAATATGTTTAAAGATACAGCGCCCATAAAGAGATAATGCATTTATTTTCTCCACAGTCGCCCACACTTCAGATAATCACTTTGTTGATTAGGGTGGGAGCCGTAACCACCTGCTTGCAATAAGCCAAACGCAATCAATCAAATATTGACTTTCATATGATTGATCGCTTCACCGAAGCACAGAGAAAAAGACCTCTTACTCTCAGGTAAAGCGCCAGTTATTTCCTGCTGTTCATCTATTCATGTGTACTTTATCTACTTTGTGCTCAACCCTCTACTGCATGAATTATTTTGCTACAAATGTCACTCTTCTTCTAATTCCTGAACCAATCTAGGTATCCTGTCACAGTCACCTTAAAGGAAATAACTTGAGTGGGCATGATTGTTAAAGATCAGTCGAAATGAACTAGAGTTTAAGCAAGCGACTGCAATCAAATGTGTCTGTAGTTAAGGATGGAGAGGGCCCACGTAAAATAATTGGTGAGATGGTACTATGGATGAGCACAGGATTGCATGAATTTTGATTTTAGAAAAAGAAAAAGAAAAAACTATAATAATACTGAAATAAAATGATACATTTATAATAAAAAGAACTAGCAACACCTTGATATTGTTAAATGGCAGTATAATATGAAAATAACAAACAGCACTGCTAACACAATATTCTAAAACCTTGAATACACGTCTTTGTTGCCATATGGCAACATTATGCATTAGAGGGTTAAATAAAGATAGTACTTTACTCCTCACAAAACTTCCATATCGAGATTCTCCTGGAAATGCCTATTTTGAGGTCTCAAGTATAGTATTCCAATGAAAAGGCTCTTTTGTGTACGTTTGTGTGTGCAAATAATTTAAGTCAAAAACTAAAAGCCTGATAAATACTTGATATGGTATTTAAGCTTAATATCCTCCAAAGATATGACACAAAGATCTTTCTATAGATTTTACATGGAACATTTTCGGACTTATTTATTTTATTTTTTACAGTTTTTAAGGTTAACTTCAGACAGTGAATGAAATGTGTAAAATGATGCTCAAATGAGTCGGGGATCCATGGGGCTTAGAATTATAGGACAATTGTTTTTAAAGAGAAGGGAAAACCGCCGAATAAACCTCCTAAGATTTAAACTCGGAACTTCTTGAATGTGAGGTAGAGACGCTACCGGCATACCACAGATTTGGGCCGAATTGTACTATTTTTCCAAAAAAAGGCACTAATGATTTTGATTAGAACATGGTATTATCAAATGCTTAGATGAAAAGTAAAATGTATATCTTGAATTTTCAAGAAATAGCTTATGAAGCCTACATCTTCAAT
This sequence comes from Tenodera sinensis, assembly GCA_030765045.1. Taxonomy (NCBI): domain Eukaryota; kingdom Metazoa; phylum Arthropoda; class Insecta; order Mantodea; family Mantidae; genus Tenodera; species Tenodera sinensis. Next base: position 156,175,317 of record CM060967.1, on the reverse strand, counting down.
TGCCCTTATGCAAATGGTAAACGTAAAATATAGACAAAATCGTACAGAAAGAAAAATTGCAGATGTTCTTAAAACTTATACTTTACTACAAGTAAGCTTTTGGGAGGTGGTGCAGCCAATCATTCCGAGATATTCTTTATCATCATCACCGCCACCGCCACCGCCGCCACCACCACCACCATTATTATCATACACATATTCTTATTTCGCTAGACGCAAAAGCATATCTTCGTCCTTGAAGATGAGCTTTTTTTCTCCAGGAAATTTTTCATTCGACTCCTCTTTGAGGATTCAGTGCAATCCACGTTTCTTGCAGAGGATTTTCAGCACATATACCCTGGATTGCTACCTTTCGAAGGCAGAGTGAAAGCAACACCGGAGTGTACCCTCGCTTCAATTTCTTCCCGCATTACCCCGGTTTTGCTACCCGGGAATGTAAGCACTGGTTTTGTCGAGGCAAACTATTGTTCTCAGTGATTTTATGATCTGTAGTGGCTGCATTTCCACACAATTCTGACAATGTTAATGCCTTTCTGAAGGCTATGGTTGCTTTTGTTATGGATTCGGCATTTTCGTTTTAGCTGGAGTGTTTGGTTTCGAGAGAAGATAACATTCATCGTCTGGTATACACACATTTCATGCATACCTATTCCTTTTACCTTAGAAATTGACAGCGTTTGCACATACAATCTCTCTAATTGATGTACACTCTCTTTCAAACACTATTTGTTATCAACGAATTGTCACAAAAATGCAATTTTAGTTTACTAATTTCACCGAGGCCCTTGAATAAAACCAAAAACCAAAAAAACATTGTTATAAAATGCGAGTTTCTCTGTGTGTCTGTGTGTGTGTGTGCCCGCGCGCGAGTGTGTGTGTATGTGTGAGTGTGACTCGGAAGGCAATGGATAGGAAGAAAAAACCCACTGCATTCCCCTAATCCCGTTTTCCCTACATGGACGTATGGAATAAAGCAAATTCTGCAAATGTTTATTTCAATTAACATTAATTCAGAATAACTGTAAGAATTTTTTGCCCAAGAGTGAGTAGAGAAATTAATGTGAGTGTAATGAGTATTAACTATTGAATTTATAAATTAATTATTAAGCACAGTAAACTTACCAACACCACTTCATTTAGTTATCTTCAAATGTTCCTGTGAGAATGGATCATTTATTTAAAAAATGTAGAAAAATTCTCATGGGAATATTTACGAAGTAAATCTTATATGCGGAAGCCTTGCCCTACAAGATGAATCTTTACGCTACAACAATGCAGGTAATCTTGGTTTTTCTATCAGGTAGGTAGTGCAGAAATCAGAAAGCAACATGGCGAAAGTTCGGTGCCCAAAACTTTATATATATATAAAATTAAGGACGAAATCCCACTTTATCATACTGCACAGTTTGACAAACTTTAGTCTTAATTTATTTTACTCCATTTACTCATAAAATGATTAGGTCTCGAGCCTATATCCTCTTCACACTTTTTCGATAATATACTTTCTCCCTTTAAAGATAACATTAGCGAATTATCACATCAGAATTATTAATTTATAACGAAATACAATCATCATCATCATTATTATTACTGATTAATGTTTACATAAATTGTTGGGCACATTGTGATGTATTTAAGGTAAATGAATATGTATGTTCAACGCCAGCAAACTAACTTCTTTTTTTCTTAAAGGCTACAATATTTGAGCAGCACAACTTGAATAGATTATAGCAAGCTATTTCTTGACTCTCTTATCTCGTATTCAGTATTATGATACTACAATCCCCTTCTCTGTTATTTCTATTATTGGATTCTGTTTCCTCCCATTTACCCTTTTCTATTATTCCAGCAAAATTGCAAGCTTCCTTTGGCAACCAAGACATTCGCGATCCAAAGCCAAAGCTATCTTCTCTGCAGTGCTGAAGTATCTTTTTATACTAAAGTGTTTTGCATCTATATACATGCCGTCGGTATAAGAGTAATTCTCATGTTATATCCAGCCACATACTGCTGTATGCCTTAAGCTTTATAGGAGAACAAAGCACTATTTGTATAAACAAAACTGTATCCTATATTCCCAGTGCTTTATTTCTCGTACAGTGAGATTGTTTACACCGTTAAAATTCTTTTGGAATAAAGATGGATATTTATAACTGTTATAGAGGTATAAGCGAATTTTAAGCATACTATTTCCATAGCCAATGCATAATTTTAATCTTATATTTAACCCTTAACTTCTGAAGTGCGGTTGATATTCTAAACTTTATTTTGATTTCTGTTTTGCGTTTGGTGCATTATCGAAATTTCAGTTTATCTCCAGTTGTTTATGAGTGAGAACTACATTATTATTAGCGCATGCGGTCTGAGTGACGGCACCTCACAAGTTACGTTATTCAGACTTTGATTAGTAATATTATGCTGGTTAAACGACACAAATGATGTTGCAGAGTGTAAGGAAGAATTTCTGAGGATCATAAGCGAATATGTTGCACTAAGATAGTAATAGCTTCTTGGTTAGATTTATCATAAGAAGCTGGACGCAAAAAACAAATGATAGCTGTGAATAATGAGTACGTGTTTTTGTTTTTATTCAAAAACATCACATTTGAGCATGATCAGTAACAAATATTCTGTGTAAAATACAATATTTCATCATACGTCTTGTTTTCCATTGCTCAATTGCACCCTTTCATTTATAAATGTGTAATACATTACTTAATTTTTTATTAACCTAGTTAGTACAACAGGTGGAACCGGTGTCCGTAATTTTCTCTTAATTTAAATTAACACAAGTTCTATAAAGGGTACATATCGACATACAGCATTTCACTAGTTACTATTGGTCACTAAAGATTATCCTGTATAATAGGACATCAGATCGAAGACATTTATAAATATGAGAAAAAAAGTAAAGGGGTCTAATAGACCTCATTCCACAAATTATGTTGCAACAAACGTACGTCACAAGTTATCTTTGTCTTTACTTTAAAGAATTTCAAATGAGCATTCGTGTATTATGCAAGTCATAGAAGATCAGACATTGAATATAGAGGAAGTTTTTACTATTGAAATGTGTAAATGGTGACTTATTTTCTTGAAGTCCTAAGCATAGGAAAATGCCACACTCCGGGGGGAACTGACACTTGAATGAGGCTTATATTTGTGTTGGAAACCAGCCCTGTTTGAGATTTTCGTGAAACTAGCTTCACTTGGAAATGAAACAACAGTTTAATTTTGAATTTCATTTACAGCGAAGCATTAACGGAAAAGTCCTCAATACATTTGTGTGGTTAAGATAGACTAAATAAATTAAACTATGGGCTTTGAATAGCCGCCAATTTAAAATAAGAATAGTGCAAGACGGAGGAGAACAGAGTGAGAAAGAGAGACAGAGAGAAATGTTTTTGTGTGGTTTTGTTTGTATTTGAGTACTTCAGAGGTTTCTTTGTATCTGAACAGCATGAATAAAAACATTAAAGTTACCAGACATTTTGACAAGCTTTTTCAAACCGGTTGCAGATTGTTGTGAACTTCTGTTAAACAAACACAGTTTATTTGAATCGTCTATTATCTGAAAAATTCCTTTAATGACATTCATTGATATGTTGACATGTAGCTACGTAAATTTTAAATGAGCTTTTTCTTTACTTCCTTCCCTCCTTCCTTCCTTCCCCCTCCCTCCCTTCCTTTATTCATTCGTACATTCCTTCTCTCCCTGTCTCCCTCCTTCCTTCCTTTCTTTTTGGCCTGAACTAAGGAAATAAATCTATTTGCTATATTAAGATCTAATACATTGTTTCTTAACCCTGTATTTAACTAGGTCCGTATAGCCAAATTTCAAATTCCTTTTTGGAAACATTTTATCGTGTCTATCCTAGTCTTGCGACGAAACGGTGTTTCATAAATCATGACTGCTATCCCATATTAGTATCACCTCCGTTTGTATTTATTACCACCGCAGTATCTCTTTTATGAGGTCCCTATCATTTGTTAATTTTTTTTACGATGGTGATGTGTTTTCCATATACATGTTCAATGTTAACTTCATCAAAATACGACACAGAGAGAAACACCATAGGGAAATAGTTAGATCAATTAATTAATAATTTAATATTAATTTATATACTTTCCTTTAATATTCAATTAAATTTCACACGATAGTTTAAACTGAATGACAGACAGGGGTATCTTGAAAATTATATGAATTTTGAATGTGGGGTGAAAATATTAGAACAAAGTTTAGACATTTTTGTCGCGAGTTACTTTTTTAGTGAAGTATCAAAAAATAAACAAATTTGATCGTAATTACTCAACCATTGCTACAAAATGGATAACATTTAAGCTGTAAATTTTTGTGGTGGGTATAAGTTTGAAAACCATTATTAGTTCAGAATTCCAAATCTTTATTCATACATATCCTTAATCCACCGCGATGAGTTTACGCAGTTGAAGCTTCAAGCTGTGAGCAGTTTGCGTGTTACGTACGTACAAAGAAATGCAACTAACGACGTCTCAAAGAATGGAAGGTCTTTTCACAGTAGGGATAGGTTCATAAGCAAGCGGCGTCTGTCCTACTTTCCGCTCGGGACGGGACATGAACCATGTACATAACTCTGGGGTAATCCCTAAGGAACAGCGTCTCGCTGAGGCTGTTATCAGCTTGGGCACACTGCTTCCGGCCTATGTTCTGGCCGATACTTCAGCCTTATCCACGTTTTGCCTCCGCACCATTGTTATGTTAAATTGATACACTGAACGTGACAACAGACAAGCTATTTATCGCCGGGATTATCGCTCTTGTGGCTAAGATCCCGTGTATTCTCCACAGTTTGCAGGTTTCAATCCTCCTATCAGTATAAATCGTCCCAATAAAGGTATATTATAAGAGTGAATGACAACACTCTACATGAACTGTGAATAAAGCCATAATGTGTGCTGCACATGCTTTCTAACAAATTACTAAACATACCAGCATAACACAGCGATTATGTGCATAATTGTAGCGTTAATAGCACATTGTAGCCTCTGAGGTTAAAAAAAGAAAAATTATTTTCACTACTGAAATGCCATACCTTTCTGCATCCATTGATATAAAATATTTGGGTTGTTTTACATTTGTAAATGTCAAAATTGCACTTAAATAACATACTGCATCTGCCACGCCCTTTTCTGTCTTTTTAGTTTCTCTACTCGTATTGTATTCCATCCAAAAATTCGATGTCGAGATTTCACCGGAAATATATGTTTTGAGACCCCCTGAATCAAAAAAAAAAAAAGCATTTTTAGATAAAGTTCCGTGTGTGTGTGTGTGTGTGTGTGTGTGTGTGTGTGTGTGTGTGTGTGTGTGTGTGTGTGTCAGTCTCTGGACAGCATAACTCAAAAACGAAAACTAGATTAAAAACCAAAGTTGGTATTTAAGTTTAATGTCTTTCAAGGATGCGACACGAAGGTTTTGAAGAAAATAGCCCCACCCTAAACTACCCTTTCCATGGACAATTTTTCGAAAATTTTGATTTTCTTGAAAAAATGGCTAACAATTTTGATTAAAATGTCATATGTTTGAGATATTTTTATGACAAATGAAATGTATATCTTGAATTTTCTGGCTATAGCCTCTGTAGTCATATTTACTCTGGATGATTTTTCCATAGCTGGTAAACCGTAAGACAGACAATATCTTACTATACAAAAAATTTAGATCTCGCTAAAACACCAATTTACGTTCAAATACATTTTTTTATAGAGCGAACCATTTCGGAGATATTCCTTGTTATTTCTGTCAGTTTCGGAAAACAAAACTTTCGTGAAATGGAACACCTTCGTTCATCTTTTTATGTTAAGTGTACAAAGAGAACGGAATCTCAAAGCTTTAAAAGAACTGACTATCACACAAAGTCTACTGTATTCTAATATTCCTCTTGCACCTACAAGGAAATAAGAAATATACAAACGTTTATCTGAACTAACACGAAGAAGATATAGGAATAAGAGTTTGTAAGAATAGAATTGCTTACACACGCCAGGTACACTCATCAATAAAAAATGAGGTGTATGCACTTTGTACAAGAAAATTAAAACATGCCAAATTAACTGGTTTCTGAGTTAAAATAATCTTCCCTCTCCCGCATGATATACGCATAAACCAGGTTCATCTGTACATATTCGTGTATTGGTTGAAGTAATTAGCGCCTGCAAGAGCACGTGAACAAAGGATCCGGATCCGACAACGACATCCAACAAGGCGGGAGTTCGCTTTCACTCCGGGCAGAGCATCGCAAATATCACAACTTCCATAACACGCCGCAGATTAAGATGTAAGGATAATGCTTCCGAAGTCACGAGAAAGAAAAATAACAGAATTGTTTAATGAATAATATAATCAGCGTATTGCTACAGTGATATATATCTTAACGTATGAGATAAGCAGATACCATTCCATAAGCTAAACTGAAGTGTGTTATAATGTGTTTAGATGTCACAACTTCCTTCTTGTAAAGAATTCTGAAGGTTGTCAACATCATATTTGCAGAAGGTAAAGTGTGTTTTCTGTGCCTTGCAGTCACGCTGCTTGCAGGATGTGGCAACTGTATTGTGTAGCTCACTACAACTCTGAAAGCACTACGACTGTCTGGAAAGTTATGTACAGCAAGGTTTTTCAGTTCCTTTACGTCCGCCTAGGTCTCTTCAAATTCTCGAAGAGTTTAAGTGGAAATGAAACATCCCAACCTGCGAATGGAAAACTTGGAATCCATTACTGCTATCTATGAACTACTTAAGATATTAAACTGATTTATTTGTACACATTAAGTTTGTTTAAGGAACATAAGAGCCGTCATTGCGTTCACATGACTGTCTCTACTCTTTAATTATTCTTACAAGCGCTGATTTCTCTATCTTCTTCATGTCAGTCGAGATAAAGATTCGCAGAAGTTACCTTATTGCTAATTTTCTTGTAGGTGCAAGGAGAACATTGGAATTCAGTAGGCTTTGAGCGATAGTCAAATATTTTAAAGTTGGTTGCTATATGAAATTCCGTTCTCTTTGCACGGCCAAGAGATAAAAAGCGAATAACGACCTCCCATTTAAGAAAATTATAAGTATTGCAAAACACACAAAAAACAAGGAATATATCCGAAATGGTTCACTCTACAAAAAAGTGCATTTGAATATAACTTGTATGTCTTAACAAGATCCACATTTTTTGTATAGTGGGATTTGGTTTGTCTCTTACGCTTTACCAGTTATACAAAAGCCATCAGAAGTGAGCAGCACTGCATGGGTTATTGCCAAAAAATTCAAAATATGCATTTCATTTGCCATAAAAATATCATGAACATATAGTATTTTAGTCAAAATCGTTGGAATGATTTTTGAAAAAAAAAAAAAAAAAAAAAAGTTTTCGAACATTTTCCATGTAAAGGAGAATCTAGGGTGGAGACATTTTCATCAAAATCTTTGTGTAGCATGCTTGAAAGATATTAAATTAAATATTTTTCTTTTTAACCGACTTTTTGCTTTTGAGTTCTGCTGTTCACAGGCATCTACACACACACACACACGCACGCACGCACACACATATTTTTATAAAACTCCACTATTGGACACAGGGGGGCTCAAAAGCTATATTTCCTGTGAAACCTCGACATCGAAGTATTTGGTCGAATACAATACTTCCCATATTTACTATATGTAGTATATAAAATAAAAATGTATCAGTAATTATTGTTTTTAAAAATACAAAATGTGTTATTAACACCAAAGTACCCCTAAAAAGAGACTTATGAGGTCGCTTCCACCATTCTAAAATTTAATTTAGGATACATATTTAGGATAGGGTTCATACTAGAAGATGTTTTATACGGGAGAAAAAAAATTATTAATATTAGCTCGAATTCACCAAACATCCGAATATACCAGGTGAGTCAGCCGCGCCTTATTTTTTTGAAAGGTAGGCCACCCATCTAACGGCATGTGCACCTTAGTCCAGCTTTGCGCTTACTAAAATGTATTGCTTGACGTTCTTAAAGAGAGGAATTCGTAAAATTGAGAGCAACAGTGCTTTAAGGGACAGAACGCACTCCTCGCTAAAGTACACCTCAAAAACATACGACTCGTTTAATGAGAGCGAATTCCGGTTTCCAGCCGATTTTACAAACTTTTTATTAGAGTATACATAACAACGTAATTCACTAAACGCCTCGGAAAAAATGGACCGATCATATGAGTACACTAACAATGTCAGCTAGAAAGAAAATGGTGGATTCTTGTACTTAGAGCAGGGATTGACTACCAAAAATTAGGAAAAATTTAGACACGCCTCATCCATCATGGACCCGTACAGTCAAAACGGACATATTATTAAACAACAGTTTATTTGCATTTTTGCGTGAACTACGCCTCGTGCATCTCAATTAATATGCATAACAGCTTTTGCCATTTAAGTAATAATATTAAAACGCCCAGTAAGTGATTAAAACTGTCTTAAAAGGCTAAATCAAGCCCGAAAACTTGCGAGGTGGCAATGGTGTAGCGCCAGGCATACAAGTCCTACTATTGGACGTGGTACGTGCTTTCAGGAAGTCTCGAAGTAGCTGAATAGGATTGTGACGGGTCCTCTCCACTTAACCCCCAATGACACAGGTTCGAGTCTCAGCAATGTAATTCTTTTTATGTTCATCAAAACTCACAATAATCTAATTATGAAGTCCCTGAGGGTTTAGGCCATTATAATTTAAATCGTTTTTGGTTGTCTGCATTTTTAATAGCACAATAATTCATTGTGTGCAAAATTGAGTTTAACTTCCATGTTAAACTCTGACAATGTAATTTCCTGGCTTTCTGTGTTCAAATGTGTATGAATTATCCTTATTTCAATTGCATCTACCTATAGGTGTGTTTAAACAACTACATAATTGTAGTTCACCAATAAAGAAACATCAAACAATGTCATAAAACATAAATAAAACAATAAAAATGAATATAATAACAGTTTTCAGAATAATAGTTTGTAAATTGTGAGGATTGCACGGTAAAAAAAAAAGTTAGTACATGCAGGTGATTCGAACCACCTTCACAGCAGACAGATTACTTCGGAGTCTTGCGCCCGTTCCAACTGAGCTACCTAGTAACGTGTGAGCTAAACATTCCATTTAAGATGTAATATTCGCTGGGTCCAGTGAACATTTGCAGAAGTGCAAACGTCAGCTGTCTAATTACGAATATATTAAAAAGCGATGTGATAACATATATATTAGTACTAATTTCATCGAGTGTTTTACCTCCATGTTAAATACGCGGGTAGAACCTAGTAACGGGGTCGATGTTTTCATGTTGGGGTATAAAATGCGGATTGCATAAAACTCGAGAATAAGGGGCAGCTGACTCGCCTGGTATTTTCTTACTGAAATGTGGGCAATGGGAAGTAGAAGGAGTACATGTTTTCCAAATGAATTTTATTCAGCGACAATTTACTAATTCAAGGATATGCTTCAGTCTTCTTTATAACGATATAAATTTAAGTTACAGCAACACGTGTTCAGCTCCATGGACTAAAGGCACGAGCTCACGTGAATCCATGAATGTGATGGCGATTAAGGCAGTAAACTTTTACGATCAAGTAATTGACCATTTCGTGCGAGAAAAATACTAATAAAATCTACATGGATAAGAGGCCTATTTTTCTCGCAAAACACCATAGATTACTAAGGTATTACAAAGTACTATATATCAGCCCTCATAGATAAGAAAGCGTTTTAATAACACGTTTTGGAACTCGTAAATTTTGTGCGGCAAAACTGGCTCATTAGTATTCTTATATAACATATACTCTGTACATCAAGAGATTAGAGGAGACGTAAACAAAGCCACGTGCGTTTTGACCACAGCGCGCCTTCTTTTCGCTTCCGCCGTCTAAATAGTCCCTTCAAGAAATACTGTTACTAACGTCTGAAATCTTACTTAATGTTTGCTAAAGCACGAACTAAGTGTACTAAGCATAGTTAAAGTGTAAGAATACGCAGTTATGTGAATCTGTAACCAGCCTAATTCATTCTGCGCGCGCATTACTCAGTATGAAAGTAACATGGCGGAACAAGTGAGTTGTGAAACTTAAGTGCGGCAAACCATTGCGAAGTGGTGAAAAGACAACGTGTTTAACAAATTCTACGAGAAATATCCCGAACTTGCTATCGAAGACGTGATGAAATTAACATCCGAGTTTACCGGTGTGTCAGTTGCAAGTATTTACAGCACAGGCAAAGAAAAATCGTCAGTTGGTGAAGCCAGAACTCCCGGCAAAAAGCGACCATGTGCCAGGCAGATGTTGGATGTAGTTTGAGACGAATTTGTGAGATCTGCAATCCGTCGAAAAGTTCACCAGTTCTTTGTTAACAATGAACCCCCAACTTAAACAAAGTTCTGTTGGTAGTTAACTCTGATCCTGATCTTCCAGATTTAAAACGAACTTTCCTCCATAAGCTCTGGAGATTGGTTTCGAGTTTGTCAGCAGGAAATGAAAAAGTGTTATTGTGAACAGCGATGACGTAATAATCAGTTAATTTCCATGTGGTACATGTTATTCGGATCAAGTAAATATATCATTTTAGTAGTGTAAAATGCATATTATACCTACGCGTAGTGGTAACTGTGTTGCGTCATTGCGTATGCAAGTGTCCGCGGAGTGATACAAAGCAGTGCTTTGTTTATATCTCCTCTTAATCTCTTGATGTACAGAGTATAGATAAATATACGAATTTGCTGTGTTTGGATTTACACTGCTTTATATAGCTTTTAAGTCAATCATCATCATCATCATCATCACTATTATTATTATTATTCCCGCCTCGGTAGCGTGATGGTTAGTGTGTCTGCCTCACGTTCAAGAGGTCGCTAGTTCGAATCTCGGTTAGGGTAAGTTATCCGGGTAAGGTTTTTTCCGAGGTTTTTCCTACCCTGAGAAGACGAATGTCGGGTAACTTACAGCTCCATGGAGCATCATTTCACCCATTTCATTTCATTCATTCGTCCGATTATGACACAATGTTGGAGGACGTGAATTCAAGGGGGGAAAAAAATCACTATTATCATTATTACTGGTATTCATTATATTATTATCATCATCATTATTATTATTATTATTATTATTATTATTATTATTATTATTATTATTATTATTATTATTATTATTATTATTATTATTATTATTATTATTATTATTATTATTATTATTATTATTATTATTATTATTATTATTATTATTATTATTATTATTATTATTATTATTATTATTATTATTATTATTATTATTATTATTATTATTATTATTATTATTATTATTATTATTATTATTATTATTATTATTATTATTATTATTATTATTCGTGTGGCCGACCCATTTACCACCAGAACATAAATTCATTCGCATTGCACGCATAGGAAAGAGGTGCATTTTTGTCATTTACCTACGTTTTATTTGCCATTAATACTTCTTACATCCAGCTGGACATCTAGCGCAACATGTAGTAGATCAAACAATTCCCTCTAGTGAGATGCTTCTTCCTTCGCAACAACTGGGAAAAGCAATTATAAATGTAGGTAGGTGCCTTTGATGTGTTGACCTCCCAGTTTTAATGTGCTATATTATTACTGCTGCCTTCTGAAAATGAATCCTTTTATTTGCGATAGCTAATGTGAGTGGTACTTCTACAAAGATTTGACGGTATTTCCGTAAGGTAAGGTTCTTTTTATTGAGCCAATTTACTTAATGGCCACCTCTCGACTCGAATGTCATATTTAACGATACCCCTGGAAATACATTTCCTTTTGTCATGGAGTTCAGGATACATCCTTGACTGTGCCGTTAACATGTCAGGAAGGTTGTTTATATATTCAGGTCGACAGAGGTATTGTCGATCCAGCGCTTACGTCATATCGCTTTTGCCTCCTGCCTTTTTCCCAATAAAACACATTTTTGTGAGCAGTTATTTCTCTTCAGGGAGCAATACATTTCAAGGTGTTCTTTATGGCAAAGTGCTGCGAAGGTAGAAACGAATTTGGTATTCTCTTTTCCGTGTTTCTTAAGAATAAAGTGCGTAGCAAAATCGGGTATAGACATGGAAACTTTTGAAGTTCTGTCAATAAGTGACTGTCGCTCTCCTGGCTTCTAAAATAAGATACATTATTATTATTATTATTATTATTATTATTATTATTATTATTATTATTATTATTATTATTATTATTATTATTATTATTATTATTATTATTATTATTATTATTATTATTATTATTATTATTATTATTATTATTATTATTATTATTATTATTATTATTATTATTCTTATTCTTATTCTTATTCTTATTATTATTATTATTATTATTATTATTATTATTATTATTATTATTATTATTATTATTATTATTATTATTATTATTATTATTATTATTATTATTATTATTATTATTATTATTATTATTATTATTATTATTATTATTATTATTATTATTATTATTATTATTATTATTATTATAGACAGTTTTCTCTTGTAAGTATACATTAAAAATGTGAAGTCTAGAGACTTTGGAAAGATGATTAGCCATTCAGATGATTATTTCTATGAAGCTCACACACACACACACACACACACACACACACACACACACACACACTCATAATCCCAGACACACATACACACATGCTGAGACGGGGATCGAACCCACGACCCTGTGCACTGTGGAGCGCTTAAGACACACGCTCAAAGGTCTACGGCTACGGTGACCGGCATCCTGCCTCAGAAACAAAGAAGCATCTTACATGCAAGCATACTAAATTATTACGCCACGAAAGAACATACAGCGAATACCTATACAAAAGAAACTAAGGCATACATACGAGTAGTTTCATATTATTATTATTATTATTATTATTTATTGTGTATGTCTCTTTCCAGTGAGTTTTATTATTTAACTTTGTCCCTTGTTTTGTTTTGTCTTTTAGAGTTATTTGTATTGTGAACGAAAAAGGGTAACAAAAGACTGCAGCGACGAGCATTATAACAAAAGTAAAACGTTGTGCAATTTTGGATCAAATACGAAACGAATAAATAAGAGCAGAGAGTGAACTCTGGTGAACTGGTGAACTCCTGAATGAAGGAAGGTGAAGGGGCACATCAAATCTGGACGGATGAAGTCAATATAAAGTCAATATTTTAGTATGTATCCGCTTCGGTGTTAGGCTTTTTCCCCTTCTTCGTCCAACATTTTCCTATAAATCAGTCATAAAATTTATTACGTGATGTTTTTGCATGGTCGTAACTGCGTCGTACGGTCGTTTCACCTCGAGGCGTGACCTACTGCCCTAGGTATTGTGAGGTCATTGGCCTTGTAGAAAACGTTGGGACTTGGTTCCGGCACACCATTCGTTGTTAAGAGACCGTCACGGGTGCTGAAAAATCACTATGTCCATTGATGTCAGTATCATTAATGTCCAGTGGTTTTTAAGGTTCATGTGGGGTTCGAATTTTCATTAAGTAAATACAAAATACGAAGAAAAGGTAAAACAGTTAAAGTTAGAACTATAGCTGGTAAAAATGCCCAAAGAATTTCAAATTATTGGCCGCCTGTAACGTGAGGATCAATAAGTTTATTTATTATTGAAGATAGGAACTACTCTTAATAAGTGAAATTGTAAGTTTACAAATGTGGCAAATATTGTAATTTTGTTCTCTACTGTCCTCAATTGCCAATACAAACATCTGCACTTACACTCTTACACTCAATACAAGTAATTTATGGTGGGACTGAACTTCGTAACCACTACGTTGGGTAATAACATCTTATGTCAGGTCAGTGTATTAGAGAACCGAATCTGGCTTTTCTGTAACTGGGTATTTCAAACCATATTTTTGTGTAACAGAAGACAGAAACCTTGGGAAATCTCATTTGATAGCCTGTCCAGAATATTGCATAGCCCTTTCTAGAAACGTCGTAAGTGCCATTCTGAAAGAAAGAACCGAACAGAGTAGTTGATTCAATTCTTTCCATCGGCCATGTAATCTGGTGTTCCCTGTAACTTCTGGTTATCGAGTAAGTAGTTTTAGCCTAAACTGTCTGTAACTGTTGACTCGCCTATACGTAGTTCTGTCTTTGTTTAGCTCCCTCCTCTGTGACGAAGGTTCTCGTCATTTAGAGAAAGTGTGTGTGTGTGTGTGTGTGTGTGTGTGTGTGTGTGTGTATCTTTATTTTAGTCATGGAACGATACCACGATTTCTTTATATTCGATACTGGTTTTAAGCACCAATGCTCGACAGTTAGATAATAGCAAGGTTTTATCAACTTTTCATAAAAGAGGTATTTGGAAATATTTAAAATCTGTCTTGTGTCTTTTCGTTTTTCTTATATTCCTACAGGGTTAGAAAGGGTCAGAAAATCTTAGGAAGGGTTAAAAAAGTGAATTTGCCTATGTAGTGTAACAGAAACGCACTTAATCTGCGAGAGAGCCCTGTAGTCCAGTTTGAGATCGTTATCCCAAACTCTGGTGATGAAAATGGGGGATTGGGAGGCAAGCACTTAGCACCCATACCATTAGTGAAACTCCACAAGCACTACTTGAATGCTGCAATGTGTCAACAATGGGAGATCCTCTAGCTCTCCCCAACAAAGGATCTATTTACCTATTTGCAAGAACAACTCACTCAGATGTATGAGGCGTGGTTTGTCCCAAGTTGAATACCCTTGAATTCAATGTTAGTTATGGCTGCAATTGTGTGTACAACACTGCTGTTACAGATGATCTGAATTTCTCTTATGTTAGAACTTGCACACCTAGCAACAAATTGTTTCAAACCACTTTATAACCAAAGTTTACTCATGTAGTTCTTATTTTTAAACTCAGGCATAAATATTCCTCATATAATATTTTATTCACTCGCTACCGATTCTAATTTTGCATTATGTACAAGGGTTGGATAAAACGAAATGAGAACTACTTTTTTCTCTGGAATGACACAGGTACTAATAGTTACGTACCCAAATAGAATGCTCCTTGAATGACGCCACGTTGCCAAGGAGACAGAGAGTTTTTTGAAGGTTTGTTGTACTAAAAGTTTAAGTAGCAAAATGAGCTTTAAATGTAATAGTAATACTTTGTGAAAGTGAAGCCATATTTATTGTAAAATTAAAGAAAATAAAATTAATTGAAACTGAATATATTTACAATTGGTGTCAGAAGAGGGACGAAACCACGACGCGAAAGCAAGATGGAAGAAATGATGAAGCAAAGGTTACTTTTACTTTGACAAAGAGATAGTGCGATGGATGTTCCAGAAATCTCCCATTGCCAGCGATATAAGAGCTCCTGGACAGCTCCTACTCTCCTGGTCCATTCATGGGATTGGCGTTTCAAGTTCGGCTTGTACCAGCGAGCCCAAGTTCGTCCATAGTGACGACATTCCATGGCACAGCACCCATCATTCTTCATGACAGCATAGGTGGCACACCGCTACTGCTGTGCAGGACCTCTTGCAGCGTTGCCAATGGGAAATTCTGGAACTTCCACCGTACTTACCCGATGTGGGTCCCTACGATTACAATCTCTTTGCCAAAGTGAAATAATCACTACGGGGAATCCGGTACAACACCAAAAGATGGCATTGTCCTTGCTATAGGGCAGTCAATAAGGAACATCAGCAGAAATAGACGAACAGGTGGTATACGACGCCTTCCGAATATTTGGCAAAAGGTCAAACAATGCGGGCGATTATATTGAAGGTCTGTAAGAAAAAGTACATCTGTTAATAAATTCATTTGTGAGAAAAAAAGTAGTTCTTGTTACTTTGTACCCAGCTCTTGCATTAATATTGTGACGCAGGTATTGACCAGGATTAAAGACTTCGGTTTCTGGCTATTTGACACTGCCTGACTTGCTGGTTAACGAGCTGACCTGCTAAGTGTGCAGAGACGGGCACTGGGTGCACCAGGATGGGTAGACATTCTAACTTGCACTCATATCTCAAGTCTATAGCAAAAGAGTTACCAATCATCACCATTGGCTGACACTGACAAACAGCTTGAGTAAAAAATGACTACATCTCTTATACCTCACGGGTAAATCCATACTAAATGGATAGGTACCGTGGGCATACATCCCGCCCGGGTAAACCCGAGCGACCTGATTTGGCTCTTGGCTCTTGGATTTAAGATGGAAGGGCTCATAGCAATCGGGAGATGATAACTGCTGTCGCCTAACGTAAACATAAGAGGCGCTGAAGGGAGATAATCAGAATCTGTTGGAACTTTCCCTCCTTACTGTCTCTAGAACGCTCTGGAACTTGATGCAAGATTACAGTCGCTACATAAGCCAGTATTCTCATAATTTTATTGAGCCAGCTGGTGAATCGTCCGGAAGAAGAGGCTACGTCGTGTGTACTCCATTACGCGAAGAATGTGCAGGGACAGCATGAACTAAGTGAAGACCCAGTGAAAGGCCTAATTACATATAGGAAGCTGAAACAACCAGTCATTTAACAAAATGTGAAATTTTAAGAATAATAAGCTACGATGAGTCACGCAAACATGTATTACACATATAGAAACAGCCATGGAAAAAATTACTGGGCGCATTAGGAGAGCAGAATATGTTTGAGTTTCACGTCGTGTGGCAGCGCAGTTTACAAAAGTCGATATACAACATATTTACAGTCTCTGATCCATATCGTATTGGAAACTGAAATACAATGTGTCTTGAATCGCCACTCACAATTGTGTTTGCGAGCCTGTATATAAATGCGAGTGGTGAAGGCTCTGACATTCCAATCTCTTTGCAGGGCCAAGACATAAAAAAGTAAATAACGACCTTCTATTTCAGAAAATTTTAGGTATTGCAAACCTTTCACAAATAACATAATATGAATATTTCTGAAGTGGTTTATTCCACAAAAAATGCATTTGGGCATAAATCGTGTGCTTTGACGAGATCTACATTTTTGTACAATAAGATCTGGTATATTTCTTATGCAAAAGTCATCAAGAGTAAACAGGAATACATCGGCTATAGCCAGAAAATTCAAAATATAAATTTTATTTGACTTAAAAATAATTTAAACATATGGCATTGTAATTAAAATCGTTAGTTATTTTTGAAAAAATCAAAACAGGTTTCTACGTAAAGGGTAGTTTAGAGTGGAGGAATTTTCTTCAAAATCTTCGCATTCTTGAAGGATATTAAACTTAAATACCAACATTGATTTTTAGCTGATTTTTCATAGGCGCGCGCGCATACACGCACGCACGCACAGAGACATTTTTCTAAAAATGCTTTTTTGGGATTCGGAGGCCTCAAAACATAAATTTCCAGTGAAATCTCGACATGGAAATTTTGGGTGGAATACAATACTTCCCCTACTTACTGTACGTAGTAGAGAAAGTAAGAATACCTAGGTGTGACTTAAAGTGTTGCGGCAGCACATCCGGTGATGTAATGCCGGGGATTGTGGGAGGAGTATAAGATATGGGTGCTCCAGGCTCGGCTCACGCTGGAAGGTAATAATAGACGACGTGTGAGCAAGCATGACGGATTGCCGTGCGCTTATCACCAGGAAACCCTGGCACACCCGACTTCCTTCCCGCCTTCATCTCTTTTGTTCCTACATGACTAGCAATTCACCTACGTGACGCTCCTTCTGTTTTACGCTATCACGTTTCCTCCATCAAACTATGAAGACACTCATGAAATTCTATGAGGCGATATATCTTGCACAGAAAAGAGGATAATTTTACAGTAATGCCTTTATCCTGCGTCACACGATGCCCAATTTGGTCTAAAATTCTTTGTTTCTGTCAACATTACTAAGGGCTTGTTTCTCTAACATCGTCAGAGAATAAAGTTCTAGGTAACTGGGGCAGGAGGAGGAGAAGAAAACTGTTGCATGTTTTCCATTCTTTCAAATGGGCTAAAGCTGGAAAGAGCAAAACTAGCGTATAGAGGAGAACATTGCCTCGGATGAAGAGTACATCTGCTCACGTTGATAGTTTTGTTTATGTGTGCTCTGTTGTCAACTGCAGCGGAACTTTGCATCGTCAAATGGAACCGAGACGAGTGCATCAGCTGACGTTGACAGCTGGTCTACTTTTAATGTACTCTTTTCGAGGAGCTTTGGCTTATTTGGGGCAACCCTGGTTTTAGAGCAGGCACTATTTACAATGCGCGTTCCTATTATTACCATTCTTGCCTACACAAGTCCATTTGCATTCTTTTCTGCCTGGGCTTGAAGGAGGGCCCGGGGTGGTCGTGTGTCAGACGTGAGTAGTTGAAATATCGGCGTTGCAATATCGTCCTTATTATCGCGAACTTTGTTTACTCTATTTTATTGTACTAGTTACACCATGAAATTAATTCAATATTAATGCCATTCTCTGAAAATGTATCATCGTTGCCTTATAGATCGATTGCCAGGGGTTCGCACTTTCCATATATCATTAATATTTGTTTTCTAGTTCAACATGGCATATACTAAGCTAATGATTCTTGATTTCAATGTTCATTATAGTATTTTGGATGAAGGCTGGAATTTCAGTAACATTTTTCTTCTGAGGACATTGGATGCAATGTTTCTATTTAGTTCTAATCATATATATTCTATGGGATAAGGGAGCAGTCTAAAAACTGCAGGACCGTGTCTAGCAGTTAAGTCATACGTGTTTATTATACGTTTATTATAAGTCATTACAGCTGCACTACTTTCGTTGGTGCTGGCCTCTTTTACGATTCACTTGTAAGAGACAATAGAACGTTCAACGTCGCCTTCAACTGTTGATATAGTTACTGTGTGTGCCGCTAAGTGCAGTCTATTCGCATTCTTTTCGGGCATCAGGACCGTGCAGCACGCGGTACGTGGTGACACATGTCAATATCTTAGTTGTGAGACAGAAAGGCACTGAATAAGAGTTTTACAAGCAAATACAGACAACCCACACAGAATAAAAATAAGCACTCGTTTCTGATAAACATAGACAACATATAGTACCAGTAATTTTCAAAAAGTAATTTTCTGCCATAATTGCCCATAAATCACATAAGTACACCAGAAATACGTACATCTAATAACATGCGTGAGCCATTAAATGTACACATTTTTTTATATACATTGCCTTCTTTTAATTCTTTACACATTTTTTCCCTGTTGTCTTTTTATAGCGGGTGGAGGGACTGCTTCGGCCATACGTTAACCAGGGATTCTACAAGATGAGTGTGTTATAAAATTAATATCAATAAGGAAACGTTTCGCCGAAAAAATATAATTTGTGTAAAATGTTTTGAGCCATCTATACTCCATCCAGCCTTAGATCCGCACCTTGTATCCCTCCGCGATAACCTGATGTTATCACCTGCGGCTAACACAAAACAAACGCCACGTGGACTCATTTCTTGTGTTTATGTTGCAGCAGAACGATATTTACTCAGGAGTTTTAGGAATATTGCTGCTGTTGCGTTACATTCAGGGTTATATACATTTTGAAAACTCGCTGATATTTAGGGTACTATATTTTATGGTGTGCTTTGGTTTCGCCGTAACGTGTGTTGTTGACGGCTTGGGTTTACATCAAGTGCGGATCTAAGGGTGGAGCGATTATAGCTTCTTGAATGGATGTAAGTGGTTTATTGTTTCACTAACTCGCGCAAACATTGTGTGAAAAACGTTATAATATCTTTTTATTTCAGTTCGAATAAATTTAGTCACAGTTTAGGATTAAAATATCATGCAAAGTTTAATTTCTCAGGGAGATTCGGCAACGTCGTATGTGTATGTATATATGCATGCATATTAACACTCCCTTAAATTTTGGTTTTAACAAAATAAATTAACAGAGACTCTTCAAATATAGCCTCAGTTTTTACTCCTATAAGCCAAGTAGATGGCTGCCCAAGACCAAGGTTATTTCAGATTTTAAGTGGCTTAATCCCAAGGCTGTTAGTGAGAAACTCCTTGTTTAAAGAGAAAAGGGGAAGAAAAACGAGCACAGAAAGAAGTATTAACTTTGAGCATATGTTTTATCTATTAAACCTCTACCTGTTAGCATATTAAAGTGCTCCAACTAACTATATTATTAATGACTGGAAGAGATACAAACTATAAGCAAACTTAAACAAAAACAGTCACCTAGTTACTTAGTGAAGGTGAAGACCAGAGGCACTTAAATTGCGAGGACTGTCATCATGGCAGTTTTTAACAGAGATTGTCTTTCTTTTATGGGGTGTATTTCAAGGCAAGCGTTCCCAAGTTTCACTTTTATCTAATCCGCCTCACTGGCTACAGAACAACTACAGTAATAAATCAGTGCATTCCTGAAGCACGTTTTAAAAGAGCTGCCGTAAATTAGAGCAACGCCATTAAACACTCACCTAAATCGTAAAATGCTCTGCTAGTTTAAACGTCTCTCTTCTAAACTCATGTATAATTCAAATATATTTGTTGAACTTAAGATGTGACATTTCAGATTTTCCTAAATCCTCGTGTCCCGTTCTTCGAAGACACTAAACTTAAATACCAAGTTTGTTACTTAATCCACTGACCGTTTTTCAGTCTTGTTCAGACCTTTTTCTCAGAACATATATTTCCAGTAAAATCTCAGCATTGAATTTTTGGGTAGAATACAATACTTCCCATACTTACCAGTAGAGAAAGTAAAAAAGGCTCTGATGTCTAACATACGAATGCCTTTCTCTTCCCACTCTTCCACAAAGTACTCTAACAAACGCCTATTCTTGTATTTATATCCCAATAATGGAAATAATAGAGATAACTGCTTTTATGACACATTTTGTAGTAAGTAGAGTAGGCTATAGAAGGTAGAAGAGATATACTCGCTTTGAAATTCTAGTCTTTGAATGATAGTTTAGCACTTCGAAACAGTATACAGTATTTGAAAATGAAACCAAACAACGAATTTGTCGGTAATGGCTTATGCCATACAATATCTGTTAAGCATGAAATGTAAATTTTAACAAGATTGAGTAGTAAGCTTTTGTCCATCTGTTACGGTTACCATTTACACAAAAGTATTAAAAATTCTTTCACAAAGAAGAGCATTTACAGGCTATTTGTAACACAAGGAGATGCATTTTATCTGTGATGGAAATATCTTTAACAGGAGTATTGCATTGAACATCGTAATACCTCTTTTTAGGAAAAAAAAAATAAAGGATTGTCATATCACTGTAAGGGGTAGTTTAAAGTTGGTGTATTTTCCTTAAAATTTTCGTATATTTACCTAACACTTCACATGCACCCACATAGTTTTTCCTAAACATTTGCTCCTTCTGGGACCTGAAAACTGATATTTCTAATGAAACCTCATCGTGGAATGTTTGGATAGTACTAAAAAGTCAAAATGCTAAATTCAGTGCTTCAAAACAATCGCTCCAGGAGATTCATGCTTATGCCACTGAGAAATAGATATTAAATAGAAGAAAAAATACCTAATTCAATTAGAAATTAGAGTTTTCCCAATACACACACACACACACACACACACACACACACACACACACACACACACACACACACACATATATATACACACTGTATAGCATGTATTGAGTTTGTGAAATAACTAAAGAGCAAAATAATAGGCCTAAAAATATGTTAAAGAATGGACATATACTGTTTACAAAATTAGAAATAATTATATACCAAAAGAATCCAGCAATGTGGTCTATCTTTCATGGTGCGGTAAAAAGAAAAGAAGGAAAAAGAAAAGAAAAAAGAAAAAAAAGAAAAGAAAAAAATACGTTTAGCTGGAGTTGTCGGGGATACGGTATTTCAGTGTGTGCATGGGATCAGGTGTGCGTAGGTTTCTTTTTCTTCCGGCAGCCCTCGATTGTTGATTTGCTCAGAAAATAGGTGAGCAGATCTTTATCTTGTTTCTGCTGGGAAAGGGAAATGTTAAAGAACAGACATGCAAACGTAGGTTTCTTTTTCTTTTACTTCCCGTACACATACAAGATTTTCAGCTTTTTCTCTATTGTGTCCAGAAAGCGTCTATCTATGCCCGTTTCCCAGTTTTGTTCGCTTTTGTGTCTACCGCATGATGAGAGCGTGTTTTATTGTTTGCTTCCCTTTGTCTTATTCGCGGTATTTTTTATATTCAGGTTCATATTATGAACAATTTAACACTTCATGTTGCGGGGATCCTTACATCTTTGTTTATTCCATTGTTAATTCACTTCCTTTATTTTTGCTGGAGGTGGATTTATTCTGCTTAATAGACATGGGATTCCGATTCACACAGTGTGTGCCTTGATAGTTTCCTCTGATGACCGCACGTATTAGAGGACCTCAACTATAAGTACAAGAAGATGAAGTCTATCTTTTTTTTTTTTTAAATTTTTTGTAGCTTATTTGGACTTCAGAACATTAAGGAAAACAGTACTAATTTCAAACTATCAATAATTATGTACGAAATAACATTAAATGTGAAAAAAATTGAGAACCTGTTGCAAGGAACAAATCTGTGAGAAATTTACCATTAACACAAATTCTGGTGTCTTTCATCTCTATAAGTGAAAGCGAAAAGTCTTTATAGCACATTAATGCCATAATACACAGCTGCAAGGCCTTTGATCTCTGTTTCAAAGTTCGGAGTATAAGAAAGCTTTGGCATTATGATAAATGCGTTTACATTTTAATGAAGGGACGTCAAGAGCACTTCATATTAAATTATGAAAAAAAGAAAGGGGGAAAAAAAGCTTACCGGTTGCCTTCCACAGCTGTCCATCACCAGGAAGTTTTGCGTTGCCCAGAAATATGGCTCCAACTCACCTGAAACAAACATTAGCTGTTATGTTTATGGCAAAGTACGTAACGTTAACTTTAAAAATGAGTCAGTGTTCTCTAATAAAATATTTATACAGATCACTGAACCAAAAGCTGGGACTCACACGTGCATCACTCCCATACTATTCTGTGCATATTAAACTTGGTCCCTGACAAACGAAACATGTTGCTAGACTGTCAAAGAAAATGGAAAAATGGAAAGAAAACTCTTAGGTATTTCACTAAAGGATAGAGTTTGAAACATAAATCCCCAAGTAATCACGTGTCGTAACAGGCGTAAAGAATTAAATGGAAATGGGTGAGACAAGTCGCAAAGCTTCACCACGGCAAGTGGGCTCAGTCGACCGCCATGTGCGGCCCATACACTAGCCACTGTGGACCAGTGCTGCAAGGAAGGACTGTGAAAGGCAAGTGATAAAGAATAACACTGTATTAGCAAAATCTACATTTTAAGTCAGGTTAGTTTTAAGAATTATTGGTGCAAGTCTAAGTGTAACCCAATGTGTGCAAGAACTAATATTCACAGAGCAAATATTACTCAATTAGAATAGCTCATCACGCGAGTCATACGAAAGAACTCTTCTTGCAGGATGCCTTTTCCCTAGTTATAAACGGAATTTTCATTGGCGTAATGTAGAGTTTGTCCTGTTTATTTCTAACATCAGAATTATGCAGATTTTAAATTGCAAAGATACAACACTAAGTCAAGAACAGAGCAAAATTAATTTGTCTACTGAAGTGTAAGGGGAATTTGCTTAGTATTGAGGTCAGCACAGGTTGATAGATTGGGGGCTAGCGATGTTACCATCTGATACAGAGTTGAGGGGATTTAAATTTGTGCTGCAGATGTTTATCCCCGGTCGATCTTACCACAGAGTTTTTAAAAGGCGCACTTGAGATAAACTGACCTCCAATCAAACGTCAGTAGTGAAGGATGGATCCCATTTTGCTTGATCGCTACAAACTAACCATCACAGGAAAGCAGCGAGTATAGCTATTGATGTGTTCACGTCCAACTTGGCCCTCAGAAACATGCTCTACATGTGCCTAATGTGGAATTACAACTTGTGTATTCATGTGGGAATTATGCTTTCATGTATACGTGGCACGAAGGAGTTACAGAACGTGTAGATCGTACTGTTACACTGTGTAAGATTTTATCTGCTCAGTTTAGACCAAATACCAGATATAAATACGGTGTGATAAACTTCTTATATCAAGGATTAAGTATCATCACCCGCAAAGAAAATCACAGACTGTTTGACATAGGCAGTGAGAGTGCTTCAGAAAGGATTCTTCTAATATTTAAGCAGTGGTTTAATATTTCTTAATTTCAATTATCTGTTCGTAAAAAGCAGACCTTCCAGCCACTCAAGCAAATGTTACCATGCTCATCTTTCGTCACTCACCAACGCCTAACTTTTGTTAATAGGATAATGCCTGTGGTTCTGGCTTGAACTCAAACCAAAAACATATTTGCTCACCCATGATTGATGTATTATTTTCTGCCATCATTGAATAAATAAAAAATATTATAGAAAACCAGAAGCATCACCACGATCACGTGATTGCCAGGCAAGCAGCTGAGGACTGGGAGGAGACTGTCCTAATAATTGAGAACAAAGCAGTGATGAAATCATAAAAATGTACTCTGAAAGCCTTATACATTTGCACTGCAGTAAATCTCGCAACAGTTTGTGCCACCGAATTGCGTCATTCCCATTATAATATGAGTGAAAAAGCCAAATGACTGTGTTGAAGTCAGAGACAGAAGGTTGAATGAAAGTGCTCCTCGTGCAGTTGCCATATCAACGGAATCCGGAGGGATCAAACCACATCGGCACACAAAAGTAATGGATGATGCTGAAAAGCGAGGCTTCGCGGAGAAAAGACAAGGAAAATCTATTTCCCTCTCTTTGCTCTGACGGACATACAATGTTGTCTCTTGGTCACTGCAGCGTCCCAGCAGAAGGAAGAAGAAAAAAAAGAAGAAGAAAAGAACTATCTCCGATCTTCTGTTGGGCCAAGTGCAAGATAAAAGGAACCCGAATCCTAGAGAGAACAACGTATAGAATGATTCAAAAGTTCATCCTTCAGTTTTAAGATAATTGATCACAGCTTTATGTGCAAAATTTTCACTCTTTTTAGACTATTTTTTGTTTATTTGTTTACTATTTTGGGTCCTGCTCGGAAAAAAATGTGGTCGGTGAAAATATGACGGTGTGAAAAAAAAAAACAGTCAACCTTCTAGAGCAGGTATAGAGGAGGTATATGGGGCAAGGGGTTTAGAAATTCCAGCATGTGAAATAAACAGTCAGTCTCACTTACTTTAAACTTACTACTGTGCAGTAGCAATTATAATTAATACTGTAACAGGCTCGCCGCGCAACAATCGACAGACGGACCAAGGTGCTTCGCAGCACATGCTGGGCCGGCGTGGGAGGGAAAAAAAAAAAAAAAAAAAACTTCAAGGTCAGGCTGTCTCGCTCAACTGTTTGTGTGTACGTGGCTGTAACACCGGAAGCGGTAGAAATAAAAGCGGCTTTACTAGCGCCTTCTCGATACTTTTAGCTGACTCATCGCGGCGTACGTGGGTAAAGAGCTTCTTGATAGCTCATGTGACGACAGCCCCTCTATAAAAGGAGGCGAGGCAATGAACAGGAGTCAGTTTAGTTATTTTTTACTCATTTTATTTACCCTGTTAACAGATACACTTACGTGCATATAGAGGTTTTCTGCAATTAAGATGTACAGATGTATTTTTCAGACGTGGCGAATGACCTTGTCAGAATCTGCGCGAGTGACGTCTACCAAACTGATGGTGGGGGTAACGTCTCTGTTTCCTACTTGAAATAAACGATAATGCGAGCGGGCAATGTACTTAATCATGCATTTTTCCACTATGTTTATTACACGGAAGTCGGAGAGATAGTAACCTGATACCCTTATGGACTTATAAATACAAAGTTGAACTCAACCACGCCACTGCGCAACTTCAAGCCATTCGCCACGTCTAAGAAATACCTCTGCAGCTGCTATGATATGTCAACATCAATTTTTGAATGGTATGTAATATATCCTACTAAATACGTGCTAGGGAAAGTAAAAATGGAAATCCTCAACCATTTTCCGCTCTGTAACGCATTTAAATGTGTTTGGGAAAATGAACGATGTATATTATTACCAATATCGGTTGAGTGGTGCACACGTACGTACGTACGTACGCGCAATATACCCCCCCCCCCCTTACCCACACACACATTTCCTCTTTTTACGCTATCAACACAGATTTTATACTGTGTCTTATCATAAAACGTTGATGTACTGTTTGGAACCGGCTTCTCAGAAGCTCCAGAAGATGGCGTCAGTATCTTTAGCGTTAACTAAACAAAATAAAGTGTATAATTTGAAGGATGTAACCAACGAAGTGTCTTGTGATAAGCAGCACGCATGGGTAGATCTTTCAAAAAGGGCTTGTGTGGAGCACAAAGCTAAAAAGAAATTCATAAATTCTACATGGTATGTGAGCTTAGCTTCTATGATGTCATGGTTTCAAAGGAAAATGTTACTTTAATGATGTCCTTTTCTTTCTGTAACATCTAACGAAGTACGCTTCCTGGATATCACAAGGTCCATTAACGCATACGTTACTCCTGTCGCATGAATATTTAGACCTGGCTGCAACGTGATATGGTTGAAGCTTTTCTTTGCAAATCCATATCTAAGGCCAAGGTTATCTAACGTCACTCAGGATTTTCTTCCATAACGGGTAGCCTTGGGTACACAAACAAAAGTATCTCCAAACGATTTTATTCTTTACGTAGTCTCATAAAATAGTCTGCAAGAGAAAAATAAGCTAGAATATTAGTACAATGCTGAGCTAAGTAGTAAATGCTCAGAAGTAAGTCCATTAAAAGTTCTTATTCGGTTTTTACTTTCTCCACTAGTAATTAGGGGAAGTATTGTATTCCACCCAAAAATTCGATGTCGAGATTTCCCCGGAAATATATATTTTGAGACCCCCTGAATCCAAAAATAAGAATTTTTAGAAAAGCGTCGCTGTATGTGTGTCTCTCTGTGTGCCTGTCAGTCTGTGGACAGCATAACTCAAAAACGAAAAGTCGGTTAAAAACCAAAGTTGGTATTTAAGTTTAATGTCTTTCAAGGATGTGACACGATGGCTTTGAAGAAAATAACCCCACCCTAAACTATCCTTTACATGGAAAATTTTTCAAAAATTTTGATTTTCTTGAAAATGGCTCTAAAGATTTTGATTAAAATGTCATATGTTTGAGATATTTTTACGACAAATGAAATGTATATCTTGAATTTTCTGGCTATAGCCCCTGTAGTCGTATTTACTGTGGGCGACTTTTGCACAACTGGTAAACCGTTAGAGATAGACCAAATCATACTATACAACAAATGTATATCTTGCTAAAATACACAGTTTATGTTTGAATAAACTACTTGTAGGGTGAACCATTTCGGAGATATTCCTTGTTATTCCACCAGGGTCATTACACGAAGTAGCGTGTCATCTGAGGCAGGTTTGCTCCCGGTTCTTCTTGAGTTAATTGGTCAGACACCTCGAAGTCCCGAGTTCGAATAGCATTAGGATAAGTTATCAGTATAAAGTTTTTTTTTTTTTTTGGAGTTTTCACTCTTATAGAGAACACGAATGTCGGATAACACTGTTACAGGGATCCCGGGACCATTTGAAATAATTTCAAATATTTCGTTCGCTCACCGTCCCCTATTACCTATTTCGGTTAAATGATTTTAAGGGATAAGGGAAAAATACTGGGGAAATGGCTAGACCGACTTCGGCGTTTCTCAGGGTACTGTGGATTTCCTGAACAACTAGTTTTTTATAGCGTGGTTTTGTGTGCAGAAGGAACAGTTTATATGTTTTATGAGTTATTACTATTATTATTATTATTATTATTATTATTATTATTATTATTATTATTATTATTATTATTATTATTGCTTCATTGTTTAGGTATCTATAACTTCGGTACCAAGGCATAAAAGATTTCATTGGTCGGGGTGCCAAGTCCACCCCTTTTCGAAGTATGCCCCTGTGTCATAGTTTCAGGAATGAATCGAATTACACAAGTTCATTGCCCATTTGGAGGCAGGTCAGGTGAATCAGAGATAGAACTTCGTGCTTTTAGTCCGCGGTGCGGTGATTTTTTTCAAGTCTGATTTAGCTTTGCAACGGCATTTCATATTTCATTGATCTATGCTAAAGTCTATCTCTGCCAAAGAGAAACACAGCTCTCATAAACACTTATATGAAGTTAATTATTCAAACCCATTACGTATTCATTTGTTTACTGTTGATGTTAACATAAATATTCTGAGGATTTATAGGTGACCATCTTACAGCCTTATATAACGCATCCCCAGTAAAGGAAAATCTGAACAGTCGCGAGGTTAATAAGTTAGAAGGCGAAAAGAGATGGGGTCTGCTCTTCAAGTCTTTAATGTCATTCAAAGGACGCACCGCTATGGTGAAGGTTCAGTCACATTTATGAATATTTAAAGCAGCACTGAAGTAAAGAGCAAAGTTAGGATATAGAAAATGATATTACCTCTAAGTTGAGAGCCTCTTCTCTTGAAAGTGTTAAAAAAAAGAGGAGCACTGCTATAAACAGATGAAGTAAAGCATCGTTAGAGGGGGCTTGCAAATTGTGGACACATTTTATTTCCCTTGTGAATGACATGGATAACGAAGTTGTCACCCGTATCCTATTAGTTTTAAAGTGTTTTACGTCCCATGTTGCTTGCCAAAGGTATTCGGGAGAGCGAGTGCAATGATTTGAATTAATCATGTAAATGAGTTTTCAGAATCCATTGGTTCTTTCACGATGAAAAAGAGGCCAAATTTAGCGGCTACAGCAATTCGAACTATAATTGAAGCAGTGATTAAGCAAATAAGATTATACATAAAACAGTTTTTAAAAACACTGTGGAACTATCAAACTTAGAAGTGTCCTAAAATATTCTAAACACTGAGGGTGCTGTTCCATAACGTTGATATACATGTTTGCGCTTGTTTATTGAACACTGTATATTTTATTAAAAACATTTCCTTCTTAAATAAAGAGTTAATACGGTGATTTGTTCACAAATGATAAGAATGGTAACAACATGAATTCGTTACTTAAGTTATTCCTGAAATGCACATACAAATATATTGTGGCAAGTCCCACTCCTGACACCAGTGTGTCAAATGATGTGCCAGTTGCTCTTTATGTCACTTTATTTCTATTCTAAAACTGAATCACAAAAACACAGTTCCCTTTTTTATCGTTGATTCAATCTAAACTTCGTTGTGATCTTGCTGCTTATAGCTGTTCTGTCCGATCGTAACCTTGACACACCTCACTAATATTTCCGCTCTCTGTCTCACAAACAACTGCTTTCGATGACAGACTCACTCAAAACTGTTTCAATACTAAACTCTCACTTAAAAGCTTATATAGACCAAGCGAATTGCCGGCGAATTTTCTGAAAAAAGTACAACTTTTATCGAAACTTTTCGTAAACGTGAACAGCCTTTAAAACAGTATGGAATCGCTTTGTTCTGCCGTACTCATAGTCATATTGTTGTCGCACCGCGTATTTACAAGCTGTGGTGCGAGGCAGCTAACACCGAATTTCCCTTTGAGGGGGGGGGGGGGCTGTGGATTGAAGTTGCAATGTTCAGGATTGCTGGCCAAACAAGTTAGACCTCCACAAGTGCACCATTTATACCAGTTTTTTATAGTAGTAAACAGTTCCAATATAATTATCATTATCATTATTAGTATATCAGGGTTCGAATTTTGGTAACATAGGTGTTTGGAAGATGACCTATAAAATGCCTATAATCTTCTAACATTTACATAATAATTATAAACCGCTATTTAACTTATTAAAATTAGTACAGACCAAGCTACACAGTAATTAGTTAATACATGGGTACTGCATTACACAATTAGAAAAACTAGACTAGTTTTAAGAATAATGAATACATAGATTTCTGGTTTGAACGATAGAAAGGACAATTACGAAAATTGGTTCGAGGTAGGTTTTATAAAAGAAAGAGGCACAAGGACAGTAACAGCCAGACTGTACGCTCTAATTAACGCTTAAGTTGGAATACTGAACTGTTTCAATCCTAGCTTGAAATATAAATTCATAACGGGTCCCTTGATGTTAGCTAACACTCCAAGTACAAGTAACCCTACCCAGAAAAACAAATAGACTCTTTTTTTCTGAAAAATGCGTGTAAAGGATGCACAAAAATATTCTTAATTTTCAGTTACATATTGACATTTCTATAGGGAAACTAACTAAATATGTAAGTGCAAAATATGAATGCAATAAAATACTTAAAGACGAAAACAAACTACAAAATAACAAAATTACGAAATAATGTAAATTAAAAAAAAATACCCATAAAACATAAAATGCCACAAAATGACAAAAATGAACCAATAAACTTTCATATTGTACCTCAAGAGCACGTTAGCAATGTTTGTGGTGTGACAGATACAAATGATATGACGTCAGAATCCGGGCCCAAAAGATGATACTGTTGTAATTCCATGTATGTTTACTTTTATAATTTATATTATAGGATAAACTATAGGAGAAACAATATTGAAATTGCAGAACTTGAATAAGGAATATGTGTCGGAGATAACATTTCCTTGCCTATATCGTATGATTATGCCACTGCTTTGACTATGAAAATTGCTAATTATATTGTGACGCTGGACAACAGCGGTGGCGCACATTAAAGGGCGTTCAAGGGCGGAACTGGTTTTGAATACTGATAGTAATCATAACGGTAAAACAAAGGATTTGCCAGAACCTCCTCGAGTCGACAAGTTCGAGAAAAATGTGCATTTCCAGAAAAATCCGTGCTACGTCATCCCCGCGAGAGAGCAGTCGTCTTTGAGACAAAAGGAAGTTTTGAGCATCATATATACTATCGGCCATGAGAATGTAACGCGGGACGTTGACAACGGAAATACCCCGGTGAAATTGATAGTGCGCGGAGCATACAGGCCAAAAATGTAAGAAATGCAGTGTAGTATTCAATAACCTCATTTGTAGTTACGTTTCCATATAACTAAAGTTGCAAATATTTTACTTTAAGCAATACTTTCTCTTTAAACCAAATAACATTCGTAGAGCTTATTTTAGCTGATTTGTGTTAAAAGTCAGATATGACTTTATAAAAGTGAGAGGAAACATATAATTGTGCCTCGCAGTATCGTCGCTTTCTGCCGTAACAGCCTGGAGCAAACTTGCCACTCCAGGGCGTAATTAAGATTTTAACGAGTATCGTCAAGGTGCACTTGAAAACACGTGTAAATTTACCTTCACTCCAGGTGCGTTGCCGACATTGCTGCAAGGGAGAGCACCTTGCATCCAGAGGGATAGTGGAGTAATAATTTCCTCCCCCACGGCTAAGGGCTTTCTCGTTTAAAACTTATTTAGCCTTGGCTTCCCCAAAGTTTTTTATTCCACAGGATTTCTTTTTCAATTTGCACAAGGGCGGTAAACCCGCGCGGGGTTTCCCCTCATGTTTATTACAATAGCTGGCGTGAATGAATTCGTGTCATGTGCAGCGCAGTTTGTTGAACAAGGCCAGTACTTAAACTGCAGCTCACTTCTCTTGATAAGCACTGAAATAACAGCAGTGGAGAACATAAATTTGCAACATGCACGCTCGACAACAAACCAACGGTCCTAACCTATTGCAGTGTACCTTGGCACAGTTGGCACTGGAAACTGTAATGTTCTTTCTTAATCAAATTGCACACACAAACAACCAAGTTTAGAAATAAATTAGATAAAGAGTGAACTGAAAGTATTGATTCTACACCTGCATTTTCACTTTCTCTACCATTAGCGTCGCAACCTATCAGACTCGGATTCGTATGTAACCCAACGAATATTGTAAAATTAGTTAAAATATGACTCAAGCTTGAAAGAATTGCCCTTCGAAGTTTTCATCTCTTACCATTACCTCAGTCAAGTGTTGATAATATTGGCAAAATGATTTAAGAGAGAATCTGCTTTTCTATCAGAAATTACATCTGTAAACCATATAAACGTTTCTTCAACATTTATGTAACGAACGGTAAAGGATTGTTCATTATTAATCTATTATCAATGAAACACAGAAGGCATCAGAAATTTCTTAACTCCATACATCTTTACGGCAAGAGTCGACTTTCATATATTGCTAATTCAGTTTAATGTAAAATACTTGTATAGTTGCTTTTGCTTGAAGATCCTTCATTTTCATGTTTGCCATGAAAAGCACGTGCCTTTTTGCCAAAAAATACAAAATGAGAAAGCTCATTGTTCCTGTTCAACTGAGAGCTTATACTGAACTGCCCTTTACATGGACAAGTTTTTGAAAATTTTGATTTTCTCAAAAATGCCTCTAACAACTGATTAAAATGTCATAAGTTTAAGATATTTTTATGACAAATGAAATCTGGCTATAACCTTTGTAGTCCTGTTTACTCTTTATGACTTTTGTATAACTGGTAAGCTGTAAGAGATAGATCAAATCTTACTCCACAAAAATGTAGACCTCGTTAAAACACACAACTTATGTCCAAATGCATTTTTGTGCAGTAAACCGTTTCGGAGATATTCCTAGTAATTTATGTTTTGTAATACTTAATTTTTTCTGAAATAGAAGGACGTTATTCACTTTTTCATCTTTTGGTTGAGCAAAGAGAACACAATTTCAAAGCCTTCATATATCGACTAGACTTAAAAGATTTGACTATCGCTCAAAACGTGCTGTATTCTCCGATTCCCCTTGTATCTACAGGAAAATTAGCAATCAGATAATTTCTACAAATGTTTATCTCGACTAATATAAAGAAGGTAGAGGAATAACAATTTGTAAGAATAGTAAGCAAGGCAGTAGAGAAAGTCATGTCAGTGCAGTACATCAGAGTTTTTCTTCA
The DNA here is from genome assembly GCA_030765045.1 of Tenodera sinensis. Lineage (NCBI taxonomy): Eukaryota > Metazoa > Arthropoda > Insecta > Mantodea > Mantidae > Tenodera > Tenodera sinensis. The sequence continues at coordinate 156,142,493 of CM060967.1, read as the reverse complement.
GAAATCAAAATCAATGCAACTGTAGAATATAACTAACTGTGTTTATATTCACTGTACTCTAAATTCAGCTGTGTTTACCTTCTATTACAAACAGAAGATAATTATTTGATTTTCATTTGAACTTAGCAAATAGTGCTGAAGCAAGAAGGTACTCCGAAAGGGTGAAAATTACTGTTTTCTTTTTATAGCTTTATTCTTTCAAATCTCCTCTTGTGAATGGTTCAGACACATGTTTGTTTTCTCCTTCTAAATTGATTTTAATGATCGTTTAAACAAAAGACTAAGTGGATGTGTCTGTGTTGTGGCTAACCTGATAGCCAGTCTGCATGTAGATGTCTCTACTGACTTCATTTCCTGTCCTATTTGCTGTTTTGATTGTTTGGAAGGACCAGTTCTGAAAATAACTGTGAAAGGTCAGTATTTTAATAGATATTATGTGTGATCAGTATTTGTATGATTAGTACTAATTTATTAAACGTGGGAAGAGTGGAATATACCGTGATCAAGCAAGCTGCCGCAAAATCCCAAGCCACTAAAATTCAATAGTGAAAGATAGATGATATAAAATGTAGATAACCAAAGTACGAAGTGCATCTATCCGGTATTCACTGACTCATGCACCAGCGAACAGCCGCGATCTGCAGATAATAAAAAAAAATCCCTAAAATAGCTGAGGGTTATGAGAGAAATAAACCAAAACTAGTAAACCAACAAGTATTTCTATCAGGCTTTCCCTTTCAATTTTCGGGTGCATACGTTGGTGACTATGGACCACATGTCAGTTGATTGCAAAATAACGCCGATGAGAAATATGAGCGAGTTTGATTCACTGAACTCCCCGCTGGTAGTATTATAAAATTGTTTCTGTCCAATTTAATTTGAATGACAGGCTATGGACAGCTGATGGACATGTGATAGTTCCAGCTTAATCTCGTGCAATCTCTTTCCCTTTTGAATACCGATATCGGTATCAGAAGTGCTTTCTATGCTTACTAGGAAAGCTTTTGAATACTGCTTCTGTGGTACGGTGGTTAGGATGCCAACCTTCAATAAAAGAGGCCCTGGGTTCGATTCCCGACTACAGTGAGTGAGTGAGCTATGTTTAAGGGCCCGTCGACAACTTGGTCATTTGGACCCCAAGTCAGAAGGTTAAAGTAGCACTAGCTTACAAGTTTAAAAACTTAAGGATAAAACGAAAGGTTAAAAAGATTAATGTTAAAAAGTGTAAAACATTAAAACGTGAAATTTAAAACAATTAAAATGGAAAATACTAAAATGGTAGAATCAGGATAATGCTAAAACACACCATCACCGAAGATTAAAATATCCAAAACCTAAAACAAGTTAAACTTGCTGCGCGAGGCCTATGTCTGCGACGAATCGCAGTGCATTATCCACAGCAACTGGGTCGTCGCCCAAAACAGAACGCAGCGTAACACCCAGACCAAGGAACTGGTCCTCTTGAGCGTAACGCGGACAATCTAGGAAGACGTGCGACAAAGAGAGTTGAACGTCGCTCCTGAGTGGAGGATGGGAATTTTTCTTTAGTCAGCATTATTCTCCATTCTCTCCAATCTCCCTAATCTGAAAGTCTGATGCAATCATGTGAGCAAAACTGCAAGATCTGATATGTATTACACAGAGTATTCCACTCATACGTGACTTAGTTGCAATTAACCGATCATGCGCATAACAATTTCAAATTTCAACCAATGAGAGCCCTCATTCGCGAAAACGTTATCAAATTTCATCAACTCCTCTACTTTTCTTATGTTGAGATAAGGTTAGGGAATCTAGGTGTACAGTACTGCAGATGCACAACAACTTGCACAATTTGACGCAGCATAGCTGCTAGGTTTAAATGTCAAAAATGGCTGCCTCTCGGTTCGGTAAAGCATCTAATGCTAAGATAAACGAAATAATTATAAAAGGGAAACCTCTGAACATAGAATACAGCAGTAAATGTGTTTGGAATCAGTATGCCAAATTTTGTATTGAACGAAATTACAAATTAATAGCAGATACTCCAACTAGTGACATTGCCAACGCCTTAAAAGATTGGAACATCTATATGATAATCTTGTAGGCCTTGAACGCTGCTGTGTGTATGCCTTTTAAGAGGTTATTTACCACAATACAAAGTTAAATAACATTTCATAGGTTATATCAACATTTAATTCGTGAAATAGCCTTACTAAGTGCAAATATGAATCGAGAATGTATCGATAATTTGACAATTAGTGGCATTACGAACGATAAATAAATACACTTGAACAGAGTGTATAGAGGCATTTTAAAACCTAATAGTTAATTGCTCGTATTTATTTTTGGCGCTATCTTATTGGGTTAAGTTGTCTAGACGAAAAGAGAAAGATAGTTTTCGATGCCGTATAATTGCTGCTCTACATCGCGAACCCTGGAGGACGGAGATCAGAATGTGAAGTTCCTAAGAGGATTTGAAACTATCGCTAACTACATGGATCTAGAAACAAGCTCCTTACAGAACGATGCTGTAGGAGAACTCTTCTTTCCCCCCTTAGGGATGGATCTTCTAGGATCCAGAAATGATCACATTTCAGAACAAGTATGCTTTCTAAGATTATTACGGTGGAATGTCTGATACTTTTGAACGGTACGGTAACCGCATTTTCGGTCGTTTAGCAAGAAGAGGACGCAGTAACCTTGTCTATTGCAACCAGATACTGTGTGTCTGCATAATGAACTCTATTAATATGCACAGTGTAACTGCATGGAAAGGAGAGAGAACAAGTTTCTGTGGAATATGCTATCGGTTCTAAATACAAAGAGAACAGTCGAGCATGCACATGCAAACCAACTCAGATTTTTGTTTCATTTTTAACCTATGCACTACAGACATTTTAATAGAAACAAGATTTCCATTGTATAACAAAGACAAAACTATGGTTCAAATAATATGCATTATTGTAACGACAACGGTAAATGTTAGTTATTGCTTTCTTTATTTTAAAATGTACAAAGTGCGTCAAAGAAAATCTAACTGTGTCACGTGTCATATTATTGAGTGTTGTACAAAGCCAAAATCATTGGTTCCTTTAGGTTACTGCTGCAATGGTGTTATAATATTGTGACAATACAAATCCAATTACTTTTTACGTAACTTTATTTCTCTTCTCAAAACTGAATCATAAAATTATAGCTCTTTGTTTTATCGTTAAAACAAGCTACAATTCGTTGTGACCTTGGAACTCACAGTAGCTGTTCTGTCCTATCGTAACCTTGACACAAAACAACTGACTCCAACGATACACTCTCCAAAAACCGGCTTCTCTCAATATTGAGTGACATTTAGCCGAGAATGACGAAGCATGTAGCTAACACCGAGCTTCTTTTGATGTGCGGATGTTAAGTGATGATAGCCATTTAAAATAAAAACGTTGTATAGCTCGGGTTGCAAGATACGCAGAGATAAGATTTTTGTATAGTTATGGTTAGGAAATAATTTTCTAACTGATTATAAAATTGAGAATTATCGTTTTCAAGTATTTATCTCAGCGAATTAGTGCAAGTAATGTTCTCAGTTCAGGCCGTAAAATGCGTGTACCTATGCTTGGCAAGGGTAAGCATAATATGTATATGCACTTTCCTTAGCGATCCCAACGTGATATTGCTGTCATGTGGACGTTTAGTCTTGTGTTAGCACCTTGTGGTCCCGAGTGTAGAGGCAAGGAGGGGGTCCCCGCAGTTCTGTTTAGTGCGTATTAATATTAATATTCTTGCTCCTCTGTTCTAAAAGTGCATTTCTGTCGAACATTTATTTTGCCGTAAGTTAATACAACATAGCCAATAATATTATAAATACTTTTTATTTTATTTCTATTTTTATCATCTAGTATACAATTTAGTGTTGAAACGACACATTTACCTTCATTATTTCTTGTATCATATTATCATACCTCTCACCGTTATCTGTTGCAACTATCTGCAACTGCAGATCTATTGTAATGTTTTACTTCATCGTAGCATTTATTGTCTTGGCTCCTTCCATTTTCATATGCCCTGAATAGCTCCAATTACTAAGTATTTTGATTTGTGTGTATTTATGTTTAGACCCATTTTCCACGCTCTCTTAATATCTGGCCATAATAGTTTTGCCATCGGCAAAGTGAACGGTGTAAACCATATGTTGTTTGTAATTGGAATTCCCTTTGAGACCAATTCTTTATTCAGTGTTTCATGTATATTGTCGAAAGGCCTTCTATATCTTTGGATAGAACAATGTATTGAGGCGTTTTTCTATACTATTTTAATATTGCATATACATATAATTGTGATGGAATTTTAATTGCTTTTATTATTTAATTTATACCTAATTTCTTCATTTATCCAAATGTTAATCTTAATCAACATAAAAGGTTCTCGTATATATTTCATTATAGATAGCAACAAAATTATCAAATATTTAAGAGTGGGTCGCCAAAATGTAGTATCTGGTAACAAAATTGGAAACTAGTGCCACAAGAAAATGTATTTGACATGAATTGTGTAATTTAACAGCATCTGCATTTTGTGTGTGTGTGAAGTTTTTATGACAAGTTTTCTCTAACAAATTACGCATATAAATGACAGTTCGTGGTAAGGTAATTTTCTGCAAAGTCTTCATGTCGTGCCCATAAAGGATACTGAACATGTACCTATACCAAGTTTGGTATTTGTCAAAGTTTTCGTTTTTTGATAATATTGTTTTTCACTTCTTGTATCTTGTCGACGGGCCCTTAAACCCAACACACTCACTCACTCTTCTTGTATGTCTCACACCCATACACTACATTTAAGTCGCATACGTGAACCTTTTCTAACATTCTGGTCTGCTTACTAAAGATAAGTGGGAAGAAAGTGAACATTAGTGGAAATCTATAGCGATACAACTAGTTAAGTACGTAACCTAAGTTTCCACATGTCAGCTTCCAAAATTGAAGAGAGGGCATCAGTTCACAGCAGTTTTAAGCGTTCATTAAACTTACTTTCGCAATCCTTTCTCTATCTGTCGCTCTCTCTTACCTTCACTCTCTATATCTCTCTTTCTCTATTTCTCGGCTGTAAACAAAGAAAAAGAACATTTAACAGTGAAATGAACTACAAAGCTTTTTGTCTTTCCTCGTCAAAAAGAAAGAAAAAAAAAACAGGATACTGTCAGAGAGAACTAATTACATACTGGTTTTTTAATAAGCATTCTTGTTTTCCTTATCGAGGTTAGAACAGCCCCTGGGTACGAAAATATATTAATTATTAATATTAACTTTATTATTTGAGGGTAAGGTATATCAGATCTTCCTGCCGTTATCATGTTATTGATATTGGGGATTTTATTTTCTGCTTGAAAACTGAGAGAGAAATAGGTTTGGCGGTTTGACAGTGCATGGGGTCAGTTAGTGAGTGTATTAAATTAAATTAATATATACATACTTTGATCGCATTAATTGCATGTGCCCAACAAATCTTCCGTATTTTTGTAGCACGCAGTATAATAAAGCAAGACCACAAACGATAGAAAATAAAAAAGGGTTAAAAAAAGGCCTGCTGCAAAAACAAAAAAAAAAAAAAAAAAAAAAAAAAAAAACGTAAGTTAAAGAAAGTCTTTAGTAAAACCAACCTACAAAACAATGGTAAACTGTAAACAACTTTATTATGGGTTGTTATGATCTCTTATACAAGTCTAAGATAGTTAAGAATCTTAAATAAACAGAGCACACTAACCATAGGTATGAAATAGCATAAAACGTAGAGCATTACGACTAATTTCCAAACAGAGATTTGCCTCTAGTTGCACTCTTCATTTGTAACATTAGCCTTCTCATATCCCAGTTTAGATGTAGTTGAGGATCGTGGTAAATATTTATGGCTCGCCAAGACTCCATGACTTCTCTGCTTGCAAATGAGTTAAGTTTTCATATCATTTTCACTAGTAATTTTTGTCGCTTATCATACACCAAGTATATATTTCTATCTCACACACATACGCATACAGATAATTTATTTACGGTTTCACTCATACTTCTAGACAACACACAAACAACCTTGCCTGAAGTAGGACTTGAACCCACGACCCTCTGTTTGACGGAGCCCTAAAGATACATATTCTAGCGATCACAGTGATGGATTGAAAACTTCGTTTCGTAACATCTTATTGGTCAGAAGCAGTATGGTGGAGTAAGAGAGGCATAGCCAGGATAAAGCCGCCAAGCAACTCCCGTCACTTGTTTTAACTTCGCCTCTCTCCAACACTTTAATTAGCTAACTCAGTGGTCAGCTTTTCTCAGGTTACTCTGTGCTGTAGTGTTTATAGCAACTCGCCTAGCTTATGTAAGTTTCAGGGAGGAAAAGTCGATGATGAACCATGTTCTTTGAAATATGAAATGTTTGGCTACTGCTGAGTAAGGTAAGACTGGATCGAGCAAGATGGCCCTGCTGTAATATATCAGGCCTGTATTCGAGAAGTTGCTGGTTCGATTCTTGTCCACTGCGGGCAATCACCTAGGGATGTTCATGCTCAGTAGGCATATGCTGGGAAGGTATCTATCTCATCTACCACATTTTCGTTCTTAATTTCCTTTCTAATCTTTTCCGATGTAGCACTTACTACGCCCTTTGCATGAATAACCACTTTTTCAGTTTTCAGCTTTTACTTCTCTTAGAGCCTCTTCTGTAGCTTTATTACTGATGACACAGTGAAATATTTGTATTTTTCGACCAACGTAATCTTTTACTTCGGCCCAAATTAATTAAATTGGATTAAACTAGCAAACGGGGTAGCCAAACTATTTTACGACCATGTTCTGCGTAATTCTTTAATTGGGATAGAACATACCTTATTAAACAATTTTATTCGCTTCCAGAGAACGATAAGTTGGTTGCGCTATCTTTGCGAATATTTTGGGAAATACTTAGAGAGATTCAGACACACATAAATACCAAGCAAATAATCATAAATACAATGCTGCAAACGAACTTGTCAGCGCAAGGCAATCTAACTGATGCTAGCGCTAGAGGAAGGCATCGTATATATTGCAGCGAAAACAGAAGACAAGACGCACAGTTTGTGTAACCACTGGATTACTCGTCAGGCACATGCTAATCACGTGTTTAATACCGATAACATTGGTTTCGCGTGTACCATTGCTATGGAAACGCCTCAGTTCTGATTGGTTCTTCTTTTCATTTCTATAACGACCACAATGACGCATCCATCCCCTCCTATTCATTTAGACCTTTCCGCCACGTGGTAAGCAACTGTCAACCGCCTTCTTGTTTGGCGCCAAGTATAACGCGCAAGAGTGAGTTTATTAAAGTTTAACATGAGCATGATTATAGTGCTTGTCACCAATGTTTACACCATTGCGGTAACCTTCGACCGAAAGAATTTGTATTGCTGCATATACGAGAGTGCTCAAGTCAAAATGTACCATCACCTCCTGATGTGACTTGTGCAGCCGTTAGCTTAGTATTCAAACCGCCTAGTACTTCCGCAAAGGAGTGTGACTCGTGTGTCGGAGAAGTTGCCTAACATGCAAGGTGCATCAGACAGCCGGCGGTCATGTGAGGCCTGCTCGAAGGGTTACCTAATCCTTAGGTCCTCTTGTATAGATGTCATATGCTTCGCTTACTATTCAGTGGGCAAGGCAGGCATCAGCATACCTCGAAGTTTTGAAAAGAAATATTTCAGCAATAAATCTAAATTAATGAGCATATACTACAAATTGAACTTCAATACTTCTGTAGAAAATGTTTTGACTATATAGTGGACCATAAGTAAAAACAATCCCGGTCTTGCGTGCGATGCAATACATGGTTTCAGTGCTAAGTATAGCTGAACTCATTTAAGTTATTACATAACCTAAATTTGGTTCGAATGCAATTTAACGGGTCCTTTTGTTTTTGTTTGTTGCTTTTTATTTTGAAGGTTTTGAGTAAGATAATTTCCCTATTAGGGGTAAATAATGTTGTATTTGTGAACAATATAATATGAATATTTCTTTTACAAAAACAAAGATAATTGCATTCATAGGGAAAGAACCAATTAGAACAAAAATAGTCGTAAATAACCATTGCGTAGAAAAGGTGAGCCATTTTAAATACTTGAGAAGTGATGATGGTTATGATAAAGAATATGACGTGGACAACAGAATACGCAAATTTCAAAGAGTTGTGGAACAATTAATAGGACATTTAGAAACAAAATACGTAAAGAAAATTGAAGGTTTAGAACGCTATGGCTGCACCTATTCTAGCGTACGGAAGTGAGAATTGGACATTAACTAAACAGGAACAGAGTAAAATACAGGCTTCAGAAATGAAATGTTTAAGAAATTTGTAGGGATGTACGAAGAGAGACTTACTAACAAATGAAAGTATAAGAGAACAGCTAGGAAGTTTTAATATAAATGAAATATTAAAAGATTTTAAACAAAAGTGGAAGGAATATATTGAAAGAATCCCAGAGATCATACTTCCATACATTTTTAGTGAATGGTATTTGCAATGTTGTTTAGATAGTGTATCATACTGCATCATGCCGCTTCAATAACAACTACGATATTCTTAAGTACGTGTCTTTATGACGATTATATAGGTTTCTCTTAAAAATGCCGAAAGTAAATAAGTAACGTATTTTGTGCTTCACTTTCATTACAATAAGCAGCTGTAAAAATGTTCCTTAAGGGGAGATCAGAAGGCCTATCCCCTCAGTGTTAAATTTGCAGACTGTATGTTCCTTTTTCTTAAAAACTATTTAAGATATCATGATGCAAATATTATGGAATATGGATGCATACTTATAATGTTACTGAACTAGAATCATATTATAAAGTTCTTTACTAGGGGTGATATATTTTTCCCCTTGATGATGGCATTTTTATTTGAAAATTTGAAAATTTATTCACCAAGCATCTTATTAATATCATTTTGGTTCCAGAAAACCATCAAGGTATTGTGCTTATCATCTCAAAATTGCAGTGAAGTCTTTGATAGTTTCAGAAAACCGGTCTTTTATATAAGAAAATGTTAATGAGCACTTGCAATCCAAGAAAACAATAACTGAATCTCGTGGGTTTACTGTCAAAGAAATTATATGGGTTATAAAAACAAAGGCTGCCATATTCAACATTGCTACCATTTCGCAGAGCAAAATTTCTCCTAAAAGACAAACTTAAAGCTACTTCTTTACTGCAGAGTATAGGAGGTATGAATTTTTCTCTGAAGTGGTGTAGAATAGAGTAAAAAAAATGACAGCTGTAGACTCATTTTAAAAATGTTATTTAAAATATAAGTAATGGGCCTATGAAGGTAACTTATACATAAAATTAAAAAGGATATTTCAAGCTGAAAACAACACAAAGACCACAAATATCATTATTGGCAATTTTCACAATTTAGTCCACCTTTAATATAACACAAAATGGAACGGTTTGGTCCCAAGAAAAGAAAACTGATACATCGAGTTTCAATTGAAAATGTCAATTTACATTGTCCGCAATGCAATGTACATGCTGTGATGTGACAGACTGAAGTAGTGGTAAAACAGTTAATTCCGCTAACGTTCATAATGTTTCGTTTGTTTAAAATCAATGCAATAAATTGTCTCATTTGGAAGGCAGAGACCCACCACTGCCCACTACATATCTATCTGCACACGTAGCAGAAAACAAAAGACTGGCAAACGTAAGCATGTTCCTCGCTTCGTCAGCGCAGACAATGAAATCTCGCAGCTTCTGATCGATCGATGACATCTGCGAGAGTCATTTGATTTAGAATCAGGATCAACCGGGGAATCATATGGATTTTCAGCCGCCCTTACGCAGCAGAATTTTCTAACTTTCATTTCATGCAAATTCCAAAGAGGAATACCATTTCGCGTGCAACACCTGATTGCGTGTAGAATGACTGTTCGTTCTCCACAAAGAGAAATATGTTCTGATTTCCAATTAAAGCTACTGCCTTTTGAAAATCCAGCTCTATGATAGAGAAGCTCCACTTTTAATTAAAACTCGTTTAATCAGAATCCCGGCAGAACAAAGATGTAGACGGACGCAATCGGAAGCGCTCTGCGGGCAGCAATTCTACTCTTGTTTGTATTCTATTATACGGTTTGTTAGTTAGTCTGCATTCCTCAACCTCACATTCCACCAGCTAGCTCTTTGTTAACATGGCCATTTGGGCTTCATCTTTACTAATAACTGCATTAGTCCACTCTGACCTTTGTACGTGCATTACAGGATGAACACTGGCTTCAGCCACGGGCAGTATTGGGAGAAAATGCACGTTGGAGGAGAGATACGGAGGGGGTTCGGCACTCAAGCGTTGCTTATGTGGCCTCAAGGGGCATCCCCGGCAGGAAGGATGAGGTGAGAGTAAACTTCGGAACCCGGAACCCACGACCCACGAGAGGGCTCTTTTCAAAGCGCATATTGTCCCTGCCAAACTGCACCTAACACCATCACTGACACAGTATCAGTCACATAACCAAATTATATTTATATAAAGTTTACAGCTAAAAGCACGCACGAACTTCTCCACTTCGTACTCCGTCTGTAAGTTTTTCAAATCCGGAGTAGGACCCTCTTTTTTAATAACTCGAATATATCACAGAATGAAATTGATTGAAACTGTTTATTATATAGTGCGCTTAGTATAATATTGCTTTCAGAATCACTTACAATTTGAATATTTAGCGGCAAGAATCATTAAAATTGACTCCACACTATTCGCGCCTTGAATGCACAGATTTCAAGCATTTCTCTGAATCTCACAGGTTGCTATTATGATGTCATGATAGTAAGCTATGTAGTACTCAGCGCCACACCTAAGCAGCTAGAAGAACTAATAGGCAATCACCACACAAGCATGCTATTGGCTATTCATCGAAACAAACACTTCTTTGGAACAGAATTCATGGTCTTCTCTCTTAGTTCATGGGTTCTTTAATTATTCTGGCATTAAAATTGAGCTATTTTAATTATAGTTTAGTCACTACACCAAACGCGTGCATTGAATTTATTGTATTCAGGGAGAATACGTCTAAATAAATAAATAAACTCCTCATTGTTGTCACGTGTTTGCTCACGTGAGTAGCGTGGGGCAGCTTGACCTCAAGGATTTTTGATATGCTCCACGCCTTGCCTGTGGTATGGAGTAGCTTCGCCCCTACTGTCCTTTGCTGTGCGCCGTGACCGCTGTCACAATATTCTTCTTGTTTCTACTGATGGTACATAAAATAAAATGGTAATTGGGAAGTACCTGCTGGGCATTTGTCAGTTATGAGGAGCGAGGAAAACCTAAGCAGAAAAAGTTGTCGATCGGGTAAAGCTCTTCGAGTATAACACTAGACATAAGTTAAAAGGCCTCGTTAGTGCTAATTTTTAAGTCTAGGTGCAGATTCCCATAGTTCAGCGGAAGACCGCATCTAATGGCAGGACCATTAGCTTTGGAGTCCCTATTAATGTAGAATGGATTGAAGCGAAAGAAAATCAAAGCATTCTTCCCTTTGTGCAATAAAATTCTATTTATTAAAACCGTCATTAGCATATACATGGGAGCGTTGGGTTCTACATGTGTTGCGAGAGCCATACTGCCTATCTCTGCTGTCCCAATTGGTGCTCCCATAACAATTAACTCAAGAGCAGCACGTTGTGAAACATAGAAACAGCCATGATATTGATGTTAATTGGCCTTCAGGCACTAGCACGGGAACAGGATACCCCAGTTTGATTTTCTACCGCTGTAACATACGCTTTGCCTTTTTTGTAACCTATTTATAGTAAGAGAGACTATTGCTTTCACACAAAATGTTGATTGGGATTTCAACAGAAAATTAACGTTTGGAGGTCCCTGAATATAAATCATTTTAGCAAAAGGTCAGATTGTGTTGTAACGTTTGAAGCCAATTTACTCAAAATTATGGATGTCCGGCTCGGTGGCACGAATACACCCGAATTCGGTTCTACACAATGGGTGCGAATGTTATGCTCTTAGACTCATGTTTACTCAACATTGTGAGAAAATTCACCAGTGAGATAGGCAACAATCCCGACCACGAAAGCTAACATGCTGGGGATGCGTGAAGCTGGCCACATATGCTTCCGTATTAGTTGAATGATTGTTCACGTGTGGCGTGTTTACGTGGGCGTGAGATCGGCAATTGGATTGATAGATTAAGGTTCCAATATTTATTTTTTTTTTGGGGGGGGGGAGGATTTCCTGCAATTCATTAGGAATGAACTCTGTATTATCCTGTATAACTGGTAAATAAATATTTAATTTACTTTACTTTCTGGAGTATGTTCAGTTGTTTCTCGCAATTCATACAACGGCACAAAAGTGATGGCCAACAAATAAATACCTGCTTTTAAGCATTTGACTGTGTCTCAGTGCACTAATATTTTACTATCAAAATTATATGCGTGCTATGAGTTGCATTACTATAATTATAATCAAATAAGGCAACTACCTAAATGAATTTTAATCCTCTTGTAAGTTGCCATAATTTCATTTCTTCTGTGATACGTTTATCGCCACAATGCATTATTCCAGTTTTTTTCCCCTTTAACGACGCTGTCAATTGCCAGGATCACATCAGCGTCGCCGGTGTGCCGGAATTCCGACCCGCAGGAGTTCTTTAATATGCCAGTAAATCTACTGACATGGAGCTATCGTTTGATTGCCGGATTTGAACCCGCGACCTTGGGATCAGTAGACCAGTGTCTAACCAACTGAGCCACCCAGACCGACACATTATTCCAGGAGGACTTTTCCATATTTTATACGAAGAAGACAGCAAGTTCTCTACAAGCAGCTTCTCTGGGGCAAACAGAACAAAACCAGGTACAGAGGGAATAAGAAAAACGAAATAACTGAATTTATAACACAGAGATGGATACAAAAAAAAAAAACAACAACAACAACAAATCCGGGACATACAAAAGCAGATGTGCATTACTCTGACATACTCGGCGCTTTTCAAAGTTTGTATTGCATCTTAAAACAACAGCTGCAGCATCTCCATACTCCTTTGCTTTCTCTCTCCCTCTCCCCCTCTCCCCCCCCCCTCACCCTGCGTTCTGCTTCAGATAATACACACATCGCCAAAGTGTATTTATAGAGTTGAATCAAAGTTTGAAAAGGCACACAGCTAGTCCACTCAGCAGAAAGCGCTCAATACAGACGTCTCAGTAAAACAATGGCATAACCTGTAGTAGCCTTGTTTGTACCAACTTCGGGAGGTGCTGTCTACCAAAGTTTAGCGATACCGACGCTTTATATCTGGAACACCTTGATTGTTCGCGAAGAAACCTACGCCTCCAATAAAGAGCAGCTTCCGAAACTAAGTCCCGAAGTTCTCTTTGTTCGCGTTTCGGTTCAAATGTTATGGAGTCTTTAGTCTTAGGGAAGACATGGCTAGAAACTAAGCTCTCTTATTAGGAGTATTATTTTGCCCTCTGAAATAATACGGTTTGGTTTTTAAATGTAAACCAGTGGTGTGGGAGTCTAACATGCACTGTGCACTTAAATTTGTAAGCAGAGGCAGCTTTATTAGGTGCCCTTACCTGTAAATATATTTTATTTCACTTTTTTAACCCTTACTTATAAGTGTTATACTACTTTCTCTACTATGCATAGCAAGTAAGGGAAGAATTTCATTCAATCCAAAATTTCGAGTTCGAGATTTCACTGGAAATATATGTTTTGAGCCCCCTGAATCCAAAAAGTCAGTTTTAGAAAATGGTTGTGAGCGTCAGTGAGTGAGTGAGTGAGTGAGTGTGTGTGTGTGTGTGTGTGTGTGTGTGTGTGTGTGTGTGTGTGTGTGTGTGTGTGTGTGTGTGTGTGTGAGTGTGTGTGTGTGTCTTTTCGTATTTAAGTTTAATATCTTTCAAGGATGCGACAGCAAGATTTTAAAGAAATTTCCTCCATCCTAAACAACCCCCTACATGGAAAAATTTTCGAAAATTTTGATTTTCTCAGAAACAGTTCTAACGATTTTTATTAAAATGCCATTAAGATATTTTATGGCAAATGAAATATATACTTTGAATTATCTGGCCAAAGCCTATGTAATCCTGTTTACTCTTGATGACATTTGCATAACTGGTAAATAGTAAGATATAGACCAAATCTTACTATATGCAAAATGTGTAATTGTGTGTAACTACAAGTACATGTAAACAAGTTCTCGTTAAAACACACAAGTTATGTCTAAATGCACTTTTTTGTATAGTGAACCATTTCGGAGATATTCCTTGTTATTTGTTCGAGTTTTGCAATGCTTAAAACTTTCTCAAATGGAAAAACGTTATTCAGCTTTTTATCTCTTGGTCGTGCAAAGGGACCGGAATTTCAAAGCTTTGAAAGACATTAGCAATTTTTGAACAAAATTTTACTTTAGGTAGACAGGTGTGTGTGTGTGTGTGTGTGTGTGTGTGTGTGTGTGTGTGTGTGTGTGTGTGTGTGTGTGTGTGTAAGTAATAATATCAATTCAAATATTGATTTCCATAGCTACAAATCTTTGGCTTAGGCACTATCGCAGGTTAAAAAAAGTTTTGGGATGAATCTTGTAAAGTTTTTGTACCGCATCCTTGAAAGTTTGATGTTCAACTGACTTTCCGGTTTCGATTTGTGCTGGTCATGATTTATCTTTTTCTAAAAATGTATTCTTGGGGTTCAAGGGGCCACAAAACTGTTTTTTTTAAACTGTTTTTTTTTTCAGTAAACTCTCAATTTCGAAATTTTAGGGCTTCAATACTTCCTCCATAGATACAGAGAAATTAGAAATATATGGTTTAAAGATTGAATTCAGTATGTGACAACCAACTACGACAGTGGTGTAATTGAGGGAAGCACAGTTACGTTTTCGCATTCCTAGTTACTCTTTGCTGATGACGCAATAGATATGAGGGCTAGGGAGAATGCTGGGACGATTCTGGTTGGAATTTGTAAGGCTTATATTGGTGCCCGACGCTGGCCTTCTTATTTTATGAAACTCAAAGGGGTGCCAATGCCGGTCACCTTTATCCTGCACGGCCATACCACTAAGTTAAAGTGAGTGGAGGGGGAAAAGAGGGGAATGGCCTCTGAACTTCAGTGTGCATTACAACTAATCCAAACATAGGTTTCTTTTTCCATTTTTATGTATATTTTTACAAAGCTATGCACACTTTACTTCCATGTAGGTATATCCGTCTTGTGTAAAGTTCTGAAAATTGCAAAACAATAGGAACGGAGGAAGGACGTAACAACTACATGGAATCATTATTGAGATAAGCAGGGTAATTAAGGGCTAAAACTTAAAAGTGCATTTCTTAAAAGGTCATAGGTCATCGTTCCTATTTTTTCCTTAATTCAGCAAAATTAGCTATATTCATGACAAACTTATAAAATATATTCCAGCTTTGTATGATGATAACTGCCAGTTAATTGGACATTAATTGGAACGGAAAGAAGCGTTGAGACTAGTGCGATGATTATTCGCTAATAAGAGCTGAAATGACAAATGATGCAATTAGCAGTTTAATTAATGGAGTGATGGAAACTTACAGAGCAGTGGATGGAGTATTAAATTATGAAGCATAGGAGTGCCAAAAGGGAGGGAGATAACAGTGTCCTTTTGACTTGAATGGATCTTTAAATCTGCTATGGAATGGATATTGATTGTGACGGGATAATGAATTTAACTTAACGGAAATGGATCCCATTTCAACTCTAAGGCCGTGATTTCAGCTATGCTAATATATTTGCTGTGGATCTGTCTGTTAGTGTTAGGTTCTGGCGCTAACATTTGGGAGGTCTTGGGTTGAATCCTAGCAACCAATAAGTCTGATCAACGCTTTATTCGTGGATTTGCTTGATCACTGGGCAAATTCTTCGTTGGTGGCTTTCCTTTGGACCCTTTCCGTCCCCAAATTTAATTTCATCATAATTTAATCCACTCCTTCGAGGAAAGAATTTGTTGAAGAAGGTGAGTGTTGTAAAACTTGCGCCTTGTAGAGGTAGAATATTTACGTAGGGGATTACACACTGAGCCAACTGTTATGTTTTGATAACGATAAAACCTAACTAAACCGGAGCCTATATGCAGGAAACCTGGACAACCGGAAAATAAATCTCGGAACGCAGCTATTTCCTATGTTAAATAACACCCTAAACTGGAAAACTGCCTAAACGGAATAGTTTTTCCGGAACCGCTTGCATAAATAACCTAAGACAGATTTTCATTATGCTTAATATAGTTAAGTGCTTTGATAACGAACTTGCCACGACTGAAGACGATCGCGTTCCGTTTTAGGCAGGTTTTACTGTATTAATCGATTGTAATGTGTAATAAACTGTTTTTCAGCGATTTATGGGAATACCGTTGGAGACACTCAATAAACAAAAGAATGACCTAATGATAAATGGTATAAAACAAAAGAATGACTAGGTAGTAAATCTTATATCATAAATTAATGCTCTTGTGTATAAAGTAGTCCTCATAATTTACGTATTGCATCCTTAAAAAGCCGGTCTTCCATATTTACATGATTTTATATTTTATATTTTATATTTTATCTAATGCATTGGATGTTCAGTTTTTGTTTGCTAATATGATTCAGAAAATCTCATTGAGTGCAATCTATACCCGTAAAATGTCGATATCAAATTTTCGGTTGGAATACAATAATTTCTTGCCTAATATAAGCAATAGAGAAAGAAACCAAACTAATTAACATTATGTTCTCTTTAACTCGGCGTTTAATTTGCGGATGAACAACCTTGGGCGAAACTTTCATACTGGCTGTAGCATCGGTCCCACTTCACAGAAACCTTTGTTGTGTGGCGTATATAGCAAGGCTCATTTTGCTATGGTCTTCAAGCTCGGAAGCTTTAAAGAAATTGCACAAATGCAGGCAGGGTGAATAATTAGGAACTTTATTGTAGAAATTAGAATGCAAATTGACTTTCTTGGAGCTTTATGCTCTCTTTTATTTCTAAGACACTGCAAGAATAATCACGGTGCAGCCCGGAGTGTTTGCGCCCTAAGTTAGAAGACATTCATCTTTTCAGAGTAAGAGAAAACTCACTCCAGATGGCTTGTGTGCTGGGTGTAATTTGAGCCTATAGGTTAGAAGTAAAATATTTTCCCACCAAGGTTTCCTAACAGAACATAGTGTTTATTGCAACAGTAACCTGCACACTTTTATGTATGCATATTTATAGAACACGCACCCCATTTCTGCAGGTATTTTTAGGTTTAAGGTGTGCGGTTAGCACTGAAGTAATACTTATCCATCACTTGTTTCCAAAATTTGTAGCTTCTAAATTATAAAAGCAATCTTTATGAAAATGGCATTTACACACAAACTTTGAGAGTATTTAAGGGATACGAAACTAAGAACTCATATGGGTGGATTCGGAAGAGAAATAATAATAAAAAATGGATAAAATATTAGGCTAATGAATTTGTGATATTTGATAAAAAATTAAATTCCTTTTGGAAAATGCACGTTCTTGAAATGCACAACTTCAAATGTGTCGCTGTATCCTGATCGAAGTATTGTATTCCATCCAAAAATTCGATGTCGAGATTTCACCGGAAATATGTTTTGAGATCCCATAAACTCAAAAAAAAAAAAAAAAAAAAAAAACATTTTTAGAAAAAGGTCCGTGGGTGTGTGTGTCTGTATGTCTGTCGGTCTGTAGACAGCATAGCTCAAAAATGAAAAGTCGGTTACAAACCAAAGTTGGTATTGTTGTCTTTCAAGGATACGACACGACCCTACCCTTTACCTGAAAAATGTTTCGAAAATGTTGATTTTCTTGAAAATGGCTCTAACGATTTTGACTAAAATGACATATGAAATGTATTTTGAATGTTCTGGCTATAACCTACGTAGTTCTGTTTGGTCTGGATTACTTTTGATTAACTCGTAAACTATAAGAGATAGATAAAAACTTACTATAAAAACGAGATGTCGTTAAAACACATCTTTTTTATAGAGTGAACCATTTCGGAGGTATTCTTTGCTTTTGTCTGAGTTTCGGAAAAGAAACTTACAAGCGCAACATCGTTGTTCATTTTTTATCTGTTAACCGTACAAAGAGAACGGAATTTGAAAGCTTTAAAAGATTTGACTATCACTCAAAGACTATTGTATTCCCATATTGTCCTTGTACCTACAAGAAAGTAAACAATAAGATAATTTCTGCAAATGTTTATCTCAACCAACACGAAGATATAGGAATTGTAAGAATAGTTAGTACAAGAGTAGAGAAAGTCATGTGAGTGCAACACATCAGATTTTTTTCATTACTTTACCACATGAACATTTTATATATGACGCTGTTTATTATTTAAGTTATTGTTGAAATTTTATTTGCAGTTTCTGAGAGGACTTCTTCAAAAACTGCTTTTATTTTCAGAAGAAAATACTTCTGCGTAAGTTACTATGCTTGTTTTCCAAGATAAATAATAATGTATGGCACCAAATGCCATGAAGGGCAAAGGCTCACAAAACCGATTGCCAGCCTCAAGCCCACATGCAAACTGTGGGCGATGACCCAACCGGAACGGGGAGGTGATGTGGTCAGTACAACGATTAATGTTGATTTTCGTGACCCATAGATCACTATTAGTCGAATCTGCTCAAAATCGTCACGATGTTAAGTGGGTTTAATTTACAGTCGCTTTTGTCGCATTTTGTTACTCAAGATCAGAGAATGCGACGAACTGTAAAACAGCATTCGCAAAACTGTGAAAATTTGGCACAGAAACAAACGATAGAGGCTATAATCATATTGCTGCTTGTAAATACACAGCCCGACGGAATGTAGCACTGAGAACAAAGGTGACTGTGATTTCAGATTTCTACTGCCAGCATGTTTGCCAGATGTGTTGGGAAAGCCGCGTTTTCCAGAGAATTCATCGGCAGTTCGTCTAGGCTATATAAGCGAGTGAATGGGTAGTTTCTCGGAGTTGAGTGTTGAGAAGGTGTTCAGTGAGTGTATCTGTTTGTGAGACAGAGTGAGTAAAGAGACAGTGAACTGTGTGTGAAGTTTCAGAAGAGAAATAAAGCGACAGAAAAAAAGTACCTGAACTTGTCATTTGTCATAATGGCGTCAGAAGTGCGATTTGTTACATTGTCATTTTCTGACTATATTGTAGATTTCCATACTTCACAGCCTGCACTTAGCAGCATATGCAACTCTTAAAAAACGTTGAAAGAATAAGTTATATAATCATTATTCTGCAGCTGTAAGCACAAGTTATAATTTTACAGCGTAAATTACTGGGCATAACTTGTAGAGAGAGGATCCAGAATAAGGCGAAAGAGTCTACATGGAAGACGCAGGCACAACAGCCAGGAAAACCAAATGGAGTTGGGGGGACACGTAGTCAGGATGAACCAGTCAATATGGACATACGAAACGACATTGTAGGATCTGAGACAGGGGAACAGAAGCGTAGGAAGACCTAGGGAAATTGGGTAAAGGATTTCAGAACTGTAATAGAACCTCATTGGACAAGAGAAGCGTGTGATGGAGTTAAGTGGAAACAAATTGCAGGACAACTAACTTAAGGTAAAATAGGAATACAGTGGACATGGAAGTGAGTGGTAGAGTGAAATGAAATATAGAAAAAAAGAGTGCTAATATACAATGCAAACATAATTAGCTAAACTAACCTAAGTAGGCAGTACTTACAGGGGACAAAAGAAGAAACGGACATAGCGAAATGTGTTAAAATAGAGGACAAACGCCGTAAGCCATACTGGTGAATGAGATAAGAAAACTCGCATGTACTACTTGGCGTATTGACCTTGACTGTCGAGCGCTACGATCGCTTCTTATCCTGTTTACTAATATTTAACTTTCTTTTGTAAGTTTTACTCACAAAGATGCTATATTGAGGACATAGAGCAATAGTGAGGAAATTATTGGGCTCAGGTTGCCTTGCTGAGAGCAAATCCGGCAACATTGATCTAGGGTGGTCTAATGCTTGGAAGGAGATGACAACTGCGCTTTGCCGAGGAGAATATCGAGCGAAGAGAATGCTATTCGGTTCCTTCCACATTCTTACCTCCGTCCTCCTCGTTTGTAGATATGCCAGTGTTAACATAATAGCTCCTTTTGTCTCTTTAACTAGCGAAGAGGTTCTTAAACACCCGCTGTGGTGTAAAGCGAATTACGGACGTCTGTAAGATAAATTGGCGCACGAGTTGACAAGCGTACGCGACTTTGCACTCGTAAAACGAATTGGAACAATTATTATTAACTCTCCCGAGCTGTGAAGAGCCCCTTCACAAAGGTTATCTTGCAAACGGCGCGCTTCACAATGCCTTTGCTTCACGACCTCTTAAAATAATGTCACCATCTGTTTAACAAAGCTAGTTTGATTGCTTACGTTCTTGTAATCTTCGTGACGAGCAACAAGTGGATCCATTATTCCATGTTAATGTTTAACTGTAAAACGTTATCGTCATTGCCACAATGCTCATTGACTATTTTGGGTACCGGACTTTGAACCAGGCTCTAAGCTGCAAAATAAAACAATACCGCAAACATACACAAATCCAAATTAACATTTGTGCAAAGCATGATTATTTTGTGCATACTTCCGCTGGTATAACATTTTATACTATTAATGAGAGCTTTACAACTGAAATGTGTCTATATTGAACTGAAGCTAACAATAATCTTCTAAATGAAATATCATTTTTTAAATAATATACTTCTTAACTTCCTTAATAACTTCACTTGTTAAAAAGCACAGGAAAGGTGACAGCTTTTGTTTCTGTGACAGACTGTTAACTACTAGTTGTGTTTATAGCTTTTATCTTTTTTTTTTTTTTTTTTTTTTTCCTCTGTGCAGATTGTTGTCACATTTTTGCGAATGCAGTTTTTGCATTTCTCTAGTAGCAAAAAGCGAACGTAAATCCTGCTTTGACCTAATTTTCAAAATAAGTCTCTATGTTTGAAATTTCGCATCGAAACTCACATAAATTACGATACACTTGGCAAGTTGCTTACATTTCTTAATCATTATACTATCCCCTAAACACGAATATAAATTTGAATTATTTTTCAATGCTAGATTGTTCAGTTTAAAGCGCTGCCGCATTTGACTCAGTTGTAACTTTGTTTTTCTTTTATACACATAGTAGTCATACTTTTTCATACTTCTAGACTTTAGGGAAGATGGGGAATGTTGCTAGCTAAAGAAAAATTCTCACCCTCTAGCCGGAAATCGCACCAGGGGCCTCTGGGTTTAAAAGCTAGCATCCTAACTACCAGGTCACAGAACGGTCTACTACTGAACATTATTTTAACTTTATCAGTAAACTTGACTTACCCTGAAGTACTTTCTATGTTCATGTCATATCTACAATGGTATTTAAATGACTTTTCGTTTTCGACTTACACACAGATATACGGACGGACACACACGTGCGCGCGCATAGACCGTTTTACTAATGTTTTTAGGGGGAAGATACAGAGAATATCCAAGCAGTGAAACCTCGGTACTGCGGTATTAGTAGAGAAAGTAAAATATATAGTTTGTGAATAAACCTGTCTTTAACAAGGCTGCTAACCGAAGATCTAAGAAGATGTTTTGCAGCTTTCCTGAATAAAGCACGTCGTGTAGTTGAACATCCCGTGTTACATTGCCCATTGCGCCGCCATGTTGGCACTTCAGTAGGGCAATTAGCGGTCTAGCTGTCTCTGCTTATTGCAATGCCACGGAGTAAATATGTCAACGTTGATAAGCTCCATCGGGAGACGAGCGAGGATATGTCATGTAAATGTCCGTCGTACTCAACTCAGTCGAATCCCGATCCTGGATGAGTGCAATGAAATCTTAGTTTCTTGCTTCTTGCTTTCTCTACTGGTAAGTGCGGAAGTATTATATTGCACCCAAAAATTCGATGTCGAGATTTCACCGGAAATATATGTTTTGAATAAAAAAATCATCCTTAGAAAAAGGCCCGTGTGTGTGTGTGTGTGTGTGTGTGTGTCTCAGTCTGTGGACAGCATAACTCAAAAACGAAAATGAGGTTAAAAACCAAAGTTGGTATTTAAGTTTGATGTCTTTCAAGAATGCGACACGAAGACTTTGAAGAAAATAGCCCCACCCTAAACTACCCTTAACATGAAAACTTTTACGAAAATTTTGATTTTCTTGAAAATGGCTCTAACAATTTTGACTAAACTGTCACATGTTTGAGGTATTTTTGTGAAAAATGAAATGTATGTCTTGAATTTTTTGGCTATAGCCTACCCTGTAGTCGTATTTTACTCTGGGCCACTTTTGCTTTACTGGTAAACCGTTAGAGATAGGCTAAATACAACTAAGATGTATTTTGTTTAAAGTAAAGCAATTTATATGAACGCATAAAATATGGTTCAGTATATTTTCAGTCTTTGTCTCTGTGAAATTAAAAATACTATTAATCTCAATTCTTGTTATTAACCATAGTTTAAATTAACAAATAAAATAGGGAAACAACCACACATAACTATATTTAATTGAAAGATATGGATATAAAGCTTTGTTTGTCTTAAGAATCGCTAAGTATACATAGAAAGGTGGAAGAATCGTCTTTAGTCTTTTGGATAGAATACAAAAAAAAAAAAAAAAAAAAAAAAAAAAAAAAAAAAAAAAAAAAAAAAAGAGGAAGTAAGATAGTGTATACTGCCACATACTTTTTATGAATGCTCAATGAACGCTTCTGCAACCTTTTTAATATAATGTAGGAGAAACCATTGGTTTATAGATACGTAATCAGTGTTTTCTCTTATCACACAATACACGGAAATTGAAATACCAACTGAAAAAAGTAATCATATATGACAAGGCTGGCACTTGCAGACTAACTTGGTAAGTTTGATTACAAAATTATGTTCATTCTAGGAATGTTGCCAGAGTTTTGCTGGAATATTATCAACAGAACCCGGATTTTTATGACATGCCGTAATAATATTTTCTCCAAGCGAAGCACGAATTTATCAATGGTGATTAAAATTATGCAATTCTCATTGGTCATATAAAGTCATATTTGGGCTTTTTTAACGTTATCTGTTATGCCATTGTCATTTTTCACATTGTAGTCATACTTTCTCTTAAATTTTCATATTTTTGTCACACTCTTACTTTCTGTACGATGTATAAGTAGAGCAAGTATTGTATTCCACCCAAAAATTCCATATCGAGATTTCAATGGAAATGTATGTTTTGAGATCCTTTGAAACCAAAAAAGCATTTATAGAAAAAGTTCCTTGTGTGTGTGTGCATGTGTGGATGTGTGTGTGTGCGTGTTATACATGTTTGTGGACAGCATAACTCAAAAAACGAAACGTCGGTTAAATACCAAAGTTAGTATTTAAGTTTAATGTCTTTTTAGGAAGCAACATGAAGATGTTTACGCTGGATGATTTTTGTATAACTGGTAAACCGTAAGAGATAGACCAAATCTTGCTATACAAAAAATGTAGATTTTCTTAAATTTTTGTCCGAATAAATTTGTTTGCATAGTGAACCATTTAAGAGACATTCCTTATTATTTGTGCGAGTTTTGGAATACTTAAACGTTCGTCCAATGGAAGATGATTACTCATTTTTTTTATATGTTAATCGTGCAAAGAGAGCAGAATTTGAAAGATTTAAAAGATTTGACTATTGGTCAAAACCTACTGTATTCCCATATTCCCCTTGTACCTACAAGAGAATAAGCAATAAGAAAATTTCCGGAAATGTTTATCTCAACTATCACGAAGAAGATATATGAATAAGAGTTTTTAAGAATGGTTAGCACAAGAGTAGAGTTCTCCAGTTTCTCACATGTGCTTGCAGTCCTCCCAAAGACGATTTTTTGTACCTATCTCTCAATTCTTGTTTGTAATAGGTCTTTTTCTGTTGCAATATTTCGTGGAAGTAAAAGGTGGTTCCTTTTTAAAAACTTTAAAACGTATGTAATTTGCTGCTGTAATTCTTCTTTCGGATCGCCCTTCAAAATGTGACAGCACAGCTGAGGGTTAGCTCTGGATTCAGCAATTAAGTAAATTAAAAAGCAACAATATGGTAAGTATCATATATTTATTATTGAATGTGCAAGATTTTTAAAGTAGATTTTCAATATAATGCTAATTTAAACAGTATTAAATCTGAAGATTTCGAAAATGCACCCAACAAATTTAGGTCATATTTATCGTCATATTTTCTAACTTTTTCGGTCATAACTGCTCGAATATTTCTACCATTCTTAGGTCATAAACATCCGGGCCCTGATTATCAATATCACCTCTGTGTGAACACTACAAAAATGAAGACAAAAGAGTAACTCCAATTAACTCTGTGCACTGGCTGTTATCCTTTATAATGCTTTCGTAATCGTTATGTTGTCACGCATAGGAATTCTTAAGTAATTGACTTCGAGTTAGCTACTCTTAAAATATTAATCCATAAACATATGTACACAGAGGATCACTGACGGCTGGTTGTGATTTGACAGTTTGAAGCAACAATGGCTCACGCCACCGAGCAATGTATAAAAATCCTTTAATTCAGCCCCTTGCCTCTGGTGGAGCATTGAGATTCCTTTCACAAGGTATGCGTGGGTTTTGTGTAGAAAGGACGGCGCTAATTATGTTAATGGCGTCTTTTAATAAGCATTTCCAATGAGATATTGTCGACCAACGTAAATTCTAAGATAATTCACCAATTAAACAAAATTGTGATCCTGTTTAAACCATTAAAACATTGATGAATACTATGTAATGTTTATATCTCGTAGCTTAATGTCTCACAATACTTGAGTCTGTTCTGTATTGAACTAGCAAAAGTAAAATTAATGAATTTTAATATAATGACATATTCTCAAAAACACAGTGGTCCGTGAGCTATGAGGTTATAAGGAATATTGTGACGCCGGCCGCCGCGCACAATAAAGGACAAGCGGGGCCAAGCTATTTCACACGCCACACAAGGTGCGACACTTATCAACGACGCTTAAGGACAAACTTCCCCAGGTCACTCACACAAGCAAATACGTGACAGATGATTAGAGAAGTGTCTGTCAGCCGGCTTGTTTGAAGAAGTTCGTAAAAGCTCCGAGTGCAAGTAAAGAAGACTTGTGATACAGTGATTGTATCGTTGGACTTAATGTATGAAAGACAGTGAAAGGACCGAGACAAGGTTACGAGAGGTAAACAATTGTAAGTTGTAATGTCACGAAAGAATGTAGACTGCGTAAACTTCAGTAGAAGAGAACTGTGTATCTGTGCAAAGGTTTTAGAGAAAATAAGGTGACAGAAAGTAACTGGACTTTGTCGTGTTTTGACAACATTATGAAATTCGCCAATACCAAAACTACAGACACATTACACCATCAACAAGCATTTATGTATTGCTGTGTTTGCATGTGAATGTGAGTCCCTTGAAAGTTGTCGTGCATGAAGCTTGTTCTCGTTGCATAACTGCCTGGAATACACAGAATACATGTATCAAATCCGCTCACCACTCCTAAGGTTCGGTTCAGTTTGCATCACCTTCCATATGATCGATGAGCTTGCCTATGGCATGTTCTGAACTGTAAAATCCTCTGGGCTTAACTCTGTCAACAGCATGACCTGAAGAATGGCCAATGGAACGTTGCCCACATCAACAACGCCTCAGATCTGATTATGGAAGATACGTTTTCCATCACAACTATATTAAGGGACGTTGAGGATAACTTTTCAAACTTCTACTTTTGTTCTTGTATTTCCTTTTTTACTTTCTCTGTTACGTATAGTAGAGGAAGTATTGTATCCATCCAACAATTCACTGTCGAGGTTTCACCAGAAATATGTTTTGAGGCTCCCTGAATCCCCCCCCCCCAAAAAAAACAACATATTTTTAGAAAAAGGTGCACGTGTGTGTGCGTTTGGGTGTGTGTGTGGGGGGGGGGGTTGTGTCTGTGTGTCAGTCTGTGGACAGCATAACACACGGACTGACAGATACACACACACGCGCGCACGCGCACACACACACACACACACACACACACGCACGCACACACACACACACACGCACGCACACACACACCTACTTATCAGTAAAGAAAGTAAAACGGAATCGTCTTACCCCTTTCAAACATTAAATTATTGCACCACGAAAGAACAAGAACATACAGATGAACTAAGTACCGATACAGTTTCAATATATTGCTTACATCCTATTTAACTATCCTCATGTATTGGAATATTAGAACTCTGGAAATTGTCTTTTTACATTTTAAGAAGGCACACTTTAGAATTTGGTGCCACAAACCGTTTCCTCTTTGTGAGTGTCACAATGGCAAATATTTTTACGCAAGTTCAGCTTTGAAGCCTGTGATATAAATACATCCACTTATGTATAACCTGTTTAAATACATATACTCCCTCTCGCGCGAAAAATTGGTGGCTCATTTGCTTGCTATATATATAAGTTTGAATGATCTGCAAACGAGCAGAGAAGCACAGCGCAGTTTTACACGTCCCCTAATTGGCAAAGAGCAAGCTTTGTTCTTTTCATAAAACAGGAGTTTCGGAACGCCTACCAAGACAATTCAGTGTAAACTTAAAGCTATTTAATACCGGATGAAAATTTATGAAGGAGGTTAATGTCTAATTATGGTAATTCTTAACCGTCAGTTGGGAGTGAAACAGAGTTCGACATGGGGATTAACATCAAGCGAAAGCTGGAAAATATAGAAATGGGTTATTTTTGGTCTGCAAGTCAGACAATAGAACAAGAAACGCCAAACAATAAACACTTGCGCAGTTCATGAAAGCGATTTAGTTGTAAATATACAGCAGGGGATAAAATATTAATGTTAGCATGCCGCATTGCATCGAAACAAGAACGAATATCACGCACTACAATTCGTGCGGCTTAGGTTTATATAATCGCATTTCGATCATGTTTAATCTAAGGTAGAACATGAATTGAGATAAGAGTAGAATCGTAATATACAGGATATCCAAAAATTAGACCGATAAACTTTGGGAGCTGATAGTTACCATTATATATACAATTTTTTGTTATGAAAAGGTTTTTGCTGTGGTGCTTCGTTTAAGCACTAGATGAGTTAATGTCATAAATTACTGCTTCCAACCTAGTTTAAGTATTTACGGCAAAATCAACAATGCAAATTAGTATTGCAGTTATCTTAGAGAGGCACACAATCTTAATCCAAGAAACAAAACACAGAACACATAAACAAAACACAAACATCTCATTGTTTACAGTTAATCACAGCTTTAGTATTCAAAATTAGACCGACAGTCATTACTTCGTTACCTGGGTTCCAATTTGTGTTTTCGGGAAGAGACATGAGTGATAATTATACCAAATAGTGGCTCAAATATGTTTTGAGTAATGTAAATTCCAGATTATATACGATAAGTTACACGTTAAATGCATAGGAATTATATTTATGTGATGAACTGTAAAATTCTTTTTACATTTCAATTCAAATGTTTATACAGTTTGGAATCAGGTAGATCAGAAGTCCATGGGAGTGTTTCTCCAAACGGGATCTCCCCTGCTAAGCGCGAATAGCCTTTGTTGAGTTGTTGTTGTAGTGTTTAACGCCCGCTTTTACTACTACGGCACCGCAGGCGGTAGCCTTTGTTGAGTAACCCAATTTGACGCTTAGGCGCCCCTGCTAGTGTAGGGAGTCACACGTTGGTGCTCCTCCAGTGCAGAGATGAGCGACTGGTCAGACGTAATTGCTTCACGGTCATTGGCTGCGCACTCTGTCGGACTGCACCCCTCGGCTTCCATAACAGAATGCACCGTCTTATCATCTAACAGAGAGGTGCAGTTTCTGGACATTGGTACCCTACGGTGTAGTATTGCACTGTCCTTGCAGACATTGTTGTTCGCAATAAACCGCGATACATATGCGCCTGACCCAAATCTGCAGCAGCTTTGGACAGTTGTGATTCTAGACGATGATAAAGCCACGGTAGTAGATCCGTAAAATCCTGTGGAGGTTTCATAGTCAAAGCGAGCATTATATTCCTCTTCGGGCGATTCTATTTCAAACATCCGTTTCATGTACAGAAAAAAAGTTTTTGGTTGGCCTAGCCAGGAAAAGTGAGCGGGAAAATCGCCAATTGTTATCATTGCATCAATAGATTGTTTCACTTCCGTTTCACAGCTCGTATTCCGTTGTTTGCTTGCAAACGATAGGTTATAAGTTACTGTTCGATTCCTGCAATTTAATTGCCATGTAAAGATTAAGGCAATGTACCACCACGAAGTTTAGAATTTTCAGAGGAATATCGTACACACGCATGTGTTCCGAGATACATATGTATCCTCAATGTTTACTTGTATAACTTCACTATTAGAATATTTTAAAGAAACCTATCATGTATTCAAACAAATTAGACATTATCCGTTCCACACAAACTGATTTTTCTAGCTCTACCATATCTCCTTGTTCAAAATTAGATTAAATTTGTTCTCGATCCACAAATGGTATTTCACAGACCTCAAAGCCCTATTTTGAATGAAATCTTCATACGGAAGTTTCATGAGGAGTATACCTCTCCTACCTATCAAAGTACGCTACAGAAAAACTAATAAGGAGCATTCTATGTACATGCTCTGAGGTAGGATATTTCAATAAATTTTAATTACGATCTTGTCAGAAGCAATGAGGAATGCATTTAAGAGCTACTTTGCTAGAAAGCTTTGATGTGCACCTTAATATTCTTTAGATGTAATTAAGTTGTCAGGAATGAAGTACCTATTAACAAGTAGTTCAGAAAATAAAGGAATGAATTTACCCCAAGCTATAATAAAGTAAATAGGGAGAAAATATGATATTAAATCTCACGAGCTTAACAGCGAGTGAAAATTTCCTCTGCTTAATTTATGCTCTGCTTTAGTCCTTTGATCATAAATTATTGCTATTAGTCTGTAAAAGTATAAGAAGTTAGCTGCATTCATAGAAGATTCAGTTAAACTTAGCAAAACAACGAAAATGTTTGAAAAATACATACCTCAGCAATTCACAGTAAATAACTTCAATAAGTTTAGTATTTTTGACAGTATGAGGGGCTGAAACAACCGAGGCATATTCGAATCTGGATCTCACAAATAACTTACGTAATATAAACAAAAGTCTTTATTGTTGAAGTAGGATGAATTAGTAATGATAAATTCCAGATTTCTGTATGCTGCATTGATTAAGGTGTGAATATGTTTCGTGAACAATAAATATTTATGAAGAATAACTCCTATATAATTCCTTGTTTATACAGTTTTTAAATTAATTTCGTCTATTTTGTAATTAAAAACAACATTGCGTTTGCGTCTATTAACTTACTCATTCTTTTCTTTCATCATCTAATTTCATTATTCTCAAGATAGACTGTAACACAACTAAAATCTACCTCCAGGATTCCATAACAGTAGCCTATCTACTTGCTGTTACACAGAAGGACTGGAGATCGATTCTTGCTGTTGGTTTGGATTTCATCTTCTTGCATCCTAAGGGCAAACAATTTTCCCTCTAAAATTGAATTTCAGGGAATTTATCCTCTGTGTAAACGCCGACAGAAGAAGCTAATAGCTCAGAATCCGGCAACTTGTTTATGTTTACCTTTCAAGGTGTGGTAATAATAGATACGGCTCTGAATGTAAGTGCTCTAGTTAACACAATGAGCAGAATATCATTTAAATGGAAAGCAGCAGGCGAAAATTTTATTTCTGGATACTAATACATAATCAATCATTGCTTATTGTAATCCATTATTGCCAGGTTCACCATGACAAAACACATAATCCTATTTTGCGTCATTTAACAAAAACATCCCCCTAGAAATGTGACCCGTAAAACGACTCAAAGATTAGTATTTGTTCTAACCTAAGGTATCAGCACACACATTACGAAATTTGATGTACGGCTACTATCTCAAAAAATCTGATGTGTTGCACTCACATGACTTTCTCTATTCTTGTGCTAACCATTCTTACAAACTCTTATTCCTGTATCTTCTTCGTGTTATTTGAAATAAACATTTACAGAAATTTGTTACTGCTTATTTCCTTGTAGGTGCAAAGGGAATATGGGAATACAGTAGGCTTTGAGCGATAGTTAATTTTAAAGCTCTGAGATCCCATTCTCTTTGCACGCTTAACATATAAAAAATGAACAACGATGTTCCATTTCACCAAAGTTCTGCTTTCCGAAACTGACACAAAACAAGGAATATCTCCGAAATGGTTCACTCCACAAAACATTTATTCACACATAAATTGTGTTTTAGGGAGAAATACATTCTTTGTATAGTAACATTTTGTCTATCTCTTGCGGTTTATGATTTATTCAAAAGTCATCCAAGGTAAACAGGACTACGTAGGTTATAGCCGGAAAATTCAAGATATACATTTAATTTCTCATTAAAATATCTCAAACATGTGGCATTTTAATCAAAATCGTTAGAGCTATTTTCAACAAAATAAAAATTTCCAAAAAAATTTTCATGTAAAGGTTAGTTTAGGGTGGGGCTATTTTCTTGAAAATCTTCGTGTTGCATCCTTGAAAGACATTAAAATTAAATAACAACTTTGGTTTTTAACCGGTTTTTCGATTTTGAGCTATGCTATCCCATGACCTTTACACCCCACAAATGGAATGAATTTTCGAACCTATTTCATGGACGATTTTTAACATCCGTAAGGTACTTTTTTAATCAGTTTTTCATTCACTGATGTGCTGCTCCATAATGCACTGAGGTTTTCACTGATCATGGTAAGATCTGCTAGAATGTTCTGTATATAATTACTAAAATAAGTAGAGAACGCGCAAGAAAACAGCAAAGCGATTTGTAAACAAGAACAAGCACAAATCTGGAATTCGAACCGAGAGAAAAGGACGAAAGCAGTGAAACAAACGAAAGAGGCCTAGACACTGACGGAGTTTCTTGAGCTGTTGATGATGCACTGCGAGTTCATGTATAATTCACGTCTAGCTGGGAAATTTTCTTTCTCCGGTCCTCCAGAAAAGGAATTTATTATCAGCATAGGGAAGTGGTGCATGCCACAATATGACACGGCGTTTCAGCTGACAGCTCTGTTTCTTAGACTTTCCAATATTTGAAGTCAACATGTCTAAAAATTTACGCTTTTCAAATTCAGATGTCGTTATTGTGCTTTCCAGAACTGCAGCGATAGCAGCATCTTTTTATTGTAAAGAAAAGTAGTATCGCAATTTCTTTTCTTATATTTTGTTGTTCATTTTCACTTTTAGAGAAAGAAGAAACTTGTGAAAGATGTAGACTAGTTACAGGATTGTGGCGTTGGTATTGGAAATATTCGGGAATATATACGGCATCACAATGCGTAAAACGTGACTGGATGGAGTGACGGTTTAACATCGAGGATTCCTTCACATACTTGTCATTGGTAGGTCATCTCCTTTTGAACAACCTAAATGAACAACAACAACCTAATTGAACAACCATTTCTACATTAAAAAATTAAGGATTCACTACAACGAAGGATATGCAGGTATTTATTATACGAAAATGCTTTTCTCTATTCTAAAAGCTTCCCTGCAGCAAAATTCTAGATATCATAAGGAATTAATCATCTATATCCAACGAACCCTATCCTTTAGCATATTAACTTTTCAGTTCTGATATAGTACAACGTTAAAACTGAATTATATACCATTTAATCTAACATAAAATAATCTGAAGGAAAGTCAGCGAACCCTATCAGAAACAATCCAAAAAGAGTTGGTGAATAAGAGCTGTAGAGTATAGACAGAGGCGATTCCACACTGTGTCAACTGCTTTTGGCCAGTCGTCAGACCCCAGGAGGAAGGGATGAAGCAACGGCACTCTACGCGCCTGTTGGAATCCGGGCGAATATCGCGAGACAGCTTATGTATGGAGATTCCTTATTTGGACACCAGCGTGCCAAGCAGCCACTAGAAACTTGGGTTTTGACCCAGCAGGTTACCATCCGTCGAGAACAGCACTTACAACTCGCAAAGTCCCCGTACAGCAGCGCCAAACTCGCTCATCGCCACCATTTCCACCCCGAAAGACCCGATTGAAATGTAGGTGAAATGAAATGCAGAGACGGGAAGTTACGGAACACATGACCTACCAAATGCGAGCCTCAGAAACCGTATTTATGTCTTCCAAGGAGTTCTGAGTGGTATGGTGCCCATTTCCTCTCACACTAGGACAGTAATTGAAACAATGTTGCAAGAATATTTCTACGACACCTATCGGAATTTACGGTATCTATCACCGAAAAATATGGGCCCTATTGTACATTTTGCTCTTACAGCACACCATATATCTATTTTGGTATTATGCATTGGAACATTATGAATTAAATGAAGATTCTATATGCTTCATACCTTTTTTCTGTAGTTCAACATAACTATTCAACAAAATCGTCAAAGTCGTCCCGAAGTGTAAGAAATGAACTCTGGTCACGTTTATGAGCTATAGTCATGAACTATACATTCAGTTTTAAAAGTGTAACCCCATGAACGAAGTTTCTAAACACCATTTGCTTAGCAACACTCTTAGATAATTGTTTTGACAGCGTTCAAACCAAGCACCAATTTCGTCCATTTTTTCCCCTTCGTTACAACATTTATTTTTCGCGTTTATATTTCGCGACTACGTTGTTCTAAGCTTATTAACCAGACCTCTTAACAGTTTCTACCTGGAACTGGAATACCAGTACATTTCTCTGAAATAACACACCTCTCTACGTGATTCGGCTTTTAGTATGTATCGTGCACAAAAGGTAATTGTTCAAGACAGAACTTTTCAGTAGGCATTTCAGTTCACTAAATTAATTCACACAAAATACAAATCGCTTTCTTTGGATTCAGGGGGTCGAATATAGGTTGAGCTGAATAACGATAGTGTGACGCTGGTAGTGGCAGAATGCAAAGGGAGCAAGGTCAAGCTCTCTCACTACATCGCGCGGCTTGTGAGTGCGTTACAACAATAGAGCGACAGGGCAAAGAGTTTCCAGAACGTTCGCGAGGCTTCTGACTGCCGGCTTGCTTGTGAAAGGCTCGAGAAAGGATGGTACTACATCATTTCTCGTATAAAAGCTAGCGGAAAGGGGCAATAAGCGTCCTTCGTAACCCACATCTACCAAAATTAAAACACGACATCCTAAACGACCGTTCCTAAAAACTTCCGGTTAAATCCTATTGGAGTTGGGTACACAACAAGAATATTCAGGCTGAAACTCGGCAGTATTACGGCCACAGAAGCGAGCAGTTGTTGGTTGATGACCAAGACAGCTCTTAGCAGATATGTGTCGACAGAGAGAGAGTTTGGGAAATTGATACGTCGCGTCGAAGTTTGTCTTGAAGTGAAGCAGTTTTAATGAGTCTTGAGTGATGTTATCGTCAAAACCAGCGTTTGTGAGACGGAGAGGAGAAAGAGAGAGTAAAGAGAGAGAGAAAGTTGTGTGTTAAGGTTAAAAGAAGACAGACTAGCTGTGAGTTGTAAGATCACGAAGAACTGTCTAGATTCTGTTAACAACGTTAAAAGAGAACTGTTTTGTGCTTCAGTGTTAGAAGAAAAATAAGGTGACAGAAAAACGAATTGAAATTTGTTGTCTTTTGTAACAACTGCAGTAATAATGACGAATGACGAGGTATAATACGAGCTCATACGAATAATCCTACGCTCAGATGAAGCTATCCCATTGGAGTGAACGTGTCTACTACTCAGTGACTGCGATGGACTAAATCCTGCAGTCGTTCAACGCCTGAAGCAATCCATTAAACGTACTTCAACTTTGCCATTAACATCTAGGTTTAGAAATTCCAAAGGAGAAGTTATGACTGGAAATAATCAAGAAATGTGTCCCTAGGGTAAGAGAAGTTAAAAACAAAGGACAGTATTATGCATCTGAGACTCTTTCCCTTTAATTCCATTCTTGTGGTGAACCGAGACTACGCTTGAGGTACAAACCAAACCGATGACAGTGAAAATAATTATAGTAACTGTCTTCCTTCGACTCATATAGCCTGTTGCTTCTGTCGAAAGTCACCTTTTTCTTGAAGTTTCGTTAATGATTTATCAGGAGAGTATATTTTTGGGGAGATTCATGGCCTTTCTGATAATGTACACATATTCACATCTATCAACTTAACCCACCCTCCTATATTATGTCATTTTAAGGTCTAAGCCACTAGCATTTTCACACTCTTAAACTTAAAACTATTTTGATTTATATATATATAAAATATAATCAAACCTACGTGTTTTGTTTCACCTCGATTATCCTCTTGCTTATTTATATTGCATACGTTGTAATTTAAAATAATAAAGCACTGGAATCAGTCTAACTATTGATGTAATATTATGCAGATAGTCACTGAATCTCAATACACACACACGTTCTGTGAGATAAACAGAGTAGGCCGTGCTCAAATCAATAATTAATTCTAATAATCAACGCTGCTAGCTATATTTTTAACATTAAGAAATAACCTTAGCTCTGGGAAAATACATAAATAATAAAAGAACAATAACATTGTTGAAAACACAGCTGTCAGATTGTAATGTTGACCATTGTTATGTGTAGTAAACTGTTTTTCAGCGATTTATAACAATACAGTGCAGGACACGCCTTTGAACGGGTTGGAATCTAAGGGTCAGGTTAGCGATGAAGCTCACATCTCAAAAGGCTCCAGAAAAGATACATTTTCCTTTAGTACTCTTTGTACCTGCAACGAAATATATAACAAAAGTGTATATGTAAATGCTGATCCTATTGTCATGAAGTAGACAAAAAACAGCTTTTGTAGGATAGATTATACTAACCATACAAAATAAGAATGATGCTTAAAAATTAATGTGTATTATATAGCATATAATATTTGCTTTCTCCACAGCATACGGCCCGTGGAAAGTGTAGGAAGTTTAGTATTTCACTCAAAAAGTAAATTCGTATCTGAATTTTACCGGAAAAAAAAGTATTTTTATCATCCTAACATTTAATTTAGCTATCTTCAATACTCTGTTAGGAAAGTGACTATTTTTATCAGAGAATACCACTCACATATATTTACAAAGAAAAAAACCGCATTGCTTGAGCATATAAAAACTGCTCTACTTAACAGTGTTACCAATTAATAGAACGAAACTTCCTTCAAATATAAATTATGATTTTTTTCTGTTAAATGGGACAGTAGATGTAGTAACACTTCAAAATAGTTTGGAAATATAAATATTACGCCCTATCATTGTAAAATATATATAAAATTAAAGAGGAAATTACAATCTATAAGAATGAATAAACAACTAAAAATGTAGTCTTTGAAGAACTTTTGACATTAAAAAGTTAAGCGACTATTATAAATGGAAAGTAAAGACTGAGAAAGAAGGGAAGAAAAAAACAAACAAACAAACAAACAAACGAGTGCCTTAGAGAAATATTCCAGGCACTATAAAAATCTACATTAATCATTGCTAATGTCGAACATTTTGTTGGAAGAAATCTCACCACTAACACAGCATAACAGTCCTGCCATGCAGCTTAAAATATGCACATACGCATCATTAAAGGAATGCACTAATAGCAAGAGCAACCCTAAATTACATAGCTAATCGTTATGCTGTCATTTAAACCACCGCAGAATTACATTCGTCGAAATGTTAATGTACCATGTTGATATAATAAATATTTATGCACCATACTTCACATTATATACAATTCACCAGCTACACTCTACGCGTAATACCGCACAAACCATATAAATTATTCTTAATTCCATAACTCTGTTAAAACCATTTTGGCAGGACTCGCATTTTGTTTTGATCATATAAGCTGCACCCAATATCGGTTAATTTCATAAGAGGAGATTTAGCAGATTTTAATAATGTAGAATGATAGCAATGTATTTAATAATCACATTATTTTACTCCCTTTCAGTACCGCCTACATTTAAAACTGTTAATTCCACTAAAATATATTCTAGGTCAACAGGTAATGCAGGATTAAATAATACACTTCATATACTAAATAAATTGATATAAAAAATAAAGTAGAAAACAAAAAGCTAATCAACTTTTCCTTGCCTATCCCTGCATTGTTACTGTTGAGATTCTATCACCAGAGGTGTCAAAAATTGACACACTTTCATCTTTCTCTCTTTGGCTTAGTGACATGGCCGAGCAGGGTAAAGGTAACTGGCATTGGATAATGCGTATATCTGCACACCTTTGAGTTCTACAACGTAACAGGAATACTCCCAATATTCTTCCTTGTCCTTATAACTAGTACGTAATAACGACCTGCCATTTTAACATACAAACCAATAACAAATATTTCAAAAATAGTTAACTGTCCTAAAAGTGCATTTGACAGATGTGTGCTTCAACGAATCTACATTTTTCGTGAAGTAAGAGTTTGTCTACCTTTTACACTTTTACAGTTGCACAGTCATTCACATCCGAGAAGACTTCAGAGAATCAAGACATTCATTTCATTTCTCAGAAAAGTATCTCAAACATACATACCTTAATCAAAATTGATACAGCTATTCTTTCAGAAAATACAAGTTTTCGAACAATATTCCAAGTAAAAGATACTTTGTGATGGGATTTGGTTCGCAACATTTTCTGTTGCTCACAGATACATGGTTTTTTTTTTTTTTTTAAATAAAAACTGTGTTTTATTCAGGGTCCCACAAAACCCATATTTCTAGTGAAATCCCGGTATTAAAATTTTCAGTAAAATTTAATACCTTCTTATCCACTACCTATATACGTAGTAGAGAAATTAAGTAAAACTATTGTGGAAAAAATATAGCTATGCAATCCTAGCATTAAAACAGATTATTATACGGAAATAAATCATGCTAAGTTACCCTACTTTTGGCAGCAGTGCCAGAAAATGAATGACGGAATTACCATAGCAACAAAACAGAAATTATGTCATCATCGCCAGAACATAATTCTGTTCCATGTGCCTGTACGAAAACCTGAAATCGTCACTCTTGCAAGTGCAGCGACATTAAAACAATAATCACATCATTAAACGTGGTTTCATTGGTCAAACTAGTGCATTTTTCGTTCCTCCATCTACAAAACTTTTCATACTATTTTTCGTAAACAAATAAAAAAAAAGCAATGTCAAATATATGTTTGAGAACCCCGAAATAAAAAAAAAAGCATTTTTAGAAAAAGGTCTGTGGGTCTGTTTGTGCGTGTCAGACTGTGGACAGCATAACTCAAAAACGAAAAGTCGGTTAAAAACCAAACGTTGAAGGATACGACACGAAGGTTTTGAAGAAAATAGCCCCACCCTACACTACCCTTTACATGGAAAATTTTTCGAAAATTTTGATTTTATTGAAAATGGCTCTAACAATTTTGATTAAAGTGCCATATGTTTACGATATTTTTATGACAAATGAAATGTATATTTTGAATTTTCTGGCTATAGCCTATGGAGCCTTGTTTACTCTGGGTGACTTTGGAATAACGCGTAAACCGTAAGAGATAGAGAAAATCTTAGTGTACAAAAAATCTAGAGCTCGCTAAAACACACAATTTATGTCCAAATAATTTTTCTTGTAGAGTGAACCATTTCGGGGATATTCCTTCTTATTTGTGTCAGTTTCAGAAAACAGCTTTCGTGAAATGGAACATCGTTGTTCATTTTTTGTATATGTTAAGCGTGCTAAGAATATGGGATCTCAAAGCTTTAAAAGATTTGACTATCGCACAAAGCCTACTGTATTCTAATATTCCCCTTGCAGCTACAAGGAAATAAGCAATAAGATAATTTGTACAAATGTTTATCTCAATTAACACGAAGATGTAGTAATAATGGTTGGTGCAAGAGTAGAGAAGGTCATGTGAATGCCACACATTCAGATTTTTCATTGTTATATTGGGATTCAGCACATTAAAAACAATAATAATAAGGCAAATTCGTTAAAAAAGTTTTTTCGCCGTAGCATAAAACGTTCATAATCTGATTGTGACACTAGTTAGATATATAAGTATTCTATTGGAAGTATAATATTGCCATTAATGTAGCTATGTATGTGCATATTAGACTGTAAAGTGGCACAGAAATGTTAAATTTGCCCTTCTCTAAATTACTACTATTCAAGCAAAGAAATGTGCGTGCAAAGGACAGCGGAAGACGGAGATAAATGCATTTGGGGCAGGTAATGTTTGACGTGCCATCCAAGAGACCCATTTCTGCGGTTTTCCTTACTTACACTGCTGTGGCTTGTTTACTCTTTCTCTTTCCATTTCATCTCTTTGACCTTGCTGCCTTAAAGTTCGGTCACTGTTTGCCTAAAGAGTGCACACTCGGCTCTTTTCTCGATATCAAGTTACGAGAGGAGGTGAGGCTCTTTGAACTCAATGAAGAAGCTAACGTCTGGAGGAAGAGGTATTAAGAAAGCAGAAGTCGTCGCGAGAACAGCAAATAGTTGGGAGAGAGAGGTTTTGTGGGCCTTTTGTGTTTCCTTCTGGTACGTCTCTTGCTCGCTCGCTCTAACTACAATGGTAAAGACGGTGAGCAAAGTTTTGTCTGAAGGGCTGTTACACAAGTCGCTTCACTCGCTGCTTGACCCACTTCCAATCTTTAGTTCTCTTTAGCGCTAGTCTGCTCTAACACTCCTCTAATGTTACAGTGTTTTATGCTCTTTACTACAAAAGTGTAACGTGTACTCTTACAAATATAGCCCATCGTCTCAATGTTTAGCGAACTGTTTACAAATCGTGCAAAAACAGCTGTGAAAATCTTTATATTTAAGCCAAGGTAGGCCAAAAAGTTCTGAGATTAAGATACAAAACAGTCCAAAGAGCTACTGGGTACAGCTAAAAAACAAGTTAACTAATGGTTCTATAACAACGTACCGGTTCTCGTAAGATATAACTAAGAAACTATTTCACTCGGTGACTTTTAGATTCTTGAATGTCAAAGCAAAATATAACTATTCGAAAACTCAGAAAAATAACAAGAATATTTAGGAAATGGTGCCTTCCAGAAAAATAATTCTATTAAACCCTTCGTATGATCCCTTGTAATTCAGAATTATTTGTTACTGTCCTGCAGGTTACTTTTACACTTCTCATTATTACGGAAGCAGTTGTTTTAAACAGTGACGCATTGATGGGTCAAAAAATAAAAGGTATAAGTATTTTAAAATGCGAAAAAATAATAATTAACAACATTATCTCTCATTTGAGAAAGTCAGTACTACCGTTTTTGTCTCTTGATCAAGCTAGGAGCACGAAAAATATAAAAATTATACTTTTTTCTCTCGTAAAAATGGCTCTAAAATATGTTGCAGCTGGAGCTCTATTGAGCTCAATCACTCCTGTGGTATTGTATCACAAGAGGATATTGATAATTAAGGTAATTAACTAATAAAGCTTTCGCTGTTACCCAAAAGTGGGAAAGTTAAACATGAAAGCATGAAAAAGTATTATTTGATGCTACTCAAATGAGGCCTTTATATATGCATTGGCTATTTATTTAGATATTTATTTACTCTACCACATAACTTCAGTATAATGCATGTTTTAGCAGCAGAAGCGTATCTGCGTTGGTGCCTGAAATTGCGTATGAGTTTATAAACATGCTTTATTGTAAAAATGAGAAAATATGGTCTTGCACTGAATCCAAAAATGTGATATTGAGCTCCGTGAATAAGTAAAACTTTTAGGTATAGTGTCTATGAACAGCGTACGTAAAAAAAAAAGTCTGTTAGAAACTATATTTAGTATTAAAGTCTTTCAGGAATGTGACGTGAAGAAGACATTTCTCCCATCCCAAACTACCTTTTACATGGAACATTTTTATAAAAATGTCTTATCACTTTTATTAAAATGCTATACAATTATTATAATTACCTTATTCTGGCAATAAAGTGTGAACTTATTTCATTCGCAAGGAAGTTTAAATAATATCGCATGGCTTGAGATACACAAAAACGTATTGCACAAATAACTAGACCTTAAAACAATCAAATACCTTATTTGCGCATCAGCCATTGCTAATTTAGTTCAATACTTCGTAATTTTATAAGATCTATTCTTTTATTTTTCGCCGTGCGCCACGAAACCTAGGCCTATACCTGAAACATAAGAAGGAAATGGAATGAAAGGGAAATGATGGGAAGGAAATTGAGGTAGCTGAGAAGCTACTCCAGGATTCACCTACTGACCAGGGACAACCAGGAAAAACCCTAGGATTGTCTACGGGATTCCAACGCGGGATCTAGGGAATGCGAGCCTCACCCGATATAGTGGAGCTCTCTCGTTCAGTTAACTGTTTGGTAACTATTTTAACTGGTAAGTTTTGCTCTTTTCAGATTTTAGCATTTTTCTTTCTCTAATGCTTACTCAGGGGAATTATTGTATTCCGCCCAAAAATTTGATACCGAGATTTCGTTGGAAATACTTATTTTGAGACTTCCTGAGTCTAAAAAAAGGAGTTTTTTTACAAAAGTCTCTGGTTGTGTGTGTGCGCGCGCGCGCGCGCGCGTGTGTGTGTGTGTGCAACGCAATTCATAAGCGAAAATTG
Organism: Tenodera sinensis; assembly: GCA_030765045.1. NCBI lineage: Eukaryota > Metazoa > Arthropoda > Insecta > Mantodea > Mantidae > Tenodera > Tenodera sinensis. The sequence goes on along the minus strand of CM060967.1, from coordinate 156,101,905 downwards.
GGTTAGATACCAAACTTAGTATCTTTCAAGGATGCGTCTCGAAATTTTTGAAGGTCCTTTCACACCAGTATGACTGCAGCGAGACCAAGACATTTAAAACCGCTACAAAGTATAGCTTAAAATTTGTTGCTGTTTCAAAATATTGATTAGAAAACTGAACTATCTCAAACATTGGGATAAATTACAAAGACCCTCTTTTGATACTTTATAGCACCAGTTGGATGCCAAAGCAAAAGAGAAGTATTGACGTATTGCAGTAACTACCAAACTCGTTACCGAAAGGCGTACGCGAAGTAGAGGACGGGGTGTGGAGAGTAGAACATCTGAACCACTGATCATTGGAATCAGGTAGTGCTGGGAATGAATCAAACTTGGAACTCTCCTCCACCGCAGAACGTGCTTAGGTACGGAGGAATCCTATGGGGCTGTCTTCTTGCCACAGTACAGTACCGTGGAAGCTCTATTGCGGTTTGCGCGGTCATTTCGCGGCTTCCAGCAGGTTCCTTTATCACCTTGGGAAGGAAGAGGGTCGGGAAAGCTATGAGAACAACCCTACCTGTTCACTGCTTTCTGCAGCAAATGATATGCTTCTGAACGTGCTCAAAAATACTACAGAGATTGAGAACAAAATATTCATAATACATCCTCTATGACCGGTGGACAAACTGTAGGAATGCTGATGATATCGATTTAGAAAATATCTCATACAACTAAAGTAAACAGTAAGTGAGGCAATATTTTCTGCAAATCCTCTGAAATAATTCAAAATGTAAATACAGAAACAACAGAAAGCTCCCTGAAATAACGTTGCTAAAATATAGTCAGCGTAGGCTGACTTCTTCTGTTTACTGTGATACGACCCACAAGGAAGAATCGACTTTAATCGATATCGTAACGACTAGAAATACTAATTATACATCATAAAGTAAATAATTGTGAATTTTTGTGATCCTCATAAAAAGGAACGGTATCGCCAGTGATATTGAGATCAATCAAGTGCAGCGAGTTTAGAAACGAATATTGTTGGCTGTGTCAAGTCATTTTGTTCATTAGCGTGGAAATCCGCCATGTTTGGCGAGACAATTGTAAAAGTGTTTTATGAGAAGGCTGGCCATTTTTGAGTGTTAATAAATTGTTTAAGGCATTCATGAAAATAATATTGATTCTTTCATCAATCTAATATAGCCGTACTACCACTGAGATAGCATTAATATAATTTTATAGCTCTCCAACTGATGCTAGGCCGCGAGAAGTAGAACTTCATTATATCACTCATTAAAAAATAAGAAGAATCGTTACAAAAGAAGCTGAGTGCAATATCCAACAACATATCTGTTCTGTTTGGGTAGAGTCAATTGGTTATGTACCGCATTATCGAGCGAAAGGTCTCCACTGTCATTCGAGAGGTCGCGGGATCGATTCTGGTGGCCAACCTTCCTAACCCATGTCTTTTACCGGGGGTTTCCGCGGATTGTTAGGTGAATGATGAGAAGGGTAATTACAATTCCCGAATTTCCTGTCCTTCCTCTTTACCTTTCATCTAGTTAGGCGCATAAACACAAGATTTCACTGGTCGAGATGCTAAATCGCCCCTTCCAACCTTGTGCATACTATCCTATCTAGGTACTGGCTTACTGATCCCAAGGTCGCGGGTTCAAATCTGGCCACAGCTGATGGTATTTATAAGCGACATCCCCATATCGTTCGATTTACTGCCACGTAGATCACTTCCTTCGGGACAAAATTCCGGCCCACCGATAACACTATCATGCGGGCAACTTACAGTATCGTTAACAAATCTGATGTGTTGCACTCGCATGAATTTTCCTACTCTTATACTAATCATTATGCTAACAATTATAATAACAGTAATTTAACAAATTGATGTATTTATTATAATTATATAAAATGGATCATGGTGTATATGAAAGTAATAAACTCCAACACCTGCTGACCTATCACTAACAAAATTGGCACATTTAAGAGGTTTTTCATGGAAAATCAATTAATATAATTTTTTATGTGTTTGAAATAGAAATGCAAATTATTACATTCCCACGGCTTTCTCTACTCGCTTTTCATCCTGTAGCATTTGTCGTTGTTCAATCGTGCTTTTGCATAAGTGTGTTCCTGGTGTGTTTATTTGTCTCGTTTATTTTAGTGTCCTAAGAGTTTTCATTAACATTTAAGTTTATTAAGTAATATTTTTGAATGTTTCCAAAGATACACAAGGCTATTGGACAAGTGCAGTCTAAAGGTTGAAGGGATATAAAATCAGACCATGGGTAAAGCCTGGTATTTCGCTTGCTATTTAATAAACAACAGAAGGGGTAATTCAAAATATCATTGGAGTTTAAAATTCAAAAAATTGTGTAACGTTAAACTAATTAGTCCATGTACACACACACACACACACACACACACACACACACACACACACACACACACACACACATCCGCACACACACACAGTGTAAATGAATAACAATAGTTATGGATCACAAATTTAATTCCTTATAACTAATCAAACCCTCGACGAATTTAAGTAAAATTCGACAAAGGCCTCCCTAGAATAAAAAAAAATTACCTTTTCATGCCCAAAAATCCAATTTTTTTTCTTCCAATTTCAACTTTTCTCAAAAACACACCGCACGAATTTTATTGGTACACATTCAATTTCAAAGAGGAAACTTGTGGTCTAGGATTATAAATTACATAAGTGTGCCTTAAAATTAGGTAGGAGTATGCACGCCACTGATCATGTCCACTGCAGCTGTACCGTATGATATAGATATCGAAATTTTTAAGCTCCAAGATTTTATGTTTATTTCTCTGTCAAACATAAACTAGTCGATCAGAGCGATTCTCCATGCACCTCATAGCGAGAACACAAGTGGACGGTTTTCGTAGCCTGTGTATTTAGCGTAATGGATATGTTGACAGGACGACGAAGGTACACATGGATTAAAAGCTTGGGTTCAAATCCAGTAGCAGTTCCTTTTTTTCCGTTATTTCTTAAGTACATGCTGAATTAATTTAATTTGATTGATACAACATTCGTGTCGTGTTGTAATTTTTCATTTAAACAATATTTAAGCTCTTTATTTCAAATTCGTTTAATTGTTATTTACTCTTTAATGATGTAGGTACACACTGAAAACTTCATACGCAGTTAAACAGATGGTTTAAACTTGACTAACAACTTAAAAACAAGTAAATAATTGATAAGCACTTGAAAGAGCCACGTGTGACTGAACTATTATAAACATAAATTGAATTAAAATGCAGAATGATTATCCGGGCTTGTGGGCTGTGGTCTAGTGGAAAATCTCCTTCCAAACGTTTCGTTCGAAGCTGTGTCGAACATCCTCAGATGTTGTGGCCACAGAACTATGCTACTCTCTGTGACTCTTTCCACTAGACCACGGCCCACAGGCCCGGATAATCATTCTGTATTTTATGACACCGGCCGTGAAAGTCTATGCAATTTTATCGATAAGTTGAATTGATAATAACATTACAATATAATAGATCGATGCAAGCAGAACAAAGGTAAGGAAAGAAATTATAATTAGACGCAGGAACTGGTCAAACTGGTGCCCTCATCAATGCATAAGCAACATTGTCGCAGAAATGATTCGCGAACCCTGTTGAGCATTTCATCTCTTCAGAATCAAATAATGATGAATACACCATACTCTGAAGATCCCAGAAAAATAAATCCATGGAGTTGATGTCCGCTGAACGAGGTGGGCAGGGCAGAGTAGGACTGCCTCTTCCGATCAAACGGTTGGGCAGATTACATTTAGATGCCCCTGTACGTTTATAGCGTAAAGCGCAGGAGCTCCGTCGTGTTGGAAATGCAGTTAAGCGCGAACATCAAGCGGTACTTCTTCCAAATGGCTGGCAGTACATCCTTCACAAGTGTTGCCACACAGTCGAGGAGGAAGAAGATATGGTCCAATGACGTGGTCAGAAACAATGCCAGCCCATATGTTCACAATAAAATAAAAGAGCATGGTCTTGTTGCCATGGAGTAAGAAAAGGATTTCTATTTATACTGCTGTCATGCAGTTTTCAAGCAAGTGTATTTTCAACGCTCATAGCACGAGTAGGAGACAAGTATGAGGATGTGACATGGCAATGTATTATACGAATAAAGCTAGATGAAATAGTGTGACGTCACTGAGACAGTCTGCGTAACAAAATTCTCTTTAATGCTCGTGAGCGGAAACAGGAAGAGAAACCATCTTTTGTTCGCTTAGTTGTTGATTTTGGCTGCTAAAGTTTGTATTGCCTTATACCTTAACTATGTACTTTATTTCTGTTAGGTTTCAACATTTTAGCCTAAGCATTTTTGCGATCACAATTGAAGAACTATAGGCTAACTTTACAGTAAGGGAAAACTAACATGTGATTACATTTAAACCAGATTGTTGTATGATTCCTTAGCACTTCCATTCTCCTTACTCGACCACGAGAAAAAGCGAATAGCGACTTCCTACTCGAGCAATGCGAAAGTATTTGAAAACTCAAACTAATAATTAGTTTAATGCCACAAAAATAAATGAGTGAATAAATTAACAAATTGAGTACTTTAACACATACATTTTTTGTGTAGTAAGAATTTGTCTTATGGTTTACCTAATCTACAAAGCTCATTCGGGATGAAACTATCATCACAAGCTATTGCCAGTAAATTCAACATATACAGTTAATTTTCATGTAAATCTCTTAACCATAAGTGAGCAATTTTAATCAAAAACTCTAGAGCTATATTTACGCAAAGCAAAATGCTATACATTCTCCTTTGCAAAGAGTAATTTGGGATGAAGGGATTTTTCTTTAAAATCTTGGTTCCGCATTCTTGGAAAATACCGAGTTTAAACACCAAAATTGCTAACAAACCTACTACTGCTTTTGAGTTATGCTGTTCACAGACACACACTCTTTTAAAAACAATACTTTTTGGATACTAGGCGCCTCAAAACGTTCATTTACGATGAAACTTATAAAACATATTTTTAGAAAAACGTTTGTGTGTGTGTGTGTGTGTGTGTGTGTGTGTGTGCGCGCGCGCGCGCGCGCGCGTGTGTGTGTGTGTGTGTGTCGGTTAAAAGCCAAAGTTGATATTTCAGTTTAATGTCTTCCAAGGATGTCACACGAACATTTTGAAGAAAATTCCTCCAACCTAACTACCCTTTATAGGGTAAATTTTTCGAAAATTGATTTTATCAGAAATGGTTCTAACGATTTTGATTAAAATTCCACACGTTTAAGATATTTTTATGGAAAATGTAATGTATATTTTGAATTGTCTGGCTATAGCACATGTAGTCCTGCTTTTTCTTGATGACTTTTGCATAACTGGTAACCGTAAGAGATAGACCAAATCGTACTATACAAAAATTTAGATCTGGTTAAGAAACACAATTTGTGTTAAATGATATTTTTGGTGAAGTGAACAAAAGCGGAGATATCCGTCGTTATTTGCCAGAATTTTGCAATACGTTTGCAACAGAAATTTTCAAATGGTGGATCTTATTCATTTGTCTCTTGGTCACTCAAAAAGAACGGAATCTCAAAGTCAGCATATAGGTAGCAATCACTCTTAAAACGTTTGACTATCGCTTGCACCTAAAAGAAAATTAACAATAAGATAATTTCTACAAATGTTTTTTCTGGATTAACATGAAGTAAATAGACCGTCTGTAAGAATAAGGTGTGCAGGAGTAGAGAAAGTAATTTTATTTTTATTGTCTGTATACTTCGTTTTTATTCTACATTTCGGGAGCAAGTTTCCAATTTAATCTCTAATATTATCTTGGTATACAAGGTTTACAGTTAGGGTAGTTTTCATCCCAACTCATTTGATTTGCATCAGAATTTGTTGGAATATCTGAGATACGTTCTCCTTTTATGTTATTTCTAGTTGCAATGGTACTTTATTTGTAATCAAGGGGAAAATATTCCCAGATACATGTTGTAATCTATTATCCCTCGTGCTGATTACATCTGAAATTGCATGTTTGTGTGATTATTATGGCACACATCTCTTTGCATGGTACCTCGTTAGGTATAATCTGCCCTGTAATATATTTCACCGCGCGTTGTTCCAATAGTGGTCGTATGTTATAATGGCTTCATTTAAACTGCAGCCAGTGGAACTTTAATCTCGCAACCAATGATGTCTCACCAGAATTATAACGTGAATTATCATTGTCCATAGGTTTGGAGTTTATTAAGGTTTATCCGAGAGAGGCAAAATGCAAATAGAGAATTAGGGGACTAGGGAGGTAATGTTTCTGCTAGCATCTTTGTAAGCAATGTACGTAAGTGTGAGTTAGGAAACAATAGTAGAGTAAGGCAATATGGCAGAAGACTGCACATGTTTGACCAAAATTAGCTAGGAAGAACATGAGCCAAAGTGAACACCTGTTGTAATAACGTTAATGTTTTTAGATAATCTAGGCATATGCAGAATTGGCTAAAAAGGCCCACTCACTGAAACGCGTTCTTGCCTCACTCCACCGTCCATCCTTCCCCTTCACTGTTGGGACGTCTGTTTCATGAGTAGTGGCAAAGATGTTTTTGTGAATTACAAAAACAGGAAAGTTTGTTGCTTAATATGCACATATAAATCGTTCTGATTATGCCATTGTGATCAGAAGCATAAAACAAACTTTCTAAATAAACTTTCTCAACACTCGTATTTGTAAGCATATAAAAGATTCCCCTCTTCAAGGTTTACTTTCTTATTCATATATTTAATGTAAGGTATTGTATTTCGTGTTTCTAAGTTTGAACATAAAATTGAGTTTGAAACCAAAATATTTATGTTGATAAAATAGTTTTAAAATACTTTTAAGGATAAATAGCAATGGAACACGCTACTGAAGTGAGAAAACTACCCCTCCCCCTGAAAAAAACACCTTAATAAAATACAAAACACTTGTCTCCTCTAAATGGTAAAAACAGTTTATGTGCCATTTTCGTAAATTCTCAATAAATCCTATGCTTTTGTTTTTGCACTGCCAAGAAACTTCATAATTTAAGTGTCCGGATTCTGTGCACGCCAGTGTGTTTAACAACGCAGCTAATAAGAGGGGATGAGAGTATGTAATAGTTAAGAGATCCGACGCAAAGTTATACGTAACAAGGTTTAGAATAAATGTAATATTGATCGGACTGTACATATAAAGAGTCGTTCTGACTCCTGAGCGAATGTATACGAAAGTAGGGGAATTGAGAGAGCGCGATGAATGGGAACCGGATGATTATAAATCTTCGGCGAAAGTGAATGTATAAAAACGCAATGATGGCATAAACAGGGGGGCTCTATGCTACCGCGCAGCAGGAACTGGTGGGCGCTGGAAAGGCACATAAAAACAGTATATAACTCCGCCGCGACCCTAAAAGCGAAACTGTTATATGAGGTGGTAGAGGTATGCAGGAAATGGGGACACAAAGTGGCCAGCTATTTCCCTATGGAACTCGCTTGTTTTGGGATGAAAAAGCAAGAAAAATAGAGCAAAAAAAGAACATGAAATGAAAGAGCGCTAATAGCTTAGTGCGGAGGACATTTTCATCCCTGGGGTATTCAGCGCGTTAGGAGAGAGAGTACGTGCAGGAAGTTGTCGTCAAAGCGTCATAAACATGACATCCGTCTTCCCCGAGGAAGGCGTCTCGCCCTTGTCAACTGTTGTTTCCCCACACGCATCTCTCTTTGTGAAGTTGGCAAGCCTAATCGAGACGGCTTCGACATTGTTATAAAAACCCTTCTGGTTTAGCTTGCCTAGCGAGTGGGCAAGCGTTTACAGCGCTAATATGGGAGTCTCTCTAGGAATAAATACTTTACTCTCTAGAACATGCACGAACTTTAGATACAAATTATTATAAATATGATATAAAATTGTTAGTTTGCTGCAGTAGCACTTGATCATACATTGAGAGAGGATACTAAACAGAATAAGACATAAATATGTATGTATTTATTCACGTCAAATGTGTATTGGATCGGGGGACCGAGGAACACACACACTTCCATGACTTTGTCCTGAAACACACTTTCATTTGTTCTGATCGAAAGATTGGCCGTATGTACTGTTGTTGGAAAACGCACAAAATCACGCTCCCTCTCTGTTAACTCTTCAAAAAGGGGAGGGTAATTGTATTTACGTATGTACGGGCTTCAACTGGTGACTCGAAACAAATTGGCCCTATAACTCAGAATCTAATATTGTTCGTAAGGTACCCCTTCATGACAAAAAAAAAAAAAAAATTGTGTACGGTGTGCCATTAGTGCAGAAAGGTTTCCTCCAATAAGTGATTTCTATCTCTGGGGAACCTAAAACGTAAAGTGTACCAGATAAACCCACACAGCCTGGAGGAATTAAAACAAAAAATTCGCCAGAAAACTACCAGTATTTTTCAACGTGAAGTACGTCAAGTAATGGATAGTTTTCTAAAGAGGTGTAAAAATGTACGGACAACGACGACAGTCAGCTTCAAAATCTCCTTTCGTAAAGTTGGTAAGTAAAGCCATTAAAAGTGATATTAAAAATGTACGGTTTCATCCGCGCCTTTCTATGATAGCACTCCGGCAAAACACCACGCAGCTGGTTCCTAAATATTTTGCTCTCCTGTTATTTCAGTAATTCTCGATCCTGTTAGTATAATCAATAAATTTACTACCAGTATTCAGCTCAAGTTCATAAAATGTCAAACATAACCTAAATAATGTTTTTAACAAATGATACAATGTTTACTCTATTTTCGTTTTCCCTAAATTTCTTCGCGGACAAAGAACAGCCCTTCATTCTAGTGCTCAATGGTTCTATTAACAAAGAATACCGATTCTGTGCCTTGTACCTTTAATTTTAAACAAATGAACACATGTCCACTAATGCCCACCCATGCATATGAACCATCACAAGTACTAAATAATGCGCCTAACCTGCGCCTCTAACGCCGAACTTTTACAGTTCCCCTAAATAATATGAATAGATACTGAGACAAAATGACCCAGTTACTTTTTACGTTTCGCCTTTTTTTTCTTCAAAATATTTGCACAAATACACAGTTCGTTTTTACCGATGTTAACACGTCTACACCCTCTCATAATGTTACAACTCACGACACAAGATATTTATGTGACAAATAAAATGCATAACTTGAATTTTCTAGGTAGAGCCTGGAGCGCTCTTCATTCTCAAATTTTTTTGTTCCACTGATAAACCGTAAGAGACACAATTATACTCACAACAAAAGTAAACCTCTTTGAAGCTCACAATTTATTTCAACTATTTTTATTCTGTGGGATCAGCCATTTCCGAGATATTCTTTGTTGTTAGTTTTAATTTCAGTTGTTAATGTTTTTGGCTAGTATGAAAACGCTGTTCGTTTTTGTATGGTCAGTAGTATGAAACAGAAAATTCAGCACAGCGATACGCTTTTAAAAATCTGGCTCGTTTTACCCATTGTATCTTACACCCAATGCTAGAATGTTTAATGAAGGTTTATCCGGATTAACAGGAAGCTCTTTTAAAAAGATTTTCTTAGAATAATGAGAAGGGAAACTTATGTGAATGCAAAGCACCCGATTTTTATTCTGATCACCACCGATTTAATTTCTTGCAGTAGATTTTCACAAGACTATTGTGTGATTATGTTATCATTGTGCCCTGAATCACGGATTTGCCATGCCACTGCTCAGAGATACCAAAACACGCTGTAACACACCAAATTCCCCTAGTGACTCATATTTTTCTCGCCAAACTACAAGCCGTTCAGAAATTCGTGTTGAGATAACATACCTCTGGATAATATCAGGCTTAATTTACCTTAAAATAAATGTAACTTAATGTTGAAATAAGCTCTTTGAAGCTGACAATAACGGTTAGATATACAATACTTTTTAAAGTAGATGGTTTTGTTTTAGTGTTTGACTTCTTTCTTGCGGTATTGATATTGAACGTTTGTAGCCCCCAGCAGAATTTCACATTACACCATTTCTGTATTCAGCAGGCAAAGTATAATAAATATGTTCCCGAGAGGTTCTGTTTGTTGGCATTGAAAGATAAGTGATAGTTTTGCTTATGCTCAATCTGAAGATGATTTTCCTTAAAAGAATTGTGAAGCAACCAATGTATTAATTGTATCGCTTCTTCTTGTTACTTTAACATTCTCTCTTGGCATAATTAAAGCTTATATTAAACATCAGAAACAAAGAACCCCATATGCACAGGAAGTGCAATACAGCATTTTTAATATCACCATAAGAATAATTATATTTTTAAAACGATGTCAGTTATTAATGGATAATGGCAAACGAATATATGGAATTTATTAAAATCGTAATTTAAAGTACTTCATAATTGAATACTGTGATGCTGGTCGACAGCGGCGGCGCACATTAAAGGACTTTCAGGGTCAAGCTACCTCATACCATGCCGATGTGCATCAAAGGCGGTCAAGGTCATGCTGCCTTGCGTCATTGCTTGCGAATACGTGACAACAATGGGAGCACAGCAGAAAAAGCGCACGGGGAACCATCGCTGCTGCCGGCAGGATCGAGAAAAGGTGCATTTTCAAGAAAGGTCCGTACTACGTCATATAAGGAGGCGAGGCGACGAGAGACGCGAGTAGTTGTAGACATGAGTGTTGATCGAAACAGCTGTTATGCGTGTTTATTTATTCATCTATAATGTGAATATTACAGGTTTTCCCAAATACAATGTTCACTTAAAATTTACAATATCAGTTCGATTACATAATTAAGTGAATAAAATAAATACAAAATAAGTAACTAGAACATTACAAAATTAATTACAGAATAAATCATAGTAAAACATAAAACATGGAGGGCGGATCGAAGATTAACGCACAAGTATGTTTTACAAAAATTTTAACAGTTAAAAAACAAAAAAATATTACACATGAATTTACATCTTTCGAAATAATCACCAAGTTTCTTAATACATTTCTTTCATCGTGGTACCAGTTTCAATATGTCCTGTTCGTTGAAGTTCGTTTGGTTAACGATAGCCATCTGCGGACTGCTGATTTCACTTCCGCAACCGTTGCGGCCAGGAATTTCTCCATGGGACCAAACAAATGAAAGTCTGATGGTGCAAGATCCGAACTGTATGGTGTATGCTGGAGCCCCGCTCAACCAATATGTTGATTTTTTGACGAACAGAAGCAGCAACATGGGGGCGAGCATTGCCATGAAGAAGATTTATTAATTTTGTGGCGTTTGTCACGAAGGGAATTACACAACTTCACTAAATCTTCATGTAGCCTGCAGCATTCACAGTGGTCTCGTGTTCAGCAAAAGTCACCAATAAAACACCATGCATAACCCAGTACTTTCCCAGCAGGTTGAGTCACTTGAAATTTCTTCTTTACTGAGGCACCAGCATGTTTGCACTCCAGAGAGTCCTTGTTTGTTTCGGTCGTATACTGGTACATCCACGACTCACCAGTGACGATTCCTTGCAGAAAGTCATATCCTTCTGCGGTGTACCGCATTAAGTGGTCCAAGCTTGTCACCATTCGTTGACCTTTGTGGTAGTTTGTCAGGTTCTTAGGCACCCAGCGAGCACCAACTTTACTAAATTTCAACGCGTCATGAACAATATCGTACACATTACCGTAGGAAACGTTGAACTGTTTCGATAAAGGTCACAGTTTTATCCGCCGGTCATTCAATGGCTCTGACATGCTGGTAGGTTGCAGCTGTTACCGGCCGCCCAGAGCGTGGCAAATCGCTAAGGTTCACACGGCCCACCTGGAAGAATGTGCATCACCTGCAGACATTGCTACGGTCCATACAATCATCCTCATACACGCCACACATGTCCCTGTGAATTTCACTCCGTTTATGCCCTTTGGCCCATAAATATCAAACTACACTTCGCTGTTCAAGTGTGGAAGACAGTTGAATGTGCGACATTTTTGTTGCACAGTTCACGCTTTTCCCGCTAGAGCTACACATAAACAAAAATAAACCCTCTATAGCGAAAGCTTCAAACTATATCTACTTTTCGATCCGCTCTTGCAACATAAATACAAAATAGAAAGTTGGTAACATTTTTTTTTAAATGATTTATTGATCGATCAGCGCATGTGCGCTCTACAGATCATTGCTGAAATACACATAACAATAAATAAAATATAATAGATAACATTGAAATGAGGTAAACCCCATTGGGCCCCTCACTGACAGTATTGGTTGAAATTAAATCAGATCTTGCTGTGATAACTGGTCCGGTGGTAGACGACTCTTGATGCGTGTTGGAAAGCTGGATTTTCTGCCAAGAGAGTAGTGAATAGATCCAGGAACGTTCTTTAGATTGCTGTAAAACTGTTCGGCTTGTGAAGAAATGGACTGTTGAATGGTACTGATTCCAGTTTCTCTGTGTAGTTGATTGTTTCTGACAAACCATGGCGCATTAGTTGAGATACGTAAGATTTTGTTTTGAAACGTTTGGATGCGTTTAATTTCTGTAGCACTGGCTCCTCCCCAAATTGGAGAGGCATATAGTAAAAGCGGCCTTAAAAGAGTTGTGTAGAGTAGTATGCAGTTTTTTAACTTAAGCGAAGATTTTTTGTTGAGAAGTGGATAAAGTTTTGTCAGTCTTATTTGGGCAAGCTTGAGTTTGTTACTTATATGTGGCTTCCACGTGAGTTTTCTATCAAACAGTACACCAAGGTATTTCACCGTTTCTCTGTCACTTTTCCAGGGTATAGAATTTGTTGCTATCGTTACTGATGGTGGATATTCCGGTCTGCATAATGTAAACACCATTGCTTCACATTTGTCATGGTTGAGAGAAATGCGCCAGTTGTCAAGCCAGGGTATGATTAAGTTTAAGGCCTCTTGAAGGCGATTTCTAGCGGTGTGTAAATTACGATGGGTTGCATAGATGGCAGTATCATCGGCATACATTGCTATTTGAGCTGTGGGCGTTGTAGGTATGTCAGAAGTGAACAAGTTGAACAGAATTGGACCCAATATTGAACCTTACAGGTCTGGTAGAAGAATGACTGTGACCTATTCGAACTGAAAAGGTACGGTATGATAGAAAGGAAGATATTATTTTGTAGAGGTAGTCTGGAGTGCCATAGAGAAACAGTTTGTATAGTAGACCCTGATGCCAAACTCTGTCAAATGCCTGAGTGAAGTCAATTGGTAACATTGATTAACATGTGCACTAAATCTATCAATCTACTATTGGTAATAAATAATCACAGGATATGGCAAAACTGGTGATATTCATGTGCAGCATACCAATGCTTAAAATATATAATTTATTGTATAGTGATAGCATTCTAACCATACATGAATATTTATCTGAATTAGTATTAGCCCCCTGAAGGAATTGAGTATTACGACATCTATTTGGTGCAATATTTGGAACATTAAGATTTATTCACTGTCTTAGGTTAGGATCGCCAATTATATTATGTAGTAATTTGTAAAGGAAAAGTAACAACTGGTAATTTCGTCTATGTGATAGACGTTTAAACTCGAATAAGTGAAGCAACGACTCGTGCGACATGAACTTAGGAAAATAATGAAAATACGAATTTAAATACGCAACAATTTGATCCGAAAATATTAAATTCTATTTTTAAAAAATCTAAAACATAGTTATTTCGATTAGTGAATTTCAACTTACTCAGGACTGCCAACTGAGGAAAGCAAAGCCAAGAATTATATGTATTTTGACCTTCTCTTGTTATAACACAAAACCAGTTTATAATATCAAATAAATCTCACTTTATTTTTAACATTAAGAAATAACCTTTTCTCTAGAAAAATACATGAATTATTAAAATGATTGTAATATGTAATAAATTGTTTTTCAGTGATTTGTGGGACACAGTTGGCGACTATGACTAAACAAAAGTATGACGCAGTGATAATATGTACACAAACAATGACCAGGTGATTATAATTCATAGATACATGGTAATTTAACGCCTGTATGAACTGAATTGTCAAAATAAACGATAAGTCTGTAAGGAAAGATTTTTATTTGTACGAATGATGGCAGTAAATGAAGGATCATTGAAGTTCTTTCAGATTCAGGAAAAATACAGTGAGCAACTACCACGTAACGCACTTGTATTTTTTAAGAACAAAGTTATTTCTCCAAACACGGGATTGTTATTATATTCTTTAGATCCGTCATTGCCAAGTTGAGTTATACACTTAAGCGCTGTGGAGCAAAATCAGTCCAGGAATGTACACAAATGTCAGAGCATGTAAATATTTGTCGAGTCAACAGGAGTGACGATCCGCACAGATCGACAGTATCCATTGTGTTATGATGTGGTGGGAATGCAAGCAAGTGTGTGCCGCTGAGAGACATTCCGAAGCCCAGTCTATGGATGCGCTTCCCACAACATAACGGACGGACTCTGTCCTAACTTGGATGTGTGATAACACTGCGATGACAAGGGAAACAGCACCTTTCCTGTTTTATAACATCACATGAACCAATGTACATACACGCCGGTCGGAATTGCTATTTTTCTACAACAGGATTTCCCAAACTACGGCCTGAGTGCCAAACCTGGCCCGCAAGCTACTTTTGACTGGCCCATCTGCGAGCTTCAAAAGTATAAAATAAATATGATTACTCTTGTACTGACTGTTCTTACAGACTCTTATTCCTTTATCTTCTTCATGTTAGCGAGATAAACATTTTTACTTTCTCTACTGGTAAGTAGGGGAAGTATTGTATTCCACCCAAAAATTCGATGTCGAGATTTCACCGGAAATATATGTTTTGAGACCCCCTGAATCCAGAAAAAGCATTTTTAGAAAAAGGTCCGTGTGTGTGTCTGTCTGTGTGTCTGTGTGTCTGTCAGTCTGTGGACAACATAGCTTTGGATAAACACCAAAGTTGGTATTTAAGTTTATTGTCATTCAAGGATGCGACACGAAGATTTTGAAGAAAATAGCCCCACCCTAAACTACCCTTTACATGGAACATTTTTCGAAAATTTTGATTTTCTTGAAAATGGCTCTAACGATTTTGATTAAAATGTCATATGTTTGAGATATTTTTATGACAAATGAAATGTATATCTTCAATTTTCTGGCTATAGCCCCTGTAGTCGTATTTACTCCGGACGAATTTTGCATAACTGGTAAACCGTTAAACATAGACAAAATCTTGCACTACAAAAAATGTAGATCTTGCTAAAATACACAATTTATGTCTCAATAAATTTTCTTGTAGGGTGAGTTTCGGAAAACTTAGAACTTTAGCGAAATGCAACAACGTGGTTCATTATTTTATATGTTAATCGTGCAAAGAGAACGGAATCTCAAAGGTCAAAAAGATTTGACTGTCGCACAAAGCCTTCTGTATTCTAATATTCCCCTTGTACCGACAAGGACATAAGGAATAACATAATTTGTACGAATGTTTATTTTAACTATCACGAAGAAGATATAGGAATAAGAGTTTGTAAGAATGGTTAGTACAAAAGTAGAGAAAGTCATGTGAGTGCAACACATCAGATTTTTAGAAATTATCTCACCGTGATTTTCCGCCGATATTGGAATACAGTAGACCTTGAGTGATAGTCAAATCTTTTAAAGCTTTGAAATTCCGTGGTTTTTACACGGCCAAACAGATAAAAAATGAATAACGACCTTGCAATTGAGAAAAAGTACTGCAAAACTCATACAATGAGCAAGGAAATGGTGCACACACAAAAAATGCATATATGTAGACATAAATTGTGTGTTTTAAGGAGGTCTACACGTTTTGCAGAGTAAGATTTGGTCTATATCTTACGGTTTAGCGGTTATACAAAAGTATCCAGAGTAAACAGGACTGCAAGGGCTATAGCCAGAAAATTGAAAATATACGTTTCATTTGTTATAGAAATATCTTGAACATATGGCAAATTATAACCGCAAATGTCTGCTTTTATGGCACAGAAAAGTCAGTTTCTTCTCGTTGAATTAATCTAAAAATAAATGATTTATGGGATTCATTCTCTAGCAGGTAATGTAGCCCCCGTTTTGAAAAGTTATCAATTTCTAAATTTAGACAACAGCACACTACCGGCACCAAAACGAGCAAATATGACTATGGGAAGTGGAAGTGACGTAACAAACCGCCAGTCAAAAGCCAGCATCTGCAACTGGTTTAGGTACATTTCCAAGAAATCATTTTTATTTTCGCGCTTTCACAGTGTAGATTGCGCATTGTTAAGCGCATGAATACCGGCGCTGCATGCACGTTGTTTACATTAAGAGTTCTGTCAGTCTGAAAGATGTAATCTCTATTTTTCAAGGTTCTACATGTACCAGAAGCAAGTTGTTTTGAATCAGTGTATCTCAGAGAACGGATCAAACATGCAATTCTACCCCTGCACGCAGCACCAGCACCTACACGCACATGTGTAAAAAGAAATACAAAAACTCTATGTACGTCCAAACTACGATAATATTATTACAAAACATGACCAAAATACATAACCTTTTGTTATCGTAAAGAGCCTTTTCAACAACTTTAGCTTTTCTGACAACTCTGTTATTAAAGTATAAGAAGGGTGAATAACAGTTGAAATAAAACACAAAGCTTAGTTTTTGTCCATAATAATCTATATGGACATTTAAAATCGGCGATGACTATCGCAAGAATTTTAGGGGAAAGAGCTAAAAAATTACCATAATTCATAAATATATAATTTAGTGTCATAAAACACTGAAAACCTTTCATTTTACTTATATGTAACTTATATTAGCGTTACAGTCTCTCAGATCACATCGTATAGTGACTTGAATGTGTGCGTTTAAGCCTCGATTCCCATAAAATTGTAGCAAAGGTTATGTTTTTCATACATTAAAGTGAATAAAACATTAAAGAGAGGCCTTAGCAATCTCCAAATATTAAATTAGCTGCAGAGGAGTAGAAAAATACAAAGGAGGACCGGAAATTCACAAAATCTTTTTAAATAGGTTGAAGCCAGAAAGAGACTTTTTAGCGTTATAATTTTTAAACCCTCGGGTTCTCATTTGTTCGGCACACTTATTTTCAAAATGTTCTACATTATATGCTTTTCTGTATAAATTAATGGCATTTTGTATACGCTCTTCTAATTGACAGAGTAAAAAGAAAGGACATGACTATTTTTAAGCTTTTTTATACCTGCCTAGATATAAGGTGTTTTAGGTTATTTCCAGATTGTAAAATGAATAATATAGCAGGAGTTATAATAGGTGGTTTAATAGGACAACAAGTCAAAATCAAACTGTTTTACAATTACACACTAACAGAATAATTACAAGAATTAAGGAGTTTAACGACGATATACTCATTTTTTGAAGGAAAAAAAATAATTTCATCTTTAGAACAATTCTTCCTAAAATATAATAAAGTGGCAACATATCCTGAGCCAGTTTCAAAATCTGAATGAAAATTTATGTATTTTCAAACAAACGGCATTTTAATAAAAATTGTTAGAGCTTTTTTTTGGGATAATCAACATTTTGGAACAATTTTCCATATAAAGGGTAGTTTGGGGTGGAGGAACTTTCTTCAAAATCTTCGTGTGGCGTCCATAGAAGATATTAAAACTAGTGTCAACTTTGGTTTTTACCGACACACACACATACACACACACACACACACACACACACACACACACACACACACACACACAATAAGCTTAGTCGCATTAAGTTAATTTAAGAAATATTTGAAGTATGAGAAATCTAGCATCTGCATACTAGTACATAAAGAACATTTATACCGTTTGCAATTATTATTTAAATCAAAATTTAAGTACTAAAAATGAATGTTTAAAAACATGAGATTTATGCATATCACCTGGAACAGCCTGTTCCTAAGAGATTTGCCTCAATCCCCTTATGACTATTCAAACTCGATGAAAGGTTTTTAAATATGTAAATCTTGGCTTGCTGTAACAAAACCACGTGACATGGGATTAGAGGAGACTATGAGTGTGGGAAATTACACACCATTAAGGGATGTTAAGACAGGTAAATTAATTCTTGGGATAAAAACAGCTGAACCCAGAGAATTTCATTGTATTCCCATTTACTTCTCTTACTTCATTCTGCGGTAGAAGCTACAAAAGCGTATATTTCATATTTTTCATTGTTGGTAAGGTAAATGGCGTGAAAACTTTAAAACTAGGTCGTATCTGTTTCAATGGCTAGAGTGAATTAACTTTCTCCCTTGTTTTGACCTTGCGTGGGGGATGGTTTGGTTTAGATTTTCCTGAAACTTCTGCGTTTGAAATTAAAGCTCGAGGCTACATAAACTTCTGCGACTTTCGTATGGAAGCAATATAACAATAATTTAATGGCTGATGTTAAAGTCCTCGTGATAATGCTAAAATATTCTGGATTACTAATATAATCTAACTCAAGTTAGGGCTTACTAATTAATTATCAGAGAAGTCTCTGCATTCCACAAAAATATCGAAACCAAGATTCTGTCATAAATACTGGTTTCGATCCATTTAAGATTGATAGTTTGGTTTATTTTTTGAAGCTTTATTGTCATTTTATAACATTCTCTAATTTATGTAATTAATGTTTTTCCACACAATAGTCGTGTATAGGACATGATTCGAAACGGTAGAGTGAGACTGAAAAATTTATAATTCTCTAATTTTTGTTCACTTCTTTGTGGTATTTGGACATATTGCCTAAATTGCAGCTTTAGAATCGAAAAGAATTACTGACGTACTATATTTGTGTAATGGGAGGTTTAATAATTATTACTAGAGCCGAAGATTCGCGGGGCTCCCGTTGGCAAGCTTTTGTTGCGTTACATCTAATAATTGGGCGAGAGGAAATTTCATGAAAATACTCACATTTCTAGCCGTATTTTCCGTTAACTAATTTTAAGCAATGATGTTCATTGTTTTGTCTATCAGCTTAATACCTTGTTGCTGTGGAATTGAGACTGGATAGGTCAAACTCGTTTACCAAGTTTTCTATAATTTCTGGAATGAATGATACCAGTAGGGTTCATTTTAGCTCTTAGAGAATATCACTTCAACTGTCTTACAATTCGTAAATGCAAAAGAGTCAGTTGTTTTGATATTCCTTCAAGTAGAAAGATGGTACATTCTATTTCAGCGTTGGAGTCAAAAGTAATAAAGAGAAATAGACTTGGAGAGTGACATCATCATTAGCGAAACGCATGAGTGAAACTTCAAGACGATGTATTTCTGCCATAATATCGAAAATAGAGATTTACAAATGTTTCTGTGTAAAGGCAACACCCTTCTAGTTAAAAGAAATAGCATTTACTAGAATTAGATTATTTTTTGTAAGAAATTAAAAAATATGAGACTATTGTCCGGCTGAAACATATCATGTGTGATAATCTTCAGGATTTTGATTTGTATATTTAACATTTTGTTGTGTTTGTGTATTCTCAATTTGCAATTTAGCGTTTTATACCATTTTGAAGAAAACCATCAACATACATACATATAATGCAGTTCATATTACTCTTATTTAGAATTAAAATCACATTTGTAAAGGATTAACAGTGTCATAAAATCCAGAAAGTAAATGGTGCATGTATTAAAGGTTAACATAAGTAAAATCAACAGAAAGAAATATGTAAATGATCCAGTCTAAGGCATAACACAGAAAAATGAGAAATTATATCGTAAAACCAGAATAATACAAATACAATACACCAAATTAACCCGGAACAGAAATCTGTAACACTTTTCTCTGACATTATAGAATATAATTCAACATTTTACTCCCTTCTGCCGCTGTCTTCTTGGGTCATTATAATTATTTATATTTACTGAAGCGCGCGCGCGTGTGTGTATGTATGTATCAGTGTTGAAAGAGTTTGAGTATTGTGAGAGACAGTTGTAGACATTTAATCGTCACGTCGGGGTTTGTTGTGTGAAGCAATTATTACTTAAGTCTGTTTAGTCAGTGTGAGTGCATCGTCGGAAGCAGTTTGTGAGAGTAGAACTAAAAAACAGTGAAGTACCTATAGGGGAAACAGTTTATCGGCAGTTCCCAAGTATTTAATATGGCCGACATTACACTAAACTGCAGTGTTACACCAAAAAGCAGTTCTAACAACCTAGATTGATTGATTCGGCATCTAACCAGTTGATTTCTCTGCAACGGGTCTAAAACAAGGGCTTCTCTGGCAACATAACAGATGCAATAACACCAACTATGGCTGCAGCTTCACCATGGTTATATAAGAACAATTAGTGGTACTAATGCAAGCTAACACATGGAATATTACCAAATATAACCAGACCGCGCTATAATGGGGGAAAATGTCACAGTTGGTTTTTAAGGTATTCCAGTAAGCTGTTTCCTCTATATCAAGGTTACGAGAGGACAGGACAGCTGTGAGTTGCAAGGGCACGACGAATTGTAGATTGTGGTTAAGAACAAAATGGAGAACTGCGTTTTGTGGTTCAGTTTTAAGGAAAATAAAGTTACACAAAAAAGTAGATATCTAACAGTGCCACTATCACCATGGTGTCAGGAGTGGGATTAGTCACATTGGCGTTGTTCTAATTTTTATCACACAGACTTTGGTTCCAAAAAGTTAAACGATGCTTTTCGTAAATAGCTACTCACAGCATGGATTTTTACTCTTTCTTTTAAGGAGCGTTAATCTAAACATATGTATGGCATGAGAGTTTGTGATAAAGGAAAGCATTTGCGCAGGGCACCTTCTGCTTTTAATAAATTACTTCCATGTATGAAGTTTTAAATGCCCCTTAAATTGACTTGGCTTAACCTTGTTTCTTGTTTCCTTGTTAATCTGAAATTCCGGGTAGAATGACGCACAAAGAACAACAGCGAGAGCTATCTTATTTTCAAAGAATTCCCCAGCGTTTTTAACGCTTCACCACAACATTCCGCAAGTTTGTTTCAAGAGGAGGTAACGACTCAACCTGATTAAATCCCTAGGGTTACCCAAAGTTTCACATGTAATCTTGTTTTTATGTAACATGAAGATGCTGGAAATGTTATTGCTACGTGGTTGGAGTGCAGAAGAGAGAACTTGATTTACAGTTCACAAGAAAAGAAATGTAAAAGTAACCTCATCTATCATCGAATATGTCCAGAATCCCGGAGTGGTGAAATCTAACCAGGAAAGCTATATTTGTTGTTTATTTCCTTTAGAACATATCTCTTCAGTACCAGCGTCCCACACATTGTACTTCCTCCTTTATCTTTGTATGGACTAAGATATACATCTTGAAAAATGGCTCATATTCTAGCTAACTGAAGCAAATTACCAGGCATTTTTAATCTACTACGTAAATATAGAAAGTAGGGGAAGTATTGTATTGCACCCAAAAATTCGATGTCGGGATTTCACCGGAAATGTTTTCCAAAGAGAAGCAATTTTACAAAACGCGCGCACGCGCACGTGTGTGTGTGTGTGTGTGTGTGTGTGTGTGTGTGTGTGTGTGTGTGTGTGTGTGTGTGTGTGTGTGTGTGTCTGTAAAAAACATAACTCAGAACCGAAAGGTCAGTTAAAAACCAAAGTTGGTATTTAGGTTTAATATTGTTCAAGGATGCGCCACGAAGATTCTGAAGAAAATTGCTCCCACCTGAACTGCCCTTTACATGGAACACTTTTAGAAAATTTTGATCTTCTTGAAAATGGTTCAAACGATTTTGATTAAAATGCCACATGTTTGACGTATTTTACAAGAAATGAAATGTATATTTTGAATTTTCTAGCTATAGTCTATGTAGTTCTATTTACTCTGGATGACTTTTGCATAACTGGTAAACCGTAAGAATTAGACCAAATCTTACTATAGAAAAAAATGTAGATCTTACTAAAACACACAATTTACGTCTACATAAATTTTTTGTAGAGTGAACCTTTTCGCACATGTTATTGGTGTGATTTTTGGAAAACTTAAACTTCAGTCAAATGGAACATCATTATTCATTTTTTATATGTTGACCGTACAAAGAGAACTAAATTTGAAAGGTTTAAAAGATTTGACTATCAGTCAAAGCCTACTTATTCCCCTTGCATCTACAAGGAAGTAACCAATGAGATAATTTCTGCAAAAGTTTATCTCAACTAACACAAAGAAGATATAGGAATAAGAGATTGTAAGATTGGTTAGTACAAGAGTAGAGAAAGTCATGTGAGTGAAGCACATCAGATTTTGTATTTGCACTTACACGCCTCTTTAAAATATAGCATAAAAATGTCAAATTTTTCTTTGGATGCTGACCCGCATAAAAATATTTTAAAATATTCAGCGTTTCTTTTCCTTACTATCGCGGTTTCACAGTAGTAAGTTAGGATTTTGAATCTTAGATTTCACGGCCATTAGCCAATGGAGTTAATTATGGAAATGTGTCCCATAAATGTTAGATATCATAACAATAACTTCAACCAGTGGATTAAGTTCTGTAACATTTTTGTAGAAACTTTGTATATTTTCATGTGAATCATTACAGTATGCAACAAGAATATTATGTTCTGTATGTCAATTAAAGATGAAATTCGCAAAGTCGGACAAAAATGATATTATTCTTAATATAACAGCCCTTTGTTAACTCCCATTCATGTACGCTTCACACAAATACGGTGATAATTTCGGTGTGATTTTCTAGAATGCGATATATTTCTGACGCCTATATTGCAGAGAATCAGAGTTATATGCTCGTTAATGTCAAATGTTCCACAAAGGGAACCTCACGCTCAACAGTGGTGACTTCATGGCTCGTGGACAGTTTGTTCCTCGGTGACCTTTAATGAGGGTTCATGGTTCGTTAATTTCTCAGTGCTGGAGTTAACAATCAGATACATATTTACTAGTTCTCCTGAATTTACTGTTTCTAGAGAAAACAAAGTAAAACCTAATCAAAACAAAGAATAACTAGAAATTAAAATATATGACTGTAAATAATATATAATGCATCATAGAAAATAACAAATAATCATACAAATTAGTTTAGTATTAATAAAATATATAATCTACCGCGTTGTGTGAAGCGGAAAACTATTTTTTATATGGCACCAAATTCCGTAAATGCATGCATTGGGCGTTGAGACTGTCTTAGGCCGGATTTTATGATTTAATTAATGTTCCTCCACATAATAGCCGTGTGTAGGACAGGATTGGAAGGGGTAGACTGAGACTGAAAAGTTAAATGTCCTAACCGGGATTTGAACTTGGCCCGGCTGCTCTAACCACTGAGCTATCATGACCAACATGCCGACACGATATCAAATTCTCCAACACACTCGCATTTTTCCCGGTAAACCACACAAGGAGATCTCAATTTATATGCGATAACATGCCTTAATGGCGACTTACAATGCTGTAAGTACTTAAGTACCGGACTTCTAGTTCAACCAACTATAAGGTAAAACAATGTAATTAGTTTTCTTCCACACAATTGCCAGATTGAGACGGGGTTCAAATCTGGTCTTGACATTGACATTTTTCAGTCTCACTTTACCCCATCCTGATTTAAATTAAAATCTAACTGGTGAATTTTCTGCAATTAACTTGATTGAATTTATGTCAGCACAACTACAGAAGGAAGAGGTAAATAAAACAGCTTGAAATAAAATAATAAAATGTAAAGTGAGACATTTTTGTGGTAGTCTGTATAATAGGAGAATTGGTTCAAGTTATATTGTGTCCAAACAACAATATTTTACATGAGATACAAAACCTTGTCACTCCTGACATTGAAAATGTTTCACAAATGGTAAAATGTGAGGTTATTGTTTTTGAGGCTTACTTTTGGAAAAGTAAAATCAATTTGGGATTGTTATTCATATATAAAGAAACTTTGTTGGACTTAAATATGCTTTGATCCAAAAGTTCTTATAATAATAATAATAATAATAATAATAATAATAATAATAATAATAATAATAATAATAATAATAATAATAATAATAATAATAATAATAATAATAATAATAATAATAATAATAATAATAATAATAATAATAATAATAATAATAATAATAATAATAATAATAATAATAATAATAATAATAATAATAATAATAATAATAATAATAATAATAATAATAATAATAATAATAATAATAATAATAATAATAATAATAATAATAATAATAATAATAATAATAATAATAATAATAATAATAATAATAATAATAATAATAATAATAATAATAATAATAATAATAATAATAATAATAATAATAATAATAATAATAATAATAATAATAGTAATAATAATAATAATAATAATAATAATAATAATAATAATAATAATAAACATCAATAAGGTAAATACACAAGTAACCTCAGATTAAAGTCCAAAAGGAGTTCCTTCCATGCAGTTTCTCTCTGATTGATGCTGCCCGGAAGGAGTGGTTTTCAGTTCTTTCACGACGTTGCCAAACGTAGTATTAGGAACTAAAATCAAAGTTTAATTGAGACTCATGATCTTAGATTAGTTTTATACAATGTGACTCCACTCCGACCTCAGTTCACGTTCTGATCTTAGATTAAATCTGTTCTGCAGTCAGCAATATCAGTTATGTAGTTCACTGATCCACAGTACAGGATGGACAGAATAACTAGATACAGCTATGTTACAGGAGTGACAGTTTTCCACGATAAAGTATGAGATTCGGATTCGGGAAGTCTCGGGTTCATCTCCCACGGTCGTGCACTCTAATCTTGGGTTTTTCGTAGCGTTTCCTCGTCAAAAGGTGAATACTGGTGTGGTTTCTCGTCTACTGTAATTTCCCTTTCACTCCGTTCTCTTCTCTTTTCCAAGTGTGACTTAGGTTTCTTGCGGTGCCGGACAAATGCCGTGGATTCTTGCTCAAAGGCAAGAGTACTCTCCGTGGACACTAAAAGGTTGCTTGGTCCAGGCTCGTTCATTGTCTTTTCTAGGTAGCTCCAGCAGTGACTTGGGTTTTCGAGCCGCGCGTGTCTGTAGCCCAGATGTCCTGACGTTTACTCTTGTAATCTAATTGTAGTTTGGTCTGCTTTGTTGGTTGTCTTCGTTTTACATATACGTGAAGTGCTCTGTCCAAATAAGAGATTCTAGGATACGCCTTTTAGAATCATACACCTATAACCTCCAAGCATGACGAAGTCAATACCGTCAACCCTAAAGCCTTCTAACGTCATTGGGGGTCAGAAATAGAGATGGTCGCGGCCGTGAAAGAACTGCAGGTAGTTTCAGAAATATACATTGTCTATAAAGCTCGTTCACGAGACAAATGCAAGCTCAAACTACCTCTAGCTTAAAAAGAGAAGAACCATTTATTGTTAAACAAGGCAGATCCTTCGATTCAGAAAGCAAAATTATCACTACGGTAACCTTAAAAATAATGTGACAAATGGCACTTTCAGTTAGGTTTTTGTCAGTTTATTTCCCTAAAAATGTCATTACAAAAACACACTCCTGCTTTTTATCGTCACCACAATCTATAATTCGTCATGAGCTTGTAACTCACAGCTGTTCTGTCCCATCATAACCTTGATACACACTTCACTAATACTCTCTCACTGTCTCACAAACTGCTTTCAACAGCACACTCACTCCAATAAGTTTAACTAATACAGCTAACAGCTGTCTCGTTTTCAACAGTTAAAGACTGGTTTCTCTCAATACTGCATTCGCATATATGGGTTGCACGGATTTTTCTCGAAATTCACCTTTTAGTAAACAACCGTCCGTGAGCGCTTTCTCGAACGGTCTAGAAACGCTTAGCTCTGCCGCGCTCATTATCGTCCTTGTGCCGACCGCTCCATTGTTGCCAAGCGGTGCTGTGAGATAACTTGATCTTCAGTATCCTTACGGGCGGCCGGCGTTGTAGTGCATTATACTTGTATTTGGAATTGAAGCCCCCGTGTATTGCAAAGTGTATTGCCTCAAAGGTTATTCTTTAATCCCCATGAACCTCCTTATGATTAGCATTAGAAACGTCGTTCTGATATTACAGTTATTGCGGTAGTTAATAATTCTTGCTCAGATCACTATTTGTTGTGTGCGTACCAACATACAAGACTGTTTTACATGTTGGCTAAGTATACTCGTTTGGCAAAACTTTATTGGACTCTTCTTCACTGGTTTACAAACTTAAAATGCAACCCTTCTGCTGTTCTTTATCTTATTCTTGCCCTCTCTCCCTTCTTGTCTGTTTCTTTATACCTAATTCTGTTGCCTTTTCGCGGTACTTGGCTTTCTGTTGTGAATATTCATTTGGATTTAATTTGGGGTTTTGGTGAATCTTAATTTGTGTCTCTTTAAACTGGCAATGCTTTCGTTTAGCATCCTTATCTTAAATATTCATCTAACATCTGATTACTAATGTCTTAGTTAACGAGAAGACTTTTCGAGGACATTTTCACTGAACTTCCTTCACTAAACAATGTTTGCAGTGTTAACGTTACAATTCAAGTTCTGTTTACTGCAAGAGAAATTGTGGCTTCCGCTTTTGGTACCCGTGGTGGATTATGCACGTCTGGGTGTTTCCTTGGCGTTACGAATTTTGCACGCAGGAATGGAGTTTTTCAAATTTTATAAAAAAAATTACACAAAACAGTAATAAATTAAGTTGTTGATACACATAAAATGATTACACAACAGCGTAAAACCAAAATAGCTGAAAATAAACATTCATAATAACAAGAACACTTCATATAGAGCCACTTCCGTTAAAAATTTCTGATCAAAACTGCATCGTAAATATCAAGTTTTAGAAAAAAAAAGTTCACGTGTTTCTGTGGACCCGTATCTCAAAAACAAGTTCCTCTGTGCATTTTTTCTGTTTTTTATCGCTTCTGTGGTTGCCTATCCGTTTTGCCTGATACTGATAGACAAGAAGACCACATTCACCGTCCAGTAGGCACTTGGGGTACTAACCACGTCCCATTCTCCAATACTGCACCCCACATTCAATAACCGTCATGAGCAGAAATAGTGGGGACAATATATATATATATATATATATATATATATATATATATATATATATATATATATATATTTATATTTGTTTATTTATTAAGAAATATTCCACAATACAATGGGTTTCCTTTATCCCAAAACGATGTTCTGCCTCCATAGCATCTTCCTCCTTTAACCCTCTTCTCTCCATATTCCTTTCACTCCATCCATCCAGCATTCCTCTCCCTCTTCTGAAATTCTAAGCACGTGTCCATACCATTTCAGACGTCGTTCTACAGTTTCCAAAATGTTTTCGTCAACTTGCATAATTTCCCTTATTCTATTATTCCGAACCTAACCTTATCTGGATTTTCGTGCTGACCGTCTCCAAAATTCCATTTCCAGTACCACTAATTAGTTTGCTTGTTGTCTGATTGTTTGCTTATGGTCCAAGTTTCAGCGCTGTATAATGTTGTACTTGGAATAGTGTCTGATTCATTAATTTTTTAGTTCTATGTAAAACATTTTTAGTCCATATAACTGTATTGAGCATTCCTATAATTCGCTTGCCAGGGTTATTCTCTTTGAACCTCTAAATTTGTTGTTTATATTGTATATATAATATATTATATTACATATATATTAATGTTCATTGAGGTACACGAATCCACAGCACCATAGAATTTAAAACCTCAAGCCTTAATGATAGCGCCCACAGAACACATACATTATTATTTCCCTTCACTGCCTCCTGTGTATGCTGCAACTCTGATTTGAATGTAACACGGTATCTGAATGGTGCATCTGACATTGTTTGGTAGATGCGTTTCTTGTGTGAATTATTCAAGTCTTGTTTCTCAGTTTAGCTCTTTGTATCATGTTCACTTCGGAGTGCTATTGATTAAAGCCGCCTTACACAGAAATTACAGTTGAAACATGCATTTCCAGTTAAAAGGATTATAACCTATATTACAGTTGCCAGGACTGCACATAATATACGAAGTCTCTAACCTATCTGCGCAGTGTTGTTTATTTTTATATTCTAGAAAACAACCAATGTTCCTCTGCTTACCTTTACACAAAGTATTCCTACAAACACTTATTCTTCATGTTTGTAAAAATTACATTATTACACAAGTTTATCATAAATGAACTTTGTAACTTGTGTTTAATAAAACTTATAAACATGAAACTAATGCTACTGGAAGTAACAAACATTTTGATTACAGTGTCACAGTTGGCAACAATGACGCTTAACCATCTTACATTGCGCATTGTTGATTTTTACTAAATGGCTAGTAAAGAGCACATATATTCATCCTTGGGTACATAAGCGTACATTTAGGGGGTAAAAACAATTAAAACACGAATACAGTCAGTATAATACACTCGTATTTCCTGAATTATCGCACATAACGAAAAGTAATAAAATTTAAAATACACATACAGTCAATATAACAAGTTTCTTTGATGTTTACAAATAACGAAAAATATTTCAGCCAGAGAGTTTTGAGTTTAGAGCTCATTTTGGAAGACATCACCGACGGGAGCTAAGTTAGTAAAGTGGGAAAAAAGAACCTTTCAGCACCGGAAGTGTTATAGACTCGGGTGACCTAGTAACTCGACCGGAAACTGGCGCTGCCGTCGCCAATACAGTGACTAGGTCGCCGAAGAAATCAACAGAAAAACTTTCTGACAACTTGGAAGTGCCCGTATCAACACTACATGACTTCGCAAAAGCTTAAAACTGCAATATATTCACCGTACGATGGTGAATGAATTAAAAGAACAGAGAAGTACTGCTGGTAATGCTTCATACAACGTCACACTCACGTAAGTTTAATTGCATTAAAATTCGTCTTCCAAGAGGGGAAAACTTAACAACAAATAGGTAAACACTCTTTTAAAGGATTCGTTTACGGTCGTTTTAACAACGTGGTCCTATCACAACTATGCATAGCGCTCAAAGTCAGGCCGCCTCGCACCACTGCTTGTGAATATGTGACAAAATCAAAAGAGCAGAGCGAAGGATTTGCCAGAGCGTTTGCAAGGCCTCGGCTGTCGGCTTATTTGTGACAACTTGTATAGAAGGTTAGTTTCGAGAATGATCCGTGCGTCATTCCCGGAATAAAAGCTTGCGGAACGCGAGAGAGTGGACAGTTTTTGAGACAAAAGGGAGCTGTGACAACTATTAGGAGTGTCTGTGTGTGTGTGTGTGCGTGTGTGTGTGTGTGCGTGCGTGTGTGTGTGTGAGAGAGAGAGAATTGTAGTGTGAAAGTGAAGATCGTGACGCAGTTTTAGTGAGTGTTGAGTGATCATATCGTTAAAGCCAGCTTTTTGTTAAACAGAGAGAGAACTAAAGGACAGAATGGAGTGTGTCAAGGTTATCAGAAGACAACAGCTGTGAGTAGTAGCATCACGAAGAACAGCACATTGTGTTAACGAAGGTAAAAGAGGGCGTGTTGTGCTTCAGTTTAGTAGAAAATAAAGTGAGAGAAAAAGCAAATGGACTGGACTGTTGTCATTTAGCCACAATGGTGTCAGAGGTGGGATTTATCAAATTGTAATTTTGTTACAACATAGAGGGCATGGTCAATATTTTGTTACATATTCTCATAGCCACCTAAATCATACGCTACAAACCGTACGAACATCTCCTGGGAAACGTTGTCTGTAGCAATACGAGACGCGGATGTACTTATTCTTAGTGCTCGTTTTGAAGCAGCAAGTTTGTACCTGGAAACATTGGTGAAAATCCAGCGGAAATTTCATTTCGAGTGGGAAACAGTAAACCAGAGCTGCTGCCGGCAAAATCTCGGCAGTAGTATGAGAAGGAATACATTTCATTTAAAGACTGTTGTTGCACCAGTATTTCTCTTGTGAATGAAGATGTGATACTGATTCATTTATATGAACATTTTATCTCGCTTGGACCACTAAAGCATTATTTTTCAGGGTGTTAACAATACGACAAGCAGCTGTTTTATAAAATGCATGCTGAAAGTATATTTTGAGAGATAGTGCAATTTCATGCGATTTCCAGTTTTAATGACATTGCAGTAAATGAATTATGCCGTATTTACTAACTTGACCTATACTCCAATATTGCGTTAATACAAATATGCAATATAATCAAACCATCTTGTTGATTATTGTCAGCTAATAACAATAACAATAATAATAATAATAATGATGATGATGATGATGATGATGATAATAATAATAATAATAATAATAATAATAATAATAATAATAATAATAATAATAATAATAATAATAATAATAATAATAATAATAATAATAATAATAATAATAATAATAATAATAATACTGTATTTATTGTCAATGGACTACAAGTGGTTTGTGACATTGTCAGTTCAATTACATGTGTACACTTTCATTACAATTATTCAAATTACATATCTACAATTTGCATTTACAATTAATATCTTATTACTATATTTACAATTCATCCATAGTATACAAGGCCTTGTTTATTAAGTAATTTCTGAGCTCCTTCTTAAAACCATTATTGGATTTAGCTTGTTTAATATAATTTGGTAACTTATTGTACATTATTATTCCCATTACATTTGGATCTTTAATGCTACAATTCATTCTAAAACCCTGTCTGAAGACAGCACTATTGTTTCGAGTGTTATAGTGATGTATGTCACTGTTCCTTAGATTATCCTTCCTCCACACATAAATAACTACCCTATATACATATAATGAGAATACTGTAAAGATTTGCTTTTCCCTAAAGTTTTGCTTACATGAGTCTGTATAGTTTAATTTATATATTATTCTAATTGCCTTCTTTTGCAGTTTCAATATTCTCTCCATATATATTTTTGCACTGCAACCCCAAATCTCAATTCCATACAGCAAATGAGGGTATAAGACACCATAGTAGATCATTTTTAATTCTTTCTCTTCAAGAAGACTGGAAAAGTGCCTAAGTAAATACAACGATTTGCTGATTTTTCCATTGATATATTGAATGTGTTCCGACCATGTAAGCTTTTGATCTATTATAAGACCTAGGATGGGCTGTTTACTTTCACAATGTATGTTGTAATCTGATAATTGTATCATATTTGATTCATTATTTGAATTACCTAAATTATACTGAATTAGCTTTGTTTTAGACATGTTACATTTTAAATTGTTTTCCTTAAAGTATTTAAACAGTGTTTCAATAGTTTGTGTCATTGTATTAAGTCTTCAATGGAAGTGCCCCAACATATAGTTGTTGTATCATCTGCATATGAGATTGCTTTACTGTTCCCATTGTTGGGTATATCATTCACATACAGTATAAATAAGAGAGGGCCCATCACAGAACCCTGCGGAACCCCATACTTTACTGTTTTGAAACTGGATGTATTTTTTATTGTTAAATTCCCTTGTTTATGGTGTATTTGTGTTGCTTGTTTCCTGCCAATAAGGTATGAACTAATTAAATCTTTTGCTAGACCCCTAATTCCATATGCTTCTAACTTACTTAGTAGAATATTGTGATTAACATAATCAAACGCTTTTGTAAGGTCAAAGAATAATGTTGCAGTTTTTTCCTTGTTTTCTAAGTGCTTTACTATATTATTTGTGCATTCCATAATGGCTGAAATCGTTGAGAAATGTTTCCTAAAACCATGTTATGAGTTTATAATAGTTTTATTTTTTTCCAGAAAGCTTATGTCTCTGCAATATAACCCTTTCAAAAATTTTGGCTAATTTTGAAGCTAATGTAAGCGGCCTGTAATTGTTTATATCCTTTGTATCACCACGCTTATATATAGGTCTAACAATGGATAATTTTAGGCAATCTGGAAATTGCCCTCTCGATATAGAATAATTTATGAGATGCTCAAGAGGATCAGCAAGTACATATTTGCATTGCTTAAGGATTAGTGTACTTATTTCATCCCACCCACCAATAGCCTTGTTTGGTAGTTTACTTATTATACTTATTATTTCAGCTCTTGTCACAGGATTAATAAAAAAGGATGGATAGATTTCCCTTACATAGACTTTATATGAGTTTGTTTGATTACTTGATTGGGCTGCGACATCCAGAAAAAATTGGTTTACATAGTCACAGAGTTTACCGGGGTCATTCAATACAGCGCCATTTACATCCAGTTCAAGGTTTATTGATCTGGGTTTGCTTTTCCTAGCCTCATTAACTATACCCCAAGTTGTTTTACAAATGTTCCCCGAATTGTTTATTTTTTTCTTTATACTTATTAGCTTTAAGATTATTGAAAGTTTTCAAATATTGTTTTTTAACCTGTTTATATTTATTTTTGTAGTACTAATATCCTGTTTCTTTATGTAACTCATAAAAATGCTTCGTATCATCTTTCAACTTTATTGTTTCTAAATTAAGTTTTATCATTCCAAATTTGTTTCTATGTAGAACTTTTGTTTTAATAGCACAGCATACATTGAGATGCATTCTAAAAATTTGGTAGAATTTATCCCATTTCCCATTCACGCTGTTGGCCAAATAAACTGCATCCCATTTTTCCATCCCTAGTTCCCCAATTAGTTGCGTGATGCAGCTTGTGTTTAAGTCACGAAAGGTTTTCATCTCCTTTTTCACTTCTTTTCCATTCAATAACTGTCCTCTTATTTATATTGCATAAGCTATAATTTAAAATAATAAAGCACTGGTCAGTCCAACTTTCGTTGTAATCACGATCGAAGATATTGTGCAGAGAGTAACTTTCCACGATATAATCCGAATAGGTCGTGCTCAAATCAATAATTATCCACAGTAATCATCTTGAACGACTGTGGTGATTCTAAAATCGAAGGAAATTGGAAAATAGGCCGTACTTCTACCATACCTGAAACATCTTGAGAGATATGAATGATGCTATTGTTCATAGATGGGGAGAAATGGCGCCTATACCGTACTTATAATCCCGTCCACTCGGCTACACACGGTTAGGTACTAGTTAGTATTTCATATTTCATTCATACGCCATATTAAATTACTAATTATCTCTCAAACAACTGTAGGCAATACAGGTATATAAGTGTTTTTACTAATCCTCGTATATTGACTGCGTCTCGTCTTTTCAAACTCTTCCTCGGCCCAGTAATAATCACTTACCATCCTTATAATCACAATATACAATATTTCGTAGTATGCTTTCTGCAAAAGTACTGGACGTGTTTTTAAACCACGATTGGCAGACCATTCCCTCAGTAATTACCTAAGGCATTATTTTGTCTGCTACAGTAAGAGTCTCCTAACTATATTTTCCTATTCAGCATCCATAGAATATTGCCTGAGGAGGGAACAACAAGAAGAGAAGCAACAACAGCGTTATTTTCCGTCCTCCAGGCTACCAAACTTTGCTTCCTAGGGTGATACGTGATATTGGTATGTTCTTCCTTTTTTACTGTGTCCCGTGTGTTGCAACTTGTTCCTCAGGTTATTGGTAGAATCGTCAATACGTAGCTCTTTGAAACAAGCGATCAAAGATACGGTTTGGATACAGAAACGCGTTCATTTTACAATGCACCCTTAGGCATTTCAGCGCACATTTCTTATTTAAAGGCATACACTGCCTGTTATATTAATTTTATACTGAAAACAGTATCACAATTTATTAATATTATTGTTAGTTAATCCTTACTGAGTGTGATATACTATGCTTTTAATCTCCCGTTCTTTCAGCATGTACCACAGACGGTGAACTGCATGAAATAAAAGCATAATTGCACTAACTGTGATTATATAATCACTCGCGACAGTCGTTGAATCTTCTTATGACGTACCAACACGACGACACATGAACAGCTGTCTGCACTCACTAGCACACTGACCGACTCGTGTCTGTAACTGTAACTCTAAAAACTCACTCTGATTTTCTCCTGCCTCCTTATATACCGGGGACGACGTCACACGGAACTTTCTCGAATTCCACACACACGGAAATGAAGCAGCTAGAAGTCTCGCGAACTTTCTTGAAATCCCTTTTGTTTCTGCGGCTTCGATTGTTGACCGTTACGTATACACAGTGGTCGCGCTGATCTTGAATGTGAAGTAACTTAACCCCGTCCGTCCTTTGTTGTGCGCCGAACCCGACGTCTCAAAGCTTATTATTATAATTATAGAAAGCATGGTTTAGAATATAAAATTTCATATTTTACCTGTCTCTACTCATTAGTATGCTGCAAAAATTAAAGCATGACTGATGTGATGAAACTTCTTAATTATTAAACATCCATTTTCATTTAATAATTTACAATATAGCTTTTAATTGGTTTTCGAAAATTAAAATCACTACAAAACACAAAACCGAAGTACCAACTTACACATTAGTGGTTTCAGATAAAAAGATCACACATTCAAATTTGTCAACATATCAATTTTGAGGTAATAAAATTTGCAAAGTTCTGATTTGATAAATATTCTTATATACTTTTTATTAAACAGTTACATTTATTGTAGATGCACTATAATTTTAGATCTTCCAATAGCGATATCTGGCTAAGGAGAGCGGTAAAAATTACCAAAAATGGCACTTTCAGTTTCTTGTGCAGGCTTGTTGATTGAAATTTCCTCTTGAATTTGATTTATCATTGTATGCGCAATACTTAAAATTTAAATGAATACTTTAAATGGTCTTGAATCTGCCAATTATTTCACTGAATTCCGCACCATTTCCGAAGAGACATATATAGTACACATTTTGAAATAAAGAGGTAAACTTTAGCCATTGTTCCTTTAGGCGACGTTCAGTTCAGCAAATTGGTAGTACTGTTAACTCGGTCAGTTTCTATTTGTTGAAGTCACGTGGTTTTTTCTTTCGCAAATATATTTGTGAGGTTTTTCTATCTGGAGATTTTGCTGTGAACAGCTTTTAGTGGGCAATTACTGAAGGTAGATAAATTAAAATTTACAATGTTAAAATAACATCTAATTGCTGTTGTGTATATACATAGAAATCGCAGCTGTCTTTTACCATCGTTAACACAATCTACATTTCTTCGTGATGTTACAACTAACAGGTATTCTGTCTTCTAGTAACCTTGAGACACACTTTTCTGTCTTTCTTTTCTCTCTCGTCTCACAAATAGTTGGCTTTGACGGTACAACAACATTAACTAAAACTGCTTTACTTCAAGACTAATTGTCCTAGCTTTCTCACCAAATATACACCTTTTATCGAACTTCTCCTAAACAAACCGGCAGTGAAAAGTTCTCGCGAACATTTTGAACTCCTTTAACTGCCACTCAGGCGCAGTGCTGTGAAGTAACTTGACCTTAAGTGCCTTTGACGTGCTGCCGCCGTCACATTATGTTATGCATTTGGTTAGTTTATTTTCAAAGAATCGCTGACAACGTTTTAATTGAAACATCACCTAATTGATAAAATGACTTATCTTAAGTATAAAACACATCAGTAAATTATAGGTTAATCATCTAATTTCAATTGCATTTGTTCAATAGTTTTGTGAAATAATGGGCCATTAGTTTAGGAGATTTAACATTGCTGGAGTAGGGTTTTAATCTTCCCTTAACAAGGAAAGTGATATAGTTTCGAAACATAAGGGCGTAGGATGCAGCAAAAATTAACTAAACTAACAAATAATACAATTTTCACCGTGGTTACTTTATCTACTGTAACACACAAGCATACGGAATAACGCTCATTAAATTGAAATCTAAGTGAAACTGTACTACTGACTTATCCCTAAAAGGTTGAAGATTTGCAAACTACCATCTGCAAGCACGTTCGTAATTTAAGCTATATGAATAAAATGGATATTTTGTAAAAATGCCTAAGGGGATGCCGCCAAAAGAAGTATGTGCATGCAAAGCTATGGTAAATTGGCTGAATATGAATGGGGTTACTTTCCTGCAAAAATTGGGGAGCAAGTGAAGGATAGAGTATTGCGTTGGAAGTTGGCCTCATAATATTGCTAGAGGCATGAGTTTCATTGTGGGTGGACAGAAACCGGGGCGTGAAAAAGAGGAGCATATTCGTTGTGCTAGCGGAAAATTACAAGAGAATACCCCTGCAGTGAACTGGAATTGAGAAAGGTGAGCGGAGGTCTACACGGCAACTTGAATGTGCCTAGAATATTGATTTATAATTGTAAGGCTGCCAAAAAGAAGACATTAATGAATTTTTCTGTAATAATTTTGAAACAAAGAAATCTGATGTTTTGCACGCATTTGACTCACTCTGGTACAACCTATTCTTACAGACCCTTACTGTTCTATCTACTTCATGTTGATAGGACAGTAGGCTTAACCGATAGTTACATATTTTAAGAACTGGTGGCTTTGTGATGTCTTTGAAATTAAGTTTTTTGCCTGGCCAAGCACAGAAAGCGAATAAAGCCGTAGCATTTTTAAAAAAAAAAAAAAACATTAAGTACTCGAAAATTCACATCCGAATACCGCAGTCAGAAGTAAAAAATGTAGATTAAAAGATGTTTATGAATAATTGCATAAATATGATAATATTATTTAATAATATTGAATTGTAGCTAAGTAGCTGAATAAGGCAAGAAAATAAACATAATTACAAAATTCACTATCTATTAAGACGAAGAAACGTAGTAACCGCACCCCTATCTTTCCTAAATCCAGAATAGGGCTCGTTAAGTTACTTGAATGCATAACCATTGGATATTATAAGCTGATAAAATGGTTCTGTAACCTGATAAGAAAAAACCGCTGAACCAAGGCATGAGCAAAATCACTGCCTATTTTCTGTATATTTTACATTGCATCTTCACATATTTAGACATACATCCATTTTTAATACAAATAATTTTCTGGCAAAAAATTACATTTTTTCATGTTCTATAGATAGACCATTTACACAGTTACGCAAAACGATGTTCAGTCTAGAAAATGAGGGGTTTCTAAGAAACCATCCATCTTTAACTCAGTTTCACTCCCTTGCAATTTTCCTGGAAAAGGGACAAAGCTTTATCTGACGTCATTCTGTGCCTCTAAATTTGTCCTCTTTGTTTTCAGTGCAAAAATCCACATCCACTGTATTTTGTTTTTTGCTTATTTACTGAAGTTATCTTCAACAATTGTATTAGCTCTAGTACACGGCCTTTGCTCACCATTTCTATTGGATTTCTACCTTTATTTACTTTAAGCTTCCCATAAATATT
Source organism: Tenodera sinensis (assembly GCA_030765045.1). NCBI lineage: Eukaryota > Metazoa > Arthropoda > Insecta > Mantodea > Mantidae > Tenodera > Tenodera sinensis. The sequence goes on along the minus strand of CM060967.1, from coordinate 156,064,803 downwards.
TGCTTATCCTGTTATAACTTTCGTGTCTGCTATTTACCTTTTAAATTGTCCCCCGGCTTGTTCAATCTCCGTACGCTTAAAATATAGTTCACATTTGGAGTTACGCGGCTGTAAATAAACGCAATTAGGGCATGAATTTGCAGAGCAACCAATTGAGAATGCAGCAGTTTCACACAACAATTTCAGCAGTCTTCCATCTGTTATTTACTGCTTCAAGAATTTCCTCTATTTTCTGGCATACATTTGCAACTTTTAGGCCGCGATACACATTCATAAAAATTAGTGAAAAATATGGCTATTTCATCTGAGCTTCAAACATTTTCTCATAATTTTTGAAAACAGAAAAGGAAGAGAAATATATATATGTTTCACGTGAAGTTTCTGCATGTATGATTGTGGAAATTTAACAACACAGAGGGCCTTGAAATTCCTTGACGGACCCCTTGATTTCCCGGAGTAGTTCCAAACAGAATGTTATTTATTGTTGTCGATGACAAAAGATATGGAGAAGCAAGATATCTCTGTTTTCTAAGGATGAATTTTTGCCATCCAAGACATCCGGTCGACCTAAAGCGAGTTCCTAAGCTAACATTTGTTCCTGCGTGGAATCCCTTTCTTATCTGCAGAACAAACATTCAAGATCTGAGTTGAAAGTCAGCCAGCATGCTAGTTTGGGAGTACAATGCTATGGTGTAAGTTTTTGTGCATCTTCACGCCCCTATTATTCTGATGGAGTGACAATTCTTTGCTTGTAGTGTTCACCCCTTTTGTCTGCAGTAGCGGAGTCTGCCGTATAGATAGGAATGCAAATTCTCTGTGGATAATCACATAGCCTAGCCAGCAGCTGCTTGCGACTGATAAGGCGCAGCCTGTGCGTGTGCCTGACTTCTGCATCTCTTCAGGCCTGTAATGTTGGACTGCCTGGTATAACTACCACCTTCTACAAATGTAAGGGAATGAAGCCCCAATGTTCTGTCCAAAATCAACGCAGTTTTTATTCCGTGTCTTTCAAAAGTACTTAGGATGCATAAATTCAAAATCCATTTTGACTTTTTCTTATTACAAACAACTATAGTTGTATAATATAGATTAAAAAATCTGATGTGTTGTGCTCACATGACTTTCTCTACTCTTGTATTATTCTTACAATCTCTCATTCCCATATCTTCATGTTAGTTGAGATAAGCATTTGTAGAAATTATCTTATTACTTATTTCCTTGTAGGTGCAAGGGGAATATTAGAATACAGTAGACATTGAACGAGTCAAATCTTATAAAATTTTCAAAACACACTGAAATAACAAAGCATATATCCAAAATGTTTCGCTCTTAAAAAAATTATTTGGACATTTGTGTATTTTAGCAAGATCTACAGTCTCTCTCTGTCTCACGGTTTACCAGGTATGCAAAAGTCATCAGGAGTAAATAGAACTTCATGGGCTATAGCCAGAAAATTCAAAATATACATTTCATTTGTCATAAAAGCATCTCAAAGATATGGCATTTTAATCAAAATCGTTAGAGCCATTTTCAACAAAATAAAACTTTTCGAATTTTCCATGTAAAAGGTAGTTTAGGATGGAGCAATTTTCTTCAAAATCTTCGTGTCGCATCCTTGAAAGACATTAAAGTTAAATACGAACCTTGGGCTTTAACCGACTTTTCGTTTTTGAGTTTTGTGGTTCAGAGACTGAAACACACACACACACACACACACACACACACACACACACACACACACACACAGGGACCTTTTTCTAAAAATGCATTTATTTGGAGAGTAGGAAAAAGAAGTGCAGTTACAGCTTATGCTGTTACCTCCTTGATGTCTGCTCGATGAATCGCAGTTGTTAGATATAAATTCCATAGCTCTAAATATTGTAGTAGGGTGCAAATTTTTATTGGCATTTCAGAAAAAAATGATATTATGGATTTTCAATATGTCACGCGTCATAAGTTGCACAGAGTTAATATAAGGGAAAGGTGACAGTGCTGAAGAGATTGCAATGGGAGAACGAAAAGCGATATTGAGGGAAAGGAAGAGGAAGAAAATATATTCTTTCACTTGAGAAAAGTACGTATCTTTGAAAACTCGAACCAAAAACAAAAGAACAAGGAACATATCGCAAATGATTAACACCACAAAAAGTTGTATTTTTCACCAATGTTCTGCGTGAAGCCGTTTTACGCACTTGCAGTAACAGATTTCTAGCCCTTGCGATTTAGCAATTACACAACATCCATTCAGAATAAAGGGAACTTCATAGATTATTACTAGAAAATGTAATATGCATGCGTTACTTGTCACATAATTATCTTAAACATATAGTATTTTAACAAAAATCGGTACTTTTTTATATAAAATATAACAATCATGCGTTTTCTACGAGAAGGGTAAAATCACCATATGCACTTGATGTGAGTTATTTCAGGATGTACTGACCTACCTATTAGCGAACGCGCCTAACAAAGCAGGAAAGCACTGCCTTTAAAGTAACTGACGAAAGAGCATTTAAGACCGTGCAGCAAATTTGCATTTGCACAAAGTAAAACACAGCACACGTAGCCACTCAGAAGTTCTTGCTCCACTCAAGTTCCATTTTTCACTTGAATGTTTGTGAAGCATTAAGCTGATGTTTTGTTTTAAAAATGCAAGCAAATTTTGTGCAAATGCTGCAACGACCTAATAAAACTAAAAACGTAACTTGATCACCCCTGGGAAGGCAAGTTCTAATGTTATTTAATAATGTGGCAGCGGATAGCGCAGTAAAACACGGTGGCTATTTAAATCAGCAGAAACAAGAAATTAGAATATATTTGTGTATATTACTAGTGATATTCGCGCTGCCTGGTCCTCCCACCGAAGCGGCGGTCGCTGAAAGCGCAGCACCAGCAGTTTTGGCTCGGCAAATTCACAGCCATTTAAAGAAGACATTAAAGTAGATAAGGTCGTTTCGTAGTGCAGTTTGTATTACGAAAATGGGGATTAAGGAATCAATTCTCTCCTGTAAGCCACTTTCACTACAAACCACCGTAGAAACATTACTGGCCCTCATCCAGCAGAGCGTGTTCGACTCCCTTTACGATTAAATTGCCCACATTCTTTCTGAATTCCTCCTACCGGTGATAAAAGACTACCTTGTTCCAGATAAAATTTTATTTCTTAACTACGGCACTTTACATTTTCCAACTTCTCGAGAGTCTTCAATTTATTTCTGTAATTACCAGCACTAGGAATTCCTAAGTATTAAAGCCAGGACGGAAGGTAATAAGATTGAACCATCACCGGACTTACACAGGAATGTCGCAGGTAACCAACCACCCCCATTCCTCGTACAGGGTGCTAGCAAACTCCGTTACAATTGTCCCTTTGTTCTAATGCAGAGAGAGAAAATCCAGTAGTAAAGACTACTAATAAATTACACTGGGCAACAAAAAAAAAAAAAAAAAAAAAAAAAAAAAAAAAAAAAAAAAAAAAAAATAATAATAATAATTTTTGAATGTTTCGAGCACTTCGTGAGGCAATTCCTACTAATTTTGGGTTGAGAAAAACAAATATGACAATGAAAAATTTTATTAGCTCTAGTTTCTATGATATACACAAGGTGAAAGTATTACATATTAACGGATTGAGAGAAAAGGATGCATTTTAATTGCATTTAATATAATTTTTAATACATTTTTAACCCGTAATTACATGCTAAGAGTTCTAAGTTGCTGGAAAAATACTTTGCAGATAGTCGTGTCTGAAGAGAATCATGTGGTGGCCTATTGACTTCGTCGTCTTTTTGCTTGCCTCTTGTGATGGAGTTCCGCAGAATCCCTATACAAAGACCAACAGTAATCCGCAAGCATTACTTCATTCCAACGGCCCTGATATCTTTGTTCCATAACAGAAATGTCCTGATGGAATCTCTCCCCATGTTCATCACTAACAGCTCCAGAACTAGGAGGGAAAAAGTCTAGGTGGGAGTGGAGAAAATGGATCTTAAGGGACATGTTGCATCCAAGATTACGGTATTTTTGCAGGAGCACTGTCACCAAATGTTTGTAGTTGTCATCTCTTTTGTTGCCTAAAAATCCATGAACAACACCCTTGAAGGCTTCCCAAGCTTCCTTTTCTTTCCCCTCCAAAACTTGGTCAAATGCAGGATCCTTTACAAGTTCTCTTATTTGTGGTCCGACAAAAATGCCTTCCTTAACTTTTGCATCACTTGATTTCGAAAATTTCTTTCTTATGCACTTAAAGGCCCGTCCTTCTCGGTTCATAGCTTTGACAAAGTTTTTAGATTCGGGTATTGAACTGTTCTTCTTTTCTTCATAGACAATCCTGCCTTTATAGATGGAGTCAGGCAGAAATAGCAGTCATCTGTTGGTTTGTAGGCTCCCACCAAATCATAGGCACAGCGAAAGCCATACATCGCTTCTTCTTTTTCAGCCATTTTCGCAGTGTAACTGAACATGCGTTGCAACATATATGTGGAGCCCAAGCCTTATCCTGGTCCCCTACTTTCATACCGAAATAATACTGATAGGCAGTCTTTACAAGAGGCGTCAAGTTGCGTTTCTGTGAGGAAAATGTTATTCACCATATTTACACATTTTCGTGGCATTTTTAGAAATTTTACACTAAAAAAGCACTCGCAAACCAGAAATTTGAGTAGAAACTACATGTAATTCAAAGTCACAGCAACAGTATCTATGTTTATGACTTACAAACAGCTGAAGAGCATTTGTGTTTTGTTATTTGACAGGTGTGCTAACTCCCCCCCCCAAAAAAAAAAAAATTCCCCCAAATTTAAAATCTTCACTCTAAAAATGAATGTCACATTATCTTCAAAACAAGAGCTAATCTATCATTTTTATGGTGATTTTTGAATTCAGGAGATGGAAATACATATGAATTCACTATTTTTAAGCCCGAAACATTTTCATTGTTGCGCAGTGTTATCATTAAACTTTGTAATCACTCTAGGAGCACTAAAAATAGACCAATACTTCCAATTTGAAATTTTGTATTTATGTCGTAAATAAAGAAAGCAAGGCTTACAATGTAGTCTTTCCCCTTATCAAGCTCCTTAATTTGGGCTACATTTTTTTTTTTCAAATCAGATAGAGGGCTGAAGAATTAAACCTTTATCATGTTTTCTGTCATTGGCAACAATGTCTAGTCTGTTGATGGACCTGGAGATAAAGAAACAAACCACTTGTTTGTAACCTCATATTTCTTTTTGGCTCTGAATGAATCAGCAATCGCCCTGTGCGATGTCTCTTGTTTCTCAACGGTTCACCCTTCCTACACAGCAGCACTGTAAACTCCCACATGAACTGTTATTAGCAGGGGCGGGGTTATAGTAAGAAATCCATCAAATTAACCGTGCACCTGTAGCGGGAAGTAGAAGCGCCGGCCGGCGACCTTGCAGTGCTCTTGTAAACAAGTAGACTGGAAGACAGCACAGAGTACACCCTGCTTCAAAGAAAGAAATACCAGGGTTAGGGGGTGTTACTAGGCAGCAAATAATGAATGTTTGCCTATTTGAAGCGCGCAATTAACTTCATTTTTATTAAGGTTTTAATGTCTAGAATTTTAGCTAGAGACATCATCGTGAGCGGTTATTGCAGTGTGCAATAGTTTATTTCCTAAATTTATGGAAAGTAAGTCGCATCCGATTTGCTCGCAGAAAGTTTTTGTATTTTGAAAAACTACGTTCCAGACGTAACAGGAGCGTATAAAAACATGACTGTCTCTGAAGCTTGCTCTATTGTCTAAATAGTCTCGAGGATTTTTAATATGTTACTGACGTTTCTATATTACTGAAATTCTTCTCAATGGATGAAAGACCTTCAAACAAGGCTGGTGCAATTATTTGCTTCACTGCACGTATAGCAATATTTTTCTGCACGTCACAGAGTTATGTTTACAATTCTCTGGCAATATTGAGTATACTATACTGCAGCCTGTAGCCATGTCCCCCAACGAGTGTGTGGAGGCAAGGGAATTCCAGGTGTCATCTGTTTAAGTATCATTATTTTGGAAGTTGTTTTGTGAAATATCTTTTTAGTATTGGCTATAAAGCATTTACATCCGGAAAAGAGGATATAATTTCTTCCGCAACTCGGTGGAGACTATGTGCTAGACAAGTTTTAGGTTTGGAAATGCTTGCTGTATTGGTGTGGCAGCTTTCTTCATATAGGAAGTCGTGTCCGTAACAAGTAGTAAACCATTTTGTGTTATTGGACAGACACAATAGAGAGAAGAAAAAAAGAAAACAACCAAATATAACATACGACAGTCGCAAGAAACAGGCTGTTGTGTAGGGGTGAGCGTGTCGCTTCCTGAACCCTCACGCTAGCTGCCGGCTCTATACTCCGTGCTGTTAATGTCATTCCTATGTTTATCTACTAAAACCCCGCTCCCTGATTATTAGCCCAGGTATTACCATGGCCCTTACGTTTATGTGAGGTACTATCTACATGATTGTTTTCATACTTACGTTGAGTAATAAGCATTTGATTACTATAAGTTAGTGCTGCATTAATCTGCGTCATGAAACATCGAGTATCGGACACAATTTTGTTGCAATCAATTTCTATACTGTGTTTGTATCCAACGCAACTGAGAAACTCTAATTTTACAAGATGTAGTTTGCTATTGTATATTATGTGCGAGTTTTAAGTTTGTACTGGAGCAGGTAGTTGTTCGTGGCTATGTCGTTGTGCAATTTTTTGCACGTAATTTTGCCTTCAACACAATGTAAGCGGTTGAGAAATAAATCTTCGTTAATTCATAGAAAACTATAATATTTTCCGGGTCCTCTAACCTCAACTCTTTTTGTAGTAGACCCCAGATACCTCAACCCGTGCCCTGTTCTCTTCTTTGTAACTATGACCGTGTTCACCAGTGTATTTTACTCCTACTACAGCCTTTCTTCTTACCCACAGTTATGTAAACATGTCCTAAACCTATACTTAGTATAACTAAACTCTTAATCTCGATCCACACTTTCTGCACAGTTTTTATATATTAGATGTTATAAAAAGGCAAGAGGAACGACATGTAAAAAGAGCCACGATTTAAGCCCAAGGAAACTTCTAAGAAATAAAACCGCCAATTTTCACAGCTTAGTAAATTTCCTTTAGAAGTGGAGAGCTTACTGCGCAGTGCCAGGCAGCCGCTTCTGTTTTCATTATGGCGTCACAACGAAGGCATGTCATTCAAAGGAGAAAATGAGGTACTTTGTTATCGCTGTGAAGGTATACTACAATCTATGTAGCGGAGACAAGTTGGGTTATAAATTATTATCCAAAAATGAAAGTAAGAATGCAATTTGCGAGCTATGAATGGCGGTAATTTATATTTGACAACCTCAAACTCTTCCATTCGAAATACTTTGGAGCAAAAGTGATGTTACAACAAATTATTTTTCTTTTTGCGAAATGCTGTTGTTTGACAAAGTGTAAAAGTTGTAAGCAAACATTAATGTAAGGTAGCTTTATGGCGTGCATCTGAATGGGAACATCTCAAATTCACGTTGAGATTAATTGGAGAGAAGGAAGGATTTAAAACTGCTATAATTCTACTTACTCGCGATATGTTAATAATGTGACGCCGGCCGGCTATACGCGCCCGACGATTATGGGTGGAGCAGAAGAAGGCGATACCTGGCAGTTCCAGAAGCTGTTCATGTGCCGGGCTTCTTTACAAGAAAATGTGTACTTTCTAGGAAATTTTCCGGCAACTGGTCTGGCCTATATAAGCGAGTCGGGACCTTTTAAGTGTTTTGCACTTTCCGACTTGAGTGTTAAGAAAGTGTTTAGTAAGTGTACCGTCGAAACCGGCTGTTTGTAATACATAGTGAGCAGTAGAACTGTAAACAGTGAAGTGCATGTCAAGTTTACAAGAGGACAGAACAGGTGTGCCTTGTAGCTTACGACAAATTGTAAATTGTGTTAATGATGAAACAGAGGACTGCATTTTTGTGATTCAGTTTCAGAATAGAAATAAACCGACATTAAAAGTAACTGGCTTTGGCATTTATCACAATTATTATATGTATGCGTCATCACAGTTATAAACAATTTGTCACTGAATTCAATATCGTAAATAATTGGCACATCATGGCAAGTATGACAATAATAGCAAGGATGTACTTCCAATTACTAATGCTTATACAGAGAAGATGAAAGCAATTCTTAATATTATTTTCTCTGTGCAACGAATATGCAAAATCATATGTACATTATTAATTACATATACAGTAATAAAGATTTATGGTAAGATCCAGAACACCTGTTTACTTCCTTCCCGCGAATGGTATGCATGGAAATGGCTGTCTTATTTATCGATTCAACACGTCAGGTAAGAACAAATGAAATGCAGGGAGTGTCTCAATTAGGAACACGTGACAGCTACAGATCTTGTATTATTTCATTATTTCCTGCAATTTGTATTGCAGATTATGACGGCTATATTGTTACTTTCTGTGTTTTATGCCTCTGAACTCACTAACGTTTACAAAATAAAATTTTTTTAAAAATTATTTTGTTGTTTAACGACGCTGTCAATTCCCAGGATCACATCAGCGTCGCCGGTGTGCCGGAATTTTGTCCCGCAGGAGTTCTTTTACATGCCAGTAAATCTACTGACATGGAGCTGTCGTTTTTAAGCACACTTAAAAACCATCGGCCTGGGCCGGGTTTGAACCCGCGACCTTGGGATTCGTAGGTCAGCGTCTAACCAACTGAGCCACCCAGACCGACACTAACGTTTACAGTAGAACACTTTTACCTTTAATATTGCGAATTAAAATTTCACTGCTAATTAATTTTACAGGACATATACTGTAAAATGATCAAAATTTCCAATTCTAATTTACTGATATCTATGATTGCCCGAGAATTTTTACTTCACAACTATAAATGTTAAAAATGTTATAGCTTTTACCTATCAAAGCAATATACCCTCTTACATTTTAATAACATAAAAATCTGATGTGTTGCACTCACATGACTTTCTCCACTCTTGTACTATCCATTCTTACAAACTCTTATTACTAGATATTCTTTGTGTTAGTTAAAATAAACTTTTGTACAAATTATTATATTGGTTATTTCCTTGTAGGTGCAGGGGAATATTGGAATACAGAAGGCTTTGTACGATAGTCAAATCTTTTAAACCTTTGAGATTCCGTTATCTTTGCACATTTAACATATAAAAAAATGAACAACGATGTTCCATTTCATTCACACACATAACAAGGAATATCTCCAAAATGATTCACCCTTCAAGAAAATTTATTTGGGCATAAATTGTGTATTTTAGCAAGATCTACATTTTTTGTATAGTATGATTTGTTCTATCTCTAACGGTTTACCAGTTATGCAAAAGTCGTCCAGAGCAAATACGACTATAGGGGCTATAGCCAGAAAATTCAGGATATCCATTCCATACATCATAATAATATACCTTCAAACATACGCCATTTTAATCAAAATCGTTAGAGTCATTTTCACCAAAATAAAAATTTTCGAACAATTTTCCATGTAAAGGGTAGTTTAGGGTGGGGCTATTTTCTTGAAAATCTTCGTGTCGCATCGTTGTAAGACATTAAACTTAAATACCAACTTTGGTTTTTAACCGACTTTTCGTTTTGAGTTATGCTGTCCACAGACTGACACACACACACGGACCTTTTTCTAAAAATGCTTTTTTGGATTCAAGGGGTCTCAAAACATATATTTCTGGTGAAATCTCAACATCGAATTTTTGGGTTGAATACAATACTTCCTTTTACTTACCAGTAGAGAAAGTAAAAATTTGGAAAAATATTGCAAGCAAATAGGTAGTTTGAGGTAGTGGATTTTCTTTAGAATCTTAGTGGGAGGAGTATTTCAGGTGAAATTTCGGTATGGAATTTTAAAGATATTTATTGCAGGTACATAGTGGAGCAAATAAAAATAAATAATAACTCTCTAAAGGGGTGTTGACTTACTGTTGTGTTCTTATGTAACAGCCGCCACTGCCGCGCGGTGTTACAAGACAGAGAAAGTAGATTGTCATTCTCACTGAACAAGAGGCGACAGCAATGAAATACTGCGCATAAAGTTCGTCGTTAGTGAGCGTCTGTAACACAGTAACTCACAAAGCAACAAAGAGCTTCCGCTCAAACTACCTCTAAGTAGCCGTAACTCTCAAATGACTTCAAACCTACATAATAGATCTTCTCTATTATTATCTATAGCGCTAGAAAAGTAGTAATTCCAATTAGCAGTAATGGTGCAAAAGGAGGACAAAGCAAACCCTGCAATTGGGTATAAACCGAGAACACGGCACCGAAAACACACCTTAGAGAAGTCGATAGAAGGGAAGAAAAACATTATCTAATGTTACATTCAGATGACTTCCTTTCCTACGACCGTTTTACACTTGTGTGGCTTTCGCAGACTTCACTCTGCCACATATGGAAATTGAACCAAAAATTTGATACCGAGATTTCATTACCAATACATGCTTTGAGGTCCCCGGAATCCAAACAAATTTAGAGGAAGCCCCGTGTGTGCGTCCAAAGCATAACTTAGAAACGAAAAATCGGTTAAATGCCAAACCTAATATTTAATTTCAGCATTTTCAAGGATGCAACATGAAGATTATCAAGAAAATTATCCGTTATATGTAAACGTTCTCGAAAATGTTTATTTTCTCAAAGTATCTTTGCTTAGTTTCAAGGGTTTAGACTTAGAACTTAATTTATAAAAGCAATACACTACCTATAACAGAATTAGCTACATTATGCTTTCAAAAGGTATTAAAACACTCTTTTGTGGAAATATCAAAAGCACATAGTTGTATCCCTTGGGTTTTGTGATATATGCATTCGTAAAGAATAATTTAGAATAAAAATAAGCATTAACATGCAGTACACAGCTTAATTTAGAGCAAGGGCCATTCTATCCTAAAACAGTTAACAGAGGGCAGCAGTGGTCCATCATTCAACCCACCATATTTTGGCGTAGTTATATCTTACTTCTCAATTAGGACTTCTGTTTATTTAATACATGAATGGTAATAATAGGCATGCCTATTAATTCAATTACTGGTCATAGCAGAAAAAGTCACAAGTGTTATTCACTCTAAAGGAAAAACCTGACGCTGCAAAATTTTTGTTAACCTTTCAATATCCGGTTCAATGTTTGATAATGAAATGTATATGTTTGCTTCCAAATGTTCATTTGTAAGCCTGGATCAAGTATTTTTTTCAGTTGTTTCATTACCAAAAATGACTGTTCACAGACTATGTGCTACCAAATAAGTATAGCTTATAGAAACTGCTCTCAATGCCACGAATAAATATGCTTAACAGTCATACGATTGAGAGTTACTTTAGCAACCAAGGATTCTTGTTAGCAAAAAATATATCTGCATCGCTGTTCGAACATTCCTTCACCAATTCCTCATCTAGAATGGCTTCATTCTTTTGGTTATCTGGGAAACAACATAACTTGCCTTCACAGCTAGTTCTGAATGATAAATACCTTGCTTAAAAATAATGTGTTGAGAGGTTAGGGCTCTTTTTAAATCATGCATTTTGTCTGCTCTCATTTGTTCACTTGATTGTATTTACTTCTATGTTTAGTCTCAGAATGTATTCTTTTAAAACATTAATACTTTGCTTGCAAGTTGAACATATTGCTGTCTCCATACTCACAAGAAAAATACAAATCTGTTCACCAATCTTAAAAGCACGCACGACTTTCTTTCATAATCTTCCGTGTCTTGTTTGATGTCATGATAACTGAATTGCTTCTTTCACCTCAAGTACTTAATACAACAAACTACATCTAAATTCCATAATATTGAAGCTAAGAACACTATGAACTGGAAGAGCATGCGTTGCACTCGTTGAATCACGCCAGTTCATTCGTTAAATCACATTGCAGATCTAATAGTCCGTGAATAATATGACCACGGCCGGCTTGATCAATGTAAAGCTGCGCTGACTTCCGATCAACCCAGCAGTGATACTGACGTATTTAGTACGGAACTAGCCCTTAAAATATATTTTGAAACCAAAATTAATTTTAAATCTATCTTCGACGGGTCACAATTTACATTTCGATGGGCCGCAGGTTGTGGGAGACAGGTCTAAAACTTAAGAATAAATTTAACGCAAATGTCGCCACGATAAAACATGAAAAATTATAGAACAGCTAATCGCAAGAGCGGACTAACCATTTAAGTAACATTAAATTCACAAAAACTTCATCTTCTATCACAATGTGCTTTGCTGCAATTTTGATAAATATCCTAGTGGCTACTTGTTCATGATATTACACAAAGAAACGAAAGCTGAGGGGACACATAGAATAATTACGTGATGAAGTCACCATGATTGGCTAGTTTATTACGCTTGAAGTAGGTATGAACCTGAAGATTTGAACCTTGCAAGTTTCCAAGTTTACCTTTAGTTCAATAATCATTTTAACGCATATGAGTCATTGTGAACGATTACATTATAGTGCATGTAATCTAATTTGTATGTTTACGCTATACCTACGTCTTTCATTATAGATGGGACCTAATGCTTTAATACCTGTTCTAAGTAATCCATGAACACATCATACCATACAGGATATGGTAATGTAATTCAATGGACAAGTGACATGCAGGTTAGCGAGAATAAGTGCTAAGGCATGTGTATATATTGCGTCTTATTCTGCAGTGAATAATATTGTTATGTAAATATGTTTTATGCCACACATGTTAAACAACTTCACTTTTCCAAGCATCTTCCTGAACATTTCAAACCTTAAGTCTGTAATTCTCGATCTTGCTACATCAATGACGTAAGGAGTGAGGAAACACATTTGGAAGGGACGGTAATTATGAAGAAATACGTATTAATTATTACTTACACTGAAACTTCCGACTTACAATTACGAACGCTTCAAGAGTGCTAACATATACAGATCGAGTGTAAACGAAAGAACACGAACAAAAACGTTCTGGTCAAAGTATATCAAAGATATGGGGAAATGTATCAAGAAAGCAAACCAAGTAGATCAGCGTCCTATAACATAACTCAACTGGTGATTCTAGGAAGAACAAAGATATCTCAGGAAGCGATGGTGGCGCTACCTCTAACCTACAAATAATCCGACTGAATCGAATACATGTGGCGGGTTAAGAAAGCATACAGCATGCTTTTCCGAAGTTAGTTTTGTAGTAGTTTATTTCAGGAGCATCTCAAAAGTTTAAAATGCTTTGGAAGTAGTATAATTTCCTATGGAAGCCACTGAATGTTAATTTACTACCAGTTTACTATAGGAGTCGAGCTTCTTCTAGGTTAATGCACGTCGCCTTTAGTGTTAAAAGATTTATAATTAAGAAAACCGAAGGTATAAGACGTAGTTTCCTCAGAGCAGCATTTTTAATTCAGCGCCCTTTTAGCGAAATGTTCATGCTTAGTTCATTAAATTATTCTTTTGGTTTTTTTGTGTTCTTTCTGACTTCTCTCCTTGCAATTTCTGCAGCTTTTTTGCGTTTTTAGTTTGGTGTTCCTGGCAAACTGCTGTTCTCCTTTGCAGTATAAGCGTTGTGATAAAAAGAAACTTAACATGTGTAAATATTAGCTAACTAGGGCACGTACTTGGCTTGTTGAACACATTTAAAAAGAATCGTTTCCGCTTTCCCTTTCTTTCGTTTCAGACGTAAACAGGATTCTGAGATGAAAGGAAAAATGAGACTTTCGCCTACTTAATGTTCTGCATTTCTTGAACAAGAGGAGAGTATATTCCCGTAAGTTTAGTCGCAGGTTCGTAAGATGAAGAGGTTCAAAATTTAGAGACATAGAAGTCCTCATCTCTTCAAGAACAAGTGCTTGTCATGGTTACGCTTCTACTCTTTTTTCCGCTTGTAGTAGTAGTAGTAGTAGTAGTAGTAGTAGTAGTAGTAGTAGTAGTAGTAGTAGTAGTAGTAGTAGTAGTAGTAGTAGTAGTAGTAGTAGTAGTAGTAGTAGTAGTAGTAGTAATAATAATAATAATAATAATAATAATAATAATAATAATAATAATAATAATAATAATAATAATAATAATAATAATAATAATAATAATAATATTAATAATAATAATAATAATAATAATAATAATAATAATAATAATAATAATAATAATAATAATAATAATAATAATAATAATAATAATAATAATAACAACACCAACACCAACGACGACGACGACGATGATGATAATAAATACTAAATTTTCCGTCGTCATAGATTCCTTCGTCATATGCACTAGTACACCAAGACCACCTAAATTCTACTAAAAATAATACATTCTCTGAATAAAAGGCCAAGTCTTGTATCGGTCGCAGCACTAATCTTAGTTATCTATTATAAGTAACTAAAATGTGTTATTTTTTGCCATTAAATTTAAAAAATTAGTAATATCACTACAAAACTAATAGTGTTATTAATCATCATAATTACGAGGGTGATTCGCGAGGTAAGGTCCGATCACAGTAGTTGAAAGAACATTGAAACGTATGGGGGAACCGACTCCCGGCATGCCTTGCGCGTGAAACGACTATTTGTATTGGCAGTGTTGCAGTGTGCTGTTCACAGTGTCCGTTCGAAATGTGTAAAATAACCAACGGGCCCGTCGACTACGAAATACGATCTGTTATTCGGTTTTTGACAGTGAGAAACGTTTCAGCAGCGGACATTCATCGAAAAATCAGTGAAGTTTATGCCCCAATGCGATGAGTGACAGAAAAGTGCGTAAGTGGATGAGAACTTTCAAGGGCGGACGGGACAAAGTGCGTAATGAACCACGATCAGGCCGGTGAAGATTTGGGCAATATTGTGGATGAAAAGATCCATGAAGATCGGCGATTGGTAATTTCCACTGGTTATCCTCAAAGATGGCAGAATTATATGACGGCATACAAAAACTTTTAGAACGTTATGAAAACGTTTAAAGAAATATGGTAACTCTGCAGAAAAATAGAGAAATATGAAAGGAATCAAATAAAACAACAGTTTTGAAACCATCTATAATGCTTTGGTGTGTATAAAATACCAGATCCTACATTACGGCCTTACTTTAGGAATTGCCCTCGTAATTCCCTATTTTAAATTAAATTTGGCGCATTAATATTCCCCGTGAAGAAATTAGGGTACTTGGTTGCACGGGTTTATCGCCCTCTCTGAGTAGCTTCAGAGAGCTCCAGTGGGTCCGGTCTTCGAACCAAGAAATACGTAATCTACGTTTCAAAATTTGTATGAGATTTATCTCTTATAATCATGTTTTCATTTCCAGCATTATCAATATATCCTCAAAGCATTAATCCTTCAAAATTGCATTGATTTTTTTCCTTTCTACGTTTCTGCTTTTACTGCTGGTTGCTTTATGCGCCTTATTTCCGAAGCCCCACCACAATAAAAACAGACTGTAGCAATGACAGAGGAAATATAGCAGTTATAATCCTGTTTTAATGAACCTAGCTTCAAATATTGCCTTTAACGACTCCGGTCCGCGCTGCATTGTGCTTCAGCAAACGGTTACTATTAAAAGCAGATTTACATTGCTCAATGCACACAGTTTGCTTAATAATAATTAATAAATACTGTGTTGTGATTTTAATTC
Source organism: Tenodera sinensis (assembly GCA_030765045.1). Taxonomy (NCBI): domain Eukaryota; kingdom Metazoa; phylum Arthropoda; class Insecta; order Mantodea; family Mantidae; genus Tenodera; species Tenodera sinensis. Next base: position 156,049,155 of record CM060967.1, on the reverse strand, counting down.
AATGATTATCCCATATTGAAGCATAACTCTTAAAGTGTTCTATTGCTATCAGTGTTGCTGCTTATTGACGTTTTTGCTGAAATGGATAGTGGGTCTCAGTCTTAACTTTCCTGTTTCTGGAAAAAAAAAAATAAAAATAAAAAAAGGTAAAGGTAGAGATAAAGGGGGACACCTCACACACATTGTGGCTAACACTCTCCAGGAGACAGGAATGAGGTGAGAGAATTGCAGGATGCCACAAGTTTGAAGCTAGATGGGCCACAGAGACGCGCGGGTCCCTAACAAGTGCTAAGACCTCTTCATCTCGGCGCCAGGCTGCGCCCAGCCGGTGCCGCACAAGCACTCCCTCCGAAGGAGGGCAGCCGCCGCCCAAACGCCACCTATCGCCGAGAACAGTAGTTACCATACGCAAGCATCCGCGCCATCTGCTCGGCACCGTCAACACTACTCGGCTGAAAGCAGGACCTTCTAGATTAACGGACCTGAGCCTGGCATCCCAGTTGTACAAAAATGGCGTCGGCTGGTGGGAGTGATTTCTGAGGTGTTTCCACACGCTGTTTTTCGTATTATTTTCTATGTCTTCGAGTTATTGTTTCTTATAATAATTCCTATGTAAGTTTGTCTTCATATTAGCAAAGCGAGTGTTTCAAAAGTTTTATTTGGGCAGTATAGGAACAGGAATAAATGTAATAACGTTTTGACTGTGCCGTGTGCTATCCACGTGTTCATGTTTATTGTGTTCCATCTAGGACTATGGCTACATTAGCCGTATAGTGTGGTTAATTTATCTGTTTGCAAGTACAATTTGTGTCACGATTACAGTGGTGAGAGGTTGTTGAAGAAAAACTGTTCCAGTAGTGTATATTAATGTTGCCATACTACAACCTAACCTCAAACACGACAATGCACCGTAACTGTTGCATTCCCGGATGCAAATTAAAAATCAGAAACTTTCAGTTAAAACAAAAGGTAAATTACAAAATAAAGCTTCTAAATTCAGTATTTAATTACAATAAATTGCAGCGTTATGTGTATTAGTTGCCGGTGTGTATATAACATGGTGAATAGTGTGAATAGTGAAAGACAATAATTTCGAGTGAATTCAATTAGTGGCATCTGCAACACCAACAGTTTGTTTCATGTAAGTAGTATGCTGCTCATATTTGTACATTATCTTTTGTCTTTGTAATTTAAATGTGTAGCTGTAGTTTAGAAGAAATGTGTTATGTTGCTGCATGTAAAACTGTAGACTATAGCAAAGTTTGGTAAATATTTACAAAATCGTCCGCTCGAGAAAACGAATGAAACATAGTGCAATGGATGCAGTTTTTATTGCTGATTACGATCTTGTAAGTTTTATTGTGCGCTCAAGCTTCGTGTTTTATTTATGAGAAAATTTCGTACGGTCGATGAAGTGGTTTTATTTCGCTTATGCGGCGGATATTTAGCTAATAAATGTGCATAAACGAGTGTAATATATGCTACAATGATTGATTAATGCATTTACGTTGAAATGATTGCATAAACACTACCCAAATTGTAAATATTTCGATAACACAGGACCCTGTCACCCCACTCATATGCAAAACTAACCTAACCTAAGCTAACACAATGTTGCTTTACAATACTGATTTAAGATTACGTATTTCATGTATTTCATTTACAGTGCTGTTTTACGGTTATTATTTTTAATATTTCATCTGCTTTTGTGGATTCCCCCTGTAAAATAAAGTGTCCTGAAGTGCTGAGTAATATGTTGTTGCAAACTGAGTAATCAAGTTCTCAGTAATAGTAAAAGCAAAATTTCACCCTAAAGGTTTTGAATTCAGTAGGTAGCTTTAGGTCATTCTAAATAGCAGCATTTGTATATCAGCCATCCAGTATAGCATGTTTGTGTAGGTATATAACATTATGTAGATTGTACAAATGTGAAAAACAGTGTAAACAATGATTAATAATTCTGAGTCAACTCACTGGCAACACTTCTGTTTTATTTAAGTAACATGCTGCTTGCAGTTTTGTCTATCTTCTTTGTAATTTGAGTGTGTAATGCAGTTACATAATGGCATGTAAACCTGTAGATTGCATGAATGATATTTGAGGTTATATATTTCATTGCCCATGGTTTATCGTTTAATATTAAATGTCATTCTTTTTTGTTTACTTGAGGTTATGTTTAAGACAGTGTTTTTGTGTTTAACACAGCCCATATTCACAAAATAGGCGTGTTATTACACCACATTTTTATTTTACTGCGTTGAAATCGTAGCCTGTAGACGAGTTGTTTACAAGTAGTTCCCACCACATAGGCCGCCATCTTGAATCACAGTGTCAGGTCCGGTATTTAGGAAGTCCTGCTGAAAGCATACCTGAAGATGATAATTATTATCATTGTTATATAGTTATTATTAATGCACTTATTATTATTATTATTATTATTATTATTATTATTATTATTATTATTATTATTATTATTATTATTAAATTTTTTGTTCTACCTTTTATACTCCGCCTTCAATAGTTACATAGGCAGCCTTTTACCTTGGAACATATTGGCTATTATACACGCACGCGCGCGCGCGCGCACACACACACACACACACATTCAAATTCTTGTTCATAGACCATAGACAGAATACTGAGTAATCTTAGCTAGAGGAAAATTCTCACCCCAACCGGAAATCGAACCAGGGGCCCCTCGGACAGGAGGCAGGTGCTCTGCAGACTGAACTATAGGATATCCGTATTTTTCTTTTCACTGGTTAGAAATCAACAATGCTTAAAAATATATGTTTCCATAAAAGCTTATAGAAGTTGTTACGATTGTAAATATCGCTATAATATTGTAGATGTAGAACCCAAGAATAATTTGCAGATTTTCCCAAAGTATACTAAAAGCCAAGTTTATCACAGCGCTAAATAACTGTGTTTCGCACTGGTGAATACAGCAACATAATCCGCTCCTTCACTCGATCTCATTAAGTTAAACATTTCAATTGATGATTCGTTAATGTTTAACGCAATGAGCTCCATAGGGTAACACATGATCATTATCGCTTTGTTTATATATGCATTAAACTTAATTCGTATTTTGCTTCTGGCATTACTAATTAATCATTTAACTTTCCAGTGCAACAAAATAAAATGAAGATGAATAAATAAACTTCGAAAGAGAAAGTTTCAATTTTATCTTTCACAAAAACTTATGTATAAGCAATAATGAGAGTTTTAAAACGATGTTATACTCGTATTAAATGTTTACATTATATGACTATTAAAATATAGCTTTTTTACACTAAAAATCTGGTGTTAGTTTCACCATCTTAACCATAACGTTCAATATATTTCGTGCACATTCGAGTTCACCGGAATATATGTTTTGAGGCTCCCTAAATATAAAAAGGTCGGTTTGTGTGTGTGTGTGTGTGTGTGTGTGTGTGTGTGTGTGTGTGTGTGTGTGTGTGTGCGCGCGCGCGCGCGTGTCAGGCAGTCTGTGAAACGAAAAGTCGGTTAAAAACCCAAGTTGGTATTTAAGTTTAATATTATTTAATGATAGGACACCAAGATTTTTAAGAAAATGTCTCCACCCTAAACTACCCTTACTTAGAAACTTTTGATTTTATCAAAAACGAGTCTAACGATTTTGATTAAAATAAGAAATATTTAAGATCGTTTTATGGTAAATTAAATGTATATTTTGAATTTTCTGGCCAGAGCCAACGTGTCCTGTTACTCTTGATGACTGTTGCATAACTGGTAAAGCGTAAGAGATAAACCAAATCTTAGTATACAAAAAATGTAAATAAAAAATAATAAACCCTAGTGCAACAGTCCATTAAGGGCTAAGGCTTTCCCCCTAGCCGCTGTATTCCCTACCTCTGCCCACTGCAGGCGTCATTGCTGAGGTGCAGTACTGGAGGATGGGACGTGGTCAGCACCCTGAGCTCTCCCGCCCAGTTGTGCAGCCTTCTCGGCCTGGGGCCGCTATTTCTCCATCGATTGGTCCCCCCGCGACCTAACCAACCTGTACCGGACCTCCCATCGGGGGAAAATTCCTCATGCTGGTATCGGGGATCGAACCCGGATCCTCCGCGCTAGAGGCAAATAGAAAAAATGTAGATATCTTTAAAACCACAAGTTATGTCTATATGCATTTTTGTTGAGTGAACCATTTCGGAGATATTCTTTATTGCTTGTGTTAGATTTGCAGTATTTAAACTTTCCTCAAATGGAAGGTCGTTATTCACATTTTATCCCTTTGGTCGTGCACAGAGAACGGACTATTGTCCAAAGCCTACTGTATTCCCATACTCCCCTTTATCTATACGAAAATCAGCAGTTAAGATAATTTCTGCAAATGTTTATCTCGACTAACATGAAGAAGATAAAGCATAAGAATTTTGAAGGAGTAGTTAGTACAAGAGTTGAGAAAGTTATATGAATACGACACATCTTTACTTTAGCTAGTAGATATGGCAGGTGATACACTATTAAACATTGTTTAGTTTAAACATAATTAATTTGCTTTAGTTACAATCATAGAATAAATAGCTTCGATTTATTTTCCATCTACGAACCTGACTTTTTACAGATTCTGAGGTGAGAAATTATGAGAATGGCCATTTAAAATTCACTTTTGGTCAAACTTATTTATCTAAACAAAAAATATTTCCATATGTCCTATGGAACACGATAAAACTTGACTGTATGTTTTTCATCTGTTTCTGAGTCATCTAACTCAGAGTGGTGTAAAATTATGTAAGTTTTTTGTCAAACTAAAACATTAATATCTCACAGAATAACCACTGGCATTAAATAAGCAAAGATTTTTCCTGAGTCTAATAATATTCATACCTCTATACTTCAGTGAACAAAATATCGTGTTTACAGCTTTTTTTAAAGTGCGTATAGGTGCTTAAAAATCAGCATGGGTATCGCGTATAAAGTACTTAAAATTGTGTTATCGTTCTATTACTATGTTTAAGACTTTAATTGAGCTGAGCACTAAAATATTTTTACGGTATCCTCCAGGATTACGTCATTTTCGTCATTTGTTGAATATTCGTTCATATTCGGTGATTGTTCATAATGCAGAAGGCATTAGGGGCTTCTGGCAAAGCTCCTCGCCAACGCTAAAAGGTTCCATACCTAATATTCTCTGTGATCATACATTAAAATATACATGCATGGCCATTAATGATGGACTTTAGCAATGTTTGCTGCGGTGCACATTATATATATTATCGAGCATTTGAGAAAAGGTCGTACAGGTTCTTTTGTACGGTATGTTTATCTGCACAGCACCTAGCCGCTTAATGCGGCTTTATCTGTGCAGTCTACTAGTACAGATTCAGCTTTAATAGAATGTCTCTTCATTCTTGAAGCTAATAAATCGGAGTCAGGATACACTCGGTTACTTTCGAATCTTAAAGCAAGAGTTCCGGAGGCTCAACTGAGATCGTTTGCTAAAGCACTCAAGAGGCTACCACATAATAAATACAAAAGATTAGACAAATACAAAGATTAGGTGGTAGGAGGACAGACGCATAAACCAGCCCCATTAATTTTGAGACCGTTTTAAGTTTCCAGTTAATTATTAAATCATTGTGTCTTTCCTTTTCTATCCTTCTGGCGGAACGTTTATATATTGCTTTATGTTTCGTTGATGGATCATTGGCTTCCCATGGAATTATTACAATAACTTGTGATAAAGTAATTGAGTTGTATTAAAGTTTCTTGAAATATTTCGTGGATATACGAGCTCTAACCTCGTCAAAAGGGACTTAAATAGTGAAGCCTGCATGGCCCAGTGTCTCATAGCATTCTCAGCAAGATTAAGCAAAGAAATTTATCATCTATTATAAAATACCTCTTATATACAACGAAACTTTAATACTATGACTGATATATATTTATTCAATGGTCTACCTAAGGATGTCATGTATTTATTCTTTTGGCATATATGTATAATTTTATACTTTTCGTAAACTAACTTCATATTTAATCTTGAATTCATAATACATTAAAATTACCCTCCTTAAACAAAATAAGTAATAATGATAATAATGATGATGATGATGATGATGATGATGATGATGATGATGATGATGATGATGATGATGATGATGATGATGATGATGATGATGATGATGATGATGATGATGATGATGATGATGATGATGATGATGATGATGATGATGATGATGATGATGATGATGATGATGATGATGATAATAATAATAATAATAATAATAATAATAATAATAATAATAATAATAATAATAATAATAATAATAATAATAATAATAATAATAATAATAATAGATTTTTTTGGAATTTTACTTAAGTACGCTTGTTAAATAACAGACACAGCCCAGAGGTAACTGCAAGTTTTACTGTACAAATTGAGTCAAGGTATAATTATACAAATTACTTAACATAATCACGGTTCTATGTGAATTATTTACTAGTTATTGATTGTATAATTTGGAATCGATGGCCTTGGCCGCTTAGTCGCCTTTCTCCTGTACCTATTATTTTACATACGAATATATTCAACTTTTGGGGAAATTCTCGTTGCTAACATTGAAAGATTTAATTTGTTGTTTATTTAGCGAGGAAGAAAAAGAATTGGTTGGCTGGTTTACGGAATTTATACCCGGGATAGAATGTGAACCACAGACGCGTTAATACTGTCGGCAAGTTTAACTTGTATTTTATCTTTCTTACAAAAACCGCCGAAATTTGAGTTTTTTTTAACATTTTAAAGACTTATGTTTTAGCATTTTATCTATTAAGTTCTCGTTTTAACTTTTAGTTGTCTTAGCTGTGAAGCTTAGAAGTTTCTAAGTTTTACTATTTCTATCTTTTGACTTGGGGCCAAAATGACCTCGTTGTCGACGGGTCCTTAAACCTCAGTCAGTCAGTCAGTCAGTCAGTCAGTCAGTCAGTCAGTCAGTCAGTCAGTCAGTCAGTCAGTCAGTCAGTCAGTCAGTCAGTCAGTCAGTCAGTCAGTCAGTCAGTCAGTCAGTCAGTCAGTCAGTCAGTCAGTCAGTCAGTCAGTCAGTCAGTCAGTCAGTCAGTCAGTCAGTCAGTCAGTCAGCCAGCCAGCCAGCCAGCTAGTCAGTCAGTCAGACAGTCAATCAGTCAGTCAGTCAGTCAGTCAGTCAGTCAGTCAGTCAGTCAGTCAGTCAGTCAGTCAGTCAGTCACTCACACACTCGCCCCCTCAAGAGTATGACTTTTTTTTTTCCTTCTCGTCTTTCAACTACCATATCATCTGATATCAGAGTTCAATATTGAAACAATATTTGATATTTTCCCTACCTTCATTGTATTAACGCTCACGTTCGCTATGTGTTGTGCTTGCATTGCGAGAACTAAACCCACTCTATTGGTGTAGTTTTTATTTCTGTTCTTTTTCTCCATGTTCAATATGTATCAAGGGTATCACAGCACCGGCATATATGAAGTCATGACCCCAATCTCCAGCCCGCCACCCGATCAATGGTTTCATAATCAGAACTGGATGAGGAATGTTAAGGTTGGCTGCACTGGAATAGTAAGAACATATATTAGAATCCCGCCTCGCTCCATGTTCACCAGGGTTTGGGATCGATGTAGGAACATACCTGGAACGCGGAGCGACATAAGCGGCTACTCTCTGAATTAAAATATTGGGCACTACAGCCCCGAACAAATTCAACTAACTAGACCGCGAGGAGGTCCACTCTGAACTGAACTGAGTAATTTCACCGACGAAAAAGTATCATGGATTAGTATAATAGAATGAGTTTTAAAGCTAGTATAGTGTAGTTATAGAATAAGAAAAAAAAGTGTTGCACTTAGGTGACTTTCTCTACTCCTGTACCAATTATCCTTTATCTTCATGTTTTTCGAGATAAACAGTCGCAGAAATTATCTTATCACTTACCTTCTTGTAGCTACAAGGAGAAAGTGGGAATGCAGTGGGCCTTGAGCGATAGTCAAATCTTTCGTTCTCGTCGCACGGATAAGATATAAATAATGAGATGTGTTCCACTCACATAACTTTCTCTACTCGTGTACTAACTATTCCTACAAACACTTATGCCTCTATCTTCATGTCAGTAGACGTAAATGTTTGCGAAAATTATTGCTAGTATTCGTGTAGATAGGTGGATGGGTAATAGGAGAGAAAATCTAGTACATGCTTAGCTGTCCTATTTTAGGGTTGTCATAAAGGCACGTCTGCTAATAGATCTGCACAAAAAGACAACTTTAAATATGAATGATACAGGATAAAAAATCGTATAATGTAAAAATATTTGATTTATAAAGTGTAATAATGTACAACATTATTATAAAATTTGGAAAAAGGACAGCTATCATTTTAGAATTATTTATTAGTTTACCGTAGTATACAGACGATTGTGTAAAATACATAAAAAATCACAGATAATTTGTAAAATCTTCAAAGTTGAAAACATCGGAACAAATTAACAGTAAATTTAATCACTCCACCAGCACCAGAAAGTGGACCAATCACTTCTGAATTTGAAATTTTGAATTTGTCTCTTAAATAAGGTATGTGAGGCTCAAAATGGAGTTTCTTCCCTAATCAATCTCTCTAATTTGGTCTAGACTTTTTCAAGTCAATGTGTTTTCAAGGTAAATGTAGGCATTTCGAAACCATCGCAATGTATACTTTTCAATAAATCTTAATTATTCCTGGATATAAAAATATCTAGTGTGTTTCTTCTTAACTTAAGCGAAAATTTATGTGTGTATATATATCCACCTTTTCCACTATTTCTGAAAATGATGCTCGTGGGGAAAATGTGATGTTTTTAGGATGGCTAGTATTCCATCTGATAGGCGTCTGATTACCCAACAGGTCACACTGCTGACCTCGCTCTTCCCCTTGCCGTGGCCGACCGTGGATTATTTACATTTATTTTATTTGCATTGAACACAACACCATTAACATCAATAGACATGCATTTGTTCTCCGGTTCCTTAAACTACAAACAACCTTACATTGATCTTACAAAAGCGAAGAATTAAATTTAAGCCATAACACAAAAAACACTCCAGAAAAAAAAAAAAAAAAAAAAACAGTGTACAATATCCTGTACGGTGAAACAAATGAAAGGGCTAATGTGTACGTCATCAGCTCTCACACTTGCCACTGCGTCCCAGAAATAAAAGTCCAAAGGATTCAAATCGGGGAATCTTGGCGGCCAACACACAGGGCCAATCCATCGATTTGGGTACTGACATGTGCAAATTGGCGTACTTGTCTGCTGATATGGGGAGGTGCATCGTCGTGCACGAATCACATTTGCTGACTGAATGCAATGGCACCTCCTCGAGAATTTCCGGTAGTTTCGGTTTCAAAAACTGTAGATAATGAACACCTTTTTGCGTTCTAGGCAGTTCCATCGGCCCCAGTAGCTGATCTCCGAGGAAATCTCTGTTGAAAATTCCCACGAGGAATGGCGTGCGGATTCTCTTCCCCAACAGATGTGAACATTGTGTAAATTAAATATGCCATCACGGGTAAACATTGCCTCGTCTGTAACCTTTATGTTGCGAGGAAACTGCGCATGATTTTCACATTGTTGTAAGAACCAGCTACAAAACTCCGCTCTTCTTACGTAATCTGCTTCTTGAAGATGTTGGGCCCTCGCAGCATTGGCAGATTCCCCAGCAGCGCGTCATTTTAAGATTCGGTAAAACACATTGCTATCTTTTATACACATAAGAGGAAAGAAAAACCACGTAACCGTTCGGAGTAGTTTTATCCTTGTAAGTGTTCCTAACATTAATCATACGCCCAGCTTAGCAGTTGCAAAATAGCAGCCCTTCAGCTCAACACCACACGATGGTTCGACCATTTTTACAACCGATTCTAAAATAACGCCCTAATCATAGGGGGTTCTTGCATTACACCATAACAATTATACTGTAATGCGACACCTGTTTTCAAGCTCCATTAGAGAAAAACGTCACTAGAAAAATTTTGACCAATCAGTTTTAATTGCGCTGTTCGTTTCAGGTAGAAAGGAAATTTTTCAATGTTATTATGGCGCATATAATTGTTAGTCATTATAGTCATGGACATTAATGAATTATGATTGATGATAACAGTGAACGAGAATTGCTGACCGCAGGATAGGTGAGCAGCAATTATAATACGTCTGTTTGCATATACACAAATCAACAATTCATACATAGGTATGTGTAAATAAATACATTTAGCAGTGCGTAGCAAATTCATCATACATGGTGAATGAGAGTAACGTCGTCTTCCAAACCGGAACGAAGAATTGCGGCTTCAAGCGAAAGAACCCGAGTCAGATAAGTAGCATAAGGGCGGAACAAAGCTACAGACAGACGGCTCAGGAAATCAATTTTTGGTTTCATGCATAATATGAATCTATGTAGGCTTTGGAACATGTCCATTAAGGTTTATATATACCTATTTGCGGCTTTTAAGGGCATTTAAATCGAGATTTATATACGGCTGCCAGCAACCCTATGTATCTTCTTCTGTCATTTAGCGATTTTGCTTTTTTCAACTTTAAGTGCACCTTCTTTAAAAAAAAAAAAAAACTATAACAGATAGATCTGCAACCCTTTTTGTACATATTTCTCTAATCAGTCGCTGAAGGCTTTAATGTTACCTTTGTATGAAATCCCTGCAGACGTTATAAATGCCTTAAATTTTTTAGAACTAAACTGTACATAATTAAATGGTTATTTAAAATTTTCTATTTTTGCTTAAAATGTCTTACTATTCTACCAACTATGTCAAACAACATGTTTGTAAAGTGACCACAGTATCTGAAGTGTCTCATTTTAATTCTATAGAAGTAAATCTTAAAAGAAGAATATCTATGATTTTTTTTATTAAAATATCAACAAGTGAGCAATAATTATCAACGTATGTTATGATTTGACTATTGTTTTCCAATAAAAAAAATTGTTTGATAATAGGCTAACTTTTCATTGTGGTTGCTTGTGTATTTCTCAAGAAATGAGTATATACTTAATTGAGGTTCATCATGAAAATTGCTACGCCCCAACTTAAGGCGCTCTATGCGCGTCCACTATTTTGTTTCTATGCTTCCCATTATTTGGATTCACAGCACCACTACAAATGCAATGCATTTATTGATGAACAAAGATTCTTAGAAAGGAAAATAAAAGGAAAATAAAAACAAAGGTAAAAAGTAAAGCTTTTGTAATAAGATGCGAATGACTAACGCTCTTATTACTGAATATACGTTACTACAGAATGAGCTATCTGTGTTGATTGAAAATAGCACCTACATTATAACCTATACTTAGTAAACACTCAATATTTAAAGTATTGTTTTAATGAACAGTCTTAAAGGTTACGTTATGAGTCAATCACTTATATTCTTTGACTTTAGCTTTCATTCGAACTCTAGATTTATTTAAATTCCAATATTTGAGGAAGATAAACATGTACGTAAAAGAAAATATTCAATTTTACAATGCTTCCATTGACTGCAGTTATTTTAGTGCCCCTTAATATGGCATGGGCACTTAATTCCTGGAGTGCAATCCTCATTTGTATCGGGGCAAGTAACATGGATACGTTCCAGAAGTCTTTTTCTTCCAGGAATCCTTATCTTCGGAGAAAATGTATTTAGATATCACATTTATTGTTATTGTTCTTCTGTAGACGTATTCAATTGCGTATTATACATAACTGGTACAAGAAGCGGAAGTGGTCTAAAATGTCCAAATTAGTGACCGTATTTACTCTGGAAATTACTATAAATGCGAAAATAATACATTAACTCGTTAAGAATCAGTGCAATTATTTCGTTCTACAAGGGTTTTTCTCTGTATACTTGTCATTTTCCAACTACAGTGAAACATAGTATATAATTTACAGACAAATATCACGCTTTGACCATAGCAGTGCTTCTCCAAAGAGTATTTATGATTACTGACATGTTTTAATATTGCTGTCGGTGACTCCATACACAGGGATGTTAAGTCACAGAGTCATCTGGACTCTGCGGAAAGAGAGACCAGAATGTTAGTGATTAATTATTGTTCTGTTTTTAGAAAGCGGGCTAACCCACAAAAGACGACAGTAATACAAAGCAGGGTTTTTGTTGGGGATGAACAGCGAGTGACCTTCATTAGCAATGCTACGCAGTTCGAAAAATGGAAACCTCATAGCTTTGTGCGCGACTATTTTTTGTGCCTAAACCAGAACAGATAAATACAGATCTTTTTTATCAGGGAACATCTAAAGCAGAAATATGGAAACAAAAAAAGCTTCTGTATTAAAAAAGTTCGTATCTGCTCAAATTTGCTACGTTTTTTCCTATACAAAATCCTGATGCATTCTAAATATAGGAAGCTTCATCTGCGTGGTTGAAATTGTAGAATATGGATCACAGCTAACAACATGTGTTCATATAAGTTATAAAACATTTAATTTGAGAAATCAGCTCCAGATATATGAAATGACAATCCAATAAGGTTCTAGATATAAATGTCATTTGAATTTAAAATGACTCGAAACTAGACTTAGAAAAGTATGTCTTTAAGCCCAGTTGTATCTTATATATTTAAACGAGCAATTCTTATATATATAAGAATATATATTTATTTATTCCGCGCAACTTGGAAACGGCTCTAACGATTTCGATCAAATTTTGTATTCAGATAGAGTTTTGCTTTTTAAGTTCATCTGTATAGGCGTAATTCCCGAAAAAACGCGATTTTACATAAAAAATAACTTTTTTGATTCCCACTTCTACAGTGCACTTATTGTATATATATTCCCGGTATTTCAGAAACGGCTCTAAAGATTTTGTTAAATTTTTGTATACATGCATATTACATTCACAAATATTACCAAATATTACCAAAAACATTTTATCCCCACTTTTAAAATAAGTCATACCATGTCCTGTATGTTTGAAACAGAAGCGCTATTACATTCACACTGTTTTCTCCTCTCACTTTTAGCTAACACATTCACATCTCTTTCTCTACTCACTCTTCTACAAATAAGTCGTGCAATTTTCTGTATGTTTGAAATAGAGATGTTGCATATTACATTCTCAGCGGTTTCTCTACTCACTTTTAGGTAACACATTCACATCTCTTTCTCTACTCGGTCTTCTATAAACAACTTTCCATAAAAAACGTGATTTTGCACCAAAAAACACTTTTATCCCCACTTTTAAAATTAGTCATACCATGTTCTGTATGTTTTAAATAGAAATGCTATTACATTCACACTGTTTTCTCCTCTCACTATTAGGTAACACATTCACGTCTCTTTCTCTATTCACTCTTCTACAAAGAAGTCATGCAATTTTCTGTATGTTTGAAATAGATATGCTACGCATTACATTCATACTGTTTTCTCTACTTGCTTTTGGGTAACACACTCATAACTGTTTCTCTACTTACTCTTCTAGAAATAAGTCATACAATTTTGTGCATGTTTGATATAGAAATGCTGCATGTTACATTCACAGTGTTTACTCTACTCACTTTTGAGTAACACCTTCACATGTCTTTCTCCACTCACTCTTCTACAAACAATTCATATCATCTATACAACTTGAATGTTTATATATATCCAACTGTTAAGCTCGAAAACTGCTTAACCGATCACCGCGAAATTCGGCACATTTTTTTCATGGAGAGTTTTTATGGTAACAATTTTACTACACAATATATTACTTTCAAATGGTTTTATACTCGCTTTTCTTTTACGTAGTGCATTCATGTATCCTCTGTTTGCCTTTCAACATACAATTCATATAATATTCTAGGATTGAAATATAAATGCAGCGTATTACATTCACACGATTTCCACTACTAATTCTTCCTTTACGAGACACAATCAGTCTTCTTTCGCTCTTCGCCCTTCAACATATAATTCATACAATTTGCTATATGTTTCAAACAAATACAACGTATTACATTCATACTACTTTCTCTACTCACTTTTATTTTACGTAACAATTCACATGTTATTCCCTATGGTTTATCAACTTCATACATACCAACGCCTACACATATCTTATGTTGAAGAGTGATTGAATTCCAAAACAGGTTTACCGATCGCCATGAAAAGTGACATACCTAATTTTTTTCATGGCGAAGGTTTTTATGCAATCCATTTTACCACGCAATGTATTACATTCACATGGTTTTCTCTACTCCCTTTTCTTTTACCTAACATACTACTCCCTCTTCTGCAAATAATCCATACATTTTTACATACACTTGAAATATAAGTCCAACGTATAACATTCACATGGTTTTTCTACTCATTTTTCTTTAGTAAAACACAATCACATTTCTTTCACTACTCCCGCTTCGACAAACAATTACGAACAATTCATTCAATTTTCTATGTTTGAAACATAAATGCGTAGTACATTCATATGGCTTTATCAACCAGCCTTTCTTCCTGTAGTATTTGTTATTCTTCAACATTGCTTTTGCTTAGTGTCACTCAGGTGTTTTAATAAAAAATAAAGAAATAGTTAAAAAAGTAAAGTAATCACAATTGGTGTCAGGAGTGCGACGAAAAGCACGATATGGAACAGTTTATGAAATAAATGTTAGCCAAGATGGACATAATGGGAAATGAAATTAATTCCGGAATGCGGCAGAGGAAACAAATATGTGAACCGAATTGGAAAAATGTAAACTACGGAATAGAAAATATGGAAACAAAAATGGAAGCCAAATTGAAAATGTAAACTCCGAAACGGAAAAGATGAAGACGGAAATTCCTAACGAGCGACTGACCGGGGTTAAGGAAGCCATGGAAGAACTCGACGGAAGTATGAAGGACCTTGGCCAACGTGTTAACGTCCTGGAGTCAATCACAGCAGCAAAGAACTGAACTCCATAATGGAATAAATGCCCGACAAAAACCTCAAACTGGGTTGATATCTATGGGGGAGGCCTGCTTTCAGCAGTACACGTTTTACAGCTGAAATGTTGGTGTTTATGAAATATTTTTATGTATTTCTATATCTCTTGTATCTCGGACATTACTCTTAACAATTGCGACAAGTAGTTTTATTTAGTTAGCGTTTTACCTTTCAGGTTTATATAAATATCTTCTCCCACAAAAAACAAGATTTCACAAAAATAGAGGCGAAAAACGCCGAGCGAAGCTCGGTCGCCCAGGTACTAGAAGTTAATCTGAGTTCAAGCACCTAAAAGTGATCTTCAGTAAAGGTGAACTTAGAATTTTGGTTATAAAGACCTTGATCTAAGTTCATGTCATCTTAATTTCAGATCAAATCTAACTGGTGAATTTTCTCCAGTTAACTTGACTGAACTGAGGTCAGCAGAATTGTAGTAGATCTTAGAGTAGTCTGATGTATCGTACATTTTTACCATTGAGCCCAAATGATAGTATTCATTTTGTATGGTTTGGTGTATATCAAACTATACGTCACACAATCCAAGGGAGGTTATGTACCAGAATCTTTGTTCAAAATTCCTATTATAATTCTCATTATTTCCTTGCAAAAATGAGTGGACTAGATATATTGTTATATTTCAATAGAGAACTGGCAGTATGCTCACATTGTGGTTTCAACTCCCAATATTCTTCCCGCTCTATGTCATTTACTTCCGCCTCACCCTTTCTCTCTCTCTCTTTCACACATCGCACCTCACATGACGTTATAAAATGTTATTTGATGTTAATACATGTTGAAACCTATAAAAAAACTCCATCCAGCCTTAGAACCATACCTTATATCCCTCCGCGATTACCTGGTGTTCATATCAGCTGTGACTAACACAAACAAATGCCACGTGGGCTCATGCCTCATGTTTATGATGCATCAGGACGATAATTACTCGGGAATTTTAGGAATAGTACTGCTATCGCGTTACATTCAAGTAGTCTTTACCAGCATTATCATACATCTTGAAAATTTCACATTTAATCGCCGATATTTAAGGTACTATATTTTGTGGTGTGCTTTGGTTTCGGTGTATCGCGGGTTAGTTGTTGATGGTTTGTGTTTACATCGAGTGCGGATTTAAGGGTGGAGCAATTATAAGTAACCAGTTTCCAGTTTCTTTATTATCAAGATTTGGCCTGATGTCGGTACATTAGGCCCAGCTTACAGGCTACAATTGGGATGGACCTATAATTAGGGAAACTTACAATATTTACATTTTTCTTTTTGTTAAAAACCCATACGGTGACCCTTAGGTCAGCGAGAACAGTTTTTACTGTTTTCTTGTAGGTTTTTATTTTGTTTCTAACTTTGAATGTTTATATATATATATATATATATATATATATATATATATATACACACACACAAACATATTTATATAGGTACACATATATACACACGCATTCACTCCTGGGCATACCAGAACAGTATGTCCCATCACACGCACGCACGCACGCGCGCTTGCGCTCGCACACACACACACACACACACACACACACACACACACACACACACACACACTTTCACTGGGCACACCAAAAATATGCGTCCCAGCTCGCGCACTGAACTATTTACACTTCACTTTGTACACTATTTACAGTTTTCCGCTGTTTTCCTGCGCGGACAGGTTGCAGCTCCTGGATGGTTCCCGATGCGCTGGCCTTTTCCATATTGTGTGTGCGGCCTGGGGCCTGAGTCGCATGGGCGCCCATTAGTCGCGAGCCGTGCCGCGTCTAGAACATTTTAATTCTTGCGTGCTTGCGGTGCTTCGTCTCGCCTTTGCTAATGTTAGCGATCACGTAATTATCGTGGTCTCTAATGCGCGTCCATGTTGCCTTGGCTCTTTTTGTTATTGCCTCTGGGATGGATGGGATCTGGGTTTCGAGGTGAAGGGTGTGGTTAGTGGAACAGAGGTTTTGGAGTGTTTCAATTTGTTTGAGGGTGGTTTTGGATCTGTATAGAATCAACTTGGATTTGAGTTTCAGCTGTTTGCTGCTGAAGATGAGGGTGCATAACGTTAGTCTCTGTCTGTCTTTGTTGGCGCTATTTTTATATGGGTGAACCAGCACATCGTGCGGTCCGCGGTGACGCCTAAGTATTTAACATTCTGGCGACAGAGTAATATTTGACCACCGACCGTTAGGTCCATTGCCAAAGTATGATGCCACTTTGAAAACTGCATTAGCTGGCATTTACTGTGCTTAATTTTAATTTTCCAATCATGGAGGTAAAATTGCCGATTTTCTAGGAAATTATACAGCAAATACAGGTAATTTTGAAGAGCCGGGAAATTTCGATGCAGTTTATAACTGCGGCCATTATGCCAGCACCGGTCAAATGCAGTTTCTACGTCCAAAAGTAGCGCCAACGTTGAAGCCCCGTTGTTAAACTGCTCAGTTACGTCATCAGTTAGTCTTTGAAACTGCAGTTCTGTGGAATGTCCTTTTCTAAAACCTAATTTTGAATTGAAGGTACATATGTTTCCGAGATTTGTTTTTCAAGTCGAAGCACAGTGACCTAGTGAAGTATCACCGCCGTAACGTGTGAGGCTAGCAATCCAGAGGTCCTGGGCTCAAATCCCGTAGGCTGACCAATCTGATGGGGCTTTTCGTTGTTTCCCTCACTTCTAAGGCAAATACTGGATTGAATGTTTAATACAACGATCCTAAGTTCCACATTGAGTCTAAGCAACAGTATAAATAAGAACTAGTTAGTCGTAGTGAATGCTATGCCATCTGTCCACAGTTAATGTAGGCAGATAAACTGGATGGCACCCTAATACCATCTGCCGTCACAGTCTCTGCAAGGTACAATTGGCTTGCGTTGCCCCCTATGTGCACTAGTTAGAAACACGATGAGACCTAGAAGACTAACGGTCTGACACGTGTGCTCGAACAGATCCGTTACGACGTAAATAAAATAGAAAAGAAAACAGGCTTACAATCTGGAGTGTTCATATGCTGACATCATTAGGTCTAAGCTTCTTCAGTACGCATTCTTCCGAAATTACTGGGTAATAAATTCTCTCAGAAAAAGCATGCTCATTAGTTATTGTTAAAAATATTTTTCAATCTCTTCTTCCGTTTGAGGAAAGTATCAGGACATTATACAGCCTACTCCTTAAATGCTACATTATCCTTATGGTTAAACGATCCTTGACGATCAGAACTCAAAAGAAGAAATAAAAAAGTTTTTCTACGCAAATTTAATTTTAGGGCCTGGATTCTTTATATCTTTATTATTACTATTATTTTAGTGTGCGTACCTCATTCGTCAACATGTTCTTGTGTTGTAGTGCACCTATTTTAATTACACTATCTCATATCATATTTAACTATTTTTCCAGTATGATACTTCCTGCAAATAAAAGTTTACAGCAAGGAGGTATACCATTTCCGAGGTGCTGGAATATGTGTAACACAATCACCTTGGACGGTCTTACTGCTAATTTGCGTTTCTGGTGACCGTGGTCCACTATCAGATAGTTTAAGGGATTTTCAGAATCTAAATGGTTGGAAGGATAGATGGAACCTGGAACAAGGTTGGCTGGATTTACGATTGCAATGGAATTCCTTGACAGAACTGGGAAACTTCCGTAAAATATAAACGGGATTTAAAGGGATAACAGCAAAATTATGGGGTACTTCATTCCCCTTTGCTACCCTTAGCAATGTTTCGGTCCACTTGCTGTTAGATCAGACATAATCCACTAGTTTTAAGCAGCGAGCTACCTCTAACTGAGATTTAACGGGTGGATGTTGCAATTAGGCGGAAATATTTTCAGAGTTTTACGCGTAACGTGTGCACTTCCAAACGCTGCTTTCTCCTTCTCTTTTCAAATCTGCAGCGTTTAAAATGTGTTGCTAAAGTATATGCTCCCAAACTTTGAAGCATTTCCTCTGAAACGTTAAACGTGGCTTCCGTTTGATTTCCATTGCTTAATAAAAAGGCCACAGCCAGTACATCGAAAACTCCTCAAGACCAAAAACAATCAAAATTGAATTAGAGATCACCATGTTGAAGAACAAAGAGGAAAACAAATCATATACTAATGATGTATACTATACTAATTCGGGATGATATGACGCAAGCTTATTGTTCTTAAACTTATGGTCTTGATTGCACTGATAAACACTTCACTGGAAGAGAGCGATTCAATTGGATGAGCTGGTATTAACCATTGGGAGGTAGCATATGCATTAAATTCGCCGTCTACATACATACATCCCGAAGGTAACGGACGATGCATTGCGGTTTGGAGGTTATGTGAAACGCATCTGTTTATATTGTACGTGCAACCAAGACACAGTGCGTCATATGGCAAGTCCGAAACAAAACAATGTAGCTTTAGCCTATGTAATCACGGCTACGCCTGGCATAGTGAAACATCACACACATATGTACAGTGTTTTTAAAACACTGGGTCTTTCTTTTGAAATCGACAGTCAATATTTTTCAAGAAATTGTAATGTTTCTGTAAAACTGTACTTCGAAAATCATTAGCGTGTATGGGAAGTACGAATTCACTATAGCTCTTAAGTAACTTTTTAAAATTTTAGAAAAGGCATAGATCCGCTGAATCTATAAAAAGCATTTTTAGATAAAGATCGCGCGCGCGCGCGCGCGTGTGTGTGTGTGTGTGTGTGTGTGTGCGCGCGCGCGCGCGCGTGTGTGTGTGTCAGAACAGCTTAACTAAAAGAAGAAAAGCTGGTTAATACCAAATATGGTGATTTCAGCAACTTTCAAAAATGCGACAAGAGATTTTCACGAAGATTCCCTATCCAAACTACACTTTAATGTTCAAACATTTTGATTTTCTCGAAAGGGGCCCTGGCGACTTTGATTAAAATATCACATTTTAAGATATTTTCTTGGCAGATGAAATTATATTTTGAACTTTACGTGAATTGTCTCTAAACTCTCTTCATTTTGGATTTTCTTTGCATAACTTGTAAACCAAAAGAGTTAGACAAAATCTTGCTAATCCAAAAATATAAATCTCAGTATAACACACAATTTATGTCAAGTGAAGTGGAAATAACCGCCTTTGAGGTATTTCTTCTTATTGGTTTGAATTTTCCACAAACTGGAACTCGTTTCTGTTGCTTTATGCACTATTCATGCAAAGATTTAACTGTTGCTTAAAACTAGAGTATTCTCCTATTCCATAGCACCTATACGGACATTTGTTATGAAACCAATTCTACCAACATTTATTCGATTAGAATGAACTTGGTAGAGGAATAAGACTTTTAAGGAGTAGTTATACAAGAGAGCGTAGAGAAAACAACATGGATTCACAGATGCGATTTTTATGTGACATAGCATTAGTATTGCACATACTGTCAAGTGAAACATACGTGTAAAAGAAGGCACAAAGTAGGAATTTGTAAATGTAAGAAATCACTGTGTGGAAGATGCGCTTCCAAAGTAGAATACACGTGGATAAGTTGCGAACCAAAGTAACTCATATCTATTGGTTCATATTTGCATACATTTATTTTCCTGAAACAACATATTCTTACGTGTTTACACAAGCTTGGAAAAGTATAACAGACGACATTCTGAAAGAATGTACAAATCGTTTTTATATTATTTTTAGTATGTTCATCATTTTCTTGCACATCAATTGTGCAATAAAACACTTCATGAAACAAAGGAGCAACTATGTGTTTTTAATCAAATACTACTCTGACAACCAATTACAATTCTAATGCCATAATATGTAGTGTTGAGATATGTTTCCATTAGTTTGTCTACCCCTGTAGACGAAACGTACTATAAAAATGTATATTTCTTTAAAACACACAATTTATTTCAAATCAATTTTTATGGCATCAGACACTTTCGAGATATCCGTTATTAAAGGTTGAAATTGTTCAATACCTGTCACTCTTTTAAGGCCCTGTCGATTTCAGTTGTTTCTCGCGATTGGTGGAAATATTATGTCATTTTAAAGCCAATATACAGATTCCAGCACTAAAACATTTGACAACCGCTATCCCCTTTGCATCTATAACTAAATGTGCAATAAGCTATTTCCTGAAAGGTTTATCGCGATTAAAATGAGGCAGATAGAAAAGCTTTTGTAAAAACAATTTGCACACCCTCTCATAGGGCAGAGAAACCCATGTGAATTTAACACAACATTTCTTAAGTATAATAAAGAATCAAATACATACGTAGCAGTGAGGTATTACGTCACAACTCTTGTTCAGCTTTTAAAGTCCATACACGCATTTATAAAGCAAACAAAGGAGGACCTGAACCTCGGAGCACTGATTCCATTGTAAGCAACAGTAAGCATTCTGTGATCCCCAGCCAAAGCACTTGAACTTGAAAGCTCCCCTCAGTGTTGACTACATGAGGTAACGTACGGAGGGCACAAAACGTGCGTTGGCATTGAATGTAAAACAGGATGGTGAATGTAAGTGCATTCGTGCACGAGGGGATAAATTGGTACCTAGTCTGGGGTTTAGAGTGCGGAGCAACAGTAAGATTGCTATCACCGATCCTAAGAGGCTATAAAACTGCACTAGGGGTTTGCATGCCCTTCAAAAACAAACCGCTGTGAACGTTGCACTTTTACGCTAGCCTTGTTTATGTCATTCCTACATTTGTAAACATGAAAAAACAGTTTCATTTTATGCTTTCGGAGAATTACTTTTGAATTCTGTAGCTAAAGCATTTATTTGCATGCTGGTAATTTAATATGATTAAATCCATGTTTTGTTCATATATTCAATTTACTTACAGCTGTACAGTTGTAAGCGTAATTTGACTGGAAGTTTAGTTAATCCAAACGAAACGTTTACCTACGTTTTATGAACTTCTATTTAAGGCAGTTTTGGGTTTCTGAAATGTTTCAAATTCATCATAACAGCAATTCCTCAAATACTTCCCGAGTAAACAAGTATACAATTGCGACCGCTGTATTACATATAGCATTAAACGGTAGACCAGTTCTACTGAAGTTAAACTTAAATTTAGCTGAAGAAGGGCATTTATAAAACGAAAGAAAACCTTAAATTATAGTCTAAGCTTACTTGGGAGTTTAAACCTCCTTTATAATACCGGTCCTAAACCAGAATGTGTGGTTTTTAGCTACCTGTAAACAATATTGCATGCTACTTGTTAAAAGATATGCTTATAGAGAGAGGGAGGGGGGGGGGGGACAGACAGAGGCAGAAGGAAGGAGAAAGAGGTGTTTTTCAGGCAAGTTTGAATCATGAAAATGTCTAAGTTGGCAACATGCTTGAGCATTGCCACATTTTTTTTAAATGTAGCCTCTTAATAAACATAGTGTAAGAATTAAATAAAAAATATGATTTAATTAAGATTAAGCCTAATCTAAGTACTCGTAGGTAAAAAAGAAACAAAACCCAATATTTATTCGATTGTGTCATTGTCCTTAGAGAACTTCTGCTTTGGTTGCATGGGTTAAACTGATCTGAATTTTGAAAAACATTTTTTAATGTTTTAGCTTCAAGTGCTGATTCTCTCTAATTTTTGGAAGCTCATCGAAATATGTTATATGTTATTAAATATATACTATGTTATTCCTGTTTTCTGTGTGGAAGTGAAAGACTATTTAAAAATATACATAAATAATTTAAATTGAAGAAGTGAACTTCCTAAGACAGTGAAATTGGTATTAAGAACAGACAAAATAACAAAGGAATTCTAAGAACGTGACGAAATTGTGGTCAGTAGAATAAATGGCTGGATCATTTGATATGTATGCCTACTTCCTACATTTTAACAAGAGTAGATATTTGAATAGGCATATATTTAATTGTGAGGAGCCGAATAGGACATAACTTCTAAGTCGATACGATGATAATGATGATACTAATAATAATCGAATTTCCCCTATTAATAACTAAAAGGCCCGAGAGAGAATCTACTTGAAATTTTCTAGTCCGCTTGTTGATTATTGAATTTGCAGCTTCACCGGAATGCTTGGCTCAAAGAGAGAAACTTGGAGCCGTTTTGGGCATCTTGCCAGTAGCGGAATGGTAGAACAGTATCAGAATGTAAAATCATTTTAAGTTCCAGCCCTGCGTTGTTTTGTTTTTTGTTTTTTTTTTCAATTTTGATTCGCCCTTCCGAAAAAACGCTTAACAGATGTATGATTCGTTTACATTGGGGGCACGAACAAAGATGAGTTAGTTTAAGTAGACCAGTAGCGCTGATGTGAGTCACGTGGACCTGCCAGACAAAGAGAAGTCATACGCGTAAAAGGCATCCCTTGTTATTGCACCCACTGAGAGAGCCTTAAGGAACAGAGCTAGCGAAATAGGAAGAAAGAGATGGTGCACTAGTGGGCCTCTCCCAAGCCGAATTCGTTCATGCTCCCGACTTCAGCAGGCAGTCAAATAAAATAGATAATTAATGCAAGTGCTTTAATTACCTATTGGCAATTTACCAACTCGACTTGTTTAAATAACGTACCTGGAGATTTCAACTTCTTTTCATCTCAAAATACCAACAAAACAGCAGAAACACGGAACAGTTATTCTCCCAACATTACCTGCAAGAGAGAGGAAATATTGATAATTTTAACGGATATCTTACACAAACATAGCAACTATTACAGTGTTATACCAGGACATATTCCCAAAATATAGATACAGATTTATCATCAAAATAATTTGACTATAACACCTTGTGAAACTCAAAACTCTTTGTTGCCTGCGCAAATTGAACTATTGTATGACGAAGATCAGCAAATCAATTTGAGCCAAGAGCCAAGAGCCAAATCAGGTCGCTCGGGTTTACCCGAGCGGGATATATGCCCACGGTACCTATCCATTTAGTATGGATTTACCCGTGAGGTATGAAAGATGTAGTCATTTTACAAGCTATTTTTGTCAGTGTCAGCCAATGGTGATGATTGGTTACTCTCTCTTGCTATAGACTAGGGATATGAGTGCCAGTTAGAATGTCTACCCATCCTGGGGCACCCATGCCCCTCTGCTCACTTAGCAAAGGTCAGCTTGTCTAACCAGCAAGTCAAGCAGTGTCAATTTAGCGAGAAACCGAATGCATTGGAATGTTTGGTGAAATGAGGAAGCAGTGAAGCTAATTAGCCCAAGACATCCTTGGGTAAACGATAGCTTTTGCGCCTCCTGGGAAGATGGGGATCATATTGTCCCAGGGTATTCACCAGCTGGTTAGGGTGTGGTGTAAGTTTCGCATACATAGAGCGGGCTCTATCTCGCACAACATCCACAATATATGGAATGCCAGAATGAGTGTGGAGAATATGGGAAGAAAATCTACGGTCAGTATCGTAGATCATCCTAAGGGCCCTGTTCTGCACGACTTGCAGTCTGCGGATGGTGGTTTGAGCCACGAATCCCCATGCCTCGCATCCATACAGGATCAGGGGAGGGATGATCGCACGATAAATGCGTAGTTTAAGTCGTGTAGGCATAGTTGACCTAAAGATGGGATAGAGCTTTCCCAGAGCTCCGTGACCTTGGGCAGCTTTAGCTGTGACATGTTTGGTGAAGGTAAGTCCTCGGTCTAGTTGTACACCAAGGTACTTGGCTGTGTTGACCCAAGGGATTCTCCTCTGACCAAGTGTCAGGTCCCTTTCTGGTCTCCAGGAATGAATTTTGCCTAACACAAAAGCAGAGCTTTTCTGTGGACTGATTCCCATTCTCCATTTTTCACTCCA
This sequence comes from Tenodera sinensis, assembly GCA_030765045.1. Classification (NCBI taxonomy): domain Eukaryota; kingdom Metazoa; phylum Arthropoda; class Insecta; order Mantodea; family Mantidae; genus Tenodera; species Tenodera sinensis. Next base: position 156,024,485 of record CM060967.1, on the reverse strand, counting down.
ACTCTCAATGGCATCTAGGTGTCTTTGCAATGGGGGAAGGCAGTAACGTAGATTTTTGTTACGGGCCAGTATGAGGACGTCATCGGCATATTGGCACGTAACAGTGCTGGGTTCAACGGGGAAGTCAGACATGTATGCGGCAAAGAGCAGTGGCGATAGAACACTACCTTCCGGTACTCCGGCCGCTATTGGTCTGATAGTTGATAACCTGCCCTCCACTCGCACCCTGAAAGTGCGGTCACGAAGGAAACTGGCTATGAGGGTCAGGTAGGGGGAGGGGAGATTTGCATCTCTAAGTTTGTACAGTAGGCCCTGGTGCCATGTTGTTGCAAAGGCCTTATCCACATCCAGAAGTACTGCGACAGTTTTGAAGTTTTCCTGGAAACCCAGGGCAGCCTTCTCAACAAGACGCAGGAGCTGTAAGGTAGTGGAATGGCCTTGACGGAATCCGAACTGATGATCCGGAATGAGCCTCCTTTCCTCAAATAGAGGAGTTAGACGGGACAGTAGAAGTTTTTCAAAAATTTTTGAAATTATTGGGAGTAGACTTATAGAACGGTAACTTGATGGAAACTTGGGATCCTTGCCTGGTTTCAATATGCAAATCATCCTCGCTTCCTTCCAAGCAGTAGGGAAGTGTCGGAGATACAGGCAAGCATTGTAAATTCTCGTCAAGTGGATAATGGCTTTGCGAGGCAGGTGTTGTAACATATGTGTCGTAACACCATCATATCCAGGGGATTTGTTGGGTTTGAGACACCTAATTTGCGAGGAAACTTGCCTTGGTGTGACAATTGGTATGCGAGTCGCCTCGTGAGGTGGTGGAGGATCCTCATAGAGGTAATCCACCGTTGCCTCAACTAGTTCTGAAAAGTCCTCGTCTTCTATGTCCTCTCGGGGCTCAAATTGGGACTCTAAATAGTCCGCGAAGTCAGTGGCTTTCTCTTGCGGTTCGAAAGATAATCTCCCGCGAGTGCCATGTATAGGATGCTGATATAGCGTTTTGTCCCTTCTCAGGGATTTAATTATCCGCCAGGGCTTCTTTTCAGAGAGGTTTACGTTCCTCATGGTGTTTTCCCAGGCCTCTTTGCGATGTGCACGTAAGAGGCGTCTAGCCAGGGTCTTAAATCGCAGATAAATTGCCTGCAATCTGGGATGGCGGAAACGCTGCCAAAGCTTCCGAACTGTTGACTTAGCTCTCAGCAACAGTCGGAGTTCGTTTGGGATGGTTGTGGGGTTAGGAGTATTACAAGGAATGCGGTAAGTATGCCCTCGTATCACATTTGATATTTGTCGGGAGAATGCATTTGCCGCTAATTCTAACGACTCGATAGAATTTATATGCGGTCTGGGATCCACTGATTGGTTCAGTTCAAGGACGGCTGCATCCCAGTCTACCTCATACGACCAATCAGGAGTTACCAATGCTGACATATTAACATTGGTGTCGATTAACACAGGATCGTGGTCAGAATCCAGTTCATTGACTGTCGTCAGGTCTATATGGAATCTAAAGTTTTTAGTGACCATAATATCCAGCACGTCCGGTCTCCCTCGGGCAGGATGAAAAGTGGGCTCTCTCGGTCCATGAGCTATGAGGCTTGGGTTACCGCTTATAAGGCGGAATAGTCCTCGCCCCTTCGCATTGGTGGCACGACTATGCCAGTTGGCATGTTTTGCATTTAGGTCACCTGCAATGCAGACCACAGGGTGGAGGTTTAATAAAGCCGTGTAATCTGCTTCATAGAAGCGGTGATCTGGGGGGTCATATGCCACTATCAGCAATGTATCTAGACCACCTAAAGATAGCCTAATAGCACAGGCTTCTACATGCTGAAGTGGTGGAAGAGGGAAAGGCTTATGGGTAATATGGTTCTTAACAAAGATGGCTGTACCTCCCCCTTGTCGGCCAACCCTATCAGACCGATGGGTGACGTAATTAGGGAGGGAGAAGTTGGTGGCAGCATCCAAATGAGTTTCACAGACCATCAGAATGTCGATTCCGAAATACTGTACAAAATTAGAAATATTAGGGTAATGACTCCGTAGTCCGTTTGCGTTCCAAATCGCAGCTCTAAATGGTCTCCGGACATGTCTTCCAGCCATTATTGAGCGGAGTTGGGGTAGAGCTGTTCCAGTGTCTGAAGCAAGATGGAATGCTTCTGCATGGGGGTCAGGTTGGGGTTGTTCAACTGCATCTTACAGTTTCTCAGAGCAGGTAACGCCTTGTTTATTAAATCCCCAAACCATGAGGATAAAGAGCTAAATTCCTCCAGGTCACTTTGCGAAATAGTCGCTAGTGTGGAGGAGGATGTTGCCGTGTTAGACATTGGTGGGATAGGGGTAGGGGGAATATCCCTAACCTTGGATATAGGCTCTGCCTCTACAGGTGCGTCTGTAGTTATTACAGGAGCTTGTGGCTCCGAAGTTACATTGGGGGCAGAAGATTTGCTCTGCCTAGGTTTTCTGTTCCTCCTCTTCCTGCGTGGTTTTGGTGCAGGGGGTTTAGGCACTATTGCCTTTTCTATAGGACCTGGAGGTGGTGGCACAGAATTTGATGGGGAATCGCTCTTTGGTGTAGCAGCCTCTTGTTCCACTCGACGCAGAGTGGACTCTGCCTTATTTAAGGCATTGGAAAAGGACACACCTGGGCGAACCACTTGGTCATCGGGGCGGTTCTTTCGGCGGCTCTCTATAATCTTTTTCCTTGTGGAGCATCCTTTGTACACACTTACGTGTGTACCATCACAATTAGCGCACTTGCACTCTTCCCTAGGTTTAGGGCAGTTCTCTAGCAAGTGGTTCCCTGCACACCGCAGACATGTAAGCTTTCGCTCACACATCATGCTGGAGTGATTGTACCCCATGCATCGGTAACATTGCACAGGTCCCTCTCTGCCATAATATCTTTCCACTTTGACTACAGTGAAAATTAGTTTCCTTACTGTGTCAATTGGTTGTACTTCTTGGTTAAGTACTTTGTCAAGTACTACCAAGAATAGTGGCATAGGAACTTTGTTAATACCCCCCTCGGTATTAACGGTTCTCTTCAACTGTGCCACTGAATTGACAGTTATGCCATGTTCTTCTTTAAGTGCAGTTTTGATTTCATCAGGGGTGCACTCTGAGTCTAAGCCTCTGATGACTCGGCGCTCAATGTGTGGACGTTGTGGTGAGTACGAGTAGAACGTTATGTTCATTTCTCGTAACACCAACTTGGCGGTTTCCAAATCACCCAAACTGTGGGTAAGGATATGGACGCTCTTAGGCTTCCTTTTTGCCTCAAAAGTATACTTGAGGTGTTTGGCCAGTGTACGCATTACCCTAACATGGTTAGGGAATACGTCCGCAATGATTGGCGGAATTCTTGGCCCCTTCTTGGCTTGGGATGATGCAACATTCTGAGGATGTTGCATCATATTGGATGATGCAACATCCTGTGCATGTTGCATCATATTTGGTGATGGCGTCTGTTTTCCCCGTTTACGGTTTTCCACAACCGTAAACTCCCCCAGCTCCATATCGGACTCGGAGTCAGATTCAGGTAAGGGATTGTCTGAACCCAGGCTCTCTAGTTCTGCCATGGGTATGTGGCGTGGAGTAGAGCACTTACGCTTTTGCGTATCGGTCTTGGAGCGCTTCCTATTTGGCTCCACTGCTTCAGGTGATAAGGATCTGTATGAAGATGATGTCGAAGGTAATTGTCCATCATCGGCAGTAAGCGCGGTTGCCCTCCGGCTGCTCACAGAGGACCGCACCTCCTCTAAGGCGGCGCCTTTGCGAGCCATTTCGGCTCGAGGTTTCAGGCACAAAGCCGTCAACCCTTGGCTAGGATCTTGTGAGCCCGCTGTCACGTAAGTCGTCAGTCTGAAAGTCTGTCAAGGAAAGAAAGAATAAAGCAAAAGAGTAGAAAGAAAAGGGAAATACCTGAGTAGCTTTCTATGCCACTCCGGGAAGCTAGCCTGGTGAGTTCCAAAGCTTGCTTGCCAAGCCCCTTTAGGAACTCCACCAAAATTGTGCTGTGACTAATATAATGTATTAGTCCGTAGATTGAAGCGTGCAATCCACCGACGCACACCACAACACTCCACCAAGTCGGCACGGGATCTCCTGCTCCGGCGAGTCAGCTTTCTGGATACCGTCTTTTCCACCAGTGAGAAGCAAATCACGTCCGCTCTGGTCGAACGACGACGCGAGAATGAAAATCAATTTGAATTTAACGACACGTATTATTACTCGAAAAGAGGATCGAAAAGGAAGATTCTACTAATGTAAATTCAGTAATATTAAGATATAATATACTACGAGAACCTCTTATTACTTGAAAAGAGCATCAAAAAGGAACATTTCACTGATGTAAATTCAACAATTATAAGACATAATATACTAGGGGAATCTCCTACCTTTACATTTGTACTTGGCCAGAACATTTCTAACGAGTGTTGCCCTCTACCGTAAATTGGAAATATTAAATCAGGTCAGTTCCAAAATCATACACATAAAAGTCTTATGCAAAGTCTTTGCTAGATGGCAGGGTAATTGCATGTGTTGAGCTGTGATTTGCTACTTATTAGTGGCCTTTGTTCTGCATTTAAAAGCACATCTAAGAAAGTTTTGTATCTTTAAATTTAAATTCATATATCTGGTCCCAGTCAGTAGAGCATCTGGCTGCTTTAGGAGAACTACGATATTCGATTCCCTGCCCGACTAATAGTGGTGTGGTTAAAGTGAAGCGCACGGGTAACTTAAATATGTTGCCTGGACTTTTAAAAACAGCGGGTGGGGTGAAATTCTTGGCCAGAATGATTCACAGGTGTCTATAGAATGTTTAGGACATCATTTGAAAACCAAAAACGTCATTTTCAGACCTAATTTAGCCTTAGGGTTCTTAACATAAGCCACTGCTTGGTTGAAAAACAAAACAGAACATTCCACACACCTCTCTCCCTAAGCGCGCGCCCACTGAGGAGGTTGGTAAAATGCCTCATGAAGGACTAGAGGCGGTAAACATGGAACTCAGGGAACAATTATAAGTAAGAATTAAATTATAGACAAACAATTAATATTTTAATTATGTGCTAAACAATTTATAACAATGTAGCCCCCACACCCGTAAAGTCCATGGCATTGCTAAAGCCCGACCTCTGTGTCCCCCACCTCTGACCACCACAGGCGTCATTAGTGGGGTGTAGTACTGGAGGTGGGACCCTCCCGGCCTGTTGTGCGGTCTTCTCGACCAAGGGCCAATTTTCAATCAAGTAGCACCTCTACTGGCCCCTACCGAAGCTGAGTGCACCCCGGGCCAGGTCTCACAGCGGCAGAAAATCCCCACGCCGGTACCAGGAATCGAACCCGGCTCTCCCGCTTGTTAAGCAGCAGCGCCAACTCCGCGCTGATGAAACAACCATTATAAGAATGTAGGCTAACAACATGCAAACAAAAATCAACCAAATTACAAGTCGCTCGTGAGAAAAACATGCATTTTAATACTGGAATATTTTTAATGCTAATACTCTGTACTCAGGAATAATACTAATGAAACATTTCTTAGTATTACCATAAAATAATCGATTATCTAGGCAAGTTGACATCCAGTTAATTCAAAATGTATGAGATATTACAGTGCACTGTGTTACTATACATTTAAAGGTCACGCTACGGTTACAGTATTTTAATTGCGATGTTCTATACACAAAATTTCCGTGTATTTTACAGGGAAATGTTGCATTAATTTTCAGCGCGGTGTCTATGGTAGAAGGTGAAACTGTTAATGTGATAAGCCGTGTGTATCTATACGGAACGCTGTTCTGTCACTAAGAGCCGAATTCAATTTAACAGTACATTTCCTGATTAAAAATATGTTATCTGACTTTTGAGCTCGGTATCCATTTTTTCAAACTAGTAAGGGATGTGAAAATGAAACGAACAGCTGTTGCAAGATAAACTAATAACCACCAGAGCAAATATAAAAATGCAGTTACTTTGACAGGCTTTATAATTAAAATGGAGAAGAGTAAGTAACAAGACATAATACCAAAAATTAATAATCTAATAACAATTTTGTGGCATAGTTTTAGACAGTTGAGTTTTAATTAATTGACGCGTGTTAAAATTAAATGAAATTTGCAGCTGTCGATTTCTACAACTTAATAAAACCAGACGCACAGAAATGAAGGTCTTGGGCGAAATGCTCCTAACGGTCCAGCGAAAGCTGCCCGCATCGAGAGTTACCTAGTAAAATCGGATGCTCGTTAGCCCAGTGTTCCGCAACCGGTGTGCCGCGGCACAGTGGTGTGTCGTCACAAGATGAAAGCGTGACCCAAACTATTCCAATTATTGTAATACAATTTTCTATTGTTTATGCGTTGCTGCATGCTGATAGCTATTATATTTTCGTAGACATTAAATGTATTTTATTTACTCAATATTGTTATGGCTTGCACATCTTATGTGACATGTATTTTCACCTGCAATATTGGGCTGGTTTGATGGTTGCGCCGAGCTTTGAATTCATTACAAAAAAAAAAGCGTGCAAGACTTTCAGCAAACCTATTTTCGTACCACGCAAGGTAGAAATGAAAATATTCGGATTGGTATGGATAAGATTCAACGATTTATCAATAAGTTACATTTCTGGAACACAGACAATTTGAAATGGATCGTATGAGTTGTTCCCAACCTTGTAGATGTTAATAAGGGCTTAATTAAAGGAAATTTAGTACTACAGCACAGGAATTTAAAAAAATAATATTTTGGAAAAGTGTTGGAGATTTTGAGGCTTCATTGGAGACATCTTCTGAACAGTTTAGGCTTACAAGAAGGACTGGTACATCTGAGAACACATAACATTGAAATTAAACTTTCTTGAGGTGCTTTTAAAAACATTTTTACTGTCCATAAGCAGTGTGAATCCGGCTATCTCCAAGATAGCAATTAATGAGTTATTACCATTTTCAACTACATGTTTGTGTGAACGTTGATTGAAACTGAAACATCAAAGAGAGAAAGAGCGAGAGTGAGAGAAAGTCTAAGTGCAGCTAAGCAGGTTCAAACAATAATAATACATTAGACAACGCTGTAGTATTCTGTAATAACAATAAGATTCGTGTGATTTTGAGTGGACAGGCGTTTTTGGTGTGACCGTCTGGGCAGTGCTACGAGCACGAAAATGTTACTGAACACTGTGATTGGTCCCAGATATTGATCTCGTATTTTTCCGTCCTAAACTTCTTCTCTTTTACAAGTAATAGTCCTTTAAGACTTGACCCAAGACTAATGGGAACTGCTTTTGTCCCTCTTCTTCGGTCCGCGTGGTTAATAAAATAATGCTTGCTTAGGATATCTCTTTCCACATGTTTCTTCCACTGTCACTGATATTGTTGTAATTCCTGTATCATATACTGTTCTCTTTATCCTGATCCCATTCTTCTGCATACTTTTTTTTCATTCGGAACTTTATTTATTTATTTTTCCTTTATATCTCTCAGCCTTCTATTTTCATATAAATCCTACACTTAAGGTCGGAGTTCTTATCAATCAGCATAGCTTTATATTCGCATGTTTCCTCTGTTCATTTTTCTGATCCATTTTCACCTGTAAACTTACTATCTTTCTTCACTAATGCTTTACCTGATTATGCATTTTGCATAACGTCTACGATTAATAAATTATTCAATAATATTTATTCAAGGGTAGGTCGAATATACGTTGCATTGATAAACAGGTCAAGATTAGGAAAACTGTTGTAATGTTGTAGAATTTATATTTTGCACTTCCTAAGCAACATTGAGGAATTTATCGTTGAGTGCCATTAAGTTTCCATTCCTGAAAGTGGCGTACTGCCATTTGATTTTCTTCTATATATCGTGTTTCAGTTCATCGCTCTATTCTCCAAACTAACCACCAGATAAATGTCTAAAGGCATCAAGAACGGCCCTTATATTGCAGGTAGATGTGAGCAATGCAGGAATGTGCATAGTTAAGAGAGTAGAAATGAAATAAAGAAGTTATTTGAAATAAATAGCTTGTTTTAAAGAGATAGTACCTGGGCGACCGAGCTTCACTCGGCGCTTTTCGCCTCTGTTATCACACTTTTTATGGAAAATTGTTTACAGAAGAGTGAGTAGGGAAAGAGATGTGAATGTGTTACCTAAAAGTGAGAGGAGAAAACGGTGTGAATGTAATAGCGCTTCTGTTTCAAACGTACAGAACATGGTACGACTTATTTTAAAAGTGGGGATAAAAGTGTTTTTGGTGCAAAATCACGTTTTTTTATGAAAAATTGTTTATAGAAGACTGAGTAGAGACACAGATGTGAATGTGTTACCTAAAAGTGAGCAGAGAAACCGCTGAGAATGTAATATGCAAGATCTCTATTTCAAACATACAGAAAATTGCATGACTTATTTTAGAACAGTGAGTAGAGAAAGAGATGTGAATGTGTTGCCTAAAAGTGAGAGGAGAAAACGGTGTGAATGTAATAGCGCTTCTGTTTCAAACATACAGAACATGGTATGACTTACTTTAAAAGTGGGGATAAAAGTGGTTTTTGGTGCAAAATCACGTTTTTTATGAAAAATTGTTTATAGAAGACTGAGTAGAGAAAGAGATGTGAATGTGTTACCTAAAAGTGAGTAGAGAAAACACTGTGAATTTAATATGCAACATCTCTATTTCAAACATACAGAAAATTGCATGACTTATTTGTAGAAGAGTGAGTAGAGAAAGAGGTGTGAATGTATCACCTAATAGTGAGAGGAGAAAACAGTGTGGATGTAATAGCACTTCTGTTTCAAACATACAGAACATGGTTCGACTTACTTTAAAAGTGGGGATAAAAGTGTTTTTTGGTGCAAAATCACGTTTTTTTATGAAAAATTGTTTATAGAAGACTGAGTAGAGAAAGAGATGTGAATGTGTTAGCAAAAAGTGAGTAGAGAAAACAATGTGCATGTAATATGCATGTATACAAAAATTTAACCAAATATTTCGAGTCGTTTCTGAAATACCGGGAATATATATACAAGAATTGCACTGTAGAAGTGGGAATAAAAAAATGTTATTTTTTATGTAAAATCGCGTTTTTTCGGGAATTACACCTATATAGATGAACTTAAAAAGCAAAAGTCTATCTGAATACAAAATTGATCGAAATCGTTAGAGCCGTTACCAAGTTGCGCGGAATATATATATACAAGAATTGCTCGTTTAAATATATAAGATACACTTTTACACAGTAGGTTTCTGGCTATCAATTACAGAGATATATAAAGTTCCTATCTTTACTCTCAAACTTCCTTAAATACATGATATTTTAATAAAACCGTTGAGCCATTTGTGAGAAAGTAAAATATTTAAAAGAACTCTCTATGTAAAGGATAAATTAGGAAGTGACTGGTGAAAATCTCCTGTCCAATCATTTTAGATCCGAACTAAATATAGCTTCTTAATTTTTTTCATGTTCATTGTATGTTCATTGGCGTAATAATTTACTCAACCTTTTAGCCGTTTATTGTAACTACAGGCGTTGACGACAGAAAACTTATGCACAATTACAGAATTTAATGTTTATAATACGTATCATTAACTTCTATCATCTTTATTCTAATTTGCAAGCATTTATGGCACCATTAAATTACAGATGATCTGAATATATTTTATTGGATTTACTTTTCTCATGGAAATTTCAGTTATGCTATATTTTTCGCACTTTTTCTAAGTGTTGTTATTTTTCCGTAACATAAATCTATGGTCTTCCCAAAGTCCCTATGTTTTATATTTTCTGATGAGGGCTTTCAAAGAAAAATTCTCTCGAGGTACTGAAATAACTAACAAGTTTGGTGTTACCCTCTGACATTTCGTTTTTGAATTATGCTGTTTATAGGCGGTGAAACATCCTTTTTGGATATTTTGGATATACTTATATATATTTTTCCTCTACTTATCAAGTAGATACATCGTAGAGAAAGTATAGAAGCCTGCAGATGTTAAACCCGGGTCAACACGTTCTTACAGCCCTGTAAGCAGAGCTCACGAATGCGAGCACGTTAAATAAGCAGAGAAAGGAAAATAATGTGTAAATAAAAAGTAGGAAAATAAACAAAAGAAAGCAAGGCAAAAATGAAACATTAAACATAAAATATACATTGCTCCTGCAATGGGTTTGAAACCTGAATCTTTAAATTCCTACATTTCTAAAGCTAATGCTGTATACGCTTCTCCAAACATCCCTTGGGCTCAAAACTGTAAGGATAAAACGTTAATGTAAAACTTGCTTACGCAATTTGCATGTATTCATATTAAGACTTCATTTAATTTTCTACAGTTGAATTATAGTTCGTACTAACGAAATTGTTTATCGAAAATGTTTATCTTGCTTTTATGTTTATCCATTATCCATCGGGCACTGCTTTGCTCATACCTTAACAATGGATTCTGTATGGTGAGCGTAACAAATATGTAAAATACAAGTGTTGTCAATTAGAAGTTGTTTCACCGAAAAGACATAATTTGTGTCAAATATTTGGAGCCATTTAGCGTCTTGACGAATGGACAGATATGGTTTATTTCACAAACGAATCCGCAAATATTTTGTGAACAATGCTACAATGTCTTTTAACTGAATTCAAATAAATTTTGCTATAATATTAAAATATCACACAAAAGGTAACTTCTAAGAGAAACGAGGCAACACCTTGGCGTTGTTCGCACGTTGCTGGAACGGTTGGAGGGCAGGTTATGGGAGGTATCGCCTGGCAATACTAAAGTCGACTCAACTGGGTGGGAAAGGGAAGGGCGGGTAACACCTTCACGCGACAGGTATAAGCATTGGTGGGTGGGGTGGCAGTTCTAGCTGTCATTTATTATAAGCAAATTGCTATTTTTATTTCAGCCTAATAATCTACAAAAGAGTGCAATTATTTTACGCAAATACAGTGGTACACTTTCACTTATTTGTTATTAAAAATCAATTACTATTGTTTTAGCTAGTAATACCCCCTCAGCGGTATGGCAAACGCACTGGAATCAAACCTGGGATCTTCACAGGCTAGCGTGGAGCCAACTCGTTTAGAACATAAATACCTTTATGCCCGATCATGCTTAGTGCTCGTATGCCACAGTAGTATCCACCTCTTCATAGCGACACTGCTGTCCACCAATCAAAGGTGTACCTGCTCATAACGATACTACTAACCAATAGTCAAAATATCCGCATGTATTGCCTGCAATAATTTTACGTCTGCGCACATTTCCACACAGCTGAAAACGAAACTAACGACTCTTATGTGTTCAATCGAAGAGCAACCCGTTGGAATTTAATAATGAATGTTAATAGTGTAAATAACATTCTAATGAACTCAATTTGTCTTCTCGTTTTTGTAGGTCTGTTTTTTTTAAGGTTATAGCATATTGTATGATTGTATTAAGGCGAGTATGGCAATAAAATCAATTATTATTTATTTATGCCAACAAACTTACTGTTGGTGTTTTTAAACACACAAGGCGTGTGTGGGCAAAGTTTGAGAGATAGAACTGGAACTTAAAAAATTCAATGCTACAACTGGGATTTGAACCACGGACCTTCCGCTTACCAGGCGGCTGCTCTAACCATTGAGCTATTGTGACAAACTGCCAGAATGACAGTAAATTCTCAAACCAGTTCGCATTTCTCCTGGTAAACCACAAAGGCAGTCTCACATCAGAGACAAATTACCCCAATGGTGACTTACTATTTTAAGTACTTTATGTCCTAGGATTAAATAACCTTCACATGGTAATTATTATTTATTTATGCCAACAAACTTATTGTTGGTGTTTTTAAACACACAAGCCGTGTGTGGGCAAAGTTTGAGAGATAGAACTGGAACATAAAAATTCAATGCTACAACTGGGATTTGAACCACAGACCTTCCGTTTACCAGGTCTATGGTTCAAATCCCAGTTGTGGCATTGAATTTCTAAGTTCCAGTTCTATCTCTCACAATAAAATCAATAATTTCGCAGTTGAAGGCGCAACTATGTGGTTGAATTATTACGGCGTGCTTTATTATTATGTCCTGTACTTAGTCACAAAGCGTATTATGGTTCAGCATTTGTTTTCTACTGCACAACGCGTATTTTTTTTTTAAATTTATTTAGAGTCGCTTTAACAATTAAGTCATATCGCGACTATTCTATGAAATACAGCGGTATACAATAAATTTAGTACAATTATTTTACCAAAAACATGAGAATACTAATCAACAAATCAGTACAACAACAGCATCCTTAATATTATATTTTCGCATGCAAGCCCGTACCTTTGAGAAACGATAATACCCTTCTGCAGTTGGATGGCGTGTTCAGAATGGTGGATAAGTCTCCAGTGATGTGATGAAGCTGTGTATTGCTTACATTCTGTGAGGAGATGTTTTACTGTGTTGCAGACTTCACATTGTGGTGGCTGGCCTTTGCTGAGGAGGTATGAGTGGGTTAACCTTGTATGACCAATGCGGCGACGTGAGATAATCACCTGCTCTTTCCTGCTAAGAGAATAGACAGGGGAAGAATTGGTGTCTCCTTTCCTTATCATGTGTAGTTTTTCTGGAGGCGATTGATTCCAGGCCTGTTTCCATCTTGTTTTTATTAGTTTGGAGAAGTACTTTGTAATATCACGATAAGGTACTGCTTGCTGTTCATGTGTGTCTGTTAACCGACTTGCTTCTTTAGCAGCTTTGTCTGCTTCTTCATTGCCCTTAATGCCGCAGTGTGAAGGGACCCAAATGAAAGTAACTATTTTCTTCTTATTTAGAGCAATGGAATAAAGACTGTGGATATCTTGAAGCAGTTGGAGGTCAGTTGAACGACCTCTGAGACTTTGGAGAGAGCTTAATGAATCAGAAATTATAAGAAATTTACTCTCACTAGATTGGATGATGTATGTTAAAGCTTGCTTAAGTGCAGAAAGTTCGCAGGAGAATATGGAATAATATTTAGGGAGTTTCAGCTGAAGTTTCTTATCTGGGGTAATTATGGCACATCCATTGTCGCTGTCCGTTTTGGAACCATCAGTGTAGATAAATGTATGGTTAGAGTAGGCATTTGTTATTTCTTGAAACAGCTGTTTATAGCAAGATGCATCTGTATGGGATTTATGGTAAGCTGTAATATTCAAATTTAGTTGAGCAGTTGGTATTCTCCAAGGTGGTAGACAATGAAACTTTCTGGGCATTATGGCAGGAACTTCTATGTTATATTCTTCAATGTATTTGCTTATTTTAGATTTAAATGACATTTCTTTTTGTGAATTAGCCTGTAAACGTTGGTTGGACGTTTCTGGGAGGACGTAATGGTGTATCATTGATTCGGGTCTTGCTAAAGTTTTAAGGGCGAATTTTAGGCTCACAACGCGTATTTATTTATGGCTTGTATGTTAACTCAGTCAGCTCGCCAAGTGAAAGTGCGATTTGCAGAAAGATTTCCAGGTGATCTGCGATTTTTATCTCTGGGGAAGCATAAAGTGTATAAGATATACCCAGACACCCTGGAAGAATAAAAACAAAATATCCGCCAGAAGATCGCTAGTATTTCTCAACGTGAACTATGGCGAGGGATGGATAATTTTCTAAACTAGTGCCAAAATGTATGGACAACGAAGTAAAGCCTTTAAAAGTAGTTTTAAAAATGTATGGTTTTACCCGGGTTCTTCTATGATAGCGGCAGCCGGCGACGAGCGCCAAGGACAGACACATGGCAGCCGGTTCACAGTCTTTTGGATCACCCGTTATTATATCAACGTTGGGAAGGAATTTTTTCACTCCTGAGGAAGAGTATCGCTAGTCCAAAATATGTATAGGCAATATGCGTTTCTGGACTTTTTGAGAGAGAGAGAGAGAGAGAGAGAGTCACTAAGAATGGAAAAAAAAAAAAAAAAAAAAACTTTTAAAAGAAATTTGCTGTTCTTTTATGATTCTGTTCTTAACAAGTTATCCCTAAAGAGCAGATTAACATCCATGTCATACTCTCAGCCTCCCCGAAAGCACGGCAAGGTAATGAAAACTATAAATAAATGCGCTGTGTAACATATAATGATGAGTAATGATACGGTTATTAGATTCTAACGCTGCAACGTTATGACATTCTTAGCTGTGCAATTTATTCTCCACACTTCTTGAATGGCAAGATTGTGGGATCATTGCAGGCCACGGAGACGAACTTCGTCATAATGAGGCAGCCTTATCTTTTGTTAAGTTTTACATAGAAGCTAAGCAGAAGGGCTGCGATAATGAATACCTTAAACTATACCACCAAATGGTATCTAGTCAGGAAGTAGACAAGTAGTGCTAAAGTAGAAAAGTCTTAAACCCCTGACTTTATGACCTCTAAAGTCATAAATACTGCTATAATTGCTTATTAATGAAAAAAAGATACTTTGACCCATTGGCGTCTGATATTCAAATTTTCAGAGAGGCACGTTAGTTATGTTTCGTAATACTCCAGTAAAAGTAAATTGAAGTATTTGATTGATGAGGTCAGGATTTCTAGACCACTGGACTGGAACACTTTTCCGTAAAAACCGTCACTTTATTACTCTGTCAGCGCCCTATACAAATGTTCGTATATTATTATTATTATTATATAATTTTTATTTATTTTAAAAGCCCTATTTTAATTTAGCATAATAGGGTTATGGTTAGAACAACGTGAAAGTCAGAGTAATTTATTAACATTTTTGACGTACATGATCATAGGGTATATGGTGTTGAATAGATGCTATTAAAATTTTAACAAAAATACGAGAACAAGGTACACTATTGAAGCTATTCATCATTGCAGTCTTATATTCTTTGCTCAAGTGGTTAAGTGTATAATTAGTCACTATCCTCTTAAAATAAAAAATTAGTCAAAGATACGGTGTTCTACAGAGGAAACAGAATCTTCACACATACAAATATAACCTCTTCCAACAGCAATTTTGAATCATTAAAACTATTTTTCAAATTTTCACTATCCTGAAAATAATAAAATTGCTTTAAGAGAAAATTTGACGTACATGTTTTGAAGTTCAGGTGGCTCTTTTTAGCTATTTACTAACCTTCGGCTGGAATGTAATTTTTTTGTTATACCAGTCAACATTTCTAAGAGTGTAAAACATTTATAGCTTCTACAAGTTGCGTCTATGATTTTATTTTTAAAAAATCTCCTGTGTTGCACTAACATGACTTTCTCTACTCTTGTACTAACCATTCTTACAAACTCTTATTCCTATATCTTCTTCGTGTTAGTTAAGATAAACATTTTTGCAACTTATCTTGCTGTTTATTTCCTTGTAGGTGCAAGGGGAATATTAGAATACAGTAGGCTTTGTGCGATTGTCAAATGTTTTACAACTTTGAGATTCTGTTGTCTTTGCACACTTAACATATAAAAAATGAACAACGATGATCCATTTGACGAAAGTTCTAAGTTTTCCGAAACTCACACACATAACAAGGAATATCTCCGAAATGGTCCACCCTACAAGAAAATTTATTCACACATAAATTGTGTATTTTAGCAAGATCTACATTTTTTGTACAGTACGATTTTGTCTATCTCTAACGGTTTACCAGTTATGCAAAAGTCGTCCAGAGTAAAACTACAGGGGCTATAGCTAGAAAATTCAAGATATAGATTTCATTTGTCATCAATATATGTTAAACATGTCATTTTAATCAAAATCGTTAGAGCCATTTTCAAGAAAATCAAAATGTTCGAAAAATTTTCCATGTAAAGGGTAGTTTATGGTGGGGCTATTTTATTCAAAATCTTCGTGTCGCATCCTTGAAAGACATTAAACTTAAATGCCAGCTTTGGTTTTTAACCGACTTTTCGCTTTTGAGTTATGCTGTCCACAGACGACACACAGACTGGCACACAGACACACATATGGACCTTTTTCTAAAAATGCTTTTTTTTTTATTCAGGGGGCCTCAAATCATATTTTCGGTGAAATCTCGACATTGAATTTTTGGGTGGAATACAATACTTCCCCTACTTACCAGTAGACAAGGTAATTATAAGAAATATTCACAAGAAACACTTGTGAAATACACATTAAAATATACTTCAAATTAAAGTTGATGGCCCATAATGAGCATAAATAACTAGACGGCATATGCGACACCTGAGGTTGGGTTGTATGTTTGTTATAGATGCAAATAAAATGACAAATTGAGCCACCGGTCCAAAGTTTTCAATCACTTATCAAAACTATGGATTTATGATTAAAACAGGGATTTCTTTTAAATATTTTGTCATATCCCCGTTCAGATGAAATAACAAATATAAATATCTGAGTACTAAGCACATGTAAATACAGAATTCTGTTGCATATTTGACTGGTCGTTCCGATAGAGGGCTGTTGATGAGTATCCAGAAATACATTGATATAAATACATTCAATAAAATGTTGTCTTTATGGCGAGTTGGTAGTCATAGGTGATCGTAAACTTTTTTATGGTAGTGTAGTTTACCTTAAAAATACGATCCTTCATTATCCAGTAATATGCATATACTACTCAAAACACAGCATTCAAGTAGCACCCTTATGCCAACGTCTTTTGTTTATATTATTCATAACTGACGCTGTTATTTTTAATGCCCTGCAGCTTATCATTCTAATATGGTGTCTTAAAATATATATTTCATTCTGCCGCACAGCATAAGCAAAAGTTTAAACCTTTATTTTTATTGCTGATGTTGTTTTAAGGTAACACAACCATATCAATGTAATTAGTAGTTCTTAACAAACACTGCAATAATAACTTGAAATGTTATGCACAGTATTTTAGCTACATATCTGACACTAAATGAAAACAGTAGTTTGCATGCGAAAGTTTGCACTTTTCTTTTGTTTATTTTGAAATGAGTTTTCCCTTTCCTCCTAATTAAGCAACAATATTAATTACGAAATGCTTTATTTGCATTTTGTTGTGGCATTCTGCTTATTAAAGGGGAAAATAATACACAACTATGCGTCCTTTTTTGCCTTACTGAGACTTTCTGTGAATCTTCTCATATTTCAGTGGTGTACACAATATTGTTTATCAAAGAAGACTTGCTGAAAGTATAGTATTATTTTCTTAAACTCAGAAAGAACTAAAAGGAATGATAACAGAATTAAACACAGAGAGGGAAAGTGTGGGTTTAATAATGAACCCAATCAAAACAAAAATTATATCAAACCAAGAAGAATTATTTTACTAGAAGGAAGAACAATAGAATATTGTAATGAATATATATATATATATATATATATATATATATATATATATATATACTTGGGCCAAACCATCAGCTTCAAGGATACAGGAGAAATTTTGGTGGGTGTAAAGTAAAGAAGACAGATGTAGTCGAGATAAAGAAACACTTTTATTTCCGTAAACAGTAACTTTGTACACTCGTTGCAACAGCAAGAAAGTCTTTACCGATTCACCAACAGCACGGCTCCGAATTAGTAACACAAAAACTGTCCCTTCTCACACTTTACCGATATTTATATCTCCCAGGCACTATTCTGGAAACTTCAGGAAAGTTCAGTTATTATTGCGGTGAAATACAATGTAGAAAATTCCAGAAGTCTCTATCTCTTTCTCTCTTTCGGCAAGTGCCCCAACAATGCGGCCATTCTCTGTCTCTTCCCTTCGGCTCCTTTGCGGTAGTGCCGACAATAATGCGATGGGCGACAATATTAAGAAGAATACGACTGGCAAGTTGAAAATTTTGGGACCTAGGATTCATTCTTCTACATACAATAATTAGAATGAAACTAAGATTTGAAAACTCCGTCATTTCAATCCTTTTATATGGAAGCTACACCTGGTCATTTACGATAAATCAAGTAAAGCAGATAGAAGTATGTCAACGAAAATGGAGAGAAAATTACTGGGATAACTTGTAGAGATGGGGTTTAGAATGATGTGTTGAGAAAATCAAGCGGCATGCAGCCACAACAGCCAAGAAAACCAAATGTAGCTGGGGGGCACGTAGTCAGGATGAACCAGTCTAGTACGAGCCGACAGTGTGGGACCTGAGACAGGAGAAGAGAAACGTAGGAAGATCGAAGCGAAGATGGGCACAAGATTTAAAGCATAATTTATAATTATGTGCATTTTAAGAGTTGCAGTTACAGAGCATAGTAAGTTTTGTCTGCTTTCCATTTGCAACATTTATAAAACTTCAATAAAAATAACGAGGAAAAATAGGAAATAAATTGAAATTCCATACCTATATCACTGAAATAAGCATATATATAATTACATTAGCGTAATACTCTGCATTCAAACATCTTCCGCAGACGAAATCCCTACAGTGCATCCTAGTCGTATGCCAAATCCTAGCAAGAGTTAGACTAAATTATTCAATGACAAAGCTGGTCGCTAGATCGAACCCGTGGTCTCCCGGATGGGGGGTACAGACGCTCAGTCTAACGTGTTTTACTGAGAACAAAACAGGTTGACATACTTTGTCGCTTGTCGTTACATTTCTTTAAATGCCCACACTGTTATCTGATAAAACTCACCGAAGTTTAATCTAGCGCAGATCTGGTTGGCTTACGCACTCCTTGTGTGCTGTAAATATGCCAGCTCACTGCAAAGGCGCCCGTATTCTGATACAAATGATCGTGGCAACAGAATGATGGTGGGGTAATGTAACACTAATTTTCAGAGGGAGAACGTAGCAGATGTTGCAGCAAACTTTTTATTTCACGAAGACAATCGACTATTCTGTCGATATCCTTTGTTTCGGGTGGTGTTTGTTTAAGCCGAATGTGCGGTTCCCCGTTCCTTCCCGCTGGAAGATAGAAACTGAAGTTACTGCTTGCCGCAAAAACGACCTAAGTTCAACAGTAACCTTTTTCAAGGAGATGTGAGGTTATACTCTTATCTATGTCAACGCTGCTGATAAGTATTGAAGCAGAGGCCTGTTTCAGGGGCGTAAATTGTAAGATTTGTTTATAATTTGTAAAAATGTGTTTCACAATGAATTGCGCTGTAATATTTACAAACCAAATTGTATAGAATTTCCTAGGGTATTTGCCTCATTCATCAGTAGAATGTTAGCAAATAAACTTATACGAATTATGGCACTGGGTTAGTGTTTCGTCTTCTGTTTATCTCTTAGTAAAAAAGTTCACAAGCAATTATAATTAGAACTGAATGGTTGTGAAAGATAAACAAGAAATAAAAATGAATCAGTGGAATTAGTGAGAAGTTTCTAGACCTTGTTGGTGTTATCGCTGCTCGATCACATATACAATGGCCATGTAGTCTCGAAGCTTCATTTTGTGTTTTAATAAACAAAGTTTGAAGTGAGTGCTTCAACTCCAACTGTAATAAAATGTACCACAATGTAAACTAATAATTAATAATTGTTTCCCTAATAATGATGAGAAGCGGAAATTGACGGGATCGCAAAAATGCTAAACGGAAGGTAGCAGCGAGTTCTAAATTCGCATATCCCGAATGCGGTATTTGATTTGCGATAATCGATTATAGAAAACACTAATACGAAGGAGAGAAACACCAACTTTAGAAATACACACTCCTTTATTTACTTAAGTCCCACCTGGTAGCATGCTCCCCACCATCGTTCCAATGGTAAGCTTCTTCTTATTCGCATCTAACGCTACTATTGCTCTATGACTTGCTAATTTCTAAGCGCCATTACTGATTTCCAGGTACGCCTTGAGCTAATGGTTTTGTTGTTGACTGAATTCATCTGAACCCTAATTCTCTTTAGCTACAATAGCATGTACCATTTGACTTTACCTCAACACTTAAAATCCCCTTAACTAATGACTCTTTTTTGTGATAAAATCTTACCCCACGGTTCATTATCTTTGATTTTTACTTACGGAAATTATTTATCTTTCACGCTACCATTTCTTATAAAATAACCTATGTTGCACGTCAAAAATTCCCGTGCAGAGAGTGCATATGGAAATAAATGATAATGAGAAGAATTTTGTATGCCCAATGCACCTAAAATTTAGTAAACATGTTTATATCGTGAACTAAGCAAGTATGGTCACTCAGTACCATCAGATATGCTTATGCTTACTTTCGTACTAAGTTACACTAAAGGAAAAAGAGACGAAAAACAAGAGAAGTGGAACCACGAAAAACTAAATCTGTGATGAATACAAAAAAGGCACGTTTCAGCTGCTGTTCAACTCGCAGGTGCAAAGGGGCGTTTAAGATTCAAGCAGCGATTTCTCCATCTTAAAGGCTGAGATTTCATTCGATAGCTCAGTTGATCACATTGCCCGCCTACCCTTTCCCGTGTCATCGTGCTCGGGTAAGCAATATCTTTTGATCAGGGAAGCCCTGCGGTGCAACCAGCTGTAACTTATAATTTCAGTCTCGGCGGAAGCAGGAGACGGTATTTCTTGTACGATGGGCACGCGGTTTCCTCTTCCCAACAGCTTTGTGACTGCTTTGATCCATACCGCGAAATAGAAGTCTCGCGGATTTCGTGTTTATTTCGTCTTAACCTTCGGGCAGGTTTGATCGGATTTGGAAGTGGAGAACTGAGCATTTTCTATGTCGATAAGCATAAGCTTAAGTTTCAGATATCAGATGCTTCTGAAGCGTGTAATATGTTCAAGGGAAAACTATTGTTGCCTAAACCTTGTGTTTTTACTGACATCTGGTTGTGGATGTGTACAATGCACGTACGTAAAGCACAAATATTATTAGATCTCCCTCAAGGTTTCATTCCTACAGCCTACCATCCTGTTCCGTCATTAGTCCACAGAGCGAGCAACTGTGCCACGGCCTCTGTGACTCGTTCGTAGTGTTTAACGCCCACTTTTACTACTACGGCACCGCAGGCGGTGACACTGATGATAAATGGAATGAAGATGGAGCACCGGTGGAATGAGATGGCGGGGGAAACCGGAGTACCCGGAGAAAACCCGCCCTGACGCCGCTTCGTCCACCACGAATACCACATGCGGGTCCCTGGGATCAAACCCGGGCCGCCTAGGTGGTACCTCTGTGACTGGCAGATGGCATTAGGGTGTCACACAGTCTATCTGTTTTCATTAGTTGTGGATAGATGGCACAACATCCAGTATTACCATGTATTTTTCTTTATGTACACTATAATTTTGGACTTAAAGTGGAATTTTGGGTCATGGCGTTAAATATTAGGGATGGAACCGCCTCCAGAAAGCGGAGCACAGCCCGCAAGTGGGCCACAAATAATAATTGATTATTTATTTAAGAGCATTCTTTAGCTGTTGTGGTACTTAGCGCCCCATTCTATATTGGGCGTGAATGACCCCTTAATTTTGCTCAAATGCCTCCCTTGTTAGGCTTGAGGCGAGTAATTCCAAGACATGGTACCACCAGCCTTACTTCCCTTCCGAATGAAGCCATTCTAAGGATCTTGACGCCCAAACAAAACTATCGCCCACCGCCGAGTTTGAATTCGTGACCTTGAAAACTTATAGTTAAACTTGGATTTCCGAGGACAGTAGGCCATAGTAGCTCTTTGTGCTTCCAGCGTTATCCTTTGTAGGGAAAGATGAAGGGAAAAACTGAAGGACGCCGGACACGATTTGTACTACAATGAACTGGTTTTTAACGATTCCATATTGAGTTCATTCTGGCACCGGCTTATGCCCCAGAGGTCCCTGTGGCCACGAGACAAGTTCACAAGCTCCCAACAGCCCACCCAATGCCATAGAGAAACCTTTCCAAACTGTACAATCCAACACACCAATCACCGTTCAGCTGGGCTTTATACCTTCAAAGAGATGAAAAGAAATTCGTGGTAGAAGAGGAACACGCACACATACCCGAGGAAATAACGAGAAAAAGAGAGGGAAAAAAACGGTTAAAGAGGACCACGGGAATCAAACAAGACTCAACGTTAAGTTAGGCCATCTAGCTCAGTTAATTTTGTTGATCATTTTCATACAATGGTTACAATAGACAACTGTTGTATTAAATTAAGAAATAAATTTAATAAAATGAGCCATTCACAGGTGCTATGAGATTTTCTTTTTGGGGTGGGTCCACTTCATGTCACCCAAGGGCTGATATTACCCTGCCAGGTAGATTCCTAGATTCCATCAGTGATACTCTTGCCAGGCCCAACAAGGATTTAATGGCATCTATATACATATATTGCCTCCATTGAGGTTCCCGGTGGGCCAAATATGGAGTCCCAGTTAGAATCACGAGGCTGAGTGCACCCCGAACCAGGGCTCTCAGCGGGGAAAGTTCCCCACGCTGGTAAAGGGGATCGGGGATGTTACCAGTTATACATTTTACAATTATTGGTTACTCTGTCACATGCCTAGTGCGTAGAACTATTGCAATTAAACTAAAATTCCACACTGACTTTTCACCAGAAACACTGTTTTCAGCCCTCCTGTATAATAATAATAATAATAATAATAATAATAATAATAATAATAATAATAATAATAATAATAATAATAATAATAATAATAATAATAATAATAATAATAATAATAATAATAATAATAATAATAATAATAATAATAATAATAATAATAATAATAATAATAATAATAATAATAATAATAATAATAATAATAATAATAATAATAATAATAATAATAATAATAATAATAATAATAATAATAATAATAATAATAATAATAATAATAATAATAATAATAATAATAATAATAATAATAATAATAATAATAATAATAGTTTGAACACAATATCGAGTTTGAAGCCAAAAAAGTGTATTATGTTAATCAAATAGTTTTAAAATATTTTTAAGGTTAAATAGCAATATAACTTTAGTGCTTTATTAATTATGAAAGGAAAACATGGACATAGCTAGTGACTATCAAAACTTTTCGTTTTAAGGGCACTACTTATAACACATTGATCTATATGTAAAAAATTAGTATTTTAATGTGAGCATTACTTAAACCATACCATATCATAATTTTTGCTCTACACATTGTACATGGGGATAGAATTTATGTGAAAATCAAGTTTAGGTCTAAAATGTTACATAGTGTAATCTAATGCAAAACGAACAAAGAGGATTGCTACGGACATGTTCACTTGGGCATACTTATTTGAAGCACATGCTGTTCTAAAACTGTAACGATCAAAACTGTAATTTTATAGTAAAACCCTTTGTTGGTATATAATTTAAAAATAACTGACTGTATTGTTCTAGGTAATACGTAACATTACAGTTCCTTAACTGCATGTAAACATGGCAAAACTGTTCCACATTTCAAAGTTCACATGATATTTCAGCAGCTCAGAACATTTGAGATTCTTAGATGCAATGTTTTGGAGAAAATGTTAGCTAGACAAAAAATTACAAGTTACAGGACAATTCAAAAAACTCAAAAACCAGAAAAGGCGAGGAGGGTGTTCCTTGTCATTGTAATGCGATTTTGGCAACTCTAAAATGTATAACAGGTCATGTATTATACATCAATGGAAGCTGAAATTGAGATTTTAACAATGAAAAGGAAAAAATCAACCTTTTTCACTTCAGAAACTATAATATGCCCTTAAACCTACCTATTTACCTTTTAGAGTTGGAATGCCATTAAACATATGCCGATTTAAGTATATTTTTTATTTGTATATTTGTATATTTTTAAAGTAACTGAAGATGAAGTGACATTGGTATAAAAGATACCCTAAGGTTATCTTGAAGCTTTTGGAAAATATGGCCTATGTTTAGCCAGAAGAACAACGTTTTTTAATGAGCATCGTTATAGCGGATTCGAAGGTTACACACAGCACACGCCGGCGCTAGCAACCTCTCTCTTATGTCTTTTTTTTTTTCTTTTTCTGCGGATAATTACTTCACTGCTCTGTATTAAACGCCAAATATGCATTTAAGAATTATGAAATGTAGTATGATTCATATTCAATAATGAGTTATAATAGTATAGTTTCTTTTGTTGATAACCGACTTTATCACACTTAATTTTAATAAACTTATAGAACGTTCTATGATATTTTTACTAGAAATTAGAAGAGGGAATTATGCCCGCTATAGTACGATATCCAGATCATTTTAATCTGTCAAAAATGAAGACAAACAGAAATAAATTTGTATGTAAGATTTGAAGCTTTCACGGCGAACGTTAGTGATCAGAGTTATTATGAAATAAATTTCATAAGAATAAATACAATAAAACCTGCGTAAAACGGAACGCGATCGTTCCAGTAATATTTTCCCCTTTTTCACGGGTTCTCGTCTTACAAAGGGTTGTATATATTTTAGTAAAACAAAGTACAAAAAATGTAATCGTATAGAATTAAACTGAAGGAATAATTTAAAATAAAATTCTGTAAATAAAAGCTAATATCAATTATATGTTTTGTTGTATTTTCAACTTACATGTCATGCATAATTGCAGTTCCTCCATTAGTTTGTTTTCTCCCACATAAGTGCACTGTCGCGACTTCCTCAGAAGAGAACGCACTATGATCTCCTTTGCATTCTACATAATCTCCAGGAGTTCTGGAACATTCTGGGAAGCTGCAAATTACTGTAGGTCACTCAACTTCTCTAAAACTGCGTATTTTTGGTTCCCTTTCGTTGGCTTCGTCGTCGTCATCCATTCCTTCCATGACTTCACAACTTCAGTTGTTGCAAGTTTGTTATTAAAACACGTAAATATGTATTAAGCATAATGAAAATGTCCTAGGTTATTTATGCAAAGGGTTTCGGAACAACTATTCCGTTTCCGCGCAGTTTTCCGGTTTAGAGTGTTATTTAACATAGGAAATTGCTCCGTTCCGAGATTTATGTACCGGTTGTCCAGGTTTCCGGTATGGGAGTCCGGTTTAGTCAGGTTTTATTGAATTTTATAAAATATATACCTTATTTCCCCAACTTTGGTAAAGAAAAAAAATCCAAATAAAATACGGTTGAGTTTCATATTTGAGAGTGGAAATTCTCTAAAACTGCTTCTTCTGTGATTTTGGAGTTTAATAGCATTAGTCAAAAATTTGGTCTGAATAAATCCTAAAAGATTAATTTGGTCAGTTGGGAAAAACAGATACAAAGATGCCAGAAAATGTTTCAAGTTGTCTGTATATTCTGCATTGTTTCTCTCTTGCACACGCGCGCGCACACACACACACACACACACACACACACACACACACACACACACACACACACACAGTCTCCCCGTCACTCCTTTCTCTGTTTAGCTCAAATTTAAAATTAGTGCGAGCGAATATAGATGCCATTTTACGTGATGAAATCTTTTAATATTGAACAATTTATCCTCTTCAGCTTGCTGCCTCTTGTGCAGCAAGCAATAGCCATTATTGGCAGATTGACAGTTATTAATACTGTTAGCAACATTGCAAATGCTCTTAAAGCCAAGCATTTAATTGAATAGAGGACGTAGTACTCATGTAGTTTCAAGCTAAAATGAAAAGAAGGGATGTGCCTGAATAGGCTGAAAGGAAAGAGTAAGCAACCTTTCAAAAATACGATAGGAAACTACGCAGGAGCTTTCAGCTATAGAAATTTAATTAGCTGCTCTCTCTATATATAATTTGCGACATGGGCCAGTTTTTCTCTGCTGACGGGGTGGAAGGAAACGTGCGAAAGGGAGAAGGAAAGATCGATATATCGAAAGCAAGGGCAAGTTTGTTGAGATTTGCCTATAACATCCATGTTTCGGCTGGCAGCTCCTCGCAAGCAATGAGCAACAAGATAACACGTCTGACGTCTTCTGTTTTCTTTGTTGAGCGCTGCAAGGCTGCTAGTTTCCATGACACCCTCTCCCACCCCATGCCTGCAATATGTCGGAAAGATATTGCCGCACCAAATCATCTTCAACCCACCCGCAAACTCTCCGACAAACTCTAAAAACAGTAAACTTCTCAACAAAAGAACTTCAATCATGCGCAATTTTATTGTCTCTTCCTATCGTGTTTATTTTTATTTTTATCAGACACGTTTTCTGCAATGAAAAGTCGATTGTTGGCTTTAGGTAGCATTTTTATGTTCACTTTTTATTGCTTTGTGCCTGTGTTACAGTAATTCAGAAAGAATATCAATATTGTTGCAAAAAAATATGTAGAGTGTGTAACTTCCATGAAAACCGTTCCCCAACAAGCTCGTGTAGTATAAAGAGCAAAAAACATAGAACTGATAGAGTTGCGTGATAAACAAGCACGGCAAATCTCCTGTCCTCGGAATGATACATGATAGCTATTTCATGAATGTTCTTTGCGCCATAAATCGTTTTTCAACCTCAAATATTCTTTATGAACACGTATATTAAATAGTTTAATCCCTACTAGCACTGTTGGCAGCAATAAAATGGGTGTTTTTGTTCAGTTTCATGAGGATAATATTCTCTTTCTAGAATGCATTTTACAACGGACATTTGCGCCCACACCTGCACCGTTAAGTATGCCTACCCCACTCATTTCACCATCAGTTAAAGAAATACAGCAACAAAATATTTATACATGGAATACAAAACTGTGTTATTTTTATAGTTTTGTGATAAAACGGCGATTCGATGAATCCCACTTCTGACACCAGAGACAAAATTACAAAATTGGTTCGGTTACTTCTCTATCACTTTATTGTCTTCTAAATGTTTATCACAGATACACAATTTTCTTTTTGTTAACACAGTCTACAGTCTTTCGTTCTATTACAACTCACAACTTTTATTTTTCGTAACCTTACTCAGTCCTTCCAGTGTCTTTCTTCATGTTATTTGTCTCTCATAAACTCACTACGTCGATGCCATCACTCGATGGCCATTAGAATCTTCACAACGACCAACGTGTCTTTCGCGACGACACGCACACATACAGCTCTCTGTAAACTAATTGTGAACTCACTCACTGCTGTTTTTTGCCTCCTTATATAGTGGGGATTACTTCACAATTACTTTTCTCGAGTTCCACACATACGCACCGGCGATCACGCAACCAGATCTTTCTCGAAAGTACCAGGAAAGCTCCTTTTGATTCTGCCGCTTTGATTGTTGTTCTAGTGGGAACCGAAAACCTCCCGTACATACACAAGTCCGCACTTTAACGGCCTCGGGTATACGTTTCGGTATACAACGCTTATATACAATTACCCATAAAGAATCACTAACATAATATATTGGTTTTTCTTTTAATTGTTCCATTTATACCCCGCATGAACTTTCTCACAGGAGTAACATGCATAATGTTTTATTTATAGCAAAGAATTGGCGGTGTCCAAGTTCTTAATAAGATTTTGAGAGGCACAAAGAGGGTTACAGAGTACAGGAAAAATTATACCATTCTGAAATTTATGCTCCCGTAAAATTTATGCCCCAATCATGAACCGAGTTGGCTTTGATATTTCACATCACACCACTCCTACAGTTCACAAGATTGTGGTAATAAACGCTACTCTTGTGTTTTCAAAGCATTAAAAATGAAGCTCCACTTACAAGCGTTCTTTTAGTTTCTCACAGAAGGAACTACTGAACGACTTTCATATATCCCGTTATCAGTTGTTCAGATGCATCAAATAAAAGTAATCTATATCTGTCTCTTCTAAATTCTTTTTTCCCCTGTGCATTCAAGTGCACATTAATATCATTCTTATACACGAAGGGAGAATATCTTCACACCTGGTAAGTATTGTTTGTCAGGCCTGGTATACATGGTTTATATAGCTCTATCCAAATGCAGGCTAGCGAGCTGACCTTAGCTCACCTTACCTGCGGGTCACGTGAACTTTGTACTTTGTACTTTGTACCTATCACTTGCCGTGAATGTCATTGTCCTCGTAGCAAACAGTGGTGGCTTGTAACGGAATGATGTTGCTGTCAACACCCTCTGCGTCTTACAAATGTTCAAGAAGAAGTGGGTAGAGGAATCTTTTTGCCGATCACAAATTCAAAGATTTGAAGATCCTGGAAAACGACTTTCTCCTTTTTTCCAACCTCTTGGCAATGAAACTAAAATCAACACTATTTGTGAGAAATGTTTTTCTCAAATAAAATAAACAAAATGTAAATATACAACTAGAATATCACATTCCCATCTTTCGGCACAGATATTATGATCAATTTGGAAGCTATTGTGGCTTCCAATAAACACAGGGAGTAAGTTAAAAATTGAAATGCATGTGTTATTGCCTTACTGCTAAGTCTGTCACAGTTTTGGAATGTTCTAGAACTATCTGATGCTTAGCTTACCTTTTTATTTAAGATTCGTTTATTATACATGTCTTAAATTACTTAGGTCTTGTGAATGAGTAGAAGGCCTTGCTTATGCGCAGTATATTATAGTCGTAACTTAAGATAACACCACTTGACAGTGCAAAAGTCGATTTACTCTTCTGCATCCTTCCAAATACATGTCGTGCGGGATGTGCTTCGACAAGGCTGGTTTACATATTTATAGCAAATTAGTTCTTTTTTCTAATTTTGAAACCAGTATATAATAAACACTGGATTGACAATGTTCATATTCACATGAGAAAAAGAAAACTCGATAAGTTATTACTTTCTGTGCCACTAAGTCAATAGAGAAGGTAGAAATTGCATTCTGCTAAAAAATTCGATACTGATAGGTCTGCGAAAAGCTTACTTTGAGGCTCCCTGAAGGCCCAAAAACGGCATATTCAGAAAAAAATATCCACGTGTGTTTATACGAGTATGTATGACTGCGAACAGTTCTAAAAACGAAAAGCAGGTTAAACGCCAAACTTATACGTGTATTACTTCAACATATTCCAAGGATGCGACACAATATGTTCAAGAAAATGTGCTACCTAAGGCTATCTCTTGGATGGGAATTTTTAAAACTCTTTTCTCAAAATGGCTTTAACCATTTTGCTTAAAGTACAACTTAAGATTTTGGACGACAAAAATTCAAGAGCGTTGCTCTTGAAGTAACAGAAATAAAACCAACTTGTATGTCATCAAATATTATAGCAGTTTACAAAGGCAAATTTTGAAAAGAGAAACGATCAGAGCAACGAAGAGGAGGTACAGATATTTGCGCCAGAAACGGCAGCCTCTATTTAGAATAATTCACCAGTTTTTCATCGACATACACACACACACACACACGCACACAAAGTGAAGTTCTGGAAAAAACATTCAGTTAAGGTAGCTATCTCAGTAGCTAACCTCGGTGCCATACGCAAAACTAAACAAAAGAATACCAGTCAGAACTCAAATCCCACACAGAGCCTTCACAAATGTCAGCGCCAAACAAATACAAAACCAGCACCTTTAGAAAAAATTCCGTGTGTATGTGTGTGCGTGTCTGTGAAGAGTATACCTCAAAAACGAAACAGCAGTTACAACTGGCATTTTAAGAATAAATTAGTCCAAGGATCCGACACGAAGATTTTGAAGAAAATTCCTGCACCCTAAACTACCCTACCCCTGGGGAATTTTTCGAAAATATTTATTTTCTCAAAAAATGGGTCTAATGATTTTGACTAAAATGCAATATTTTTAAGATATTTTTATGGCAAATTAAATGTATACTTTAAGTGTTATAGCTATAGCCTATGTAGTCTGTTTGCTCTTGATGACTTTGCATAACTGGTAAACCATAAAAGATACGCCAAACCTTTTTATAGAAATGTGGATCTTGTTAAAAACTCACAAGTAATGCCCAAATGCATTTTTTGTCTACGAATATTAACTAATATAGTTTATATGTGCAAGAGGAATCAACACAACTCAGAATAAAAGGAGTATGCCATTTCAGTGGTAGTACAAAGCGAAATGCTAAGCTCTACTTACTAAAGGGAAACAATGCTGACCCTTTGTCGCGGAGGTGGTTCACAAATTAGTAAATAAATGGCAACGCTAAATCCTTAAAGGATTAGGCTTCCCATTTCCCGGTCTTAGGGAGCCGAACTGGTGAGCATTAGGACGCGCTCGCATTTCACCCAAGGAGGCTTAGGAAAGAAACCCCAAGACACTGTTTTGGGTATAACGTAAGGAGATGTGGACAAGGGAGAAAGAAATCTCTCTTTCTCTGGCCCTCTCTCGCGCTCTTCTGTTACATTAAGACAAACTACCCACTGGACTACTGTTGTTACAAAGTAATATTACTTTATCTGTTAGATACTGGGTATGGAACACACAGGACATGCTGATAATAGTCCATGTTTCTATCAAATTTGAGTTCTTCAAAACATGTTAATCAAACTGGTTTTAATTTAGTAACATCGATATTCCTTGTTATGCTCAGAAGGCTGATAAAACATATTTAGCTCCCAATAAAATAGGTTAAAAAAGAAAATTATAATATGTTATATGGTGGGACTGTACTATTGTTGCTGCAGCAGAAACAATGGTGGGGCAAGAAGGATATGACCTAGGGCAACGAGCAAACCATCAGTTCGACTCCAAGAGTGAGCGAATGAAAATACAGTGGAAGTTTCCTTAAGAGGCTATTTGCATACTGCTTATTATGAAATTTTCGCGAGAAGAATAGCGTGCTGTAATCAAATTTTTTGTGTGAAAGGTGAAAACTGTGCCAACATTCACCACGAACTTATCTCTGTTTAGTCTATAGTAAACTGAATAAGTTTGAAACGGTACTTTTAGACCTGGAAGTCTCGAGCAGTAAATTTTGTTCATTAAGTAAGTAAAAAATATAAACTGTGTGATTAGATATGACTAAGTAAAATGTAAAGATTGATTTTTAGTAATATGTGTAATTTTATTTGTAATTGCAATGGTATTAAGTCTTGAACATGCAAAATGTAACAGTTCATGTTAAAACACTGTCCGGGACCTGAAGTTAAGACGCCTAGAAGTGTGCACATATTAGGAAAAGCGAAGCTGTTAGGCTCTCTCTCCAGCCACAAATCAAATATCCTCTCTTGGAGGGTCAATCGAGAAATGTCCGGCTGCCGGCTTGCTAGTAGACGTTCGAGAAAGATCTGGCTGTCATCGCCGGTATAAAAGCTTGCAGAGCGCGTGAAGGCACAACGTTTTTCAGTCGGTCAGTGTGTCAGCGAGTGCGAAATCGCTGTGAAAGATACGTCAAAATAAGAAGTTGTAACGAGTGAGTGAGTAAAGGCTACGAGACAAAAACAGTCGTTAGTTGTAATATCACGGAAAACTGTAGAAGAGAACTGTGTTTTTGTGATAATATTTTAGAAGAAAAATTAAGAGAGAATTATACTGGTGTCAGGAGTGGGATTTGTGGAATTGGCCATTTGTTACAATATGATAAACTTTCAGTATACTCTTTCCTGTATAGAATGGTGCATTTACTTACAATTTGCACAATATTAATACTTTATAATATAAAATAATTAATAACGGATTCACAAAAGCCGTTTAGTGAACAGTGTTTAACATATTGTCACCGCGCCCGCAGCATCTAATTGCCGACAACAACAGTGTCACCCATCGCATTATTGTCGGCACTACCGCAAAGGAGCCGAAGGAAAGAGACAGAGAATGGCCGCATTGTTGGGGCGCTTGCCGAAAGAGAGAAAAGGATAGAGACTTCGGGAATCTTCTGCTTTGTATTTCACCGCAATAACTGAACTTTCAAGAATAGTGCCTGGGAGATATAAATAGCGGTAAAGTGCGACAGAAGAGGGGACAGACGTACGTGAAGCGTTGAGTAGTCGTGCCGACGGAAAGGACAGACGTACGTGAAGCGTTGAGTAGTCGTGCCGACGGAGAGGACAGACGATGTGAAGCGTTGAGGAGTCGTGCCGACGGAAAGAAGAGACGTATGTGTTACGAATTCGGAGCCGTGCTGTTGGTGAATCGGTAAAGACTTTCTTGCTGTTGCAACGAGTGTAAAAAGTTACTGTTTACGGAAATAAAAGTGTTTCTTTATCTAGACTACATCTGTCTACTTTACTTCACACCCACACCAAAAAGTTACAATATCCTTAAGGTCGCAGTTTGATATAATTTATAGTTCCTGTCAAATTTTGTTTTCTGTAAAGCCTTAAAGAGGTGACCAGTTTATGCCACATTTTCCTTAACATAAAGGGGGAAATTAATGGTATATATCAAATTTACCATCTAGTTTATTCGGTGAAAAGCGGCCGGCGTCCAGTCTGGGAGTGTTATAATATTACATTGTAAGTGCTTTGTCTGTCCTCGGATGCTGAAGACTATAGCACAGACGACAGATACTTGTGCCTCTACACACTGGAACCAATGGAGTGTGTGAACAAGCATAGAAATTCGTGCTCATGCTGCCAGATCTCTTTTCAGAACGTACGAGGCGAATTCCAACGCAGCAGCACAACCATGCAGAAGGAGGGAAGATGAAAAGGGATCGGAATGGAGGAGGGCAGGCAACTTGCTTGACAGAAGAAGTGGAAATGGAAAACAAGCGTTCATGGAAGGCCGTGGTTTCTCTCGATCCACGTCTTTTATTTGGAAATGGCTATGGTAATGAGGATGTTCACTGAAGCTTGGTGTCCCAGAATTTCTCATTTGACGGTAGTCAGACCAGCCTTCGCTATACAAATGGCGTACTTGCCTCCAGTCATTGTCTTAGATGTAACGGCATTTCTCTTTCACTGTTGCCAAATCTACAGGTACATAGAAATGAAGAAGAGCAAGCATACTTCCTAAAACTAGGAGAACACAAAATTCAAATTATATCCAAATATCAGTTTGCCGCAGTGAATGTGTTCTAGCTATAGACGTTGAAACTAAAGGTATGCACTTTAAATTTGTGCGATTTCACCTACATATAATGGCGAAATTTGCGCGTGTGCTGTTCTGAGTATTACTTCGTGGTTTGCTTTTAAGTTTCTGGTTTTCTTTATTTAAAAGAGTTTAGAAAATGTTATAAAACGCTGTCTCTGAAATTTATATATGTTATTTCTATATGTCTTTAAAAAATACGTGCAAGAGGTTTCGCTTCTCCGTCTGGTCAATTTTGAGTATTCATTTTTTTTTTTTCAGTTGCGCAGTGAATTGCGCAGTGCACGATTTCTCGGAAAGAAGTTTTTGGCGTCTGCTGCAAATCCAGCAAGAACAAAGAGGATATGCTTTTCAATTACTTTCTAAAGAAATCCGCTATTTAAAATCTCTCGAAAGCTTTACGTATTAGTATTACAAATATTTGTTCTGTTTGAACGTAAAAGTCCCCGGTACAATTGCAATAAAAGATGGATCAGGTTTATGGAAAGCTATGATTGGCTTGACCAAAAACTAGCATTTTGTGATAAATTATTCCATAGAAAATCCAGTGCAGCACAAGATTCCAATTTCCACATTGAAAGTAAACGTGGAAGATCTACTATGGAATAGCATTAGAAGCAAAGGGAGAAAATCAAGAGAGCTATTGGAATATAAAAGCGCAACAGAAATTTCACAAACAGCGGAGAGTAGCTTTCGACGGTCGGGATATGTGTGTAAAAAGCTCAAGTTTGGTATTTTTGACCCAAACCCAAATCAAGCTATAAGCAAACTTGGTAACCTTACAACTTACATCCAGCACACATGCTTTTTAAAAGAGGCTTTGAGTAAACTGTTGATGTTGATAAAGGGAAGATGTCCACTTTCTCTACCCTCATATCACTAAAAAAAGCACATTTTAATATTCTTCTATTTAAAAATAAGCTTTTTTTGGAAAAATCTCCGTCCGTTCGCGCCCAAACCCATGTGTCTCTCTGTGTGTGCATGTGTGGGTATCAAACTATATTTATTTCTTTGTTTAATTCTAAATTGTTCAAGGACGCAAAATTTAAATTTCTTCCAACCTAAAGAAACCTTTACGCACTATATTTTCTTCTTAAAAAGTGCTTCTTATTTGTTCACATATTCTAAAAAATTCGGTGAAAGTAAAATGTGAATTTTAAATATTTGACGGAGATGATCTAATCGTTCTGATTTAGTTTTATATATTTGGACAACCATAAGGGGGTTGCGTCGTGGTCAGCGGTTAGAGCGTTAGCCTATCACCAAGACCAGGTTTGATCCCAGGGATCCGCATATGGTATTCATGGTGGACGAAGTGACGTTTGGGGGGGAAATTATTACTCCGCCCAGTAGCAGGTTCGTCCCACGAATATTTTGAAGGAACTCCCTGATTTTGCGGTCTGCCTTGTATTTGTAGAGTGACACGATTGTACAACTCAGGAATTTCCTAAACTTTTCGCGCCACTATATCATTTTACCGCCACGCATCTGTGCTCTTATACCATATTACCTTTTGGATATCCTCCACCAACACTTGTTCAACATGGAGTCGAGACTTTCACTAAATATGACGCTTAAGTGTTATGACTCTTTTTAGTCATAAAAAATGAAATTGAGTTTTTACTAAGGATTTACACAAGAGCCCCTGGAGGTCGCTAGCGTCATAAATTTGACTTTTTTCTTGTCTGTTAGCAGTTTTTAGCATTCTGAACTCTCGGCTTTGGACAGTTTGTTAACGTGGAGTTAGATTTTTTAGATACAAATTAATTCCTGTTATATAAACTGAACATTTTCGAATAGCCATTTTTAAATTACACAACATAAAAATAAAACATTTGCATATAAGCATAAATTAGATAATATATCTTAATTTTTTAATGAGGTGGATAACTCGGGCTGTCATTGTGGACTGCAGATTCTGTATGCTGTGAAATAATGCTTCTACCTTCCCAAGACATATTTAATACGTTGATTTAAATTTTCTAAAACAAACTTAAAGCATTTCCACATAATTAGTGAGC
This sequence comes from Tenodera sinensis, assembly GCA_030765045.1. Classification (NCBI taxonomy): domain Eukaryota; kingdom Metazoa; phylum Arthropoda; class Insecta; order Mantodea; family Mantidae; genus Tenodera; species Tenodera sinensis. The sequence continues at coordinate 155,989,793 of CM060967.1, read as the reverse complement.
TGTGCTAATCCAGTATTAGAGCAATCCTGATTGTCAGTTCCCATGTAGAATCTTACTACTTGCATTTCTGTACTACCATGTCGCCATAAAATATCTCTTAACCCAAATTCAAAGGTCACGGAGTGGAGGGTTGTGCAAGCGTGACCTGGGACCTAGATAGGGATGCACCGAAATCACAATATCTCTCAGGTCATATGGAAGCTGCACACGCACAACCCGAGAGCCCTCGCTAAGCCGATGTGAAGATTTCCGCGCTGCTTCTGATTGGAAATACGATTTGGGTTTCCCTCTCCCTTAAAGGATAACCTCAACAGGAATATCGATTTTAGAGCACATTTGGAAAGTTAATGGCCACTCCGCGGAGTGGTACATATAACCAAGTGCCCTCTAGTCAGTGTTTTCGGAGTCACTCTGCTTTCTTCTGCCTTTATTCCTTCTTTTATGTAAAAACTTTGTGATCCTATTCTAATTCTTAAAAAAATTCAGCTACTATAACACAAGTGATTAAAAGTTTGTTCTACTATCTGTGAAAAACCGAATTATTGCAGTACTACTTCAATTTTATTATTTTACTTTCATCTGCAATAGTCATGTTCCTCAGCTAGAAGTAATAATTTTAAACTTTTTTGAGATGGTAATTGATTTTTATTTACGTAGCTTCACCATACTAAGCATAATTTTCATAAAGTTTGAGATTTCCAATATAACGATATTACTGCGGAAGCAAATTAATATAATTTAAAAAAGTTAATACACTAAATATTTTAAAGAAAGTTGGGCTTGAGATTGAAATAAATGAGGGGAACATGTAAGATCTAAATGATTTTTATCACAACAAATCTGGTATATTATTTACAATAAAACACAAAATTAATTACAGCCAGTATTTAAGTAATGAAACATATGTACATATACAATACCATTAAGATGCGTTAAGAGGAAACGAAAATTAAACACTCTACCCCAGCTCAGTCGGCATGCGAAGGGTCCCAGGGTCGATTCCCGGCTGAAAAGTGGGAATTTTTTTCTAGCCAAGATTATCCTGTATCCTCCCCAGAGTATGTGTGATATAATGTAGAAAAATCTTAAGTGTTGCACTCAAATGACTTTCCCTACTCTTGTACAAACCATTCTTACAAACTGTAATTCCTCGTGTTAGTTGAGATAAACATTTGCAGAAATTATTCAATTGCTCACTTCCCTTGCTAATTTATTTCTAGGTTCAAGGGTAATATGAGAATACAGAAGTAAAAGGACGACATAGTTTTGATGAAATAATGTTTGAATTTTGGCGCAAAACTTTGGTAAATGCAGGTTTATAATATTTCAACGGCATTGAAATTTTTAAACTAGTGTCATTGACTCAAAAGAGGGTCGTTGTCTTTGAACGTGCAAACGTGCGTTAATTACTGAATGTATAACCATAATTGTTTTGTTTGTTTGGGTAATATAATATATTAGAGATGCTACTTCGCACAATATTTATTGTTGAGTCAAATACAGCAGGTGCGTAATATTCAAGTTTACCTTAGTTCTTCACTTTTGTGCAAATAAAGTTATAATTACATCTTAGAGCTAGATTGAATGAATAAAAATACGTAATTTATTTTCTTGCTTTTCATTTCAGTAGGTTAAAGAATTTCGTCATTTTAAAAGCGTACAATGTATTTGAATTTCCGTCCCATAGAAATATGCTTAAAAGTGTTTATTCTTAGAATTAATCACTTAATATTACTGAACAATATTATTAAATTGCCTCATATCTGTTCACACTGCTATTTAGCTTTCTGTAGCTTTAAGGATATAAAGGACTATGTGGTTAGTTTTACTGGATAACATATACGGAAAGAAACACAAGAACAGTTTATCCGAAATACGTTATCTCCCATATGAAGTCGTTATTTTCATGTTATTGTCCAAGGGACACGCTCCAAACGAGAATGGAGAATGTGAACGACAGCTTGGCAGCTGAAAATAAAATTGTCTTGTTCGGTATGTTTCTGCTCTCTCCAAGGATATTTCATATTGAGAGGCCTGATACGAATAACCTTTCCGATTCAGGCAACTCTTACTCTTCCTATCTTTTATTCCTTCAAAAAGCGAACAAAGTCTACAAATAAGGATGCGTTTATACATTTACAGCTTCAGCTAATGGGGAATTTTAGTGTGTGAACGCAAAAAAAAATTCATGTTCTCTTGAAGCTTAAAATTCAATTATATTATGAAGAGGACCACATGTTTGCTATTTTATAACTCTTAGTCATATTTCACAGACGCATTATCTCAAGACAGATGAATGACATTCGAACCAAAAATCCGATATAGTGCTTCAAATTAGTGTGTTGAAGCACTATGAATAGTAATCATGTTTTCACGGTCTAATATGTCTCTGTGGGAAACATGCAAAAGGGTTAAGTCGGACATATCCAACATTATATTCTTAACTCAAAAAAAATATATATATTTTGAAGCTTTTATTAATAACCTGAAAGTTATGCATGCCTGCGGGTGAGTTATCTCGAAAACCATTTAACAGATTTTAGTAACTCTTTGACAGTTGAGGAAACACAGTTGTTACTGAAGGATATTCACTAATAAAACACACAATTTGAATTTCTGAAGGACTAAACAAGGGCTGGGTTTTATATCACGAATAAGTTGGAGTAAAAAAGAACGCCCTTGAAAATGGCATGGTGTAGAAAACAAATGCTGCTCTAGAGAAATTATGTGTAAAATTAAGAAAGCATGAAGCATTGAGGTCACTGTGTAAGAAAGTATCGTTTAAACTTTTGAATGCTATTGCCCCATATTTATAACGAAAAAATGTGTTTTATAATTATTAAAGGAAGCAGATGAAAATTAGGCTCTTGCTTAAGAAATACAATAATGTAGAAGTCAACTTATTGAAACATATGACATGTTTGTTTTATTTTTGGAATAAGAAGTGAATGATGTGCACAATTGCTCCCTTTCCCAAATGTAGACCCCGTCTGGGATTGAATGGGTGATGTGAGTGCAGTATCCGAGCGATACGTGGTTTAAGGCCGGCTTTACAACAATACACATGTTATCATACTAACTATGCGGTTTAGCTCCAGGGGCGCAACACCAAATCACGCTCTCTGTGTATGTGGCGTTTGAGACATGCCCTTAATGAACTCGGGTCAGAAACTAGTTAACGGTATCCAACATCATTTTCAATAAAAGCCCCAAAGAGCGTTTTTGTTACAAATTGATATTATCCTTTGAAAGGGATGTGTGAAAGCGGATGTGCGCGGTAGAACCATTCTTTGTAAATTGCTATTGATCGTTACGATAAACTAATAAATGAGGGTCGATGAGAAAATCTCCATAAACATAAAACAACGATCTTCAAACAATGGACCAGCTGTAATATAGCGAAAGTGCATGATGTGCAAGAAAGAAAAGTGATCCCATTTTATTTTCAAAAGCGGAATTTTCAACCTCGGTGCTAATAACAACCCCCCCCCCCCTTCCCTACATAAACGTTTGCACGACACAGCAACGCTTTCGTTCCAGGTTAGAATAAAAACTTGGAGATTACCTCAGTTGAGTGGTGAAATAGCAATTTTGAACTGGGGCATTTTGGTCAAAGCTTTTATATCAGTCGCAAATACATAAACTTCAATTGTATTCTGAAATTAGAAATTGTACCTCTTTGTCCAAAAATTCAACGCTCTTGCGGTTCAATTTTTGGATCAAAAGCATTGTATACAACGGGCAAAAATTGTGTGTTCCAGTGAATTGATACGGAAATTCACACTAACATTTGCCATGTCAATTTATATCCATTGAATATATGTAAATTTCCTACTATGTGAATACTGTGGTCATGTTTGTAAACGTTGTTACCGATTCTGAAGCAATTCAGCGATATAAAACATCGCTAACATCAATAGTAAGGGAACGTTATGATAAAAGACGAAAGAGAAACAATATTTGATGACTATGTAACTAGGAAGAATAATAGCAGACCCTCTGCATTACTAATTCATTACGTTGGTCTACGTAATCATGGATTGAATTAGCAAAATATCCCGATAAACATTGCAACATAACATAACATAACATAACATAATATAAACATGTATTATTACATAAATGCACTCTTAAGGCTTTTTATTTCTGTAACTATCATCATCATCATCATCATCAATTATTATTATTATTATTATTATTATTATTATTATTATTATTATTATTATTATTATTATTATTATTATTATTATTATTATTATTATTATTATTATTATTATTATTATTATTATTATTATTATTATTATTATTATTATTATTATTATTATTATTATTATTATTATTATTATTATTATTATTATTATTATTATTATTATTATTATTATTATTATTATTATTATTATTATTATTATTATTATTATTATTATTATTATTATTATTGGTTTTCCTTGACGTAGTACATCTTCCTGACAGCGGACTTTTTTATAATCAATAAAATTCGCAAATATCAGCATTAATAAAACTGATATAGAAATCTAACGTAGTACTCATATGGCGACTGTCATATATCATACTTTGATGTGTTATAATAATTCAGGGAGTTTACATGCGTGTTGTGCATAGTTGGAAATATTCAGGAATTTTCCTCCTAGTAGAATTCTATACATATAAAACAAAATCAAAGCTTCTGTATTAACTCCATTAACTACTGTATTAATTGTGTGTGTGTTTATGTGGCTGTGTCTGTGTGTGTGTGTCTCTCCGACTGTGGAGAGCATAACTCAAAAACCAAAAGTCGGTTAAAAACCAAAATTGGTATTTAAGTTCAATGTCTTTCAAGGATGCGACACGAAGATTTTGAAGAAAATAGCCACACCCTAAACCACCCTTTACAAGGAAAGTTTTAAACAATTTTGATTTTCTTGAAAATGGCTTTAACGATTTTTATTAAAATGCCATATGTTTAAGATATTTTTATCATAAATGAAATTTATATTTTGAATTTTCTGGCTACAGCCTATGTAGTCTGTTTACTCTGAGTGACTTTTGAATAACTCGTAAACCATAAGAGATAGACAAAGTCTTACTGTACAAAAAATTTACATCTCGGTAAAATATAACTTAGGTCTAAATAAACTTTTCTGTAGAGTTAACCATTTCGGAGATATTCCTTGGTATTTGTGTCAGTTTCAGAAAACTTAAGACTTTCGTGAAATGGAATATCGTTGTTAATTTTTTATATGTTAAGCGTGCAAAGAAAACGGAATCTCAAAGCTAAAACGATCTGACTATCGCTCAAAGCCTACTGTAGTCTTATATTAATTCTCCTTGCACCTCAAGGAAATGAGCAATAAGATAATTTCTGTAAATGTTTATCTCAAGTAACACGAAGAAGATTTAGATTAAGAGTTTGTAAGAATGGTTAGTACAAGAGTAGAGAAAGTCATATGAGTGCAACACATCAGATTTTTTATTTACACTTCCCCTATTTACCAAAACTGCGTAGTAAAGAAAATAAACGCCTTTGTAAGAACAGCCTGTAGAAGCTATATAAAAATAAAGTAGCTTTTTCTATGATTTTCAAGTAAATATTAAAGTTTGGTGCCTTTAAAGCTTGGTTAGGGAACGTGCAGACTTTAAAAAAGCAAATTAACTGAATTGTGCGTTGCCAGCCATTGCTACATTTACCTTCAAGAGGAAAGTTGTATGAATGATAGCAAAAAGAGGGTTGTGAATTAAAGAAAGCCGTACGACTGTTCGGAAGGGTTTCTGTGGTATATTTCAAGCTGAGAGGTTAAGAAAAGAGAGGACAAAAAATCGCAGCTGCTGGCTGGAGATCAAAAGCTTTGCTACTTGAGTGCACAGAGAGGAAAGACGTGGCCAGCATTCAAAGCCTTAATGTGCTTCATTAATCTTTACGTCGCTTCGTTAAATATTAAACCAAACAACCAATTACCGCGCTGCATAACCTTAATTACAGTTGCATTCTTGTTGTCACAAAAACACTTTCAGAGTAGCCCTCTTTACCGGCTCGTGGTACCGCTTTTCATGTGGTGTTTTTGTGGTGCTTCATAAACAAAAAAATATCAACGTGTAGGGCAGGCAGAGACGAGAATATAAAATGAAACTTCACGTTGCGTACTTAAATGACAGGGCAAAAGCATGGATAATGAGAATTGATAGGCAGGTACGTAATTATTTACAAACGCTGAACGAATTTTCTCTAACACAACCTGGCGACGTGCCTATGAACAGCTCTTCAAGAATGAAATTGTTGGTAAAGTGCTGCGAAAGGTAACTGCGTTGAGTGAAGCCTTTTAAAACTCTTTCTGTGATGTTTAATTACTGAAAGTTGGTCCCGCGATATAGTTAATACAAATCTGGCTAACCATATGTAGTGGAAGGCTTTTAAACCCCAAGATTCTCTTTCTTCACCTGAATATCCTCCCCTAATATAGAACTTACAAGCCAGTGCCTAGGGTTAGACGCCTGTCGGGCATAGTGAGGAAGAGGATGATATGAAATGCAGGCGAAATCGATGAACGGAAAGGTAATATGAAGTAATTAGTGGAATGAGTGGCGGGGGAAACCAGAAAACCTGTAGAAAACCCGCCTAGACCGCTTCGTCCACCACGAATTCCACATGTGGGTCCCTGGGATGAAAGCCGACCACCTAGGTCGTAGGCCAACGGTCTACCCCTCGGCCTCCAGGATTCAAATAGGAATAAATACCATGCGAAGGAGATAGAAATGCCGACCTCTTATTAGACACAAAGTGGAATGAAAAGTTAGTGCAACAAAACGGTAATTTGACGAATCCCACTCCTGACACCAGTGTGACAGTTCAACCGCTTTTTATGTCGCTTTCTTCTCCTCCAAAACTTTTGCACAAATACACACAAATCTCTTCTCGACGTCAACACTGTCTTCAAATCTTCTTGATATTACAACCACAAATTTTCTTCTCGTAACCTTGACACACTTTTTCCGATCTCTCTTCATTTCCTCTTATTCTCAAACCGCTGACTCTGACGATACAATCTCTCAACACTAATTAAAACATGTTCACTTCGATCCGACGAATCTTTCACCACCACAGTACGCCAAATACACAGCTGTCTTGCACTCACTGATACACTGAGCGACTCATGTCTGTAACCATAACTCTAACTCCTTGCCTCGTCCCTTTTTATAGTGAGGATAACGTAACACGGGCCTTTCTCGAACTTCTACAAACACGCCGGCCGCAGAACACTTCTCCTATACTCTGGAAAACTCTGTGTCGCCGCTCGATTGTTGCTAGTTACGCGTTTGCTCACGTGAATAATGTGGGCAAGCTTGCCCTTGATCGTCTTTGTTACGCGCCACGCCAGTGTTGTGAGGCAGTGCAGTCCCGACCGTCCTTTGATGTGCTGCCGCTGCCACCACTGTCCTGGGCCGTCGTCTGAGTATATATTATTGCAGTCCGTAAACGCCCATTTCAATCGGATTAAACAATTTTCCACACTTTTCGTTGCTTTATTATGCAAAGACGGAACAATTAAAGGAAGTATTTTTGAAGTAGTTACAGGATATAGCTATAATGGCGGGTTGAGAGATTTATCTGTGACCTTTCTGTCTATAGCTCAGCGACAGCTGAAACTTATTATCTCGTATCCTAATGTATCTAGTTGTCGACGGACTCACTCACTCACTCACCTTCTCACTCACTCGCACTTATTTCCTTCCGTCTTGGCTTTAATGCTTAGAATGCCTGTTTATAAGTAATACAATATGTTAAGTATCATATGCTTCCTGACAATAACCTATAACAGCTCAATGCAAAATGTCCTCGTAAGTCAATCGGTAGAATACCCGCCTGTTGTACGAGGGGTGTAAGGTTGATTCCCGGATTGGGGTTCAGAATTTTTCATCCCTATTTTCTCCAGAGTCTGGAAGTACAATTTAATTGACAGTGTGAATGTGTGTGTGTGTGTGTGTGTGTGTGTGTGTGTGTGTGTGTGTGTGTGTGTGTGTGTGTGGTCTAGTTTATAAAACCCAAACACAAAGCCACTAAGCCATTATATTTGAATTAACACCATTGCCTATAGGCAACATGATGAAAAGGTAAAGGCCGATATGAACATCAAAGTTAACGAGAATATAAATGGAACAATTAAAATGATTCAATAATCAGATTAATGAAAAGCATGTTGGTAATTTGAACCTGGTACTATTTTGCAAAGCGACGAGTCGTATTGACCTTGGCTTTCGAGCGCTACGATCGCTTCTTATCTTGTTTACTCGAACAGCGAAATATTTATAACTTGGCTTATAGTCAGTGATAAAATACAAATAGACGATCTCTCGCACCTGCCGATATATGAGACATTGCTATCCAGAAGATCTGATTGCATCTGAACAGAGCGTACATTCACTGTCTCACCGTGTATGTGCGATAAGCTTACGTAAACATCTCGACAGTTTCATATTATTTCCGATGCGCCTCATGACGTTGCCAAGTGGTATCACTAATAACTCAATTTAATGTTATGCCACACCAATCTAATATTTTATTAAAGAAACAAATTCTTCCAGTTTTCACAAATTGCCTACACTTCGCCATTTAAATTAATTCATAAGGGTATGTTTGGGTGATGCTTATCCAGAGTAATTAAAAATGCAGTATTAAAATCTTGTTCATCACAATTTAGACCCTTTATTCGTCTCTTCCAGCTCCAACTGCTGTTTATTTAAAGTATCTGAATTCCGTTTTTATAAATTCCAGAACTAATAGAAATGCAAGCAATATCATGATGCAGTTTCAAAGCAATTTTACCTTAATCGAAGCTCATAAAAGCTTCTAAAGCTTCTTACCTTGACAGGCTACTCGTTTCATCAGCACAGACCAGTGCACTTCTTTGTTGCTGCATGTTATTGTTAGACATGTTTCTTACCTGCAAAAAAACAAAAAGCCAGATGTTAAAAACTCTAAAGGGTAATATTTGCACTTCAGTACTTACTGAACCATCATGCGGGAGTTTGTAGTACTACATTGGGTAAGTGAAACGAATTTGAAAGGTATAATGACATGGGCTATGGAGTATACAATGGGGAGGGGGTGGCACTTCGGGCACTGCGACCGACGAAATACTGTGACATTGGGATTGCCGTACAACAACGGACGGACGGGGCCAGGCTGTTTCACACCGTATGCCGGATCACCGAGTGGGTAGAAAAGTTAAAGGCCAGATTGCCTCGCGTGACTGTGTGCGTACGTGACAGTAAATAATGAGGGGCCAGAAACAAAAGGAATCGAGAACGTTTGCGAGCTTCTAGCTGCGTCATTTCCGGCGCACATGTGTATGGGTTTCTCAAAAGGTCGGGTGACGCCATCCCCAGTATAAAAGTACATGAGACAGCAGCAGAGCGAGTGAGTGAGTGAGTTAGTTGAGAGTAGAGCTACGGGAATAAGTCGGTCAGTGTGTGAGCGCGTGTAAGAGTGTTGCGCGCGAGCGCGTGTGTCTGTGTGTGTCGTCCCGGAAGATACATCGGTCGTCGCGAGTGATTACAACGCCGTAGTTAAGTGTAAAAGAGACAGTGAAACTAAAGAATGACTCTGAAAGGACAGGGCAAGGTTATGAGAAGAAAAGTTATGAGTAGTGATAACAGTAAAGACTGTGGACTGTGTTAACTAAGATAAGAAGACTGTATATTTGTAGTAAAACTTTAGGGGACAATAAAGTGATAGATTTTTGCCGCTTTGCGGACATAGATTTTTGTCGCTTTGTTAAGATACTTTTGCTTTGAAAAAGGTTGGTTCAGAATTTAAAGGCATATTACTTTAAATTAAATTATTCTTGATTTCTTTCTAGTATTTCAGATTTGGAAGTAGAGATTTCTTCAGGAAAGGATATATTTATTCATATTTCAATAAATCATAATATTTATGTTCCAAACCACATATTTTTAAACGAAAAATAATAATGTTTACTTTGAGCAAAGGGTGAAATAAACTACCCCTTGGGTTCATAATAATGCTGTTCATTGGATCGAAATTGATATAGGACATTAACATTACTCTTATTACTCTTATACAAAAGTATAACAACATTTTGAATATATATGCGGATATATGTATATTCCGAAATATATATTTAAATACTGAAACTGTTGTGTATTTATTGTAAACATTGTTCAAGTATCACTTAAAAAGGTAATTAAAACACTGTCCTCTGAGTTATGGTTTACCAGTTAAGGAAAGGGTCTCCACAATAAGAAGACTTCAGAGGTCATTCCCAGAAAATTCAAAATATAGATTTAATTTGTTTTAAAACTCGTAAGCATGTGAAATTTTAATCACTATGTTCAATGTTTGAGGTGGGAGGATTTTCCTGATAATCATGTCATGCTTGGAAGACGGTGAAGTTAAATAACGTATTTGGTTTTCAACCAAGTTTTCGTTTTTGAGTTATGCTTTTCGCAGCCAGAGGGATAGACAGTCGAGTGCTTACGTGCGCACACACACATACTTTGGGCTCAGGGGTGAAATTTCGACATCGAATTTTTGGGTGGAATAGAATGGTTTTCCTACTTATATGTAGTGCATGTAGTAAAAAAACTGATGTGTTGCACTCACATGACTTTCTCTACTTTTGCACTAACCATTCTTACAAACTCTTACTCCTATATCTTCTTCGTGTTAGTTAAAATAAACATTTGTACAAATTATCTTATTGCTTATTTCCTTGTAGGTGCAAGGGGAATATTGGAATACAGTAGGCTTTGTGCGATAGTCAAATCTTTTAAAGCTTTGAGATTCCGTTCTCTTTGCACACGTAACATATACAAAAATGAACAACGATGATCCATTTCACGAAAGTTCTAAGTTTTCCGAAACTCATACACATAAAAAGGAATATCTCCGAAATGGTTCACCCTACAAGAAAATTCATTGCGACATAAATTGTCTATTTTAGCAAGATCTACGTTTTTTGTATAGTATAATTTGGTCTATCTCTAACGGTTTACCAGTTATGCAAAAGTCGTCCAGAGTAAATACGACTACAGGGGCTAGAGCCAGAAAATTCAAGATATACATTTCATTTGTCATAAAAATATCCCAAACATATGATATTTTAATCAAAATCGTTAGAGCCATTTTCAAGAAAATCAAAGTTTTCGAAAAATTTTCCATGTAAAGGATAGTTTAGGGTGGGGCTATTTTCTTCAAAATTTTCGTGTCGCATCCTTGAAAGACATTAAACTTAAATACCAACTTCGGTTTTTAACCGAGTTTTCGTTTTTGAATTATGCTGTCCACAGGCTGACAAACAGACAGACACACAGACACACACACGGATCTTTTTCTAAAAATGCTTTTTTTGGATTCAGGGGGCCTCAAAACATGTATTTCCGGTGAAATCTCGACATCGAATTTTTGGGTGGAATACAATACTTCCCCTACTTACCAGTAGAGAAAGTAAAAATTGAAGTCGTACATATAACACTATACTATTTATGCTCAATTTAAGAAAACTACGTTAAGTTAGCATTAAAACAATACTGATCAGACAAAACAAAGAAGGTATTTCCTGCCAGAGCCACCTGTGCTCTATAAAATATGAACGTAATTTATTTCTGATTGTTTGGAACTTGGGCATGTGATCTAATCATGAAGGGGAGCAACGGGGAGATAAACCACGCTAATGAAAAACATCCTTGAGTAGATACGTGCGTGATGAATATTCCTTTTAGAAACAGAGATAAAGCACTTGCCAGACCACTAAGTATGTACGTGATGGTGAACAGTGGGAAAGCATAACTTACCAATAGCATTTGTTTTAACCATCAGTATTACACGAGAACAGCCAATTGCAATAGTTAGCTAAGGTCTTACTTCCTTTTCCTGTCACTTGATACTCCCTTACTTAAGTGAGATAACAGTGGATAGTCACTCAAGCACACTAGACTCCAGAATGAAGCTTACGCTAGCAGCCTAGTCTACTCATTTGCATTTCCAATTACGCTTTGATGTACTAGCAAACAAATTCTTGTAGTTCCCAACCGAACAATAACATTTAGCTTGTTTTAATTTTGTTTAAATATGGGCGAATTCATTTAAAATGAATGCACGTTTAATTCTGTTCTAGGCAATTATGTCCTGCAAACCATGCAGTTTAAATATAACATTGGATATTGGTTATTACGAGTTGAAAATTATTAAATACTTTACAGTTTTCAGGTGGTCAGGTAGATTAACTAGAACCAGTATAGGGTCATTCAAAAGTCACTTCCAATGTTAAAGTATACTTTTTAAGTTAGAAAAAGGGAGAAATCTGATTGTATTGGACAAACAATGGAGTTTGCTTTCACAAAAGAAACGTCTGTCACTCTATGCCAAGCATTTTGGAATAATATCTTAGAATGCTGATAATTTTTGCAAGATGTGCGAGTAAAAGTTACCGTTTAAATTAATTCCACACCAAACCTCAACCGTTTTGAGATATGGACGATGTCTTCTGAGTGGAAAAGAGCACTTGCAGTGTAATTGTTTAATAAATTATTACAGCCAAATAGCCATACTTGAAATATAGTTTGTATTAAAGGTTTACGTGTTTAAATAATTACTTATTGCCCTTAGTCGTTTTGTATTGAGTTCGGTATAGTATCGATCGCACGGTTTTTTACTTTCTCTACTGGTAAGTAGGGGAAGTATTGTATTCCACCCAAAAATTCGAAGTCGAGATTTCACCGGAAATACATGTTTTGAGGCCCCCTGAATCCAAAAAAAGCATTTTTAGAAAAAGGTACGTCTGTGTGTCTGTGTCTGTGTCTGTCAGTCTGTGGACAGCATAGCTCAAAAACGAAAAGTCGGTTAAAAACCAAAGTTGGTATTTAAATTTAATGTCGTTCAAGGATGTGACACAAAGATTTTGAAGAAAATAGCCCCACCCTAAACTACCCTTTACATGGAAAATTTTTAGAAAATTTTGATTTTCTTGAAAATGGTTCTAACGATTTTTATTAAAATGTCATATGTTTGAGATATTTTTATGACAAATGAAATGTATATCTTGAATTTTCTGGGTATAGCCCCTGTAGTCGTATTTACTCTGGACGACTTTTGCATAGCTGGTAAACCGTTACAGATAGACCAAATTATACTATACAAAAAATGTAGATCTTGCTAAAATACACAATTTATGTCTCAATAAATTTTCTTGTAGGGTGAACCATTTCGGAGATATACCTTGTTATGTGTGTGAGTTTCGGAAAACTTGGAACTTTCATGAAATGGGTCATCGTTGTTCATTTTTTATATGTTACGTGTACAAAGAGAACGGAATCTCAAAGCTTTAAAAGATATGACTATCGCACATAGCCTACTGTATTCCAATATTCCCCTTGCACCTACAAGGACATAAGCAATACGATAATTTGTACAAATGTTTATTTTAACTAACACGAAGAAGATATACGAATAAGAGTTTGTAAGAATGGTTAGTACAAGAGTAGAGAAAGTCATGTGAGTGCAACACATCAGATTTTTTACATAGTAAACATTCATATTCTATATTTGGTTTATGGAAGCGTGTGTTTGCGTTTCTCCGTGATCTGCCTACCATGGGTCCATAGAAATCTAGTTGTACTTCCTCTCCTTTTCCTGTCAGTGTTGCCAACAGTCTTTCTGATGTGCTTGGTCTGAGGTTTCAACGAGGAAGGTTTCCTTCAACATTTTTATACTCCTATCGTTTCCTTAATGTGGTTCACTTTCACCCTTTCTACGTTGGATAAATTCTTCGTTATTAAATGTGACCAGATTATTTCTATGCCGTATGTTAATATTGGAAGAACTTTAACTCTGAATAACAAAATTGCTGTCCCTAGAGTGAGGGTTCTGATGTTTTTTATTTCGCGCGTTGCCATTATTGCTTGGATTGCCTTTTCTGTGACGTGTTTCCTGAAGCATTTTGTGCTTGTTTGTAGCACGATGCCTGTCCGATACGATCTTTATTTTTCTGTCCCTTATAAGCATCTCTGCTCACGCCAGTACCTTAAGATTATGGTGTGTGTTTTTGATATGTTGATGTTGAACTTGTGTTTGGAGCACCATATTGCAATGTCGCTTACTATTTCCTGGTGTTTTATTATCTCTTAAACCAATAACGATATCACCCGCATAGATGCACGAGAAAACTCCCTCTTTTTGGTAGTTCTTAGGATTTCTTAGGTTGCTGCTATAAACAGTAATGGGCTTAGTGTCTTCCTGTAGGACTACATTTGATTGAGTTATCAAAGTTACTGAGTTATGCACAACAGTGACAGTATTATTATTCCATTGTTAGGTTGCATTCATAAATAAGAACCAGTGATGAATTGCGAAGTCAAGCCACCCCATACAGTAACATTAAGTTCATGAATGTCATAGAATTACAATCTTGGACTCATTTTCTGACCAAAATTTGCAATAGATGTATTAACAGCATTACTTCATTAATGTTACATTCCACAAAGTGCTATATATAGAAACTAATAACTATGGCATTTAGCTAGAAGTTTCAGCAAGAGAATAGTAAGACAACTGAAATTATTTGTTCACTCAGAAACAAATGTTACATATTGTTTCTGGAGGAAAAACATAAGTCTGCAATCTAACTGTCGGTTTCTGGTTACAACAATATATGCAAATTTGCTTCATTTCAACATTTGTCTATTAAAATTAATAGCCTTGCTAGAAGTGACAATTCTGGTTGCAAATAAATTTAAAAATAACAAACAAAGACATTCTTGGCTTCAACAGCTCCCCCAGAAAGGAGTTTAACTGCTTCATAAATTCTAATAAAATATAATATTATAATTAATTGTGTGCACTTTACCCATGACTGATATATGACACGTTTACTTCCTTTAAGATATTTACATTTCTTATTAATTCTCAATTTCCTGGAAATCACTTCACATTTTTCTTAACTGGAAGATAGTTACTGCTCTAACTTCAATTGCCTATGGGATAAAACACCATGGTGGTGTGAAATGTACTTAAGGATTACTTCTTCATTTGTTTGTTTTGTCCCCAGAGCAACAGTTTGGTATATTGCACCCAACCAGCCTTTTTGTCATGTGAAATAACTTACGGTCAAATTAGACATACATAATCCTGTTTTCGCTCCGCAAATATTATATGTCAACTTCACAATCACAGATTCCAACAGATGGTGTTGTTAAGCCAGATCATTAATGCATTTTGCACTATTGATTTATGACGTGCTCTGATAGGATCTTGATGGCTTGATTACGCTGCCATTTGTTTGCTCGATTGTTTGAATGACCGTACAATAACAACACTAGAAATATGAACAGCCTTCACGCCATTCAAGCATGTTGTTGATTTAAATACATGGCGAATGTTTTTGTTATTTCTATACACTGAGTGTGAGCCCATAATTCAGGAATATAAGACAAAGGGTTTGTTCAAATAACCAAACTGACAGAATTCTGGTCGGATTTAAAGGACAGTAGTCATACATTAGATGGATGAAGGCTTATCACAGACAATAAACATCCGGGGTATAGACGAAATGTATACTTGATAACAAAATTCTATTTAAATGCTCAACTAGCACAACAAATTCTTTGAAGCATAGTTATTATTAAACTTCTAGTGATACAATATGCTTAAAATATTAAGTGCTAAATTCGCAGAGCTTCCTGTACTCATTTTTCAATAAAGCGTATTACTCGATCTACTTCATATTTATCGATATGACCATTTACACACATGGCTATATTACATATTTCCTTGCAACTACAATACGAATCAAAACAAAACTTTAGCTACAGAAATGGATGATTTAAGAAGATCAGTAGTAAAATTTAAAAAAAAAAAAAAAGAATAGGTGCATAAGAGAAATTATGAAGAGGAAAAACCAGGCATCATAGATGTAACGGAAACAAAACGGCACATGGTATGGACACGTAAAAAGAATGACGTTAAATTATGGAATGATCCCACCAGAAACAAGGGAAAGAGGCCGACCAGCTAAGACATGGGTAGAAGGGGTACAAAAGGCCACGGCTTCAAGAAATTTGGATTCTGAACAGTGGAGAGACAAGGAGGAATGCGTTTGGTTTCTGGAAGACAGCGTCAACAATCATAACACCGGATTAACAAGGAGTACAATACGCACAGGGGAATGTAGTAGGCTTAAGCGATAGTTAAATCCTTTATGAGCCAGTTGCTATGTGATGGCTTTGGGATGAGTGAGTGAATGGGGTTTAAAGGTATATCAACAGCTAGGTCATTTGGGCTCGGATGACTTGAAATTAGCTTCTACACCAACTATAACAGATTTTCATTTACAGCAGTGGTTAAATTTGTTTTTAATTTAATTCAAAGTTCTTAGGCAAATGTTGAAGCAACAAAATTAATTTTCAAACCACTGCTATATATGAAAATCTCATGTAGTTGAGAAGAACACGCAAGGAATACTAATAATTTTATGCCATTAAATCTGTTATTAAGTTATAATTACGCAAAAATGACTCCTATCTTATTGTGACTGAAATTCAACTGGCATTAGAGTATATTCCCCCTCCCATTTTTTGTTTAACGGCTTTCTGATGTGTTGGCAAAGCCTGGAATGTCAAAGTGGGAGAAATGATGCTCAAATGAGCACGGAGTCAATAAAACTGGTTTATCGATATTTATCTTTAAAGGATAAGGGAATACCCCGAAAAAAATTATCTGGGTAGCCCGCCCTAATCGAGATAGGAACTCAAAACCTTTTCAATGTTAGGTGCGACATGCTATTCCAATATTGTAAATTTCCAGGTAGCGAAAAATTAAAAAAGGGCTTACATTGTTTACTGAAAAATTCCTGATGGCGGTCAAAAGAAAGATATTGTAGGCTTGCATGTTTTCTACTTCCTTAATTTTAGAAGCTTATTACAGATACGGTCTTGCACAGCTCAAATTTACACAATTTATACTCTTAAGAACTCTTTCAGAAGATGGTTTTTCAACATTGCCTCACAAAAACTGTCTCTGTTCCCCTCGACATCTTCCTACGAGGCAGCCCCTGAATGCGGTGGACTGCATCATCTTCAAGAACGGGCCTTCCTGCGCTCACGGGTTTCCACGACCGCTAATCTCTCCCAGTGCACCTTTGCTAACACCTTGCTCCTGGTGGACCCTAATGCAACCTTCTCTTGCACACCTCTACATATTCAGTTGTCTTGTCCGACTCGCAGGAACCTCCTGCTGACTTCGACCACCCCCTCGCGACGTACAGCCACAGTCTTGTAAAGCACCACCCCAAAGTCAGCTCCAGCAAGGCCGCCTCCTCCTCCTCCACAGGCAAGGCGCCAGCACTCTTGTAGGGCCGATCTGGTTTCCTCGATGGTAAGCCCTCCACCACGGTCTCAGCTGCACCAATATCTGGTACCGCCTTCAGCGTACCTGTCCGTCCGCGATGATGTCCTTTATCCTGGACAAGGCGCACAGTATCGCCGTGGGAGTCAGCGATGACAGCTCCGACATTCCCCTTTTCACGCCGACATTTATTCCTTTTCCATTAGTTTGTCGGCCAGGTGTGGTCGGTCCCTCACCGTATATCCTGGCCAATCACACTCCCTACACACATACTTGGGAGATTGTCGAAGTTCTGGGGCTGTTCATAACGCATAGATTTATATACTAGACTAAATAAAAATCCTATATAAAAGCTGATAATACATTTAAGCATTTACACTTTTTGTCTAGAATGTAACTCAAAGAATATTAAAAAACCTAGAATTAAAATTTGATATCAATACCTTGTTTGAGAAACATGCGCTTAAAGTATAAAAAATAATTTGTTTCGGCACATCGTGATCAAAGATTAAGTGCCATTCTTTTAAAATTACACACACTTTAAATACATGCCTGCTCCATGTTCTTGCACATTTAGGTTTTTCACACACATTTTTTAAAAAATCCCTCTACCTGAGCTACCCATTCCATGGAAGTGCTTTTCGAAAGTTTTAATTTTCTCAAAAATGGCTCTAACATTTTTATCAAAATGTAATATGTTTAAATATTGTTTCCCTGGCTATTGTTTCATTGGCTTTACATATCCATAAAATGATCCATATTTATCCCCTCATTAAACATTTCTAATTTAAAATATCAATTGCTTGTCGTAAATTGTTAAAAAGATCCGCTAAGGAGGCTAAAAATGGGATGTCCCACAGAACTCTGCTGTAAGCTGACGTATTCTTGCGGAATTAACTGGCGTTAAAATCAACAGCTTACAGTAAAACGCTTTAACTTTAGGTCAGTGACCTGCTTTAACAGGAGATATGTGATAAAAGAGTTAAAACGTGGTTGTTTTTTCCTCTCCATTCCTTTTATGACCGCAGGTCTGCAATTTCTAGTCTATTATCAACAAAATGAAACAATTTCATCTCCCGTAAGCTTCCAGTCCAATGCTCACTCATCCTTTGTATTCTGATGTTTCCAGAAGGACAATAAAATATCCACAGGCCTCCGGGTGTGCATCATACACCATATTGAAAAATAAACTGTCCAACATATTTCCTACTGAATACTTTGTAGCTGTGGGCTTGACGTAGCTGCCGCTGACATTTAAAATGCCTGGTGTTTCCCTGTCTTGATATCTAAAATTCATTACTAAAATAATTTATTTTTTGAGTATAAAATAAAAAATTATAAGATAATGTCATTCACTTGCTTTTAGACAACAAATATTTACTATCCATTAAGATAAGATCGTTATACTTTACCACTTAATTTGCTGAGGAGAGTCGAAATGTTGAGTTTTATAATTTTTTTCAAATTCATGTTTTACTTTCGTATGAGTATCTCAGATCCTCCGCTCATTTTGGTTTAAGTTTCATAATGTATTTTAAATACATTAAAATTATTACTGAAAATAAAGCTGCAGGTAGGTTCTAGGCTTGCAAGTATTGCTTAACAATATCTAAACAACTAATAAATTTCTGCGCATATTATACCCCATTAGCTCTGAAGGTTATTGATATAATGTGCTGTAATCTTTATGACAGATTTTCAACTAAATAAGCCTTATTTTAATGAAAGAATTCTATGTATCAGTTATACTAGTTTTTTATTTTTAATTTTAATCCTCTTATATTTCAATTAAAAATTTAGGCATTGTATTATTGTGTCTTTGTTTCCTCACTCAATTGTTAAAATACCACTGAACATGCCTTAAATGATTCAGTTAATTATCTTAAATAGTATTCCAGATAATGGGTCATCTATTAACACTGGAGAAATAGGGCATTTCGACTCCGCTTAAAAGATCTCAGAGTTGAACAAAATTCGTACTGTTGAATGAATCGCTCGTTTGCGTTTGATCACCTGAGAGTGGGAATTGCCGGCAGACCAGCGGCTCAGTCTTTCCACCGATCCCCTACACTTTAATCAAAGCCATTCCTTTGATATACAAAGAAGATAAGCTTCAGTCTATATGCAAATTACCCTAGAAGAACGCAATGCACTTGTTTAACCTGTTTTACTTCCTGTAAGTAGGACTCAGGAACTTCTGCAGTATGAATGCGATATACAGGGTGTTAATGAAGTACACCAAAATATTTTCAGAAAATATAGAAATGTCTTAAATAATTTGAGATAGGAGACTTATACCCTTAAGAGGCGGAATAAGGATTGGAAATTTCAATGCCATATACGGGATTTGAACCACGGATCTTCGCTTATCGAGTGGCATTAAACTCAGTCCTGATTCCATCTCTTGAGCATTACCCACGGCTTGCGTGTTTAAAAAAAAAAAAAAAAAAAAAAAAACACCCGCAGAGGAACCAGACATACAGAAATCTTGGGATTTTGGAGGCCATAGAATGCTTCCAGTTTTCGAGATAAGCAGATTCTCAAAGAGCGAATATACGGCTCCCGTGGAAAGTAGCAGTGTATGCTGGGGTACTATTTTTATACTTGAAGGCCTGTTTTGGTATTCTTTCTTCTGCCATGTGATAAATATGTTCAACCCATTTGTTTTTATATCCTTATATTTCTTCTAATAATGGCTGTCTTTCCAATTCTTGTCTAATTACTTCATTTTTATATGGTCTTCTCTCTAACATCCCTTGACTGATCCTAAATACCTCATTTCCGCCGCTCTTATGTTTTTTTCTTGTAGTCCATGCCTCGCCTTCCACATTTTACTACTGGCACTGTTCTGGTATTAATCTCAGACTTGGTTTCATTTAACCATCCTGTATAATTTATTCCCCTAACTCTTATACATTTAGGTATAGCTGCCGGCCAACACTGTTTCTTATTATTTATTCTTGTTTAGTATGATCCATTTAAATCAGCATGTCTTGAGTATAAAGCACGTCGGAGGCACAATAATTTGCACTTGGCTTAGCAAGCTAGCCTCTACTGTTCCACAAAAACAGAAGAAGCAAGGAACGCGAATGCTAATGTATTTAAAGTTACCAACATTTGATCCAGTATGTTACAGGATCTTAGGCGTAGGTACAACACGGCTCATCATTTAGGCAACAGCATGCACACAGGAGCGACGTTCCATTGTTTCCTCCCGCAGACGCTGCTTACTTCCCGCTCATGTTAGGATAATAATAGTCAATGAATATGAAATGCATGTACATCAAATAAACAGGCGTGTTGCATAGCTCCAGGCAGCGCCAAGATCCGGCCGCCTCAAAACAGTAGAGGCGCGAGATTAAGTATGTAACGTTAAAACGTCACATTAAATCCCTCCGTGCGCCGCACATGTGGATTCTAAAACAAGTAGAAATGAATAGAAAAACAGAGAGTCTGGTAAACTATAAAATAAAAGGATAATGAATTGTGAGGTTGAAAAAGAGAACTTGATTTTCGCTTGGGGTAGCATTATAACAAGGAGAATTAAACATAAAGCTACCCTTTGTTTAATAAATAATGTGAATATTTTATATAGCATTCTAATATATTAAATTTGTCTACTCGTTTTTGAAACCCTACTATTATATCATATTATGTCACCAACATAATAAAAGTTGAAGACCCAACTATAAAGGGTGGAAGGGAAGTGTGTGCTTCATGGAAGCATTACAAAGAAAAAGGTCTAATGGCATTTTGTTCTTTGATCCGCCGATTTCGAAAACATAATAAATGTTTTTTGATCCAAATTGGATGCGTAATTCCACAAGAATGTAAGAAGATAACAGTTTGTTATTTGTAAGATGCGTAGAGTAACTTATTTCTGACATAGCTTCGGTAGTAATTATGGGATATCACACACGGTTTCGAAATAATTAATCACTTAAAAGATGGGAAGAGATACTTCGTGCAGCTTTTTCAAAAGTGAAGTAAGTCGACAACGTTGCGTTGAAGTTGGTAAGGGAATTGACCTTATTTGTGGATGTAAACAATCGCGCGCTTTCGTGTAAAGTTTTGGGAGCTAATGCTTGTGATTGGCCTACACTCGCACAGTAAACACGAAAGGGCAAGACAGTGTATGTTTGTTCTCAAGGCGCACCGTTACGCGGTTTGTTTATGTACTGACCTAGTGAAAGTGACAGCCACACAATCTGCAGTGTTGCCAGCTTGTTTTTCACAAAACTAAACTATCTCGTAGAAAATGGTCAGAGACAAAAAAGTAAGGTACAAAATGTGTTGCAAATACCGAAACTACTAGAAGCAGGTGAGCAGAAATGTGGCAAACAATGGCTACTGTTCGCGCGCAATTACTCTGAGCTAGAAATACCATTAGCTGCGCCCAGGTCCAGGTGGGCGGATGGCAGGCCGCGTTGACAGATCTTCAAACTCGGAGAACAGTTGAAATAGAATGTCTTCCACATAGATGCAAAGCTGTATTTTAGTGCCTATCTCCTTGGTACGACGGTCTCATGTACAAGAAATTCCCAGCACGAATATCGATTAAGATAAGTGAAGTTTTAACGAGCGTCGAGTGGTTGTATCATTGGAGTTAGTGTATGAGGCAGAGAAAGAGAAGAAAGATTGCGAAAGGACGGAGTCAAAGCTACGAGAAGAAAACAGTTGGGAGCTGTAATACCACGAAAGACTGCAGACGATGTTAATGTCACTGAAGAGAACTGTTTTTGTGCAGAAGTTCACAGGAAAACTAAAGCGATAGAAACGTAACTGGAATAGTTTTATTATTTCTTACAATGCAATACACATTTACTTGCCAAAAGTGCTGTCCCTAAACCGTCTAAGGCCGATCTACTTCAATATTTTGAAACGAAAGTTAGCCTTAGAAACTTTAGTTTTGTTAACGTCAACCGCTTTATTTTGCAATGTAAATTTTCGTATTTATATTGTCTGTTTCGTAACAGTCTGTGGATAAGTAAAGCTTATCGTGTATTGTTTTGAAATTATTACGGTTATTTCAATCTTTAAATAATTATAAACAGAAAGAACCAACTTAATTTTATACTTCATTATACATTCCATGAAAAGCCTGTGCTCCGCTGCATGTCTTCACAAAAGTAAATCAGAGGAGTTTTGTAAATAGGTCAAAATCCAAGCGCTAATTAGTACACGAATATTTATAAGGTTAAATAAATTCGCTCGTTCTGACATTACCGCTCTGCCAAACCGCTCGGAAAAGAGGTAATATAAGCACAGAACATATAATTACAAAATAATTTTACAAATTAACCGAAAATTAAATAACAGGCTCTAACGACTTTAAATTAATTATTGCTGCAAAGCAATTTTATTCATTTAAAAAACTTGTACTCGCTAATCAAATTTCTCATTATTATTCTTGTTCAGAGAAATTAATTGGGTACGCGTAGCATTCAATTTAGGGGTGGAATTGTTGTTCAACCTGAAAGCTTATGCTTGTTTCCGCAATAAATAAAACCAGAATGATTGCGGGTTTGAATTGTATTTGAAACAACATTTCAACCTCTTACAGATCTAAGACGGCTAATCAGTTCTGGATAAGAAGGATGCAGAAATAAAATATTATAATTCTTAGTACATATTATGCTTTTAAAGGGATATTTAGTCTGCTATTTCAAGACTAAAAGAAGTGGGGAAAAGTATCCATTGTAAGAAGTAAAATAATGAACCTTTGGAAAGACGATTGTCTTATGTTACTGCAAAATAACAAAGCATCAAAAAGTGAGGAAAAATATGGCATGTCTGCATCAGAAAAGTAAATTTTAATAGAACCAGTGCATCTGTAACTCCAGAGCACTGTAAGGTTTTCAAAATTAGAATAAAGAAGTTCAAAAGTCACTGATATAAAAAGATTGTCTTGTCATTGTATATAAAATGATAATTATTATCAGAACTATTCCTATATTTTCCTTCACGCCTATATTTAATACTATTGTATTTTTTCTATCAATAAAGCATTTTCATAAGCTTCGATAACAGTTCGTGTATTGTTAGACGGCGTTTTAACATATGACTAACACGCATGGCATGACTTTACCACGTTTTGTTAGTATTCATGTAGAAGGACGTTTCAGCTCCAGTATAATACACCACAGAAATGTGTTCATTGCATCCTATTCGTGAATGCCATAGCATAGCGACCCTCCAAACTGCATACAAAAGCTTGGCGCTGGGACATGACCTTGTGACAGTTCAGGACTGCCGGATTAACCTTAGGGTTACCTCTCCCTTTTCCATTCAAAGGGAGAGGTTTACGAAATGGAAAAACAGTGTCCAGTTTGCCTCACGATAGCCTCAAACCATCACAGTTTCACGACGCGCTACTTTCGTTAAACAAATGCGAACCTCAAAACTGAAAATAGGTCCCTAAGAAGCAACCCTTGAAGTCGCTGGAGAAAATGTATAGTATTGTTGACGTTATAGCAACAAAGGTATGACCAGTGTAGAAAAATTCGGGAACCCCGTCAGCTTGAAACGTCTAAACTGGTGTTTTATATTGTGACACCGGACTCGACGCACAACAAACGACTGTATGGGCTAAGCTACTTCACGCCACGGCGAGCAAACAAAGGCGCAAGGTCAAACTTCCTCACGCCACTCACGCGAGCGAGCACGTGACTAACAATAATGAAGCGGATACACAAAAAAGGATTTTGTCTGGAGCCTTCGAGAAAGATCTAGTTGCGTCACAGGCGGCGCGTTGTGAAGATCAAGAAATGTCCGTGTGACGTCATCCCCTCTATACAAGGAGGTGAGGGAACAGCAGAATGTGCTAGTTACAGACCAGAGTCGATTAGTGCGAGACAACTGTGTGTGTGTGTGTTGGTGTGTGTGTGTGTGTGTGTGTGCGCGCGCGTGCGCGTCGTGAAAAGTGCGTTGATCGTCATGAAGAGCGTCGAGTGATTGCACCGTAATAGTGTATCAGAGACAAAGTGAAGAAAGACACTGAATGAACTGAGGCAAGGTTACGAGAAGTAGAAGTTGAGAGTTGTGATGGCACGAAAAATTGTTAACGACGACAAGAAAAGTATGTATTTGTGGTAGCACTTTAGAAAACAATAAAAAGACATGGCTTGTATCCTTACATATTATATGATACAAATTCATAAAATAATATTTAATATTTAATAAATGCTTATGAAGATATATAAAATAAAAGTTAAGGTCCTACGACAGATAAGTGCTCCTTGTGGCAGGAAGTATACCCTTAACCGTTTTGCTTGTCCATCGCAACGTATGGACTGTGCAGCTTGAGGGACCCCTCGTGCTTGTCGTATGCACCAGCTCAGACCGGGAAACTTAGTCGGGCAAAACTTCCCCAGCGGCGCGTGAGGATCGGGATTTATGTTTCGGTTGTGTTGTGGATTCAAACTAGCCGATATCAGCGATTTGTTGCAGACGCTTCGATCCACCCATTAATCTTCCCCTCTCCGGAATAAAGCCAGCGGGATGTACGGACACCCAAACTCTAATACGGACTCTTCCGAAATGTATTAATCTTCGGCAAGCAAACTCTGGCGTAAAAACTCTTAAATTTTTATTCACTGAATCATTCACAGCGCTTGTTTTCGGAAACAAAACAGAAGAGCAATTGTTTTATTGGAAAAATAAAAACTCTGTCAATCAATGAAGGCAGCTTAGCGGAATTCAGTTGGTTATGTTTTAGTATTGAGTCCATGTTGCCTTCACGAGGGAGATTTTATCAGTTTTTATCAAATGTTTTACTTCATCATCGTATTTATCACCATCACGACCACAACTGCCACCAGCACCACCATCACCACCATCATCACTACAACAATCGTCACCATAACCACCACCTTCACCATTACCACCACCATTATCATTACCACCATCATCACCACCACCACCATCACCACCACCACCCCTACCATCACCACCACTACCACCATCATCATCACCATCACTAACACGCCGCCTCCACCATCACTATCATCTAAGACTTCAACATTTATGGTGTTCTTCAAGGCATACAGCATCCAGTTCATTGCAGGTGGGCATTAGCTATCGTTTCAGCATCTGTAGCTTTCCTGATGGCATATAACTACATTTTCTCGAGCTTAACTATGATTGAGACCTGGAATTAAGTGTTTCATGGCCTCGCCGGTGTTAAGTTTAAACGTGAAAGGGAAAACCCCGATTACAGGCGAAAAAAAAAAGATTTAGTTGATTTTTATTCCTCCACAAGACTACATTGAATAAATACCTAATTCCACCTGATCTTCGGAGCTAGCTGAATTGCTTGTTCCCTCGCTGCCAAATCCTCTATACAGGAAGTAATAAAAAAGAATACCTGATTGCATACACGAATGCGTAAACCTCGTGAAATAAACCATTAATAAAGAAACGATTATCTCAAATATCCCAGCAACTTCACCCATAAACCCTTCCTATGGTTATGCTTAGAGCTCACCTTTTCTTGCTCCGGTGTTGCGCCGACAGCATCCTACATCCTATATCCTCTCCTTAACTTCCGGAGGCGCTTTTGGTGCTTCATTTCCATCTTCCCAAAATAACCTCATAACCTCGTAACAAACAATTGTTATAAAAACTTTATACCAAGTCCGTGCTTAAATTCAGAATATTACGTAAGCATAAATACTACACTTCCAACACTTGGACTTCCGGCTACTCTCTCATACATGTGTTAGGGAGCTGGCCGGGCTCTAGTCAAACTTGCCCCCGAGTTCCTAGTTCTTGCTCCACTGGTTACGCACTACGAACCAGCTAACCTCTCTCTTCGGAATGTGCGGACACTTCAGACGGTACCACAGCAGGCCTTAACTTTCCGACTCCGGTGGCAAGAGGCCTTTTAGTGTTTAGGGCATATTCCATGACGACATCCACAATACCCGGTGTGGTTTCAATAACATGATTTTTCCTCTACATATAAAAAATGCCTCACTTAAGTTTCTGCTGGATTCTTTTCCGTAACCCAGTCACATTAAATGGAAATTGTATTGCTGATTGGCCCACTATACCGAACAGGCCAGCTTTCCGTTTTATGTCCAATCAACCATGCACCATCTGCTGAAACGCCGCCACCAGAAATTAATAAAAAAGTAAATAAATAAGTAAATAAAAAGTAAGAATAAAAATAAGATCTGCATAACTATTGTCTTAGCATCTGAAATCTACACCAGGACAGTGTCCACCGATTTTATTTTTATTTCCTATTTATTAATTTATATAATTAAACTCAACACAATTGGCAGGTCAAATAAACAGAATTATTAAATAATAAGCTGATAGTAGCAGTTCATAGTGGCGAATACACGAAGACATGGGTTAAATCAACTAACTTATTGTTACCTCAGACTGCACAATCACATTCGTTTCTACTCCTGATTAACCCACGATGTTTCTGAAGATATTTTTTCTGTCATGATTTACGTCTTCAATATTTGGTGCAAAACATGAAGTACACAGTCTCGAAAGATAAGCAAGATAATTTCATTTATCTTGCTGCGATACTCGCTTTTAATGTAGT
The DNA here is from genome assembly GCA_030765045.1 of Tenodera sinensis. Classification (NCBI taxonomy): domain Eukaryota; kingdom Metazoa; phylum Arthropoda; class Insecta; order Mantodea; family Mantidae; genus Tenodera; species Tenodera sinensis. The sequence continues at coordinate 155,962,881 of CM060967.1, read as the reverse complement.
TAATTTTTGAAAATGTTTGTTCGCAGATATAAGTGGCGACAAAGATCGCCATTAAACTAGGTGCAAACAAACGTAATCTCAGATAATCACAGCAGGGCAGAGACCTAAATAATTCCCAACCTTCTTTCTAAGAATATTTTTCGGTTATGAATTCTGCAATGCAAGTAGTGTCATATTTTGTAGCTCGTGTGAAGCCTCACTGCATGGCAACTTCAAAAGTGTAAAATAATGTTTCTAGGTCTTCAAACTGTGAAGAGAATGTGTCGTACAATTGCTTCAAAAGTTCGTTGTTTATTTCCAGGAGAGTAACGTTTATCGTCTTCACCTCGAAAACAAAAATATTAGCCCTCCCGTTGAATTGTGTGTATTACTATTGCATCGGATTATACATATTTAGCAGTCATCACCTCACGGCAACTTAACCTTCTCATTTTCATTATATAAACATTTATTTTAAACAGTAGAATATTTGTACGTCAGAAATCAGAAAACCTAATACTTCAACAGTTACCGTTTCTCGTGCTAAGCTTCGTAAACACTTAATGCTTTATTCTCAAATAGCCAGAAACCCATTTTAAATAAATAATTATTAGTTTCTATTAAATTTTTCAATCAACTCGTCCACGCACACCCTGAAAAAATAAAACATCTCATAGTTCATCACTGCAACAGCTGGCAGCAGATTCATCGAAGGGCGAAATATTGAAGACAACATAAAAAGTGACGTAAGAGGAAGTCGTTACAATGTCGGTTTGTGATCAGAGTGGGATGTAGTCATCTTTATTACTAGGATCATTACAACATTAGCTTTGTCACCAGAGCCGAATGCATGCATCATTGTTGCAGGGTGCTTAATATCGAATTTAATGCTCTTTAATCGAGTAAGAGGATTTTTCGTCCGCTTTCAATACTTTCACCGACTAGAAATAATGTTCCTGCTGCTGTCGGAAAAACAGAGCTCTCTGCGTTTTCTAAAATTCATTTGTAGAGGAATAAATAATTACCATGTGTCTCTCCGGGAAAAGGGAAATAAAAAAGGAAAGAACATCGCTAATGCCACTGTTGAGAAAGATGGGCGGGGAAGGAGGGGCTGCGGCATGTAGCTGCCTCGCTGTAGCCGCCCGGGGGCGAGGAACCCGGTATTGGAAAAACGGGAGTGTGAGAGACAGGGTGTGTAGCGACATGGATCTGTCCCGAGAGACATATTGCCTATGTTAGCTACAATTCTCCTAAACAGGGCATTTTTAAGGCTTAACATAACGGAGGCAAAATGACCCAGTTTAAAGTCCTTAGCTGCTGTCGCCACCGTTAGATATGATGAAGGACATCATTACATCGGGCAGGTTTTGGCCATCAAGCCATTCTCACGCCGATTTAATGTTGTTTACTGCGAGAATGGAAGATATTACCACCAGTCGAACAGTGCCACTTGAGAGACAAAGAAAGCCATTTGGCATCTGGAAAGCTGGGGTCCATTATGTCTCTCACGTGGAAGGCCATCGGAAAGAATCCCAGCTAGCTCTAGCACGAGCTTTGGGTCTCGATAGCCATAAGCCTTGAGTTTATGACGAAGTGAATTTGGAGAGAATGGTAGCTCTAAAAGTGGTAAACGGCTAGAGAATACTAGAAAACTTTCACTGTGTCACTTATGTTTGTGGCCCCTTCACCTGGTATGAAATGGCGTAAAGGGAACCATGGCAACTACCAGCTGACACAGATCTTTACACTCTATCGCTATGGTCTAATTTAAGTTTGTCTCTATAGCCTACCCTTAATAAAGAGGTCCATAGGTAGTTTATGTTATAACAATAAACAGCTCTCCTTCCCTATGTTACGTTTCGAGACAGCACACAGTTCAGTTTACTGCAAAATTTTGTGTGGTATGGGTGTATGCCAATGCCAATGTCTTAATGAGAACTGCGTAGTTATTAACGTGACAATGTCGGCTATAACGTCAAAGCTAGAAGGAAAATCTCAACATCGTCAAAGGCTGAAGGTGTATGACATCACTGGATGCGTAATAATCTGCTCTGTAGTAGTTCTACTACGTCAGAGTAGAAACAGGAGACTAACATACACTGCCGTACCTCTTTCTGTGTGGCACTGCTCCTGTAATGGCGAGGGACTCGCACCCAATCTCTCATTTAAGAATGCCATCAAGAGCTAACGTGCGATCTGTATCTGCAGCATCTTCCAAAGGATCTTCTCCTTCATGATTTCGGCGTTTTAATCCCATCCAATGTTTACCACTTGTGCCCTTCGTTTTATTTTCTCTACTGCTTCCTTATAGAAGTTAACGAAGTTAAGGGTACAGACACAGAGGGGATAACCCCTTCACTTCGACCTACACAGATCTATTGTGGCTGCCATCCCCGGAGGCAGGGATGAAACCAAAGGTGCCACACAGGCTCGCAGCTAGATAGACCACAGAGACACGCGGAAGTCCCTACAAGTGCTGAGACATCTTAATCCCGGCGCCAGAACCGCCAAGTAGCCATCACGCCATGGTTCCGGTGTCGCACTGAGTGCCCCCCCCCCCCCCCACAGAGGACAAGGCCCGCCAAACGCCATCTAACACCGACAACACCAGTTATCATGCGCAATCATCTACGCCATCTGTCCGGTACTGCCAACGCTACACGCCTGAAAGTACACCTGAGAGATGACAAAGAAATGGAATGAAGGGAAATGAGGGAAAGGAAGCCGTTTGCCTTAGTGACATGGGAAACCACGGGAAAAACATGTAGGAATGCGCGCCCACGGGGATCGAAATCGCGACCTCACGAATGTGGGCCACAGACGTTACCGCCTGAGCCATCCCGCTCGGTAGGTTTTAACGGAGTACAGCAATACACTCACGGATTCTATACAGCCGGTTTACCAGAGACACATGTTTTGAGACCCTCTGAAATCATAAGAAGGATCTGTGGAAGAAATCTGGCATGCTGCACTCTAATGACTTTCTCTACTCTTGCAATAACTACTCTTACAAACCCTTATTTCTCTGTCTCCTTTGGCTTATCTCAATAAACATTTGTAAAACGATCTGATTGCTAACTTTCTTGTAGGTGCAAAAGGGACTTGGGAATACAGTAGGCTTTAAAATTCCATTCTCTTTGCACCTCCAAGAGAAGAAAAAAAAAAAAAAAAAAAAAAATGAAGAACGACCTTCCATTTGAGAAACTCACACAAATAACAAGGAGTATCTCCGAAATGGTTCCCGTCACAAAAAAGATCATCTGACATAACTATGTTTTAACAAGACCTACATTTTTGTACACTAAGATTTGGTATATCTCTTACGGTTTACCAGTTATGCAAAAATCACCAAGAGTAAACTGGACTGTATGTACTATAGGCAGAAAATTCATTCAAAATTCATTCAAAATCTTAGAGCCATTTTTGAGAAAATAAAAGTTTTGGAAAAATTTTCCATCTAAGGGATAGTTTAGCGTGGACGAATTTTCTTCACAATCTTCGATTTGAATCCTTAAAAGATATTAAACGTAAACGCCAACTTTGGTTTTTAACCGGCTTTTCATTTTTGAGGTGTTCTCTTCTCACACACACACGCACGCACGCACGCACGCACGCACGCACGCACGCACGCACGCACACACACACACACACACACACACACACACACACACACGAACTTTGTTTTCCAAAAATGCTTTTTTTTTAATTCAGGGGGCTTAAAACATATTCCATGAACTGTCGACAGCAAAAATTTGAGTGGAATACAATATTTCCTCTACTGAGTATACGTAGTAGAGAAAGCAAAAACAGTGTGTGTGTGTGTGTGTGTGTGTGTTTGTGGAAGAGGCGAGGAGGTCGGTGGATGGTTAGCTTGTGTGTTTATCAATTCAGAAACGAAATGTCAGATAAACACCAAATTAGTATTTAAGTTGATAAATACGACAAAAGCCTTATGTAAACTTTGATCTGATCATACTTAGATTCAGAATAGTATCTCTTAAGTCATTCCAATATCCAAAGGATTGAGACAAGGTAGTTGTATATTCCTGTTGTTCTTCAATATATATTTTAAAAAAATGGAAACAAAAACTTGAAGGACAGGGTTTATTAGTGGTTGTTTTTGCACATAATAAAGGTAATTTGGCATATTTATATGTGAATTGAGAGAACAATGCAAGTTATGGAGATTATAAACGTATATAATATGGCAAAGACAAGATTCATACTTTTAGGATAAGATCATGTGCAATTATTATTAATAGAAAAAGGAATGACAGAAGTAACCCCGTTATTTAAATACGTAGCCTTAAAACGCCCGCCTCGGTAGCTTAATGGTTAGCGTGTCTAAAAGCGTGTAAAAGCCGGCGTTAAACACCACGACCACCGCCGCCGACGCCGCAACCGCCACCCTACTACTTCTACTCCTGCTGCTATTATCACCACCACCGCAAGTGTTTAAATTAAAATTTTCAAAACGCTTAGCCCTTTTGTTTCTGAAGAAGAGGCAAGTTTGTAATTAGCATCTCAATCAGTGCAATATAACTATGATTTTGTGACTCATGTTTACAATCTCATGCGTCACTAGTCACTTCTCTTTACATTTTCTTGCATCACAGTTCATAAATCGACGTGTTTATTGCATAAGCCATTAGCTAATGTAGTGTTTTAAATTCACCATCACATACTAACAGTAACTATGGAGACAAAATTTAATGGCGGCTGATACCTGACCACTATTATTCCCTTTCCAGTTGTGAAAATCAATTTTGTGTGCGCAAATGATGTTTATATTGCCACTTTTACAGCGTGATTTCTAAGCGTGCTTAACTATACAACACGGCAAGCCTCTGATTGGATGTGTTGAGTCACCTGCCATTAAATGTTTTGGCAACCATACAATGCTACGTTAATAGTCTTTTGTTCTTGATATAAAACATGAATTTGTTTGGCGATATTACGTATTTTATAGATATTATGTTAATTATGCGTCATTTTTGCGTATTTTACTGCGACGTGGGTAACCCCTTTTTTACACTTAAGGGCCCAACCCTCTTACATAGCCATAAAACACGCAACAAACGTTTCAATTGCATTTTCATCGTAGCTGTTAATTTACAATGAAGCTTTGCAAAACGGATATGCGTTTTTCACTCATAGAGAATTAATGTAGGAAAGTTTTAACTGGTTTAACCTCTTCCGCTACTTTGCACGCATGAAAGTGAAGATCTCTTGAGAGAATGAACCTGGCAAAGTCTATAATTTTTCACAACACAAAGTTTTGTTGGAGGAGGGATGTTAAACCTCAAAGCGAGGTAAGTTGAACCACGGATTGGGGAATATTACATAAGATGAACTTCGTTAACTTTAAATTCTCCACTGCGGGTTTTTAGATCCAAGCGAGGGAAAAGAGAAAGGATTGCGCCGGGAGTTTGCACTAGTGATAGAAACACAAGTATACACAGGGAATAAGTTCAGACACTTTTAGTGAATATCCGCTGAGATTACGGCTCCATTAATGGAGTTACTCTCCACAACCGATCTTATTTTCCTGTGCACACACGCTCTCTGTCTCTCTCTTCGTTGAAAGGGCTGAATAAAAAAACATTCTTAATGGTGCAACGGAACTGAGCTGTCTTCCCTATTTTGCTTTGTTCACTAACGAGTAATATATTTAGGATAAAGGGAATGACTGTGTAATGAATAGCCGAAATAAGTCCAAAGATGTTCGCCGAGAACCTAACTTGCAAATAAAACTAACAAATGGCCTTCTCTAAGCCTTAAGATTTAAGTAAGAGATAAACAAAATAGCTGTTACTGCCCATTAATTTAAGGTAGAAAATTAACTGCTGAAGCTAAAGCAAAGACAAAAAAAGTTGTTCGTCGATTAGGGAACTTTTCCCAAAACAGAGGTTTTCTTGGACCTCTAGGAGCCATTATTGCACTCTACGTGCGCTTGTGTATGTGTAGTAACTAAAACTTCTAATAATAAAAAAAATCTAAGGGTAACAGTACCACAAAGCAGCTCATAATGTTACTATAAATAGACCTGCAATCTACATGCATTGCTAGCACAAGACATGTACATTTTGAAATCTTGAAAATCCAGATATCTTTCTTAGGTAAGAGTGATGCTGAAATTGTTCACAGGGTGACAAATGGACAGTATGACAGATCCCACTTCTGGCACCAGTTTGGCAAATGACAATTTCAGATACTTTTTCATGTCACTTTATTTCCCTTCTACAACAGAAGCAGAAAAACAGTTCTGTTTTTTCGTTAACACACTGTACAAAACGTGGTGATCCTGCAACTCACAGTTTATTCTGTCCTCCCGTAGACACGCACACATACACACACACTCACACACACACATTCATAGCCCTATATACAGGGGATTGATTTCCGCCTCTCTCACAGCATATCTGTGATATCATTTTCTTCTAAGATGGTGACGTGGTAGTTTTCTGTATCCAAGGAGAAATACTGATTTTCATCACAATGTTACAATTTCAATAGCAATAGTATTGACAACGCTAGAAATCTAGCGCAAATAGAATAGTATAGTTAATCACTAAACATTAATCATACGCTAACAGCCTGCAGCACTACATATAAGCACAAAGATTGCATGAATGACAAATCGTAAGCAAATACTCACAATGTTCATCATTAAATACAAGCATATAGCTAGAGCTAGGAGTTTTAGGTCCAAAAGTTTGATTAAAAAGGTGCAGAAAAGGTGCGGCTCTCGTTGGCAAGCTTTCGTTGCGTTATTTCATATAGAATTTTGCTAAATATACTACAGAGGAGCTGTGTGCAGCATATCAGTTCCATACCTAAACATTTTTAATGAAAATATTGCTTATCTTTATAAGTACCAGGTAAGGTTATAGCAATTTATAACTTGGCTCTATGCAAATCAGTAGTTTTCTAAATTCTATTTATTCTAAACCACCTTAAAAAATTTTAATTTTTTAACTAAGCAATCATGATTTATGGCAAGTGCAATATTTGCTGTCACATCAACCCATAAGTGAAACTGAGGTTATTACCTTTATTGACAATTGTTTATTGTCTCTGTATGGATTATGGCAGTTCTGCTCTTGAATTTTAACCTTTATCTCTGGGGGAGTGCAATGCAATTACGCACTTAATATCGTGCTGCAGTTTGTGCTCGCTCTCGAACAAACGGAGCGACATATTTGCTTATTGGTGCACATGATCTTTCTAGCGGCCACTGCTGCTTTAGCGCGAAAGATAAAAGCCGATTTAATGACGCGTATACACACATTTTCCGTATGATTCCAGTGAAAAGCTTCATCTATGACTTAGTTTCGGCGAAAAACAATGTCACTATGAGTAATGCTTAAGTAGCAATTAACACTCTAGGTCACTCTTGAATAAATATATGTCAGAGAATAATGCTTAGGGCCTGGGAGACCCCTAGTTTTATTTAAACTTTCTGGTTTTCGAACGAACCCATCTATGTAATCGCCTGACTAGGACATCTAATATTACACCTTACTAGACTATTTGGTGAAGCAACAACTTTATCTGTTTATTTCTTTAACCTTGCAGAAGGTGTTGAAAGTCGGATTCGTACACCATTCATTATCACGAGACCGTCCTACTCCTGTTATCCCTTCTCTGCCACACCTATTTACAGGGCTAAACAACCTGAAATGATACTAGTGTAAAAAGGTAAAATTATAATTTCGCAAATACCCGAAGTAGCATACAATCTCGTATTTATGCGGCAAATTAAGGGCATATCGAGGAAGCTTATAACCAATAACATCTACTTGCCCGGTTGAGAATAGAACACGGATCCCTTAAAATAACACGTGGGTGCTTAGTAGCTTATCCAGAAGACAGGTAATGGAACTAATGCGTAGGGAACCAAATACATTGAACAATATGTCGCCTGCACTATAGATTTTCACGCAAGGTGTAGTAAACTAACCTGCAATGCTATTACTAATTCCTCGCGTTTGAATGCGCCACATGCTTATTATGGTGCATATATTGTGAGTTCCCATGAGCAGTATTGATGGAATGGTTCCCATCATATGGCCATGTGAATCATTAAAGTAGCAGATTTTGTTCTCTATTCCTTACAAATTCTTATCATAAAAAGTTGAATTTCTACAAATAAAAGGTGGAATAAAAATTAATATTACAATATTCTTTGATCAGAAAACTACTGTCGTAAAATACACCGTTACGCCTGTTGCAGGGCGATAGTATCTGGCAACGTCTCGAGGTATGCATATCGCAGTGATTAGTACATGGGGGTAACTGTCAGAGTGGCAGGTACAATGCGCGGAGTGGCAGTGACCTTCATTCGTGATAGATAAACCAACTTTTTCCGAGTGGTACGAATTTTTACATAAATCTCGTTGGCAAGCTTTCATTGCGTTACCTCTACAAAACACTTGGGCCTACCAACTGATTGTTGCCCTCACATACGTGTCGGTCTGGGTGGCTCAGTTGGTTAGACGTTGGCTTACTGATCCCAAGGTCGTGGGTTCAAATCCGGCCCAGACCTATGGTTTTTAAAAACGACAGCTCCATGTTAGATTTATTCCGGCACACCGGCGACGCGTCTGCATTTACACCAAAGCGTTTGTGTGACATCTAACTTGGCATAAGTTATGTGGGGAGAGAGAGAAACTAGCAGAGACATAGCAGTTATTATACCTAAGGACAAAAAACAGCTAAATACACATTTGAGCTTCTTTTGACTACACCAAACCGGAATACGAATGTTTTGGGACTCCCTTAATCTAAAAAGATCTATGTGTTTGAGTGTGGGTGTGTGTCCATGAACAGTATAACTCAAAAACCAAAAAATTCGTTCAATATCAAACTTAGTATTTATGTTCAGCATGTTCCAAAGATGCATTACGAGATTTCAAGAAATTCCCCACTTAAAACTGCATGGAATATTTTTAGAAACCTTTAATTTTCCTTAAAAAATGGCCAACGATTTTGTTTAAAATGTGTACCAGATACTTTATTTCATGAAAATACAGCTCTGTGTGAGAAAGAAACCGTTTTAGGCAGATTTCACTATATCAAATATTTTTTTAGGTATCAGCCATTTCCGAGATATGCGTTAGTAATGCCATTCCCCTGAAGGCTGTCGACAGTCATTTGTTTATAGCAATTACATGGATAAGGTATGGAATTTTAGTGCCATGTAGTGTTCAGTTCTTTAATATTAGGCATATAATGCAGCTATTTGAGCAAAATTTTATTTTTTCTTGTTTCCTTTAGTATCCTGCTTGATATAAAAGCGTATAATAGACCCATGCAATTGTTAATAGACGTATTAAATAAATACACTTTATTTATTCAAATGTAAATATGATAATTCTGTTTCTGCTTCTTTCTTATTGTAATTAAAAGACACCAAGAAATAGGGAGAACCACTGAGAGGGCGGAGTGAAAGGAACTGCTGTAGATATAAGGTAGGCTAATTTTAAACTTAGAGGTCTTGATCTTAACCAACAAAATTAAAGGCCACCATAATGTGCTAGCTTTTACCAAAACTGAGTCATTACTGGCAGTTTATGTAAAAAGGTTTCATTCACGCAATGATGAAACAGCCAGGCAGTCTCACGTAATTACCGTGTATTTATAATGCAAATTGTAGTGCATGAATACAGAAATACAGTGCTGAGAAAATGGCTTCCTTTCTAAAACGTAGCTTAATTTATTGTTACGAAGGTGCACTTTCTTCTAAGGTGCATGAGCGACTGAAATAGCTATTCCTGTGACTAATAAGGACTGTTACCTAACGGGTGTTATTGTTAAAACTGTAGGTGCACTTTTCTCCAGTTTAACTTTCTTTACTTACTTTAGCAGGTAATAGAAGGATAGATTTCGAGCTGGGAATTTTCCCTTAAAGCAGAAAGCTTGGCAACTACTTTGTCGTAGCTGTGCTGCGGGTGAGGAGTGTTCCCAGGCGATTTAGTGATTGAAACGTAATGAGAAACGAACATATGAGGCAATCTTATACATTACACCCTAAAATTCGATACAAAGATTTCACTGGAAAGACGCTCTGAAGTCTAATGAATCCGTAAAAAACATTTTTAGGAAAAGTTGGTGTGTATGTTTGAATATGTGAATGTATTTCTGTGCGTGCGTGAGAACACACACAAAAATAAAGCTTGTTAAAACACAAAATGCAATTAAAATAACTTCGCGGCATTAGCTAACTCAGACATTCTTTAATACCACCGTCAGTTGTCTAGTTCATTGAAGTTTTATAAAGTACTGTTGCTATTCATGTATTTTCGTGATTTCCTGGAAAAAGTATAAAAACAACAGGCTGCTTTTAAAGCCTGAACATGGTTCTTAGTCCTCTTGCACTTAAAAATATGTAAGAAAGCTATATCTGCAAATGTTTATTTCGATGAACATGAAGCAGGTTGGAAAATTGGCTAGTATCAGAATAATCTGTAGAATTTATGTAGAAATTAATGATATTGTTTTTATGTACTGGCGCGATTTTGCACAAGAAGAGATTTCTCTCTATTATCGTTTATCCCCCTTTGGGTATTAATATCGAAATGAACTCAAGTAGCTGGATGCAGAACACTGTAACAGCAATCTTTTTTCGGTGATTTAAGCAGGGGTATTTATGCAACAAAGTTTTCCAGTGAAACCTGTTTGCAGATGAACATGAGGCTTCTGGAATCGAGCGCTAAATTGCATATTTAAATAATTTGAAAGCAGTTAACTAGACGAATTTCTGCTCAAAAATGACGCTAGAAGCGAGAAAGGAGAATGAATGATTTTGGAATTGGCAGCTAATTATTAAAAATTGTTGGTTGATTTAAAGTTTCAGAGTAGGATCATTGGCAGTCTGTTTTTACTTCGGGACGAAAAATTTCATAAAAAGTCAACAAAGCAATAAATAAACAAAAAAGAAATATTTATAATGATAATTGATATTAAACATTAATGTAGTTCTTAAAACATAAAATTTTCAGTATCCACTGACGTACATTTGTTACTAATTTATAATTACATTTATATCGAAGTGCTCACCTTCGCCAGTTTCGTGGATAATTAGGCACGTTTCAGCAGGTACAAAGAACTGTAGAAAAAACTGCAATAAAATGTAAAGAAACACACGCTGCAAATCTAGCTGGAAACTTCGCCTACTCTCCCTAGCCCTTCAAGCGCCTGCTATAACTTGTTTAGGCAATACGTGACACAGATGTGGCGAAGAATTTGTCTATGTACCAGGCGCTTTAACCAGGCTTCAAATTCTCGGCACGTAACCCTGAGGAACTCTGCTCATATTCCATGTAGGTACTCACTCGCAGAAACGTATACTTCTTGCTTAAATTAATTTACACAATCCCCTTATCCAGGTTAAGAAGAAGAAACATTTTAATTGATCGCATAGTAAAGAAACAAATTAACTTAGTATTATTGGTGTGCTATTGTTTCTGTAACTGCGTATCAAATTTAAATATAATTCTTAAACAAATAAACATAAATGATAATTAGAATAAAGGTTTGCGTTTACTTTCATGCGTTATTTTGAAAGAGGAAGCCAGTGATGAATCCTTTAAGTCTGTATTTTCTGACTGATATCCAAAAATCGTTCTTCAGGGTTACAAGTGATGAGTGAATTAACTAGACGGACTTTGCAATAGGCACCCTCAGAATTTTGGGAGTTCAACAATAATTATGAATTCCTCTAGATTTTTACTTATTCTGCGTTTTTGTGTTTGTGCTCTGCAATTGGAGTTTTAGTATTATCGTTAAGAACGCATGTAAACTGTTAAATGCTAGTGCAAGGACCTCCTCCGACGGCAGAGCCGCTTGGGGCTTCATCCCCAAGTAATTTGAAACTTAATAATTATTAATTTATTGTAATTGGTCCGCCGTGCAGGCCTAGGGGTAAAGTTCCCGCCTTCAAACTTAAAGAACAATTGGATTTCCGGTAGCATAAGTTACATAGTGATAATTGTTCCAATTTTAAATTTATTTCTTTATTTGTTACTTTTCCGTTTAAATGATTAAGATAAGTTGCACATACGAGTGCTTGGTAAGCAGAGAAAGTTAATCGACAATTTTTCAAACATTTGCTTCTTAAGGTGAACAGAAAACACCAGCAAGAATTACATCCCAGCAAGGCGTCGTAAAGAAATTTCCTTTTCCAGCAGCAGCATTGGCGGATTTTATGTTAAGAACCAGACAGCACAGAATTTTCACATTTTTATTCTAGGCACTATTTGAAAGCGACGCATAAGTCATAGGATGGGATCTGAACATAATGCTTTACTTAGGCTAAGTAAATTAAGTGTGTATATAGCTCCGAAGCTAATAGCTCTGAAGTATTGTATTTTTACCAGGCAAGAGAACTATTAATATTCATAAAATCATTTAATAAAATATTATGAAAGAAGAGTTTTGAAAACGCTTGTTCCGGTGTGGAAATTTTCTCATGATCTTATGAAAAGGTAAGATGATATTTACAGGTAAAATGGTTCGTGACAAAACAATGACCTCTTCTAGCATTAAATACTCAACAAGTACAAACACATTTTATAACATAACAGTATGCTGTAAAAATAATGAAACATACAAAACAACATTTTTTAGTATGTTGAATAAATAACACTACTCAAGATTTCTTGTTTCAACCACTGATTTATGTAAAGGAATAAGTAACGCAGTCGTCGTATGAAAGTTTTATGGCAAACATTTGTTTTGGGGCACCTATAAAGTAGGCATTATTTATGAGTGTTGTCAAAAAGCCCGTTGAATATCAAATATTGTACTTGGATCCATGAATTTCTGAGTATAAAAGAAAACATTTCCTTTGGGAGATACCTACTACGATTTGATGGTGTTTCAGGTTATGTTGACATTGCAGGTAAGTTAATTATCGCGTATTTGTATCCACCAACTTAATCTACTCTCTTAGGTACTTTTAAGACCTAGGCCGCTAGCATTTTCACACCCTTAAATTTAACAATATTTTCATTAATACAAATATAAAATATAATCCAACCTACATGTTGATTTTACCATCTCAATAATTGTCTTCTTATTTATTTATACTGCATAAGTTATAATTCAAAGGAATAAACTACTGGAATCAGTCCACCCTTCGTTGTGATGACAATCGAAAACATTATGCAGACAGTCTGGGTGTCTTAATACACGTTCCTCGAGATAAACAGAGTAGGCCGTGCTCAAATTCATAATTACTCCTTTTTTAACATAAAAAATCATGCCTAACTTAAACGAGTGTGCTGATTATGAAATCGAACAAAACTGGAAAATGGGTGGTACTTCTGTCATACCTGAAAAATCTAAAGGGATTATTTTTGTAGTGTTTAACGCCCACTTTTACTACATAGACAATGCAGGCGGTGACACTCATGATACATGGAGGAGTGAGATGGCGAGGGTAACCGGAGAACCCGGAGGAAACCCGCCCCAGCACCGCTTCGTCAACCACAAATTACACATGCACCTGGGATCGAACCCGGGTCACTTGGAGATATAAAGAGAGATAGGAAAGATGCAATGAATTAATTGATAATTAGCCCTCTGCTCTATCGTGATTCCTTGGGTCGGCCACCCTATGTCTTCTCTCGCCTCATCCTTCTTCTCCGGCTGTCCCACAAGGGGCTTACATTTTCAAGGTCGACGAGCCAAAATCCATCCGCAACATTCTATCCTATCTTATCCTACATTTTGTTATTAAATAATCTATATTCTTGAATCCATCCGAGACGTTTCATTTCTGTAGCTTATATTTACTTTATTTCCTTTCCAGGTTTTATACAATTCTGTCATGCATAATAAAGGTACTTTCTCTGTTGCGTTAAGGTTTACTTAGTTTGGATAAAGTTATTCTAATTGTTCCCTAGAGCTTTACAGATTTTCCCAGCTTTAAGTTAATATACTGTGCAACACATTTTATTAATCCGAGTCTTCAAGACGAAACAGGCATAAAAACATTTGAAATGTGTATGTACAGTAAATCCGGCCTATGAAAGCCATTTAACATCAACACCGCTAATGTGAAAAGACAGCAGTAAAATATCTGATGTGTTGCACTCACATGACTTTCTCTACTCTTGTACTAACCATTCTTACAAGCTCTTATTCCTATGTCTTCTTCGTGTTAGTTGAGATAAACATTTGTACAAATTATCATATTCCTCATTTTCTTGTAGGCGAAAGGGGACTATATGAATACAGTAGGCTTTGAGTGATAGTCAAATCTTTTAAACCTTTGAGATTCCGTTTTATTTGCACGCTTAACATATAAAAAATGAACAATGATCTTCCACTTCACGAAAGTTTTGTTTTCCGAAACTCACACACATAGCAAGGAATATCTTCTAAATAGTTCATCCTATAAGAACATTTATCTGGACATAAATTGTACATTTTAGCAAAATCTACATTTTTTGTATAGTATGATTTGATCTATCTCTAACGGTTTACCAGTTATGCAAAAGTCGTCCAGAGTAAATACGACTACAAGGACGATAGCCAGAAAATTCAAGATATACATTTCATTTGTCATAAAAAATATCTCAAACATATGACATTTTAATCAAAATCGTTAGAGCCATTTTCAAGAAAGTAAAAATCTTCGAAAAATTTTCCATTGGGGCTATTTTCTTCAAAATCTTCGTGTCGCATCATTGAAAGACATTAACCTTAAATACTGACCTTAACTGACTTTTCATTTTTTGAGTTATGCTGTCCACAGTCACACACACGGACCTTTTTCTAAAAATAATTTTTTTTTTTGATTCAGGGGTCTCAAAACATATATATTCGGTGAAATCTCGACATCGAATTTTTGGGTGGAAAACAATACTTCCTTCTACTTGCCAGTAGAGAAAGTAAAAGACAGCATTAACTTACTCGGGTATCATCTGTTTTAACGACTGAACCTTATTTCAATTACCTTGTGCATTTCTGCAATTTGAGCAAGAATGTCTCGCGGTTATCGTCTACAAAACAAGTGCCTGCATACCTTTAGTTTTTTAATTCTTTGCTGGGATGAAAATCAATGAATCTGCGTCACGGTTTACCCTGGAGGCCAAGTCACCAGGCCCCTCGGATCGATTTTAGTTTCCCTACGGTCTGCCCTGGCAACCAACAGGCAAAACTAAATCCTCCCGTAATCACAACAAACCGCAGTTACAGCGAATATCTGGTCTTAGTGTCATCACCACGTGTATCAGTTGCATAACAAATGAAAAACAAAACCTCTGTGCAAGTTCCGCAAGATATTCCTCATCCGTTGACGATCCACAAGAATTTAAAGCGCACAATTAATAAAGAAATCACATTTGCATTAACTGCAACAAGTGTCTACGTAGAAACGGTCCAATATGACAGTATATGATCTTTATGTCATGCTGAGACAGCTGTATATGTTGATCGTGAGGAAAGAGTCCGCATGATATTGCTAGAAAAGGCTCTGTATTCAACAGCGAATATTTCGTAAACCTTTTATGCTACAGAAAAAATATATTTGATATAAACATTCACTTTAATGAGGTCTGTTTATCGCAGTAGCAAGCAGCCAATTCGACTTCCCAGTTATATAATAATGGAAGCTACCAACCTTTGAGCCATTGTTTTAAAAATATTCAACAAGTACATTTTACCATATCATTATCTCAAAAGAGTACCTTTTAATAAAAATCTGATATGCCACATCCACATAACAGTTTTACCCATACTTTAAGAAATTCTGCGTATATTATTCTATTTATTTCATGTTAATTCTGATAAACATTTAAGAAAATCTATTACATATCTTCTTGTGGCGAAAATGGTAATAGCTGGTTGCTATAATTAATAAGCAAAACAAAATTCTTAAAGCCTTAAATAAGCAAAGTTGCCTGTAACAAAATTATGTACAGTATTGTTATGCATGTATTGTTTATAAGACATGAAATTTTAATCACATAAAATCATACCATTTCTTAACTAAGAATCGATCCACAGTCTTCTGTTTTAAACACGTGTGTCATTTGAACAAAGTTTGAATTACACTCCCAAACACTTTGATAACTTAATGACACGTGCTGTTGGAAAGCAGTAGCAAAATTGAGGAGATTGAGGGAGGTTTAGAGACGGGTAGGGATCAAGGTCAACACTTTCTTTAGCTGTTGGGACATACCGCGTCAGCACCGTGTGACACACTACTAAATATTTCTTAAACTCAACAGGTGGCATTTCACAGTACAGTACGTATTACCACAATTATACAATTTATGCAGAAATCGTATGTTGATCAAATTAATAACCGAATATTTGGCGTACTTATGTTTATGTCCTAGCTTTCATAGTTAAATTTATTATCTAATGTGAACATTAAATTTAAAATAAATATCTACAAATTTTAATATCCAGGGTCGGATACACAAAGTTTTACTGTATACCCTTAAATGTTTTTAAAGATGGTGTCCAATTAAAATTATATCACTTTTTACTTTTCCTCAATATTCCAGCGCACTTTTAGGCAACCGGATATCCCATGTTGTTGAGGGTCACATATTTTAGCACAGGGTAGGCGCTTCATGTTGAAAGATTAGCAGCACGCTGTTTTGTGCATGTATCGATATCACGTCGATTAGTCCTCATGCAGATGGATGAGTAATCGTACATGTGATATTCATTGCTCTATGTACCCCAGGGTATTTGTGTATTAAGCCCGGAAGCGTCCAGTTGCATTTTGAAAAGTGTACAACGCACGTTGTTTAAAATGGGTTTCCAGGCGTGCCCATCCAATCTCGGCCCACACACAGCTCCCAAATTTGGCAACACTGGTTTTATCCGTGTGTTAATAACAACATCAACCGTTATTACAAAATGCCAACTGACAAATTACTTGCCCAAATAGATCTTGATTAAACATGACCCGACCTCAGATGTAATGAGGGTTTTGGGCTTTCAAAACGGCAATATTCAATTATTTGCTACAGCTAGAGAAATTAATATTCATCCTGGACAGCGTTAATTAGATCAGTGTGAGATCTGCGTCTCTGCAAAGTTTCAGGGTTTTGAACTCTCAAATTACACTGGCTAGTCCCTTCATTTTCGCATAAGTGCACCTCTGTTCTCTCCTTTGCATACCCCTAAACTTATATGTATTTAAAAATAAATTGTTTTTTTATATTTTAATGTCAGCTAGAGAAAATTTTATCTAAGCCATTCTAATCATACAAATAATAGGAATTTAAGTTCGAAAGTGTTTGTCTTCTAGAAGATATAAACTTTTGAAAAATATAATATCGTTATCACTTCATGTACATACAAATAAGTAGAGGGGAATGGAAGAAAGCGTGTAATGGCAGTGTCTCTAAATTCAGTGTATTGTTCGCGTGCAGAATACTAGAAGTCCCAAATGGATATACTTCAATTTTTATTTTCAGTGAACTGTCAAAAGACATTTCCTAAAAATTTTCTTTTAATTTTATGGGAAGATCAGAGGAATTGATGGTGGGGTTCAAAACGGATTTGTAATCCATTCTTGTGCATTGTTGTCTTTCTAAATTTCTGCAAAGTGGCTTAAAATTAAATTATTTCCAAAAGCCCATTAGGAGCACTAACTAATCAATAGAGTAAGAAAAACGGATTTTAGATTTTATACTGACTATGCGTATTTTAAATTGTATTATTTTTGGTTATTACAAATCATTACTTTAACTATACGCATTTTAAATGTTATCTCCCTCCTAAGTAGTTTTCGCGTACCCCAGGTTAAATATCAATGCAATTGCATTGATTTTGATTGATGAAAAAGCAAGAGAAAAAGATACAATAATACTCCAATACCTTTATTTTATTATTAAATGCCAATATTATACGAAAATAACAAAACAAGACAATTCTTTGGCTTAGATTTCACAACATGAAACTAATTTTCGATGGTTATGTCAAAGTTCAAATAAAGTAATACGTCACATGGAATTCTGAAAACATCTGTTTGCTCCTTTCCGACCAAAGCGACCCATTCTCTTCTCTTCCCATCACAATCTTTTCAACATGATTTCAAGGTCCATTTACCACAGAAAACAATTTCAGATTTTAGTTGAGGTCATGCCTTTCAGCTTTTTCATTAACGATGTTATAAAATGTGCAAATACTTTGATGCCTGAGGTTATATAGTGAGCTCTTCAGGAAGTCGTCCCGGGCCCGCAAACCCATGCGTACCGGATGTCCCATACGTTCCCTAGAGTCACTGGTGCATCCGGCTGCAAATACAAGAACAAATGAGCTGAGAATAACGCAAAATTTCGCTCTTCTCCCTACGGAAACGGAAATGCTGCAAATTTCTTGTGAGTCTGGGCAAATAAAGCGCTATACGAAGTTAGTTCCAGCCATTGGCATTGATTAATATGAGACTCGGTCCACAGTTCATTATTCATGAATCGCCTCGCCTTTCATGAAGTATGGCCTGCTCAACGGAAATGAAGCAAGAATGAGTTGATTAGTGGTCCTGCCTGTAAAAGACGACTTGCGAGGATACATCTTCCCACAAAGCACAGAAGTGAACGATTCTAAAAACATTTCACTACTTTCTCTGAATAATACCCAAGCACCACTGGCTGCTTGGTAGCTTAAAGCCTTAGTCAGTTTCCTCGATTATGAAAATCCTGATTTTCAGAATGTGGCCGTTAAAAATTTCTTATTTGAAACTAATAAGTGGACCATAGTAAACATACACACGCGTGCAAGCACAAAACTGATTGTCATTACTACAAAAGATATTATTTTTACCTTCTGTAATGTGCACAGGTGTCGAAATTTTACCAGAAAATATGTTTTCAGGATTATTGCACTCACGTTACTTTCTCTACTCTTGTATTAATCATTCTTATAAAATCTTATTCATATTTTCTTCGTGTTAGTTGAGATGAACATTTGCATATTGCTTATTTCCTTGTAGCTGCAAAGAGAATATGGGAATACAGTAGACTTTGTGCGATAGTCAAATCTTTTAAATCTTTGACATTCCGTTGTCTTTACACGGCTAATATATAAAAATGAATAACGATCTTCCATTTGATGTAAGTTTAAGTATCCCAAAACTCACACAAATAACAAGGAATATCTCTGAAATGGTCCACTCTACAAAAATTATTTGGACATTAATTGTGCGTTTTGGCAAGATCTAAATTTTTTGTATAGTAGGATTTGGCTTATCTCTTAGGGTTTACCAGTTATGCAAAAGTTACCCAGTGTAAACAGGACTACATGGGCTATAGCCAGAAAATTAAAAATATGCATTTCATTTGCTATAAAAATATCTCAAACATATGCGTTTTAATAAGCATCGTTGGGGTGATTTTCCATGTAAAGGATAGTTTAGAGTGTAGGAATTTTCTTAAAAATCCTCATGTCGCACGCTTGAAAGACACTAAATTTAAATACCAACTTTGGTTTTTAACCGACTTTTACTTTTCGAGTTATGCTGTTCACATACACACACACACACACACACACACACACACACACACACACACACAGCTGCCACGCACTCACTGACACACTGACCGACGCATATCTGTAGTTGTAGCTCTCTAATTGCTCTACTGTTCCCTCAGCTAATTACATAGAGGGGATGACGTCACATAGATCTTCCTCGATCTCCACAAAAGAGCCGACAATGATGCAGCCAGATCTTTCTCGAAGGCTCCGGAAAAAACCCCTTTTGTGAAGCCGCTTCGATTGTTAGTCACGTGCACATAGACAGTAGAGGTCTACACGGGCTCGGGCCTAATTTAGAAAATGTTTGTCGGGCTCAGACCGGGCCCGGGCTTGAAAATTAAGAGATACAAAATAATGTATTATATATTTTTCCGAGGATAGTACAATTATCACAGCATTCCATTACTAGGAATTCTGTATGATTATTCTGCTGAAAAGGTTTCAAATAATAATGATAATAATAACAATAATGTCATAATCATAATTATAATAAAATTAAATAATCGGGCCGGGGCGGGCCGGGCTCAGGCCCGGGCACTATAACCTCTTCTTGGGCTCGGGCTTGGGTGAGTCCGGGCCGGGTTGAGCCTAAGAATGTCGGCCCGTGCAGGCCTCTAATAGACAGTCCCACAATGCAGCCTGACCTTGAACTCATTTGTTTGCTTGTCGGCCCGGCATGTAGTGTTAAGTGGGTTAGCCACGATAGTCCTTTATTTTGTGCCGCACCTGCGTCACAAAAGGAAACATTAGGCATTTTCACAAAGGAAAAGTGTTATATATATATATAACACTTTTCCTTTAAAGGGTCGTTTTGGGGTAGAGGAATATATCATTTTAAGATATTGAACTTAATACCAAGCTACATATTAATCTGACAGCTCATTTTTGAGCTATGCTGTACATAAACACACACACACACACACACACACACACACACACACACACACACACACACACACGCACGCACGCGCGCACACACACATACACACACACATACACACACACACAAACGGGGTCCTTTTTCTAAATGACTTTTTAAAATGTAGGGGTCTCAAAACATGCACTTCCGGTGAAATCTTAATATCGATTTTTTTGGTGGAATGTGATGCTTCCTCTACCTTCTACGTACTGGTAGAGAAAGTAGAAAAACAGCTTTAGATATCAAGAATCCAAAGAATAGGCTTGAGTTTTAAAGTTTTCCCTCAGAGTCAGAAGATTTATCCCTGATCTTCTTTTCAACATCAAGTCTACCAGATTATTGGCTCTGAAGTGACAAATATCTTTCACATGAGGTGTTATTACTTACATGGATCACAAGAGAGTGAAGAAACGGAGTTTTCTCGCACATGCGCGCTAAAGGCACCCAGAAAGATTTATTTTTAAGGCATCGATCGTCACGAACCAGTGAATTATTTGATCCTCTGCGACAGACATCACTCAGTGTCAGCACAGTTGCTGCATACGCGGCCAGCTTCCTCTGCATTTTGGCTCTCACTCATGCCCTACATTTCATTTCACAAAACTACTTTCTCTTAATTATTGAATCAGATGAAAACATGCTTCCAAAAATGTCAGCTATTGCACAGCCGATTTGGAGTCATCCTTGACCGCATTGATATTATAAGATTAATTAATATGCACTCATATATGCAGAATATTGACAGTAAAGATCTGACATTCTATAACTATGCTCTTTGAAGCATCGGTGAAATTTGGTGAAAATTGCCGAAAATTTTGATTTTTACTTTTTGCACTTTTTACTACCTTTATACTTTGTACTTTAACGGCACACTTTAATTTTCTCAATATCAGCCATTTTTAGAGCTCCTGAAGGACGTTTAAATGCCCTAGTGCGGGCGAGCGTTCCTCGCTAAACTTCATTGCTAAAGCTTTGAAATACATTTTTCGTTTTCCCTGGCTTTGATTTTGGTATCTTGAAGGGAATTTTGCTTCAGGAAGGTTGTCAGTTGGCTGTACCGAAATGCATTCGATATATCGAACTTAAATATCGAAAATCTGACATGTTTAGCTTCCAAACAGAAAAATACGTGAGTGTTCTGTAATTTTGTAATCTTGCCAGGTTATTTCAGTGTTCCAGTTATATATTAGACATTGTTTTGGTAGTTAATGGGTTTTAAGTTATTCGTTTGTCTATATTAGAGCCGTAACAAGTAGATATTTTACGTATTTTGTGTATAAATTAGTGAAAGTGCATAGTGTAGAGGTTAACTAAGAACAATAAATTTCTAAATGTTGTGAACAATGCGAAGGTGAAAAGTAAGTTTTCATATTAAGAAACAACTAAGCAAACTTAAAATTCTCAAAAGCGAAGAAGAAAGCAACAGAGGGTCCCACATATGATGCCGGGGCATGTTAAGTTGGTTGGATTTACAAAAACGTTGTTAAACTTTAAAATTTATTTTTCGCACTTCTTTTCTTTTTCTTTCTTTTTTTTTTTTTTTTTTCAGCGTTTTCACTATTCAAAATGCTACTTGGACCCTAGTTTGTAACTTATTAACTTGAAATTTTCAGGAGACCTTCAGAGATTAAGGAATTAAAATTTTTCATTGCCGTTTTTAAAAAATTATTAAATACTTGAGCTGAAATTAAATATTTTTTCATAACTAATACCGAAAAAATTAAAAATATTGATAAATTGTATACAAAACATTTTTTTCTCTTAGACTAATTAAATCTCAGCAATTTCGGCACGGCAATATTTGTATACTAAGCTCAAATTAAGTATTTAGGAGACATAAAATAAACTGTAGGGTCCAAGGGTCATTTCTATGAGCATATCAAAAAGTGATTATATTATTATTATTATTATTATTATTATTATTATTATTATTATTATTATTATTATTATTATTAATAATAATAATAATAATAATAATAATAATAATAATAATAATAATAATAATAATAATAATAATAATAATAATAATAATAATAATAATAATAATAATAACAATTTAATAATTTAAAAATGGTTTGACATATGACGTTAAAATTTTGTGCATACTATTTATTTTATGTTCTGAGTGTGTGGGAAAAAATTCAAAGCAATCAGAAGAAATCTGATCTTTTAACTTTCACAGATAGATTGCCTTAAACAAATAATCGCGTTTTAAACAATTATGTCTTTATAATAAACAAAGACATTGCTATAGGTTCATGGAATACCCCTTAAGCTGCTTTTATGCAGACATTTTGCTGTTTTTAGAATTATCCAGGTGGTAACACTGCTACTTTCATATTTGAACATTAGAGGCTGTTGTGCATTCACCAGATCATTGTTAATGAAGTGTATCGTTAGTGTTATGAAATGGCAGAACATGAAATAAGAAAAACACTTCAAATTTATCAGAAAAGAACCAAAGTCATAAGAGCTGCAGTAAATGAAAGTAGATTTCAACAGCTGATAGGCGCTGTGGCAGAACTGGTGATACTGAAGGGAATAAAGTGATCCAGAAATGCCTAATGTCTATTTGTGAGACGGAAAAACAAATCAAAGCTGTTTATGACTGTTGTAATTTTTGACACAGAGAATATATGACAACGAAAAAACAAATACTATGCAATACATGTAATTGTTTATTCTATGAGTTCAGAAATGTTTGGAAAAGAAAGTTAAACTAGAAAACGTTTTAAGACACTAGTAATATGTTGGTATTATTGTTTACATTCTTATTCCTTTAGTTTCTTCTTATACGCTGTGTTTTGTAAGAGTGCAGTAACAAAAAGCGAAATATTTTACGCTTAATAACTTTCAACATATGATTTCCATTTTTAGAAAGGAAAAGTACGATGAGGCCATGAATCACCTCAAATACATTATGTGTAATTCTGGAAGAAATAGGAAATCCAGAACATCATTTGAAACAGTGTTTTTGGTTTAATCATACGTGAAAACGTGTGGAAAACTAATAATACTTTAGGCATATCTACAAACAATTCTGCCTTAAGCTACACCACCTTACTGAACAAACCGTATTTAAAATCGCAATTTTTCTCCTCCAATGACTAATTTAGCTTTTAGCGCTTCTATAAATACTTTATCTACTGCTTTAACCTTTTTATTTTTCTACCACATGCCTAGTAGGTAGGCAAAATATTGCATTCCATCCTAAAACTAAATACCACAATTTATCAAAATAACGTTTTAAATCTTACTGAATCAAAACAAATTATTTTGAAAAATGTTCACGAGTTCTCTGAACACGAAGGTTAAAAAAATGCCACCATTCCAAAACACTCTTTATTAGGACGTTTATCTATGTTTTTAATTTTTCAAAATTGTCTGTAGAATTTTCAATTATTACAAATATCATTTCAAATATCATGTATTTAGGATAGTTGCATGGAAAAGTTATATATAACATATAGTATGAATTTTCTGTACTACGTATAGCAAATAGTATTGTATTCGACCAATAGAAGCCGGAATTTCAACGGAAATGTGTGTTTTAAGGACCCTGAATACAAAAAATAATTTTTATAAATGGTCCATGTGTGTGTGTGTGTGTGTGTGTGTGTGTGTGTGTGTGTGTGTGTCTTTCTGTTAAAAACCACAGTTAACATTGAAGTTTAATACCTTTCAAGGATGCTCCACTCTAAACTAACCTTTGCATGGAACATTTTTAGAAAACTTTGATTTTCTCAAAAATGTCTCAAACTGTTTTGATTAATATGTCATAAGTTTAAGATATTTTTATGGCACATGAAATGTATATTTTGAACTTTATGGCTATACCCCATGTGGTCTTGTTTACTCTTGATGGCTTTTGGATCAATGGTAAACTGTAAGAGATAGATCAAATCTTATACAAATATGTAGGTCTCCTTAAAACACACAATTTGTGTTCAAATACATTTTTTTGTGCTGTGAACTATTTCAACGATATTCCTTGTTTTGCAATGCTTATACTTATATCAAATGGAAAGTCGTTATTCACCTTTTTATCTCTTGGCCGTGCACAGAGAACGGAATTCCAATGCCTTCATATAGCGACCAGTTTTAGAATATTTGATTAACGCTCAAAGCCTACAGTATTCCCCTTGCACCTACAAGGAAATAAGCAATAAGATTATTTCTGCAAATATTTATCTCGACTAACTTGAAAATGGAGGAATACGTTTGTAAGAATGGTTAGTACAAGAGTAGAGAAGATCATGTGAATGCAACACATTAGATTTTTAAACTGGGAAACAAATTATTAATTAATTTGATAATATGATTTAATATATGATCAATCAGCATCAAATGGCGTAATTAGATGTAGTAATTAGAGGTCAAATCTTGTCAGCTTGCATAATCCTTATACATAGTGGTTCTTTTGTGGCCCGGATCGAATTGCGAGTATGCCTACATGCCTAATTCTTGAACATTGCACTTGTTGCACCCTTTTAGTTGCTCGTTAGCTGAAGTGCTCTCTTCTTCAACAGGACTTTCTCGTTCGGAAGTAAAGTATAAAGAAGGGTGAGGTTCAGAAGGTAACCACAACAACTTTGTCTAATGATCGTTGAAATTATCAAGAATTAAGGTTGTCACTTTTAAGGAGGCCCGACATAAACACCAGAAGAGCTATGTTCAGAATCTTCTGGAGGTTTTTCTTCCCAGAACGAGGGTCCTGAAGATTTTAGATTATTTAATGGACACTTTCAGCTACTATATAACCCAGAGTGATGAAGTAAGACAGGAAGTGAGTTAGTGCGTTTCTGGTGAAACAAAGTGATTTTTTCCGATTGAGATTGTGAAGTTTGCTGTTACATGGAGTTCTGCTACTTCAAGGGCTCTCGTTTTGAATCCCCAGTTACTGAAGTGGACCGAAGAAGAGCCTACTCGTGCGTATTTCATCACACCACTATATCACTAAGTAACTGAAGTAATAGTGAAAAGTAAATTAACTGACACTGAAGACAAAGTGGAGTGGCAGTGAAAGCCTAATGAACTGACAGAGAAATCTTAGTGTAGTGAGAATGAAAACTAACTGAAGTAATAGTAAAACCTAAGACTTTGAAGATTAAGTGAAGTGATAGTGAAGACGAGGTGGCACTACTACATACTTTACTGCTAAGTTCACTTTAATGCCGCGGCCGGAAATCTCAGCAGAAGATAGTTAATGATCTATCCCGCCCCACTCAGTGCATAGTAGCAATGGAAGGTTAGAATTTCGGGAATCGAATTCAGCTGTGCTCGCGCTCTATATGCAAATCAGCAATAGTCAGTAGTCAGGCTATTGGGCACTATATCATGACGGGAGAGGTGCGACTTTTCTAGATAGTCGAGAGCGAGCTGGCTCCGGAAATTTGCCAGGGATCAGCCGACCGGCAAAACAGAACGCTAGGGGAGGCGAAAAGTCGCTTTGTGAATATTCAATGTAGTCTACTCAACATATTAAAGCTTATTCTGTGGTTGTTTAACTTCAGCACAGCCGCCCGCTGTGGAATTAAAGATTTCAGCTGAAAACCACTGCGAGCTTAGTAAATACACGAATATGTCGGCCTTAAGCCCTAATGGGCGCTTCGAAATATTTGAAGTCCGTTTACATCTGATCGTCCATTATGGCGACTAAAAGGATTAACCTCTTGCCGTGTTGGAACTGCACGGTATAGGAAAGGTGGCTAAAACCTCAGGAATTCAGACTCAGATTTATTCAATTAACGAAAGAAGGGATCAGAATTATTTGCTATCCCCCCCCCCCCCCGCTTTAGAATTATATAAAAGTCTTAATGTAAATCGAAAATATACTGGGACAAAGAGTACTCGACGAAATCCTTCCGGTTACATTTTTATCCAAATACCCTGTTTTCTTCTCGTCGTTAACACAGTCTACAGTTTTTCATTCCAACACAACTTACAAGTGTAATCTTGCCTCAGTCCTTTCAGTGTCTTTCATCACTTTTTCTGTCTCTAACACACTATGACGTTACGCCCGTTATCTTCTTCACAACGACCGACGTATCCATCCGACGATGCACATACACACACAGCCAGACAGATGGCGCGGATGCGCATGGACATTACAGGGCTGCTTGGTTGATGGGTCGTTCATCGCCTTCCTTAGGCAACTCCAGCAGTGGGATGGATCGTCTGCGTACGCCAGTAGCTTCTCTGGATCCTTCACTCCATTCCTTCCTCCTGGGGTATCTTAGCAGTACTGCTTCGGCCATAATTTAACCAGGATTCTACATGATGAGTGTAACAAATATGTCTGATGGAATTATTGTCAATAAAGAAGCGTTTAGCATATTAGTGAGCAAACGCAGCGGAATAACATTGGACGTAGTTTGGCAACGTAACCAGCCAAAACGTTATCTACGAAGTTTACAAAACTCGGATCACACTACGTGGAATATCTCTCCTTCGGTCCCCTAAGACTACAACATGCTGAACAGACAGTATATACCCTCAACCTTGTCTTTACTCTAGTTTTATTGTTTTGGTCAGAAACATGGACGATAACTGCAGTTGATAGTAAAAATTTACAGGCTTCCAAGATGAGGTTTTAAAAGTCAGTCAAGAAGTGTACTATATTAGCAGGATGGGGAAATTTAAATTGACAAAATAAGAGAATTGAGAATAGTTTCCCCTAGAAGAAAAGAGTAGAAATTGTAGGAGTGAATGGGCAGAACATGTTAAAAAAGTTGCACTAGAAAAGATCCATAGAAAAACGATGCCCTATAGATCTCAAGGAAGAGTTAAGAAGCTTAACATGAAGCTGGAAAACAGTCGTATGTCTACTCCTTGAACTGAAGAAGAAGAAGAAGACAATGTCGATGCATGGGAAAATCATAAAATGTGCAGCCTTAATATACCAGCAAAAAAGAGCATGAAACATTGAAATCTTAATTCTCTGCCACTAGTAGAAACCAACTAAAATGCATTTGCATGCAAATCCGATGTCTAATAATTATACTTACAATGTGTGTACAGGAAACAGTTAGATTCACGGAGCCTGCACTATAGAAGGAGGCGGGGAGGAATGTGTCACGTGATGTCAACAAGATTTCGCTCAGATACAGTAGGATGGAAATAAAAAAGACGATCAGATTCTATAATAATGTATTGTGAAACAATATTAGAATCTCTATTTTATAGTTCACACAGAATTCTGTTTACAATAGCCCATAATGTCCTTATATTCAAAGCAACTATGATTACACGGAATAGCTATGCACATTTGGAAATTTTTGAAAGACAGTTTCATACGATTCACTTAAACAACTCTTTACGAACCAAAGCCTACCGCTCAGCCGCTGCGTCACCTACCTTTGCCCGTCACAGGCGTCATGAGTGGGGTGTGGTACTGGAGCACCGGCTGGTTATGCGGCCTTCGCAAACACGGGGCTGAGTGCAGGCCAGATCACCGGGAATTGAACCCGGGTTCTTTCTAAGAAGAATACTACATTTTGTTCTGATGGCCTTTGCAGCAGATTTCTGTGTTACCTGTTTAACGTCCTGGAATATTTCTTCAACAAGACTGACAGCGGCTGTCATTCCCATGTCTGACGATTCCAACTGATTATTGCCTTGGCCAAACAACGCTAATTGTGTTTTATATACTGGATGTGTATGTATATGTATAGATATGTATAGTAGGCCAGAAGATTCACCGAGCGGGATGGCTCAGGCGGCAACGTGTGTGACCCGCATTCGAGAGGTCGCGGATTTGATTCCTGAGGCTGACCTTCCTGATCTTGAGGATTTTCGGGTGTTTTCCCGAGTCACTAAGACTGGAAAGAATATTTATCTTACATCTCCCGAGTCACTCCGTTTCATTTCATTCTCTCTCTCAGTCCGGTCTTTCCAGGGTGCAAGGGTCAGCGGGGTCACCGGTAGGATGCGCTGCGATAGAGTTTAGTTTACATTACAAAATATAGGCTAGAATTGGATTTTGACGGTAGGGAAGACCTTTATCTCATTTTATTTAGATTGTTTTCTTTTTTTTTTTTTTAATTTTGTTCGACTTTTTAAAGGAATGGGACTGGTTCTGGGAAATGAAATAGATCAAGAAAGCCTATCGTTGAGAAATAACTATTAGAAAACACTAATGTTATGAAAGTGGGACGGGGAAACAAAGAAAAGTGAGTGAGACACCAAAAATTAAAACAGATACGCAAAAAGATGTCATAGTCCAAAACGCTAAATAATAGCAGTGCTATACTTAACAACAGTACAATTTCAAACCCAGGCACACAACTAGATAAACTTTGTGACAAACAGAAAAAAAGCACATGTCTACAGTAGTATGTGACGGACACTGATTCTATTTCATACAGCGTACTCTGACTGGCACGCAAATTGCGACCTGTGAGATTACTGTCGCTGAGAAAGAAATACACAAACAAATGCCAACACGAGTGCGGGATGAGGATTTCCTCTTTTGTTTGCTCTCGTATGAGTGATTGCAAATTGTGGTGACGACCTGTCAACAGTTCAAGTACTTAAACAAAGACAGTTCTACTGTTGATATTTGAATTTGTACACGTGCTTTTTGTTTTCTTTGCAGGAGGAAAAGGATGACGAACGATAACACCGGTGTTTCATTACAAATAGCACTCTACGTTGATGGAAACTTTTATTGCCAATCGAATATGAGAATGACAAAAGCTGGATACGAGAATCGTTCAAATAATCAGAGTTGACAGTGATAATAATGGAAATATATTTTCTAATGTTTGCTTTTCTGTAGATGGTTACATGCTATCCAGCTACCATTAAGTTTTCAAGAATACACCATTCTCACTTCAGAAAATGTAAATTGAATAACAAATGAAGAAGTACTTAAATACACAGTAGTCATTAATTGCTGAAAGCCATATCAATATTTTAAAAAAATAATGCACTCACATGACTTTCTCCGCTCTTGCACAAACCAAAACTTAAAAGCACTTATATAATGACACGCGATAGAAGTGACACTTTTGTATTACAAGGAAACATTTTAATTATTCATAGGTTATTTTTGAATAGCATAGGTTCTGTTTATCATTCAGTTATTTACATAAAATTATATACATATGTGTCACTGTGCCACGTCTTCTCGTTCTTAAGAAGAGAAATTATCGGTTTATCATAACTAAAATAAATAATGAAAACTCTGGATTCTAGATTTTCTAGGAACCGTGAGAAAACTGCATCAATTGTTATTCCTTGACGTGTGGTTGATTCTGTTCGTAAATTCTTAATTCTCAGTCATAGCTTCTCTTCCAGAAACTGAATCAATGGTCTTGCTTCATCTGAAGCAAAATTTATATTGAAGTCTCCTACTTTTCTTTTTTCACGTTCTGAACTGTCGTTTCACCTGCACGTTTTCTCCTCCGGGTTCTGCGGTTACCCCCGCCATCTCATTCCATGTATCATCAGTGTCACCGCCTGCGGTGCCGTAGTAGCAAAAGCGGGCGTTAAGCACTACAAACCAACAGCTATACTTAGTGATCGCCACGCCGCCTGAACGCAATACATGCAACCACGGAAAGAATGAAAGGAAGCGAGAAGACCTTATGTCTCACTCTTCTCCGATACCCGAAGGTGGACGGGACACTGCTCCCAGTGTTTACCCTTACCGCTTTTTGTGCAACAAAAAGGTTGCGGATCAGAATTTCAAAGCCCCCTCAATAAGAAGTTTCAGTTCAAAATGAATAACGACCTCCCGTTTGAGAACAGCATAACTACTGCAAAACTCAGACGAATAACAAAGAATATCTCTGAAATGTTCGCTCCACAAAAAATTCCTGCAAAATGGTGGAGACCGATATCAGAAGACACGCCCTATAAATGCTCCTATAGACCGTCAGAAAATCGATGTGTATTACTATTGGCGCTCTGTGTATACCTCTATAGTAATTAAAGGAATGCCGATCATTTACTTCCTTTATATGTTCTGTGGATATTTGGGACGTTGAAAGTTGGTACAAAGGATTCTCTTCATTTATACAGAAATTGTAATGTATCTGTTGAGAATTATCCAACACAGCAAGCCACACAACCGGAGCAGATACCTTTATGCTTCAATAATTTTTAAAACAAGTCTGTCAAAGCAGATTTTACATTTGAGAGGCAATGACGTATTATTACCTCTCATAACCAGATTTCACTGACAAACAAAAACTGGTTGTTGGACAGGAATTCACAATTGGCGGTAATTATTTCTCGCGCTTGCCGAGAGATATCTTCTTCCGGCCTCAATTTATTACACGGTGCATAAAGGTCGACAGCTCATATAACGTCAACAGCTCCTCTCCGGCGTTAAAAATAAAAAAGAAGAAAACCAGAGCAGAAAGGCTAATATTCCGTGCTCTTATGGAACAAGTTTTGCGGAACATCCATCATTTGTTGACGTCACGTAGCCTGAGGAGTACGCTTTTAACGCGGATAGGTAGTTCGGCCTTAGGCATGTTATGGAGGGGAGGGGGCAAACAGATTTTCAGCCGGCACAAGACCAGATTAGTTGTGTTTCCCATTACGCATTTATTCCGTTCCACCCTAGGGCAAGGGGATTTGCCGGAAGTTAAAAAAGGTGCCAGAGATGAAGGAAAAAATAGTATCTGGTACTTCCTCAGCTTTGAACACGAGCAAAGGCGTGATACAAAAATGAAAGGGAAGAAAATGAAGCGATGGTAAGGACGGCAGGCTAAATTTTTAGATAGGCTTCGTTCGTGACAAATTCAATTACCTTTTTTTCTCCTTCACTTCGTTGCGACTTCAAATAAAACAGAATTTTCCAGTTTTTCACCTCGCAGTGGCGGACGAAACACGTGTTTGATTGTAGAATATCTCTCAAGGAGTATGTTTATTATTGTCAATACGAATGCGAAACGTGACTCAAATCTGCAAAGCAGGGATAATGAGAAATGGCTCTTCCTTCTGGTCCTGCAAAAGGTGCGATAATCCGGGGGAGGCCTGAAAAAAAGTACACTATTTACAGACACTGTAAATACTGACAGTGGAGAGTTGGGGTGATTGTTTCCGATCTCTTATAACGAATCGCGAACGTGATTGTTGCGTTTTTGCGTAAGTAATCAGATATTTAGAGATTTCTCAATCTCGCTCAGAAATGAGAGAGGAGTAGAAGGAAAAAAGGTTATATCTGCGGAACATTTCACATCCACAAAAGTATCCCTTGCACCCAAAATTCACCTAATTAGTCATGATTAACCCCTAAGGAAATTATTTCACACCAATTCTGCTCTTTAACGAAAATTGTGTAATATGATTTTGTCGTCTCTTATCAGTTATGCAAACGTCATTTAGAACGAGGAGGACTTCTTAACCTATTCCCACACAACTTAAACTGTGCATTTCATTTGTCATAAAAACATGTTAAACATCAAAGCTATTTTTGAGGAATGCAGAATTTTATAACAATGTTACACGGAAAAGCTCGTTTGGGTTAGAGGGTATTTTTGAAAATTTCCTTTGAAGCCACACACACACACACACCACACACACACATACACACACACACACACACACAAACACACACACACACATACACACACACAGACACACACACACGCATTTATCTGGCCGCGGAAGAAATACGCAACAATGAGCCTGTTTTTGTTAGAGTGTGACGTAATTGGTTAAAAAGGTCACGTGCACGTGCGCAAATGGTGGACATTTTGAGCAATACCTGTGAAGTGGGTGAACCATTTGGTTCATTGCTTATTATTTTGCTGTCACCTTAAAAATATCATTTGGTACTCTTTGTGAGAGACAGCAAATGTACCTCTGTGTTTATAAGTCAGAGATATGGTTTGATTTACTAAATTACAGCAGTATCAGCTGCGAAACGATTTAAGTTTGATGCTGAAGGAAGGGATAAACAATATGCTTAGATTGTGAGTAGGTATACGGTTTTCTTTGGCAACTGCATTTCAATGAATCCCAATATAACACCAAGTACTTTAATGGTCTGGCATGGATTTTTCATCAGGTTTTCTGGCTATGTATTGAAGTTTTACTGCAATTATATTTACCTATTTTTTCTGTTACAGATTCATTGTTCATTTATATCTCTGGACAACAGTGTAGTTATTCCGTGTTTACTCAAGCGAAGACATCCTCCTTCGCCAACTGGTTTGTACGCAGTAGACAAAGACCATAGTGAACAATATTGTTATTTTCGTTTACGTTGGCTCTAAATAATGATATATCAAGCAAGATGGCCCTTCGGTAAAGCGTGAAGCTGGTATTCAGGAGCGCGCGGGTTCGGCTCCCCTCGACCATCCATGGTTTTTCGTGGTTTCCCGTTGTCGACAGACGAATGCTGGAGTGGTTTCCCATCTAGTACGATATGGTTTCTAGGGTTTCTCTTTCACTCCGTTTTCCTTCATGTTTCAGGTATGCTTACAGGTTTCATGGTGTGTGGCGGTGCCGGACAGATGAGTCGGACATTTACTCAAAGGAAAGTACTCAGTGTGGGCACTAGAAGACTGCACGGTTGACAGGTCGTTAATCGTCCTCTCCTGACAGCTCCAGCCTGGAACTGTTAGCGACTTCCTCTTTGTGGACTCTGCGTTATATAGCCTACTGTAGTTTTTTCACTTGTTCCTTCCACCAAGAATCATCATAACAGGGGGCGAGTTTTGAAAATAAGATATCGTTGACGTGATTGCTTTAACTACATTAATGCTTCTCTTCTCTCTCTCTGGCTCCTCCCACTGATCATCTGTCTTTCTCTCATATTTCGCTCCCTTTCTTGACATCATTCTCTCCCGGTCCCTCTACTTGTGTAAGCATTTATCTTATATGCTGAGTTCATGCAGTATCAATTCAATAAAATAGATGTTTTGATACAACTCTATTTTTTATTTCACCCGCTTCCAGAGATTCTATTGAATAATAAATAAGAAGGGTACACAGATCATGTAAAATATAACACGTGGTTCATCTGTCCCTGCAATACACAAATTTTTTATGAGCTCAAAACACAGATGTATGAATCACTAAGTTTGTGGAAAATCTTGGAGCACATCTAGTGGTGGAAGCCTGGATCACCAAACTTGTAGTTACATGACGGATTAGCTGTGTCCATCTTCTGTCTAAAAGTCCATTGGTATGTTCTCTTTATTTTCTCTGTCTTGTAAAAGCATATTGTAGGCTTGATTGGAAGGTAGTAGCACTGCCGTTGGCGGATCCTTTATTCAGATTTATCTGGTGAGTTGTGTACCACCGCGATCTCATGCTCTGTGATACGTCTAAAACTTTCTTGGGGTATCTAGATTTTATTTTGTCTGTTTATCTTTGACCTAACAACTCCACAGCAGTCCAATATTGCTGATCATGACCCTAACTCTCTATTTAGTTTTATAACCATTGACTGTTTGGTTTCCATTGCTTACTTTCAGTTTTCACGCTGAATTCAAAAAATAATAAGAAAAAAAGAAATTACACTCAATAAATATACAACTACCCGAACTGGAACTCAATAAATTTAGGATTAGACATTGCAAAATCTGATGTGTCACACTCACATGACTTTCTCTACTCTTGTACCAACTATTCCTACAAACTCTTATTATTATATCTTCTTCGTGTTAGTTGATATAAACATTTGCAGAAATTATCTTATTTCCTTGTATGTGCAAGAAGAATATGGGAGTACAGTAGGCTTTGAGCGATAGTCAAATCTTTCAAAGCTTTGAGATTTCGTTCTCTTTGCACAGTTAACATATAAAAATGAACAACGATGTTGCATTTCATGTATGACACAACTAACAAGCAATATATACATGTGTGTGTGTGTGAGTGTGTGTGTGTGTGTGTGTGTGTGTGTGTGTGCGCGCGCGCGCGTCCGGGTGTGTTTGTGTTTATATGTGTGTTCGTATAATGACATTAAGCCTTGAATACCCTTTATACTTTTATTAGAAAGCCTTTTTTATTTTATTTCTCTCTCTCTCTCTCTTTTTTTTTTTTTTTTTTTTGGTTTACTTTTCAAACATTTTTCTCGCAAACAAAACGATCGAGTTCCAAAGCTCCTATATTTTCTTTTGATGCCTTAAAAGGACACCGTCTTAACATAAATCTATTGATCAAAGACATAATATACAGACGAAACTAGTTAAATTAACGGATAATATCTAAGTTTATCTGAAGGACGACGGTTGGATGGAGTTTGCGAAAATGGCAATATGTGAGATCAGAGGAAGGTCAATCTACGCCGTCGGTCTGGGTGGCTCAGTTGGTTAGACGCTGGCCTAGTGATCCCAAGGTCGCGGGTTCAAACCCGGCCCAGGCCGATGGTTTTTAAGTGTGGTTAAAAACGACAGCTCCATGTCAGTAGATTTACTGGCATGTAAAAGAACTCCTGCGGGACGAAATTCCGGCACACCGGCGATGCTGATGTGATCCTGGTAATTGACAGCGTCGTTAAACAGCAAAATAATAATTTTCAATCTACGCCATGAGTTCACGATATACATATAAGATAAGAAAACAATGAGGAACTCTTCATGCTATCTCTGTGGCAAAACTCCATGGATCTCGCATAGAAGTCAGTGTTCTGTTATAACTTATTTCGGTTAAAGCGCTTTTAGTTGGAGTTCCGGAAGAGACCTCGCATATACCCCTCCGCCTATCCGAAAGTGATGGATGTCTAGAACCGACGCCACCTTCAATCAAAAGCTCAAAGAACGCCACTGGATGTTGTTGCTGCTGCTCCTCCTAGCGGAGAGAAGGAAAATACGCAGTATGTTGCTTTCAGTTCACCTAAATTCCGTTCCTTTCATTTATTATATTTGACAGTTCGTTCATGTACACTTGGCAGCAAAGGGATATTCTACAACAAAGCGGGAATAGAAAACGCGCAGGAGATTTGGGAGAATCGTATTTCGCGAGAGACCAATCCCAGAAGGATAAAGAAGTATTATTCACTGTGCTATGTGTAGACGAATCAATACACTACAATGACACAATATGTTCCTTTTCTATCACAAAGTGACAATCGGACCAAAATTGTGCCTGTTTTTCTCTTCCTATCACTATTTCCAATATGGTCCGTTTCTTTTACACCTTTAATCGTGTACTGCCAGGTAATGATTACCGTAACTGTGACCATATTTGCTTCATGATCCAAATATTGAAGTTATAGATAAATGCCAAACTTCCTAGGTGAGCTTTAAGTAACCTGTTTCATGTTTTCTATCCATTGTACGCTGTTCTCTTCAGGATTTTGGTTGCCATCAAGACGCTGGAACCGACATTTTTGCTACAATTTCGTTGAATACAGATACCACTTTAAAAAACCTAGCTGCTAGCATTTGCACGGGAGAATAAACCACCCCATCAAACTGCATAAACTTTCACGGCCGGTGTCATAAAATACAGAATGAATATCCGGGCTTGTGCGCCGTGGTCTAGTACACAATTTTCTTCCAGACGTTTCGTTCGACGCAGCAACAATTGGTAGCTGATTTCAAACAGATCATTACTAGATTCCAGTAAATGTATCAACAACTGGTGTTGTCTATCCTCATATACAACTCAATTGTGCATAGTAATAGAAATTAGCTTACGTCATACATTGCCTTCCTGAATAAGAGGAGAATTTTCACCAGGGCTGTGGAAACGAATCTGTAAGTTCCCCCCCCCCCCCCCCCTTGTGCTACTTTTTCCCTAATGCTGTGTATTTTATGAATCAATATACACATTTGGAAAATGCCTAGCAAACAGAGTTTGCAACCATGACCACAAAAACTAAGTAGTGTGTGATTAAACACTAAATGAATAATGTGATTAAATAGTGAGTAAATGTACCATAATATAATCATTCACAATTACATCTGTGTAGCAACTAAATGTGTGCGATTGAACAGTGAATGAACAGTGTGATTAAGCAATGGCCAAATAACACACCTTTGCAACATTAATATACTGTAATCTGTGAAGACCATTGAATACATATGCAATTGTAATTTATTATTTTAACTATCATTGGCTGTATGGATAATACGTAATTTACAACAAATTAAAGAATAAAATAGAAAGCACCAAGCTCAGGCGGTGATGTCTTTGGTTCACATTCAGGAGGCCTCGGCTTCAAATCCCTTGGGCTGATCTATATGACGGGTTTTTTCATGGTTCCTTGTCGTCGAGATAAATACTGATTGGATATTTAATACCACAAACAAAAGTTGCATCTTTAGTATAAAACACTTGTAAGAATGAAAAATAGATGTTAAATCCGTCAGTCTGGCGAGTGAGGAAGTTCTGATGAAGCACCTCAGCGAGTCTGGTGAACAATGAGTGATTGAGTGATTGATTGAGTGAGTGAGTGAGTGAGTGAGTGAGTGAGTGAGTGAGTGAGTGAATGAGTTCTTACGTTTTGGTGCGACGAGAAGCTCTGTTTTCGAGCCAGTTGGTGACGATCATGGTGAAGTGCATGGAGTGCTGTTATTGATTGGATTTGGAGACGTCTTGTGACATCCCTGTCCGGTGAAACAGTCGTATATCTGAATTCCTGAGGTGACTTCCTGGCTTAGCGGTTAACGCCATTAGTTTTCCAAATGATTTAGACTCCTCTGCGGGCGTGCTCGTTGGTGTTGGGAATTACGTTCATTTATTTTCAAAGTTATTAGAGCCAAAAAGTGAACAGTTTGGGCATGACTGCCATATTATATTTTAAGCTGTTTGCCGTACAGAAATAGATTGCAATAGCTGTGTCGTTTTCAAAGTTTTGGGAGATTCCTTTGTTGTGGGTTTAATATTTACGTCTTTTCCATTGTGAGTTGCGGTTAATGTTGCAGTCGAATTGGCAACAGTGTATGTCCATTTGTAAAGGTGCCGTGGGAAACCACATTGGCCGCTTAAGTAAAACACTTGTTTGTTTAAGGTTATATTGTTACCGACACTGTTCATGTAATTTTCAAATCAGCGTAGGTTTTAAGATTGGTGAACATACATTTATGTGCTTGAATAAAGCTAATTAAAGTTATCCCACTGTAATCATTATAGGGGAGCACATCCTACGAATACCCTTTACCCAAATGATCCAACCTTTCACCTAATATTGCTTCTCCATCTTTGATGTGACACAGTTACGTCACCATAATCAAAAGGCAGTGATTCACAGTGAAAACAGCCTGAAGTGATAGTTTGAGAAATCTAATGTGTTGCACTCACATGAATTTCTCTACTCTTGTACTAACTATTCACAAACAGTCATTTCTCTATCTTCATATTAATCAAAATAAACATTTGCAGAAATTACCTAAATGAATATGGAAATACGGTAGGCTTTGAGCGATAGTGAAATCTTTTAAAGCTCTTTGCACGACCAAGAGATAAACAAGGTAAATAACGACCTTCCATTCGAGAAAAGTTTAAGTATTGCAAAACTCACACAAATAATATTTCCGAAATGGTTTATTTCACGAAAAAAATGCATTTTGACATAACCTGTGTCTTCAGCAGATCTACATTTTTGTATAGTAAGATTTGATCTATCGCTTACGGTTTACCAGTTATGTAAAAGTCATCGAGTAAACAGGATTATATAGGCTACAGCCATAAAACTCCGTTTGCCCTAAAATATCTTAAATATATGGCATTTTAATCAAAACCGTTCGTAATTGTTGAGAAAATCAACACTTTTGAAAAATGTTCCATGTAAAGGGTAGTTTAGGGTGGAGGAATTTTCTTCAAAATCTTTGCATTGCATCCTTAAAACATATTAAACTTACATAGCAACTTTGGTTTCTAACCGACTTCTCGTTTTTGAGTTGCACTGCTCAAAGATAGACACATACGCACGCGCGCGCGCGCACACACACACACACACACACACACACACACACACACACACTGACCTTTTTCTAAAACTGATATTTTTGCTTTGATTCAGGGAGGTCACGAAGCATATTTCCTGTGAAATATCGATATTGAAATTTTGGGTCCAATAGAACTAGTTGTCACCCGAATATGAACATAAGTAGAATTTAGCTTCAAGGAATAGGCTTAATAAATCTGTTACTCTTTCAAATGACATTCGAAACACAGCTCAAACATGCACATATTAAAACAGTGCTTGTTATAAACGAAGAATCGCAACCTGAGACTAGCTCTATTATATTTCCAGCAATTGCATGTAGCAGGAAACAAAATGGGTTGTTTTGCAGACATCCTGTGTTTCACATCCGATGACTGTCCTTTTGACTAATGGGTACGTACATCGCTAATCAATATTTCATCTCTCAACATGGAGTGCGAAGCACAAATGAGCTGAATCTGCTACTATTGTGAATGTAACATGATCACGTTTGAGGTCAACCGTACGTATGTGTGAATTGAATCCTACCTGCCTACCTGGAGTACAGCTCCAATTAATTCATATTAAGGCAAATTTCATTAACACTGATAAGCAGCTAATTTTAATGTACTCCGTCCATTTATAAAGCACATTTACAAACAATGCATCTATTTCTCCTTGATTCTCGACAAGAAGCCAGAATTTAAAGGGTATACTTTCTAGATATTATATTTATCAACAGGTTTACAATGTGAGATCACATCTTCCTGTATTCCATTCTTCTCTTATTTCCCAATCCCGCTCTTCTAAATTCTTCTCCTTCATACTGCTCCTTATATCATCTATCCAGGTTTTCCGCGGTCTTCCCCTCTTTCCTCTCCCTGGTGGAATCCATTCCAAAACTTGTCTCGGCAATCTTGTTTCCATCATTCTACGTCTATGACCATACCATTCCAATTGTTTGTATTTTACA
Organism: Tenodera sinensis; assembly: GCA_030765045.1. Classification (NCBI taxonomy): domain Eukaryota; kingdom Metazoa; phylum Arthropoda; class Insecta; order Mantodea; family Mantidae; genus Tenodera; species Tenodera sinensis. The sequence goes on along the minus strand of CM060967.1, from coordinate 155,923,668 downwards.
AAATCTAATAATGTATCATTAACATTCATTTTTTGTCTAATAGTTGTATTTCTAATTTTCTCTAATTTAGAATGCCTAGTGGATCTTCTAAAACAATCCATTTCAGTAGAAAGCAATTTTAATTTCAGGTAGATCTTATATTTTTTTATTAAAATGCTTTAAAGCTTTTGTCACTGTCTGCTCTTTCACAATGTATTCTAAATCTCTAATATTTTTTTAGAAACATCAACTATACCTTTTTCCTTTACAATTTTTCATGTCTTTCAACATCTTCTCTACCATGTCAATTTTCTTTCTACATAAACACCTGAACTTGAACTTTATGTATGATATTATTCCGTTTTAATTTTCTCACTGATCTAACTACTCTTTGTTTTAAGCAACCCATTATTATAGTAAGATTTATAAATAAATAATATTGCTTTATTTTTCCGTTTATGTAACCAACACTTAATTCCTCTCTGACTTCTCTCTCTTGTTTTGTTCATTAATACCCATTAATAGCTCTGCAACATTTAATGTATTTCATTCATTTTACTTTATAATCCATTTTTCACAAACCATACCTCAGGGTTGGAACCTTCACTGTTTTATAAACGTTTAAGCTAATTTTCTGTGTTTTTATGAATATTACACAATTGTTTTGGAATGTACTTTATGTATCATTTAAACCTTGATTGTCTAGTTACGTTATATTGCTTTCTAATATAGCGTTAATAATAATAATAATAATAATAATAATAATAATAATAATAATAATGATAATCATAATGATAACGATAACGATAACGATAACAATAACAATAATAACAATAACAATAATAACAATAACAATAACAACAACAACAACAACAATGATAATAATAATAATAATAATAATAATAATAATAATAATAATAATAATAATAATAATAATAATAATAATAATAATAATAATAATAATAATAATAATAATAATAATAATAATAATAATAATAATAATAATAATAATAATAATAATAATAATAATAATAATAATAATAATAATAATAATAATAATAATAATAATAATAATAATAATAATAATAATAATAATAATAATAATAACGAACAATGTGCTAACCCTTCAGTATATCAGCCCTTGCCGGGCTAAAGTCTGCCACCTGGCCGCTGCGTCCCATTTAATTAGAATCTTCTTGACCTCCTGCTCCTCACCCCTCCCCCCCCCCCCCGCCCCTATACGGTCTACAAGCATCAAATACATGAAGACATCAACGACAAATAAAACTCATATTTATCATTTTCACATGAGACCGCAATAGACATTACGAGAGGCATTACGCATGGAAATGCAAATCTTTTGAATGTCAAAGACAAATTTACTGAAGGAAATATTCATTAAGGGAATAAGTTGAGTAATTAAAAAATGTAAGGGAACTCATTGGCGAAATTTGGGCAAAATTGGACAAACTTTGCAGTTATACGTTTAATTTATTAAGTCTTTTAATATCGAAATAAAGATGGAGGGCTAACAGACGAATTAAATAACTCTGAGAGGAGAGCTAACGCCTTTTTCACATTTATAACATTTTACCGACATTTATTGAAGTGTTTTTGCGAACTTTGCTGCTCATAAATTGATAAGCTTATAAATTATGCATTTAAGGTAAAAGCAAGTTTATGAAAAATGCATAAACACAACATCAGGCAGAAATGAGCAGATTTTCACTGGGTTTTCACACTTTCTGTCTCAATAAGGAACACTACATCAGAAATATTGTGCAGAAGGTATGAAAATTACACCGTAAGGAGGATTGTTTATATAAAGCAGCTTAAATTTCTGTTAGAAAATGCATACCTACTCCGGGAATCACTCTATATGTGTGCAGCTGAAATTCTTTATACTCGCATAACGATGGTGAAAATTCAGAAAGCTCAGTAGAGTGCTCCGAGTTTTGGGAAATTCACATATCTGTCCTTGCTAAGCGTATGTATGGCTAAACAATCATCCAGCCACCAAGAAAATCAAATACTTCTTCCAAAATACAATTACTTTTAAGGCAATCAGGCACAGAAGTAATGAAGTGTGGTTTATGCTTATCGTAATAAAGTTCATGCAAGGACGCCCAAATTAATCTCTGAACATCATCTACATTGATACTGCTACCTCCCGCTGCTTAATTTGGATGCCTCAGAGTGATGCAATTGGACCCGAAGTGGATCTGCTTCATCCCCCAAACCCATTCCGCAATTCACCTACATTTAGTGTATGTATATATGTTCCCCACTCCATTTGCATAAAGTTGTTCTATGCAGTAATATGCGCATACTTGTTCCTAGCAATCATCTGCAGCTATTGGCGGTAATTGAGTCATAACATCCTGGCACTCCGGAGTGTCAAAATTACTACTGATAGCCGCCCAGTGAGTGAATCAGAACTATACAGTGTCCAGACAACAGTGACTTAGAGGAGCTACAAACAGTTGCAATATTTTTGGATTCGCGTATCAAGGCTAAATTATCATCTAAGGTTTTTTAAAAAAAAACAGAGTATCTTCAACATTCTTAAAAAATTACATAATAATTACAAAACTGACCTAACAATAGGTTTTGTTCAATTTGTTTTAAATTAATATTCAGAAAGTTACAAATAAGTTAATGCATAGATATACGAAAGCAATTCGTAAAGGACCGTTCGAAGTTTCATACACATCAAACCATATAGTTGCAAAACTGTATTTTTAATTACCTATATTTGTATCTATTTTTCTACACAGTTGCCATATTTCTTTAAACATTTGTCATAACATTCTACAAAACTTTTACACCGACGTCATAAAAGTCTACCACCTATGAGGATAATCACTCATTGGATGACCAGCGGATAACCACTATATACAATAATACAGGTGTTTTCAAATGAATATAGGGGTTTTAAGGCATTGTAGTATTAATACGTCAAATAAAAGAGTAAACTGTTTTGTTGGGTACACCTATGCGCATGCGCGTGTACTGTTTCGTCTGCCTTCCGTTAGAAAGCGCTAGTAGCGAAGATGGCGACCAGTAAACAGAAGGCCTTTTGTGTTTTGCACTTTGCAGGGACTAAATCTGTAATTACAGTGCAACGTGCGTTCCATATTAAACACCATTGTAATGCTCCTAATGATTATAACATCCGTAGATAGTTTCATCAGTTTGAAGATATCGGCTGCCTTTGTAGGCGGAAGAGTACAGGAAGACCAAGACTGGCTGAACTAATTATTATTAATCATAATTATTGGATTCCTTTTTAAGCTTCCTAAGTAAGTATCATGTACGCAGATAACCACTACATGAACAGTAAAACTGTCAAGCGCCGGTCTTCACAAATTTTTCATCCACAGTATTGACTAAATCTCCTGTGATCATTGACGGCCGGCTTGATCGTGGTTCATTACATTGTTCCATCCGAGCTTGAAAGCTCTCACCCACTTACGTACTTTGCTGTCACTCACTGCATTGGGGGGGGGGGGGGGGGGCTATGCATTACTCTGATCTGTCCAAAAATGTCGCTGCTGAAACGTTCCTTGCTGTCTAAATACGAATCGCAGACCGTATTTAACAGTCGGTAGGCCCGTTGATTGTTTTAAACATTCTGAAGCGGCACTGTGAACAGCACACTACTACACCTACAATGCAAAGGGTGTCGTGTAAGATATGATCGATTCAATGTTCGCTGCTACGGTCATTAGGACCTCACTCTATAAGCAGAAAAAGTAGGTATAAGAATACAGATAGGTTGATTTAGAAAATTAATTAAGAATCTATGTGTTTCATGTTCCTGTTTAAACAATCTGGAAAAAAAGAAAGAAAATTGTTCACAAAATAGATCTTGCAGCACAATAGCAGATTATACAAAATTCACTGTAGGCTTCACAATCTGACACCACACAAGAATAAACTTACTGCGAAACAACCTGACTGCTGTGAAGGAAATCTGACCTGCCTCGCCCCTAGGTTGTGACCTGAATTCATAACAATAATTATATCCGCTCCCTTGACATTAGCGACCCCCTATCCACAAGTAACCCTTTACAGAATGTGAGCACAGGATATACAAACATTATGTTATTTCTGGGTTGAATTGTGGTATTTTGATGTTTGAAAGGTTATCCTTATGCAAACAGTCGATAGTGTAAGAATCTTAATATGCTCAATACAAATGCACTGAAGTGGTTAAATAAAGATACAAAGGGCACGAAAGTGGCATAATAATGACGAAGGAAAGCCCAATAGTTATGCATTTTCATAATCTGAGGTCTATGATATTCATATATTTGTTAGCAATGTGATACTGCAGTTGTGTTATCACGTGTGTGTGTGTGTGTGTGTGTGTGTGTGTGTGTGTGTGTGTGTGTGTGTGTGTGTGTGTGTGTGTGTGTTTCAGCTGGGTGAGTACGGTCGCGTCGAAAGGAAAATGGCGAAGCGGTTTGAGTGTTGAGTAATTGTATCGTCAAAGTTAGCTGTTTGAGAGACAGAGAAAGTGAAGAGAAACAGACGGGAGTGAGTCAAGGTTACGAGAAGAGAACATTTGTGGTTGTAATATCACGAAAGACTGTAGACTGTGCTAACATCAGTAGAAGAGAACTCCTGTTGTGCATTCAATCAGAAGAAAATAAAGTAAGAAAAATAATTGCGCTGAATTTTGTAATTTTATCAGCCATCATTATCACAGAAATTAAGGTTATAAGCTTTCCTATTCTTACTGAACATAAAATTACTATACTGTATCATTTTTATACTTGTCACATTCAATTTTTCCTTAATCTGTAGCCTGTAATACTTTGGACATTACAATTTCAGGTCTTCTACCTAGTTGGTGCCGCCATTGTAGTTTGCAACTTTAAAAGCAATGAACGTTTACAACACAGTTATATTAAGTGCATTGGTGAAGTTACAAAACAAAGTAGGTAGATCAGCAAGCTGTTCTGAGTGCTGGAATGGTGATCAATGGAAGACCTCGAAAAAAAACATGTTCAAGTTCAAAAATAATTTAATGTCTGGCTCAGTGCCAGAGCAATTGATGCTGAGAGTATATTAAATTATGACTCGGAGGATTTTGGTTGCTCCTTCAGAGAAAATAAAAGTTCACAAATAGAACGTGAGTTCAATTCACTTTTATCGCCACTTTTGCTATTCTTCACATAGTTCGTCCATTAATGATGTGCATTTATAAGAGTTGCAAACAGTCTAGCCACCGCTTTTTACTACGTCCTTAAAGTAAGTATAGGAAACTTTATTCATTTTATGTATTCAGTACCTATGCTCCGCCTTACTGTGCGGCAGCTATTTTCAACTTTTAAAAACCCATTTAAAAAGATGGAAAAAGATTTGTGAGTGTACCCGCCACTTGCTTGTCTATCTGTGAAGAGCGTAAGTCAAAAACAAAAGTCAGTTACATTCCAAACTTGATATTAAAGTGCAGCATCATCCTAGGATGACACGAAGATTTCCAATAAAATTTTCACACGCAAAACTATCCTTTACATGAGCATTTCGAGTTTCTCAAAAATGGCTGTAATGATTTTGATTGAAATGCCATGTTTAAGATATTTTCATTACGAAGAAAATGTATATTTTAAATATTCTAGGAGTGGTCTCTGAAATCCTTTTAAATCTAGATGACCATTGCTTACTTTTGACGTCAAAATCGTACGTGAAATGTATACTTTGTGGAGGCAACCATTTCCGAGATACTTCTCGTTGTTGGTTTCAATTTTCCAAGAAACACTTTTCTCAAATGTGAAGTAGTTATTGTTCATCTCTTTCCCCTGGTCATGCAAAGAGAGCGAACGGAATTTCCAAGTCATCAAACATTGACCAGTTTTCAAAAGTTTTGACTTCCTTTACTCCCATTTTACCCCCAAAGATATTAATAACAAAAGCATTTCTACAAATGTTTATCTGGGTTACTGCGGGGTAGCCGTTTTAAGAAGAGCTTGTTAAAGAATGGGTAGAGAAAGTCCTATCTCATTTTTCATATTACTGCAGAATGTGTATTATTATTATTATTATTATTATTATTATTATTATTATTATTATTATTATTATTATTATTATTATTATTATTATTATTATTAATGATAATAATATAAATAATGATAATAAATAATAATAATTATAATTATAATAATAGTAATGATGATAATCATGAAAAATGTACATCTAATAATTTCCATCTTGTGGTTAGTGAATTATATTTTGAAGCCGGGCTCAGCGCACAACAAAGGACGTATAGGGCTTAGCTTTCCCACACACTCACGCGAGCGAACGCGTGACAAACAATGAAGGAGCTACACAGGGGTTTTCTGCAGAGCCTTCCAGAAAGGTCTAGCTGCGTCATAGTCGGCGCGTTTGTGCAGATCGAAAAAGGTCTGTGTGACGTCATCCCTTCTGTATAAGGAGGCGAGACAGCAGCAGTAACAGTGTTACAGGCATGAGTCGATCAGTGTATCATTGAGATAGCCAAGCGCATACAAAGGCCTAAGAAGCGTCGAGTATTTGCAATGTCGTAGTTGAGACAGAGAAAGTGAAGAAAGGCACTGAAAGGACAGAGCAAGGTTACGAGATGTAAAAGTTGTGAGTTGTGATAGCACGAAAGACTGTAGACTACGTGAAAACCCGGAAGAAAATCTGTAGTTTTAGTAAAATTTTAGAAGACAACAAAATGATAGGAAAGTTACCCGACCGATTTTGTCATTTTGTCACGATATGTTTCAAATATCTTGTATATTGATTAGCATATATACATAACAGAGTATATGAAGTTGAGTCCAAAGGGCTTTCAGTTCTGCAATACATGTAATAAATCAAACACTAATAGTAGATTCGGAATGTTCTCTATTTGGAATCAAACAAGCCACAATGGACAAAAACGTGACATATGAATACATACAATTTTCAGCGCATAGTATTGTTATTTCCACATAGATTAATTTAACCTTTGTCACACTTGGTCATATTCCATTACGGAAGCTAGAGGAGTACACATTTCAAGCAGTGCTGCATTTATTACCATGTAAACAATTTTGTTCTTTTAAATTTATGTACATACCGATGGCAGGTCATTTCAGCTGCACCTATATTATGAATAAAACACATCCGATTAGAAAGAGAGGGAAAAGGTCGATATACGTGCCAACATTCAGGTCACAACTAAACTATGTTGCCTTTGAAGTAGGGAAATAATATAAGCTGTGCTTACAATGCATTTAAAAGTCAGATTCACATTTGTTCCGTTTAGTTTTACCTTCTCTACGTAAAGCAGGGGTAATATTGTATTCGACCCAAAAATTCGATGTCGAAATGTTACCGGAAATATGTTTTGAGGCCAAAAAAGCAGTTTTAGAAAAATGTGCATGTGTGCGCGCGCATGTGTGTCTTGTATGTTTCGCAAAACTTCACAAGATGTGCTTAAAAGCACGAAATTTTATTATTCGACATTCTATGATTATATAAGGAAGAAATTCTACAAAACGCATTGTTGTATAGTAAGATTAGACATTTTCAATTTTAATTTAAGTATTGCTCAATTAATTCCTCTTCACTTACAGAATAAAAATAAGGACCCGATGGCTAGCCGAGCAGCGGTACGGTGAGCAATCTATAACCGTGGGGGAACTAGATATAAGTTATATTTTCGTCCATTTAAGAACATGGTAAAACCAATATCGAGTAAAATTATATTACTTTCCAAACTACCACAGACATAACTGTCTTTGTCTTCATAGGTTTTAATTTTCAATAGGATAAAATACATGATTATATTTGGTATTTGTGAAATGTAGGGAATCTTCAAATACCTTAATATTGGTGTCCTCAAAGTGACGGTAAACTAATTAATTGGAAAAAATACAATGTGTTACATTTATATCACTTTCTCTACTGAAGACGTGGCAGTAAAAGCATATGAAAGATAATATTTTTATACACATATTACGTCACTCTTATAACTGCAGCGAAGTTTCTGAAGTATTCCTTGGTTTTTTCTTTTAATATATATTGCCTGTATACAACATGTTTTATACGTTCATTACCCAAATCTAATGTTTATGTAGATATGCAACTAAAATGCACATTTCGTTAACATGTTCAATGTTTACCGGCCTTTATGGCTACTAGTGAACTCAGTCTAATCCAGTTAATGAAGTGGCAAATACAGATGCCGTGAAGAGAACATTCTATATTTCATTTTTATATGTGACAATGTGCTTTTAAGGTGGAATTGCAGGTTTTCCCGAGTATAAAGATGCTACCCATATTTTTAAGCCGTAACACCTTGTATATATAAGATCATCTTATGCATTCTTCTGTAGAATGACATATATTCAGGGACATAGACCCAGATGCTAAGGATGAGCCCATCATGGGTTTTTCGCAGAAGCACTGAAACGCGCGTAAATAAGATTTTCTCCTCCAGCGGAAGCTCATAACCGTGAGAGAGTGAGAGAGAGTAGTTGAGGAAGAAAGGGAAGGATGAAGCATATAATTCTCCCCGCCCCAGGAGGCATGTCCTCACCACACAAGGATGGATGTCTTGATGGAGAAGAGATCCAATTTCAGGTCACATGGGCTCCGCGGTGAAGCGTGGCGGCGGACATCCAACTAGGAGGACGCAGTATGCCTTCTGGGTCTTTTGGCCCAAAATACAAAAACAGCGAAAAATAAACACATGGTAAATAACATCTAAGGCCTTTATATCTTCCTCCATCATCGACTAAAACACAGCTTATAGTCATACAACAGACACTAGAACTGAAAAATGGTCAAAAAATTATCAAATTAACGATTTTTGGGTTTATGGACATAAATGTTCCGCAAAGCTTGTCATAGGTTGGTAGAGACACTTTTTAGATTCTGTCATTGTTAAAGATTTAGCGCAGGCTTTATATGCCATGTGCACTACTTCTATATGCCCCTTTTTTGCCTAAATTTTCGAGAGTATTTGAACAAAATATAGCTCAGAAAGACCTAAAAGACAACCAAATTCAGCGGAAAGGAGTGGTTAACCTATCAGTATGAGGAGATAGACTATTAGACAAAAGACAGGCGGTGTGACAAACAGGTAATGTGACTCATGATTCATGATGGCTGTGTGTAGAAAAATTGTTTTTTCTCGACCTCTCGATTTCCTCCAAGCTCATTTAATTTTGTGCTATGCTCCTAGATTTTTTCCAGTAGGTGCTCCATTTACTTAATTTAGCTTACTTCCCTACATTCCCTACAATTTTTGATAATCTAGGAAATAGTTTAATTCTCTAATATAGATTGAAGTGATAGTAAAAGTAATAAAATTACATAATTTATCCACTTCAACTTCAGTCTCTGGCTTCAAAATCTGAAAATTTGTTTATCTTAAAAAATTAAATTCACAAAATGTTTAAATAATATTTTCAACGTCCATCAAAGCAAATATATTCATTACTTTAAAAGTAATTATTTTTCTTGCTGGTATTTGTGGGTCAATTAGAGCTTATAAAATAATAATACTATTGTGATATTTTAGTTTTTGATTCCCATGGAATATTTTGAGTATCAAGGTATTTTTGCATTGTGAATAAGTTGAATAATTAATTTCCTCAAAACTATACACACACATTGTGCCCCCCTAAGTGTGCACAATATCAAATTTAATTTCTATAAAAATGTAGAAAACACTATTTTCAGTCTTACGATCCCCTGAAGGAAGAAAATGATTCTCGTTATTTTTAATTTCTCTTTCTCAGTTGCTAAAGTGTGAAATGGAAAACAATATAAACACTTGACTAACGTTAGTAGTAACTTAGGTTATGGAATTTAGGAACACCTTATTCATATTTTAAAAGGTGGCATTAAAATATTAAAACAGTATATTTGTTGGTTTTCCTGTGAAATTCCGTAAAGAAGGTGCCACCGTGGGCAAAAAAAAAAAAAAAAAAAAAAAATATACTCGTGTATGGTACGCACATACGATGAGTATCTCAAAAGTAAGTTACATGTTTTTTAAATTCGCGGGTTAAGCGGGAAAAGTCCGGTATCTGCAGGGAACCTTGGTTTAGATGTAGTGGCATCACTGTAAAATTCGTGCCTATTTTTACCGCGTGGACCATCTAATGTTCAAAATCCAATAGCTCACAACGACGCTCGAGTAAATCCCATTTAGCATCGTGGGCTCCCCTACTGTAGGGGAAAAAACCGTAAAAAAACATCTGAATGGCTCACCTAACCGAGGTTTGAACTCGGGACCTCTTGGATTTAAACAGGATACTTTTGGACAGTGCACATTCTGCTGGCATATAACAGTTTGGCAAGTAATAATTTTCTGCTTCTTTTTCTTCTTCTAAAACAAGCTTTAGGTTCACGACTTGTTTCGATGCCAAATTTCAAATTTATCCCTATACTTGTACATATTAGCCCAGGGCTTGGAAACTGGTGCTCACTGAGCGCAGCCTGCTCCTGGGCTTCCACTGATAACTATAGGTTTTTTAGGGATTTTAGTTTAAATGCTTTTTCATGTTCGTTATTCGTTGTTTTGTTGATTTTGGTCACATATTCACAGATTTACATTCACCAATGTCCGAGGAGGAACTCAAACCCCAGATCCTCTGCTGAACTCGAACCCAGAACGTCAGATATAGGCTCCAGCGACCACGCCTACAAGGGCAGGCTATGTTTAGCAGATAAAAACATTAATTCGCTGAAGGTATCCGCGATTCGCGCAAGCCTGTAAGAACCTCATAAGTTGTTGTTTTTTTTTTTTGGGGGGGGGGGCGTAAATGGGTAGCCAGCCTGAAGTACATTTTGGAGGGCTGGGTTTTCTTCGAAGTGCCTTCCCCTTGATGGCTGCCAAAGACGACTTCAGGTCCATCTACCACTTTCCTTTTACATTTTAGTACCTTTTCTATTTCCCAACCTGACTGTTCTTCCGCTTATAGAAATGAGAATTCCTATACCACCACTCACTCGATAGGCCCTTTGCAAACGCCAAATGTGTTTGCCACAACCCTTAGTTTAATCTTTACACTATATTACACACGGCTTGTAGTTCAATTTTGAAGGACCTGAGCACCGCATTTGGTAGAGCCAAGAAACCAGCTATACGATGTAACAGTCTGACAGTTACTTTCTCGAGCAGTTTTTCAAATGGTCTACAGAACATTGAAAAACTAACACCATGCAAGGGGAAATTTTACGTCTGTAAGGTACCATTTTATTCCTTTGGGCGACACAAGCATGGGAAGAATAAACCGCACGCCCGCCCGCCCGCGCGCCAATAAAAATGCACATGCTACAACGTTCTCATTATATATCGCTTACGCAGCATGGGGTCTTCTCGCTTCTGGGTAATAGAGCGAGCATCAGCCTCCAGCCAAGGCGTTTCAAACATCCATGTATTGTAAAAGCCTTTGGTAATTCAGTAGAGAAAACACGAGGCCTCTAGTATCAAAGACGGAAGCCCATCATGAACACGAGTTACAGTTCTCAATATGATCCCAAATGTGTTAAAAATGTTGCTGTTACATTCACGTGACTTTCCCTGTACAATATCGTTTATTTTTTGTGCTCGACTATTTTCTACTATGCCAATAAAGTCTACCTCGTTTACTCCACCTCTTCATAACGATACTGTTAGCTATCACTCAAAGTACAGCGTTCATAACGATATCGTTATCCACCAATCAGATGTGCTCCTGTTCATAACGATACTGCTATTCTCCAATCAAAGATGCACCTGTTCATAACGATATTATTATCCACCAATTACAGGTGCACCTGTTTATAATGATTCTGCTATCCACTAATCAAAAGATCCGCAAGTACCTATCAATACTTTGCCCATTCCCAAGCAGCAGAAACCGAAACTATAGACTCTCGTAAGTTCAATCGAATAACAACTAGCTATACTTTATAAAAACTAAAAATAGTGCAACAGATATGCAATTTATCTCCCAATTTTCGAAATGATTGTGTCAAGGCAGGCGAATTATCGATTCTCGTATGTACAATAGAATAACAACTACATAATTAAAACGTGGAACACCTGTAACAATAACATGAAGTATAGAATATTAAAAACATTTTATTAATGTTTTAAACTTACACTAGTAATCGCATGAAACTGGAGTGTAATTGTAAGCATACTCTCGTCGCATAATATACTTTTATAGTTAATTGCTCTAAAAGTTAGCATAATTAATTTCATTTGTTATTTCATCATAGGTACAAAGGGAATAGTGATAGTCTAATGCTCTTTTCATGACATCCTGAGAAACACTTGTACGTTGGTGGTATTTCAAAGGTGACAAAAGTATAGAAAAATTCAAACCAGGAATAAACGTAATGTAAAATTTGTGGTTTGTTTAAAAAGATCTACCTACATTTTTGTGTAATATATATTTTTTCTTACGGTTAAATAATGTTATACATTAATTTCTTCTGAATGAAAGGGACTTTAGAGGACTTTTCCAAGAAAATTAAATAAATATTTTATTCTTCATAAAAATGCACTAAGTATAATTTGATGTATTTGAAAACCTCTAAGGTATTTTTGCGAAAATAGAACATTTTGAAAGTTCTGTATGAAAGTTAATTTGGAACGGAACGTTTTTGTTAAAAGTCTTCTAGCACTTTGAACGTAAATACGGGTATGATATTTATCCGATACTTCATTTTTGTGTTGCTCTGATTTCTCTCTCTGCCTCACGGACGGAAGTTAAATTCATTGATGACAATGTCCTTGTTAGTCCATTAAAAACAAAGCACATCCGGGCCAAGGTCTACCGCCCGACCTCTGCATCTCCCACCTCGGCCCACCTCAGGCACAGTGAGTGGGATGACGTACTGGAGGTGGGATGTTATCAGCGGCCCGGTCCTCCTCCAACATTGTTGCGTCCAGGAAGCTCAAATTTTCTTAGCTGCTAAAATACCATATGAAGGTTAATATCAGCGCAGCAGTTTTGCCATTTTTTACACATAATTTCGAAAAGTACTCTTTTAATTATATATAAACTGCAATTTTTAATGCAAAATTAATCCACTTATTTTGTCATAAATACTTTTTTCCCAGTTCACGATAACTTCAAGGTGCAACAGAGGTTATTAATTTTCATTGACGTCACATATTTGACTTTGGACCTACACAATTGATTTTCTACATACATTCTATGTCAAGTACTGTGCAACGAGTAGTGATTATAGCTATAATGGTTTAGGTGACGTTCGCATTACAATACCGACATATTTTTCATGTATGTTTTTGTGCTATTGTAGAAGTGATTTGAATTCTCTGGAAGTGAAACAGCAGAAGCACTACAATGAAGTGTCACTGGAATGCTGCTGAGCTGGAAGGCTAAAGCAACCCCAGCTTCTCTTATATTAGTTCTCGGGAGACAGCTGGCGGTCTGCTTCCCCTTCACTGCCAACCCTTATTTAACTTTCCAATCTAGCGAACGTCGAGCCACTTCTCCTTGAGGTGAGTGAGTCTAGCAGCCCAAGACTTGATCTCACGCCTAATTTGGAGCTGAAATAAAAAGGGGTTTCCCTTGGGTTTCGCTGTTGGTAAGCAAGTGCTCCAAGGGTGAGATTTATCTTGCCGTCAGTTATTCCCTTTTTCAACATCTGTGGAATATTACCAACAGACGCCAGCCTTCCTTACGAACCTGCGTCGCCCTTAAAAGCTTTTTTTTTCGATGTTGCTCCTCTCTCTGTCACCAAGAAGGAAAATGTTCTGAGAACTGCGAGGAGAATTTCTCTGAAATGAAGTTTATCCATACCTTGTAATGTCACGCGGAGAGACCATTCAGACGACGAAATAATCTCGTACTTTTTCTGATGTTTTCGAACACACATATGATGATGAACAATACTTAACAATAAGAAACATAAGAATGTCATGACAACATGGTATTAACAATAGCTATAATAACAATAATAATGAAATACAACTATGACATTAATAGCAAACGAAGCAATTCTAATGAAACATTACGTGCCCTCATGTTTGCATGGAACAATTTACAATCTATAATCCGTTATGTAAGACAATAGGTATATAAGGTATGAGTTTATTCCCTAGAAAATAAAGTCCTGCAAGTGAAGTGGAAAGGATTCTAAGACTGTTCTTGTCTGTTGTCACGTGCTACATACGATAATTAAAGCCTGGGAATCATCTCTCGTCTTCTGTTACAGGCACAACAAAGTTCACTCACGCCATTGGCGCCGTTGAGTTCTGCAACTCTTTTAACGCACGAAGGGTTATCCACTTACCCCAATGCTGGACGAAGTTCACCACTGGTATAAATTAAAAATAAAATAAAACAAAATCTACAGAATTGGAAGCAACCTATTGAGTGAGGAAATCACAGATGACATAATTCTCGTGGAAGAAGATGGGAGTAATTTTTCGAAATAAATACGAAGATGAAATAGCAGAAATACCTAATCGCAGAAGGACACTTCGTAAAGACAGATTAACAATTTACACGCTGAATCTCAATTAAATATATATTGAGATTTCTTTAACGAAACAAAAATTATAAAAAGCGATGGCTGTTCCAGTGTTAGCGAATGGATCTGAATGCTGGACAGTGAGCAAAGAAATGGAAAGAAAGACAGAAGCAACGGAGATACGGTTTTATAAGATAAGCAGCAGGATATACACTAAAAGATAGAAGAAGAGGTGAAGATATACGGAAGGAATTACGAATCTTTAACGCACAAGAAAAAATTACATAAAATCAAAACAACAGGTGGATATGACAGATGAAAACTGCTATACGATGTTGGTTTCAAGATATACACTAAAAGGTCAGCATCATTGGCAGACGTGAAACAAGATGGACACAACAGTTTAAAGAATGAAACCAGAACAAGCTGAAAGACAAACTGTGAAAGATGATTACTTTTTTTTTTTTTTTTAAATTAACGTCCTCCAACATTCTGTCATATCGGACGAATGAATGAAATGAAATGGGTGAAATGAAGCTCAAATGAGCCCGAGGTCCATGAAGCTTTAAATTATCCGACATTCGTCTTCTCAGGGTAGGGAAAAACTCGGAAAAAAAACTTACCCGGATAATTTATCCTAAGCGAGATTCGAACTCGCGACCTCTTGAACGTGAGGGAGACACGCTAACCATCACGCTACCGAGGAGGGCGAAAGATGATGACGATGATGATAAAAAACTATACAAGCTGCTAATAATAAAAATTGTGCCACATTTATTGATTCTCCCGATTAATAATTGCTAATTGTAAATATTGGCAGCCATATTTAAATATCGATATAAATCTCCATTTAAATGCCCTTAAATACTCAAAAACACATAAACCGTATATGGATATGTTCTATAAACTACGCAAACTAAAACCAAAAATCGATTTTTCTGAACCATCTGTCTATCGAGTGTCCTGAAATGCGGAAGAAAACAGGTAAACTCCTAAATAATAAATATGGGTCTCTCTAATTTTAATGAAGCAAGTAAATTGTGTAACAAGAAGCATAAGTTGAACGTTTAAAAAACTGAACATTTACAGAACTTTAAATGGCAATATATTCGAGTTATCTTTACACTTTATGGGTGACCCCTCTAATCCCGTTAACCCATTATCGCATTCAACCAGCGAACACAAAAAATGATAGAGGTAGTTCATGGAAAACTAATTGCACCATGTGAAATCGCTCTTTCTAATTGAACTAAAACACCTTAACTCTCCATTAGCATTCAATTAACACGCCCTAGCCTGAGGAAACAGAATATAAAACATTTATTTGAATACGAGGATTAAGCAATATGCCAATTGAAACACACGAGTAGGTAACAACAATTCTCAAGATTTTCGCAAAAGATTTTCTCTTTGCACACTTAACATATAAAAAAATGAACAACGATGTTCCATTTCACGAAATTTTTTAAGTTTTCCGAAACTCACACACATAACAAGGAATATCTCCGAAATGGTTTACCGTACAAGAAAATTTATTTGGACATAAATTGTGCATTTTAGCAAGATCTACATTTTTTGTATAGTATGATTTGGTCTATCTCTAACGGTTTACCAGTTATGCAAAAGTAGTCCAGAGTAAATACGACTACAGGGGCTATATCCAGAAAATTCAAGATATACATTTCATTTGTCATAAAAATATCTCAAATATATGACATTCTAATCAAAATCATGAGTCATTTTCAAGAAAATAAGCATTTCTATATAAAGGGTAGTTTAAAGTGGGGCTATTTGCTACAAAATCTTCGTGTCGCATGCTTGAAGGACATTAAACTTAAATACCAAGTTTCGTTTTTAACCGACTTTTCGTTTTTGAGTTATGCTGTCCACAGACTGAAACACACACGGACCTTTTTCTAAAAATGCTTTTCTTTGGGTTTCGGGAGTTTATCTTAACTAATGCGAAGAAGATAGAGGAATAAGAGCTTGTAAGAATGGTTAGTACAAGAGTAGAGAAAGTCATGTGAGTGCAACACATCAATTTTTTATAACTTCAGTTAGCTATCGTATACCTCTGCCTTTTAAAATCTTCCACAGCATTGTTCGTGATACATTGTCAAAAGTATATAGTCAGTAAATATTAGGTGTAGCTAATTTTTGTTCCCCCCTTTTTTTTCTATAATTTGTTTCAGAGTAAACACATTATCAATGGTGCCTCTTCCTCTTCTAAAGCTCGTTTGTTCTTCAAGGAGTATTTTAATCAACAAGCAGTTAATTAATATGGCAGAATAGTGCAGTGGGTTTAAGTAATCATTCATCTGTTTTAGAATCAAAATTTAGTTTTACAAGAGAATGCTTTTATAATAGAACAAGTTACATATTTTCATGATTATTATTACTATAATGTTTACTACTTTTGTAATTTAGTACTTTTTGGTATTTTTGCTTGAAAAGCGTTTGTGTTAGGCTGTTCTCTAAATAAAGTAATGTACTCAATGGGTAGTTTTGCCTTTTGATCAGTATCAATGGGAATATGCTTTTTAACTAAGTACTGTGCGCAGTTATACATGGACATTACAAAGGGAGAAGTTTGGAGTAACTGCTATATATGTACGTAGAGGGCTGATCTGCAGAGTTAGAGCTGCGGGCCATTGGAATACCAATCCATGCTTTACACCGGCTTCCAATAAACCATCGCCGGTCCCCGGGGCAGAGCACCAGAGCATTGCTGAAAATGTAGCCTCAATAAGCCCACACAAAAATGGTCACATTTTGTTCACCTGGAGTTGAGATGCACGACACATATCCCATAGAATAAGGTTCTGTCACGCCCAATGTTCTAAACAACTCAACTGTAAGTGTGGTTATCTTGCAGGGTGGGTAGTTATCTTGCCGTCTCACACTGTAAATAATGCAATAGGGGTAGTTAAAGGTCCCGTACCACCTGAATAACGTTTGAATCATGAAATTCGGTGTAAGAAAATAATCAAGGAGGGGGAAATCAAATATTATTGCCGATGTTTTGCTAATGTCTGCTTAACCCAAAGTAACTGCAAATTTCTTATTTTAAAAGGTATACCCTATGTTATTTACTTATTTTGATGTTACTCTTCCATAACCTTACAAGTACGCGCAACAGAATAACAAAACAAGAATAAGCGGAAGAAACAAAATTCTAAATTCTTTGTTCAAAGTGGTAGCTTTCAACTGTTTGATAATATGACAGTCGATCATAGAACCATTTAAGCAATGATTTAAACAGTATATGGGAATGTCTCTTATCGTTTCCATCATTCGACATTCCAGTAGGGGTTTTTCAACCAGTGTGTCGCGACCCGTAGGCGGTCGCCTGTGTTTTTGAAATGTTAGGTTTATTTTATTTTATTTTGGAAGTAAATGTAACAATTATATAAATATGCAGCACACCTAAAATATAAAGAAACATTTTATTTTGTTTTGCAACAACCGATAAACTTATCGTGAAATTTGATACTCTTGTTTGAATTATGTAGTTTTGGAATGTCTGGTTCAAACCTGTCAGGCCACACATAATAAATACACATAAACCTTATAAGAAACCCGTTTGTTTTAGACAGCCACTAATTATGACGTTTGACACTGCTTTGTTTGAACTAATTTTGTAATGTGCGATTCCAATCTTGGTGCACACAAAATTTGATTGTTTTCCAGAGAGAATCTATGTCTTGTTTGTGTTTCTATGTTCATCATTGAAGAAACCTGAGTTCAAGGAGGTAGAAAGTAGCGAACGGAATAAGAACTCTTGAAGTTTCTGATACTAATCCAGGATATTCATTTGTTCTCTGTAGGCAGAACTTGTCCAATTCTTCGCTGCTGAATTCTAATTGTAAAGACTTGTCAGCAGGTAACTCAATGCGTCAGCAAGTATTGGACATAAATCTGTCTTTTCCACGGCTCCCACACAAAAAGGATTTAGAACCTTTCTTAAACAGAATTTTCTTCGTAAGGAATGTAATCAATAATCTGTTTACAGCAAGCTGGTTGTTACAAGTCTTCAAAATTAACAGCATCTCGATCTGAGTTCAAGCAATCTATTTAAAACTTTCTCGCGAGAAAGTCACCTCACTTCGGATATTTGTGAAAAGGACCCATTTCTTCGCACAGGTTGCCAAATAATCGACATTGTAGGGGCCGACTTCTAACAATATTTACAACCTTAATTGCTTTATATTAAACATATATTAAGCACTGTCACATACATTTGGAATATAATTGCTTTCCACCTTTCATCTTAAAATTATAATCTACTATCCGGAAAAAATGCGTTATTCGAAACAGCTTTGTCTTCTTTAGTTCAGTTAAGCTGATTTTAGTGTAATTTTTTTTACCAGTTTAGAAAATGTTATATAACATGGACATTGTGCAAGGGATACAGACAGACCGACAGATGGCAGGCAAGAGGATATTTATGAGGGAAAGAGAAGAAGAGAGTGTGAGAGATTATTTTGTTTTCCTGTTCCTATAAGGCAGCCTGAAACACAATAACATTTGCGAAACATTTTCTAGGTTACAAGTACTAAGTTTTTGACGTAATTTATTTCTTCCTTTTGCAGTTCTGCTAATATAACTTCAATCAGCTTCACTACAGAAAAAACCTCAGTCATATCTAATTTTAGATCAAGGTGCTATGAACTTAAAGGTTTAGACACTCAAAAAGTTTCAGTTTAGCTTCACTGAAGGTCATTTTAAGGTGGTTGAACTCAGATTAACTTTTATGCAAGCGGCCCTAAGAGCAATATGAAAGGAGAGAGTCAGACATATATTCATACAAGACTTCAGTGCAGCTGTTTGAAGTCAAATTTCTATTTAAATACTCAAGTATCTGAGCCATCATAGGGGCTGACCCTGGATCACTCGTCACTAACCGCTTTGAGTTGCAGCAGTTTGGTAGACTAAACCTCCAAGGTATCAATGTTTATTCAATAAATTGGATTATATTGCTAACTAGGGCCCAGAACTCCATCCTAAGGTGTTGATTTAGTTGATTAAATACAGTCTAAATATATTTATCTGCTCACGAATTAGCTCGAATGGACTATCCAATCACCGACAAGCGCATACCGTTACACAGCGATTAAAGTGATACGCCTCGGATGGTGACGCTTAAAAATATACATAAACTGTTTAACTTAATACATGACACAATTCCTACTTTATAAATTTTCAAAGATTGAATTAATACAAGATTAATGTGCTAAATTTAATTTTGTTGAAAATTTCCAAAGTGCCAAAAGCTTAAAACAAAGTAATAGGCTATCCATTGCTAATTTTCCAAATAAGTATCGATTACAACTATTTTGTGTGAGGCTAACGGGATGTTGAGGTCTTTAGAGATTCAACATAAAAATGGCATCTACAAGAGAATTCTGGAAAATTGTTTTTGCTTTCTCTACTACGTATAGTAAGTAAAGGAAGTATTGTATTCCACCCGGAAATATGTTTTGAGGGCTCCTGATCCAGAAAAGCATTTTGAGAAAAAGGTCCACCTGAGTGAGTGTGTGTGTGTGTGTGTGTGTGTGTGCGCGCGCGCGCGCGCGTCTGTGAACAGCATAACTCCAAAACTAAAAGTTGCTTAAAAGACAAAGTTGGTAAGTTTAATATCTTTCAAGGATGCAACACGAAGATTTTTAAGAAAATTCCTCCACCCTTTACATTTCTCGAAAACGTCCCCTATGATTTGGATTAAACTGCCATATGTTTAACATATATTTTATAACTGAAATGTACACATTTTGAATTTTCTGGCTATAGCCCACGTAATCCTGTTTACTCTGGATGACTTTTGCACCATAACTGGCAAACCGTAAGAGATAGGTCAACTCTTACTGCACAAAAATGCAGATCTCGTTAAAACAAAATTTATGTCCAAATGTTTTTTTGACTATCGCTCAAGGGCTACTTAATTTTTACATTTTCCTTGCAGCTACAAGAAAATGAGCAATAAGATAATTTCTACAAACATTATCTCTATCAAGAAGACAGCTTGTGTGTATAAAACCCCAGCAGTAAGTTTTTCGGCATAAAGAAATAACAATTACCCTGTTAAGGATACTTAAATTCGGGACATAAAGTACTTCCAATTGTAAGTCGCCCTTGAGGTATTTATCTCTTATGTGAGATTCTCTTGTGGTCTGCCGGGAAAGTACGAATCGGTTTGGGAATTTAATGCCATACTGGCAAGCTGGCCACGGTAGCTTAGTGGTTCAAATTCTGGCTATGGCACTGAATACTTCCGAAATGGCTCAGCCCACAAAAAAATGCACTTAGTCATAACTTGTGTGTTTTAACGAGATCTACATATTTGTACACACATTTTTTTTAAAAAAAACCTGATGCGTACCACAGCTATCCTTTCAAAGTTGCAAGTGAACTATATGACACCCTGAAAGTTATACATCTACTTCGACGCCACGAATTTACATCACTAGCGCAAAGATACTCTCACCTTTACTATGCAAGACTGTGATACATTTTAAATGAAGAACTTTGCAATAATAGGACAAAGTTCAAACAGGAAACTCAATTAAGAACAGATGGGATTCTGCAGCGCCCTCTGAAACATTAAGAAGCTCAAGCGTGATTCCAGGAGGTGCCAATTTCTGTATCTAAGTTTAGCGGTGCTTCATTTGCACCGCCAGCAATTTCTTGAAAGAGACCACAACTGAGAAGAAGAGGTGACTGAAGGAAATAAGCTGCCTAAGGGAATATTCCTTCCTTCCTTTCTTGAGATTCACGGAAGGATAATTTTCTTAAAGGCTTTATAAATGCTGGGTACAATATTAAGCTTTACAGCGTTGCTCAGTTGTTTTCCGTTGTCACCTCTAAGAGATTACGCTTTTGCTTTGAAGTGCTTTTGAAGAAAATAATTATAAGGGTGCGTAGAGATTTACATTTAAGGTGTGTTCGTTTGAAGGTAGCTTTGACAAAAATATTCATTATTTTGGGACACATTTCTAACCATCGCAAATTTTAGAGGGCTCCAGGATTAATTTCTTTCCAATTTCAACCAGATTTGGAACGTACATTTTCTGAAAAGTTAGTTTCATTCAATATATGTATACAATTGCAGCAGTGCTGTAGGGGGACCAAGGGGGACACCTCGCACACTGTCAAGTCCATTGTAATGCTACCCCATAGGAAGAAGGGATGAATGAAGGAACCACGAGAGACTACAGACACCCCACAAGGCGCGAGGAAGTCCCTAAGTGTTCCTGTCTGGAAGAACTATTCTAGTACTAGAGATATCAGAGAGAGGCCATGAATGACAACTTGGCATTTGAGAAAAGTATTGCAAAATTCAGAAAAATAAGGAACGGTTCACACCACAGAAAGAAAAAGTGTGGATAAAGTGTGTGTTTCAAAAACATTTTCATTTTTTATTTAGTAAGATTTTTTAGGGTTTACCAATTATGCAAAAGTTATTCAGATTGAAGAGAGCTTCTGAGGGCATTCCCAGAAAATTTAATATACATTTCATTTGTCATAAACATATCTTAAACATATAATATTTTGATCAAAGTTGCTAGAGCCATTTTTAATAATATCAACATTATCGAAAAATTTTCTCCTAAGACTTAAATATAAAATTTCTTTATTTATAACTTTGAAGGATATTAGTTTATTCAATATGTTCACAAGATTAAAGTACAAATGTCCGGGATGGAGCAATTTTCTTGAAAACGTTTATGTTGAATCCCTTAAAAATGCCGAATTTAAATGCCAAATTTGACATTTAGGTGACTTTTCGTTTCTTGAGTCATGCTACTCACAAGGATCATTTTCTAGATTATTTGTTTTGGGTTTTTCTTTTAGATTTAGCGAGTATAAAACTATTTTCGTTGAAATCTCGATATCGAATATTCAGGTGTATTAGAAAATTCAAACCACTAACAAAGAATATCTCGAAGTGGTTAACTACGTGGGGGACGCAGCGGCTGGGCGGCTTGGCTGTTACGCTAGGGGGGGGGGAGATATTTCAATAAAGCACCTTATAGCCATTGTTGAGAAAATATAAATTTTGAAAAAAAAAAAACAAAAAAAAAAAACGTTCTATGTAAAAGGTAGTTTGGGAAAGGAATATACCCATTATGAAACCTTGGAGTGGAATCTTTAGAAGACATTGAACTTAAATACCAAGTTTAGTATTTAACAGACCTTTCGTTTGTAGACAGGTAGGCGGGCGCGTGATCTTTTTGCTAGCATTTCTTAAATTCAGAGAATATCAAAATATATATTTCCGGCGAAATGCAGGTATCGAAATTTTGACAATAGTTTGTCTACTTACTAAGTGCATACTGCATGAATTTAGCAGATTTCCATAGACTTAATCGAATACCTGCAATTCAGCATAATTTATTGCGCACTTCAATGTTATACGTGACAACACGCCATTGTCGCACAAGATCTAATTTCTGAACTTGTATACTTTTGTCGCTGGATGTACGGCCTGCTGCTATGTTACGTCTTCCCCATAAATTAAACAGCGGGAGTCGAGAGTCTCGCTCGGCGAACGGCGCGGTTGGAACAAGCGCGGTATTTTGTTGCACTCCCTCGCTATTTGGGATCTTTGAAGTACCAGCATAAAGTTCCGGCATGCATGAACTGTTTGTTATATATGATCCCTTTATTCCGTGATGTACATATCCAAGAGATACTCTCATATAGGCGAGCTATATAGACATTTGATGCCTCACTATATACATTAGTTATTATTTGGCTAAAGGCTATGAAAATACAGCTTTTTAAAAATATTTGGGTAATAACTAACGAAATGAAACGGCATACCATCTCACAGCAGAAGGGTTTATATTATTCGAACGGGAAGTTTGTAATTAAAATGCTGTACATTACATTAGCTTGATCTATACTTCTGGGAAAGACGAATCAGTAATTTGACTGTGTAACAAAAGATTTGGACATCTTTTGTTCAGAAGGTTTATATTGTTTCATGACCGTAGGAGGCCTTAGATTTAAGGTTAATTTGAACATTACAGAGAATATTTTGAACGAAGAGAGCATTCCTTTTATGTGACGAGGTTTAACTGATCAAGCAGTACATAGTGGTGAATGTCTTTTTTCATACATTGCCATCGCGGATATCACAGGATGACTGATGATACTGACGAAGTTCTCCTACAGTTTTACCGGAAATTTTATGTAGAACTTAAAAATGAAATAGCTAGTAAAGATGATAAGATTAAACATCTATAACTTGAGCTTAGAAATCGTAACAGCAACAAACAGAGAAATAACCTCGAGGCATGTGACACCTGTCGAGAGAATAGGGAATTACGCGCTAGCCGTACGTCAGGAACCCCTAGACAACAGGCATGCATCATTAAAAGGCAGAGACCAGAATTATGCTTACGAGACCAGACAAAATGTTTCAGATAGTATTAAGGAAAAGAAATACAAAATAACAATGTCATCTAAACAAAATGAGGTTTTGTTTTCGAGACACCGAAAATGTATATTGGTCATGCATTGCAACAAGTTGAAACCGGAATTATAATGTCAATATATTTGATAATGGAAAGAAACAAAAGGAGATTCTAGTCAATAGTCAAGGGGAAGGCGTAATAAAGCTGAATATGTTAAAGTCTCAAGAATGGAAGCCTAGGCAGATTTAAATGAGTGATAAGGTTACAATTGTTGTTTGTACGAAGCCATAGGGATTCCGCGGGCTGATTCCTATCTTACCAGACGTGCTCTAAAGTTAGCCAATGGAAATCGCTTCCTTCCAGTTGCTCGCGCAAAAACAAATGCAACGCAAGACACACTCGTCTTGAATCGAGTCGAGATAACGCACGTGCAACTTGGGAGTTGTACGTAAGCTAGCGCGTATACATAATTCGGTGGTTGCTAAAGGGTGACAAAGTTAAAGTGTTATAACGTTGTAGTTGAAGTTACAAAAGTTACATTCTATTTAAATATCGTCGGCAGTTCTCTACAAATCTGGAAATTTACAAATAAAGTGATATGTTGGTTAATTGTTCGTTTGGTTCCATTCCTACCATAACTCACGCATACCTGTAGATAGGACCTCTTGCTAGAGCTAGTCCGCACACCAAACATGAGATCTTATAGATCTTAAAGGCGACGTCTTCGACGGAGAGGAGCGTTTGCGTCAAAGTTAAGAAAATTATGTTTATGTATAAACTTAGATATGGTATAAATAATTCAGTCTGCCACATATAGCTCACGGTTTTATTTCAAACCGCTGATGATATATGCAATGAAGATGAACCACCGCTGTTTGTAAAGCGAAGGCAAATACAAAATCTGAAGTGTTTAATTATTTAGAAGCAAAATGTACCTGAAGAAGAAAAAATGTAAAACATTTTGCACATTCTCTTTTAGTTCAAATGCCAAAAAGTTAGCAATTATTATCCTAGATTATGATTATGATTACGAGAACCAGATATGAGTAATTTATAGAAAAGATGTATGATTATACTATATTAAATAAATGCAATATAAATAACACATAAATATATGTTATAATACATTAAATATGTGTTATATATTATAAGAGACAGATTAAACAAAAATTATTTTGTTGTTTAACGACGTTGTCAATTGCCAGGATCACATCAGCGTCGCCGGTGTGCCGGAATTTTGTCCCGCAGGAGTTCTTTTACATGCCAGTAAATCTACTGACATGGAGCTGTCGTTTTTAAGCACACTTAAAAACCATCGGCCTGGGCCGGGTTTGAACCCGCGACCTTGGGATCAGTAGACCAGCGTCTAACCAACTGAGCCACCCAGACCGACATAAGAGACAGAAAGTGTATGTACCATCGGGCGCGCCGTACAACAAAGGACAGTCGGGACTAAGCTACAAGCCGTCTGATGAATGAGTACAGACAGCAAGCATGGGAAACTAGTGCAGAAACAACAGGTAGCATGGACAGGCCATATGTTTACCTGGCCAGGGCAAAGAAGCGCTCTGAAACAATTAATTGAACTGATTTTGCATTTTGTCACAATAATATCCTTTATGCGCTGTGGTTATGTGAACTATAAATAAATGTCAAAACCATCCCTGTTGAGTACTTTGAAGTCTGCAGGCAAAACATAGAACACAAAGCAACGTCCCATCAATATACCTAGCTCGATAAAATCGGTTTGTGTTCTGATTTATTTTCTTTTAGTGTTGTAAACACATTGAAAGCTTTCCATAAACTAAATGACATTGTATACGCTTATATTTCATAACACTGAAAGCTTCTTGCAGGCTATTAATGCTTACATTATTCATCGTTTGTCATTTACTTATGTTTGAAATAGGTGCACGATCACAAAAAAACTATTTGACTGGACAGTAGCATGTTTGTTTATAACAGTGTATAAAAACTGCAACGGTGATTAAGCTTTTTAACTATCGTTGAGCCATGTATTCATTTAATTCTTTTACATTTTACTTTTATTTACGAGCTTCAACTACCGCAAAACAACTCGATGTTTTAGGAAGGTGTGTTTGCGTCACTTTGAAATATATGTTATTGCATAAAAGGGATTTTTTGAACTTAGGTACCAACATGAAAACTAAATAGGCGTGTTATTCTTTATAGGAATCGAATAAACCTCTGGTTTTGTTGCCTTCAAATAAAGTGTATCTTATAACTTGTTCGAAAATGCTTTAAAGCTTCATCGGATTTACCCTCCCCTTATGGAGGACTTACAAGCCAGTGCCTAGGGTCAGACGCCTGTCGGGGAGCAGAGGAACCTAAGAACCGGACAGAGTGAAGACCTGGAAGCGGGTGATAGATAGATGTGATAGTCGGGAAGAGTATGATATGAAATGCAGGCAAAATCGATGAATGGAAAGGTGATGGAGCAGTTGGTGGAATGAGTACCGGGAGAATGCGGAGAACCCGGGAAAATTCACCCAAAGGCGCTTCGCCCACCACGAATACCACATGCTGATTCCTGGATCGAACCCGGGCCGCCTAGGTGATAGACCTAGTGTTGTTGATACTCATCACATATAAAATTAAAATAAAAAGAAATTCACTGTAGCTAGCCATTTTTGGACTTCACATAATGAGATGGATCGAGAAATTAATTTTTTAATTAATTTGGATATTTGTGAAAAAATTTCGTTTTCAACAACTTGAATACAAATTGTGAATTTTAAAGCACAGGTGAAGTTCTACAGTCCCTTCAAACTGACCGTAAGACACAGGAACTTCATTAAATATATCGCTCGCTACCCTCCGCTCATATTGCAGAAGATATTTCCGATATCATGTACCACTCACTACACATTAATAATGACATTCCAAAGGCGAAGATTTACAATCGACCGCATCCTGACGATGAGGGAATGCAAAATGCCCCTCGAAGTAGTTAATTAACATCTGTAGTATAAAATTACTATCAATAAAAGCATCTGATATTAATTATTGTTACGTAATAACCTCACAGGAGGTAAAGTTGGCTTTTACAAGCTCCGTCTTAGGGTGCATACACAAAGATCTAAGACAACGATGTCAAGCAACTGTTTCCTCAGAATGTCTCGCCCCTCTTTTTGTAAGACTTGGGTCAAAGCTTCCCTCGGGTGACCCGCATACTAGTGAGCCTGGCGACCCAGTTTGTCCTACCATATTTAATAATTCAATACATCCTTAATATTACTTTGAAACTGCTCAAGTGCTGGCAAAGAAGCTTTCTAACTTAGAATACTTATCCTTAACAAATCACTAATAAATACTCTTCAGTCACACTTTCAGCCAAAACTATGAAATAAAGCACATCGTGTATAATAAAGAAACCCAGTTTGGCCATTATGATAAAATATCCTATATACTGTCTACAGTAATATTACATATCTATTACAAGTTCAATACATACAAAGAATGACACCTGAAAGCTGGAAAAATCAAACGTGAAATAGAAAATTCCGAAATGGCTAGTTCAACGAAAAAAGGAACATGTTTGTTACAAATTATATATTAACATTTAATCACTTTCCTGAAACAAGATTCTGTGCACCTCTAATGGTTTTCCAGCTAAAATTATTCACAAGCCAGTTGAAGATACACATTTCATTGGTCATCTTAGTAAGCATAACACACATAAGGTAATTTAATTATAATGTAGCAGTTATTTTTATGACATTAAAAATTAACGGGATTTAGGCAAGTATCGGAAGGTGTACCTCAAAAGTAAACAAGAGAAACATAAACTTAAATATTTTATTTACACTGAAATTAATAAAATTGTTTTGAACATTGTTCGTGCTTGTAATATACCACTTTTTTTTTTTCTTTTTCCTTTTCTGTTAAATAACCTAAACACTGTCCAGTGTCTTCTTCAGATAATCCGACAAAAACGTCGTCTGTTTTGTGGGTCAAAACATGTTAAAACTCCTTGTACTGAGGCGGTTTAACTTATCAAGACAATCTGAGTCGTATTTTCTTTGATGTTGTCATTTGCGATTCAGTTTATTAAGGTCACACTTTGTGAGCTAAATAGATTTACTTATTCTTCTTTTTTATCTAATTAGCCGCCTCGTGTGGAGGACTGAAAGCCTCTAGGATTTTCAGATGACTGTCTGAAAACAGAAAAATCTATGAACCTGACAGAGTGAAGACTGGAAGCGCATGTCAGTCCAGAACCAGATATCAGAGAGAAAATACAACGTTATGAAGTACAGATGAAATTCGTGAATGGAAAAGTGACGATAGAGCAGTTTAGTGGCGAGAGTGGCGGGGGAAACTAGAGAACCAGGAGGAAACCCGCCCAGACGCCGCTTCGTCCACCACAAATATCACATGCGTGTCCCTGGGATCGAACCCTTGCCTTGGTGATAGGTGAATGCTCTAATCCTCAACGCCGCAAATAGAACCACTTAGGAATTTGAAATGAAATTAAGATCTATTTGCACTTACAAAGATGTAGTATATTACAAAAGGTATCATGAACTACAAAATCACTGAATTTCTCTGAAATAGGCCAGTCCATGTTTTTACCTTTGTTTAGGCAAACCAAGCAGAACCTGTGACAAACGCCAGGGAATAAAATGATTCTATTTAAAGCACACGAGAGAATAAAATACATTAATAGCTAGTTAGTTGCTGCTGTTCACAGGCAATTGTCAATATTTGTGTTTTATTAGAATGCTAGTACTTCGCTATTTACAGTAAAATAGAATTAGAATAAAGCTCAACTGCATGAGGATTTAATTGGGTATGTTTAAAACGAAAAAGGTTGCCTGCATATTGTGAACACGAGCACTGGGAAACAGCAGAAGGTGCTCAATTGTATTAATATGGAATTAACAGCCCAATAGATTGCAGTATAAAAGTGGAAAATGTTTAATGAATAGCTATGTGTATCTTTTATCTTTTAAAGCATCCCGTGTGTTCTATATAATATAGTGTGTTTCTATAACAACGCGATTCTTGTTTGTCATAATTCCATCCAGAAAAAACACATAACCTCAATTTTAAGAACTTCAGTAAATAGTGCACCAAATCATACTTTAACTAAAGCTTTGTATACAAATGAATGTTTGTATGTTTGGCCTCAATGCGCTCCTGAACCACTTGACCAATCACCTTGAAATTCAGCACATATATATATTTTTTTTCTTGCAGAATTTTACTACACAACGTAACATTCACATTCTTTTCTTTACTCGCTTTTCTTTTACGTAATAAATTCATATATTCTTCCCTACTCGCCCTTTAACCTTAAATGCATACACTTTTCTAATGACTGAAATATAAATGCCATAAACTACATTCAAACTGTTTTCTCTACTCACTTTTCGCGTACGAAACACGGCCATATTTCTTTCTCTATTCCCCTTCAAGGCATAATTCATACAATTTTCTGTGATTTAAATAGAAATGCGACACGTTGTATTCTCATGAGTTTCTAAACACATTTTTACTTTCTCTACTGGTAAGTAGGGGAAGTATTGTATTCCACCCAAGAGATTTCATCGGAAATATATGTTTTGAGAACACCTGAATCCAAGAAAAGCATTTTTAGATAAGGATGTGTATGTGTGTCTGTCAGTCTGTGGACACCATAACTCAAAAACGAAAAGTTGGTTAAAAACCAAAGTTGGTATTTAAGTTTAATTTCTTTTAGGGATGCGACACTTGAAGAGAACAGCCCCACCCTGAACTACCCTTTGCATGAAAAATTTTCAAAAATTTTGATTTTTTGAAAATGGCTCTAACGATTTTGATTAAAATGTCATATGTTTGAGATATTTTTATGACAAATGAAATGTACATCTTGAATTTTCTGACTATAGCCCATGAAGTCGTGTTTACTCTGGATGATTTTTGAATAACACGTAAACCGTAAGAGAAAGACAAAATATTACTATACAAAAAATGTAGATCTTGCTAAAATACACAATTATGTGATATTCCCCTTTATTTGTGTATGTTTTGCAGAACTTTAAATCTTTAAAAGATTTGACTATCGCTCGATGCCTACTGCATTCCCATATTTCCGTTGCACGTGCAAGAAAACAAGCAATAAGATAATTCACGAAGAAGATATAGGAATAAGGCTTTGTAAGAATGGTTAGTACAAGAGCAGAGAAAGCCATGTGAGTGCAACACATCAGATTTTTTTTTTTTTTTTTTTTATTTTGAGTTGCTTATAGTATGCTACGTAAGTCTAAAAGTTATAGCTATAAAATCGTCAAACCACGGGTAACGCTGGGTATTTCAGCTAGTTTATCGTAGAGAAAATAGGAAAGTATTGTGCTTTAAGAATTCCTTGTGGAAGTTAAATACAAAATACGATAGTGGGTAGAAAAACACACGTGAATGTTCAAGGTATCAGTTGTCTCTCTTAGTTTATCTGTAGTGCAGCTGCTCCTTTTGTCCCTGAATTTGCAGCAATATAATGGATATCATTATTCGGTTGAGGTAGTTCGTTTTTCAGCCGATTCAAATCCGACCAGCGAGCGAAACTAGGTTACAGTAGCAAAGTCGGCACCACGTGGTCGCTGTTTTCCCCAAGTACAGGGAACGGGTTGAGTATCTGGAGATTTGGTGGGAGGTTTAGAATTCAGAGAAAAGCAAAAGAAGATTGAACATCGAAACCAAGACAGATTACCCAGTAATGTCCCTTGGAAAATCAATTAAGCGTCGATGTCAGCAGACCATTTTATCCTCAACTGCCGAGAAAGAATTTAGTGAAAAAGGACGACAAATTACCAAACATAGGGTTAAAAGATTTACTGTGCTTCAGGGACGGAACTGTGTTTTCCGCAATGCTTTGCACTTATATATGGAAAGCTTATATATACGAAAATAGCACATAGTGAATGCGGTCATCAGCCTAAATTCAATAAAAGTTTCTATTCATTTGCCGAAAACGAACCTGTGATATCGTGCTCAAAGGTTAGTATTTATCCTTCAACCGCGGAGTACAACGATATATATAGCAAAATATGTAGAACTAGATAAGTAAAGACATTTAAAATTCCATTTCCGACACAAGCAGAATTACTGATTTTTAGTTGACTCGTTTCCGTGCAAATCGTGAACACCTTTCTGTTCAAGTTTTTTCTTATAGGTTTTGTCCTCTTTTTGGGAGTATACAAAACACATATCTTGTAGAACGAATACATGAACTAATAGCCTTGTTTTATTAAAATGTAACGTCATTTCAAACTGGAGGAAAAAGGGGTACTAATATTGCATGGGTTTCAGAATCCTTAACGAAGAAACTATTAATTCCGATTATAATTCACTGCTCTGTGTAGACATAAAACAGTGCTCTCTTAATGCTTAAATTTGTGTAGTAAGAAAAATTATGTATTACGTTTTTGTGCCGTGGCCGAGCGGGTAGACCGTTGTTCTATCACCTAGGCGGCCCGGATTTAATCCCAGGGACCTACATGTATTCGTGGTGGACGAAGCAGCACCTGGGCGGGTTTTCTCTGTGTTCTCCGGTTTCCCCCGCCACTCATTACATCAACTGCTCCATCATCACCGTTTTATTCATCAATTTCCCCTGCATTTCAAATCATCCTTTTCCTCACAATCATACCCGGTGCTGGGCTGACCACTCGCTTCCAGGCCTTCAATCTGTCCGGTCCATAGATTCCTCTGCTCCTCGCAGGCATCTGAGCCTAAGCATAGGCTTTTAAGTTCAACGATGTGTAAGTCCTCCATAAGAGGAAGGTAACCCTCTAGAGAATGGATTCAAAAACAGAAACCATTTTTTTTTCTATTTTTCTGAAATCTTTAAACCATTTTGCAGTTAACTACAGTTTTATAGAATCCAAGATTCCAACATAGTTCTGCGGATTTTCCTCACAAATTGGGCCACGAGTCTGCAAACATTTGAAATAAAACAATTCTTGATCATTCAGATGTCCAATTCAAATATGCAATTTAGTGACGAATAATTGCATAACACTGCACATATGCGCAGTATTATTGTACACGTTGTGTGTCATTCGCCACTGAACTTGCGGCACCTACACCGCTAGCACAACAGTCCATGAAGGGCCAAGGCTTGCCGCCCAGCCGCTGCGTCCCCCACCTCTGCCTACTACAGCCGGGGTGGGGTGCAGTAAGAGAGAGATAAGAATCAACGCATGCGTCGCGCTGCCGCTATTCCAAGCGAAGGCCACGGTTGCATTCGTAATCACAACACGGGTTCTGCCCACGGCTGTTGAGCGATATATAAATTAGCCCAAATTTGATCCTGAACGATATTTTATCAATCTTGTGCTTCTGTAGTCAATTTACTCCGGACTGTTGCCATAAGACTTCAAGTTCATCTTCACATGATACTAAATACAGATTGTTTTGGAAATGTTCCACTCTCTAAATAGTTTGACTTTAATACACCAATGTCAAAGAATGTATTATGTTCCAGTGACAGTTGCAGTTTATGCAGCCGCGCTGTTTCATTATTTCGGTAGGTGGCGGACAGAAATAGATGTTGGGGGCGGGAGCTCGCAATATACGACGTCGAGGGAGAGCTGACGGGAGTTAACACAGAAAAAATAAAACTGTTTCCATCACTCCCGAAACTGCTTCCCTTGAAAAACACAGCACACATCTGCGTCACCCTTCTGTCGCCGTCAAGCATCTGTTCCGCGACCATGGTCGTCTCAGTAGTGACAGTATTACTCCTGGCAGGTGGTTGTACAGGAGTCTTCATTTCCAAACACATTTCTTCTTCATTAATACTAGTAAGCAGGAAACAGATTTTTGTTTCAACAATAGAGATTTTAATCTATTCATGAGATCCGTAAGTTTTCTATTTTTACGGTTTATTCTATGCATTCCTTCTTTTCAGCATCGAGAGGAGCCGACCACGATTACATTCCAACAATCCTTCTCACCGCTTTTCATTGTCCTGTAGCAACCGCCTCTCCTAGCGTACTGTCGCTATTACACTCACGCGCCATCTAGGTTTTTAAACATTCGACTGTTGGTCACGTGAAGCTGGCATGTAAACCTTGCGGTCAACACGTGATTCTTGTCCGCGTACACTGAATTTCTGTTTCAAAATGAAGTATGGATGGTAATAGGGAAAGCTCTGCCATATAACCACCTGATGCCATCTGCCGTCACAGATGCGGAGATACAGTTGCCCTATACTATTCCCTCTGTGGCCTTGTGCGAAGCAAGGTGTTATGCTGTGATATGGTATGGTGTGGTATGGTATGGTATCCATAAACACTCACGTCCCTTGGTGGAACCAAGAATGCAGAGAAGCGAGCACACTAAACAATGAAGCATACTATAAATATAAACGCCACCCCATTATTAACCGGAGATCCCGGAGAAAACCGCCCAGACGCCGCTTCGTCCACATATGGGTCCCGCCTAGGTGGTAGGCAAGTGGTCTAACCACTCAGCCACGGCGCCGCCATTGTACTTCCGGACTAAGGGAAGAATGGGGAATAATCTTAGCTGGAGAAAAATCTCTGCAGCGAATGGAACCCGGGATCCCTTGCACAGCAGGCAGGTGCTCTACCAACTGCGCTACGGGACCAGTCTATCTACAATTTTATAAGATTAAAATTAAATATTTGGGGGACTGGCGTATAAGTATAATTTACCTTTCATTCCTCCAATGAGCTATGCATATCATTGGGTTTTGTGCATTTAATTATTCAGTGAAAATTAAAACTGCTTCACAATAGGATCAAATAAAGCTATTTATTTCCTTTTAGGAAGAATATTCCGATTTTATTCAATTTATAAAAATAAGCAGCGTAATATAAATAGACGTTTATTTATATTCCAAAATGTTCACCATAATTTATAACGGAGTTACACATGCAAACTCTATCACGAAGTTATTACCATTCCTGTTTACTCCCTCGAAAAAGACAGTAGATAAAAGTGTAACAGTTGTCTGTGCAGCGATGTTTCTCTTGTTTGTTTATATATCCAGTCCTGTCATTTTCTGCCTTACAAAGGAAAAGAGAGCTGTGGCCGGTGGCAATAATTTAATAATAATAATAATAATAATAATAATAATAATAATAATAATAATAATAATAATAATAATAATAATAATAATAATAATAATAATAATAATAATAATAATAATAATAATAATAATAATAATAATAATAATAATAATAATAATAATAATAATAATAATAATAATAATAATAATAATAATAATAATAATAATAATAATAATAATAATAATAATAATAATAATAATAATAATAATAATAATAATAATAATAATAATAATAATAATAATAATAATAATAATAATAATAATAATAATAATAATAATAATAAAACCCCACAGCATTACAAACCTACACGTGTATGATAGTAGAATTGCATACAGGTTACAGTCCTTGGATGTTACAGGCAATTAAATCTAAGCTCTCGTGAACCATCTTAACTGGGAATTTACCTACGCTTTACATAAACAATTTTTTAATACTCTCATTTCTGTTAATAACAAAGAGATGTTCTCCGAATTCGAATAATGCTAACATTGTTATTTGTTTGTGTATAAAGGACTACATTTAACTTAAGGGCACCTTCAACGAGAACGTGAACATTAAAGCGAGTTGCTGTAGCACTGTTCATTCTCTACCGCCATTTACGTAAATAAAAGCAAAAGGCATAAGAAACAGTATTCTGCTACAGCTAGCACGTGATTTGAAAATAAATTCATAAAATCGTACTTTATGCTATGGAAAACGTTGACGGGTGGAAATATACTAGATCTAAACGGTGGAAATGCGTTACAACGTAATTCTCAAGCAAACCAAATATGAATATTTTAAGTTCTATTTTAACTCTTAAATTCCATACAAGGTTATAACCAAATGTTCTAAAGCTCCAATATAAATTCCATCATTTAACTTTAACATAGTTTTTGACGTCAAAAATTACCACCACGAATTTACTACAGATATCTATTTAGCACTTCTCAGAACGAAATAAGCCAATAGATTCCTTTCATTATCTGCATATTGTGTATTTTCTTCGGTACTAACTTCTAATATCCACAAGTCCAAGCATTTTTTTGCTTCCAATTCATTGGATACCTCTTCTATTACTTTTTCCATAAGCAAGTAGAAATATATCAAATTCCATACTGTCCCAACAAAACACATTTCAAATATTTCTTAAATATCTCAGTTGATATAAATATAATCACGTACGATATAAAAAATCTGATGTGTTGCACTCACATGGCTTTCTCTTTTTGTAATAACTTCTCTTACAAACACTTATTTCTATATCTTCTTCATGTTAGTTGAGATAAACGTTTTTACAAATTTTCTTATTGCTTATTTCCTTGTAGCTACAAGGGAATATTAGAATACAGTAGACTTTGAGCGATAGTCAAATCTTTTAAAGCTTTGAGATCCCGTTCTTTTTGTACGGTTAACATAAAGAAAACGAACAACGATGTTCCATTTCACGAAAGTTTAAGTTTTCCAAGACAAACAAAAATAACAAGGAATATCTCCGAAATGGTTCACTATACAAAAGAAAAAAATAAATATTTACACATAAAATGTGTGTTTTAGGGAGATCTACATTTTTTGTATAGTAAGATTTTGTCTATCTCTTATGGTTTACGAGTTATTCAAAACTCATCCAGACCCAACAGGACTCGTAGGCTATAGCCAGAAAAATCCAAATATACGGTTCATTTCTCATAAAAATATCTCAAACATGTGGCATTTTAATCAAAATCGTTAGAGCCATTTTCAAAAAAATCAAAATTTTCAAAAAATTTTCCATGTAAAGGATAGTTTAGGGTGTGGCTATTTTATTCAAAATTTTCGAGTCGCATCCTTGAAAGACATTAAACTTAAATAGCAACTTTGATTTTTAGCCGACTTTTCGTTTTTGAGTTATGCTGTCCACAGACACACAGACTGACACACACACACACACACACACACACACACACACACACACACACACACACACACACACACACACACACACACACACACCTTTTTTTTGTAAATGCTTTTCTTGGATTCAGGGGGTCTCAAAACATATATTTCCGCTGAAATCTCGACATCGAATTTTTGGGTGTAATACAATACTTCCTCTGCTTACTATCCGTGATAGAGAAAGTCAAACTATGTGGAAGTGGAACTTGCCTGACTCTTAGAATTAGATAAAAGATGTCGGCAAACAATGTTGACAGAATATGAGAGCTTTAAAATGAATTAGACAATTAAAACTAAAAAATACAATGGAGAGGTATAATAGCTCTTAGGGAAACGAGAGCTGATGCAACGCTACTAATCCAAAAACTTAGGGATATTATAGGCTGGCTGCTGGGTTTCCGTAGTTCTAAAATTACCAAGGGAACAGCCAATAGAATCACACCATTGTGGTGGCCAGGAAGATGACGGCAACAAAACCACAGCGCATGCAGCTTCTAGTTGTAATTAAAGCCCTGTAAGGACATGCCATTCCAGCAGAGAAAAGCCACCAAACTGTCGATAGCCTCTTTGGGATACAGGAATCTCAAGTGCCGAAGCTTGGGTTCGTTAACTGCTCCTATAAGGGCGCGTGCTTGGAATTCAAACCTGCACAAAGCCTTTGCGTGGTGCTTCAAGGACTTTTACATGCTTTCCTACGAACACGTTAAAAATACATTTTCAAAACAAACATCGTTAGGCTAAGCACTACATCTAACGGTTCTTATATAATACCTAGAGCTGGAGCAAATATCCTTTGATACCGCTCTACCTGTTACACGTGACGTCATAGTGAACACTGATACAGGGCTGTACAATTGATGGTAGTTTGACTGCAGTTAGAAACTCACAAATACCTCCTACATGTATGATATTATAACACTTTGAGGATTCGACGGATCCCACTCCTGACACCACTGAGACAAAAACGACAAAATCAGTCCACTGTTCTAACACCTTGTCTTCTACACTTTCGTACAAAAGCACAGTTCTCTTCAAGAGGTTAACACAGTCTATAGTCCTTGTGATATTACAACTCACAGCTGTTTACTTCTCATTACCTTGACTCAGCCCTTTCACTGCTCCTCAGGCACTAACTCCGACGATGCAATCACTTGACGTTCATTAAATCTTCCTTCACTTCAATGTGACGTGCCACACACACCCACACACACGTCTCGCACTCATTCATACACTCATGTCTGTAACCTTAACTCTGGTGTTTTCTCGCCTCCTTATATAGCGGGGATGACGTCACACGGATCTTTCGTGAATTCATTCAAACACACCGGTAATGACGTAGTCAGATCTTTCTGAAGGCTCCGGAGAAAACTCCTTTTGACTCTGCCGCTTTCATTGTCGTTAGTCGCGTACAGTGACACAGTCGTGCTAGACAGCCTAACGTAGGGTGTCTTTGATTAGTCACCGGCCTGATGTGGAGTGTAGTAGCTCATCCCCAACGATCCTTTGTTCTGCCCCGCGCCCGGCGTCACAATGTGCAGCGTCCTATCCATGCTCCCACATCATGTGACATCAAGAGAACTTTTTCTATGTATAATCATTGTGTAGATAACAGGAGGAGAAGCTTTACCTCTGAAATGTTTATAAAATACATGGTTTTGGGTTGCAGTATATTTGACAAATGGCGAATGAAGTGCTACAAAGGTAAATATGTACTTTTTTATATATCTGTAATGCCTATTTTTGAAGTTAGATTTGCTGTTTTACCTCTGACAGTAATGTTACCACTGTCACCCCCTTCCCCTCTCGCGCTATGAATCGTACTCGCAGTGCGCACACATTGCAAGCTAAAGGATATCTGTTTTAGCTTTATTGTTCGTCCAGTGGATCTCCGGCCCTGGCATTTCTCGAGGCCTCGTGACGCGGTGTTGCCAGTTTTTAGCGAGTATTTCAAACAGGGTATTTTTAACAATTCACAAATCTGTACATCGCTACTTCCTAAATTCACGTGGACAGTGTGCATATAAATGATCACAGAATATGGAGACAATTGTTTTACCGTTTACCTACCGGAAAAAAAACCTGCACAAACACTAAAGCAATTGAAACCACGTGGTCCCACGAGGTCGGCAACAAGGTGGTACATTTGGAAGCCACGCCTAGCAGCAAGACCGCTGATTGGTGCTAGGAGAAATGTTTAACATCCGGTGCGTTACCCGCTTCCAGTATTGCCAAAACTAACAACTACGTCCATAAAGGATGTAAAGGTAATATTGGAACGGAATAATCGTATAACGAAGATATTGCATGTAAATAAAACCGAAAGCTGTATTTCAATGTTCTAAACTTTGTAAATATCATATACGTTGGCAAGGTTAACCTTCATCCTCCAACTCATTACAGCTGTGAAACGTCAGAGCCGGAGATCCATTAGCCGTAAGTCTGCTTGCTTTCGACCTCAATCATTATTTTGTTTTTTATTCAACTAAGCTAAACAATGGAACTCCAAAACAATGTTGTATACTTGAGTTACAAAAAGGAAGACAGATACGAAAGGCTCAAAATAACCTTAGGATTTGCATAATCACTAGCATTATTAAACGAAAGCCGATCAACAAAAACAAGCTACTTTTTTTTTATGAATACACCATAAACATTTAAAAACACCATACTTTCATTCATAGTATGAATGGGGCATTAGATGCAATTAAAACAGTTGCTAATCGTTTATTATACAATCCAAATAATAAATATAATTTTCAGATTGAAAAATAGCTTATTATTAATATTATATATTTGTTAGATTAAATATAATCTTATCTCTAAAGAACATTAATTCCTTCTTTGTTTTCAAAACTGCATGCAAGTTTTACTGACACTATTTTATACACAGTTCATCTCATACGATTTACTACGTGGTCATTCTTTGTGTTTTGTACCATTTGTCACTAGCTCGTTCTTCTGTTTAGTCAATGTCGCTAACTGTATTACCTTAAATTGCTGAGAACCGCTGTTTTTAAAGGAAACAACACTCCATTTTAACTTGATAATTGTGCTTTTAACAATTTAAAGTATTTCCCAGAAGAAATAATATTTGCTAACGTTAACAATAAGGTGAGATTTGTTTGAAATTATCAACTATTTTTCTGCTATATAACAAGAGAAAATCCAAATATATGTAATTTCTGGATTTCGTTTTCCTCAGTTGGCGGCACAAAGTTGAACTGCACTAACCGCAGTTTTAGGTTATTTTTTATACTATGTAACATTTTCAGGTCAAATCTTTGTGATATGGTACTTAAATTCATACTTTATTTATGAAATAGTACAGATAAGCATAATTTGAGCGTCTTGCCTTCCCAGATAAATTCTCTCGCTCCGCTCGAGAGTTTATCGTTAGGTTAGACGTACTTGCAATTATTTTCCAGGAATAACTTTACATTTTTGTAATATATCGTATTCATGCATACTCCTTCTGAATAATCGAACTCATCCTGGATATTACAACGTGTAAAGCATTTTATATAATCTTTCTCAAACAAGTTTACTTCATTGGCGCTCTTTAAATACATTTAA
The DNA here is from genome assembly GCA_030765045.1 of Tenodera sinensis. NCBI lineage: Eukaryota > Metazoa > Arthropoda > Insecta > Mantodea > Mantidae > Tenodera > Tenodera sinensis. Next base: position 155,884,220 of record CM060967.1, on the reverse strand, counting down.
GACAATATATTTTACCTAACATATAATTGATTACTGTTGCTAAGCTCATTAACTGTTGTTTTCACCCCAAAGTCTTGACTATCTCCAATACTTTTTATAGTAACTGTTTCGACCTTTTCAATAGCCCACTCTTCTTATTGCTGAAATGAAAAGTAAGCTGTAAAATATACATAACCTTTAGTTGCCATTTATAGCACTTCCTTCTGTTCCATTTTGGTTGTCTTAGCACTATTCAAGTGCTTACATTTTCAGAGACTTGCTAGAAATGTATGAAGTCTTAAGAGCAAGGGAAGGAGAATACGGGGAAAGCCATGGCGGGGTAGAGATCTGTTTTGGATGCGATCCAGATCGTTACACAGACAGTACAAATTTGCACGACGGCCTAGAAGGTCACGCAGGATGAATCGTCCTTTGGATGCGTGCCATCCTACTTATCTGGCAGCTTGCTCTCTCTTAGGCTAGGATATTCTGCAGTATTAGTCAGCTGATGATGGTCTCCGCATGGCAAGCAACGAAAGGAGAAAGAGAGGAAGAGAAAAGAGAAGTAGGGAGGGAGAAGGGAAAGGTGGAGGGTAGGAAGGAACAAAGAGAGTTATAAAGGAAGAGAGAATAAGAGAGAGACAGAGAGAGTAAAGAGAGAAAGAATGAGATGCAAAGAAAGAGAGGAGGAAGGGAGTGGAGAGAGAAGTCGGGAGAAAGAGAGAGCAAGAAAAACAATAAAGATCGAAAGAGAGTGAGAGAGGGAACACGAGAGAGAAAAAGAGAAATAAATAAAAGGAATGAATGAAAAAAAGAAGAAATAAACAAAGAAAGAAAGGAAGAAACAAAAAAAGACAAGAGAATCCTTATCAAAAACTTTGATGTCTCTGTTTGCTTGCGTAGTGTTTAACGGCCGCTTTTACTACATACGGCACCACAGGCGATGACACTGAGGTTACATGGAATGAAGATGGAGCACTGCTGGAATGAGATGGCGGGGGAAACCGGAGAACCCGGAGGAAACCCACCCCAGCGCCGCTTCGTCCAGCACAAATCCCACATACGGTTACATAGACTCGAACCCGGACTGCTTTGGCGAGAAGCCAATGGTTTAACCATTCGGCTACGGCGCGGCTTCATATCTCTGTAGAAACAGCTTCGTGCCAATTAAACAAGAGCCACACGTTTCTTTGACATTTAAATGTGAAATTGGTTAGGACATTAATTTAACATCGCAGGATAACTGCTTGCGAATGAAAAACTAATGATTTCAATCATTTTCATTTAGGGAGATTGAAACTTTAAGTATGTGCTTAACTCTGTTTAACAAATTCCCTATCTTTATTCATGCAGTATTTTCACAATATAGTTTAATAATGAGTTGTATGATTAAAACAAATTAAGTTATATAACATCAACATATTTAAATAATTTATTTGAAATCTTTTAATTCTAACATATGGTATATAAACAGAGGTTGCTGTAGAGAATATTATATTATATTTTTAAGACTAAAAAACACACACATATCGCATTACTTTAAAGAATTCAATATTTCTCAGTTTTTCTAAACCTTGACATTTTTTAATTGTTTAAATAACGCTTAGATGTTATGCCCATATCAAGTTTTGTGTACAATAGACATGTTAACAAGTTGCGGGGTGTGGAGCATTTTGAATGGTAAAATATGGTGTTTTGAGGAGAAGCATTTTCATGCAAACATTAGATTTAATAAGTTCTACCTGCATTCGAATTTTCCACCACCATACATTCGAAAGATAGCAGCACCTACTACAATTCCAATTTCTTTTTGTTCACGCATCGCATTAAGAGCGAAATTCAAAAATAAACAAACAAAAATAAATAATTAAAAAAAGAATTGTATTGCTTCTCTAACTTGAGTGGAAGAGTATAATCCATTACCATGCAGCGCCTGTGTAGGAGCTTTAAAAATGGCCACCTGAGAGGGAAGCATAGGACGTTGATCTTATGACAGAATCATAACTTAGAATGTTTGTTCTTATTAAAAACTCAGTAGGTTGGGCTATTACAGTGGGTGCCGACTGGAATAGGCACTTCCGGTTCTTCATCATTCCGTCAAGGTCACCGGTGTGAAAGGTACATTTCGAGCGCTGCACGTCAATTTTAGAACGTGTGATTGTCAACAGATGTCTCTTTTTACCGGATGTCAATGGAGGTAGAGCAAGCATCAGTGATGCCAATATTCGTTATTATGGGGGTATCGTTTAATGAAACAATTTAACAGGAAATTCTGAATAAAACAATAAAACGAAGGAATAAATTGTACAATAAAAGGAATTACCTAATGACCGAACTGATTCAATACCAAATATGAATACATTACAGATCTAGTTTCGTAATTGAATGGAGTGTAAGTTGGCGATGTGACACGCAGTGACGTAATTTAAAAGTGTTTTTAATTTGAAACATGGTTAACGTTTGTGATACTATTAACGGCAGCGGAGCGAAAATTAATCTGGAAAAAATATTCTTGTATTAGTAAAACTCGCAAGATTTTAAATATGTGCTAGAGTGTATGAGCGGCAAGAGGAAACAAATCTATTTTTACAAGGTCGTTGGTAAGTATGATTCATGTATTAAATACATAAATGTAAAATGATGTCAGTTAAATCATGACATAACCTGAATTGTAATGTATCTGCATTACTTATTTTCAATATAGAACTGTATGGTATGGACTTGACTAATATTACTTTTGCAAATCAGCTGTATTTCGAATCTACTCCGCTTGGAATGATAACATAAATAATAAATAGCATTGTAACGTGATAGTTTATGAACTATGAGTCAGCAACAAAAGTCCATTCGGAAATCTATTTAAAATTTGTAGTTGTTAGAAGACTAGAATTGAAAGCCTTTTCATCCTCATTTTAATATTAAATTCACTTTTGCATTCTCTGAATTTCAGAACTGTGCATATTACAAAATGAACTACTGCAGTGCTCGACATCTCCAGAAGTGCATCTTCAGGACTGTGGCACAGATTTCCTTCATTTATCATTTGAAGTAAGTTATATTTAATACATTTTCAACTTTGCTGCAATAACCCAATGGCAGACTCATTGCTACATTATTAGTAAATTATCTTTTCTTCAGTTTTGTCACTGTGAGAATATTAGTACACACAATCTGAATATTGTTGGTACAGTGTTATGACATGGCCTAGGATCACATGCTAAGACAAAGTTCTTTGTAAAATCATATTGCTGTTTCATCAAGAAAATCATTTAAGTTTACCAACTTCAGTAATGAAAGATGTGGTAAAATGCCTGGTATTCATAAGCTGTAGCAATGTTTCAGTCTGCAGCACTATCTTAATATTGTTGTGATGTTACTGGTACATAGCTCATGATATCCTCACAAGAAAATAATTTCTTTGGAGAACCATTGAGATGAGATTAAAGCCGGTGTCCCACGGTCCAACTTTTATGACCAAACTTTTTGTATCCAATGGAATTGTACACAAAAGAAACAGTGACTGTCACACTATGATGAATTTTGGTCCAACACAAATGACAGTTCACGTAGCAAGTGTGAAAAATAAACATGACAGAAGCAAATATTATTTTAGCGATTACTATATTAAGTATAGGTTTGCGATATATTTCCATGAGTCTATGTAGAAAGAAAAGATGTACTACAAGTAAAAGACATTGGTGGGCACGGTCATGAGAACAGGACACGGGCCAGGGTATATTGGGTCTGCTACAGAACAAATTGAGGTTAGAGGAATTGGAAAATTATGGCAATTTTCTGCAAATTAGCGAAGCTTTATTTCTCACTAGGACACAAATGAGACTACCTATTACAGTGCGAAAGAGATAAGGTACAATTGTAATGGTTTTAATCTTAGTATACATGGACAGGAGATTTGAACTCATTTCATAACGTAAAATTTGAACACACTGTAAACTGGGTTTCTTATTATTTATTAAGTTTAGCTATGTAATGGCCACCTTAGTAATGTATGTTAATGGTCACGAAAAATCGTTAATGAATCTTCCAGAAAAAGTTTAAACGTTTTATTAAAACACCCATCACATTAAAAGAACCATGAGCCATACATATAAAACAACTGACTACATGTTGCCTGCACAGTCTGCCATATTGCTTTGTTACTGATGCTGATTTAGCTATTTTCAAGTTGTTTGATGAAAAAATTAGATGCAACAAAATTGTATCCAGCTCTCAGTGTCCCACGGTGCTCTTTTGTTGTATACAATGCTTTGTACCAGTATGTTGGACCGTGGACATCAGCATAAGTAAAAATATTGAAATAAAGAAACAAGTTTATGGTAAATAAGTAATACTACAATGTTGCATTTACAAAATTAGAGAAGTTTTGATCAGTGTTGTTGCTGAGAATGAAGAGAGAATGTGTTATAAGTGTCAGGATATTTTATAGTTAGTGATGGGCCAGCTAAATTACAGTATCCTGAAAAAACCAAATGTTGTCATTCAGTTTAGCCATTCATATAAACATGTTGAAATATAATTGGACCAATAAAAACAGTTTTCTTTTCAATATTCATACACCTGATGTTACAATTGTATTTGGTTCTGTGTTGCATTAAAACTATATTTGCAGCACAGGTGTAAACAGAATTTTAGCCACAAAACTGTAATTAATGATCAATTTGTTCAGAATGTTTGCCATTGTATTAGATTATGTTTATTTAAATGTAAATATACTTTTTGACATTGCACTAGGTGAAGTATAATACTATTTGACAAGTTTGTTTTTGGTCGAGATCATTTAATAGTTTGGGGTATAATTACAACGATGCTATTCTTGTGTTAGAGATATATACAACAAAAAATTACTTTTTTTATGGATGCATTTTAACTAATATAGTTCTCAGCGTCCCATTGGGAATGACAGATTGCTTAATTTTGCTCAGAGGTCTCCTTAATTGGGCTTGAGGCCCTTCTTTGTGCTGTATATCTACAACACAGGATACTTCCCTTCTGAAGGAAGTTGTGCTAGAAATTTTTATGCCTGAAAATCCTCGCCCTCAGCCACATTCAAACACCCAGGGCACATACACAAAATCAACAATCAGTGTGCAGCCAAGTCACACCAACAATATAGAAACAAATCTGCGTTGTATCAAGCAGGCTTAGAAACTAGAATTTAATATGTTTTGAACTGATCAGTAGTACTATAGAATACGCACTCAGAGTAGGAAATTGTACCAAACTAAATTTTTATTATGATGGGGCTTGAAATCGTTTTGAAATGAACTATATGAAATTCTGATGAATTATTTGCACTGTTTCCTGTTTGTTTCAGGAGAGCATAATTGGATTTGGCAGCACCTACCTTGGATAGCGTTATATGTATTATGTATATTTTTCATACTGCTTGGTTGCTGACACTGTCTCATGTACTAATTTTAAACGTTTAAATGAACTATGAATGCCTATGAAACAATCTCAAATTTCAGGTCTTTCTCTTAATACATTCTTTTATAAACTTGTGCAGAAAATAATGTACCTACACATTAAAGTGTAATTGCTTTTCAAACTCTTATTAAACATAGGCATTAACATGACTTCTTTGTTCTCTATTTAAAATAGTGCTGGTTTTTTTGTACATAGTTGTTGGTGTATGTTCATTTAGAATCTATTTAGTTTTTTATTCCTCGGTCACTAAGGTTATCTTTCAGAAGTTTGTTTTAACATTATTACTAATTTACTGTGTACAAAAAAAGTTGCATTACACATAACCTTGTGATATCCTTTCCTGTTTTCCTCTGCCATTAACCCAATGTGTACTTATAATTGCTGTAAACTTTGAAATTCTTGAGAGAAATAAAATAAAAATATATTGCATAATCTCAACAATTTGTGTGATATTACACTCTCCATCAGATTACTAAAGTTCTGATTAATTGAAGACAAATATTCATTCATAGAAAAAACTGTTAAGTTTAGAAGTGGCTTCTTCTTGCCAATCTTATATTCAGCAATTGATTGAACTTCTTTCGAAGTCACATCTCACGCACTCATGAATTGTTTAGAGTACATTTCAAATTTTCACATATTAGCATAATATGCATTACATCAGCTACTTGGACAAGAATCATGTAGCTCATGTAGTGCGTATTACGCTAATATGTGAAAATTTAAAATGTGCCGGAAACAATTCACGAGTGCGCGAATTGTGATTTCGAAAGAAAGAAATTCGTTATTTGATTTTGGCGCGGAATAGGCACGAAGGAGGGATGGATGTAGGGCTGCTCGGTCGATATAGAGGCGTACTGCATTATCGACGGATCGTTAGTTTGCGCCGGTGCCGGTGTGAAAGGTAGCGACATCAGCGCCATTTGTGACATCATCCTCTAACACAGAGTCGATCATCTGGTATAATCTGTGGGCTATTAATTGGATAAATCCAAAACAAAAGTCATTGTTTAAAGAAAAACTAAATTTGTATACACTATAATATTAATTTAATTACCAAAAGCAATGTTTTCCTTTTATAAAGCAACACACGCGATTTTTTTACAATAGTTTAGGAATATTTTAGTATTTTAATCTACTTCGTCATTTAGGCTATAGCCTAAATAGGTGGAACAATTCGCTCTCTAAAGCCTTATCCAATCATAACTACTTCTCTGGGGAGGGAGCATTTCCAATGAAAGGCAATAAATTTGACTCACTTTGTATTTATTTCGATGTTACATTTTTTGCATCGATGTTTAGGTTATGAACAGTCTTGTGCTTTTTTCAGTAGATGCTATTTATATTGAATCATGTGCAAATGGCAATACATGTGTTTTAAAACGTCTATTGATGTTGAAGTAGCTACAACAAGGACATAGACATAATTACGATATAATTTAGAGAGAGAGAGATCTTGTAACACATGAACTTTTACCTGTGTTTGGGCTCAGGTAGGTAAGGTACAGGTTACAGAAGTGAATTAATCCTCGGGTCTATAAGAGCTCTCCGGCTGGAAGGAATCTAACTGCAGTGGTAGTACCTTCCTCACGAAACGTCGCAATTACCCGCGGGGTAAGGCCTACCTAAAGACGAATTCTCTCCATTAGAGAGAGATCTGCTAACTACTAATGTGACGGTGGAGCAGAATCACCTTCTTCCTGGGATAATTGGATTCTGCTACCAATTAAATAACAGAGTTTGTAATAGTCATTACTGTAAAGAAAGCTATATCCTTAACCGCCTGTTTACAATCGCTTAAATGTAAAACAAATGTGCAACAATCTAAGCTACCGAATACAGCATACTAAGATAGGTACTTCCATTTTTATCCTTACGGGCCTGAAACTTAATTCAATTTATCATTTGTGTCTGTCTCCATGGGTAACTTTTGATTTCTTAAATTCTTCTAGTTTAATTTCAGCGCCATTCTAATGCTATATGATCAGGGGAGTTACCCATTTGTCACTGTTTCAAATAACATTTCAACATTTTTGCATTCGAAGAAAATAAGTGACTTTGTACATATTAGCTATGCTGAACTCAAGTCTGAAAACCAAAATTGTCTATCACGTATCGTTTTTTGGATAAATCGGTTTCAATGTTTTCCAAAAATAACGCACACAATAGATGCAATTAAAATATTGTAATCAATTCTAAGGTGAAATAATTTCATATAGCTCAATATTACAACAAAAAAGTTTGCAGAATCCATAAATTACGGTTAAATGAGTTAACAATCCATCTTTATGTGACTTACATGCAAAAGCTTAAAAATATTAATTTTACTCACTTTTATTAAAAAAAGAACTTTCGAGAAGACTTCCGCTTGTAGCTAACATCAGCCCCCCCCCCCCTTATGAGCTGCCAACAATAGTCAACTAACATACTAGGTGACCACTTTCCGCTCTATCGCTTCTCCATAGTCTTGTATCCTGAAGCGTGCTCACCACTCACAGACCCCAGGTTGGGTGGGAAGAAGTCCAAGTGTGAGTGCAGAAAATGTATTTTTAAAGACATATTGCACCATGGCATTGGTATAGTGCTACGGCAGGGAAGGTGAACATTAAGCCGGGTGTATTGAAGCAGAATAGCAGCAAATGAAAAGGACTGTGGCGGTACACCCCTCAGCCTGAATATAAAGTGCTAGCAAAATGGCTACGCAACGTCATTCGAGAACAAATTAAAATCAACAAAATTGAACAATGGGAAAACAAAATGCTGAGTACCACCCATTCGGACTCCTCTTTGTGGAAACTGTTAAAGGCTTTTAAGATCTCCACTAGCATTAACTCCGCAACTGAGGCGCTGCACACTCAAAGCGGCTTGCATTTCTCCGCAGAAGAGAAAGCCGAGGTCTTCGCTGACTGTCTACAAGACAGATTTACCGAAAACCCAGTGACCAACCGTGAACTAGAACGAGAGGTTCAGACATGGGTACAAACCTGGGTGGTGCAGAAGCAAGAGCAAACTTGCCCTTTATAACACCGCAGTAAGTTTACAAGGTCATTAGGAAACTGCCTAATGGGAAAGCTACCGGCCCAGAGAAATGACTAACTTAAGCATTTCCCGAGAAAAGCCCTGGTGCAACTAACAAAGATATTTAACACCTGTTTGCAGCACAGCTGCTGCCCCTCCACTTGGAGGCGAGCCAAGGTTATTATGTTCCCAAAGCAAGGGAAAAGCACCAGGCCTTCGTCCTTCAGCGGAGCGCCTCCGAACCCCCTTCCCACCTGCAGGATGCCTTAGGAACGTGGATGGGAGGGATACCGGCTGTACTATGCGCCACTGGGGTATTTAAACCTTAAATGATCGGACTGCCCTCTGCTCTGCCGTGGTTCTTGGGTCGGCCGCTCTCTCTCTCCTTTCGCCTCAGCCGTGGGTACCCCACAAGTAGCATAGTTACAAAGCATCTTGAAGAAAGACGTGCCGAATCCCATACGCGAAGTCCTATCCTATCCTATTGTAAGACAAAGGAGAATCAATAGATGCCGTAAAGCTGTGCTCCATTGTCAAATCCCATGGAAAGAGGTCTCCGGACGTCCCAAAGAAGTAGACTAAAAATTCCTTTTTAAGAGATCGTCACACTTGTTTGGATTAATAATAATAATAATAATAATAATAATAATAATAATAATAATAATAATAATAATAATAATAATAATAATAATAATAATAATAGTAATAATAATAATAATTAATAATAATTAATATACAGCCTGTTAGCCTTACTAATGAGACTAAGTAGCTGTTGGAAGATTTGACTATCACTGAAGCCTTCTGTATTCCCTTATTCCTATTGTACGTATAGGTAAATAGCAAAATAATTTGTACAAACATTTATCTGGATTAGCATCAAGTAATTAGAAGAATAAACACTTTTAAAAGTAGTTTGTACGTAAGTGAGTAGAAAAAGCCATGTGACTCCACATATACAAGTTTTTTACTTTTCTTGTTCTTTCTTTTTCACAGACTGAAAGCAATCTTTGAACTCAAGAATGAAATAACGAAATATTGAGTTGAAAAATGCACAACACTGGGAATATTATAAGTTAGAATAGTGCATTTATTTATAATCAACAGTGACAAATGTTCTTAAATGCCAAAGATATATAAATAGAAATCTGGGCCACAAAAACTGAATAAAAGTTTGTATTTTGGAGATTGCTTCTAGCTATAGGTATATTTCACACCTCGTTCTGACATTTGACCTCTTCGCAGAAGACTTCAATGTAGGTGATGCATAGAGATGTGATGGCGAGTATCACTCCGCCTTGGCTCGGCGTCAGTTTCCCCTCAGATATTCCGGAGGCCTGTAACCGATGCATACATAACGATGCTACGGTGGAATTGGAGATGATGAAGTAATGTTTACCGTAGCGAAAGGCTTTCGCAGTTCATTAGAGGGAAACGCAGCTACCCTTAGCCCAAGTATTCATAGCCTTGCCACGATAAGCTTAATGCTTGGTGCTAATACCTGGGCATCCCGAAGTTCAATTCCCTAGCGTTAGGTCCAAAGTTGTCTATAGAGCCGAAGATCTATGTAGGATAGTACTATCCAACATGCAACAAGAAACTAACATATTGAATGGTATATGATCTTAACAAATGTAAAACTTTAAAACGCTCAAATTCTGTAATACGCAAGGAAAGGAGTCTCATGTGTTGTAATCAGAACACTATCCCCGATAATTTATTTTCAAATGCAGGTATACAAAGTCTTAAGGAGTTATGTAACATTTTTAAACTCATACCAATATATCTATAAAGGACGTTTAAAAAAAACAGAATCCGGGAACTAACAGGCTGGTCTAAGCTGTGTTTCCAATTACACTGTACGAGGGTTGGGGGATGGTTACTTTTTTATCCACGACCTCCCTGCTTAGAGTCCAGAAACACTTTCACTTAATTTCCCTCCATCCTGGTTTTAATGCCTACGAAGTCCTGAACTGTAACCTATAGATTCCTCAGTAAATACTTGTTTAAGCCTATTCTCTTATATGCAGGATAATTACTCTTGGTATAACCTCAAAACACAGTATGTTGCACCTATACGGCCGTTAGCAAACTCTTGAAATATTACTTTATCCAAAATCTGCCATTCTTTCTCTGATGCAACGCTGCTAAATTTTAGCAATTCCTTGCCTGAGGCAATATTTGCTTACGGTAAGGTTGCTAGGTTACCTTTCAAATCCAAAAACTAGCTAAAAACGGTGATCTATAAAATATGTTTGTTACAGATGAATGCATACTCAAGGTAATGTTGCTCGTTTCCCACAGAAAAACTAAAATAGCATTAAATGAAATATAACTTCCTAAACATAGCAAACCACCATTCCTGCTTTGAACCACCATTGGAGAAGATATTCTATAATTTAAGACTAAAATTGTAACTTACATATTAATAATTTCTACCTGAATTAAAAAAAGAAGATACCGGAAGACTAAAATTTAATAAAACAAATACATCAATAAACTAAAAGTACAAAGACTTTAAAAGTTTAAGCTCTCCCCTTTTCTTCGTTAAATCATACTACTTGAATTTCTCGCGTAACTAATAAAATTTGAGACGTCTTGTATCATGTATTATTTTCTCTACAACGTACCCTTAGCAAGCAGGGGAAGTATTCTACTACACCTAAAATTTCTATATCGAGATTTCACAGAAAACAGACATTTTGGGACGTCCTAAAAAAGTGTTTTTAGAAAAAGGTCCATGTGTTTGTGCCTGTATGTGTGTGTGTGTGTGTGTGTGTGTGTGTGTGTGTGTGTGTGTGTGTGAGTGAGTGAGAGAGAGAGACAGACCGAGAAACACTAAAAAACGAAAGGTCGTTGTTATTAAGTTCAACACTATATTTAAAATTATTATCAACTTATTTTAATTTTTTGATGTCTGAATTTAAAGGGCAGCATGCTTCAATTAAAAATCCTCGAAATTTGGTAATAATTTTTCAAACAGCATGAGTGATACATAATTTTGTTCCGGAAATTTCAGAGGTTTTATTAAAAGAAAAAAAAAGTGATTTACGAGCATTTATCAGTACACTGTACCCTTAAGTGAATATAAAATTAATAATAATAATTAATAATAATAATAATTGATAATAATAATTAATAATAATAATTAATAATAATTAATAATAATTAATAATAATTAATAATAATTAATAATAATAATAATAATTAATAATAATAATAATAATAATAATAATAATAATAATAATAATAATAATAATAATAATAATAATAATAATAATAATAATAATAATAATAATAATAATAATAATAATAATAATAATAATAATAATAATAATAATAATAATAATAATAATGTGACTTTGGTGGGTGTAAAGTAAAGAAGTCAGATGTAGTCGAGATAAAGAAACACTTTTATTTCCGTAAACAGTAACTTTGTACACTCGTTGCAACAGCAAGAAAGTCTTTTCCGATTCACCAACAGCACGGCTCCGAATTAGTCTCACACTTTACCGCTATTTATATCTCCCAGGCACTATTCTGGAAACTTCAGGAAAGTTCAGTTATTATTGCGGTGAAATACAAAGCAGAAAATTCCAGAAGTCTCTATCCCTTTCTCTCTTTCGGCAAGCGCCCCAACAATGCGGCCATTCTCTGTCTCTTCTCTTCGGCTCCTTTGCGGTAGTGCCTACAATAATGCGATGGGCGACAATAATAATAATAATAATAATAATAATAATAATAATAATAATAATAATAATAATAATAATAATAATAATAATAATAATAATAATAATAATAATAATAATAATAATAATAATAATAATAATAATAATAATAATAATAATAATAATAATAATAATAATAATAATAATAATAATAATAATAATAATAATAATAATAATAATAATAATAATAGAGAAAAAACACTGTCGTTACAACTTCACCTTGTGTGAAAGACACCTAGATATTCATATGTGGATGTTGGATAAACTACATCCATTATTTGTATACATTTACAGCGAGAGACCATATCCAAACACAGTAAATGGAGATAGGACCATTTGCTGTGCGATGACACTACCAAATGTTGCATGGAGTCCATGTTTCGAACCCAGGAGGATATCCGCTCTCTATTGTTGGTTAACCATCAGCAGCTGTCAGGAAAGGCATAATGGAAACATTTATTTTGGTGGACATTTTAAAACCATTCACCGTGAACCATGGATTTACATATTCCAGAGGGAATTGTGAATGCGCTTGCGAGGAAAACTGCATTTAGATTATCAAACCGCTAATTCGAAAACTGTTATTAGGTTAAACATATATTCCTGGATGCTTTTTCAATAGCGCATTGCGTGCGAACCATGGAGTGTATTTTTAGCGTTCCAAAATGATATTTTACTGTAATTCGAATATTTTAAATTCAGGTAAACATGAGCTCTGCAAACCGATGTGGGAAAAAGAGAACGTTTCCGGCATAGGGCGTTTCTCCGAAACTGCACAACATTGTTTTGCTTTTAAAAGTTGAAAATGTGGTTTGCACTCGTAAAAGCGTCGTAGCATAAGAATCAGCATTTCAGTACTACTTTAAAAATACCCTCGTTAGCATAACACATGTACGCAACAATGAGAGATGTCCTTTAAAAATCATATGCTAATTCGTTCTTAAAAAATAAAATATATGCCATTTTTGTGCCAATGCTTTGGATCGTTACTTAAATAACTAAAATATTTGTATACTAGAGAGCAAAACTAGGACAAGTGTAGTTTTAATTAATAAGGTTAGTTTAAGTTTTAAGCTAGACAATGTTGAAATAGTCTAATACACAAATAAAGATACTCTTGCAGTTGTTTAATACTTTACTGAAGCTTGAATAAAAGTCTCATGTCATGGTCTCAAACACTGTATATCAACTTATACCTTTCTGAACTCCTGTAATTGCTTGATATTTTTTACCACAAAAAATTAGTTTGAATAAAGCTGAATGGAAAGTCCGCATAATGTTTTTCATATGTAAGAAGATTCTTCTTTCCGTCAAACCTCTTAGACGTGATTTAATTTCAGCTATTTCCTCGCTTCAGATCTTTGCATGGTTCTTTTCATATATACAAAGTAAAATAAGTTACATTAAATATGATAGAACGGTTTATTACTTCCATTTTTAAGGTTGAACTTTTTATTTTATTGTTTTTGTGGCATGTTTTAAAATAAATGAACAATTTTCTCGGAACTGTTAAATACCAGGTGAGTCAGTTGCCCCTTATTTTCGAGTTTTATGCAATCCGTATTTTATACCCCAACATGTAAACATCGACCCCATTACCAGGTTCTACCCGCGTATTTAACATGGAGGTTAAACACTGGATGAAATTAATACTAATATAGATGTTATCACATCGGCTATTAATATATTCGTAATTAGACAGCTGACGTTTGCACTTCTGCAAATGTTCACTGGAACCAGCGAATATTACATCTTAAACGGAATGTTTAGCTCGCACGTTACTAGGTAGCTCAGTTGGAACGAGCAAGACTCCGAAGTAATCTGTCTGTTGTGAAGGTGGTTTGAATCACCTGCTTGTACTAATTTTTTTTACCGTGCAATCCTCACAATTTACAAATTATTATTCTGAAAACTGTTATAATATGCATTTTTATTGTTTTATGACATTGTTTGATGTATCTTTATTGGTGAACTACAATTATGTAGTTGTTTAAGCACACTATAGGTAGGTGCAATTGAAATAAGGATCATTCATACACATTTGAACACAGAAAGCACGGAAATTACATTCTCAGAGTTTAACATGGAAGTTAAACTCAATTTTGCACACAATGAATTATTGTGCTATTAAAAATGCAAAATCAAAAGGATTTAAATTATGTCCTAAACCCTTAGAGACTTCATAATTACATTATTGTGAATTCGCTTTCCAAGTTTTGATGAACATAAAAAAAATATTTACATTGCTGAGACTCGAATCTGTGTCATTGGGGGTTAGCGCAGAGGACCCGTCACAATTCTATCCAGCTATTTCGATGTAAGTAAACTGTTGTTTAATAATATGTCCGTTTTGACTGTACGGGTCCATGATGGATGAGGCATTTCTAAATTTTTCCTAATTTTTGCCAGCCAACCCCTGCTCTAAGTACAAGAATCCACCATTTTCTGTTTAGCTGACGTTGTTAGTGAACTCATATGATAGGTCCAATTTTTCCGAGCCGTTTACTGAATTACGTTGCTATGTATACTCTAATAAAAAGTTTGTAAAATCGGCTGGAAACCGGAATTCGCTCTCAGTAAACGAGTCGTATGTTTTTGAGGTGTACTTTAGCGAGGAGTACGTTCTGTCCCTTAAAACACTGTTGCTCTCAATTTTGCGCATTCCTCCCTTTAAGAACGTCAAGCAATACATTTTAGTAAGCGCAAAACTGGAATAAGGCGCGCATGCCGTTAGATGGGTGGCCTACCTTCCAAAAAAATAAGGCGCGGCTGACTCACCTGTATTAGCTAAGTTTACATTTTGGAGGAGTATTTAGCTCATGACCCGCTAATCAACGGCTTCTTGATAATTTACGCCTTCCGATCAATGTTGCCAACACAAATTCAGTTGCCGGTTTTAGTCTTAACATTTTCAATTAAACATATTTCCGTGCATAGTTTCTTTGACCACTATATCGAAATAGTAACAATCATACGATTGTGTATAGGAACTGTGTCAGAAAGGCTGCAGCTATGAACTCATGCGAGGAATCTTCACTTGAAGAAGTAGATAGATGAACCAATAACAAATTCTAAACCAGAAGACAGCAAAAGAAGCAGATGAACTGCGTGGAAGAAATTTAATGATCGCTGTAAAGTGCAAGAATATGGACTTCTACCAGGTACACCAATAGACTGCAATGACTGCCAACATTTTGAAAGACTGGGCAACTAACATGACAAAATCGAATGGACAAGAATATACACAAAGTATACACAAGCAAAATCATGTGGAAAGTAACAGCCAAAATTATTCAGGAAACTTAATACGTACATCACAGCTTTCAAACCATTTGTCGAGATGGAGTTTAAGGCTGCTAGGGATGCCAGAAATGCAAAACTTAAATTAAATTGTGTTCAGTTAAGCTGCATACTCACTATTCAGTTAAAAATAAATCTAAACACTAAGTACTTGCGGTTTATATTACATAAATTTAATTTACTTATACTTTGTATTACATAACCTTGTTTATTGACATGCAACTGTTAAAACTAGGACTTCACTTTTTTTTTCTTTTTTTTTTCCAAAGAGGTTTAACAGAAAAGATATGATATTTGTAATAACCCATTTAACTTGGCAAAAATACAACTAACGTTATTTGTCGTAAGTAATTTGTTTTTAGGGTTCTGCTAGCTTCTGATATTCTTGGTTAAAATAGTCAAACCAAATGTAACTCAAGCTTAGGCTATTCCTTAGGCAAAATTACTCGTGACTTGCAGTCACTCGCGATTTTTTTATAACACAACTTCTAGTTATAATACTTATGATAAGAAAAACATTACAATGCTACTGTAGACATAGTTTGCTGTTATTAAGTTTAGTTAAAAATAATTACAAATAAAGTGTAATTATTAAAAGAATATTAGCTTCCTTAATAAAGCCCACTATTGCACAAAATGTGTCAGCAAACTTAAAGGGGATATATGAACATGATATAACAACTTGATATAACAACATGCAAAGATAATGTGTTACGAATTAGTTGAAATTAACCCATGGCTTGCCGGTCGTTTACCGCGGAGCTGTCCAGACGATCCATATAAGTGGAAGAGCGAGAGGTGTTCCATTTCATTGTATATTTACCCACAATTCTGTCTATTATCCATTATTAACTTCTCAACCTCTAGCATTAATAATCACCACACAATTATTCTTCTGAACATTCTTCTTTGCCCTGATTCTTCTGCGTGGTTCAAGCACTTCTGCTACGCAGAAAGTTGTGATTACTTCTCCTTTGAATCTTGAAAGGTAAGTAAATGTGCTTGTTGAATGCTATTTACCATTAATATTGCATTTCTGGTATATTAATCAGCTCTGTAACATCATTAATATTATTTTTAGAGAAAAGCAGGCAAGAGTTATTCATATAGATAACAGGAATGTAGGGCAAGCAAGTTTTTCACCGAGCTGGTGGTGATTTGCATCGTGAAAGAACGATGTGCTCACGAATATACAGCTGCTTTATGGAAATTGCATTGCTTTTAGTTTTTCCGTTTTGTTATTATATACCTACTTTTTCCATTTTGTTTTTGCGCGTTATTAGTTTCGTGAAACTTTTAATTAAACTAGCTTATATTTCTCTCTCTTTATTTTTAGCACAGTATGAAGAGTAACCACGATGTTGGTATAATGAATCCTGCGTGTGTGTTCACACGGCGTGAGTGGTATTTGTGTTGTTTAAGTACTATGCAAGTTTAACATATTTCTTGCAGAAAATGGGGTTGAGATAAATAAAAATAAAGACCTCTTCTTTTCTATCTGATTCATTCCTTGTTATTCAATGAATCACCAAAGACATTTATGCATTCATTATTCCTACAAATTGGTTCTTCAAGGCATTCTACATATTGAACCAATGTCTTTTAAACTCCATCGTTGCTGGGAAATATCTGTTGTGCGAAAACAGATGAATGTTCAAAGACACAAGGAAAAATTTGATGTGTTGCACTCACGTGACTTTCTCTACTCTTGTACTAACCATTCTTACAAACTCTTAGACAGACACACAGACACACACACACGCACACACACACACACACACACACACACACACACACACACGGACCTTTTCTAAAAATGCTGTTATTGGATTCAGGGGGTCTCAAGGCATATTTCCAGTGAAATCTCGACATCGAATTTTTGGGTGAAATACAACGCTTTCCTTACTTATTATAGGTAGCAGAAAAAGTAGAATGCTGACAGTAAAAAGATATTCCCTGATGAGTCCAATACAACAATGATCTCCACTATCGCAATCAGAAGACTTCAAATATTCAACAGCTAAATGCTTCAAATAAATATTTTTTCTGTTGTATCTTATTTCAGAAGACTTAATTATCTTTTATTTAAATTAATGCTCAACACTGTTAAAACAATTTGTAGCTCTGCAATAATTAGTAAGGCCTTCAGTCTGTGTATTTGTCCCGGCTCTACCCTAAGGGAATCAGCGATACTTCTGCACATCCTACTAAAATTACTGTTCATGGAACAGTTGAAGGCACATTGAGTACTTTGCTGATGGCGTGGTAAGAGGGAAGCCTGCAACTTCTTTGTTTCTACTCCCGCCTGACAGCTAAATACCGAATTCGGGGACAAAAAAAGACAGACAGACTTGCATACGCTTCAAAACTCAGCATTGGTTTCAAAGCAGTTAATTTCTAAGTAATCAAAAAGTGTATGAAGAATGTGAATGATGGAAGTGTAAGTAAAACGTATCAGGGTTAGCATTAATTGACGAATTTTTATTAGCTTGAGATCAGATATAATCTTATTCCAGCAAGAAAGCGTTTGAAGCCTGCACGGAAAACTATTTTTGGTGATGTATTTAGTGTACAGATTTTCATTTTAAGCTGATAGCTGCTGCTCCTCGTTCTTGTGGACAGTCTTCGTGGTCGTGAGGCTATAGGAAACATTTTCAAAAGAAGGTAGCCCTAGGGTGACAGTGAATGTATGAGACTCAGGAGAATAAGGAGATATTCAGTGCAGCACATGATGACCCCCAGCTATTGCTAAGAATCACAAAAGCCTACTTGGGTTACTTATTAGGAACTGAAAAAACATTTTCAGGTGTAAAGAAATGTTCATTCATCCTCTAGAAGACTCTTGCTACATTCCGTTAGGTCTTCCAGGAAGTGAAAACCTCTCAGGTTTCAGCGTTGATAGACTGGGATATTAAGACTGGGAGTTAGAGCCAAGGAGAGCTGGTTAAAAACCAAATATATTTGAGATATTTTTATGACAAATGAAATGTATATCTTGAATTTTCTAGCTATAGCCCCTGTAGTCGTATTTACTCTGGACGACTTTTGCATAACTGATAAACCGTTAGAGATAGACCAAATCATAGTAAACAAAAATGTATATCTTGCTATAATACATAATTTACGTTTAAATAAATTTTCCTGTAGGGTGAACCATTTCGGAGATATTCCTTGTTATGTGTGTGAGCTTCGGAAAACTTAAAACTTTCGTGAAATGGAACATCCTTGTTCATTTTTTTATATGTTACGTGTGCAAAGAGAACGGAATCTCAAAGCTTTAAAAGATTTGACTATCGCACAAAGCCTACTGTATTCTAATATTCTCCTTGCACCTACAAGGAAATAAGCAAGAACAAATTTCTGTAAAAGTTTATCTCAACTAACACGAAGAAGATAGAGGAATAAGAGCTTCTAAGAATGTTTAGTACAAGAGTAGAGAAAGTTATATGAGTGCAACACATCAGATTTTGTCTGTCTCTTACTGTTTGTTCTCCATTTATGCAAGCGTCATCCAGATTTAAGAGATCTTCTTAGGATAATCACACAAAATGCAAGTTATGACTTAGAAACTATCATGCAATCGCCTGTTTGTGTCCGTCACAGGATTCTGACTGTTTGTGGGTCTACACGCCAGTGAAAGACGAGGTGGGGACAGGCAGCAATTACGTAAGAGTCTCCAAAGAGAGAAGGTTGGACATCGCTGGTATATAGTGCGATATGATTATTTCTTGTCCGTCTCTCTCGGATATTTCCAGTAAATTAGTTGTAAGCTGTTTACTTTTAAATGAGTATTAATATTAAATAGTACTAAAAAATTAACTATTAATTACTTAGTGGAATATTTTAAAGAAATACCATTCGAGGTTCCCTCGTTCTTCACGCTCGCAAAACTATCCTCATGTGAAACACATTCGTGGTATTACTACAGATAATATATCACAAGCAGATTTTGGAATTTTATTTGTTGCACCCTGTTTGCATTGTTTTGAGCTATCACAGAAGAGATTCTTGTCATTTGTATCATTTTGATCTTTTTAAAAATTTGACCCTTCTTCCTTAAGATTGCTCCCCCCCCCCCCTCTCTCTCTCTCTCTCTCTCTCTCTCTCTCTACTATAGTCGACACAAGTCCCTCCGTCACAAGATCGAATGTCTTTCCTCTAAATGCACAGAGAAAATGGCATGGCCTTCCTTTTTTCTTTTTCTTCTTTTTCAAACTGAGAAGCTCATCGTGTTGCTAAGTTAATATATTAGATCACTCGTGCATGTTTAATTTTAAAACAACTGGGATCTAGCTAGGGGAAACTGACTACACACCCACTAGACTTAAATGTAATTTAGTACACGGTGAAAGCGACAGTTTATTTAACTTTCCTGGAAAGTTCGTAGCTAAAGTGCCCACAACACTCGAATGTTTATAAAATATCAATAACATCTACCTTAAAGCTGTTACGAAGAGAAGCTGAACACAATTAACCTCAAATCACGTTTGCTTTACCGATAATGGCCCCCATTCACTTAATTTAACTGAAATACCCACTTAGGTTTTTAATATGGAAATGCAATCATAAGAACCTAAGCACGTAGGAATTAAGTTTAATTCTTGTGGCTTAAAATGATTTCCGAGTTCACTAGTGTCCGATATTTTAATCATGTATAGGACATTTGATTGCTTATCGAGTAGTTGCGCCGTCAGCTGCACAATGATATAGAGAGTATATAAGTTATACATTTAAAAGGTACACTTTAAAAACAAGAAGACAAATTTAATTTATTAGAAGATTATTTACAATATTAACACTAATATTAAATACACAGAGCAGATTTATTTCATATACGGGAGTCGGTAGATTCGCTTTCACCTGTGGGACAATGTATTGATTGTTACATGTGGATCTTTTGATTGGTAGTTAGCAGTATTGTTATGAACAGGCGTACCTTTGATTGGGGGTAGCAGTGTCGTTATGAAGAATAGATATGATGAGGTCCAATTTAGTGCCCTTATCTCAGGGGGACTAGAATGCTCTTTTTTTATTACTATAGTCAATATTAGGAGGCGACATTTGCTTTGTGGCTTCATGTGGAGTCTTGTAATGGTTTATTTTAATACGTCCATTCCTTTGTATTTGGCAGTTACGGGATTACACCACGAAAGTCTTTAATTTTGAAGGACACGAAGATATTTCTAAAGCACCATCTTGCTAACGTGCGAGGAATCACAGTTGAAGTACGAAAAAAATTCAATTTTTTTTTCTGTCAGATGTCGTTGCGCGTGTGTGTTTCAACCATTTGTCACATGTCTTCTTTCACCTCTTCTATTATTTACATCATAAGTCCCCTATTTTTGGTGCACCACTGGGTACAGTAGTACTCAAGATTCACACAGCACACTTAGATAATTTAATAGTAAAATAATGGCACACCATGGAAATATTCTGTCCATTCAAAGATAAGCACAGAGGGGAAAAGTTCGTTGGCACAGGTTTCCCATTTAAATAGCTGGACTGCGACTGTGGAAAATAAAGAAAACACTGAAAGATCAGTCAAGAAAGGAAACAAAAGTGAAATCTTATAACATGATGGCGGTACCAGTTTTATTGTATGGAATCTTGGATCCTAAAGCAGAAAGAAGTTAGATAAAGAGTGCTGAAATGAGATTTCTACGGAGTGTTGCACAAGAAATGTAGATATACGTAAAGAATTAAAATATTTTACAGACTATGAGTCCAATGTTTGCATTGCAGAAGAACAGGAACACCCAACTGTGCGTGCGTGTGTGTGTGTGCGCGCGCGCGCGTGTGTGTATGTGTAATATCTTAGACCGGTGTAGTTTTAATACTTGTCTGCCAGAAGTAATAATAATAATAATAATAATAATAATAATAATAATAATAATAATAATAATAATAATAATAATAATAATAATAATAATAATAATAATAATAATAATAATATTAATAATAATATAATATAAATAATATAATATATTATATTATTATTATCATCATCATCATGATTAATGTCAAAATTTAAGCCTGGTGTATTTAGATATTAAATGTAAAATACATTTAGTTGAAAGCCTTCAAGTCATTGCTATATCATACCACCTTGCTTCTTCACGAGTCCACAGAGGGAGAAGCACAGGGCAACTGTACTCCACTTCTGCGACGGCAGATGGCATTAGGTACCATCTAGTGTATCTGCTTTCATTATCTATGGATAGATGACACAGCATTCGCTATTACTATCTATTTTCATTTATACTATTGTTTTAAACTTACGGTGGAACTTTGGGATATGGCACTAAATATTCAATCCTGAGTTTACCTTAATATTATCAATTCCATCACAGCACCTTCAAAGCATTTCAGAAGAGCTGAAAATATCCATAAATATGTTGCAAGGCTTATGCTACTAAATTTAAATTAAATAAAGTAGACCGCTTGGTACTCGCTTGTCGCCGCGGACATCATCGATTTCATGGTCACCAAAAACATACCATTTCACTTGGACCTCTCTGTGATTAACGATCTGGACTCCGATCACAACCCTGTTGTGGTGGATGCAGACGTTAATCTCACTGCCCTGGGAGTGCCGGACTGGGTGGATGAAGTCGACTGGGATGCAGCCGTCCTAGCCCTTCAAAACTCTGTGGAAGCAAATCCTCGAATAGACTCGATAGAGGCTCTCGAGGAGGCAGCCACGGGGTTTTCTACCTCCGTCCTAAACGCGGTGCGTGCTCACACGCATCGCATTCCTACCGAAGCACCCAACCCGACATCTATCCCTGTCCCACTAAAACGCCTCATTCAAGCAAAGAATGCTGTCAGACGGCTATGGCAGAGATTCCGACATCCTAGGATAGGAGTAATACACCAGAGGTTCAAATCCCTGGTGAGACGACTCCTAAGAAAACATAGGCAAGCAGCTTGGGACGAAACAATGCGTCGCGTAAACCTCCAAGAGAGGAAACCGTGGCGCATCGTCCGAGCCTTGAGGAAAGATAAATCTGCACACCAGCATCCAGTGCACAGCCCTCGGGGAAGACTAGTCTTTGAACCGAGGGAAAAAGCAGAGGCACTAGCAGACTATCTGGAGACTCAATTCCAGCCTAGGGTAGATCCTCAGAACGATGACCATACTGACCTCGTGGAACAAGTGGTAGAAGACTTCCTAGAAGTCCGACCCGCGGGCCACGAGGAGTTCCACATCCCGATAGTTACCCCTCACGAGGTAACTAACACCATCCGGCACCTAAAACCTAGTAAAGCCCCTGGGCAGGACCGTGTAACAGCGGAAATGCTCCAGCACCTACCCCATAGAGCCGTGATGCACTTGACCCGCATTTACAACGCATGCCTCAGCATGTGCCACTTTCCAGCTGTCTGGAAACAGGCGCGTGTGGTATGCGTTTTGAAGCAGGGAAAGAATCCGGTTTTTCCATCCAGTTACCGTTCCATCAGCCTCCTACCAGTTGTCTCGAAAGTGTTCGAGAAACTGTTCCTGTCCCGCCTCGGACCTCTTTTGGAGGAAAAAGGTCTCCTACCGGAACACCAGTTTGGTTTTCGTTCTGGTCATTCCACGACTGAACAACTACTGCGTGTAGCCGAGAAAGCTTCCCTGGCTTACCAGGAGAGAGCTAAAACGGTGGCAGTGTTGCTCGACGTGGAAAAGGCATTTTCTACCACTTGGCATGAGGGGCTTGTCTACAAGCTCATACAGCAGGAAATCCCCCCTCCATACATTTACTTGGTGGCTAGTTTCCTACAGGAACGTAGCTTCCGGGTGAAGGTGGAGGGATCATTCTCCAGAGAGAGGCCCATTGGCGCAGGAGTCCCCGAGGGCAGTGTACTGTCACCGGCACTCTTCGCAGCTTACATGGCCGATCTCCCGACGCACCCCAACACACACATCTGTCAGTATGCGGACGATCTCATGATCTTCGCTACTAACAAGAACCCGCGCTACAGTTACCGACAAGTACAAGCCCACCTCTGTGCCATCAATAGATGGTGCGAGAACTGGCGTATGTCTATTAACCCGGAGAAAAGCTCTGCGATTCTCCTGGCTAATACGATAGCCAACCGGCTCCCGCTGGACCTCGTGCTTCGGCGCCGTCGGATCCCCTGGGTCACTACGGCGAAGTATCTCGGGGTCACGCTGGACCGGCGGCTGACGTATAGACATCACGTCAGGGGCAAAGTACTTCAAGGCCACGCTGTCCTGCGGCAGTTGTACCCCATCCTCAGTTCCCAAACCATGCCCCTACGCCTGAAGCTTCGGCTGTATCGAGCGATCGTCCCGCCTATGGTCCTGTACGGATGCGAGATCTGGGGAGTGGTGGCAAGATCCACCTTCATCAGACTCCAGACGTTGCAGAACCGGGCATTAAGGATGATATATGATACAGGCCGAAGATTTCCTGCCCATATCCTACACGAACATTCCGGCATCCCGTACATTGTCGACGTGATCAAAACTCGCGCTCGAACAATGTACAATAAACTCCAGAACCACCCCAACCCTCTGGTGAATACCCTGGGCCAATACGACCAGAGACAGCCGCGCCGACTACCATCCAAAAGATTGCCGAAGGACATCTTAAGTCCGGCGATCTAATCCAAGATGGGAAAGGCGAAAATGCAATCTGTACTCAAAACAGAGCGAATCACCAGTTCAGTCACCTCTCAGCGAGTGACTGACGGCCAGAACCCTGGTAGGAATTAGCGCGTAAAATTCGCGCACAGCTCACTTGCGAACCAATCCCTACCTACAATACTATAAAAACCCCTGTCCCAACAAATTTCCCAGTGAAAACATCCCTGTAGTGACACCGTCAAAACCATCGCGCAGGTAAAGCCGTATGACGGCTAGGTACTGCGGTAAAGACACTCGACCGGAGGAACATTCACCTCACCTCCGTTCGACTCGAACTGGCGTCTGGCGTCTGACTCGCTTGTCTTCTGGCATTAATAATTCTATTCTTCAGCACTTGTTGATTTATTGCTACTTCGCATGCGAAGAACATCTTCAAGTTCTGCAGCACAAATACGTTAATCACATCCTAGTCCCCCAAATTCTAACCCCAAACACGCTACCCGTCTTGCTTTCCTAGACAAAAACCATTAGTTATCAAGGAAGAACAAATTAAGGCGTTGCAAAAGAAAACTTCAATTCGTATTCTTAAAACAGGGAAATATATCTCAGCATTCTAGTTTTGTGTATCAATTCTTTTATGCGCAATTACATCCTTTTTTTTAGACATAAAACGTATGAGTAAAGCAAAGAAAGTAGAATTAAACTAACTTTCAATATGTCAACATAAGTTTAGGCTGTTTAAGGCTTCTAAAAATTAGCAAATTGAATGTAAAACATTTCATTTTTACATGGAGGAACAATTCAGAGAATATTAGGATTATGCATAAGCTCGTTAAGAACTTTATTATATTTGTAAACGTGGAGAATTACGTTTCCTGCTTGAAACAACGAAAACTATTATGTTTGATTTTTTCAATGACGTCTTGCACGCAATTGTTTTATCTCCTTCGCTAAGGTAAAGTAGAAGAATATAATGAAAGTGTATGTACTTTGCCGTTTCACACAGTATTTTCTTTAGCTTACAGAAAGAATTAATTTTTTCAACTTCAGATTCACAAGAGATTCTTTACCATTCCACAAATATGGCTCGTTTATGTTAGTAATGGTAAATGGAACCTCATCCTCTGCGAATGGAAAAACTTTGCTCCTTGAACATAATCTCTAGCCAGTAGATTGTCAGGCCTGCCACCAGCCATTTCCGGCTGAGCAATCAGTGCCCCTGGGATGGCGGCCGGCCGACCACAGCACCTTCCCTCAGCCAAGAATAGTATTTTCAGAGCGAAAGTATCATCGCAAATCAACCCGCCGGCGTATCCGCTGGCTCTTACTACCTGGAAAGACCGGATAGAGAATAAAATGAAAGGGAATGAGAAAAAAATGGAAACGCAAGGTAAATATCCTTTTCAGAATTCCCCTGAGTGATCTGGTGATCGGTATTAACACTTTTATCCTACGTCTCCGCTCAAAGTAAATCTAGTAGTTTCCATTTATGCAAGATTCTAAGGTGTTTGACTCTACCAGGAACTAACATTTGTCAACCTACGTCCGATGTGAATAACGGCAGTGGTCGATACAGATTACTGTAATGAAATGTCTTCCCAGCACTGTAGAAAGTCAGAAGCGTACATCTCGTTGGATTGCTTTTCAGCCCTTCCTTCACTCTCAGCAACATCTCTTCCTTTCCCTACGACATCCCTTTCCTCATTTTAAACCTTCTTCTAGTTCTATTCCTGTTTTGGAGCAAAAAACCAAAGCCAGAGACGGGAACGGCGGTTAATGGGCCCAGACAACAACTTGGGGAGGGGAGGGGACGAGAACCACATGTGAGGCAATGAGAAGTAGTGCAACAGCTCTGCCCTTGCAGACGGAGATCAACAGTGAAAGAGCTGAAAGGAATCGAAAACCAAATGCTGAAGAGGGTAAATAGGAAAGAGCTGCGCTTTTGTTCAAAATGTGCTCCCATTTAGTGTATCGGTGGCGAACGGTGATTAATGAATAAGAAAGCACTGAAGGATGGCCAATGGAACTCTGCTGTGGACGGAACAAAAGATGTAAATAAAACCTTGGAGAATAACAATCACTCTGTAGTGAAACAAAAGGTATATCAAGCGGTGGTCAGTTTTAATTCCTGCTCTCTGCCTGCTGTTACAGACAATACACCCAAATTGGAGTTTCCATCAGAATTGCCAAACTTTAAATGAAAGTACGTCGTTCCAGCCATTTAGAACTATAGATTTATGCTCAAAATTATCGTACATTCAAACAAATTTAACTACTAATAAAATAATAACATTCGTTTTTGTGCTACTTAGAATCCAAGAATGAAAATTTATTTTTCCTCTCACAATTACATAATTATACCATATACAATTTGAACTACAATAACTTTGTATAATAAATAACCTCTTTCATTTTCACGCACTTCTCTTTGAACCTACTCAAATAGTTTCGTAGAAATTGCACACACACACACACACACACACACACACACACACACACACACACACACACACACACACACACACACACACATTGTGGTTTTCTCCTTTTTACAGTTAGAATCTTTCTGATTAGTATTTCCCTATCCGAGCTTCCCCCCCCCATTTTTATTGCCCTGTTTGCTCCCTCCATAACGTTGTTTGACTAAAGTATAATGAGTAGTGAAAATTGGAATTTTCCTATATCTTTCAAACTTCTGACTCCTGTTCTCACCATGTGAATCCTTCTGAGTTTATCACACAGTTTTCCTTACTCCACCCTGGTGTATTTCCCTTTATAGACTTAAGGAATTTTTCCTCTTGTACTGGCAAAAACTTCTTGACTATCAGTATCATCTTACCTTAATTCTAATTCTTTCAAAAAGCCTCTGATGTGATTTTCTACATGTATAGATGAGTTCCCATACCTTTATCTTCCATAACTTCCTACATTTTTAAACATGATTCACCATTCTATTATTTTTTTTAAGGAAACCAGTTTTAGAATCTCAGGATCTTCCAGATTGAAAATTCTATATAGACATTCCATAGCTCTTGTCATAATTTTAATCTCGGTAGAGTAGCTGTGCTATTCCGTTCATTGATTCTATTGTTAAACCTAATATTAATTTGAAAAAGGATTTATTCTTTTCTCCATCTCTTTACAGGCATCTTGTACCACGTGACTAAGATTTTCAAGAAAACCTTGTCACTCAAATTACTACATTGATTTTCTTTTAACTTTTTCTCAAAAATAAAGGTTTTAATTGAAATACTACACATTAAATATATTTGCATGACAAATAAAATATACGTAATGAATTTTACGATAAGACCTATTAGACCTTCATTCAGATGGAGCATTCTGTAATTTTTTATAGACGTAAACCATAAATGGTAGGCAAAACGTTACAAAAAAAACTAAAAAAAAAAAAAGCAGATCTGTTAAAGCTCACATTTAAAATAAATGTTACTGTGCCATCAGGACTTCAATAGATTTGTTGTTATTGCATTGAATTTTTAAATAATAGTAGCATTTTCAAGAGTTATTGCCAAATAGTGGCTTCATACTTTCTCGCGATGTTATAGAACTACCCACTTTTGAACATTTGACTATCGCTTCGCTTTCCTGCATCCACTTTGTACGAAATGTTTAACGAAACTGTTTCTTCATGTAGATATGAAGCAGACACAAAAATAAGTTGTAGAAGCTGAGCGGCAGGGTTTATAAATATAATTCGTGTTATTTTTTACCAATATAAAGGATTAATGGTTAATCGTTACAATGAACTGCATATTTTAGATTGCTTAATTTGAATGATCCATATATAGCTTTTGTTTTGGATAAGTAATTACAGCTGTACGTTATGATTATGGTTCTTATTATAATTATTATGATTATTATCAACAATATTATTAACATGTGATTCTCTCTGTCTCTACCTCACTCCCTTCCTGTCTTTCTTACTCTCCTTTTTCCTTCTCTCTGTTTTTTTAGATACACAACTAGAGAGAAATATTGAAATTCTGATATTTGTAATTTATGGAGAGTGTAGTGCTGTTACACTTAATCTCCTCCCCCCACCCCTAAATGTACCAAATGATACTCATCGTAATTTAACTCAAATAATAATGGCTGCTGTAACATCGGTAGAAGTTTTCCCGTGGGATGTCAGTTCGTACGTGTTTCAACAATTGCAGAAACATATATTGAGAGTAATGTACGAGGTAGAAAAGGATAATTAATTTTAATAGTGTGTAATCAATATGATGGATGTCATATCAATTTTAGCAACCCAAAAATAGCAGCGTTTAATTTTTCAACGTCAGTCAAATTTACCCTGAGCACTCGTGTGTGTGGTACTTATCTTAATTTAGGAATTTAGCATCATATTAAATATCTGTGATTACTTATCCGTCAAGAATATCAGTCATAGTTCATAAATTCCTCACAGAGCAGCGCCAATCTGCAGCAATGATTTTATTTTATATTTCCCTGTCGGCACATACAGTGGGAATGACAAATAGTTGATTAATAGCTGGGAATAGGTTAAGTGATAGTAAAATCCTGTAGGAGTTTATCCCTATACGATGGCTAATAACGACTTCCCATTTGAGAAATGTGAAATTATTGGAACATTCACGCCAATAACCAGGAATATTTAAGAAATTGTCAATCCTAAAACATTACTTAACATAAATTGTGTACTTTAAAGATACCTACATTTTTTGTGTAGTAGATTTGGTTTAGATATTAGTTACTTATTCAGTCCGAAGAAGACTTCAGAGACTTTTCCCAGGGAATTCAAGGTATACATTTTGTTTGACACGGAAATATCTTAAACATATTGTATCTTAATCAAAGTTTTTAGTAATTTTTTTTTAAAGAAACAAAGGCTTCGAAATTTTTTCCACGTAAAGGTTAGTTTGGGCAAACAAGGATCTTTTATTAAATTTTTTTTTTTTTTTATTCGATGGATCTCAAAACCTGTATTTACCTATGTAATGTAAGTGAGAGACAAAGTAAGAACTGTACATCTATATATATATTTAAGGAGATTTTGTTACATTTGGGAGGCGCGGCGCAGTTTAATATGTTTGAATCCCATATTTTTCATTCCACCTCTAATTTTTGAATGTGGACAATATTTAAAGTTCTTAAATACCCCTGAGTATATTACCTTTATTCGGATTTAACGTTTCATTTCTGTAAATATTCCACATTTTATATTTTTTGAATAGTTAATCTTGTATGTTAAACGAAACTTAGCTATGGATATTAAAGTGACAAAATCCAATTTGTGCTTTAATAAACGTTTTTATAATTTCATTTAAGTGAAATAGACCACAGCAAACAATTAAGCTAATGTAGGACAGTATGCTATTATGCTAAATGCCTATTACTATTTAATATTCTATACGTAAAATTATATAGTGCACTTAGAATTCATAAACAAACAAGAAATCAGGTTCATATTTTACACAAGCATGGGTTTATAAGTTCTTAAACATGTTATGTTCAAATTAAAAGAAAATCTTACCGTTCTCAGGCATTAAAAGAAGAATTCCGAGTGTTCTATTCCAGCCTTACCTGCAACAAATGAAATACGCCTTAGTTAAAGACAACTTTCTCTAGCCATTCTTCAATAAACTATTCTTAAGACAGCCTATACTTCTATCTACTTCATGTTGATCGAGACTAACACGTGTAGAAACAAATACTAGCTGAAACACCCGGCGTTGCCCGTGGTTTAACGGTTTTATCCCTACAACTTTTAGGCTTACGTTGCATACAATAAAAACCCCAAAATGAACAAAAACATCAGGAAAATGCTATGCAAAAGGGCTTCTACCACAGGAACAAAAAAGTAGAGAAAGCTATATGAAGTAACATATTACATTTCTTTGTCAATCATATAGAAAGTTGTATGAATTCTTTGTAGAACGGGGGTAGAGGAAGCAATACGATTGTGGTGTTAAAGAAATGTGCTTAAAAATAACATGTGAATATAATGCGTTGCATTTGAATTTCAAGCATATGGAAAATTGTATGAAATGTTTGTAGAAGAGGGAGAGGAGAAATAAATGTGACTGTTTCATAAAATAAAAATGTGTAGCAAAAGTCGTGTGAATGTAATGGGTTGCATGCCTATTTCAATCCTAGGAAATTGTATGAATTGTATGTTGAAGAGTGAATAGGGCAGGATATGTGAATTTATTACGTAAAAGAAAGCTAGTGGAGAAAGATGTGTGAATGTAAAATGGATAGCTTACAAACATATAGTACGGCCGAATTTCGAGGTGATCGTCACAACTGGCGTATATTGAAAGTAATCAGAAGTGGGAATTCCCATACAAAATTAGGAGTTTCCATTTTTTCGATTGTTCAGCCGTTCCTTTGGGTTTTTCAAGTTCTATTTTTCTCTAAACCACTCCAATATTGAGGTTAACCAACAGAAGAGAAATTATTCAAATCGGTCAAGCTATTTTCGAGCTTCCAAAGTCAAATATTTTACGTTCTGGTCGCTATGTGAAAGCTTTAGAAACCTATTCTCTTTGCATGGCGAAGAATGAGGGGGTTGGGACCGATTTCATGTTCGACAGAAGTGTAAGTATTCTAAAACTCAAACTATTAGCAAGATAACTAGCATATTAGAATATTAGCAATAATAATAATAATAAATAATAAATAATAATAATAATAATAATAATAATAATAATAATAATAATAATAATAATAATAATAATAATAATAATAATAATAATAATAATAATAATAATAATAATAATAATAATAATAATAATAATAATAATAATAATAATAATAATAATAATAATAATAATAATAATAATAATAATAATAATAATAATAAATAATAATAATACACAAAGTTGTAAGCCATTTACCCGATTCTATTTGCAGTGTGTTTGCGGCATTTAAGTGAGGAATATATGTAGATCAGGAATGCTTTCAAATTTGTGTATATTACAAAAAAATGTTTTTGTTTTGTCACATTTTTGTGAACATTTCTGTAAATTTTCCGGCTTACTGGAATATCAACAAACTAGCAATTATTAATTTTTGTTATGATTTGGTTATGATTTCTGATTCAGAAGATCTTTTATAAGTGACTAAAGTTTCGCTATGAATTATTGTTAAGAATCATTAACAAATATTTCACTGAGGGTCAGCATGGGTCAGTGTATCACTGTCTCTACTTTTGTCTCTATCAAATCGGCATGTGATCTTCATAAATATTTGAACGCTTTTTCGAATGTACGCTGTAAAAGTATAAAGATATTCACTTGTAATAATACAGTTAAAAACTGCGTTAGCTAGAGTTAGTTTGGGTTTTCTATTTCAAGCGAAAGTAAAGGTGGTTCTCTCAAACAGAACAAAGTCATTTTCTTGCTCTTTGAATTAAGCAAGAAAGAGCCAAAGCTATTCATTTACTGCTTTGACAAAAGACTAAGGACGTTTTAGTTTTTGTTTCCTACAATTGCAAGAAATGGTCCCTTGAGCGAAGCGGGAACGTTTATCTTTAATTTCCAGTTTTAGTATTTATCGCTTAACCAGTCTTGAGATAGACCTGTGACATTTGCTGCACGTTTCCAAGTAGCCTCCAGAGGTTTCGCTGCTTTCCTGAGACGATACACACATCCATGCTAGCGGTATCTGCTTATCTTCGCAGCGTTGCTGTCTTCTGTTTCCTGATGTCTTCCTTTCTCAAGGAAGCGAACCTGATAAAGGCAGCAACTTCTACAATCACAGAAGGTGCTTTTCATCTCTGTGGAATCTTAAGTGCCTGTTCACCATCGTAGCTTATTGATTTGCAGTTGGTTTCTGTAATGACATCCTCGTCTATTTGCAGTAAATTGTTAATATACTAATAATCAAGTGAACATGCCATTTATTTGTTCTCTAAATTATAATGTAAAACACATAATAGCAATTTTCACACTAAACCTCAATTACATACATATTAAGGTTTCTTGAAAACTATACAAGCTATCATAATCACAAGTTTACTATTTATAAAATAACTCTTGAGTCAGAAAATATAGTCAAGTCATAACGTCGATTAATATTTACTAACTTGTCGATATTTCAATAAACAAGAAAATTTGCAAACGTTTTCATATATTTTCTTCGTTGGGTACATTTTTCTCCTGAAGAAATAAAGAGAGACACGTCAGATTTTGTAGTCGCTCTGCAAACACGGCTGGTGAACGATTAACACACTTGAGCCAAAACAACTATTTTAAAATATTGTAACAGATAAAAAGATCAGTCCAGTGGTTTTTATGTCACTTTATTGACTTCTAAACTTTTTTACTTTCTCTACTGGTAAGTAGGGGAAGTATTGTATTCCACCCAAAAATTCGATATCGAGATTTCACCGGAAATATATGTTTTGAGGCCCCCTGAATCCAAAAAAAAGCAGTTTTAGAAAAAGGTCCGTGTGTGTGTCTGTGTGTCTGTCTGTCTGTCTGTCTGTCTGTCAGTCTGTCTGTCAGTCTGTCAGTCTGTCAGTGGACAGCATAACTCAAAAACGAAAATTAGGTTAAAAACCAAAGTTGGTATTTAAGTTCAATGTCATTCAAGGATGTGATACGAAGATTTTGAAGAAAATAGCCCCACCCTAAACTACCCTTTACATGGAAAATTTTTCGAAAATTTTAATTTTCTTGAAAATGGCTCTAACGATTTTGATTAAAATGCCATATGTTTGAGATATTTTTATGAAAAATGAAATGTATATCTTGAATTTTCTGGCTATAGCCCCTGTAGTCGTATTTACTCTGGACGACTTTTGCATAACTCGTAAACCGTTAGAGATAGACCAAATCATACTATACAAAAAATATAGATCTTGCTAAAATACACAATTTATGTCTCAATAAATTTTCTTGTACGGTGAACCATTTCGGAGATATTCCTTGTTATGTGTGTGAGTTTCGGAAAACTTAGAACTTTGGCGAAATGCAACAACGTTGTTCATTTTTGTATATGTTAATCATGCAAAGAGAACGGAATCTCAAAAGTCAAAAAGATTTGACTGTCGCACAAAGCCTTCTGTATTCTAATATCTCCCTTGCACCTACAAGGACATAAGCAATAAGATAATTTGTACGAATGTTTATCTCAACTAATATGGAGATAATAGGAATAAGAGTTTGTTAGAATGGTTAGTACAAAAGTAGAGAAAGTTATGTGAGTGCAACACATCAGATTTTTAAAAATATACAGTTCTCTTCTACTGACGTTAACACAGTCTACAGTCTTTTGTGATATTACAACTCTTAACTTTTTGCTCCCGTACCCTTCTCTCATTCCTTTCGCTGTCTTTCTTCACTTTCCCTGTCTCTTATGCACTAACTCC
Organism: Tenodera sinensis; assembly: GCA_030765045.1. Lineage (NCBI taxonomy): Eukaryota > Metazoa > Arthropoda > Insecta > Mantodea > Mantidae > Tenodera > Tenodera sinensis. The sequence goes on along the minus strand of CM060967.1, from coordinate 155,850,793 downwards.
GACGATACAATCACTCGATGCTCGTTAAAACTTCTTCACGACGCGACGACACACGCACAGATATCTCGCACTCACTGACACACTGAACGACTGATGTGTGTATCTTTAAGTCTAAATCTGTGCTTCCTCGCCTTCTTATATAGCGGGGATGACGTCACACGGACTTTTCTCGACACGCCGATACTTGACCTTGCTCCTTTGCTCACCGGCCTGGTATGTGGTGTGAAGTAGCTTAGCTCCGACCGTCCTTTGTTGTACGCCGTGCTCAGCGTCACACATATCTGTAATTATGTACACCTTATTTTTAAGGTTTTTAGATATTTATAGCTTTTTTTAGGAACTTCATACAACGGTAATATGAAAGCTTTCCTTGGCTGTTTGGAGAATACATTTTGTATTCATGTCTACATGTTACATATATTTATATTATGCATAAAAATATGTTTGTGCCATCTGTCTGTACCAAATCAAGAAATATTATATTATTTGAAAAACAATTAGGTTATTGAAAATCGTTAAAACTAATTCTTGTTTTATTTTCTAGAACTCTGCAGTGGCCGCGTTCCTTTGACCCAGCATCCCTTTGTACAAAGAAGGTGGTAGTTTGTGCCCTGGATAATAGTCTAAAGATTCTGGCAGAAAGGCTTGGTTATGTATGTGAAGACTTGGCTATTGCCATTCGACAAACAAGAAGCACGTTTAGAAGTTGGAAGTGCTGCCGCTACCCCAGACAGTATTATCCTGCTTTGGCCTGATTACCTGCTATGAGGTAACTTTCCAAACCCAATTACTGCAACTTGATACCAAAGAGAGCTGAACGACATATATTTGAGACAAACTTGGACCATAATATCAAGAACGAGCGCCTTGAGATGCTAAGAACGGCAAAGTCAAGGTAAGATGATAGCTTGATTTGACACCTTAATGACGTGTTTAAGTCCAGATGGCAAACTTCCCAAACATTTCCAACACTTGCGTTTACCGTTAATTACACTTCATTACAGATAGTACCGCAACGGTGTGAGGTTAAGGAAACTTAACATAAACTATTGTAAAAATGTATCTTTTACATTGCAAAAAAGAAAGGATAAAGTACAATGGGAATAAAAAGACACTTTTTTGTTAAATAACAATTAAATAAATAAATGTAACAGCATTCCTGCCCTTATAAACCAGATCGATTGCCGCTTTTTAAATTTTACCTCCTGTTTAAGTGTAATATCATGCCCACCTATGTACTAATGGGCTATAGATTCTACATGCATTTCCTAAAGTACAGTAACTAATCGGCTTGACGCATTCTGTGTGTAATTGAGCAACCATTTTGTACTTCATAGCATTCAAGATGCTAACTCGTCTTTGGTGTTTTAGTAACTTACGAATTTAAATTAAAAAGTGTTTAATAGCCCATGCTATCAGAAATGCTGAAAGAGCTATCCAAATCGGCCAAGTAATTTGTGTAACTACTCTAAATACACATACACACACACACTTTACAAACATACAGAGAAACATACATTATACACACATAACATAACCTAAAATAACATACCACACGTATTATACAATAACATACGCACCATAGCATATCATTCACATACCATAACATAACATAACCTAACATAACCTAACATACCATAGCATAGCATTCCACAGATTACCATAAGATGCCATAACATAACGTGACTTGACGACGTGACGTCACAGTATTCTGCGGAACACCATGTTGCAAGGATTCAATGCAATGCACCTGAGCTATGATAAAATATCAATCCCTGGGAAAAGTTCCTGGGATTTCCAATAGGGAAGCCATTTCTCTTTTCCTCTGCTGACTCAAACTTTCCCCATCAACGCTTGCTGCTAAGTTAGCAACTTATTCGTCATACCTATCAACAGCTACTAATCTTGCCAGTCAAAAATAGAGGCTGCAATGAGATAGGTGCCACTAGTAAAAAACTTATTGGTCATAGACATAAAATACTGCTTCATGCACATTTAAATGCAAGTTTAGGCTTTAGTTTACATGTTGGATACAAATCCGATTATGCTTCTAGTGTTCACAACCAAAACGCATGAAGTTAAGCATAATGAATGCTCACTTGTTACTGGTGGATGTAATTAAAGAGGGTTGCCAACATTCACAGCACAAATATTTTCTTCGAGATATATTCTACACATAAACATTTCTAATCATAATAATGTTTATAGGGCATATGTTCTGTACATAGTCACAAGCGTTTGTTACCGATAAAAACTAAAATACTTGTTTCGTCAGTCTACATGTCTGTCTATCGCCTGTAAGCATGGAAAGACCCACTAACTGATTCACATACCGAAATCAAACTTTATATGTATTGCTGAAACATTTTTTATAAAAATCTCTGAAATTTTTGTTGGAATTGTGGTCCAATGAAGCACAATATCTGAAATCACTTCTCTTATTTCTAGTACAAAACTGAAGCACATAAAACATGGAAGGTTATGTATATTTCAATTCGATTAAAACGCAATCATAAAAGGAAGTCTATGATAATAAAAAATTAGATACCTTTTAAAATGCGTTCCTCTTTACTGGTGCACAAATCAGGGGGAGCTGTCTAATTTATACGTATCTAAACTAGTGTATATTCTAACGAAAGCTTTTCAATTACTTAGCAAGGTAATCTTAAATCAAATTAAATTAATTTTTGTGACATCCAGATGTTTTTCGGTGGTTTATTTTTGAAACCTTTAGAGATAGGCAACATAAAAATTTCCCACAATCCGGAAATGATTTACTGTAGTTTGCTTCTGCCATTGTGACCAAATGTGGGCTTGAAACATATCTTGAAGAGGTAATCCTTCAGCACAGAGTACATAAATTATAAGTTTTGTGTCTGAAGCGCTCGGAAATAAATTGTGCTTACTGTAATTAACACATAATTTGAACTGAGGTTAATGCTAACTAAAAGTCGCAAAACGGTTTGTTGCAGTGCTTCCTCAAAAAGTACAGGTCTTGAGGCATTCCTACTACTACTCATTTTTTTTAAAAATAATTGTGTTTGTGTTTCTGTCAGTAAACGGCGTCAACTCGCGAATATCTACACCCCAAACCTTAGATTAACATTTTGGATTTCATTATTTCTTATAATCTAAAAAAATTATATTATTTTTATTAAACATAGGTTTCATTTGAGCTATTAATACAACAGGTGAGAGGTCTGTACATATGAATTTTTTGTGATTGTCCCCTAGGACACGTAAGACTTTTTTCCGTGAAATGAACTATTTGCAAGATGTTCGCATTTTTTTTTTTAATATTTTAAGCAATACGCTTAGTTATACCGTGTTCCATTGTTCTAATTGGTGCAAAAAGTCATATTCTTTGTTGTTTATTTCAACGCTGTTCTACGAGTTTTTGGCCCTTTGGCACTCTTTTTCGAAGTTTCTGCACGTGATTTATCTTAAGATTAATAATAATAATAATAATAATAATAATAATAATAATAATAATAATAATAATAATAATAATAATAATAATAATAATAATAATAATAATAATAATAATAATAATAATAATAATAATAATAATAATAATAATAATAATAATAATAATAATAATAATAATAATAATAATAATAATAATAATAATAATGGGAACTTCATTAAAGTTATATCTATATGTGCATGGCAATTAACACATTTCCTGGGTCAGAGCCCTAGAACATTACTCGGTGAAAGAGCACTCCAATCCTTTGTTTTGCCCCTTGTAAGTAAACTTTGAGAAACAGTTTCATTGTGTTGCTGACTCACGTGCTTCTCGCTTGTTACCAACACAAACACACTTTCTGAACTCTGGTCTCGTACTTTCTCTAAGGCAACTTCTTGTAACATTTTAGGAAACCCGTCACAACGGCTAATCATTACTCTTCCAGACTATCAACCTAAGTGCATATTATAATTAATGCTTTTCTATATAAGGAAAACTTTGAATCGTCAAACTTCACTTGTGTGTTTTATTTTACTTTATGCACAAAGTTCAAAAGAAATATTTTCAGAGGTATTTTAGTTTACCGTATTAATTCTTCGTTCTCTAAAGGAATCCTTTGTGTATCCTAATTTTTACGTCAAAAAATGTTCTCTTCATAAAGAAGAGAATACTCTCGTCTTAATGACATGAGTGTTATGTTCTTAAATAAATAGCTATTAAGTAATATTTACACCAGTGGTGTCATTGAGGGGCAACATGGGGGTTTCTCGCCCCCCCCTCCCAAATATCCTTCGCTGGAGCGACACTGGCTTTATAATTTTGTGAAACTCAAAGGAGTGCTGACATACGGCACGGCGACGCCTGTCACCTTTACCCTGCACGGCCGCGCCTCTAAACCAAAGCTAGTGGAGGAGAAAAAGAGAAGGATTGCCCGCTGTGTCACTTTTTGGCACCTCTGGCTTACATTATACTCGAGGAACATGTCCACTGTTCTATATCTATCGTAAATTCTGACATGAAATAGAGCTGCCAGCTATCTCAAACTTGAACATTGAGCATTATAGTCTATCCAGTCTTAGAATCAGACTTGATGAAAACAAAACATTTATATCCCACCAGGTTAGCATCAAGTTTATATTTATTTTTGTATAGTTACTTGATTTATTTTCACAGGCCGGAATCCAGTCTCTGACGATAATTTATAAAACGTGGATCGCTTAAAAAAAGTCACCAAGGATAGTTACTGATATAATTTAAGACTGTCTTAACACTGAGGGACAGTGCAAAATATAAAAATCTCAAGTTTCCATTTGAGTAATCTGAAATTTGTATCATAGTCTGGTATTGTAATACAATGATCACATAGGAAATATCAGTCAGATATCTGCATTTTTTTGGAGATACTAAAGTTTTTACCTTTATTTACTTAATTTAATTTTGTTTATTGAAAATGCCCCAACTGTCAAACAGTTTCTTACATCTATTAAGAATTTTATTTCGAATTTAACAGACTATTATAAAGGACCATAACAGTCTATAAAAATACACAATAAAATAACGTAATTTTGAAATTTCAAAAATAACTACCTGAGATCCTTTGGTAATAATTCGTTAAACTTTACTAAAATTAGAATTTAATCGGCCACATATTTTGGCACTTGGAGCATTTTAAGTAACGAAAAATATTTTTAAAGAAAGGTTTTCTAGAAAAACTACATTTAAAATTAGAATGTTCATTAAAGTACGTATTCAGGAATGTTTCAAAGGCCGCACAGAGTAATAAATATTGCCAATATTAGTTAATCAAGGTCACCAGATGGAAGTAAGGAATATAAATGAAGCAAAGAGCAAAGAATTGAATTTTTTAATTTTGCAAGATGTTCTTTCAATTTCACTGAATAGTATTTTGGTAAGGTGAAATTCTGACCTACTTTACCTTTGTAGTGTTTCGGTGTTATCTATGCACATACACACGGAAACGTCGGTGTAATCTGCAGTTAGTTTAACAATGTTATTCCGGACGGCAGTTCGACTCTGCTGCATTAATTTACTAAAAACACTGAACACAATTTGTTTCTCGCCGCTTTTAACGGCTTACCTTTAGAATGGTTCCCTATTTTACCCTTTTGTCACTCACCAAGTTAACAACACTTGATAGGCAGGTTTATCACTTTGGTGATTGCTCACATTGTCGTGTGCATTCAGAAAAGGGGGAAGCGACATCACACCAGATGGCAGCTACAACCATTTTTAGTTTTAATAATCGTGTTATTTATTCTTTCACATTAATCCACGTTCGAGCCATGTTTGATTAACATACTTCTTGCAAACTCACAGATAATATTGAGGTTTCTATGCTTCGATGTGCTTTTGTTTTCTCGCTAGTGAAGCACGTCATGTGTTTATGCCCCGTTTGGTTCTAAGAGTAAACGATAATAGGTTAGAATTGTCTATTAGGATACCCAGGTCACCAAATGTTAAAAAGAATGTTTATTCCTGGAATTCAGTCTCAGAACACAAAAGAAGTAAATGAAACAAATAGATAAATTACGCTCTAACTTGTAGCAGAAATTAATGTTTGTTCTCTTCTGCAAAACAAACAGGCCTATAATATTTTGAAATGCCTATTTCTGCCAATAGACAATTACAAATCATCCTCATTTTATAACACAAGCATAGTAATGATCATAGGGCACCAAAAGAGAGGACATGTTTCCAATCAAATGCGGCTACCTGAATATCTGTCAACCTAGTTATTTTCGTTTGGTGACTTCTGTTCCAATATCAACACATTTGGGTCTTAAGAGGGTCGAGGTATACTGTGTCACTTATATTTTGTGATCGTACAGGGAGTGCCAAAGAAAATCTTCCGAGGATTTTGCGTAGTTTTCTGGGGTCTTTTGAGGCGTGTCCTACTCCTTAACTATCCCAGGGCGTGGTGGCCTATCGCTCCACGTCTGCAGCTCACAGCGAGAAGAAACAAAACAGTCACGTTCTACTCCATCTTGAGCTTGCGTCTGCATATACTTGTAAGTTTTTTTTTTTTTTTTTTTTTTTTTTTAAATTAACGTCCTCCAACATTGTGTCATATCGGACGAATATACTTGTAAGGCAATGCTTCACTAGTTCGCAGAGTACTACATTACGTTGTTTTCGACTCTTGCTTCTAGTGGCAGTCGCTTGCACATTTGCTGGCCGTGCAGTACCTACTTCTGACGTCATTCGCACTCTGTGTCCAGCTAACCTGTATCGTATGCGAGCGCACATCCCTCCGGCCATGTTAGATCCCTAACTGCAGGAGGGAGGCGGACATCGCCGGGACTCATCCTTTGAAACAAAAAGGAAATTCACTTTATCCGCTTCTCCTGGAGGTGGTAGGTACAAAAGCCCCGTGTTTAGCTGTGTAAGGCGCCTCCTCCGTTACGTAGTCACAGAACATAGGTCAACAGGTACGAAAAACTACTTTGTATTGATTATGTAGCCTCATTTTCCTCCTGTATTTCTTTTCCTCTACAAGAATTTGTTTCAAAGAGAAAAAGAAGCAAAAAGGAAACCAGGGGGATATATTTATTTGTCCCCATGTCAACACACTGTTGTTAAGAGCAAATGAGAAAGTTGCATTTTCCGTTTTCATTGGTGTTTTCCTCAGCATAATGCTCGAGGGAAAGGACAAAGTGCAAAACTGCTTTATTCTTTCTCTTCTACGCAGAGTGCCTTGAAAGAGAAGCCCGTGCTCTTGAAAAAACATTCCTGTATAGGCGCAATTTCACAGACTTTATTACAATAGAGGCCGGAAGCTTGCTGCGAATTAATTAAAATGAAGGAATTCAACAAATATACTTCTGGTTGAGAAATAGCCTAGGGCCCTTTTTCAGACGTCTAGCTAAACCAAGTAATGCCTTACAATCTTGTTACCTCTGTGCCTGAATCAACCGCTTTCATAACCAGGGCTCTAAAAGAAGCCTGAATTTTAAAATCGTTTCTCACACCCCCTCAGGATCATGGCGACCAGAAGGCTGGTGTACAGCAAGGGAATACGAGAAACCTTTCATTATAAAGTTATTAAATGGCTCTCACAGTAATAATAATAATAATAATAATAATAATAATAATAATAATAATAATAATAATAATAATAATAATAATAATAATAATAATAATAATAATAATAATAATAATAATAATAATAATAATAATAATAATAATAATAATAATAATAATAATAATAATAACAATAATAATAACAACAACAATAATAATAATAATAATAATAATAATAATAATAATAATAATAATAATAATAATAATAATAATAATAATAATAATAATAATAATAATAATAATAGTGTATGTTTATCATATAATATACGTTATTGTTATCTATTAGCATTATTACTATTATTAATTATTATCCATTAAGAACTAAAAATGGTAATTGCTTTGAATACACAAGTAGGTAATAGAGGTTTTTCTCTTCACTTTCCTAAAACAGTTATGTTCTTTTGTAGTTTCTGGCTGAAATAAAACCAATTTTAGTAACGCCAGGCGATATCTCTAATAACCTCCCTTACACTTGAATGTGCCGGCTGTTCAATCAAGGTGAGAACACGTGACTTGGCGTTGCCACTTTTCGCTTAGAAATTAAACCTCGAATGACATTCTATAACCCGACCAAGGCGAGTGCAGTCCTGCATGGGAAGCGGCAAGTAGGCGTACTAACGCGGTGACGACACGAATACGTCACGAAATGCTGTACAGTCTGATTTACTAACGTGCAGCGTGCACAAATGTACTGTATTTTAAAGCATTTGTGAATATATTTGATTTTTTATGGTATAAATATACATACAATACATATAATACAGTGATACACACAGAGAAAATGTCAACATGAGATCTGTTATTGTTCACCTTTTGCCAACCGGACTGTACAGGAGGACGGGCAAGCCATAACGCGTACAAGTGGCGCCCTCCGAAGCAGGACTGCACTGGCCTTGGTCGGGTTATAACATTAAATTGCAGCTAAATTCATTCGAATTAAGATAAAAAGATAGTACAGCACTGTTGACACAATGTTTGCGCAAGTTAGTTAAATAATACACCATTTATATCCATTCGTCAAGAATGACTCCAAAAATTTGACACTTTTTCTTTTTTTGTCGGCGAAACAGCTGTTTGTTGACAATAATACTCTTCCTCTTTCTATCACGGATTACATCTAGGTCTGTTCTGATCTCATAATATCCTTCCATCTCTTTCTTGGTCTACCTATTCCTCGAATTTCCTATTGGTTGATATTTCGTTGTTATTTTAGGAATTCTATTTTCCGGCATTCGTTCCAAATGATTTAACTAATTGTCTCTGTAATTTATTAATTTATTAGATACACATTAAATATTTAGGTCTTGTCTACTTCCCTTTACTGGTCTTAAATATCTCACCTGTACTACTTGAATTCTTTTTCAGTTCCTTATTTTTTCCCCACAGTTCCTGTTTCACTACCACATAGTAAAACAGACAAGGCCATCACGTTATGAAATTTAATTTGTGTTTCATTCCTGGTTTGTTTTTTCAGGGTTTTCTTTAACCTTCCACAAAGATTTAAAAACTTACCAAGTTCAAAGCGAATAGTTAAGCATTGAAATATGTTCTATTGTGTTATGTTTAATTATTATTTTACTTCTGAATTGGTATTTACCCTTAAAGGCCAAGATAACTGAACAATAATTGTGTTGGACATGTTTGTTATACTCATGTAGAATCCCTGGGTAACGTAAGGCCGAAAGCAAATATTACATCCTGTATAAAAGCAACTTTTAAAGCAAAACAAAAGCACATCCATGTTATTCGTTTTGTATCGAACACCAAAACCAGCTCTTATTTTATTGCAAAGTCTAAGGGCTTACAAACCACTACTAATGCAATCAGGACAATTTTTGAATATAGACAGTAAGGCTTAATGCAACAATAGTTAAAACACATTCCGTTCTGTTCCCTTATCAGAATTAAATATACTCATAGCTTATGAAACAAGATTAAACTCCGCTTGCTTTACGATGTACAGAGAAAGTACAAGAAATTAAGATCTGAATCAATTTCAGAATTCGTTTACTCTGCAAAAAAACTCGTGAGGTAGATACAGAGACGGTGTTGTTATTCGAACATGTTTTTCTATTCAGAATGTAATATTCCCCTTTGGACATTTGCGACATCCTCGCCATATGCATATGATGCGCGCACGATATTCTGCCTTGACGTCATTAACACCACCGGTGCTTCTGGAGCGGGACATTATTTGCACCATAGGCAAAGCTGAAGTGTGTAGCCATTATTTTTAAAATTCCATATGCATACTCCGGTATGTGGAGAACAAGGTTGGAATATCTACTTCAAATATCAACACCTATTAAAGATCAACTCCCTCAATAAATGTACCTCTGTGCATTTTCGCAAAAATGTTCTTGTTCATGTAAATGTTTCCAATGAAATAGGATCACAAAAGTCAATATAACTAGAATAAATGCCGTTTAATTTATATTGAGCAAGACATTAAATACTGGATGGATTCTATAAAGAGCTTCTGAAAAATTATTTGAAATTTCTAATTCATTGCAAAATTCACACAAATGATAAGAAATATCTCCGAAATGGTTCATTCCACAAAAAAAGAAGAAAAGAGAGAAAGGTCGTGCATTTGGATGGTGTTTTAATATTTACGTTGTTCGTGCATTATCTATCTATTGGTCTATCTCTTATGGTTTAGCAGTTATGTAAAAATCATCAAGAGTAATAGGCCTAAATTGGCTATAGCCAGAAAATTCAAAATACACAAATTTTTTTGCCATAACTGTTACTGAATTGTCTGAAATACCAACAACGTTGATCCGCAACGAAGTTGCCAGTGAGAGTTGACATGAATAGCAAATAGGCCAACTTTTGTAGGGAGTCTTAAGTTTCCCAAAAATTGGGAAGGAGAATGCAGGAATGATGGGTGCGCACAGGTGACCTACCCTAAAAATGACAACCACGGGCAGTCGGGCTCGGGACCCTGCGGACACCAAGAGGGATAGCACAGGCAATAACGTCTGTGGCCCGCATTCGGTAGATCTCGGATTCAAATCCTGTGGGCCGACCAATCTGACTGAGGTTTTCTCGAGGTTTCATTCAGTCGCCAAAGTAAACACCGGATTGGATATTTAATTCCACGGTCATAATTCCACATTAGTCTAAAACAATACAAAAATGAATGGCAATAATGAATATTGTGCCATCTATCCACAGATAATGAAAGGAGATAGACCCGATCAGGACCTTCTAGATTAACGGACCTGACCCTGGCATCTAAGTTGTACAAAAATGGCGTCGGCTGGTGGGAGTGATTTCTGAGGTGTTTCCACACGCTGTTTTTCGTATTATTTTCTATGTCTTCGAGTTATTGTTTCTTATAATAATTCCTATGTAAGTTTGTCTTCATATTAGCAAAGCGAGTGTTTCAAAAGTTTTATTTGGGCAGTATAGGAACAGGAATAAATGTAATAACGTTTTGACTGTGCCGTGTGCTATCCACGTGTTCATGTTTATTGTGTTCCATCTAGGACTATGGCTACATTAGCCGTATAGTGTGGTTAATTTATCTGTTTGCAAGCACAATTTGTGTCACGATTACAGTGGTGAGAGGTTGTTGAAGAAAAACTGTTCCAGTAGTGTATATTAATGTTGCCATACTACAACCTAACCTCAAACACGACAATGCACCGTAACTGTTGCATTCCCGGATGCAAATTAAAAATCAGAAACTTTCAGTTAAAACAAAAGGTAAATTACAACATAAAGCTTCTAAATTCAGTATTTAATTACAATAAATTGCAGCGTTATGTGTATTAGTTGCCGGTGTGTATATAACATGGTGAATAGTGTGAATAGTGAAAGACAATAATTTCGAGTGAATTCAATTAGTGGCATCTGCAACACCAACAGTTTGTTTCATGTAAGTAGTATGCTGCTCATATTTGTACATTATCTTTTGTCTTTGTAATTTAAATGTGTAGCTGTAGTTTAGAAGAAATGTGTTATGTTGCTGCATGTAAAACTGTAGACTATAGCAAAGTTTGGTAAATATTTACAAAACCGTCCGCTCGAGAAAACGAATGAAACATAATGCAATGGATGCAGTTTTTATTGCTGATTACGATCTTGTAAGTTTTATTGTGCGCTCAAGCTTCGTGTTTTATTTATGAGAAAATTTCGTACGGTCGATGAAGTGGTTTTATTTCGCTTATGCGGCGGATATTTAGCTAATAAATGTGCATAAACGAGTGTAATATATGCTACAATGATTGATTAATGCATTTACGTTGAAATGATTGCATAAACACTACCCAAATTGTAAATATTTCGATAACACAGGACCCTGTCACCCCACTCATATGCAAAACTAACCTAACCTAAGCTAACACAATGTTGCTTTACAATAGTGATTTAAGATTACGTATTTCATATATTTCATTTACAGTGCTGTTTTACGGTTATTATTTTTAATATTTCATCTGCCTTTTTGGATTCCCCCTGTAAAATAAAGTGTCATGAAGTGCTGAGTAATATGTTGTTGCAAACTGAGTAATCAAGTTCTCAGTAATAGTAAAAGCAAAATTTCACCCTAAAGATTTTGAATTCAGTAGGTAGCTAATTATTCTAAATAGCAGCATTTGTATATCAGCCATCCAGTATAGTATGTTTTGTGTAGGTATATAACATTATGTACATTGTACAAATGTGAAAAACAGTGTAAAGAATGATTAATAATTCTGAGTCAACTCACTGTCAACACTTCTGTTTTATTTAAGTAACATGCTGCTTGCAGTTTTGTCTATCTTCTTTGTAATTTGAGTGTGTAATGCAGTTACATAATGGCATGTAAACCTGTAGATTGCATGAATGATATTTGAGGTTATATATTTCATTGCCCATGGTTTATCGTTTAATATTAAATGTCATTCTTTTTTGTTTACTTGAGTTTATGTTTAAGACAGTGTTTTTGTGTTTAACACAGCCCATATTCACAAAATAGGCGTGTTATTACACCACATTTTTATTTTACTGCGTTGAAATCGTAGCCTGTAGACGAGTTGTTTACAAGTAGTTCCCACCACATAGGCCGCCATCTTGAATCACAGTGTCAGGTCCGGTATTTAGGAGGTTCTGACCCGATGACACCCTAATGCCATCTGTCGTCACAGAGGCAGAAATACAGTTGCCCTGAACTGATGCCTCTGTGACGCCACACTCGAGAGAGAAAGAGAGAACAAGTAGGCCAGTAACCGAAACATCTTAGCCCTGCTTCTGCTACTCTGAAACTAGTGAATTTTTAAGACAAAATGGGGAAGGAGTATTTTGGTTAGAAACCAGAGCTCTGCAAAGGGCAGCCGTTGTTAGTTTCCGCTAACTTTTGCGTCTCCATAAAAACTAAAATAAAAAGCTAATAATTTCGGCATCCCCTACAGGAATACCTAGATAATTAAATCAAGCCCATTTTGTACTGAAAAACTCTAGAACTATTATAAATCCATTTGTATGCACTTCTATAAATGCATAGCATTTATTTTATCACTGTTCGCTGACCAATTAATTAATTCATTTGTAGTTACTGTTTCTATATTAATAATGTATGGAATTTATATGTTATATTATTTCTGCGCTTCTGTTTATATTTTACACTGTATCCATTAGTATTTTTCCCATAGCACTTCCGATAATTGTATGACTCTACAATGAATTTAAATTATATAAAATATTTGGTATAAATGTTGTCTTTGTAGTTGCTACCCAATTTCAATTATTTTATTTTAAGGCAAAAAAGTGATTTTTGTATTCACTTAGCACATAAAAACACCTCTAATTTGAAGTTTGAAATTGTTTTGGAAATTGTATACTCAATTTGAAAGCTAATGTGAACTAGCTGAATACTGTTTCTATTCGCTCCCCTAAAGTCCGTCATATCCTCACTTTCTACTCCTCTCTTTCTAAGACTAATCTTGCTGTGTTATAAACACCTCATCAAACACGGTAACCAAATTTCATTTACCCCAGATTTCACGCGGCATAGAAGAACGGTAACTTTCAATGTGAAATGTTGATAATTTTTTTTAACCATCAGCGTCGACTGTCAAGATCTGCAGGACGTTAAAAAATTGAAGTTTTAAGAGCGCTGATCTAAGCAAGCTTTTCAGCAATTTAAGTCCTCTCAAGCAACTAAATAAATCAATGAGCGTTTTACTGCATATCTAACCAAAGCATGCAATAGAAGGAAGTGAAGATTTTAAAGATTTAATTTAGGTCCCTGCTTATTTAATTTTTTTCTAAGTTTCAATAACTATTCGATTATGCAATTTAATGTAAGTGTGTTGTAATGTAAGGTGTGTTTCATGCAGCGAAATATAATTTCGGGAGATTTTTTATCTTAATTGATAAACTTTTTATGTTGTTGCTTCTTCTTCTTCTTTTTCTCAGTAAAAACATTCCACGATTATTCCAATCCAAATAGTCACAATCTATACGGCTGATTTTTTTCATGTCAATTCCACGTCCCATTCCACCTACTTGTCGCATAGGTAGAAAGTATTGCATTCCAATAAAAAATTCGATATCAACATTTTCCGGGTATTACACCTTTTGAAGTACCAGGAACAAAGTCACATTTATAGAAAAGGGCACGCCCATATGTGTGTGTGGGGGGGGGGGGGGGCGGAGGGTTGGTAACACGCGTGAGTGCGTGAGCGTGTGCGCGAGGCATAAATTAAAATGAAAATCGAATGAAAACCATGCTTCCTGATTATATTCCGCATATCTCAAGGACCCAATATGAAGTTTTTTACCTAGTCAACCAGCACAAAAGATTGGCATTTTCTCATAAACGTCACGGACATTTGATTGAAGTAATATTTAATAAAATGATAGCGAGAATTAATTTTTTGTTTTGTTTTAATGACTTGCAAAGCCTTTTTCGTTATAATTTATTTTTAGGCAAATTATAACTCAGACCATGTAGGTAGCTATCCTAATTTTATTTTATTTATTTTCACTTCTGAATCATGTTCGAGTGTCAATTTATGGCAACTCTCAAATTATTATTTTCATGCTTAGATATTCAGATTTACAATAACGGCCATCCCTAAGTCACTCAACTTCAAATTGGTCATCCTTCAACGTCAACAATACAAATTGTTTCAAGAGATCACCTGGCAGTTAAATGAAAATGCCACTTGTTTCCATTGTGTTATTGCATTATTGTAGTTTATAGTCAAAATATTGGAAAATGTCCTGAAAATGGATGTTTTAACTATTTAAAAGCAGTAGCTGACTAATGTTTCCTATTGCTTTCTCTTGTGACGAAGCGTTCTTTTCTTTCTTTTCTATTCTTTTTTTAAATTGGGTATTATTTGAGTATTTGGCTCACTTAGGCCTGATGAATAAGACACAAAAGGACATTCTCCCAACACTATAGGTAACTTCTTTCGTCGTCTGTACTGTCGGTGATTGCCTCGAAGACCACTACAATAGCTCGGCTATTTCACGTCCTCTAGCGCAGGCATCGGCAAGCATGTACTCAATAAGGCCTCGCAACTATGACGTGTCAGGGGCAGCGCTTACTCTGTCTCTCCCTCCCTCGCAGCCTTAACTGGCACTGCATACACACCGATCACGGGCGAACTGTCCTCTCGTATTTACCTGCACTTCTAAACATGTCTGTTAAAGTGCAATTTAATACTAAGACTTAAAGATAAATTTCTGCGCTTTAGAGCGCATGTAATTATTCCTGGTCTATTAAATTTGATGTCTAGAATAGCACTTTGATTAGTTCTTCTCTCATCCTGTAAGGAACGTAAGGTGTTTGTTGTGCTCTAAAGTTCAAAAAGGCACTCATCAATGGAACATCAAGCGGCATTATAATGCATGTCATAAGATCACCATACAAGTACAGGCAAGCATGTATTCATAAATTTATACCACGATTTAAAGTAGCATAACTCTGACGTAATGTCTTTTATTCATTTTTTTTCAGGTCTAGATCGGACGAACCAACTGCAACAGCTCAAAGAGCAATATTCAGATAATACACCTAATATTAATTCAAATATTATAACTGATAGACTTCACGCCAGCTATGCTGTTGCTTTGGAGATTGCTCAGTCACTGAGGTGTTTTAGTGATGGAGATTTCATAAAAAATGTGAGAATAATGTTGCCAACATAATTTTCCCTAAACAATATGATATTTTTAGTAATATTGCATTATCACCACGAACCATACTGAGAAGGATACATAAAATAGCAAAAATAACCGAAAAAAGACTACAAACCGAGGTCCATGAATTTATAGCCGTTTCTCTCGCGTTGGATGAAAGCACTGACAATGTTGACACAGCACAATTGGTAATTTTCACTCGTGGAGTTACTAACAACCTCTCGATACAATAATATATACTTGAAGTCATTCCACTTAGGGAACATACAACAGGGACAGAATTATCTCAAGCACTTAAGAAATATGTAGAAGGAAAGAAACTGAATCCAAAAAAATCTTGTATCGCGATTAACAGATGATAATTTACGTGCTACACTGAGTGTGGCTACTTGTGATATATCACTAGATTTTCATGGTACATTGCAAATAGAAGTGAATTGAAATATATTGCTCAAATATCTAGGCCTACCTAAAGTATCCTAGACCAAAATAGCTGGATTCAAGTATGTGTATATTCCTTATTGTACTCTGTAGCGAGGGAGTCCAGCACTGACACTGAACGAAGGTCAATGCCATCCCCTGTTCTGCATTACGTCATGTGTATTGCGGGTTGCATGTTGAGACGTCATACTCACCCCTCATTGAGTACATGTTTGCCGATCCCTGCTCTAGCGATTGGCTACCGTTTCTGTTTCCATTTCTAGTTGTGGATTACAACCAGAGCTAGAACAATCAACTTAACTGCTACCATAGCGGATAGAAGAGAAAGTGTGAGCTCTCCCGCTAGTTCACTGCATGATCCGTGGTCCCGTGGCAACTGACCGAAACTGCGGCGTGGCGATCGCAGTCGCCTTAAAATGCGGCCGAACTGCCTAGTATGTGATTCGGAAGTACAGACAATTTTATACGTATGCGTTGTGTGTTGTGAGTAATTAGGTACATAATTTGTGAAATTGCTTCTAATTTTGTGCATAAATGTGTGTGTTCTTCAAAACGTAAGTTTCAAGCAACATCAATAATTGATTTAAAATGCCAACTTGTTTTGTACCCGGGTGTCGTTCAGGATACACAAACTGCTCAGAAGCTAGACATTTTTTTACTCCTCCTAAAGATAAAAATCTGTTTTACAAATGGGAAAAGTCTATTCCTAGGAAAGACACTAAATTATCTGTTAAATCTAGTATTTGTGACAAACATTTTCCAGAGAACTTTTTAGTGAAAGTTGATTCATTCGTTGTGCATGGAAAACTAGTTGAAATCCCTAGAATTAAATGGTGGTTAAAGCCAGGGGCAATTCCCTGTATATTTCCTAATTTACCCAGGTACTTAACTACAGTGCATAAATCCCGAAAATCTCCACAAAACAGAGACAAAAAATTACTGAAAAAGTAATATTCAACAATCAGTAAATCACCAGATGCAGGGTCCAGTCAACCAGTTCTTATTTCAAACGCGCCGTCCTTCAACAATGACGAATTCACAGAAAACAGTTCTAATTCCTCCAAGGTCACAAACACAAGTGTCAATAATGAAATTGCTACACTGAAGAAAAGAATTAGAAACCTCAATAGAAATTTAGTTAGAACTAAAATCCTGCTATCTAAAGAGAGGGCTAAATTAAAAATAGTAGAAAAGAAATTCGCTACTAATTGTTGCGAACATAAACGCAATTTAAATTATTTAAGTAAAAAACAAAAGCTGGTTCTAGATACAATGCTTAAAAAATACATAATTTGCATTATGGTTTAATTTTTCAGCGTAAAATCATGTAAGCAGATATTTCCCACAGTATTTCCAATATTCCTGCTTACGATTTTAGGTATTTAAAATGCTAACTGATAATATGAATCGCATTTTCACCATGCATTCGTGAACTAAAGTAAGGCGACCGCGACACCAGTGCCATCTTGCGAGCGAACCATAGTAACTCCCGAAGAGCTCACACTATCTCTTCTATCCGCTATGCTACTACTCTAGCTAGGGCCGTAACGTCGTACTCAACACGCGGATCCAGGGATGTACATTTGACAGTACTGGCATTACTTAGGGTGTTTACAAAACACTTGGTGAAGTGCCCCCCCTTTCAGCCCCCTAAGGCCATGAGCTGGTGAACAGACAGCAACAGCGCTCACACATTACAGACAAGAGGATATTTGTGCTGGATCTAGTCACCAGATATCGCGTAAGTTGACCCTTTAGTGGCGAATGCTCAACAAAGTGGGGATGAAGTACTATTACTATTTGGGGATGGCTAAAATTGCTGTTCTCAAAACCGCCTCCCCAGCTCATTTAACACACTTTAATGCAATAAGGAAAACTGAACAAGATACGAGGCAACGGTGCGAACCGTTTACTAAGGCAATGTTTTCCACGCCGCAGTAAAGGGACTTAGCGCCGCAAATTTGCATAGCTACTCTCGCGAGCATCCTAGCAGCCTTGAGGGTCCTGTAAATATACGGGGCGCGACGCTGCCTGGTTGGGTAAGCTATCTGGGGGGCAAGCTCCGTGATCCGCTCCCAGGGGGCATTCTCCTTCCTTCTCAATAAACGACTTCTCTGATGAATCACTAGCGTGATCGAAAAATCCCGTCCTTCCTACCTCGGGCTGCTGCAAGAATAAACCGACCACTTAACCGAGCTCTGGGGAATCCTTAAAGGGCAACATGGACAGTACTTTAGCACTTTCATGTTCAAAAGGGTGAATCTAACAATATAATTATATTAATTTATACTTTTAGCTTCTGCCGCTTTTTTTAGCAGGTAAATTAGTGTATTTTGTGCAGTAATTAGATTGGGGATTTTAACGAAAATATATTTTTAGGTCTCCTAAACACGAATAGCAGCCTCAGAAAATAGTATAGGTGTGCAAGCAAAATATATGACTATCTTGAAAACGCCTATAGAATTGTACAATTGCAAGCAGAGAGAATAACTATTGTAATTTTGTTCAGTTTTAATGTTGGATTCTAGTTCAACTTTCACTGCCACTTTCCTGCTTTGGTGACAAGTGAATGGTCTAACCACTCGGCTACGGCGCGGCCGTATAATAAAATGGTACAAGCAGAAAGAATAAATATTGTAATTTTGTCCACTTTTACTGTCACTTCACTGTGTCGATCTAGTTCAACTTTCACTGCAACTTCATTTATCTGAACTAGTTCAACATCCCTTGCATCTCACTTTTCGCGGCACAATGAATCTCGCAAAGGACAACACAAACTCGGCAGCAGAACGCATCCACAAGTTCACTTTCTCATCTACCTTAGTCGCGAAAGTCCTCGCTAATAAGCCGCTCTTCCGAGTATCAGGGCTTTCCAAGACAGGAGAGGGCGAAACTTTCAGATTCTGATTACTTATCTCTTGTTTATTGCTTCAGCTCCGGACCGACCTCCCGAAGCTTCTCTCAGAACCACTACATCAGGACCTCCTAAATACCGGACCTGACACTGTGATTCAAGATGGCGGCCTATGTGGTGGGAACTACTTATAAACAACTCGTCTACAGGCTACGATTTCAACGCAGTAAAATAAAAAAGTAAAAAACTTGGAAAACTGAGGAGACTTTTTCATCTTTTTAGTCCTGAAGATGGCCATGGAGTATACAATGGCCGAAAGCTCGACCTTCTTAAATTTAACACGGCTGATCACCCGTGAAGCATTGATCACAAAAAGACTGTCTTAAACATAACCTCAAGTAAACAAAAAATAATGACATTTAATCTTAAATGATAACCAATGGGCAATAAATATATAACCTTAAATATCATTCATGCAATCTACAGTTTTACATGCCATTATGTAACTGCATTACACACTCAAATTACAAAGAAGATAGACAAAACTGCAAGCAGCGTCTTACTTAAATAAAACAGAAGTGTTGACATTGAGTTGACTCAGAATTGTTAATCATTGTTTACACTGTTTTTCACACAGTGCAGAATGTTATATACCTACACAAAACATATACTGGATGGCTGATATACAAATGCTGCTATTTAGAATAATTAACTACCTACTGAATTCAAAAGCTTTAGGGTGGAAATTTGCTTTTACTATTACTGAAAACTTTTGATTACTCAGTTTGCAACAATAAAACAACAATAAAACTCAGCACTTCATGACACTTCATGACGGGGGAATCCACAAAAGCAGATGAAATATTAAAAATAATAACCCTAAAACAGCACTGTAAATGAAATATATGAATTACGTAACCTTAAATCAGCATTGTAAAGCAACTTTGCTATAGTCTACAGTTTTACATGCATCAACATAACACATTTCTTCTAAACTACAGTTACACATTTAAATTACAAAGACAAAAGATAATGTATAAATACAAGCAGCATTCTACTTACATGGGTAAAACTGTAGGAGAGCGGCGTCTCGAAATTATTGTCTTTCACTGTTCACCATGTTATATACACACCGGTAACTAACACACATAACGCTGCAATTTATAGTAAATAAAATACTGAATTTACAAGCGTTACGTTGCAGTTTACCTTTTGTTTTAACTGAAAGTTTCTCATTTTTAATTTGCATCCGGGAATGCAACAGTTACGGGGCATTGTGATGTTTGAGGTTAGGTTGAGGTATAACTACAATAACGTACACTACTGGAACAGTTTTTCTTCAACAACCTCTCACTACTGTAATCGTGACACAAATTGTATTTGCAAACATATAAATTAACCACACTATACGGCTAACGTAGCCATAGCCTTAGATGAAACACAATAAACATAAACACGTGGATAAACACACGGCACAGTCAACACGTTATTAGATTTATTCCGTTCCCTATACTGCCCAAATAAAAGTTTTTAAACACTCGCTTTGCTAATATGAAGACAAATTTACATAGGAATTGTTATAAGAAACAATACGAAAGGTAGCGTGTGGATACACCTCAGAAATCAGGACCAACAGCCGACGCCATTTTTGTACAACTTAGATGATAGTGTTAGGTCCGTTAATCCAGAGGGTCCTGACTACACTTAAGTTTTTATTGTCGTCCCGATAGGTTGCGACATATCGCAACATTGTTATACTTTGTATTAGACGTGGAGTGGAGTGGAGTGTGGAATTTAAGGGCCCGTCGACAGCTGGGTCAATTGGACCCCAGTATTAGACGTTTTATGCAGATTCCTATGCTGACTTAAAATCGTTTGTTCTAGCAAGGCTTTGAAGAGGTCACGTTGTCTCATAAGTTCGTTCGTTTTGTTCCCAAGTTCCATCTATAGCGCCTGAAAACCCTGAATGCTCTGCAACCCAAGTTATCATAGTTACCTAACCACCCCTACGACTTACAGGTCAACAACCAGACTCGCTATTGGATACGTCAGTGTGTGCGTGAACTTGTGTTTACAAACTATGGAAAGAAAAGAGGAGCATTTCCAATCTTATACTGTTTTACTATCCTAAGGACAAAACCGCCTCACAACGCCGACAGAAAATGTGTGCTGTCTACGGGGAAGATGCAGTAACAATCAAGTATGTCAAAAGTGGTTTACTAGATTTCGAACTGGAAATTTCTCCCTAAGACAGAAAGTTAGGTAACTACTCTGTCGTAGCTGTGCTACGGGTGAGTGGTGTTTCCAGGCGTTCTTAGTAGCTGAAATGTAACGAACGAACTTATGAGGCAATCCATGTTTAAGTATGTGATCATCACTGAGTTGACGACGGTCAATTTTTTCAGATAAAATAACTGCAGTTACACTAATTCTTCACAATAATAAATAAGAACAGAATAAAAAGAAAGAAGGAGAACAGATTTGAGTAAATACGTAAAATATAACTTAGTTACACTTTGAATATAAAATTAAATAGGTCCTTTTATTGAGCTACGGAGAAAATCCCAGAAATCAAATATCTACGACACCTAGGAATACGCAGCATGAAGTCTCTTTGATCAGGAAGCTCATTATTAGGTGCGATATAGTAGCAGCGGGATATTCAAAATTAATAATGAAACTTCCAAGTCGGCAAGAGACGACTGCGATCAATAAATGAACTTTTTCAAAACTAAGGCACAAAGGTCGCAAAGAGCGGGAAGGAAAGAATACACATGAGTTGAGAAGACACCAGAAAAATAATTAGGTTTAAAGTTTGTTCTAATAAGCTACGCACTGAACTCTGGGACAAACTAAAAAATTGGGTGTGTAGCGTTCACATGACTTTCTTAATCCCTCTTCCACATTTACAATTTTCTTGACGATAAAATAACAAAAGCGATAACTAGCTTTTTAAACAGCGTGTTACTATGTGATAGATTTGAAACTTCAAGCTCCATGCATGACCACGTGAAAAAAATAGTGTGCTTTGTCACTTGAGAAAAGTGTAGGAGTGTTGTAGCAGTGAAACTAATACAAAGAATATCTCGGAAATGCTTAACTACAAAAAATACATTGACATAAACTGTGTGTTTAAATGAGATCTACCCTTTTGGTTCATCCACATATTATCTATAATGATGTATCGATTATAAAACAGTTACTCGAATAAAGAGGAATTCACAGGCTATGCAAGTAATACATGTGACGCAAGTATCTTAAACATGTGGTATTTTAATTAAAATCTATAAGAGCCATTTTTGAGAAAATAAAAAGTGACAAAGCATTTTCCATATAAAGGTAGTTTAGGGCAAGGAGAAAATCTTCCTTAGATAACGACGAATTAAATATTAGTGTTTAATCGACTTTACGTTTTAGTGTTACGTGGTTTAGACACATACATACACGTACCTATATTTCTCTACAAAAGTTTTTGTTTATCAAGGAGCTTTTAAAACACGTAATTCTGGTAATTTCGAATTTTTGTATGGAACACAATCCTTCCTATATTTAATATGTGTAATGTGAATAACAATTCATTCTAAAATACTACCTTATACAGTCACATCCTTCTGAGTACCCTGAATTTTCCTCAAAAATATATTTTATACTATCTTACCATGAGTAACACTCGCTAGAAATCATTTACTTTACATATTATTTCTGCAATCAACATTTTTAACTGCATCACAGAAGACTTAGACAAACCAATATTTAAAATAAAAACACAAATAGAGTAATTATGATACGTTTATATTACCTAATAAGAAACGATATATTTCCCACTTAATGTTTCGAAGTGGACAGTTTAATTATGATAAAACTGAAAATATTTACATCTAGCTTTTAATCGCTATAAGTTCTACATGTCTTATTTTTTTCTCTTATATATTCCTCTAAGTGATCCATACGATCTCAGATATATTGAATTATTTCATAGTTTCTTTCTCTTTTGTCGGGAACGTCTCATTTTTAATCACTGGAAACTTACATTAAAAGAATGTATAGCAAGAATCTGTATCATCCTTTCTAAAAACTATAACCACGCATACCTAGGGATAGGAATCTCAGTGCTCGAGCTGCAGCCAGAAAAAAGCACCAGCTGAAGAATTAGACAAACTTCACTAGCGCCCAAAACAAATCATTATTGCATAATCAAAGTGCGACTTAGATAAATAGTATATTTAGTGAATCCGCGTGAGGCAATTTATAGCTTCAAACTGTTAGAACGTCAGCATACTTATTCCCTCAAAGTTCACAGGGAGATTATCTTATTTGTAAAATATTTCTTCAATTTTTTTATTTAGGTCATCTGAATATAGCTTTAATTTTAGATAAGCTGTACATAAAGCCCAAGTATTGAATTATTCCAGTATGAACTGCGGCAACACATTGCTATTTTATCTTGACTGATATAACAAAAGTAAGTCAGTTTGTACTTTTAACATATAATATATGACCTTTGTGAAACTGATGGCGCAATGGCGTTTTTATACAGAATGTCCCAAATCTCATGAATTAGGTGACCACAATAGCCTAACTTGAACAGTTTTTCCATAGGAAAACATTACTCGTGAAGTTCGCGCGTTTTCACAATTAATGCGTCTGAAGAACGTCCATTGAATTTTATCTACCACATTACTCATGGGACCATATTACTTATAGGTCATAAACGATGGCTATCAAATCTTTGCGAATGTTCATTTCGAAGGCGAAATTCAAGCTTGCCCGAACAACAGAACTCTGACGTAGTTTGAACGTTCAAATCATGTTTCACTACTCTACGAAGCTTCAACAGAAGCTTTCGTCAAAAAAGAATAAATAGAAATAAAAATAACTCCATGACTCCAATACAACTATGGTATATGCAAAATTTAATAGCGATGTATAGGTGACCATTAGTATTCTATTTTCTCTTGTGAAAATTAAATTTGTGCGTACAAATGATACTTATATCAGCGGATTTGTAACATCATTTCACAGCGTCCTTAACAACATAACACTGCTCGGCGTGGCAAGCCTACGAGTGGATTTGAAGATGGATTTAACTGTAATTGCAATTTTATAAAGATTGCTAAAATGGGAGTTGTCTGTCCTGCTTATCTCGTAATGCATTGCAAGCTGAAGTATTATCAGTGAAGACGCAAAATATCATGCATCCATTTATTGTATACATCAAGCTTGACGGCAGTCACTGTTGGTATTTCAAGAACATTTTCGCTACTTTGGTAATAAATAGCTTTCCTCAAAGTCTTTAATCGTTCACGAGTTGCTAACTAATTTAAAGTTACTGTCCTTTATGCTTTATTGAAGAGGTTTACGACTAGTATAACATAATTTCAAAGCACGTGCATTATCTTCAACATCACAAAGCACTGCGTGTACAGATTCAGGAGCTTTTTGGACAGGCTGTACCCTCTTTTTATATGCCAGGCGTAATACATATTTTGCTTATCCAATTCTGGGTGATGTGACAGGGTGCATGATAAAAACACACTCATCCAGTATGTTTTAACTTGCTCGATGACAGAAAGGTCACAAAAAGCACTTGTTTATTGTGATACGAAAGAGCTGTTGATTTAAATGAAAACACAAACCGAGCTGCGCAGGACTTATCATCATAGCTGAAGAGAGGTAGAAACAAAAATATGCAGTTCCGCAGCCCCAATGGCTTTTGTGCTCACTACAGGGCACATTCTAGGTCACAGTTTATCCTAGTCGTAGAGAAAACAAAGTTAAACGAATGAATTGGACTAGGAGTGTAAATACTGAAAGTCTTAGGTGTAATTATTTTTTTATTTATTAAGCTGAAAAACTCGTACTCTTCATGTATAATCAATCCACATGGTAGATGTTGATATATTATAGGCACTATACTTCATTAAGGATGATTATATTCACAATTTTATATATAGTTATATATAGATAGTTCATGGAAACAGCTTAGGAAAATCTGTTACGTTTTATCCATACTATGATAGCGTAACACACACACTCCCACACACACACACACACACACACACACACACACACACACACACACACACACACACACACACAATTTCCAATATTACCTTATGTCCGAATGCTGGGTGGCTACAGAAAGAGCTAAAGAGAGAGTAAAACCCTCAGAAGTGAGGTTTCTGAGATCAATGGTTTGTTGTGTCTGTGTCGAACATAAAAACTCTGATATGTTGCACTCACATGACTGTCCCTACTCTTGTACTAACCATTCTTACAAGCTCTTATTACTATATCTTCTTTGTGTCAGTTGAGATTAACATTTTTACAAATTATCTTATTTCTTATTTCCTTGTAGGTACAAGGGGAATATTCTAATACAGTAGGCTTTGAGCGATAGTCAAATATTTGAAAGCTTTGAGTTCCCGTTCTCTTTGCACGCTTAACATATAAAAAATGAACAGCGATGTTCCATTTTACGAAAGTTTTAGGTTAGCCGAAGCTCACACAAGTAACAAGGGATATCTCCGAAATGGCTCGCTCTATAAAAAAAATTATTCAGACATGTGTGTTTTAGCGAGATATACATTTTTTGTATAGTAAGATTTGGTTTATCTCTTACGGTTTACGAGTAATTCAAAAGTCATCCAGAGTAAACACGACTACATAGGCTATAGCTAGAAAATTCAAAATATACATTTCATTTGCCATACAAATATCTTAAAAATATGACATTTTAATCAAAATGCTTAGAGCCATTTTCAACAAAATCAAAATATTTGAAAAACTTTCCATGTAAAGGGTAGTTTAGGGTGGGGCTATTTTCTTCAAAATCTTCGTGTCACATCCTTGAAAGACATAAAACTTAAATACCAACTTTGGTGTTTAACCGACTTTTCCTTTTTGAGTTATGCTGTTCACAGAATTACACACACATGCGGGGGGTCTCAAAATATATATTTCCGGTGAAATCTTGACATCGAATTTTTGTGTGCAATACAATACTTCCTTCTACTTACAGTAGAGAAAGCAGAAGAACGAAAAAATAAGACGAGGAATTGGAACAAAAGAAGTTCTAGGTTATGTATAATGCGTAAGAATGGGAAAGAACACTTAGAATGGGTAAAAATCAATTAACTCAACAGACTATTATAAATCATGAGGAAAATGGAATATACACCATGCAAAGTTAAGGTGGAGTGAATAATTTTAATGAAGATGCGACCGGACCGGACACAGAAACCGTGTGCACGTTGATAACGATGGCGATGTATGATAATGAATAGCTACCCAAATAAACGATGATTGGAGAAAGAGGTGATTGTTACGCACTGTGCTTTTTTGTTTGCATTTCCGCATATTGTATCGGACGAATCTGGGCATCTGTGTAATAAATTTTGGTGATTGCTCTTGCAGCTATGAGACATTTCGTGGTAGATGAGGCAATTTGGTAGTTGGGAATTGTTTGCTTTCAGATTGCTGTTTTCTATAAGGGAATTCAGTTATTACAAACTATTGGTAATATCTCTAGCATTATCGTGATCATCGTACCATCATGTATTCCGCCAGCTGATGCGCAAATTAGTAATTGAATGCTGCTCATCTCTGGAACAAATAGCGAGCCACATTAAACATCACAGAGAGAGAGAAGCTGTGGAGTGCAGAAACGAGCAAACACAAATTGAGCTTTCATAAGAATTAACAGATCAGCAGTATAAGCAGCCAGGTGATAGAAATGAAAGTTTAAGTTGAATACGTAGGTGATGTTAAATGCACCACCAAGAGAAATCTATAAATTCACAGGATGCAGCGTGTTCCATTTCCGGTTGGTGGGAAGGGATTTCGCCAGCGTCATCAACTTCAATGTTCCAGCAGAGAGTTGGTATCTGCACCGATCTCTATAGCACCCAGTTCCATATAAAGGTATTTTTAGTTTGAAATGGTACCATATATAAAATTAATATTTACATAATTTGTCTTACATGTTCTCAAGAGATATTCGCTTACTTGGCAATTAAACAGTCATATTCCTATAGAATATTTAAAGCATGAATGTTGTATATATATTTTTCACAGTGATGCTAAAGGAGCAGGAAATGTGGAACAAAGCACCACAAATAGGCCGCAACGACCCGTTTTTGCTTCTTCCCTGATGCCTGGAAATAAGGACATGGGAAGGGACCCAAAGAGGGACCAGATCCAGATGAACAAAGGGCACAAGTATGTACGGTTTCCTAACTTTGATTTCGACTCCGCCGGATCCACCCAGTAATGCCTAAACCCCATTGGGCTTCCCTTAGAGTGGTCCACTCGAAAAATCCCTACGGAAGATACCTTTACAAATTGCACATCCACCGCCCAGCCACAACCTGCCGAACGTCGACGCCTGGTCCTAAAACCCTGAAACGGATTACAAAGGAGATGATGGATACAGAAAGGCCGTGCACCCCAGTACTTACAAACCTGGGGAATATACACCTAAAAAAAGAACGAAAGAAAACGAAGTGCCTCAAAGTAGCTGTTGGCGGTCATTGAACCCTGGATCACCCTAGTGTAAGTTCCCAGTTTAGTACTCGGTTTGTAACTCAGGTAACAGTTCAAGTATATCGAAAGTACTTAAATCAGAAAAAAAAGTGATTTACATAAACTGACAGGAGTTTATGAGGCCCACTACAAACCCTGTAGAAAAGAACACCCCGAGCTAGGTCACAGTTCGCCCGAGACACACACACACACAAATAAACCAGATCGTAACATAGATGACTAATAGAAATAAACTTGGTAAACAACATCCTTACCAAGAAATATTTGATTTTCGTTAGCCAAACTGACTCAAAAGAATGAAAATGTGTGATTAGCGCATATTTATGCATTATGTAGAGAAATGTTTCAGTTTTATGACAAGAGTGTAATACATTTTGTGCCCGGAATACACTACTTGGTAAGTTGTAAAATCCAACATTTTGTATCTCCCAATAAATGTGTAATTCTAAGCTGCAGCCTAGAGTATAACATATCCACGTTTCTCTCTTCCTTCAATAAGGAAAACTGAAACTGAAACCTGTTATACCGTAGAAGAAACGGTGGGTACCAGGACATATTGGTGTTATTGGATGATATTAGTTGATGGCCTACAAAGAACGGAGTATGTTTCCTTTATAAGGAAAGGCAGCTCATAATTATTGTTTCCCGTGTCATTGCATTGCAGCACTTAAAACATTTGATGCAAAATATCAGATTAACTTGAGAACGGGACAAGAAAAACTAGTTCCATTAAGACAAATATCGTATACTTTTATGTTTCTAACTCTGCGATTTACACTCCTTTGTTACAAATACCGTTATTTAGGTAATAATAGCTCAGAGATATACAGTATATGCTTATGCTTGCCACAACGATCTAATCATCTAATCATCTTCCTTTATGAATTTTCAATGAAAGGGACGTGCATTAAGAGTCAAAGCAAGAAGCATTTATTCTTCTGTGTTGCTGAATAAATAATCAATGTTCTGTAATTTCGGATTTGTGGTCTTAAGCAACGGTGCGATTTCAAACCATTCCTTCGTTTCGGCTCTGTAGATGAATATTTGTATGATAGGCCTCTATGCGATCGCCAGACAGGACTGTCTCGCCAGCCAAGATGGTCTCGAAAGACAAGACCGTCTTCCAAGACAACCCCGTCTCGCTAGACAAGACCGTTTCGCTACACAACCCCGCCTCACCAGACAAGACAGTATCGCCAGACAAGATTGTCTCGAAAACACAAGACTCTCTCGCCACATAAGACCATCTCGCCAGACAAGACCGCCTCGTTGGACGGTCTCGTCGGTCACTCTCATCGGAAAGTCTAGTCTGATGGTCCCGTCAGACAGTCTTGTTAGACTGTCTCTTAAGACAGTCCTGCAAGATAGTTACGTCACACAGTCTCGTCAGACAGTCGTGTCACACAGTCTTGTCTGACTGTCTTGTCAGTCTAGATTAGGGAGTCGGAAAATATAAAAGCCTTCAAAACTCAGGAACATGGGAGTGTTTTAGGGCGAAGTTCATTAATACGAAAAGATCGGGTTAGTATCCCCCTATGCCTGATACTCTTGAAAGTCTGCGATCTCGAATTGTCGGGGCGGTGAATTCGATAACTGGAGACCAACCGATTCGTGTGTGGCAAGTAATGAGCTCCGGTTTGATATCTGTCGTGTAACACGTGTGCTCATATTGAATGCATAAAAAGTGAAAATTGAACCTTTCTCTTTCCAGTGTTTTTATATTTTGTAATTTGGGAGAAATAAATGTTTGAAATATGTTCCTTCCTTTTAAACAGCCCTCTAGTGCAAATAATATTTTAGAAGTGTTAAACTTTTCCAAAGCGTGTACTGAAATCTGAAATTGCCGCCCTTCAGTTACACAAAAGCTTATTCAAAGACTATGTCGAGCAATCGTTTTACTCGTTAAAACCTGTATCTTATCAAATTTAGAGTAGATTCATCCTCGGGCAATTTTTATCACGATCAATATTCTCTTTTTGAGTATACGTATTTGTAGAAATGTAATGGAAATCAATAAAAATCTATATACAAAATGGCGTGGTTGTTCCTAAATAATATTTTCAAGCTTTGTTTGAAAGAAATATCTTGAGAATGCTGAAGTTTCCTTTAGCATCTACTCCTTCCGAATCAATGCTATGATTCACCAGCGCTTTCTGCTGGATAAAGCGCTATCTAATATCCTTGGGAAAATGTTTTGCGTAAGGACGTCGCTTTTACATTTCTTCTTATAAAAGCGAGCTCTTTAAGCGTAATCCATCATTTTGACACCTTGATAACCCTCATATCACATATTCTGTATCCGAGAACGAGGATTGTAAAACTTCTTTAACGGCGCTTCTTTCTTTTTACTTTTTATCCCATTTCATCCTCGCATTTCCTCTGCATTGCTGCTGGTTGTGAAGAGATGCTGAAAGTGGAATCTTGAGCTGATTCTATCGCTCTACATTTTACAAGGGTCACTCTATAGGTTATGTTAACCACATAACAATCCAACATGGGTACAATCTTATATATCATATTTACTTAATGTATGAATTCAAAAATTTAAAGTGAATTTTATAGCATTAAAGCTGTTTTATTATGCCATTACCAAAACGTGTTAACGTGATGTGTTGCACTCATATGATTTTCTCTACTCTTGTACTAACCATTCGTACACTCTTATTCCTCTATCTTCTTCATGTTAGTCGAGAAAAATTATTTTCAGAAATTACCTTACCACTCATTTTCTTGTGGGTACAAGGAGAATATCGGAATAGAGTAGACTTTGTGCGATAGTCAAATCTTTTAAAGCTGGTGGGTGTATGAAGGCTTTAAAATTCAGTTCTCTTTGCACGGCCAAGAAATAAAAAGTGAATAATGGCCTTCCATTTGAGAAAAGTTTAAGTACTGCTAAGCTCACAAAAACAGTAATGAATACTTCCGATATGGTTGACTCTACAAAAAATCCTATGTGTTGCACTCACATGATTTTCTCTACTCTTGTACTAACCATTCTTAGAAACTCTTATTCCTATATATTCTTCGTGTTAAGATAAACATTTGTATAACTTATCTTATTGCTTATTTCCTTGTAGGTACAAGGTGAATATTATAATACAGTAGGCTTTGTGCGATAGTCAAATGTTTTAAAGCTTTGGGCTTCTGTTGCCTTTGCCCACTTAACATATAAAAAAATAAACAACGATGATCCTTTTCACGAAAGTTCTAAGTTTTCCGAAACTCACACACATAACAAGGAATATCTCCGAAATGGTTCACCCTACAAGAAAATTTATTGAGACATATATTGTGTATTTTAGCAAGATCTACACTTTTTGTATAGTATGATTTGGTCTATCTCTAACGGTTTACCAGTTATGCAAAAGTCGTCCAGAGTAAATACTACTACAGGGGCTATAGTCAGAAAATTCAAGATATACATTTCATTTGTCATAAAAATATCTCAAACATATGACATTTTAATCAAAATCGTTAGAGCCATTTTCAAGAAAATAAAAATTTTCGAAAAATTTTCTATGTAAACGGTAGTTTAGGGTGGGGCTATTTACTTCAAAATCTTCGTGTCGCATCCTTGAAAGACATTAAACTTAAATACCAACTTTGGTTTCTAACCGACTTTTCGTTTTTGAGTTATGCTGTCCACAGACTGACACACACACGGACCTTTTTTCTAAAAATGCTTTTTTTTTTTTTTTTTTTTTTTTTTTTTTTTTTTTTTTTTTGGATTCAGGGGGCCTCAGAACATATATTTCCGGTGAAATCTTGACATCGAATTTTTGGGTGGAATACAATACATCCCCTACTTACCAGTAGAGAAAGTAAAAATGCATGCGGACATAATTGTGTGTTAAAGAGATCTATTTGTATATTTTCTGAACAGTAAGATTTGGTCTATCTCTTACGGTTTACTAGTTGTGCAAAAGTCATCAAGAATAGGCTAGACACAGAAAATTCAAAATACACATGTGCCACTTTAATTAAAGTTGCTAGAGCCATTTTTCAGAAAGTTAAAAATTTAGAAAAATTTTCCATATAATGGCTAGTTTAGAGTAGATGAATTATCTTAAAAATCTTAATGTCGCATCCTTTAAAATATTCAACTGAGATACAATTTTCACAGACAGACAGAAAAACACACACAGACCTTGTTCTAAAATGCTGTTTTTTTCTGGGGGCCTCAATTTCCGGTGAAATCTTGACATGGAAATTTTGGGTTCAGTACAATACTTCCTCTAATTACTGTACATTGTAGAGAACGTAAAAGAGAACATAAATTATAAACATAATGTACTATTTAGATGCATACCAGTACTATTAATTATTTAAACTAGAAGACATTAAATAACTTATGCCTTAAACTAGCTTAGAAGTCTTGAAATTTTATTTGTTGTTGTGTAATAAATTAAAGGATTCCGAGAATATCGTTGCATGTCGGTCTGGGTGGCTCAGTTGGTTAGACGCTGGCCTACTGTTCCCAAGGTCGCGGGTTCAAATCCGGCCCAGGCCGATGGTTTTTAAGTGTGCTTAAAAACGACAGCTCCATGCCAGTAGATATACTGGCATGTAAAAGAACTCCTGCGGGACACAATTCCGGCACACCGGCGACGCTGATGTGATCCTGGCAATTGACAGCGTCGTTAAAAAAAGAAAAAAATAATAATATAATAATAAAATATAATAATAAAATATAATAATATAATATAATAATATTATTATTATTATTATTATTATTATTATTATTATTATTATTATTATTATTATTATTAACCTATATTACTATTGCTTTGTGCTGCGACGCCTGGGGTCAAATATCTGTACTATGAAGAAGCTACCTATATATATATATATATATATATATATATGCTAACATAGCATAAACATAACGTATAAATGAGTAAGGAAATTAATATATTTCAACAGGAGACTAGAAAAAACATGACATATTAACGAGACAACATATAAACGAGAAATGTATATTATACATTGAGATAGGCGGCCCGGGTTCGATCCCAGGGACCCGCATGTGGTATTCGTGGTGGACGAAGCGGCGTCAGGGCGGGTTTTCTCCGGGTACTCCAGTTTCCCCCGCCATCTCATTCCACCGGTGCTCCATCTTCATGTATCATCAGTGTCACCGCCTGTGGTGCCGTAGTAGTAAAAGCGGGCGTTAAACACTACAACAACTATACGTTGAGAGTTAGCTATGTTACTCAGAAAGTAAAAGGTATGGAGAAACTTAGGAAGAGCAAGCCGCTCGCATAATTTGAAGATGCGGACGGAGTTAGGGGAGAAACGTTAGACCATTAATTATTCACAGAGCACGGCCTACCACATTCTATTCGATCAACGCCGGCCGTGAAAGCCTAACCGTATTTAGTAGTGATGCTGAAATTAGGATTTCATAAAATATTCATTTTAAAAGAATGGGTAGGATCAATTATAGAGAAGATAGCCCAGTAGAGAGAAAGTATAAAATCAGAAGGATATATCCTACCAAGACAACGTGTATAAATTATCCTGTATAGGGAATTTGTTTCATGTTACAGCGGAGAAAGAGATCGTTAGGTAACCAGCAGAGCACGAGTGGGTAGGTCATTAGGGACGAGGTACAAATTCGAGGAATTGGCCGTGTCTCAGCGATTTCAGAAAATTGAGTAGTTACAAAGAATTAGAGAAGTGAAAGGGAAACATCGCAAGGTCGCTTGGATTTCTAGGAATTAAAAAGGGGAAGAGTGGTTGATAGCCAGCGTGTAGGGAGATGAGGTGGACCTCTACTGGGAGTAGCGTGGTGTAATAGGCACAGCTTATTGACATACCCCAAAAAATAACCTGGCATTTTTCCCCCATTATGATACAGTCTGGTTATATTTGGTGATATTTCATCCGTTAGGTTGCATTAGTGCCGCCAACTGTTCGTAACATAACCATGCTAAAGCTACGGCTATAACTGGTGTTATTGCGTCTGTCATGTTGCCACAAAAACCCTTGATTATGAATGCATTGCAGAGAGGCCAACATTTTCTTGTGGTTGCAAAGGGAATATGGGAACACAGCAAGCTTTAAACGATAGCAAATATTTTATCTGAGTTAACATGAGATAGATAGGGGATAAGCGTTTTATGATAGCTTGTACAAGATTAGAGAAAGATATGTGAGCCAGATATGAGTGGAACATATCACATAAATATTCTCATCGTTCTGCAAGTTTGGACATACCCTTACGATAGAACTCTGTTACAGGTAGATAATAAAATTGTATTATATGGCCAGTAAAGAGCAAGCCAGAATGCACATATTATATCTATAAAGATCTAGGAGTACATTTTACAGTAAATCTTAGATTCAATAGACATAGACTTAATTGTGTCAAAATCGCTAAAATGCCTTGGCTTTATTATTCGAAATTCCTATTCATTTAAAGAAAAAACTTTATAATTCATTTGTGAGACAAAATCTCGAATATGCATCTATTATTTGGAATCCTAAAATGATAATGCATGTCACCACAATAGAACAAGTACAATCAAAATTTCTAAAATACATACTATTTAAAATAATTGGATTTTATCCTACTTACACAAATTATGACGCCCTTTTGGAAATATTTAAATTTAAAACTCTGAAATTTAGAAGAGACATTGCGGGGTTAATATTTCTGTATAAAGTATTGCATTCGATTATTGATGATATTAATATTTTAAAAAATGTATTATTTTAGGTGCCCAATAAAATACGAAGATTCAGGAAGGTGTTCTTCACCTCCAGAGCAAATTAGAAATCCATAAAGAGTTACCATTACACAGAATTATGTATTTATATAACAAGCTGCTTCTATTCCTTATATTCCCCTACCGAGATTATTTTGTGTTCATTTATGTTTTTCTCCAGGAGTGAGTACGAGTCGCCTGGGTTAACCCAGGCGGATGGTAAGGTGGCCACAGTACCTATCCGCTTAATTACGGATTTACCCGTGAGGTGGTATAGGTTGTCATTGTATTACAAGCTTTTGTGTATTTATATGTCTGATGGTGCAGGTTGGGTTCCTATATTGTCACTGGCGGCGGCATCTGTCAGATCTTGGATGTCTAGCCATCCAAGCGACCATTGCCCTACTGATTACTTCGTCAGCCGCTTGTGGAGCCGTCGAGCAATGCAGTGCTAGTGACAGGAAACCGAGAGGAATAGGTGATAGGTGTGGTGGTGCCAACTGTGGTTACATTTGGCGGATGATGAAGGGAAAGCGGTACCTACCAGCCAAGGGTGTCCTTGGGTAGACGGTAGCTTTGTCTCCGCCTAGAGAGGCGATGGTCGTATTACCCCAGGG
Organism: Tenodera sinensis; assembly: GCA_030765045.1. Taxonomy (NCBI): domain Eukaryota; kingdom Metazoa; phylum Arthropoda; class Insecta; order Mantodea; family Mantidae; genus Tenodera; species Tenodera sinensis. The sequence continues at coordinate 155,815,918 of CM060967.1, read as the reverse complement.
TGTTGACCAGCTGGTTTGGGTGAGGTGTGAGTTTGGCATACATTGTGCGAGTCCTGTCCCGCACGACGTCCACAATGTATGGGATGCCGGAATGAGTGTGAAGGATGTGTGATGGAAACCTACGGTCGGCATCGTAGATCATCCTAAGCGCCCTGTTCTGCACGGCCTGCAGCCTGCGGATGGTGGAACGAGCCACCGTACCCCAGACCTCGCACCCGTTCAGAATCAGGGGCGGGACGATCACATGGTACAAGCGTAGTTTCAGGTGTGTAGGCATGGTTGAGTGGAGTATGGGATATAGCTGTCTCAGGGCGCTATGTCCCTGACCGACCTTTGCTCTGACATGTGGAGTGAAGGTTAGACCACGGTCAAGTAGTACCCCCAGGTATTTGGCAGAGTTAACCCATGGGATTCTTCTCCGCCGCATTGCCAGGGATACACCCGGCCGCCAGTTTCGAACTTTGCCCAATAGTAGAGCCTGGCTCTTCTGCGGGCTAATGGCCATTCTCCACTGTTCACTCCACCTGCCGATAGCATCGAGCTGTCGCTGTAGTGGAGGGAAGCAGTACCGAACAGTTTTGTTCTGTGCCAGTATGAGAACATCGTCTGCATACTGACACGTAACAGTATGCGGTTCCACGGGTAGGTCAGACATGTAGGCAGCAAAGAGCAACGGCGATAGCATGCTAACTTCCGGAACTCCAGCCGCTATGGGTCTGACCGAGGACAACTTCCCCTCCACCCGCACCCGAAAAGAGCGATCCCGAAGGAAGCTACCAATCAGGGTGAGGTAGGGGGGAGGGATTTCTGCCTCTCTGAGTTTATACAGTAACCCCTGGTGCCATGTGGTTGCAAAGGCTTTTTCTCCATCCAGAAGCACCGCGACTGTTTTGAAGTTTTCCTGGAAACCCAGGGCAACCTTCTCAATCAGCCGCAGTAGCTGTAGTGTAGTGGAATGTCCATGACGGAAACCGAACTGATGATCCGGGATAAGTTGCCTTTCCTCGAAGAGAGGAGTGAGGCGGGATAGGAATAATCGTTCAAAAATTTTTGAAACGATGGGTAGCAGGCTTATGGAGCGGTAATTTGAAGGGAAAACCGGGTCCTTGCCGGGCTTCAAAATGCAGACCACCCTCGCCTCCTTCCAACAAGTTGGAAAGTGACGAAGCTGCAGACGTGCATTATAAATCCTCGTCAGGTGGACTACGGCCTTTCGGGGAAGGTGCTGGAGCATGGGCGCCGTGACGCCATCATGCCCAGGGGATTTGCCAGGTTTTAACCTTCTGATTTCAGAAGCCACCTGTCTTGGGGTGACTAAGGGGATTTGGATCTCTGCGCGAGGCGGCGGAGGTGCCTCATAGAGGTAATCTACCGTCGCCTCCACGAGTTCAGTAAAGTCTTCGTCCTGGACATCTTCCCGGGGTTCGAATTGGGACTCTAGATGATCTGCGAAAGCCGTGGCTTTCTCTTGGGGCTCAAAAGAGAGTCTCCCGCGAGTGCTATGTAGAGGATCCTGATGTGTGTTTTTGTCCTTTCTAAGGGTCCTGATTATCCGCCATGGTTGCTTCTCAGTGAGGTCTACATTTCCCATCGTTTTTTCCAGGGTGTTTTGCGGTGTAAACGCAACAGGCGTCGTGCCAGGGACTTGAACCGCTGGAAAACTGCCTGTATCCTGGGATGGCGGAAACGCTGCCAGAGCCTTCGGACAGTTGCTTTGGCTTTGATCAACTGTCTGAGTTCGATGGGGATGGTACGAGGGTTAGGTATGTCGGATGGAATGCGGTGCGTGTGGGCACGTGTTGGCAGAATGCCGTGGCTGCCGCCTCCAGTGTATCGATAGAATCGACACGCGGACGCGGGTCCACAGAATGGTTAAGTTCAACGATGGATGCATCCCAGTCGAACTCGTAAGTCCAGTCTGGAGTGACCAGAGCTGCAAGGTCAATGTTGGAATCCACCAAGACAGGGTCATAGTCGGAGTCCAATTCATTGACCGCTGAGAGGTCTAGGTGGAAAGGAATGTTCTTGGTGAGCATGATATCGAGCACATCTGGCCTCCCTCGGGCCGGATGGAACGTAGGCCCTCTCGGTACATGCGCAAGTATGCTTGGGTTACCGCTGATCAGGCGGTAGAGCCCTCGCCCCTTGGCATTGCTAACGCGGCTATGCCAATGTGCATGCTTAGCGTTGAGGTCGCCTGCGATGCATACCGCAGGATGCAGGTTCAGGAGGGTATTGATATCAGCTTCGTAGAAGCGGTTATCAGGAGGGTCGTATGCCATTACCAACACCGTGTCCACCCCGCCAATGGCAAGCCTATTGGCACAGGCCTCCACGTGTTGAAGTGGTGGGATAGGAAAGGATGTGTGAGTGATGTGGTTCTTGATGAAAATGGCTGTACCGCCCCCCGGTCGGCCGACCCGATCAGACCGATGGGTGACGTAACTCGGCAGCGAGAAGTTGGTTGCAGCATCCAAGTGGGTCTCGCAGACCATCAGAATGTCAATTCCGTACGACTGTAGAAACTCAATGAGGCTTGGGTAATGGCCCCTTATGCCATTTGCGTTCAAGAACGCAGCCCTGAATGGTCTCCGGACAAGTCTGGAGGCCATTACTTGGCAGAGTTAGGGAACAGCTGGGCCAAGGTTTGGACCAGTAGGGCATGCTTCTGCATGGGGCTCAGGTTAGGGCTTTCATACTGCAGCTTGAATTTCCGAAGTGCAGGCAAGATTCGGTTTATGATGTTGTTAAACCACAGGGTTAGGTCCTGAAATTCCTCCAGGTCCGCCTGCGAGAGCGTTCCCCCTAATGCAGGGGTGGTCATGGGTACAGCGGGGACCACAGGTGCCACCTGTGGGCCGGCTGTAACAGCAGTATCCCTTGGTGCCAGAGCTGCCTCAGTGGACTGCTCTGCCGGCGCCTTGGGTGGCTGTTGAGGAGCTGTTTTTACTCTCTCCGCGGCTTGACGCTTGCTCTTGTGTTTCCTTCGCCGCTTAGGTTTAGGAGGAGCATTGGCCACAACAGACTCCTCTGTATGGCCTGGAGGTGGTGCCGAGACTTCAGTCGTGGCAGGGGCAGGTACTAATGCCTGGGCCTTGGCGGCCTGGGCCAGTGTCTTTTCTGCCCTATTAAGGGCGTGGGAGAAGGAAACGTCGGAGCGGACCTCTGCCGCTTCCGAGCGTCCCTTGCGACGGCTGTCCATGATTTTCAGGCGCGTCGCGCATCCTTTGTAGACACTGCAGTGCGCGCCTTTGCAGTTGACACATTCCCTGTCCGTACCCGCCTTAGGCCAGTCCTGCACTCTGTGGGTTCCACCACAACGCAGACATGCAAGTGGACGCTCACATGCCATGCTGGAATGGTGAAATCCCAGGCAATTGCGACACTGCGCGGGACCCTCCTTGCCGTAGAAGCGTTCCACCTTTACGGCAGTGTAGATCAAGTGACGCACAGTGTCGATTGGCTGGACTTGTTGGTCGCGCACTTTGTCCACCACGACCAGAAACAGTGGCATGGGCACCTTTTCAGACCCGCTGTCGGAGACAATAGTCTTCTTCAACTGGGCCACTGATGCTGTGATGTCATATTCTTCGAGGAGTGCTAGCGTCGGCAGGGAATAGGGCGGACACCACGGCTAGCCTCAACTGGGAGCACCTGCCCAAGGGCAGGAAGCCCGTCCGTCAAAGCAGCGCGGTAATCCGCCCCATCCCAGAACTCCAGGCGCACCAGCGGCGACGGTCCTCTGGCTGTGATGATGCGCGTCGCTTTCATAAGAGAAGGTCGGGCTGCGCTGAGGAGGAGAGAGTCCGGAAGCTGCCGATGTACTCCGCGCACAACTGCGCTGTAACTCTGCAGCCTCGTGAGGTTAGGATGACTCTCTGTGGACGTTCGGTATTCAACCTCTGGTTGTGTCGTCTGTGTGCGGTGGGTGGTTGGGTTCGGCGTGGTGTCGCAGGCTGAGATACCGACGAGTAGATGGCACAGGGGGTGGCATCAAGTTTATCTGCTTTCATTGTCTGTGGATAGGTGGCACAGCATTCGTTATGACCATCTATTTTTTATTTGTACTATTATGTAAGACAAACGGTGGAGCTCCAGGAAATAGTATGAAGTAATTGTTGGCTTGTGTTTTATTTGAGTATGTATATTATTATATGTAGACACCTATGTATGATGCACAACATTGTAATTGGGCTTCCGAGCCTGTTATGTTTATAAGAATAAATAAATAATAAATAAGAATAAATAAGTATCATTCTCAATGGGATTGGATATTTCATACTATAACCTAAAGCTCCACCTTAAGTCTTAAATAATAGTACAAATAAAAAATAGATGGCAATAACGAATGCTGTGCCACCTATCCACAGACAATGAAAGCAGATAGACTTGATCAGGACCTCCTAAATACCGGACCTGACACTGTGATTCAAGATGGCGGCCTATGTGGTGGGAACTACTTGTAAACAACTCGTCTACAGGCTACGATTTCAACGCAGTAAAATAAAAATGTGGTGTAATAACACGCCTATTTTGTGAATATGGGCTGTGTTAAACACAAAAACACTGTCTTAAACATAAACTCAAGTAAACAAAAAAATAATGACATTTAATATTAAACGATAAACCATGGGCAATGAAATATATAACCTCAAATATCATTCATGCAATCTACAGGTTTACATGCATTATGTAACTGCATTACACACTCAAATTACAAAGAAGATAGACAAAACTGCAAGCAGCATGTTACTTAAATAAAACAGAAGTGTTGACAGTGAGTTGACTCAGAATTATTAATCATTGTTTACACTGTTTTTCACATTTGTACAATGTGCATAATGTTATATACCTACACAAAACATACTATACTGAATGGCTGATATACAAATGCTGCTATTTAGAATGACCTAAAGCTACCTACTGAATTCAAAACCTTTAGGGTGAAATTTTGCTTTTACTATTACTGAGAACTTGATTACTCAGTTTGCAACAACATATTACTCAGCACTTCAGGACACTTTATTTTACAGGGGGAATCCACAAAAGCAGATGAAATATTAAAAATAATAACCGTAAAACAGCACTGTAAATGAAATACATGAAATACGTAATCTTAAATCAGTATTGTAAAGCAACATTGTGTTAGCTTAGGTTAGGTTAGTTTTGCATATGAGTGGGGTGACAGGGTCCTGTGTTATCGAAATATTTACAATTTGGGTAGTGTTTATGCAATCATTTCAACGTAAATGCATTAATCAATCATTGTAGCATATATTACACTCGTTTATGCACATTTATTAGCTAAATATCCGCCGCATAAGCGAAATAAAACCACTTCATCGACCGTACGAAATTTTCTCATAAATAAAACACGAAGCTTGAGCGCACAATAAAACTTACAAGATCGTAATCAGCAATAAAAACTGCATCCATTGCACTATGTTTCATTCGTTTTCTCGAGCGGACGATTTTGTAAATATTTACCAAACTTTGCTATAGTCTACAGTTTTACATGCAGCAACATAACACATTTCTTCTAAACTACAGCTACACATTTAAATTACAAAGACAAAAGATAATGTACAAATATGAGCAGCATACTACTTACATGAAACAAACTGTTGGTGTTGCAGATGCCACTAATTGAATTCACTCGAAATTATTGTCTTTCACTATTCACACTATTCACCATGGTATATACACACCGGCAACTAATACACATAACGCTGCAATTTATTGTAATTAAATACTGAATTTAGAAGCTTTATGTTGTAATTTACCTTTTGTTTTAACTGAAAGTTTCTGATTTTTAATTTGCATCCGGGAATGCAACAGTTACGGTGCATTGTCGTGTTTGAGGTTAGGTTGTAGTATGGCAACATTAATATACACTACTGGAACAGTTTTTCTTCAACAACCTCTCACCACTGTAATCGTGACACAAATTGTACTTGCAAACAGATAAATTAACCACACTATACGGCTAATGTAGCCATAGTCCTAGATGGAACACAATAAACATGAACACGTGGATAGCACACGGCACAGTCAAAACGTTATTACATTTATTCCTGTTCCTATACTGCCCAAATAAAACTTTTGAAACACTCGCTTTGCTAATATGAAGACAAACTTTCATAGGAATTATTATAAGAAACAATAACTCGAAGACATAGAAAATAATACGAAAAACAGCGTGTGGAAACACCTCAGAAATCATCGCCACCAGCCGACGCCATTTTTGTACAACTTAGATGGCAGTGTCAGGTCCGTTAATCTAGAAGGTCCTGACTTGATGCCACCTTAATGCCATCTGCCCGTAACAGCCGGAGTTACAGTTGCCTCTGTAGACTGGTGGCAAACCAAGTTGGTATAGTACCTACAGGAATGAGACCTTGAAGACTAACTGTCAAAGAAGATATACTGAATGGCACCCCTGTGCCATCTACTCGTCGCAGAGGTGGAGGTACAGTTCCCCTGCACCGATCCCTCTATAGACTCGTGACGAAGCAAATTGGTATGGTATTGGAATGGGGCCCTGAAGATTAACTGTCCACCACACGCCGATTTACGAGGTATCTCCTTATAGGTCCGTTGCGATATACTGTGTAGTTAAAGTACCGTAAAATAGAGGAAAAAGTATATTCATAATTGGATTCTGGAACAAATGAAAGATAAAACCTTAGAGTCCTGCCAAACATTGATATACGTGATCATTTTCATTATAATGGAACAAAAGCAAAGCATGTTGTGAAAACAAACCTCTGGAATATGAAATGTGCCGGTATACAAGAGCAAGGATTGTCTATCCTTTAGGGCAGGACAGTTCATGAACCTTAAAGGGAGGAAGAAAAAACCACGTAAAGCACCTGACAATTTCACTGTCAACATGCAATTGAATTTTATTGCAATCGATTGTACAGGAGCATTGCATTAACGACATGTATCGATGTGGGTGTGGGTGTATGATACACATAGAGAGAGAGAGCACATCTGCCTCAAGAGCCGATGGCAATGTATAATACAATGATGAACTGAAGAGTATTCACAATGCCTGTCGGGCAGAATACAAAACATCAAAAAGAGAATATAAGCATATTAAAACCGAATAATGCCCATGGCTGGATTTGAATCAGTGTCTGTGGGCTACAAACTATTCCTCGTAACTATATTATATTGTTGTTTTCATCGCCAGAAAAAATTAATGACTTTTGCCACTTACACAGGATTTTAGCTTGAAAAAATATTATCCCTTCCCGCAATGGTAATGTAAACTGCGTTGAATTATTTCCACGCGACTAGCGTCTTGCATTTCATTTTATGATACTGTACCCACACTGGACACATTTTTCCCCCCCACTTGTCCGTTTATGGGATGGGTAGATACCGCAGTTAATGAAATATGTGATTTACATCACATATTTGCGTCAGTATTTACAAAATTGCGTGTGGGAACGAGCGGGCAGTTGTTTGAATATATTATGTCACTCGCGCCTGCTAATGTTTCTAGTAATTTATTCGTCGGACGGGGAAACAATACCATGCCTGACCTACACCCGGAATATCGGTTTTCAGCCATTCTTTCTCCCTCCGTTTCTCTGCATAACCTTTCCATTACTCAACAATCTATGGACCATTTTTCAAGAATCTTCTACTTAATCGGTTCTACAACTTCACTGGCTCAAAGTTGTGGCCTTCTCTAGAACACTCCTGCACCATGCGTTCTTTCATTGGCTCGATCCAATTTTTATTTGTACACATTTGAGATTTCTGAATATATTAAACTTACATCTATTTTTACTTTCCCTACCAAACACTAGTACGTAGAGAAAGAAATGGATTCCACACAAAAGTTCGACCACAAATTTATATTTTGAAGCCTCTGAATACAATAGAAAAGAATTTTGCGTGGGTGCGTGGGTGGTGAGTGGATGGGTGTGTATTAGATTAAAACCCGGATAAATACCATGAAACACATGCTGAGGAATCGAACATAGGACGTCTCTAATCTTCCACGATTGTGCACTAACTGTACTTCGCACTATCGTCACAAACTTACTGGTAGAAGTGTATTTCATGCCGCAACGAAAACGCACTTACCAGTTTACTTTTTAACCTGTTACTCGAGAAAGTTCATTGGGCAGCGCTTCTAGTATTTCAACTGAGCGAGTACGCTGCCGCAAGTTATTTATCTCTGTTTATCTGTGCAACTTCCCGACACCGGCCTCCCAATACGCTTGTTGGGCCATAATCAATACTCACATCTTATAGTTTCAAGCTACAGAATTGATTTTCTAATATCAACAGATTTAAAATTACAAACAGCTACGCAATCGGTCCTGTATCCTTTAGGTAAAACACGCATTGAACTCAGTTCCCCCTTTTCAGTATATTTCTTCCTTCAAAATGCTCCTTAGATCTCAGTTTATAACTTATTTTCTTGACTTTTCAACTTTTAAAGTTTGTTTTGCACTGGGTAGAAAATGTTAAATACTTAAGTTAACATTATTTTTACTTTCTCTACTGGTAAGTAGAAGTATTGTATTCCACTCAAAAATTCGAAGTCGAGATGTCATTGGAAATATGTTTTGAGACACCCTGAACTAAATAAATAAATAAATAAATAAATAAATAAATAAATAAAAAAAGCATTTTCAGAAAAAATCCGTGAGTGTGTGTGTGTGGGGGGGGGGGGAGGGGCGGTCAGGCTTTGGACGGCACAACTCGAAACGAAAAGTTGGTTAAAAACCAAAGTTGGTATTTAAGGATGCGCCACAAAGATTTCAAAACTGCCATTTACACGGAAAATGTTTCGAAAATTTTGATTTTCTTGAAAATGGCTCTAGCGATTTTGATTAAAATGTTATATGCTTAAGATATTTGTATGGAAAATGAAATGCATATTTTGAATTTTCTGGCTATATCCTATGTAGTGCTGTTTACTCTGGATGAATTTTGAATAACTCGTAAACCTTAAGATATAGACAAAACTTTACCATACAAAAATGTAGATCTTGTTAAAACATAATTTATGTCTGAATAAATTTTTTTTAGTGTGAATCATTTCGAAGATATTCCTTGTTATTTGTGTCAGTTTCCCAAAACTTGAAACTTCCGTGAAATGGAACACCGTTGTTCATTTTTTATACGTTAAGCGTGCAAAGAGAACGGGATTTGAAAGATTTAAAAGATTGACTATGGCTCAAAGCCTACTGTATTCTAACATTTCCCTTGTACCTACAAGGAAATGAGCAATAAGATAATTTGTACAAATGTTTATCCTAACTAACACGAAGAAGATAGAAGAATAAAAGTTTGTAATGACGGATAGTACAAGAGTGGAGAAAATTATGTGGTGCAATTTTTTAAGTTTATATACTAAGTTTATATTAAACATTTGGGAGACATATTGTCCGTATTAAAAGGTGATTGATTATAAATAAAAATTAAGATCTTAAGAATGGTTTCACATAACTACTTAAAATGTTTGGATTGAAAAAAAGAAGAGGAATTCAATACCAAATCTTGCATCTGCTATTTGACTTATTGTTCGTACATTCAGATACTTTTCCACTTCCTATGGAATGAAGGCTGTTCATAGATTTCTCCAAACTAAGTTTGAAAGCTGTATTACTTCACAATAGCAACCGTCTGTTGGTCTTGCAGTTTATATAAACGAGACTGGCAAACATGAAAGCCCTTCTCAACTCAATCAAATATGCTGAAAACATACGGAAAATGAAACAACGAATTTTTATGGTTATTTATGAATTCAAGAGGTGGAAATTCATTAGGATCAGGTATTTTTGAGCGAAAAAATTTTCATTGCTGTCCATAGCATTTTAATACACTTCATATCCCTTGGTGGTTTAAAGGCATAACAAAAATCTGGATTAGCAGTTATCCTTGGTGATGTATGTTGTATTTAAATTATTTTCATCGGTATTCTGAAGCAACTATGTATATAAATCATTTGGAACATTCTTTTCTCTTGCTTGTGGCTTGAATGAGTAAGTACCTTCTTGATAAGTCTGTGGTTCCCTTTACTCCACTGTCACTGCCATATGCAATACAGTTTCTCTTTTTTATTTCGCGTCGTTTCTGTTTTCCTTTGTACCTAATCCTTGGAGAGCGACGCTGTAAAAGAGATTGGGAGATGAGACATTCCTTTTTTAAATATTTATATCATCCCTACTACTTATTTTGATTTCTGCGTTATGCATTCTGCATCTCCACCAGCTTGTAATCGCGTTCTCCTCAAATCCTATAAGTTGTTTTATTATCTGCTTAAACCTCGGGTATTTTCCTTTTTCACTCTGCCCTGTGATACTCTACCTCTCATTCCCATTCCCATTTGCAGCTTCAGGTCGGATTTAGTTTGAAAAGAAGGCATTCTAAGCTACTTACCGTTATGGCCTGATGTTTGTTTCCACGCCACCTCGAGTAGTCTCCCACATCGATGCTGTTATTCCGATGCCACGAAATCATAAACAATCTCTCTCCGTCTTTATTTTGTCGTACACTATGGATATTTCATCACCGCCATCCTTTTTCACCAAGCCAAGTCTTATTCTTCTGAATTCCTCCACAACCCAGAGCTTCTTACATTTATTTTTTTCCGGTGTCATTTTCTTGTAATAATATGTATCAAACATTTGCATTTAGTCCCCAGGAAGTTCCCAGATGTTTACTATTCTTTGCTGTGCAATCAAGTAGGTTCTGACAGAAACACAGCTGCATTTTAGTATACTTGCAGTAAACGCGGGACTTTTTTTTTTTTCCCATTTATTCCTTAGTAGCAGAACTGTAGCCCCCTTTCACGCTATTGCCATAACTGCAGAGATTTTCTCTCTCAATTGCTCCGTCCCACCACAATATTCTCTCTGCCTTTCTCTTTTTCTTATTTCCTCTATGTGTAACATAAACGTCACGTGATGTTTCGAAAACTGGCTAGGAAAAGTACGGCCTGTTTACATTAAACTGTTCTATTTATAAGCTGCCTATAACATCTAAGGCAACATCGGCTCTTTGATTTTGGAACCATATCTCATGTTATAAGAAATACACATAGGCCGCGATAAAACCAACTTGGTTAAACCAACTTTCATAAAAAGTTTCAATCAAAAAGCTAGGACAAATATATTTTGCCTTCAATGTCTGCGCGCTGCATGTATGGATAGTGTGAAAAGGGGAAAGGTGTGACAGAGATAACCTGGAATTGCAAACATCACAATCAGAATGAAAAATAAACCTAATTTTAAGAAAAGCATGTATATTGGCATTATATTACACTGATCTTCGGATTGCACTGATGCACTTTCTTGTTCTTCTGTTTTGTTCCTAATTCCTAGCATGGAACAAGTGACTTAAGCTTTTTCTTGTATTCTAGTTTTGTTTTAACAATTTTCTCCTCTGTTTACTCTTTGGTATTTTTGAATCAGACAACATTCCACTTCGCTGAGGGATTAATGATTTAAATTCGGTGCGACAAAATTAGTTATTTCTCTCTCTACTGTTTTATTACATTTGACATTAAGGTGTTGAGGAATGTGGTATGTGATTTAATTCCGCGTTTCCACCCTTCAGTTCTGAAATTGGCCGTTTTCCTTCCTCCTCAAAATCCGTTAATTATTATTGGCGATATGAATTGAACCAAAACTCCCATGCCAAAGCCTCTTGTAGATTCTAATGATGCGGGCTATCGTGCTTTAATCCCGTCGTGTCAATATAATGGTGCTTCTGTACTGAAATAAGTAGGTTATGAGCCGACATCAAATTATCGCAGCAGTAATGTATAATGGCTAAGAGATTAGCTGTCTGTCTGTCCGTCCGTCTATCAACATGGGGGTGATTTAGATTATACTTCGTCCTCATTACTAGACAATTATCCATATGATCCAGGTAATTTGAAACGGTGGAATTGATCCCTTTGGACACATACAGCGAGCGACCTCATCTAGAAGCCGGACGTACCAACCTCCCAGCGTCAGCGATTCGTAAATGTTCCACGTTGTATTACGTAAAAGCCAGGAAGGGATTTAGTGCATTTAAACGTAAATTAAACCAATGCTTTGCATTTCATGTAATAACACTTGATTATCATTATTATTTACTACATACAGATGCGCTGAGAGTGCACTGTGTGTTTTATTGTCAGCAATAGCAGGAAGAGAATACATACAGACATTCAGATAATTTCCTCCATGTTGGTAACGGCACTATTAACCCGTAAGATTAATCATTTTTGATAGGGAGAGAACTAAGTAATTGCAATAAGCAATTTTCTACGTTAAAATATGTGCATAATGTAGATTCATCAGCTAAGCAATCTCAATTTTTTCATGAGAATAGCACTTCCGAGTTGTATAGCCAGGAAACAGCAATCTTCGCAGATTTTGTATCGGTTTCTGGGTCTTTTGAGGCATCACCTTCCCGCTAACCAAATTGTCACCCTTAGATTTTAACCACTTCAAAGACATGTCCTGCACTGGCCGATAAGGTATGGGTATCAATCATGATAACAGGTTTGTATGACAAACTAAATTAACTCATTCTACCTCTTTTTCTTTTAGCTAATACAATCGAGAGCGTGAACTCATATTTCGTTTCTACGCCATTTTGTTGTGATTACTGGGGTAACTATTTACCAGGAGTGGCACAGCCTTGAACTGTAGCCTAAACGAACCACTGAAATGCCCATGGCTTTCTGCAACGATCTAGACGCTAGGTGCAGTGAGATTTCCTTTGACACTCTTTGTACCTGAAAATCAGAGGGCAAAGTTACTAATGTGAATTACCAGCTTTAATATTGGGCAACATTGTAGGCCAGACTTAAGTTAGTAAAAGTTAAATTTCTAAAATTCGCGTTTTTCGCGTCGACTCTTACAGCCTTATGGAAGTGTGAATTGTGATCCATTATCGGCAGCTTCGGCGCTTAAAGACCGCACTTGGGTAAATGCAGAGTGTTGGGGTTATAAATACAGATATTCTGATAATTGGTACTTTAATGCATATCCACTTAGCTGTGTTTGTCTCTTGGTCTAACAGTTTTCAATACAACATTCGTTATTGCGAAGCCTGCACACTTTGTCTATTTATTTACTTATTTATTTGTTTTAGAAAATTATACCCAGCCTTCTGGATTAAAAACCGAGTAATTTAAATACAGTTTAGTTGTAGCATAAAAGATATTCTTCTAACAAAACGAAATCATATTATTCCCTTTTATGGCATTTCATTGCTTTATACGTCGATGAATCTGAGGTTGTCACAGTAAACACAAGCAATACTGAGAAGGTGCCATTAATCCTTGAGGAAAATACCCACCCACTGGAGTGTGAATGTTCAAGAACAATTTCTACAGAATTATTGTAGTTATGTACTGGAGAGGACTAATCGCATTACCTTAACAGCCGTTACGTATCATAAATTCATATATCACTTTCCCTCCGTTCTGAATTTCGATTTACAGTTACAACTTTCGCATCGCTAATTTCGTTTCTGTGAATTTATGCATTCTCGATACAATCACGATCCACATCGAGTGTTACGGTTTGATTCCCTCAGCAAGAGATGATTTGAATTTAAACAATAGAGGACCTTTGAAGCAGGTCTTATTTAACTGATCTAACGAACTGAATAAACACCGTGGTTAATCAATTAGTAAAGGAATGCGAAACGCCCAAGCAGAACCATTTCCGCTTATATTCCGTGAATGTACACTTGAGAAGTTTTATACAAATGTATATTTTCATTGAAGTGGCAATTTTAGGAAGTATTTCATATCAATAGGGAGATTAATTGTCCTCGAGGTAGCTTTTTTGTCGTTAACTTGTTTTCACAGAGGTAGATGCGGGTCCTAAAGATATTTGAATTGGCCGGTTTTTAAATTACGCTTGAATTTGTTCCCCCTCAGGGTAAAATAGTCATCAAGTAATACAATTAATGCCGTGTATTGAGACATTTCTATTGAATAGAAGGTTAGCGTTGTAGTGGGTTGCCTTCCGTTAATTATGGCACCACTTGTCGGATGCCCAAGGACACAATGGGCTCATTTAAACTGAGATAGCTGACTGAAGTGTCCCCTTTTACAAAACACCAATTTCTCTTAAACTACTGCAGATAAGCTCCATAAATTTCATATCTTATAAGCAATTGTCATGAATCAGCTGTTTTTATCCTGAGGATACAGACATTTTTGCTAGAACTTCGTTCCTTCTTTTGATTTGCAAAACCTATCCGTGATACAACTTTTAAATTTAATACAGGCACTCTTAGTAAAAATTCTTTAATGTGACTAAGAAAAAATTCAGTAACTTAGTCACAGCTTTCAGGAAAAATATAGCTAAAGATATGCTCGAAGAAAAAGTGCAAAACTGTTTAATAATAATATTCACTAATGCCCATATTGTTCAAGATACAGAAATTGTATGTCCTATTAAGCATACATTATATTTACATATTCCTGCGAAGTTTCACTACAATTGGCCCACTGCGTTCGGAGAAAAAGTTACATAAAGCAAAGAAAATGCAACTTTCAGAGACGAGGGAGGTATTTGAATGGTGAACATCCATTTAAGGACATAAATAATATCATTATAATATTTTGGTAGAGTGAACCATTTCGGAGATATTCCTCGTTATGTGTGTGAGTTTCGGAAAACATAACTTTCGTGAAATAGAACATCGTTGTTCATTATTTATATGTTAAGTGTGCAAAGAGAACAGAATCTCAAAGCTTTAAAATATTTGACAATCCCACAAAGTCTACGTATTCCAATATTCCCCTTGCACCTACAAGGAAATAAGCAATAAGATAATTTGTACAAATGTTTATCTTAACTAACACGAAGAAGATATAGGAATAAGAGTTTGTAAGAACGGTTAGTACAAGAGTAGAGAAAGTTATGTGAGTGCAACACATCAGATTTTGATTACAGAACTGACAAACTCATCGAAACTGCACACACCGGAACGAAAGGTGTATTGCACAAAAGTGATTTGCTGCACTAAGCAATGTGCTTGTACGTAATGCTTTTAGTGACTGTTTAACAACATTTTCACATTGCCGATATCTATCACATGTTTATGAAGCAGTAATTTTCACTTAACTTGCATAATGGATATTCTTCTTCCGCCGTAAAGATCTAATTCCTCCGCTATGTCCACAGGTCAGAGGAACACATTGTCGTTGAATATATTGTCATTATGCAGTGGTGGTAATCGCAACATTGTCACTTCTTCTTCTTTTCGGAAATTATAAATATAGACCATTATAAAGAACAACACAGTGAAACCGTTTGAATGATTAATGTTTCTATGCTTTCAGTTTTTAATCACTTTCTCTACTACGTAGAGGGGAAGTGCTATACGCGTTCCAAAATTTCAATGTCGATATTTCACCAGAAATATGCTTTGATACCTCAAGAGTTTAAAAAAAAAAAAAAAACAACAACAACTTTTAGTGAAAGGTGTGTGTGTGTGTGTGTGTGTGTGTGTGTGTGTGTGTGTGTGTGTGTGTGTGTGTGTGTGTGTGTGCGCGCGCGCGCGCGAAAGGTCGATTAAAAATTCTAAGTTGATATTCAACTTTAATGTGTTTCAAGGATGGGACACGAAGATTTTGAAGAAAATATATCCACCCTAAACTACCTTTACAGGAAAATTTTTTCAAACATTTACATTTTCTCCAAACTGGCTTCAAAGATCAACTGGTTTGGTTTTCGCTATAGAGGATTCGAGACTTTCACTATTGCCATTTGGCGAACATTTTCGAGATTTCAAGGGTGCCTGAGGTGACTTGCTGTGATTGGCTTCAGCTGAGGCTGGTGACAGCAACTCACTGGGTGGGGAACAGCACCTTGAGGCAGTCAACGTGAAGACAGATAGGTGTAAACGTCATGCTGTTTGTCCGCAGCAAACGTTACATCCTCAAGCTTATTTCTAACAATGCAACTCAACAGTATAGATACAACATATAGGAATTAACTGTGTTTCATTTCAGGAGTCCGTAAATCTACCATTTGCTTGTATTCCTATGCATGAAACGCTTCTAAATGGAATCCAATTTGTGCTTCGTCCCATCGCGAGTTTCCCTTGGTAGTGATGTCATTCAATACTGGCTAAAGAAAGAAATTGAATTTGAGTTTGATGTATCTAAAGGGGTGAAATAAGGCATTAGAACATAATTACTCCCAAGCGTACTCTTCTTGTATGCCCTAGCTGGTTCCTTAATAATTTAAACCGCTAAATGCGTTTATTTTAATCAACCTCAACCGAAGATTTGATTAAGTATGTATATTTATTACTTTCAACTTAAGGAATGTGGCAAGATACAGGGCAACAGTCTGAAACCATATTAGGTGCAACACAGAATGACGTCAGAATAACGTTTAACCGAGATTTTTGACCAGGGTGCAAAAACTCCCTTTTGTTATTTTGTGAGCCCGTGAAAACGTAAGTAATTTTTCTTACATTGGTAATATTCGAGTTACTGCAATTATTGTTGACAAACAGGTCTTACGAGCTTTTGGCATTAGATAAATGAATTAATTAACAGTCTAAAATGGAGTGGACTTTAGTGAAAAATTATCCGTATTGTCTTAGTCGAAAATGATGAAAAGATGCAGAAGCCTATAAGGAATATATAGGCACCGGATTTTTTTATAATTAAGACATACAATGTATATGTCGGACGTTCTGTAAATAAACTGAATGGCGCTTGTTCTGACTACATTTATAAGCCTGTAAAAATTATAAGAGATATTTATTTATAATACGTTACTACAGAAACTTATTCTTAAAACTCGGTGTATTTAAAACTAGCGAGAAGCCTGCTAAAAAGGCAGGACTACAGAAGCAGAAGTTCAGTAGTAGTTCTAAACATTTATCTACGTTAAAAGTTATATTAATTTTTCTTTTATGCTTGTTAAACAAAGGATGAAAAAATCCTGAAAGTGGAGAACTTCAAAATTGCGAAGCTAAATACCAAGGTGAGATGCGATGTGTGTGTGTCTGTGAGCGTGTGTGTGTCTGTGTGTGTGTCTGTCTGTGAGTGTGTGTGTCTGTGAGTGTGTGTGTCTGTCTGTGTGTGTATGTGTGTGAGTGTATGTGTGTGTGTCTGTGAGTGTGTGTGTGTGTCTGTCTGTGAGTGTGTATGTGTGTGTGTGTGTCTGTCTGTGTGTGTGTCTGTGTATGTGTCTGTGTGTGTCTGTCTGTCTGTGTCTGTGTGTGTGCCTGTGTGTGTGTGTCTGTCTGTGTCTGTGTGTGTGCCTGTCTGTCTGTGTGTGTGTCTGTGAGTGTGTGTCTGTGTGTGTGTCTGTGTGTGTGTCTGTCTGTGTATGTGTCTGTGTGTGTGTCTGTGAGTGTGTGTCTGTCTGTGTGTCTGTGTCTGTGTGTGTGTGTCTGTGTATGTGTCTGTGTCTGTGAGTGTGTGTCTGTCTGTGTGTGTCTCTCTGTGTATGTGTCTGTCTGTGTATGTGTCTGTGAGTGTGTGTCTGTCTGTGTGTGTCTGTCTGTGTGTGTGTCTGTGTGTGTGTGTCTGTGTGTCTGTGTGTGTGTCTGTGTATGTGTCTGTGTATGTGTCTGTGTGTGTGTGTGTCTGTGAGTGTGTGTGTGTCTGTGAGTGTGTGTCTGTCTGTGTGTGTGTAATGCAGAGTAAGAGGAAAACAGGAGTGGGAGAGGGTGTACATAACTATCTCACGATGCTGATTTGGTACCGGAATCCCCCGAAAAACAATGCAAACAGTAGGTAGAGAAGGGGAGGGGGTGGGGGAACACCGGCACACTGCTATCTATCACGATCCATGTTTCATTCATACATTGACAGTTATAGTGAGGGGTTCCGCAGGGCTAATGAAACACAACGATGGTTAGGTTGCTCTGTCCAGTAGACCCATAGTTTGATTACTCTGTGAGGCATTCGATGAAATTGCTGATTAACAGAGATGATGTACCTTGGCAATATCCTCCCCGAAATCGGGGGATGAGATGCACACGAACTGCACTGCACCTGCCTTGTAAATTTACCCTTTTGTTCTCACACTAAAGTATTTTGGCTATAACACGATTGCGCGCGAAAGATAAAACTCACGTAAAAATCTGAAGCACGATTGTGGGTAGAGACTGGAACAGAATTGGTGTAAAAATCATTCTGAAGGAAGAGAGCTTCTGAGAACATTCCCAGAAAATTGAAGTTATGACTTAAAAACAGCAGTAAAATCGCCTAATGTCCGTTACTGCATGAAGCTGTCTGTCCCTCCGACTGAAGGAGTGGAGTGGGTTATAGTAATGCCTCCTAAGCCGTTAAGAGAGAAGAGAGAAGGTTGGACATCCCTGTTACATGCGCTGTAATAAGGTAATAGTAACAGCTCCGTTTGTTATGTAACACGGAAATCATTTTCACAGTAGATAAAGCTATGTAAAACACCAACATTTCATGTTTAGCGCTGAATGTGCGCATAACGTTGTTTCTTTGGACTGGGTTTCTTACCAGTCGATGGTTTCGTACAACCTATAGCTGATATGACATTTGCCGACTATATTCTATACAACTATGTGGCCGAAGAGGAGGGTTTTCTCCGAAGTTAGGGTCTACAGAACCCTGTAACAGCCACATACTACTAGTGGACCAGAAAGATTCCATCGAGAGTACAACGCAGTTCTACAGCTACCACCCCAACATACGTCTTCTGATACACGTGGTGCAAAATATTCAGGAAGAAAATAACTTAAAAAATCTGATGTGTTCCACTCACATGACTTTATCTACTCTTCTACTAACCATTCTTACAAACTCTTATTCCTGTTAGTTGAAATAAACATTTGCAGAAATTATCTTATTGCCTATTTTCTTGTAGATGGAACGAGCGATAGTCAAATCTTTTAAATCTTTGAGATTCCCTTCTCTTTGCACGATTAATATATATAAAAGTGAATAGCGATGTTCCATTTGTGATAACTGTGAGTTCTCCAAAATTTACACAAATAAGGAGAAATATCTCCGAAATTGTTCACTCTACAAAAATGTATTTAGACATAGATTGTATTTTATGAAGACCTAAATTTTTTGTATAGTAAGATTTGGTCTATCTGACAGATATATACACACACGCGTGCGCGCGCACCTTTTACTATAAATGTTGTTTCTTGATTCAGGGGGGCTCAAAACATATTTCTGGTGAAATCTCGACATCGAATTTTTCGGTGGAATACAATACTGCCTCTACTTGCTGGTAGAGAAAGTAAACATGTAAATAACAGAAATCAAGTTTACAATCGACAAGTTAAACCAGATGTATTTGTAAACACAGGATATGTTGACTACAGAAAGAACAAAATCGATCATCTGCAACATCTTAAATGTGTTTGGTTGCCGCTTTCAAGGAAAATAAATTAACTTAAAGGATTTTATTGACAAAAGTAAACCAGGGGTCTCCAAACTATGGCCCGTGGGTCAAATCCGGCCTACCAGTGTCATCAATCCGGCCCGCGACTGCTAATGGTTTGTTATTGCTGTTTTTTGTAAGTCAACTATGTCGTGAATCACAAATTTAGTTATTTAATTTTAATTTATCAATTAATTACAAAATAAATTCTTACAATATTGTTTGAGTCAGTCACATATTGTTACAAATCAACGTAAATATTAACACACATAATACAATAATAATATTTACAATAATATTTATGTATAATATTTGGTTACATTAATTCTGGTGCCGTGATAAGTTAGCTTGGAAGAAGAGAAAAAAAATATGTTACTTTGTTTTATTTAGTCTGTTTTATTTACTTGCTAGGTAAAGCTTAAAGACAAGTATACTAATAAAAAAATAAACTTAAATATTATAACTAACAAATAATTGAAATGAATCTCGTTAACATTAGTGAACATCCCGCGGTTTTACCCTCGGTAGTTATGCTGAGGTAAAGGGTATGTAAATCGAAGTTTGGAATGTACATATATATCCTAAATATGAAACATTTTTATCCTGATAATTTCTCAGGAACGGAAAAGCTAAATTAACGCGAATGAAACTGCGGGGTGTCCCCTTCTGAAAAATAGTAATGAAATTTATGTAACTGTGATTTACCACTGACAATATTTTGCAGTTGTGGCCAATTTTACTTGTACCAATTATTAAGAGAGATTTAAGACGCTCATCGGTTAACTTAGATCTGTAAACATTCTTTGTGTACTTCATTTTGGAGAATGTTTTCTCACAAGAATAAGTCGTACCAAAATCAGAAAACCACCCTCGAGCAAATTTATGCCAATTAGCAAATTGTACCAGTGGAAGACTTATAAAATTCCAACAAAGATGAGCTTTGATATTTGTTCTTAATTATATCACTGCACTGTAAATCAATAATTTCCATTTGAAGCTCCGGGGCTAGGGTTTCAATGTCAGTATCAAAAAGATTTTGAAAAACATTAATTTCATTCGCAATGTCGTCAAAGTTTGAGAAACGGGTATCAAAATTTATCTTCAAAGCATCCAAAGCGTCGATTGCAAAATGGACAGGAAACTCAGTCTCAGTAGTGTGGCTGAATATTTCACACGTTTTAAAATGTGGGAAACATTTTTACCGTGACTGTGATTGAAACAGTATTATTTTCTGCCGAAACGATTTGATATTAGTGTGCAAATCAGGGAGAAGCCGGTTTTCTCCTGGCAATGTCAAATGCAGTTCGTTCTTGTTTTGTCAAATCTACACAGAATGCTAACTTCCACAGCCATTCGCTATTTTGTGATTCAGTAAGAGAGCAATGCTTTTCGTTCAAAAAATTTCGATCTCTGTTCGTAGTTCAAAAAAGCGCTGAAGTACTTTTCCGCAACTAAGCCAGCGTACGGCAGTATGATATGGTAAGTAATTTTCTCCAATCTCTTGAATAAACTCGCGGAATTGTCGGTGATTCAGCCCAGTGGATCTCATGTAATTAACAATTGATATGACTGGTTTTATAACTTCAGACATATCCAAACATTTTCCGCACAAGGACTGCTGATGAATGATACAATGTAAGACTAATGACTTTGAACCACTGTCTTTTTCTACAGCCTTTGACACAAGTGCAATCGCTCCTTTATTTTTAACACATGTTTTTGCCTCCATCAGTTGCAATAGATTTCAAGTTTTTCCATCGAAGGTTCTTATTATTAATGACATTTTCAACCCCCTTGAAAATATCTTCCCCAGTAGTCGTGGCGTGAACACTATCAGTATCAAGAAGTTCTTCATACACTGCGTAGCTTTCATCTACTCCTCGAATAAAAATCAACACCTGAGCAGTATCTGTCACATCCATTGACTCATCCAAGCCAGAGAAAACCACTCAAGATGTCTATTTTTGTCACACAGTTGAGATTATATATTTTCTGCGATGTCTTTTACCCTCCGGGCCACGGTGTTTGCTGATAAATTGACAGTTTTAAATACATTTACCTGTTCGGGACAGATTTCTTCGGCTGCTGCAATTACGCATTCCTTGACCATTTCTCCATTGGTGAATGGTTTTCCATGTCTTGTGATTTCAAGAGCCATACGAAAGCCAGCACGAGTTGCAGCCTCTTGATCAGTTTGACTTTCATTAAGGATTGCTGCGATTTCAATCTGCGCTTCAAAGTTTCAAATTTTTCTGTCCGCAAACTTCCTGTATATTTTGAGTAATTTTACAAATGTTTCGTTTCATAATAACGTTATGTTATACTCCTTGAAAACAGCTATGGTTTCATTGCAAATCAAACATAGCGCCTTATTACAGGACTCTATCATGAAATACTGATAGTTCCATTGATCTTTGAATGTTCTGCATTCACTATGCAGTTTTCTCTTCTTTTACATTCTAGTAAATCACACACTAAAACAAGTCAAATCAAAATATTGTTACGTATGGGCGTTGGTCGGTTCGAAAAGTTCTTTCAAACGGGGTTACACACTACTTTATTTCACGATAGTTTCTGCCTTCCCAAGATCCCAGACTGGGGGATCTCGTTGCAGGAGTGGAATACACCAGAACGTTCTCGAAAGTACTACTAGCAACATCTGTTAGCGATAGAGGGTTCTACCACTACCTATTTCCGCTTTTGACAACTAGATGTCGTCAAGTGTCATGGTCGTAACAATAATACATAATTTGACTAGTCTAGAAATTACAGATAATGACAGGAAAAATTAAAATAGTTCTGGCCCTCGGAACTTTCTGGAGTAATCAATACAGCCCTAAGGCTGGAAAGTTTGGGTATCCCTGATGTAAACTAAGAATATTAATTTGAACGTGTTTTATTGACAATGTAAAATTAAGAATATATCAAGATTTATGGCGTCAATACAGCCTCCTCCACACGGTTCTGAGTAACACTAACAGAATGCGCAATCGTGTATTTTCTAATAATTGTAGTGCGCAATGTTTAATCCTAGTGCTTTTAAACCGCTTAAGCGCAATCATGACTCCAGCCAGCACTACACGTATACCATTAGTACTGATTGCTACTTGCATTTGCAACGCCTCAACGTTAATTCATTTTACTGTTTTTGGCCTGCAAATGTTAGTGAGGGTAACTGACCGTAATGAAAATGGTTTCCGACGCTGTCTTTCAAACTGTCTGAAACAGCGGTTACCAAGCTTTCAGTTTTTTCTGGCGCCGGCTGATATTTTAAGATACCTCGGGCGCCGCATGCACTTTTTATCAAATCCTACAACTGTGTAATCTTATGGTTGCTTTGACTGGACTCTGAGAAAAGAGAGCGCCCTTTAAAGTGTTTTGACAGGCATAAAACATTTCACGTATAAAGGTTATTCGTGCAGGAAGGAATTAAATTATGGATATTAATAACTGGATTACGACGAATTTAACGTAACGCGACGGGTTGTAATGGTAAAGTGTAGGGGTGCTCAACCGCAGGCAAGTTAGGGGAGGTTGAAGTCACCCCCTTCCACCCGCTGGGACAGAATGACACATTTATACACGGTTACTGAGTACCAGTAGCGGCATATTCTTATGTACAGGAAATCAAAGGCATACACATTTATATTTTACTCGTGATTAACCCACCATGTTTCTGAGGATTACTTTTTGGCAGGATTTACGTTTTAGAAGGTCTTCAATATTTGGTGCAAATCATGAAGTGCACAGTCTCAAAAGATAGGCAAGGTGATTTTCACTTATCTTGCTGCGATACTCACTTTTATTGTAATTCACTTTTTAAAATATTTGTTCCCAGATATATGTGGAGCCAAAGACTGCTATTAAACTAGATGCAAGCAAACGTAATCTCGGACTCTCACAGCAGGGCAGAGAGTTAAGTAATTCCTACCCTTCTTTCTCAGAACATTTTACGGTAGTGGAATTCTACAATGCAAGTAGTTTCACATTTTGTAGCTCGTGTGAAGCCTCACTACATGGAAACTTCGAAAGGGCAAAATAATAGAATTTTGGTTTCAAATGTTTTAAGGTTTCGAAGGTGAAGAAAATGTGACGTATAATTGCTTCAAAGTTTCGTTGTATTTTACCAGGAGAATAACATTTATCGTGGACACGGAACATAAACAAGGGAAATGTTATAATTCTACAACTTACAGTTTAAAGTTTGAGGTTTTTAAAAAGTATTTTTTCAGAACTTCCGCTGTTCAAAATGTTCCACAATACAGTTTTGTATCTAATTCTGAAATTTTTCACAAATAATGGCATAAGGCGTCTCACATCGCTCCGCTCGAGAATTTTTCTGGGAATATCAGACCGTCGAATAACATTTATCTCGACATTTCATAAATCAAATATGAATTTAAATACTATATTGCAAAGATTTGATCAAAGGATGTTTAACACTATAAAAATAACCTCAGGCTTATTAATTCAAATTAGTGAAGATCGACTTACTCAGTACTCCCAACTGAGGAAACCGAAATATAAGAGGTACCGTATTTCGATTTTTTCTTGTTACTGTAACAGTAAAGCAGTTTATAATCTCAAATAAATATCACTTTATTTTTAACATTAATAAATAACATTATGGAAAAATAAATATTAAAAGAACAATTGTTAAAAATACAGTTATCAAATTTAAATTGAGTACTATTTTCATTCCTAATCGATTTTAACTGTTTTTCGACGATTTTGGCACAGAGTTTTGTTATTGACTAAACAAAGGGATGGTGTAGTAATAATTCTTACTAAAGAAAGGAATAATGTGTTAACAATTCTTAGAAAACAAAAGAATGGCCACGTGATACTTCGCATATTATATTTTAAGGTCTCTATGTATGGAATAGCCATGTATACTTCCGAAACAAAGCAAATAAATTGTCACATACTCTATTTTTTAAAATTGTGTTTTGTGTTGGAATTTTTAAGCCACATAAAACTTGATCAAAAGTAGCAAAATGGCAAAATTTAGAAATTATCTTTCTTTCAAGTAACACTATTAAAATAAAACATGATAGATTTGTGGCCTATCATAAGATAAATTACATAGAAATAAAAGAAAGTAGTTAGAAGCATTTGGCATAGAATTGTATATTTATTTTGCAATTTTAGGACAGAGTTACTTCCTCTGTTGATTTTTTCTGTGATTTCAATTCCTGATTTTTCGCATCAAAATTATTAAATTACTCTATATGCTGACATAAATACGTGTTCCATCTGGAAACAGCAACAAATTTTTAATGTTGAACAATTTTCAGCAACAATATCTTAAGCCGCAAAGAGTAGCCGAGGGATTAAGGATCCTAAGCCGCAAAGAGTAGCCGAGGGATTAAGGATCCTAAGCCGTAAAGCGCAGCCAGAAGAACTCTAAACCTAAACCCAATTGTCTAGGCATTCTGCCGGATTTCAACCCCTCAACCATGTTGGCTCTCGGCAATATACATGAACTGACATTACACCAAAGTTCTCCTATAAAAGAAAGCGTATCGAAAAGGGAGGTTGGGTGGGTTATAGGCTCTGATGTGAAAGTGGTCACACCTAGTCTAAAACCAACCCTTAAGCTATTCAGGTAATTCTTTTTCACAAACCTTTTAATAGTTTCAAGACGGGGACCAATTATGGAACAAATAACTTAATTTGATTATAGCTGCCACTCTGGTTTTACCCTTTCTCATACATATAAATCATCTGACTATAAGTAATTTGATGTAAGTCGAACTGCCTGTCGATTAGGATGAGAAGGACCCAGCTTAACGATATTCTGACGGCGACTCACGCTGCACATCAAGGAGAACAGTGGTGGAGTACCTCACACCACTGTCTGGTGGTTAAACAAGGTAACAGTGAAGTTTCAATAAAAGGCGTCGTTTCCAGAGAATTTACCTGGACTATAAAAAGTGAGAGAAACCGAACAGAGTTAATTTTTGGTTTTAAGTGTTGAAACACTTAAGTTGAGTGCTGAGAAATTACAGATTTAGTTAGTATATCCTCGAAGCCAGCTGTTTCTGAGCAGGAGAGACTTGAACGACAGTGAAGTACACGTCAAAGTTACGAGAGAACAGGGCAGCTGTCAATTGCACGGTCACGAGGAATTGTAGATTGTGATAAGGAAAAAGATAACTAGTTTTTATGATTCAGTTTTAGAAGAAAAATAAAGTGACAGGAAAATGTAACTGGGTGGTCATTTATCATAATATAATCAGTGGTACCGCATGCCGGATGATGACGGGGCCAATGATACCTGGTTTGCAAATTTTGGGAACATCACTAAACTCAATTTTTTAAAATTACTGTTGATTTTGAAGAGTGTCTTTTGGGTCCCTGTGCTTACGAGGGAAAAATAATTATTCATATTATTTTAACTGGAGGTCTAAATTTTCTGGTCAATTATACTAAGAGAACAAGGGTAGTTAGAGAAGGAAGAAATCCCAATTCTTCTTGTTGTTGGTGGTGGTGGCGGTGGCGGTGGCGGTGGCGGTGGCGGTGGCGGTGGCGGCGGCGGTGGTGGTGGTGGTGGTAATAATAACAATAATAATGTCAAGAAGAAGGTTAAGTTATTGTTTTTTTCACAGCAACTGCTATATCTCCTTTGTAGGTGCCTCATGTTTGTAGAGTGAAGTTTGGTAAGAAAATTAATAACGGTTAATAAAAGGACGAACAGGAGAAACATGGCCGTAATTAAGATAAAACTACCACAGAGTGAGCCCGTAGCATTAACGGAAGTAATATATGTTTCCATTCCAGATGACAAAATGGAGAAAAGGGATCTATAATAAGAAGTATCGAACCGTGAATTTTTCATCCATAGACGTATGTGTGTGTTAGGTAATGTGACGGATTTATGAGTGGGAAGAGGGGGGGGGGGGGTTTGCTTCTGTCTGCGCGTTAGAGTACCATTTTTCACCGCCTGGGAGGCTGGAGGGAAGCAATTATATACGCCAGCAGGTGAGAGGGAAGCACGAGAAATTAATTGGCGGTCGCTAGTCTGCTCAAGCCCAGCTGTCACTCCTTGCACGACGTTCCAGGCAAGAGCGATGCTCTCTTTTTATTACCTCGACAGGACTCCATAGTTCTCTAAATAAAGACGGCGCGGCGAGCTTCACACCTTCACAACTAGGCTTGGCCTGGGCTTAATTAGAACGGGTACAACTGTCACAGTACTTCCGTAGATTCACCTTTAATTATATACTTCCTGACCTATCTACAAGATTTCGGGCAGTTTTCACTCAAAAGTTGTGCAGTTTAAACTTCTCTACCCTAGCAAATACAGGAGTTAATTATGTATTTTAACCAAGGCACCACAGTGTAATATTTATCGCTTTACAAAGAAACGATAGAGAGATAAGTAAATTAGTGCAATAAATGACATAATCAGCCCAGTTACTTTTCTAACACTTAATCTTCCTTCAAAAACTTTCGCACAAAAACACAGTTCTGTTCTACTGACGTTATAGGTAGAGTTTACAGTCCTCCGTAATATCCCAACTCACAACTGTCTTTTTCTCGTAGCCTTGACTCAATCCTTTCTCTTTCTTCGCTTTCTCTGTCCCTTACACACTAACTCCGACGACACAATCACTCGACTGGAACAGCAATATTTACTGATACACCAGTTTGAAGCTATATTACCACATTATTAGTTTTTATAATATTTTTTGACACCTTTGCGCATTTTAAACATATTCAGTTCAACTTCTGCACTTTCACAATGATTCTGGAGACAGGTATGGCGTAATATCCTGAGGGCTTTTATCGAACCCAGAAAATTAGTTCCAGCTGAGAGCAAACACTCCATGTATTGTGGTAGGCAGGTTTGTAGTTAATTGCAGTAACATGCTCTCTTGAGTACATACAGCAACTATAATTACATGTCGAGGATTTGCATAGAAGTTGCATATTTATAAGCATTTTGCAGCTCCCTTTGGTGTGGCCACTGGCTACGCAGAACACGGTACATCCACCACAGACTACAATAAAGTCATCACAGTGGCAACAATTATATTAAAAACGTGCACTCTTTAGCCAAATTAGATTGTTGCAATTTCTGAAGTGTATACAGTATGTTTAGCCAGATGTGTTACAAGGCTTATTTTTTACTTTATTTTAATAAATAATTGTAGCGAAATAGACATATTTGAATTATAGTTTACATTAGTGGTTTATAAGTTTGCATAAACATTTTTGTTTGTTCTTTGTGTACAGAGCTCGAAATGACACCGACTGCACGGTTTTCCACATAATAAACATTTGCAGTTTATATTTGCTTGATGGAAGTGTGTGTTTTAGGTTATAAAATCAGTCGACTGTCAATCTTACTTTCACTGTGTAGATAGAAGAGGTATTGCATTAACCCAAAAAAAGTCGATATCCAAGACGAGAAAGCTGAAATACATGTATTCAAATGGGAGTGTTCGCAACCGAAGGGAAGCTTTCCCAGGCCACGGGGAAGTTGAATAAGGCTTTGCCAAATTCTAAGTTCCTGTTCCCATTACCGGGCACGGCATGTGAGATTCATGTTGTGCATATTAGACTTTTCGCTGTAGAAATTATTCAAGGTGGCCATGCCATAAAACATCTCCCTCTAGCTGCAAGCTAGAAAAAGTATCATTGGTTAGCTAGAAACAAATGAATTTCCAATGAATGCGCAGTATCGACCTACACTTTCTATCGATAAGTGATCGATCGTGGTGCGAACAAAAATATTTAGTACTATGTACCTTGCTTTCCATTAGCGTTGTCGTTATGGTTGCCCTTGCCGGTTAGTTGATAACCAGTTAAAGATTTCCAAAAATATCTCCCACCCCTAAATACCATTTAGGTCAACACTAAGAAATCTTGTATCCTCTTAAAAATGGTTATAACGGTTTTGAATGAAGTACCAACTATTTAAGACTTTTCGTATAAATAAATGTGTATAAATAAATGACTAAAAGAATAAATGAGTGAGTGAAATTAAACAAGCTATGTTAGACAACTTTTAAGGGACTAGTTTTTCATATAAAATAATTAATCAATTGTTGGCATCATAAAATGAAATGCTTCTTGAAACCTAGAGTTTATTATATCGCTTTCAAGTTTTCAATTTGCCTTAGCATACAACAACATAAAGATTCCTGTGTGCATACCTATGTTAATCTTAATTACTTTAAGAGAAAACTTTTGTTCTAATTTTTTCACGCATTAATAAGAGTTTGAACTTTTCAAATTGAGTTATAGGAAATAATTTCAGCTGAAATTGCTCATACCTTGAACTAATTACACAAGTTTTATTTGCACAATTCCTAGAGACCTCCTGAAAATATTTAATCCATGGGTTGTCAACTGTCGTTCAAGAAATATTGTGAAAATTCTGAAAAAAGGAATTGAAAAATTGGAATTGAATGTTTATCACGGAATTTTTACCTAAATGGGACAATTCTACTTAAGTATCCATTTATGGTTTACATTTTTCATAGTAAAAGACAAATGGCGTAGCATGAATTTTACCAAATTGCACCGATAACAACATGGCAAATGAAATATATAGAAATCTTAAAGCTCCTCAATTTATTACCAATTAATTTTTTTTCAACATAAGCCATTTCCGAGATATCCTTAGTAACTGTAGAAAATGTTTAATGCTTTGTCATTGTTTCATTTGATAGTCAGCTGTTTAACGGCTTAAGGGCACAGCGAAGTGAAAACGGTGGTTTTCTTAAGTAGGGAAGCTAGAGGCTTAATTTTTTGCACAACCATTTTCAGTAACTAAAGAAATGGGTGTACCAAATTTAATTGCAATATCTGATCACATTCTTAACATATTAATTTATATAAATTTTATTGGGTATAATCAAAATCTATTTCCTCCGAAAGGTGTTGAACTACAAAAGCGTATTCTTTAAAATTATATTCCTTATTAAGTTTGTAACAAATTGACGGATGGAAATTTTTATATAATAAATAGTTTTTCTTAAAATATTAATATCAAAAAGTGTAAAAAGTAATAAAAACAGCGCATTATCATCTTAATTATTTTCTTAAAAATATATAACCTATACAAAAATTCCTAGTGGATATTTTAGTACCCATGTTCTGAACTATATTGAACAAATGTTTACGTCTCCAGCTAGATTTTGAATATGACAAAGTAACAAAGAACTGTTTCCGAGAAAAATAAGTTTAAAGTTGAATGGACATGCCCATTTAAAAGGCAGAGGTGCCCCACTTTAAAAATGGCATCCGAAAGATGTGTTCACCCCTCCCTAAGGGATTAAAATTTCAGTTGTATTAGCTTGTTACTACAAATTATTTGAAGTTCTGGATATGCTTACAGCTTTGAATTTTGACGTTAAATCCAGTCTTACATTGACGTGATTTTGATAATCCTGTAATCGCGATTGGCATACATTCCTGGTTGCCTCTAGAACCTTGCTTGGAACTTCCTAAGTTCCTACTTCATCTACGCAACTTTAAACCCTCATGTGGTCGAACAAACATAGAAATAAAAGAACGGAAAAGAGTTTAGTCAAGATTAATGAGCGTTTGGTGTCGAGGCTCCCGTAAGAAACACTCATTATTCATGATTACCCGTCCTGTGCCAGACACAGCAGGTCTGATGGAGCTCAATGGTTGTGAAGACCTTCCACAAACCATGACAACCACGTTATGGTTTCAATCACCGAAATGACTGAAGTAAGAGCCTCCCATTCGCGAGGTTCCAGGTTTAGGATCGGATGTGACCGACTTTCCTAAGGAAAGTCCTTTCAGACAGTAGGAAGATTATAAAATAAGCCTGGCTAAAGAAACATTACCACCACCTAGCGGGAATCAATTGTATTTGCGAGTATGTGTACAAATGCAAGTGATGAAAAAGACACAGCCAATAACATGTGGAGCAGATACTATTAATAAACTCAGCTACATGTGAAAATATCCACTTGTGCAACCACCAGGCAATTTTAAATGGGACTTAGAAATATTCCGCTCTCGAACATTTTTTTCATGGCTGTACCAAAAATGGAAGTCAGGCAGGATCAAGTTAAACATGTACCAACCACCGAACGCATGCTTGACTAGAAACAGCTCGGAGTTGTGGCTTCCATTAAACCTCTCGGCTTTTCTCGTCAGTTTAGTTGTGCTGAACGTGCAGTGAGAGGCACAAAAACTTGAAAACAAAACCAGAAACTGGACTTGTGCACCTTTAGCACTGCTTGACTTTACTTGACTAATGTAATAGTTGAATTTGGCTGCAATTTCCCTTGACACTGATGCCTTAGGATTTGTGGTGTTATCACTTATCAACATTGTATTAATGAAACAGTGATTTCTACTTAATTAGGGACAGTAGTTCACATCTTTTCCTACCCAGACTATAAGAGGCAGTTCCTCTCTAAAGATACCAACTGCACGAGTTTCCGTAATCTAAAATGTCCCGTTAGGAGCCCAGTTATCAGGTTTATTTCAGATCTATTGAGAATAACTCGTACATCTTCAGTAAGTGAAGAGGGAGTTAATCTGTGCTTATATCGCTCTAGTTGAATCCATTAATCCAGTCAACAATGATTCTGTAAACAGAGTTTAAGGGCGTGCCAAAATTTGGTTTATTTTAAAGAAATGTTTGAGCACTTAAAGATATCTGGCGATTTATTGCCTAAAATTCCTTATGTCTACCCAAGAATAACCCTGTAATGTTTTTCCAATGGTATACAAGGCAAGTTGCAGTTGCTTTTTGCAGTGGCTAACAGTTATGCCTCACCCCTTACGAGAACCATAAGACGATAAGACACTGAGAGATGCTTCCAAACAATGCATTTTATTATATCATGTATGCGTATAACTGCTGAGGCATTCTACCCATAAAAGGGATTATATATATCAGACTTTAAGAAGCTAGAAGTTTGTACAACTGGAAAACAATTCAAGGAGATCGTTCATCAACGGAACAATTCTTTAGAAGAAGTCCGAATAAAGGTCCAATTACAAAGTTCTGCTTCAATGAATTTAGTGCAACTTTACGAAACTAATTTAAGACCATTATTTACATGCACACACTTTTCTTAGCCGCACCTGATTAAGTTTCAAAAGGAAGAATAACTGCTTCTCTAAAATTAATACATAGCCTGCAAGAAAGGGCGGCTTTCCGGGCTTCTTTAATAATAAACCATAACCTTCCTTAGTTATAAGTTGGTTTACACGCAGCACTTCCTCATGAACTATTAACTGAACGAATTTTATCTACCGTGTTCTACTTCCAACTTCTCATTCACATAAGAGCACTTTCAACCTCCTTCAGTATCGCTGCACAGTTTAACACCTCTTTGTATTATACACGGCACCACCTACATGCAATGGGATTATAGCCGAAAAGGACATTTGGGAAGCAAAGACTCTAAGACGTAATTTAGACACATCCCGGCATTAAAAAAAAAAGAAAATAATAATAATAATAATAATAATAATAATAATAATAATAATAATAATAATAATAATAATAATAATAATAATAATAATAATAATAATAATAATAATAATAATAATAATAATAATAATAATAATAATAATAATAATAATAAGAAGAAGAAGAAGAAGAAGAAGAACAACAACAACAACAAGAATAATAAAAAAGTAATAATAATTTATAATTAGGAAGAACAAGTGGTTTTAGTTTACTAGATCTAAGAAGAAAGTGAATCATTATGGTGTGTGGTTTCATTAGCAAATGGCCAGAAAATTTAATAAAATGTTCTGACATTACGTCGTTTAACAATATACGGACGAGAACGGGCAAGGCTGACCTTGGATACGGCGAGCGGCTATGTGTACGTGACCATAAACAATGAAGTCAGTAAAACATAACGGAAAGGTTTAAATTAATGCCCTGGTGCATAAAAGTATGTAATAGCCTGTAGTGCATAGCGGCGATGTCCAACCTTCCCAAAAAAGAGAAAGTTGGGTTCACCTCCGGATTTTGCCTCAAAAGGAGGTTTTTTTTTTTTTTTTTTTTTTTTAAACAAATTCACGAATTTCTGTATCCATTATTTATTTATATTGCTTTCCAAATACCATTCTTAAAGTTTTATTTATTTGTTCTAAATCATCTTTGACAGCCGGGTACCTCTATAAATACAATGTAAATTTGTAAATAAGGCTGTAGATATTTTAGTGGGTGAGAATGTGAAAATGACTGGCGTCTTATGATTTCTGTAAATTTCGTAGGGTGTGACTAAACGTTATTTTATAGACCTATTGTCTCACATCCTTTTGTCATTTTTTTATTTTAATGCGTATTTTCGTTCAACGGCAAATGCAAAAATTGCCGGAAGTATCGTCACTCAAAGCTTTTGGAAAGACAGAGGAGTGAAAAAGGCTTCCTCTATTAACACAAAAAATAAAATGAAATACATAAAGTAGATGCGAGGTTTAATATCCTGTTTTCAACGACGAGTTTGTATATATAAATACAAATATAATATCCTTTGAAAGCGTTTATGTTCCGTTTGCAAGTACATTTCCACTTCTGATCCTGGTGTAGCAGATATGTGTAGTGCAACCGGAGGGTATTACACACTATTGTATGTCAGACACCGGAAGGGAGGTGATGGGAGTGCTCCGGTGTGCCGGCGTGGTGTCCCTAACCTGTTTCTTTGGGTGGCTAACTTCAGTGTTCTTATCCCTGTTGGAAAGCTGTTACCAGATTCATCATTGTATCTTATGACCATCTAGCTTCACTGAGTCTATCAACCTTTTCCTTGTTTACCTGCCAGTCTTCTGTCCAACGTCATCCTCATCCTCATCATCTTCATTTCTTCGTCCATTCCTTCTACTTCCCTGCCCATTGTAATATTTTCAATTTCACAGCAATTGTAATTCAGATGTCTAATTAAATGTTTTTGGAAAATTTTATATCTGTGCACTACAGAAGTTAAGTGGGAAATGTTTTTGTTATTGTGTTTATATCGGGGACCAAGCGGGAGCAAATTTTGAGGAGGATTGGAGACAGTTTTTAAAATAAACCAGAAACCTGTAACCTCTTTCTTTTATCGTGTAAGGCAAACAAAAGGTATTCATTTATTCTGTTAAAACGCGCGTGATACAGAAGACAATATAAGGAGCAGCAGTAAACAGTTCGAAACCTGTGAAGAGTTATTGGGTTGTTTATTTAACCTTTTCTGTAAATATTTGTAGTTATGGAAGGGGAAGCTAGGAAGTGACGATATATTGGCAAATTAAGAAGTAATGAACGCCATATAGTTATGAATGTGTTAAATTATTTTTCAAGTAAATGAGTGTTAGTAAGGCAGTAAAAGAAACAGCTAAGGCTATCGGGTGTTCAGAAGCAGTAGTGTGTATGATTAAAAAGGAACTAATGAAAGGACCTGCACGCCATCGAAAAAGAAAGTAAAAAGGACGGGGAAAAAATCGCTAGGTTAACGCAATAGTGTGGAATAGTACAAAGCGGAGTACGGCGAATTGTTCATTCTTTAGATATTATGTTACGTAACTTCATCATCAGGTTTGTAATATATAGAGATTTAACAGGCTTACTTGTTGAAATTATGACCATAATTACTTTGTTTAGTGTTTTATAGTTGAATAAAATGTATACGTTGGTAGTCGAGTATATTATATAAAATACAATTTCACATTTACTACAATTATCTGCTGCCGAAGTCGCTGTAGGTTTGTTATAAGAACATGTGGTGGTGATACAGGAATCAGTTCGTCACGTTGTGCAGAACACAATTTGCTGGACTGTAAATGAAAGCGTTTAGCATGACTGCTTTAGCGAAATCACTTTGTCAATATACATTCGGGTTCAAACCCCAAACAAAAAAGCAATTTCCTGACGTTAATGAACGGAAAATAGGTACCTACGCCATTTACATTATTAAGTAAGTAGCTTTGATTGAACAACATACCTCTGTGGCCAAACAATTCTGCCTGCTTTTTCAAAACAGCATTTTAAAGCAATGCGCTTATGTGACCTTTCTGTTGTGTTGTATTTGGGTGATCCAAAAGTATAAAAGCGCATTAAAACAAATTAAATGAAACATATCCGCAATCCCATCAAATCGATCGTTTTTAAAGCTGCGATGAAAACTGACAAAGCTTAACGGAATGATAGGAAAACATGAACAAACAATTGCAGAAACGAACATCGGTTGGTAGTACTGCATTTCCTCTTAGAGATCAACATGACCTTGTTATTAAAATATGTACTCTGCTTTATTTTCAATCGTTAAACGCCATTTCGCCTTTAATCAGTCAGCAGGAAATACTTTTATTTATAACGCGAAATATATATCTGATAATTTCAAATTCAGATGGGTCATAGCTTATAAATAAGAGTGATACCTCAACACTTCGATTCAAGTATACCTCAGGAGGAAGCTAGGAAAAGAAAGAACCACACAATAATAAAATAAATAAAATAAATGAATAACAATGATCCATTTGACAGAAGTATGCTCTCAAAAACTTAAACAAATAACAAGGAATATCACTGAAATGGTTACCCGCCTCAGTAGCGCGATGGTTAACGTTCAAGAGGTCGCGAGTTCGAATCTCGCTTAGGGTAAGTTATCCGGGTAAGGTTTTTTTCCGCGGTTTTCCCTACCCTGAGAAGACGAATGTCGGGTAACTTAAAGCTCCATGGACCTCGGGCTCATTTGACAATCATTTCGCCCAATTCATTTCTTTCATTCGCCCGATATGACACAATGTTGGAGAACGTTAATTAAAAAAAAAAAAAAAAAAAAAAAAAAAAAAAAAAAAAAAAAAAAAAGGAAATGGTTCAGTCTACAAAAACATATTAAAACATAAACTGTGTGTTTTAGCAAGATCTAAATTTTTCTGTGCAGTAAGATTTGGTCTATCACTTCTGGTTTACCAATTATGCGAAAGTCATCCAGAGTAATAGGACTTCATGGGCTATGGCCAGAAAATTCAATGCATGCATTTCATTTGTCATAAAAATATCTTAAAGATATTGCATTTTAATCAAAATCGTTAGAGCTATCTTCAAGAAAATCAAAATTTTGGAAGAATTTCCACGTAAAGGGTAGTTTAGGATGTAGGAATTTTCTTCAAAATTTTCGTGTCGTATCCTTGAAGGACCTCAAACTTAAATACTAACTTCGGTTTTTAACTTTTTCGTTTTTAGTTATGATGTCCGCAGACTGATAGACACACACACGCGCGCGCGCGCGCGCGCGAGGACCTTGTTCTAAAAGTGTTTATTTATTTTTTTATTTTTTATTTTTTTATTCAGGGGCCTCAAAAAATACATTTCCGGTGAAATCCCGACATCGGATTTTTGGGTGTACTGAAATAACACTTTAAGCATTAAATTTTTTCTGTAGCCGATGCTCTGGAAACATTTAACCATAGTCCGATTTGGGCATTATACCTATATAATTAAAATGATATGCCAGACAAAATGTTTTCGGGTGGAGATGTAATGAAAGCAGGCTTTAAACAAAGTACAACAGAATACAGGGACAATTATATGAAGTTTAGAGACATTATTTGGCGCCTTTGCACGAGAAGCTGTTCAAGAGAACTGCTAACATTAACATTATTCTGCAACTGCAACTATCAATCATCTTGTTGGACCGTGGCCTATTGCCAAGGAAAGTTACAACAACTGTATAAATAACAGCTAAACTCCAAAGGCAAAGTTATTATAAAATGTCTGTGTAAAGGCGTCAAAACAGACCGGAACAATCAAGTGGGTGTATTAACTGTTATGTTATTTGACTGCGCTGAAGTGCAAACACCCCGCCATGTGACAATAAGACACAAGTCACACGTATGCGCGCGCAACCTTGTTTATTTTCCCATCTCATCAGAACTGCCTCCATGTGTTGGCAGCACATGTGGATGATACACTGAATAGTGGTGTTGCCAGATACATAGCAATAGGTTTTTCCGCGAAAACTAGAATATAAGGAAAGCCCTTATATAAAAAACTGAACCGTTTCACTAATATATATTCCTACATTTAATTTTGTCTCTCAAATACCTTCCATCGTTTGTATATGTATCTATATTGTAGTTATGTAGCTATGTATGATATAAATAAAACACTGCATAATACAGAGAGATCCAAAAACATCGGAACCTCTGCGAGGTGATTTTTCCACTGCGCACACAAAAAATTGTGGTTTAATAATAAAACTACCTCATGTAAAATATAGCAAAATCAAATGTTTTATTGTTAAAAAATAAACAATTTGAAAAGGTAAATGTTCACCTTTAAGTAGAAAGAATTATATTAAGCTGTATAAATAATATGGACGAGAGTAAATTTGAACATGGAAGAGTAAAAGATTTGATTAATATCATGATGAAGTATTAGAAGCATAGCAAAAAGCTTTCTCCTTTCTTATGCCGGCAAAGGAAGAAAGAACTGAAAACTCAGAGAAAACGAATAATAAAAAAGAAATCTTTGGAAGGTTTAGCAATAAAACCATCGAAGAAAATAAGGAAGAATTTTTAATTAATTCTTTTATCCAAAAGAAATTGAAATCGATTTCTGAATACTTAATGAAATAGGGCAATATAATTAAGATATTTGTGCTGCTCCTTCGACTCCGTTTGAGAGAAAAAGTGGACTGACTGGAGGAAGGAAACGAATGATTTAGTTTGCATTATTACGGTCCAGAAAGATTGAAAGTGTGACTTGACACCATAATAACACTAGCAAACCAAATTTCACTGTATAAAAAGAAAGCTACCGTAAATCTTAAATATTAGATTTATCACTGAATGTACCACTAAATCTCTAACACCTACAGTGCATTTATGCTCAAGGAGCTTCCTTTACATTCTATGTGCATAAATCCAGGTTAAGCGTCAAAATTATTTACGACCTTCCAGTTTACTATGCTATACGAGTGTACGTTAGTGTATTATTACCATTGCAGGGTGATAATAATGGCGGGAGGTGCTACTTCGGCCAGAACAACCTGGCTAATAGACAGGTGTAGGAAATAGAAAACACTAAGGTTCGTTTCAGTAGGTTTAATCGTTCTGTAGAAATTTTTAATTTTTGCCACTGTAAGTAGGAACGCTGAGCTGATGGGATTAGTTCAGGGAGCGGGGTTTTAATATAGGAATGAGTATAGAGCCGACAGCTAGCGTGAGGGTTGAGGAAACGACACGCCCACCCCTACATAACAGCCTGTTTGTTGCGACTGTCGTATGTTATGTTATATATACACGAATGATATTGTCATAAATGACAGCTAAAGCTTCATCCCAACCTCCAATGAAAATGTCCCCTGCACTTTCCTTCCCCCTCCAGTTGACATTCACTTTAGTGACACCGGGTGATACCCCCATAACCCCCCCCCCCCCCCCCCAGTTGAATGCGCCGACCGTTTAACCATCAAGGAGAAAACACACGAGAAGGTTTTGTATGACCCGTGGTGTTGCCACATTTCTCTTAGCAATTAAACTTTGCATCACATCTTAACATTAAATTGTGGTTAAATTCGTTTAAATTAAGGTAAAAATACATAACAGTAGTAGTTACTAAAAGTTCTTCCATCCCATATACTTCAAGTGAAACCTTAACATCACATTTTGTTGGAATAAACATTTCCCCTACCATCACATGTGCACTAGTAGCAGTACTTAGCAAATGCAACGACCAGTAATATTCGTGAAATCTTTTTAGACGTTTTACTGCGTTTTAACACACAACAAATTGTTGGCCGTTGTTTTCTGAGCGCAATCAATGGAGAAGCTTTTTGCCTCGTGTAACAAAGAACATCATGCACAAGGTACACAGATAAGCTATACTGACACTATCTTTAATTACTTTTTGCTTGGTGTGTACCCATTAGTTTGTTTTGTTACACCGCCAAGCTTTTCGCACGCTAGTGCCATTTTAACGGCAATTACCCCCTAAAATTTATATCACCAAACTGTGCCCGGGATTTAAGTTGTATGGATTATTTGAGCAAAACTGTATCAGCCTCCGGCCACGTGTGACGTAACCGAACAATCATATATGTCATCAATAACTACTTAAGCTAATTGGTAAACCATTTTACTGAAGTATTACTGCGAGAAAGAGAGAGCGATCAGTTTAATTATATATGAAGTTGTCGATTTAAGCCAAGGGTGTTTCAGATAAAAGTTACATAGTATGACAATCTATCATTATTGTTTATTATGACGACGACCATCACCGCCACCACCGCCGCCGCCACCACCGTCACCACCACTACTGCTATTACTATTACTAATATTAAGGCATACAAAGTTTGTACGTATAAATAATTGATTTGTCCAAACAAAGAAGGATTAAATATTACGCCTTATGATTTGTATGTAAATACCAACCCCATCATGAAGTTGGGATTCTTGCTATTCTCGGTAAATTTGTAAACTTTGCAGTCAGTTTTTCGGACGTCTATTAGAAGTTCCAGAAGCACAATATACGCTATAAGTAAGCAAGGTCCAACGTCTATGAAAGAGGGGAAGGAGTTGGAAGTACCTCCCCCCACAGTATAAGGCCTGTGCCACACTCAACTGTGCTGCAGTGGCGGTTGGTTACCTGTACGTTGCGTTTAATTCAAATGTTAATCAAGAAACATCAATTTAAACTTCTTCTCAAGATTAATTTATTATCTTAATATTATTTACCCTAGAAATCTTTATGAAAATATACAGAATAGATTGGTGGAATACAATACCTACTATTTAGTGTTAGAAAAAGTAAAAATAAAGTAAAATTTTAGATTACTGACGTTCATACAATAGTTCAGTTGTTTTAACATGAAATAGCCATTTAGACAGACCAATGAACTGTTTACAATGTAAACGACAGTATATTATTGTTCCAAAATTAATCCTACACTTAAAACTGCATGTTTAGACAATATTTTCGTTCAATACGCACCCTGAACCATATTTATTGCATATTCCTTTCATTTTGATTAAGTAATAACAAGAGAACTGCCTTATGCTGGATCATTACTTCGTTCACCAATTTTAGAGCTACATATTAAAGGGAAACGACTTAAAGCTTATATTTTATCCCTCGGAGTATTTCCAATTTTCCGTTATGAAGCCCTCACGGCGTGGATCATTGCGTTGAATTCAATTTAAAATATTAAACATTGATTTAATATTAATAATGAACAGATGCTGCACTGTTTACCAACAGCTCAGGAAGTCGCATTTGCCCTTCCTTCATGTTTTAATGAGTTTACCGGATGTAAAAATGTGAACGTGTAATAAAAGAACGAATTTCCGGACGCAGTGGGTATACCTAAGGGAATTAAAATTCTGAAACTGAGGGATGAGGGATTAAGTATAATAGACACAGTCGTAAGTAATCAACTTTAGTACGGATCCGCTAATCTTCGCTATAAATTTTCATTTTTGTTCTGCAAAGGTATTAATTACGTCTGGGATATAATCTCTTGTCCCTTATTGAGTAGCACAGCTAAGTCCAAATGCTCGGCTGTGTGCTGATAACGCCGGATGGGTGGGGCTTAAATCTAATTAAACGCGTCAAGAATCAGAAGTAACTGCTTGCGACATTTATCTGCATGCTGTCTATAACACTGAAATTCTTGAAATTACAGTCCTCTGCAATTTAGGACACTCAGCAGCGAAAGCTGAGCTATTTTAGGTGTAGTAAACATTTTCAAATAACCCGCAGTTCAATGAGAGTGATATTTTTACCATCTTTGTGCATTTCTTTGGAAGCTGTTGAAATTTGGTATTTATTTGAGTCTGAATTTTGTGTTATTCTAGGAAGACTTTCAGAAAATCAAAATGAAAGTTACTGTGTTTGTTGTGACCGCAATTCTAGCGTAGCTATAATCCATAAATTTCAAAAATATTCCAAAGCGACTTTCCACTTCTATAAAGCGGATATCCCCTAGAAGCTTCTGGAGGAAATTGCTGAATCAATAAGCACGTCATAAAAGGGATAGTTTAGGGAAATTTCTCAGCAGTGGACATTAGCACTTCATGCTTCTTTTAGAAGAGGAGAAAATAAAGGCAGTAAGGGTGGATTCCCGGGTAGCTGTAACCCATTCAAGATAGCATTTGATGTCAGCTTATTTTCTTCTTTTATTTCGGATGTCGATTCTTACGACGGACATCCTCTCTTGCCTTCAGCTGTTTCCAATACTGCTCACATACATAGGTAAA
The DNA here is from genome assembly GCA_030765045.1 of Tenodera sinensis. NCBI lineage: Eukaryota > Metazoa > Arthropoda > Insecta > Mantodea > Mantidae > Tenodera > Tenodera sinensis. The sequence goes on along the minus strand of CM060967.1, from coordinate 155,775,338 downwards.
AGTGGTTGAAGAACGCTGTTGGTGCAAATGTGTATAGGTATAGATATATAAAGTTAGCTGCAGCTGAATTTACACACCTAGATATTTTACTGGCTCCCATAAAACGCTACCCTCTCTTTCGCTCTCACACTCGGGCGCTCCCACACAAAACTTGTCACCCCGAGCAAAAAGCAGGCAATGGAAAGAAGAGCCATAAAAAGAACATAGGATGAGAAAAAACTGGAGAGCCAACAGGGGGAAAAGATACAAGCAAAAATAGAACGCAACATAGAAACACAAACAAAGCAAACAGAAGTCGTCTGAAACAATGCAACATCGTAAGGAGAGCCATTTCCGAGTGAATCAAAACTATGTCCCAGTTTTTTCCCCAGTAAAGGGTAAAAGGGAAGGAAGGGAGCGAAGGAGGATAGAAATAAATGCGTTTATGTGCATCTCTTTCACACTTACTCGTATATATGTATGTGGCGAGGATGAAGGGGTGGCTAAGCAGTAGAAATGAATTAACTACACACGAACTCCTTGTTATGTTATGCAAATGAACGAAAGGGTAATACAGACAGATGTTTAACGAAAGGCATTAGTTTGGAACAGAGGAAGCGAAAGCAAAGGGCAAGGCAACTGCTTTGTGCTGTTACTGTATTAACATGCCAGAAGCAGGTGACCTAGCAAACAGATGGTGTGCAGAAATCGCTCAGATACAGCAAGCGAACCATTTGCTGCTCTCCTCTAATTATGTCCTTACAGCTGATACCACAATTATTGACAAGTAACATTTACAACAATATTATAATTTATAATTCATAGACCTCAGCCTCTTGTTACGTTTTAAAAACCTATACGACTCTAGCGTATCATTCTGTGAAGATTGGGAATTAAATCTCATAAGGATATGCAATGTTGCCAAAATTACTTAATTTTTTATGACGTCATAAGCAAATGGACCGGCAAAACTGAAATCTTGAATGTCAAAACTTTCGGCCGTAACTAAATAACAAATTACTTATTTGCAGAAGAGTGAGTATAGAAAGAGATGTTAACGTGTTACCTGAAAGTGAGAGGTGAAAACAGTGTAAATGTAATAGCATTTCTATGTCAAATATACAGAACATGGTGTGACTTATTTTAAAAGCGCGGATAAAAATGTTTTTGGTGCAAAATCACGTTTTTTATGGAAAATTGTTTATAGAAGAGTGAGCAGAGAAAGAAATGTGAATGTGTTACCTAAAAGTAAGTAGAGAAAACACTGTGAATGTAATATGCAGCATCTCTATTTCAAACATACAGAAAAATGTATACTTATTTGTAGAAGAGTGAGTAGAGAAAGAGATATGAATGTGCTACCTAAAAGTGAGAGGAGAAAACAGTGTGAATGTAATAGTATTTATATTTCAAACATATAGAACATGGTATGACTTATTTTAAAAATGCAGATAATGTTTTTTTGGTGCAAAATCACGTTTTTTATGGAAAATTGCTAATAGAAGAGTGAGTATAGAAAGAGATGTGAATGTGTTACCTAAAAGTGAGTAGAGAAAACGCTGTGAATGTACTATGCATGTATACAAAAATAGCCGTTTCTGAAATACCGTTAATATACACAAGAATTGCTCTGTAGAAGCGGGAATAAAAATGTTATTTTTTATGTAAAATCGCGTTTTTTCGGGAATTACACCTATGTAGATGAACTTAAAAAGCAAAACCCTATCTGAATACAAAATTTGATCGAAATCGTTAGAGCCGTTTCCAAGTTCCGCGGAAATATATAAGATAACATTTTTTGTAGTTAAATTCAGTTCCGTGTTCATTTTAATGTCAAAATACAGATTAAATTCTCGAATCTCAGAATCAAGTCCCCTTGAAGAATCGAAAAGAGGCAAAACAAATAAATGAAACACAACAGAAGGTCGGACTCAAGATTTTAAACCCTCAACAAGCTCCGAATAAGTAAGTCCTCCAACAACTTCTCTGGGGTTTGAGAGTAAACCTGGAATCAAAAGGAAATCAAGAAAATCTCTTTTTACAACAAACCCAGGATTGATAAAGGATCTAGAAGCTAGGAAAACCTCCCGCGCTGAAAAGGAAAACGCAGCGGCGGAAAATTAAAAGAAGTTTGCCTAGAGTTTGCCTATAAGCAATACTCAGTGTTACGAGGAAGGGTAGAACTGTGTACAGTGCCTCAAATCTGCAAGTGATGCTATGCTACATAGAGACCGTAAATAATCGATATTTTGTGCCGCAATTGTATGAGTATATGACTAAAAATCTGATGTGTTGCACTCACATGACTTTCTCTACTCTTGTACTAACCATTCTTACAAACTCTTATTCCTATATCTTCTTCGTGTTAGTTAAAATAAACATTAGTACAAATTATCTTATTGCTTATTTCCTTGTAGGTGCAAGGGGAATATTGGAATACAGTAGGCTTTGTGCGATAGTCAAATCTTTTAAAGCTTTGAGATTCCGTTCTCTTTGTACACGTAACATATAAAAAAATGAACAACGATGACCCATTTCACGAAAGTTCCAAGTTTTCCGAAACTCACGCACATAACAAGGTATATCTCCGAAATGGTTCACCCTACAAGAAAATTTATTGAGACATAAATTGTGTATTTAGCAAGATCTACATTTTTTGTATAGTATAATTTGGTCTATCTCTAACGGTTTACCAGTTATGCAAAAGTCGTCCAGAGTAAATACGACTACAGGGGCTATAGCCAGAAAATTCAAGATATACATTTCATTTTTCATAAAAATATCTCAAACATATGACATTTTAATCAAAATCGTTAGAGCCATTTTCAAGAAAATCAAAATTTTCGAAAAATTTTCCATGTAAAGGGTAGTTTAGGGTGGGGCTATTTTCTTCAAAATCTTCATGTCACATCCTTGAGCGACATTAAACTTAAATACCAACTTTGGTTTTTAACCGACTTTTCGTTTTTGAGCTATGCTGTCCACAGACTGACAGACTGACAGACTGACAGACACACAGACACACAGACACACACACGGACCTTTTTCTAAAAATGCTTTTTTTGGATTCATGGGGCCTCAAAACATGTATTTCCGGGGAAATCTCGACTTCGAATTTTTGGGTGGAATACAATACTTCCCCTACTTACCAGTAGAGAAAGTAAAAATGTCGATGTTAGTTTGCCCCAGCGGATGTGACGAACGGATATTCTGACAGCCTTCAATTAATTACTTATTTGTCCTTGCATCCTATTTCAGAAGAATAAATTATCCATTTGTTCAAGTGAATGTTTAGTGCTTCTGTTAAAAAATTCTAATGTGTTACACTCACATGACTTTCTCTACTCTTGAACCAACTATTCTTACAAGCTCTTATTCCTGTATATTATTCATGTTGATCGGGATAAACATTTACAGAAATAACAAGGGCTTATGACCTTCATATAGAAAAATGCCCTTAGCTTGTCCGTTGTGAAATTGTCATGGGTAAAACAAGTAATATGAATGTTTGCAGTATATCGTTATGTCAATTCCTATAGTTATTTTCATTTTTAATGTCCACGTAGCTCAAATGAATACCATACAACACCGAATGATGTGTCTGAAATACGTGTGCTGGTTTATAATGTCAAATAACGCATTTAGTATTTACTCTATTAACATACATCCAACTTAGATTTATATGCAGCTAAAGCAGGAATTCACAGCCAGCATTAGTTCAATTACAAATCTATGTGTAGTAGAAAAGTAAGAAAAATTAAGGCTGAATTAGGGCACGAACACAGAAATGCGGAACATTACCGAATTTGACACATTTGCCCCATTATACAGATTACCTCATTTGAATGTTATCGTAAATTAGCAGAGTAGCATGTTGTAATTAATTAGCTTAATTAAACCCTATTACCTGTTTTAAATCCTATTATCTGAGGGACTGTATTCACCGGTCGAAACATGGACAAAATGAGAAACTGAAATCCAGTCAGCTACATTTAAACACGTGAAAGTGACTTTGGTATAGCTCAAAGACATTCCTGGTAAGCAGGGGAAAAATTCGATGTCGAGTTTTCACCGGAAATATATGTTTTGAGACTCCCTGAATAAAAAAAAAAAAAAAGAAAAAGAAAAAAAAAAAGAAGAAAAAAAGCATTTTTAGAAAAAGGTACGTGTGTGTGTGTGCGTGCGCGTGCTCGTGCGTGCGTGCGTGCGTGTGTGTGTGTGTGTGTGTGTGTGTGTGTGTGTGTGTGTGTCTGTCATTGGGCAGCATAACTCAAAAACGAAAAGTAATTTAAAAACCAAAGTTGGTATTCAAGGATGCGACACGAAGATTTTGAAGAAAATAGCCCCCCCTAAACTACCCTTTATATGGAAAATGTTTCGAAAATTTTGATTTTCTTGAAATTCACTAACGATTTTGATTAAAATGTCATACGCTCGAGGTATTTTTATGAAAAATGAAATTTATATATTGAATTTTCTGGCTATAGCCCCTGTAGTATTTACTCTGGACGACTTTTACATAACTGGTAAACCGTTTGAGATAGACCAAATTATACTATACAAAAAGTGTAGATCTTTCTAAAATACACAATTTATGTCTGAATAAGTTTTCTTGTAGGGTGAACTATTTCGGAGATATTCCTTGTTATACGTGTGAGTTTCGGAAAACTTAAAACCTTCGTGAAATGGACTATCGTTGTTCATTTATTTATAAGTTAAGTGTGCAAGGAGAATGGAATCTCAAATATTTAAAAGATTTGACTATCGTACAAAGCCTACTGTATTCTAATAATCCCCTTGTACCTATAAGGAAATAAGCAATAAAATAATTTGTACAAATGTTTATCTCAACTAACACGAAGAAGATATAGGAATAAGAGTTCGTAAGAATGGGTAGTACAAGAGTAGAGAAAGTCATGTGAGTGCAACACACCAGATTTTTATATATCAAAGATTATTATAATTTCTTGCATGTGATACTTCGCTTAAAAGATGGAAGTTCACTACACATCAAGAATGAAAATCACCAGGGAATAATGGGAATACGTCTATGGTCTGGTGCTTAGTATGCCTGCTTCCAAGTCCCAAGGTCACGGGTTCAGTTCCCGGCTGGATGGGACTTTTTCTTTAGTCAGAATTAAACCCCACCCTCTATAGAGTTTAAAAGTATGAATGCGTGTAAATGCGCGTGTAAATTTAATGCTTATAAAGAAATTCCAACGCAAACAAACGCAGTAAACAAACACTAAACGAATAACACCATTGCAGATGAACAAATGGTTCAAAGGAGAAAAAAATTCCTAATGGGAAATGGTGATCGTAGATGACTGAAATGGCTGCTACAAATCAACAGAGAGCTCAATTTGCGTTCTTTGCTATGCTCAATTTGAGAGCATTAAACAATTTCCAAGAAAACTTTCATCTGATTATCTATATTAATTACTTTTTTGCTCTTGAAGCCATTGCCATCCTTTATTCCCATTTTTGATCTATGACTTTCATTCCAGTCCCCTTCACCCAATTATGACCTGAAGAGCTATCTTTTCATTTACATTGTAACTACCGTACTCCAGGACATCTGTTTTGCTCCTTTGCCCTGCATCATTTAATGACCTACATCCCTTTTACAATTTACAGACTTTTACAAATTACCCATAATTTCGATATCAAGGGGGCACCTCAAAAGAGTATTTCTAGTGAAATCTATGTAACAAATTTTTGGGTGGAATTAGTAAAATGCACCGTCTCGCAAAGGGTGAGGGATAATTACTAACTGATGACACTGCTTGGCAGTTGCAATACGGGGCTAGAGGCGTGGCACTGTAATAAGGACAAGGAAAGTTGGAGGAGGGTAGATACAGTTGATATTATAAAGAAAATAAAAACGTGGCTTTTCTACAAGTAGATTTAGCTCCACATTCTTAATGCCTATTTTGGAAAATGTTGTAAATGTTGGTTGAAATAAGCAACAGGTATTGAGTGTTATAAAAGAAGCTTTAACTCTGTCCTTAGAATAACAAACACGTAAAAATTTACAGTATACGTAACACAATATTATATTGAAGAACATAAAAGCGTTTACTCCTAAAAATTCTTCCTAGCATTAAAATTCCTATAAATAGCTTTAAACTATCTGTTACATTATATTATAATACAATTTCTGATTTCAAATGAAACGTTTCTTCTAATGCGTATGCAATAAATCACCTTTTTTTGGGTGCTATTAAAATTTAAGTACATTTCTGTAAATTCGCACAGTTTCAGAAATTTTTCCAATTGTATTACGAGCTTGCCATAGACCAATAATCTGGCCACGTGTAGCTTCTGATGTATACGACATGCTATGAATCAAGCAACAGTTTAGTAACGATTTAATGAGTCGTCAGAAATAATACATATCTTCCACGCCAGAGTCAGATCATATCATGCTTAGATGGTGCGGGAAAAATAGAGTGATGCAGCGCGACCGACGGAGGGTTAGTGGTTCACTCTATAGGTATACGAGAGGGAGTGAAAACCGCTCCGAAATGCTGAGCGCTATTTCAAGCTGTAGAAAATGCGTTGTATATCATAGTGAATTAGGCTCCGCAATCGATTTGGCTTGCATGGTGGAGTGTGGTTCAAGTCTACCTCATTTAAGGGCGTAGTGAATCCAGGTTTACAGACCGCAATCCGTCCCACAACTAGAAAGGCTGATGTTACGAGGGTGTGTGTGTGTGTGTGTGTGTGTGTGTGTGTGTGTGTGTGTGTGTGTGTGTGTGTGTGTGTGTGTGTGTGTGTGTGTGTTTCAAACACACGACCCGACACAGGTGTGTTTTGCGCCCCTAGGGGAAAGCAGACACTTCGACCGGAAACAATATACATTTCAATGTGATTGGTTTCCTGGCGTCTAAAATACGTGTGCCGCATAATTCTCGGCAAGTGCCCGCGATTGACGTGATGAGAATTCGCGACGGTGAACGCACGAAATGTGGTCATTTGCAAGCCCCAAATGAAATAACGTAGAAGCCTTAATTGGTGTACTTGTCAAGCGAATATGGATGGTCGAAACACCAGCACATATATACTCAACGAGAAGGCAATATTGGACGAAGAACAAAACAAATTTTGCTCCCTAATTATTATGGGCATTTGCAAAACATAGTGCGGTGCTAAAGAAATGTCCTCGCTATAAATTTACAGTAGCAAGCAAATTTAACATTGAGGTGGAAAAAAGTTTTATGGGTTGAAGCAGTAATAAAAATCTGATTCTGCTGCACTCACGTGACTTTTTCCTACTCTTGTCATAACCACTCTTACTCCTCTATCTTCTTCATGCTGGTTGAGATAAACAGTTGCAAACATTGCTTATTTTCTTATAAATGCAGGAAGAATATGGGAATACAGTAGGCGTTGAGTGATAGTCAAATATTTTAAAGCCTTGAAATCCGTTCTCTTTGCACGACCAACTGATACAAAAGTGAATAACGACCTTTTATTTGAGAAAAATGTATAAATTGCAAAACTTACACAAATAACAAGGAATATCTACAATGGTTCACTCCACAAAAAATACATTTTGACATAACTTGTGTATTTTAAGCAGATCTAAGGAAAGTTTAGGGTGGAAGAATATTCTTCAAAATATTTGTGTCACATCCTTAAAATATATTAAGGTTTTTCATCAACTTTTTGTTTTGGGGTTATGCTGTTAAACACACACACACACACACACAGAGAGAGAGAGAGAGAGAGAGAGAGAGAGAGAGACATATACACGAGCGGACCTTTTTCTTAAAAAATGCCTTTTTTTTTAAAATTTAGGTGACCTCAAAACATATTTCCAGTGAAATCTCGACATTGAATTTTTGGGTGAAATAAATGCTTCCCCTACTAAATATACGTAGTAGAGAAAGTGAAAATGTCCTTTCCTATTCATTAGTATGACTTGTATTAATATAAAAAGGAAAAAGAAATGGATTTTTAAGCTCAGAAATACAATTACCCCTGGAGGATAGAGCTTTTTAATGACCAAACATCTTATTAATGACGAAAATAGACCCACTACACAATTTATTTGTTTTTAGATGGCAATCGTATTAGGATTTTTAATTCATCTGCATCAAATGGAAACTTGAGTGGGATTTGAGTATCCTACCTTTATGAACATTACGATACATAAATAAAAGTGATTGAAATTACGATCGCAAACAACTGACGGAGGTGGTAAAAGCGGACAAGTGCTAGGGAGGCTATGAACATGGGGGATGAAGTGCCATGATTGATTAAAACACATCGTTTCGTAAACACATATTTTTCACGGTAATGATGTCTTCCTGTTTAATCCTAAAGTAGTGTTGCATGATTTCGTTTGTAGTTTCAGCTAAAATATATAGGTATCCTATTTATAAATTGTGTTTTAGTAAGCTCTGCATTTTTTTTACGTCACCGAGAACAAACAGGACTATATGGGCTATAGCTAGAAAAATTCAAAATATTTAATCGACAAGAAAAACAGTATAGTTTATTCCTGCGAGATAGAGTAATTCCAGTAAAAATTATTTTGACGCATTCAGCAATATATGAACAGGAGTGTTATGGTTGAATGTGGAGCAACAATAGGTTCAAATACGAATAGGAGTTGTGATGTTTGCTTGATTCAGAACTTCAAAGCGAAATTTGCTTCTACGTAAAACGTGGAGCTCCATATTTCAGGAGTGATGTCTTACGTTCTAATCAATAGCTTATCTATTGAAATTCTTTGATCTTGTTCACGTTCCTGTCTGACAGAATATCTCAAGGTAGACGTCCGAAACTTCATGTAAAGTCACTCCTTCCCTGATGTGGCTCTAACCAGATCCTTTTCACCAGGAAATAACTAGAAAGGTAAGAGAATTGAGCGGTAATTTTCCTGCCACAGTGAAACAATCTCATTCGGTCCCAGATGATATTTGCCGAAACCGATTTTCAATTGGATCTTGAACAATGCAGGAGAGACGGTGAAGTTTGTGAACAAAGGCGGAGGCTTTCTCCGTATCATTGCGCACTACTTGTTACCAACAGAGCAAGCAGCTTTGTGTAGCTTGACTAGAGCATTGAGGTCACTGCATCCTAACTCAAACTTGCGCCGAATTAATTTTTACTTTCTCTACTGCAGCAATTAGATGAAGTCGATTCTGAGATTTCAGTTTTCACCGAGAATACACATTTTTGTAGACTGAACTTGTATCAGGAGTAAAATTAAAACTATATTATACGCAGGTGATCAGATACTGATGGCCAAAAATTAACATGACCTGCAGAAAATTATACACTATTAAATAAAATTGCTATTGAACATGGAATGAAAATATCAGTAAATAAATTCAAAACTATGGCTTTTAAAGGAATGAATCTTGTTAGATCTAAAATAGTTCTACACAAGATAACTCACTGAGGTTCACATTAGGTATTTAGGATACAATGTCTCGTACCAGAGAGAAGCTAATGTCATAGAGAAAATAAACAAATTCAACCACATAACAGGCGTGTTAAAAAGAACAATAAAAAATAAAACCAGTAGTGACTCCGCAGTAAAATTGGCAGTACCAACTCAGATCTATGGTTCATAAACATGGACATTAACGAAAAATATAATAAAGAATATAGACACAAGGAAATTTGTAACCTGGCTATACTAAGCATAACCATTACAGCTATAATAATAATTTTTTCCCTAGACATTACACAGTACTTCGAGTACAATGAATGCGAAAATTAAGTTCATAGACCCAAAGCAACACATTTAACATCTATGTAAATCAATACACAGGAAAAATAATACCTATTGGTTCATTTAGATGCATTTCAGGAATTCTCTGTTCTAGTGAGTTTAAAGTGCATACAGAAAACAGCATATTTGACAAAATGAATGAATAATTTTATTAATACGTAGCAGTATTGTTTCTGAAACAAATTCTGTGTCTATAAATTCTGCTTAAAGAAACATAGCTCTAGAAAACCACTCAGTGAATACTAAAAATGTAACACAAACTGAATAATGAGCATCTACTTACAGGAAGCAGCTTTCGGAATTTTCAGTTGAAAATCACGTGGTGTTCACATACCTGCAACAAAGAACAAATACCTTGTATTATTATCTTATGAATCCAGAAAGTTTGTCCACGAATATTATTTCAAACTATAATTATTTTCCGTACTTAACTGCATAGGAAGTGGTCAACTATCAGCTGCCATTAAATTTTGTGTCTGCCTTAGAATACCTTGAATCTTAAAAACAAAAACACGAACTGCACTGAAGAGGTATAACGTAGAAAACAGGAGAAATGAGAAGCTATACAAAACAAACACGTTTTTGCTCTAAACTGGAGAGAAATAAGAACAACATTGGCCAAATCAAAGCGGAACCACAGGTATTGTTGGGGATCGTAAACAGAAGCAGGGATTCCGATTGAACTTGGAACCTTTCAACTTCCATTTCTGCTGAGTATTTTATGTCCATTGGAACTCCAGGTGACAACAGTGATACAATCACAGCACGAAATAGCTTGCTCTTCAGAAGACCGTATATTTATTGCTTGCTACACAACTGAAATGCAGGACGAAATCTGATACGGGGGAATCCACTCGAGTTGAAGAGTTTACGATTTGTTCTGAAAGCAGCACTGTTTCTTCAGAATGAACGAGGCAAACTTGGACCATGTATGTAATACTGGTGGCTATATTGCACGAGACAGTGGCGTACTCTCAGACTGCCCCCCCCCTCTCTCTCTCAGGCATATTTTAAAGCAGACAAAAATTTTAATCTTATTTAAATTCCCATCTCAAATATGTATACGCTCTTAAAATATGCTCAACACTAAATATTTTCAAAACTACAACTCTAGACAGACACAAAGTTTAATGGCAGGAGGAGATGCTCAGCACAGCCTCCGATCAAAGTCTTTCCACGCCATGTGGTGTTGTATAGTTAAGCATTTGATCACACACTGTCTCGCGATGTTTACTACACGGAAGTCGGACAGACACCCCTGTGGTCCTACAAATACAAAAGTGAGCTAGACCATTAATCACTGCGCAGCTTCAAGCCATTCGCCACGTCTAAAAATATCCCTGTATGTGTCCGTGAACATGAGTCAGAAATGAAAATTTGCTTAAACACCCAATTTGGTTTTTGCGTCCAAAATCTTTCAAGAATTTAATGCCAATTATCAAGTTTTATCAAAAATGGCTCCAACGATTTTGATTAAGATGCCTTAAGTTTAAGATATTTCCATAACAAATGAAACGCCGTAAGCCCACAATTTTTATCAAATATTCTTAGTGAAATTAATCCTGTTGGTGGTTCCAATTTTCAAATACTTCCACCGTTCTCAAGGGGGCTGAAGTAATCGTTTTCCGATCACTTGTTTCGAAAGCTTGTAGCTTCTGAACAGTTCAGGTTATCTTTGTTAAAATTAGCTGACGTAATATAGACCTATCTATTAATCAGTAAATGTCTTCATGTTTTAAATTTCACATTTCTTTCTTATTACCAGCTATATTAATTACTAATTATACTTATTTGTGATTTTAATTACCTCTCTCACTTAATGCTGTCACGTGAGCCTTTAAATTAAAATTTTTATTTATATACATTCAAAGCATAAAAAATTTTAACATATTTATTTTTTACACATTTTTTAAAAAGTGATGCTTGAAATTAATAAGCATGCATCTAGATGCACCAGGAACAAAGTTCATATAATTCCATAAAATGGTTTTGAAATGAAATTATTTTATGCGAAAAACTGACAGTTGAGAAAATGGACATTAAAAAATGCATACCTGCCACGCCTATTAAATCTATATGCCTGGTATTCTGTCAGTTATCAAAATATTCACGAAAAACAAACATTGGAGTAAATTTTTAAGTATTTGCAATTTAATTCAGAAGAAAAAAAAATTGAGGTCTTTCACGGTATGCTTTAACCCTTCCTCAAACTAAACCTTCCTTCAGAGAAGTGATGGCCACAAGACCACCATTTAGGAAAAAGTGAGGCCACCATTTTCTTGAAGACACTAGACACTTTGGCGACACTTCACTTTTGTCGATGGATTGCTATCATCCACACCTCTGATTGCTGCTTGGTCTCCGGATCAAACTAATAAATCCGGGTTTCATCATCTGTGATGATGATGATGATGATGATGATGATGATGATCTTGTCAGCATTTTATCACACCATTCGAAACGGGCGTTTTTGTTCATCCGTCAAATTGTGACGCTCCTAATACGAAGGAATTCATGGAGTTTTTTTCAAAACAGCTGGCGATCCAATCTGCAATGCCGTCTCAGTTTCTTTAAATGCTATACGATTATTTCTGTGACGTAGCCTTTTTGTACACTTTCTAATACTTTTGTGGTTATATATCTACCTTTTCAAGAACATTTAAGATCTTTCCTATAACATTTGTGTTATCTTCTTCTTCAGGGTCGAAGTCCTTCGAAAATGTACGAAAATGTACAACATTAATTCCGACAGTTCAAGGAAAATTCAAGAATGAAATTGAATTACGATGCATATCACAGAGGGGCAACCAGAGCAGAGCACCACAGTGGACCATGAAGCCATCTTCCTCGGTAAACGCATAATGCTTTAATTAAAATCCTTAGCTGATTTTTGAAAAAAGAAAAATAGTCTACATAAAGAACAGTTTTGAAAACATTCGCATCATATCCTGAGAAAATGCTGAACTTGACTGTAAGATTTCGTTTTCTGTTCCATTGCCAATGCAAAAGTTACTTGGGTCATTTGATCAAAATTTACGCAATACTACATGTGGCAAGGACTGCTGCACAGTAAAATACAGAGCCAAAGGTCGTCAATAACTACCAAGTCACTGAATGTAATATGCCAGTTGGCCAAAATATGTTTTTCCGCAAGTTTATAGATATGCAACACGCGTTGTACCACTCTGCAGCATATGAAAAACAAAGGCACAGTCAACCAGAGAGAGAATGGCGCCTAAGAGTCCAAATAGCTCGAAGGATCGTCCTGGAAACACCAGACATTTGTGTATGTGCACACTGCACATGTAAGATTGAAAGTAACGCAATGAGACCTTTTTTGTTTTCATGTATATAGCCTCCTTTAACTTCTTTAATCATAATAGGGGCTTTGACTTGGGAAATAACTGATAGTGCTATTGCTCGCAGAACTTTATGGCTTCGTGATGTTCATTTTTTTATCATTTTTACATTAAACATACTCACATTCGCTCCTACATTCACACTTACAGACTCTATGGCGGATAGGGGTTATTCTCGTGGAAGAAAAATTTCCAACACCAGGCATGAATCGAGCCAGGGACCACTCGCCTGCAGAGACGGTGCGAGATATGTTGTATACTCAAGGCATTTCGCTTTGTATTTTAGCACGTGATACAAACAGAGCAATTAACTACTCTTACCTCATAAACAGCATTGAGCGCGTTCCACCCTTAAAAGACAGTACACGTTAAATGGAGCGCAGTGTTGCAACATGTACTAGTTGCGAATCTTTCTCCGCGAGCGACTCGAGGTGGCCGGAGTCCTGTACCTAGTCCTTCAATTGCTGCTTGACGAGACGGGCACTTTTAACTTTGGTATCCCTCCACGCCTTTGTTACTGTATGACCTAAATTTACAAATGACTCGTCTGTATAAACAATTGATTTCCCCTGGTCCCTAAACCTTTTTATATTTTTTAGATATTTATGTCGCCATCTGATGATATCGATATCGTCTCTTTCTATTAATATGCACTTGTTACCCCTTCTTTCATATTCGAACCCCAAATCAGAGTGGCCCTTGAGAAATTTGGTAGGGTCTCATCACTGTTGAACTGTGACAAAATTATATTCAGCATGGGTGGAATATTTGCAAACAGTAAAGAATGAACAATTCGCCGCACTCCACCTTGCACTATTCAATCATATTGCGTTAACCTAGCGTTTTGTGTAGTCCCGCCCTTTTTGCTTTCTTTTTCGATGGCGTTCTTAGAGGTCCTTTCATTAGTTCCTTCTTAATCATACACACTACTGCTTCTGAACACTCAATAGCCGTAGCTGTTTCTTTTACCGCCTTACACGCATTTTACTTCAAAAATAATCTAACACATTCATAATTATTTGGCGTTCCTTACTTCTTAATTTACCAACATATCGTCTCTTCCTAGCTTCCCCCTCCATAACTACAAATATTTACAAAAATATTAAACAAATAACGCAATAACAGCTCACAGTTACACACACGGCTTCTTTCGAACTAATGCTAGTGCTGCTCCTTAAACTATCTCCTGGGTCAGGCCTGGCGCGAGAATACGCTGAATAGATGAATACCTTTTGTTTGCCCTACTGGATAAAAGAAAGAGGTTACTGCCTTTTGGTTTATTTTAAAAACTTTCTCCAACCTTCCTCAACATTTGTTCTCGCTGGTTCCCTGATGTAAACTCAATAACAAAAAAGTTTCACACTGCGTAACTTTTGCAGTGCACAGATATAAAATTTTCCGAAAACATTTAATTTAAAAAATTATAACACTTAACTGGGTAAACATAGAGAATTCAAAGTAGGCAGGTAGTAGCACTATGGTTTACTCTACCTAAGTAAAAAATATAGATGCATTCTAGCAGTTAGTTTGTTAGTTAGTGCTTGATGAGTATAGAAACAGCAAATATCGGACTTCTATTGAAAAAAAACGTTTTCTGAAGAAATTTGGACCTATAGAAATGTATAATGACTGAAAAGGATATAACCTGATAGAGAAAAAAATTCTGCACAGGATAATGTGTTCAAACCTGAAATTTATAACAAATGAATATTTATACCATGATATTAGGAATCTGGCAACAGCGCGAGGGTAGAAAAGGACGCGGCTAATGGCAACTTGTATGCGCTAGATAGAGACAGAGATGTCCCATTTAACTCCATACTGTCTTCTAAGAGTGGAACGCTATATAGATTTATTATCTAAACAACCAAGATATCGGGTAAGTCCCTGGACTGCAGGAGGACTAACTACTATGTTAATGACCCTTATTAAATGGATCCAAACCTTTCACCTTCAGTAGAATAGATCGCCCTTCTGTACAGTGAAAATAAAGATGATATATTGTGATTTTAGACTACAAATCTGATTTTCCAAAGCACTATTTGCTATAGACCGCACCACTAATTGAGATGAAAGACAATGTACCGCTTCTGGTGCTAAAGAGAGACGTATTTAAGTTAGGCGATTAGGATACCCCAAATACAGAGCGTCTGATTAGACGCCTGACCGTATTACCTACAATATTGATTAATCTGAATTGCGATGTTTCCAACCGCTTCTGTCCCACTCCACTTTTGCACTTCTCCATGTGCCGTGTGCCGCGAAGTCTTTGTACAAAGTTAGCCAAAGAAAATCGCACTGTTCTTCGCATCACAGGAATACAACAGGAACATAGAAAGAATATAATACAACTTTATTGCCATATAATGTACATCATATTCATATAAACCATACACAAATATATTTATCTCTAGTTTCTAAGCATGATTAGTCAATTACAACGAGAGAGTAATTTATTTAATCATAGACATCATTATTCTCATAAATCACTATGTATATAAAAACATTTATAATACTTTATATCCCTCTAGTTCTACTTAATATAGCTGTTTCCATTTTCTTTCAATTATTAGGGGCTTCAAGCACCTATGTCATACAAATTTTCCTCGCCAGCGAGTGTGTATTTATCACTGGATCGTTTACACAAAAGGCAACAGAATTACTTATTGCTGTGTTATCAAGCCACAAGGCTCTGCGACAGAAAAGGTGAAAAAACATGCCTCAAAAGACTCCAGAAAGTGACACAAAATCCGCCGAAAATTTTCTTTGGCGTTCTCTGTACCAGTTTATTATTTTGTGGGACTATGTCTTTGTTAGTGACGTTATAATGCCAAAATGGCCGTATACAGAATCGGCGTATTTTATTTCTATGTATGTGACCACAAACTCTTGTCTGAGATGACGTTGATATGCGTATGTAGACAGACTCCCTGCTGTTTCTGCGCGTCACAGAGAAAAGCTTTGTAATGTTGTGAATAAATTCAGAAAAGCGTAATTTATTGTTTCTAAGAAAATGAAAGTAAAACGCCTTCTTATTGCAAAGAATAAATTCTATTTCCTTGGAGAAAAGCTAGAACGGTCCCAATAAATATCTTATGAATCCTGCATAGCAGTCAAGAATTTTGCAAACCACAACTTGAAATGTCATTAAACTTTCAGAAACCTACAAGTTAAACAGCAATTGAGGAATTTTCACCAGAAGGGCTAGTTATTTTTACTTTCTCTACTGATAAGTAGAAGTATTGTATTAGAAAAAGGTCCGTGTGTGTGTGTGTGTGTGTGTGTGTGTGTGTGTGTGTGTGTGTGTGTGTGCGTGCGTGCGTGCGTCCGTGCGTGCGTGCGTGTGTGCAGAACTCAAAAACGAAAAGTCGGTTAAAAACCAAAGTTGATATTTAAGTTTAATGTCTTTCAAGGATGCGACACGAAGACTTTGAAGAAAATAACTCCACCCTAAACTACCCTTTACATGGAAAATTTTGATTTTCATGAAAATAGCTAACGATTTTGATTAAAATGTCATATGTTTTAGATATTTCTATGACTAATGAAATATATATTTTGAATTTTCTGGCTATAGTCTTTGTAGTCCTGGTTACTCTGGATAACTTTTGAATAACTCGCAAACCGTAAGAGATAGACAAATTCTTAATATACAAAAACTGTAGATCTCACTAAAACACACAATTTATGTCTGTATACATTTTTTGTAGAGTGAACCATTTTGGAGATATTCCTTATTATTTGTGTCAGCTTCGGAAAACCTTTTTGCTTTGACTGCCTTTTTTGGAGTTGGTTCACCTCGCGCTATCCACTGTTTTGACTGTAATTTATAATAATGGTAATAAACCGTCTCAAAATTCACTAGAGCTCCAGATTCTTAACAGAAACAGTTTTTCTTTGCAACTTTTGATCAGGTATCAACAAACGCGGCACCCATCTTGCGCAGACCTTGTGAAAGCCCAAAACATTACTTTACAGAGCTTTAATCTGCGGTAGTAACTGATGAAGTTTTCAACGATCTCTGGAATTGTGACCTTTAGTGGGTAGATGTGAGGGACCCAGTGGCCGGGTGGTTAGCCTTGGCCACGAAGGGTTGCGTTAGGGGTTATATGTAAATGTCAGAATTTATTACGTATACTGCATGCATATGTTTCTCGTTTCTATCAGTTCAGAGTTTTACCGCATTCTTTTTCTGCGCAACAATGGAGCCTTTGGACGTAAGTCATTCACCAGTAGAAACACTAGCTGCCCCCCCCCCCCCTTACCCCCCAAAGCAAATTGTTTAGCAGAGGATATTCGCAGTTAGAGCTCGTGTTTCTGCTCAACATGGAAATGGATTCTCTTCTTTCAATTAAAACGCAGTAGTGCTGAAATGTTGGCTACATGTATTTCTGTTTTATCAGGCTCGGAATACAACTGTATCATAATATGTGCAGGCCTGCTGTTTCGCGTTCTCACGTTCAGCAAAACAATTTATTATTTCAAGTAGCATCGCTTCAGTGTTTTCAGTGTAAACAAAAGCCGAATCAATAACACTATCATCATAACAAACAGAACATCATCTGACCCGTAAACCACTATCTGCTCTTGGTTTTTGTAAGCTCATATCAACTGCTAAAAATCGGAGTCGATTGGAAAGGCTTTTGGGAAAACAACACTGCGATATCGAGAGTTATACGGATTCCAAAAACATAGATCCGGGTTTTTACTTCGACCTCACTACATATTTAATTGGGTTTGCCGAGAGAAATTGTTCCGAAGTAACGTGCACTTTGGCATTCGGGATGTCCTCAGTTCGATTCCTAGAGCGGCTGCTCGGACATGGTTTTCCTGATGGACAGATTTGTCTTCTATCACAAATTTCATTTCCCTCATTCTATATACTTCGGATTCCACTTTATGTGTAATACTAACAAGATAGTTCATTGAAAATTGTGTTTTTACAATTTATATTTAAGTAGCTTCTCAAATAGTCCCCCCAGGCCCTAACGAGGCTGAGTGCATCCCGTGCCAGACCTCCCCATGCTGGTACCGGGGATCGAACCCGGCTCCTAAGGGCCAGACTGCGCTACGGACTATGCACTGCGATCTAAACTTGAATGTTTCTGCTGTATTGGATGCCCAGTTTCGGCTGAAGAATCTACCAAGTGCTTTACATCAAGAGTTGTTGTACTCATTAAGCAATATACGAAATTAAAGGAAACACGAACATAGAAACGCTAAGTTTTGCTTCCAAACCGGCCTCAGTACCACACTCCAGTAAAATGATAGTCAATAGACGGAAAAAGCTTCTCTGTATTCCACGTAATCTACATCAAAGCCTTCGGTAAATCAAGAAGACTTCAAACACAACTTGTTTTATCTTTCTAGAACGCACTTTGCCAAAATAGGTGCTACTTGTGTGAAAGGAACTGCTCCCCCCCCTTCAGGCTACATTTAGCTCTTCATAACGCCTTTCAAAAGCAAGATTTCTTTCACTGGATCTCTTCTTCATCATCAGCAACGTCATCTTTAAAGCAAAAGTATTTAGTGGTCTAGTAGCAAACTCGATGTTTCTCAGCAGTCTACAACTTCTATATGCAAATAGAGGTTTTCTCAGTTCTGTGGCCATTACAAGTTTGGAAAGCACATTTAAGTTTGTGAATTTGAGGGAAGGAAACGAGGCTGTATATTCCTCCTTTCTGCCATTGGTTACGGCAAAATGTTAACATTATGATGTTACGATCTAACAAATAAAATAATTCACTCTCAATGTAGCTGAAGATACAAGGAAATTCAACGCGTTAAATTCCCATAAGTTTCTCTATATACTCTTCTACTAACCATTTTTACCAAGTCGTGGCATGAATAACTGGTTTTCACAGCTTAATTAAATTGTAGGATGATAAAATGTTTATTTATGCAACTAGTGTATAATCTGATTGTGACGTGAGGTCAAAAATGTATGACGTAATAGTTGCTAGGCAAATATTGTTTCATTTGTTTTAACACTTATAGAGGAAAATGGAAGGTTATGACAAAACTCTGGAAAGTATAGATTGCATTTCGCTTGACAGAACTAAGCTAAGAATACTGGGCATTTATTAATTCCAGAACAGTAAAAAGAAGTTTACCAAAAATAAAATGAAAAGTTCTGTGAATCTAGAAACGGAAAATGCTCTAGTTCGCTAGAATGATAATTTCAGGTTATCTTAAAGGCGCACATTGGAGAAAATTATGTTGTTGTGGTTATGACATTATTGCTGTCTTGTTGTCATGGTAATTACATCATTTTCTGACACTGGGGTCAGGAATAGATACTTTTTTTACTATTGATGCCGTCACAATAAGCCGTTTTATTGGTAGGATTGCATAAACAAATCAAAAATGGAGGGAAAAACTTGAATATTTTGGGGGAAAAGAAAAGCACACCGAAACTACTATATTTAAAAGTACAAATAGTATTAATTTATAAAGAAAACTTCCCAAAGAAGATGAGGTAATGTCTAGTGTTCTACTCCACTGTGTGCACAAGTTGTGATTTTTCTCATGTGAAATGGTGCATCATTTACAGTGACAAATGGCAATTATGAACCAGTTTTAAAAATACGTTTTAAATAGTGTGACAAAAACGACAAAATCCATTCCAGTTACTTCCCCCCACCCTTCCCCCCAACCTCACTTCATTTCCTTCAACATATTTGCACAAGTACAGTTCTCTTCTACTGCTGTTAACACAGACAGTATTTAAGGAAGTTCGAGAAAAGTCCGTGTTACGTCAGCCTCACTATATAAGGAGAGGAGACAACGATTTAGACGAGTTTACGTCACAGACATGAGTGGCTAGTGTATCAGCGAGTGTGAGACAGCTGTGTGTGTGTCGTCGTAAAAGGTACGTCGCGTCGAAGTTAAGAAGCCTTTAATGAATATTGAGGGATTGTATTGTGAGAGTTAGTGTATGAGAGACAGAGAAAGTGAGGAAAGACAGTGAATGACTGAGTCAAGGCTACGCGAAGAAAACAGTTGAGTTGTAATAACACGAAGGACTGTGGACAGTGCTAAGGTCGGTAAAAGGCAACTATATATTTGTGCAACAAATTTAGGAGACAGTAAAGTATAAAAAAGCAATTACACTATACTTTTGCCGTTTTTTCACTTTGGTGTCTGGGGTGGGATTTGTCGAATTTTCGAATTTTTTACAATACTCTAGAGGAAACGTACAAATGTTCTGAAGTGTTTTAAACATATTCAGAAATCGCCTACTAAGTGGCTAAGTATAAGAAACCTGAAATAGTGTTCAAGAAGGTAATGAAAGAAGCAAACGTGTGTTGACGTACCCTGTCGTCTCCAAGTTCTGCGTCACAGCTTTCTCCCGGTAATTCACCTTATACCTACTTCACTCACAGCTAACCATTGAGGTGTTGTGTAAGTGACAGGCATTGCTAGGGCCTTTGTTAGCTCCACAACTTTAATTCTATGACGAAACTAATTTTGCTTTGCTAAAGCTTCGTGAGATTAGCTCAGCCATATTAGGTATTTGTAGAAAGCGGTATAATATCACAACGTGTCTAAAGGGTAAGCATAAGCAACATCCTTGACTCTTTTGTCACCTGTGCTAATAGCTTCAGGAGGTGTTCCATCTTAAACAATGGAATATTAAATGCCAGTCAAATGAACATTCCTACTTTTAATTTTTTATTATCTCCCTATTTTTCTTCGCTTAGCTATGGTATACACAGTCTGTTGTTGCTCGGTGTCTGGAGTACAAAGAACCTTCTAGGTCACAACTGTGTACAGTCATGGAAAAAATGATGGAGCGCATTAGAACAGAATATTTCTAAGTGCCACGTTGTCTTACAGCGCGGTTTACACAAACCGGTACGTGTCGGCTGATGACGTGCCTGCTTTGGTTGTCTACCGATAGATGGCGGCTCTTCGCTATTGCCATCTATATTCATTTTACTGTTCTTTTTTACAATACCCACTGCGGTATTTATATTGGCAACCTAGGGAAACCACGGAAAAAAGAGCAAAAAGAGCAAAAACAGTCAGAATGATCTGTTCCGGGATTTAAACCTAGGAACTCTCGAAAGAAAGAAGTAACGAAAGAAAGAGAGAGAGAGAAAGAAAGAGAGAGAGAGAAAGAAAGAAAGAGGAGAAAGAAAGAAAGGAGAGAAAGAAAGAAAGAAAGAGAGAGAGAGAAAGAAAGAGAGAGAGAGAAAGAAAGAGAGAGAGAAAGAAAGAAAGAGAGAGAGAGAGAAAGAAAGAAAGAGAGAGAGAAAGAAAGAAAGAAAGAGAGAGAGAAAGAAAGAAAGAGAGAGAGAGAAAGAAAGAAAGAAAGAGAGAGAGAGAAAGAAAGAAAGAGAGAGAGAGAAAGAAAGAAAGAGACAGAGAGAAAGAAAGAGAGAAAGACAGAAAGAGAGAAAGACAGAAAGAGAGAAAGAAAGAAAGAGAGAAAGAAAGAGAGAAAAGAAAGAAAAGAAAGAAAAGAAAGAAAAGAAAGAAAAGAAAGAAAAGAAAGAAAAGAAAGAAAGAAAGAAAGAAAGAAAGAAAAGAAAGAAAGAAAGAAAGAAAGAAAGAAAGAAAGAAAGGACAGAAAGAAAGAAAGAAAGAAAGGACAGAAAGAAAGAAAGGACAGAAAGAAAGAAAGAAAGAAAGAAAGGACAGAAAGAAAGAAAGAAAGAAAGAAAGAAAGAAAGAAAGAAAGAAAGAAAGAAAGAAAGAAAGGACAGAAAGAAAGAAAGAAAGAAAGAAAGAAAGAAAGAAAGAAAGAAAGAAAGAGAGAAAGAAAGAAAGAAAGAGAGAGAGAGAAAGAAAGAAAGAGAGAGAAAGAAAGAAAGAGACAGAGAGAAAGAAAGAGAGAAAGAAAGAAAGAAAGGACAGAAAGAAAGAAAGAAAGAAAGAAAGAAAGAAAGAAAGAAAGAAAGGACAGAAAGAAAGAAAGAAAGAAAGAAAGAAAGAAAGAAAGAAAGACAGACAGACAGACAGACAGACAGAAAGGAGGGAGGGAAAGAGGAAGAAAGGAAGGAAGGGGCTGGATGAATAACTTGAAGCTTTGAAGACTCCATGAGTGAAGAGTTCTTGGTACTGGGATCAAATCTAAACAGCAGGTAGTAACACAACATTTGTTATAAGCCTCTATCAGACATTTTGAAAACGATGCTGTGTCCCTTGTTCTTCGACAGGGAGCATTTGTTACCTACGGGCATATCGCACTGAGCCAGTAGTGAGTAAGTTATGGGTTCGAGGCAGTGGGTCTTCCTCGTTTGATTTACAGCAGGCGAATATACAAGCCGGTATCTAAATCGCTGGCGAGAGCTGAGCAAACTCGGTTCAGTGAAATGTAGGACAGTCAGGAGTAATTTCAGTCAATGTGAAATGCCGGTCACTAATTTACTTCATAAATTAAGAAGCAAAATTGTCCTCTAGCAAATGATACACCTAGCCTCGCTTTGAGCTTGACAAACTATAACAGGAGAAAACAAACATTCGGCACGGATATGGCTGGAAGCAAGTACTTTTTACTTTGTGAGTTACAGCCTTCTGCTGCCACTACCACATGCAAGCCTCAAGGGGGCTAAAAACTCCCTGGCTTATCTGGACATGCAGTGAACATAGCAAACATGCATGTTTCCAACACAACTATTATATGTGTAATATAATTACTGCATGCACTATATATGCATGCACCTCTCTCCACATTTTCAATGTGTGATACTATTAACCACTAAAATATATTGACTCACACGACTTGCTCTACTCTTGTACTAACCATTCTTACAAACTCATTACTATATTTTCTTTGTGCTAGTTGAGATAAATATTTGTACAAATTATTAGCTTATTTACATGTAGGTGTAAGAGGAATATTATAATACAATAGGCTTTGAGCGATAGTCAAATATTTTAAAGCTCTGAGATTGCGTTCTCTTTGGACGCTTAACATATAAAAAAATGAAAAACAATGTTCCTTGTCACGAAAGTTTTGTTTTTCGAAACTGACACAAATAACAAGGAATATCTCAGAAAAGGTTCACTCTACAAAAATATTTATTTAGACATAAATTGTGTGTTTTAGCGAGACCTACAGTTTCTGTATAGTAAGATTTTGTCTATCTCTTACGGTTTACGAGTTATTCAAAACTCATCCAGAGTAAACAGGACTACATAGGCTATAGCCAGAAAATTCGAAATATACATTTCATTTATCATACAAATATTTTAAACATATGACATTTTAATCAAAACCGTTAGAGCCATTTTAATGAAAATCAAAATTTTTGAAAAAATTTCCATATAAAGGGTAGTTTAGGGTGGGGTTCTTATCTTCAAAATCTTCCTGTCGCATCCTTGAAAGACATTTAACTTAAGTACCAACTTTGACTTTTAACCGACTTTTCTTTCATTTTTTAGTTATGCTGTCCACAGACACAAACACACACGCACCTTTTTCTAAAAATGCTTTTTTAATTCAGGGGGTCTCAAAGATAATAAGCATGTTAGTTGCATAGAACTGCTTGCTCAGCTTAAGGTGAGAGAGCTGTTTGACACACAAACAAGGAAAAAAGGAGAGGTGATCGTAGGGGTAAAGCATTTCACACTTCCAGTGCTCATCGAGAAAATTGGCAATAAGGTAATTTCTATAAATATTTATGCCGATCAACATGGAGTAGATAGAGAATTAGCGTTTGTAAGGATAGTTTGTACGACAGCAGAGAAAGTCATGTGAGTGCAAGATATATACTTTTTATTCAGGAAATTAATGGCTGAAACAAAGGTGATTTTCGAAAAATATAAATATTGGCTACAATATGTAACTAAGTACAATTTCAAAACATTTTCGTGTGGTCTGTTCCCTTCATAGCAAGGCTATCCTCTGAAAACTGTTTTGAGACACACTTTATACACTTAGGAGCCATCCTTTCCCGATATCTGTCTTTGAGGATGACATCATCGGCAATAAGAGTGCGAGCTCCGGTTCTTTTCACTCCCCTTTCCCTTTCAGTTGGTTTATCAAAGACGATGGATATCTTGTTCCCGGACAAGAGTGCTTGCGACATCAGCTACACTACTTTTGTCCAAATCGTCTGCGTCAGCAGAAATCACTCTACCCTTGCTATGATCGCGCGATAGAAAAGTGATTTGAGAACCTGGAGATTTGCCATTAGTTTGTACCAGCTGAGAATCCTCTGGGAGCGTTTATTACTCAAGCAAACCCCGCCCATCTCAGTTCCTGAGGCTCTGTACGGCAAATAGGACAACATTTTTTGTTGACCTTTGCGTTAATTACCAAACAAACTGTTGAGCCTACAAACAGTGAAAACTAGCTCCGCATCGCGGCAGAGATAACAGCAGCGGGACAAACTGCGTAAAGCAGAAACACGAATGAACAAAGAAGTCACACAAATCCAGTGCTCGCATTTCCTTCATTTTACGTAGTTCATCATTCTCGAGAAAGTCATGTGAGCGCAGCACATCAGATTTTTTGCATATTTTCCTAGTCCGCCGGGCGGACGGACGGACATTTGGGTGGGTGGGTGGGTGGGTGGATGGATGGATGGATGGATGGATGGATGGATGGATGGATGGATGGATGGATGGATGGATGGATGGATGGATGGATGGATGGATGGATGGATGGATGGATGGATGGATGGATGGATGGATGGATGGATGGATGGATGGATGGATGGATGGATGGATGGATGGATGGATGGATGGATGGATGGATGGATGGATGGATGGATGGATGGATGGATGGATGGATGGATGGATGGATGGATGGATGGATGGATGGATGGATGGATGGATGGATGGATGGATGGATGGATGGATGGATGGATGGATGGATGGATGGATGGATGGATGGATGGATGGATGGATGGATGGATGGATGGATGGATGGATGGATGGATGGATGGATGGATGGATGGATGGATGGATGGATGGATGGATGGATGGATGGATGGATGGATGGATGGATGGATGGATGGATGGATGGATGGATGGATGGATGGATGGATGGATGGATGGATGGATGGATGGAGGGACGGACGGACGGATGGATGGACGGAGGGATGGATGGACGGACGGATGGATGGATGGACGGACGGACGGACGGAGGGATGGATGGACGGACGGACGGACGGACGGATGGACGGATGGACGGATGGACGGAGGGATGGACGGACGGACGGAGGGACGGGTGGTTGGATGTATGAGTGGATGGGATTGAATGGGGTGGATGGGCGGACAATTGCAATAAATAATTCCATATAGTTACAATTAGTGTGAAATGTTTTAAAGCTTTCAAATTCGTTCTCTTTGCGCGGTTAACATATAAAAAAATCGAATAACGATGTTCCATTTGACAGAAGTATAACTTCTCCAAAACTCACACCGATAACAAGACATATCTCCGAAACGGTCACTCTATGAACAATTTATCAGACATAAATTGTGTATTTTAGCAAGATCTACATTTTTTGTATACCAAGATTTGGTCTAATCTCTAACGGTTTACCAGTTATGCAAAAGTCGTCCAGAGTAAATACGACTACAGGGGCTATAGCCAGAAAATTCAAGATATACATTTCATTTGTCATACAAATATCTCAAACATGTGACATTTTAATCAAAATCATTGGAGCCATTTTCAAGAAGATCAAAATTTTCCGTATAAAAGGTGGTTTAGGCTGAAGCAATTTTCTTCAAAATCTTCGTGTCGCATCGTTGAAAGACTGGCAGACACACAGACAAACGCGCGCGCGCGCGCGCGCGCACACACACACACACAGACACACACATACACACACACACATACACACATATTTCCGGTGAAATCTTGACATAGAATTTTTGGGTGGAATACAATACTTCCTCTACTATACTATACTGTACGTAATAGAGAAAGTAAAAATTGGAGTCATTGAAATTCCAGCTATAACACTGAATTTTTCACTGTGAAAAACCTCATTTCACAATACTTTGTAGGAAAGAACGATTACCAGTTTATTTTCGTTCTCTTTCTACTAATTTCCAGCTGTTTTTCCAGACTTTCCGTTGTTATTTAATTCCACTCTTGTCAGAAGCAGAAAAGCTTCTCAAATAAAATTGTTCTGTAGAAACACATAGAAGGAGAACGTGGTCTTACTTCTGACGCATTGGTTTAATCCATTTCTATCGATCGTTTTGCAAATTGCTGTAGTAAGCTCATTACTAGTGCGAGTCGGTGTTCATTTTTTTTCGGATTCTTCCTCCAATACGTTTAAATATCATCAGGTCAGAGCTTTGCTGGTTAGGACACGGGAGAGAAGCCGAAGTTGATTTTAGCCTCGCGTGTCAAACATGATTAGACGCGAGGCGAGAAGAGAGACAGGCAAAAAGTGTTCCACAAATGATTAGTACAGAACCTTGCTATAGGAGGTGCCTTCCGAAGATGACCTTTCAACAATGTATCACAAGAACAATGCGCCATTATCTTATAATCGTGGCGTTAGGAAGAGGTTTGCTTCTTTCATAAAAAACAGTTTATCTACTGTCTTAGAATTTGTTTCCTTGATTGTTAACACTCACAGATGAAAAACGTATTTATAATAAAACGGGCAGTTGCACCAAGCTACTGACAGGACTTTTCGTTATTGCCCTTCAAAGTTCTATCAGTGTCAATGGTGCAACAATAGATGGCATCATACAAGTAGAAAAGTTCTAGCGTCGTTTGCACTTTTACGATGTCCACTGCTTATGTGATACTGCCATTATTGATGGCTAAGATTAATAGCTTTACAAAGAAGTGGCAAGCGAGCAGAAAAAACAGACAGGCAGGCAGGCGGCGACATAAAGATAAAATGTTTAATACTTTGTAGGCCTATCTCTTCTATGTGCAACTTTTCCTAATCTCTTACCCAGGGAATCCACCAGTTATTTTGGTAGTCTCTCAGACTGTGATGTAATATTTTGCCATTTTTTTTTAATTTATTTACAGTCGCTTCAACAATTACGTCATATTGCGACTATTCTATGTAATACAGCGGTATACAATAAATTTGATACAATTATTTAACCAAAAACATGAGAATACAATCAACAAATCAGTGCAACAAAAATATCCTTCATATTATATTTTCGCATGCAAGCCCGTACCTTTGAGAAATGATAACACCCTTCTGCAGTTGGATGGCGTGTTCAGAGTGGTGGATAAGTCTCCAGTGATGTGATGAAGCTGTCGTTGTGTGGCGTATTGCTTACATTCTGTGAGGAGATGTTTTACTGTGTTGCAGACTTCACATTGTGGTGGCTGGCCTTTGCTGAGGAGGTATGAGTGGGTTAACCTTGTATGACCAATGCGGAGACGTGAGATAATTACCTGCTCTCTCCTGCTAAGAGAATAGACAGGGGAAGAATTGGTGTCTCCTTTCCTTACCATGTGTA
The DNA here is from genome assembly GCA_030765045.1 of Tenodera sinensis. Lineage (NCBI taxonomy): Eukaryota > Metazoa > Arthropoda > Insecta > Mantodea > Mantidae > Tenodera > Tenodera sinensis. The sequence continues at coordinate 155,747,840 of CM060967.1, read as the reverse complement.
GTTTTTCTGGAGGCGATTGATTCCAGGCCTGTTTCCATCTTGTTTTTATTAGTTTGGAGAAGTACTTTGTAATATCACGATAAGGTACTGCTTGCTGTTCATGTGTGTCTGTTAGCCGGCTTGCTTCTTTAGCAGCTTTGTCCGCTTCTTCATTGCCCTTAATGCCGCAGTGTGAAGGGACCCAAATGAAAGTAACTATTTTCTTTTTATTTAGAGCAATGGAATAAAGACTGTGGATATCTTGAAGCAGTTGGAGGTCAGTTGAACGATCTCTGAGACTTTGGAGAGAGCTTAATGAATCAGAAATTATAAGAAATTTACTCTCACTAGATTGGATGATGTATGTTAAAGCTTGCTTAAGTGCACAAAGTTCGCAGGAGAATATGGAATAATATTTAGGGAGTTTCAGCTGAAGTTTCTTATCTGGGGTAATTATGGCACATCCATTGTCGCTGTCCGTTTTGGAACCATCAGTGTAGATAAATGTATGGTTAGGGTAGGCATTTGTTATTTCTTGAAACAGCTGTTTATAGCAAGATGCATCTGTATGGGATTTATGGTAAGCTGTAATATTCAAATTTAGTTGAGCAGTTGGTATTCTCCAAGGTGGTAGACAATGAAACTTTCTGGGCATTATGACAGGAACTTCTATGTTATGTTCTTCAATGCATTTGCTTATTTTAGATTTAAACGACATTTCTTTTTGTGAATTAGCCTGTAAACGTTGGTTGGACGTTTCTGGGAGGACGTACTGGTATATCATTGATTCAGGTCTTGCTAAAGTTTTAAGGGCGAATTTTAGGCTCAGATCTGTTCTGCGGACGTTCAATGGTGGCTCGTCGGTTTCCATTGTTAAGGCAGAAACAGGGCTGGTTCTGTAAGCTCCCAAGCATATTCTTAGAGCTGTTGTTTGAATTGTATCTAGTTTCTTTAAAACTGAAGATTTACCTGTATTGTAGATCTGGGCTCCATAGTCGAGTTTACTTCTAATGAGAGCTTGATACGTTCGTTTGAGGGTACTGAGATCAAAACCCCAGTTTTTGCAGCTTAGGGTTTTTAGTACATTTAATCTTCTGAGGCATTCATTTCTCATATCATCAATGTGATGTTTCCAGCTTAGAGTTGCATCAAACGTTAAACCTAAAATTTTGATAGCCTTCACTGAGTCGATTAGATTTGCCATTTTTGTTTTAATTGTATTTCATGTTTTCTGACGATTGTTTCAAGCATACCGAAACGATGTTCAATTCTATCAGCTTGTACTATGTTCTGGAAACTTGTGAATATGGGGAGTATGATATAACAACCACATAATAATAGCTTCCGCTGTACGCTTATGGTCATTGTCTAATTCATGGCAGTGGTCTGGGTCTACATGCTACAAGCTATTAATACTTTTGTAGTTTTTCCCTTTAGTATATCCAACTACTGAAATCCATTCATGTTGCCTACAACAAAAGGAACTTGCCCTGCGCGAGATACAGCCATACAACCCCATTCCATAATTCCTCCACCACCATGCTTCATTGGTTTAAGCTCGGCATTTCGTTTTCTCCATACCAAACTTCTGCCACCTTTTATAAATATGTTAAATTTACTTTCATCTCCGGACAGTACGTTGTCCCAGAAACCGGTGTTCTTGCTTAAATACCTCGAGCAAATTCAAGACTCAATTTCTTATTCACTGGTCATCGAAGATACAATGACGCAATGCTCATTTAAACTTCATTTCGACGTGACGCAGCATTCACAACAGTAGCGCACGCACGCGTCTCGTCTCCTTATATAGCAAGGGTAACGTAAATGGATCTTTCTCGAACTTCTACAAATAAGCCGGATGCCTCTCGGAGATTCCAGCTATACTTTTTCATGCGCTGCGCTCATTGTTGTTAGTCACGTATATACAAACAGCGAGGCAGCCTGACCTTGAGTACCTTTGTTTGCTCGTCGGTCTGGTGTGAAGTAGCTAGCCCCGACCGTCCTTTGTAGCGCGCCGCGGCTGGCGTCACAATATGTTTTTATGACAAAAACAGTATTACATTAGATTTTCTAAAAGTCTTAAATACTGTATGTATTTCTAGAAAGTGCGCTGAAGGTCACGATATGGTGCGGGGAACCGCAAGCACCCGATGTGCAGTTCATTATTTTGTAATTCTCAAGTGGACTGTTTCTCTTCGACAGATCTTTGATTGTACATAATTTCTACGTAGAACTGCGGGCGGGATCAACTCTGTATTGTATATAATACAACTCTAAAACACAGCTAAATTGAAGTCACCCCATCGGTGTCCAAGTTTCGCTGCCTGGAAAAATAGTCTTTAAATGGGTAATATTTCCTCAATATAGCGCAATAATGTAGAAGATTGGAGTGGAAAGCAAAAGAATATTGGTTTGTCATGAGTTAGAGAGGAAAGCACAATTCTCATACGTGGTTTGTAGCATCATTACGCAGCTTCCTGGGATAACTAGCGCGGCAGACCAACCTAGCACTGCAGCTAACGGGTTTTTTCCTTTTCTGAGTGATTCGAGTGTAAAAAGAGCTTACAATTGGGAGAGAAGGATGAACGCTTTACAAAACCTTTATGTGTTTTGTGATGAAATCGCTGTAAATTTCCCCTGTGTTTAGCAGCCGCTCTTATTTCGTAGCCACCTCTATACAATGCCCATGAAAGCATTAAATTAAGGAATAAAGCTAATCTTCGTGGAGTCTAATAAATCGTTACTTCCCTTGATAAGAAGGTGCCGTTAATTAGAAGATAACACTGTGAAAGTCGGGGATTATTGTATTCGCTACCGAACAATACAAGGATCCAAGAGGCACCACTCAAACTCACGATATTCCTAACTTAGCATCTCAGATTAACAAGATTACCGCCTACTTTTCAACTGTTTGTCACATGCAAGCAGTTCCATTAAGTTGTAAATATTACTAATATTGGTATGACCGGTACTGGGGCGTGTGTGTGTTTTCGAACAGCATAACTCAAAAACTAAATTTCGGTCAAAAACAAAAGTCGGTATTTAGGGTAAAGGCGGGGCAAATGGACAGAGGGGCAAACGGACAGCTTCTAAGTAATTTTAGCGCATTTTGACTTCCGAGGTTGGTAACAGTATATGGTGTGATGCAGAGTGTTCATCTGGCTTCTGTTGATCAGCTGTATAAATATTTCCTGTGTAGACCTTCCAGAATTGTTGGAATCCAGCTTCAAAGCTCTGCAGGTAAAAATATACGTCTATAAATTTCTGAAACTGTAAGAAAATGCACTGAGTTTGCAAGGATTATGCGGATTATGAGGGCTTCTAGAAACTTCTGCTACGTGTTACAGTCATCATAGGGAGTACCTTGGTATGTTGTTATGCTTACTGGAACCAAGGAGCTGCTGCTCTCTCTCAGGGAAGCTGTATATTAAGGGCGTGTAGAAGGGGGCAAACGGACAGCTTGCTGTGGGGGCATACGGACACGCTCTTATCGAAGCTTTCTGGGAGACAGATATAATTGTGATCCACATAAAAATGTTTTCCAAAGTATTCGCTAACTAAAATAGGTTGTTCATGATTTGTAGTTATTGTTCGGAACCGGCAAAGAACTTTAAATCGCTGTACATGGAGCAAAAAATGCATGTCAGGTGCTGTGAAAACTGTAAGAGAGAATGGAATGCCTTTGTGGAATAAACTTGGTAACATTTTTAACTGTGATGAAACAGGGCTGCAGCTGATTTAAAACAAAACAAAAAAAAAAAAACAACAACAACAAACAAACAAAAAAGTGATATCACAGCGCAGTAAGAAAGATGTAGTGAGCCAGGCAAGCTGTGAAAAGGGTGAAACCATTAGTGTGATGGCATGTGTCACAGCAAGGGGGCAATATGTGCCCCCCTTTATAGTAATGAAAGGTCAGCGATACAATGAGAATTTTGAGATTGGCATGCCTCCAGGATCTAAAATTGTTCTATCAGAAAGTGGCTACACGAAGTGGGAACAATTTGCACAATTTCTTTACCACTTTATTTCCGTGAAACCTAGTAGAACTGTGTCAGTAGATTCAGGAGCTGCAGAATTTATCCTTTCAATCCCAACAGTCTTACAGACCATGTATTTTGTCCAGGACAAGTTCATTTACAGAATTAACAACATGAAAATGCAGAACCTGATATTGAAAATGAGATCCTTGAAGCTAAGAATCAGGCACCGTTGGACATTCTTCAAGATGTAATCCCAGAGAATGGGAACAATTGCGAAGTTCGCAGTTCACCAACACAAGCAGGCCTGGCTCAAGTTTCTACACCCTCGACAAGCTCGACTCGATAAGTCCTCATCCAATAACTACTCTGGAAATTAAAAGCAAACCAGGAACTAAAAGAATCTCGAGAAATTCTGAAGTTATTATAAGCCCAGAATTTATAAATGATCTGAAAAAGAGGAAGACTGTCTGTGCTAAAAAGGAAAAGGCGGTAGCAGCGAAAGCCTGGAACACTGGAGCTAAGAAGAATCTTGTCTATGAAGCAGAAGATATCTGGAAGAAATGCCGAAATTGCTACAAGGAAGGTGAGAATTGGGTTCTGTGCCTCAACTGGTGCAAACTGGTACCACGTTAAGTGTGTAGAGGCTGGAAATGATCCATATTTCATGTGCCACAATTGTATAAGTGATGACAGTGACTAAAATTATTGGTGTCCGTTTGCCCCCTACAGAGTGTCCTTTTGCCCCTGTGGTTGGGGCAAACGGACATTGTAACATCCTTAAACTAATTAATATTTTTCTGTTCATGTATCTTATTCCAGACTATATAATTTTCAGTTTTGTCAAATGAAGGTTCAGTGCTTCTGTTAAAATAATATTTTTTACTCTACAGTAAATAGTATGACCTTCATTATGAAAAATGTGCTTAGCCTGTCCATTTGCCCCGCCTTTACCCTAAGTTAAATATCTTCCAGGGATGCCACACGAAGATTTTGAAGAAAATTCCTCCACTCTAAACTACTCTTTACATGAAAAATTTTGTTTTCCTCAAAAATGGCTTACAATTTTGAATAAAATACCATATTTTTAAGATATTTCTATAGCAAATGATATAATTTTCTGCCTATAGCCTATAAGTCCTGTTTAGTTCTTACTGCTAATTTGAGTGTAGATATAAGGAGAATATTACTTGACATGTTTTCTGAAGTAATACTTCGTCTATCTTACGGTTTACCAGATACGCAAAAGCCAACCATAATGAAGAGGAGTATAGTCTTTTCGAAGAAAATACAACATATACAAATCAGTTGTCATCAAAGTATCTAAAACATAGTATTTTAATCAAAATATTTACATCCGTTTCTGAGAAAATAAATAATTTTTAAAAATGTCTATTTAAAGCGTAGTATGGGTGGGCTATTTTCTTGAAAATGTCGTGTCTCATTATTAGAAGAAGTTGAACGTGGTTTTAACCGATGGTTTTGAGTTACGCTACTTCCAGTCACACACACACGTGCGTGCGCGCAGAGACCTTTTTTCTAAATTAACTTTTTTTAATTAAGGGAATCTCAAAACGTGTATTTATGGTAAAATACCACTATAGAAATTTTGGGTGGAATACTTACTCTAGCAAAAAAAAAAAAGAAGGAAGAAACAAAGAGAGAAAAGGAAAAAGAGGAAGAAGGAAGAAAGAAGTACGGAGGGACAAAAAGAGAGAAAGAAAGAGTAACAGAAAGAAAGAAAGAAAGAAAGAAAGAAAGAAAGAAAGAAAGAAAGAAAGAAAGAAAGAAAGAAAGAAAGAAAGAAAGAAAGAAAGAAAGAAAGAAAGAAAGAAAGAAAGAAAGAAAGAAAGAAAGGAAGGAAGAAAATAACGAAAGAAAGCGAAAGGAACAGCTACAGAATTGAATCTTTGGCCTGGTGGTTAACACGCTATCTTTCAAATTAGATGTCCCCAAACACAAGCACATAACGCAATATTAAAGGCAAGTAGAAAAGTACGTGAGTCGATGATAATGAACTTAATCAATATTATATTACAAGCTTTGAGCTCAAAGCACGGTGTGGCAATATCTCCCTTTGCAGAAGATGGAAAATTAATTACCCTCTAAATAGAAATCTGTTTGATGCTTTGAATTATATTTTCATTGTTCTCGTCACAGTCTCACAATCTGCAATTCATAACAAACAAATCCATTTTACTTCTCTAATGTGATATCGAAATTATTGATGGGTGAAATTGATATATTTATAAAGAAATGACACGGATATTATGTAGGTAAATAATTTTAATCAATAACATTCGTAGAGCATCATTAGTGCTTAATGCAGTATGCTAATTTCATGATCATGTTAAGACAATTAGGCTAGATTGTAGTTGGGTAATTAACGTTACGATGAAACCCACTAAGCGAGCATATTTTCTCAAGGTGTACCTGGAAATCAGATGTACCTAAAGGGAAAATGCAGTGGCTAAACTCGGAGAGGAACATCTGAAAATTGTAGAGGTAAGGGAATTCTCGGAATTTCAGCATGGCGCATAGTAATAATCTCTCTCAGATATGAACTAGCAGTTTGAGAGTTGGCAACATGTGTAGAAATATTCAGGCCATCAACCCTTGCAGGCAGGACTTGCTAAAATTTGTCTTTTCCTTCGTCTTTCTGCAGTCTTAGAGAAGTGTTTTTTGTGATTGATTATTGGAAGTTAGTGGGACCCAAAGACCGCGCTGGAGTTATGTATTTTTAGGGGTAAATTGAGCATAAGATTTCTGCGATTAATGGCAACAAACACACATGGTATTATTACAGAAGCAGTTCAGTCGTTAAATCATGTTGTTTATCGTCGCACCCGCCTACACATACCTGGAGATACTTCTGATAGTTCCTCACTGGAGCAGCGCACAGCAGACACAACGGAGAACGGCATTCGAGTCGGCTTTAAAAGTGACGCAGAGCTTCCATATACTTATACTCGACTGTTTACCTATGCGAAATAGAGGAAGTACTCGAGGTTTCACCGGAAACATAGGTTTAAAAGTTCTTGAAAAAAACTGTGTGTGGTTATGTGTGCATGTGTCTGAATGTTTGTATGTTTCTTAACAGTATAATTCAAAAACTAAACCTCTGTTAAATTATATTAGTACCCTATGGCAAAATTATTTCAAGTTTTTTTGTGCTTAGATTCGGTTTCGTTTTCCAAATAACAGTGAACAAATGGTGCACTCCAATGAAGGAATTAAATACGTCATTTCAAAAGTAATATAGCGTTAAAAAAAAGTATACTCATCTTCCACTCTTGGACTGAGCGCTGCAGTCAGGGCTTAATGAGAACATTCACTGCAACTAGGTGCTTGTCTCTCGCCATTGTTTACCTCAGTGGCGTGTGGTCCATGTACGCAAGGTAAGCAGTGTTTACCCTGTACAATTCTACAAAATTATTTATATTATATTATCTAGCAGCACGTTCTGATTCTATGTTAAGCGGTTGGCTACTGCAGTTGACCTGAACTAAGATTTTCGTCTGATTGTACAACGATACGCTCTCAGTGCGTGTAATCATGCGTGCAACTACTGTACGTACTGTGTCCGTGAGGACTCGTTTCCGTAGGTTTTCGGGTCAGCTCGGGCGTCATCGCGGCATCGGCTCAAGAGAAGCACATGTGTTCAGTGCGGGACTAAGCGAATGACCTTCCAGCATTGTCGCAGTTTAATAAGTGTATTTCAAGTGAATGCACAAGTAACGAGTGACTTTTTGCAGTGAGTTTAGCTTTATTATTCGATGACAAGTGAGATATCACTGATATCTTATTAATAGTTGATTTATGATAGATTTTCATATAGCTTACCAAGTGCCGTGCTAGAGCAAGGTAAGCAGTTTCAAACGCTGCGTACACTAGTGCTTGCAGCTTGGAGAGGGGAGGAAGCATGGAATCTTCCCTTTCTTTGGAGAGCAGAACTGCAGACGCGGATGGCTGCATTCTGTGCAATATTATCTCACGAAGTTTTTCTTCTAGAAATTATGAAGAAAAGACTAAAGTTGTGCAGGAAGGAAGACCAATGCCAGACCTAAACATCACTACTCCAATGAAAAGCTGTGTAAGAAAATTCATTTCACAGCTATATATTACTAATGAATGGCTTACTGGTTGTCCGCACAAACAAAATCTTTATTGTTAGTGTTGTCTTCTGTTTGCTAACGACAAATATGTATGGTCTAGTAGCGGGTTCAGTGACATGGGGAACATCCACAAAAGCAATTAAAAAATACAGTTTGACTAGCACTTGTCTGTAAACTATCATTCTACTGGAAATATTCGGCAAATCCAGAGCTGACCATTTACTGGATACTCACAAGAAAGTGAGGGAAAATCAGCACAACGAACTAGTAAGAAAAAAATAGAGAAGTAATGAAACACCTAATTGATATTGTTTGTTTTTTGGGGAAACAGGAATTAGCATTTAGGCGTCACGACGAATAATCAGAATCCAGCAACAAGGGGAATTATGTAGAACTTGTAAACCTGCTTTGTCTGTATGACGACAAGTTAAGAGCTTTCATGGAGCAGGGGACAGTGTTTACTGGGCTATCAAATCTGATCCAGAACAACTTAATTGAGTCAATAAGTAATGTTCTAATAATGGAGATAAAGAGAGAAATCAAAGAGACCAGTTTTATTGGCATTAGTTTGGATGAAAGTACAGATGTTGCAAATTTATCCCAACTTTCTGCAATAATGAGATTCGTTGTACCTGACGGTGACGTTCAAGAAAGGTTTCTCCGCTTTATAAATATTTCAGATGATCGGTCAGCTGATGCATTATACACAACTGTAAAAGAACTCATGGGGAAAAGCTAGTTGCTCAGACATATGGATGGTGCGGCTGTTATAGCGGGGCATTTAAATGGACTTCAAGCAAAAGTACGAGGATCATTTCCCCAAGCTCTATTTGTGCACTGTTTCGCCCATTGATTAAATCTAGTTCTGTCACGGGCGGTTTCACACATTCGAGAAGGCAGGATATTCTTCATGACTGTTAATGGAATAGCAACATTTTTGGAAAAGTCTTCTAAGAGAACTGAGGCACTGGGTAATGAGATACACAGAAGATTGCAGCGTGTTTTGCAAACGCGCTGGAGCTACAGCTCTCGTTTGGTGGAAAGAATATATGAACTCAGAAAAGAACTTTTTTCATTGTTTGAAACTATTGCAAATGCAGATAAGAACTGGAATCAAGATACTTATACTGCTGCACGCGGTTTCGTAAGCACAATGGAGGATTTCACCTTCCAATTTATGTTAGGGATGTTTGCTATACTATTCCACATCACGGACACTGTATGATATTCTCCAAGCAAAGTCATCTGATATTGGATATTGCTTATTGAAAGTTACGGAATTTCAGAAGGCCTTAGAAGAGAAGCGCAATTCCGTCGATGAAGTATGGGACAAAGTTGAAGAAGTAATTGGTGATCCACCGCCTATGAAACGTCATACCAGCAGTGACGGTTTGAATAGGAAAATGCACTACAAACGTTTGTATCGTGAGGTTTTGGATACGCTTCTACTCCATCTCAGAGAAAGATTTGGTAATATTGAGTCTCTGTGTTTTCTGGAATTGTTAAATTTTAAGGACTTCAACAAATACAAATCGTCTTTTCCAGAATTATCTTTTCAATCACTAAAAGAGTTCTATGGGGCAGTCTTTGACTTTGTTACGTTGAGGTCACAACTCTCTCTCACTTACTTGTCACTAGACATACATCATAAATCTGTGAATGATCTTCTAGCCTGCATAAAAAAATGAACTGAACAGAGCGTATAGTGAAGTGACAAAACTGTGCGAGTTAGTGTTAACTATTCCAGCAAGTAGTGCTGCAGTTGAACGTAGCTTTTCTAAACTAAAAACCATAAACATTATGCACGCAACATTCAGGGACAGGAAAGACTTTCAAACTTATCTTTGGTAGCACTAGAGAAGGAGCTCCTGGTAAATCTACAACCGGATCCAAAATTCTATGATCTTGTGATTGACGATTTTGCCAAGAAAGGGAGGAGAATCCAGGTCTGCTTCAAATAAGACAAGGTAAATCATCAATATTTTGTTATAAAGTAATGTACAGGATAACAGTGATACTATTGTTTTTAATTGCATGTAAGTACTATGTATCAGCATATTTTCGTTTAACCATTTACAATGAGATTGCTTACCCTGGCCAATACCTTCACCACACGCCACTGGTTTACCTCAAGTATGTTTGTCATTTCGGAAAGAATACAGCACACTGATTCCAAAGCTTTTCAAGTTGAGACTACCTTTTAAGTATTACAATGCCCATGCACCTAATAAGCTGGTGAAACCGCAGACATACAGAGATTCCTCCCCCTTCTCTCCCGCGTTTTCACTGTAGCTCTCTATATCTCCCCCACTCCCATTTTCCATCTTCCTCTAGTTTCCCCTCTCCCTCTCGTTCTCCCTTTATTCCTCTCTCTACAACTGTATCTGAATTTCCCCCCTTTTCTCTGCAATATCTATGTCATGTGATGTTTCAAAACCAGTAATAAAACGTAACTTTCTGGGGGGTTAGCGCAAATTAAAACACAAGCAATAGTACGAATGACGATGACAATAATAACAATAACAATAACAATAACAATAACAATAACAATAACAATAACAATAACAATAACAATAACAATAACAATAATAATAATAATAATAATAATAATAATAATAATAATAATAATAATAATAATAATAATAATAATAATAATAATAATAATAATAATAATAATAATAATAATAAATACCAACATACTTCACTCAGTTCTTTGAAAAAAATCATTTAAAGCATCTTTGATATCATATTACTCCTGACTTAAGACTACAAGTAAGTTATTGTCGAACAAAGTTGTAACACCTTGCTTATCTCTGATTTAGTATTCTGTTTAACGGATTGGGCGAACCTATACGGAGATAAAAGCTTTGGAAGCAAGCGGCCTTTGAGACTGAATTTTCTACGGCGTAAATAGATAGCACCTTCTTGAAGTACAAGAGAATACTTTTTACCTTTCGTTCTTTATTTATTGACTGAAAGTCGCCTGTCCTGTTCCGAATTTGCCACCAGCACCTGATACTCTGCATAATATGAGTTATTGATCGTGGTAATCCATAATTCAAGGGTCGTCGGGCTCTAGACTACGTGGGCATGCATTTGTCGGGAAACCCTTTTCACATTTTCTGTCAGGAGCACTGCTTCCTTTTGAGAGGGCTTCCTCCGCCGGGACCAAAAGACGATCAACTATAATAGAACATCGTGTATCAATAGCCAAGCGAACGTTTATTTCATGAACAGTGTTAGATATAACCATGAATGCAGAAGTTCCTTAATATTTACTTTATCTAACAGATATCTAGTAGGCAGAAAAACTTGTATTCGTCCGAAAAAATTCGATGTCGAGATTTCACAGGAAAGGTCTTCAATTTATACATCATTGCACTTGTAGAAATAGGCCTTGTGTGTGTGTGTGTGTGTGTGTGTGTGTGTGTGTGTGTGTGTGTGTGTGTGTGAGTGAGTGTGTGTGTGAGTGAGTGAGTGAGTGAGTGAGTGAGTGAGTGAGTGAGTGAGTGAGTGAGTGAGTACCATTTACCTGCGTCCATTGACACGGCCTACAAGATTTCCATTTTGATGCTCCAGTTTTTTAAGAGTTGGAAATTTCTGAAGTTGGTGTTAATTTACAACTTTGTTCAGTACAAAATTTGTCAAACTGATTACAAACATATTTCCTGTTATATTTCGAGTTCTGAGATATCCCTCTTAGAAGCAACATCTATCTATTTTAGCATTAGATGTTTTACCGAAACGAGGGTCAGCTATATTTGACATTTGCACATCTTGCTTGTAATAATGAAATGTGAAACTATTATGCACATTACTGCTAGATTTCAACCAACTCACGAATGGAAGAGTTAAGAAAATCCTCCGACTTCAAATTAACTTTCACATGCAACATTTTCTGCATCATCAAAAATATCTAACAATTTTTATTAAATAGATGTTTCTGTGGCTGGACGGTCAGTGCTCTGGCTTCTCAACCCAAAAGATCCCAAGTTCGATTTCCGGCCATGGAGGGAACAAATTATAACCATTCCTTATTCCCCACAGAATCTGGAGGTATGAATGTGGGAATGAATGTGTTTGTGTGTGTACGTGTGCGCCCGTGCGTGTGTGCCTCCGTGTCTGTGTGCGCGTGTGTGTAGTGTGCAATTCTCAAAAGTGAGGAAACAAGGTTGACAAACGTACAATTCAAAGAGGAAATTACACTTTAAGGGAAATGATACTTGAAATAAAATCCTTACAAGAACTGAGAAAAAAATATCGTACATTGACAAATTTTCAGTCGGAGAGTTTCAGTGCAAATTTGCGCCGTGGCATTCATATAAGTGTTGGCTCAAATATGAAGTTTGGTTTATGTTCTTTCACAAACTCAGAGCACGCAGAACATATTCTGGTGTATTACAATCACATGACTTTCTGTACTCTTACACAAACTACTCTTACAAACGCTCAATGTTCTATCTACTTCAAGTTATTGAGATAAACTTTTTTATAAAATCTCCCTCGACTGTGTGTGTACGTGGCCGTAAACAATGAGGCGGCGGAAACAAAACGGATCAAGAGCGTTCGCGATGCTTCTACTGGAGCCATCACAGTGTGTGTGAAGAGTTTCTCGAAAAATCTAGTGATGTCTTCCCCATTATAAAAGGACATGAGAGTGTCGGTGAGTGAGTTTGAGAGTAGAGTTAGGGAAGAAGTCGCTCAGTGTGTGAGCGCATGTGAGACTGCTGCGTGTGAGTGTGTCGTCCAGGAAGATACATCACTCATCGCGACTGACTTTAACGCCGTAGTTAAGTGCATAAGAGACAGAAGAAGTGAAGAAAGACTCTGAAAGCACAGAGCAATGTTTTGAGAACTGTTGTGAATTGTAATAGCAGGACTGTGTTAACTACGAGGGGGAAAAAAAGCTGCTTCTATAGTAAAATTTTAGGAGACAACAGGGTGATAGGAAGACAACACGACGGGAATTTTGTCATTCTGTCACAATATATTTAGAAGTTTTTGGTCCAACACAATATTTCCTCTACTTACTATACGTAGTAGACAAGGTAAAAATATAAGATAGTTTAAGATCAATATAGATTTTTTAGGTGGAATATAATATTATTCAAATTTATATTAAAATTTCTATGTATATTAAAAAGCTCTTTAAATATGTATAACTCAAGCAATGTAAAACAAAAATATGTTGCACTCACATGATTTTTTCTACTCTTGTGCTAACCATTCTTACAATCTGTTATTCCTCTATCTTCTTCGTGTTAGTTGAGATAAACATTTACAGAAATTACCTTATTGCTTATTTCCTTGTAGGTGTAAAGGGAATATGGGAATACAGTAGGCTTTGAGCGATAGTCAAATCTTAAAATTTCGAGATTTCGTTCTCTTTGCATAGCATATAAAAAACTGAATAACGATGTTCCATTTGACAGAAGCATGTTCTTCAAAACTTACAACACAAGGGACTTTAATGACCTAGCTGTCGACGGGCCCTTAAACCCTACTCACTTCTCACTCCAAAACCATGACACGCATACCGTCTAAGAACAATACTTCGTGAAACTAATTCATGAAGCGTAAGCGTTAGATACTGATATTTTTGTTATTATACCGATCTTTTACAGTAACATTACAAGTAAAACCCATCAACCTGCTCAACTACGAATGCCCCTGCCCTTGTATTTTCATGACCATTTTTACAACTTTCAAGTTTTGATAATTATATTACGAGCTGAAATATTTCCAATGTAATCCGAACATGAGTGGTTATGCATTTATTTTACGCTGGTACTCCAGCATTGTAGCGTTCCATATCAAGTGCTATCCAGGATACTTAAAAATACGAAGTTTTTAAATAGGTGCTTGCGAATATAAAATCGTACATATTCGATTAATAAATATGACATACATTTTACAAAAGCCGACCAAGTGAATGAGTATTATTTTAACGTTTGGGCCATAAAGAGTTCTTCAATAGCTGAATAATCGTGCAGTACGGAATTTACCTCTGTTGTCCGTAGTATAATGCAGGCATTTCACTAATTGTCTTGTAGGAACCACCTCGTCTACTCAGCCCGTTGTGACGGACAAAACAGCTGTAGATTGTGGTAAGGATAAAACAGAGGAGTCTGTGTTTGTGATAATATTTTTAAGGAAAATAAAGTGACAGAAGAGCAACTGGACTTGTCATTTGTCACAACAATTTAGATTTAGAGAACATAATAGCAGTCATTTTCGGAATGACGAGGAAGTTAACCACCGTTGCTATGACAGTGTGGTTTACCTAAGTGCGCATTTCAATCTGCGTTAATTTCTGGCGCCGCAGGAGACGATTACCGCCTTCTCTCCGTTTCGGCCCAGATTTACTTCCCTTCGCAGATGAGACGCGTTTACTGTGGTTGATCTTGGATAGGAAGCTTAGTTGGTCATCGTATATTGCACAGCTAAGAGCACGATGTGACCGTTTCCCGAATATCATGCGAGTACTAAATGGCAAATCGTGGGGAGTGGATCGAACAATCTTGCTGCGAATGTATCCCAAACTCGTCCGATCCAAATTAGACATAACAGGTGTCGCATTCTACACTTAACGACTCTGAAGAGCTCTCCTCCCTCGCCAGTGCATTCGCTTATATAGAACAAGACTGACGTAGTACGAACTTTTCTCGAAATTTACCTTTTCGCAGACAAGCCCGTTTCAGAAACAGTTTTCTCAAATAACTATCTTTGTTACGGCCCACTGCATTATTACGCGTTTACCCGCCACGCAGTGGTGTAAGGTAGCTAACAGTGAGCTTTCTATTTGAGGCGTGCGCCCGCCTAGTAGTGTGAGGTAGCTTGACGTTGAACATCTCTAACTACAGGTGGCGGCGTCACAATACTGAATTATTCTTACCTCCCATAATTAACAACCCGCATCCATTTAAATCTACCCTATGTTTGCTAAACATATGTTCATCTATATAAAACTACCAAAAGTATTTTTTACAGAGCTTTAGTGCCTTGTATTTCGGCCTATCACCTCCAGTGCACCAGTTCACTTCACTTGCATTACATACGCCATTTTGTATGTTTGAAACAAGTGACTAACACAATAAGATTACCATATATAATACTTCACGTTACAGAACATTAAATTATCCAGTATCTTGTGACATAACTCCATTGTTTGCACAGTACTGTTGCTGCAGAGTCTACGTGTTTATGCCACGCTCGTAAATATTTTAGATCATGCAGTAAACATGTCTGAAAGCACCTATTTTAGATATGTACTTTGGTATCTATCTTCTTCTGTATATTGCTACAAGAGAAGACGCAAAATTGCTTCCATTCTATGTATTAAATTTTGTTCGCAGTCAAAGAATGTTTTTTTTTTTTTTTTTTTTTTTTTTTTTTTTTTTTTTTGTTACGTCATGTATATGATTGTAAGCATCCCACGGCCCATAGTGAGGGGTACTTAGAGATATTATTTCCATCAATGGAATACTGCGATAACATTATAAACAAATCTTTATTGATATTCAATACTATCGATTAAAATAATTTTTCGCTACAGTACAGGTTTGTCAATTGTCCGCGGTATCATGCTCCTAATTCTCCCCCCCCCCCCTCTGTGATCGCAATTTTATATTATATGATTATAAGAACATTCTTTACAAAAATTAAAATTCAATTGGTAGATGGCGTTGGCTTCAGTTCAGTATACACATATCACTTTTAAAACCCTCATTAATGCTGCAATTTATACAATTTTCTAGGAACAGAAAATATTTTGCACAAATATAAATTTTGATTTATGCACTTTTGCGATAACGTTTTATTTTCTAGCTTAAACCCTGTTACATGGCCTCTGGGAATAGTTCATCCGGAGAAGGTGGGCCTATTTCTCAGCAGCCGCATAATTTGATAATTTGAAACTCAGGACATCGTACATTAACCTCTGAGACGGCCCCTTTCTCGCAAGCGTACTTGATTAAGATTTCATTAGAGCCTAGTGAAGCGCACTCATCTCTGCGTGGGTGTGACGCTCGTGGCATAACGAAGGAGGGCAAACAAAATTAATTAGACGTGTATAAGGCAAAATATTCCCTCTCAGAGAAAAACGGCTTCACTAAGTCCTGAGCAATATTTAATCACTTCGCTCATAATGAACAACGGATGAGCCTAAAATAATTGCAGTACTTAGTCGAGTGATCAGAAAGCTTCTTGACTTGGGTGTCTCGAGAAAGGTAGAAAGGATGTGTTAGGCGCGAAGAAACTGCTTTCGGTAGCGCCTCGGTTCGAATTCTGATGACGTAATGTGCAGCAAATTTTAGCTATACATGCAGCTTCTTATGTGCTACATTCACATGCTTTTTTCCACTCATCTTTCTAAAAAGAGTGACTGGTGAAATACATGCAATACATGTTTTGAGGCTCCCTTAATCAAAAATATTGTGTGTGTGTGTGTGTGTGTGTGTGTGTGTGTGTGTATGTGCGTGTGTGTGTGTATGTGTGTATTTGTGCGCACACACGCGCCTGTGTATCTTGAACGAGCAACTTTTCCGTTTCTAATGCATGTATTTGCGAAAGTTCTAAAATGATCTTCTTACTCAAAAACTGGAGAAATCGCATCCTTTTTAAGAAATGGCCAGCCCAGAGCCACAAATTTCCAGTTCTATTCTCTGGCACTCGAAGAGAGTAGTAATGCTAGCAATATTGCCCAATTAGCAATTTTCCTAAGGGGAGTTGATAAAAATTTCAATATTACATAAGAATTAGCTGCTCTTGTCCATCTTAAAGGTACCACTAAAGTCAATGATTTAATGGGGGGGAGGGGGTGTCACTGACCACAGACGTTTGCAGGAAAACAAAAAGGAAAAGCGTTAGTAAAATTACTGCAAGCTGAGGCAGCTAAATTGGCAAACATTTCTGTAATGCAATATCACTACTTTATACATCAACAAAACCTTTTGTGCTAAATCCCTAAATTTAAATATTGCTTTGAAAATCGTAAAAGTAGCGAATTTAATTCGTTCATATGGTTTGCGTCATAGAAAATGTCAAAATATCTTACAAAATCCCTATTCAGAGAAAGTAAAAATATTTTTGTTTTGAATTCAGGGTTTCAAAATGTGCATTTTCTGTGAAATCTCGATGTCGAACTCTTGGGTATCATATAATGCTTTCTCCGCCCGCCTACTATAGGTAGTGTTACGTAAAGTAAAAAACGAGAGTGTGTTTCAGTAACAAATATTCGCAATAGTACATGGACGTGCGGAAATGGAGTCAGTGTGTTAAACAGAAGAGCTGCGTGTGTGTGTGTGCAGGAAATGAGACAGTGTTTCCCACTTCGAAGCTACTACACGAGGTCCAGTAATGTATAATGGATTAGACCACTCACAGTGTCCAGCGGGAAGTAATGTTCATCTGGGCTTTTGATCACATATACCGCTGTGTAATGTGATACACAAGACGTAGCAGGCATAAAGCAACCAGACAGTCATTTATTTCACTGCTGTTCTCGGCTGTCCCATTATATGTACTTGTCTTATGAAAAGAATTAGTTTCCTAATGCACAGTCCTCTATCTATTGTACCACTTTGTGTGGTCGTTGGCAGTTGTATCTTACATAAACAGTAATGCTGCTACTAAACTGCTATAATGTGGGCGAGATGAGACTAGCAGTAAATGTTTGTATACTTGGTTCCATATATACTGTTCCTACAGCTCCAGGTGGCCTTTTAACAACCTACTCAGGGGTCACGTGACAGTGTTGGCTGAGCAGGAACGTTGTGATTGTGTTGGGCCATGCAGTAGTGTGTGTGTGTGTGTGTGTGTGTGTGTGTGTGTGTGTGTGTGTGTGTGTGTGTGTGTGTGTGTGTGTGTGTGTGTGTGTGTGTGTGTGTGTGTGTGTGTGTGTGTGTCTGTGGACAACATAACTCAAAAACGAAAAGTCGGTTAAAAATAAAAACCAAAGTTGGTATTTAAGTTTAATGTCTTTCAAGGATGCGACACGAAGATTTTGAAGAAAATAGCCCCACCATAAACTACCCTTTACATGGCAAATTTTTCGAAAGTTTTGATTTTCTTAAAAATGGCTCTAACGATTTTGATTACAATGACATATGTTTAAGACATTTTTATGACAAATGAAATTCATGTTTTGAATTTTCGGGCTACAGCCCATGTGGTCCTGTTTACTCTGGATGATTTTCGCATAACTCGTAAACCAAATCTTACTATATAAAAGGTAGATCCTTCTAAAATACACAACTTATTAGAAATATATATTTGTAGAGTGAACCATTTTGGAGGTATTCCTTGTTGTTTGTGAGAATTTTGGGGAACATGTACTTCTGCCAAATGGAACATCGTTATTTAATTTTTTATATGTTAACAGTGCAAAGAGAGCGGAATTTGAAAGCTTTAAAAGAAGACTGTCACTCAAAGATTACTGTATTCCCATATTTCCGTGTGCTTACAAGAAGATAATAAAATAATTTCTGCAAATGTTTGTCTCGCCTAACACGAAGAAGATATAGGAATAAGAATTTGTAAGAATGGTTAGTACAAGAGTAGAGAAATTCATGCGAGTAAAACACATCAGATTTTTAAAACTACTTTTAAGGGTGTTACTTACTGATGTTTAATTAAAGGAGACGTTCAAACAGGCCACCATCGTTGTCCACATATTTTTGGCACCTCTTTAGGAAACTATCCATCACTCGCCGTAGTTCACGTTGAGAAATGCTGGCAATTTCCTGGTGGATATTGTGTTTTCATTCTTCCAGGGTGTGGAGATTTTCTTGCACTTTTTATGCTTTACGTTACTCCAAAGATAGAAATCGCAGTTTACTAGAAATCTTTCTGGAAATTTCAATTTCACTTGACGAGCTGACTGAGTTAACACACACGAATCTAAATAAATACACTGTGCAATAGAAAACAAATGCTGTGCTATAATACACTTTGTGACTAAGTATAGGACAAAATACTAAGGAACACTGGTGATAACTCAATCACAAGTTATCACTTAAGCTCAATACTGTACTTTCAGAGCAGAGAAAAACAAGTCATCCGCATGACCTTGTGTACAGCAGCTGCGTTATCGTGTTTTTGGTGCGTAGTGGAAAAACACCGCGCAGCGGTTCGGCTGTTTTTAGGTCTCTGTACCTGAGCGTGACCTGAGCTATGCACTGCCAATACCACAAATAATTTCATCACACGTCTAACCTAACCGATAAATTCTCAAACGAAGCCAGAGAACTTATCTGTGAAGTTAAGATCTTCGAATAATATTTATCTGGGCTACTTCATAAATAAAATATAAATTTAAATACTATATCGTAAACATTTGACCTGAAAATGTTAAATTCTATAAAGAATAACCTAAAATATATTCATTACGATTAGTTCAGTTAAGTTATTGCCAAATGAGGAAAGCGAAATTCAAGAATTACGCTATTTAGACTTTCTTTTGTTATTACAGAAAAGCAGTTAAGTTGATAATTTCAAATAAATTTGGCTGTGATTCGATTCCATACAGTCGTTCTGTTTTTTATTGTATTTCTTGGCATAGAATTTGAATTATTTGTTTCACTTTCATCTTATGGTGCATTACAAACCGATTTCAATTACACTCCATTTTGAGTTTTGATTGTTAAATGATTGTAATGTGTAATACACTCTTTTTCAGCGATTAATGGGAATACAGTTGGCGACACAACTAAACAAAATAATGGCCCAGTGACAAATGGTACAAAAGAAAAGAATGGCCAGATAGTAAATTATGATAAATGAATGCCTCTATGATGAAATAGTCATAAGTAATTTATCTAGAGAGTTCTACTATTTCAAGATTAGCATTTATTAAGACTATTTCACGAATTAAAGGATGATAGCCTACGAAATGTTATTTAAATATGTATTGTAATTACTAAATTCTTAAAAGAAACATGAAGCGTCCATTGCCACGACCTCATAATGATGCTCCAATTTGTTGAGATGTTGGCGATGTCAGAAGTTGGAGTATCTGCTGCTAATTTATAATTTCGTTAAATACAGCATTTGTCAAACTAATTCCAAACATAGGATTAAACACATCACCAAAGCGAGTCAACAATATTTGACATTGAATAGCGACTCTGTTGCGTCAAACTACGTTGTTCATCTGTTAGCTACATTCTCTAACCTGACCATAACCTAAGAAATTCGGAGGAGGTGATAACGAAATGTGATATTTTTTCGCGAAGGAAAGCTGTCATTGGTTGAAATTTGAAATTGTTATGCACATAATTGGCTGATTTCACCTAACTCACGTATGAGTGGAATAATAGTCATAATAAAACACTTCTGTAAGGGACGAAAGAAAAGTAGATCTTTTAGATATTATGCGTACTTGCTCTTTTATCAACAGCATCAAAACCCTATCAAAGTTTCTAATTTTATGTTGCCAAATCTTAAACTTCTCTTCACAGATGATAGTCAACAGTAATTTTGCAAACATGTGCTAATTACTAGGTTATTCAATATAAAAGCAATTATTTTCTGCATTTAATATGTCAATAACGTACGTTAAAGCAATCTTTAATCCATGAACTTAGCTGTGTGTATGTCAGAAATGAAGTCTATACCCTCCTATACGGTAAGGGGGGGGGGGGCGTCATTCTTCAGATTGTGATTAACTTCTCGCATGCTTGAGTACGATAAAGACGTTATATTTGGCACAGAACGAGAGTCTACTCCTTGTCCTCTTTTCCAGTTCATTATGAGCTGCGCCTCTGCTACATTTTCCGAAGTAAAATGGTAGGCTTATTTCCCTCTCTTATTTATTCTTGCGTTGGCATTACTTACTGTTTTGGAAAGGAATGAAGAATGGGCAAACTTCCTGATAGCCAGGAGTGTTTCAGTCGAGTGCACGCGGAAACATGCTAATGCTTTTGGTTTCCTATAGTATTTTTCTTTATTTATGATGGCCGAATCGCTTTTTCATCTGTTCCACACCAGCCCTGGGTGAGTTATTCTCTTATTGGTTTGAAACCAAATACATCACTGACGCATTAACCTGTGACCCAAGAAATCTAGGTGACCGGTGAAAGGGGAGGGGTAAAGAACATGTTGCCTGAGTGGCTGGAAGGTATATTTCGCCACGAACCCCTATATGAGTCCAGTTCTGTTGGTTTGATGTCACAAGTCTGGCGTTCAGATTTTGAACTCATAAATCCACGTTTGTTCCAAGCTCGACATGGGAGTAAGACAAGTATTAAGTGGAGCCTAGGAAAAAGCATACAATGTTGTCTAGGCGTGTCGAAGATTGTTTACTATTTCCTTAACAATATAAATTACTGGACATTATATCGGTACGATTCTACACACGGTTCGCGTTTGATTTTATTGATTATATTTTTAAAATGGTTGTTCGAAGCATAGTATTGTATCGCAAGAGGACTGACTGCAATGAGAGTGAGTAAATAGTGTCACGAGAGGTCCGATTATATCCAGAAATACTAACGTACTAAATTAATTTAGCTCATATCCTGCAATGATTGTGATGACAATAACCAGAGACCGGAACTTAAGCAAAATGCCTTTTTCCTCAATTTCAAAGTGAATCTGTACGAATTATAACTTTGCGATTCAAATGCCACAGTTTTATATTGCATTTTTAAATATAAATGCATATTTTATGAAATAAACGCTTTTTGTTGCCTTTATTTCATTATTTATGTATCATATATTGATAATTAAATGTTTCCTTCAGGTACATTTAATTACAATTACCATTAGTTCATACTGCTCCGCAAATAAATGTATAGATAACAGAAAGCGTTTGAATTACCGCTTGTGTTTATTTTAAAAGTCAATAATGAATGTGGGTCTAACTTTGTTTTTCTTTCAGTTTTCATTGTGATGTTGTTATAGCTAACAGCAAGATGTTGAAATTTAGTGTTCCTTTACGCAGTAAATTACAAAGTTACGTTAATACTTTTGGATCCGACGTATTTCATACCGACGGTGAAGTACTCACAGGCAAAATATGTGTGGAGTCAGTGAACTATGAAAAAATTATTTTATATACATATCAGCACAATTGGGAAGATTTCTTTTGCTTCCAATAGTAATTGCAACTTCGAGTCGATAATCCGAGTTTCCATTCGACTTATATTATGTAAAGCTTTCCTCAACGCCGAAATCTTTTTTTGGAAATTACAGAACCCTACATTAACACAGTTTTTTTTTACTAACCAATCTGTACCTAGCGAGTCAAGTTTGCGAAAATGTTACTTAACCGAATGTTACGATGGCACAGTGAAAATAATTAAAGATCAAATGAAAAATAAGATGTTTTTGGTATTTATAATGCCTTTCTTCTTGACATGATGATGATGATGATGATACAAAGTGGTTACCTACATCTCTCATCTCATACCTACATTATACAGTTTTAACCTTTCTTATTTATTTTTAAAGTTGTATTTTTCTACATATTTATTATCAGACCAAGTAGTACTATGTTGCTATTGATGATAATTATGATGATCTTTACACATCACTGCACTGCAGTGCAGAGAAGCAAAATGTTTATCAAGATGTGTAAGGTACAATTAGTTGGCTGGAAGTATCGGGTGTAGGTTTTATTTCACCCATATTCTTAGTTCCTAGAGTAAAAACAATTTTATTTTAGTGCTTTGTAGATCATTTTAATGCCTGGGAGTATTGCTACTTGAGATATGAAGGGATCTGGTTTCAATTGCATGTAACGGTATCGTAATTTTCCCTGCTGAAGGTCTAGTCGGGGTACACTTAGCTTCGTGAGGTTATTGGAAACCAATTGAGAAGCTCTTGATTGGGAAGTAGAGGGCCACTCCCCCCCCCCCCCTAGTAAACTGAGGATAAGCGATTGAGGGCATGCGTACCATTGACCACGTGTGGGTGGAGATGGAGGACACAGAGGTCATAGGTAGCCGCTGCCCTACTCTAG
Organism: Tenodera sinensis; assembly: GCA_030765045.1. Lineage (NCBI taxonomy): Eukaryota > Metazoa > Arthropoda > Insecta > Mantodea > Mantidae > Tenodera > Tenodera sinensis. The sequence goes on along the minus strand of CM060967.1, from coordinate 155,724,804 downwards.
TTTCACTCAAGTAGTTCAGTTTTAGTTTGTGGGTGCGAGTTCCGCATTGTGTGTGGATGATTTTGTGTGTTTACGCATGTGCGCACGTAAATAAAAGAATACCAACGATCATTTGTATATTTATTCCGTACTTTCTTCAACATACCATCAAATGGTAATACAAACGTCGTACGTTGCTTTTATTTCAGTTCAGAATTTTCGCTTGTTTCTTCGCGCTCCAGGTGTACCTTTTGGTCGCCAGGGGCGTGGCATTTGATCCGAGGTTTCTTGGGTGGAAACCTTGTTCGCTCAAAAGAGTCGTGTGCTGGATTCCTGAAGTGAGGATCTTTCAAAATGTTGAGTCTAAGATCTCACTGCAGGAATCCAGCAAGCGACTCTTTTGACCGTACTATGTAAGTTCCCAACCAAGGAAGCTCGGAGCAAGTGCCACGTCCCTGGTGGCCAAAAGGTGCACCAGCGGCGCAACGAGACAAGCGAAATTCCTGAACTGAGGTCAAAATAAGTTGATTGTCGTTTCAGAGCGGGCGGGGAAACAACTTCAAAACTAGAACATGAATAGGAGGAAAAGAAAGCTTATATGTTAATTCACATGACCTTCTCAAGGAAATATGATTTATTTCACCTTTCCTTTGCAAGAAATTCCAACAAAAGGTTATTATAGGTGTTCGAGAAATAATTTTATAACGCATTTCACTGTGGGTACAAAAGGAATACGTGAAAATGAAATCTTTAAAAAGAGAGTGACCCCTTTGTAATTCCACAAGTTTCACGTTTTGCATAACTTCATAAGAACCTAAAGAATAGGCACCTCACTACTCAAATTGAGGTTAAGTATTTCTTAGGACAGATAGCATTGCGTTAGTTAATTTGCGGCCAACACAGGAACTAAGCGTATTCTGCTTAGCCGCTGTATCTAACATCTTTAAATGAGAAATTCTTGTATATATACAGGATGGAAGGGAAGTCATTTCATTCCTTCTAATAAGTGCTTCATAGAAGCATTACAAACAAGGAAGTCTGGCATTTTGTTCCTCGATTAGCCGATTTCGAAAAAAATAAATGGTTTTTGATCCAACTTGGATGAGTAATTCCATAGGAATGTACGAAGATGCGTAGACTAACTACTCATGCGCAGTAGAGAGAGTAAAAAAGTGAAGATCATAAAAAATGGAGAGTAGGCACTCAAGGGAATTTAATACGTAACCACTGCGCCATCTCTTTCGGTAAATTGGATTGGATTCTTAGAGGATGCAAGCAAATAAAAGAATTCTTAAGAGTAATATCAGAATCTGTTTCCTGGCAGAAGTTCTGCAAATATGTTTTAATTTAAATGGAGTTTGTGCATCTAAATATGGAAATGCATGTGTTCATTCACTCGCAAAATGTAAATCAGCTCTCAGTGAAGTACAAATTGCGCTGTTGGGTACATTTACTGCTCAGCCTGCTAGTATACATATGAAAGTTGCAGCTGACTAAACATTTTATTCCTTTATTGAGACACACGTGAAGATACCACAATAAAACAGAAGCACTTTTAAATATGCTAATCCAATTTACATGTTTGTTTTGAGGGGGGATACAATTGGCCACATTAGTGTTTGAGACAAAAACAAACAATGGATTTAAAAAGGGGTTTTTGTGAATGTGCAAATATTTCGTTTATGCTTTCATATTCACTCCTTTTTGTGGCATAGGAATTTTTTTGTTGTTTAAATACAAATTAATATCGTTAAAGCATTGATGCGGCAGCCGCAGAGTTGCGGTTTCAAATCCTGCCTCTAGCACTGTTAGATTAAAACATGTTTCAAAAGTTCTTTTTGATGTTTTGCATTGTCAAGCGTGAGAATGGAAAACGTGATATTGTTATATAATATTGACAGGTTGCCTTTGGCCTAATGATTATTGCAGCTATACTAACGGACCTTATAGCACATAACTTTGTAACTGGGTTTCTAAAAATAAATATTGCATTAATAAATATAAAGGCTTAAATTCTCTTTTATGAGAAAAAGTTGTTTAATTCACTTATCTGGCATATTATTTTGGATTCTACAGCCTAAGGCTTATAAACACAACGAAATAAATCCAAACGTTTGGGTTTTAGAATCATGATAATATTTAATAAATGAATTAGTTTTACTACTTTCTCAACCACATAGAGATCAAAATAAGAAGCCTTGATTTAGAAGATAAAAGGACCAAACTGTTTTCTCTGAGCAGAATCCAACTTCGTTAGACGTTGAGATATTAATGGACACGGTTATCTTAAGAAACATTTATACAAGTTGGTTAATGAATTTTATCCAATTTATATGAGATTAAAGAGTTCGGATGAAGCGTCAAGTAATCTATTATATATGTCTACTAATTCTAAATCGAGAATTCAGCAGAAACATGTACATATTTTAAACTCCACTAAACCACAAAGTCACAAGTGACCCGCAAAGTAACATATCAGTAACTACAACACATCAAGACTAAAATACATAAACAAATAAGTAAAAATAGAATGGTACAATCAATGGTCAAATGAGCCCACCAATAAAACGTACAATTATTTTGAATCCTGAGAGAAGAATTCCTCTTCACTATTCAAAATGCTGCGACAGATAAACATCACCAAATAAGAATTTGTCACAAATAATATCATAAGCCGTTTGAGCTAACCGATCAATTTTCCAGAGTAGCAACAGAATTTACCTGAGAAGGTCAGAACCTCGAATGATATTTATCCGGACTATTTCATTAATAAAATAGGAACTTAATCGCAAAGATTTGGTTACAAAATATTTATAAAAAATAACCTATAATGTGTCTATGTTGATTAGTGCACTGCCAACTGAGGAACATGAAACCCAAGAATTACACGTACTTCGATCCTATCTTGTTATTGCAGAAAACCAGTTTATAATCTTAAATAAATCTAATTTTAGTTTTAACTTAACAAACAACCTTTCTTCTGGAATAATACATTAATTATTGAAAAGACAATTGTTAAAAACACGGTAACCAAGTTGAAATGGAATGCCATTTTGATTGTTAATCGATTGTAATGATCGATAAATTGTTTCTTAGTGATTTATGGCATACGGTTGACGACACTGACTACACAAAAGAATAACAGAATGATAATTTGTAGAAAACAAAGGAAAGATTAGGTGACAATTCGTATATGATAATTTAATGCCTCTATGTGTGAAATAGTCACAGTAAACTCACACATGCTTTCCTGTTCTATAAAGAAGTTGCTCCGATCTGTGAAAGATGCCCAAGTCGATCTGTTAACATGCACGTCATATAAAGTGTCCCACTATGCCATAATGGAGAGAGTAGAATAAAATCTCACGAGATATATAACAATGCTGAGAATATTACAGTTTTCAAATACGTTTCTTTGTATACTCTATTATAATATTAAGCTTTTGAATGTATCAGTGTACACTATATCTTATTTTCGGTAATTTAAAAAGTCAGTACTAACATTTTTGTTAACTATTCATTATATATTGCATGTAAATTGCTATCCAATGTGTATATTGTAACTTGTAAAATATTTTATTTTGACCTTTTATTCTGGTAAACCTCCTGCTATATTATTCATTATTTAACTGTGATGAAAGACTTAAAATCCACATATAAATTGCTAAAAATACGGTTAGGCGACTATAAATATGCCTTAAAAGTAAATAAATACTTCTTTTAAGTACCCTTCCCTTATATAGAACGTGCACCCCAATGCCTAAGTCAGACGTCTGTCGGGGAGCAGAGGAACCTATGGACCGGACAGAGTAAAGACCTGGAATCAGGTGGTCAGTCAAGCACCACATGATATGAAATGCAGGTGAAATGGACGATATCAAAGATGATGGTGGAGCAATTGGTGGAATGAATTGCGGGGAAAACCGGAGAACCCGGAGAAACCCGTTCCGACGCCCCTTCGTCCACCAGGAATATCACATACGGGTCCCTGGGATCGAACCCAGGTCGCCTAGGTGGTAGATGAATGGTCTAACCGCTCGGCCACTGCACCGCCTAAATAAATAAAACAAAAGGCGTTTTTAGGATCAGATCCCCACGTATCTATGAACAGCATAACTGAAGAACAAACTCTAGGAAGCATGCGCATCGCGAGGGGGGGGGGGGGGCAAGGGGGACCGCCCCCCCTCCGGAAGTTGGTCAACTTAATGTGCAATCCATTTTAATTTTAATGTAAAGAACAATTTTTTTAGCACAAATTAATATGGTTATATGCAACAAATACAAATTTTGACAGTAAAATAATGAATTAATATTATCTGATTGCACATTTCAAACATGTGGCCCCCCTGGAAAAATGTCTGCCGACGCTCGTGTTAGGAAATCTCGTGCCAAATGAGATTTTGAAGAAAGTGTTATTCTCCCCAATACTGTCTTAAATACTTATTTAATTCTAGAAGCTAAAACATTGGAAGTAAAGACGAATCCAAGCGCTGTTGATGTATGCAGGATTGGAAGCGAATAAGGAAGGGAAACAGACTGGCGTTACGCGACAATATTGAGATAGATTACCATATTGTTCTTTCTTCTTTTTCCATGTCAAGAGTTCTTCTTCACCGTCTTAGAACTGCGCGTCCCTGCTGTATGGAAATTCTTTCACCAAATAGGATTTTGATGATAAATGTGTTTGAAAAATGACAACGTAACTAAATGCCTTTAAAAATGACATAATAGCAAAAGTTACTTAAAACGCAGACTTAATTCATAAAATTGAAGCAAGAAGGTTATAAAAATGCTTCGATACAGCTGAGATTATTTCTAACATTAATTAAATTTATTCCATGTTGTTATTTGAAAAATCTGGGTAGAAAATTAAGAACGTTGCTTTTGAAACGATCTTACAAATACACAGCATTAACTCTTAATAGATTTCTTAGGATAAAAAAATCCATTGTTGACTGCCCCTGTGGCCTGGTGGTTAGCGTGCTAAATTTCTAATACAGAGGTCGCGGGTTCGCTTCCCTGTTGGAGTATGCGAATTTTTCCTTAGGATTATCCCCTATCATCGCTAGAGTCTGAAAATATGAATGTGAGTGTAAATATACATGTAAATGTAATGTTTGTATAGAAAAACCGAGCGAAAATCAAACCCAAAGTTACAAAATTGCGTATGTGCAATTGTTCCAAACATAGCCTTAAAGGTTGTAGGTGGCATATCAACGGAACAAAAGATTACAATTGAAGAGGACTTCGTACCCTATCACACAACAGCAGGATACGTACAACAGCAATCTGACGGTACTAATAAATGGAAAACTGACCTGTCTTATCCTTAGTTTGGGAGCTGAATTCATAGATGTCACTACAGTTGCTCATCTCATGTAGTCAAACCTTCAGCACGAAGCAAAGTTTCCAGAGTGACAAATAAATAGCAATGCTTTATTTTTCTTCCAAAGAATACGAGTACTACCGGGCAAAGCCACGAACGTATCGGAAAGAATGTGAAACTCCCGAGTTGTTTGCGTTAGCTTATGGCACAAACTAGGCGAGACAATGCATTTGTATCTATTCTGATGCAATTGTATCATTACTGGATGGACACCAGGTTAGAAGTATTGTAACAAACAATCGCAGCGCTCGATCACCTAGGTCAGTAGGCCTGGTCGCTTTACCAGGAAGTAAATTATATACTAAGTTACTGTTTATCAGTTAAATATTGAAGTTTCTGATGTTTGGGATACTGTCCGTAAACGAAGCATCAATTGAATGGAATAAAATAACTAATAAAGTTGCAAAGGCTAAAAAAATGATCTGAAATCACAAAGTCGCTAAAATATAGAATACAAAATTACCAAAGATGACATTCATTTTCATAATCTAGGATCTATGATAAGGATTTACACATACGTTAGCAATGGTTATGACGTAACAATTAAAATATGAAATGTCATCAAAATCGAACCACCGTAACTATGCTTTAATGAAAGCTTACGTCTGAGCGTGAGCCATTATTGAGCCATTATATATATAATTTGTTCACCTTTCTCTGCTGTTACCTCTCATTTAGGGCTAAAAAGGTTGCAGCAAAAAATTAAGGGCCCCAAGATTTTCCATACACATATATTTCGGAATATTTAGTATCCCAAAACACTTCACTGTCTTGCGTGGACCAGAAACTAACATAAACCAATCAACGACATTAAATGATTGTTTCTATGATTATTGTAAGTTAAAGTAAAGAAGATTCTATTATTTTCGCTCCTATCTACAAATGGTTCACACGAAAGCTTATTTTTATATTAACTTAATTGTTAAACGCATTTGCAGAAATGACGCATTGATATTGTGACAAAGTGACAAAAGTCCAGTTATTTTTTCTCTTAAAATTGCATCGCAATACAAAGTTCTCTTGTTATCGTCATTAACACATCTACAATTTATCGTGAGCTTACAGCTGTTCTGTCCGATCGTAAGTTTGACACGCACTTCAGAGTCTTTCTCTAGCTTAGAAACTGCTTTCAATGATTTTAAATATTTCTACTGCCTGTAGACACATTTAACACTAACTGCTAACGGCTCTCTCGTTCAACATTTAATGACTCCATAAAAAACCTGGTTGCTCTAGACGTCTCGACTCTCTTACATAGACGAAAATGACGTAGCACGAATTTTCTCGAAATGCACCTTTTCCCGAACCTCTCGTAAATAAGCCGGTAATCGAAAGGCTCTGCAACAATCTGGAAACACTGTTCAGCCTTTGTTCTGACCGCTTCTTTGTCGTCGGGTCACGTGCTTGGAAGTAGTACTGTGAGGTTGATTTACCTTGAGTCTTTGAGACGTGCGGCCTCTACCAGCATCAGAATATGTTTTGTATAGGTACAAAGAAGCAAGCATCACGGCTGACATGACAAGCAAAAATAGGTTACTATATCTCGACTTCCATATTGCACACTCTTTGTATCAGTCCAGGAGGAACAAAATATGCTGACTTGGCACGTTACAATCTTAGCGTATAATATATAACCATAATTCAGAACAATTTTTTAGAAAAATGTCCGTGTGTGTCTGTGTGTCTGTATATCTCTGTGAACAGCATAACTCAAAAACGAAAAGTCGGTTAAAAACCAAAGTTGGTATTTAAGTTTAATGTCTTTCAAGCCTACTGTATTCTTATGTTCCCTTGTCTCTACAAGGAAATAAGCAATAAGATAAGTTGTACAAATGTTTATCTCACCTAACAAGAACATATAAGGAATAAGAGTTTGTAAGAATGGTTAGTACAAGAGTAGGGAAAGTCATGTGTGTGCAACACATCAGATTTTTCAGTTATTCCTTCTACAGAGAGACAGACAGAAAGACAGACAGACACACAGAGAGGCAGACGGACAAATAGTCAGATAGTCAGACACGCGCTTTTGGGGTTCAGAAATCCTTAAAATCCGTATTTCTCGTGAAGTACAGAATTGTTTCTTGGAACACAATATTTTATCTAACAGCTATAACTAATAACAGCTATTAGCAACCTATAAAAACTACCTAAAAAGCACTTTGATGGTTAACTTAACGTACCCATTACTAAAGGAATGCATTAACGGGGATAAAATTGGGGAATACAATTGTCCACAGCACTTATCACAGTAATATTTAATTCCCTGGAATAATTTAAATTAAAGAACACGAATAAAATTAATTAAGGTGTTAATAAAAAAAACAGTAACTAATTCCCCGTTAACTGTTACCGAGTCTGGAATGACATTCACTGCATGTGCTTTGGTGGCGAAGTCTGCACAAGTAGATAGGTCAATGCCAAATACCGTCAACCGCATACGTCGCACACAACCGTCCATCTCACCTGACCCTCCAACCATGAAAGAAGTAAAGGGAAATGAAATGAAGAATGGGTGGGCAGTACAATTCGTGGCGCTCAAGAATTTATTCCTGCATTCCCCTAACGACAAGAGAATCCAAACGAAAATTCTCAAACAGAATGACTATCATCTGGATTTTCAATTCGAAAATGACTAATATAATATTTGCAGTGTGGGCGAGATTTTTAACGAAGCTGTCTAACACCAAAAGTGGACTCTAATAGCACTTATTTTTTATATAAATGTAAAAGAGGTTTAAGTTAAACAACACCATGTTGCAAAACCCTTTAAAAACACTACAGTTTTTTTTTTTTTTTTTTTTTTTTTTAATTCGACAAGATGTACATTTTCTCGAACACATAAATGTGTAGTAAATTTCGCAATGCGAAATTTTTGGAAAAAGAAATTGGAGATTGTGGCATATAATAAACGCAAATTAAATGTCAATTGTAGATTATATAACCTTATCTACCACAAACCGTATTTATTATGGCAAAGATTAGCAGGGGAAGCAATGTATATCATTTTCAAAAATTTAAATCACCGCATGGAAGGAAGTTTCCATCAAACTGCATATTATATCACGGTTGGAAAATAAAGAGCAATGCCAATTGTTCCTGTAACGCTTGCTTTGAAACTGCAAACCTATGTTTTACGTTTTTATCGGAAAAAATGATAGTATTTAGTCTGGTTGAAATTTACGATTTTTGTTTGCACGCATACATACACTTGGCGAATAACTGCGGTCACTGACAGATGTAACATATTTTCAATAACCTTATCGTTCTGTTTCCATTTACTGCATAAAGGGGAAAGCGCGGATAAACAAATAAATGTATTGTTTCCATGTGTTTCGTTATTGATGGTATCTCCCGATCTGATCTTGCCCCGTGGCTTAGTGCCGGTGATAGCAGATGGCATAATAGAAATTAAGCTCAAAGCAAACAATAGCCATTGTACCCGCAGCACAATACAAAGAGAGTTTTGCACAACGCAGAACATGGTTCAACTGTTTTAAAGGTGTGCGGTAGTTGTGTGCTGATAATTAATTAAAGCGTGTCTTAAAACATATCCTCTGTTATATTTAGCTGAATTCAATTTCACGAATGCAAAATCTAACTGTACCTCCACACTCGAATTTGAATTGGAATCACTTAAAGGTACTCAGAACTATTGTTAAAATGTTAAGGGATTAAAACACTTTTTCTTTTTTCGCAACTAGGCAGCATTTGTTTTCACTACTTTTCCTAAAAGTCGATTTGGAACTTTTTTTTATTCTCCTATAAGCCCACATTGTTGAGGCCACGGTGGAAAAGTTTTTGGATGTGATAACATTAAGCCAATAGGCCTGGCCATTCTGTTTTTAAAGTATTTAAAACTGAGTTTGCAGCATTGGTGAACTGAGGTCCGGTTGCATGAATATCGCTGACTGGAGATCAGATTTAACTCAAGTCAGAACATTAACTGAGGTCAGAGTACAATTGCATTGTATAAAACTAGTCTAAGATCACCGAATGTCCCTGTGTTTCTCGTTCGTAACATAAGTTTTGGCAACGTCGTAAAATAGCTGAAAATTTATGCTTGCGGGCAGCAGTAGTCACTTGTTTTTCAGCTTCGGACGCATTGACGTTAGAACAATGGTGGAAAACAAGAAAAAAGAGAGACGTCAAATTTCATGCGCGAAGAAAGAAAAAAATTGATGGATTTTGTAATTTAAAAGTACAAAAATATAGAGGGAAAAATCCACGCAATGTCAGATTCTCAACGGAAGGAAGTCGCTGGAGATTTTAAATTGAGGCTACATAGAATAATTGGTCAATTGTGCATTTACTTTTTAATTTATATTTATTTGTAATATTTTACCAATTATTGGATCAAACCATGTTTAAGTCCAACATAATTTTTCTTAAATTTGAAGAACACAATTGGAAATGATTTTGACTTCATGTTTCTGAAGGAATGTTTCAAATACAATCACTTAATATTTTACCATTTCCGAAAAATTTCCTAAGTTAGCCTAAATTCAATTATTTTGTTGTTTAACGACGCTGTCAATTGCTAGAATCACATCAGCGTCGCCGGTGTGTCGGAATTTTGTCCCGCAGGAGCTCTTTTACATGCCAATAAATCTACTGACATGGGGCTGTCGTTTTTAAACATACTTAAACAACCATAGGTCTGGGCTGGATTTGAACCCACGACCTTGGGATCAGTAGGCTAAGACTGAGCCGCCCAGACCAACATCTAAGTTAGGAGTAATCAGGGTTGGCTTGTGGTATAAAATTTTGGTTTTTGGACATAACAGAATTTGAAATAATGTGATTATTGAAATAATACATAAACGCATTATTTACCTTTTATATGTTCATTAAAGCTGCCCTATTTATGAAAATGCCATAAACTCGAATCAAGGTATATACAACCAAAATTCTAGGTTCAGCTTAAATTGAGCTTAATTTTTATAAAACCGCACCTAAGTGGTTTAAATGTCGAGAAACAAGCAGCTTATTATTGGGAAATACAAGATCTCTTCTTCCACAATTTATGAAAAAATGTGGTATATAAGTAAATTAAATATTCGAATAAAACTAATATTAAACGCACATATACATTTTATATTTTCAAGTTGGTTGAATTAAACACAAATAATACTTAAGAACTCATAAGTTGTACTTCTCCGACGGTTAATGTCACAGAAAACAGATTTGTTACACACTACACGCAATACACCATTGGGGTATCGTCATTTCAAAATGAACTTGAGATCTCCTTATGATTTACGGGGAAAAGTACCAATTGTAGAATTCAATTGTCATTGTAGTACAATTGGTTAGAGCAACTGGATGGAAATATATTCCACTTACCATTTCAAGACAAGTTTGTGAGACAGAGTTAAATATTCTTTTCTCTCTATTATAATCATTTTTCCGCTCCTTTTATAAATTAACTAGCAAGTGAAGCTTAGTTTGTGTGTTTTATTCTAGCACTCTACAATGTTTGTGCGCTTGCAGCGTCATCTAGGAAGCCATGAGCTATGTAGATGAGTAATATTCAACCTTTTTTCTCTGCGTATTCTCAGAGGATATTTTCCATTCCGGCCTGGAACGCTCTTTGCGTTTCCAGTTCGATTTCTTTGATTCTAGCTTTGCGATAGCTTGAAACATGAATAAAGCGGTCGTTTTGTAAGGAACAAGAAAGCCGACTTTCGGCCGCACTATACTAGCGTTGCATAAGCTTTCACGGCTGGTGTCATAAAATGCAGCATGAATATCCAGGCTTGTGGGCCACGGTCTAGTTCAAAATCTGCTTCCAGATGTTTCGTTCTAAGCTGCGATGGTTTGTAGTCGAATAACAGTTTAGAAATGCGGTATTCTTCCATTCTTTTCACATGTTATTTCCACCTGGTTCTATATTGTTAGTTTAAATATTAGTTTTATTCGAATATTTAATTTCCCTAATATAACACACTTTTTCATAAATTGTCGAAGAATAGATCCTGTATTTCATAACAATAAGCTAGTACCACCCAGTATTGTTTATTTCTGATCATTTAAACCATGGAATACTATTCCGGTTCCTGTTGTGAAAATGCATTTTGGGGGATGCAATTGAGAATTATATCAAGAGCTTCACAGCTTGTTTAACTATACAACACCGCAAGGCGTTGCAAGACTTTGAATGGATATTTGTCCATGATATTTGTCATTAAATTTTCTGTCACCCATATAGCAGAAAAAAAAAACAACAATATCTGTTGCATCTCATTTCCATGAATATTTTGAAAAACAAAATTATTCTATATCTAGTTTTGGTGCTTCGTAGTGCAGAGGATCTCGCTTCGAGTCCTACCTCGAGTGCTTGCACAAGTCTCTGCGTATGTGAGAGTCAGTACGGAAATAGCGGAGGAAAAAGAGTCGGAAAAAAGACGATAAAAAGAAAAAAGAAAGCAATTGTTCAGTTTATCAAATTGATCACTATTTAATGGATTTTAACTCCCGTTCTCTGAGTTATAAGGCCAATTTTCTTGGAGTCAACGGTTGATGCCCGTGCATACGTGAAGAAAATTTGGTCCCTTCTTTGACAAATAACAGATAGGTAGCATGATTTTGCCGTTTTTCAACAAGACTGCAACAGTTCATAGGCCAATCTTTCGATGAGAACAGCTTTTTTCAGGACAGAATTATTAGTAGAGATTTCTGGTCCCCTACCTAACCACCTACGATTTACATTACTGAAAAATTAACATTTTTACAAAACGGTTAAATCTACTGAAACTTAGTATATTTTATTTCTTGCACCCGTGCCTATTAGCCAGGTTATTCTTGGCGAAGGAGTACCTTCCATCATGTATGTCTGTATATGTGTGTGAATGTATGAGTGAGTGAGTGGGTGAATAGGTGCGTGTATGAGTGCGTGTGTGCATACTACTCACAAAACTGAGTCCACTCACAAAATATGCGCCTAATTATAGGATTACATAAATACACCTTGTGACTAAGTACAGGACTAAATAATAAGGCAATAATAATGCAGCCGCACGATATCGCGTCAACTCAGTACTGATTGTGAACAGAGCAGAGAAAAACAAGTGATCCTCGTGACTTTGTGTTATTCAGCTACTTTTCTCTTATTTCCGCATGCGCAGTGGATAAACACCGCGTAGCGATTCACATGTATTTGGATCTCTGTATGTACGCTCGTAAATGTAATTATATACCAGGTGAGTCAGCCACGCCTTATTTTTTTTGGAAGGTAGGCCACCCATCTAACGCCATGTGCGCCTTAGTCCAGTTTTGCGCTTACTAAAATGTATTGCTTGACGTTCTTAAAGAGAGGAATGCGCAAAATTGAGAGCAACAGTGCTTTAAGGGACAGAACGTACTGCTCGCTAAAGTACACCTCAAAAACATACGACTCATTTACTGAGAGCGAATTACGGTTTCCAGCCGATTTTACAAACTTTTTATTAGAGTATACATAGCAACGTAATTCAGTAAACGCCTCGGAAAAAATGGACCTATCATATGAGTACACTAACAACGTCAGCTAAAAAGAAAATGGTGGATTCTTGTACTTAGAGCAGGGATTGGCTGCCAAAAATTAGGAAAAATTTAGACACGCCTCATCCATCATGGACCCGTACAGTCAAAACGGACATATTATTAAACAACAGTTTATTTACATTTTTGCGTGAACTACGCATCGTGCATCTCAATTAATATGCATAACAGCTTTTGCCATCTAAGTAATAATATTAAAACGCCCAGTAAGTGATTAAAACTGTCTTAAAAGGATAAATCAAGCACGCAAACTTGCGAGGTGGCAATGGCATAGCGCCAGGCATACAAGTCCTACTATTGGACGTGGCACGTGCTTTCAGGAAGTCTCAAAATAGCTGAATAGGATTGTGAAGGGTCCTCTGCGCTTAGCTCCCAATGACACAGGTTTGAGTCTCATCATTGTATATATATTTATGTTCACCAAAACTTGGAAACCGAATTCACAATAATCTAATTATGAAGTCCCTGAGGGTTTAGGACATTATAATTTAAATCGTTTTTGGTTGTCTGCATTATTAATAGCACAATAATTCATTGTGTGCAAAATTGAGTTTAACTTCCATGTTAAACTCTGACAGTGTAATTTCCTTGCTTTCTGTGTTCAAATGTGTATGAATGATCCTTATTTCAATTTCAATTAGGTGTGTTTAAACAACTACATAATTGTAGTTCACCAATAAACATCAAACAATGTCATAAAACATAAATAAAACAATAAAAATCGTAGTTTGTAAATTGTGAGGATTGCACGGAAAAAAAATTAGTACATGCAGGTGATTCGGACCACCTTCACAGCAGATAGATTACTTCGGAGTCTTACGCTCGTTCCAACTGAGCTACCTAGTAACGTGTGAGCTAAACATTCCGTTTAAGATGTAATATTCGCTGGTTCCAGTGAACATTTGCAGAAGTGCAAACGTCAGCTGTCTAATTACGCGTACATTAAAAAGCGATGTGATAACATCTATATTAGTACTAATTTCATCGAGTGTTTAACATCCGTGTTAAATACGCGGGTAGAACCTGGTAATGGGGTCGATGTTTTCATGTTGGACTATAAAATGCGGATTGCATAAAACTCGAGAATAAGGGGCAGCTGACTCACCTGGTATAATGGTTTTTTCATATTCCGCAAACAGTCATAATTCAAAATTATTACACAAATAACTTAACGAACATCTGTAAGCTGTTAAGAAGAAAACCTTTGGAATAATGGTCCTAAGATAATGCCAATGATAATGCAATTATTATGATAAAGTTTTATTGCAACGACAGTAAGGTTAGGTACGTTGTATTAGTCTACATATTTTGAAATCTCAGTCAGCCATGTCAGCCTAATAACGTTAAGTAAAGTATTGCCATGCAATATGCGAATATTTTAAATGTATCGTTAATTAGGGCACTTATTACAGCTTCTAAATTCGCTTTCATATTTGAACGCACCTAGACACTAATTTAGTGCTGGAAATGGAATTGCTCCCGAAAATTCCCGCACTGATCACTGTGCTCTCATCTGGAAATTGTTTAACAGTTAATTGGTGTTCAGCGCCAGAACAAGTGGAGTCCTGATGATGATGGTGCTAGGGCCGGGCAATGGCGAGGAACCATCAGGGTATTGCGACCAAATGACTTTCGGAAGGTTACGCCATACTTAACGAACCATGTGCAAAGTTCACCTGCGAAACATATACTATCCCCGTAAAGCTAATTTCCATGAAAGCCCATGTTTCAAAACGTGGTAATTTGAGCTATTCGGAGCACCTGTTGAATCTGCAGGTACTTTCATACGATTACATTCTAGTTTCCCTCTCGCTGTAAATACAGCTCATGTTTCCCCTGTTATTTTGTAAGTTCTCGGTTTAAAACTTTACATTACATTGATGTGATTATTATGCAAATACACAACTTATACTGCCAACGGAGGTGACCACCACTGGTAACAAAATGTATCAGCAGTTTTAAAAACAAATTTATTACAAATTGGGCATTATATCTTCACATGATTATAAGGGTAGTATTTAACATTATTTAACTGCTCCTTTTTCACTTTTTACATGAATCACATTGTACTGATTGGGCAGTAGTTTATGATCGCCTAGACATCCCATTGTTTCTCAAAATGACAACAATGCAAACCTTAAAGCACCTAGGCAGTTCAGTAGCAGAAACAGTGATTATCAATAACGATTAACTGCATGTCTTTAATCAACAAATTAAAATACAGAATTTAAAACATTGCATCTCGCTGTATCATTTGTAACCTTTGGAAATACCGCCAGTCTCTGTTGTTTTCCAAGAACAACCACTGGTCAGATTTGCACAATATTACCAATAGCTCCAAAATAGATCGAGAGTTCACAACACAGAATTGTTTAACCCAATAAATGCTGCTTATTTAAAGTATTTTTAACATTTTTCACAATAGGCATTACGAATTTGTAGATAAATAAACGGTACATTTAAATGAATTCGTTTTGTGCACTATATGCAAGCTTCTTGCCCCACATAAAATTCCCCAATGAGAAACCTTGCCATTTCTCTTGTGTCACCTGTCTTATAGTTTTCAACTTGTCTGTCTGTCCTGGGAGAGAAGCAGCGGTGTTCTCTGGCGTCATGAGAATTCAGGTTGACTGACACTACACCGATTCTTAAAAGGAATTTGTTGTAACTGCTTCCAGCATAATTTCACAAGGAAGTGCTTCGAAGGAGGGAAAGATATATGATACTTGAGTTATTTGGCTTCTCTGCCAGACGCATATAGCTCTTTCTATTCATCATCCTTGTCCTACAGATTACAGGGCTAATCTAACAACTTTCAAATTTGCCAAGCTTAAGGCCCATTTTCTGCACAACTACTCTGAATTTGACAGATGTGTTCTTGTGCTAGAGCACATTAATTACATTTATATTTATAAAACCGTGTGTGTGTGTGTGTGTGTGTGTGTGTGTGTGTGTGTGTGTGTGTGTGTGTGTGTATGTGTGTGTGTGTGTGTGTGTGTGTGTGTGTGTGTGTGTGTGTAACAAATCGGATCTTACTTTACGAATTGCCCTCGTATAAAAAACTAAATCAAATAATCAAGAAGCTCCAAGCTGTAGCACCAAAGTAGTGAACTACCTGTCGTAAATATAGGGAGTGCAAATGCAAGTTTGCAAGTTTAAGATCCCTTGAATCAAATTAAAATAACAATAAAAAATACCCTGTGCTTAGGCATAACATATACACAATAACCCCTAACGCCGCAGCCCATGAAGGGCCAAGGCTTGCCGCCCAGCCGCTGCGTCCCCACCTCTGCCCACTACAGGCGTCACTGGTGGGGTGCTGTACTGGAGTGTGGAGGGTGGTCAGCGCCCCGAGCCCTTCCGGACATATACACACTAATAAATACAAATTCAGAAATTATGAACCATTTCAATTTACCTCATGCGTAATTATAAATATATATTCTCGCTATCTGCTCTACTACTTGGGATATTAGCCTGCACTTTGATTTTATCAATGTGTGGATGTGTGTGTGTGTGTGTGCGTGTGTGTGTATGGGCGAAGGTGGGGGGTCAGCCCAACTGAAAAACAAACGTCGGATACATATCAAACTTCATATTTAAGTCCAGCACTTTTCAAGGACACAACAGAAAATTAATTATTCAACGATTAGTTCTTTTTACTTTGTCCCAAAAACATATTTCTAAACTGTAAAATTAGTTCTAATATTGCATGCTATGAGGAATTTACTTATTAAAATATCATTCTAGTGATCTTAAAGCTGAGATTTTTAGCTGATTGCACCTATATCGCAGCTAACAGGCAGAAAAATAAAAGTGTGTTATTGAAATAACATTGACGCTAATGCTACTTCTGACGAACTTTTGTTTACAATGGTTCTATGGACCATTGCTAATTAATAACATATCAAGAGTCTCAAGTGCCACGAGTTCAGGAAGCAGTTCAAAGATAACTCAAAAGATGGCAGAAGTGCTATGTCTAAGACACTGAAGAGAAAAACAGACTTATTTGATATGGTACACTATCTTCCTTATGAAAAATACCAACTCTTTTATCAGCTTATTTATTCATAAGCACACTTAACTGTTTATCCTATGGTTGTTCTATCACATTTCAACAATATATTGCTTATTATGATTTTGCGAACTGTCCATTGTGACTATTGTTTATAGCACATAGCACCTCGAATCATTTTGTGTTTCTACACAGACATCATCATCACACACACTTTTGTGTTTGGAGCTCGCATAGTGTACACCTCTCAGGGAGCTTTCCCGGAGCTGTCATAACACAGAACCGGGCTTAGGCCCTCTACTAGCCTGTCTGGTGAAAGAGGCTCGCCGAGCCCTTTCACAAGCCAACCAGAAGGAGATGTCGGACGGAGGAGACTCGGTACCGACTGACAGACCAACGAGACCGCAGCCCCACAAGGTTGTAGCCAAGGGTCTGGACTCAGGTCTGGACCCGGGGTTCGCTGGAACCCCAATAGGCGCGCCGCAAGGCGTCTGGCCCTCTGTGGGGAGCCGAATGGCACCTGCACCGACCTTGACAGAATCACCGAGTACCAGCAAGCAGGTAAGACCTGACATGGTATTGACACCCCCGAAACCCTCTACCTCGAACCCCTCACCCGGTCCCCGAGTGAGCATCGCCAAGGCGAAAGCCAAGGCACTTCCTAAGGCCAAGAGTAGGCCGAAGGTGAAAAAGGCCGTGGGCCTTGTCAACCAAGGGACTGTCGCCCCTATAACACCGCCAGCTCCTGTCAACCCAACTCCAGCACTGCCGGACGACGATGGCTTTGTACTGGTACAAAGCCGCAGGAAAAGGTCCGCTGGTTCGAGCCCAGAGCGACCCGCTCCTTCATTGGGACCTGCAGCGTCCCCCCAGCACCAAGCCGCACAAAAGGCGGAAAAAATTCCGCCAATTGTGTCTGACCCCTTCCCTAATCACATCAAGGTGATGAAGGAACTCAGGGGAAAGTTAAAGGCGGTATTCCAGGCAACACGACACCCAGGGCGTGTTGTTATCCGAACCACTTCCTCTGGAGACCATGCGGCCGCAAGGGAAGTGCTGAAAGCGACTGGAATAAAATTCCACACGTATTCGCTACAGCGACCCCACGTGGTCCGCAGGGTAATTAGAGGTCTCGATTCGGAGACAGACCCCCAGGATATCTGTGCCGGCCTGAAGGACGAACACGGAATCGAACCGCGGTCCGTGGTGCAACTCACCACTACAAAGGTGAAAGATGGGAAACCCACAAAGGTACCCCTACCACTATTCCTAGTAACAGTAGAGAAACAAGGGGAGGGAACCCCTAAGATTGACAAGGTGACTTGCCTGTACTATACACGGGTCACGATTGAGCCTTATCACGGCAGGGAGGGGCCAGCCCAGTGCTATAAATGCCTGGGTTTCCACCACTCAAGCTTTGCCTGTGAGAGGACTCTCAAGTGTCTCCGTTGTGCGGGTGAGCACCTGGTAAAGGCTTGCCCGATACCAAAAGAAGAAAGAAGGTGCGCCAACTGCGATGGATGCCACATAGGGATCTATCGCGGGTGCCCTAGGAGACTTGCGATAATGCAAGGCAGACAGGGCAAGGCTGACACTGAAGTCAGAACAGGGGTCTCTTTCGCCAAGGCCCTGGCGGGACACGAAGGTGCTCTCGCGCAGGCCGAGGCCGCGGAAGTAACCCCTAGCGACCAGGTTGCCAAGTCGATGACAAAGCCAGTCCCGGAAAGTGTCCCACCCCAGGTTGCGAGCACAAAAATTGCTCCAACACCCAGCACTGCTCCTAAGGAAAAGCGTCCTCCCAAGAAGGGGAAGAAGAAAGCCTCTGTGGTGAAAAACACAGAAAAGCCTACTGTGGTGAAGGATTTCAACAAAACTGTTGGAAAACTCCCCCCACCACCAGCACCCACAGCCCAAGCTGTGTCAACCACACAGCAAGCGGCAGAGCCCGCCAATGCTAGCCCGTCCCAGCGGACTGGCCCAACCAACCCTGAGGCAGCAGTGCCTCCACAAAACATCCCGGAACCAACCTTAGGGGACACATGGTTGAATGGTAGAGCTCGGCGAGTGAGGAAGTGCTTTGTTAGTGCGCACGAGAAACAGGCACGTGTAACGGTTTGGCGGGATCATTGTCGAGGATACAACTGCCATAATTTTGTCGGGAAAAGCGTGTTCAAATAAGTGACTGAGTAGAGTGCTTCAGAGGACAAATAAGGAGTAACTGTAAGTAAAGTGCTCCAGATACCCTTTTTAGAGGTGTTGTGACCGTTGTGAGAAGAGGAGTTCGTTGGTGCGCGCGAGAAACGGTCACGTGAAACGGTTTGGCGGGATCATTGTCAACTGCCATAATTTTGGCGGGAAAGACGTATAAATATCAAGTGGCTGTGGCGCTCTCCACACACATTTGATTAGGGATATTGAGTACAGAGTGTAGTTATATAAGCGTTGTTATATAGTGTTTTGTTTAGTGTGTCCGTGTACACCTGGACGTATATTTTGAGTGAAGTGCAATAACTAATATGTGAATGAGTATCAATAGTACTCCGTCCCCTGTGTAAATAATTCTACGTATAATTATAGTGTAAATATAGTGTGTAAGTGACAGTATAAAAAGCGCGCGAAATATAGTGTACCCACGCTAAGTGGAGGCTCCCAGAAGCACTTGCGACTGGGAGCGGGAACAAGAAGGGGATGGAGAATGCCCCTGATCCGCCGGCCGCCGAGAGCGGAGTCAGGGAAGTGATGGCATCCAGCGCAGCAGCCGTGACTGCCACCACACTCGCCCCGCCCACTACAGCCCCATTGACTACAGCTCCCAACGGCCAACGAACCACGGACCAACCAACCAAGAAGACCCAGATGACAGAGGAAGAGCGTAAGGCAATGGAAATAGAGAAACTTCAGAAAGAAGTAGATGAACTAAAGGGAGAGATCATATACTACCAGAATGTGCTGGCAAATATGGATGGGGAATCCCAACAATTTTCAAAATTCGCACAGGACCTCGGGTTCTGCTACAAAGAGCATGCCCTCAAGAAGCGGCGATTAGTCATCCTCAGCGAGGGGTGGCAACAAGTGCCTGCAAGAAATAAGAGGAATAGAAGAAGCGGCCGGGAAAGCGATTCAGACAGTGAACGTCCCGACCAGCAGCGCCCCAAGCGCGTCTCAAAACAAAAAACGCCGCCATATCCCCTCACCACGAGAAACACCTACGCGCCGCTGAGGGTACAAATTGATGCAGAATCCGACGACGAGACGTCAGAGGATCCACCACCACAACCCGCAATAGCCTCCACCTCTAGAGACCCCTTCCCCAAGCTACCCCCCACCAAAGCCCCCATTCAAACACAGACACAGAAGAAACACACCACCCAGCCCACCATTCCCACCCCCACTCCCGCCCCAAGCACATCCAACAACGCAGCAAAAGCATCAGACAACCAGAAACCACCAAGAATAATAATCCCTGACGTCCAACACACGGTAAAGGTCCTCCGCATCCTGCGTGGCTCCCTTCCTGCCGGCACATATAAATTGCAGACGACGAGGGACTGCCTTAAGCTCTTCCTCCAACGGAAGCAGGACGCGAACCCGACAATGCAGCTCCTGAAGGACGCCGGAGTAGAAAACTACAGTTTTACTCCACGTGGGGATCAACCTCTTCGCTACGTAATCAAACGTCTTCCAGCTGACTTAGAGGAAGATTACGTGAAAGAGGACCTGGTCCTAAAAGGCTACACCGGCGTCCAAGTACGACAGATGATTTCACGTGGGAGGCCTCTGCCAAATTTTCAGGTTAGTCTTGACAGGACCACCGAAAACCAAAAACTTCTACAGGAACGAGAGGTGTGCCATATGATGGTCACCGTGGAGGTCCTGAAAACAAACCAAAACATAACGCAATGTTACAACTGCCAACAGTTGGGGCACACTTTTAGGAACTGCAATATGACCTCCCGGTGTGTCCTTTGCGGTGACCTCCACCGCCTGGCTGATTGCCCGAAAAAGGCCAAGCAGGGCGTTGTACCCCACTGTGCTAATTGTGGGGAAACGCATCCTGCCAGCTACAGGGGGTGCGAGACGTTTCGCAACGAACGTCACCGCCGTCAACTGGCATCCATAGCCAGGAGCTCTCCCAGTGCTCAGCCAGGGCCAAAACCCATCATACACCCGGCCCTGGTTCAAACAGGTATCTCCTATGCGGGAACTACCGGAGGGCAAATCGCACCAGTGCCACCACAGAATGGTCCCCCTCCACTACCCCAACAGGCGCCCACGGGTGACCTGAGTGGGATAAAAGATATATTAAACATGTTCAGAGACCTAAATTTACCATCACTATTGATGAAGGCGCAGCCTTTCCTGGCCAAATTCAAAAGCTGCAGCAACACTTGGGAGAAAATAGAGACCATCATATGTCTCCTCTCAGCCCTTTTAGAATAAATGGCCCACGTAAGGGGAGGCACAACTTTAACTCGCGCACTACTGTGGAATGCAGATGGCATCCACAGGAAGCAACACGAACTTGAAAACTACCTACGGCGTAACAAAATTGACGTCGCATTCATCTGCGAAACAAAATTAAAGCACGAGCACACTTTTAAGCTCCAGGGGTATCAAATCTTTCGGAACGACAGAATTGGCAGACAAGGGGGAGGGACTGCTATTTTGCTTAGAAATACTATTGCTCATGCTTCTGTTACGTTGCCTGTAATGGCAGCGTTAGAGTGCACAGCACTTAAAACACGTGTAAATAGTAAAACGGTTATGCTGGTAGCACTTTATCGGCCCCCTAACTCCCCAGACTTTACACAAGACCTCGAGCAGATCCTCGCTTTAGAGGAGCACGTTATAATTGCAGGAGATTTCAATGCCCGACACCCCTGGTGGTTTTCACGCCTGGCAAACGCGGCGGGAAATCTCCTGGTTGAATTTATAACTGATAATGATGACATTGAGGTACATCTTCCCCCAGAACCCACTTTTTGGCATCGATCAGGGCACTTTGACGCTGAGATTTTGGACATCGTACTAACAAAAAATGCGACACTGTTAAATAACTTTACTGTTTATCACAGCCTGGACTCCGACCATCTTCCTGTGCATTTCGACATACAGGGTGGCATTTCAGCCAGTGCCTCTGGCCCTCAAAGTAGAGCTGAGACCGACTGGAATAAGTTCACCACTGAAATGCACGGGATGGCGCAACCCAGACTGTCATACTATAGCGAGGCAGACATAGATGTCGCCATTGAAAACTTTACTGCCTCGCTACACACAGCCAAGAGAAATGCTACCACATACACCACAAGACCACCCGGTTTTTGCACGTACCCCGAGGTAGAGCAACTCATTGCGCGGAGACTACGCTTGACAAAACTGTGGCGATACACCCGTCAGCCTGAATATAAAGTGCTAGCAAAATGGCTACGCAACATCATTCGGCAACAAATTAAAATCAATAAAACTGAACAATGGGAAAACAAAATGCTGAGTACCACACATTCGGACTCTTCTTTGTGGAAATTACTCAAGGCTTTCAAAGTTTCCACAAGCGTCAACTCCGCAACTGAGGCGCTGCACACTCAAAGCGGCTTGCACTTCTCCGCAGAGGAGAAAGCCGAGGTCTTCGCTGACTGTCTCCAAGACAGATTCACCGAAAACCCAGTGACCAACTGTGAAATAGAACGGGAGGTCCAGACATGGGTACAAACCTGGGTGGCGCAGAAGCAAGAGCAACAACTACCCACCATAACACCGCAGGAAATTTACAAGCTCATTAGGAAATTGCCTAATAGGAAAGCTGCCGGTCCAGACAAAGTGACTAATGAGGAACTTAAGCATCTCCCGAGAAAAGCTCTGGTGCAACTAACAAAGATATTTAACGCCTGTTTGCAGCAAGGCTATTTCCCCTCTACTTGGAAACGAGCTAAGGTTATCATGCTCCCAAAGCAAGGGAAAAGCACCAGACAACCGCAAAACTACCGTCCCATTAGTCTTTTGTCTACTATTGGTAAACTGCTCGAAAAATGTATCCTTTCTCGGCTTCAAAAACAAGTCTCCGCAACACATGAACTCTCAAATTCACAGTTTGGCTTTAGAAAAGGACATTCCACTGAACTACAGCTCCTCAGACTAACTGATGACGTAACAGAGCAATTTAACAATGGGGCTTCAACGTTGGCGCTATTTCTGGACGTAGAAGCTGCATTTGACCGGTGCTGGCACAATGGCCTTATTTATAAACTGCACCACAATTTCCCGGCTCTTCAAAATTATCTATACTTGCTGCACAATTTTCTAGAAAATCGGCAGTTTTACGTCCAAGTGGGCCGCTCCTCCTCACGGGAGCGAGTGATGCGGGCTGGCGTCCCACAAGGGGCAATAATGTCCCCTTTTCTGTATATATTGTTCACCAATGATTTCCCAGTGGACGCCAGATGCAAGGTCGCCATGTATGCTGACGACACTGCAATATACAACCACCATAGAAATCCACGTTTCGGCCTTGCAGAAATGCAACGTTATGTGAACAATTTCCTCTCATGGCAACATGACTGGAAAATCAAAATTAATCCCGACAAATGCCAGCTGATTCATTTTTCTAAGCGGCGTCACACTTTGGCAACGGACCTAACGGTCGATGGTCAAATATTGCACTGCCGTCAGCAAGTTAAATACTTAGGTGTCACCTTGGACCGAACAATGTGTTGGTCCACCCACATAAAAAATAGCGCCAATAAAGGCAGACAGCGGCTAAAGCTGTGCGCCCCCATCTTCCGTAGTAAACAGTTGCGACTAAAGTCAAAACTTATACTATATAGGTCATTTATTCTCTCGGTGGTCCTGTATGCATGTGTGGCCTGGGCTAATGCCTCCAAAACTGCCCTCAAACAACTCCAAACCCTCCAAAACCTCTCCCTCAGAAAAATCCTCTCTGCTCCACTCCTCACCACCACCCAAACTCTTCACCTCGAAACTCATATCCCGTTCATCCCGGAGGCAATAGACAAAAGAGCAATGGCGGCATGGACGCGCATTAGGAACCACGAAAATGACGTGATCGCTAACATCGGCAAAGGCGAGCCGAAGCACCGCAAGCATACTAGGATAAAAATGTTCTAGAAGCGGCTCGGCTCGCCGACTAATGCGCGTCCACGCAACCTCGTCCCTAAGCCACATACATGTTCCGGCAGAGGCCCTCGCCTCGGAAAATATTCAGGAACTGCCACCGCGGGACAGTGTACATAGTGTAAATAGTGTAGTGCGCTGGGACGCATATTTCTGGTGTGCCCAGTGAAGATGTGTGTGTATGTGTGTACGAGTGTGTGTGTGTGGGTGAATGCGTGCGTGTATGTGTCTGTATATAATTTGTAAATATGTACATATGTATATATAACCCAAAGACGAAACAGACAAAAGACAAAAGAAAACTATTCTCGGTGACCTACAGATGGTCACCGTATGGGTTTTTGTATATAGCGAAAACTGTAAATATGAACAAAGTCAACTGTAAATCAATGTAAATATAGCCTGTAAGCCGGGCCCAATGTACCGGCACCAGGCCAATACTTTTAAAATAAACTAACTAACTAACTAACTAGGGGACACATTCGCCACCGAGGAGATGGCTGAATTCATCGAGTTGGCAACCTGGTTCGCCGACTTAGTTCAGCGTTCCCTCCCAATACTACGACGCTGCAGGGAAAGCTTCAACAAACCTGGGATTTCCGCTGTGAAGAAGCACCTCGCGGTGCTTCAAACGGCTAAGGAACTCTACTCTAACTCCGTGAGCTCATAATGGCGCATAGAACTGTGCGTTCATTTAGAGCTGCGTTCTGGAACGCAAATGGGGTTAGAGACCAGAAACCTGGTCTGCTGGAGTTCGTGGACAGTCATGGAATTGATATCCTAATGGTCTGTGAAACGCACTTGCACGCTGGTGTACAGTTTAACCTGCCAAGTTACGCCGCTCATCGGTCTGATCGGGTCGGCCGACAGGGCGGTGGTACTGCCATTTTCATAAAGAAGCATCTCACCCACACTCCTGTAACCATTCCTCCGCTGCAACACCTGGAGGCAACCGCCATAAGGCTATCCTTGGGCGGGAACGATCTGGTGCTTGTGGCGGTATACGACCCGCCGGATGGTCACTTCTATGAAGCGGACATCACGGCACTCCTGAACCTACACCACAGGGTTTGCATTGCAGGCGACTTCAACGCAAAACACCCAAGCTGGCATAGCCGCACCCAGAACGTTAAGGGCCGGGGATTGTACCGTCTCATTAGCGGGAACCCCGCCCTTCACGCGCACGGGCCGAGAGGTCCAACCTACTACTCGGCATGCGGCGCCGCGGATACCATCGATTTCATGGTCACCAAAAACATACCATTTCACTTGGACCTCTCTGTGATTAACGATCTGGACTCCGACCACAACCCTGTTGTGGTGGATGCAGACGTTAATCTTACTGCCCTGGGAGTGCCGGACTGGGTGGATGAAGTCGACTGGGATGCAGCCGTCCTAGCCCTTCAAAACTCTGTGGAAGCAAATCCTCGAATAGACTCGATAGAGGCTCTCGAGGAGGCAGCCACGGGGTTTTCTACCTCCGTCCTAAACGCGGTGCGTGCTCACACGCATCGCATTCCTACCGAAGCACCAAACCCGACATCTATCTCTGTCCCACTAAAACGCCTCATTCAAGCAAAGAATGCTGTCAGACGGCTATGGCAGAGATTCCGACATCCTAGGATAGGAGTAATACACCAGAGGTTCAAATCCCTGGTGAGACGACTCCTAAGAAAACACAGGCAAGCAGCTTGGGACGAAACAATGCGTCGCGTAAACCTCCAAGAGAGGAAACCGTGGCGCATCGTCCGAGCCTTGAGGAAAGACAAATCTGCACGCCAGCATCCAGTGCACAGCCCTCGGGGAAGACTTTTCTTTGAACCGAGGGAAAAAGCAGAGGCACTAGCAGACTATTTGGAAACTCAATTCCAGCCTAGGGTAGATCCTCAGAACGATGACCACACTGACCTCGTGGAACAAGCGGTAGAAGACTTCTTAGAAGTCCGACCCGCGGGCCACGAGGAGCTCCACATCCCGGTAGTTACCCCTCGCGAGGTAACTAACACCATCCGGCACCTAAAACCTAGTAAAGCCCCTGGGCAGGACCGTGTAACAGCGGAAATGCTCCAGCACCTACCCCATAGAGCCGTGATGCACTTGACCCGCATTTACAACGCATGCCTCAGCATGTGCCACTTTCCAGCTGTCTGGAAACAGGCGCGTGTGGTATGCGTTTTGAAGCAGGGAAAGAATCCGGTTTTTCCATCTAGTTACCGTTCCATCAGCCTCCTACCAGTTGTCTCGAAAGTTTTCGAGAAACTGTTCCTGTCCCGCCTCGGACCTCTTTTGGAGGAAAAAGGTCTCCTACCGGAACACCAGTTTGGTTTTCGTTCTGGTCATTCCACGACTGAGCAACTACTGCGTGTAGCCGAGAAAGCTTCCCTGGCCTACCAGGAGAGGGCTAAAACGGTAGCAGTGTTGCTTGACGTGGAAAAGGCATTTTCTACCACTTGGCATGAGGGGCTTGTCTACAAGCTCATACAGCAGGAAATCCCCCCTCCATACATTTACTTGGTGGCTGGTTTCCTACAGGAACGTAGCTTCCGGGTGAAGGTGGAGGGATCATTTTTTAGAGAAAGGCCCATTGGCGCAGGAGTCCCCGAGGGCAGTGTACTGTCACCGGCACTTTTTGCAGCTTACATGGCCGATCTCCCGACGCACCCCAACACACACATCTGTCAGTATGCGGACGATCTCATGATCTTCGCTACTAACAAGAACCCGCGCTACAGTTACCGACAAGTACAAGCCCACCTCTGTGCCATCAATAGATGGTGCGAGAACTGGCGTATGTCCATTAACCCGGAGAAAAGCTCTGCGATTCTCCTGGCTAATACGATAGCCAACCGGCTCCCGCTGGACCTCGTGCTTCGGCGCCGTCGGATCCCCTGGGTCACTACGGCAAAGTATCTCGGGGTCACGCTGGACCGGCGGCTGACGTACAGACATCACGTCAGGGGCAAAGTACTGCAAGGCCACGCTGCCCTGCGGCAGTTGTACCCCATCCTCAGTTCCCAAACCATGCCCCTACGCCTGAAGCTTCAGCTGTATCGAGCGATCATCCCGCCTCTGGTCCTGTACGGATGCGAGATCTGGGGAGTGGTGGCTAGGTCCACCTTCATCAGACTCCAGACGTTGCAGAACCGGGCATTAAGGATGATCTATGATACAGGCCGAAGATTTCCTGCCCATATCCTACACGAACATTCCGGTATCCCGTACATTGTCGACGTGATCAAAACTCGCGCTCGAACAATGTACAATAAACTCCAGAACCACCCTAACCCTCTGGTGAATACCCTGGGCCAATACGACCAGAGACAGCCGCGCCGACTACCATCCAAAAGATTGCCGAAGGACATCTTAAGTCCGGCGATTTAATCTCAAGATGGGAAAGGCGAAAATGCAATCTGTACTCAAAACAGAGCGAATCACCAGTTCAGTTCACCTCTCAGCGAGTGACTGACGGCCAGAACCCTGGTAGGAATTAGCGCGTAAAATTCCCGCACAGCTCACTTGCGGACCAATCCCTGCCTACAATCCCTCCCGTTACTATAAAAACCCCTGTTCCAACAAATTTTTTCCCAGTGAAAACATCCCTGTAGTGACACCGTCAAAACCATCGCGCAGGTAAAGCCGTATGACGGCTAGGTACTGCGGTAAAGACACTCGACCGGGGGAACAATCACCTCACCTCCGTTCGACTCGAACTGGCGTCTGGCGTCTGGCGTGTTTCTACATACATTGCTTCTACATACATACATTACGTATATCTATGTGCTAGGAGTGTTGTATTTGTACGTTCATCAGATTGTATGAAGTCTTTCAGGTTGAGCACTTTCAGTAAAGAGTTTTCTTTGAATAGCTCGGTTTTTTATTTTGGCACTTAGCACTATTGTTATTTCAATAACACAATTATTCTTGTAGTGGAAAATGTTAAATTAATATAAATAAATTCCAATTTACATAAGTACTATTTGCAACACAGCTAATTCCATTACTTGACGCAGAAGAAAACGTGGAGCTGATGATGACAGCTAGCAGGGAATTCCCTGCCATTTACAAGGAGCACTTTATATTGGTGTGTAGTATCTCTTCTGAATGCAAACATAGCTTGTTGAGCGAATGAGCTCCACGGACCGTTTACATCTGGTAACAAATAGTTCAAACGAACTGCAGACGTGAATTAATAGCACACGTTTAGTCTTGGCGTGCCACACCATCCAATGAATACATGAGCTAAAATGTGTTGTTACTCTCTGACTGTAAATTTACAGCTAGCATTTCGCCGTGCTAGCTTCACTTCAGGTGAAATTTATTTATCATGGGCTACATGCTGCAATATACATGCCAACTCCTCACAAAATGGTCTGATGAATTTCCCTTAAATATTTATAGTAACTAGAGAGTTTGGCTAGCAAACATTTTGGAAAGGATACATAATACCCACAATTCAATTACTTTTAAATACGCAACAATTACCTAGGGTCTTAAGGATCCCTAATCTTTATTAGTCACAATCTGATAAACTTATTCACAACTGGTCAGTAATCATTAACTTCAAGCTCCATTAAAGCAAATATTGTAAAAAAAAAAAGTCCACTTATATTTAATGTTACTTCATCTTCATTCTAAAAATTTTCTTCTTGCTTTCATGGTTTAGACTAAGTGGTCTGTTCGGGCTTATCCCATCTCTACCTTAGGCAAATGAAATGGAACATCGTTGTTTATTTTTAATTTCTCTACTGCTAAGTAGGGGAAGTATTATATTCCACCCAAAAATTGGATGTCAAGATTTTACAGGAAATATATGTTTTGAGACCCCCTTAATAATAATAAAAAAAAAAAAAAAATTAGAAAAAGGTCCGTGTGTCTGTGTTTCTGTGGACAGCATAACTCGAAAACTAAAAGTCGGTTAGAAACCAAAGTTGGTATTTAAGTTTAATGTCTTTCAAGGATGTGACACGAAGATTTTGAAGAAAATAGCCCCAACCTAAACTACCCTATACATGGAATATTTTTCGAAAATTTTGATTTTCTTGAAAATGGCTCTAACGATTTTGATTAAAATGTCATATGTTTGAGATATTTTGAAGACAAATGAAATGTATATCTTGAATTTTCTGGCTATAGCCCCTGTAGTCGTATTTCATCTGGACGACTTTTGCGTAACTGGTAAACCGTTAGAGATAGACCAAATCATACTATACAAAAATGTAGATCTTGCTAAAATACACAATTTATGTCTCAATAAATTTTCTTGTGGGGTGAACCACTTCGGAGATATTCCTTGTTATGTGTCTCAGTTTCGGAAAACTTAAAACTTTCGGGAAATGGAACATCGTTGTTCGTTTTTTAATATGTTAAGTGTGCAAAGAGAACGGGATCTCAAAGATTTAAAAGATTTGACTATCGCACAAAACCTACTGTATTCTAATCTTCCCCTTGTACCTACAGAGAAATAAGCAATACGATAATTTGTAAAAATGTTTATCTTAACACGAAGAAGATATGGGAATAAGAGTTTGTAGAATGGTTAGTACAAGAGCACAGAAAATCATGTGAGTGCAAAACATCAGATTTTTCTATTAACATTTGCTCATCTGCGAAGGCTGATGTTTTTATTATTAAAGTTCCTAAGTTAGTTCATCCCTTTGCTATTTGCTTCCATGGTCTATCATGTCATCAAAATGTATATTAAAAAGTGTGATTGACAGTGGACATCCAGTGGACATATATAGTGATGATGATGATGATGATAAGGAGGAGGAGGTGGAGGAGGAGGAGGAGGAGGAGAAGAAGAAAAAGAAAAAGAAGAAGTACACGAAAAAAACAAATAACATTTTTGCAATATTGAAAAACTGTGAGTAAACATATTTGTTGCCAAATGACAACACTGTGCCTCTCGTTCCTACATGGGTCACTTTTCTGCTCCCAAGTGTGCGACTATTTCCTAGTGGTTGATATCAAGGATAGACTACATAACCACATGACCGTAGCATCATTTCTCTCAATCTAGCACTTGAGGGTGATACAGCTCGCATATTATGCACACCACACGATGTTCATTGTCCCTTAAATAGCAACTCCGAGAGCACAAAAAGCTATTTCTCTCACAAGAGCCGGGCGTAATTTGCCTGAGCGAACTCTGAAAGCAGATACCGGGAATGGACCTCAACTCTTCTAACCTTATGGGCAACAGCAAATGACGCTTTGAGGAAAGCAATTTCCACATGGATCATCACTTTGCGCCAATGTCCCTGGTGTAACTATTCCAATAGTTTTATAGTTGTAAAATTACAAATACAATATGGCGCATACCCTTTCGGAAGACCGCGTAGAAGAGAATGGCAGAGAAAGTACTCAGCTTCTATATTTTACTTTTATGATGATGATGATGATAATAATACTAATAATAACAACAACGTAAGAAACAAGCAAATCCCGTCCAGTGTCTTTTTCCTTCCTTTATTTCCCCCGAAAAGTTTTGTATAAATACGTAGTTCTCTTACTGACGTTAACGCAGTATACATTCTTTCGTGATACCACAACTCACAACTGTTTTCTTCTCGTAATCTTGACTCACTCCTTTCTGTCTTTCTTCACTTTCTCTGTGTCTCAAATAGCTGACTTGAACAATACTGCTCGGCAAAGCCATGAGGCGTATCAGAGAGAATGTGAAACTGCCCAGCTGTTTTGGTAGGCTTAACCACAAACACGCCAAGACAGTGTATGTACACTCTCTTCAGGTACAATCACACCTTCAAGACAGCAACGTGTCATATAGCTACAGGTGCGAGTGATCATCTATTTGTGTTTGATCACTGACCATACGCCAAGTTACTATTATATCGCACTTCTAATAAAGAAGAAAACAAGCGATCGCAGCGCTCGACTAGGCTCGTCGCTTTGCCAAGTAGTACAATCACTAGACACTCATTAACTGCTTCGCTATCCTCCTTGTCGGTGGCTCAGTTGGTTAGACGCTGGCCTACTGGTCCCAAGGTCGCGGGTTCAAACCCGGTCCAGGTTGATGGTTTTTAAGTGTGTTTAAAAACGACAGCTCCATGTCAGTAGATTTACTGGCATGTAAAAGAACTCCTGCGGGACAAAATTCCGGCACACCGGCGACGCTGATGTAATCCTGGCAATTGACAGCGTCGTTAAACAACAAAATAATTAATTAACGCTATGCTCCTTTCGACGTGCCCGTAGACACGCAGGCACTGTAGGCAGTAAGTCTCGTTGTGTTTTCTGCTGTGATTGTACCAGTGCAATGACGTCACGCTCTGCCCTTATGCTGGCAACTTGCAATCGCCTCATTTTACGTTAGCTGTATTAAGGTTCAAAGCCTTCACATCAATAGCAATCAGACATGATGTTGTGTATATGTTAGGACTCTGCAAAATTTAATGAAGTAAATCTCCAATTTCCAGGAAATTAAATCAATGTTATGAAACCCAAATCCGTGATCTCAACGTTTGTTTCGAAGTTAATTTTGTTGAAGCAAATCCTAGACCGTCGGGAGTTGTACCAATTTCCAAGCCATTCTGGCTAGGTGAAAAGAATAGAATTCATGCTGATGATCGAAAATTTACTGTAATAATTTAAATATCCTGCATGAAGATGTAACTGAACATTTTGAGGATCTGCTTTCGATGGAAATTTTACGTATATTGGATGACAAATCTATTTCAGATATTTTGAGCCGAACAAAAAAGATCCCTGATCCCTATTCTGTAATATAGAAAGTAATATAAAAAGTGGTTAACAACCCTTCCGAACGAAGCAATGCTATACGCCAAAAGAGGTCCATCACCGAGTTTGAACCCAGGACTTCGGGAACCACAGCTAGCACACTACCCCTAGACCACGGAAGACGATAGGTTAGTGACTAACTAATGTGTGTGAGTATTTAGACTACATAATTAAAAAAGGAAATTTGGATAAATAACATATTTAAACCCAATATCTCTCAAAAGTTCCTTGAAAGGAAAAAGAAATATTGGCATTTCTCAGTTTGAGCCGACATACCTGTTAAAATCTCTAAGCAGGAAATATCAAACTATTCAAGTATTTGTTGTTCTCAGGACAGTGTTTTTCACAACAATGTAGCTTATTTTCTAAAAGTTCACCTTATTTTAGATATCTCTATGTACGCATGTTCATTTCCTCTGGCGAACTCATGTTTGGGTTTAATGAGGGATTGTTACCGTTGTTTACCTCATTATTGTATGGACCTATGTTATTACAGCATCTTTGCTTGCTGAGGGAATGCCTCTGGGTTTTTTATACATTAAAAATACATATATGAACACACATTATTAGCTGGAGACTGAATAAATAAATTAGCTTATTTCTAGTTTAACATTTTTAAATCGTAATAGGATAAGATAATGAGCAGATTTGTGTGCTCCGGGATAAAGAATTTTGAAGTAAATTATGAGATGTGGTATTAATTACCTTTGACAAAAAAGCACTAAATTAATAAAATGTATTTCCTACTTGATAACCAGGGTTAACAGTTCAGTTTTAGGGAACGGTTAGGAAGCAAATGAGAAAACAAGTCTTTAAAACATTTCAAAAGAAATAATTGCACAAATTCACACAATAAACACGCAAACATAAGGCTATATTTCTTTTTCGCTATATAAGACATATGAATATCTTAAATCTTATATCATGTACCAAGTAATTTGAGATAGGCAATGCGACTAAACATAACGCAGTTATATGGTGTTAAACGTATTGGTATCAGATGACTTTTTTTTTTCATTTATATCCCGCCTTTAACTGCAGAGGTCATATCGGCGGCCTTTGACTATTGGTTTTTTTACTCGTTTAACAGTGGGGTTTTTATACATGAATTCACACTTTCATTCATACTTCCAGACTCAGGGAAGAATGAGGAACAATCCTGACTGGAGAAAAATTCCTAACCCCCTGCCGGGAATCGAACCCGGGACCCCTAGCACAGCAGGCAAGTGCTCTACCAACTGCGCCACGGGGCCAGCCTCAGATGCTTTGTCAAACAAAGCCGGGAGAAAAATTGTCTTAGAAGGTATCAAAAGCATTGCATTCTCAAGATTTAATGCCACAGGCATTCTCAATCTCGACAATGCGACAGTAAATAACGATTGGCTGCCTCCTTGCGTTATGACGCCTACTCTAGAAACGTTTGTTTGACTGCCCTCTTCTCTTAATTTGTAACTCAAAGGCTGTTCCGAAGGTCGTAAGTTCGTTCCCAGACATACAGATACTATTTTTGCTTTCTTTTTTAATCGAGTTTAATCCTATACCTAATTCGGCGCACGCTACAAATCCTAAACATAGACAATAGGACAGTCGTTCGTTCAGATCGCTATTTCTCGCTTCCTATAAACCGGACGTAAACTCTTAAATATTTTTATGCGTTTAGTCGTTCTTCTACCCCTTTAAACTACTTCATTTTTTTAAGTGCAGCATACGAATGCATTAAGCAGGGTTCAACTTCTTGTTAGTAAGAATTATAATTAATTGTGCTGATAGGTTGAAATAAAATGCATTCATTGAAACATAATTTAAAATTTAGATCAAAAGAGCATTAATATGCTCTGCTCAAAGGAAAGAAAAAAGCACAAAAAATAGTGAGCGAGACTCAAACTCGAACGCTGTCATAACGCTCCATCTAATCGTGTCTAATTTTAGTTTTATGCTCCCCATAAATCTAAAATCTTCAGTGTTTTGCAAGTTTGTTATATTTTGAGCCATATAAACATATCAGGTACGCAAATGTAAATTCAAGTGAACTAATTTTCCTTACGACTCGAGAGATTATTTTCATTTAATATACAGAATGCAGCATATGCATTTTAGAAAGTAAATATTGAGACGGTTTCTTCGTCATCTAAAGTAAATGGAAAAAAGATCTGATGTGCTGCACTGACATGTCTCCCCTGAACTGGGAATAGGTTTGCAACAAAGATGATATTTTAATCGTGAGAATAATGGGGTTATATAATGATGTTCCTAGCCCCTGTGACTGGGGGTTATCCAGTTTCCTTATATCACGAGTTGTCTTGTAATTCAGTTGAGAGCACTAATCCCAACATTCTTGGTCTGTGCTGTCGATATAATTATATGTTGCTTTCTCTCACGCAGTTACGAAATATCTGCTGTGTCTGAAGTAATACGAAACTTCCTCAAGTTGAGAACAATGCTAGTATTCTACAGTTTCCAGAAAGCCCTTAGAATCGCTAGCAGCTCAGCGCGTACACACACAACAATTCTCAACTTTGTTGAAGCTCTAAAGAACAAATAGATATAGAATGCGAGGAGCTGAAATGTGTGACGTATTTAGCTAAAGCTGACTTGTTAAAATTAGAGATACACTTATTCAAATTAGTTTTTAAAATTTTATGTATCTGTGCTACAACATAGCAGTGAGAAGCTGAAAATTAGTACACAAACTAAGATGTCAGAGAATAACTTCACATACCTCCAGCATGTTTTATATAAATATTTAAAATTTAATATAGAGAATCTAAATATTGGAAAAATACATTATTAAGTATCAAGGGAGTCCGAAATGTGTTTTAAATACACCAGCGTAGGTTAAAATAACAGTAGATCCTAATAAAGATTTGTTTATCCGACGCTTTGCATAAGGTCTGTCAACCAGCTATGACACACTCGTCGCCTAAGCTACGTCAGGTATATTGGTTTCACACCTCACAAGTAAGTCCATGGTATACTGAATTAGTACAGCCACTGGATACGTACAGATCCGCTTAATCATTTCCAGCTCGATTTATTTTCAGTTCGCACCACTTTTGAAACATAAGAACCTTCCCAACCTGATCTCTGAATCTTGCCGCAGTACACGACGTCACTGATCAAGATGGCCATGTCAGATTCTTACTGAAATCAAATCATTCCTGCTGTGTGGCCAGATCTCTTGTTAAAATGGGAAGGGCCCACGTAAATTAAATTGTGATTGACGTGAGCAGCGTGAGGTCGAGCATTGTCATGCATGGAAAATTTGGCAAGATAGGATGTTTTCTTTTATGGCGACTCCGAAATTCCAAACAAAAGGTGAATTCTAATATAAAATAAAAGTTAAATTGTGCATTTGTCTCACAGATAACATTCTTGCATCATTTAGTATCTATTCCAAACTCCCCAATTGAGAACTTTACAAAATATGTACCAAGGGATTCATACAACAAACATAAAATAGTTGGAAACATATTACCTAGATGTTCCATAAATTAAGGTTACGGAAGCCCTAGCTTAGTCTGATGTTCTGGTTTATTTCTTTCAAATGCGCAGAAGAGCTGATATAAAGTCACATTTGGTAGCAATGCTAGAAGGAACATTGCTGGTTTTATTGAGTTTCAGATGAACTTGTACGGTCAAGTAACGAATCGTAAAATTCTAGTCTCTTGGAAGACGTAGAACATAAAAGAGAATATAAGTACTTCCTGGATTATATGGGGTAGCTTATAGAGCATAATAAAACAAAGGTAATTTATGGATGAAGACAATCTTTTTCGGAAATATTAAGAAAGTCGTGGTTTCGCAATTTGCAGTAGTTTATGACAGTTGTGCGATACATTTGTAAAGCCTACTGATATACACACAGTTAGGTGTATAAGTAGAGACATTTGTATGCGAACTTAAAAACTAATCTATTAAGAGTAGTGTGATTTCAGCTTGGTTAAAAAGTTCAAGTAGGTGTGTCACAGAAAGCACGACGCAAAATGGGCGGAAGGAATGCTGGTTTGGAACCGAGTTACAATGCTTTGTTCAGATTCAATGAAACTTGATACACAAGCAACGCTGAAAGCAATTGATAAAAACAAATCTAACAATCCCACTATCCGTCAGAATAGGGCAGATTTCCAAGAAATTCAAGGTTACAACCAAATTAAATTCTACTGGATCCGAGGACACATAACTCTCTACTGGAATGAAAGTACAGACTTCCTTAACTCTTTTCAATCCCACCCCACAACTACCAGTGCTGTATTGCAAAATAATTTTTACACTGTTAAAGGTCTCTTGACTTCTCTGAAATTCACTAGATTCTCTGATCTAATGCATCTGGCAACCTGGTTCGCTCCGTTCATTACTGGCATCGGCGAATTCTGCGAACTCGCTTACGAAATCCAACCCTTCGCTAATGACATACTTAACCATCTGGTAATCATGACCAAATTACTTTATACTTTTTCCAACGTATATAGCATATTTCTCTGGTATTAATAGATAACTTGATTCTGTTTGCCTGTCTTCTCTAACAATTCCTTATCGATGATAACTACTTCATACATTAATACAATTTTAAACTGTCTATTTTCTAAACTCCTCTTGCAGCGCATATGCTGGTAAGCTGTAACATAACCACAATTATCTGTCGGCTTTGCTTTGTAAATAGGCTGTAATAAGTTATTTATCTGGACTCTTGTTAAACCGATTACTGAATTCCCCCATGTAGTGTAATGATTTATATCCATGTTTGGTCATAAGTTTAATGTGATTATAAAATGTTAATTTATTGTTTAGACACAGCTCTAAATCATTTACAGAAGCAACTCTTCGCAGAATTTCGCTGTTCGTTTTATGGTTGTAATAATGGGCCACAATGCATCATTCCAGCAGCCTATGTTCCGTAAAACATTACTGGAAAACTTTTAATGAGCATAACACATGCTGCTAAATACAGACTGATTCGAAATAAATACAACTATTTCCAGGCCACAGAAACGCACAACGTTTAGTTTGGCACTTGTACAATGATGGTGATCCTATCTAAAGCGTGTAAAATAGGTAAACTGTTCCCTCTCATGGGGTTCCAGTGTGTTTGGAATATGCACCTCTTAAAAACTTCGACTTTCTGGGCAATGTATATAATCAGTGTTGACAGAGTCTCAATATCAAGGACAATTTTGGACCTTTGATCGTCATGTTGGAGTTTTTTGCTGTGTGAAGCAGTTTTAGTGAGTGTATCGTCAACGTCAACTGTTTGTTAGAGAGAGGGAGAGACAGTAGAGTTCTCAGGAAACATGAGAACAGAACAGCTATCCGTTGCAAGGTCACGACGAATTGTAAATTGTGTTAAGGATAAAAAACTTGTGATTTTTGTGAATAATATTAAGGGAAATAAAGTGACAGAAAATATCCTTTTTCACACTGGTGTCAGGAGTGGGATTTCTCACATGGTCATTTGCTACAATAATATTGTTTGCGGAGACATACTTAATCATTTTAATGCAGCGCAGCCTTCTTCGTGGCTAATTTCAAAATTAGTATCCTATAGTACCTTTTTGAGGTAAATTACAGAGAAACGGAAAGAGGATTGGTGCTGGTCCCTACAGTTTGCAAGGAAAAGGCACTCAGCAGGCAATAACTCTGAGCTCGCCCAAGCATTTCTTACCTCAGTAAGCGATAAATGCAATATCTGCAAATTCATGGGAGGTGAAAGGTCTTTTCGGAGCTCGTGGATGCTATTATACTCTTACCAGTGACTACCTAAATATGCCTGAAAGAACGGTAAAGTATCGAAATCTTATATAACTCTGTGCCAATATTAAATACTAATTTATACCTACTCGAAATTTTATGTCTTAAACATATACAAGGTGTCCTAAAGACACCGACAGCGCTTCATATGTTCTCGGTGGTCCTTTTTTTTTTTTTTTTTTGCGGGGGGGGGGGGGGGGGTGACACCATGTGTGGACTAAGTGTAATTTAAGTGAAATTGCGTTTTTGCTACTGTTATTGTTATTCTTGTATCATTTAGTTGTAATTGTCTTTGTCGTTTTTTAAATGTATTTGGTGTTAATTATTCGGTTTGAAACCGAAATTATGTCAATATATATTTGATAATGGAAAGAAACAAAAGCAGATTCTAGTCAGTAGTTAAGGGGAAAACGTAATAAAGCTGAATATGTTAAAGTCTCAAGAATGGAAGCCTAGGCAGATTTAAATGAGTGATAAGGTTACAATTGTTGTTTGTACTAAGCCATAGTGATTCCGCGGGTTGATTCCTATCTTACCATGACGTGCTCTAAAGTTAGCCAATGGAAATCGCTTCCTTCGTGTTGCTCGCGCAAAAACAAATGCAACGCAAGACACACTCGTCTTGAATCGAGCCGAGAGTACAAGTGCTATTTCTGAGTTGTACGTAAGCTAGCGCGTATACATAATTTGGCGGTTGCTAAAGGGTGACAAAGTTAAAGTGTTATAACGTTGTAGTTGAAGTTAAAAAGTTACATTCCATTTAAATATCGTCGGCAGTTCTCTAAAATTCTGGAAATTTACAAATAAAGTGATATGTTGGTTAATTCTTCGTTTGGTTCCATTCCTACCATAACCCACGCATACCCTGTAGATTAGGACCTCTTGCTAGAGCTAGTCCGGACACCAAACACGAGATCTTATAGGTCTTAAAGTAGATGTTTTCGACGGAGAGGAACGTTTGCGTCAGGTTTTAGTTATTTTATGTATTCAGGATATTTATGGTCACCTATAATGTTGAACAGATGTCTTAAATAAAACATAAATAAAACTAAAATAAGTTTTAGTCTTGGAAAATATGTCCAAGACATTGCTCTATCTCTGAATTAATACCCATCCATTCATCCCTCCCTCCATCCCTCCAACCCTCCCTCCCTCCCACCCTCTATATCTCCCTGAGCCTGTCTGTCCATCCATCCATCCATCCATCCATCCATCTAATCTATCTAATCTATCTTATCTCTCATTACGTACATCCGTGTGTGTATGTAGGGGTGGGGGGGGGGGGGAGAGCAGCAGTGCTTGCGTGTGCAAAATAAAAATTGGTGAAGCGCATTCTGTGCCAAAATAAATCTTCTATTACTAGTTCTGAATTTCTCAAATAACTACATGCATTTTGTTTATTATATGTTAATGACCTTTAATCTGGTAGATCATGTCGGACGATGAATGAATAAAATGGGTGAAATTATACTCAACTGGGCAAGGAATCCATAGAGCTTAAAGTTATCCGATATTCCTCTTCTCAGAATTAGGGAAAGGATCAGAAGAAACCTAATTCGCTCAAGAGGGACATTCTGAATGTGCTTAGATGCAAGTTGTTACAACTAATCAAATGTTTTATGTATGCAGACAAACAAAGCATTTTCAGAGTAGCAAGATCACCACAGCCACAATTCATATTGTCGCAGTCGGCACAAGAAATAATCGAAAGCACACAATTGAGGCATATAATCAAAAGGGATAGATTGTGCTTAAGGGGAATGCACAAACAATTCTCCAAGATTCAACTTTCCAGGGCTACTTAATTCTCATAAGACATCCCAGCATTCATTTACGAAAGATACTTTTTTTTTCACACCACTGAACATTGAACATTCACAAATTGCGAACAATTATATAATGTTTAGCGCACAGTTTGATCCTGACCACAAAAACTATTTATATCATCGTAACAGCGGCTTATCTCCCAAGTTTATTCTAACAGAACACGAAACACGCTACAAAACAAAGTACAGGTTCAAGAAAGCCTATGATTGTATATATATAATTTTTCCTGATAATAATAGGTATGAATTAAAACAAAAGCTTTCACCCCTAATTGATAGCTATTGTAATATTACAAACTGATGAATTGTGAAAATCACCTGCATTCATTTTTACTTTAAATTCACATATTAAACTAGCATCCAAAATTGCCGAATATAACATCGTGTACTTTTTTTCTAAACCCACATTATTCTTTCATTTTATGTATTCCGAATTTTTACGGTCACTCAGTGTTAGGCAGATGTTTTAAATAAAACATAAATAAGAGTGAAGTGTCTTATAGTCTTTCAAAATATTCCCAGGAAATTAAAGACTTCATCTTTGAATTACTGCCCATCCATTCAAACCCATCCCTCCACCCCTCCATATCTCCCTCCCTCCGTACGTCCATCCATCTAATCTATCTAATCTATCTTATCTACCAATTATGTACATAGTGTGTCGTGTTCTAACCTCGTTACTAAACCTACACTAGTGTAACTAATACTCTAAATATCTATTATTATATCGCATTTAAACCAAACTCACTAGAGCCAGTTCTAGGAGGTACTGAACTAAAACTAGTTTTGAGTTATGCTACTCAGACACAAGGATAAACAGACACATATAGAGGCACGAGGAGCTTTTTCTAAAAATATCTTTTTTCGATTTAGAGGGCTTCAGAACAGGCATTTCTGGTGAAACATCGTAACCGAATTTTGGGTGTAATTCTGTCCCTATTATGAACTTAGTAAAGAAAGTATGGAAATAAACATATACTAGAATCACATAATTACGTTGCCATCGATACAACCGCTAAACGGAGCTAGATTGCAATTAGTTCACAAGTAAAGTCTAAAGGCAAATATACCATGTGGAAATGATGTGTTCTCAGCAAACAGAATCTTCACGGTCTTGCTTGTTTGCTATAAATATGCTACTTAGGGCCCCTGGGGTCTCCGGGAGGGCTTGCCTTTGATTCACAGAATGCTGTTTTTACCCACGCAGAGCCTAGAGCCTGTTTATGTAGGGGAAACTGAAAGCCTAGTACTTAGAAAGTTACAGAAGCGTGTTTTTGTAGGGTCACATCGTACGATGGGAGGGCCCCGGTCATCACGGGGTTCCCGAATTGTGGAGGAGGAAGCTCAAATGAAGGGAAAAGGGAATCTCGGTGGGAATGGGCTAGAAGTACGATGTGATGGTTCGCAGTACCAACTTCTCCTAACAAACTTTCTCCTCCTGCTTCCCTTCTTCGATTTCCTGAGAAAGAGGTAGACTCTGGGGACATCCCAGCCCCAGTTCAAGCCTTTCTCATAATCATCGATAGATGTCCATGTAGTAGTCTTTGATCGAATTCATTTAATATACAGGCGGTCGTTCCTTTCAGTTCAGTTCAGGTTGTTTATTATAAAGTATTGGACTGGTGCCGGTACATAGGGCCCAGCTTACAGGCTACATTTGACATTTATAAACAATTTGCTTACTTATAACTAATTATAGTTTTTGGTTTGTGCGAAAACCCATACGGTGACCGTCTATCGGTCACCGAGAATACTTTTCTTATGTCCTTTAAGTTCTGTTCAGTTTGGTTTATATATATATATATATATATATATATATATATATATATATATATATATATATATATATGTACATATTTACAATCATATACACGCATACATACACGCGCACACACACACACACACACACACACACACACACACACACACACACACACCTTCACTGGGCACACCAGAAATATGCGTCCCAGCGCACTGCACCATCTACACTTCATATATACACTTTCCCGCAGTTTTCCTGCGCGGACAGGGGACAGCTCCTAAATATTTTCCGAGGCGAGGGCCTCTGCCGGAACATGTGTGTGGCTTAGGAACGAGGTTGCGTGGACGCGCATTTGTCGGCGAGTCGTGCCGCTTCTAGAATATTTTTATTCTAGTATGTTTGCGGTGCTTCGGCTCGCCTTTGCCGATGTTGGCGATCACGTCATTCTCGTGGTTTCTAATGCGCGTCCATGCTGCCATTGCTCGTTTTTCTATTGCCTCCGGGACGAACGGGATCCCGGTTTCGCGGTGAAGAGTGTGGTTAGTGGTGAGGAGTGGAGCAGACAGGATTTTTCTGAGGGAGAGGTTTTGGAGGGTTTGGAGTTGTTTCAGGACAGTTTTGGAGGCATTGGCCCAGGTCACACATGCATACAGGACCACATGCATACAGATTAGACAGAAGACAGGTGAAATTATACACACTATTAACGTATTATGTTAAATTAAGCTGCATTTTACTTAACAATTACTAAAGGACACTGCTATTATATAATATTTTTGCATTCCTATACCAGGCAACTCTCTCGCAACGAGGTCCGTATCGAGTTGAATGTTCATTAAGATGTTTTTGTTTATTGTGTGGAGTTGCTTCTGATATTTAACACTGCATTTCCTGTACATATCGTGTACCTCACAAGGCCAAGGACACTTATGTATATGCAATTTAAAATCAGTAAGCTTTTCATCATGGAGCAGGCTGGTGCTTCAGCCGACATGAAACACAATCGAGGCCTTTAAAAAGTGTGAGAGGCGAATGATCGCCCATTGTTTCGCATTTCTTAAAGAAAGCAACCCGGAATCGTCAATAAAAAGCATTGAGAAAGAAACTGGTGATCTCCTTGGTGTTTCCACAAGTACTGTACACAGTGTTACAATGGAACAGCAAGCATCCGGAACTCTAAGAACACCGGAAATATCACGTAAATGCAAACAGCGCGTGGAGAAATACGACGATTTTACGAAAAATGCTATACGCAGTAAAGTTCATGGTTATTTTTTTCAGAAATGAACCGCCGACTCTAAACAACATTTTGCATGCGGTAAATTCTTACACGGACTTGCCGAATTTTTCACGAAGTACTCTCCACCGTTTGCTGATAGATATTGGATTGAAGTTTCAAAAGCGAGGCGGAAATCAGTTATAGTGGACAGAGAGGAAGGAATCCGATTAAAGGTAACCATTATGTTAATGCATGATTCTTTTAATATCCCAACTCATAGATTTAATAAATCAATGTGTAACCCATCTCTATTTGTCTAAAAGTTAGCGCTGCTATATATACTGCTAGTGTTGCAAAACTTTTGTGCGTGCCTGTACGTCTAACACGAGGCGAGTTGAGTCAGCTCCGCCTTGTTGTTTACAGCAGGACTGAACTAGGCTGAGACAGGGTATAATTTTTCTGAGTGTTTTTTTTTTTTTTTTTTGTAGTAATATGCAGTTATTTCTACTTTCTCTTTTACGTATAGTAAGTAGAGGAAGTACCGTATGCTACCCAAAAATTTAAGCATTTTTAGAAAAAGTTTCATGTGTGGGTGCGTGTGTGTGTGTGTGTGTGTGTGTGTGTGTGTGTGTGCGTGGCTCTATGAACAGTATAACTAAACAATAATAAGTCAGTTGAAAACCACGGTTGGTATTTGGTTTAATATCTTTTAGCGATGCAACACCAAGATTTTAAAAAATTGCTCCACCGTAAACTCCCTTTACACGGAAAATATTTTGAAAATTGAGATTTTCTTCAAAGTGGCGATTTTGATTAAAAATGCTATGTGTTTAATATA
The DNA here is from genome assembly GCA_030765045.1 of Tenodera sinensis. Classification (NCBI taxonomy): domain Eukaryota; kingdom Metazoa; phylum Arthropoda; class Insecta; order Mantodea; family Mantidae; genus Tenodera; species Tenodera sinensis. Next base: position 155,681,609 of record CM060967.1, on the reverse strand, counting down.
TTTTTATCACAAATGAAAACTATATCTTGAATTTTCTGGCTATAGCTCATGTACTCCTGGTAAACCGTAAGAGATACGCGAAATCTTACTATACAGAAAATGTAGATCTTGTTAAAATACGCAATTCATATCCCATTTTGTTTTTGTGTGTTTGTGTGTGTTTGTGTGTGTGTGTGTGTGTGTGTGTGCGTGCGTGCGTGTGTGTGTGTTGGACCATTTCGGAGATGACTATCGCTCCCTATTGCAATCCTTATTCTTTTTTCTCCCCTTTTTTCCTTTTTATCGCAAGCACTTGTTTTCATGATGGAGACACGAATGCCGTGTTCGCAAGTTACAAAGATGAAAGATTTGGTTACATTAAATTACGGACGTAAACAATCTTGGAGCTGTCCCATCAGCGTATTGAACTTCACGGGTTACCATTGAACATCTATAAGGAAATAAGCAATAAGATAATTTCTGTAAATGTAAAGATTTCAACTAACACGCAAATATAGGAATAAGAGTTTGTAAGAATGGCTAGTACAAGAACAGGGAAGGTCATGTGAAAGCAACACATCAGATTTTTCGCTATTAAAATGGTGAATTACTTAACTCCTACCTATAGACATCCTGAACCCCCTTTATTGCAGCACAAAAATTAGATAGTTGAAAAGCACTTTACTTAATGAAAATAATTAGTTTATATCATCAGAGATAATATGAGGGCCAGGATATGATTCTAGGATATTCCGAAGATTTCAGTTTCAGCATAAACATAACTGCTCCCCAAAAATACTACTGAAAGATCAGGCTCAGGACACTTTGATATATACCGATATTGAATTTTTGGTATCTTGTTTATTGTAATATAAATGATTGACTTTCCCTCAAGCTTTGTAATAAAGTATAATAATTAGTAATTAGTGTCTGTTTTAGTAATACACAAATTAAAAATAGCTTGTTTTAAAAGTATGTGTTGTATTATTGTAAATAATAATTAGCATCTAAAGGTTACTTACACCCGGGACTAAAGCACTTACAATTGTAAGTCGCCCTTGGGGTATTTATCTCTGATGTGAGATTTCCTTGTGGTCTAACCGGGAAAAGTACGAATCAGCTTGGGAATTGAATGTCGTACTGGCAAGTTGGCCGTGGTAGCTTAGTGGTTAAAGCAGCCGCTAGATCAGTGGTTCAAATCCCGGCTATCGCATTGAATTTTTCAGTCCTAATTCCACCTATTAAACATTGCCCACACACATTGTGTGTTTAGAAACATTAGCAGTAAACTTGTTACCATAAATAAAAACTTTACTTGTTTTTGATCCACTTGTACAGGTGCTGACTCTATTGGCGACGTTTTAATAAATTAAAGTTTTAGCCTGCGTTTCCCTAACCTATATTTTTAACCATATTGTTCTGTTTTGGCAGTTGTGTCCTAAAGCCCTATTATTACTACTCTTGTGTAAGACACGAAACATGTTTTCTTAAATTGTTCCAAAACTCCTGCAACTTCTGTCTTCCAAAGACGAATTTAACCCTAATTTATATAAGTTAAATTACCTACCTATAGATTAATTTTATCCTGTGTACATGTGAGTCATGACACTAATAAGAAACATTGTATCCCTATTCATTCTGGGGAATTTATTATAGTTTAATAGATTTAAAAAAAAAAAAAAAAAAAAAAAAAAAAACAGGAAGCACTTCCTCTTAAATGAATTTCATAAATTACCGCAACAGTCACACTTGCCAAATTTGCTGTTTAACAGCTTTTTTTGGTATATGAGACTCGGTTAGATTCAGATGAAATAAGGGATGCAAATTTTGGGAGCGGCCAAACGGGGGAAGGCGATTTATGAAACGTTTATTGGGGAGAAGGACTCTAGATTCATGTCTCAGAGTTGGACCATAGAAAGTAAACTTAAATCAAGTATGAATTATTCATGGGAGCCAATTTCAGCTAAGGACAATTTTCTACAGGAGTGTTACAAATTGGATTGTGACAAGGGAATTAAAATTAAGAAAGCTTTCGGAAAAATAGACGTTAGTGTGCACAAGGAATCAAGAAACAGCGAAAAGATAGGCAGAACAAATTGGATCCGGAACGGATTTAAAAATCCAAAAAAGAAGGCTTCGCTCATACAGATTTCAGATACACTATATTCCTTTCGCACTTTTTCGCTGTTGTGTTGTTATTTGTCCGTAACATAAGACTATCTAACCTCTTCCCAAAGCCTTTATGTCTTCTTATGAGGGTTACAAAGGAAAACTGTCTCAGCAAAAGGAGCTATGCCAATTTGTTAATACCTTATCTGACATTTACCACAAAATAAGAGCTAAAGAGAATTTGGAAACAGCCTTAAGCAGAGAGCGGACTTCTTTTAAGACTAGCTTCTTATGATTTTTTATTTCTCTGCCACTGTTAGGAAATTATATTCGTGATTTCATATTTATAAAACTACCTGTAACATTTCTGGGGTTTGGTAAACATCGAATAACAAAGTGCCAACGCAAACGAGTTCTTGTATTCCTTGAAATTCACAATTTCATACAGATGTCATTTGGTGTGTGGTAGAGTGGTTTTCATGTGTGGTGGTAGGTGACTCTGATGTAATAAATAGTCTAATATGCCGAGGGTACGTAATTGTGACATAATTAAACTCATCCAATACCATCATTCTGAGTGGCATTTTCTATGTAGTGCTTACTGGTCAGCAAATTGGATTCATTTGCATCTGTTTGGCGATGGAAACGCTGGTTTGAAACTCATGTTAACATATACTTTTCCAGTGTCCATCACGTATTGCATTTCGGCGTTTCATATTAATATTTGGATTCAATATCTACTAAAATGCATCAGGGTAGTACATTTTATAACAATTCTTCTTCCAAATTGCATCATGCTATTTTACCTCGTGACATGTTTGGTTTATCTGTAAGAAACTATCAAAATAGAATTACTTTAAGTCTATAAAAAGTTTAAGAAATATTTTGATACTAATTGTAATGCAAACATTACATCATCATACCAACTTCGCTGTTATAGGTATACACTACTAATAATAACAAAGACAGAATTTTTTGAAATACTGCAATGTACCCAAAATATAATACATTTAAAAAATAAATTAAATTCAATTAAATGCACTGATTTAGGGCGAAAAAAATACGTTGGTGCACAATAAAACAATTTCTGGTTACTTAATTGGGGCGAGTAGAAGCTAAAACAAACTGTTCTTCAAATTTAGGCAAGTAATACCTACGTGCGCTTTTTATAAGACATTAGATATTTGCTTAAAATATTGTGACACCGGGCTCAGCGCACAACGTGTTCACCTGCTTCACGCTAAATACCAGGCCGGTGAGCAAACAAAGGCGCAAAGTCTAACTTCCTCACCATTCACACGAGTGAACATCTGACTAACAATGAAGCGGCTACACATAAAGGGATTTTTCTCGTAGCCTTCGAGTAACATCCGACTACGTCAGCGGCGGCGCGCTTATGGAGATAGAGAAAGGTCCGTGTGACGTCATCCCTTTATATAAGGAAGCGTAGAAACAACAGAACGTTGAGCTAATTAGGGAGAATGACAGTTAAAGACATGAGTTCGTCAGTTTGTCATTGAGTGCGAGACAGCTGTGCGTGTGTGTGTCGTGAAAGATACTCGGTTGGCGTAAAGAAGAATTAACGACCGTCGAGTGATTGAATCATTGGAGATAGTGTATGAGAGACAGATAAAGTGAAGAAAAACACTGAAAATACTGTAACAAACTTATAAGAAGTAAACGTTTGAGCTTTGATATCACGAAACACTATAGACTGTGTTAAATGCAAGAAGAAAGCTGTATTAGCGATACAATTTTAGAAGACAACCAGGTGACAGAAAATTAACCGGACGGCTTTTGTCATTTGTCACATTATTTTGCCGCCTCTACGCATATTTTAAGTCAGAGTACTCACAGCTACAGCTTGTAATACAGCTCCACATTGGGGTCAAGCTGTCTTCACAGCTGAGCGCAGTTTGTTTAGTAACCTTTCAATCTTTAATATTTGTATTTTAGGGCAGTTTACGGTATTGTGACAAAATGACAAATTTCACAAATCCCACTCCTGACACCAGTGTGGCAAGTTACAACGCCCAATTACCTTTTATTGTTACCTTATTTCCATTTACCCATTCTCTCAGCGATGATCGTACACCAACGGACACACACACACACACACACACACACACACACACACACACACACACACACACACACACACACACACACACACACACACACACACACACACACACACACACACACACACACACACACACACACACACACACACACACACACACACACACACACACACACACACACACACACACACACACACACACACACACACACACACACACACACACACACACACACACACACACACACACACACACACACACACACACACACACACACACACACACACACACACACACACACACACACACACACACACACACACACACACACACACACACACACACACACACACACACACACACACACACACACACACACACACACACACACACACACACACACACACACACACACACACACACACACACACACACACACACACACACACACACACACACACACACACACACACACACACACACACACACACACACACACACACACACACACACACACACACACACACACACACACACACACACACACACACACACACACACACACACACACACACACACACACACACACACACACACACACACACACACACACACACACACACACACACACACACACACACACACACACACACACACACACACACACACACACACACACACACACACACACACACACACACACACACACACACACACACACACACACACACACACACACACACACACACACACACACACACACACACACACACACACACACACACACACACACACACACACACACACACACACACACACACACACACACACACACACACACACACACACACACACACACACACACACACACACACACACACACACACACACACACACACACACACACACACACACACACACACACACACACACACACACACACACACACACACACACACACACACACACACACACACACACACACACACACACACACACACACACACACACACACACACACACACACACACACACACACACACACACACACACACACACACACACACACACACACACACACACACACACACACACACACACACACACACACACACACACACACACACACACACACACACACACACACACACACACACACACACACACACACACACACACACACACACACACACACACACACACACACACACACACACACACACACACACACACACACACACACACACACACACACACACACACACACACACACACACACACACACACACCGCTAACAGCTGTCTCATTCAACACTCGCGACTCCATCACCAATTTTAAGCAGAAAGTTACCTTGACAGGCAGTTAGCGTGTGCAAGAACATTCGCACGAATTCACCAACACTTGAGAGAGAATGGCGCATTTGAGAAACAGGAGTACTTGTGATGTTGGCAGACCTGTAGAGGAGTACTTCTCGTATTCTTACTTTATGGCAGGATTGCCACTGAGGGGACAGGGGGTTTAATTCATCTGCATTGTTTATTCCTAAGTTTGCTTACCGTCCCAGCACTGTGTCGCCGTAAAGCCCAAGCAGTAGGAGAATGACACTGTCACAAAATATCATGCCTGATTTACGATATTATTGTTCTCCCACGTTTATTCCCACACCATCTTCGTTTATTTGCTCTTGTATTAACTTTTGCTTATGTTCCATTGCTTCAACGATTGCTGTTGTTGTTATGAGCTTTTATCACCGCTATTGCCTTTCCAAGAGTACAGTATATTTCCTGTTTTCCTTCTGACACTTCCATTTGCTGGTAATGAAAACGCCGGAAAGTTTTACTTCAGTAGTTATCCATTACAGATATAAAAAGAAGCGATCCTTCAACTAAGAAGGGAGATAGAGGCGGCGATGTGTTGAGAAGAACTCTTTAAGCTTACCGTTTGTAAGCAGTGCTTTGCTCTTAATGGACTAACTTCTAACTGCCCATAAGACAGGAATACTCAGAGGACCACTTCAGAGATGCGTCCGTCAAGTTCAGATTACTTGCAGCCGGTCAAAGGCAGTAGGAGAAACTAAGAAAAGTTTGTCTATCGCGTATTTTATACTTTTTATCCCAACACTTACTCAAGCAGACTAAGTTTATTCCAATTAAAGAAGGGTAGTAGTAAAGTTAGAACCAACGTTTTGCTTTCTACCTTTAATCTATCTTTATAAGTGGTGCCTTTGCAGACAAACCCATAAAAAATAACATTCTGCTGAGGCCTCTTCCGATGGGGACTTAAGATCTTTATTACTCTAAAGTTTTGACTGTTACGAAGGCACATATGCTGAGAAGTTTTCAACTTCTTAAGAGAAGGAAGTTCTTCAACGTTAAAGAAGAGCATCGTACAGAATTTAAGGCAATAAGTTATTGATGAGAATGGTAAGACTGTTGCACGTATTATAACAAATGAAATACATATAGTCACAGGTTGTACAACATACACAACTATAGAAAAAAAAACGCAAGAAAACAACAGTGCGAAATTCCAACTGTTCTGCTGCGGATTTCGTCATCGCTACTGATCAGTTAATCTCTGTGTTTCTCACTTATGTACTTTACACCAGCAATGTCCAAAGTTTGCGAAAGATTGGAGGTTGGATTTACCTCCTTCCACCCTACGCGGACTTTGCCATTTTTTAACACACAAACCTGTATTCGTGAAGTAAAGGAAGACGACTTAATTTCACAGCTCTAAATATTTCCGGTTTTGCACATTTGCCAAGTTGAATATCACTCACAGCCACAAATAAACCCAATCGCAAAATAATCTTTAGGTTTCATGTATCTGTATTGGTCATTTTTCCTGTAAATTTCATTAGAGGAATTGCAACGGACATTCAATAATCATTAACTTCGTACAAAATATAAGGCAACGAAATATTATTTTATTAACTTATTTTATATTGCTTTAGCGTTTCATTGCTGACGAGTGAATATGTTAATTCAAAGAATGAGTCAGTTGTAGTTTGAATTGATAGATATAATTGTATTATCAGATCCAATAAAAGCTAATTACTTGCCAATCGTGCTGGAAATGCATGCACTACTAATTAATAGACATTATTGTAATAATTAGTAGAAGTCGGAAGTTAACTGGCTCATTCAATACACCATCCAGGACCTGTAGTTAAATTATTTGTCTCCAAGGGATGTTTTCCACTTTCATAAATAAAGCAATTATAACAACAGCTAAGCTTTAATTTAGATTTCTGATGCAACGTGAATTTTCAATGATGCAAACCGTATATAGGGTCTAACAGGTCATACGTAGCAATATATTTTATCAGTTTGCATCTCTTTATATCTTCGTCTTTCACCGAAATTATATTTATTGATGACTGGAAAAAGATTTTAATAGCATAAACTCTTGTTCAGCCTACCGCTGAATTCTGAATTTTTTTTCTTTCTTGTGTCTAAACCGGCACACTTTATGCTTATTTAATTAAATTAATTGTAAAAATTGGTTATTAATATTGTGACGCCGGCCGCGGCGCACAACAAAGAACGGGAACAGGCTACCTCACACTTCATGCCGGGCGCGGCGCATATCAAAGGCGCTCAAGTTGCCCCACACCACTCACACGAGCAAACAGAGCGGCACAACCAAAATGGATTTTCGAGATTATTCGAAAAGTGTCAGGCGGAAGTGTCTTGTAGAAGTTTCAGAGAAGGTGAAGTTGGAGAAATGTCCACGTTACGTCATCCTCGCTATATAAGGAGGCGAGACGACCAGTGTAGTGAGTCAGTCACTTTTAGTTTTTTAGTGAGTGTGAAACAAGGCAGATGTGGGTGTGTGTGTGCGCGCGCGTGTGTGTGTGTGTGTGTATGTGCGCGCGCGCGCATTTGTGCGTATGTGGTCATCGTGAGAGAACCGTTGCGTCGAAAGCAAGATAGCGAAGCAGTTAATGACACACACACGCACACACAAACAAACAAACAAACAAATATACACACAACACTAACACTAAAGCTAAAAATGGACTGAGTGAAAAAACTGCCTCCGCTCATGCGCTCTACGAGGTTCTACACCGGCGAAGACGCAGCCAGAGCGTTCTCGAACTTCACCCTTTCTGGTGCTTGCCAGTAGCCAGGAGATCCTCGAAGGTTCTAGCAAATCCCTTTTGGTTCTGCCTCTCTGATTGTTGTCAGATGTTTGCTTGCGTGAGTAGTGTAGAATAGCTATCACAGAAATATCAAATATTTTAAAGTATGCTGCACTTGTGTTCCAACAATAGACCAAATCGATATTGACTTCGATCGTGCCCGAACAGGAAAATTGTCTCAACACAAAATGTTCTAGAAACAGAAAGCTGTAAAATATTTCTTTACAGAAAACTATTCAGGTAAATGCTGGGTACCCCTTTTAAGGAAACGTGAGCTTCCAATTTCAGTTCCCATTTAAATTTCATTAAAGAGAACCGAGAGATTGAGAAGAATGAATTAAGTTTTAGTGCTGCAGTACGATTAAGGTGGGAATGGAATTCAAAGCGGTAAAGGATTAACGATCCACAAGCAGCAGATGGTTTGTTTTACATTTCCTCCTGCTAGCGTGGGTCCGCATTACCAGAAGGTTATTATTTTCTACTTGGTCAAACGTATCCTGTTCTCCACAGGCGACCCGCTATAAATAAATTTAGTGACTTCATTAACATGCATTGTGTCCATGTATGCATGTATGTATCCTCAAACCCCACGTAGGTACCTATGTGAATTTGCTTTGCAAGCGCTTATGTTTCATAGAGGACTGTGTAAGTTTCAGGGTACAAAACGCTACGCCACAAAAATTAAAATAGGAAAACAAAAATCTGATGTGTTACATTCATGCTACTTATCAGTTATTCTTTCTTTTTATAAAACTTCCATCAACTATTTTTGCTGATATTATTCTATATATCTACTTCATTTTAATCGAGATAAACATCTGCAGAAACAGGTAGCTATTTTTGTGGGCGCAAAAGTAAAAGGAAACCGAATGACAGGGAGAAACAACTGAGCAGCAACAACACTAAAATATTACAATAGTATTGAAAATTCAAACCAATAATAAAGGCAACGCATAATGCTACAAAAAATGTGTGTTTAAGAGAGATGTACTATTTTTGTGAATATGTTTTAGTCTATCTCTTACGGTTTACGAAATATATATAAAGTATACAAAATGCGTTCCCATGAAGAAACAATTACCAGTAAGAGAGTAAAATCCAATGCCACAGGTGAGACTTAAACCACAGACCCTCCGCTTACCAGGTGGGTGCTCTAACCACTAAGCTACTGTGACAACTTGCCAAAATGACACCGAATTCTCCAACCGATTCGTAGTTTTCTCCAGGTAAACCACAAAGATAGAGAGCTGTGAGTTAAGTTTCATGTTGGTGACTAATTTATTATATCTGACATAGCCGTGAAAAAATTAAAAGTTTACTACATTATATAAATATTAATGCACCAAATTGGCATATAGACATTTTTCCTGTTCTAGTTTTTATATTATTATTATTATTATTATTATTATTATTATTATTATTATTATTATTATTATTATTATTATTATTATTATTATTATTATTATTATTATTATTATTATTATTATTATTATTATTATTATTATTATTATTATTATTATTATTATTATTATTATTATTATTATTATTATTATTATTATTATTATTAACCCCTGAGATTCTAGAAGGGGGTTAAACGAGTGTATCTACCGTAAAAAAAAGCTCTATGTTTTCTTTCTTATGAATTAAATTGAAAATACTTCGAAGTTCATAATAAAGTTCGTATTTTGGATATTGTAATAGTTACCAAACTTAAAAGCATTTAAATTCCATAGATTTCATAGGCATGTATGTTCTTTAATGCTTATTTTCTCGGCTGTTATTTTTCTTTATGTAAAAGCCTTCCATTTTAAAACCATTTAGCAGAATTGCATGAAACTTGTTCCTAGTGTATATAGATTCATGCTTGTTAATTTGAACCACCAAATTTACATAATGTTTATAGCTATAATATCTTTTCTAAAAAATTAGATAGCCTAAACTATTTTATATTTTTAATTCTTATACATATTTTTTAATTTAAGGGCAATCCGCCCACAAAAGAAATTTGTAGTTCAGATTACTAGTTAGAGTATTTTAATAGGTTATACAAGAATGAAATTTCTAACATAGCGGTACTAAGTTATTAAAATAATTAAATATGTATCATTATAACAAGTAACTAATAACAAAAATATGAAAGTTAAACTATAACCATTTTTGTCATTAATAAACACGCTGCATATTCTGTCGATGAAATATCATGAAGATTACTTGAATAATTCGTAACTGCTACCTGGAATCAAACCCTGGCCTCTCGCATGGTAAACAGCGCGGTAAAGGGACGATCTGTTAATGTTATGAAATACTGAAAATTACAAAGGCAAGGGCTGCATGGGATGGATAAACTAATAGCCCTCGAAAGTTGTCTCTCAACTAAAATGCTAAATACGACTTTATGGAATTGCTTAACACTAGAATCGCCTGAGACAATTGCATACCTATAACCGGCAGCACGGTCATTTTGACAGCTGCTGATGTTCTATGTGTAGTTAGAAAAACTCAAAATTCTGTGTTTTTCCCTTTACACAAGCTATTTGAAAATCCCTTCCCTTGCTGTACTGCTAGCGAGTCTCCACAGACCTAGTATTGATGTACGTTTAAGTGAACATGTGGTATGAATGGAACATGTGGTAGTTCGCGATAAGCAATCCATTCGATATGACACTAGACTAGCATATGTAATAGTACAGTGTTCACTGCTAATGCAACAGATATCATGCATTAGTACACACATAGACTATCCAAGGAAATCCATCAAGCTGACAAGGTTGCACTTTATGAGCAGTAAAACTTTCAGAATAACACTTGCATTCGTATACGTGTGTAATAGGGTATTTATAATGTAATTGTGTATTTCCATATATCATAATATTCTTTAACCAACCAGTATACTGCAAAAAATTCTTATTTCACCAAAGACCAAGGACGGCAGATCAGGCAGCGACATCTAACGCCAGGAATAATAAAACTATGTTGCACATTCTTTGTATATACATTTTTGTCCAAAAGTCATAAAATACGGTAAATCAGTTGTATTGTAGGGGGGCAAACAAGTTTCGCGGACCTATCCAAAGGTAAATCTGTAAATAATTTAAGAAACCACATTTCAGGGAAGCATTTGGAATATCCCTTCAACATAAAACCATAGGAGGACAGTCTTATTACAACTCTGAACATAACACGATATGAAGTGTCGCAAACATTTATGTGCTACGTAAAAGTTTAAGTGTTGCAAGATAAGGGACAAGTAACGTTGGTGTTTTTCATAACTGTTCTCTGTAACGTAATAAAATTGTCTTCCCTATATGTTGTGTATATTTTGAATTTATTTTAAATTTTGTAAAGCTATTAATGTCACGAAGCACAATTAAGAAGCATAGAGTTTTACTTACTTAATGGTTCCGAAAATGCTGGTGACTCCAGAAGTGCTTACCTAGAAAGAAAGAAAGAATTATCAGGTTAATATAAATATGAGTTCTGAGAAAATGATGTTAATAAAATAAAACTATACATAAAAATCATCCATTCTATCAATGTATTATGCGTCTTAAAGACTGTCATAAACATATTACATTACTCTTGGTAATCTCTTCCCATAAATTATATATTGGTTATTGTAACGTTGGATTTCTTCATTATTTTTCAGTTCTTCTCTCTCTAACAAACAGCTGGCTTCGATGATACAGTCACTGAAAGTGCTTCACACAACAAACAACTCCGACGCGAAGATTAAACGTCTACCATTGTTTCCGGCGATACTCTTTGAACACTGACTGCAGACTAACACTCCCAAACTGCTAGCCGCTGTCTCGATCAACACTTGGAGACTGCCTTTTCTCAACAGGGCATTCGTTTATATGGCCAAGAATGACGTAGTACGGATTTTTCTCGAAATGCACCTTTTCGCTAACAAGCCCGTCAATTGAACAGTTTCTCGAGCAGTCTGCAAACGCTTTGTTCTGTCGTCCCTGTTCTGACCGGTCAACTGTCCCCGGGCTGCATATGGACAAGCAGTGGTGTGAGATAGCTTGACCTTAAGCGTCTCTTTGGTGAGCGGTCGGCGTCAGAATATATAGGTACTGCACATTAATCCCCTCATGCCCCATTTGCCACTCTCGAAGAGCCTATTACATTGTAACTCAAGAGTTATTTGATTTTTTAGATAATAATTTACTGGAGCACTTTTATAGATTTCCCATAGTCATGCTGCTTCTATAAAGAACATATGTATTCGGTTTCAACATGTAATTACAGCGGAAGTTACATGAACGCTAGTTTGTGCTTCTACTACTACTGTTGGTCATCATTTAATTAGTCAGACAGGAATGAAATTAACGTGATTAATTACATACGTCAGAGCTGGTTCAGCAAAAGGATAGGTCAACCATATTTGTATTCCGCGTTTCGCAATGCTTCAGCTATTTCCTTCTGCCTCTGCTTTCCAACTACACAAATAAAATAGCAGAAAATAAGACATTTGCTCTTATCAATGTTTAATTTTTTATTTAGTTTTTAGCTATATCCCTAGAATGCATATGCAGGGCTTCCGAGTTCCTATTACCTAGTAATTCATGAACCATGGTATTGCTTTTAAAGTGAGCTTCTATGTAATCTTCAAATAAAAACCTTGGCAGCCTTCTGCTAAGATATCAGCGATATATCTAATTTATGTTTCATATATCATTTTTTTCATAAGCACTCCGAGAATGGGTAAGCAGAGCCTCCAAGGTCTGTGCTTTCTTTTTAATTAACGTCCTCCAACGTAATGTTATATCGGACGGTGAATGAATGAAATGCGTGAAATGATGCTCAAATGAGCCCGAGGTCCGTAGAGCTTTAAGTTACCCGACATTCGCCTTCTCAGGATAAGGGAAAACCTCGGAAAAAAACCTTTTTCGGATACTCACCCTAAGCGATATTCGAACTCGTGGCCTCTTGAACGGGAGGCAGATACGCTAACCATTAAGTTACAGAGGCAGGCGAAAGGGGGATTCTATATTCTTGAGATTCCATTGTTACAACAGTTATTTTGAAAGCAAACTAGTATATTGTTGAGACGTTTTGAGTATTTTTCATTATACTTATCCTAATGTAGACAATGCCTCTGCTTTCTCGCTCTGATTGTAGCAGCATCGGCACCTTGGTAACCACGTGGAGCCTAGAGTTACCTACGAACCACCAACCTCTTCGCACGCTAGTTTAAAACACGCTACCGATTAGATAACAATTGCGTATAGCGTTCTGAACAAATATATCCTCACAGTCAACAATGATGTTCTTACCATTTCTTTTTCGGAACTCAAAACCAACAGCTTGTAAGAAAACGTTTACTTGAATCTACGAAGGTCGGGGTCATTGTTGGCAAACGCGGCGACTTTCTTGACTGTTGGTGCTTCATTTATGAGGAAAAAATGATACTCCTAACAAATTCGTCACACTGCACTTCTAGCACTCGCTTGATTTTCCAGGCATAGTTAACTTGCTTGTTGTTAACCTTTCACTGCGCGCGCAATTTATACTTAATGCAGACACGCCTATAAACTCTGCTGTCCCAAATATGTACTGAAAATATAGTATAAAGATGGGAGGGCCTGAGAGGCCCTAATAATGCACTCTTTGAAAAATTCAGAGCCATACATACTAGGGTTAAGCTACCTTTAACATCCAAGGTCATATCGGCGACTTTTACTTTGGAAAATTGCTCATTGACACACTGTCCACTCTGTAATATTCGTATAACTTTGGGCTTAGTTGACCGTGGTTTTTTTATAAACATTAAATTCACAAACACAATGGCTATTCTCTATTATTCGTGTAATTTTTGGTTTAGTTTACCTTGTTTTTTTATGAACATTAAAGTCACACACACAAACACACACACACAAACACACACACACACACACATTCACACTCCCATTCACACTTCCATTCATACTTCCAGTCTCCAGGGCGGACGGGGTAAGCGTTTTCCACCCAAAAATTTGATACAGAGATTACACTGGAAATATATCCTTTCACTCAAAAAAAAGTAAGTGTGTGTTTGTGTATCTGAAAATAGCATAACCCAAAAATGAAAAGTTGGTTAAATACCAGACCATATTTCAGTTCAGCATCCCCCAAGGATGTGCAGGAATTTTTAAGAAAATTTTCCATCCCAGATTATCCTTTACAGTGAACATTTTCAGAAATGTTTATTTTCTCAAAACTGGATCTTACGACGTTGAAGTCACGCTCATTTGAATGGCTTTTGTGTAAGTGATAAACCGTGAGAGACAGACAGACAGCATCACTACACAGAAAATGTCGATTTTGTAAAAACATTCAATTTACGTCAAACACAACTTATGTTGCAGTAAAACATTTCCTAAGTATTCCTTCTTATTCGATTCAATTTTCCAAGTAGAACTACCATATTAGTTATTTTCTTTTTTTACTCTCTTCATATGACTAAAGTTAAAGCGTCATAATATTATTTCATTGCATCAAAGCGCTGACCTGTTTGGGTATACGAGGACATCGTTGAGTTTATGTACTACTGAAAAAAATATAGATACATAACGAAAGAAAAACAAAACAAAATGCCTTGAGAAAGGCTGGTAAACCGGCTGATGTGTTTTAGAATAGATAGTTACGAATCGTAAAACTCTAGCTAAAAAAATGATAAAATGCCGAAGTTAAAATTCAATACATATATAATAAGAACAAATGAACAAATAGGGGAACAAATGAACCTACAAAAAATTGTATATTTTAATTTTCTAAGCAACTTGGATAAGCTATGTGTTTTGCTGCTTAGAGTAAAATTTTAGCCTGTTCGGTTGAGAGACTTGAATTTTTGTTCTGTAAGTGGTACAAGTGGCTACAGTAGCACACAAATTAAATACTAGTGCTTCTACTTTGTTTCAATTACATCATATTACAGATCCACAATTATTGCACAGCATGGAAACTGTTACAATCGTATTTTATCATACTTTAATTTAGCATGTACATTTTAAATTATGTTGTATTTACACATAAGATGCTACAAGGTTGAAATGGGTGCTGCAGCCCTGTAAATCACAGGAAGAAAAATACATGGAGTTTATAGTTAAATTCATATTGAGAAACATCCAAAGTTACATTCACACGACTTTCTCTGTCCATTCTACTACAGACTATTCTTTAAAACGCTTGTTCTATCTAATTCAGGTTAATGAAATACATTTTCGGTGGTATTAACCATTTATGACATATGCACTGTTATTGGCTTGCGCTTTAAACTACGCTTTTCTCAATTAAGTCATTCGTTGTTTCTTTTTGTCTCTTAGCCATGCAAAGCCATCACAAAGCGACCAGCTCTTAAACACTCTCTTTTACGTCTACTGCATTCCTTATTCCATTCCCCTTGTACCTACAAGGAAATATGCAATAAGGCGATTTCTGCAAAAGCTTATTTCAACAAACGTGAAGGAGATGGAAGAATAAGTGTTCGTACGAATAGTTTGTATAAGAACAGAGAAAGTCATGTGAATGCGACATATATTTTCTTCATGAACTGATAATGCTCGCAGAGTGACTGTTAAATAAGATAAATAAGCGAAATATGACAGACACAAGATCAAATTCCACAAAAAGATTATAATTGCTCAAGTATGCAGAGTGAGATTCCAAAAATAAAAATTTCAATGGGGATAAGCGTCGTATTTAATGCATAACTGTAGTAATTAAAACTGTATATTTTCCATAATGATTATGTCCACTTGAACAAGATCGTCGTATAGTTTGACACAACGCTGAGGCTATCCCAATATTGGTTATTTACGTGACGAAATTGAATCTGATGGCGCTGATGGGAAATGAAATGAGGCCCTCATATTTAAAATGTGCGGTGTTGGGCAATGTCATTTGGAAATTCAGCAACGCCTACACTTTCCTGCACTGCCGTGATTTAGCACTCGGTTGGCTATGTTCTCGTTTTATTCATGCCCTTCATTGTAAATATATTATTTTTAATGGCCAAAACAGGATTATTCCTCTAATTGATGTATCGGCGAACTGTTTCGATTTTACAGTTCAAATTTCGTGATGAAGTGCTATCGTATAATGGCGGGTGCTTCATTTAAAACACTCCGGCTTAATTTTATCGGAATGCAAATTCTATTTAATTTGCTTAAGGGAAATTGGGTTAGCAATTTCCATTAATATTATGCCAGATTTTTTAATACTCATATGCAAGGCAAAACTTTCAGAGCCACCATACGACCTGTGCGATTTTCCTCTGATAGCGATAAATATCCACCAAAATCTGATCAATTTATCCTATTGACACCGGAGTGAACATACTGCTATTTTTCTATTTATTTGATATTTATTTTATATATATTGTCATACTATAAAATAAGCCTACAGGACTTATAGCAAAGAACTCAATGCACAAATACATAAAGCAAAGGCTATTTAGTGATGGAATGATTGCCTATTCCGAAGGCCTCATTCCTTTGCAAGAGTTGAGACAGTTTTCTTTTGTAAGCTCTCATAAGAAAATGTAAAGTATAGAGGCGTTGGGAAGACGACAGTCTTTTGTGACGGAAACATAACAACGCTTCGAAAAACTGTGAATGGAATATAATGTGCATGAGAAGATAAACTTGAATACGTCCAGTGCATCTGCAGTTCAATATACTCGTATCTAACAATAAATCGTTGTATATTAAAATAAAGAAGATTAAAACGTCAATGAGCTGCAGAGTAATTAATGTGGAAATTACATGCTTTCTTTAATTATTCGCTTGCAAGTACGATAGTTGGGGGAAACTATCGCAAGATGCCACCATGCGTGATTGAAGGATTACTAGGTAAGGCATTAGGGGAAGCAGAACGTTGTAGGAAGTCTCTAGGGATAATTTTAAGGCGTATAGAAGCGTGGATATATGTTTATGCAGGTTTATGATGGTTGAGTGCGTTGTTCGCTGCATCGATCTACGTATCTTGTCTAGCGCCAAGAGCTTTCTATCTTCATTGAATATATTATCCTAACTTCCTCGCCTCGCCTCTGCTAATCTAACCTAACACCTCTTCTAATGATTTATTCTTCCTCCTTATTACTCAACCTAACCTAGCTCGTACTCTTTTACTCCAGCCTTTCATAATTTAACCAATTTAAGCCCTCTACAGCTACGTCTCAGCTAGCCTAGCATTACCTAACCTAAAAGAACACAAACCATCCTATTTATGTGTTTTAACCTAACCTAACCTAACCGATCTCATACTATTTTACTGGAGCAGTCTGTTCAGCTATCACCTAGTCCAACCTTCACACCATACCTTTTTAGACTTCGGCATTTCACTTTGATTTGTAGATGTTTTTCAGGGACTTTAAATACTTTGAAGGTATTTGCTTCCCTTGGCATGCGAATCCTATGTATTTTATAAACATTTCGAGTTATGTTAATGCTATTTTACGGGTTTGGTGAGTATCTTAGACTGTTATGAGTTATTCTGGACGTTTTTACGAATGTTTGAACGTCTCTCTTGATCTTTTTTCAGCGTTTTCACGTCTTTAGTATATTTTGACACTTTTAATGGGCATGCCTCTTTTTAGTGATTTGTTATGCTTTCACACTAACATTTCATTCTTTTGTAAATTTATGATGATAGTTTCTAAACCAGTGCTTACAATCTTTCTAAGACTACTAACCTGAGCTAACAAGGCGTTTCTTTAGAGATGCTGCTTCTTTAGAGCAGCTGGACGGTAACCGGTATGGCATTCAATTTTTCAGTCTCATTCTACCCTTTCCAATCATGTCCTACACATGGCTATTGTGTGAAAAAACATTAATTACAAAGTTCACCTTATTGGTAAAGGTACCGATATGGATCAATGCATTTTAAAATAACTCACCTTAATACAAAGTACCTCGAAACAATGAAGTATTGCTTATTCCATTCTAGCTCCCCGATTGTTCCAGTATTGAATTACATGCCAGCAATGAACCCGTCGAACAGATCTTTCTGCTTTCGATAGTATTGCATCATATGTAATCACTAGGGCTAGGAAGTTCATGCATTTGCATGTTTTTTCATAGGGGTTAAAAATGTATGTCTTTACGTTATATGCACGAATTATGGAATTATCAGTTATTTGGACGTGATTTTATAGTGCATATAACTGCATATTTTCTTGATTTTGATAAATGCATATTATTTCAATATTATAGCCCCTATATTGCATATTTTAATGATTTTTATGGTTTTTTATTATTTTTTTCCATCTGAATAATGTTTTATATTGGTAGTATTGCACATGATGATGCAATTCGTTAGGTGGCGAGAACTAATTGAGTCATGTTCTCATGTAGTGAATCCCGTTCCCACCCTTTCATTAATGCATGTGAGTAGAGAATAATCAGTGCATTATCTGAGAGGTTTATATTAACAAAGAAAACTTGCAGGTCAACGTTTTGAGCAGCACGATTATAGCAACGCTTGCCTGTCCATCAGCAGTTGTATCTTGGTCTTCAAACGTAGCAGTGTTGTGAACTGGTTCCCATAAAATTAAATTAGGCATATAAAATGTTAAAAAGCTCTTCAAATTCCGAAAATAAAACCAACTTCGAGTGCTAGATTAATTAATTTACAGAAAGAGTTTTCGGGTGACTTAATATCTACAGAATACAGATAATAGGGTACTGTTTTGTGGAGCGTGTGAGAACAATGTAGGGAGTGAGAAAAGATTTCAAATAGTTCAGCACTTAAACACAGCAAAACATAAGGAGAATTTAATCAGAAAACTCGCAACAAAGAACCTGTTCAAAAACGGCTAGTAGAGTGTTTAGGAAGTAGGGTTACTGAATTTTCCTATGGCTTGTGCCAAGCATTTTTAGCTGCTGATATTCCCTTGTTCAAAATTAATAATCCGACATTTAAAAACTTTCTTACCAAGTACACTCGACAACATGTGCCTGAAGAAAGTACACTCCGTAAGACTTGTGTAGGACATTATTACAATAACGTATTGTCAAATATACAAAATCAATTAGCGGATCAGTTTTTGTGGTTGCTGATGAACCCCCTGATTCTGAGCGCCGTTCTATTGCTAATATAATCGTGTGTGTTTTAAATAATGAACAAAAGACTACAATTTATGTTCTTAACTTGAGCGAATTGTCGGCCACTGGCAATGTAACTGTGACCCAGTTTGTGATGAACTCTTTGAAATTACTATGGCCATGTGGAATCAAATACGACCGGTTACTTTTATTTGTTGCTCATGCAGGTCCTTGTATGGTAAAATCAGGACAAACCCTGAAATGTATTTTTCCTAACTTAATTCATATAACTTGTTTGGCACACGCTCTTCATCGCATTTCTGAGACAATACGTGATTCATTCCCATGGATCTCCCTTGCATGAATCACTTACTGTCTTTGAAAAAACAATATGTGATCTAAGTTCGGTTCCTGGTAGCATAGGACAAAAAGTGAAAGAGAAAGTGAATTATGTAATTTCAAAAAATTCTGGTTATAAACAGATGTGCGATATTCGAGACATCCTCAAAAGAAAACCATCTGTCACACCAAGAGACTTGACTCTCTCTGTGAAGCAGTTAACATCATTTAAATATGCCACGATAACATCTTGTGACGTGGAGAGAAGTTTTTCACGTTACAAAAGTGTTTTGCGAGACAACAGACGATGTTTTACAGTTGAAAATTTGTGTAGTGTTGGTTGTGAACTGCAATTTAGCAGTTAATACTAGCAGCGGGACCACTACTGCTTCAACCTTTAAGGAATAAGGTAACTTTATTTATTATTGATACTAACTCGTCTTGTCTACTGCAATCGTTTTAATTAAATAGTACATATTTGTTGGCTTATTTTCAAGTTTTTAAGAGCATATTGGCATGCATATTTCAGTGTTTTTTTAGGGCAGCCCTAGTAATCACACCTATGTCTTTTGGACTTCCCCGATTTATCGATAATAAATTATTATTATTATTATTAATTATTATTGTTATTATTATTGTTATTATTATTGTTATTATTATTGTTATTATTATTGTTATTATTATTATTATTATTATTATTATTATTATTATTATTATTATTATTATTATTATTATTATTATTATTATTATTATTATTATTATTATTATTATTATTATTATTATTATTATTATTATTATTAGTAGTAGTAGTAGTAGTAGTAGTAGTAGTAGTAGTAGTAGTAGTAGTAGTAGTAGTAGTAGTAGTAGTAGTAGTAGTAGTAGTAGTAGTAGTAGTAGTAGTAGTAGTATTATAATTATTATTATTACTATTATGATTACTATTATTACTATTATTGTTATAATTTTTTCTAACAAAAGATAGTTCAAAGTGGCTTTGTGCCTATGAATTTGTTGCACACCGTAACGAGAACAAAAGAACAGAGAATGTAGTCACAAAATAGAAGCCTATTTGTACATAGATGCACAGGCACTAAAAGGAAAATAGCTAATATCTCTGTTTGTAGAGCTCACTACTTCTCCATCGCCATAAATAATATTTCGGGGTACGGTTGATTGGTTTTGGACCGCAGTTATCATTCCCCTGCCTTTTGAAGCAGTGATTTTTATTTATGTGTGGCAGCCAAGGCCTCACTGTGCATTGCCTTGAATTCATTCACAAGCTGAAAGACAATAAATGGTAATAAATATTTGGAAGTACGTACAGACTATACTACCAAACATTGCTGAAAAACGCCTTCATCCGCCTCATTGATTTTAATGATAAATTCTTCCCGCACCATGATGCATGTATTTGAAAATGTTCAGTGTAAAAATAGCAACATGATATACAGCAGGGTTGTCCAACCTTCTCTCTATAGAGAACCGGTCGGAGGGACAGATATGACGGACGTAAACATGCGATTACTGCCTGTTTCTAAGTGACACCTTGAGTTTTCTGTGAACTTCCTCAGAAGACCTCTTCATTCTAAACGAGTTTTGCATAAATTGCAAAGAGTAAGAAACAGACAAAAGCTTGCTAAATAAAAAATGCGGATCTCGTTAAAAGACATAATTTGTGTTAAATAGTTCCTTTTATTCAGTGAACCATTTGCGAAAATTCTTTCTTATTTGTTTGAATTTGCGAATACCTTTTTCACATAGCAATATGTTATTCGATTTTTCATTCCTTGGCATTGCAAAGAGAACGGAATTTCAAAGGTATGGGACAGCAACCAGCTAACAACCTATGAGGAATTCACTTAAACATTCTAAATACCAATTTACATCTGTGGTCTGATGCCTGAAATTGCAGATAGCATTTATATTTCCAATTCTCAATCAGAATTCATTACAATAGGGGCTGGGATTAGGGGCTAGAAACGGAGGAGGGTTTCGGTATTGCAGCATTCTGTGTCCATTGAATATCCAAGACAAAGGGATGAGGGAGAGAAGGACGGCCAGGTTTGATAGCGCTGCAGAACGGGTTCCTGACATTCCCTGATCGAGCATCTCCGGATGTTTCACTGCCCAGACGGAAAGGTTTGGGCAGAAGGTTGCATACCCGGGAGTAAACAGTCATCTTCTTCGTTTTCATAAGGGTTAGGCCTACACGAGTGGAGGGCAAAAGAGGAGAATAACACGCGGTGTCATTTTGTGGCACCTCTGATCCATATATCTTGCAGATACAGTCTAACGGTATCATAATAACGTGAAAAGGCCTGAAAGACAGCCAATATACTGTCGAATTTAGATGCAGTTTGCAATAATAAAGAGATGCCAAATACTTACTGAAACCTGTCCTCAACGGATCATTTAAAAATCACTAATGATTCTTTAAGAAGTACATCAATATTTTTAGAACAGTTATCAACTGCTGCTATTAGCAACCCATAACCTCTAAAAACTGTAGTCATTGATTTAATCTTCATTAAATACCTGCATAAGAGGAGAATATTGTATTCCTAATTTGAATGTAAGCATGGAGTGCTAGAACATTTTGCGCTGAAAGCAGAAAGCCTTTGATAAGAAAATAGAAATTATCCTAAGTATAACTTTAACTAAAATACAAAATAGGGTATGCAACAATGCAACAATATTTACTGACGTCACAGAAACGAATAAGGATATGGGAATTGTCTTTGTCACAGATAAAATAAGAATATTTTACCTTAAAATGTGAGAGGATCATTTTAACATATGATATAATTAATCCCAATAAGATAATTACTCTTCTAATATGCTGTAAGTGGTTACAAGCAAAGGACAACAATGATTATTCTTGTATTGAATAACACGTAGCATTACAGTTTATGTACAAAACTGAAGGAAAAAGCAAACAGTGCATATTTGCTTTTTCTGGACTGGCTTCACTAAAAGTATGTGTTGACACATGACGCAAACGCTCCTCTCCGTCGAAGACGTCGCCTTTAAGATCTATAAGATCTCTTGTTTGGTGTCCGGACTAGCTCTAGCAAGAGGTCTTAATCTCAGGGTATGCGCGACTTATGGTAGGAATGGAACCAAACGAAGAATCAACCAACAGACCACTTTATTTGTAAATTTCCAGATTTGTAGAGAACTGCCGACGATTTTTAAATAGAATGTAACTTTGTAACTTCAACTACAACGTTATAACACTTTAACTTTGTCACCCTTTAGCGACCGCCGAATTATGTATACGTGCTAGCTTACGTACAGTTCCCAAGTTGCACATGTACTCTCGGCTCGATTCAAGACGAGTCTGTCTTGCGTTGCATTTTGTTTTTGCGCGGGCAACAATAAGGAAGCGATTTCCATTGGCTAACTTTAGAGCACGTCATGGTAAGATAGGAATCAGCCCGCTAAATCGTTACACGTGTTTGTTTCTCGTGCGCGTCAACAAAGCCTTATCACTCTTTTAGATCTGCCTAGGCTTCCATTCTTGAGACTTTAACATTTTAGCTTTATTACGTCTTCCCCTTCACTATTGACTAGAATCTCCTTTTGTTTCTTTCCATTATCAAATATATTGACATAATTTCGGTTTCACACATATGATAAGCTGTAGCTTTTAGAAATTAAATTAAATTATTTTGTTATTTAACGACGCTGTCAATTGCCAGAATCACATCAGCGTCGCCGGTGTGCCGGAATTTCGTCCCGCAGGAGTTCTTTTACATGCCAGTAAATCTACTGACATGGAGCTGTCGTTTTTAAGCACACTTAAAAACCATCGGTCTGGGCCGGATTTGAACCCGCGACCTTGGGATCAGTAGGCCAGCGTCTAACCAACTGAGCCATCCAGGCCGACAGTAGCTTTTAGACGTGGTATATGTCTGGAAGTTTTGTACTGGCTAATGGTCGAGTTCAGTTTTGCATTTATAAGACCATAAGGGTGTCAGGTCTGCATATCTCCAATTCCCATGTAATAAGTACATTATCTACAGTCGCTTGTTTATTTCAAGCAGGAAACAGAGACGTTACCCCCACCATCAATTTGCATGACATCACGTAGATCCTAGCGAGGTTATTCGTCACGTCCAAAAATGCTGAGTACTTGTAGCCCAAATTTGCTATGTGGCATATTATTAGTTGTATATTGTGAATTGTAGTATTTTCAGCCACATTCCAAGTACTCAGTTATTTCTTAAAATTATCAATTCCGTTTCTCATATTTTTCTTTTCATAAGTGCATCTTTACACGACAAGAGAGTGTAAATTCGAGAACCGAAAACCATGACTGAACATTCAAGTTGATTCACGGTTCACATAAAACGTGTGAAATAGCCTCGCGCTGTCCAATATCAAATATTGCTGCTGCATCACATATTTCAAACTATATATTATCTCTTCACCCCGAACAGTTCAATCAAATTTTGAGGTCCGAATTACAGAAGTCTTTTGAAGTTCATCAAAGCCTATAATTTTGTCATATGTGTTTGATGTCTGTAGAGCGCCGCTCTCGGATACAGCATTTGTGTTACACTGCCAGCGATTGTAGACCGGTATGGACAAAAGCAAAATAAAGCTCACGAATCTGGGTTTCTGACCAAAAAATAAAGTTGGAAGTGAAAGATGGTGCTTACATGGATATTTTAGTAAATTGAAATATTATAAATGTGAGCAAAATTAAGGACAGTCAGTAGTCGGGGAACAACTCTGTGATTTCCTCGGGAGTTTCTCAAACCTACGCCAAAAGTTGATAAATAGAACAGACACTAATTCTGGAATATTGTGACTGCTTTGTCTATTTTCAGATTTTCAATGAGTACACACATTCCAAATAATACTACGTCATATAGCAATTACTCTTAAAACATTTGACCATCGCTAAAAGCCTACTGTAGTCCCCATGCACGCATAAGAAAATTAGTAATAGGATAATTTGTACAAATGTTTATCTCGATTACTATGAAGTAGATAGAGTAATACGTGTTTGTAACAATAGTTTGTGAACCAGTGAGTAGAGAATGCCATGTGAGTGCAACAGAAAAGTTTTGTTGTACAAAAATCAAAATAAGGCCCAAGGATGCTTTTGGATAAACAACTCATGACAGGCGAGTGGGATTTTCATTGGAACACGTTGTACAACCTAAGGCACACGCGACCTGCGGCAGCTCTAAAAATATTATGTATTT
This sequence comes from Tenodera sinensis, assembly GCA_030765045.1. Classification (NCBI taxonomy): domain Eukaryota; kingdom Metazoa; phylum Arthropoda; class Insecta; order Mantodea; family Mantidae; genus Tenodera; species Tenodera sinensis. The sequence goes on along the minus strand of CM060967.1, from coordinate 155,656,705 downwards.
AATTCCTCTCTAAAGTGTTTGTCATTTCCCTTAATTATAATTTCCATATAACAGAAGACACCAAGCTCAGATATGGCCGCGCGAGACTTGGTAGTGAAAGCTTTGCTGGAATATCTGACTGTGGAGTTGGTAATGAACTGTTTGTCTATCCCAAGGGAACGACAACCCAGCATAATGGAGGGGAACACCAGTAATAATGACTAATTCGGTAGCTCGGCTGGGCGTCATCTTGTTGCCGCCATCGACCCATCCTTTATTCAGCTCGTCTTTCCATGGACTTCCATAAAGTAGATGTTTCGGTAAATATAACCTTTTACTACACTTTTCAATCAGTTCACAGATTTTACGGAAAAAAGTGTTCTAATACTCTTTAAAAACGAAATGGAGGTACTCGTTATGTAGATTTTAAAATAAATGCCGTATAAGAAACGAAGAAGTTTTTACCATCATTTGAACACAAGTTGAAATACGCGGCGTTTCTGTGATTTGACAATTTAGAACAAAAAATTAAGAAAATAAATAAAGGCACAGGAAAACGCCACGTAAAAGCACTGTAGAATAGTCACATATACTGTCTACAGGAAGAAACTCGAGTAGACAAAACCGTATGAATGAAATGTCAATCATATAGAAAATTGGATGAATTTTTTGTATAAGAGCCAGTAGAGGACATATGAATGTGTTACATAAAAGAAAAGTGAGTAGGGAGGAATCATGTGAATGTAATACGTTGTATTTGTGGACCTCAGAACTTATATGTACAATACAATTTTGGAATCCAAATTTTGAGTAGAGTGAAACAGTTTCTATGCCAACAAAGTAGTGATAGAAAAAGCCATAAAACCCAGACGATAGTACTTTCTTGTAAATCCAGATTATAGAGCGAAACATGAAGCACAGGTCGGCTACCTGTTTGATCCTATTAAAAGCCTGCATTCATCGGCTCTGTGCAATACTAATATGATGACACGTGTGATTGATGAATGGTTTGGTTGATAGATGTATAATGCACTCCTATATAAATGGATGTGACCTCTATGTCTCAAGTAAGCTTTGGATTGTTGCATGTGGCAAAACATGAGTTATGTATAAAGCTTTAATATTCACCTAGTATTGCAGGACGTATAAAAGTCATAGCAATGTTTAGAGATATCCGGCACCTTTAATCAATAGGTAAAAGAAATTCCTGCATATGCATTTCATTAAGATATTTTATTGATAAGATAATATGCCCTGGAGTCAGAGAGAGAGAGAGAGAGAGAGAGAGAGAGAGAGAGAGAGAGAGAGAGACCAAATTTAATATTTAAGTTCGAACCGTATATGTGAGAGGAATATTTTGGGGGAAAAAAGCTCAAACTACACTTCACTGAAAATTGCGTTCTTATGTTTTTTTTTTTTTTTTTTTTTATTGTTTCAAACATGGCTGTAACGATTTTGATTAAAATGTAAAACTTTAGTTAAAACATTTATTTTAATATATTGAATATATTTACATGATCTTTAATAAACTCCTAATGGCCTATAAACTTCTCCAATTGACAATTATTTTATATATATAATATATATTATTAATCTTCACAGATATACTTTTCCCAAGATCATATTAGCGCAGCCGGTTTTGCGGAATTTTCTCCCGTAGGAGGCTTTTTATGTGGCAATAAATATACACGGAGTTGTCACATTTAAGCAAACACACTTAAAACAATTTGTGACATTACAGAGAAATAACGAAACTACCACGCTTATTGCTGATCTAAAATAAAACCTAGAAGTGTTATAGCCTTAAAACTCCCTTCTGTTATTGTTAAAAAAAGATTCAAGGGTTATTTCTCATTTACGAGTTATTCGAGGACATTTATCACAGCAATGGGCAGAATGCCCAAATTTAGTGGTAGGAAAATTCTGTAGGTACCTTATACTATTATACAATTCATTCGGAGGGGCGGACAAATACATTATAACTGAAAATTTGTTTTTGTGTAAACACACAAAAAAGCTATAATTAATTTATTGTGTATTACATTATGAGTAATTGAATCTCGTTCTTTAAATATCAACCTTATATATTACATGTATCATTTTAATCATATTTAACTGAATTTAATTAATTGTTACTGAATTAAATCAATATACATTTATTTCATATTTGACGTCCCTGCATGCATCAAAATAAAATTATAACGATTTTAATTGAATTGTGAAGTACTGGTAAAAATATGGATGTGTGATATCCTTGCTCCTTTCATATATTTAATGTATAATCAACTTTTCACAGTACTATGTACTGTGAGCCAATAACATATCTAGAATTTGTAAAATTGGATGGAGACAATAGTTTTGTTATTATAGTAGGTTATACAAGAAGTTCATATTCTTGCTGGTTACGTCGAAGTGTATGATTGTCGCACTAGGTACAGTTAGTGCGACAATATAAATTGGAGGTAAATACAAATATAATTTAACACACATGACTGACACAGTAGAGAGCTCCTTCTCTTACATGTAGATCATTCGATATTACCTGTCGATGTGTTCCCTTCCTGGGAGAAAAGTGAGCATTTGGTACGTACTGTGATGTAGCCTATTATAATGGCTATCGGCACAGCAAGTAAGTAATTTAGATCTTAACTATTCTATGTTTAATAATGTACAGAGATTTTTATATCTTCATTGTTGCGAAGAAAGAATATCAAAAAGTGGTTTAATCTTCTCTCTATAAGCCATGGCAGCTATATTTCGAGCAGTGTTGTCATGCCTGCCACAGTTACAATTGTAAGTCGCCCTAAGGGTACTTATCTATGATGTGAGATTCCCTTGTGGTCTAACCGGGAGAAAGTACGAATCAGCTGGGGAATTTAATGTCGTACTGGCAAGTTGGCGATGGTAGTTTACTGGTTAAAGCAGCTGGTCGATGCGGAAGATCCGTGGTTCAAATCCCAGCTATGGCATTGCATTTTTAAGTCCTGATACCACCTCTTAAAACAAATTGTAACAAACACGTATTTCTGAAGCTGTCGGGGAAATGGTGTTTAAAGCCAATATTGTCACTCGAATTACTTTATGTGTGGATAGGCTACTAAAACCCAACAATATGGCACATTTATACCTTTACTATGTCTGTGTATTTCAGGATTTTATGTTTTTCAAAATAATAAACGATCTATGTGTAACTTTTATACCGTATGATACGGGTCAACAGTACTACACTCTATGTTGAAGGAGAGAGGGTGAGTTCAGATGTAAACAACGGGCGCGTACCTGCAATGAACGTAAAGGCTCTATCAAAAGAATGTGTACACTATGCTATTTGCGCAAAATTTAATGCCGGGTGCCTCAATACAAAATCCAAACATAGGACTGCACGCCTTGCGGTGTTGTATAGATAAACGTGCTGTGAAATCGCCGATATAGACATCATTTGAGACCACAAAATTTATCTGCATAGCAAGAATTAGAACAGTAATGGTCAGCTATGTATGATGGCTTGTGATCTGACAAGGAATTTGAGGATTTAGACTTCGGTAATTTCATAACGCTGGTTGCTCCGTTTTACTTCAACTGGCCATGTGGTTGTCACTCACAGAGGCGTTTATTTACACAACTTGGTATTACTCTGCTCTCGCCTGACGTCACATGAACTGATAGGCTTGCTCTGTTTCGGCACGTCACACCACGGCAGTGCCTTGTTCATCTCCATTTTTATACCTAGTTAACACAAGGCACTTTTGAACCAACGCTGCTATGTAGGCGAAATATTTAGGATCTGCTATTAACAGAACATTTAACAGTGATCATGTCTAGTTCAGCAAGCGCTAGGTTTTAAGTGTTCATCTATTCAGATTCCGTGTGTTAAACACATGCTTTGATCCCAAAGCACCCACTTCCGCCCACCAGCTGCTGGCTATGCAGTAACATACACAGAGCCATGATTGCTTTGTAACATTAAAACAGAACATGGGTAGTGCTCTTGATTCTCCTTGCTGCACCCCCCCCCCTCCCCATTACCTGGCACCTGGCACCGGGTAATACAGTCACACGTTCATTTTGTGAATGTGAGCTCATTTCATCTGTGTAAAGCTAAGGGCACATATGTGGACACATTTTCAGCGTTTTACTCTGACTTCAATTATTGCTGCTGAAGGAAGTCTCTCTCACTCCTAGAACGTCTCAAGTGGAGCTTGTCGACTATTCCAAATGTATTTTTAATGCGCTTGTGTAGGCAATAGGGAACAGTTTCGCATCTCCGAGTAAGTATGAACTGAATATGACATGAATATTGCCACACGTATATATAGCAATTCTGTAATTCCTTTTCAATGAATTAGTGCTCGATCGGAGAAAATAACCCCATAAAATTTTATATTTACATGACTTTCTGTATCAACTATGGTTTGTTGTACGAAAGCTTTTACCTACTATCATTATGAAAGCTTGTTTTCTACTTACGATATGTTAGTCGAAATAAGCCTTTGCAAAAATAGGTTCATTTCACCTTTCATTGTGGCTATAAAAGGGATAGAGGAAACAGAATGATGGGCAGATATTTTAAAGATGGTCGATAAATACTGGTATTGAAATTACACCCTCTTTTTATAATATTGCAAGAAACAACTGAATAGCAGAGCAATCCAATAATAACGGAGATTTCTAAATTTCTGATGCCAATTTTTTATCAATGTCCTCCAACGCAGTGTCATATCGGACAGTGAATGAATGAAATGGATGAAATTATGCTCAAATGCAAACTTCCAAAAACATACCTTCCAAAGTAAGAGGAATTCGCAGAAAATTCAATATATACATATATTTATCATGTAAATATCTTAAATATTGGACAAAAGCAAGAGCTATTTTAGAGAAAAATAATAACAATATCCTGGTGGTTCATTGTTTTATTCAGCTACTGGTTACTTAAAACTCTCCATGTATTTTCATCCTCCTTTACATTCTTACTGAAATTAAATAGCTAGTTTGGTATATTTTGGACATTTCCTTTTAGGTTTATACTTTCCACAGGCGCACACACGTACTCACCCATGGATCCTTTTCTAAAACTGTTTCTTTGGGTTGGGAGGGTCTCAAAATATGTATTTTCAGAGAAATATCGACCTCAATTTTGGGGTGGAATATACATGTTATAAGTGCGCAGTAGAGAAAGGAACAAGGGAAGTATTTAGTTTTTCTGACAATTTTCGCTATTATTTTAGTCTCCCTTAACGAGCGTATAAGATGATGTAAGGGAGATCAAGAGAATCATTGATATTTCTTCGGGTATCTTGGAACTACTCTTAATTAGCTAGAAAATATGAACAGATGCATTTTGGTGAGTAAGGCTGATTAAAATGTAATCAAAAGACAAGGAATAAAATTTCTACAACAAAATTGAAACTCAACAATGCCTTTCTGGATTGGTTGCGCATCCCTTCTAAGAAACAAAGTTTTGTGCGTCTTATTTCCAGCTAATAATCGTAAATGAAAGTGAATTGTGAATTACTGAATTACTTCAGTTCCCATTTGAGTTTACATTATTTTTACAGTAATTGTCTTGTCTGTTTTGTTACGGAGGGGATTCCGGCACGTCTGCCGATGGCATATTGTGTGTCTGACCCCGGAAGGAAGGATGAATGACAGTACCCTATGGGCAACCAGAGCGCATCGCAGGCAGAGGTACTACAGTAGGTTCCTAACAGATGCAGTAGCTCCTAGGACACCCCAAATCCAAGTCTGGTTGGCTAGAGAGTCCCCGTGGCGGCGACTAGCCAACCGGAGCGCCTCCTCTCAGCCGAACACCGTATTTCCGGATCGCAACCTCTACCACCTCCTATCGGCGACCCTACTGAAGCTTTCAACCTGGAAAGACCGAATGGAAAGAAGACATGAATGAAATAAAAGGGAATTAAGTTCTAAGTATATAAGGTAAATGTCCTTCTCAGCATTCGCCTGAATGACCCGGGAAAAACCACCGATAAAACCCAAAGTCAGTAAGGTTGGTCACGGGAATCGAACCGGCGACCTCTAGAATGCGAGCCACAGACAGTACCGCCTCAGCTCGGTGCACAATAATTGTACATTATCATTAAAATAAATGTGTGTTTTAACCTCACGGCTAAAACGTTGTCCATATCTTCTCAGTAATCAAATGCACGTTAAAACACTCTCTTAGAATTTATTTTCCCTTGTAATTCTGTGAAGCAACACCAGTTTAAATTTTCAGTTTATGAAGTGATTCCTTTTTCTTCGTTAAAAAACGCAATACAAATCATGACATTTTCATCCAAGAATTTAATCATTGAAACCACGTATTAACTTTTTTTATGTTCATAAAAGTACTTCAATTATTAATTTTTAAAACAAATAGGAGATATAAGAATCAGAAATGTGCAATAATAAACTTTAAAGGCTATTTTCTTGTGAAATAAAATTAGTATACACCAATCATATGATAACTTTGTAAACTGTTAGGAGATAAGACTCAATGACTTGAGACCTAATAACGATACTGAAAGGCAATTGAAAGGTTTTGATTGGTTGGCTAGGACACATTTTGGATTTAACATGTAGTCAAATTCATCAAACAACTTGTAGCAGACACAAAATTAAATGGCGGGTTGTAGTAGCAGCGGTGCTGTATAGTTAAACACCCTGTGAAGTCGTATTGTATTTAATGCATTTTTCCTTTTATAATCCCTATCCCTAGGGCGTACTAGACCTCCGGGGGAAAATAACCATGCCGGTATGCCGGTATCGGGGATCGTCATTTGTCCTTTTATATATTTTGGAAATGGGCTACGATCCAATGTCTTCATTGAATATTGTTAAGTGATTTAGTGTAAATACTTCATGGTATTTCTGACAAAATGCATCGTTCATCATTTCATTTACCATATACTTTCTACGCTTGAGTCCAAAGGGCACGGTTTTGGAGCTCCAGCTGCAAGGAATTAGTGTCGCCCTCTGCAGTAGTCAAAATACTGCAGGCGGGTGGAAATCCTTTAAGTAGCTTCCTCAGCTAGGGAAAAAAGTAGTGACACTGATTAATAGCTCCATACATTCCTTAGAGCCTGAGCTTGGGGTGGAACTGAAGACTTGCACTGGGGACTCGAAGATACTGGAGTGTAGCCAAATCACTTTCTGACCACTTGGATGAAAAATAATTTGATATTGTTACAATCAATGTTGCACATTCTTTGTGAAAAGGTGTACGCGATTTAGTAAATTTTTGTTTGTTCATGTTGGTACACGTCAGTAACCTTGGAGTTCATTAAAGATGGTTGATGTGCAATAAGAAATGCGTGTTGTTACTTCATCAGTTATTCCAGGTATTAGACTTGAAATAGATCAAATAATAGGACCATAGTAAAGATACAGTCCATACTAGACCACATAAATGTTAGTAATTCTAAACATGATCCTAGACGGCCGGATTATGAACGGCAAATTGTGATTATTAAGTTCGGTTATAAGATCGCAAAATGGCGATTCATGAAAGTAGCTGAAAACCTGGAACTGGCTTTCGCTAAATTCATAAAACTTTACGCCGCTCGCGTATTTCTTCTCACCGATTTCACAAGGAAATTTGGTGAGAAGAAATGCGCGAGCGGCGTAAAGTTTTGTGTATTTAGCGAAGCCCAGTTCCAGTTTCTCAGCTACTTTCATGCATAGCATGTATGATAAAATCCATCACTTCTAGAGAGAGTATTTAAACCAGTGATTGTATATCTACTTTCCTTCTGTGCAGCATCTGACGGGCTTCTAGATGCCGTAGATAGCGAAAGGTTAAATTAGTTTACATTAGCTTTACTTAGGTTCGAGGTTAGGTGAGAGTTACGTGTACCTAACAAGCTCATGTTCACAATGAGGGTTTTCAGCAGAAGCTTGCGATATACTAGATAGTAAAGGTATCGACAGGCGGGCTTGGTTAGCGCGTTGCAGTGGGGAGCGCGAAGAACAGCGAAACGACGTAATCTGCGGCAAGAGAGCAGTGCTCTGCCAAGCTAGTGCGACACTGCTGCACTACAACTGATCACTTGACTCTCCAACCCGCTTGTCCAGTGCGGACAACGGGCAAGCAGAGAGCACCCGGATACATTTGCCCACCTGCGGAACCTAGGTTAGTGTAACCTAAATATATCTACAAAGCTAAATATAGGTAATTTAATAGAAAATCTGGACATAATAAGTCACTAATTGTTTAAAGGCGCGCGGCTGAAAGTCTCTCAGGATTTAGCTGCATACCCACACTCTTCTGACCGAACAAGATAGCTCAGGCTGTGGTCCGCATTCGGGAGGTCACGGGTTTGATTCTCGCGGCCGACCTTTCTGACCTTGGGTTTTCCGGAGTTGACTGAGTTAACACATACTAGTCATAAATAAATACACACTGTGTATCCTAATTTTTAAATTTTAGAAATAAATTTAGATTCGTAAATATTAACACTCCTTATGAAAATAACCTTGAGTGTAGCATACAAGTGCATTGTTCATGTAGAAGAGAACAATGCGTTTCGTTGCTTACTGTGGTAACAAAAATACAAGATAAATTGTTCATACTACTAGTTCAATTTAAAGTCTGTTTTTTTTACCTAAACCAGTTTCACAACCATCCGGTAAGAGTAACCAGAATAGCAACGACAACCGGAAGCAAAGCGGACAGTCAACATGTTTAACAGGCCAGCAACGAGAAAGGCAAGGTATATTATCGATTAGAAAATGAAGGGCGATATTGCGCAATGGGAATTCATTTGTTTCTAATTGACCAATGACATACATATATTCTAGCTTGCGAGCTAGAAAGAGGTCTAGCGTCTGTTTCATGGCATGGCCGCCTTAAACAGTTTCTACGGCCAAAAGTCTAATAAGTACAATATGAGTCTAATATGCCGTGGCAGGCAACTTGACCAAATATTTTTCCCGTTCCCGAGGCCCGGGAGGTTCGCTCTAGTTATCGTTAGCGTTACTGGTGATTGTGGCCCAGCCTTAAATGTTACAAATTACCGCTGCACTAAGAAAAATTTTTTCCATGGATTAATAAACAAGTGTCTTAAAACTTGCACACATTAAATCTCTAAGCATATTGGTCTAATTTAGGGACTCCCTGCTTAGTCTGACTTTCATTATTACTGTTGTTCAGTGTGCAAAGCATATATTTTTATTATTATCATTAGTATTGATTTGGTATATTATTATATTGTGGCATTGATACGTTGAACTTCTCTTTGGAAAACATCCTTGAATGACGTCACGTTGCCAAGGAGGCAGAGTAACTTTCAAGAGCTTTATAGGCTAGTTGTGAAACTTTGAGTAGCAAAAACGAGTTTTAAGTGTAAATTGGATAATTTATGTGAGACTGTATTAATTGTAAGGTTAAAGAAAATAAGAGTAACTGAAAGTGAATAAGGTTGTAATATTAAGTTTTCCACTTTTTAATGTTTTCCTATTCAAATGAAAAACATGAACAGTTAAGCAATGTAATGTGTCCATACTTCTGTTTATGTAAGTATATACACTATTAAGTTTATGTAACTACTTTAGAAAAGTGAGATGATAAATTTCCCAACTCAGACACCATTAATATTATTTACTTTTTTACTCAACGTTGTGAAAGTAAACTTTCTCTTTGTGCAGTGGTACGACAGTACAGAGTCCTAAGAGTTAAAAAGTCTAAGCATTCCTTCACCGACTTTTTTGTATAATTTTTCTTCGCGTGCCTTGCTTTCAGAAGTACTTGGAAACTGGGAAAACTTCTTTGCCCTCAGCAAAATGTAACAGGAAAACGGAAGGCAGCTGGAGATGCCCCGGTTGGGGTTTTGCCCCTGATGGCAGTAAGATTGGATTGCAACGACTAGATTCCAGAAGCGATTCCAGCTCCAAAACAACACGGATCTTGTCATTTATCAAAAAGAGGGAGAAAGGAAGTTCCAGAAAAGGCAGGGAGGGGGTGGTACAGTACATGATCGAAAACACGAGAGAAAACTGTTGAAAGAGAAAGTGGAGAAAACAAGAGCCATGTGAAAAATAAATTGCTATATCCTGTTGCATCACAAAGATCTTTCTTCACGCGACAGTTTGAGAGAGACTAGAATTGATAATATATCGGCCAGTGCCACCAGGGCAGCGAACTGCTTTTCTAAGGTCCCCAAGCTCTTGTGACTAACATTGTATGTTGTTAACGCCAAGTGAATATAGTATATTATCGCAGACACAAGATTTAATGCTGATAATTGACCAAATCATGAACAATATCGCCGGCTTTACAACGTAATTTTATGGCCTGTTTAAGTACGTAGCGCCGCAGGCCACTGATTGGATGTTGTGTTGACCAAATCCTCCTTCCAACCAATTTTACTTAAATTAGTCAGAGATTGATGGATCTCTATGAGATGTTTTAGGGTCCGTTGTTAATTTTTTATTGTTAATAAATGTTGTGGCTGCCGTAACTATGAGTAGGTTCACAAACACCCGGGAGCGGTAACCTAACGATACCGGCAACGGGAAGCAAGGCAGCACTCAATATTTTGATTCACAATAGCCGGCAACAAAACTGAAAATGCAGGTCTACATTGCACATTGGAAATTCATTTGTTTCTAATTGACCAATTATATTTTTCCAGCCTACGACTAGAGGGACCTCTATCGGCTGTTTCATGGCACGGCCACCTTGAATAATTTCTACAGCAAAAGTCTAATACGCACAACATGCCATGCCCGGTAACGGGAGCAGAAAGTTATAACTAGGGCAATACTAGTTTTTCTCAAAGTATACCTGGTGGGCGTAAGAATAAATAACGTCAGTTAAGTTAAATTATAAATGTAATGTTCTATTTGAAGTGAGTTTTCGTTTAAGTGATAAGCATGTAACTTTTGAGGTATCAGTACCTACTTATGGTTTAAAACAGTGGTTTTTCTAATATTCACCAGCATAAATTGCCTTGAGTCGCCGAAATGTTAACGCAGGGTTCCCTGGCGGCGACGGCTAGATCAGCATAAACCGATGTTTGATGTTATAATTGATAACAAAAAGCACGACGGAAAATATACGAATTCTAGAAAAGCACCTTCTTTTATCAGCTTAAATCCCCATCGTTTCTACATTCTTTCAAAGCTTCTCATTTGCCTATAAAACACAATTTTTCACTCAATGACCTACTAAATTCTGAGACTGCTTTGAAATTCCGTTCTCTTTGCACCACCAAGAGATAAAAAAAGTGAATAAGGACCTTCCATTTGAGAAAAGCTAAAGCATTGGAAAGCTCACACAAATAACAAGGAATATCTCCGAAATGGTTCACTTCACAAACATTATGCATAACTTCTGTGTTTTAACGAGATCTACAGTATTTGTGTAGTAAGATTTGGTCTATCTCTAACGGTTTACCAGTTAAGCAAAAGTCATCAAGAATAAACAGGACCACATGGGATAAGCCAGAAAATTCAAAATATATATCCCATTTGCCATAAAGGTATCTTAAACATGCGGCATTTTAATCAAAATCCTTAGAGCTATTTTTGAGAAAATAAAAATTTTCAGAAAAGTTTCTATGTAACGGTTAGCTTAGGGTGTAGAAATTTTCTTCAAAATCTTTGGGTCACATCCTTGAAAGGTATTAAATTTAAATATCACCAACCGACTTGACATTTGTGAGACATGCTGTTCTCACACACACGCACGCACGCAAACACACGCACGCACACACACACACACGCACGCACACACACACGCAGCTTTTTCTGGAAATATATTTTTAAGGTGAAATCTCGATATCAATTCTTGGGTCGAATGCAATGCTTTCTCTACTTAATACACGTAGTAGAGAAACTAAAAATCTTCTCTTTTGGGTCAGGATCCACAAAACAGTACTTGCAAGGAAATTACGTTATCAAATTTTTCGGTGGAATACCAATCTTCTACACCTACTAGGTACTTGGAGAGAAAATGAAAAGGTACACTAACATAGATACAAGAGAAGAGAAAGTTGCGGGTGTGTTGGAAAGGGAGGCATTTGATTAAAATCGATGAAAGGGAGAAGACAGCAAGGAAATTGATCTAATATATATACAAAGCATATTACAACATGGAACGTGACACCATCAGGAGCAGGACAAATGAAAGCTAATCTGAAAACTAAATAAACGAGGGGGATGAGGGGTGAAATAATGGAAAACACTGAAACCTGTGAATGTTTAACTGTCAGCAACGGTGTGCATATTTACGGATTTGAAACTAACTTAAAAATATGTGTATATGTCACACAGAATGCTTGCTTACTGTATATATAATCGCCAAGCCTCTACCCACATGGAACCTCACCATCTCTTTTGGGCGATTAAACCTACATTTGTATAGTTTCAATTGCGTAGCTATCCAGAGGGTTTTATCGCAATGTTCTGGCGCAGCTTTGGCTTAACTCGCGGTCTTGTCTCCCTTGTATAGACCAGAATGACGTAGCACGGATTTATCTCGAAATTCACCATTTCTCGTAAATAAACGGCGGTAGAAAGTCTGAAAACGCTTTGTTCTGCCGCACTCAGTTACTCCTTGGCAAAACGACGATCTAACACGGCTACTGATATATGAGCCATTGCTGTCCTGAGAATATGATTACATCTGAACAGTGTATATATACTGTCTCGCCGTGTTTGTGAGATAAGATGGGCAGCGTCACATTCCGATACGCTTCATGGTAATATCTTTGTTCTGACCGCGCCATTGTCATCGGGCCACGTATTTGCAAGCAGTGGTGTGAGATAATAACCTTGAGCGTGTGATGGAAGCTACCGGCAGGTGTCATAATGTGTTTATCTTGAACAGGTATTATTTATACAGTTCATATATAATCACCCTTTTGGTTTACGTTCGAAACATAATCCTGCGACACCTATGCCCCAGGCGGGACTCGATCCGCAATCCTTATCTTTAGGATGCCCTAGCTGTGCTATCTAAATTCTTACTAAGCACACAGCCCCCTCCCAGCCCTCTATTGTCTGTTAACTGGCGACATGCACTTTACAAATGTCCATTACCATAGAGACAGAGATAACAAGAGGGTGTATCTATCTCTTTCGTTTTTGGACGTGACAAGTTAAACCTCACTCCGACTTCCGCGAACTAAACACCGCGAGACAGTGCGCGATTAAATACAGTGCTTGCTCGCATTAACCGCAGTCTCTTGTTTATTTCAAGTAGGAAACAGAAACGTCATTCCCATGATCACTTCGCATGGCGTTATTCGTGCTGATGCTAGCAAGGTCATCCGCCACGTCTGAAAAACACATTAGTATTTGTAATGCTCTAGCGCTAAGCCAAAGTTTTATCTTTCTGTTCCCCTGGAAGGATTTATTTTTCCAAAATGCATCCTAAAACAAGGCAACCAAGTATGATTTTCACCTCTGATCCAAATAAAACCTTGTTGATGGATCGCCATGCTTTAATCTATAACAAATATTTAATGAAAGTGGAAAATTATCTGTTAATTGTGTTGAGCGGACGATGTACACAGAGCTTCCAAATGCACTGGAAACTCATTACACTGGTCCCCGAGCGCACTTCGCAGCATCAATTAGTACCAATAATACCTCTAATTACACGAGACGCGCATTCCCTTCCGGGGCTAGCTTGACCCCGCCCATTTCACCTCGTGTGCGCACGCAACGCAACGCAACGGCTGTTTGAACCTGCCGAGGATTGATTGTCCTGTCCCGCAGAAAAAAGGATTGTCACCAAACACGTGTTCTCTATGACAGGAGATTACTCTGGCTCTAGGTTGCGGTGAAGAAATAGAATCGATATCCGCTGATTGCTTTACTCCCGGCCACCAAAAATTTGGTTTATGGAAATGAATACTATCATTTACCGACAAGGGATGACAGTTTCCGAAGTATGTATTGCTTACTTCATAATATCCGTGCTTATTTGAAATAAATACCTATAATGGTTTTATGGATGCCTGTAATCTATCAGGTTTTAGCAGCAGTGTTGGTTATTTTTTATTATTAACTATTATTATTGTTTTCATTATTCTACATTTATTACATTATTAAATATTTTGATAAATAATACCTTGATATGTATCCCCCTCGGTGTGTTAGTTCCTTTTTGTTTTCCTCTAACAGTTTTCCACAAAGCAATCACTATATGACGTTTTTGCATGGTCGAAGCTCCTCCGCGAAATGAACAATGCCTGTCAGTATAGACTATCAGCTTTGCTTCCACGTGTTGACACCTCAACGTGAGAACTACTGGCCTAGGTAGTGTGGGGTCATTGGCCTTGTAGAAAGCAGTCGAGCTGCTCCGATACCATGAATTCTGCCCACTGTATTCTACGCTGCAAACCCTCGAGGAAAATAAACACGTATGGTGTGTGTGTGTGTGTGTGTGTGTGTGTGTGTGTGTGTGTGTGTGTGTGTGTGTGTGTGTGTGTGTGTGTGTGTGTGTCATGCCTGCTTCAACATACTAACCAGCATGAAAATTTTAATATTTTAATTTTAATAATATAAGTATTAGTATTTAAACTTGCAACGCCTATTCCTCTTCCTTTGACATTTCCAAAGGATAAATATTTTCATGTTCGCAGTCTCGTATTACAATGCCACTTATTGTTACAATATCCAACAAAGGAGTAGTAATATTTTGCATCCTTTAACATTCAAACTCTTATCCGAGGAGTTAGTTGTGCATTAACTCAGGTCAGGAAGTCACTCCGTTCCATACTTACTTTACCCGCTTCCGTTTCCACATTCACTAGTTCAGTTATAAGGCTGAGAGTGTATTTTCATACAGGAGCACTTCCTGTGGTAAAAGCTTTGATGCAGTCTATTTTTCAGTTCATAAAGTTGATGTGTCCACACCTTCACTACTAGTGCAGTGCAGAGTGAGTGAGTGTGTGGGGTTTAAGGGACCGTCGACAACGAGGTCATTTGGGATCTCTGTAATACAAGTGGGGTTTAATTTTGCGAGTAGAAATGTTTGCGGAATGAAGCAAAAGGTGGCAGTCTTGAAAGCAAAATAAAACACCACTTTTGAAAATGCCTTTCATATACTTCGTGCAAAAATATCTGAACGTCCTGTCCTCATAATCAGATCTCCTTCCAGGGTTTCAACACGCTTCAAGTGTTAGAGCGCATGAACGACTGTGTTACGTAATTCGGGGAGGGCGGTAGAGGGGCCTCAACATATAACACCCAGTCACAGTAGGGCAGAAAACAAATATTTCTATTTTGCAATGCAGGTCTACTGCGAAAATAAATTCCTGACATAAGTTTGAAGTAAATTATCGTAAAATGTTTTAAAGAAGGTTAAATTGAGCATTAGGTATTATACAAGTTACACAGGTTCAAGTATTTAATATTGAGGCAGTTATTATTGAAATGTTTAAATGGTAAATCTTATTTTTTTGTCAAGTCTTAACCTATAATCCACTAGAAAATTCCACGCCTTCTGGAGAGAACTTATAGTTGAATGTCGATGGAAAACCATCCTATTCGATATTTTCGTGATCCGTAACCTCACTTGGATATCAAAAAATTAATTTTGAGTGCGCTTATAACTTCTGGGGATTATTGGAAGATATATTTTAACTGTTAATGTTATTATCACGAATTAGCGCCTGTGTTTTTCTTAACATAGTTGTGTGTAATGACATTAAAGCAGGCATTGGCAAACGTACTCAATGAGGTATCAGTATGACGTATGAACATGTAACCCGCAATACACATGACGTAATGTAGAACAGGGGATGGCATTGACCTCCGTTCAGAGTCAGTGCTGGACTCACTCGCTACGGAGTACAATAAGGAATAGTATATTTACTTGAATCCAGCTATTTTGGTCTACGATACTTTAGGTAGGTCTAGATATTTGAGCAATATGTTTCAATTCACTTCTATTTGCAATGTACCATGAAAATCTAGTGATATATCACCAATAGCCACACTCAGTGTAGCACGTAAATTAACATTTGTTAATCGCGATACAAGATTTTTTTGGATTCAGTTTCTTTTCTTCTACACATTTCTTAAATGCTTGAGATAATTCTGTCCCTGTTATATGTTCCCTAAGTGGAATGACTTCAAGCATATATTCTTATATCGAGAGGTTGTTAGTAACTCCACGAGTGAAAATTACCAGTTGTAGTGTGTCAACGTTGTCAGCGCTTTCATCCAACGCGAGAGAAACGGCTATAAATTCTTGGACCTCGATTTGTAGTCTTTTTTCGGTTATTTATGCTATTTTATGTATCCTTCTCTGTATGATTCGTGGTGATAATGCAATATTACTAAAAATATCATATTGTTCAGGGCAAATTATGTTGGCAACTTTACTCTCATATTTTTATGAAATCTCCATCACTAAAACACCTCAGTGAATGAACAATCTCCAAAGCAACAGCATAGCTGGCGTGAAGTTGTCTATCAGTTATAATATTTGAATTAATATTAGATGTATTATCTGAATATTGCTCTTTGAGCTGTTGCAGTTGGTTAGTTCAATCTACATGAAAAAAATATAAATGAATAAAGGACACTACGTCAGTGTTATGCTACTTTAAATCGTGGTGTAAATTTATGAATACAAGCTTGTCTATAATTGTATGGTGATCTTATGACATGTATCATAATGCCGCTTGATGTTCCATTGATGAGTGCCTTTTTGAACTTTAGAGCACAACAAACACCTTACGTTCCTTACACGATGAGAGAAGAAACAATCAAAGTGCTATTCTAGATATCAAATTTAATAGACCAGGAATAATTAGATGCACTCTAATTATATGAATATACTAAGAGTTTAAGTTAAACTAATATCCTTCAAAATTATAAATAAAGAAATTTATCTTTAAGTCTTAGTATTAAATTACACTTTGACAGACATGTTTAGAAGTGCAGGTAAATACGAGAGGACAGTCCGCCCGTGATCGGTGTGTATGCAGTGCCAGTTAAGGCTGCGAGGAAGGGGGAGACAGAGTAAGCGCTGCCCCTGACACGTCATAGTTGCGAGGCCTCATTGAGTACATATTTGCCGATGCCTGCGTTAAAGTATGAACAAACAAACAAACAAACAAACAGAACAAAGGTATACCAAACTTCAACAACCGGCCCGTATAGTCTTGTTTAAAACTTGTTGGCATATGTTACAATGTCCAAAAAGAGAGACATTAGGCGTTTACCAGTAGCTTGTAGCTTCAGTGATCTTAATACAAGTTGAATGTTAGACTCAACATGGTTAAGCGCCGCATTAGAAGTTCAGCACGTCCTCTCCACGTCAGTCCGTACCTAGTAGCAAAAACCTTCTGTAGGAGCGCTGACATAATCCACAAGCTTATCCACCATGGGCTACCGATGTCACTAATCCTCTTACTACATTCATACCTCAAGTTTCCTGAGCAGCAAGTGGAGAAAGTTATACATTTCATCTATTCGACCGCGGCGAGGCAGATTTCCGTCCACAGTCTTGTCCTATATCTATGGCGTGAGCTAACATAGGCACGGTTTTGTCTTGCGCACCAGAGAAGTTCAAGAGGTGAGAAAAGTCCCCATTATTAAGCCGGTTTTACAATGAATAAACATTTTTTGGCGCCCAAATTCACAATAAACATTTCATTAATTTATTACATTTTCCATTTAACACATTTTGTTCATTCGTTCGTCACGTGTCTAATTCCTCAGTTTTCCAGATTAAACGCAAAATTTATTCTTGTTCTGATAGCCTACTAGATTCGTCGTAGTACAAACGCGAAAATAAATACCAATTGGGAAAATAAATCTTAATTAAAATGTATGAATGCAATTGTAAGTTGCTTACCTTATAAATCACGATTAATATCAAATAGTATTAAATAATTGAACTATTAATTATTTCGTGGAATACTCTAAATAAATACCGCTGGCGCTTTCAAATTTCGGATAATTATTTTCGCGCTTGTAAAGCTATCGTCATATGAATCTCTACCGGGGTATTGCTACAGAAAATCCCTACACATCCTCCCGTTTATCAATAAAATTGATATCAAGAACGTGATTAGATATTGGAATGAAATAAGGTACACACATTTCTTTAATCGCTGGGAATGCCTGTGAAAAAAAAGGAATAAGTCTCTAACTTCAGTAATTTAGAAAATCAGCTTTTTCACTTCGTGTACCTTTAATAGTAAAAAGTAGAATAGGTGTTTTATAAATCAAAAACGATTTGGTGAGCTTAATTAAGTTTAATTTCGTTGAAAATGCTCCAATCACTAATAGCTGTTTTATAAAAAATATTTTGGATTAGCTATATATATACGTGATCAAAGAGGTAATTATTGAAATTATGTTATATTTTGCAATAAATTAAAAGAACTGACAAGATAATTCGCGTGTCATTGGGTGTCACATTGTAATAAAACATCATAACATCGCAATAATCTAGCTGCAAGTTGAGTCGACACGTTCAAAGTGGTTTTGATTGTTTATTTAGCCGAGGGTGCCAGTTGGAGAGCTATGAGACGTTTATTTTACAAGGTATAAGTCAATCATTACAATGACACACCACAAATTGTAATTTGTGTTAATGATAAAAAGGAGTGTGTTCCTGTGATTCAATATTAAACGGAAATAAAGTGACAGAAAAAGTAACTCGAGTTTTCAATTCTCATAACAATATAAACTTAGTTGCACACTTTAACTCAATACTGAAGAGCAAAGCAAAGCCGCGTTTACACTTTTGTGTGCGAGTGTGTACAATAAAGTATTATTAGAACTCCTTCACCATAAAGTGTATTAATTTAATCAATCTGTAGAGTTGACAATGATGTTTGTTTCTTTTATTTCATTACTGGTAAAATATTTTCAAACATATCTTTTTAGTAGCTAGTTGCTGGCTGTTGGCAGTTTTGTTAACGGAAATAAAAGTTGAGCAGAAACGGGCCAAAACTTTTTTAATTTTCCTACCAAAACTAAGGGCAAATTGCGAGATGTTGGACGTAGTTAGGGAGCGAGGTCAACCCACTCTAAAGTTACATCTGCAAACTTTGTTGGCATTCATTAACAGCAATATATATGTCCTTAAAGAAGTGCTGGAACTGTCACAACAGAGTGCCCCTTTCATCCAGAGAAAAAGGAGGTAGAAATGTGGACCATCCACACGTGTTTACGTGGTGTTGTTATGGGTACTTAAAGCTCAACTATTCTTATCAACGTTTGCTTTTTGTCTACGTTATGTTAATCTAAATAAATCTTTCCAGAAACAGTTTCATTGCGTTTTCGGCAGACGGGTAAGAGGAAACCGCATCCATATCAAATACTTCGAAGTCAGTAGGTAAAAGAATTTGACATCGCTTCTATGACGCTTTTTTTTTTTTTTTTTTCGAGGGGGGTTAAACGCTAGATTATAGCTTTCCCATCACTTGTTTCTAAAACTGGTAGCTTCTGAATAAATTCAAGTAATCTTCTTGAAGATTAACCACATAGCATTGAGCCTATCTATTAATGATATGAAATAGGCATGGTTTAAATTTCATTTTTGTTTATTTTTACCACTATATTAATTGTCACATATTTGTGATTTTATTTACTCACTTAATGCTGTCGTATTAGAGATTTCATGCATCTGAGAATGAATCTGAACCACCGCTTTCTTTTGTGAGCTCAGCTGCCTTTAAATTAAGCATTTTTATTTATAAAACTTCAAAAACTAAAATATTGTAGCATATTTAAACTTTTTTACAAAAGGCACATCACTATTATGTAAACTTTGATGGTTCAAATACAACTAGATACACTAGGATCAAATTTAATGCAATTCTGTCAAATGAAAAGGCTTTTAAATACCAACTTTGATCTTTAACAGACTTTTTGTTTCTGAATTATGCTGTCCAAAGACTGACGCACGCATACACACACACACACACACACACACACACACACACACACACCCGCGCGCGCCTTTTTTTAAAAGTGCTTATCTTGGATTCAGGGGGTCTCAAAACATATATTTCCGGTGAAATCGATATTCAGTTTTTCGGTGGAATACAAAACTTCCTCTACTTACCAGTCGAGAAAGTAAAAATGAACAACAATGTTGCATTTCACGAAAGCTTTAAATTTTCCGAAACTGATACAAATAACAAGAAATATCTACGAAATGGTTTACTCTACAAGAAATTTATTTAAACCTAAGTGGTGTGTGTTAGCAAGATGTACATTTTTGTATTGTAAGATTTTGTTTATATCTTATGGTTTACGAGTTATTCAAAAGTCATCCAGAGTAAACACGACTACGTAGGCTATAGCCAGGAAATTTACGTTACATCGTACATTTCATTTGTCATAAAAATATCTCAAACTTATGGCACTTTAATCAAAATCGTTAGCCATTTTAAAGAAATCAAAAATTTTCGAAACATTTTCAATGTAAAGGGCAGTTTAGGGTGGGGCTATTTTCTTTGATATCTTCATGTCACATCCTTGAAAGGCAATAAATGTAAATACCAACTTTTACTTTTAACAGACTTTTTGTTTTTGAATTAAGGTGTCCACAGACTGACAGACACACATACACACACGGACGTTCTTTAAATTAATTTTTTTTTGGGGGGGGGGGATTCAGGGGGTCTCGAAGCATACATTGCCACTGACGTATACGTCACTCGCCATGACATCCTGTGATGACGCCATTCCTCCCCTTCTCTGAATATGAATTTTGTAACAAAATCAGTAAAAGGTACTTCAAAATTCATAACATGGTCCCTATTTTTCAAAATGAATACTTTTTCCCAGACCATCAATTCAATGGGTCCACTTAATTGCTTTAATAATTTAAGTCGCCGCTGAAGGTTTTAGGAGGCAGTGAACAGTGCTGTTAATGGTGTTATTCTGTGATACAAAAAGTGCAATATTTTACAACCAGCTAAACCTGTGAGTAAACTTCGCTTGTAGAAGTAATCATTAATCTTTTAATATACTGTGTACATGTTAGGAACGCTGTCTACAGTATATAACACGTTAATTAAAGTAATTTCAGTATTGCACGGCTAGCCCTCTGCAAGACTTTTTGTTTTGTTAGAGAAGCAAACCGTCAGTTGTTTCCAGTCAGTCTTTTGTTGCGTTACCAACATAATGCAATCTAGTCAACAAGAGCAAAGCTTCTCAAGTTCACATTCTATGAGTTATCCTGACAAAGCTACTACATCGCGAACAATCTTACAACCACCTAAGTTGGTCCATAAACGCCCGCTTGTAGAAACTAACCAAGGCAACGGTTCCAATTCAAATGATTGCTTCATTACACCCAACAAGAAGCACACAGCTTCAGTATCAGCTGTAAATACCAAATATATAGTCGACTTAACCTCCGTTCACAACAAATTTTCCCCTTTGGAAAGCATGGAGGAAGAGAATGATACAACTTCTGAAGAAAATCTCTCTACAACTCCTAAACTCAGAATCCCACCAATTTTTATTCATGAAGTCAATAATTACCAGCAGATTATCCAAGATATAGCTTCTATTGTAAAAGATGAGTACACAACACAGCAACAAAGCAAAGTTCTTAAAATAAATACAACTTCAGTAAATGACTTCCGCGCTGTAACAAGATTCCTGGAAGAATCGAAGCTTCCTTTTCACACCTTCCGTGACCCAAATTCCAAAAGACTTGAAGTTATTTTAAGAAATGTTCCCTACTCTCTTACAGATGACGATATCGTTACAGAACTAACCTCTCTGAACTTACCAGTAGTAAAAGTTACCAGGCTTTTCTATAAAGATCGACAACCTATGCCACTGTGTGCCGTAGAATTAGAAAATAATGAGCAGGGTAAGAAGATCTTCGAAGTCAAACATATTTACCATGCCATAATTAAAGTCGAGTACCGCAAGAAGCCCGCGAATATCCCACAATGCACACGATGCCAACGCTACGGGCATACTAAGAACTTCTGTCGACTCACACCTCGATGTGTGAAATGCCCCTCAAATCACCACTTTTCTGAATGCACAAAACACAAAGACACTCAGCCCTCCTGCGTGAATTGTGGAGACGCACATCCGGCAAATTTCAAAGGTTGTCGTTATCACCTAGATTTGAAAAAGAAAGCCGATGCAAGGGTGGTTCAGCCTGCAATAACACCGTCTTCAAACCTAAACATGGAAAATTTTCCGAGGTTGTCACCAAACTCGCCCTCTCCAACTCCTGAAATTCCACAATGGCCACGCTCTGCTGTTTCGGAAGAAAAAAGTCCTAGGCAGCTAACTCAGCAGACATCAACACAGAATTCTTCTTCTCCTTCGTCTTGCTCCTCCGATGGAACCGAAAACCTAGTTCAGCTAGCCATTAATTTCCTCACACCATTCCTGCCATCAATAAAGTCCTTTTTGCTAAAGCTCTTCACAAGTTTGTTTGCTAATGGCCACTAAAAACCAAAAAACATTCTCACAACTAACCATACTAAATTGGAACGCCAATGGAGTCAAAGCAAAGCGAGAAGCCTTCTTGGAATTCATCTCCAGACACAATGTTGCAGTAGCTTGCATCACAGAAACGCATTTATTACACAAAGAAAAGTTTTCTATACCTGGCTACGCAGTGTATAGATGCGATCGCAATGCTCCAGTCGCTTCAGGTGGAGTGGCTATAATTATTCGAAAAGACATACCTCACCACTCAGTTTCACTACCTCAATTAACCAGCATCGAAGCCTGCGCAATTCAAATATTCACACGCAATTCTTCTAAAACTACAATAATTTCTGCATACAAACCGCCAGGACCCAATCTAAATGACCAGGATATTAACACGTTATTTTCTGACACAGCACCGACTTTCCTAGCAGGAGATCTAAATAGCAAGCATCAAACATGGGGATGTCGTGTAACAACTCCAAATGGAAGACGTTTATTAACTGCAGCCGATCACAACGCAGTTAACATTGCAGCTCCGTCAGACCCCACATTCTATAGACCAAATGTAACACCAGATATATTAGACATCGCACTCTACAAAAATATATCAAGCACTCCCACTATGGCTGTTCTGCCTGAAATGGACTCAGATCACTGCCCAGTCTTAATCTCGTTCGATGACATTCCGATTCTACAACCGCAACACACAAAGAAACTCAACAAAGGTTTCATAAACTGGGAGACTTTTCAGCACGTAATGGATGACCAGTTAAGAATTACACAGAATTTGAGAACCCCCGGTGATGCCGATGCAGCAATTCTCAGCTTCACAAAATCCGTAACTTCCTCTATAGACAAAGCCACAGCTCCAGCGAGACATCAACACAGAAAATCTTACCATGAATCTTTGCCCCCAAGCATCAGAAACCTTCTGAAAGAAAAGCACAAAACTCGTCGACTTTGGCAAAAGCACAGAGAAACTTGGCAACTTCGTCGCTTGAACCAACTCACAAGAGAAGTGAAGAAACGAATGGATGAATATCGGTATTCAACTTACCAACGGCATCTCTCCAGTATCTCACCGGAAGACTCATCATTGTGGAAAGAGACTAAAAGAGTACTAAAAGAGCCGACGATTATTCCGCCCCTAGAGCAAGATGGAAAACACTACATCTCCGACTGTGAGAAAAGCGAACTATTTGCAGATACTCTACAAAATTCGTTTAGATCTAATCCAGGAAGCAACGTAGAATTCAACCACGAAATTGAACAGTTTACTGGTTCTTACGCCACAGTACCACTACCCATTGACTTCACTTCACCCAAAGAAATTCTTTTTATCATCCAGCAACTTCCCGCAAGAAAATCGCCTGGGCATGATCTAATACCAAACTTTGTATTAAAACATTTGAGTCGCAAAGCACTTGCTATCCTAGCTTCGTTGTTCAATAGTTTTATGCGAATGGGTTATTTCCCAAGAATCTGGAAACACGCCATAGTTATTGTTATTCATAAACCTGGAAAATGCCCTTCCAATCCAACAAATTATTGTCCAATAAGTCTGCTGCCAACTCTGTCCAAGGTGTATGAAAAGATTATACTGAAACGTTTAGGAAAATTTCTAGAACAAGTGTCACTATTACCTCCTTTTCAATTTGGTTTCCGTCGCAAACATTCAACTACTCATCAAATTCTCCGAATTACAGAGCAAATAGCACAAGGCTTCGAGAAGAAAGAACATACTGCTGTCGCATTCCTTGACTTCACTCAGGCATTTGACAGAGTTTGGCATCAGGGTCTACTATACAAACTGTTTCTCAATGGCACTCCAGACTACCTCTACAAAATAATATCTTCCTTTCTATCATACCGTACCTTTTCAGTTCGAATAGGTAACAGTCATTCTTCTACCAGACCTGTAACAGCAGGTGTTCCACAAGGTTCAATATTGGGTCCAATTCTGTTCAACTTGTTCACTTCTGACATACCTACAACGCCCACAGCTCAAATAGCAATGTATGCCGATGATACTGCCATCTATGCAACCCATCGTAATTTACACACCGCTAGAAATCGCCTTCAAGAGGCCTTAAACTTAATCATACCCTGGCTTGACAACTGGCGCATTTCTCTCAACCATGACAAATGTGAAGCAATGGTGTTTACATTATGCAGGCCGGAATATCCACCATCAGTAACGATAGCAACAAATTCTATACCTTGGAAAAGTGACAGAGAAACGGTGAAATACCTTGGTGTACTGTTTGATAGAAAACTCACGTGAAAGCCACATATAAGTAACAAACTCAAACTTGCCCAAATAAGACTGACAAAACTTTATCCACTTCTCAACAAAAAATCTTCGCTTAAGTTAAAAAACTGCATACTACTCTACACAACTCTTTTAAGGCCGCTTTTACTATATGCCTGTCCAATTTGGGGAGGAGCCAGTGCTACAGAAATTAAACGCATCCAAACGTTTCAAAACAAAATCTTACGTATCTCAACTAATGCGCCATGGTTTGTCAGAAACAATCAACTACACAGAGAAACTGGAATCAGTACCATTCAACAGTCAATTTCTTCACAAGCCGAACAGTTTTACAGCAATCTAAAGAACGTTCCTGGATCTATTCACTACTCTCTTGGCAGAAAATCCAACTTTCCAACACGCATCAAGAGTCGTCTACCACTGGACCAGTTATCACAGCAAGATCTGATTTAATTTCAACTAATACTGTCAGTGAGGGGCCCAATGAGGTTTACCTCATTTCAATGTTACTTATTATATTTTATTTATTGTTATGTGTATTTCAACAATGGTCTGTAGAGCGCACATGCGCTGATCGATCAATAAATCATTAAAAAAAAAAAAAAAAAAAAAAAAAAAGTCGCCGCTGAATTTTCTGTTTGTACTTAATGTTTCTAAAATGTTCATTTTTTCTGGTTTCCAAATGTTGTTTTGTTTTACCAATGTAAAGCTTATCGCAGTCTAGACAGTCAAGTTGATAAATTCCAGAGTTCTTGCAATTTTGAATTTTGTCCTTTTTAGAAAAATTGAGCACATTTTTATATTATATTTATTTTGAGGAGCCAATATTATACCATGTTCTTTAAACATTTTGTTAAATGTTTTACTAGTCCCAGGTTGGTAAGTACACTTTTTAAATTTGCAGTCGTCTTTTATTTTTTTAAGAGTGGAAGCTTCATTTACGGCCATTTGATATTTAAATTTCTCTATCTTTTTATGTATGAATTCTGTACTAAAACCATTAACTAACACGGTGTTAATGTGTTCATATTCTATATTCAATTCTACCTTATTAAGGGGTATATGTACCAATGTATAAATTAAATGTTAAAAACGGTGAATTTATGTGCAGGAGGGTTAGAGCTTTTGTTTCTTGTTTTTTGTTACGGATAATTATATAAAGTACCTTTAGGCGTCTGCATACACTTGCAAGGCAATGCTTTCCTAGTTCGCAGAGTACCACGTTACGTTGTGTTCGACTCTTGCTTCTATAGTGGTAGTTGTTTATACATTTCGTGACCATGCTGTACTTCTCGCATGCGAGCGCACATTCCTCCAGCCTTTAATAATTATGAATGAATGTGTACCAAGTAAAATGAAAACGCATTAACTCACTTTAGCAGGGTCAGTTACAAAACTAATATCCTAACCAGATTAATATTGACGAAAATTTTTCTTTCGAGTCTCTAAAACTCTTCTGATATTTGCTATCGGCATATACAAACGGAAACCAAGACTACTGCGTTATGTTGCTATTTATTTGGGGAAGCACATGCAATTTATTCGTTGTACTCTGGTTCTACGTAGAAAATAACTTTAATGTGAAATTTAAATTTAAAATGGTAAAATTTGTGTTCAGAAACTTATAGAACTGTATGAAATCGCGTTGTGTTATTGAGTTAGTTTTACCCAATTATGAAGCAAAGCTCATGGTGTATTCAATGGTGTTAAAAATTATCATTTGGTTAAAGTACCATAAATTTGTTGAGCGTTACAAAATTGATCCTCTTTTGCACGACGATAATCTTGCATTAGTAATCTCTCTTTTTCTCCTGGTATGCACTGAGTACAGAGTAATGCTAGAGATACAGTTTTTATAAATTTCAATGAATACATTTCCATTACTTCTTTTTCCCCGTCTCTGCTCATGCCATTTTGTTGCGCACCGAGCCAAGCTTAACCAAATTTGGTTAGAAACAAAGCATCTCGTCTGCTTTTGCGGAAAAGTGAGTTGGAGAGGGAAAGTTAAAGGGAGGGGAAAGACCTCTTTTCCTAACAGAACTAAGCTAAAAGCGAAATAAATTTTGCAATTGAACTGGAGGGTCGCAGGGAAAATTGCTCTCATCTTGTGTCTGCGGACTGCTTTGGATGCAAAGCGTCACTCACACTTGAATGGTATCTGTTAGGACCTACAAACACTTTTGCATAACTCTGTTTTCCAGAGTATTTCTTTTGTACCAAAACAAAACGTGAGTCAGTCGTGCAGAAACAAACTTTAGCTTTTTATAAAATTGTATCGTAAAAGATCAAAATAAGAGGTCAATCTGGCTGAAAGAATAGCAACGTTCTGCTAGGAACTCATTATATTTGTGAAAACCTCAGGTTAAGCGCGGGAAACGAACAACAGAGCTAAGTAACCATTTAAATTAGCAATAATCATACTGGGTACCAATTATTTGCAGAGAATATGAAGCGCAAATGCAAACAGATGCCGAACGAAATTCTCAAATAATATAATTTGTACATTTTAAAGAAAAAAACAAAAACGATGGCCTTTCCTAAACAATTGTGGTGAGCTCTCAAATTGTATTAAACAGTAAATTTACTAAACCACTTCAGAGCTCTGATTAACTATTAAGGATGTCGGCTATCTTATAACAAGAAAAATGGTTCAGAGGAAAACGGAATTTTAACCTAAAATCTATCTGTGAGACCACACCTTAACCTATCAAATAAAGGTGCAGAAAGAAATTCTGAAGTATTATTGAGGTGTCCAAGAGTAGAATTGGGTCAAGATCGAATCAAATGCAGGATTAATAGAAACTGCAGAAGTAAATTATCTAAGAAAAATAATTAAAAAGGGTATTTCATCGAGATCAACAGCCAACGTCATCGACAAAAGCCAAACAATGTGGCTCTTCAGCGCTCTCTTTGATGATTTTCCCAAACACGTCTGGGATAACAAATGAAAGTCATGCAAAACTTTTCTTATACAGATAAGCCGACTAGCCCACGTTACTCATCACTAAATACTATAGCCTTAACTTGCTAAATCCTCTCACATATTTTCTTTCACGGCCTTTGATCCTTGTAGAATAAGCCATTGAGGTTCTGAGATATTTCTCTTATAAAGCCTCTCTTCCTGATTAAGGTCCCATTTGTAAAACAAATTTTCTGCAACATGTATAGCTTTATAGGGAAAGGATGCGAGTAT
This sequence comes from Tenodera sinensis, assembly GCA_030765045.1. Taxonomy (NCBI): domain Eukaryota; kingdom Metazoa; phylum Arthropoda; class Insecta; order Mantodea; family Mantidae; genus Tenodera; species Tenodera sinensis. Next base: position 155,628,869 of record CM060967.1, on the reverse strand, counting down.
TTCGGTATGGGGAAGAGCTAAAATTCAATGCATATTTAATGTAATTGATCCGAAGACTAATTCTATGGACTGCGCGAGATAGAAATTTAATCGGGCATTATCCATAAGGTAATGAAGTCTATCAACTCTGTAAAAATCAACAAAGATGAAGGCAAAGAATGATTGATGAACTCCAGCGAACAGCGAGCACGTAACTTTGTAGCTAAGTTGGACGGCATCTTGCTGTAACAAGCCTCGCTTGGTTTAACATTGAATACTGTTTTCCTGTCCATTAGAAATAGGAACGAACGCATCAATATCAAACAAGAAATTACCTTTGCTTAGAATTTATTTATTTAGAATAATATTTAAAGATTCACTATAATAGCGATGTACAACGTTTGCGAAAGAGGGGAGGTTGAACTTACCTCCTTCCAATTTATGAGGACCGTTTTAACACTCAGACGTGCAATGTGCTGCAGTGGCGGTTTGGTTATATGTACGTTGCGTTTGATTTACGATAAGCATCTGTTTCCCACGCACGCCACTATTTGGAAGAAGGATCTCCTCCGCAATGGATAGAGCGTGGAGGACCTAACATGTGGCCTACCAGAATTGCGAATTTGAATCTCTTACACTTCCTCTTCTGGGACTGGCTGAAATCTAAGACAAAACGTAGAGAGACAGACACCCTAAAACAACTATGGGTGAATTTGCTTGAACATACAACATCAGTCAAAATCATGAGAGACTATCACAGGGGCAGATATACATTATGTCTAATGATGATCATTTCAAACATTTGTTTGTAATCAATTGAAAAATGTCAGATACTATCTAGTTTTGCGGATCACAGGGTATACCATTTTGGTCATGTGAAGAGTGTGTGGGGTTTAACGGCCCGACGACAACGAGGTCATTTGGTCATGTGAAGAGAAACGACCCAGTGTAAGACACCATCTAAAGAATTCATTTTATTTTGAATCACTAGTCGTATTTCTAAATATATTTTGGAAAACTATGCTGTTTATTTAATTACTTGATGAACAAAAAATGTAAATATATATTTATTCCTATGAAGAATGCAACTTTTAAGTTACATATGAATATTTGACATCTCATATTTTTTACTTGAGAAACGCTCAGTATTTTATAGCAATTAATTGCTCTTCCACAGTAACTGCGTAGGAAAAAGATTGGAAAAGTAGACTTAGACTGAGAGATTTAATGGCATAGCCGGGATTTGAACTAAGGATCTTCCTGCGTCCGTTCGGCTGCTCAAACCACTAAACCACTATGGGCACATGCTGGTACGACATAAAATTCTCCAAACTGACAGGCATTTTCCCCCACCTTAAACACAGGTGCCTCATTAAGGTAGATCTTTTATCTGATTCAGGTAAGAGTAGTTGTATTTCCAGAAAACTGGAGCAAAGAGGCAATGAAAATGAAAAGATTCTCAGATATGAATTTTTGCGATGCTTTTCTAGCGATTTTCCAGCATTTCGCGAACGGCAAAAGTGCTGTCTCACAGCTATTTGAACTGCTAAATGACGAAACAGGATAAGAAAGGGGAACAGAGATGAGAAGACGGGGGTGAAGAAGAAGAAGGGAAGAAGAAAACGGGAAGCATCTATCTACCAGTAGAGGGAGGATGGTCTTTAACAGAGCAGTCGAATTTGGAAGGCTTTTTTCGCTTTATATTTAGTTTTTTTCACTCTTCTCCCCCCTTCCTCAGAAGAAGTCGGGAATAGCAAGGAGGCTGTTACGAGCATCTTGCATATTCCGGTACCATTTTGTATGAATGTTTTGCGTATAGTAGATTGGAAGAAGCAAAAAGAACGTTGCGAAATACAGGTATAATATCCCCAAAAGTAGCAGCTTTGAAGAGCCTTTTTCCCTCTTAAATTGAAAAAGCGAGCTAAAAAATTCACAGCAATGATGATGTCCATTACGTTAATTCGTTTTCACGAAATGAAAACAGAACGGGGCGGTAATTTCCGTTAGGCATATTTTACTCCGAGGATCACGAGAACCTTAAAAACGTATCTCTGTTTGTATACATTGTACAAGTCGTGAGACTGGCACTCAAAATGTTTGCGGAACTGTGTTTCTTCGATCTTCAGATTTCCTTGGAAAACAAAGCGTTTTTTTTCCCCTCCATAAAAATTATGTCACTATTGCAAATAAATTGTTTCTTGAAGTGTTAGATAATCTTCAGTCCTTTTTACTTTCTCTACTGGTAAGTAGGGGAAGTATTGTATTCCACTCAAAAATTGAGTCCCCCTAAATAAAAAAAAGCATTTTAGGAAAAGGTCCGTGTGTATGTGTGTGTGTGTGTGTGTGTGTGTGTGTGTGTGTGTGTGTGTGTGTGTGTGTGTGTGTGTGTGTGTGTGTGTGTGTGTTCATTAATAAAGCGGAAACAGAATCAACAAAACGGAAAGCAATAAAAATAACTATAAAATTAGATGCGTTACATTCACATTACTTTCTCTACTCTTCTACAAACTATTCCTATAAGAACGTATTCTTCTGACTCTTTCATAGAAAGTCCTTGAAAATATGGAAGACCAGTTTTGATTATACCAAAATGCATTACTTTAAATTTTTTTAGTTTTCTGTAACAAAACACTCACATACACCATAGGACGTGTGTGTGTGTGTGTGTGTGTGTGTGTGTATGTGCGTGTGTGTGTGTGTGATGTAAATGTGTGATGTAACCTAAGGCTTTTCCCTTGCATATTATGTATGTTCTGTGGGATCTTTTTGGAAATAATGAAAATAAAAATTTGAACAGTAGCTTGTGTAAAGTATACACAAACTATTATTATGCATACAATAGTAAACTTGTAACACCCATTGAATAAAGTGGCCCATGAAAGGGCTAAGGGAATTTTTCTCTTTTACCAAGTGGTCTTATATTAATGGTATGATGCTGGAATGCAATTCTAGCGGGTATATAAATGTTAAGCTTAAAGCAGAGATGTCATTATTTATAACTTGGAATGAGATGAGGGAATCCGGAGAACCCGAAGGAAAACAGCCTCTTGCCCGCCTTGTCCATGACAAATCCCACATTGGGTCCCCTGGTGAGAGGCGAATAGTCTAACCACTCGGCCATGGCGCGCCCCGTTCTGTGGCCTGAAATGTATTACAGGGTATACAGATTTGCGTACGGGGTTGAGGCTGCCCATTCTCACTGAGTCACCCAACTCAGCACCTCATAATTAGTTATTTAGGATGTAAGGGTGAGGCTTCGGGGTTTTCCTTGAGTCGCTCTTGCATGGTTGAATCTGATCTATGTATCAGGGTGTGGGACGTCCTGGTTGTGTTGCGTTGGTTTCTCAGGAAACACACGACTGCGTAATTCAATAACATTTATTCTCCCAAAACTTATTCAGTTCACTCACTACCATGATTATTTAAGTGTGTGCAAGAATGAGTTTTCAGTATCGCGCCGAAAAAATGTCATATATTCTATACTGTATCCCCGCACTGTCTTCACTCACCTCCAATCGAGTTCTGTCTGCCTTTTGCCAGCGTTATACCAGCATACCTAGAAAATATACCCCTTTGTCCAAATGTCATTCACCGAGGACCGGGAAAGGGTACCGTTAGCTAAGACTGTGCTAATGGCCTTGTATGAAATAGTTCTACCAACTTGGTTGTACAAAACGTTGTGCTACACGTTTTTAATTAATGATATCTGTAATGCGCGGCGGGGGAAACCGGAGAACCCGGAGAAAACTCACCTTTGCACAGAAAATGGATAGCACAAAAACCTCCATGAAAAAATCGCATCTATTTATCTACCAGGTGAGTCAGCTGCCTCCTATTTTCCAGTTTTATACAATCCGCATTTCATGCTCACATGAAAACAATGTCTCCTATGATAGGCTCCACTCAAGTGTTCAACATGTATGTATTTGTCTTCGTTTATCTCTGAACTTACTAGATAACTCACTTGGAACGAGCGCACTTTCGCAAGTAATTCAGTGCTGTAAAGGTGGTTCGAATCCCCTGCATATATTAATTTTTAACTGTGTAATCGTTACAAATAACATTAGTTGAACAATTATTATGTGTAAAGTTGTTATTATTTAAATTCCTAATTGTTATTGTTGCATTTGGGAAACCTTTCCTGCTATAGATGTTGCATTGGTTCTTGCTTCTCCGTAGATCAAAGGCATATCAATTTACTCGTTTGTCGAATACATCGTGAACGACATGGCACAAAATATCGTGCGGGGGCATACGCATGGGGATTGAAGGAAATCGGCATTCATAATACCACTCTACCAAGCGGTTTAGGAACGCACAGAGGACAAAATGCAAACATTAATTTTTACATACACACGCACGCACGCGCACACACACACACACAAACACACACACACGACTGCGCGCGAACTTTTTTTTCTCTCTATATAAGAAGATAAAAGAAGCACACCATTGTCACCACAGACTAGCTCAAGGTAACACAAGTTTTCAATGCCTGAAATTACAGAATACAATCATTCTGTTGCTCAAAGTGGCTCTTGAAAAAGTGGGAAATTCTTTCCAATTTTTTGGATCTAATTTAAACAAAAAACTATTTTTGCTCATCCTCGGTCAAAGTCTTCCCAATGAGGACGACAGTTTGTTCCACTTGTATTTAGTACTTTCATCCGAGAGCCGTGGTCATGAAGTACTTTGAATACAGGATGACTGTGAGAGGTCTGTGCAGGAATGTTTTAGATTTCACTCTTCGTCGTTCAACTGAGATGTCAAAAAAATAACTCGTCCTTTCTGTCACAGGACTCTCCAATTTCAGGTGTTTCCATGCATTCATACTCTGCAGTCAAGAGGAACGCCAGTAAAAATGGGCGTTTCAAGTTTGTTTCCTATGTCTTTTTTTTTTTTTTTTTTTTTTTTTTTTTTTTTTTTTGCTCTGTTATCAACTATGGCTAGGGCAATCAGATGCTCTGAGAGAAAGCAAAGATGCTGACAAAGAGCCGTATATGCTTTGTTACTTATTCTTTTGTTCGGATGATTCTTGAGGGTGTCATTGTTAAGACTGCGAATACAAATATATGCTTCTTTGTACACTGTGATTTAAAAAAGACTCACAAATAAAGCTAAATCAGTCTGTTGTGTAAGTTGAACTGCATAGATGCCTTTCCCCATCTGTGTTAGACCAGGCGCTCGAAATGACTCTACACCAAAGAACAATAACGACAATAAGAAGAATTGTTTAAGATTATTTCTTGTGTGCTACATTTCTAGAGCATTTGGCATGTAATACAGAATTCTTTGGCAAAAGTTCTTCACTGCTGCATCGTGGAATAGTTCCTCTCGTACTGCAGAATAATTCACATGATTAATAGACAACGTTATTTTTTAAAAGTGCATAAGAATTGTTGTTTCTGCACTTGGATTAATATAGGAAAGTGGATATACTAACATAACTTCCAGAGCATGGTGGGGGCAAGGAATTTGTACCAAGTTTGTTGCGAGTTTCTTAAACCTTTGTATGTGAAGCCCTGTAGCCTCGAGCCCCATAGCTGCAGTATAAAATACAACACATTTTATTTCTGATATCTGATTTCACTCTTTAATTAAATTTATGCAAGTCTTAGCCTGAACTTCTACACTTTCTCGTTCTGTTCTAGGAATTCTAGCAGCTTCTAATCCGTTCGTATTACAAGGGCAACAATTCAGTCAACCTCTCTCTTTAGGTCATTTAAATCTGAAAATAACTATAGAAAAGAAAAGGGACACTAACCAAAATGTATTTCTCTGCAATAATATCAACTTCATTCATATTATTATTTATTTATGCCAATAAAGTTACTATTGGTCTTTTTAAACGCACAAGCCGTGTGTGGGCAATGTTTGAGAGTGAAAGCAATTTTAATGCATTTTTCGGTAATTAAAATAATTTAATGCTGTTTTCTGAGAAACTATTTGAGCTAGAACATTCAGCTTTTACACAGTCATTTATATTAAGTGTGCCATTTCTCATGGAAACAGATGTAAGATTCAAAATGTTGGCAAATTCATCTATTTGTATTTTAAGGCATTGCCCGAAGTTATATATCCATATGTGAACTGTGCACGTAAAAGACGCCACTGCATACGCGAAAAGATAAAACAATTACACACACTTCTTCCCTGCTTAGGTACTCCAACTGTGAAGGCTTGCAGAATGCCTCCCTAAACTGTGGCGAGGACATCAATGGAAGTAAGTCTACATAAAATCATATTATTTATAACACTTATACATATTGAAACTGCTGTTCAAATTGGACCCTGCTCATGACGCCTATAGTGGGCAGAAGTGGAGGATCCAGCGGCCGGGCGGTAGGCCAAGGCTACTCTCAATGGGCCGTAGTGTCACAGGACAAGATTCAAAATAATAGAAGTTTCGTATGTATGGCTTGAAATCGAAACATACCCTGCAGTAAAGCCAAAAGCCAACATACCCCTAGGGCTTTACGGATATTCACGTATTGTAGTCTCATAAAGCTTTTGTCCTCACAAAGGTCGCATCAGTGTACCCTTATACATTATGTAAATATCGTCCTAGCTCTGTTGATTTGCATGAAGCGTGATCATTCGTTGTTATTATTTTACTAAAAAAGTCGGTACTCATGTTGAATTTCCTATTAAGCTTCGTCAACACTCATCAATATTTAGCCAGTAGCAAGTAATTTCACATAATACGTAGAAGCACGGTGAATCTTAATGACTAATAATTAATTAGTCAGTAACGCTGTTCACTGTTTGTTATCAGAGTTTACCTTGTGCGACCCTACATTTCATTTCCCCACATACAGGCATTCCGGAAAATGGACCATGTACGTCTTTCAGAATCGTGTACTTTAAGGTTATGTTCGTATACTTCATTTTAATATGATGTTTTTGTTAAAGTTCCGGATGTTGTTTACTTTGTCCACTATGTGCTTAATGTTAAGGAATGTTGTATTCTACCAAAGATTCCATATCAACATTTAACTGAAATTGCATATTTTGTGTCCTCGAACCGAAAAAGGAGCATGTATGTGTGTGTGTGTGTGTGTGTGTGTGTGTGTGTGTGTGTTTATGTGTGTGTGTGTGAACAGTATAACTCATAAACTTATGTCTGACAAATACTTAACTTTGTATTCAAATTCAGTGCCTTCTAAAGATTATGTATGGCACGAGTGCGTGTGTCTGTATGTGTCTGTCAATCTGCATGCAACATAACTCAAAAACGAAAAGTCGGTTAAGAACCAAAGTTGATATTTAAGTTCAAGGTCTTTCAATGATGCGACCCGAAGATTTTGAGCAATATAGCCGCACCCTAAACTACCCTGTACATAGAAAAGTTTTTGAAAATTTTGATTTTCTTGAAAATGGCTCTAACGATTTTGATTAAAATGTAAATGAAATGCATAACTGGTACACCGTAAGAGATAGGCCAAATCTTACTGTACAAAAAAATGTATATCTCGCTAAAACACACTTTTTTTTTTTTTTTTTTTTTTTTTGCTGCAGAGTGAACCATTTCGGATATATTCCTTGTTATTTGTGTGAATTTTAGCTTATACTTCTGTGGAATGCAGCACCGTTATGAAGTGTTTAACCGTGCAAAGAGAACGGAATTTGAAAGCTTTAAAAGATTTGACTGTCCCATATTCTCATAACTACAAGGGAATAAGATAGGATAATTTCTCCAAATGTATATCTCAACTAACACGAAGAAGATAGAGGAATAAGAGTTTTAAGAAGTTTAGTATCAGAGTAGAGAAAGTCATGTGAGTGCAAAACACCAGATTTTTTAAAGATGATTTTCGTAGTTTGGTAGGCGAATTCTGGCCTAGTGTCTTTCTACCGTGTATTTCCTCTCCATAATTTCCTGTCTCCATCATTTCCCTTTATGTGTTTCAGGGTTGTAGGGGCAGGCAACAGCGATTAGTGCGTTACAGCGGGACGTGGAGTTATGGTTGAGTAGAAACATATCCCTGGCGCTTGGATAATCAGCTGATGCCCCTTACAGGATCTTTCCACGTTTCCTTTATGAGGGTTGTTCTAATTCCCAAGCACATTTGATTAAAATGTTTTGTATTTTCCTATTCCATAATCAACTTCACAGTCTAAATGTTATGAAGTATTTTATTAGTTGTTTTGCGTCATTCTTAATTACTTTAGCAAATCAAATTTGTCCCTGAAAAACTAGACGTTTTGATCTTTCTGGAGATATAAGTTATAACAGCTTTAACAAATTTCTTTGTAGCTTTTAGGTATTCTTAAATGATTTTCTGAATATGTATGTTAAAGAGCTGGACCAAGATAGTTCCGTGGTAACTGTGAGGCTCCCATTCAAGAGGTCGTGGCTTCGATCCCCATGTGCGAACTTCTTGACTCATGAGTTTTTCGGGGGTTGCCCTGGGTCGTCAGGCGAATGCTGAGAAGGATAATTACATTCCTTGAATGTCCTGTCCTATTTCAATTCATTAACCATTTCACTCATGCTTCTTCCCGTTGGTTCTAATTAACTCTTGTGTGATATTGTTTTATGTTTTAAAACTCCAAGAAATATGGTAGAAATATAGGGAAGTATTGTTAAATTTTAAAAACTCCACTAAATGATAGGTAGACCGAGGCAAAATTCCAAATATTTTGAAAACTGCAAGGCATCCCATAGAAAAACGCTACCCATTTAAAAATGCCATCAAACGTAGTTAGAAATTACTGTTTACGAAACAAACAGTACTTGTGGGTGCGTGAATTGAATGAGCCACAGGGCATGGAGATGAGTTTTCAGTAGTACATTACAATCATCATTGTGGCCCCTAATGGCGAAGCTGATGGAACTCGTGGACATTGGACCACTTCGGAACCCCGACAGCGATCAAATCTCTACCTCACTGAAAGTGATTCGCGGCCTTTGAACTCCGACTTCCAGTCAACAACGGCACAACTTCGTTCAACTGTTTTAAGAGAAGATTAAAGCCCTTATCCTGCTAATGTTAAATTTGCTAGTCATCAATCATTTAGTCGAAACTATTAAGATATCAGACTGAAAAACGTAAAGGATATAGAGGCACGCAGAAGTTCACGGACCTATTTGCTAAGCGGGAGATTTTGGCTTCAATTCCAGGTTTTGGCGTATTTTCTCCCTCTGGGAAATCTCGTCCGTGTTGCAGCAATCCTCGTTAGGTCCCCAAGAGGCCGTTTGAGAATTTGGGAGACAGCATATACATGGCGGGAAGTACCGGGACAATGACCACTTCCTACCCACCAGTACTGCACCCCAATTTTGACGCCTGTACTGAGCAGGCATGGGGGTTGCAGTGCAGTAGACCTCGGCCCGGAAGGGTAGTTGCGCCGCGGGATTAGTTAGGCTGGAATTACTTTATCCACATATTGCTTAATATTTATCAGCAATTTATTTTTTAAAAAAATGAAACGTGTTATTAACACTGAACTAGAACCACAATATACCTTAGATCCTAAAATTTAATTTAGCTATCTTTTGTAGAAGACTCGAATTGAAACAATTACACACAGAAAAATTATTATTGACATATAACAAAAGATGACAATAAGAATAGCTAGTGTTTACAGAATTATCTTCACCAGTGCAGTATTGCCATCTCTGCCGAAGTAAAAACAGATTCAGATTTGAAAAAAAGCAGGAGAAAACAGTAAATTTTCACCGGCAATACCTGTTGCTTATTGCATACATATGTATGACATAATAATAATTAATAATTAATAATAATAATAATAATAATAATAATAATAATAATAATAATAATAATAATAATAATAATAATAATAATAATAATAATAATAATAATAATAATATTTCTGTCTGTATAGACATTATATAAAATGAAACTGAACAATAATGAAAGCTGCTCACACTGCAGTGAAAAAATACGCCTAACATAGTGTATTGAAACGTAACAAATGAACAGAAACACAGGGAAAAAGTACATGGTAAATTGAAAACGATATCACTGAAGAAATGCTGAAAAAATGGAAAATTATAGAAAATATGATTAACAGCCTGAAAGGAAAAGACGAGAGTGGGACTGGAAGATAAAGCGGGAGACTGTATGTCGGAGTAACGCCGAGAGGTGATTCCGCAGTGCTGAACGATTTGGAGGGGTTTTAGATGTTATACGTTTATTGGAAGGGCCAAAGTCGAGCATTGAACGTTTCTTCTTAAACTAACAAACTAAAAGTTATTACTAACTACTTTGAAACTATCTATGGCTCCTTAGTTTCTTTCTATGCTCGTATGTTCTTTCATGGCGTAATAGTTTAGTATGTTTGTATGTGGTAAAATGTCGGTCTTTTTCCTAAGGCAGAATCTTAGTTTCTTACCGTTTTACTGATTATCGTTCTCAGTCTAATTCGGTCGATGTGTGCATGAAAACTTATCTGCAGGTGTTGGCGATGGAAAAGTTATTATCTTATGTCAGGTGAGTCTTCTCATCCTGCGGATTGGTAGCCGCAGGTTGGAAAATTATGGTGAAGGCCGGAAGTTCAAATCATTCATTTCTGTTTACGTTTCGAGAACGTTCTAGTAAATCATGTGCTCTTTCCGAACGCACTAGGAAGTCGATTTGCCTAAAAATACGAAGTCCAGGTGTACAATTTTTTTCGAATGAGGGTAAATGTTTATCAGTGTGACGGTCCAGCATGATGTTATAGCCAGTATTTTGGGAACCAGATAGGTTCATATGGGCTTCAAAACTTAAAAACTTACATAACACACGCACGCATGCGCATACACACATATATACATTCAATTGAATGTTTATTTTCTTACGAGGGCTTACAATGTAAAACTGCCTCAACTTATGTATATGCAACCGAGGTCCTCAAACGAAGAATACACTTATGACAAAATACATTTCCCCATATCACTACGATAGCTGAAAGGTGAATTCTAATGCTGATGTATCAACAGGGGCATTAATTATAGAGACAACCTACAGATAGCTCTAGGCACCTAAGTGATAATATGTCCATTCCATCAGGTTCAGAAGGTACTTGGTTTAAGTTACCTGCATAATGGATGGCGCCACTAACGGAGTAGATTCTCCAATGTTGCTCTTCTTTGTCCCGAGAGAGATTCCAGTGATTCACTGATTGATTGATTCCTCATTGGTGGCAATAAATAACTCATGAACTCGGGGAATATTTGGAACGTTCCCAGATTTAATGCTTATGTTGAAATCTATGGGTGCCTTTGCTGTACGTATACGGAATAACTGTTTAAATTCTACTGCTAACTTAGCTTCAATTTCCATCCTCTGGCATGGACTGACGTAGCTCTGCTCGCTGTTGATGTCATTATAATTTCTTGAAAATTTATTGTGTCATTATATTTGTGTGTACCTATGAATTTTGTCTGTAATGAAACCTCGCTTAGCACAGTCGGAGAAACTCTTCAGGTAGCGGGATGATGCTGGGAACTTACGCAGAAATAACACACTAATGTAAATTGTTAGTATTCACTGCTAGCGGTATATCCATAAACTCTGGTGTTAGGTTAAAATATTTATGGTTTCTTATATATGTACGTCCCTGAGTGTCATTTGGGTGCTCCCGAAGGAAATTTTACAACTTTAAGTTTGGGCAAAAATAAAATAATGCGTTTAGTGAAGTTTAGGTAATCAATCAGAAACTTCGTTACAGGTTTTAAGTTGTATTAGACTAGTTTATATTACACTGTCATTTCACGTCTGCCCTGAATGAGACACCAAGCAACTACTGGATAGCTATATTCTAAATTTGATTGTAAACATTTTTTTTACTAAAATCTATGGCCTCCAGGCGTGACGTATAACTCTGATTAGCCAGCATCATTATAACTCTAATAACTAAAAAATATTAAACGCATTGTGCTGGCAGTTTGTATGCTATTTATAACAAACACACTTACACGTGTTCTATAAAAATATAAAAATACAAATTTCAGTCCCAGACTTTCTTAAGCACAGCGGATTCACTAGTTCCATATGCAGGTTTTAAGGTTATTTGTTATAGTGAACCCTTTGCAACATCTGGCTGAAGTAAATTGCTGTGCAAAGACAAGTTTATTTGCTTTATGAAGCAGAAATAATGTGCATGAGCGATGTTTTTGCCTTAACAAAGCCAATACTGCAGGTTGCAACGCTTCAGGACACTGGTTTCGTCGCAATGTTTTTACCGGTCTCTTTGTTAAATTCTGCACAAAGACCAGTTACACACGCTCAAATGTTTTTAAGGCTGTGGGCACATACATTTACAATGATCCGTTTTTTTTGTATTACCTGGCCTCGCTTCGGCCATGTGAAATGAAACAGAATACATGAAAGAGAAAGTTCAAAGAAACAAACGTGCAACTGGAGCTTATAGCTGTGCTGTTTTATATCGTGGTGAGCCACGAACATCAAGAGTGGAACTCAAATTGTCTGACATTAATAATTCACACACATACACAAAAAAAGACTTCGTGAAAAAAACCTTAAAACAGAAAGCGTATTAGTCAAGGGTATCTATATTCGGAAGCTTTTGTTCCTTTTCACGTTATGAACATCATCACTACGTTGTCTAGTTACTATTCACGGTGATTATATAAAATACTCTTAAATAAATCCCTGGTATTTGGGGCGGAAACCCCCACCTATTGATGAGAATACACCCGCGTGCAATAACAGTAAACGAAATGAATTAGCAATGGAATAAGGAAGGAACTAAAGATTCCTGCAACAGGACGGCAAGTGTTAAACTGTGCAAGTCAGTGAAAGAAAAAGAAAAAAGCAAAACACGAAGAAGAAAAACAGAAGCAACCAGCAAAACACGCCTATCACGTGATAGGCACGAAAGGGAACAAAACTAGGAAACGGGCGTAGATAGACGCTGTCTGCACCTAATCGAAAAGAAACTGAGAAACTTGTGTGTAGGACGGGGTTGACAACAAGTGAATAAGCATAGTGAATTCATTTTGGGAGTGAAAAGAAAGCAAACCTAAGTTTGCATTTGTGTGTGTCTTGTTTAACAACATGCTCCTTCCCCAACAGGAACGAATCACATAAAAATCTATTTTTTAACAAATCAACCTACGCCCCAGAATGCTACGCATACAATGGAATACCTCATATCCGACAACTCCAGCTAAACCTTTCCTTTTTTCATATACAACACCGTATTCCAAGATCATCAAGATCATCTTCATTATCTTCATCATTTTCGTCTTCTTCATTTTCATCATCTTCTTCTTCATCATCTTTATCATCACCATTTTCTTCATCAGCTTCTTCTCCATCTTCGTCATCTTCTTCATCATCATCATCATCTTCATCATCTTCATCATCATCTTCATCATCATCTTCTTCATCACCTTCTTGACCATCTTCTCCATCATCTGCATTATCATCTTCATCATCATTTTCTTCAACATTATCTTCTTCATCATCCTCATCTTGATCATCTTCTTCTTCATCATTTTCTTCTTCATAATCTTCATCTTTATCATCTTCTTCATATTCATCTTCTTCTTCACCACCACATGGAGTAGGCAGTATTGCCTGTTCCGGCTTGGCTCTTATTCCAACGTCCCTTAGGCCATCTTGCGTCTCTTCTCCCAATCTCCTTAAAATTTAATGCAAGTTTTGGTAGTCTAGTATCCCGCATTCTATTTACATGTTGAAACCATTTATCCTGATGTTCCTTTATTCTTTCATTCATACTATAAATGTATAATTCCTCTCTGATATTTTCGTTCCTAAAGTGATAAAACCTTGTAAATCCTTTTTTTCTCCTTAAAAATGTCATGTTAGCACTCTGTGCTTTATTCTGAATTCTTTTTGTGTTTACCCAAATTTCGAATCCATAAAGAAGAAAAACTACCGTTGTTTTATAAAATTTAACTCTTGTGTCCTTCCTTGATTTATTCTTCAAAGTGCGATGGATAGTAACACACATCATTTGAAATTTTGATACTTCTTTATTAACACCATCTTCAGATTCCTTTCTTTTATTAATATCACAACCCAGATAATTAACATGTTCAACTTGTAATAATGATCTTCCTTCTAAAATAATTTTAGAAAGTTACTTATTTCTTCGTTTCCATTATGGGCCGCGTCTTGTTGGCTTTTTTTAAGAATTTAAAAATTACTTTAATGCGACGTTTTGCCGCAAACCGTGTTTAGCTTTTTCAAAGGGCAACTGCAAAACTCATATAATTAATCAATAGGAAGTCGTCCTGCTAATAGAGTCTTAGAGGAAAAGGAACCAATAGGACTGCGAGTGGGACGGGAGAGCGAGGCCAATCAGAGTAGACAGTGACATATTGGATGAGTTTTGCAGTCGCCCATTGAAGAAAGCGACCAGTTTACGGCGAAACGTCGGCATAATTTTTAATTTCTTAAAAAATCCAACAAGTTACGGCCCATACGGGAAACCAAGAAAGAAGTAATGGATAAAGGCCGTGAAAGCGTACATCGTCATTTAATTTTAGAATGTATTTGTGATTTTCTGATGTCTGAAAATTATTTAATCCTGGGACATTAAGTACTTATTATAGTAAGTCACCATTGGAATAATTGTCTCAGATGTGAGACTGCCTTTGTGGTTTTCCAGGAAAAAATACGAACTGGTTGGAGAATTCAATGTCATTCTGGCGGGTTGTATCTTAATAGTTAAAGCACCCACCTAGTAAGCGGAGGGCCTGCGGTTCGATTCCCGGATGTGGCATTGAATTTTTCAGTTACAATCCTACCTCTCAAACATTGACCACAATGGCTTGTGTGTTTAAAAATACCAACAGTAAGTTTATTGGCTTAAATAAATTATGTATTGTTATACTTCAACCACTTCCTGGTTAATCCGGAGCCTCGGATATTCGCGAAATTACTACGTTTATGCGTTCGACACTGGGGTCCATAATTGTTAATTGTGCCTTAACTGTAATAAAAATTCCTAAATCACCTTTTTTATACAAGATCAACACAAACAATAACAACAATAAGAGAACTTGACACTTTCTCTTGTTTTTGTTGACAGCTCAACACCTTTAGCCGGTTAAATATCGAATGATGATCGAATGAAATAGTTTCCAAATAAATTGGCGTTGATTATAGAGCTGGAAGGTACTTGACATAAGTTAGGAGAAAATCACTAATAAATCTTATGCATCTCACTCGAGCTTTGAACTCAGGACCTGTTGAATGCGAGGCAGACACGTTGCCCTACAGCAGGGAGTTCTGTGCTGTCATGTTGAAAGACATTTGAGAAAGCTAAGTAAGTTTTGTTGATGAATTGAGAGCCACTTTCAGGCTATAAAGCTATTTATGCAACGATTCTATAATTGCAATTATTGAGACGAAGTGGCCAGTAACTTTCAACGTTCGCTCGCATTGAAAACATGACGAGCTAAGACGCTAACCATTAATCCACAATAGTTTTTCTGCGACATTTAGATATACAATAAATATTTAATATTTAGATGCATACAAAGGAAATAAAAATGTGATAAATCGATTTCCTGTGTTTTATATGCGTTTCGATAACAATTTATGTTCAAGGTCGCTGGTATTTATTTTAGAAGATGAGACAGAAATATTTATTATTGCGTTTTAAAAGGTAGAAGTTAGTTCTACACCTCCTGATGTCCTAGAAGAGGTGACGAATATTGGCAAGAATTTACTTCCTCAAAAATCAAAGAAAATGTATGAAATAAATGAATATAAATTCACCATCTGCTTCAACTAAGTTGCATAGGGGAATGCTATTGCAACTATTACTAAGTTAAAACTGTCCTAAGATGTTAAATGCAGCATACAGACGAAGAATATAGAAATATTTCTATGACACACAAATATATACGTTTGAAATAACGTGAATAATAAAGTGCATATTTATAATTTTCTGTGGACAGCCCTCCAGTCACATTTAATTTTATACACTGACAATCTGTAAGACATGGACAAGGCTTTCTAAATAAAAAATTCGTAACTTAGGCACTCAATGTGTGTCTAGGACCTCTTCCCATTTATTTGTGTGCGCCAGCATTTTAAAAATGTATTTCTGAAATAACATTCTTCCTTGCTCTTATATTTATTACGTTTATTTATGGGTTTTTAAAAATACAAATATAATTTTGATCATATTAAAATATAGATGTATCCAACTGGTTACAATACAACAAAAGACTATTCTAATAATACATTTAAAGAAAAAGAAATTATTTGAAAAAAAATTATTAATTAAATGGTTAATCGTTAACATGGTCAACTTGTCATGGTTTCCCCTATATAATATTAAATACCCTATTATTAGATAATAAGTCATTTGCGTTTAGCTTTCTTTAAATAGGTATATAGAAGTTATTTGCCAAACGGATTTTGAAAATTATAAATTTTACTCCTTTACCGTACTAATGTTTTCACTTCTAACTCGTAACAGAGCTAATAGATGGATATCAAGGGTCAACCGAGTCACGTGATATCGGTCATTAAACACCAAGTGTCCACTTTTTCATAAGTTCAATAATCGAGGTTAATATAGATTATAGAGCTTCCACTAAGCCAGAACGAGAGAGAAAAACAACGCTGGCAAACTCTAGACAGCCCAGCGAGATTTTGATGTGCGTGAAATGGGAAGCACGGGGGTTGGAGGTCACGAAGGGGCGGTCGCATCAATCACCCCATCCCACCTCGGTGATACAGCTGTTCGATCGGCCGGAACGGTTCCTGAGTTGTGGTCCAGGTTTCGAGCCTGGGGACAACAATTACACATGCGGGGATGCGCGCAGGGAATTCGCTTTGCTATTTAAAAGTTAGTCGTACTGAGGGTGTGTTTGAATTAGCAGTTGTGTGTTGTTTTGATCTCACCCAGACAACCTACGCTGCTGCAGCTAAACCTATGAGACAAATAAACAACTGTTACCTATATTTTTGTGTAGTTTAACGCCTTATAAATAATATAATATTGTGACGTTTATAATTTTGGTAAGCTTTTATAATTTATACATTCGGAACAAAATTTATTAAACTCCGGACATGCCATTTCCTGTTCATATGCCTACGCCACATCTTGGTGGAAGCGCAAAGTATGTAAACAAAGGTTTTATTTTCTATACCTACTTTCTTTCATAAGGTGCGTGAGAAATACAAATTTATTTAACTGCAGTAACAGTGTTTAGCTCGTATACAATAAAGGAGTTTTGGGGTCTCTGGAAATTCACTGAAATACTCGTGTAATTAATATCAGCATTGACTCCGCCTTAGAATTAAGACGAAAATGCAGATAAACCACAAAACGTTCCTCGCTACAAAACGAGAATGATTTGCAATTCAGATATGGCGTGAATAGAAATACAACTCTGACCGCAGGAAAGCTTCTGCCAATTGAGAGCAGATCTTTATCGATATAGTACAAGCCGATTACAGTATCTTATGTTATATAAACCCATGTTGAACAATAGCCGGAAAACACGATACCAATCTGCCTTTCCTTTGCCTTCAAAATTCGGGAAACGATAAAGTTTACTGAAATGTTGGGATCCTGAAATGGAAAAAAGTAGGAAGGAAATTCATGGGCGCTTAAAACTAAAAGCGAACCTTGTTGTATACGTCAAAATAAATATGAAAAGGCATAAAAGGTAAAACAAATGTTGCAGTAAATATTACGAAATAATAAAACCAAGTTGAATCATACTTTAAAAAATCTGATATGTTGCACTCACATGACTTTGTCTACTCTTGTGCTAACCATTCTTAACAAACTCTTATTCCTATATCTTCTTCTTGTTAGGATAAACATTCGTAAAAATTATCTCATTGCTTATTTCCTTGTAGATGCAAGGGGAGTATTAGGCTTTGAGCGATAGTCAAACCTTTTAAAGCTTTGAGATCCCGTTCTCTTTGCACGCTTAACATATAAAATAAAAAAATGAACAACGATGTTCCATCTCACGAAAGTTTTAAGTTTTTCGAAACTGAAAAAAATAATAAGGAATATCTCCAAAATGTTTCACTCTACAAAAAAATTTATTCACACATAAATTTGTGTGTTTTAGCGAAATCTACATTTTTGTATGCTTATCTTTAGGACTCATATTCATGTATGTGGCATTCATGTAACTGTTTTCTTAACGGGTACCAGTTTTACAATGTGGCAGTTACATCACCCGACTTAAACCCCCATTTTGCAAGGGGGACCACACCTATCGTTGGTCAACGGGTCCGTCGGACCTAGCCGGGAGGACTAAATAGGTGGTATTTAGATCCAACACGAGAAAATGTTACGACTGCCAAACTCTAAATGGACAGAAGAGAACCTCCCCCCTTCAATCCTTAAAACTCATAGTAGTTTCCTAGAAAAGGTAACACAGATTAAATCCAAATTGAACATTCCTAACACCAGAGAAAATCTACTTATAAGAGAAAATCCATTGGAATTATTACAACCTACCTTCAGTTTGGAATTAATAGAGGAAATAAGTAAATCAGACACACCAAAAGAAATACAAAAACTTCTAGCTCTGGAAACAATCAATACTAGGTATCCCACAGAAGAATGGCTGCACATATATACTGATGGATCCTCGAAGGAAAACCTTACTGGAGCTGGAGTTACGTGTTCACATTTTTCCTTTTATCATTCTGTTGGCAGAGACACAACAAATTATGATGGAGAAATAGAGGCTATATACATTGCTCTACGACAATTATTAAATCTTCCCTTAAATAAATTTAACAAGGCAGTAATTCTTTCGGATTCTAAAGCTGCAATTCAGGGAATATGTTCAAATACTACAAAAAGTCAACAAAAATTAGAGAATGCTACAAAATGTTAACACAACTCCAAAAAGTTAATAAGACTGTTCATCTGCAATGTATTCCATCACACTGTGGAGTCATGGGGAACGAAGCTGCAGACTCACTTGCAAAGAAAGGCACAACAATAAAACAAAAGTCTAAATTCAATTTCTCATATTCCTCAATAAAACGCTTGATCATTAAAACATTTTCTCATTCATACCTACAAGAAATAGAAACAAATGCCAAAGATAAAAAATGGATTAAACTACTTTCCAACCCAGATATAATCCCCCAGAGACTAAGGAAAACAGCAGTTGCAGTCTTCCGACTATTGACAAATCACGACTGCTTAGCAAGTCATCTCTACAGAATTGGTATCTCAGCCTCACCAATATGTGTCCTGTGTAACGATCCAGCAGAAATGAATGAAGAACACTTGAAGACCTGTGAAGCATTAAGATCAGAAGAAACTACAGTTCAAAAGTATTGGAAAGCACGAATGCTAATGGCTTCATTGCCAAATGCAAGGCACTAGAAAACAACAACAACATTTTTGTATGCTAAGATTTTGTCTATCTCTTACTGTTAATGAGTTATTCAAAAGTCATCGAGAGTAAACAGGACTACATAGGCTTTAGCCAGAAAATTCGAAACATACATTTCATTTGTCATCAAAATATCTTAAACATATGACATTTTAACCAAAATCGTTACAGCTATTTTCAAGAAAATCAAAATGTTCGAATAATTTTCCACGTAAAGAGTAGTTTAGGGTGGGGATATTTGCCTCAAAATCTTCGTGTCGCATCCTTAAAAGACATTAAACTTAAATACCAACTTTGGTTTTTAACCGACTTTTCGTTTTTGAGTTATGCTGTCCACACACACAGACTGGAACGCTGCCTACGGATTAGCATACGAAGCTTCTCCCTCATTATCAACAACAATGGCTTTGCTTGGATTTTTGGATGATGTGTACCTCTAGCAGAGTTGCGCTCTACCAAAACTACAGTTCGGTGGAGGAACAAGAAGGAGAAATGCTTTTATTAATAAATGAAGACAACAAAACCACTTATTGGTCGCTTGAGGTCTGGAAGATCCCTAGGTTTATTTAAACGTTCTAGTTTGCTAACGAACGCACCTAGGCAATTGCGTGATTAGGACGTCTAACATCCCACGTCGGCCGCGGGAATCGAACCCCAAACTACAGAATGCGGCCTTACACGTTACCGTGGAGCCATATTACTCGGTTTGATGTACATAATTTGGAGTTAGGTAAGATTTCTCAGCTTCCATTTTACAGCTTGTTACACCAGTTACCTTCAAATGCACAGGTTTAGAATAGAATATCTCTACTCTTATTATATTTAACTATGAAATTTATACCCAGATTTCAATAAAACAGCAACTTAGAGAATTTCACCGTCTTTTTTTTTTTTTTTTTTTTTTTTTTCCCTCTCAATAGGAACAATGAAAAACAAATTTCCTTTGTATTCCAAAGTTAGAAAGCACGCTGACATCAGTGCTGCCAATAACAAAAAGAAACTTCGCAGCAGGAAAACATATTGGAAAATTCTCTTTCACAAATTGAAAGCTGTGTAAGCTGAAGTGCGTGTGGCATTTCAAGATGGACGTATACGGGGAGTCAAATCCACGGATTTCAAAGTCCTTGACAATCGTCAACATTCTAGAACCTCTACATCAAGATATTCAGGAAACCATGCTTTATCATTTAAACAGAAAATGTCTTTTTTTTCTCTCATTTTGACCGAGATAATATTCAACTGCCCCCGGGCGTATATTATTTCTAAATAGAAATAATAATAATAATAATAATAATAATAATAATAATAATAATAATAATAATAATAATAATAATAATAATAATAATAATAATAATAATAATAATAATAATAATATGAACAACAACAACTGGCCGGCTCTCTGAAGTAGACAGACAATAGCAGGAGGCGTGGCAGATCGCTGTGAGGCGGTGGAAGGGGTTAAAACTACGATGTCAGGGAAGTGACTCATTGAGTCAGTTTTCCCCCATCTATGGGATAGGGATAAGTGGAGAGGTTGGATACTGGAGGCCAGGGCACGACATCGGACTCTAGCACCGTAACAGAAGAAGACGACGCATTGTTTAGTTTATTTAAAAATACCTTTACATAATACTTGGATGAAGAAACGTTTTATGCTCTGATTAAGGGTTGAATTAGTTTTATTGATAATAATATTTCTCTCCTTATTACTCAATATACAAATTACCAATATTTATTGTACGTAATATAATAACTAAATTTTGAAGTCATAACAATTTTGGAACTCGTACCATAATAGTCATTTTGAGGTGCCAAAAGTGACACCGCAGATCATTCTCCTCTTTTTACCCCTCCACTCACTTTGGCTTACAGCCGTAGCCGTGCAGGGTAGAAGTACATCTCTTTGAGTTTCACAACTTAAGAAAGTCGGTTTCCGGGTGAACATGTCTTGTAAAAAATGCTATCCGGAATCCTCCCAGCATCCTTCCTTGCCCCCATATATATTACGTCACTAGTGAAAAGTAACTAGGAAGGGGTAAAATTGACCACCCCGTTTCCACTCAATGACACCACTAGTTGAAAGTAACGCTTTGTTTTACCAGTGGAATATATGCAAAACCAAGCATAGCACTTCCACATAACATATTCACGTTTAATATTTTTAGCATGCGCTACTTCAGATAGTCTGAAACTTATAAAACAACAATAGAATAGTACTCTGTTACTTCCTTGCCTATATGCAGCTAAAAGATGTGGCATTTGCGGTGAGGACAACAGACACGTGCAGCGAGAATTTAGATCCTTTGATTTTTTTTTTTTTGATTCGCTAACAGTGCTTACATAAGTCAATGAAGTGATTATAAATAGCAATATAGTGTCATCTGCAGCTTTGTAGTAACTCCAATGCACTCTTTCGGCAGCTTCCAGAAGATTGTCCGGATCTTGGAATTCAATTTGGTCTGCTGCCGCTTTATCGATCACTCATGCCGCAGATAAAAGAATAACGTTTCAATTGAAAGAACGTGCAAGGTTGCCAACACAAGGAAGAAGTGAACCGGACCAAAGAACGAAAATTTAAATTGGAACCTACAATGTGACCACCATGACAAATTAATCATATAAAAACACATGAAGTTTAAAAGCTAATCAAATCAAGTCGATTTATTAAACATGTGCAAACACAAAGTTAATTGACGTGCGATGGGATATGAAACCAAATTGGTAACAATGGAATGGTGCGAAAAGTGCCACTACGTATAACTTTTAATTCGTGTTGCCCAAAAATTTCAGTTTTAGCTCCAAATGTTTAAAAACACGGACAGGGTTTAATTTTATCACTTAACTACATAGGTGCATGGAATTTCAGTATTTATTGCATAGTGCTCCCTTCAGCAAATAAATATGGTTCGTTGCATTTTTCGAATGTTTTAGAATAATTTTATTAACTTGGATTTTATGCCAGCCATTTTAAATTATTTAAATAATGTTTCTTATCAAAGTGGTACCATAGGATGTCACTGTAGCTACGTTTGCTTTAATTAACTGTCGATGTAACAATTTTATAAGCCTCTCATATTGTTCATTGATGGCTACTCGTCTCACAGACTTACATAACATATTTCTGTTGTATAAAATTGTCTATCTCCTCTTTTTTTTCCCCCATTTACTTTTACAAAACATTTACATTTATTCTTGCAACAAGTTCATCTGTCATTGCCATCCGTGAAATGATTTTGAAATCTGAATTTGTAGTATAAAGAAAGTTCTCGCACGTTGACTGGGCATAATACTATCATGATAGGATTCATATGATTTTCTCACTCATAAGACTGCACTAACGCGAGGTTCGGTCAGGTAAACAACTGCCGCGCGGTTCATAAAGTCATTTGTCTTAACTCTAGTTATTATCCAGTGCAGTTTCAGATTTTAGAACGCATTATGGATCCTGCGCCTGTATTGTTGGGTATTGGTTTTGTGAACACAATGCCAGGGAAGTGATAATACCAAATATGATAAAATCGTAGCGGTAAATAACCGTTACTGGTCAAAACTAAGTTTCCTTCCGTATTTCTCGTCGAAACTACTATGATATAGTAAAAGCGGAAGTTGTTTTAGTCAATATACATATATAAAAGGCTGTCATTAAGTTCAATGAAATTATCAATCGCACTCTCGCAAGTAGTCTAACGTGGTCATCTATCAGCTTGATGCAACCCCCCCCCCCCCCCCCAGTAAATAAACGATAAATTTCAAAAGAGGCTGGTCCGCTACTACGCCCCTAATATGGAAAATGAGATCTGTCGAACTAAAGGGCACATGATTGCATGAATCAATCTGTCCGATGATGTCATCCCATAAAAACGCCAACAAATCCCGGGTAAGTGATCCATCAACGCTGGGCATTGTGGTCACTGCGTTCATTGAATGAATTTTAGGTCGATCCGCTTCGTTTCATCATTCTTTCAATGAAACCAACATTTGGCGGTAAAGATATGATTTTAATGGTCTCTGGCAGAGCCCATTGTTAATTAGGTACCCAGCTTTCATACTCCAGCGACAGAAACCAGAAAAACTACATTCGTTATAACGAAAATAACAAAGCATAAAAAATACTAAACCAGCGGGGACAAAAGCGACAGGAAGGATGTGTAGATTAATCAGCTGAAATTTTGTTTGTTGTAAAATTAACCCTTTATGGAGCTGTTCCTCTGAATGTGCCATTAGCGATGAAACAACGCGAATTTTACCAAAAGTTAGCTACAAAACAGCTGCTGTTGACGACCTGCCTACTCAGTTTACAAAACTTGTCTAGTTGCGATATATTCATAGCGGTTTCTTTTGTCCATGCCAGAGAAAAGCAACTTCCTCTCAATGTTCAATTTATATGTCACCTTTAACAACCAAGGTGAGACAGGTTTGTGTACAGACCATAAGGCGAATTTTTGTGGCATTGTTGATTTAACAGAAACGAAAAATACACATAAGTTATAGTTAAGGAAGTTGGAAACAAGGTAGTCTGAAAATTTGGCAATGGCAGTTTAATATACCATTTCCTTTTAAGTTCCCAATGAATTAACTTAAAATTTGTATTAATTATTTCATTGATGACGATAATTTATTGGGTTGTTTATCCTTCAATCTTATACCACTGATTTTCTAAAATGATTTAATCCACCTGATAAACCATAATGACATTCTTAAAACATGTGAGAATTAATGTCTTTCTCTGAAACTATCGTCAAAAGCTTAAGGAGACGTGGACAGAAAAAACTGTTATCGAAGAAGGCGCGAAAGTTAATACTAAAAGCGAAA
Organism: Tenodera sinensis; assembly: GCA_030765045.1. NCBI lineage: Eukaryota > Metazoa > Arthropoda > Insecta > Mantodea > Mantidae > Tenodera > Tenodera sinensis. The sequence continues at coordinate 155,604,739 of CM060967.1, read as the reverse complement.
GAAAGGTATAAATGTTAATTACTTTCTCTACTGGTAAGTAGGGGAAGTATTCTATTCTACCCAAAAATTCGAAGTCGAGATTTCACCGAAAATACATGTTTTGAGGCCCCCTGAATCCAAAAAAAAAGCATTTTTAGAAAAAGGTCCGTGTGTGTGTCTGTGTGTCTGTCAGTCTGTCAGTCTGTGGACAGCATAGCTCAAAAACGAAAAGTCGGTTAAAAACCAAAAATGGTATTTAAGTTTAATGTCGTTCAAGGATGTGACACGAAGATTTTGAAGAAAATAGCCCCACCCTAAACTACCCTTTACATGGAAAATTTTTCGAAAATTTTGATTTTCTTGAAAATGGCTCTAACGATTTTGATTAAAATGTCATATGTTTGAGATATTTTTATGACAAATGAAATGTATATCTTGAATTTTCTGGCTATAGCCCCTGTAGTCGTATTTACTCTGGACAACTTTTGCATAACTGGTAAACCGTTAGAGATAGACAAAATTATACTATACAAAAAATGTAGATCTTGCTAAAATACACAATTTATGTCTCAATAAATTTTCTTGTAGGGTGAACCATTTCGGAGATATACCTTGTTATGTGTGTGAGTTTCGGAAAACTTGGAACTTTCATGAAATGGGTCATCGTTGTTCATTTTTTTATGTTACGTGTACAAAGAGAACGGAATCTCAAAGCTTTAAAAGATTTGACTATCGCACAAAGCCTACTGTATTCCAATATTCCCCTTGCACCTACAAGGAAATAAGCAATAAGATAATTTGTACAAATGTTTATTTTAACTAGCACGAAGAAGATATAGGAATAAGAGTTTGTAAGAATGGTTAGTACAAGAGTAGAGAAAGTCATGTGAGTGCAACACATCAGATTTTTTTTATATAAATACAGTGAAAAGTTACATAAAATAAAAGGGTTCCTTTATTAGGGAATTTTAGTGTTATTTCAATGCCAATATTTTAGTTACCGTTTACCCTGAGAATACACAGGAATATTCTTGCTCCGACTCAGGCTAAGTCGCGGTAACACAGGGAAGACCGGCTTTTGTTTATCCGGCAAATCAGCTAAAACGTCCATCGCAAATATCTCTTAACCAAAAAAGGATTATTAAACGATACAGGGGAGGCATTAATAGAAGTGAAATATACAAGATATTTAATATGTAAGCAGGTTTTATTATTTTCATGACGACCATGGTATATTTTTTATCGAAGTCCTGCATATAAAAGAAACAAAACTATAAACATATTTTCCTTAAATTCTATCGTAATATCTATCTCTTAAATACAGCTGAAGGGTGTAAGTTTCCCTATTCAGCTCTTTAAGATACTTGAGGAATGTAAGTCTGCATATGAAAGTCTCTGCTGGAAGACTGCTGAAACTTGGTAATACACGGGATCATATACTAAGATAAAAGACAATGTCTGCTTCAATATAGCTCATAGGAAACTCGATGAAGAATAATGTCTCCGGGGAGTGGCACTTGATCTTATAAGAGATACTTAGTGGAGATGTCGACACACTTATCTGACATCTCACATCAACCCTCAATAGCTGACGATGCTGTTCCTTCTTTTCAATTCTTCTTCATCGGTTTCGCTCTAAATATGAACATTGCTGTTGTCACTTATAAAACCAAAAGGCAATAAAAATCTGAGTTACTCACTCACACAACTATCTCTACTCGCTCTTGTTCAAGCTATGCTTAAAATTGTTTATTCCTTCATCCACTTCGTTTTAATCGAAATAAACCTTTATGAAAATTGTTTAATTGTCTCCATTTTTCGTTTAGTTAGATTTTGTCTATAACGGTTTGCCAGAAAACTCAAGTTATATATTTCATTTGGCACAGAATTATCTTAAACATAGTATTTGAAGCAAAATCATTAGAGCCATTTTTTAAAAAAAAAAGAAAAATTTAAAAACATTTTCCAGTAAGGGCGAGAATTTTCTTGAACATTTTCATTTCACATCCCTGCAGGATGCTGAACATAAGTACCAACTTTGGTATTTAACCACTTTACGTTTTTTACTTTTGCTTTCCAGAGGCGCGCGTGCACATGTACGAACTCACACACACACACGTGCGCGCGCGCGTACGTGTCACTTTCACTAGTTCAGTACATAAACAAACTCGTGTCACTACTACAACCACCGTTTTGTAAACGTCTTCTATGTTTACTGTGCGATATAGGGCAATCACAACCGTTACCTGCCAAAACATATTACTTAACCTTATAATGCACACCGGTCCAGCGGCGAAGAAAGCCGAAGTGTTGGAGTCACGTGACTAACATGACTGGGCGTCACGTGACATGCATCACGTGACTATTAATTAGAAAGTTGACTTGCCGGAAATATGGCTGTCAGTTTGTTATTGAAGGAGCTGTGGCTTGTTTACTGCATTTTTGATGAAATAAGGTAAGCTATAATTTATTTTGAGATTTGAAATAACCTGTATTTCTTACAAATGCTATAATCAGGTGACCTATTTCTTTTGTTTCAGAGCCGCAGAGCTGTTGTGTATGTGGCTGCAAGTCAAATTATAACGTTATTAGCTCAAAGAACATGCACACCAACTATCCTTGAGAACCAACCGAAATATTTAAGCACAGCATTAACATTGTCTCTGTTTGTACCACCTCCCACACTCAGAGCACATAAATTGTTTATTTTGGCTCACTTCCATCACTTCCAAATTGCACTTGCAATCACTATTGGCGCTCAACTTTCTAGTCACGTGATGCATGTCACGTGACGCCCAGCCATGTTAGTCACGTGACTCCAACACTTCGGCTTTCTTCGCCGCTGGGCCGGTGTGCATTATAAGGTTAAGTAAACATATTCACTCAAACTCACTCAAATATTTACATACGCTCATTTTTATTGTACTAAAGTATCAGAAAAGGCCAAAGCCGTAATCATCTGGCAAATGTGAATGCTCAAGGAAGATTTAAGAAGAGTCCTTTTTTTTCACTAATTACAAGTTATCTGTACTGTCTCATAAAACTTTGAGCTCTTTCATAATCATTTATTTATTTAATGGCATTGATTGTGTCAGCGTATATAGTTTTAAAATTATAACAAATTCTTTTACAAAAAGACACTGACAGTGAAGTCAATTTTCGGATGAATATGTGTAGTCATATTGTAATTCACAAATGATACAAAATTATATTTTTCTTGTATTCATAATTTTTTATAAACCCTTTCACCTACACAGTAGACCTAGTAATATTAGTACAATTATGCCTTATTTTGTTGTGTTTAATTATTGTTGTTTCTTAATTATTGACGTGCAAAAGCTGTTGCGCTATTATTGTATTTATTAATCCATAAATAAGAAAAAGAATGACGTCAGTGGATACTGTGTCTTGGTATAGGCTATAGATGTCAGCATAATAGTAATGCTGATTTGTTTTTGCGTATTTTGCCTTTTTATTTCTTATTCTTTTCATATTTATACTTAACAAGGAGTTTAGCGTTGTAGAATAAACGCATTTAAAAAGATAACACACAGAATAATAGAGAGATTTTCTCCAAGTTAGACACGTAATTCTCTTCTGCGGTCTGTCCGCGTCTTTCTCCCTGCTGGTTTATAATTTAAAGCTATTTTCGGAAATAACTTGAACTTGAACTTGAAGTCTATTATAGTCCATTCTATCCAAATTAATAACTAATTATTTGTAAAGTGTTTTATTTCTTCATTTATAAATTTCACTTTCAGTTCTGTTTTTATCACATTATTCATGTTGTCTAGGTCTGTAAATCAAGGCATTATCTTTGTTTTTGTTTTTGTTTTAGAAACGCAGTTAAATCCTTAACTCCTGGCTATCTTATCCTGGATTACGATAATAACTTATGGGTATGGATTCTCTGGTGTTGAGGACTGATAATGTACGAATATACTTCTGCCTCCCAAGATAGCAAGACAAATGACGGTCGTATACAAGGCTTCAGGGACGATGACAGTTCATGGTTAAATAAAGAAGGGCGAGGATGGCCTCCTCCTTTCAGTTTTCCCGGGAGGCGTTTTGATCACTTCCATCGATTTTAACACCTCTTATTGGAGAGAAAGGGAACGACGATTCCACTGCCAGAACCAGTTGCAACTCGCTCTTCTCTCAGACAACCTCTCAAGCAACCACTAGAAGAATTCCGAGGAATTCTTCCTTTTCCCCTCTGTCTTTCTTTCCTTCTGCCTGCCACAAAGTGCTCCTCTCTTCCACTCCCTCTTCTTGATTTTCAAACATTTTCCCCTAAATTTCCCTCTCCAAAGCTCCTTGATTTCCTCTTTCTTCCTTACTTACTTCCTCCTCTCAGAATCTTTTTTGCTACCCCGCGTCTCTCCTTTCTAATTTTTCTTAATTCAACTGCACCACATCAATATCAATTCTCAGAGCGGAAGAGCTGACAAAATCATTACCATCTCTATTTTCCCCATAATACTTCCTTGTAAACTGCTCTTTTTACAATAAGTTATTTCAAGTTAGATTTAAATAAATCTTATTTAAACACTTCCAAAGTTACATGTTACTAGGTTTTGCTGTTGAAATAGTTTACGCAGATCAATAAAGGATGCACAAAAATCTAAGTTCGTTAACCAAATTTTAGACCGGCATTCCCTTTCTTATGTTTTATTCTGAAGAAAAATGCAGCAGAGCGTTTTGTGACTGTTACGTTATGCAAGGAGCCAGTGTCAGTTATAAGTGAAGAATCTATCAATACTATCACAAAATAAACGTTTAACGTTGTCGAATATATACTTATACCACTATTGGTTCTTAGAATTCAATGGCATTCATATTCGTAGATGTAACACAACGAAAGCTTGCCAAGGAAAGTTATGTGAAACTTCGGTACTACTCGGATAAAGTCGGGTTACCTCGGTAAATTGAAAGCCACATGCCATTTCCACTTCCCACATTGTACTTTCCACTCCCACTCTACTAGTCCATTGCGATATCCGCACTTTGAGAAGTTGTTAGATACTGGAACCCGTAATAGGGATACTAACGCCCTGCAACATGCTTAATGGTACGTTTACGAAAATAATGTTCTGCGCATCTTGCAGAATGATAAGCTTTCGTTGCACCAGTTCCAACTGCCGCCATTTTATCGCAGCTGCTGTCATAGATAAAAGAATAACCATTATGATAAGAACTGCACAAGGCTGTCAGCACGAGGAACAGGTTAAATGGACAAGGTACTGCGATAATGCCCAACAATACAAAGGTCCTCTTTTTAAAAACTTTAATCAGATTTTGAATAGACATAGCGACCACCATGAAACAGTAATCATGTAAAAATGCACAATGAAATATAAAATCTACTGAAACCAAATCGATTTATTAAATTAATGCAAATACAACATTTATGTAACTGTCACGTGACTGAACTTTAAACCTAAGTTAGTAACAATGGAGTGCCATACACTTTTTGTCGCACTAGTGTGATAAAATACAACTTTTAGTTCGTGCTCCTTGTGTTAGAATTTCTATGTAGTTTTAGTTCCAGCGTCTAAACTTTAAATGTTTAAGTTTTCCTGTTCTTCGCAATAACTTTAACAATATGTATGCAATTGCTGCGGCATAGTTACCTAAAAATGTGAAGTGATCCCGTTTTCATAAATAGTACTAAATAGCTGATCTTCAGTTTGCTTGTGTGTTATAAAGTGAATGATAACGAACAGAATATTTTTCGTTAGATGAACTCTGGCAAGGTAGGATGCAACATTTATGAAAAGTTATTACTACTCTCTTTGCTTCCCCTCCTGTTTTAGATTGAGAAGTTTCGCAGGAATCTCTGTCGGCTTTTCAAACTTTCCTGTCAGAGTAATTATAATAAAATAATCAAACGAGAGTTGTTCTCCAAAGTACTGTCCAGCTAAAAGCAACATGAAACATATATTTAAACAGAAGAGGGTAGCAAAGTGGCTTGTCTAACAGTTCTGGGTAACGTAACTGCTAAATAAATTTACTCAACATAAACTTTAGTAACTTAGTTTAAATTCTTCATAAATAAGGTATGTTATGTAAACCTCTGATACTAATCCATAATAACAAACTTCTCGAAGTTTGCTAGAAAGATCGCTGTAGAATTACATATTCTTAATGTGAAACATGCATGGCCTGTTTTACCTAACTTATTGATTTACTGAATTAGCACAGTCACGTGCCCTATATAACACATATACATTATCGAAAGAAAAATTAAAATAGTACATTTAGAGATAATGCAAAGCACTGTTCTATGTTATAAGAAGGATTATTCATTAACCAATCCTTAATCCTAGCCTTAAAGACGTTGACTGATATTCAACAGAGATACCAAAGCTGGAATTGGCTAGCCTAACCCTAACAGAAACAGGGACTTCTCAGTTTGTCAGTCTGTGGACAGCATAACTCAAAAGCGAAAAGTCGGTTGAAAACCAAAGTTGGTAACTAAGTTTAATATCTTTCAAGGATGAGACACGAAGATTTTGAAGAAAATTCCTCTATCCTGAACTACCCTTTAAATGCAAAATTTTTCGAAAATGTTTATTAAAATGCCATACGTTTAAGATATTTTTATGACAAATTAAATGTATACTTTGAATTTTCTGGTTATAGCCTCTGTAGTCCTATTCACTCTGAATGACTTTTGCATAACTGTAAACCGTAAGAGATAGACCTAACCTTACTATACAAAAAAAGTAGATCTTGCTAAAACCCACAATTTATGAGCTAATAAAATGGAAAATCGCTATTGATTTCATTCATTTTTAGCCACGCAAAGAGAACGGAATTTGGAAGCTTTAAAAAATTTGACTATCGCTCAAAGGCTACTGTATTCCCATATTTCCCTGGCAACTCTAAGGAAATGAGCAGTAAGATAATTATTGCAAATGCTTCTCTCAAGTAACAAGAAGAATATATAGGAATAAGAGTTTGTAAGAATGGTTAGTACAAGAGTAGAGAAAGTAATGCGAGTGCTATAAATCAAAATTTTTGTTCTGTTGCCTTAAACATATGGTAATATAATCAAATTCATTCGCGCCATTTTTTGAGAAAATAAAGGATTTCGAACTATTTTCTATGTAAAGGAATATCAATGCTGGTGAGTTATCCTTTAAAACCTTCTTCCTTCATATTTTGGAGCATATTGAGGTTAAATACCAAGTTTGGCATATATCGCACTTTTCGTTTCAGTTATGCTATTGACAAGTGCGCGTGCGCGCGCCCACACACACACACACACACGCGCGCGCGCGCAGAGGAGACAAACACGTACAACCTTTTCCTAATAATGCTTCTGGTTGGAGTTCAGCAGGCCTCAAAGCTCAATACTTATATTTATGGTGAAATCTTGACTTTGAAAGTTACTACCGCTACCACTACTCTTACTCCAATCCCTACACCTAATGCAACTCGTACTCCTGCTAAAACAATGTGCGCAGTGGATAAAACAAAAGAAGGAAGAAAACTATTCCAGATAACTTCCATCAGATGGCATCTTACATTCAAAACGCATAAAATAAATTATATAATTATAAAATTATAAAATAAATGAGCTCTACATTGTTTCTAAGATAAGTGTTTGTAGAGTTTAAGATTCCTCCCTACACAAACTATACAACAACAGGGTATTTCACAGGTTCTTCCTTGAAAATCAACGTTAACTAACTAAACCCCAGCACAACAGCCCTTACCAGGCTAAGGTCTATCACTAGATCACTGCGTACACCATTTCGTACATAATAGTAGCCTGTTATACACTTAAGTTATAGATAAAGGAGGATTTATCAACGAGATGTTAATACCTAAAGTTTACGTTTATAAATAACATTAAGAAACTAAATTCTGATTTCAATAAACTCATAAAAGCAAATCTGCATTAATTATACATCCCAAATTTTAAATTACGTGAGAATGTTGGGTACAGTTACATATATTGTACGTATAAATTAGCTGATTAACGCATGAAATTGCATTGTGCCTGGAGAAGTTGATTAGGATGATTAATGGTGGCTATGTATTTTCCAGTGAACCTGAAAGACGTGATTTATCCGAAAGGCGGCGTATCTATGGCACAGACGGGAGTGTAAACTTAGCCATGACTATGAATAATATACGGTACAGTGATGTACATCATTAGCAGTGTCCTCCACTAAATGAGCAATCGGTCGTTAAGCAAACCAATGATTCTGCCAGCACGCTGCCCTAAATAATCAATTGTTTCCATGCAATCAGACAAATGAATGATTCTTGGATAGGGAGGCGAGAATAGTAAGTGGGATGGAAAACCCTGTGATCCAGGTATTATCGTGTTCATTATGCTATAGAGCGAGTCTCTGATGCCGCAGTCTTCGTGTTAGAAAGGTTATTACACGTCATCGAGTTTGCGGGAGAAGCTGACACAAACACATGACGGCGAGCGATTGAAGAGGCCGCGGAACAGCATACCTAAACAACACCAACAAGTGGGACTTGAAATTCCCTGGCCAAACCATTATCTTGAACAAGCATTGCTGTTATTACACTGCAGTACTTGAGTGTGTGAACGCTATTGCTTCATTTCCCACTGCAAAGACTTTTGTGAACCGGTTAAAATAAACAAACATTACCTCTTTGTTTCCAGACCCATTCTTCACTTAGTAATGCGATACCGAAATTATAGGTCCAGTGTAATAAATCATTACACTGGAATATAATCGTATCACTATCATAGGAATCTGCTATATAACAGACGTGTCATCAATTGTCTGCTAGGAGATACCTCCCCTACTCGTCTGGGTACCTCCCTCCATATTGGCAGACTACACGGTGCAGTTCAAACTAGTAAGCAGTCTTTCTACTCCACTTACCTTGGATAACACATTCAGAACAACTACGCGCGCATTTCATCAACAATGGGAAGATTATTTTTGTATTTCATATAATGAAAAACCATTTCAATTTCAATTCATTTTTCATATTCATTACAGCAGGTGTCTCGTGTTAATATTAGACGCCATTTTAACAAAAAAGAAATATTTAAATGAATATCGTTAATTCAATATGTTTATATATTTCCCTAAAAAGCACAGTAATTGTTATTATTATCAATTACAATGATTAAATCATTGTCATTATACCGTACATTAATTAATATTTGCAAGCTGAAAACTCATACTATTCGTGTTATGACATTTTTCAAGGTTATAATTAATTTTGTTGCCATATAGCTCACACTGGACAACCAAGGGTTGAGGAATTGAAATCCCAGTTCTCCTACATACCCATAAAAAGAAACCATCACAAGTTTCCAACAATGTTAGTGCCAGTTACCATATTTCAGAACTCAGATATGTGAAAAGGAGATCCAGGCCTACATTAACAGATCTGAATTTAGCTTTTACTATACCTGATTTAAATAAATTGGTAGTAGAAAACACATGACTTACCCTAGTTTTGTACCGACTCTTATTGTACCGACTCTTATTCCTATATCCTCTTTGTGTTAGTTGAGATAAGTATTTGTAGAAACTATCGTATTGCTTATTTCCTTGTATTGGCAAAGAGGAATATGGGAATACGGTAAGCTTCGAGTCATAGTCAAATGTTTTAAAGCTTTGAGATTCCGTTTTCTTTGCACGGCTCTTCAGGGTAGGCAGGGTAGGCATTGCCTGCTCTGCCGTAATACATCAACAAATAATGTTTAGCTATGATTCTGCATTTTATCATTTCAACCGTCACTATCCCTAAATTGTAGTTCAAGAAAAGTTTTCGCGCTCATAATGGCCAGCGCATGGTCAAATCCTAGAATTTCAATTCCGGTTCATCAAAATTGCGCTGCGCGTTTGAAATGCGCGGCAGAAATGATACCTGGGTAGTGCAGAGCCGCCTAGTTTAACCTGTGCGGGCTCGGCCCCCTTTCCTCAGTATGAGGCCCTTGAACTTGGATAAGGAAATATTCCGTCTGTATACGCACTCCGAGCATGCGTAGACCCGTCTACCAGCACTCAACACTTGCCGGCTCAAATCCGAATTTATACGACTTTTTCCGAACAGTCATACTCCACGAACGAAGATCTCAGAAATCCGAATCGTTTCGTTGCCCCTCTGTGTAATACCAGTATGACCGACTTAATTAGTGAACTATTGCAAAGTCCATCTTCGCGGCGCACTGACAATGAAAAGAAGAGTGTTTTAGCTATTTAACGCAATGCTATAGTCAGACAATTTTTTAATTTCTTCATTCATTTTAGTTTTGGCGGTAATTCGTCCGTAAGTCACACTCATTCACTTTGCACTTGTTAAACGATCAAACAATATATTGGTTGCGTTATCCGCAATGACTTCGCCTTCTTTATTTTGGATAAACGGGGTTCTACTTATTAATTATTATTATTAATTATTATTATTGTTGTTACACTTTGCTTACCTTAAAATTTTGACTGCGAGCCGCCACTGGATAACTGCCAACCCTAGATAGGAAGGCTACCCCCAAGACCCGACAGTAAGAGATAACTTGGAGAACTTTCCTAACGGGGTGGGGATATAGTTGGTGCGAAGGGAAATATTAGCAGTTGACATGGTGTGAATACTCTTAGCACTCTTGGATGTTCATTGAATTAATCTCATAATTTTGGTACATTCTTGATCTTATCAATACATCTTTAGTTACGTAGATTTTCTGTTTTCTTGTGCTACGCTTCCCAAGTCGTAACGGCCATGAAAGTAAAAAATTCAGTAAGCTTTTTAATTCTGTAACCTTGACAATATCAAAATCTCGTCAGAAATATACGTTTTAAGACACTAAATTAAAAAAAAGGGGGGGGGGATCTTTAGAAAAAAAAAAAAAAGAGAGAGAGAGAACATGGTGTGCGTGTGAACTTGAAAAAGTATAGATAGTTAAATACAAGCTTAGTATTTAAATTCGGCGTCTTCCACGGATGGGAGCTTCATTGATATCCCCTACCCCAAAATACCCTTCACCTGGAACACTTCTCGAAAATGTTGATTTTCTCAAAAATGGTTCCAACGATTTTGGCTAATACATTATAGCTAAGGCATATTTATTACAAATGAAATATATACCTTGAATTTTCTTGAAGTGGCTCTTGAAGCCCTTCTTCATTTTAGATGGCCATTGCATAAACTGGTAAACCGTAAGAGATAGACGAAGTCTTAGTGTAGATAAGTCCAGACAAAGTGACTAATGAGGAACTTAAGCATCTCCCGAGAAAAGTTCTGGTGCAACTAACAAAGATATTTAACGCCTGTTTGCAGAAAGGCTATTTCCCCTCTACTTGGAAACGAGCTAAGGTTATCATGCTCCCAAAGCAAGGGAAAAGCACCAGACAACCGCAAAACTACCACCCCATTAGTCTTTTGTCTACTATTGGTAAATTGCTCGAAAAACGTATACTTTCTCGACTTCAAAAACAAGTCTCGGCAACACATGAACTCTCAAATTCACAGTTTGGCTTTAGAAAAGCACATTCCAAAGAACTACAGCTCCTCAGACTAACTGATGACGTAACAGAGCAATTTAACAATGGGGCTTCAACGTTGGCGCTATTTCTGGACGTAGAAGCTGCATTTGACCGGTGCTGGCACAATGGCCTTATTTATAAACTGTACCACAATTTCCCGGCTCTTCAAAATTATCTATACTTGCTGCATAATTTTCTAGAAAAACGGCAGTTTTACGTCCAAATGGGCCGCTCATCCTCTCGGGAGCGAGTGATGCGGGCTGGCGTTCCACAAGGGGCAACAATGTCCCCTTTTCTGTATATATTATTCACCAATGATTTCCCAGTGGACGCCAGATGCAAGGTCGCCATGTATGCTGACGACACTGCAATATACAACCACCATAGAAATCCACGTTTCGGCCTTGCAGAAATGCAACGTTATGTGAACAACTTCCTCTCATGGCAACATGACTGGAAAATCAAAATTAATCCCAATAAATGGCAGCTGATTCATTTCTCTAAGCGGCGTCACACTTTGGCAACGGACCTAACGGCCGGTGGTCAAATATTGCACTGCCGTCAGCAGGTTAAATACTTAGGTGTCACCTTGGACCGCACAATGTGTTGATCCACCCACATAAAAAATAGCGCTAATAAAGGCAGACAGCGGCTAAAGTTGTGCGCCCCCATCTTCCATAGTAAACAGTTGCGACTAAAGTCAAAACTGATATTATATAGGTCATTTATTCTCTCGGTGGTCCTGTATGCATGTGTGGCCTGGGCTAATGCCTCCAAAACGGCCCTCAAACAACTCCAAATCCTCCAAAACCTCTCTGCTCCACTCCTCACCACCACCCAAACTCTTCACCTCGAAACTCGTATCCCGTTCATCCCGGAGGCAACAGACAAAAGAGCAATGGCGGCATGGACGCGCATTAGGAACCACGAAAATGACGTGATCGCTAACATCGGCAAAGGCGAGCCGAAGCACCGCAAGCATACTAGGATAAAAATGTTGTAGAAGCGGCTCGGCTCGCCGGCTAATGCGGGTCCACGCAACCTCGTCCCTAAGCCACATACATGTTCCGGCAGAGGCCCTCGCCTCGGAAAATATTCAAGAGCTGCCACCGCGGGACAGTGTATATAGTGTAAAAAATGTAAATAGTGCAGTGCGCTGGGACGCATATTTCTGGTGTGCCCAGTGAAGATGTGTGTGTGTGTGTGTGTGTGTGTATGTGTGTACGACTGTGTGCGTGGGTGAATGCGTGCGTGTATGTGTTTGTGTATAATTTGTAAATATGTACATATGCATGTATAACCCAAAGACGAAACAGACAAAAGACAAAAGAAAACTATTCTCGGTGACCTACAAATGGTCACCGTATGGGTTTTTGTATATAGCGAAAACTGTAAATATGAACAAAGTCAACTGTAAATCAATGTAAATATAACCTGTAAGCCGGGCCCAATGCACCGGCACCAGCCCAATACTTTTACAATAAATAACTTGAAACTAGTGTAGATAAAATTTAGATCTCCTTAAAGTACGCAATTTTTGTCAAAATATTTTTTGTGGAGTTAACTATTTATGGGAGATTATTGTTATTCGTTTGAATTTTCCAATCATCATAGTTTTCTCAAACTGGATGCTATTATACGCTTATATATTGTTTTTCTCCTGATCATTCAAAAAGAAGCGGAATTTCAAAGCATCACACAGCGATCGGCTCTTAAAAGATAACTATCGCTTAAGCCAACTCTATTTCAATGTTCCCATTGTACCTTAAGGGGACGTAATGAAATATTTCTCTTTAAAATACGCGATATATTTCAAACATCGGTTATTTCCAAGACATTATTGGTTTCAATCAGTTTCATCACTTTGTCACTTTTGAAGTAGTCTCAAGGGAGATGTTTCTCGCGATGTCTAGGGAACGTTCTCCAACTTCATCACCAGCTAGTACCTTTGTACAATATGTAATGAAACTTTTTGAAAGGTTAAATGTAGCCCAATAAATGGATTCTCAGAATCCAAACTGTATCCCAGTTAAATGATGAGCCAAGAGCCAAATCAGATCGCTCGGGTTTACCCGGGCGGGATGTATGCCCACGGTACCTATCCATTTAGTATGGATTTACCCGTGAGGTATAAGAGATGTAGTTCCACTCTACAAATGAACAAGTCTTACTTCTCAGTCAAGAAATCAAAGACTCCTTCTATAGAAAAGAAGATAATTTATCAGTTTTTATTGACTTCCAAAGTGCATATGATTCTATATGCAGAACAAAACTACTAAAGAAAGTATAAAAAAAAAAAAAAAAAAAAAAAAAGGGATACAAGGTCCAATGTTTTCATGGCTATGTCATTTCCTAACACAACGCTTTATTGCAACCAGATATGGAAGAAACATATCTAAATACAAACAAGTACACCGTGGCTTACCACAAGGCGCAGTGCTAAGCACAACACTTTTTAATATATTTATTAACGATCTGCCACAAGAAATACAAGAATCAGGCGTGAAGTGTGCACTATTTGCTGATGACTTAGTAATGTGGACTTCAAAACCAAAAAGCAAAAGTACAGAACTAGAAAAAACCATGCAACAATCCTTAACCAAATTACAAAGGTGGACCAAAGAAAATTTAATGACTGTTAATACAACAAAATCAAACTACCAAATCTTTTCACTAAGAAAAAAGCCACTAAAAATAAAACTAAGTTTTGAGGGTCAACAATTACCAGAAACAAAGGAAGCAAAGTATTTAGGAGTTACATTTGATACCAAACTTACATGGACCAAACAAATAGAAAATGTAATACAAAGAGCAGAGAGGCGCCTTTCACTGTTAAAACGTCTAACAGGAATGAAGTGGGGATGTTCCAGAGCAACTCTTAACACAACATACAATGTATATATAAAGCCATTATTTACTTACTGCAGCGAAGTTCTTGTAACAGCAAACACAAAAAAAATTCAAATCTTTCAAAACCAAAGTCTGAGATTAATTACAGGTGCTATCAAAACCACACCAATAGCAGCTATGGAAATACTAACCAACCAATGCCCCATTGAATATGAAATAGAAAAAGCGGCTCTTATTCAACACGAAAAGTTGATCAGACTCCCATTCAATACATGGCACAAGAGAAATTTTACACATACACTAAAGACTCAGGAGAGCTTTCTTTCCAAAATTCAAGACATCAAGAAGAATGTATACCTTCCTAATTCAAAGGAAAACTTCATATCTAAAGTCAATCCGACACAAACATTAGACATCACATATTATTTACACCTGACAGAAGAAGTTAAGAAAAGTGATACTCCAACTGGTGTTCTAAAATTATTGGCATTAGAGACAATCCATACTAGATTTCCAGAACGCAAATGGCTCCATATTTATACTGATGGATCATTTATATCAAACCAAGATGGAGCAGGTGCTGGAGTCACATGTCACCTCTTTTCCTATTACAAATCTTTAAGTTATGGAACTACAAACTTTGATGGAGAAATTGAAGCAATTCGAATGGCCCTACAAAATCTTTGGCACAGAATTTCACATTTTCAGCAAGCAGTTATTCTCTCAGTTTCCAGGGCAGCAATTATAGCAATTACTTCCAAGTTGTCACCAAAAAACCAAACAATTATAGAATGTTGGAAAATCCTTACCCATCTAACAGCACTTCAAAAACACCTAGCCTTCCAATGGATACCAGCTCACTGTGGACTGAGTGGTAATGAGAAAGCTGATTTTCTTGCAAAAAAGGGTACCAGCAGTGTACAAAAATCTATAGTTAATCTACCATTTTATGCAGCTAAAAGATTAGTCAACTCTGAATTCAAAAAAATTATTGAAAAATATTACTATGAAAAATCAGAGAATAAAAGTTGGGAACTACCAAACATTCAAACAGTAATTCCTGAGTATCCTCGAAAAACAGCAGTTGCAACCTTCAGGTTGATTACAGGACATGATTGTCTGGCAAAACATTTAAACACAATTGGGATTTATTCTTCACCACTCTGTCCTCTATGTGATCTGCAAGAGGAAATGAATCGAGACCACCTTCAAGTATGCCCGGCCACTTCTAATGCCCCATCCATCAGTGAAAAATATTGGAGAGCAAGAGGATTAATTGTCAGAAATCCAGCATTAGCTAACAACAACATAAGAGATGTAGTCATTTTACAGTGTTAGCCAATGGTGATGATTGGTAACTCTTTTGCTATAGACTTGGGATATGAGTTAGTTAGAATGTTTACCCATCCTGGTGCACACAGTCAATACCGAATGAGAAGACTCCGCGTAGCGTGTAAGATTTGTATTCGGGTAGTCCAGAGTTCAAATCCCTTGAACCGACCAATCTGATTGGGTTTTTTCGTGATTTTCTCTGTCGCCAAGGTAAATACCGGATGTGATTTAAAATATCACGACCCAAAGTTTCATCTTAAGTCTAAAACAATAGTATAAATGAAAAATAGATGGTAGCAGTGAGTGTTGTGCCATCTATCAATAGGTAATGTAAATAGATAGACTGAATGGGTACTTAGTGCTATCTGCCCGTCAGAGAGGCGAAGGTACGGTGCGAAGCAAGATTACCATAGATATAGGTTTTTTTTTTTTTTTTTTTTTTTTTTTTTTAATATATTTTCTTATTTAACGACGCTGTCAATTGCCAGGATCACATCAGCGTCGCCGGTGTGCCGGAATTTCGTCCCGCAGGAGTTATTTTACATGCCAGTAAATCTACTGACATGGAGTTGTCGTTTTTAAGCACACCATAGATATAGGGATGAGACCTTGAACCCCATACAGGGTTATACGAGTATCTCTAAGATATCCGTTGCGATATGACCACTGCAAATTGATTATTCTCTTGCATCCTCTTTCTAGCGAAGAAGCACCTGGAGCCGAAGTATTGTATCCCACTTAGGCATCCAGCATCTGATTTCTTTCTCATGGACTTTTCTTGGCTTTATACCAGAGAAGCTTTATTGGAGAAGAGATAAACACGCTTGCAGAGTCCTCTTGAAGACTCAGCCAATTGGGCACGCAGTAGAATCCCGATGTCTGAGATATATCCAAGATAAGATGACATGCTATAAATTCTGCACCACACTCATGGTGGAGTGCTATTAACACCTCAACGTAGCGTCTCAAAGGACAGCAAGATACGGATATAAAGTCTTACAGCATATTATGTGTTTATTAAGACACCATTTATTATTATGTAACAAACTCTCGCACAGTTCGTCAGCTTATTCTTTATTCTATTTCCTTAGAGACATAGTAACTCTGGTCTCAAATAACAGTAACACGTATAACACAATTATGATCAACTCCTTGTACAAAAGTAATGCTTCCCGGAACTTTACGCAAAATATATCATTTTACTCCCAAAAGTGCTTGAGGATTACCATAGAATAACAAAACCAATGAACCCTTCTACTTTGCTGAGACTATGCCCTGTAGTTCCGTAACTCCCCGCCACACAACATTGAGCGTTGCATAGCTCTTCTATGCCAACGCCACAATACTTACATAATTATTATATAAAACGTATTCGGAATGAAAAGGACTTCATTGACAATTAGCAAAAAGTCCTTATATATTTATTTATTTATTTATTACGAATGTCTTAAGATTCCATAAGGTTTAAGCTATGTTTATAATGCAGTCCTTATAAAACGAACTACGTTATTGAAATATTTATATATTCAGTAACAGTTTTAGCAAGTTTGACATATCCGACACAGTTTATTAATTTTATATTGATTAAACTGTTGTATATCTACCAACCTCACAATTTGTTCTTTAGTTTTGTTTATTATTTCATTATTTGTTCAGTAATGTAAATTTTGTAGCAAGTGATGCAATCCATTTGGTTTTCTACCTTTTAATTAGTTTAGTTATTTATTTAGTTTAAGTGAATTTTTTCACAAATAAACACACAAATTAATTAATGAATTAATTAGACAAAAGACATTTTAGTCACCATGATTAGAGTACCATTCGATGAAATAACGAAATTTTTTCTTGAAAATTCTAGTTAGGGTTAGAGAAATTTTCTTGAAGATTTACATGTCGCATACTTGGAAGATGCGCAATCGTACATACAGAGAAGGACCTTTGTAAGACTCAGATCTCAAAACGTGCACAGTACTTCCTTTACCTACAATCTAATATTTTTTAAGGTTAATGTGTGATGGGAATTTTCATCAATTAAATAGAAAATACGAAGAGAAGGTAAGACAATAAAAATTAAAACTACAGCCGGTAAAACTATTCAAAGAAATTCTAAGTATTGACCATCTATAACGTGCCAAATGGTTAGACCATTCGCCTCTCACTAAAGCGGCCTGAGTTTGATCCCAAGCGACTGCATGTGGGAATTGTGATGGACAAAGCGGCACAGGGTTTCCGGTTTCTGCCACTATCTCATTCCACCGGTGCTCCATCTTCATTCCATGTATCATTAGTGCTACCGCCTGCGGTGCTGTATGTAGTAAAAGTAAAAGCGGGCGTTAAAGATTACTAAAAAACACCTACAATAAATTTGAGTTAGAGAAAGAGTGAATTTCTGTGCAAAAATATTTGCATATGTACAACCTTCCTTGATAAGATTGAGGGTAAAGAGGAAGGGTGGGAGGGAGGCTGCAGAAAACGTCTTCTATGCTTCCAATAGTGACTCCAGACACATTCAGATGGCACCTGTGTCGGTTCACGTAAAGGATTTCTTCTATTTTATTCCAGTATTTTAATGGATCTGTTTGAAACAGTAATGGCTGTACTTTCAGAAATCTATTTCATTAAGACAGTAGCTTCAGTTCACGAGGTTGAGCATTTCTTTCTCCTGCCATCATCATAACCAGAACGAATTACTTTTGCTTCAGTTTTACATGAGGAGGTTGCAGAAAACCTAGGTTGGTCTTGCTATGTCATCCTTTTTATTTTAAAATACTACTTAGCTCGTATTACGTATTTACTTACTAAAATCGTTTAGGAATACTTGCACGAGGCAAATTATGTATCTAAATTCTTTAGAGATTATATTCAATACCTTCAAAGACATTGGAAACTGATGGTTTACTGTTACGTTTGTCACTTGTTGCTTCTTGCTGACAGATGCTTAAAGCCAGAGGTTCGGAACCCTCTTTTTATGTGTGCGCATGCGCCTAAGAGACACGGTATGGTGCGAGGCGCAAGCTGTAGTAGACAGTTTAAACTACTTGAAGTTGTACAGAAGCAACAGACACCGAATGTGAGCGGATAAAACCGAAGATAAGTGCGGAGAAAGCCGAAGATAAGTGCGGAGAAAGCCGAAGCCAAGACCTGGAGTTAACGCTGGCACTAGTATTCTTCACATTCCTGCACACATCAGACGCATACCTACCGCCGACACTTAGGACCTTGAATTAGTCAGCCAGGATGAAAGATGAAATATAATGAGAAGTAAAAACAAAGAAAGTAAACTGTAATGGTTCACGATTGCATAGAGCTTAGTACATCAAAGAATTTATTTATATCCTAAATGTAAAGTGAGGGGAGAAAAAACTGATCATCACTTTTCCTACTCCAGCACAACCTATGCTTAAAAACTCTTATTCCTCTATCTACTTCATGTTACTCAAGATAAACAGTTGCAGAAATTATGTAATTGCTAATCTTCGTACGTGCAGGGAGAATATGAGAGTAAGTTTTAAGGATAGAGGATGTCTTAAGAGCTAGTCGCCATGTGATAGTTTTGAAATTCGGTTCTGTTTCTTGACCAAAAAGCACACAAAAATATTAAGAAATAGAAAATAAAACAGAAAACGAATAACTTATTCCTATTGGAGAAAAGTATAAGTATTTGTAAATTTAAACAAATAACAAGGAATAAATGGGAAATGGTTCAGTCAACAAAATATTTGACACAATTTGCGTTTTAACAGAGCTAAATTTTTGGTCAAGTTATATTTTGTCTATATCATATAATTTATTTGTTACACAAAAATCATTCGGAATAAAGAGGACTTTTGAGGTCATTGTCAGGCAATTCAAGATATAAATTTCGTTTCGCATGAAAATAGCATAAAGTGTGGTATCGTAATCAAAACCGTTACGGTCACTTTGGAGAAAATAAGGATAGCCCCGGGTGTTTAGTGTGTGGAAAAACTGTTAGGCGAAATAAAAAAAACAACCAACACACCGAAATGAATACATATTAAGGAACCATGTACATAACTGCCAGCACACACACACATATGTATACCGGAGATTATTTTTAATCAACCTGATTGATGCAACAACTGCCTGAACACGTGAACAGATCTATTAACGCGATCTGATAGTCTAAACAGGCTACATTCTAGTGCAGAATGTTACAATGTTACCTGTAACCTTACCAGCGCGTCATAGACAAGGATTAGAATAGATAAGGGAACATCTATGTTCCGATACTCCCTCATCAATGACAATCAACGTCACAGAGTACAGGATTGCTGGTAATTGTGCTGTTTCAATACAACTGACTGATGAGGCCAGTAGTAATGGATCACTTACAGATCAAGGGAATGCATACCAGCAGTGCACTCTCAACAGATGAAATGGTATCCCTTAAAGAATTTATGTTTTGGCATTGACAATTGTACGACAGAAATTCTGAAAGGTGTTCAAAATATTATATTTAACCTTTGCTAAGTTACTATATTTAACTCACGTGTTTTCAATTACCTTGAGAAATAAGATCTTAGGATGCAGTCAGTGGCTACAGCCAAAAAATTCAAGATATACATTTGTCATAAAAATGTCTCAAACATATGGCATTTTAATCAAAATTGTTAGAGCCATTTGCAAGAAAATAAAACTTTTTTGCAAACATTTGGCATGTAAAAGGTAGTTTAAGGTGGGGCTATTTTCTTCAAAATCTTCGTGTCGCATCCTTGAAAGACACTACACTTAAATACCAACTTTGGTTTTTAACCGACTTTTCGTTTTTGAGTTATGCTGTCCACAGACTGACGCAGACACACGCGCACACGCGGACCTTTTTCTAAAAATGCTTTTTCTGGATTCAGAGAGTTTCAAAACATATATTTCTGGTGAAATCTCGACATCAAATTTTCTGGTGGAATACAATACTTGCTTCTACGAGCCCCATTTGTACAGATATTTTAATTCAATTAGTTTTAGATCGACGGCCGACTTTTCTCACACCAGTTTATTTAAATCAGGTTTCAAAGTCGAACAACTTGTTAATGTAAACCTGGATCTGCTTTTCACATTATTAAATTTTCAAATCGTTAACTGGCCGGTAACATTGTTGAATGATATCGTCGGATGTTTGTGACACTCTTTTATTGAGTCTGTTTGAGAACAGGCATTTCAATTGCTCAAGCCTATGTTGTCGACTGTGTCTTACATGACTATAAAATTAATTATAATGTTGAAAATACGAAATAATGAAACCAGTGTACTTTTGTCGAGACAATTTTTATGTAATATTCTTGAATGCAAAGATATAGTCTATCTCTGCTAGACCTTTGAGGCTGGTGATAATTTAGATACCTGATATTCCTGATGAAATGTGCAAACTAGCAGAAGACGAGGAATGTCAAACGATGTAAAAATAACAAAGAACAATGCCCAACTTTAATGCGTCTATTAATAAAGGAATAAAGCTCGGTATAGCAATCAGAACCAACAATGGCTCTGTAGTGTTTTTGAAATGTTTATTCCATCAAATTTTGACGTCGACTGATCTGCATCATTTTGGTTGAATTCGAAGCAAGTGAAGCATTGATATATTGCAAACAAATGACTTTCAGTGCACAAAATCGATGTTCTACTTGGCTATCGATACTATTATCGACATGCATTCCTGTAATCTTTCTGGTTTCCGTTCTCCTTTCTATTCTAGGGTTAATGTGAACCAGCGGTTCACCACATTGTTAGGCATCCATGCTAATATCCTATTGTTATACAATTCCTTTAGCTTTTAAAGCAGCGATGTCAAAACGTATGCAAAAAAAAAAAAAAAAACGAAGAGCGAATTTGTCTCCATCTACTCTTTGCATTCTTGGGACAAAAGACAAACCTCTCCAATGCTTAGTTACCCGAATAATATTAAACAGGAGTAATAATGTATTTATCTTAAAACAACCTCATGCGATTGTAAAATATACGCTGCAAATAATAAATAGGATATGATGAATTCTACAAGGACAAGTTCAGCCTAAGGAAGAAATTATTCCAGGTGCGTTTAACTGCATTACCTGACAAACTGAATTAATTAACTATTATTAAAGCTTCACGAGCAGATCCATAATATAAAATTGCAGCATTAATCCAGTACTCCAACAAAATTGTATCAAAGGGACTAAAATAAGTATTTCTTGCAGGTAGTATGCTTTCATCTTTGAAAGTAATTTTTGTAAATTAATCAGCGTTGTCTTATTAAATGCATGTTTTAATTGTGAAAAATCATACATTCTACACTATTTTTCGCCCGATTGCTTTCATAGAAATGAAGGTCATCCCTTATTGAGTAAATATTATTTATTCTAGAGTTAGAAAGATATCGTTATTTGAAATATTTTAAACACATAATTGTAGATTGTCAATACTACTTACATTAAAATTGCGTTGAGAATTTGTGGTGACATTCTTAACAACCTCATACTTATGAGAACGCTCCATAAGTTTTTTCGGCACTCACCTGAAATTAAAAAAAGTAACAGATTAAACAGAATAAGAGAAGCGTTGCTATAATAAATTATTAGAACACAGTGAGAAAGAAAATTTTGGATACTAATACTTTATTTGTATTTCTTTCTATAATCCTAAATACTATAACAGATGGTTCACTTGTTCTTTGTTATTTTTGTAGTTAGGGAGCACTGCATCGACAATTCAGTAGCAATGCAAATCTGCTTTTTGAATATACTGCTGCTAAGGGATATTTTCTAATGAAGAGCAAATCTAGTCTGCCACAGTACTGTAAAGCAGCGGCCACGGTTCGGTGTTACCGACAAGGCGGCGTCGGGTAGTCGGAACAATACTAAGATAAGCAGCGCGCTCGCCTAGCGTAATCACGATAATGTTGAAAATGTTGATCCTAAGTGCCAAATTCGGTACTTATGGGGCACTTAATTTTTGGGTTACATATATACAGGTGCACGCACATAACCTCTACTAAAAATGTTAGTAGTTTCAACGAAGTATCGACATCCAATTCTTTGGGTGGAGTTTAATGCTTCATCTACTTAGTTTACATAGATAGTAGAGAAAGTATGAACTGTAAAATCTGCAGTGCTAATCGATTATATTCCTCACAATAAATGAACTCAAATGCAAAACAGTATATTGTGATGTCTTAACTGGGTAGTAGGTATATTGTATTCTTTGTTTGATAATGCACAGCAGCGCTTTATAATCCTATTTTCAACATTAAATCCCTTCCGCCCCTTTCTCTGCTTGCGATTGGTAAAGCTATCTGAAATACACTTTGTGGGTTTTAAAACCTTTGGCTATTTTAGGGCATTTTCAAGCAGCTTTTAGATAGCAACTGCAAGCGAAGTTTGTTACTGCAGGTCTTTATGGAGCGAGCGAGGTTTAGCACTGCTGCATGCAGATAGTAAATGGAAAATTAAAACGCCAATTTGAAGGTAGATAATTAAGGGCCTTTTATGTAGTGTAAAAAAGAAACAGTGTTCCAGAATATGTCACAGAAAAATAAAACACAATATTGCCATAAAGAAACCTTACAAATTCCGTTCTGTTTTCTTTTTCAATAACGTTCTGAAGCAGGAACGTTAATAAGACAATAAACGATAATCACACAACTAATCAATCGTAATAGAAAACAAATTCTCATTAAGAACACCAGAAAGTGGTTTGGTTTCGCAAAATCTGTTGTTTTTAATTTTTAAAGAATATGCAAATCTTCAACTTTAAAATTATTTATATAGAGGACTGGGGTGATATAAAAAAAGGTTAAAATGCATATATCGGGATTCAATAGAAAATCATCGTCATTCAACGTTTGCATCTCACCGACTGTATTCGTTGGGCCATCCCCATCCTTTGCCACAAAATACAAAAAAATATAGGATTTATATTTAGTACCACATATCGACTTATACCTTGTATTAGTGTTGCACTCACATGACTTTCTCTACTCCTGTACTAACCATTCTTATTTTTCTATCTTCTACATGTAAATTGAGATAAACATTTACAGAAATTATGTTATTGCTTGTTTTCCTGCACGTGCAACGGAAATATGGGAATACGGTAGGCATTGAGCAATAGTCAAATCATATAAAATTCCTTTCTCTTTGCACGGTTTACGTATAAAAAACTGAATAGCAATGTTACATTTGACAGAAGCTTAATTTCCACAAAACTTGCACAAATAAAGGGGAATATCTCCTCAATGGTTCACTCTACAAAAACATTTATTCAGACATAAATTGTGTGGTTTAGCTAGATCTACATTTTTTGTAGAGTAAGATTTTGCCTATCTCTTACGGTTTACGAGTTATACAAGTCATTCAGAGTAAACAGGACTTCCTGGGCTTTAGCCAGAAAATTCAAGATATATATTTCATTTGTCATAAAAATATCTCAAACATATAACATTTTAGTCAAAATCGTTAGAGCCATTTCCAAGAAAATAAACATTTTCAAAAAAGTTTTCATGTAAAGGGTAGTTTAGGGTGGAGCTATTTTCTTCAAAATCTTCGTGTCCATTCCTGAAAGACATTAAACTTAAATACCAACTTCGGTTTTTAACTGACTTTCCCTTTTTGAGTTATGCTGTCCACACACACACACACACACACACACACACACACACACACACACACACACACACACACACACACACACTTTTTGAATTCAGAGGACCTCAAAACATGTTTAAGTGGAAATCTCGACATCGAAGTTTTGGGTGGAATACTTTACTAAACGTAATAGAGAAAGCAAAAACAGAACTAGAATATCAGGTTCCTATTTCTCGGCACAGCCAAACATATCTATAATATTTTATGCCGAATTTAGAAGTTTAATTTACTGTTTATTGAAGATGATCCTTATTATACAGATTTCTTCAGTCTTATGAGCGCACAGTGGACCTTTCTTATGTATAATATTTAGTCACAATTTAAGACAACACTACTTGACAGCGCAAACGTCGATTTGCACCTCTCTCCCCTTCCAAATACAACTTGTTATGCGGGAGGTATGAAAGCCTGGCTCGGCGTTTGAACATAGCTGGTCTGGGACAACTGTATGATGTACATTTACTTTTCATTAATATCAGTAAAAATAATCTAGCTTGTCAACTGTGAAAGAACCATTGAACTACATAAAAGGGTCAATATGAACCCTCGGGAGTTTACGATAAATTGTATCATACATTACACAAATGAATACCAGGAAACAATCAACTTGGGTAACTGTAGTGAGCACATAAAATGAATAAATATCACAGGGAAAAATTGTGTTGAATTACTTTTTTCTACAAAAAATTGATGCATATGCTTTTGCCTATCTCTAATATTTCCAAGCTATTACCTAGTAACACGAAAATCAACTCATAAAAAGACTTCATATAAAATTCACTACGCAAAATATGAAAAATTTATCTGTAAGTACTGGTAAGTAAAAGGAAGTATTGTATTCCATCCAAAAATTCAATGTTGAGATTTCATCGGAAATGTATGTTTTGAGACCCCTGAATCCAAAAAAAACAAAAAAAAAAAAAAAAAACATTTTTAGAAAACGGTCCGTGTGTGTGTCTGTCTCTTTGTGGACAGCACAATTCAAAAACGAAAAGTAGGTTAGAAACCAAAGTTGGTATTTAAGTTTAATGTCTTTCAAGGATGCGACACGAAGATTTTGAAGAAAATAGCCCCATCCTAAACTGCCCTTTACGCGGAAAATTTTTCGAAAATTTTTATTTTCTTAAGAATGACTAACGACTTTGATTAAAATGAAATATATTTAAGATATTTGTAAGACAAATGAAATGTATATTTTGTATATAAATTCTTACTATACACAAAATGTAGATCGCACTAAAACACGCAATTTATGTGCAGTTTTTTTTATGGAGTGAACCATTTCGGATATATGTATTCCTTGTTATTTGTGTCAGTTTCGGAATACTAAAAACGTTTGGTGAAATGGAACAGTTTTTTTTAAGTGTGATAAACGAACGGGATCTCAAAGCTTTAAAAGATTTGACTATTGCTCAAAGCCTACTATATTCTAATATTCCCCTTGCACCTACAAGTAAATAAGCAATAAGATAATTTGTACAAAAGTTTATCTCAACTAACACGAAGAAGATATAGGAATAAGAGTTTGTAAGAATGATTAGTACAGGAGTAGAGAAAGTAATGTGAGTGCGACACATAAGATTTTTTGTTTGTTTTATCTGTCCTTAATTTGCTCAAAAAGAACCAAGAAGAACCACAGTATGTGTGATAACCGTATTAATTTTTTCTCTCTCTCACACACACACACACACACACACACACACACACACACACACACGCACGCACGCACGTATGCACACACACAACCTACTCTCACTAATGCCTCCAGACTCTAAGAAGGATGGTGGTTGAAAACAAATTCCCACCTGGGAACCAAACCCAGAACCACTGGATTCGGAAGCTAGAAAGAGCAGACTACAGAGGCAGGTAAGCAGTCTGTTGCTCACAAGACTAATGCGGAGGGATACAAAATGCTCTGTTTCCATCAAATCCAGTTTGACTATGCAGTGCAAAGAAAACTTATACCTCTGAGAAAGGATGAAGTTATAAATTGAAGTTAGTAAAGACGTATGAGAAAGGCACCTTTCCTTGTAAGGGAAAAATGTGTTTCTTTTCTGCAAACGAAAGCAGAATACATATTCAAAGTGAATCATGTCCAGTATTTTCTTTAGGTTACCTACTTCGGAACTGTCGGCTTCTCTGTAGTGTAAGGAACGCAATTTGTATATTTTACAGGCAACTCAAGATGTGTGACACACAATAGCTATAGTCCCAGTGCGGCCTATACAGTGGTGGTCCACTTTCGACCTATGTAAATTGTATTAGCATGACAAAGAGCGTGGTGCTGGAGCAGTTGCCGGAATGGGCGGCAGGAAATCCGAAATACTCAAAGGTAACCTGCCACACGCCGCAACTCTAGCTGCCACAAAATTTAACCCGGGTCGTCTAGGTGGAAGATAAATGGCCTATCCATCCACAAAGGACGCTGTTGTAATTACAAATGCCTAATTACTATGCTACACGGGTCATGCTTTAATCACTCATGTTTAACACTTCAACAGTATTTCTAACGGCCGGTATATAAATAAGGTTTAAACTCCTGGCAGGACTTAAACTATAGTTTAGTTTGCTGCATATTAATTTAATTTTAAGTTGAACTTTGGTTTAACAACTGCAACTCGTCCGCCATTTGAGCACAGTTAGATGCTATGTCGCAAGATGGCGGTTGCAGCTGACGTATGGGTACTGGAGAGGTATTTGAGGAATTGCTAACTGATAATGAACTTACTCGGATAATTGAAAGACTCCAGAGGCACGATTTTCCAAACTACACTTCATCACCTTCTGATGTGGAACGTCCAGTGATAAAACATACTCAAGCATACCGAACAGACATAACCTTATTTGGTTACATTCAAAAACCGGATACAGTACTCAATAAGAAAATACGAATGGACTGTAAAATCCCACATGCTTGTGTGTGCGCGCGCGCGAAAATTTGTACGGCGTGATAAAGGTAATATTTATAGTACTACATTTTAAAAATTAAATAATTTCATTTCCGTTGTGCCCTAAAATGTACTCGATAAACTTTTTCGAATATTTCATACTGCTTCACAATTCTGGCCTTTGCAGTTGGCATACACTGTATTAATGGTTCAAATACCCGAGAACAAATGAAGACGAGAAAATTGTTTACTATAAAATTGGATCCAGGTATATTTTAGACTAGGTCCTTGTTAAAGTTTCGCAAGAACCTAAAGAGGCAAGCACAAGATACATGAGTGTTTATTTACTCATAAATGCCCCAAAGACAAATGAGACTAGTATTGAAGACAGTAGAAAGAGTTATATATGCGGCAGTGAACAACTTAAACAATTCAACGCATAATAATTATGGTAGATTATATAATATAACAGTAGCTGTACACACACACACACGCGCGCGCGCGCACACGCGCAAACACACACACACACAACACACACACATATATGTATAGCATAATAGCATATATTGTAGTATAACATGTGTTCTTCTAACCAATAAGATAATGAAAAAACAAACGAATACTTATTGTTTTCATAAAGTGATAAATGGTTTTAGTGACTATGGTATTGCACATTAAATACAAGAAAAGAACTTTAGAGAGGATAATTTCCCATTTTCCCCAGGAGTCTGGAAGATGAGCAATTGTTTCGAAGGCCACTAATATGAACTTAGATGCTAAAGGCAGCAGATAAATAGAACTAAAACGAGAAGTAATCAAGTTTTGTGAGAATAGTTTGTAGAAGTACGAGTAGAGAAGGCCATGTGAGCACCAACGTCAGACTTTTTCTCGTTTCTTCTATAAATAATCATTGGAATCATACTTCGTTTGACAAATTGAAAGAATTATGAGCAAGAATGGGACAAGTGTTAGAAAATAGAAGAGTAGATAGTTAAGCAAACATTAATAAAGGCAATGCTGGACCACATTTGGTGTTTTGTAAGTAGAGACGAATGGCACCTCATTAACTCTCAGACACTGAAGGCAATATGCGGCCAGCAATCTTGCGACGGTGCACTCAAGGCCCAGATGAGAGAGCACTAAACCTCCACAGGTGATTGGGACTGCACTGAACTCGAGGGAGAGATTAAAAAGTAATGGGTTCACCTACCGGAACACTACTCACGGCATTCCGATTTCGCAAACCCTTGGAGACTTAGTAAGTAACACAAGTTTACATGAATCCTTTACTACCCTGGTGTAGCGTTTCTCTCCTGCTCCAGCCACTTTGGTATAAATACCAGCAGGAGCTATTTTATAAATGGGCACATTGGGCATTTAACGGCCTTTTAAAAGGAAATAGTTAACTACACACTTGAGCCCGTTCCCTCCCTGCACACCTAGCACTATAACAGTAGCAATAATAATAATAATAATAATAATAATAATAATAATAATAATAATAATAATAATAATAATAATAATAATAATAATAATATAGTAGCAGTACTGAAAACTGATCTCAAATCACTATCAAATGTTTAAGAACTAATTACTTGATCTAATTACTTATACCTGCTCTCCTGCCAACAGTGAGCCCTTGACCCACAAGTAATCCTTCTCAAAGTAAGTATTAAATGCAAACGTGATCAAATGTGACAAGGGCTACGACACAAAGTTTTTGAAGAAAATTCTGCACCTCAAAGTAACCTTAACTTCTTTACCAACAATTGTTGCTTATTTATTTCTGTACAGGCAACAATAACAAGAACTGGACTGCTCTTACTGAAAACAATCTAATGTGCGCTCTCATATGAATTTACCTACTCACTCTTATATAAGCCACTCTTTATATCTACTTCATGATAATTGAGACAAATGTTTTTAGAAACGGTTTTATTTCATATTTCCTTATTTCTACAATGGGAATATGAGGATACAGTAGTCTTAGGTGACAGTCAAATCTTTTAAGGGCTGGTCCTTGTGATAGCTTTGAAATTCCATGCTTCTTTCATGGTCAGCACATAAAAAAAAAACAAGTAGCGACTTCCAAATTGAGAAAAGTATGTGAAAATTCAAATAAAAACAAGAAAAAGCTTATGTATATCGTTTGTTTTTAAAATATCTTATACATAAATGGTATTTTAATGAAAACCATTAGGGTCTGTTTTTGAGATAATCAAAAATTTTGGACATTTTTCTAAGTAATAGGAAGTGTAGGGTGAAGAATTTTCTTGAAGATATTTATATTGCATGTTGTGAAGGCGTTGGACTTCGATAGCAGTTTGGTATTTAACTGACCTTTCATTTTTGAGTCATATGTTCACAGACAAATGCGCCATTACATAATTACCAGCTGTGGTAATCTAAC
This sequence comes from Tenodera sinensis, assembly GCA_030765045.1. Classification (NCBI taxonomy): domain Eukaryota; kingdom Metazoa; phylum Arthropoda; class Insecta; order Mantodea; family Mantidae; genus Tenodera; species Tenodera sinensis. The sequence continues at coordinate 155,575,152 of CM060967.1, read as the reverse complement.
TACGTATCCCCAGATTTCTAAGTATATATATATATATATAACTCAACGATGAAGAATTGACTATCACTTGTTCTCTCAGAGTAGTAGATATAATATGTGGTCATGTTTTAGGATATAGGTTTCAAATAATGGGAGTGGAATTGGACCGAAATACAAGTGAAGTGGTCGATGTAAAAATAGCACATAGTTTTCACTACTCACTCTTCTATAAACCATTCTTAAAAACGTTAATTCTTATATCCGATTCATACATGTAGAAATGCATTTACTCATATTTCTATATAGATACAATAGAAATAGAAGAATTCAGTAGTCTTAAGCGATAGCCCGGTCTTTTAAGAGATGTTCGCTATGCGACGGTTTGGATGTTCCATTCTCTTTACATGGTCAGGAGATAAAAAACAACAAGAAATCCCTGTTTGTGAAAAGCATAGAAGCATATAAAAATGACAAAGAATATCTAGAAAACAGTTATCAGCAAATACATAAATTGTGTTTTAATCAGGCCTATATTTGTGTTTACCTCATAACGCCACCAGGATTCCCGTCCATAACTCCTAATTCTGTTTTCCCAAAGCACATTTTTCGTAAAAGAAAAACGGAGAAGCTTTAAAAGGCTTGACAATCGCTCAAAGCCTACCGTATTCTCATGTACCATTTGCTCCTACAAGGAAATGAGCAAAGAAAGAACCAATAAAGTAATTTCTGCAAATGTTTATCTCAACTAACACAAACAGTTTGTAAGAATTGTTAGTACAAGAGTAGAGAAAGTCATGTAAGTGCAGCACATCAGATTTTTAAACATATCTTCATGTTTTGGCAACTTTTTTTATTATCACATTACCAGAGCAACGTAGTATTTAGTTTTACTTCTTTAAGAATGATGATTATGCTGGATAAAAGTTATTCAGCTGTTACACATATCCTACAGGAGGTTAGAAATAATATGCACCTACAACATTTTTATTTTCCTTTCCCCGCATATGCTCTGAAGCACCTGAAGCTGCTTTGCATATCGAGTTTTAAATGAAAACAGGTTTGTTTGTGCATGAATTATTTACATGGAATTACATTTTAATGGAAATGGCGTTCCATTTCTGGTACAGCTGCATATTGTAATTACAAAAAGGGTGCAATAGAAAAATCGCCCAGTGGAGTGATTGACATGTATAAAGTATGAAGCAATGTTCATTTAACAGCACATTTCAGCTCTATCTGAACATTTCACGAACAAGTTTTATTCATGGAGGAAATATATGCAGTGATTCATTATCAACGTAGATTGGAATTTTAAGAAAAGCTTTGCCAGGTTTAAAATGCGTTTATAAGCTAAAAATGTCCACGAAAGCGATCTGTAAAAAACGGTAAAGGTATTTGCAGTTATAGATATTTTTATTAGTGTGTATAGGTCAAGTACGTTTAGCTATTTGACGCACGGCAGCCACCATTTAAAGGCGCACAAGGTCAAGCTTGTAAATACGTGTCCCGAAATACGTGTTTTTCAGATACGATGAAGATAAAAGCAGTGAGTAGTTGACACAACCAGCTCCCGACATATGCTCAGGGTGAAAGAGGTCAGATATACGCCGCCTCCGGATTTTACCCCCAAAGGTGAGCTCTGGCTACTAAATTTTAAACGAGGAGTGCCTCCAGGGTCTAAGATGTCTCCCAGCAAGATAGGATATCATGATAAAGCCCAACTGTGAGCTCACGCTTCCTTCCAGCTCCCAATGGTATGCAAAAGCTGTGCTATGACGTCATAGGGAATACTCCAGTATCGAGTTAGAAATAGTATATTGCCGAAAGTGGACCTGTAGGCAAAGGGAAACGTTTTTCAGGTTGTTGGTCCCACATGAAACGACCATAAAAATCTTACGCATCCAGTCTTAGCAGGAGTATCAAACTAGAACAGAAGATTGACTATACTTCCTTGGAGCTATATAAAAGAAGTAACCACAGTTTTATTTTTATAAATATGTTAAGAGAAAAATGTATCAGTTACGTACAAAAGTGAAATTGACTTGACTGTTCCACATAAGGACATTCCTTATAGTTGTCTGGCGCAGGTCCATTCAGCCAAGACACAGTTTCACCGAACAATGAATGAAAAATATTTGGGAAAGAATGTGTAACTCATTTAGTGTTACACGCCTGTCTGGTACGGTTTTGTTATCTATGATAAAGGACAGACGTCTGGGTGCAGTTGTCATGTAAATTTGTTCATTATTGAACATGTGCCATCTTCATAGGCTTCTTTTGTTGATTGCTTACTTTATTTGGCAGTAAATTTCAACCATTAAAAAATTCCAAACTACCCATCTCAAAGTCAGCATATATCATTTTGAACAGTCACAGGGTGCACAATAACAACCTGTTTGGATAGAAACTACACAACACTGGTAAACCATTCACCTTCGACAGAAGTCTAACAGCAACCTGCGCAGTGGGGATTCACAAATAGTTGTTACTTCCTAGATTAGTAGCATTCGAAAATAACCAATTTTAAGGCATAACAAAGTAGTAAACAATAAATCTAAATAAATCCTTTAACTGTTGGTGATTATGCTTATACGTTTGGGAGCATAAATTCTCGCTTTACCAAGTGGAATATGCCCACCTTCTGTAATCTTTTAATTTTTCTCGTTTAATTTTTTGATTAAAGGCACGCACTTAAGTTATTGTCAATCACTGTTTCTACTACTAAATTGTGTATTTGTTTCAAATGTTTTATTATTGTGTTTTTTTGAGAACCAAATAGTCATAAAGTACAGTAAAGTAAATAAAAAAAATAGTGTTAAATATCGCCTTTATAAATATGACAAGACATAACACCCAACTGTAAAACAATTTGTTTTAACAATTGCTAAGTATGCACTTGTTTCAAAAATAGACCATTGAGATTTCCCTGAAAACACGTTTTCGTGTCCCTGAATAAACAGAAAGATTTCAGAGACAGAAAAGATCAAGAGGCAGGTAACAGCATAACTTAGAAACAAAGTTCCAGCATCTTCCATAGGTGTTAAGCATATTTTCGAACACGGAAAGACAGTAAAATTAAGTTTTATAAAACTGCGGCACTCCACTTCTTGCTGGATCAGAAACATAAACACAAAATGAATTTATAATGAAGTACATATAGACCTAAATTATATTTTAAAGATGACACAGAATGACACAAAATTTTATCGCTTCCGAAATGAACCAATTATAAGGGAATTGGCCATTTTGAAGATGAATTAAAAAGACAAATGGTTCCAGAATATAAATTGAATGGTGGATACCAGAAGATCATTAAGACCGAAACAGTATGAAACTGTGAAGCCAAACATGAAATCAACTACTCCTTGTTGCGAAGAAGGAGAATAAGAGATAAATTGACCACGTGCTCTTGTAAAAATGTAAAGACGAGAAATCGACTTCACGAAGAGAGTATGAGGAAGGGGGGGGGGGGTTTCATAAGGAGAAGAAGTCGGCGAGTTGTGAAGCACTCATACGAGGCATCTAGATTTCACTCATTTTATCAAAGGCCTGACTTCCAATATTTAATCATGTTCCTTGATATGTAATATTAAGATTTTCCAGTCCCTGAAGGATCGCAGTCCTTTCACCAAATGAAGAGAGACTTTCGTTTCTTCTTCATATTTCATTAAATTCATTTTCCCAATTCCTTTCTCTCTCAGAATCAGATTTCCTCAGATCCATCAGAATGATAATCTTTAATTCTTCATACAACGAACTGAATTGTTTCTACCGGATTCAGCTCGCTGTAAGATTTAAAGTGTTATCTGGAATACAGGTGTTCATGGAAGCACTACCAAATATGGTACGCAGTGACGGTATTTATTTGACTAATGGGCGTTAGATCGGCGTTTACATATGAGCATGTTGGAGGTCGTTTAAGACTCAACTATGCAGGTAACCCTGAACAATGAACAGTAGTTTTACGTAATGAAACATTAACATGTGAGGGAGAAAAGGGCATAAGAGCTTTTCTAATTACTTATTGTGCTGTATCACATGTGCAACCTTAGGCATATTTGTCTTTACAAACCCATGCAAAGAAAGAAACCTTTTCAAGCGCAACATCCCCTATATAAATTACAGTTTGGCAGGCTGTAGATAATCTGATGGCTTTGATGTACAGTACGACTGCGATAACATCTGCGTGGAAATACACTGAAATAGGTTTCTTTGGAGGAGACAAAAGAGTGCCCTGTGGCGTCTTTAAATATTCCATTCGTAGTTAAACGCGAGAGAATGGACTGGGCGATCACAGTACGTACATTGACTCATTACAAACACTCTAGCTGGAGGTTAAAAGTCTAGAAATTTATTCTTGTACACGAATGGATGTATATCAGCTGCTATAAAATTAACAAAATTGTTAGATCAATTACCATCCAGTTTGTTTCAAAGAATTCTAATCTTTCTTTTTGTTTGTTTTGCTTATCCACCTCTTTAGCTTGGTCAAAATCATTATTTTCATTTGTAATTGTTAAATCCACTTAGTAAACTTTGTAATCCTTTTAGCAAAGTATAAAATTAACAAAGCTTTTAGATCCATTACCATCCATCATACTTCAAAAGATTTAAATCCTTTCATTAGTAGCATGCCGGTAAGTATGTTTTTGACTTCTTGATGCATTTGGCGAGTAAGGAAAGAGTTGTACGTATAATAAAATAATTTTCTTTATATACGTAAGTAGTTAAACAAAATACTCTCGCTGTAAATGGTATTTTATGTCCTGTACTATAGCGAACTAAATTATGTAAATATATTAAATAATTCTGGAAGGAAAACGAAAATACGGAATACATAATGAAAGCTCAGTTTGGTTGCATTGCACGTTGAAATACTGCTTAATTTCAGCGCTCAGCGATTGTATCCTCGGAGTTAGTGTACGAGAGACAGACGTAGTGAAGAAAGACACTGAAAGGACTGAGTCCATATTACGAGAAGTAAACAACTGTGGGTGCGATATCACGAAAAACTGGTCTGTTAACGACGAAAAAAAAACCGTTTATTTGTGTAAAGGTTTAGAAGTAATACTACAGCAACCCGACAGATTTCGTTATATACTTCTACCTTATGCAAATCTACTATTATGGACAGATCTTTGATGTTTACGTTCAAAAATTTATTATTCTAAGATTTCATAAAAGACTTATCCACTCTCGTAATCTTAATATGACATGTGAAAACTATAGCACAAATAACAGAAGTGTGCCAAACATTCGCCCGTGCCCAGTTATCTTTAGTAATACCAGAGGGTTTATCATTTGCGAGAGGAAAGCTTGAGAAAAATTATCCTAAATATAAAAACCTGGAGTGGTACTTGTTTAGAGTGTTTCGAAAAATACTAGAGCTATTTAATATTATTTGATATTAATAGTGACTTAAAATGATATAACTTACAATAACATGGATACAGTCTGATTAAGATTTATTTTCACAGTTGGCACTAGAACTGATTCAGTAGACTGTGAGAAGAATTACAATGACAATTATAGTCATCAAAATTTCATTTCTTCGTGTTTATGGTCCAATATCTCATGATTTGGCGATCTGTTCAGTTGATGTTTCCGCAGAGAGTTCATAACCTCTTCCGCAGCAAAACATCTGACACTGATTCCATACACATGACCTGCTCTATTCCGCATTTCTTTTTTTCATTTCGCCTCTTCAATTAAAATATAAATATCCTTGCCAAATCTTATGTCTGTCATTTTCAAGGGCCCGCTTATTGTTTTTAATACGCATGGTACTTTAGAAGTTCGCAAACATAAAATGCTTAGGTTGGCGGAACCGCAACGAGGAAGTGATATAATCAAAGCTATAATACCACAACCAAGAGCTGGCAGTCTGGCATTAGTGGAATAGTCAGGATTATCCACTTACTGCATAAACAACTATTATGAACCCGAATAGGAAATAGAAAATGAACCTAAATATTTGGAATTAGCAACCTCGATATTTTTTTCTTACCATGAGGATCGAAACGCCTTGTTTGCTTTGGTAAAGCATAGAAAGTCTTTAAAACAAATAACAAATGAAGAATAGCACGTAACACCAGGTGTAGAAACTTAACTGCGTAAGTTCCGCTAGTCCGCGTATCTTGCTCATTATATTATTCAAACTGTGAAAGTTTGGTCCATGAATAAACAAAGCACATAACTGCTCAGCAAATAACATTGCCAGTGCAAACAGGAACATGAATATCTTTCTTCATGTAGGATCAGAATAACGGTCGGGAAATTCCCCTAAAGTGGTAAATAGTAGAGCAGAGAGAATAAAATAAGGGGCATGGGAAAAGCGGCGCCAGTGGAGTAGCCTGCTTCTGACGGCGTAATAAATAACCAGCTTTTGTCTCAGACGTTGGTGGTGAAGGGTCAATCTTGCGTGTTTTATCTTGCCATATTCGTATTTAAGTGTTGGCACTGCAAGTGAAGCTTGATGAAACGTTCATAGAACTGGCCTTCTGTTTTTATCAACGCGTTATACATCTCACTTCACAGTCTCACTACCTTGCTTTCAGGGAAATAGGCGGTTTGCAACTGCGGTATTCAAGTAAAACATTAGCAAGCGTCAAGTAGAACGCACATTTTAGGACAAAAATACACGTGTAATAGCTGGAACCTTAACAACGGTAACCAACCTAAGTTGCTGTATGCTTAACATGCCTTAATTTTTGTGCGTAGCAGCCTCTAATTAAAATGATTTATTAGCAAAGCTGATACTGGAATTATTGGCTGGCAAGATTAATTTTGAAAATAAATTATACCATCACAAATAAATAAGTACACAGCCACCCGTCTGTTAAAGAGACGGTCAAGATAAAGCTACCTCACGCCACTGTGTGGCGAGTAAACACACAAACAGTGGAGCGTGCCGGAACAAAGAGCGATTTGCCCACACTGTTCGAGAAAGCTGTTCATGTAATGGGCTTTTTACGAAAATATGTACTTCGAGAAAAATCCGTGCTACGCCATTCATATAAGCGAACGCAGGATTCAAAAAGCAGAGTCCTAAAGAGTTGAACTGGGCTGTAAGCAGTTTTAAGTGTGTGTGTTTGTGCATGTGCGTGTGCCTGTGTGTGTAATGCTTTCATTAGCGATTATTTATTGGCAGTCCGTAGCACTTAAAGATTGCGCTAATATCATACATACATGGCTATCGCTGCAAGAGTATTCTTTAACCAGCATTTCAGCGACTCACTGAAACTTAAGTTTCGCATTATTATAATTATAATTGTTACAGTTATAATTATTATAGTCATAGAGTCAGGGTCACGATCACGGTCACAGTCATCGTTATTATATTGTTAGTGTATCGTTATTATATTATAATTATTATATTATTATAATACTATTATTATAGGCTGCCTCATACCTCTGCGTGTGAACAGATTACAATGAGCGCGACCGAACAAAAGGCTTTCGGGATTTTTCACCAGGGGTCCGGCGTCCGGCGTATTTCTAGAGGTTCCAGAAAAGATGAAGCTCGAGAAAGGTTCATGTTACGTCATACCAGAGAAGAGAGCAGTTACAGACTTAAGTCGTCGCAGCAGGAAATCTTTTTGAGAGAGAGAGCGCGTGTGTTTGCGTGCTTGTACAGCCGTCGGGAAAGAGATACGTCTTGTAAGCCACTAAAGCAGATCTTGTAGTGCTGAGTGATTGTATTGTCTGTTTGTGAGACAGAGAAAGTGAAGAAAGACAGAAAGAAGTGTGTCGAGGTTTTGACAGACAGTTGTGAGGTTAATATCAGGAAGGACTGCAGATTATGTTAACGCTAGTAAAAAAAACTACTTTTGTGCTTTCAGTTTTGGAGGAAAATAAAGTGACAAAAGAAGATAACTGGATTGGGCTTTTGTCATTTTGTAAGAATATCAATAGGAAATGGTTAACCGTGTAAGATCTTTATAAAATGGTTAAAGACATTTGAATAAAATGAGGTTTCACCACTTTCGGGTACATTGGTGTGTGAATTTAAAGCATGAACTAAGAAGGTAACATTGCACGCTAGATTTCAATTTTTTTTCTTTGCATTAAAAGTTAAAACATAAAAAACCCTGGAAAATGAAAGCAATAATTTAACTGATTTGATTAAAATGTAACGTAAAGCCTGAAATAAAACCCTCAGCGTGGCGGTTTCGCGTGGCAGAAGCAGGGTCACGGGCTTGTCATTTCATCCCTCATGTAACTGACAACGACCCCGGTTTTTTTTATTAAATTCCGGAAACATTATCCTATATTACAAAATAAAACCAGTTCAAAAGCAGCCCTGGCTTTCAATATATGCACTGGTTCAATATTGATTTTCAGCGATCCTTCACGTTTTATGTAGGTGCATATTATAAAGACAAAATGTATCTGCATGAACTATTGCATCTATAGAACGCTCCTGTATTTCTGGATTATTACTTTTTAAACATGTCCATTTCCCTCTAAATACTATTGAACCTTGTGAGGTACTTTTATTGGGACAGTTTATGAGACGAGGTCTATCATGGTGTAGCAACGTTGGTAGCAGTGATGCGGGAAAATTAAGTCTTAAACATATTTAACCTTAATTTATTTGAAAATGGTATTTCTTGCTCTGATGTCTTGATGCCGATCTCAATTTCTGATTGTGTAAGGTAATTTTCAAAAATATAAACTTGAATAATAACAATAATAATAGTGACATTAACTTTCCACTGGTTCTCAGTATAATTAGTTTACTCTGAGTGGCCATATAATTAAGAATAAATTTAATAAGCCGTTATTTGTCGCCATTCCAATTTAGGAAGAAGTAAGGAATTTTAACAAATCAAATGAATAGCATACCTTGTTATTTTGATATTATAGAACGATTTTCAACACAAAATAGGTATTTTAGGTTTATTAATATTAGGAAAATATATGTTACAATTACTGCTGTAGATAAAAAAGCAAAATCCAGGCAACCGCACTCAAATAAATCACCGTTGTCATTTACGCGTGCCGTCACACCGATTATGTTACGTGGGCCCTCCCTGTCCTTTAAGACAATCTCTGACTCACCCGCATGTTAGCCTCAATATTCTGGACAGCTAACTATTCAAGTTTCTCTAAATTTCTGACAAAGTGAACATTTGTTGTGAACAAGTTGCCTTCGGTTTCTTACGTAATACTGCCGTACGCAGTTTAACATTGCCAAGTTTGTATTCATATTCATTCTTGACCATAAGATTACATCGCTACCTTTAAATTTATGCAGGTATTTATTATTCGAACATGCCGAGTATACATCGCTGCTCGCGGTCGATCTGTAATTGATTGCCTTTTTGCTTCCTCCAACATACATAGCATGTAGAGAAGGAAGATGGTTCCGGAATTCACTGGCAATCTGTAAATACATGTTCAGAGGTCCCCTTAATAATTATAATGATTGATAAAAAGGCTCGTGTGTCTGTGTCTGCGACCAGGTAGTTGTAGCTCAACAAGAAAAAGTTAGATACCAAACTTCGTATTTAAGTTCAGCATGTGAGTGGCTGAGTGACAAGAACTTCTCAAACTTAAAATCATACCGAGTGCAATCCAAGGTGCAGAGGTTCCTTGCACCGGGCATCGTGGCTCGGCGCAACTCGCACGCTGCAGAGCGAATAAGTGAAGAATCGAGGAAGCCTGTGTTGATAGATGGCTTGCACATGTGCAGTAGAATTAGCTAACTACTGAGCAACCTGCTCTAAAGAATGGAAATAAGTCGAAATTAGAGTGGGAACTTTCTTATTTATTTGATTTTTTTTTTTTTAAGATAGAGGCCAAACGCTTCATGTGTGGTACTACAATTACGTGTGTGAGAAAATCATGTGTTGAAAGACACTAACAAAGTACACCCAAAAATATATGATAAAATCCTAGGAGACTTAGAGAGGAAGGTTTAAAGAGCCTGCTGTATCTTGCAGAAGAGCGTTCTTTATCCAGAAATGAAGTTTGTACCACTATTTTCTAGATGATTAAAACGGAAAACCAGGTTTGGTATTAAACACTAAATTAACGAAAGATTCGAAGTAACAAAACTGCTATGATAAAAGGATATCCGCTTGGGGGACTATTGCGTGCAGGTAATGGTATGGCATTTTCCCTAATTTCGTCACGGAGAAGCGTTTTTTCTCTGGGCTTAGAGATATTTCCTTTTCCGCAGAACTTTGTAATCTAATACACTTACTGCCTGGGCTATCTAATTTTACAGGAGAGAAATATGCGGGAGTCGTTGTTTAAAACCTCTGCTTCTCGTTTTGTTTCCTGAAATGAAAATCATTAGACCCAAGAAAGTTGCTGCACCTTATTTATATGCTAATTTAAAAAAGGATCTTTTATAATGGAGAGCTTTGCTATCCTCCTTTCTTTGTGCAGGATAAAAAATACCTGTATTACAGAGAAAGAAACAATAATTAGTAAAGTATCAAACAATTTACTGGATTGCCTGGCTAAAGAAGGAACGGCAATTTCCCCAGGTAAAAAAATCTGTGCATTAAATATTCGCTGATCTACGCACGTTTGTGTTCAATTTTATTAAGCATAATTGAGTGCATGGGATCGTGCCGATACATGCGCAGCAAATTACGTTGGCAAGAAAATACCAGACACTCTCTGCCACACTCAATCCCGCCCATTATAAGAGTAACGGTTTGATGATAGCTCCCAAAAGTTTATCATCAAATCGAAGTACGATTTAAACTGTCAAACTGGTCCGTAAAATCTACTTTTGCTGATGTGGATAATTTTTACGAAACCTCCCTCCAGCCATTCAGGTAAGAACTTTCCGTACTCCTCCCCTTTTGCCGCTCCCCTAGGCCTGGTCTTTGTTTATAGGCTAACTGTTGTATGTCGGATTTGAATTCAAACCAGTGATAGATTGACTAACCCAGACTGATGGAACAAAGCTTTTAGTTAGGCTGTTCAGACACACACGCACACACACGCACACACACGCACACATACACACCTTTCTCTAAAATGATAACCTTATCTTTCAATATATTTATAAAAATTTTATTTTTACGATGAAAATGTAATGCTTTGTCTTAAACACAATTAATTCTACAATAACATAAATTTATTTAATTTAAATCCTAAATAAACACATATACAAAACAATTTCTCTTCGTGATTTTAGGGGCCTTAAAACATTTTGGTTGAAATCTGGACATCGAATTTCAGGTGCAGTACTACACTTGCCCTAGTCCCTATACGTTGTAGAAAAGGGAAAGAATGGCCCATAAGGCCAATGAATTTGGTTCCACCCTGGCTTCTCAATTTTTGTTTTAACCGACGGTTAAAATAAAGTCTTATGAATTTGTGTCACTGGCATCATCATAACACATTTCAGATACATTTTTCCCGTGCTTTAGACACATGCCTTTCAAACATCGAGCACAGTGCGACATAAGTTTTATGTCTTCACTCATCTAATACTTCTTGTGTAAGTGTCTGCATTCTTTACAACTGTAAGTTTTTTAGTGCACAATAATGTAGAGTCGCACAGGGTGTTGACAACACCCCAAGGCATATTGTTGCGTATTTTCTTGGAACTCGTGCTTCCATTATTGGTTCTATTTTTACTCAAGACTCGCACATTACTTCCTAGAAAGTTATGAAAGATTATATAATAATACATCGATAAGAATGACTAGGGTGCTTTGAGATTTCGTTCTCTTTGCATAACGTATATAAAACTGAATAACGATGTTCCATTTGAAGGAAGTATAAGTTCTCCAAAACTCAAACAAATAACAAGGAATATCTCCGAAAAGGTTCACTCTACAAAAGTTTATTTAGACGTAAATTGTGTATTTTACAAGATCTACATTTTTGTATAGTAAGATTTGGTCTATCTGTTACGGTTTACTAAATATGCAAAAGTCTCCTAGAGTAAATAGGAATAAATGGGTTATAGGTAGAAAATTGAAGATATAGATTTCATTTTTCATAAAAATATCTCAAACATTTTAATCAAAATCGTTAGAGCCATTTTCAAGGAAACAAATCGAAAAAATTTCCATGTAAATGGTAGTTTAGGGCGGATTAATGTTTTTCAAAACCTTCGCGTCGCATACTCTAAAGACATTAAACTTAAACACCAACTTTGGTTTTTAACCGATATTTCGTTTTTGAGTTATGTTGTTCAAAGGCTGACAGACAGACAGACAAGGACCTTTTTCTGAAGATGCTGTTTTTGAATTCAGGGGGCCTCAAAACATGTCCCTGAAGGAACAAATGTTGGGTACTTTAAGATCCATGGATCATTATTTTACCCATTTCATTAATTCATCGTGTGATATGACTTATACCTTATAACGTAATTTAGAAAGAAGAATGGCGATTTTCAGTTGAGAAAAGCTATAAATTATTTCAAAATTTAAACCAATCAGAAAGAATATGACCCTAGACTTGTATGTCCAAGGAGGTTTAAGTTTTGCGTAAGGGGGGAAGAAGAAAGATCTCAAAAAGTGCATTTCTTGTGGAGTATCGATGTTGAATGTTTGGATGGGAAGCAATAGTTCCACTACTTACTATAGAGAAAGAAAGCATGGAAGTCGTAAGGTTGTTGGAAGCGGACAGTACCAAAAACTAAAGATTTAGTCCTATACTAATCACTAGACGATGGATTATAGGAAATAAAATGAACAGGCAAGAAAGGAGTTGTATCAGAACTCAATAAGAGCTCTCTCCAGAGGCAAGATACACCACAAGCCCCATGTAGAAAGAATGGCAGTTAATAGAATTCCGAAGGGAGTTCTGGACTGCAAACTTTAGGAAAAGAGGAACCCAGGAAGTTGAGGGGAAAGATAGGGAATGGATGACAAGTCAAACTTCGGAGCAAAAGGAAAAGAACAGAAACCGAATCATGAACTGAGTGCTCGGAAAAACGGGTCCCATAGTCCGGCGAACAATAACAGTTTGTAAATTGGCACCTAGAAGAAAATGCTGAACGGAGCGTTAATATCGTCTGTCTGTCTGTCTGTCTGCTAGCTAGACTTTTAGAATAACGCCCAATTTGTGCACGTGACACAATTTGCTGTATTTCTTTTGGAATTATGTGAATAATAACAGCAACAACAATAACAATAGCAATAAAAATAATAACAACAATAAGAATAATAACAACAACAAGAATACATGAAATTATCGTACTTCAAACCCTTAAAGTCTAGGATGGTCGATTTAAAAGATACATTTTAAAATATTTTTGCAGTATTCTTCATACCTTCTAAAAGCCTAAACTAAACCTTCAGCGCAACAGCCCATTAAGGAGGCTTGCCGCCCAGACGCTACGTCCCCCACCTCTGCCCACTAAAGGCATTCATATTGGGAAAAAAAGTCATGCTTTGGCAAAATTTTCTTCATATTTTGTGTGTCTAGTCACAGTAGATGATCGTTTTTCCCTGCACAGCTTGTGTTTGGTATACAATTCTTTCTGATCGATGCTCATATATAGCGCCTATAATATAGAGTTGACCATCTACCTTCAGGGATAAAGCCAATTAATTATCTACAGGAAGTGCGGCGGATGTATCGGCGACTTGTTAGCTGGTATTACATCCATCGCACTGATATGACAGAAAAATGTGACGCCTTCTCTTCCTGAGCGCTAAACCTACGTTAAAAATAATAACTTATGACGGAACATGTCTTATTTTGTGAAACTCAAAGGGCTGCAGGCGTACCGCATTAGCCACTGTCAGTCACCTTTACCCTGCACAGCCACGCCACTAAGCCAAACCGAGTGGGAGGGGAAAAGAGGAATAAGACTCGCGGTGTCACTTTTTGACACTTCTGGGCTAGACCATTATTACTGGAGACAGCCAACAAATAGTCTCCGTTAGCTTCAATAATATGCTGATAATCAGAATGGCGATGGCACGAGAAGACCTACAGCTTTTACCTTACACTCCGAACTAGTCGATCCCAAGGCGGGAACTGAACCATGACAGCTGAGAGACGAAATCACTGAACTAAACCAGCATACCAAAAATAAATGGAGAGAATTAGATTTTTAACAGATTAAAAGTATCCATTTTGTGTACTTTATGTTTTCTTCAATTACTACTTGGCAAAGCGTTGAGGCGTATTGACCTTGGTTGTCGAGCGCTACGATCGCTTCTTATCTTGTTTATTACAAGAACAAAATAGTATTTTGGCGTAGAGGCAGTGATAACAGACAAACAGATGATCTCTCGCGACTGCCAATACCTAACACATTTCTGCCCGAAGATATGCTTACATCTGAAGCGAGTGTACGCACACCGTCTAGCCATGTTTGTGCGATAACATCGCATAAACATCTGGGCTGTTTCACATTCTTTCCGATGCGCTTTATGGCTTTGCCAAGACTGTCACTGCCCATCACTGATTCGTTTTATCGTACGTAAACAATTTTATGTTCATTATTTACGCTCACTTCCGGACACAGCAGTTTGACAGTGTATGACGTGTAATTGTAATCTCTTATACGAGAGCTTACGCTCAGTCAGTTAGTAGCTACAAAAGGTAGGTAATTATGTTAGTGTAGTGGACAAATAAAAAAAATGAAAATTCAAGTAGCTAATCTTGAATTTCTATAATATTTTTGGTTTTATCTCCTGTTTCTATGTACCACAATTATTTTAGGGGATAAATATTCCATATTGTGAGTAGAGTATGCTAATATTATTTTTTAGCTTTTAAAACCATGGTCCCAATTTCAACCCGGTTTTATTAAAATAATAAAGACATATTGAGATGTTTTAAGAGTTAGTTGCTATGCAATGCCTTTGAAATTCTGTTCGCTTTGTAAGGCCAAGAGATAAAAATCCTATTTGAAAAAAATCCGATGTGTTGCACTCACATGACTTTCTCTACTGTTGTACTAACCATTCTTACAAACTCTTATTCCTATATCTTCCTAGTGTTAGTTAAAATAAACATTTGTACAAATTATCTTATTGCTTATTTCCTTGTAGGTGCAAGGGGAATATTGGAATACAGTAGGCTTTGTGCGATAGTCAAATCTTTTAAAGCTTTGAGATTCCGTTCTCTTTGCACACTTATATAAAAAATGAACAATGTTCCCTTTCACGAAAGTTTTAAGTTTTCGGAAACTCACACACATGACAAGGAACATATCCGAAATGGTTCACCCTTCAAGAAAATTTATTGAGACATAAATTGTGTATTTTAGCAAGATCTACATTTTTTGTATAGTATAATTTGGTCTATCTCTAACGGTTTACCAGTTATGCAAAAGTCGTCCAGAGTAAATACGACTACAGGGGCTATAGCCTGAAAATTCAAGATATACATTTCATTTGTCATAAAAATATCTCAAACATATGACATTTTAATCAAAATCGTTTGAGCCATTTTCAAGAAAATCAAAATTTTCGAAAAATTTTCCATGTAAAGGGTAGTTTAGGGTGGGGCTATTTTCTTCAAAATCTTCGTGTCGCATCCTAGAAAGACATTAAACTTAAATACCAACTTTGGTTTTTAACCGACTTTTCGTTTTTGAGCTATGCTGTCCACAGACTGACAGACTGAAAGACTGGCACACAGACACACACGGACCTTTATCTAAAAATGCTTTTTTTGGATTCAGGGGTCTCAAAACATATATTTCCGGTGAAATCTCGACATGGAATTTTTGGGTGGAATACAATACTTCCCCTAGTTACCAGTAGAGAAAGTAGAAAGAACAACAATGCTCCATTTCACGAAAGTTTTAAGTTTTCCGAAACTCACACACATGACAAGGAACATATCCGAAATGGTTCACCCTACAAGAAAATTTATTTCGACATAAATTGTGTATTTTAGCAAGATCTACATATTTGTATAGTAAGATTTGGTCTATCTGTTACGGTTTACCAGATATGCAAAAGTCTCCCAGAGTAAATAGGAATAAATGGGCTATAGGTAGAAAATTGAAGATATACATTTCATTTTTCATAAAAATATCTCAAATATTTGGCATTTTAATCAAAATAGCTATAGCCATTTTCAACGGAAAAAATCTAAACATTTTCCATGTAAATGGTAGTTTAGGGTGGATTAATGTTTTTCAAAATCTTCGCGTCGCATCCTTGAAAGACAAACTTAAATACCCACTTTGGTTTTTAACCGATATTTCGTTTTTGAGTTGTGTTATGCAAAGGCTGACAGACACACACACACGCACGCACGCACGCACACGCACACGCACACGCACAGGTACACAAAATATTAACAATTTAGAAAAAATATAATGGGCGGCGTTCTTCCTACCACTGTAACTTTAATTTGATAACAGTGCAATTGTTCACTTACGCAAATGTAAGTAAGAATATTTGTGTGGAATGAATAGGCGTTAGTAGGGTCATGCAAGAAGGATAAACATTTTTTTACCTACATCTGACCTTAAAGACTAAGTATGCCAAAGTGTTTTAAAATGATTAGAGAGACTGTTTGGACATCAAATGGTCGACAGGTTGTTCAACATTAGTCAAGACAGCTGCAAAAAGGAAGAGCAAAAGGTACTTTTCCATTAGCGTTGGTGTGCCTGTTTCTTGCCCCGTTAAAGTTTGCGCACCGACTTTACGCAGTAAATTGGAGCTTCTTAACACTTCTAGAAGCATTAGACACCTGCACAACTCATGCCGTGCGTACACAGCACCTGAGTCCCACAGAGACGGAACTTTTGCAAAAAACGTATGATATCACTGCTGGCAAGTTAAGTACAGTGAGGCAGCTGTGGACTTACATTCCGCTGTTGGTGTTGGTGTTTCAAGAATTTAACTTCACTGTCACCTCTGGGCTTTGAGGACGTGATTTGTTCTGCTGCTCCAGAAATACGTCAATATGTCAATACCTGGGAAGTATTTCTATGCAACATGTGGATTATTTTAATGTCGAAACATTTAATCTGTAAGTGCGCTGTCCCATCTGCTATATGTTTCTGTGGCAATTAATGCTCCTTCAATAGCCCTATGTAAGACAAAGATTGCAAAGGCAGAATCACGCTGAAAAATCCAATGCCATAGTCGGAATTTCAACCACAGATCTTCCGAACTCAGTCCAATTTCTTTAACCACGGCTAAAAATATGTAAAGAAATAGATTACACTAGTTTGAATGTTATATTTCACACGGGTTATATAATTATGTTCCTATTAAGAAAGAAACAAGGGAAAGGGAAATAAAAAATCTGATGTGTTGCACTCACATGACTTTCTCTACTCTTGTACTAACCATTCCTACAAACTCTTATTCCTATATCTTCTTCGTGTTAGTTAAAATAAACATTTGTACAAATTATCTTATTGCTTATTTCCTTGTAGGTGCAAGGGGAATATTGGAATACAGAAGGCTTTGTGCGATAGCCAAATCTTTTAAAGCTTTGAGATTCTGTTCTCTTTGTACACGTAATATATAAAAAAATGAACAACGATGACCCATTTCACGAAAGTTCCAAGTTTTCCGAAACTCACACACATAACAAGGTATATCTCCGAAATGGTTCACCCTACAAGAAAATTTATTGGGACATAAATTGTGTATTTTAGCAAGATCTACATTTTTTGTATAGTATAATTTGGTCTATCTCTAACGGTTTACCAGTTATGCAAAAGTCGTCCAGAGTAAATACGACTACAGGGGCTATAGCCAGAAAATTCAAGATATACATTTCATTTGTCATCAAAATATCTCAAACATATGACATTTTAATCAAAATCGTTAGAGCCATTTTCAAGAAAATCAAAATTTTCGAAAAATTTTCCATGTAAAGGGTAGTTTAGGATGGGGCTATTTTCTTCAAAATCTTCGTGTCACATCCTTGAACGACATTAAACTTAAATACCAACTTTGGTTTTTAACCGACTTTTCGTTTTTGAGCTATGCTGTCCACAGACTGACAGACACACAGACACACACACGGACCTTTTTCTAAAAATGCTTTTTTTGGATTCAGGGGGCCTCAAAACATGTATTTCCGGTGAAATCTCGACTTCGGATTTTTGGGTGGAATACAATACTACCCCTACTTACCAGTAGAGAAAGTAAAACTGAGTGAAATTCAAACTATTGTTAGCCCACCACTGTCGATTTGAACGAACACGCAACACACGAACTGCGTCTCGCTGATTAAATCACGTCTCTACACTGGAATCATTTTATTTCTAGTCCACAATTTAATAAAACACCATAAGAACACATTCTCTGCAGCTGCACTGAAGTTAAATTTGCAATGTTTGCCCGTTAATGTAGAAGGATTTCTGAAATATTGCTTTTCAAAACTGTAAGGTGAGTGAGCTACGAGGTGATATGGCTCCCATGTCCTTTGGACAGCAAGGGAAGTACATGACTAATTTAACTCTGTAACCATCTGATATGATATGAAAATATCTGATGTGTTGCACTCACATGACTTTCTCTATTCTTGTACTCACATTCTTACAAACTCTTATACCTATAGCCTCTTCGTTTTAGTTGAGATAAACATTTGCAGAAATTATCGTATTCCTATTTCCTTGTAGGTGCAAGGGAAATATCAGAATACAGTAGGCTTTGAGCGATAGTCAAATGTTTGAAAGCTTTGAGAGTCCCTCTTTGCTCGGTTAACATATAAAAATGAACAACGATGTTTCGTTTGACGAGTTTGTTTTCCGAAACCTTACAAGGAATATTTCCGAAATGGTTCACTCCACCACATAAATTGTGCGTTTTAGCGAGGCCTAAATTTTTTGCATAACAAGACTTGGTCTATCTCTTGCGGTTTACCAGTTATTCAAAAGTCATCCAGAGTAAACAGGACTACATAGGCTATAGCCATAAAATTCAAAATCTACATTTTATTTGCAATAAAAATAGCTTAAACATATGTCATTTTAAACAAAATCGTTAGAGCTATTTTGAAGAAAATAAAAATTTTCGAAAAATTTTCCATGTAAAGGGTAGTTTAGGGTGGAACAATTTTCTTTAAAATCTTTGTGTCACATTCCTGAAAGACATTAAACTTAAATATCAACTTTAGTTTTGCACTAACTTTTCGTTTTTGAGTTATGCTGTCCACACACACGCACGCACGCACGCACGCACGCACGCACACACACACACACACACACAAACCTTTTTGTAAAAATGCTTTTTTAAACCCAATTTTTTCATAAAATAAGGCATAGGCTTTGCGATATTAGTTTAAACATTATTTAGGTGTTTATTTACAGTTAAGAGCAAGTCTGTAAGCTGCTTTCTGGACTGGACCTTCTCCGCTAAGAGAATAGCCTTCAATCCGAGCCAAAGTGCAAGAGGGCCATAGTCAAAGCCAACTTCCCTGAGCTAAAAGACCAAGCGAGTCACATACAAAGAGGGTCCCAGTCGCCGCAACAACCGCACTTTGCTTAGCTCCCAAAGGTAACCGGCCACATGCCCTTAGTTCTCTGCAGCATTAAGATTGTCTTCTGCTTGTTGAGTTTCTCTCGCTACACTGTTTCCCACAGTGAACAAACTTTGTCATAATTTCGTTTTCAATTTACTCTGCTTATCCCAATTTGTCCTAATGAATTGCCATTGCGTAATTAATTAGTTTTGCGCTTGGCAGCACATTTAGCCATTCATTTTTATTTATATATAATAGAAGTTAATAACCTCTATAATTGATCAATTTAATGATGTGTACATTACTATGATATAACGCACTTGTAATGAAAGTTGCCTATATTGTACCGGTACGTTATAGGAAACTGAAACCGGTACAAAATACGTAACCTCAAGAAATTCTCTTTGTTAAATTCTTGCAGCTTAACGCGCCTTGACACAAGTTTGAAACGGAGTGAATATTACAGTATATTAATGTACTTTTGAACAATATACAGCACTGCGAAATTTCACTTACCTTTCGGTAGCATTTCTTCTAGGCAGGTAACGGATAAACCAGTTTGAAGCTACCTAAAACAAATTCGTTAACCTCGCGATCGCACAACTTAACTTACGAACTGCTTCTTTCAGAACATGACGTATTAGTTGACATTGTTCATATTGCTTGACGTGGATGGCAATATTTATCAGGGAACTAATTTTTAAATAGGTGGTACAACTTAGGCGACGGTACAAACTACGCAACCCATCCCTATGTTGGTTTTGATAGCGTACAGATTTTCATAACCACAAGAAACAAGGCATTTAAAAAAGCTACAAGTATTTAGAAATTCAAACAAATAAAAACATTATCACGGAAACGTAAAGCTGCACCTTAGGGAATTCCTAACTTGGGAAAGAATAGGATGGGCTCTATCCAAACTACTGAATATTACACTTTAGGTGTTCTGACATGTTTAAAGGTGTTTCGGTTTAATAGATTTAAGGCTTTTAAAATTTGCACCAGTTTAGCCTTTTTCGAAATTATTTTAAATGGATTTAGAGAGTCAATTGTTGTATATATGAAATTGCTGTAAAACTAAGTTTTGATCTGACACAGGGAAAAGAATCATTAGTCTTTAACTGGACTAAGGCCTTACGTTTCGGGATTTCAAAATATATATTTTTGGTTAATTGTATGTGTAATCTACCAAATATTACATAAAAAGCTGGTCTGATAACTCCATTTAACACAGTTGTATAAACACCTCAAAAAATCTGATGTGTTGCACTCACAGGAGTTTCTCTACTTTTGTACTAACCATTCTTACAAACTCCTATTCCTATATCTTCTTCGCGTTAGTTAAGATATACATTTGTACAACTTATCTTATTGCTTATTTCCTTGTAGGTACAAGGGGAATGTTAGAATGCAGTAGGTTTTCTGCGATAGTCAAATCTTTTAAAGCTTTGAGGTTCTGTTCTCTTTGCACACTTAACATATAAAAAAATGAACAACGATGATGTTCTACCTATTATGTAGCTGAATTTATTTAATTTTTTCCAATAGCTATTTCTGTTCTGTATGTTATTTCAAATCCGAGGAAATTAAATTTTGAGTCTTGTTCAATTATGTTATTCACTAAACCATTTAGACCGAATTGAATGGATGGCTTTAAATGCCATTGTTTGTGTTTTATTTATAGAAATTTCTGATTTATATGCACTTGTGTGCCATTCTTTGAGGTTTTTTTCTTATTTGTTGCTATTAATATTTGATCATCTGCATGTAGCTGGGCTAGTCCATAAATAAATTCCTCCTATTTTTTATTACCTCATGTTGGCTATATATAAATTAAAAACCATGGCCTACTCTTTTTTAAATCAGTATTGGATCTCTGTTATTTATCCAGATTTTCGTTTCTGCATATATATTTTTTATTAATTTTGTTAAATGTTTTAGGATTCCTTTTTTCTCTAGTATTTTCATAATTCTCATAATTTTAATCTGGATATTGTAGTAAACGCATTTTTATAGTTTATGAGGAGGATATGTGTTTCTAAATTAAATTCTTTTACCTTTTAATTATTTGCTTCAAAGAGAACATTGTCTGTAGAAGTTCGTTCTTGTCTAAGTGTTTCTACTATTTTTAACAATCTAATTTTATAATCTTAGTACAGGTTTTGTATGCTGAGCAAAATACTATATATACTAAATAATAATTATACAGAAATATAAAGTAAGAGAATGAAAAATCTGGGAAATTGGTTGAACATGCAAATTTAAGTGCAGATCTTCTTCTGCATATTGGATCTAACTTTTTCTCCATCAATCTGGCAGCTAAAAATATTTAAAGAGGCGGTGAACACTTTCTGGAGTCACTGTACCTGATAAAATCAATAGAAACTCTGGAAGGAGGTTGAGATAAGACGCTAAAATGAAGTTTTATAAGACCATGGCAGCAACCAGATGCCTTTATAGCAGTGATTTATGGACCTTAAAACAAACGATGGAACTATGTAGAGTATAAGCAGCCAAAAGGCCTTTTCTAACCTCACTCTTATGACGCAACAGAAGAGACCAAATGAAAGGCGATTGCATGTGCAAGACTGAACATAACCATATTTTTTAACGAAATTATAACCTTTCTACAAGTAGTAAGAAGGGACATGGGCAGAAGTAAAAGCAACAGATTTAAAAAGCAGGCAACGAAAATATATGTTCTGCATAATACATCTGGTATAATCGAAAATGTGCTAAGATAACGTAGTATTAAAAATGTATTACCCATAAACTGGAAACATAATCGAGGCATGACTTTACATTTAAAACAAAAACTCTATAGCCTTAATTCATATTTAATAAATTGGATAGTACATAATTAACAAATTCACTTGTGACGCTTTGTAGGCAGATTAACACAATAGAAACGTCTCTTGTCAAAATTAGGGAACATGCGCAAAACATGTTGAACTAATTTGCAAGTATATTAACTTGCATCAGCATCTCTGTTTACGAAATCTATGACAGTTTCGGCATATTGTAATTAAACTCTTCAAAAACAGCAGACGTTCTACTCTCGGCAAATTAAGGTCACTCTAGACAGTGATGCATAGACACGATCTCTGGAAGGTATCAAGAAGTTTTAGAACATTTTAAATCTCTTTTTAATACTCGTCATCCCTTCCTGTTTTATTACCGGGATCGGAAGTAAACTCCAATTTTATGACTTCCACTGAAGAACCATCTCCGTAATGTCAACTTTGGCGTTTTTATCCTCCCGAAGCAACAAATTATCAGACAGACAACTTGTGAATATGTGTCTTGCACGGTGAGTTAATAGCCGAGGCTTATGGCTGAATAAACTTTAAAATACTTGAGTGTCCAAATAACACCCTCTTACAGCCTCTAAACGTCCGATTTTTGGTTAGCTATTGCTTATATTTATCCCTACTTGTGGCATTATCAGTAGGTAAATAGTTACTATTAGATAAAGCGAACCTAATATCTGCAATACAAAACAGAACTTTGTAATTAAAACCAGAAATCCCTTTTACTGCTGTAATATTTATTTTTATATTATAAGAAATATAGGCCCCAATCGTCGAGTTCTAGTTTAATCACAAATAATGTTTTTTAAATATGGATTAAATTATATCTACATACGGGCCCTGATGACCTAGTTGCCGATGGGCACTTGCAGCACACACTAAATCATTCCATATCTATATTAAATAACAGGTAATGCATATGGGGGGATTATGCTGTTAAAGGCCTCAGAAAGTTATGCGGATTTCCAGGAAATCTATGACACAGGCAAAAGTTATTATCCAGCTTAGAATTCCAAATTCCAAATTCTATTCCATTTCACACAATTAATTATTTTAATTGAATGCCTACAAAACCTTGTAATACCATTTATAACCATAGTGGCTCGAAGCTGGAACATTACTAACAAGAATAACCACTTAGGTATTTACCACTTCAAAAAATTACAAAGCTAGGAGTTCATATACTCGTACTATTCGTTGATCTGTGACATTAGTCAAGGAGTAATAGCAGTCAAATAAAGAATTACAAAGCAATATTGCAATATCATATGAGAAAATCTAAAAATGCTGACGCTACAAATTTTGAAATGTATTATACCTACATTAGATTGCGGTAACAACGAAATGCCACTTTATTTATTATTATTATTATTATTATTATTATTATTATTATTATTATTATTATTATTATTATTATTATTATTATTATTATTATTATTATTATTATTATTATTATTATTATTATTATTATTATTATTATTATTATTATTATTATTATTATTATTATTATTATTATTATTATTATTATTATTATTATTATTATTATTATTATTATTATTATTATTATTATTATTATTATTATTATTACTACTATTACTATATATAATGTTACATGGGTTTGTGTACGCTTCAAAAACTGAAAATGTTCTGCATGTTTTTTAAGCAGCGAAGTTCCTTCTTTATGGGAAGTTTGTGTTGGTTTTACAAAAACGCTCAGTGATAGCCAGACGAGGTATCATTTTTCCTCTTTCTTTCTTTGTTAATGTTGGGCTTTCCCCTCCCACTCCTCTTTCTTGTGTTTGTTTTATATGTGTTGCTTAGTCATTATAAACTGTGATATTTGTGGTTAAATAAATATTCTGTTTGTTAGCAGCGCTTTGAGACAGATCCTTATTCATAAACCCTTAGGCAAGTTGATAAATGTGGTGAAAACAAAAACAGGTGTTATATTAGTTACACATATACATAAAATAGGGCAATGAAGAGAATTTATACCATGTATTACAATTAATTGTGAATATAAGTGAAAAACGAAAATCCGTAACGATGTTCAAATTGTAAGTTTTACAAATGGCAGCCATGTGTTGATAATGATGAAGAAAGAAAATAAGATTCCTAAGGATTTACAGCAACTGAGTGCATCGAAATGTAATTGAGTTATAGAAATATAATGAAAGGTTTCCTACAAAAAAGTTTTCGGTTTGTAAATTTTAACGTATTATTAAAAGTACATCTACCAATTACTCTTTCTTCGCTATCGCTGTGAGTACAGGAAGGAATCTCAATTACCTTTTATAGAAATATGATTTATTTATTTATTTATTTATTTATTTATTTATTTATTTATTTATTTATTTATTTATTTATTTATTTATTTATTTATTTATTTATTTATTTATTTATTTATTTATTTATTTATTTATTTATTTATTTATTTATTTATTTATTTATTTATTTATTTATTTATTTATTTATTTATTTATTTATTTATTTATTTATTTATTTATTTATTTATTTATTTATTTATTTATTTATTTATTTATTTATTTATTTATTTATTTATTTATTTATTTATTTATTTATTTATTTATTTATTTATTTATTTATTTATTTATTCAGGCTGCTTCAAAAGCTATATTTTCAGTGAAATCTCTATATTTAATTTAACTGTGGAATGCAATATTTCCTCCGCAGTAGGTAAATAGAGAAACTAATAATCCCACAGATATTTTCTTGGTTAATGGCAAGTAAATGAAACAAAATTATTATTATTATTATTATTATTATTATTATTATTATTATTATTATTATTATTATTATTATTATTATTATTATTATTATTATTATTATTATTATTATTATTATTATTATTATTATTATTATTATTATTATTAGCAATGGAAATTAATGATAACTTATATCTCAGAAGTTATTATATGACAGAATTTGCAATTTCAATGTTGGCCATTCTGTTTGGATAACAACATTTAGAATACTAGCTGTAAACATAACCTTACTAACGAAAGGCCGAAGGATGTGTTCTAAGAGCTGCGAGTTACTAATCCTAATACTCTAAAGTGTTGTCTACAATATTTTATCCACGTTAAGAGTATTTTAGTATATGTGTATATTTCCTAAGTTTAATGAAATATATGTATTGTGGAAACGATATAATTAGAGCAGTAATGCGGGCTCTGAAAAACAAAGACACGATACGTTAATAAATGTTGTTATACTCTGCAACTTTGGATGTTAGTTTCATATATTAAATTAAGCAATCTGATATAACCCTCTCTACTCTTATACTAACTACTCTTACAAGCTCTTCCTTATCTTCTTCAATACGGGAATATGGGAATACAGTAGCCTTTGAGATAAATCTTTTAAGCCTTTGAAATTCCGTTCTTTTTGCACGGCCAAACTGATAAAAAATTTGAATAACGATCTTCCATTTGAGAAAAATGTAAGTACTGCAAAACTCACACAAATAACAAAGAATATCTCCGAAATGGTTCACTCCACAAAAAATGCATATGGACATAACTTGTGTGTTTTAACGAGACCCATGTGTTTTGTACAGTAAGATTTGGTCTATCTCTTACGGTTTACCAGTTGTGTAAAAATCATCCAGAGTAAATAGGACTTCGTGAGCTATAGCCAGAAAATTCAAAATATACATTTCGTTTACTATAAGATATCTTAAAAATAGGGCGTTTTAATCAAAATCATTAACCATCTTAAGAAATCAACATTTTCGAATAATTTTCCATGTAAAGAGTAGTTTAGTGTGGAGGAATTTTGTTTAAAATGATCGTGTCGTATCCTTGAAAGATAGTGAACTTAAATACCAAGTTTGGTTTTTAAGCAACTTTAAGTTTTTGAGTTATGGTATTTTCTCTCTCACACACACACAAGCACGACCTTTTCCTAAAAATCATTGTCTTATAAATTCAGGAGGCCTCAAAACATATATTTCCAGTGAAATTTTGACATCGAAATTTAGTTTATGTGGTAAATAAATGAAAATCAAGAACCGGAGCTTGGATAATGAAGCAGATATAAATGAAGATATACTTCTGATAATAGAGAAAATGTCTTCAATAAGAACATATTACAAATTGTAGTGGTTGTAATGTTATAACTATCAATTAGGGGAGGAATTTATCTTTTAATGCGTATTATTATGAAGAAAAAAGGATATATATGATCATTTACGTTTGTTTCAAGTTTTGTTGAAGCTGTATTTTGTTTTGATAGCGTGTTTTGTTAGAATATAAAGTATAGCTTTTGTTGTCTAGCAAGTATGAGCTTAAGCATCATTGAGTAATTGATTATATATTTAGTAGTAGATAAAGTGATATTGTACAGTAATAAGCCGTGTTGCTCCCAACCAATGCTGTCAGTCATCGTGAAAGATCAGCTAGAATGCCTGATGCTGTCAGTGGAGGGCAAGGTCGTGCTCCCCAGGCGGTTCACAAACAAATGTATAGTAGACCCATAAACGCCGTGCGGTTCCCGGCTCCGTTTCAGCTGTTACAGTGATAAACGTCAAGCTGAAATACCACCCTTCAGGTCTCCTTCCTTCCGTCCGTCCGTCCGTCCTTCCTTGTTCGCAGACGACCACAGGGCTTTCCGCTTTCAATCTCAAAAAGAGAATGTTTCCTGAACACGAAGAACAGATTACGCAAATCCACTTTGGTTGTGTTCAAACATACGATTATCTGCCTCCTTCCGTGCCACACGAGAAAGTGGGCCTGCTTTAGAACACGGACAAACTGCAAATTCCCTTCTAACAATTACCTGCCTACCCTTCCTTTCTCCTATGTCCTTCCGTTACCCTCTGTTTCTTTAGGGAGATAGGAGAGTGAAATGTATTGTCTTTTGTGTATCTGTGACACTTATACTAAATTCATTCATTCTTTATCATATTGTGACAAATGACAATTCATCGCTAACATAATAAACAATTCCTTGTGACCTTGCAACTCAGCTGCTCTGTACTAACACTTTCTCTGCCTCAGAAACAACTGGCTTCGACGATACACTCGCTAAACAGTTTCCTAACACTGGACACGAAATTGCTTCAACACTTAAAGCAAAACCCAAGTAGCCAACTTCGATAAACTGCCTCTCTCTCACTTTTTATAGTGCTGGCGCATTCACTGGAAAATATACCTTTTCTTGAAACTTTGTAAACAAATAGCTTCTCGAACTGTCTGGAAACGCTTTGTTCTGCCACGTTCACTCTTAATTTGTTTATTAGCCGACGTAGTGGGGTAAGATAGCTAATGGCAAGCTTCCCTGTCCAATGGTATGAGGTAGCTTGACCTTGAGCGTCTCTCTGACGTGCGCCCGGTGGTCGGCTAAACTATTAAATACGTTTTGACAGAAACTTTACCAATAAGTACTCAGGCTTACAAGCACAAGCAAGTTACATCGTCGCCATTAAAGCCAGTCCATTCCTGCTACAACAAAGAAAACGTCAGATTTTTCTAGTCTGTATATTTTTTATTTTTGAAACCCCTAATCCCCTATCTCTCCTTTGCCGTTACTCATTAAACAACTAATCACAGTGTTCTGCCCTAGGCAAAGGCCCTTCTGTGCAAAGCGAGGCCTTCTCCAGCCTTCGCTCTTTTCCCCTTTTTCTCTTTGTCTACGTATATCAACCGTTTATCTTAAGATTCTCCATTACATGTTATCTTTGTTTTACCCTGAACCTGTCTCCTTTCCTCCATTCGTTTCCAAAGAGTTTCTTACCATTCAGTGTATCAGACAGGTTGTTCTCCTCTTCCGGATCAGTTTTAACGCTGCTTATTCTTTTATCGTTCGCTTTAAAACAGCTTCATTTTTATTCTGTCCATCCAATTTACACGTCACATCCTTCTACATATCCACATTCTCCCTTCCAGATGCTTCCAGTCGTTTTTCCTCACTTCGTCGCAATGTTCAATGACACACTCCACATAAATTACTTTAGTCATATCTTAGCTCTTTCTTCAAGGGTACAAGAAGGACGTTTCTTTTTGTGATTAGGATATATATCTGTAAAATTTCAAAAATCCACAATTTCAGTTGGGTTCGTTTAAAATGTTAATATCCCAACCTAAGTTTAATAATTCTTAAGTGTACCAAGTTCATGCATATCTTTAAGTTAAATTCCAAACTATTAATCTTTTACTCTTTGGATAAAATACTCCAAGCAATGGAATTATTCCCTAAAAATTAGTATTTCATAACTAAACTATTTAATGGTACATTA
The DNA here is from genome assembly GCA_030765045.1 of Tenodera sinensis. NCBI lineage: Eukaryota > Metazoa > Arthropoda > Insecta > Mantodea > Mantidae > Tenodera > Tenodera sinensis. The sequence continues at coordinate 155,546,727 of CM060967.1, read as the reverse complement.
ATAAATTTTAAAGATGAAGTTTTAATTATTCTACTAGTTGGATGAAAATAAATATTAAATATGACACTTAAATGTTTTGCTTGTCTTTATACAGTAGGTATGAGCGTTATTGCCCAATGACGCCACAACTAACAATGTTAAAAGAAATTCATCTTATCATCTTGTAACCACATTATTTATAAAGACGTGCAATATTTCACTTATTTGTACTGTACTGAGATTCTCCCGTTGATGCCCCTTTCGAGACTGCGACGTTTTGGCGCGAAACTAGACCTTCGTTGGTCACAGATTTATCCTTGACAACTCCACCACAACAGACCTCGGTCCTACCGCATTTCCAGTATTTATCTGTTTCTAACCCTTTAATTGACAAACTATTTTGATAATTTCTAAACCAGTTTTCATATACGTTTCGGAGGCACCTCAGACGAAGCGATTCGAATGGCTGTGATCTTAAGCCGATACGCAGTGGACTGGGCATCCATTCAACGCCAAACGTCGGGAGTTCGAATCCCAGCAACTTCAGTCAAATGTGCCTATGGTAAAGGAAGGGGGGCAGGGCAAGTAATATAATCGGTGTAACTTCGTAAAAATGTTTTTGAATAAACCTATAGTTAAAGGCTCTTTGCATTTTAACGGTTTCAAATCTTATACATCCAAAGTCCTTACATGAACCTTATGATAATATTTTGAGGGTGTCTTTTCTCCCTATAACAACTTCTTTTCACCAGTATTGTTTCACCAAGAGATTTTTCCCTGTATTATCGTTCGCCAGAAATCTCCGTTATTTCAAACATAACAGCCTGTCACAAAAATGTCCCCTCTTTTTTTTTCCTTCCTAGTTGTATATTCTCCTAGAGCAGTAAATGCATTAAATGTGGGCCCTTTCTTTGTTGATTTAAATAGATTTTCAGCTTTAGATATGTCTTTGACAAAACCCCATCTTTGTTCAGGCCTCAAGTGTTCTTTCTGAGAGGTTTATCATTTTACTCCTACCATTTCCGTCAATCTACAAGTCCTTCCAAGTAAGCATTATATGAATCCACTTTATCCAAAGTACGCGAATATAAAGTACGCGATGTCGCACGCAATTATTAACGTTATTCATTCGCAAGTGCTGCAAAATGCCTTGAAAATAATTTAATGTAATAAGTTTTAAATCCTACACCTCATCTATGGTCTGAAGCACAAGGACCCACGTGACTAGCAGCACATTCCCACGCGGTCTTTAACACACGAATTTAATGTAAATCCTTTGGGAAAAATTTGAGATAGATATTCATTCATAAACTCTTAGCCAGGTTGTTAAAAGTGTTGTGAATTTGTTCAAAATAAAATAAATAAAGGTTCTATATTATATAAATATATGCATAAGATAGGATAGTGAAAAGAATTTATAACGTGCATTGAAATTAATTGCGAAAACTGATTGGGAAAGGAAATGTTAGTAACGATGTTCAGATTTTAAGTTTTCACAACAGACAGCGATCCTAAAAAGTGATATTAAGGCACGCTGAAAAACTTTTGATGGCGAAAGCAGACAAGATTACTAAAGATTGTATCGAAAGTGAATGCAGAGAAAGATAATTGTGTAACCAGTGTTATAAATATAGTCTAAAAGATGTCTTTGTTTTGTGATTCCATTTTACGTGAAATAAAGTGATAGAAAAAAAGTAACAAGTGCCAATTTGTCACAATACTGCGTACTTTGCCTTCACACCAGATGAAGTGTTTAATATAAAGTTTTATTCTTAATAATTCTTATTTCTTTCAGTTCATGAATCCGAATAGATTGGAGTAGCCTATATTAAATTTTTTTTCGCAAGGAAATTTAAAGCTCGAATATATATTTGCACTTCTGTGTAACCGATAGTGAAATTTACTGACCTATTTACCACGTTCTGCATTACATATTCAACCATATTTAAGCACATTGGAACCTATTGAGAGTGCTGTCTCCCAAGAGGAAGGTGACGCACTTTAGAGCCATTGTGTCTTCCACGGATTTTCAATTTCCACCACCGGTAAGAGCCCATTCCTGTCCTAATTACCGGAGGAAACGACGAGGAAACTCCCACCCTCTCCACGCTGACGACCTTCCATTTTCTTTTGTAAGTGTTGGCAAAGCCCTTCACGTAGACAAAGAGGCATAATCAAGAGGCTGGGAGAGTGAAAAGGTGCAACAGAACATTTTGTTAACATTTCCTAATTTCCTTTCTTGCTATTTTGCTTCTTTTCTCTGTCTCTTAGACCATGGTTCAAAAGCAGATGAATAGAGATTGCATCTGAAGCGTTTTATTTTAATTCACCAGAATTAGTGAGAACGATCATCCAACCTTACAAAATGTGACCGTCTGTTGCATAAGAATATATAATTGCCTACACCTATGTTTATGTTCGTGCACAAGTTCCTCTAAATAACACGAGGGTATATCAGGTGAGCCACCTGCCCCTATTTTTTTCGAATTTATGCAACCCACTAAGAAGCAGTGCACCTTGAGTGCGCCTTCACACGTGGTCATGGACAGAAGGTGGCTTAACACCTCAGCGGATAAGCGATTTAAGCGGAAAAGATATCCGCGAAAAAAAATCCATTCCAAAAACATCGTACTCTTACTCTGAGAGGTTTCTACACAATTTACACTTACATAATTTAATGTTGACATAAATCAGAGCACTAACTAGGTTGTATAGCAAGCGTAATTGCTTGAGCCAAGATCATTAACGAAGATAAAACACCAATGGAATCCTAAACTTGCACCAAGGGGTCTCAAAACACAGTTCCCACATACCTTAGACATTGTAGTTTAACACTGGTTCTTGCAGGGTTGTGATGGTCGAGCGGGATAATACGTTTCGGTCACAGCATTCTGAAGGAACATGATTAAATTTACATAATCAGTAAAATCATTCGGAAAGAGATTAAATCCCAGGCCCTGTGAATGAGAAGGCTTACAGAATGTGCTCGTAACACCGAAATGAACTATTATTTAGTTGTGATTTTACTAACAAAGGGCTTGAAGCGGAGGACCATTGCTGTAAAACATGCACTGTGTTAAAATCAACAGTGGGTGGTATGATAAATGCCTAGTATTGGACAGCAATTATTTGTCTGCACTAATAAATATACGGTCAATTTGTTGACGCAACTTGGATTGAATTCTAAGCTATGAGACTCCAAGTTCGCAATGGCACACTTTGAAATGAACACCCAGTATAGCTGATGCTTTGCACATGACGCGCGCTTTCTCCAGGGAGAGCATTGGCATTGTGGAAAATTTGACTACCAACTGGTGTACAAATCTACTGTCATTTGCAGCGTGCACTTCTCTAGGGAAACTAGCGTCAACATGACAAATTTCACATCTCACGTGTTTACAAGCTTTGAAACTCCATTGGTTATGAAGGACGGATTATGGTAACCATAAGATGCAAAATAAGTCCCCTATACCAGGCATGGGCAAAATCGCCTCAACGGGGTCACTACCCTGAAACACGTTTTTGCCTCACTCCACCGGCCATCCTTTCCCTGCACTACTGCTCAGGTTCCGACACGCCTCATTCAGTGGCGAGTACGGCGGTTTCATGAAGAATGGTAGATATGCGGATTTCAATTTATAAATATATAGCGTTAGAATATGAAATACAGCTTTGATCAGAAACATAAACTTTAGTGATCTTACAGGTATTTACTCACAATTTCAAAAGGTTACTACTCGTATTTGTAAACATATAAAGGCAGCGATATATTTCAAGGTTGAAGACCTTCAACATTATTACGGCAAGCAATATTTCATAAATTACTATCTGCAGTACCCGACATTACCCTTGGCGGTTTATCCCTACAGATTTTAAGCATCGGAAAACAGTTTATTCATTGCATACATACGTGGGTATTTTTCTAAAATTGCATTTATAGAATTCAGAGACCTTATAACGTGTATTTACAGTAAAATATTTAGGCGGAATACATAAAACTTCCTCTACTCCCATGGTTTAATGGTAGAGAAGATCAAAGGCGCATATTTCAAAACTCAAACATATTACAAGGAAAGATGTAGCCAGAGTACGTTGAATATTTATTCGTATTTTTACTTTCTCTACTGGTAAGTAGGGGAAGTATTGTATTCCAGTCAAAAATTCGATGTCGAGATTTCACCGGAAATATATGTTTTGAGACCCCCTGAAACAAAAAAAAAAGCATTTTTAGAAAAAGGTCCGTGTGTGTGTCTGTGTGTCTGTCATTCTGTCAGTCTGTCTGTCAGTCTGTGGACAGCATAGCTCAAAAACGAAAAGTCGGTTAAAAACCAAAGTTGGTATTGAAGTTTAATGTCGTTCAAGGATGCGACACGAAGATTTTGAAGAAAATAGCCCCACCCTAAACTACCCTTTACATGGAAAATTTTTCAAAACTTTTGATTTTCTTGAAAATGGCTCTAACGATTTTGATTAAAATGTCATATGTTTGAGATATTTTTATGACAAATGAAATGTATATTTTGAATTTTCTGGCTATAGCCCCTGTAGTCGTATTTACTCTGGACGACTTTTGCATAACTGGTAAACCGTTAGAGATAGACCAAATTATACTATACAAAAAATGTAGATCTTGCTAAAATACACAATTTATGTCTCAATAAATTTTCTTGTAGGGTGAACCATTTCGGAAATATTCCTTGTTATGTGTGTGAGTTTTGGAAAACTTAGAACTTTCGTGAAATGGATCATCGTTGTTCATTTTTTTATATGTTAAGTGTGCAAAGACAACAGAATCTCAAACATTTGACTAGCGCACAAAGCCTACTGTATTCTAACATTCCCCTTGCACCTACAAGGAAATAAGCAATAAGTTGTACAAATGTTTATCTCAACTAACACGGAGAAGATATAGGAATAAGTTTGTAAGAATGGTTAGTACAAGAGTAGAGAAAGTCATCTGAGTGTAACACATCAGATTTTTTTCACTTAAAATAATCCCTTTATATTTGTGTCATCGGCAAGATTAGAAGCATTGCATTAGCAATGTACGCACTAAGCCTAACTAATCACTCAATCAGACTTAATGAATTACTCCGATTGCGATCAAAGGCAATCTGATTCGCCATATACCAGTTTCGCCTGAGCTGTTTGAACTAGTGAACATCCAATCAGATTGAGCATTAGCCATAGGACATTCTGCAGGGTACAGACACAAAATCGTCAACCGTATAACTGCTCTGAAGATTAGTAAACAGAATATCAGCATAATATGCGCAATAAGTCTAGCTTTAAAAATACAGCAGAGCGCAGCATTTCATTCTGACGAAGGCCATGGAGTTTAGAATGGCCGAAAGCTCAATATTTTCAAACCTCACACGGCTGATCGCCCGTGAAACTATAATAAATAACGTGCGCCGTGAAAGCTTTAAATCTTATATTTTAAATGTTCTGTCTTCAGCTCATGTAGTGCTGTTTAATCCTGAGGACTTTTGCACAACCTTAAGAGACTGATAGAATCTTACTGTGCAGAAAATGTGGATCTTGTTAAAAAACACAAGTTATGTCCAAATGCTTTTTTTTTTTTTTTTTTTGGTGTAAACCACTTCGGAGATACTGCTTGTTATTTGTGCCAGATTTTTCTCGTTATTCACCTTTTTATCTCTTGACTGTTCAAAGAGAATGACTAGCTTTAAAAATTTGATTATTGCTCACAGCCTAGCAGTAACTAAGCTTAGTAAATTAAATTAATTTAATAGAAAAAGGCATGAAACAATGGAAGAATACACAGGCATTACGTAACTCGAATTGACGTAAAATGGGCAACGAATGAATAGTCAATCAGGCAAAACATTTGTTGGTTATCCCAAACCAGGATGCAAGATTCACGCACAATGCAATTACTCCACGGGTACCTGCATTTCCTGTTAACAGCATTCCAGCCCGTAACTGAAACCAAGAGGAATCCTTTCATGCACGTTGCCAAATATCTCCTCTAAACAGGAATTTGTGGGAGCAATTTCAAGTGTACATGTTTTGCATTTTTGAACGAGGTCGGTGGTTGCACAGAACAAATCCCAAACATGCTAAAAAGGGCTCAAAACGTTCTCGTCTTTATCCGAACGGATAAAACTGTATAAAATGATTATAAGAGTTGTTTTACAATGCAAATCCTCTTATGTGCGGCACTCAACAGCTCGGTGACAGAGAAAGCAAAACACAAAACTTTAATTCTCTTTTTTTTTTTCACCCCCAAAGGGTACCGCCAAAGAACTACAGACATTTGTGGACTAAGTAACTCTCTTAAAAGCTTTTAGGAATTACTTTATATTATTTGGCTTGTTACAGAGAGTTTTAACGCTCTACTATTATAAATACAGCAGAGTTTGTCAGATTACTTAAGCATGACAAGAAACACCTGAGGAGTTTTAAACTTAATTCTACTAAATTGAATACCTCATTTGCTGATAATGAAAATATGCTTAAATTAGCAGCACATCAGTTGGTAAAAAAAAATCTGATGTGCTACACTCACATGACTTTCTCTACTCTTGTACAAACCATTCTTACAAATTCTTATTCCTATATCTTCTTCGTGTTAGTTAAGATAAACATTTGTGGAAATGATCTTACTGTTTATTCCCTTGTAGGTACAAGGGGAATATTATAATACAGTACACTTTGTGCGATAGTCAAATCTTTTAAAGCTCTCAGATTCCGTTCTCTTTGCACACTTAACATATAAAAAATGAAGAACCATGATCCGTTTCACAGAAGTTGAAAGTTTTCCGAAACTCCCACACATAACAAGGAATATCTCCGGAATGGTTTAGCCTACAAGAAAATTTATTGAGACATAAATTGTGTATTTTAGCAAGAACTACATTTTTATAGAGTATGATTTGGTCTATCTCTAACGGTTTACGAGTTATGCAAAAGTCGTCCAGAGTAAATACGACTACAGGGGCTATAGTCAGAAAATTCAAAATATACATGGTATTTTTCATACACATATCTTAAATATATGTCATTTTAATCAAAATAATTTAAGCCATTTTCAAGAAAATAAAAATTTTCGAAAAAATTTCCATGTAAAGGGAAGTTTAGGGTGGGGCTATTTTCTTCAAAATCTTCATGTCGTATCCTTAAAAAGACACTCAGTTAAATACCAACTTTGGTTTTTAAACTACTTTTCCTTTTTGAGTTATGCCGTCCACACACACACATACACGCACGCACACACACACAGACACACACACACACACACGCACACACACACACACCTTTTTCTAAAAATGCTTACCAGTAGAGAAAGTAAAAATGTAGATCTTGCTAAAACACACCATTCATGTCCAAATGCATTTTTTGTGGAGTGAACCATTTCGGAGATATTGCTTGTGTAGCTTCTGCAATACTTCTGCTATTATTGAATGGAAGGTGGTTATTCACTTTTTTATATATTATCCGTGTAAATAGAATGGAATTTTAAGGCCTTCATTTAGCGAGTAGCTTTAAAACATTTGACTATCGTTCAAAGCCTACAGTACTCCCATGTTCCTCTTGTACCTACAAGAAAATTAGCAATAAGATATCTTCAAATGTTTATCTCGACTAACACGAAAAAGACAGAGGAATAAGGGTTTGTAAGGGTAGAAAAAGTAATATGAATGCGACACATCAGAATAATTTATAGTAACACGGCTGGTAAAGAAATATTTCATAACGTTGTTTACCATTTCTGAATATTCAAAGCTTACTCCCTAAAAGATGGCAAGTAAAGTTTTTCCAATTGCATTTTTGTCCCGTTGAGACAGTTGATTGAAAATAGCGAGTCAACTACAATTCATCATATCAGTACGAAGCATGCCTGGAGTGTTGTTTTTGTTGCTGAATGCGGCTCTAGGCTTGCTATCGTTGAACTCGAGGCTCCAGCAATTTGAGCTTCAATGGAACTCATTTTGCTTTGTGCAGGTGATAACCCTACATGACGACAGGTCTCCCAGAGATATGCAATGATTTTCAAATTTGAATGAACCCTATTTCTATAGCACTCAGTACCACAACGCAGTGCGGGGTCCCAATGCGCAATTTATTAGCAACCACAAACCACATTGGGATGGCCTAAACGGATAGCAAGCAGCCCGTCAATGTCATACCAGCCCACATATGAGGTATATCGATATGGATTTATTGCTTTCGTGGGGAGAGAAAAAAAACACTGTTCATCTGCGGGAACTTTTGTTTCCTCGGCATCGAAGGGGCAGTGAATAACTGTATAGTAGCCCAATAAAAAGCAGTCGATACATGTAAATATATATAGTTTGAAAGGAATTCGGTAGTTTTCACCGATAGAAGTCAGTATATGTTGTTTCCGAAACACACAGCCTAGATCAGTTCAGAGAATTTATCTACATGATTTGGAAATCAAGGGTAGCATTTCGTAGGATAATTTCATAAGTGATTTTCCACAAAATGATCATTACCTGCTATATACATGGTTTATTTAAAGAAATCAGAACTACGTGTCGATCAATGTAATGTGATCATTGAAAATTATTTACTATGTTAAACTATATAACCAGATCTGCAGCCTGCAATAATCAGAAATATAGCTTCCATTTTGTTTACTGCAAGAAACAATTTATATGAATTAGAAAGAAATGTTATTACTTGTTTGTTATGTTTAATTCCCTCTAGTTTTATTCCCTCTACTACCTTCCCTTCCTACATCCAACACCCTTATCCTCCTCCCATCCTTCACCCATATCCACGAGTGGCCCCTTTTTTATTCCGATTTAAAAAGGCTACGCGTAAAGCGGTATGTAAGCTAGGCAGTTTAACACAGAGTACATTTATAAGCACTCAAATTTTTAGCGGAAGCAAGGAGGAAACTGTTCAGAAGCTCTCCATAATCCCAACAACATTTTGTTTATAAAATTGCAACCTGGAGTATTTACAAATGGATACATGTAATATACATTTTAATGAATATGCATTACTTCGAGATGTGTTTTTTCTCTCTAATGTCCTGGTTATAGACATTTTAAAAAAGTTCAATGAGAATGAATATTCCAGATGTGCATTTTATTATACGTCAAAATATATCAAACAACTCTTAAAATCATTAGAGATTTTTTTGAAGAAATATACGAACTTAAGCTGAAAGTTTCATTCTTTGTGTGTGTGTGTGTGTGTGTGTGTGTGTGTGTGTGTGTGTGTGTGTGTGTGTGTGTGAGAGAGAGAGAGAGAGTGTGTGAGTGTGTGTGTGTCCACACACATCTTTTCATTTTTTGAAGAAATATATGAACTTAAGCTGAAAGTTTCATTCTTTGTGTGTGTGTGTGTGTGTGTGTGTGTGTGTGTGTGTGTGTGTGTGTGTGAGAGAGAGAGAGTGTGAGTGTGTCCACACACATCTTTTCAAAAGTAGTTTTCTTTAGGTTCAGATTCCAAACTTGAAAGCATATATGACTTTCTCTACTATGTATAGTAAAGTAGAGGAAGTATTGTATTCCATTCAAAAATTTGATGTCGATATTTCACCGGAAATGCAGTTTTAAGACTCCCTGAATCTAAAAATATGTATTAAAAAAGGTTCGTATTTGTGTATCAGTCTGTCAGACTGTGGGCAGCATAACTAAAAAACGAAAAGTCGGTTAAAAAAGTTTAATGTCTTTCAAGGATGCAAGACAAAGATTTTGAAGAAAATTTCTCCACCCCAAACTACCCTTTACATGGAAACGTTTTCAAAAATTTTAATTTTCTCGAAAATGGCTCTAACGATTCTTATTAAAATGTCATATGTTTGAGATATTTTGATGACAAATGAAATGTATATCTTGAATTTTCTGGCTATAGCCCCTGTAGTCGTATATTTACCCTGGACGACTTTTGCATAACTGGTAAACCGTTAGAGATAGACCAAATCATACTGTACAAAAATGTAGATCTTGCTAAAATACACCATTTATGTCTCAATAAATTTTCTTGTAGGATGAACAATTTCGGAGATATTCCTTGTTATGTGTGTGAGTTTCGGAAAACTTAGAACTTTCGTGAAATGGGTCATCGTTGTTCATTTTGTTATATGTTACGTGTGCAAAGAGAACGGAGTCTCAAAGGTAAAAAGGATTTGACTATCGCACAAAGCCTACTGTATTCCAATATTCCCCTTGCACCTACAAGGAAATAAGCAATGATATAATTTGTACAAATGTTTATTTTAACTAACATGAAGATATAGGAATAAGAGTTTGTTAGAATGGTTAGTACAAAAGTAGAGAAAGTCATGTGAGTGCAACACATCAAATTTTTATTCATGCTACTTTAAACGTCTGCTTCACTTCTAGCTTATTTGTACCATTTGTGTTAGGCAACGGATTTCCTACTAACAAACATGAAACTTAATATTAAATCCGGCCCATCAGTGCTCTAATTTCTCTCATAGCAAAATATATCTCGTTGGGGAGATATTTAACACTGCTGGATCGCATCTTTTCTATAAAATCACTGAACCGCGGACACATTGACATTTTCTCTATGTCACCTGCTTTACGCCGTGGCCAGATGGTGGAAATACTAAACATGAAACATGCCAGCAACAATTGCAGCACATACACAAAGCATCGCAATATTACCAGATGATTCCGGCTCCCATATCACTAATGAATATTTGAGTTTAAATTCCACAACAATGTCTGATCTCCCTCCAGGTGCACAGCCCAGAATTAATTTACTCACTCTGCCATAATGGACAAATTATACCCTCGCTTTGGGCATTGACTAAGGATGTTCATAATTTATGATACACCATTAGAGAAGTAAGGGGTTCTTGCGTGAAGGGAATAATCTAATTCTTAAAGTGGTTATACGTTCAGATCTTCCCTAATTGCCTATTTTCTAATATTTTCTTCTCTCGTAGGCCTTTGACTGATGTTAAAAACCTCATTTCAGCTGCTGGTATCTTACTTATGTCTTTTCATGTTTTCTCTTCCCTCATATACCATATTTTTCCATTCTACTAGAATTTCATCTGCCCGCCCGGCCGCCCATGCGATTGCCTGCCTTGCCTGCCTGCCTATATATTAAAAAGAATTGAAGATAGGCTTCATCCCTGTTTCAAGCCACGGTTGTTTTTATTTCTTCTGTTATCCTACCATCCCATTTACCAGTTCCGTACTTTTATATAGTTTCAATCATATGTTTGGGTATCCATATCGATAAATGCCAAATCGCTTTCTAGGTTCCTTTCATTTGTTCTTTACATTGTATTTATTACCTTGTATTTTTGCTTAGTAGGATAGAGAAAGTATTGTATTCCACCCAAAACTTCGATGTCGAGATTTCACCGGAAATATATCTTTTGAGGCCCCTAGTTGTGCTGTCTATGGACAGCACAACTAAAAAACAAAAGTCTGTTGAAAATCAAAGTTAGTATTTAAGTTTAATGTCTTTCAAGGATACGGCACGAAGATTGTGAAGAAAAACCCTCCACTTTACATGGAAAATGTTCATTTTCTTAAAAATGGCTCTATTTTTATTAAAATACCATATGTCTGAGATACTTTTTATGGCAAATGAAATGTATGTCTTGAATTTTTTGGCTATAGCCCATTTAGTCCTATTTATTCTGGATGACTTCTACATGCTGGTGAACCGTAAGAGATAGACAAAATCTTACTATACAAAACATGTACATCTTGCTGAAACACACAATTTATGTCTAAATAATTTTTTTGCAGAGTGAACCATTTCAGATATATTCCTTGTTATTTGTGTGAGCTTTACAGAGCTTATATTTCTGTCAAATGGAACATCGTTATTCATTTTTATATGTTAAGCATTCAAAGAGAACGGAATTTGAAAGGTTTAAAGGATTTGACTATCGCTCAAAGACTACTGTATTCCCATATTCTCCTTGTATCTACTAGAAAATAAGCAATAAGATCATTTCTGTAAATGTTTATCTCAACTAACACGAATGTTATAAATGTGTAAGAGTTTGTAAGAATGGTTAGTACATACAAGAGTAGATAAAGTCATGTGACTGCAACAAATCAGATTTTTTAACCTTCTGCTCTTACTTTCCAATACTATGCCCATCAGCTAACTTGGTAAATCATCTTCTTGCTTGAAGATATTGTCTATGATTCAGTATTGAAATGAAAATAGGCTAAAATGTCCCGTGAAGGGCAAAGCCTCCTATGAATATGGAAAGCTCATTTATTCTAACATGGTGAGCCACTCCACGTTCCACATGCTCATTGTCACTTTCGTCTGACTGAATTTAGTCATTAGTTACTAATAACATTGTCCAATCTTTACACTATTAACTATTTAGTGTCTACACAGATGTGTCTTCAGGGATTGCCAGTCGCTTTTTGCTAGAGAGATTCTCCTGTGTGTTTCATTTTCCATTTTGTCCTGAAATATTTGTTCCAAGTATGCGTTTTTAGTTTGTTTAACAAAGGACCTGCAGATTTGCTATGTTCACATATTTGGTCTAGCAGTTTTGTAGTTCTTTCAGTGTTTCGGCGAATACATCGTCGCCAAGTCTTAGTTCTATTCTGCCTTCATCCAAGTTTATTCCAAATTGGAGTGTGCATATGGTTCCAAAATTAAATTCAAGCGGTATGATGTGAATTTGTAGGTTAGGTTGTATAAACACAAAGTTACTGATCCAGAGAAAGTAAGCAAGACATGGAATTTAAATTGCTAAGCTTGTAAAGAAGTGTTACAAGTTACTGAAGGTATATGTGAAACTGATTACTGTTATTGCTGCATAAACTGAGTAGAACAAAACAAATTTTATGGTGTAGGTTAGACTAACAGGTTAGTGGAACGTGTTAACAGTCCATCACTGTGGTCCGCTTGGAGTGGTGGTGTTGTTACCTCTGTATGTCACTTGAATTGCACGTTACGTCAAGTGCTGTCATCACAAGGTTATTATGAACACATTTCTGTTGATGTTTGCTATGCAAACAAGAAGCATCAATGGGAGAATATCCCCAGATCGCCTATCATAAAATTCAGGAACTCAAATATATTGGGGAAAATATTTTATTTATATTGGCTACATTGAAGTACTTCATTCCATTTTGTTCCTCTTTTTCTACTACTTCAATATAAGGAAGTTACTTACAATCTTCAAGCCATCCATCTGTTCCTAGATCATTTTAACTCTCGTGTTCATTCTGTCTTGCATTGTATCATTAGCCTATTTTTTAAATTTCCTCTTTCTTATATCCATTGTGTAATTTGCTGCAATGCCAAGCGTTATTCCAGTGCTTTTACTACCAATGGGGGAGATACCTTGTGACCACCACTGGTAACAAAACGTCTGAGAAATTTTTAAAATGAACTTGTGTTAAAATCGCGTATTGTATCTTGTCATATTTATAAACGTAATATTTAACATTGTTTTTATTGTTTTATATCAATCACAGTATTCCGATGGAGTGGTACTTTATGACCACCGTGATATTTCAACCTTTCTCAAAAAGACCACAATGAAAACTTTGAAACGATTAAGCAATTCAGTAATAGAAATAGTGATTGACAATAATTATAACATTGTAATTGATAATTGGCTGGTTTTTTTATTTTATTTTTTTTATTTATTTATTTATTTTTTTTTTTTATTTAACACTGTGAATTATAATTTCTGTGTTTCCATATCAGTTATTACCTACATTATATGTGTGGTATATCCCCCTTTTTTCATAATATTCCATAATATGTTTCGATCTACTCAAAGGCCCCTTCATAATCTATGAAACCAATGTGGGTCTTAACGTTATATTTTCGTTTTTCTCTAACAGTTACCTCAAACGTACTTGTAAGACTGTAGTGATACGGAGGACTTAAACGCTCATGAATTCCAAGTGGTTGCCTGTTCTTAAATCCTGTCGAGGAGCAGAGAAACTCTGCATCAGAAACAATCGGTAGATGGTCGGTACGAGAGTGAGGCAAGAGACGATATGAAATGAGGGTAACACGAATAAAAGGAAAGGTGATGATGGAGTAGCTGGTAGAATGAATAGTGATAGAAACTAGAAAATTCGGGAAAAACCAGCTCAGGTGCCGCTTATCACAAATACCGTTACCATCACTTGGGATCGAACCAGGGCCAAATTTGTGAGAGACAAGTGATTTAACTTTTGGCCTCACAAGTTACACTTTCTGACATTTTAATTATGTGTTAAGGGATGTGCCTATGGGTAGCATCTACCTTTTCTAAAACCACGTTGTTTGCTATTTTGTTTCCTAGAGTACACATTGCTGTTGTTGTTGGTTATATTACAACCTTATGAGTACAAAAAAGTAAGTTATATTTTCTTCGATAATTTTGTTTTGGTGTAATAGTATTTACGGCGTTGTTAAACTCCGTCTGCCAGTGATGTCGCAGACATATACGAACTGAAAGTTTGTCTAATCTACGGCTTATTCAACCACGTGGACTGCTCGTTACGTAACGTTTACCTCCAGCTTGACCGCACGTTAATTGTCGTATTATTTTATTAGTATGAACGCTACTTGAGTTTACGCTGCAAACATTAACTTATTTGAAGCCAAGAACAAATGATAGACTATATTCTGCTTTCTCTAGCGCTTACCTGCAGAACATGGACGAAGTATTTCTATTTTACTTTCTATTTTTAGGGTATAATACAGCAAAATAAAAACAAACATTTTGCTCAGGGGTGCCCATTATCACCTTCTTTGTTTAATTTACATACAGACGACATTGTCAGGGAATGGCAGAATAACTTAGATGTACATTTTAAGATAAACACTACCATTTTAGACGTAATGTTATTTGAAGGCGAACTGCTCTTGCAAAAGGCTCTATAAAAATTAAACAGAATAAGCCAAAATTACAAAATAAAAATATCACTACTAAAAGTAAAACCATGGCTTTTAGGGGATCACAAATAGTAAGAGCAAAAATAGTAATACAAGATAGAAGAATATCACAATAGATAAACTATTTTAATTATTTAGGCTACAATGTCTCATACTGACAAAATGATAATAGAATAAACAAAGTTAATGAACTCAATCTGACATGCGGAAATTAAACTCTACAAGATGAAAGGATGAATGAAATGAATCGGGAAACCCCCCGAAAAAACCCAAGGATGAGGTAGGCCGGCGGCGTGGATCGAACCCACGAGTTACAGTGTAGCTTGCTCGGTTTGCCAGCACCCGAACGTTTCAACGTGACCATTATGCCGCTATCGCTGAGAGCTGCAGAGGCCTTTGGCTTCATTAACCACAAATGCTACAACATAGTGCATGGAGATGCAACATATTGCATTTCGAGTTTCAGGGAGCACTTACATATCCACTTATGCATAAATTAATTACAACCTGTACCACCATCACCCAGGAATATACAGAGCTCAGCTCCCGCCTTAACACGCTGTCTTAAGAGAAATACATAACTAACAAATTTTCACTTAAATTATTTAAATATTATACTTTTTTTTTTTCAAAAGTGTCGCTTCTGTTTTCTCAAGAACATTTTCTGCTGTCAACTACGAAGCGTCCAGCACCAGAACATTTGACACTATAGGTTTCTTCTTTGTTTTATTGTTTTCAAAATGTTCAGTTGCAGAAATCTCAATTCTCCCAAACTTTGCCATTGTTCACGAAATTTCTGAAAGTATACCAAATTTAACAAAAGCTATAACACAAGTTTTACATTGAATATGGAGGCAGTTATGGCTAGAAATGTGTAAATTGCAACTGTTCATTTTTAACCACAAGAAAATGCCACGCCTGCTGGGGAGAATTTACATTGGTGTTGCAAAGCCATCCCCATTTGAAGCTTTCGTGATAAGTGACGTCATTTGGAAGAAAGATAGTTTTTACTGTGCTTATAACTTCTGCTGTTCCGCTGGGAATTATTTGATGATATATTTTAAATGCTAATGTTATTACCGTGAATTAGCACTTGTATCTTTTAACGTACATGCTAGTTATGGGTAACAAGTAACAACATTGTAGTATTTCCTTCCCAGAACTTCAATTTATTGCGAACTTCAGTAACCAGCAAGTACTGTATCTTTGTTTCAAACTATTATTTTTATTTTTAATGGAAATTGGGGTTACATGCTTCACATTATGCCTTCACGTAGAGCTGCCAAGCACTAGTTGTTTGTTTGGTATGCTACATAATAAATATGGCACGTCAGTTTCTTAGAACCGACCGACCTCATTCGAAAAGCAGCAACTTGTTTTATATGAAGACCACAGGGGAAATATATCATAGAAGATATTAAATATTATAACAATAAGAAATAGATTAAGTTGACAGAATGAAGAGCGCTAAAAGTATAATGCATGATAAACATAGGAACTGTCCAACATTTCCTCAAAGTTCTACGTAAATGTGAAAGTTTTATTCGAAATGAACTGTACTATTGACGTTTAAATGTGTTAGAAAGAACTACAAACATATAGGGTCAATTTAGAAATGTCTGATAGGTGCGGTTGAAATCACCCCCATTCTGTAACATAACCCGTTCCACCCGCAGCCCTGATATGGCCCACTCAAAGCCATTACGTTTGATCGCAAACTTTGTGGTTTACCCTTTCACCTCTCTACCCGGTAACCCCTCATCGCTTCCACAAATTGGAAACAGCGTGTGTTGTACGTACTTCAGGGCGACCAACGTGAGGTATTCGGCCTTTTATGTGAACTTCCCTAGGGCTTTCTCTAAATAATGCATCTAGTATATACAGAAAAATGAAAATGCGGATAAACGAACAATAAAATAGAAACGCTCGTGTAGCCCTCAGGTGTTTCAGTTTTCCGCAAAAGCAGGTGTATACCTAACTAAATACACGAGCATATTACAAGCATTGTGGAATTATAATATGTATTCAAAACCAACCCTGTACCCAGAGGTATTAGATTATACATTTCATAGAATTTCTTCTTCAGAATCCTTTTCATCTTTAATGGGAAACATGCGACTTCAATATTTTTAGTGTTGCATTCTGTTTGTACTTTCTACTCGTAGTCTCATATTGTTGTAAAAATTCCAGCATGTATGATATTTAAGAAGAAATTCATAAATATAAAAGTTAGTTTGTATGTGTTTTGTTTGATACTCAAATATATTTTTTAACATCATGTTATGTTTTAACATACCAGTAGCTATAGCTTTTAAGAAGAAATTCACAAATGTGAAACCTGTTCACGTGTAGTTTGCGTTATACTACAATTTCAAATAAAACTTTTTCAACTCTTATACTTAAATGTGTTAATCTGGTGTTAGAAAATTTTATCTAAATAAAGTCTATTTCGATACAAATTCCCACGTTTAACATAGCACCACTGAAAAGCAGTACATTTAATAATATTAATTTATATAAATTTTATTTCACTATTTTCATTTTTACAGTGAAATTCTAATACATCTCTCTTCATATTTCACCAACTTGCAAAACTAATTTTTGTATATAGATCCCATATGATCCTTTATTATTTGGATACATTAGTTCCATGTTTTACATTTAGAGTAGTTGTCAACAATGAATAATTTGTCCACAAAGTTAGAGATATTTCTTAAAATTAAATATGCCTTCTGTAGCATATCAGGAGGGGAAGAACTAAATTCTATCTCTTCAAAAGTCTAATGAGCAATTTTGTCTCCATCTTTAAAATCCACATCTCCGACCTTCTATCGATATTTGCTTGTTATCAAAGTACATCTAAAATACACATGGAAAATTGATTGATCATTTTTATTTTGACGGTTTAAGCGCACAGAAACTATCAATAACAGCAGTTTGAGCAAAAGTTTCCTTAAACAGGGGCTAGTGTTTACATAATTACTGAAGTGGTACAGATTTACATCAGAAGATAAATACTCTACCTTTACTGAATAATTTTAAAACGGCTCATCGTGGATATATTTCATCCTCTTTTTCTCTGCATTGCATCCACCTTAGTCTCAGGTGCGTAGCACTGAATCCACCAGAGCTTATCCTTTTGGGATTGCACACTGAAGGAAGTTTTCGTCACCATCTTTATGCGGATCCAGAAATACGATCGTCTTTCCTTATTCTCTCTTCTTTGTAAGTTCAGATCTTTTGGGACACATTTGCAGGAAACTTTCTGAAATGTCAATGATTGTGAAGAATAACCTGCTCAAGTTCTTGCTTATTCCCTATGTGATTCAATAATGCTTCAAAAGTGCGGCTTCCTCCAGCTTTCTAAGAGGACATTAAATGTGCAATGGGTACAACAATACTGCAATACCATTCAGCCAATACAATTCGCCTAATGTTATACCGATGACCAATAAGAATATTGTTAATTTCATACTTAGACGAACACGCCTTTCGCACAAGTAGTGTATTTATTGTAGGATAATTCTCAAATACACTGTGATTCGTGTGGGCTCCGTCACTTGTTTCCCTTTGCGGGAAACAGTAAAAGCTGTATCAAAGTTTAATCATTCGTGGTACCTTAAATATAATGTATAATTGTTTCATTTCTGTAGCTCCAAATAATGGTCATACTGCAGACATTGATAGCCAGTTAGAAGTAATACTGCCGTGCTTGATTGCCCCGGATTCATGACACCCCAATGGATCTGAAAGAGATAAAGGGGCAAGTGACACTTCATCCCAAAGCCATGTAAGGACAAGGGCACACTGGAGCACTTTTACGCAAACATACTCTGACAAAATGACAATTCGACGAATCCCACTCCTGACACCATTTAACAAAATGGCAAAAATCCGTTCGATTACTTTTCTATCAGTTTAGTGTCTTCTAAAATGTTACCACAAATACACAGGTTATAGTCTTTCAGGCTATTACAACTCGCAGCTGTTCTTCTCATAACCTCGCTCTGTCGTTTCAGTGTTTTTCATTTTCCGTGTCTCTCATACGCTAAACTAAGGCGCTACAATCACTCAACGGTCGTTGACCTCCTTTCGGCGCACCGGCGTAACTTTCACGGCGACGTATACGTACAGATGGCTCACACTCACCAACCATGGTAGCTCTAAGTCTAAAACTACACTCACTCTGTTGCTGCCTTGTGTCCTTATATATGGAGCATGAAGTCACCTTTCTTGACTTTTACACACACACATACACACACACACACACACACGGATCTTTTTCTAAAACTGGTTTCTTGGATTCGGGAGCCCTCAAAGCATATGTTTCCTCAAAAAATTTCAACATCGAAATTGTGGGTCTTTAATAAACGTAGTAGAGAAAGTAAAAGGATTTGCTTCTCTTAAAAAACTCGACAGTAAATGAAATGTGACGCAACATCCTCCAAAGTTGACATGTCTGTTTTTTTTTTTTTTTTTTTTTTTTTGGGGGGGGGGTTCCTCCACACACTGTGCTTTATAAGTTTCACTGCCTTTTGAAACAGGACATTAGTTAATTAAATCTCAGAAACAGTACACAGTCCTATGCCTAAAAAGCTTTCTTGCTGCACGTTTTTGGATATATATTTTGTTTTCTCTTTTTCTTTTAGATGCTCTAGCTCGTCGGAATTACACATTTATATTTGGGTCTAATGACCTTTCCACGTAGAGGAGTCGATGCCATTAAAGTATAGAGTAAGTCAATTCCAATTCCTAAATTATAGAAAGAATGAAAAGTTTCCAAGGGCTTAGTATCACAATGCGAACACATTTTAGTTATAAGAGGAAAACGTTTTGAAGAATTTGTCTTTCATTGACAATGGGAACTGTAGAAAATGCGAGTAAAGGATGACAAATTTTACGTAAATTATTATTTTATTGCTAACGACTATTTTTCTGCCAAAGACAACGATAAAGATTTCACTATTGTTGGCTTTCTGCTTATTTGCTGGGACTCAAATAAATTGCTCACTTTATATATGAATTGACTGAATTAATAATTCATTAGTCTCTCAGAATGCACTTCTGATATTACAGGATTCATGGAAACGAACTCGGAAAAGAAATGTTCCATCATAAAAAGTTATTTTGTTTTTGCACTGCGGAAAAACAGATGCTGCCGACCGTTAGTCCATTACAGTGCATCGATCGTATACTTTTTTGCAATTTATTCATGTCCTTTAAATTATTGAACAGAAGGTAGACATACATAACTAATGATGCCATTAGTTCAATAACAAAACAGCTGACGGATGGCACAGAAGCTTTGAAATAATTCAGGTTTATGTTACTGCAAGAGGGATTAACGACAAGCTGTTTTTCATAGCTTCAAAACTAATGCATCAACCTGACCAAATTGATGAGCATTTCAATTTATTTTGATAGAGCTTCTTTTGTCATCTTGCGTAAGATAGGGCAAACTTATCGCCCTTCTCTTCTTATCTTAATGTTCGATTATCTAAACGCCATGTCAAAATGTTTGGAACTGGAAATTTTAGCGAATGTTTAATTCTAATTAGAAACTATGCACAGAGAAACCATCTTCTTGGGATCCATTCTACAACAAATTGATGTAAAGATTCATAAGGCAGTTATGATAAAGTTTGAAGTTGTGCGTGTCTGATTTACAATTTTCATGTTGACTAATTCGCAACGTTTGCATGCTGTTAGTGACAAATATTAATAATGCCATAATAATTAAAATATTAAGCATAAGTTAATCGCAATAATTTGAGGTGGAGGTATAGTCGGCGCAGTTTATCGGCAGTTCCTTGGAGTTCAAAATGGCCGACATTACACTAAACAGCTGACGGAAGTATCACAAAAAGCAGTCCTGCCGACTTACATAATAAAGCCATTTCTAACCTCAAATATCACAGTGTTAAAGTAACATGCTTTCAAACGGCAATAATACTTGAACATCGTTACCACACAACACATTCGGCAAATCTTGTTCTGCAATAACACTTTTGGATAAAATTACTTCCGAGCGCTAAGTATCTGTTCCCAAGTTAATTCTGTAACAGCATGATGCGCATGCGTGTATTTCTATACGATCCCATATTGATACCTCAAGACTCTTGGGGAGTAATTCTTCATTAGACGAAACCTTTCAAAGCTCCATTCGCGAAAAGAGTACTTCTCCGAGAAGTAAGGACGCTGATCTTTCGACCACAGAATTTAAGCCAGTTTGGGCTACGGAACTAGATTCCATATTGTCGTGTTCTGCTTCTCATGTCAATAAATAGATAAAAAAATACACCTATATCCACCCGCCGAGGTGCACTCATCCAGTATGTGGCTTCGTTTTGGAAAATCAGGTTGGTATCTAAATTAGGGTGCATTCCACTATTTAATTTAATATATTATAACATTATCCCTATTTTTGAATCGTCTTCAACATAATTTTAAAGCACTAAATGGTTATTTAAAATCCTGCACATAAACCTTAAAAAATTCATACTTGTTTACCCAACAATTAAACATTTGAAGACGGGACTTACAACGCCATTAAAACAGAAGTGCTATAATAGCTATACAGTAGATAATCGCGCTCAGTTTATATTAGCTTCTTAACTATGAAGCATCACATAGTTTGCCTTCGTTTAATAACAAAATATTAAATCCTCTGGGTCCCAAATGTCAATTTTATTATGAAATAACTGTAAAAGTATTGACTTCTTTTACTCTAGCTGAGCTCTGTGGACATTTTGTAATAATCCGTTATTTGTACATTAGTTAGTTGCATGTTTCTCGCTAGGCACGCGTTTTGCCAGTCTCGGCTGACCTCGTCATCAATCTGCGCTTTATGACCGCAAGAAATGCCGTGCAGAGTGGCCCCTCCCCATTTTTCACGCGATTCTTTTTGAACTCTATAACGTCTACGCTGCGAGAATATTATAAGACGTTAAGCGCTTTTGTACGGCCATAACTAGCACTACTGTCACTTCAAAGGAACTCAAAAAACCCACATCATTCATTTTAATCACGGCAAGCACATAAGCTCTAACCTAAAAGTTTGATTTGACTGCTGTTATAGATTAAATCTATTTACATATTCCTAAAATCCTGTCATTTGTTCGTTAACTGCTTTGCTTAATGCAAAACCGTGATGCAACCTGTCGCAGAGATTAAATGAGAGGTAATTATCACAAAATATAGATATATCAACCTGGATTTTCTATCTACAGAAAAAGTTTGACCTCTGGAAGACACGATGCGCTACTGTTTTTGCGTTACTTAGGTACCTACGGCAGAAAATCTCATTGTAGATATTGCACTGTATTTAGAAATAAAAGTATTAGAAAGCGGTTTACACCCTTGACATTCTTGCAAGTGTTACAGTTGAGTAATGTGATTTTCGGAAATAAATTATATGAAAAGCAACGTACCATCGTCAAATCAGAATACACATCAGATAGCCAAGTCCCGCTTCATAAATTTAGTATTGTGTGTCAAGGAAATTGCGCAACAAATCAACAACTTTTGGGTAGACTATAAATTCGTAGAACCGTCTGCTGGAACATGGTAGACAATAAGACGTCTGAAGAAAGTTTTAAGGAGAATCAGCGGGAAGAAAGCGTAATGTAAGGTTGGAGCGGGGGGAAAGGAAAGACAGGGATCACGCGAATGAAAGGGATTACTAAAGCACTAAAAGGAAAGAGAGAAAGAGACAGAAGAAAAAAGTTACTGAAAGAACCTGAAAGGAGATTGGCCAGTGAAGAATAATAATTAAACTCTAGGGCTATAAAGAAAGACGCTAATTATTACACTGGTGAGGTTTTCGCAGCAACCAGCACACGAAACTGCATTATCATCATATTAACATATTAATTCTTTTCCTGATATATATCGGTGATATGTATAATAATTTTACAATTATTTTTCTCCCACAATGAAAGGGAAGCACAAAGGATCCTAAATACAAATGAAGTTCAACAATATACACAGATACTGATATTAAATACGGGGTTAAAAGATGATTCAATATTTCATGGCGATGATGCGAGGGGAATTCGGAAAGTAACGCCAGAATCGCCGTTGATCGAATTTCGGGCGAACGTTGAAGCGCGCATGCGCGCCGACTCCTGGCATACCTTGGGCATAAGAATTGTATTGATAGTATGGTAGTGTGCTGTTTGCACTGTCGGTTGAAAGTAATCACAGAAGATTTGGTCAATGCAGTGAATGGAAAATCAGCGAAGACCGGCGATTTACAATTTCCACTGGTTAACCAGTGGTTATCTAACAACTGGTTATCCTCCCAGAGGACATTATTTACCTTTTTCGCCCAAGTCGTATGAAAGGTCAGATGGCGGTGCTCGCGCTAAAGGACACGGGCTAGTAGCGTATATATGTTAAACCACAGCATAAAATATATCCGCAATTGCTCTTGTAGAGTAATAGTGGTCCATGCTATGTAGTCTCCCTTTCTCCAAGGGAGAAAACATCATATAAACATCACAATTACATACTGTAAACACGAACTTTAAGTAGGACAGACATCATAGTGCGCACCCGGAGGTAACAGTAATGTACACAAATAAAAAGTAACATGGCTACAATTACCCATCTTGACCCTAACACCTGACAGCGCTGTTGTTTACGTTGATATTGCAGGATATTCCAAGCGTTGACCTTGGTATTACAGGACGGAGCGCGAGTGAAACACCGGTACTTATCTCCGCAACCAAATGCTCGTTAGGTCTTCCGACCTTGCAGTATTCAATGTCAGGGGTGCTAATTAACACAATTAACGGCACGTTCCTGTAATAAACGTAGAGAAATGTGTTGGCATGAATGACATCATGTAGAGCACCTCCTATGCACAAATGTTCACATCTTAGAACTTATGATTTATGGGAATCATGTTTATTAGAAGAGCTAGGACAAATATCGTTTTTCTCGCATTGTGTGCACGGTGCGAGTATTCATTGATTAAAGCGAACAAGGGAAGGGGAGTGATACAGGTCCCAGAATGTAACCACAAACCTACTTTTAAAAACTTTGATGTGTTGCACTCACATGACTTTCTCTACTCTTATGCTAACCATTCTTACAAACTCTTATTCCAATATCTTCTTCGTGTTACTTGAGATAAACATTTACAGAAACTATCTTATTGCTTATTTCTTTGTAGGTACAAGGGGAATATGCGAATAATGTGGACTTTGCGCGATAGTCAAATCTTTTAAAGCTTTGAGATTCCGTTCTCTTTGCACAGCTAAGATATAGACAAATGAAAACGATGCTCCATTTGAGGAAAGTACAATCATTCCAAAACTGACACAAATAATAAGGAATATCCCCAAAATAGTTCACTCAAAAAAAATTATTTGGACATAAATTGTGTATTTTAGCAAGCTCTACATTCTTGTATAGGAAGATACCTCTTACGGCTTATCAGTTAGGCAAAGGTCATCAAGAGTAAATAGGACTTCATGGGCTATAGCCAGAAAATTCAAGATATACATTTCATTTGTCATAAAAATATTTCAAACATATCGCATTTTAATCAAAATTGTTAGAGCCATTTTCAAGAAAATTAAAACTTTCGAAAAAGTTTCCATATAAAGGGTAGTTTAGGGGGGAGAAATTGTCTTCAAAATCTTTGTGTCGCATCCTTGAAAGCCATTGAGCTGAAATACCAACTTTTCGTTTTTAACCAACTTTTCGTTTTTGAGTTAAGCTGTCCACAGACTGACAGACAGACAGGCGCGCGCGCGCAAACACACACACACACACACGCACGCACGCACGCACACACACATACACACACACATACACACACACAATCTTATGAAGGAGATTCGAGATGCGATTGCTATTCCTATTTCAATTGTTATACACAATAACAAAAACAAATGTTTTAAAAACCAATAATGTTATTCCTATCTTCAAGAACAGTAAAAAAGAACTATATACACAACTGTGGACCTATATCTTTTGTACTAGTGCGTCCATTATGAAAAAAAAAAATATTTTTAAATAACCAAAGGTATTTTCACTCCTAGAGTTTGGTTTTCGTAAAGGGAAATTAAACAATTACCAGTAACATAATTCCTGCATTTAAAGATAAATCATTTGCATCACATATGTTGCTTAATTTAACTAAAGCATTCTATTTTCCCCATGATTTGTTATTAAAATTACAAAATGACGTGTAGGAGAAGCTGCTTTGGGTATTTTCGGAACCTAATTTACTGACAGATGTTAGTATTAATAATATGAACCCATTCTGTCATATTAAACTCTGGTGAGCCCAAGGGTCTATCCTGGGCCCCCCTTCTATAATTGTGCTAATTATGTTGTGGGTGATATATATGATAATTTGCTCATTACATCTTTTTAAGTATATAACGACATTGAAAGCACACTGTAAGAATATTATAAATGATGCTGAGTACTGGATTATAAATAATGAGTCTTAACTAAAAACGCAACAAAGTTTTTACTCTCAGATATGCTGATAATATGTTATCATAAGTTCACTGCTGGATTTTGTATTCCATCTTAAAATACATTGGAATGCTAATGTTGATTATATTTGCTCAAAGTTATCCATACTCCATCCAGCCTTAAATCCACGCCTTGTATTCCTCCGCGGTAACCTCGTGTTCGTATCAGTTGTGACTAACAAATAAACAAAAGCCACGTGAGCACTATTCTTATTAATAATATTTATTATTTTATATTAATCAAAAGTTTAAAACTATTTGATTAACATATATCTTGAAAACTCACAGATCGTAGCCAGTATTTAGGGTACTATGTTCTGTGGTGTGCTTTGGTTTCGCGCGTTACTTGATGGCTTCTGTTTACCTCAAGTTGGGATCTAAGAGTGGAGCGATTATAGACTATTGTAGTGTTTCGTAAGCTTGTAAATTATTGTCATTCACAGTATGGTGTCCATTCTGGGTTCATTCTCATAAAACCAATATGATTTTCATATTTCATAAAACATATTACGATTTTTAGCAATGAAACCTCAGGCACCGTTATTAATTTCCACATATTACTCTTTCTTGGAATATTTATACTGTCTGTTTGTTGTATATTAAATAAAAAATTGATAACTATCTCCCAGGTGCACTTAATAATAATTATGGCCCTAGGTCATCTGATTAATTGAAATTTCAATACTGTAGCACATTTAAAGTAGTTAATAGTTGGGGAACATATGGAAATAAACTACTTAATCTTTTATCTGATAATGTGTCACTAATTTGTTTCAAAAAGAGGTCTTAAAGCTCTGTGACAAGTAAAGCCGTTTATAGCAACGTCTGTGGTGGCAGAGGTGGGGCACACAGCGGCCAGGCGGTAGAGCAAACTTTAGTGATCTTAGAGGTAGGTATTTATTTACAACTTCAAATGTAAATTACGATATTATTCCACTTTTCAGGGTTTTAGTTCCTTATTAGTCTATTTAACATAATACTTCGAATTTCAAAGCTTGAACACAACTTAACGTTTAAAACCAAACAATTTATTATGCTAATCAAAGAGTTTTAAAATAATTTTAAGGCTAAATAGTAAAGGAAGTTTTCGGTGTAAATTAAATTTTAAAAACTCAGATTTTTTGCCTTTTTGTTGCAAGAAATTGTGGGGTTTTTTTAATTTAATTTACACATGAGTTCCCTCACATCCCCTGGCATAACAGCCCATCCGTAGATACTTCATTGCGATTAAATTGATCAATTCTGTAGGCAGTATGATTATAATAATTTGTGTTAATATTCATTTAGCTTTGTTTTTAGGGTGCTTTAAGTAAGTATTTCTGGTGAAACCACGACAAGGAATTTTTGTCTGCAATATAATAGTTCCTCTATCTAATCTACCAATGAGTAGGTGGTAGAGAAAGTAAAAGGGACGGAGTATTCTGTTTAAACGCTTCTACACCATAGCGTTATCTTGTCTATTATTTCACACACTATGTAAAGACAACAATTTGCAGTGTTCAGCATTACGTGCTGTGCCCTTACAACCCCCCCCCCCCCCCCCCACTGTGGTCATTATGTACCGTGGAAGGCAGCACAATTTAGTTCCCTGCTGCATGTTTTAAATGTTCATGCCATGCGATTCCCAGGACTACAAACCGATTTGCATTAAACTTCGCTAGTTTAACATTTTGTGTTTATCTCATCCTGACAAAAGAGCTACAATGTGCTCTGTCAATTTTTCTGGACCTAATACGTCACGCCTATCTATCGCAGACAACTAGTGTACAATTCAACCCTAGGGCGCGCCTTCTCACCAAAGCGGCCCGGCAACCGCATGTGGGATTTGTGGTGGACGAAGCGGCGCTGGGGCGGGTCTCCTCCGGGTTCTCCGGTTTCCCCCACCATCTCATTCCACCGGTGCTCAATCTTCATTCCATGTCACCGCCTGCAGTGCAGTATGCAATAAAAGCGGGCGTTAAACACTACAAAAACGAAAATTTAATTTTTGACAGCTTTTCATAGGTAAACTACTTACTAAGCACCTAATATTTATCTTAGTTCAGGAAAATGAAACTACAAAAATCGACGGGTTTCGTCTATTTCTGACCTTCTTTCCACATACTCGCAACATAAAACATATGGTACCCCCAACATATTAATCGTTGTTAAGAAATTCCTTTTTTAATCCATAATTACACTTTGTCATATAATATTATGAAATGATTCTTGGGTCGAAGTATATCATCCCAAAATTCTTAATTTGAGCTTAGTGTACAAACAAACAAATGTTTAGAGGAAAAGTATTGTAAATGTGTTAATTAATTTATCAACTTCATTTTTACGGAAAATTATTTCAGTAAAACAATCTTAACAATTTTATATGGTGAACAATTTTTTTTAAATCCACAATTTCTGAAGCTGTCTTAAAATATTTTAAGATCATAGTTTACAAGATTAGTTCAAGAAGAATTTTGAATAGAGGAAAACTGGAAAAACAAGGGATTGGGAAAAATAAAGTATAAAATTCATTTTCGTACTTTATCTTGGTGGTAAAAGAGCAATTATATAGGCACTTATTGTTTCAATATTGTTGCTCTTAAAATCACGCATATACTATAACGCATAAGTGTAGTAAAAAAGAAAAGAAATTGAAAACTTCCACATTCTTCACCAAATTTTACCGATACATTGTGTTATCCTAAAGGGCGAAGTACGTTGTAAATGACCAAATACAAAGATTGACTGCTTATATTTAATTTTCTCAAAAAGTTCATTGAACTTGATTAGGTTGAACAATAAATTTACTATTTGCTCTTAAACATAATTTTGCTCCTCAAAAAAAGTTATGGGTTTACTTATTTGAAATACTTGGTATGAAAGCAACTGAGCTCATAATTAGCAACGATGTTCACTAATTTCGATTTGGTTCTAATCTTTGAATTTCATTGCTTTTGAATATTGAATAATCCGTACATTTACAGTCTAAATTATAATTTTATTTCAAACCCTGGGAAACAAAGGAAACAATCCTATTTATGTTCCTCCCACCATTCGAGAGCCAAACATTATGGGATCGTAGACGTTGGAATTTATACTATAGTTATAGTATTGCGTAATTTAAGATATTTCTGTTGCACAATTATGATTATGAATAGCCATTGCATAAATAACCAATTGTCATTTCTGGAGTAGATGTGAAAGAAAATTAAATTGACCTTGTCTACGTGTGTTTATGTATGGTAAAATTCCTAATAAACGTATCTATTTCTATTTCATTCAATTCAGTCATCACTTTGCCGTGGACCAAATTCAGTCACCACAATTATGTTTAACGGGTTAGAAACATATGACGGCTGCGAGGAGGTTAGGGCAAAATCAGTTTTATATCTTACAAGCACACAGGTACCAAAAACAAGCAACATTTCCCTTATTTTGCTACCAGTTATTATGTTTTTTCCCTTGTCTAACATTTCCTCCTTTCTAACCTCCTTTCTGAATCATCCACAAATTGATTCAGAGTGAAATGGACACACACTGCAAAACAAACATTAGAAGAAAAAAAGCACTAATAAACAGCAGCATACCGTTGGCGTGATGTTAATTGAAATTTTAGTTATAGTGCCGAAATGTTTATCATATGAAGTTGCACCGATATGATTGCCATTTATGTTTATTGGACATCAAGTATTTAGGGAAATGCCTGTTCCATTTCAACGTTCACTTTTATAGGCTCACGAATACAAATTAAATTATTTTGTTGTTTAACGACGCTGTCAATCACATCAGCGTCGCCGGTGTACCGGAATTTCGTCCCACAGGAGTTCTTTTACATGCCAGTAAATCTACTGACATGGAGCTGTCGTTTTTAGGCACACTTAAAAACCATCGGTCTGGACAGGGTTTGAACTCGCGATCTTGGGATCAGTAGGCCACTCTCTCACTCTCTCTCTCGCTGTGTGTGTGTGTGTGTGTGTGTGTGTGTGTGTGTGTGTGTCTTTGTGTGACTGCGTGTGTCTGTATGTATATGTGGCTGTTGACTGTCCATGTGACTGTCAACAGTGTAGATAAAAACCAACGACGTGGTCAAATACCAAACTTGATTTCTAAGTTCATTGACTGGTGCAGAAAAAACTTTGGAAGAATTCCAAATCGGTACTTCAATCTACACGTCATATGGCTGAGTGGGTCTTTCGAAGAGAACCTTAGCCTATAAAAGTCCTACGAATTCCTAGTGCTGGCAGAAAGATGGTTGATAGCTCTTTTTTTCTAGAACGGGCAATATTTCCAATGTAATATTAGAAGATGACTGCCAATTAGTATACAAATGTCTCTTAGCCGCAATTTCATTTTCTAAGTTCGTGAAAATGAGCAAAAGAAAAATAATTTTACTCGAGTGAACCATCACAGCAGACAGAAACACTAAAAACTTAGATTCTGGATATTATAAGTCACGGCTGATGAACGTTACTCCTTAGGTGTGAACACATTCCCCTACCGAGAGGTCTCTTCGTGACCACCAAAACGGAAAACGGGGAAAACAAAGCGAAAATCTGGAAGCGAGTGGTCAGCCCAGGTATGACAGTGAGGAAGAGGGTGATATGAAATGAAGGCGAAATCGATGCATGGAAAGCTGATGATGGAGCAACTGGTGCAATGTGTGGCGGGGGAAACCGGAGAGCCCGGAGAAAACTCGTCCTGATGCCGCTTCGTCCACCACGAATAACACATGTAAGTCCGTAGGATTGAACCCCGGCCGTCTAAGTGGTAAAAAAACGCCAACTACCAAATCTTAGTATACAAAAATATACATCTTGCTGAAACACAATGTGTCCAAATACATTATTTTTGAAGAGTGGACCATTTCGGTAATATTCCTTATTTGTGTGAGTTTTGGAAAGCTTGTAACTTTCGTCAAATGGAACATCGTTATTCATTTTTTATATTATGTTAGCCGTGAAGGGAATTTTAAAGCTTTAAAAGACCTGATTATCGCCCAAAGCCTATTGTATTCCCATATTCCCCTTGCACTTACAAGGAAATAAGCAATAAGTTAATTTCTGCAAATGTTTATCTCAACTAACACGAAGAAGATAGAGGAATAAGTTTGTAGAATGGTTAGTACAAGAGTAGAGAAAGTCATGTGAGTCATGTGCATAGCTCCCAGAATTTTGCCAGCATGTGTTCTATTTGTGTAACTTCAACGTCAGTGTGGTTCCAAAATCTGAAAATTTGTTTAGGTTTACAAAAATTAAATGCACAAAAAAGAAAGTTGGTATTTTTTGGGCAATTAGAGTTTTTAAATTAATAAAACGGTGCTGCTGTATTAGTTTTTGATGAGCATGGAGTATTTAGAATATTAAGGTATTTTTACATTGTGAATAAATTAAATAATTACCTCAAAACTATAAAAGTTACCGTATCGGATTTTGCGTGGTAGTTTATAGGTTAAACACCCTTAAGTATACAAAGTATTGATTTCATATCTATCAAAATATATAAAATTCAAAATTTAGTCCTAGGATTCCTTAAAACGACACTGCGGTTGTCAATACAATCGGAGTTTTGAAAATCTGCGTAAAATAATGAAACATAACCAATGTACCATTTTTAAAACTACGCCTTCCTGAGTTTAAAAGCTTCATTAGGAAAATATAGACAAACAAACATACGAATGAGAGGATAATGGATCACGTGGAATTTTTAATTTTTGACATACCCAAGTAATGTCTACTTTTTAAATTAGATTTGTTATTACACCCCTAAATATGATGGTTACCTACAGGTTCAGGTTATCTGTCACCTCTTTCACCTCCCCGTAGTAGGCATACATACTCGCAGCGCGTATACATTGCAAGCAAAAGGATATTTGTCCTAGCTCTGTTTATAAGATATCCAACGCACAGTAGCACACGACGATTGTCGATGCTGTTCTAAGGATACAAGAAGGCAGTAAGAATAATTGATAATACCAACATACGAGGCCGACACTGCGTATAATTTTAAGGAGCTATGGTGTTGACGTATGTTACCATAATTTGTTTATGTGGGGACGACACACTTAAAGTGGTGGCATTGTATATCGATCTGGGAGGCTGGCTCCAGGGTCCGGGGCAACAGAAAGGAAAACCGCACCCCGACGTCTCCAGCCGCAATACTTGTCTTCCACCCCCTCCATGACAATATAATTACCTTAATGTTGTTGGCGGTTTGTCGAGATGACCACCCTCATTTGCCTCCTCTTTCATAACCAAACAAATTACGCTAGGAAAAGCAGAGTATAACAAAAAAATTAATTAAATGTCGCAGCTGGGAGCATAATTCTGACTGTAATTACTTCTCTATTAATGTAGAAACTTGAATAACTAGATATATAAACACTGTTTCTTAGTAGACTTTGTCAGACGGTTTTCAAGATCAGGGCCTTATTTAACAATATATAAAAGTTTTCTAAAAACTATAAATAATAAATTTGAGATATACAAGGAGGTTATGTTACATTTATGAGTCTTTTAAAGGCCACCTCAAACTTTAAACCGCTATAATTACTATAATACTTTAGGTAGGGGGAAAATGGCAAAATCACATAGAGAACAAACAATGGAATTTTATAACACATTGGTAAAATGTTTTCCGTGCTCTTGTTCAGAGCACATCATTTTTTCTGCGACTCCATGCACAGATGACGTGTCCTGCAATATTAATTAGCGTCTGTCATTTGTTTTCGACTTGTTTGATGTGCTCTTTAGAGTAACCCCTGACATCTGGGGATAGCGGTGGCCACTTTCTTGTAAATTGTCTACTGATAACACGTAATTAAACGTTTTGCAGGGTGTGGATGTGGAAAGGAGCGCCATCTTGCATGAAGATAATGTTTTCCATTTCGTGGTTCCTCACTATATTATTATTTGCATTACATTTACTAACCTATAAATTCCAAATGATGTCTATGACACTTATAACAACCTTTTTATGTTGTTCTTGAAGGTTCCTAGTAAAACTTAAGCTAACCTTTTCCCTGTGAGGCTTAAGGAAAAATAAAATTGTTTTTCTCAATGTTCCTTATAGACATATACACGTTTTCTGGATTATTTACCGGTTTAGAACTACCCATACTCATGTTCCCTTTGCATCTATAAACAAATCAGCAGTAAGGTAATTTCTGAAATAGTTTATCTCGACTAACATGAAGAATATAAAGGATTAAAAGTTTCTAAGAATAGTTAGTACAAGAGTAGAGAAATACAAGTGCAAGACATAGATTTTTTTAAAGAATATTAAATGCAGGTTTGCTTCGATTTATTAAAAGCAAGGCTCTGCTAGACAAATTGTCTTCCAGTATATTATCAGATTACAGAATAAGTAGTATAGTATAATAGGAGCATTTATCATACGCCAGTTTTTTATCATATTTTATATAAAACTGTTATAAATCCTTTACTGTGGAAACATATCAAAACTTTCTCCATTGTACACCAGCGGGAGCTTTAAATAGAGGCAGACACTTTGACAGAGAGTGTTAGATAATGGCGAAGTAACTTTCTCACTGCTGTGGTTAATGCGATTACGAAAGTGAGGACCAGAATGCAACGCGACGGGTGCGTGAAGTTTTGACAGACACGTTCCTACGGCAAGATTATGTAGAGGTCTTGGAATATGCATACAGTGACGCCCGCGAAGTTTTACTGGTTAATGTAATAAGGCAAACAATAGCGAGGACAGTTGTCCTGTGCTGCTTCTTTGACTTAGACAAGAAAGCTGATGAGGAAATATACCTGAGCTTAATCATCTACAAAGGGTAGTGTCACAAAATAAGTTTCGTATTTTATGACCCAGAATCAAAGGACTGGAATATCTTTGTTTAGTTGTTTAATTTAAATATAATACGAAAATAACTAAAACACTGCTACAATACTAAACATCTATGTTGCCACATGGCAACACTATGTATTAGATATATTAGTAACATTTTTCTACTAAGAAATGAGTAATACAAATATGTAATATAAACTATACACTTATAATTATTCTGTAAAGTCAGTATTGTAAACGCAATCAGGCTATATTCCGCTATTCGTATCATCTCAGTGAAGTCAACCATTTTCTTAGCTATGTTTAGCACCCGCGTATATTAAAGAACGACTAAATCTTAACCCTGTTTCGAGTAATTGTATTTTCCTCTAAAAGCCAAAAGTCAAAAAGACATTACTTTAGTTTATGTTTGTGTTTTTTGCAATTTTTTTAATTTATGTACTGCTTCTTAGTCTCAGAGGATAACCTAGTCGGCAGCAAATTAAAACAACTTGTTTAGAAAGTTAGGACATAATGTTCGCGGTGTCGTCCTCATACACCATACGGGCCACTCTTGGTGCCTTTGCCCTAATGTTTCTGTAACAGAAAGGCTGACAATTTAGCAATGACTAGAAAATGATGAATTTAAACGATTCAAAGGCCTAGTTCATATTGGCAAGCCTACGAAATAATGCTGACTGCTCAGAGTATATCCACAAAGAAGCTTACCTCTTTTCTATTTTCCTTCTGTCTTCTTTTTTTTTTTTTTTTTTTAAATACTGTATCTGTTAAGAATCAAGGTGAGATGAATTTAATTTTAAAGGTATAGCTATATTTGTTCCACCTAAATAGTAGTAAATCGCAATTTTCTGTTGCTGGCGTTTAATTCTTTGTTTTGTTTTCTTTTTCTTTATTTATTTGTGCAGCCTACCTTAGCTTCTTTGATTATAACGGGGACTGTTGACATGAGAAACAGCGCTCTGAACTGTAGAGTTTCTTAACGCTGATTCTATCACACTTTCTCGCACTTCCCCCTTCCACCCCATCACCCGTTCACACCCCGCCACCCGGTTCATCTCTCTTTCAGCTGTTTCACTTCTTAGCTACGTAAAAGGTAAGCAATGAAATCGATGGTGAAGCTCAAAAGCTTAATGTATGTATAATATACCTACAACTTACTGTCCATCTTTAAAGCCGTTTAAGGGCGTAAAATGAGTGAAATAACCGCACATCAATTTGAAGTTAGTTTAATTTTTAAATAAATGATATGTTATTGTAGAGCAATTGGAAAAATATGTTCCCTTACCTAAGGCTGGTACATCAGTAAATGAATTGAACATAAGAGGTTCAATTTGGCTGTCTATTTCTCCATTCAACAAGTCTAAACTAAGGAAAAGCTTCGTAATTTTATTCTTCTTCTTTTGGGGCTGCAGAGCCATGTGTTCTCTGGTGCTCTGAGCAGAGACAAAGAAAGTAATATTTTGGTAATGTCTTCTCGTGTTATAAAAATGATCATATTTCTTCATATTTTATGCTTACCATTTTTGTTGTTAAAATAATTTCCGTTGGAACCGAGTTTTTCCTATACTTTATTTGGATAGTTTTCTACTAAACATTTAGAAAATCCAAACCACTCTTTCCAGGAAACGCGTCTGAAAAACCCCTACCACCATTTTCTACGACAATTGAGAAGATTTCGCATCTT
This sequence comes from Tenodera sinensis, assembly GCA_030765045.1. Lineage (NCBI taxonomy): Eukaryota > Metazoa > Arthropoda > Insecta > Mantodea > Mantidae > Tenodera > Tenodera sinensis. The sequence goes on along the minus strand of CM060967.1, from coordinate 155,511,918 downwards.
CTCTGTTTGGCCTATGTGCGAAACGTATTACCCCCCTCTATCCTGAAGGTCCTTCTAATTTTAATGGTGCATTGAAACTAGTATTAAGCTAGAACAAAGCAAATTATGTTCTTTTTTTTTTTTTTTTTTCCTACGTGTAAGATTGATAAAGGCTTATAAAATCAATTACAATTTCATTTTATGCCTATTTAATTTCATTAGATGCGGGAAAACATCTACATAGCCTATTGTTTTCAACTAATAAATGAACTTGCACCAAACCCTAGATTTATGTTTCATAATATTTTGGTATTTTTTTAATATTTTCCTATTTTTGCCTGCTTCTAGTAATGTGTCCAAAATTAAAGTGTAATTTTGAAATGGCATCATACGACTGAAGAAATCGATTATGACAATGATTTAATCAGCTGATATTTTGTACGAACTTCTGATTATTAGACTTCAGCTGATACCATATTCTGACAATTTATGCAAGTAGACGAGCTCTTTCAGCACTTACCTGAAAACAAGACGAAATGAAATTAAGTTCTATAAATATTGATTTTATGTATAAATCATTGATTGTGCTATCTTTCTATGAAGTCATAATGTGCATATCACCCTTCGCTATGTGTATCTATGAACACCTATCGATACTTCTCAAAGAACACTCGGAAGAATTGAAAACCGACAGGTGAATTTTTCAATGAGTGAAACAGACAGTGTGTCCTTGCATTTAAACAACATGACGTGAAAACCTAGATAAAGAAAGAGAGCAGAAGAAGAAGAGAACCTAGATGAGACATGGAAAAGCTATATATGAAGCCAAAGCCAGCACCAACAACTCCAGCACCATCACCAACACCAGCATCGCCACTAGCACCAGAACCACCAACATCAGGGATCAAATTAATGACGATTGGAAAATAAGCAGAGATGAAACTATTATAGCAGGACATCGGATCAAAAGGATAATCCCAGAGGTGTAGACCACGACCGCGGGCGCCGCCACCACCACCACCACCGGCGCCACCACCATCACCACCAACAGGCAAATCGACGCCAGCAAAAGAGGTAGCAAGAGAACTTTCCTATTAGAGGTGGCAACAGGAATGGAATGAAGGTCAGGCAACTTTACAATGAACTAAAAGCCTGACTCCAGAAATAAAACTATGGTTAGATAGGCGACATGGAGAAGTGGGCTGCTATGTAACACAGTTTCTCTCAATACATGGTTGTTTTAAGAGCTATTTGCACTCCATGAAAGTGGCACAGGATGACAGATGCCCATATTGTGGTGATACTGACACAGCAGATCATCTAGTGTTAGTCTGTCAGAGATGGATCTCTACTAGACGCCCTGTGGAACAACATATAGGTGCAGCCATAAATGCATACAATGTTATAGACTATCTATATGCTTCAAACGAAACATAAATGGGAACAGATTGCAAAAATGATTACCTATATTCTTAAAACAAAATATGATGCAAAATAAGATAACTAAACATGAAAACAAAATATTTTGATGCAAAATAAGGTAATGGAGGTAGACGTTCAGCAACGGCCTCATTAAAAAACCGCCACCACCGCCACCATCATCAGCACCGCCACCCCACCACTGTGACCCCAACACATCGTCCTGTTATTACTTTCCCACTTTCAAAACTTAACATATTGGCCACTCGTTCGTTCTATACCAATGCCCTTCAGCGAAGGTATACTGAGCTATCCAACCCTTAATAATCAGGTCAGCAAGTAGTTTAAATTACGATAACGCAGTTATGTTTTCCTATGTTCCTTTCGAGAGTACACAGGTTAAAATTGACTGCAACGGTTTGTGTATGCCATTGTCAATAAGAACTGCTTAATTACTAATGTAACAATGTTTATTATTATGTCAAAACTACAACAAAAACCTCTACATAGTCAAAGGTTGATAGTGTCACCGACTTCACTGGAAATGTGATAATTTGCTTTGTAGTTACACAAACGCGAGAGTAACGCACAGACCTGAATGACGTTCCGGCTTCTGTGTAACATTGCTCCTGTAAAGGCGACTAAGTGACTCACATCTAAGCTTTTATTTATGAATATCAGCCGTTGTGACCTAACGCGCGACCTGTACCTGCTTTACAAACTCTAAAGCCCGGTTTCCGATTTTCTGGTTCTGAATTGCCTAGCCAAACTATGTTGACAAGATTTTTCTTGGTAAATCTTAGTTCTGTCTAGTTCTTATAAGATGTTATATTTTATTAATATCACACTGATGTCTAAGTAACTATATATTGTAACCGTTCCTGCTAATCACACTATATTGCCTTCTAGTCAGTTAGCGTAGTGCCAAAGTTACACTTTGATCACTTTTGTACGAACTCAGAGCACAGAACTATGGATTCGAATCACAGTAAAGAACTGTCGGATTACACTGCGTTACTCGGCACGATACACAGGCGCTGTTCACTGAACGCTTCGTAGACGTTTATACCACAAGCACGACTGGAATACCAACTTCTACTCATTTCTACTAGTCCTCTTCGAGCACGAGCAGATCCCTTATATAGTTCTTTAGACAACGGAAATGTCTGGAAGTGAATGATCAGGAGAGGCTGTGAGAGAACAGTCCAGACACCGCACCAGTAAACAGTATTGTCTCCAGAGGCTGTATTGTCCCACTGGCAGCCGGATCTGCGCAGGTAGAAGTCTCCGGCCGTTCGTGTTGCCGGGCAACACGAACTAAAGGACAATTTTCTAAAATGTCTTGCAACGTACTGGTATTATCAGTGAAAAAACAATGCATTGGTTTGCTCTGTGGGCTGATGGTTAGATATTAATCTTCAAATAGTGTCCAAAGGTTCCGCACTGATAGGTGTTAAGTTCTCTTTAGCCGCGATTGTTCCCCATCCTGTAGATTTTAGAGTCAATCTAAAAGATTAACCCCTCTGTAAGAGGGTGAATATCATTGTCATTGATACGCCCTTACATGATAAAGTGGCTTGAACTAAAATATAAAGAATAACGATGCACGTTTTCGTCAATGATTTTTGTACATTTTATCTTAATCTAAATATTTTTGGATATGAGAGAGACAATGTTTAGTATTACAATTACTGAGGAAGTAATATAAAAACAAAGAAACATAATTGACCAAAGTAATATGCAGTACTAAATAAATAAAGAATTAAGCCAATTAATGTTACGATGTTTCCTTTGACTGTACACATTGAAGCGTAGTGCTCCTAAGGTATTTTGCACTTGGATATTATATTTTGATGAATTTGACAGAGAGAAGACTAGAAATTGTGTTGTGACAGAAGGTAATAAAGCTATCGAAAATTATGAGCCACTATACGTTAAGAGCACTATATATGTAGCGTTTCCAATCGATATTTCCTAGAAAACACGCAAGGAGTAAAGCTTTGGCAATATCTATTGCCCCTTAAAGTATATCTTTTTGGAAAATTAACTGAGGTTCTCAATACCAGACAAATACTTGGGTCTTGACGACCGCTGACCTAAAAAGTAACCTTATGCTTTCCGGAACATTTACCACAGCACTGTTAACTGTCTGGTCGTTTGTGAGAGAACTTGGATGTTTTCCCAGAATGTTTCAGTGTTGTTGTGAACCTTGCGTAATTAGGACACAAAGGCACTTAAGATACCCGCAAGGAAACAGTGTGATTCACCATTTTTCAGTAATACAAAGCGTACTTCTGAAGTTTGCAAATGCAAAGCTATCTCGGGAAGAGAAGCCGAAACAATGACGTTTCTGTGCAAGCACTTGCTAACCACAGTGCAGACTGTATCATATATAAATGTTCTCCGTGGTAAACTAGGTGATTTATGAAATCAGATACCATCAGTTTCAATCATGGGCCGGCACGAGCGCAGGCGTATCTCGGTGCCCTCCGCTATCCCGGGGTTCGCACAGGCAAGTGGAGTGGAGAGTAAGTGAATCGACCAAGTTAAGCGAGTTGAAAGTCGACCTGATGGTCCGTGGCTGGATAAATATTTTATATCTGTCCCTAGTGAACGTGCAACATGTCTGTTGTGTCGTCATCGTCATCGTCATCCTCCTCACCACCACCACCACCACCGCCACCACCGCCACCACCACCACCACCGCCACCACCACCACCATCATTATCCTTATCATCGTTATCATTATCATCGTTATCATCATTATTATTGTCGGTCTGGGTGGCTCAGTTGGTTAGACGCTGGCCTACTGATCCCAAGGTCGCGGGTTCAAATCCGGCCCAGACCGATGGTTTTTAAGTGTGCTTAAAAACGACAGCTCCATGTCAGTAGATTTACTGGCATGTAAAAGAACTCCTGCGGGACGAAATTCCGGAACACCGGCGACGCTGATGTGATCCTGGCAATTGACAGCGTCGTTAAAGAACAAAATAATAATCATCATTATTATTATCATTATTACAGATGTATTAGTATTACTGCAATAATATAACATTGAAAGGAATTACAAAACAAGACAAATTGTCATAATTTTGTTGCATTTTCTCAATCATCATTATTATCAGTGATTGGTAATGTATAATGGTAATTGTATATGTTCATTTATAAAGGTACTATGTCCAAGCATACAGTAAATTACTATAGCTGTCTCAAAATTTGATGGCGAACAGCTCGATGCTAAATTCAATCTTAGATTTGCCATGCCTTGCTGTGTTTTATAGTGAAACACGCTGTAAAGCCAAACGTAAATATCATTTTCACCCACAAAATTTATTTTCACAACAGGAAAAAGAATAGCAATAGTTCGCTATCAGTCGCCATTAAATGTTGCGGATGCCATATAACATTATTTTAGTACATCTGATGTGTGTGTGTTTATCGGCTACTGCAAGTAACAGGAGATGAGTGATTTTCATTCTAGCTTTAGGAGTAGTATTTATGGGACCTGAGTAGGTAGCATTTACTGTCAACATTACTGATCTTCCGCTCTACACACACGTCATTGTTGCCAAACGCGTGTTTCAGGGAAACTCGATGTTTCAGATTAAAATCAAGAATTCGCCGTTAAAATCTGCGCATTCGTTAGTACCCCTAATACCCGGTATGGTGTGCGTAATTGGGATATTTTAGTATAATGCATGGCTTCATTTTCAGGTGCCTCTACGAGTACAACACATTTTTTTGCGTTATGCTCATCATGAGAAGATAAATGATGGCTAAGTCTTAGTTCTCTGGACCCTGAGCTCATTTTAACATGCATTAATCATTTACTCATTCATCATCCTTACAGTCCTGAGACGGTACAAAGGACACTAAAGTCTTGCTCTTGTTTCACTTCTGTTCTCCCTACCTCTCTTTGCACTTTAGTGTGTGTGTGTGTCTGTGTGTGTGTGTCTGTGTGTGTCTGTGTCTGTGTGTGTCTGTGTGTGTGTCTGTGTATCTGTGTGTGTGTGTTTGTGTGTGTGCGTGCGCGCGCGTGTGTGTGTGTGTGTGTGTGTGTGTTTTCATACAGTGTTTGCGTATTAGAGTAATCATTACTTACGATGGCTTAGAACGAAGGAAATAATCATTTTAATTTTGTGCTGCATTCAATTCGTGCATGGCGAGAGAACATTTTGCTTTAAATAAGCCACTATTATTACATGGTAAAATTTCAATGTACTTTTATTGTCAAATTATTCTGTTAAAGTTTTGTATAGATTCAAATCATTAAAGTAATTCACGAAAACCTCTTAAGACTCTTTTACAAATACTTCTCTCTGTCGTCTCCGTTTCCTTTTAAGAATAAGTAAAGCCCCCCTCGCCGCCTCCCCCCCCCCAAAAAAAAAAAAAAAAGAAACACGACGCCGTGAATTGTGAATATTATTCAAACATTAAAGCTTACCAGATTAAGAGGGCAGGGAACGAAAGAAACAAAACCTAATTCTAACTCACTTTGCAAGATATCTTTGCCACTTTATACGACACTATAATGGACCTCATATCTACCTCTTCATAACGATACCGGTATCCGCCAATCAGAAGATCCACATGCAACAATCAAAACTTCGCCGTTTGTGCACATTCCCACGCAGCGGAAAATGAAAATATCGATAGTCGTACGTTCGAATCGAATAACAACTTGTTCGAGTTTAGAAAAACTAAACTTTGTAATAAATTTAATTTGTATTCTTGTTTTTGGAGGTGTACTTTTTTGAAAGTTATAGCATATATACTCTTTGTATCATTGTGTCAATGATAAAATCAATAATTATGCAGTTAAAGGCGCAATTATCGATTTGCGCATGTACAATCGAATAACAAATGCATATTAAAATGTTGGGCACCAGCGACAACAAATACAGCGTAGAATATTGAAAACATTATATTTCCATGCACACGTTCACGATGAGTCAGCTGGAATTGCCGAAGCTTCTGGACCCTGCTGGTGTTATCGCGCTGTGTATGCCCTGTAGCTTCGGACCTCCCCCGTCCGTTCATTGTTGTACGACCCATTGTCACAGTATATTAATATAATGCAAAATTCTTATTGGGTTATTTCTCTTTACATATGTATTGAACCCAGTCAAGTAAGTCATTACTGTTTTTTGTTCAATTTGCAGGTGATTGTAAGTTATTGAACCTTCAGGGCTGGAGATTCTCACGTGACATTTCTCTCACTTATCTTTCTTCCTACTACATTCTGTTAACTACATTATTTTCCCTTCTTTTCCATAGTACCTTTTGACTAAATTTAATGTTCTATCCATAACCTCGGAATTTTCAGCACAGAGTTTCTTTGGACTTAAGTGCAAATCCAAAGGCTTTCATGTCGTCATATTGCAATTGGAATTAATTTCGCAGGCTGTTAGGGTCAGCAGTGCAGAGAGAGCGGCAAGTCTAATTTTAGAGGTCTAATCAAACTATTATGAAATAAATGTTCTAACCGGGGAAACAATGATGAAATTGTTGTATCGTTCGGGTACCCTCCAAGGAAGTGTGTAACACGCCTCTTTTTCTAGAGCTGGTAAGCTTTTAAAAGTGAAACGCTACAATGTGTCCACAATTTCATTGAAGTTTCGTGAAATGCCCGCATTTTTTAAAAGCACAAAGTCCAAAACCTCAGTCCGGCGTGACTGCCATCAAGGGTGTCGGGCGTTGAAATCTCCTGCAATAATTAACATGCTCCTCTAAATCGAGGATTTTTTTAGGTCTCTCAAGGGTAAACTAAGAGGCCAGTAAAGCGCTATCAATATCACCCTTTTGTCACAATATACATGTATGATGCAACAATTAAAATATGATACATAGCTCATCAGAATTCTGCTGTATTGGGGTACGGAAATGACAAAAACTTTTCAGCTGCGAACTGGAGATCCAGCTGCTTGTAGGCATAAACAATAGAAGATATATATTGTTGGCTGTACGTGCATACGACGGCTTCTATGCAGACTTCTTTACGTTTATAACTTGACTCGATGATTCAGGCGGCCCGATTCGTTTTTATTTTATGGGGGACACTCACCGAAGCTTCTAGTACATAGCTAGTTTACTCCAAATCGAAAGGGGCTCTCAAATGTATGGCAATCTTTCGAATCTGAGCGTCCGTAAAATGCGATACGGAGCAGGTAAAACTAGTGCTATTTATTGTTATGGATATGCGGAACAGTGTTGGTTCTGGAAACGTCTACCCACTTAGCGATGCTGTGCGGTCACGAACAGCCTTTTCTGCATGCAAGCGATGCTGCAGCTTGCTTCTTTATCGACCCATCTCCGCTTGAGCATGCCGCGATCGCAAATGGCTTTTTCTTTCTTTCATTGCCGCTGCTTCGCACAACATACTCAGCATATTATTACCCTTCGAATGTGGGCCACAGAAAGGGGTAGGAGGGTGGCAGTAAGGGATGGAGCTGCAGTTTATGTGTATACGTGCTGTTGCGTTGCCCAAAATATTTTTATATGGGATATATACAGTTGTTTCTCTGCCAGATAACAAAAGAGAATGAAAAAAGTCCGCTTTTTATGTTTGTATTTTCATTGCAGGCACTTAGGACTTTCACCTTTTAGCGCATAAACTTAAGGGATTCAATATATGTAAAATATATAGCGGCATTAGAAGAAATGTTTATGACACGTATCAGCTATGTACGAAAACCGAGTAAGTCTTTGATACTTCCCACATAAGAAGAGTTCAGAAAAAAGAGGAATAAATCGACCTTCGTCTGTTATCTTAGTTACGAGTAAACATTGTGCCTAAGAAGGGCGTACTATGCATTTACAGGACCAAAGAAACACAATACATGTTGCATAATAAACGATAGTCTTCAATAGACAGTAAATTAAACCTATTTCGGTATAATATATGATATGGATATGGTTAGCTGTGCAGAAAGATGAAAATCTGATATTATACTTCAATGTTTACGGTTTATTTGCTTCATTCGAGGAAAAAAAAAGTCGATCGCAAATGTATCTGGAGGCAAGCATTGCCAATATACAGGCGCCAAATCCGCTAAGACGAGAATATTTGTCTTTAGGAGAAAGTTTAAATACTTCGATTTCTAAACGTTCTATACAAATACGTTTAACAAAACATTTAGACGGCGATATCACTACGTTATAATCCGCCATACGATCGTATTCAAGGCAAGTGAAGGGGTGTGTCTCCAGAAGGTCCACGTGACGCGCCGGGAGGGTGAACCAGGTTGGGCGAATGAGCCTGCGTTTGGACATAGGTATCTATGTTTTTCGGTTTGAGGACCTAGATTTCCAGACGTATTGTATTACTGATGTATGTAGTATGAATATGCCTCGATGGTGATATTGCTCATGTAACTATCCAGGCTGTCTTGCTTGTGTGTTTACGTACAGACTCATTGAATAGAAGAGAAGGAAGGGCAAATCAAAGAGTTACATAGATAATTTTAGAAAAATCTTCAGGTAACCATCTTTTGTGACTGTACTTACCTATAGTGAGTAACAGCAAGGCAGATGGCCCCCAAAGCAGCACATGAGGTTCGATTTGGAAGGTCCCGGTTCAATTCCCGTCAATCGCCCTCATACCGCATGGCCAAAGTAATATCTTCCAACTAGTTTAAAAAACCAGTACCTCTTGAACTTCACAGTGGTAGATTAAAAGCATCATAAACAGGTATAAAAGTTTAGTAACATTTGATGACATATTTTTAATTTATTGAAATAGCTAGAAAGTGAGGGATATTTTATATAGTAATCCTAAAAATGTATGAATTTTCAGAAAACGTTGTATACATGGAGAGTATGTTTTACAAAACCTGAAGAAAATGTCTCTACCTTAAGTTAGTCAAAACCACAAAGAAGACTTGAAAGAAAATGCTGAGAAGAATCTTTGAACCAGTGTAGGATAAAGGGCAATGGAGAATAAGATATAACTATAAGCAAGGAAAATAAATAAGCAAGGCTTTGTGAGGTGTATAAAGGCACAAAGAATAAGATGGTTAGGACATATCGGGAGAATAACAAGATAGAATCCCACCCCCCCCCCAAAAAAAAAAAAAAGATGAAGGGAAGGTTGTATGGTAGAAGGAAGAAACGGCCAAAAAGAAGATGGTTAGACGATGTAATAGAAGATTTAAGGAAAACTGGAATTAAAGAGTGGAAATGTAAAGTAGAAGATAAAGATTTGTGTAGGAGGAAAAAGCTCATCAAGGGCTGTAGAGTCAGAAGAGAAGAAGAGGAAGTCAAAACCATTGTTGTGATCGTATTTCTGAAACCTTAATGTTTTCCAAAAGTCAGAATCAATTTTTGATGTGCCATGCAACAATGTGCCATGGATTTATTAAAGAACTGATTAAAGCAACAAAATGTTGCACACACACACGCACGCGCGCGCGCACGCGCACACACACACACACACACACACACACACACACACACACACACACACACACACACACACACACACACACACACACACACACACACACAGTGTTTTACACCACATTGGTAAAAGCACGTACATATAGTGTCTAGGTACTCTTTGTAGACGTTAGAACATCGAATATCATGCTCTTCTAAGCTAACAAAAACAACAGTTTTAAAGGGCGATAAGAACGAAAGCTTTAGATGCCTCCTACCCCGAGAAATAAAAAGAGCACAGGAAGATGAGGTAAAACCCAAACTGAAAGAGAAACCAAAAGGTCATAGGTTTTGCTCTTTAGAAAAAACGACAAAAGGCAGCAACACAAGAAAAGGTTTCGGGAAATATTTTCACAAGCAATACGGGGGCTGTTGAACTCTTCTGGTGCTCATGGAACAGGATTTAAAGCTGATGTTCTGTAACCGTTACAAAAAAATAATACATCTTCATTAACTGTGAGATAAATTGTATTGCCTTATTACACCTTTACTTGTTATTTTCAATCTGTATAGTCCTGGAGAAGTGTAACTGATAATGCATTTAAATACTGTAGTCTTACGCAAAATATCTTGTTTATTAGAGTAGCGAAATAATAACAACTTGACGTGTAGTCAATGATAAAACACAAATAGGTGATCTCTCGTGCCTGCCGATGTATGAGACGATTGCATCTGAACAGTGTACATACCCTATCTCGCCGTGGTGGTGCGGTAAGCTTACGTAAACAGCTGGGCAGTTTCACATTCTTTCCGATACGCTTCATGGCTTTCGCTTTTTTGAAATGTGAGAGTTTCTGACTCACATTTTCACACTAATTGCAAAACTGAAATCCGTTTTCGCGCACCACGTCAGAATTCTTTGCAATACAACACTTTATGTTGTAAATATTTTTCGTAATGTATGTAGTAACATTACCGTGTGCCTATCGTTTGTTAGAAAGGCTCCAGAGCTTGTAATTTCAACTTGTTACTTAAAATGTGAAATAATATAACTATTATTATGTTTATGTTGTATATTTATTTATATTTATTAAAACATATATCTATATAGATATAGATGGCAATAATGGCCATGTAGGACTGATTTAACACCGAGCGAAAAAAATATAAAAAGTGAACCTCTTATTGATCCCTCAGAAGTATTGTTGTTCACCTTTTCATGTGAAATTAGGTTCAATGAAACAATTTGTGAAAACTCATTATCCCAAGAACAAATTAGAGCTGGTGTTTCGTTGGGCCACAAATTCGAAAACTAATGGACACTCAGTTCGAGAATACTATGAGTCGAGAAGTGAAGAATGCCTGGAATGCTTTCAAAAATATTTCTAATTTCCTTGGAAATAAAAAAGATCAAAATTATGTTAACATAGTAAAAGGGATGTTACAAAATTTCAAACAGATTCGTTGCAACACGAGTGTCAAAGTACATTTTCTTCATTCCTGCCTAAATTGTTTCCCTGATAATTTAGGAGATAGGAACAGGGTGAAAGATTTCGCCAGGATACAAAATGTTTGGAAATGATTTATCTAGGGGGGTGGGGTGTTATAGCCTTAATGAACAAGCGTATGTCTTCAAAGCATGATGAAGGGGTTCATGATGAAATATTAGAAGAATTAAGTAACTATACTAAGGCATTATTGCTGTATTTTGAGGTGGTATACAAACACAATGTATATTTTCTACCTATTAGATACATGATAGAGAAAGCAAAAGTAGAGATGCGAGATCTGGAAAACATCCCCTACCAATATAAAAAAATACACACATACATCGATTGCCCAGAGTCACAGACATAATATAACAATTAAACATGTTTATTTCTTTCCAAATGTTTTCAAAGGTTCATCTTTATATGGGTGACTCTAAATTTAGTATTACGGTACTAAAATCACCAGGAATGGCAACGCATAAACCTAATCTTTATATTATTCACTAATGACTCAATCCTAGATAACATAACAATTTATCGATGAATAAACCTGCCTTACATCTTATTTGCATTTTATAGGCAAATTCATATCTCAACAGCTGCATTCATTCCTCTTACACTATGTGAAACGCAGCCATTAAAAATCTGATGTGTTGCACTCACATGACTTTCTCTACTCTTGTACTAACCATTCTTACAAACTCTCATTCCTATATCTTCTTCGTGTTAGTTGAGATAAACATTTGTACAAATTATCTTATTGCTTATTTCCTTGTAGGTGCAAGGGGAATATTGGAATACAGTAGGCTTTGTGTGATAGTCAAATCTTTTAAAGCTTTGAGATTCCGTTCTCTTTGTACACGTAACATATAAAAAAATGAACAACGATGACCCATTTCACGAAAGTTCCAAGTTTTCCGAAACTCACACACATAACAAGGTATATCTCCGAAATGGTTCACCCTACAAGAAAATTTATTGAGACATAAATTGTGTATTTTAGCAAGATCTACATTTTTTGTATAGTATAATTTGGTCTATCTCTAACGGTTTACCAGTTATGCAAAAGTCGTCCAGAGTAAATACGACTACAGGGGCTATAGCCAGAAAATTCAAGATATACATTTCATTTGTCATCAAAATATCTCAAACATATGACATTTTAATCAAAATCGTTAGAGCCATTTTCAAGAAAATCAAAATTTTCGAAAACTTTTCCATGTAAAGGGTAGTTTAGGGTGGAGCTATTTTCTTCAAAATCTTCGTGTCACATCCTTGAACGACATTAAACTTAAATACCAACTTTGGTTTTTAACCGACTTTTCGTTTTTGAGCTATGCTGTTTACAGACTGACAGACTAACAGACACACACACGGACCTTTTTCTAAAAATGCTTTTTTTTATTCAGGGGGCCTCAAAACATGTATTTCCGGTGAAATCTCCACTTCGAATTTTTGGGTGGAATACAATACTTCCCCTACTTACCAGTAGAGAAAGTAAAAATACTGTAATGCCGGCGACGCGCAACAAATGACGGTCGGGGCCAGGCTGCCCCACCCCACTGGCGGTACGACCATCAAAAACGCACGAGGTCGGGCTGCCTTTCATGACTGTTGTGAACACCTGACAACAATGAAACCGGCAGAACCAAAAGGGATTTTCCAGATTATTCCAGAAGCGTCCGGCAGTACAAGTTCGAGAAAGGTCTATGTTACGTCATCCTCGTTAAGAAGGCGAAGGAACGAGCAGGAGTGAGCGAGTTACAGACAGAAGTCAGTCAGTTCTTTGTGTGTGTGTGTGTGTGTGTGTGTGTGTGTGTGTGTGTGTGTGTGTGTGTGTGTGTGTGTGTGCGTGTGTGTGTGTGTGTGTGTCGTCGTCGTGAAGGAAGGTAGTGAAGAAGTTTTGAGTGTTCAGTGATTCTATTTCAGAGTTAGCGTTTGAAAGACAGAGAAGGTGAACAAAGGCAGTAAAAGGAGTGATTCAAGGTTACGAGAAGAAAACAGTTGTGAGTTTCAATATTACGAAAGGGTATAGTCTGTGTTACCGGTGAGAGAACGGTGTATTTCTGCATTTTGGTTATAGGAAAATGAAGTGAGAAGGAAAGTAATTGCAATTGATTGTTGCCACTTTTGTCACAATACTGTATTTTCTCAATGTGAAAATAACCATTGTGAAGTTGGGAATTGCATTAAGATAAAAAAAGAAAAGCGTAGAAAGAACATGTACAGGAAGTTTATTCTAGGTTGAATTAGCAACACATTTCGCCCGTGTATCATTTTTGCGAGTATACAAAGATATTCGTCGTGAAATGATAGGATTATTCGTTTCCCTTCCAACAAAAAATAACAATCGGTATTATCATTGTCGTTAGAGCCTCCGAAAGCCCAACTAGGCACGTCTGATATCAACCCTGGCACAAAAGTAAGTGTTGGATTAATATTTTCTGTAACAATAAGCCTTTGTTTGCTTCGGTGAGCTTACTCAGCTCCGACACATAAACATGATATATTTATTGTAGAGTTTTTATCTCAACGCACACCGTAGAAAGATACGACCGGGCATTACCTTCAGGAAACAGGTGCCGCCGTGGACACTATAACTGTAATATTACTGGATTTCCTGGTATTTTTCCCAGGTTTATTGAGTCACAATATTTAATGCGAAGATAACATTGTTGAAAAGAGAGTACGCAGAGAATATGAGCGCAATTAGTGCTCCATTATTACGGGTAGGGATGCTCTAAAACTGCCACGATAAAAATTATATTTTTCCTGCTTTCGGTTATCTGTTTGCTCCCGTACTTCTAGATTTGCACTTTGTAACATGATTAAACTGGTTACAAATCATTAGTTATGAAAAACAGTACCCTTCTCTAACCGAATGTGGATTAAGGCACTCGTAGAATATTTTTTCGCCAATATGACTCGGGAAATCGTGATCAAAGATGACGTACCATTCATCCAGTCAATCTGAATGCCTGGGAAAATATATCCACGTGTGGTTGTGCAGTGTGATAATGTTTTGTAAATGTGCTGAAAATCTTGATGATTTAATATCGGCACTTTTGTTGCTTGCATTTCTCAAACACTGTCTTAACTCCGCCTGAAGTCAAAAGCTTCAAGGTTTTTAAAATCGCGATCTACCTTATCCTGTTATGTAAGTATAAAGAAATCATACTCCACTTTAGAGCAAAACTTAGTAATAGTGTTCTTTCCCCTTGAAAACAGCAGATGTACGATATTTTTATTTTCCATGATGAAAGGGAAATTACATTAATTTCATTCGCCAATTATCCAGTAAAAAATTGTGAAAATTTGTGACTGCAGCAGCACTTGAAGATTTTAACATGTAGAATGCGAGGTTTTGCTCGAGTTGACACGTGATTTATGAGAGGCCATGAGATGGGCTTTCCCTTCTGTCTTCCCGCTCCAAGCCCCGCTTGTGCTCTCCCAGCTAAATATTTCCACTCTAGTACTTCGGGATAGCGAAAAGTGAAATTGCTTCTAAATATGATTTGATGGACCTATTTTTATTCTGTTTGAGGGAAAGCAAATGTGGCGAGAAATGACGGAAAAGTAACATCATGAAGGCGCGTTCCACTTCACCACTCGAAACTGGGCAAGTTAAAAGGAAATTTAACATTCAAGTTTGCAGTATCCTGAATGAGTTTAAATTCATTTATACACAGTTTAGTAAACCGTTTATTTTTAGAGTTCCTAAAATCGATATTGTGTTCATTGATTTCTATAGCTATTCTTAAAGAATGCCCAATATTAAAAGTCAAAGATAAAAGTCCTTAAACCTGGGATATATACGTAATATTTTAGATTTAACCAAATGATTCTACATATGTTGCAAGACACATCGGGAAACAATTACGTCGTTTGTCACTATATGCGTTATTCATGTCACCAGGATCAAAAATAATAATAATAATAATAATAATAATAATAATAATAATAATAATAATAATAATAATAATAATAATAATAATAATAATAATAATAATAATAATAATAATAATAATAATAATAATAATAATAATAATAATAATAATAATAATAGTAATAATAACAACAAAAGAAACAATATTGATGATTATTTTTTTGGTAGTGTTTATCAACCGCTTTTACTACAAAAGGCACCGCAGGCGGTGACACTGATGATACATGGAATGAAGATGGAGCACCGGTGGAATGAAATGGCGGGGAAACCGGAGAACCCGGAGGAAACCCGCCCCAAGACCTCTTCGTCCACCACGAATCCCACATGCGGTTGCCTGGGATCGAACACGGGCTCCATGATCGTGAGGACGACCATGATGATGGTGGTAGTGGCGGTGGTGGTGATGGTGATGGTAGTGGTGGTGGTGGTGGTGGTGGTGGTAGTGGTGGTGGTGATGATGATGATGATGATGATGGCAACAATAACTCATATTACTTATTACTATGCCAGTGAAAGTTAAATTCCTGTGTCTTGAGCGAGGTCGCACATAAGTGTTTTTCGTTTCCTTCAGTCAATGATTCTTTTGCCCTTTCACTTAGTGATTGCATTTTTCTCTCTGTTATTAAGCAGTAAATATGAATGTTTTCATTTACTATTATGATCACCAATTTGCTTTTATAACCAAGGAGAAATGTTGGGCGCATTAGGAGAGTAGAATGTCCCAAGTCGTGTTGAAGCGCGGTTTACACAAGTCAATATTTCCAACATGCCGCTGAGTTTATTGATCGTCTCTGTTCTATGTTATCAACTATTGGACACACAAATAAGCTGTGTTTTCAATCATCATTCGCATTTGTATGCATACCCGCAAATATCTGCACATGTGAGTGACAACTTATTTGTGTTTCCGAATTGTGATTACAAAATCTACCCGTTCTTTAAACGGGTTTAATTCAGTACATTTTTGTGACAATTCCAATGAGTTGGAAATGTTCTTGGCGTTGTCTAATATTTAAGTTACGCTGCTGATTCTCTATTCCACTTATTTGAGAAGGAATTCAACTGCAATACTTCTGAAGGAAAAGAGTTTTGAAGTATATTTATTTTATTTGATAAAAAACCTAATGATTTCTTAGCTAGCCAAAAATTTGAATCCTCCAGAATTATTTCTGTCATCTAAAATCCACATAAAAGTTACTAGGTGCTATCTTTCGAATTTTGTCGTATGATGACAGGTTTACATTAGATCACTGCAAGGAGATTTGTTTTTGAAAAAGAAATAATAGAAATTACAATAATACGTACTGAAATAAATTTATATATCTATGCTACAATCAGTTAAAACTACTTTATTTTGTTTTTAAATGCCAATATACCATAAAAATAACAAACAATCACTTATAACATTCTAGAACTTTGACTAGACAGCTTTGTTGCCATATGTTAACACTATGCAATAGAAGATTAAGGTAGGTTGGAAGAACTGACTAGAAACTGTCCGCAGCTTGTAGTAGATTTAATGAAAGGATATTGAATTGACACTACTCATTCCTTTCAAAGGTCCTTAACTTCATTTGATTTCCAATGCGCCGTGCCTCTTTAAGTGTCAACGTGGAGATAAACTGCCGAGAGGGTATCACTATCGGATTTCTCAATTCCTTTGAAGAAAGGGAAACAGTTTCCATGTTAGAAAACAGATGAAGTTTGAAGCCGCAAGGAAGGCAAGTTTCAAATACCCACGACGTGCATATTATTTTACTCCCCTTCTTCCCCCAACCATGGTTATCTTAAAGAGAGTTACTTCGTCTGCATGAAGACGGTCTTGTGGATCAGAGGTCTGGTAAACGTAAAGTTTCTTAAAACACGGCTCTAATAAGAAAAGTTACTCATAATAAAGGGAGAAGTACGTGCAAACTCAAGAAATTTACAATTGGAAGCTCCAGGTTATAACATGGATGTAGACTAACATGAAGTCGTAGAAGAATAAGGAATCCTGTACAATATTTATGGAGATAAAAACAGCCTCATGCCAGGATTCCTAAACTTCAAGGTAAAAATCAGGTTTGGGCATCGTAAATCATTTACCACGTGTATGTCTAATACATCCAACTTACAAAGTTAAATACCTTGTCTTTGGCAATTGTTTCCCCAGCACAATGAATGAGAAGATGCGTCACAAATGACAACTGATAAATCCCACGCCTGACACCAATGTGACAAGTTCAGTTACTTTTTAGGTCATTATTTCCCTTAAAATTGAAACACAAAAACAAGTTGTGATAAGTAAGTAAGCAACAAGTATGTATAACCTGAGCACGGTCTTTAGCCGCCAATAACTGCCGATAATAGATCACAGTAAAACCTTCTGTAAGATTACAACATGAACGGAAAGATATGAACTTTAGAAATAAAAGCTCTTTTATTGGCTTAAGTCCTGCATTCATATCAATACCACCATGAAAGCTTTTGCGACACCAACTTTCAAAGATTTTCATTCAGCTATGAAACACAATTTTCCGCTAGTGAGTTGCCAAACTGTATAAGGTCTATTCCTATTCCAATTCTTGTAATATTGTCATCGACACTTGGTCACTTCAGCTTCCTTGTGTTAATAGGTTCCTCGCTGGAACTTGCATCTTACATTACACATTAACTTAAACATACGGATTTTATTTCAGAAATAATTTATCTATCACTACTACAATTTCTTGATTAAACAATTAATTCTGCCCATCAATAACTCCAATATTACAGGAAATATAAGCTGTAGAACTATTTTCTTTCACGTCAACTTCATCGTCACATTACAAGTTGGACATTACATGTCCATAAAACGACCTTCCGCGCATTTTGTATCGCTTTCTGGAGTCCTTTGAAGGGTGGGCTTTAACTATAACCTGGGCTTTCTTCAAGTTTTCCCCTTAGATTTTAACACCTTCAAAGGCGTGTCCTGAACTAGGCGATAAGGTGTGGCTACCAATCATGATAAGAGGTATGTAATACAAACTGAATGCACTCACTGTACCTCTTCACTTTTAGACAATACAATGTATAGCTCAAACATATATTTTGGTTTCCACACCTAGTAGAATCTCATGCAATTTTTCTTTCTCAATCGATGTTTTCCATATAAAGCTGCCATGAACAGAGCCTGGTGTGTCACAATATAGGTAATTAACCTGGTATTACCAAGAGGGGGGGGGGGGGTTACTTTATGCTCACCTTCCGTAATTTTTTTAAATTCTCTCTTTTAATTTTCTTATTAAAGGCATGCAGTTAATAGTTTTTGTCAATCACTTCACATTTGCTTCAAAAGGTTCATTGGTGACCTTTTTAAGAAACAATGAACTACCAAGGTGGTCATAAAGTAGTGCTCCATCGGTTCATGTAAAAAAGTAATAGTTGAACAGCCTTAAATATTACCTTTATAAACAAGAGAAGATATAATACCCAACTTTAAAATAAATTTGTTTTAAGAATTGCTCAGATATGTTGTTACTACTGGTGATCACAAAGTAACCCCCTTGGTAATTTATTTATTTTAAGGCTTGATAATGCTAGGGTTAATAAACTTGTATTGCAAACCCTCTCAAAAATGACTTTCTGTTTCTATGTATTACTACATTATATCCACTGGGTAACAAAATGTGCACATAGGTGCTTTCAATGTGTCTGCACCGCCGGGAGAAACTCTTGGATCATTTGGCCATAGAAACATACTACTTTGCATATTTTCTTCATGTATCTGCAAATCGTGCATATTGAAACTTGGATTAACCCTGGAATTTATTGGATTACAGATAATGTTGATAGACTACTTATTTATTCGTAAAAATCGAAAAAACTGTCCTGAATTTATAGGTTGCCATGATAGATAAGGTAAATATTACAAATAAAGTCCTTACGAATAGTAGTAAAAAAGTCTGATGTGTTGCACTCACATACTTTCTCTACTCATGTACTAACCATTCTTGCAAACTCTTATTCCTATATCTTCTTCGTGTTAGTTAAGATAAACATTTGTGGAAATTATCTTGTTGCTTATTTCCTTGTAGGTGCAAGGGAATGGTAGAATATAGTAAGCTTTGTGCGATAGTCAAATGTTTTAAAGCTTTGAGATTCTGTTCTCTTTGCACACTTAACATATAAAAAATGAACAAGGATGTTCCATTTCACGAAAGTTCTTTGTCCGAAACTGACCCAAATAGCAAGGAATATCTCTGAAATGGTTCATTCTATAAAACAAGTTATTCAGACATAAATTGTGTGCTTTAGCAAGATCTACATTTGTTGTATAGTATGATTTGGTCTATCTCTAACGGTTTACCAGTTATGCAAAAGTCGTCCAGAGTAAATACGACTACAGGGGCTATAGCCAGAAAATTCAAGATATACATTTCATTTGTCATAAAAATATCTCAAATATATGGCATTTTAATCAAAATCGTTAGAGCCATTTTCAAGAAAATAAAAATGCTCGAAAAACTTTCCATGTAAAGGGTAGTTTAGGGTAGAGCTATTTTCTTCAATATCTTCGTGTCGCATCCTTGAAAGACATTAAACTTCAATACCAACTTTGGCTTTTAACCTACCTTTCGTTTTTTGAGTTATACTGTCCACAGACACAGACACAGACACAGACACAGACACACACACACACACACGCGCGCCTTTTTCTAAAAATGCATTTTTTTTTTTATTCAGGGGATCTGAAAACATATTTCCGGTGTAATCTTCATATCGAATTTTTGAGTGGAATACAATACTTCCCCTACTTACCAGTTAGAGGTCTGCACGGGCCGACTTTCTTAGGCCCGGCCCGGCCCGGCCCGGTACCAACCAAGCCCGGGCCCGGCCCGAGCCCGTGAATAGTCTATAGGCCATGGCCCGGGCCCGGCCCGAGCCCGAGTGTAGTCTATAGGCCATGGCCCGAGCCCGGCCCGAGCCCGTTTGTGCAATTTTCTTTTGAACAAAATTATCCTGCAGTTATTGAGAATATTATTATTATTGTTATTCTTATTGTTATTGTTATTATTATTATTATTATTATTATTATTATTATTATTATTATTATTATTATTATTATTATTATTATTATTATTAATTTATTTATTTATTTGCTAAAATCCAATTTTCGTTCAAATATTTACGCTAGGGTATGTTGGGTACTTGCATAAATAACGTTAGTACATTAAAATAATGAATTGAATGAGGGACGCCTTTGTTGTCTGCAACTTAAAGACAATAATATACATTCGGCGAAGTAACTTTCATTGTCACGGTCTAGCGGTTGTTGAAATATAATGTACCTGAAGGAAACATTTAATAATTAATAAATAATTCATAAATAATGACATAAAGGCAACAAAAAGCATTTATTTTGTAAAATAGACATACTAAAAAGGCAGAAAAAGGCAACATAAAACTGTGGCATTTCAATCACAAAGGTGTAATTCGTACAGATTCACTTTCAAACTGAAGATAAATTTGACGCATTTAAAAAGGCATTCCGCCTAAGTTCCGGTCTCTGGTTATAATTATTTCTAGATGGATATGTGCATGCCTGTGCATGTTTTAAATCAAAGTAAACATTAATTATAAGTTATTGGACTAAGGACTCACCATGTTTAATGACCCAAATTGTCGTGCAGAAAGAGAATGGAATCCACACTCTGGCTGCTCAGGTTAGTTCGACGTTCTTGAATAAGTAGCCCTGCTGCACTAAAATTCCTTTCACTACTCGCACTTGATGCTGGAATACACAAAAACTGTTTCGCTACCTTTGATAAATATGGAAATTCCTGTGCATGAGTTTTCCACCATTCCAATAGATCTTCTATATTCACTGAACCGCAATTTTGCTTTAAGTATTTCAGCACTTCATCATCAGTCTCACTTTGCTTTGCATTGCCTTCATCTTCAAAGCAAGAAAAATCCACTACTTTCTGCCTTTTGACAGGTGCATGAGAACCGATGTGTTTATCTTCAGTCAGTATAGTCTGTTTTGAAGAAAATGGTTCTTGAGATGACAAATTCTGTTCTTCAGCTTTCAACTTATGTATTAAGGAATGCACTTCCGTCTTTATATCTTCTTTCTCAGAGTGTTGAAGCATTCTCAATTGGCGGAAATTAGGCCATAGAAAGCAAGCAATTTTATGGAAACTGTTAACAACAAACTTATCTTCAAGCAGATTTAATGCAATATGTTTCGACTGCAGAGCATCATCTGTGTCAGTGGGATCATTGTATGAGAGGTGTCTCAATAAACTGGACCGCAGTGGCAAAACAAGTGGCAATGTGGGATAAGTGTCGGCCTCTAGCTGGAGAGAAGCTTCCTTGAATGGTTCTAGAAAGTTTATAAGCATTTTCAGTGTCTCTTGCTGAACATGTGACATTCTTTCTTCCTCTTGTCGCTCTATTAGAATATTTTCAATATCATTGTAATTTGCATCAAATGACTTGTACATGTCAACCCTACTGTACCATCTAGTTTCAGTTTCTTGGTGAAGGGTAGTTTTCAAATGTTGCGTTAGTCCTGTGTGTTTCATGTATCTCACCACTTCCTTGATCTGGTTTGTAAGTATTTCTACATGTGAAAGTCGTTGCTCCAAAAGCTCTTTTTTGAATGTATTTCTCTGTACTGTATTCAGCAGATGAGAAGAACAGTTTAATCTGGTACAGCTCTGAAGGGCACTCACTATGTTACTACCCTGGTCCGTCACGAACACTAATCGAGACAAGCAGCCTTGTCGTAACCCCATCGACGTTAATTGTTTGTTGAGTTCTAATCTTATGTTTGTTGCTGTTTTGCGATCATGTATAAATTCTACTGTAAAAAGCACTTTGCTGCACAAAGTCCAATTTGAGTCAACAAAATGAACAGTGAGAGTAATATATGAAATATGTTTGTACTCATCAGTCCATATATCTGTTGTGGCGGCACCAGGCGCGGCTCCTCAGGGTAGGCAGGGTAGGCACTGCCTACCCTATTGTAATACATCAACAAATAATGTTTAACTATGATTCTGCATTTTATCATTTGAACCGTCATTTTCCCCTAAATTGCAGTTCAAGAAAAGTTTTCTCGGTTATAATGACCAGCGCATGGTCAAATCCTTGAATCTCAATTCCGATTCATCAAAACTGCGCTGCGTGTTTGAAACGCGCGGCAGAAATTATACGCATGGAACCTGGGTAGTGGAGAGCAGGCTAGCTTAACCTCTGCCTGCCCGGCCCCATTTCCTCAGTACGAGGCCCTTGAACAGGGATAAGGAAACATTCGGTCTGTATATGCACTCCGAGCATGCGTAGACGCGTCTGCCAGCAGTCCGAGCACTTGCCGGCCCAAATCCGAATTTATGCGACATTTTCCGAACAGCCATACTCCACGAACGAAGATCTCAGAGACCCGAACGTGTCGTTATCACTCTGTAATACCAGTATGACCGACTTAATTAGTGAACTATTACAAATTTCGCTTTCGCGGCGCACTGACAATGAAAAGAGGAGTGTTTTAGCTATTTAACACAAATCTGCAGTCAGACAATTTTTCAATTTCTTAATCTATTTTAGTCATGGGCGTCGCGAAACGGGGGCAAGGGCGGCCACGCCCCCCTCCCCCCCCCCCCTTGGAGGTTGGTGAACTTAATGTGCAGTCAGTTACTGACCTTTAAACTATTATTTTAATTTTGATGTAAAGAACAATTTTTGTTTAGCACAAATTAATACGGTTATCTGCAACAAATACTATAAATTTTGACAGTAAAATAATGATTTAATATTATATGATTGCAAATTTCCAACATGTGCCCCCCCCCCCTGGAAAAAAGTCTGCCGACACTCGTGATTTTAGTTTTGGCGGTAATTCGTCCGTAAGTCACACTCATTCACTCTGCTCTTATTAAACAACCAAACAATATATTGTTTGCGTTATCCGCAATGACTTCGCCCCCTATATTTGGATAAATGGGGTTTATTATTATTATTATTATTATTATTATTATTATTATTATTATTATTATTATTATTATTATTATTATTATTATTATTATTATTATTATTATTATTATTATTATTATTATTGTTATTGTTATTGTTATTATTATTATTATTATTATTATTATTGTTATTGTTATTATTGTTGTTGTTGTTACTGTTACACTTTGCCTACCCTAAAATTTTGACTGCGAGCCGCCACTGGGCGGCACACTCTCTTCTATCCATCATCGTTTGCACTGTAGGAATGAGTGATTTTCGCAACATTTCAGCTTCTTTCACTGCGCTGCGAGATACTGTAGTAGGATGGGGCAGCAAGTCCTTCACATTCACATTACCATACTTAGCACCAATGTTAATCAAAATCTGAGAGTACTCCAGGAATCCTGCACCTTTCACAATATCGAACGGTCTTAAGTCTTTGCAACAAAGAGAAACACATGCTTTAGTCACTTCATCTTTAGACGTTTGAGGAAGCCGAGACTTAGACTGCATAAAAAAGCTCTGAATTTTACTTTGCCCAGTGGAAGTTTTACACGAATGTCGGTTTAAATGAGAACTTCCTGTCTTTGAAGCAGAGTAGCTTAAGATAGCATGGCACTTCCTACACTGAACTGCACCAATTTTTTCGTGACTGTCACATTTTTGTATTTCTCGAAACTTCTTCCAAATGTCACTTTTACCACGTGTATTTTCCACTAAGAGATACTCCCCTCGTTGCAATCTAGCCCTGATTTCTTCAGTGTTCATTTTGTTGTGTGCACTGGTTAATTACCGGCGAAAAAGCTCACGTATTTGTATATGCACGTGTGTACGATCGGATAAACTCTCATACTGTTGACTGGAAGAAATATCACCAGCCAAGTATTTACTAAAAGGGAAATATGAACTGTATAGAAGTCAGAAGAATGACGTAATAGTCAGCAACGATATCAGTGCAATCGGTGACAAGAGTTACTAAACATATACTCTGTTCATCTAGAGATTAGAGGAGAAATAAACAAAGCACCGGTTTGTATCACTTCGCGGCCACGTGCTTTCACAATGACACAACACAGTTACCTACCGCTACGCGTAGTAATAATATGCATTTTACACTACTAAAAGGATATATTTACTTGATCCAAATAACATGTAGCACATGGAAATTAACTGCTACTTACGTCATCTCTGTCCACAATAATACTTTTCCATTTCCTGCTCACAATCTCGAAACCAATCTCCAGAAGCAGCTTGTGGGGGGAAGTTCGTTTTAAATCTGGAAGATCGGGATCAGAGTTAACTGCCAACAGCACTTTGTTTAAGGTGGGGGTTCATTGTTAAGAACGTCTTCGATAGCAAGTTCGGGATATTTCTCGCAGAACTTGTTAAACACGTTCAATATTGTTGTCTTTTCACCACTTCGCAACGGTTTGCCGCGCTTATGTTTCACAAAACTCACTTGTTCCGCCATGTTACTTTCATACTGAATAATGCGCGCGCAGAATGAATTAGGCTGGTTACAGATTCACTTAACTGCGTATTCTTACACTTTAACTATGCTTAGTACACTTATTTTATGCTTTAGCAAACATTAAGTGAGATTTCAGTCCTTAGTAACAGTATTTCTTCAAGGGACTATTTACACGGCGAAAGCGTCAAGAGGGCGCGCTGTGGTCAAAACGCACATGGCTTTGTTTACGTCTCCTCTAATCTCTTGATGAACAGAGTATATATGTACGTCACAAGTAGGTAGGGTTTCGGAGGTACAGTCGGGTAAAGAAAATATCACCAATTTCAAGATGCCTGCAATGAGGCGTGCTAACGATGTAAACAGAGTAACACCGGCAGTTTAAAATTACTGTCTACAAGACAGTTGAACTGCAAGTAGTGCCAGTGTTGCTACAATATTATATAGTATGGTTTCCAAAGTCTCTAGTAAACATAATTCATTAATAATATGATCATAACACTGGAAGTATGATCATAATTTTATTGCTTTGTTTTATGCAGCAATATATTATACAATTTTTAAAAAAAGTTTCTTAGAAATGTAAATTTTTTTATTCATTGACTCATTGCTGCTGGTGTTTGTTTTGATCTTAATAACAATGAAATAATTCACATTTAATTCTTATGAATTCAATAGCACGGCTTCTTTTGAGATCAGCTTCTAACAATACTACAAAATAAATATTATTGGCAGAGACAAAGAAAGCTTTCCGACAATGCAATCGGCGAGGCTACAATAAAAAGGTATCTCACAACGTCACGTTTCCGTGTTATCAAAGCTGCCACAATAAACTTAAAGCACAGAGAACTTTGTGCCATTGTTGGACAGTTGGGCCATAGTAACAAATTTGATATACTAACAGCACTCAGCACTCATAGCAAAAGGTCAATCCTACTACCTTTTCTACCAAAAGTCCCTCCAATGTCTTAGTTTACCAGTATCAAACGCTGACGAGATATTTTTCTACACGTAACTATTAGTAGGTTGTAACAGACAGAAGGGCTATGAAAAATGAAATTGTCACAATTTGGCGATGCTGACTGATGGGCAATGGCCCTGATGTATGATATATGTAGTGATTCATGTCATGATAATAATAAAATAAAGTTTCAATTTGGAGAAATGCTGAACAATAATGATGCAGTAACATTACTACAGCGTCAGCCACAAAACAAACGGTTATTGTATCAGTATAAACATTGATGCTGTGTTTACACTTTGCAAAGCAGGAGGAAACATGCGTCACTAGCAGTATAAACGAATCAAATACGCCTTGGCTTCGAGATAAGAGTGTAAGATTGTATACATGCAATGAGTAAAAGGATTGAATTGCAGCCGAGTAGTGAGAAATAATATAGTTGCAAACCCTCTCATTCTGTGTTTTCACTAGCATCAGTAGCAGCATTTGAAACGTGTCAGCAGAATAATCATTTAGAATTCCAAGTAAAGAAATGCTGCGGTAATTGTGCTATTCTTGACATTTCAACATAGGTGACCGAGAAATATGATCAATATGATCATTTTTTGCCTCCTAAGTGAATGTACCACTGAAATTTAGCACAAATCTCGCAAAACTTTACATTTGTATTGCATGACTTTAAAAATACTAGGAACCTCAAATTCAAAATGTGTTTTGAGTTTTTATATTACAAATACTTGTAGCTACATAATGTACCCTAAAAATGCAGAATTGTAATGTTTTTCATTTTAAAATTTAAGGTTTTTGAAAATTATGTTTTCACCATATTCACTTTTTGAAATGAAAACTGCAATCGATCGCGATGCAGTTTTCATGCAATTCTTCGCATAATTCCCAAAACACAATCAAGTACATCTGTCAAATACTTTTTTTTTTCTTCTGAACGCTTTTGAGTTACTAAAGAAAGTTGCAGCTTATAAAACTTTATACTAGAAATATCAAGCGACAAAATTTAAAAATTATTGTCTTTTGAGCTGAGGCTAATAAAACAAATTTGTATGGCACATTTGTACATTACAATCAGATAAATATAATAGAACCTTAACAATAGGCATTTTTTTTTTAATTTCGCCTTGTAGAGCACTTGGCATAACATAATAAAATCCAGATTCAACATTTCGTAACTCGGAAACTGAAGGATATATCACACTAAAATTCAAAACCCTCTAATGCTGGTATAAGACAGCATTGAAAATAAATTTTCAGCTAACTTGGCTGAAAAAATTTAAAAATGCATTTTCTGTTGTTTATTCCCTTAATTTTCAGGCCCGAGCCCGGCCCGAGCCCGACAACCATTTTTCAAATTAGGCCCGAGCCCGGCCCGCGGGCCGGGCCGGGCCTAGGCCCGAGGGCTTGGCCCGAGCCCGTGCAGACCTCTATTACCAGTAGAGAATGTAAAAAAGAAACAAATTAACCGCCATCACTGTCAAACCGAAAGCAAATATAGAAGAAATAAAACTACTTCAAAGCACAGGAAGATGGTTAACAGAATACGCAGAAGTAAATAAGAAAACCAAGAAAGAAATATGCAATGACATCCGTTAATACGCCACTCACACTGGATATATACTAGAAAACTCAAAGTCAGTCAAAAAGGTAAACTGAGAAATGGCATACATTGTGTTCTAAGTGTAAAAGACGGAAAAGGAGAGACAACGAAGACAGAATTCCACGAAAAGCTATGTGAAGGGGAGTCAAGAATATAAAAATCTCAAATTCAAAAGAGAGGTGACAGAATATATCCCTCCAACTCTCAAGAGAGAAGTAGAAGACGCCAGTAGAATTCCAGGTGATGACTGCATAATAAGTGAAATCTTGAAATGGGGTAGGAAAAAACTAGTTGCACCAATCGCCTCCTTCTTTCGTAAAATATCGGTCACCGAGGAGATACCACACCAAGAAAACCCGATAATTTCACTACATAAAAATGAAATAGAAAAGACGAACAATTACAAACTGGACAAGTTCTTCACGAAAATACTGACATACCTGCTCACCAAGAAAATGGAAGAGAACCAACCGTCAGAACAGGCAGATTTCACCACTCAATACAGTACAATAGAGCATCTGCAAATCGTAAATCAGATTATAGAGAAAACAAATGCAACTTCATATGGTATTCATCGATTTCAAGAAAGCGTTCGACTCAGCAGTATAATAAATGCATTGCACACAACAGGAATACGTTCAATACTATATTGCGGAACTGGTACGTAGTAAGTCAGAACTGTAAGTGATACTTATTAGGTCTAGGGTGCATTTTGGGAACACGAGGCCTACAGGTAACTCATAGTTCGTGGTTACCCAATTACTTTCTGCAATACTTGAAAAAACCGTAAAAAGTAATAAGAAATCAAAATTGCGTTTCTACATTTTATTGGACATCAAGAAAAAAATGAATTCCTAATGGAAACAAATGAAAACTATATCTGTGTTGTCTTATATAGCCCTAATAATTTGTATATTTCATGCAAAAATCCAGAATGAACCTCAAGATGCACTAAGAAAATAAAAAGAACAGGTAGTATTCAGAATAATAAGTTGGGGACTGAATATAAATGGAAAAAACTACTATCAGGTTTGTAGTTTATACTTGCAACTATTTGCAAACTCAGCGGCAAAATTGCAAGAGATGCTGAAACACGTAAACATCAAGAGCAAAGAATTGAATTTGCAAATGAATTCCACAAAAGCTAAAATTATGGCTAACTACATAGAAAACACATCCAAGTAGAGGGTAAACGAATAGAATATTTTAATAACTTTATCTATCTAGGCCAGATGGTGAGTCTGTCAAGAACAAGAGACGAAAAATAGCACGGGGTAAACTTTGGAGCTTGAAATTCATTCTCCAAAACAAGTATATAAGCAAAATATCAGGCTGGATACCCTAGAAACTTGCATCTTTCCCACCTTACTATATTGCTACCAAACTTTGGCGTTAACACAAAAGCAGTTGGGCACACCCTACAACAATATGGTACACAAGAACAGGGAATAGAAGCAGAGGGCGCCCAAGACAAAGATGGTCCAAAATGTTCAAAGAAATGTTAGGTATACAGTGGACTCGAATAGCCAGAGATATACTTCAACAGAAGCACACGCTAGCAGCTCTGAAACAAAAGTGAATAGAAAATACAGCCATTGTTATAGACAGAGTGGAACAGATAGGCATAGATATATATCTTATATACTTATATAAGTAATAGTTATATAGATAAAAACGACCTCAAAATGTGAAAGTGGCAAAATGCACACAAATAGTGAAGTGACTGAATAATGAAAAATGACGAAATGAACAAAGATAAAGTGTAAAGACAGGACAATAGTAAGATATAGAAATTATAGAGGATAAATTGCAATAATATGCGAAGAGAGAGAGACAGGTAGACCTATATCGCGACGGATCTGCTAGGAGATACTCGTAGGACGGTATATAGTCTCATCCCTTCACCATGCCACCTTACTTGGTCACGAGTCCACGGATGGAGCAACTGTACCGCTGCCTCTGTGACGGACAGATGGCATTAGGGTGCCATCAGGTCTACCTGTTTTCATTATCGGTGACTAGATGGCACAGCGCTCATTATTACCGTATATTTTTCATTTATACAACAGTTTAGACTTAAAATGGAACTCTGGGTCGTCTTATTTACTTTTAGGACTGAGGGAAAGAAAGAAAGGAAACATTCACATAAGTGGGTCCACGGGAAATGAACCCGGGACCTCCAGAATGAGAGCCTAATCCATTACGCTGGGGCCATCTTGCTCAGCTTCGGTGTATTAGTGGTTGATTTTCAAACAAATTGGACTCGAAGAAACCAGTGGGTCTCACTATGTTTCGCTATGTTCCAGTAAAAAATGTCTTTACCAGCTGTAGTGAGATTTAGATGTTGCTGATACAAGCAATAAGAAAACACAGGAATTTGTGTTCCTATGAACTTCCGGAGGTTTTAAGTGAGAGCTCAAATTTTTATAAACATTTATTAAATTAAGTCTGTGAAACTCAAACCAAGAAGGCTACGCTCATGCAAATCATGCTTCCATTATTTTCCACGCAGCTCAAATACTTGGGTATTTCCTCCCTGCAGCTTTTCTCTTTCCCACATGTTCCCCTTTTGTTAGGCTTAAAGCCACGCCCCGTTGTTAACTAGGACCTCTGGGAAATACGAGCTCGTTGGATGGGAAGCAATCCCCTTCCGGGATGATTAAGCGAAACTAGTTTCAGATAGGAAATGTAATAAAGGTTAATGAGGTATTATAACCATGAAAATTGTTTTAGATGTATTCCTGTCTTCGCTACAATTTCAAATATTCTTTTCCCTTTAAGTTTTAAGCTTTTTAAAATATATTTTTGTTACGAAATAATTGCATCTTGGGGTTCTCGTTGCATGTAAGTTTCACATTCAAGTTTCGGTGCTACGCTGAAAATATTATATAGTGTGAAAAGCTACAGATGTCCATGGCTAAAATTGTTTTTCTGCATGCTACTTCAGTGATGTCCAACGTATGCGAAAGACAGGAAGTTGACCCTTATCTCCTTCCACTTTATGCAAACTGTGCCACTCTCAACACTCAGTTGTGTTGCAAGGACGGTTTAAGTAGAAATGAAATAGAAAGTTTTCATTGCATTGACGGGATGATTCTATTTGTTAAAACAGTATTATTGAGGTAATACATTCGCTTGGAACACACAAAACCGAAAATAAATGCCTTAACAGCAAGTTCTTTATTATTATCTGGTGTATTGTTTCAGAAATTTAAGACCTTCTGCAAATCACTGGGTATGACGCTTTCAAGGCCTACGTTCGATCAAAGCATCCGAAACCTAGCAGCACCACTTTCTATACCTTCGCTGGTGTTAATTTAAACTCCAATATAAACACTTATATGTAATGTAAGATTTAAAGCTTTCACTGAAATACATTCATATGCGATATGAAATGCACGTGCATGCAGGCATAGAAATACGTGAAGTAGCGGAAAATAGAGTTTGTTCAAAATGGCGTTGCCTTGGAGTAGGTAAATCATTGCCAACGAAAAGCATTTGGAAGTGGTGAAAAGCGAATCGCGAAGTGTTGTGAGAAATGCCCATCCTACCGTAGTGTTGCCACCAAACAGTGGCTGAAAAAGTATATTATCCAATGGATGGATACCTAAGGGATCGTACACACAACAGACATGCTGAAAGAGGAACTGATATTTCAAGTGAAGGTAGCAAAGGTAAATAAAAAGTACGGCAAGTTTGTTGCTGATTCCATTATCGATCAAGCTGGCCACAGTGTTGAGATTTCTTATTACTGCGTTTTCAATTCAATAGAATCTTATGAAAAGTTATGTTCCCATAAACAACAGAAGATTTAAATTAATTTAAGTCAGGTGCTTACTTCCGAACACGTTAAAGCTTGCAACACCAGAAAAGTGGAAGTCATTAAATATATCGTCTGATTTCCAAAACGTATACTTGGCGTATACTCCTTTTTTTACAGTTTCAGGTAATGTAAAATGTATCATATTTGCACGATAATGATTACTCTCAGACTTCGTGAAATGTAAGCAAAGTGATTCAACAGTTTATTTTACTTTTAAGCAATCCCCAACTCATAACTGCGAACTACGTTTTACTTGAGGAGGATTTAGTCATTTAAACGACCACTGCATATTTGTATGTGTTATTCTTTATATTATATCCGCTCCGTTCTTCCGTCTATTGCAGCCGTGTTGATAAAAGTTCGCATAACGCACCTGTTAAAGTCGCCAATCGCAGGAGCCCGCGGAGGAATTCATTGCACTTTAAAGTAAGAGTTATCAGTTATAGAATGGTTGCCTTAAAACATTAAAGATGTTGACATATATTATCTGAGTATGAAGTGATTTATTAGGCTTATATACTTTATAGTAATTTACCATCATGAAGTCCGCATATCTAAGAATGCTCTGGTGCGCCAGAAAGTCAACCAAAACCTTGGAACAGCAAAACAGGTGAAGCTCTAGCACACCAGGCGCGGCTCCTCAGGGTAGGCAGGGTAGGCATTACCTACCCTATCGTAATACATCAACAAATAATGTTTAACTATGATTCTGCATTTTATCATTTGAACGTCATTTTCCCCTAATTGTAGTTCAAGAAAAGTTTTCTCGGTTATAATGACCAGCGCATGGTCAAATCCTTTAATCTCAATTCCGATTCATCAAAACTGCGCTGCGTGTTTGAAACGCGCGGCAGAAATGATACGCATGGAACCTGGGTAGTGGAGAGCAGGCTAGCTTAACCTCTGCCTGCCCGGCCCCCTTTCCACAGTACGAGGCCCTTGAACAGGGATAAGGAAATATTCCGTCTGTATATGCACTCCGAGCATGCGTAGACGCGTCTGCCAGCAGTCCGAACACTTGCCTGCCCAAATCCGAATTTATGCGACATTTTCCGAACAGCCATACTCCACGAACGAAGATCTCAGAGATCTGAATCGTGTCGTTATCACTCTGTGTAATACCCGTATGACCGACTTAATTAGTGAACTATTACAAATTCCGCTTTCGCGGCGCACTGACAATGAAAAGGAGGGTTGACATACTTTATCTGAGTATGAAGTGATTTATTAGGCTTAAATACTATATAGTAATTTACCATCATGAATTGCACGTTACAGGACCTGATCTAATAATGCTCTGGTGCGCCAGAAAGTGAACGAAAACCTTGGAACAACAAAACAGCTGAAACTCTAGCACACGCCCTAGAAAGTTGACATAAAATATTAGGAATCCAGATATAATGTATTCAGCATTCCTTTCAGGAAGGAAATCCTTACAAATAAAAAAAAGAAGAGCGGGGAGCACACTCAAGGAAGGTTGAAGAAATTCGAATTTGCGTCTTGTGTAAGTTTATGTGGCAGCAGGGAAACGTCGATGGCTTATTTCCGTCATGTGAGGAGGCTAAGAGCTGTCAGGAAAGTGTGTGTTTTAGCACATGCCATGGATTAAACTCGTACAGCAGCTGGATAGAAAGCTTAGGGAAATGTCGGAAGTCCGACGCCACTAACTGTAGTAATAAAGTTTTAAAGAGGGAGATTAAAACCGCTGTACTGTCAGGCAACGTAAACCGGGGCCCATTTTGTAAAATTTATACCGAAATATCCCGGCAGCGCAACACACTCTCGGTTATGAATATAAAGAAATACAGCTGCGTTGTGTTGTCGGGACCTTACGGGCCATGCTGCACCGTACATTTTGGAAAGAAAATTACCGCCACTTTGGAACATTTGTTCAACAGAAACTTGAATCTACGAGACTTGCGGCTTAAATAAGTCAAATATATTGCGGCCCCCTTACCATGAAACGACCCAGAATGTAAATCTGAAACGCGATGCTGTGTTTTCATTTTAGTTTTTGCCACGCTTGGACTTTTATGGCATTTAAGAGCTTTTACAGATGTTTGGGAGCGAAATAGATATTTAAGGTCAGAGGAACAATTTTAGCTAATGTGTTTGTAGCTTGAAGCAGAAAAATATACCCTTTGGTTTACTTCCTACAATGAGATTACACTTAAAATAAGCAGTGATGAAAAAAGTCTGCTTTATTTGATATCCTGCCGCAGAGTTGGTTAGCGCTTTCGACTCTGAACCGCAATTAAGAAAGAACTGGGTATTCTCAAAATTTGACTAACGCGAACGTATGCAGATGCCCATTGTAATAGAGAAAGTTGCCTTATGCTTTAGAATATTTATCTCTAGTGATGTAATTTCGCAGTGAATTTATCACAAGAAGTACCATTAGATGTTTGATCTAATCATAAACTCTCGAGCGAAGGGAATTTACCTGCGAAATATGAATTTATGTACTATATTGCAAAGATTTGACCAGAAAATGTTAAATTCTATAAAAAAATAACCTAAAATATACCTATTCATTTCGATTAACATAATTCGACTTACTCAGTATCGCCATCTGAGGGAAACAAAACCCAAGCTTACATATATTTCCATCTTCTTTTATTGTTACAATAAAAACCAGTTTATAATCTGAAATACATGTCACTTTATTTTTAACATTAATAAATAATCTTTCTTCTGGAAAAGTAGATTAATTATTAGAAGAAAAATTATTAAAAACACTTCTCAAATTGATTTTAACCGATTACAATGCGTAATAAATTGTTTCTTAGGTATTCGTGGGGTAAAGATGGCCATGCTGACTAAACAAAGGAATAGCTACCTCTTGAAGTTCTCAAAGGAGAATGGTGAATCTACACTGGCAGGCAATGGAAATAACACTCCAAATAACCATCACAAATCGCATTTTGTTAAAACAAACTGTAATAAGTAGGGGGAGGGGGGGGGGGAGTTCTCAACTCAGAGAGGCAGCCGATGCGTTTTAACGATGGCATCATGAGCTTATATAATTGACAATTCAAGTTGTAAACAGAGTTTTAAATAAATGTAAGGTTACATTTTCTAGTAGCTAAGAAAACTGGCAGACAAAACCAACCCTTGGACCACACTGTATTTTTATAGTAATCTAACTTGCAGCTAATTTCATTTCCAAATACTCCATTATTGAATTGGTTCATCTGAAAATTAATTAAACATATGGTGCATTTTTGCTGCTTTGTTAATAAGCATGCTACCTTGTAACCTTGGGTGATAATGCATTATCATTAGAATATGATTGAACAAAGCTACTGAGCTACAAACTGTTTTATTGCAATGTGACAATATTAAGACACTGACAGCAAATTTGTATTAGCACCACTGCTTGAAAATTAAATACGATATAGGACACTGAATACTCCATTCTTTACTAAGCCATAGAACATTAATAAAATCATTAACAAAAATGGTTCACGAAAGAGAGAGAGAGAGAGAGCAATTCCAGATAATATTGGTAGACATGCTAAGCGTTTATTATTGGAATTCTTGGGTCATCAGAATTTCAGAATCCTGAACAAGAATATCGAACGTTAGACGGAGTCAGAGATAGCATGGGCATATTTGTGACTTTAGCAAGAATTTGCGGAGAGAATGCATGTAATTTCGCTCTGAAGAAAAATTTTCTATTTAGCTGACAAGAGAGAAATTGTTTTGTGACAGTTCTAATTTACACTCACTTTCGTGAGAGCACCAATATAAGACACTAAAATGAGGGCATTTTAATATACTGTAAACTAAAATTGTCGTTCATCAAAATAAAGCAAAGAATAGTGCTGCTTAAGTAAAATAAAACAGAAGGGAAAAGAAAAATGCAAATCTTTTAGGAAAGTTAACTGAGGTAACAAGAATTTGCTTTGATCTTTGATATGGACCATACCTAAGCTTCAAGCTCATTTAAGTAAAAAAGAAAAATCAAAATAATACGACTAAGAAACTTATAAGGACACTGTGGGGATAGGGAATTATTCTGTGCAAAAAATATCCCAAACCCAGCCGGTAAATTGAACCCAGACTGACTTCTTTTGCACACTACCGGAATTACATAAAACTAATCATTTCCTGGTCATAAATGACAGTTAAAGTTGCCACCGTAACTACCAATACTTATCCTAGCACATGCATTTACCACCTTCCCTTCCTTTCTCCCCACTTTTAGTAACTTCAGGCTATACCTCCTCTTCATCTGACTTTGCTTGCCATTCAGCCATCAAGGCGTCAACATGCGAAGTGGCGTTGCCACATTACTCTTGAAAATTAAACTTTGTATGACATTTTAATATTAAATTATGGGTCAATTTATTCGAATTGAGGTAAAAAGGTATTATAGCGTTGTTCACACAATGTTTACGCGACAGTGAGTGAAATAATAAAGAATTTATATCCATTCGTCAAGAAACTAGATGACTCGAAATATTTACTTTTTTTTTTTTTTTTTTTTTTTTTTTTTTTTTTTTTTTTTGTGGCATAACGGCTCGTTATTGACAGTAATTCTATTCGACATATTTGCACATATTCGGTCTAAAAATACAATTTTCTTTAGCCGCACTAAATGAAACCATACCAATTCTATGTCGTCACTTACATAATATCGTGGCTATCGAAAGACACAGGCTATGGGGCGAATCGGAGTTATGCAGTGATACTGGCTTACATTGTATACCATCATGATAAAACTATATATTTTGTATAAATTCATCGGGTAAGTTTTTTATTCGTTTAGAACATCGATTTATATTAGGCCATTGTGGTTGTACTTCACTGGGCTATGATCAGACTAGTAGAATTACATCACTGTAGTTTACGCCGATTTCCTAATACGTGTATCACATATTTCGTTTTTTAACTATATCATTTATTTTTCTCTCATTTTTCTTCTACTTAACGGTTTATTTTAAGCCTAAAATAATGTATACTGTTAATCTTGTTATTTTACCAGCCCTAAATGTTTAGGGAAATTTAAATAAATAGATAAGTAGACAAGTAGACAGAAAAATACATAGACAAATACATAGACAAAGACACACATAAATGAATGAATGAATAAACTAATAAATAAAATTTAGAGATTGTCGCCCAATAGGAAGACCAGGAGCAACATGAATAATATGTTTAATTGAGGAAGAAACAGTCGACAGAGTTTATGGAAGAAAAACAAGAAAGAGAAGAATTAGTGTCTTTTTGAGCAATACATGTCTTCTGTCCATGAACAGGAAGAGCATAAAGGCCACCCTAGTTTGTTTGGTTTGTTCTAAGCTAAAAAGCTCCAACTCTGCATATGCAGTCGAGGAAGACCCGCTGCGGCTTAACAAACAGTAGTGGCATGGTTTGCCCCTGGGACTGTGGTAGTTGAGAAACTTAGACGGGAACTTCCGCCTCCTAAACGCGCCGCGGGGCCGGACATATGCACAGCCGTAACCTTTTGCTGCAGCTGAATCTAACTTTTGGAAGACAAGAGCTCTTTGTATACGACGACTTGCGAAATGTCCTTAAGTGGAACGTCTGAGCAAAAGAAGGGAAGGTTACCTACCTGCTTGATGTTAGCGATCTTAACTCTAAGCGCTGCTGCTGCAACTTCTCCCCCTGAGCCAGAACTATGCTGGGAACTCGTTTACTAGATCTACCTCTAGTTAACATGCTCAAGGAAATTGGGGCACTTAGAACTTTGTGGTAAATTCCGCACCGCGCTTAAGACATTTCTCGCGGTGAGATAATGGGGACTCATAGAAAACGTTTAAGCGAGAGATCCGAATGGGAACAACATGCAACTAGAATTTCACAGCCTGCTGTTCCTTTTCTAAGAAGCAACAATTGTTAGCAAGCATGCTTGACCCCGTTAACTCTCTCTCTCTCTGGTCCCACCCCTCTCCCGAGTCAAATTTGGTTAGAGTCGACCTTCGGGATCGAACCTTATTACGGAGAGACACGCACGCACGCACCCACACACACACCAACACAGAGAGCGACTTGGTTGCTATAGCAACTGGCCCAAAATCCCACCAGGCACCCCAAACTGCTTCTACTGCAAGTTTGGCTTAAACCTTCTGACTTCCGAAATACACGACTAGTACCACATAACCGGTATTATATCCATATTAACTTCATAAGTCACAGTTCAATAAAGTATGCCTATTGTGTTTCATTCTGAACATTTAATGAGACAACAAACGACAGTAAACCTTTTTAATGTATGATAAAACGAATATACATTGTGATATCAGATTATACGGAAGTGTTAACACAACAACTTTAAACTGGTAAAAAACTCTGATACATTGTATATAAAATTGTTACTTTCTCCAACATATACAGAGGCAAAGAAGGTATTGCATTTCATCGAAAAACTCGATAAAGATTTCACCGGAAATATATTTTTTAGAATCCCTAACAATTTTACTATCTGTATGTGTAAAAAGTAATAGTAAATAAAAAGTAAAAGATCTGATGTGTTGCGCTCACATGACTTTCTCTACTCTTGTACTAACCATTCTTATAAACTCTTATTCCAATATCTTCTTCGTGTTAGTTGAGATAAACGTTTGCACAAATTATCTTATTACGTATTTCCTTGTAGGTACAAGGGGGATATTACAAAATAGTAGGCTTTCAGCGATAGTCAGATATTTTAAAGCTTTGAGATTCCGTTCTCTTTGCTCACTTAACATACAAAAAGTGAACAACGATGTTCCATTTCAAGAAAGTTTTAAGTTTTCCGAAACTCACACACATAACAAGGAATATCTCAAAAATGGTTCACCCTACAAGAAAATTTATTTGGACATAAATTGTGTATTTTAGCTAGATCTGCATTCTTTGTATAGAAGGATTTGGTCTATCTCTAACGGTTCGCCAGTTATGCAAAAGTTGTCCCGAGTAAATACTACAGGGGCTATACGCAGAAAATTCAAGGTATACATTTAATTTGTCATAAAAATATCGTAAACATGTGGCATTTTAATCAAAATCGTTAGCCATTTTCAAGAAAATAAAAACTTTCGAAAAATTTTCTATGTAAAGGGTAGTTTAGGGTGGGGCTATTTTCTTCAAAATATCTGTGTCGCATCCTTGAAGGATATTAAACTTAAATACCAATTTTGGTTTTTAACCGACTTTTCGTTTTAGAGATATGCTGTCCATAACCTGACACAGACAGAAGCACACACGCACACACGGACCTTTTTCTAAAAATGCTTTTTTGGGACTCAGGGGGTCTCAAAATCTCGACATCGAATTTTTGGGTGGAATAGAATACTACTTCTACTTACCAGTAGAGAAATTAAAAAATTGGACCTCTTCAAAATACGATTTATTTGCAATAACAGTTTTGCATCATACGCTATTTCTGAGATATCACTAGTTTGAAGTGTTTATCACTGTCGTTATCAGTGCTGAAAGGGAAAGAGCATGGAGTGTCACGACCAGCGTGTAGCCACGTGGTTTTGAGCATTTGACAATCGCAGTCCGCTTTCTATCTATACTAAATGAGTAACGAAACTATTTGCGCAAACTATAACCTTTTCCAAGAATTCGGGCAGTATTATCTGGAAAATTACTAAATTTGGGGGCTGTAATTTTCCTCCCCAGCCTTCGCCTAGCGATTCGGGAAAACCCGTAAAAACCCATGGGTCAAGAAGTTCGGCTACGAGAATCTAACCCATGACCTCCGGAATGTAAGCTACAGACACTACCGCCTGAGCCATGTCGCTCGGTAACTTACCGGAACATCTTCAGCGACTCTTGGACATGGTGTATTCTGAGATAAATGCAACCACTAATATCATTCTCAACGTCTAAATCACGTGACGTAAAAGCACAAAGATGCAATATAAAGGCTTACTTGTAAATTGGCTTGCAGATCACAACAATCCAAGGTGCAGCTACCAACCTGAAAACAAAAAAGAAATGCATACTTTAGAATGTATTAATTTACGTACTCTTGTTACCTAAATCTTAATTAAGAGTAATTTTACATGAACTAACACTCTTTTCATGCTACTAACCAGGTTGTTGCGAGTAAATCTGCAATTATAGCCTTCCATTTCCTGTAGTGCTACACAAATGTAGATTATGCGTGTTCAGAATGCGCGTTGCAGTCCAGGTTTACCAAAACACTCAGCTTCCCAGCAACTAATACCACGACAAAGTAATCCAGTTTTATTTAAAGCATCTAATCATGGATTTCCAGATAATGTGATTGGGTTACCGGTATACGTCATAGCAGTCACTGTATAGGGAGTTGTGAATGAATATAACTTCACCTACAAATGTTAAAAAAGTGGTTCTAGAAAATATTATTCATTCTTCTCTCTGCTTTAAGTTAATCGAAATTAACATTTGTGGAACTGCATTTATGACATATCCTTGTAGAATAAGGGAATCGAATATTCTTACGTGATAGTCAAAAATCTTTACGAGCTAATCGCTATGTTATGGCTTTAAAATGGCGTTCTCTTTGTGTTACCAGAAGAAAAAGTTGAATGAATATCTCTTACAGTTTAGGAATTATATAACGGCCATTCAGAATGAGGAAGAGTTCCAGGTTATTTGTAGAAAATTAAATTGTCATGGGAAAAGCTTGAACCATTTGGTATTTTAATCAAAATGTTAGAGCCCTTTTTGAAAAAATTAAAAACGAGCATTTTCCCCATGTAGGAGGTATTGGGAACGGGGTGATTAAAAAAAAAATCCTGCTGTTTAACTCTCTTTTGTTTTTGCTATGTTTTACACTCAAAGACACATATACAGGTGGAAGTCATTACATTAATATATCTCCCCACAGAGATATTTTAGTTTTGTCGAAAACAAGCCAAAGCAAGGCGAATGATTTCACAATACATAGGTCAGTGGGTCACGCATTAAGGTACGAAGCAAAACGGATAATACATGCAACAGGTGCATTTCGAGGTGCAATTACGACCATGTAAAACATCAGGTAGCAAACTCAGTGGTTGGTTTGTGAGAAAACTTATACAGCCTGTATGTAAACAGCAGAGAAGTAGAAATAGTATATTTTAAAATAAAGCTTCAAAGATATACCTGTAGAAAAGAGTACAAAATATAAGCAAGTTCCTGTATCATGGAGCAGGGCGGGGGAAACTGTTTATAAAGCAGACGTTCCGCGAATGTCCGAATTCATTAACTATCCTGTAATAGCTCAAAAGACGACCAGACCGTTTCCAGGAAAGAAGATTAAATTTCCATTTTCGTAACTGGAAAGTTATTAAACAGGAGAAATTGAAGCATTTAATTTCAGTAAAGCACTGGCCCAAACATTCCACAACGAACTGCTTTCTTGGTATCATGTACAAGAATTAATATTGCTGTATTAAATGGGACAAAACTTGGCCATTTTAGGTTTTCTAAGCTGAACATGCATATGATCAAGTGATTGTGTTTTAAATCTCGAAAATAGTTCACCTGTCCATTGCTTGCTATGTAAAATAAGGCATTTTAGTTGTAGTGCTGGCATAATATATTTAATATCACAATGACAGATAGGTTTCATTTTATTTTACTTTCATGGCGTATTTCATAGTTACATTACACACCCGTATTATATTATAGATAGCGCCTTCTCACATTTATTCAGCCTTTTCTGCCATTCAGTCGACTGTTCATCACGTCAGTAATTTGAACGAAATTTATCACCAGTGAAATCGAGGACTGAAAGGGGTATGTGTGAAGTTTTGAAGTCACCTTATAATATAGGTTTTCATTTGGAACCTTTAGAGCACGCGTCATGAACTCGGAATCTCAGCATGTATGCCAAAGGTAACTCTAATAACTGTCACCAATACATAGGCTATAGGCAGATAATTCGTTATATACATTTCATTTTCCATAAAAATTTCTCAAACATATGACATTTATACAAAATTGTTAATCATGTTTGTGAAAATAAAAATTTTTGAAAAATTTTCTATGTAGGGTGGAGGAATTTTCTTCAAAATCCTCGTTTCGCATTCTTGAAAGATATTAAACTTAGATGTCAAATGTTGTTTCTAATGGACTTTACGTTTTTGAGTTGTACACACATACGCACGCACGCACGCGCACACACACACACTCACTCAGGCACACGGACCTCTTTTTAAATAGGACTTTTTTGGAATTAGGGGGCTCGAAAACATGTCTCCGGTGAACTTTTGACATCGAATTTTTCGGTGTACAATAGGTACTTCCCCTACATACTATACGTAATAAAGAAAATAAAAAAGAAGACTTTCACTGAGTAAAACTGGATCCATGGATACATTAATTATAAAACAAAGGAAATGTTCAGTGGCATATTCATGTAATTCCATATTCAATAGACACCTCGTTTATTTACAAACCATTGCCGAACACATTCCGTTGCTGGCTTATTCATGTACTAGCTCCGAAGGAACTTAAAAATAGGGAATCAGAATTAGTTCATCAGAATGAAAGCGTGGCCGGTAATGACATGGAGAACAGCTACAGTGATGGCTGTGAAGCATGCAAACTGATACTTATAAAGTTTGCCAAGCTATCTTGTAAATGGATCTGTTTATCAATCACTTGGGAGTGTTATTAGCTGCGGCACTTTACAGATCCGCCCTGATTATGTTTCTGTATGTACTCTGGCAAGAAGTTTTAATTCCACCATTCGTTAGAAAAGGCGTAAACAGGTTACGGATTAGTTGTCGAATGACGATTTAATTAATTTAAAACTCCTTCGGCCATCTGTTGAACGTTCGCAGAACTTCCTTTAGAACAATTTGTATCCATTTGATTCTTTGGAGCCGTAATTTCCTGTTATGTTTGTAGCAATTGAGAGTGTAATGTCGGATGTAGGATTATTTGTCAGTCAATTTCCTATTAATTGAGATTGGTGTGTCTTTGAACATATGTTATCACAAGTAAATTCATAAGATGTCTTACGTGACCCATAAATTCTCAAGCGGAGCTTTTAATTACATAAGGAAACCTAAAATATATTCACCTCCACTATTGTGGTTAAGTTACTGAGCTCTGCCAATTGAAGAAAACGAAGCACAGACCTGCACTAAACTATTTCTTAGATGAAAGTTTTTCGAAGTTATAAAAAATGGTTGAAATAATTTTGATTGAGGTATCATGTACTTAAAAAATATAATAAAATAATATAATATATAAAATGTATATCTGCGTTTTCTGGGAATAGCTTGTGAGTTGTTTTCATTCAGAGGAAACTATCATTGGTTTGAATTTGTCAAACTTCTGTCACTTCTTAAGCTTCTGTCGTTTTCTCCCGTTGCTTTTAACTTCCCACGGAGAATATTTCAAACTTTGGGAATTTTACACTCTAAGCACATTTAGCATTTAAGTAGTTCTATATCGATGAATAATTAAATAAAACTATGCATGTGTTCAGGACTGGAAAGTTATGCTCCAAAGGTAAAAACATATGCACTTGACATTTTGTTCACGACTGTGGCGAATGTCTTCAGAAGGCTTTGCAAAGGTCTTGGAAGTCCCTAGATAACTGAATTCTTTTATTCTGTGCCCTTCCTGCAGGATAGCAATTTAAACTTGAACTTGGCAGGTGTTCTATAGTATACTAGGTGTGCCCCCCCCAAAAAAAAAAAAAATACCAACTACCCTTAGTGTGTTGTGTGGAATGGCAAACTGATGGATGTGTGTCTGTGTGTGTGCGCGCGCGCGGGTGTGTATGTGTGTCTGTCTGTGTGTGTGTGTGTGTGTGTGTGTGTGTGTGTGTCTGTGTGTCTGTGTCTGTGTGTCTGTGTCTGTGTCTGTCAGTCAGTCTGCGGACAGTATAACTCAAATACGAAAAGTCGCTTAAAACCAAAGTTGGTATTTAAGTTTTATGCCTTTCAAGGATACGACACGAAGATTTTAAAGAAAATAACCCCACCCTAAACTACCCTTTACATGGAAACTTTTTCGAAAATTTAGATTTTCTTGAAAATGGCTCTAACGATTTTGATTAAAATGCCATGTTTCAGATATTTTCATGACAAATAAAATGTATATTTTGAATTTTCTGGCTATAGCCTATGTAGTCGTGTTTACTCTGGATGACTTTTGAATAACTCTTAAACCGTAAGAGATAGACAAAATCTTAATGTACAAAGATGTAGATCTCG
The DNA here is from genome assembly GCA_030765045.1 of Tenodera sinensis. Lineage (NCBI taxonomy): Eukaryota > Metazoa > Arthropoda > Insecta > Mantodea > Mantidae > Tenodera > Tenodera sinensis. The sequence goes on along the minus strand of CM060967.1, from coordinate 155,468,712 downwards.
CTAAAACACGCAATTTATGTCTGAAAAAAAATTTTGGTAGAGAGCACCATTTCGGAGATATTCCTTGTTGTTGTTTCGAAAAACTTAAAAAATTCGTGCAATGGAACATGGTTGTTCATTTTTTTATATGCTAAGGGTTCAAAGAGAACGGAGTATCAAAGCTTTAAAAGATTTGACTATCGCTTGAAACCTACTGTGTTTTAATATTCTTCTTCCACCTACAAGGAAATAAACAACAATATAATTTGTACAAATTTTTATCTCAACTAACACGAAGAAGATATAGGAATAAGAGTTTGTAAGAATGGTTAGTACAAGAGCAGAGAAAGTCATGTGAGTGCAACACATCAGATTTTTAAAAACATTCTCCTTAATGTTGAAGTTCCATTCAATTTATTAAATATACAGTGCACAGATTTCCCGTGATGGTAGACACAAGTGTATCATATAAAAAAGTCAATAACAAATCTATCTAATGTTAAAGGTAAGAGAAATAACTGAATCTTATTGAGTGCCTTATCTGCACCATCCGGTAACAGAGTAGCATGAAGGAACGACTGTTTTGTTTACTAATGTGGGTACTGCTAACATGCATGCATTCACATCTACGAGGAGTGAAACTCCAAAACTGTTTTCGCCGCGTGTTTGTTTGTCTGTTTGTTATCAATCAGCTACTCGAAGTAACAATGGGAGACTGGTATATTTTTTGTCCATTTTACGTCCTGTAACTTGCGCAGTTATATCGTGACGAATCTGTAACATCTGTTAGGAGATACCTTGTGGTACATTGGTGTGTGCTGGACAGTTTGTTTTCAAGGTCGATACCTGTACCATTCCATCTTGTTTCGTCACGAATCCGCAGAGGGAGCAGTGCAGGGTAACTGTACCTCTGCTTCTGTGACCGGCAGATGGCATTGGGATGGCAATAAGTTTGCTTTCATCATCTGTAGACAGATGGCACCATATATAATATTGCTTTAAACTTAAGCTGGGACGTTGGGTCGTGGTGTTAAATATCCAATCCGGTGAAAAGGGTAAACAATTATACATCATTAATGGATCCAAGTTGAGCTTCTATAAAACTTTGACCTAGGGAATATAAAGATCGTCGTGTATTACAAAATCATGTAAGTGATAGTGATTGTGTAATAGTAGAGAAAGAGATCAAATACGGATATAAGAGGCCCAAAGAAGGAACATTAAACAGACAAAAGTTAAGTAGCCAAGAAAAGCGTAAAGCAGTGAAAGTCGTGTGTGCCCGGCCAGAAAAACTAATGCATGAACAACTTCACGGGGCGATGTTAAATTAATTAAACGAAATGTACAAAATGCAAGAGCTATCTATCTCTGTGGCAGACAAGATGAGAGAAGACCATAATTTGGTAACAGTGAGCTGGTTGTTAATTTTTAGCTGTTGATGCATTTTTTCCATGTTTCTACTTTTTCTTAGCACAGTTGGAAATGTGTTTAATAAAATGTGTACTTGTATGCAGACTTGGTATAACAACGATGTTTTCATTAACTTGTGGTCTAGAAAGGGGAATGCATACGACAATGACGTCTGGACACTTTTGGTTTAGCAGAAGAAAATTTATATGACCATGCGTTATGTAAAATCCCTTACCACAAGTCGGGTGTGTTAGAAAGAAACAAAACACTGTCAGCTTCAGAGGGTTGGTCGTCTTGTGATTGCTGCTCGACGAAGTGGAAATAACAGCAGCCTATCTGCACAACTTGGCCATCATCCCCAATGAAGAGTAGAACCAAGCACAGCACTTGAAATTTACGACTCTGTTATTAATGACTTTTGTGGCTACATGGTAGCAAGACGGTTGAAGAGAATGTGTTTGAGATGGGTGTATATTTGGCTGTTATCAGTCGCCACAAAGTGAACCTGTGTGCATACGCAGTGGAAGGGAAGTGTTGCCACTACAAAACAGGAAATGAACCGTCCCAACGGACTAGGTCATAGCACGCACGCTGGAAGCAATGTATTAATCAACGTTTTTTATATTTATGAGCTCGTTGCGAAAACTGAAAAGGGATGAATGAAAGTGAAAGTCACGCTTCCGTTTTCCCTTTTGGACCCCCTTCGTGCAAGGATTTCTATCGCAGTGAGAACTTTAATTTTATTGGAACTCATAAACATCTGGTATCATGCTATGGACATTGTTATTAAAATGGGAAAATGTACTCAGAATATATAACTTATATACAATGGTATTTTATGAATGTAATAAATGAATATCACATTGTAAATCACTTTTTGCCAAATGCTAAACACTTACACTGTCTTCAGTGTTCGTTCTGGCTTCCCTTTTGTATGTCAAAAAACATGTAAGTCAATTTACAATTACTAGTCAGTTCATAAGTACTCTAAAAGAAATAACATATACAGGATGAAAGTGAAATGATGCGCCAGACTTTAACAGCAAATTTCTCATGTTGTGAATAACAAGAAATTCGAATACCAAAATGTTGAAAAGTAATTAAAAATATTTATCATCACCTGGCTGAATTATTATTGATTGAAGGTTATTGATTTATGGCTATATTCATAGAAAATTGAATAAACCACAACCTTTTCCTTTGGCGTATTTCAATACATTCAACGGTTTCTTGTATAAATTATACTTAAAATAACCCACAATTTCTTGACTTTTTGTTGCAATAAATTGTGGGGTTTTTTTCTGTGTCTCTAAAACAGCTGGCTTCGACATGCATTTTTCCAACACTCAACTTGGAAAGTGCTTAAACACTTAACAGCTAAAAGTAACACCCCCCCCCCCCTCTGTCCGTGCTCTCTCGCTTTTATAGTCCAGGCGGCGTGCGCGCCAGTTCTCTGGAAAACACACGTTTTCTTGAAAACTGTCACAGTTGAATAATCTAGACTCGGTTGTTGTTCCGACCTGTCTATTGTTGTCCTTGTTTATCGGCCGTGCGTTGCCCAGCAACATCGTGGTGTGACGCCGGCCGAGCGCAGCGGCAACGCAACAAAGGACGGTCAAGGTCAAGCTTCCCCACACCACTCAAACAAACACGTGACAAACAATTAAGCGGCAACCAAAATTGATTTTTCAGATGATTAGAGAAATGTTCGGCGGCCGGCTTGTTCGTAGGCGTTCGAAAAAGATCTGGCTACGTCATCGCCGATATAAAATACTTGCTGAGCGGATAGGGCGAAGCAGTTTTTGAATCCGTTGAGTTGATGAGAGAGAGAGAGAGAGACAAAGAAAGTGAAGGAAGATAGTGAAAGGACTCAGTTATGGCAACGAAAGGAAACACTTGTGAGTTGCAATATTATGAAATGATGTAGATGTGTTAACGCCAATAGAAGAAAACAGCTTGAAAACATTTAGAAGGAAAATAAAGTAATAGAAAAGTAAGTGGACTGGATTTTGTAATTTTGTTACAATTTAAAAGTAGGGTCACAATTACATAGTTGGCTGCAGCAGTGTACACTGATATTACTCTGTAATGTTACTCTATGATTGGCCTTTGTAACACCGTTGGTTGTATTCTTGTACAATATTCCTCTCGTAAAAATGTGTAAGGATTTGCCTTCAGAGAACAGAATACCCCTCAAATATCGTATTTACAAGCCTATAGTACCTAATTGGCATAACAAATCTAATCTACTACATTTTAAGTTTGAAAGTGGTTAAAAATGCCAACATGGCATTTAATATATTCATTAAGACCAAAGACCGCGCCGTAGCCGAGTGGTTAGGCCGTTCGCTTCTCACCAGAGCGGCCCGGGTTCTATCCCAGGCAACCGCATGTGATTCGTGGTGGACGAAGCTACGCTGGGGCGGGTTTCCTCCGGGTTCTCCGGTTTACCCCACCATCTCATTCCATGTATCATTAGCGTCACCGCCTGCGGTGCCATATGTAGTAAAAGCGGGCGTTAAACACTACAATAATTTATGATCAAAAAACAGATTTTGGAATATAGTCATTAAATACTTTTTGTCCAAAACTGTGAAATGTAACTGTATCGACTTAGGGACAGATAGTTGACAAAGACACAGTCATCTAATGAAATGAGTTTTTACACGTTGTCAATTGACAGAATGTTCCACAAATTCAGTTGGTTATAGTTCTATGTATCAGAAAGATTTTATGGAAGAAGTCTTAAAATATCGCAGAAACTTAAAAATCATCAATATTTTTAGGTTAAAGAAGTAAAATTATTTAACGTATTTTAAATTTTATATTAGCTATTATTCAATCTTCAGACAATAAGAACTTTGAGCTCTAGGCAAGTTTCCTGATAATGTTCTTACATAAAATCACCATAAAGGCACATGATTAGATAGAATATTATGCACATTCGTAAAAGGGAACCTATGTTATGTTCAATATCGCCACTATCTGAAACAGCTGAAATAAACTTGTTAACGACTTGATTATACATTTTTCCTTGGCGTTATCGTTTTCTTTGTTTTTCTAATTACATACGAACACCCTTGCCCGAGGCTGGAACTCACAACCTTCTGCGCAGCGGACCACCAGAAACCATGGCTACAAGGGCCGTCATATTAAGGCACAAGTAAACTTATCAAATCTACACGCTAAAGAAAATGTTTAAGATAAGGACATATATTTCAGAAAAAGCAATTCATTTAATATTTTGTCATGTAGCTGAAGGAATAAATGCTACAGAAATGAGTTCGGAATACTTAGCTATTTAACGGATAGACAAAAGTCGCTTTCCAAAGTATTAGGCTACAATTTACCTGACCATGGACGGGAAAAAAACCTGGAACATCTGCGGTAAGACGAGGCCAGACTAATGGAAATCCTAAATCATAGTGAATATATCATACTGAGGACTTAATTACTATTAATTATTACTATTTATTATTACAGAGGTATTTTTTAGAGGTGGCGTGTGTCGTAATGTTGCGCAGTAGTTCATGGTCGAGTCCACTTGTCTATTGTAAGATAAAAGGGGTGTCTGGTTAGTATCTTTTCGACTTCTAGCCCACTAGCCAGCAGGCTGCTGGTGGAAACTTACCCCTACCATCGCTTTGCGTGATGCTCGGATATGCGCGAGTGACAAGGTCACGCGCCACCTCTAAAAAATACTTCTGTACTATTATTATTACCATTATATTATTACCACTACCACTACCACTACCACTACCTGCCCGCCTCTGCAGCGTGATGGTTAGCGTGTCTGCCTCACGTTCAAGAGGTCGCGAGTTCGAATCTTGCTTAGGGTAAGTTATCCGGGTAAGGTATTTTTCCGAGGTTTTTCCTACCCTGAGAAGACGAATGTCGGGTAACTTAGAGCTCCATGGACCTCGGGCTTATTTGAGCATCATTTCACCCATTTCATTTCATTTATTCGTCCCAGACGACAATGTTGGAGGACGTTAATTAAAAAAAAAAAAAAAAAAAAAAAAAAAAAAAAAAAAAAAAAAAAAAGAACTATCACTACCACTCCTACTGCTACTACTACTACTACTACTACTACTACTACTACTATTATTATTATTATTATTATTATTATTATTATTATTATTATTATTATTATTATTATTATTATTATTACTATTATTACTATTATTACTATTATTACTATTATTACTATTATTACTATTATTACTATTATTACTATTATTACTATTATTACTATTATTACTATTACTATTACTATTACTATTACTATTACTATTATTATTACTACTATTATTATTATTATTATTATTATTATTATTATTATTATTATTATTATTATTATTATTATTATTATTATTATTATTATTATTATTATTATTATTATTATACATAGGACCAGCATAATTTCATATAACGTTTTAATTGAATTTAACACATTCTGTCCCTTGGATACTTCGTTGCTTAAGTCTAAATCATTTCAAAAGTTAAACTTGCCTGTTTCTCTTTATGACATTAGTACTTCTTGTACCTTGAGGTATGATTTATGTTCTGAAAATCTTCCTCGACATTTGTCTTCCTCAGCAAACGCCACTATCTTCTTAAAACCGCATGAGTGGGTGCAGTTTCTGAGATGCAGAGATTTGATTTTAGGAAGCACGAATAAAACTTCTGAAAAGATGTCTGGAAAAACTGTTTTCCTGGAGGCAGTTTTAGCGGAGAACTTGCTTAGAACACGGTGTAGCAGCGGAACATTTAGCAGAAGTTTCGTATTTCTGTAGGACAATGAAAGTTGGAACTGCGTGAGAAACGGTGGTATAACTTCATAATTAACTGGTCAAAATATAAAGTTTGGGAGAACATTTGATGCACTGCTGGTGAAGAAAGAGAAAACAGCACTTGGAGGGAAAAGTATAGAGAAGATTAAACATACAGATACTTACAAGCAGGACTTGGTGAAAAGTAGTCAAGAAGCTTTCTCTCTGAGATAAATTAACTAATTGCAACCGATTGACAAGACTCCTGAAATTACTGTTGTATTATTGATGGAAACGATATAATACAACATGTGGGATTAATTTAATAATGTTCCATGCTTATTATTTGATCCTATCCGATTATGTTTTACCCCCAATTCGATAAATGGATTTATTGGCAATTTTATCTTTATATAATGAATTAATATTAAGAGCTATTTATCATATTTTACTCTGAATACACGTTAAACACTTGTAAAACATTTTCAGGTGACAAATATTGAGAGTTACAACTATGTTATTAAAATATTTCCTCGATCTTTTAAGAAATGCCATATGGACATCATGTTATGGTAGAAGTTAATTCATGAATCAGTCAATGCTAAAGTTTGTTCAGTTACTTATGAATGTATGAATAAAATAATTATTAACCCTTTAATTGACCGAGTGGGATGACTCAGGCGGTAGCATCTGTTGTCCGCATTCGGGAGCTTGCGGGTTCGATTCCTGCGGCCGGCCCTCCTGGTCTAGGGTTTTTCTACGGGGGTTCTTCCCGGGTCACTCAGGCGAAAGCTTGGAAGTATATTATACTTATATTTCATTTACTTCACTCTCTTTCTATGTGACCTTTTTCAGTTGTGTCAGCAGGGTCGCCGGTAGATGCGCTGCAGTGTTCGGTTGAAAGAAGGCGCTGCGGTCAGCAAGCCGGCCGCCAGGGGGATTCATTGATCAGCCGACCTGGCTCGGTGGTGCACTCTCTGTAGCGACCTGGAACTTAGTCGGGATGAATGGCTACATCTGTTAGGGTCCCACCGTAGTAATTCTGCACATTAATCTGGCCGCCTGTAGGGTACTCTCATATCATCCTTCCTCCCGGGGTCTATGCACAATAAGCCATCAGCTGATATACTGGAACCTCCGTCGCGACAGACAAGACAAAACCTTTTAATTATTTAAAATATGAAATATAAAATCCTATCTACGCACAGTTTGCGTATGCCCAAATCCACCCTTAATGCAGCTTATCATTTCTCCTATTCTGCCTTCATTACACAATTCACAGAATCACGTTTTCCCTAAAGTGTTACCATCAAAGGATCTACTTTTCCAAATGGTGCCATTGTTGTAGCCATTCCCTTGGCCGCATTTGCCCACACGTTTTCTTCTGTACAGTTGAAAACCCACTCTCATCAGAATTAAGAATCCTTGTATTTATACAATGTCTATCAATAAGATCTCTAGGAAATCAAAACTTCATACATTCTTTCCTTACTGAACCCTCTTGTCTACAAACTGTGTTGGCCTCCTGTTGCCTGCAGCTTAATTTTAAGTGTATTTTCATAAATGCATTGTAGCATTTTTTTTGCCGATCATGCGCTCATCGGCGTTGAAGTTATGGGGAACTCCATTTCTTTCTGAAATCTTAAATAATCCTGCTGCATCCGTCATTGTAAGGTCACACATAATTTCTTCAAAATTCAAAATACTTTGTTTCAATTTTAATTACATTTCATCGAAAAACATTTCGTTTCTTCCAAAAACTTTTATTCTCTACTTGTTGCTTTCTTTTTATTTTCTGCGTGTCCTTTTATATTTGGTTTAGACACATTCATTAAATCTTTGAACTCCGTTTAAACAAGCTGTATGAATATCATCTACACACTGCTTCTATACCGCATTGTTCTGACATCAATAACAGGAGTAATGCAAATTTGTAATTTAATTATGCCTACAGTGTAATTTCTATGCAGCAATATTTCATATATGAAATGTGTGATTGCCAAATAATTCTACAATATCACTAATAATTTATTAAAGGATTCAATAAGTAATTTCCCAAATTGTACCGGTACGATATTGGAAACTGCTAGTGGTACATAACAGGCAAATGTGCCATTTAGTGTCTTTAATGTTCTTCTATGTGCAAAGCAACAAAGATTCAATATCACATGAATTTAGTAAGCTACCCTCGTACACATTCAACTTATGAGGAGGAAAGTTTGTTTTCACTTACCTTATTGTTTATCTTAGCCGCATTACGACTATAGTAAATGGTTTTCTTCCTGCAAACGAAACGTTTTTCACCACAGAATGCACAGAACCGAAACAATAGTGCCTAATTGCGAGTAGTTGACAATACCAACACTGCCTCTCAGATGTTACAAGAAACACAGATTTTATAAACATAGCAAATAGCTCCCCCGTATTATGTGTACGTAAATCTTAAAACAGTTTAACTGTTAAACATCAGTAACAATTCCATGTTAAGTTCATTACCTTACAATGGCATAAGCCTCTCGAATAGAACAGACCAGATATTCAGCCCTTTAAACATAACAAATACAATATTTGTAATTACGCAGGAACGTAGAATTCAAGGTAATGTTTGCATACAGTGCAGTGAACAATAACGTCACTTTTTCCAAGATTTTCTGGTGTCTCGTGCGCCGGGAACAAAGTATCTGACTTGGATAAATGAACAACGTTGTTTAAATGTTTTTTAGAGAGTTAGAATAGTTGACTACGTTCTCCTTGTGCAAATCTATCAGCTCTACTGTTAATTTAGCGGAGTTACTTGCGTTGCTTCTGTGATATCTGAAGAATTATTTACAAAGTGTTATAAGTATACTTCTTTTGTTGGTTTTGGCGAAGAATACAGAGCACTCTTTGTATGGCGAACTGTTTCAGTACCGTTCGCGACTGTGGTTTCACAATAACCGGTTAATTCGTCAGCCTATCAGCATATAGCTGTAAGATATATTACTGCAAGTTCACGCTGAATGGAAGCATCGCTGAGTTCATTTTCAGATAACGAGGCAGGAGAAAACTAAATTTATACACTCCCGCTTGCTAACAAAGAGCCCCGTTGTCTCTCATGTCAGAAAACCCCCCGGGAAACAAAATAGAACCATGCGGGTTGGAAGTCTTCCCCAATTATATGCGTATACATCCCTGTAGATTTACTGACAGTGTCCAAGTTATCTCTCAGAGGGATCCTTAGTCGACAGTTTCCAGTTCGCCGATGTGGAGGCAAAAGAGAAGTTCGCAACACTGGACACACACAATGACCCTCCCACCCTCTAGCAGCGCCCTTTTGCTGACTCAATTTTACACGGCACCAATGGGTGTACCGTGGCTCCCGTAGCTGATGCAGGGCGCAAAGAACTCAAGTACCACGCTAGAAAAACAAACGCGTATTCTGGAGCGCAAACAGTGATCTAGATAAACTGCTCGTACAGAAAGTGTTTACACTTTTACAAGCGAATCAGCAAGTGCCTCTTGTTGCAGTATGTTGCATCACTGCGATGGACGAGTTGAAGAGTCAACAAGTTCTGCTACAAAGCTGGACAAAACACCCTTGGAGAATAAAGGCATCTCGCTTTAACACACAGTATAAACAGCAGCAACACTTCTACTAATTAATAAAATTGCGGTGATAGCTTTTTTTAACTAAAGAGAGTAATTCCAGAAATTCAAAAGCTTCAAAAGTAATTGATGCCCAGAGAGGAGAATATATAAATACCACTCATTAAACACAAAGTATGGAATACTGAGACGGACACTCTGCGTACTACGATTCTTCCAGGAGTCCAGGAGTGAGTACTAGTCGTCTGGGTTAACCCAGGCGGATGGTAAGGTGGCCACGGTACCTATCCGTTTAAATACGGATTTACCCGTGTGGTGGTATAGGTTGGTATATGTAACAGGCTTTGTTTGTCTTTGTAATGTCTGATGGTGCAGGGTGGGTTCCTGTGTTGTCACTGGCGGCGGGATCTGTCGGATCTTGGATGTCTAGCCATCCAAGCGACCATTTCCCTACTGATTACTTCGTCAGCCTTGGCCGGCGAGCAATGCAGTGCCAGTGACAGGAAATACGATTCTTCAGCGACTACCACCCTCCATGTGCAAGCGATGAAGTAAACAAATCACGGAAGTCTAAAGGCCACATCGATGTGCAAAAGTTGCTAGCAATTCCTGGCTCTATGCTATACGACAATTCTCGACAACATAAAATGCTTGCTTCCAACACTCAGAAAAAATAATATGAATGCGATCATCACACCTGAAACAAACATATTATGTTTAAATGCTTTCACGTTAACAGCGACTGCCATCTAATAAGGAACATTTGAACTATACTACAGCAACATAAAAGAATACCATGAAGAGTCTTCCAAAATTACAAAACTGTCATATAAATCCTATAAGCAGTGTAAAAGCTCAAAAAATCAAATGTGTTGCACTCCCATGACCTTCTCTACTGTTGTACTAATTATTTTTACAAACTCTTCTTCATGTTAGTCGAGATAAACATTGGGAGAAATTAACTTATTGCTGATTTTCTTGTAGCTACAAGGGAGATATAAGAATACAGTAGGCTCTGCGCAATACAGACATCTTTTAAAGCTTAAAAATACATTTCTCTTTGCACGGTCAAGAGGTAAAAAGTTAATAACGCACTTCCATTTAAAAAAGTATTGAAAAACTTACACAAATAATAAGGAATGCCTCCGAAATGGTTCACTCCACAAAAAAAAAAAAAAACGCATTTGGGGATTGTTGCTTTAACAAGATCTACAAGTTATGTATAGTAAGATTTGATCTATCTCTTACGGATTACCAGTTGTGCAAAAGTCAATAAGAGTAAACAGGACTACATGGCCCATAGCTATAAAATTCAAAATATACATAAAATATCTTAAACATATAGCATTTTAATCAAAATCGTTATAGCAATTTTTGAGAAAATAAAAATTTTCAAAAAATTTTCCATGTAAAGGGTAGTTTAGGGTGGAGAAATTTTCTCCGAAATCTTTCTGAAATATAGTAAACTTAAATACCAACTTTGGTTTTTAACCAACGTTTTGTTTTAGAGTTATGCTGTTCACAGACAGACACACACGCGCGCGCACGCACGGATTTTTTTTTCTAAATATGCTTTCTTTTATTCAGGGGGTCTCAAAAGCTATTTCCGATGAATCTCGGTATGGAAATTTTGGACCGAATACAGCACTTCCCCTGCTTACTACACGTAGGCGCATCATGATGTGTTCTTGGGTTTACACTAACTCGCAACAGGTGAGCCTACTGCTGGCGCGAGTCGACCGTGGACCTCGGTTGCGATGATGGGTCGTGACGGTGTGGACGCATCGGCCAGCAAAGCCGCAGCAGGTTGCGCAGAAGCGGCGTCGACGTCGGCAGGTAGATGCGCGGTGGCAGCAGCGACGGCAGCGCGGCGTACAGGATGTCCGGCTGGACTCTATTCTCAGGAGTTGGCCTCGACAATGTGTTCCAGCCGAGTTGCCGCCAGTGTGAAAGGACATACTCACCGCCTTGCGTGAGTAAACCTGCAACACACAACACAGCTCTGCTCTGGAGTAAGCAGGCATCACGGCGCTGTGGGTACTGGTGGAGACCCGAGACGGGGAATGAGTGAGGTTGCTAATGCCTTTGACCTCTGACGTGTTGATTGACACTCTCTCTACAGCCGTGCTCCGCGCAATTCTGCTGCGTACTCGCGTATATTCATGCTCAGGCTGGCCTAGGAGGTCCAACCCGGAGGAAAGAGCGGAGTCGTAGTGTGACTTGTCCCTATTTCGGAAGTAAGAGGCGCTGTGGTTAGGACTTGCACCACACATACATAGATTTCAACAATTTCAGAAAAGTTCTAGAGTTATAGTCATACTAAAACCCTTTGGCGCTAACAAGTAGCTTCAGAATTCTTTTCGCTTGCAGATCCGCTCTTAGTTTTGTGGCAAACTTGAGTGAATCCTCAGAAATACTATGCTTTGGCTTTAAGAGAAGAGTTAACATAATTTAAAATAATTAAAGGCGAGCAAGTGACGAAATGTTTCGTCTCTCTTTTTTTTTTTTTTTTTTCTTTTTCTTTTTCTTTTTCTTTTTTTCTACGGTTGTTATCCAGAATCCTTGAAATTGTAATTATACTGCAATCTCGTCCATTCAAAATATACCGCAATATACCTTTCCAAGTACCAGCAATAATCTGTATTCAGGTTAACTTTCCAGTCGTCTCGTATCTCGTTTTAATGCCTTTCAAATCTTGGTGAAAAAATTCAATTGTTCCTTGCTCTAAAATCCAACACAACAATGTGGAAAATAGTCCATGGCCATTTTTACATCTTTGTAGCTACGCCGGGCTTGCTTTTCCATTTTTACTCAAAATTGGTGTCACACATTAATTTCCTGTTGTGAGGTTTAGTAAAAACACCTGCTTTCAGCTTTTTTGGGGTAATTCTGTGATAATTAGTACATATGTACTTAAAACATTCACTGATCTTGTGTAGGCACATACAAACTGGCTTATTATACGCAATTTTATAAACAAAACCTTGATTTTCTCAAAATCTGACGTGATAAAACCGTTCAATTCAGCGCACAAATCTATTTGGGAATATACATTAATTTGAAAATTCATTTTTGATGCGGAGCAGAGTTATGAGTGTGTAAATTATCTCTAAGTTGAGCCCACTGGGTGCAATATTCAAAGTATAATTTGATAACGTGTATTGAGGTGGTGGTAAATTTTATTCATGGTAAAAATACACCATGAAAGGTACATTTTATTTCCCGGAATGTACAACAGGGATGCTATTCGTTTCTAAAAAATGAATAAGCATGTATAACGACAGTTTCCTGCATCATCTTCAGGCAGCATAACTTTATCTTCTTCACCCTTAAGTCATAACACTTTATGCATCCCATAAAGTGACTTACACGTTTGTTATGACACTATAATTTCTCTCCTTTCCACGTTCACTTGTCTTTCTTTTCCTTTCATGTTTTCTTGGATTATTATTTTCAACAATAAAAATAGAAAGATGAAGAGAGAAATTTGTTTCCTATGAGGGATATATTGCAGTTTGGAGTTCTGGAGATGGATGACTTGAAGCTCTGTTTTAACAAACCATAATCTATCTTTATACAGAGTGAATACTACGCAAATATTTCGGAAATAAGAGGTGCTGTGGTTAGAACTTTTACCACACATACACATATTCCAATAATTTCATAAAGGTTTATCCTGCACAAGGTTCCGTATTTTTAAATCAAATAAAAGTTATAAGATATTGTCATGAGGAAACTTTAAAATAAAATGCATAACATGTTAAGAACTGCATGTGGATGCTCTACAAAGTTACAAATGCACCATAATGTTATATATTTGTGCAGATAAGCGATGGACCCATATAATAATACAAAAGCAAAACATTCAGATCTGAAGTAATTTAATTTTCTTGAAGGAAGAATTATTTTGTACTCGAAATATAAACTTAAAAAAATAAATCCTTGGTTAAGTAACCAATATTGGTATTTAAGTTCAACACCTTCCAAAGATAAGACACAAAGACTTTCAAGAACATTCCTCCATTGTAAGCTAACATTTACATGGAAATATTTTCATTATTTGTTATTTTATGAAAATGGCTCTCCATAGCACAGTAGTAGCTCGCTTGCCTCGTGTTCGATCCCCGGTACCGGTATAGATATTGCACACGTCAACTTCTAAATGAGATATTTGGGAAAAGTGGATTGGACGTGTTGGACCTATCACGTGGTCTCCTCGTTTATCCGACTTAACACGCTTGGACTGCTTTCTATATGGATAGAGAAAACAAATGACAATGCTTAAAGCACGTATAACCAAGGATAATATGAAATTTCGAATACGCGAAGCTTGTCGCACTACTAGATTGTAGGCTGTTAACATTTCCAAAATAATTCCCAAATGTTTATATGTTAATGGAGGCAACTTTGAGGAATTAATACAGTAATTTAGAGTAATACCTGGATAATTACTGACATTTGTTTAGTATTATTCTCTATTAATTTATAGTTACACACTTCAAAGAAATCATCCTGTAACAGGTCAACAATTCATTTTAGACAATAAATGTTTTAATAAAAATTGCTTAATTTATTGTGGGGAGGCAGAATATATAAGCAATTACCATGGTTTTATTTGAAATTGCAAGGTTGGACCCCAAGAGCACCATAAGGGGGCCCAAGAATATATTATCCATATCACAATTTGGAAGGCTTGTAGCTCTTGTAAGATTTGGAATTCTTAGCATTCGATTTTTATGGTCATTTAAGAGATATTCACATGTAAGACATTTTATATGGGCCACTCTGTGTGTGTGTGTGTGCGCGCGCGTGTGTGTGTGTGTGTGTGGGTGTGTGTGTGTGTGTAGGTGTGTGTAGGTGTGTGTGTGTGTGTGTAGGTGTGTGTGTAGGTGTGTGTGTGTGTGTGTGTGTGTGTGTGTGTGTGTTTATGCATATAGACCACAGACAAATGGCAGGTTATTCTCAGTAATAAATTCATTATTCATAAACAGAGATTAGATCAGTTGTGTGCAAGTTAGTTCAGGAGTTTAGGGTCAGATTGGTCAACAAGCACCCAAAAATAAAACAGATGAGCATACTCAGCAATAAAGCAATAATAAAAAATAGTTCGATAAGCCACAAGAGATAAATGAACAAAGCGTTGTAGGAAGAAATAATAGCAATTCTTAACACGTGTAGTTCTGACTCCCCTATTTATTATCGATTCAGTAACGAATTGAACTTCACCGTTAAGTATGAATCATACAAATTTAACTACTGCCTTTATTGCAATTTATCATCCATGGCACTCAAAACCAATGGAGACAAAAATCATGATTTTAAAGCAAGATCAAAGCACAATCCGATTTTATTGCAGTGGACTCCATACTCAAATACAATTTGTAGAAGGAATTAGATCCAAACCCTCAAACATACATTCAATTCCTCTTATGAACAAAACGGATATGTGAAAGGACTGGCAGAGAAAATACTTGAGTGGATTCCGTCATGTAGAACGGAAAAAGGAAAGGCCATTTCCACGATACACAAAGAATACGGCGACAAATGCAAAAGAAAATAATAGAAACTGGGAAGTGAATACGTCACGATAACTGGAAAGAGGGAAATGCAAAGGGCACCGAGCCAGTAGAGAGTTGAGTGAAACTAAACTAAACGTACAAACGAACGGCGTGCATATAAATTAATTTACCATCACAACTACATGTCCATTCTACCAGTTGATTTCGATTGCCACACACACTTTTTCAACAATTAAATGACTAACAATACAAAACAGGCTGGCCACGTGGCGCAGTTGGTAGAGCACCTGCCTGCTGTGCTAGGGGTTCCGGGTTCGATTCCCGCCAGGGGGGTACGAATTTTTCTGCAGCCAAGATTGTTCCTCATCCTTCCCTGAGTCTGGAAGTGTGAATGTGTGTGTGAATCCAATGTATAAAAGCCCCACTGTTAAACGAGTAAAACCAATAGTCAAAGTCGCTGACATGCCCTCTGCAGTTAAAGGCGGGATATAAATGGAACACACACCCACACACCCACACACACACACACACACACACACACACACAGTCATATTCAGATATACCCCGTCTTCCTTAGCACGTGGTCGCGGCGTCCTTAACCTCCAGCTTTTACTACATACGGCGCCGCAGGCGGTGACTCTGATGATAATTAAATTACTATGGAGCACAGGTGGAATGAGATGGCGGGGGAAACCGGAGAACCCGGAGGAAACCCGCCCCAGCGCCGCTTCGTCCACCACAAATCCCACATACGGTTGCCTGGGATCGAACCAGGGCCGCTTTGGTGAGAAACGAGCGGATATTTAAAACTGTTAACAGTTCAACTTTTAACGATTGTACTATCTCGCCGTCGTAATTGCTTACATAGACGAGAATGACGTAGCACGGGTTTTTCTCGAAATCTGTTTCCTAAATAAGCTCGGCTCGGGAAGAGTTTCTCGAACAGTCTGGAATAATCTTTGTCCCGGCCCGTTTTATTGTTACTCAACTACTCGCCGCGCAGTGGAGTGATCAGTGGAGTAGCTTCACCTTGAGCGTCTTTGATGGTGGCGTCACAGTATCATTTCTAGAGGGTCATAAGATCCTCGTAGGTGGCCAATTTACGTCTGATATGCTATTTATTTTGCTCCTTAACTCTTGCATTATTTTATTACTTAGATATGAGTTAACCGTAAATGTTTCTTGCTTTCCTTTATGCTTCTATCTGCTTTTAGAACTGAGTATTGTTTATTAGCAAGGGATACTAGCGACATTGTTTATAAGCTTTTTTTTTTTACCTTTAATGACTGACTTGTACGATTCTTCCACTAAGCTACAGAACTAGTTTACAAATTCAAAAGGACTTTGTCGGATCATAACCTAACATGCAGTCTTCGATCACAAATGTCCCAGACATTGCGTTCTAAGACTGAAAAACTAGTTTAAGAAAAACGAAACAGAAAATATGGGAAAATGTCCTAGTTTTGTTCTGTTTCATTTGCTTTATATTATGACTGCCCTTCAAATAAACTAGACTTTTTATGTGTTTTCTCATAGCATAGAGCCGAAATCTAATTGCTTATAATCTGTGACTTATGGTGCAATTAAAACGGTGAGCATAAATATTACAAATCCAAGATGCTATTTGTCCTATGTATCCGCATGAAGCGTTGGAACATAATATTTCATTCTGTATGCACCAACCTTTGTACAACTCGTTAAACATCATTACATTTTTACCTGTAAACCAAAGACAGCAGCGTTGATTTAAGCATATGCAAATCAATGCCCTTTAGCTTCGCAGAATAGTTAAATAACAGATTACGGGTGATCAGTCGGCTTAATCAGAGCATAAAGAGCATGAGATAGAGTCCCAAGAGAAGGACGATGCTTGTAAAACAGGAATATTCTAGCATTTGCATCTCATTAACCTGTTTTGTATAAAGTTGCCTGCTGGACTGTCGATTCAAAAATAACTTTACCGAACACGATCTATGCACTTAGCAAGATGGATTGCTGATGCCCTGTAACTGATAAAAGGGTATGCGAGCTTGCAAAATGGTCGATCCCAAGCTTCATTATCTGAAACATATCTTTGGTGTGAACCTGCACAGCAGCAGCGAGATATCTCGATCATAAATATCGCGAGTCATCAAGCATATGGATATTTCAAAGCAGGAGTAAATTTTAACCTCTCGTTACTTTCAGGAAATTGAAGTTGAAAAATTAACATAGGAAAGGACAGCACTATTTATACAAAGAGTAATATATATGTAATTGCATGAAAGTACGCGAGTTTTAAGCAGCAAGTTTCACAAATTTCAGCAGTGTAAAAGTGTTGCTAATTAACAATACGAACTAGGTACAGGTAACAGGTTATCTACATGGGCATTGATCATTGACCGCACATGCAGATTTACTTCTATTTAAGATAGAATTTAAAGTGACAGAAAAGTACGAAAAAAATATCCAAGTGCTACAAACACCACTAAGATAACTTGTCTCCTAAGTTCTTCGTAGCTGGTTTGGAAAGAGGTTTAAAAATCTGATGTGTTGCACTCACATGACTTTCTCTACTCTTGTACTAACCATTCTTATAAACTCTTATTCCTATATCTTCTTCGTGTTAGTTAAAATAAACATTTGTACAAATTATCTTATTGCTTATTTCCTTGTAGGTGCAAGGGGAATATTGGAATACAGTAGGCTTTGTGCGATAGTCAAATCTTTTAAAGCTTAGAGATTCCGTTCTCTTTGTACACGTAACATATAAAAAAATGAACAACGATGACCCATTTCACGAAAGTTCCAAGTTTTCCGAAACTCACACACATAACAAGGTATATCTCCGAAATGGTTCACCCTACAAGAAAATTTATTGAGACATAAATTGTGTAATTTAGCAAGATATACATTTTTGTATAGTATAATTTGGTCTATCTCTAACGGTTTACCAGTTATGCAAAAGTCGTCCAGAGTAAATACGACTACAGGGGCTATAGCCAGAAAATTCAAGATATACATTTCATTTGTCATAAAAATATCTCAAACATATGACATTTTAATCAAAATCGTTAGAACCATTTTCAAGAAAATAAAAATTTTCGAAAAAGTTTCCATGTAAAGGGTAGTTTAGGGTGGGGCTATTTTCTTCAAAATCTTCGTGTCACATCCTTGAACGACATTAAACTTAAATACCAACTTTGGTTTTTAACCAACTTTTCGTTTTTGAGCTATGCTGTCCACAGACTGACAGACTGACAGACACACAGACACACACAGGGACCTTTTTGTAAAAATGCTTTTTTTGGATTCAGGGGGCCTCAAAACATGTATTTCCGGTGAAATCTCGACTTCGAATTTTTGGGTGGAATACAATAGTTCCCCTACTTACCAGTAGAGAAAGTAAAAATAGGCATGGGATCAGTATGCTAAAGTATCAAATAAATGGCGTTCGGAAGTGATTTACAATTGCGTTGTTTAAAAAAATTACCGCTCCATCTACCGGCACGTCCTCTCAAAGCACGACAGCTAGTGCACTACGCGGACACTAGATGGTAGTTGTGAAGTATATAGTGAAAGAACAGTACTTGTTTGTTGTTAGAATGCCGAAACAGATAAAAGAAAATTATAAGAATAAGAAATGGAGGGCAGAAATAAATGGTAGAAGGAGGAACCACTACGGTAGAAAGTCCGTGTCGACGGGAATCGAACACGGGACCTCCCGAATATCAGCCTCGTGGAGCCATCTCACTCGGAAATTTTACTTCCACATGACTATTTCTTTGATGATCTAGTCGCTCGATACGGGAATTCTAAGCAACATTTGTATCTGCTCGTTGGTACGCCTGTTTGAAGCTGTTGCTCCAAATGACGATAATTATTTAACAGCAACCTTACTGTTTCTGGTTGTCTTTGAATTGGATGGGCGCCAGTGAGTGAGTGATTAGGGTTTAAGGGCCCGTCGACAGCTAGGTCATTAGAGCCCCGGGCGCCAGTGAAAATTGTACCTTCACAATGCCCGAGGCTCTCAGCTGGCTATTATTCGAGCAATGAGATTCTCATTTTTGGTATGCGTGCATGTGTTTTTTAAGAAAGGATAACAATATTTTAATGAATATTTCAACTGCAGATAAGAATCCTACATACAGATAAGAAGTTGACGATCCAAGAGCAATGTGAGAACTCGTTATTGAAATATAACTTGTATACGAATATTTAGATGGATATAGTTCTGACGGTATTATAAATCACGACTCAGTTATCCTCCTTAGGCAGAAGGGACACCAGTGACAAACTAGTGAAGTGTTTTCTATCCAAGGCAAACCAACACTATGTTTAAATCATTTTCCCTTCCTTCAACACTAATTTCAACTTGCCACTCCTAGCTGCTAATGCAATATTACAACGTATATTCTACAATTGTGAGTTTCCTAATTTCCAACCGAAGCTCTTCCATAAATCTGTTAGATATCCGCCTCGATATTCCAAGAAATGTCATGTTTAACTACTAGCGCTCTTCTGGCAATCCTGTTTTGTGCTAATTATGTTCGTTTGACTAGCAGACGAATTCTACGGATTTGCCTAAGGAATTCAATCTCTGCTAATTGTCGACCTATATAATTACCTGGTAACTAACAACTGCTTTTCCTGTAATGCCAACCTGTACATTCTAACTCTATGCAAGATAATCCTCTAATATTCATATTTAAAGTGATTCTGCTTGCTTGGTTTTCTTATCCATTCTTTATCAATAATTTATTATGAATATAAGTACCTCTTCATTTATTAATGTAATTTTAAATTATAATTTATATACTGAGTCCATAATTTTGGTATGAAGTCTCTTCCATGGATTTCCTCCAATCAGGACCGAAAGCACCTTTATACTGTGGAAAAGAGCAGGTGTTACCAACCTAGTTGTAGTAATTAAAATCCTTTACACATATAATATTGCTTTAGCCTAACCGAATAATTAAAACTGCATGGCTTTAGAATACTGGCTGTTTAATAAATTTGAACTACAAGCTCCTCCAAAACGAAATTTTTACAAACAAGATAATGAGCTTAAAGTTTTTAAATGCTTAATATACTACAGATACAACATTTTATATATCACCCTCATCATGTAAAATATCCACAGAAAACAAGAGTGTAATTGGTGCATTTTGCTCCACATATTTGGCCATTTTCCGCCCAACAGTGCTTTTCACCCGATGTAACAAACAATTAGAAATATGACAGAAACATATACATTCACATCGATTCTTTTGTTTATTCATTATTCATATTGAAAATCAGGGAAAACAAGCGCATAAGTGGCTTGTCTCTCTGTGTGCTGTGGTCCTTCGCTTTCAATCAAGTGCGATTAACCACACAAGCGGTTTTAACACAGACTGTATGCATATTTACCAAAAACATGCATCCCTTAATGAATGCGTGTTGTTTACACATCAGGGCAAATTTTCACGAATACAACAAATATTTAAATTTTATGTTATCACACATCAGCGAATATCACTTGAATTTTAGCTATAACGGTATTTAAAATCTCTAACCGCAATGATGTAATTTATCGCGTTTCTTGCTTGTAATATTTGATGAGTAATTCAAGCCACTTTGTTTCTATAATATTTCCTATTAACTCTAACAAATTTAATTTTAAAATCGTTTTAGGTAACGCTGGTTTCTTATTACTTTATTGCTTCGTGAGATAGTTAAATCCAAGTGCTTTCTCTGCACTACTTAACATTTTCTCTCGATGAATTTTATTTTTCAGAGTACTTCTAACTTACATTCAGAGATTTTCCCATTTAAATTAATACAAAAATAACGGAATCTATCTTTTCATCGACATCACACATTATGGCTTCTTCTGTTTGACTTTAATACTCTGCTCAGCTTACATCGTTTTCGCTTATGAAGTTACTTTCCTTAATAAATATTATATTTCGTTTTCCTCCTCTGTGCGATTCAGTTGAAAATATTGAATTTATAGGTTCCAGAGTCTGCAGACGATAAGGAATAATCTTGACTAGAGAAAAATTATCATTAAAGGACTAAACTCAAAATTTAAACAGCGCTCTGACTAAAGAAAAAATGAAGAAAAAGAGGATTACCCCTTTAAAAATTGAGACATACTTAGATATGAAAATCTCCCATTAGTTCTTCTTTTTCATGTAACTTAAAAAAAATCCTGACTGCCAGTGTGGTCTGGTGCTTAGCAAGCTAGCTTTCAACCCCAGAAGTCCCTGGTTGAACTCCCGACTGAAGGATGGGACATTTTTCTTTTGCAAATGATTATTTTCCATCCTCCCTATATTCTGGGCGTATGAAAAGGGAGTACATGTGTGTGTTTATTTAATGATTATCAGACATGGGCGAAACCTCTGCGTAAGCATAACTAAACTATGGAACTTTTACGTCACAGGGGGAAGGTCGTGTGAGAGGGTGTGCAATCTCTTCCAAGTGGAACTGTGGCGTGAAGTGCACGGTGCGTTATTGAAAGTGACCATCCTACCTCTTTTGTTTACATGCCAATCACAACATCCCCCACACTCTACGACCGATGCGTAGCCAACGTAACGTCCGTGTGACATTTTCTCCCATGTCTAATGATTATAAAGAAAATCCAAAGAAAACAAACGTAAACATACACAAATATTAAACGAGTGAACATTATTGCCGATGAGCAACTGTTCCAAAGGAAAAAGACACCGATATGACCTTACATGTTAAAGGTCTTACATAAATAGAGCAGGAATTCATTCACATTTCGATGTCTGTGTTCAAGCTAAACAAAATTATGTGTTATCAAAAGTAAATTTTCTGAAAAGAAAAGTTGAACTATAAATGTTATAAAGGTCCAAAAGAAAAATTAAGGCAACTTCAATGTGATGCAAAACTTCTTGTTTACTTTCCAGATTCGTTCCATAAAGTATTACGGCGCGACTCAAGGCAGACATTTGCACCAGTTACCAGCTCTCATTGTTTATTGTTGTCCCAGGTCTTCTCACTGAAACATCAGAAAGCACTTTGCTCATTTTCCGGTTGAAACAAAAATTGTGAGAGCCAAGAAAGGGGTTTTACACTAGAGCCAGATTTCTTGGTGCATTTGTTCCACCCGCCTGGATAAGATTCAGCCGTAATGTAAACATTTGCGCAAGAACTTTTGGCTAGACGTTTATCTTCCGTAAATCTCGGCATTGCGTGCGTAGAATAATTTATTGCTTTTGTTAGAAAGAAGTATCGAGACATGGAACTAAGGTCACCAGCAGCTATGATAATTTTTCTTTATCAAAACGGTTAACACATTGGAATTACTCTTTCTCAAAGTATTACATTGATTTGTACATTACCTACAGTATTTTTCCACCCTTCTTGGTACAGCAATATCCAGACATCCTTATAATGCGGAACATTTTCCCAAAAGAGATACTGATAAGCTCATTTTCCATAATTAGTCACTTTCAAATCAGTTATTTAACTGGCATCAGCAATTTTCAAAATATACTGTTGGTGTGAACTTTTTTATTTCATAGTTAAATTTGTTTCACCATCCTCGTAAAGTCATGGCAGGATAAAGAAATTTATTTTATACGATTAAGCTATCGCTTTACACATCATATACCTTCAGCGAAATTGGTAACGAAAAGGCAGAGGAATTTTTTTTAAACGGTTGGTTTCAAGATCACTACATTCAAACCATAGTTGTATGTCAATACACTAAACGACCGAAGGTCACTGGTGGCAGGTAAACACGGTCTGGCGAGTGCTCTCAACAAACGCCAACAAACTGAGCGAGTAACAGGAAAGTCATATGTCACCTGAAACGTTTCTGCCTAAAATTCAGTAATAGCTCACTACTTCACAGGACATTATCCATTATCTATTACGAAAGCTTACTCTTCCATCTACTTCATGCAAGTGGTATATAATTTCAAAGCCATTACATAGCTACACGCTCTTTAAAAATCTCATAATCGCTTTATCTATGATTCAGTTTAATGCGTAAAGGTATTGTGACACCAGTGTCCGTCAAAGGGACGCTCAAGTGTAAGGCTCACACCACTGCGCTTCTAGTAAACAAGGTGACAGTAGAGCGGACCGATTTGTTCAGACAGTTCAGACTGTTTCAGCCTGTCTGAATCAACAAGAACTATCCATAACAATGATTTTGTAGGAGTACTTTGTAGAAGAGTGAGTAGAAAAGGTCATATGAATGATAAACCCTAGACTTTTTAAAAAATAAATTATTTAAATTGTGAAACTAGGATCTTTCAGAAATATCCCTCAAGAACAGTGCGGTGCCTCATGGATAAACAATATTCATTATTGTCACTAGGCATCAAATTTATGTTAACGAATCCATTTAGAAATTACTAATGACTCTCAGATCATTTGAATGAAAGAGGAACACTGAAGATGGTTGCAGGGAAAGCTGCTATCTCCTTGTCCCAAATCACTCTTCATTTTAGCTACAAACGCTACCAAAAGCTCTGACATGGTCTAAGTGCCACTCGGCTCCACTTGCATTCCTCAAGCCTTCTTTTCAGTCCCCCCTCGAATCTGTCACATGTATTTAGTGGCTGACATACCCCAGAGTGCCATTCGCAGCCCTACAATTCGAAACAGAGCGCTGCGCCATTACCGCATGCCATTTTAACTTCCATCTTTCTTTCTGCACTCTACTTATGTTGACAAAACCTTTCGCTGAAACTGTGTTCATTTAAACATACTTAGTAGGTTTGAGGGAATTGCATATTGAGACACTACACCAAATCTGTACCTCATCTTTATACTAGAAGAAATGTGGCATTCCATCCAAAAGTTCATTATTGAGATTTCAACAGAAATGTGTGATTGTAGACGACTCCGAACCAGGAACAAAAATGAATGAATTAGTATAGAGACGCAGGCGTATTACACAGAAAATACAGGATTATTTAGAAGTCCGTGTTAAAAATTTTAAAGCTCAGCAATAAATGAAGTACGCGACAAATCATGGTGATTGGCTGCTGTGGCAATAGGGAGGGAAAGTCTCCAACTTTTTTTTTTTTTTTTTTGACAAAAGCCCGCGCTAAAGTGTCATGATTCATCGCAAGGTGGCAGCAGTTATCAACAACGCCCCACTATTGTATCGGACGCACTGGAGACATTAATGACGTGGCCACCCTGATCTCTTGATTTAACCCAGTGTGACTTTTTGTTGTTTGTTCTTATTTACCTGATTACCTTCCCCTTATGTAGGACTTATAAGCCAGTGCCCAGGGCCAGACGGCTGTCGTGGAGCACAGGAACCTATGACCTGGAAGTGGTGGTCAGCCAAGCATGGGGTATGATAGTAAGGAAGGGACTTTTTTTAAAAAGATTGAGATGAATATGGGACATTTAATAATTCCTGCCTCTGACAGTGTGGTTGTGGTTTACACAACAACAAAGATAAACTTTTCACAAGACACAGGCAAACAGTCATTTGTGTATCCAGCAATCGGACTTTCACTAACGGCACAGTAGGTTTGCTTACACAACAGTCATAGCCGTGTACTATTGCCTATAGGTGTGATTCCAGCATGTGTTTTGGGGAGTAATGTTTCCATAAAACAAAACTGCTTCTACTGATAGGAGGAGCTAGCACTTCAATAACATAAGTCCTTATTTACATTATACATACCTAACTGGGGCCCGCCTCGGTATCGTGATGGTTAGCGTGTCTCCCTCACGTTCAAGAGGTTGCGAGTTCGAATCTCGCTTAGAGTAAGTTATCCGGGTAAGGTTTCTTCCGAAGTTTTCCCTTATCCTCAGAAAACGAATATCGGGTAACTTAAAGCTCCATGGACCTCGGGCTCATTTGAACATCATTTCACCCGCCTCATTCATTCACCATCCGATATGACATTACGTTGGAGGATGTTCATTTAAAAAAAAAATACCTAAATGTGTACTGCAAAGGTGCTAGTCAATACGGTAATGGTACATCTAAACTCCACTTCTAATTTATCTCCCTGCATTTTTTGTAAAGTTAGAGGTCACATGTTTTTCTTAACGTGGGACACTTTATGCAGAAAAGGGACATTCTGAGTCCTCGCTTGGGACTTCAGAGCTTCAGAGGTTGGCATCACTGAATACAGGTGAAATCGAGGATTGAAAAGGTGATAATAGAGCAATTGGTGGAATGAGCGGCGGGGTAAACCGAAGAAAACCCGCCACTTCGTCCACCACGAATACACATCGGTTCCCTGGGGTCGAATCCGGGTCGTTTAGGTGGTAGACAAACGCCCTAACCACTCGGTTACGGCGCCGCTATAGGGATTTATAAAGGGCATTGTCCGCTACCCGTCAATCTTCAGGAATTCGGGCAGGATCACAGCTGCCTTGGCTATGGTCAACTGTGACATGCTTGAGCGTGTATGGGAGGTGATGGATTACCACTTTGATATTTGCCGTATAAGCAAGGGTGGGCACACTGAGTATTTGTAAAGTATAAACGTAGACAACAAAATTTGGAGAGGAGTTTTCTTTTATTGTGAGATGTTTTGTTGTCCCTTGCGTAGTTTATGAAGCTTTAAAATGTTTGACGGACTTATCAGTTAGTGAGTATAGACCTACATAAAACGTAGTTTATTTAAAACAATTTTCTTGTGATATATGCCATTTCCGAGATGTTCGTTATTATTGATTTGCAGTTTTCAATAGTTCATTCAGGTACATAGTAGATAGAGAAGATGCTCCACTCCACCCAAATATTTCGTACAGAGATTTCACTGTAAATACGCGTCTAGCATTACTCCTAGGCGTTTCTGGAGGTAGCTATTTAAGCGTTTTTTCCTAGAGGAGTTGCATGTCCTTAAGGAGATCTTTGTTTCGGTCTTGTTAAGGCGACACTCTGGACTTTCTTCCCTAATTAACCAATTTTATAGAAATTTCTAGATTAAGTTGCACCTGCCATGACATACTGTTGGTATAAGTTTCATTGCTATATATTAAATAGTTTTGAAACTAAAAATTATGTTTTGTTTTTTTTTTTTTTTTTTGTTTGTTTTTTTTGTGGAAAGAATTGAATAGTAATAAAAGGTATACTTTTTGCAGTTTAGAATTAAATTAGAGGCCTGAAATTTGGTAGGCTAGCTTTTCTATGCCTATGAAATAAAACTGCATTAGTTTTCCAAAATATTAATATTTATTAGAAATATGATCTTTTTTCTATTTCGAATAGAATAAAAAATATTACTAATAATTACAAAGAAAAAAACATATACCTTTATACATGAGTGTGATCAACAAACCAATGCACAGTTTTCTTTAACATTTTATGTTATACATATTCTGTAAAATTCAGTTTTATCTATCAATATTTACTGACAAAAAGTTTACCCCAAAGCACAAAAATTCTTATATGGAGAAAAAGTGATTTAAAGTTTTGAAACACACTTACTGGAAATATTGCAAGAATCGAAATAAACTTGAAATACACAATTTCCAGGTGGATTAGACACACAATATTTAATGGCCATATTCTGGACATGTTGAAGACAATATTTCTTCAAACAAATGGTTTGTCAAAAACATCGTATTTTTGGCCATTTTGGTACCAGTGTCCCCGTTGTTGGATGTCCTTAAGGAGGAGATCTTTGTTTCGGTTTTGTTAATGCTTAACTTCATTCTCCAGCAATCATCTACATAGCAGATAAAATTGAAATTACTCACTTGGTTTTTTACCAATTGAACAGCTCTAACTATTTGCCTGCTGTCTGTCTTGGGGGGACAAGTAAGCATTAATAACTGTAATATGTAGTTCAGATATTTGACAAGGTTTGAGTTAATGTTTGCACGCACGAGAAGCCTCCTAGCCCACTCATAGATTGGACAGATTAAATAATGGAGGGGACAAATAGTACGTTGACCCAACAGGAATCGTTTGTGTATACAGTCCCAAGAGGAAATGACGAGATGAAGGGACCGCTGGAGACGTATGGCATGTAGAACCGAACAGTGCAAACGACAGAGACACGAAGGGTTCTCCAGCAGTTGCAGGCTTAAACCCCGGCTGAGAGCTGCTCAACGGTGACCCGCTCACGTAACTGACTCCATTCTTGCTGAAACAGCGGAAAACTTGAACCAGCAGCTCGAACGGCCACTTTCACAAGGAGCCGAGAAGCTCCAAATTGCAAGCCTCTACTAAATTTAGTTTATCGATCGATGTATAACCTCAAAGTAGCATTGCAACTCGATACTTTGGCGTCATCTTTAAATGTTTATAAAAGGAGAGAATTTTAGACAAGTTGTGACGATTGCGATCCAAGTTTTCGGGCAGGAACATTTTCGCGTTCTTGTGTAATGATGATGAGCACTAAATCTTTTTTCTTACCTGAAAGTTGGATCTGTTGTTGTAACCACAGCAGACATATTTACAGTTTATGCTATTGCCACAGAATTGACCTAGGCTAAGGCGATAACGTCTGTGGTCCGCATTCGGGAAGTCGTGGGTTCGACTCCTGCGGACGAAATTCCTAACCTTGGATTTCTCTGGAGTTTTCCCAGGTCTCTAAGGCCATTAAGGTGAAAGCTGGGAAGGATATTCATTTCCTTACATTTCATTCATTTCTCTCTCTCTCTCTCTCTCTCTCTCTTTCTCTCTCCGCTCTTTCTAGGTTGTAAGAATCAGCGGGCTTGCGGGTGGGCTGCGCTCTGGACATATGGTGCTCGGCTGAGGGGAGGCGCTGTGGTTGGTTGAGCGACCGCCCTTGCAAAATGATGATGTTTAACGACGCTGTCAATTGCCAGGGTCACATCAGCGTCGCCGGTGTGCCGGAATTTTGTCCCGCAGTAGTTCTTTCATATGCCAGTAAATTATTGACATAGAGCTGTTGTTTTTAAGCACACTTAAAAACCATCGGCCTGTGCCGGGTTTGAACCCGCGACCTGGGGATCAGTAGGCCAGCGTCTAACCAACTGAGCCACCCAGACCAACACCGCCCTTGCAGGAGGACTGAGTGATTGATCAGCCGGAACTGGTTGGTAACGAGCTGGAACTCTGTGGGCCTTAAGAACTTGCCTACACCTGTTAGGGACCCACCGTAATAGTTCCGTCTGTGATGCCTTTTGGTCCTTGTAGGGTACTTTCATCTCATACTTCTTCTGAGGGCTCAATAAGTCATCGGCTGTTGTGCCGAAATCCCTACCGTGATAGTCAGAATTGTGGCGTTATTAATATAATTTAAATATTGTCGTAAACAGAACTCATTTTCAATATATTCACGCAAGAAAATGCAAAATTGTGAGAAAATAATAATTCTACAATATTTAATTAATAAAATAATTTAAGCTATAATTAATAAAATACTACCCAAACATAGCTGCATTTATTTATCTTTATTTCTGTGAATTTTAATATCCTACAATAAAATTTGCATATTAATAATCATTTTAATAATCTTTATAAAATTACAAGTAGAACCACTTTAGCACTGGTGGTAGTCGCAAAGTCATCCACTGATACAATATATAGCTAGGACTATTTTAAACTGAATGTTTCCTACCTTTTAACTATTATTCAAACATAGTGTGATATATTTAAGTGTAAGTTTCTGCTTCGCAGTTTCTTTTACAATGCATTATTACTAATCCTTAAAATACTATTATGGATATGCAACAATACCATATTTTCCTAAACTGTAATCCAAGCATTCATCTTGGCAGCTTAAAGTTATTCCCAGAGGTTCAAGAAAAAAATAAATATGAAATATTTAACATTCCTTTTAACTTCCAGTACGCTTTTATTTATATATATATATAAAGCAATATAGTGGGCTTACATATGTAAAATGTTACAAACAACAACGATATGTGTAAAGAAAACATTATTTCGAAATTTGTACTCCTTTAAAGAAACCAGTTAATTTGGCTTGTTTCACTTTTCTTGCATTATGTAGCACGGTATAAGCAATTCATAAGTCTGAGCAATTTTGGTTTTGAGTGGATGAAGTTTCACCTCACGATTGAATTTTACTTTCTGATCTAGTGTGTAACATTTCCTTTTTCTGTTCTCCGTTGCTGATTAAAGGCAACTGAGAACTGAACGACGAAATACTGTTCAAGAATAAACACCAGATGCCGCAACTGTTTATGTTTACTTCCCGTTTGTTGTTACGACATTGTCGCGCCACCCGCTCAGGTTCGGTCTTTGTCAACAGAGACAAGGAAAATACATCTCGAGTTTGTTTTAAGAATACGTATGCCATATGCTCATTATAATTACGTAAAACTCAGTTGTATTTCACTGAAATTTAATACGTATAACTGCAAGTTAGGTATAAATGCATTACGAATAAAGAAGGTTTTATTAACAGTTTCTAAAGTACCTTTTGCCGGGACTGGGTAGCATATAAGACAGGTTCAACTACAATCCTAAAAAGATCCTTACTCCATTTTGTGTGCGATTTCATAAATGCTCTTGTGGCTGGATTGAAATAACGTCGTGGATTCAAAGTCCCTATTATCTCTTCTTTGCGCTGGAAATCTCAAACCGTTCGTGTTGTAGTAGCTCTTCTGAATTTCTGGAGTGAATGGCGACAGCAAAAGCAAGCATATTTATTTTATCCACCCATGCACACGTGCTTCCGCCACTTAAGAAATTCTACTTCTAAATCTCGTATTTGTTGCTATAGACAGAAATAGCTACCGCTTCTGAGTAACGACTTTCTTCAGCACTTTTGCATGCATTAGTATGATGTTCACAAGATGCTTATCGCCATGATGCGAGCACTTTTGTTTCACATGACATACAAGTACGGAATCCTTGAGTAATTCCACGTCAAATCGAACAAAATATGGCAAAAAATTACCTTGATCTCTCAGATTTTCCTGAAATTTTTTTTTGGTGTTTTGGAACAAAATATATTTGACCCGTGTTTCTGCGTTTTATATAAAAAAATTTACTTTGGCAGATATTAATTTTTGAAATGTCCCAAAAATCGCGCGCTCCTCACTCTTCGATCAATACCTCCGATTGTAATGAAGCAAATTACTTGATCTTTGGCTCAAATTAAAGATAAATCGCAGTACTTCGTGAGGTATTTATTAGAAAATTTTATTAATTATTATTAGTATTATATTTTATACCATTAAAGTTTTAAAGTTAGATAATAACATAAACTCAAGCATTTAAAAATCTGGAAAAAAAAAACTAAAAATACAATGAAGTTTATTCAATATTCTCAGAAAAAATCAGAATGGAGTCTCTAATAGTTCAGTTGTAATTAACTTACTTGCAAATCAGTGCAGCGAATTCGCGTGGCAGCGGTGACGGCTACCGTAACCTCACACAATTGCCACCTTCCATTACGGCGACTGTCAACTGCTTGAGGTTCCATGAACTTTACAACAGTACAGTAAGGAGAACACTGCTAGCTGACACTATTATATGTACACTATTAGTATCTTCAAAATGTTTTTAAAATATGCATTTTAAACTGTTGGCGAATCCATAGCTTTTGTCTGTTTCATCAGCTCATATTATATAATTGTGCGAATGAAACCGTGCACAACATGGGGAGGGAGGGAGAAGGTAGTGATATCTGCATAATCTGAGACAGTCTTCCTAATTCAAAGGTGCTTTTTAATGCAGCGTGCAGTTGAAGGCATAGACCTTTGCGATAAAGAGTGAATATAGTGAATTTGTGAGACATTGATCATAGCGTAAATCAATTATGCCACGTGTCTAAATTAGGGACCAAAACATTACACAGTCAGACTAGAGAAATTATTTTAAATGTATGGACGTACATGAAGGAAGAAGCTAAAAGCAAAGAACTGCTTACATCGGAAGATTTTTTCAAAAAAATCCAAAAGTTCAAAAGCACGTATCAGGTACCACAGGAGTATCAGAAAGATTGTGGAGACATTTTTCTGTATGGACTGTACTGCCTTAGTAAGAAGTTATCCGAGTAGCATAGCTGACGCGGCAATTCGCATGCTGTCTGCGGTCACCTGACTAGTTAGTCGTCCGCGTGCGCTTGCAGGCCTCCAGAAAAAAAAATTGTAGCAAATGCAATAATGCAAGTTCCATAGTTTTCAATATCTTATTTTATAGATAAAATGTCAGGGAATACGTGTGTATTTTTTTAGATTTTTAACACATCGATTTAAATTCTATTTTTGGTTTTACAAAATATACCATAAAAAAAAACAGTACAAAATTTATGTGTAATAATGATTGATCGAAAGTTGTTAAAAGTGTTATATTTAACCTTTCCGGTGCGCCAAACCCCAACTCTCAACTCTATATAGCCTTAGAGTAACAAGTGATTTTATATTACGGTGCGCGCAGATATTGCTTAGTTTCTAATAGCCATAACTAAGCAAGTAATTTAAAAATACGGAAATAAAAAAATACGGGTCTCCTTATTTGATGCCTATTATTCATAAAAAAAATTTGAACCTCCTACGAAAAAGTCGTGTTTTAAGGGTGTTCGATTTGACGTGGATTGACCCCCTTATGAAAAGTGCATGCTAGACTCCATATAGTGATGCTTTTTTTCGTTCCCCGGAGGTTGCTTGTTTTCCCACTTTACGACGAACATTTATTCACAATTGTTTCATTTGCTGTATCTGCTTCGTTAGTGGCACTTTTGATTGCTTCAAAACAGTTACGAGAGATGCAGTAAATCGAATATTTGATTTTATGCGTGAAATGTTGTCTGAAATTTCATCACTAGGCATTAATTCTTGGGTTAGTCCAATTGATGTACTGCTATCGAATAAATCAATTATGCTTTCCACAACGTTGAAGTTCTGGCAGTAATACTTGCAGGCATCAATCAGGATCTCCTAGTTGTCAAAATGGGAGATAGCGCAAGTAAATGTCTCGAGCTAACAACCTAAATGCTGCAAAACGTGAAGGGGCTTTCAAAAATACGTTTTTGACACACCCAATACATTTATCGTCACTAAGTTGCTTTTGTATTTACGAAGAGTATTACATTGTCATGGTTAACGTTTTCGGGCTATATGACACCCTTAGATATGCCGAACAACTTACTAATGGTGGAAAAAATTACTTTTTATAAATATTCACAATTTATTAGGAAGTTTTCACATAGACCATCTTCTTCCAAAGTTCCCACAATCACCTTTGCAATATATCTTCCCATAGAGTCTGCAGTTTCATCAATTGATAGCCTTCTTCTTCTTCTTTTTTTTTTTTTTTTTTTTTTTTTTTTTTTTTTATTTACCACTCTTCTTCTGATTTGTTGTATTGTTTTTTCGTAGCTCGGCTGACGTAACTCTTTCTTAATGAGCAAGAATAAGGAAGAGATTTGCCTATGTATTAAAAATTAACCAAATTTTGGATGGTTTAATTTAATTAAAGAATGTGAGTATAAATTGTATCACGAAAGAAAGAAATTGCGCAAAACAGTTTTTACTTTTTCAAAGAGTAAATATATGATGAATATGACCATTTACTGACTAAAATGTGCTCTATCAGAGAAAAATGGCTACATATGCATGAATATGACTTAAGAAATTACGTAGTTCATTTCGCTGTTTTATAAAAGCATCCATATGCATTTAAGGAGCACGTCAGTTCTACAGAAAAATGTATAACCAATCTAAAAATGCTAGCCGTAATCATTAGCATTTAAATATCCACTTTGATGTTTGAGAACTATAGTACGACAATCTCCTACTGAACCACCGCTGTCGGCGCCACCACCGCCACCTTTGTAAGTTAATCTCAAACATGGTAAAAGACACAACGGAAGTATAATTTCCCTTTGCTGTTTTGCATTACTTGTAAGTGTTTCTGTATCTAACAAGGTTAAGCTACGCTAGCTAAAATGTTATTATATTCCCATGAAAAGCGAACTCTTTCTGTTCTTTATCCTATGAATAACTTTTAAAAAATCTAGCTTGGTTCACCAAACACGCATATGAATATTAGACGAACATATAAATTGCAAACATTAGCAAACCAGCTCCAAATTATTGCGAAGGTAAATAACACCAACGGAAATATTTAGTAAGTAACTGCTTTCATGGACAGCTAAAAATGCAGAAAACCATGAAATATGAACTTCACATCAGCGAATTGCTAATCTGCCGTTTGTGTTGATCACTCAGTGCTAATCACTCATAAATGAATAACAAGGGCAAGTCCACAGCAAAAAGTGAGGCACGCTTTCAAATTTTCAAACGAATTGATTTATTTAACACAAACTTCCACTATTTATTAAACTAAGTGCATTTAGGTGATTAGTTAACACCAGACCTGAGATTTTAAGTAAAAACCTATTTTGTTCCTCATCATGTGTAGAAAATAAAATTTATGTGTATACTAATTATGGAAATATGTGTTCGAAAATGGTGGTCCTATACAACCTAACCTAACTTCACGTTAGAGCCTATTTTTACCTAATGCTACTTTCAACTTTTTCATTTGGTAATATGCAAATGCTGTGTAAGCCTGTATGCTAGTCATGCCGTCAATAATGGCGTGAACTATACATAATATGGAGAACATTAAGAACATAGTTTTAAAACTGGGAGAGGATGCAGTGAGCATTACTTCAGCTAAAGAACTTCTAAAGGACGAAACAATTGCTCACGACATTGAATTCATAAAATACATTTTTTTTCCCTAGTCCCCAATATTAATGCTCCAGCGTCTTCAGGCAAACTAGTCTAAACGCAACTGGGTTGGTAGAAGAGTGGACAGAAAAAATCACCTTGGTTACTGGTTATGTTGGTGAAAAAGTTTCAAACCATTGGTTCAAACAAACTCAGCACTGAAAGTTGCTGACAGCTTGTGTTGCAAAGCACCTAATATGAATGTATTGTTCCCTTGCGTGTAATACCAACATTTAAATATGCTCCGGTGACATCAGTTGACGTGGAATGCTCATTTACGAGTTACAAGATGGTCTTATCTGACAAGTTTCTCAATGGAAAACTTAGAAAAGGTGTTGGTTGTTTAATGTGACTTTAATTATGGACATACACAACAAAAACAATGTCAAATGTTTCGACGAATTTGTAATGGGAAATAAAATATTAGCATTGTTAACTAATTTTTATAATTTTGAGGTACCTAATTTAAGATTTTCAGGAACTAAAATTCCGAGGTATAGTCATGACTGTATTTCCCTGCACTAAGATTATGGTTCAAAAGTTCAAATTCTGTTCATGAAGCTATTCATCCTCAAGTGTTTGTTCATGGCTACAATGTGCCAAAATCTAACTATGGTAACTAATGCATGCTGTGTCCCTTTGTTCATTTTACCTGCACGTGGGATGCTTTTGTATTACGAGCATCAGATAATTCCGTTCCAAATAAGATTTACCCACCTTCTGGAACATAAGCATTTCCTAAACTAAATCTCCTCGAGCTACTGGGAACTCCAATTCTCTAACAGCATTTAACCATAACATCGGTATGGTCTATCGCATCAGAGAGGAGCTCTGTGCATGGTTTTCTGCCTGAAGCGAGCAGGAACAGCTTTCCAATTATTGCTAGGCCACGCCCTGTTGAGATGTGCCTTTGTGACAACAAAGCAACAGCTATTATTCTTGCATATTAATAGGTCTGCATTAGTTATATATTTAATTGTAAAGTGTTATGTGTGGAACCTGTTAAACATGCCATAAACTCCGCAGGATTAACAAAGCACGTTCTTCTGGCTTAAACAAAACTGATTTTGTCTCGTGTTCAAGATAAAAAAAGTTACTGTTCTGACAAGCAAATGTAGAACAGTGATTTCACTTTACATAGCCTCTTCCATTTCCGACCACTTTGCAATGCTCTGAAAACGTGCAGATGACAGCATTAAATTACCTTGGCGTCCACTTCGATCGCGTTTGACCTGGCATTCTCATATTAATTTCAAATTAAGTTTCACTTATTCCAGATACACAAGATCTATCTTATTTTCAGTCAAAAATCAGTGGTACAAATCAGTTTTCTTTTGCGCAAGTCTTGCTTCTTCGATTGCTTACACATGTCTGGCCAATTTAGAGTGGTCAAAGATTCATTGGTTACAGGTTTTCTAAAATAAATAGTGACGTCGGGCTCGGAGATCAACAAAGGATGGTCGGGGCCAAGCTACTACACAGCACACGCCGTGTCGGCGAGCGAGGGGGCAAGGCTGCCTCATATGTGCACGTGACTGACAACAATCGAAGTGGCAGAAACAAAAGGGGTCGAGAACGTTCGCGAGACTTCTAGCTGCGTCATTTTCGATGTGTGTGTTCGAGAAGGTCCTATGACGTCACCCCCAGTGTGTAAGGAAGCCAGAGAACAAGAGAGCAGGGAGTTTTAGAGTTCACTTACCGACATGAGTCGGTCAATGTGTCAATGAGTGTGAGTATCATTGCCTGTGCATATCGTCGTGTTGGTACGTCGTAAGAAGATACAGTAGGCGTCGCGAGTGATTAGGGTATGAGAGACAGAGGAAGTGAAGAAAGACACTAAGGAGTGAACAAGGTTATGAGAAGTAAAAATTGGGCGTTGTGATAGCCCAAAAGACTGTTGACTGTGTTAACGAACAGAAGAAAACTATTTGTGGTAAACTTTTAGAAGACAAACTGATTACCCACAAGTAATGACTGTCATAAATACATCTCCACACTTTAGAAAAGGCAAACCTCTATCCCTGTCCCTGAAGACCAATAACAACCCTGAATTTAAGGGAGTGATAGTTAAATGTTGACTCCACGTGGACTCTCAGTTGCCAGAATTCTGAATTCTGGTTATTTCCTGTTTCATTAGCTACAAAGGTTCATGCTAAGATGTTACAACTGTCCCTGAAAGAACTCAAGAGGAAGGGCCAATGTCGTAAAACGATCATGAAGGTTCCTCAAAGGCGGCGGCAGAACTGCGCACGCGTTGACAAAACAGGCTCTACACTTGTGGACACACACACACACACACACACACGCACGCACGCACGCACGCACGCACGCGCGCACGCACGCGCACGCACACACACACACACATGCACACACACACAAAAACACGCCAAGTCCTACATAGACGCCTTGCTCACAACATCCGCGGTAAATTCTGTAGCGGCAGAAAGAAGGTGTCACAATTTCCAAATCTTAATATCTCTAACCCGTATGATCAATCAAGCGCTGTACCGTGTTTCTGGACTACAGGTAAGATTAGGCGATGTAAAAATTATGGCATACGTATCATGCCAGCCGTCGTACTGGAGCGTATGTCTCTGGCGCACCACCACGCAGAGGGTCGTGGGTTCCAGCCCCACCGTGTCATGGGTGATTGTATGTGACAGAGTAAAAGGAATAATAATCAGATAAAGAACTAGTCACTAAACTAGTTTTAAACAAATTCTGAAGTTTAAAATGTTGTATCAGATCGTCATGAAAGTTAATTTTGTTACACAACAATGTATTTCCAGTATAACATGTTCCTTTTTTTTTTCTAATGAATTTTCGCGTACACCGGATCATAGAAAACCTTATCTCTGTGAGGGATAATGAACTTCGAACATGCCCTATCAAACGAACTGCAACAAATTCGGGCATTGTGGTTTACACGCTCCACTTTTATGCATTGCTTGTTGTGCATGAGTAAGGGACTCATATTCTTTCAGTTTACCGCCTCATGTTCGAACAATGCATTACAGGAGGTCGACACAGAATGCATTTAAGCAGCTGCATCTATTTTTCGACTGAAGAAGTTTTTACAGCAGGTTAGGCATGATCACAAGCTGCTAGATTGAAAAAATGGAGAGTTAACGTACTACAGAAAATGGTTACAAAATGTAAAATTGGATACGGATGCATAAAGGTACCCTAAGGCCCTTTTCACATTATTGCAGGTACATGCGCACTGAGCTAATGTAGCAAAGGGTAATTTATTGCCCTAAAACTGCATCTAAATCAATATGTCAGTGTGTCTGTGTGTGTGTGTGTGTGTGTGTGTGTGTGTGTGTGTGTGTGTGTGTGTGTGTGTGTATTTGGGTGTGCGATAAACTCAAAAACCACTCAACAATTTTGATAATTCTTTAACAATTGAAAAGTTCGACTGTTTCTCACAAGTTATAGCACATGAATCCTTCTATTTTCATTTCTTAAATTACTAAACAATTAAAAACGATTTACAAAGACTTTTTGTTTACATAAAAATACACTGTAGTCATAAAATAACGTGTTTATAAAGAAGGCTTTGGCTTTTAGCTGAAAATCAAAATACATCAGAGTGTAATCTGCTGTTACTGACTGACATTTTAACTGTCATACTTTGTATTTGTGTACACAAATATGAGTCCTATAACTTTAACAGCGAAATTAAAAATTAAAATCAGGTTCTTATTGAAATATGCTTTAAATACGCATAGATTAGACGTCCACATTCTTTTGCATAGTTATCTTGAATTGCTGCTGTCATATGGAAATCTGATTCTTAGAACTAGCAGGTTAGATTAATATAAATTTTAGTTGTAGTTATTTTTTATTTCATTTGCACACTTCCTCTGCCGTGCATACTTATAGAGCTTGGGGAATAATACTCAATGAAGACCGGCAATTGAACCCGGGATCTCCGAGTGAGAAGTTAACTCGCTATAGACACTTTCGCAATATGATTTTAAATTACCTCTATTGCCACTGTATTTTACTATAAACCTACATGGAAAAAATTTAAATTGTTTTTATAGCACAGAGAAGTCCATTAAACAAAAAATGTGCTAATATTTCTCAACTATGCAGACTATAGCTGTAAATCGTATTCTAAGACCTAATGAAAATAAATGATTCATTTTGTATTATTGCTGTATGACGAAACATATCTCTATATGATAAATTATATACCAATATAAAATAATATAGGTAATATTTGCACAAGGGTCACTAAAACAGTTGTGACATAGGAGAAAATGAAAGTTCATCTACTCGAATTGGATGCAGGAGGGGATAGCCCCATCCTTTGTGAGGAAGCTGGTATCAATTCGTTTTTATTCTCTGGAAAACAAAAATCGCGTGGATTGAAATCGCTCCTTGGACTCAAGAAATAAGATCCTCCGCTAACGTTAGAGGAGTGCCATACACCATACCCTTCATACATCCCACAAAAAATAGTCCATAGCTGTCAAGAGTTGGTGACCATGGCGCTGGTCCATTTCTACCAATCCATCGAATTGGATACGCAAATTCAGTTGATTCCTTTGTAACCTTGTTACAAACCAAACATACACTGCTCAGCACGTTTAGCGTTTCACCTTTTCATAGTTCATTTGAACTAAAAATCCTATTTGTAAAAATTGTTGGCTGTTGTTTCAGCAACTTAGTCTGCACTGCAGAATTTGAAACCTTTTAAGGATCATTCTTCATTGTCATTAACCTAAATTAAATACAAGGGTCTCTGTTTGTGACAATAGAATGGCCAAATGGATGATAGGTAGAAAAGTTCGTGGGAGAGTTGCATATACTATTTGTTTAAATCCCGAATTTCCTATCTTTTTCTTCACTGAGCCATTCGTGGAAATACATAATGGACGGCTTGAACGTTTAAGTGTGAGGAAGGGTTAGTCCGTTAGTCGAGGATACAAAGCTGGTAAGTGTTTCGGTGCTGAAAAAGCCTGAAAGGCGCTCTTATTCCAAAACGGCTGTGTTTTGCGAGCATTAGGCACTTTGATTCTGCTGCCACGCGTACTCTGGCATACAGAGTGACGGTAATAGCTGCTTTCAACCCGAAGAGCTCATGAAGTTTGATTATACAGCCAGTGCTTTTGATATCCATTCCCCAGCAGCGCTACGCACAAATAAAACCACGCCGATAAAAGTTTTTATTGGGGATCAGAGTGGATCGGTTCGTAAAATCGAGGCACGGCTTTGCAGTATTAATGTACTCAACCTATAGCATTTATACCTTTTCTTTTATAAGCTCTGTGAGGATAACCTTTCCCCTTGGAAAAGAGAATTTAACGTTGCAGAGATTTCATATCGCTCTTGATGGAGCTATAATACAAGCCTGCTGAACTAATTTAAGTTTGCTTTTAACAACAAAGTTGATAGTAAGCTTTAATCTACGAGCTATGTTGGAGATTTATGGATGAAGAACAGACAACAATTTCTAACCACTTCTACAGTGTCCCTTGACGGTGCTCTGCCTGACAAGGATGGTAAACAATGACAAAGCGGACGTAGCATGCTCCTAAAAGGAAGGTAAAATGACAGATAAGTGTTCTTGGTCTCTGTTTTACATTTAGGCGTAATCAAAACTAAGGTTTCATATCAACTAAAGGTCCTCTGAAAATATGAAGCTCAAAGGAGAATCATCACTCCCTTTTTTTTTTGGATTTACATAGCCCTCTTCAACTTCTATGTTCATATCGGGAACTTTGACTTGAAAAACAACTCCTGGCGTCGTTACTCGTTGAAGTTCAAACTTTTTTCAATGTTTTTACCACTAAAGCACTCTCATTTGTTTTCACATACATACTTTGGATTCTGCATTACCACTTAACTGTCTAATGCATGGTACAAAACCAGTCCAGTTACTTTTCTACCTACCATTGTTTTCCTTCATCTAAACTTTTGCACATAAACACGGTTCTTTTCTACTGACGTAACACAGACTAGTCTTTTGTGATATTACAACTCGCAACTGTTTATTTCTTGTAACATTAACTCAGTTCTTTCACTGCCTTTCTTCATTTTCTCTGCCTCCGAGAATACAATCACTCAACGCTCGATAAATCCTCTTCACGACAACCGTACCAACACACACAGCTGTCTCGCACTCTGACACACTGACCGACTCATATCTTTAATTCTCTCTTCTGTTGTTTCCTCGCCTCCTTATATAGCGAGGATGACCTAACATGGACAATTCTCAACTTATACAAACAAGCCGGCCACCCGACCCTTCTCGAATCATCTGGAGAAAACCCCTTTTGGTTATGTTGCTGTGATTATTGTCACGAGTTTGTTCGCGTGAATGGGGTGGGAAAGCTTGACCTAAGCGCCTTCGTTATCTGCCGCGCTTATTGCTGTTAGTCATTTATACAGAAACAGTCGCGCGAGTCAATCTGATCTTCAGCGCCGACCTGGTATGTGGTGTGAAGTAAGGTAGCTCTGACCGTCCTTTGTCTGGCGAAAACAAGTATGTTTGTATAGCTGTTTTATATTATACATTTATTAATGTACTTTGGTATTCTTGTACTATATTTTTCTTTTAAGAAACAGCAAAAGTCACGCAACTGCTATCAAATCTAACCCCATCATCATTTACGCACGCCATCTCCCTGGTTACTTCACGTGGGCCCTTCCCATCCTTTACCACAGACACATTTTATTGCAGTCTCAGGGACTGAAACTAGTTGATGGCTAGTCCATTTCGATTAGCTTTAACGTTGCTTCTAATAGGGTACCTATTACAGGGATATATAAACCGGTTTAGAAATTTTATGAAGTGGTATATGTAGCATTATAATTCATGCAAAAGGGGTTAAGGAAACACTCCCCGCTCCAACTCCGAAGAATTATTTCTTCTCGTGATCTCATTTCTGAATAATAAAAGGATTGTTTCAAATTGAATTATATCCTAAAAACAAAATGTTACAGAGAAACAAAAACTGATTACTTCTAACCTACAAAAACTTTCGCAAATGGTAAAATGTGAAGTCATTGTGTTTGAGAGTTACAGCTAGAACTATGAAAAAGCGAAATCAACTTGCTTTCTGTTCTTCAAATTTGATGAAAATATGCTGCACTGAAATATTTTGTACAGTAACTGGTTAAGTATACAAATAAAAACGATTAATAAGGTAAATACGCAATTAACCTCAAATCAAAATCCCCAGCTAGTTCCTTCCATGCAGTTTCTTTCTGACAAACTGAAAATGCGACGGGTTTTCTCTCCCCATTGTTTAATTCCACTGTATACTTATACATTTAAATTCTAATATCTATCAATATGTTTCTTCTTCGCGGGTAAAACGATCTTTTTCATTTCTTGCTTTGCACCACTTTGCTATCGTACTGGGGATCCGAAGCTGAAAACCAAGTGATTGCCGCTTTCCGGAAGCAGCGATGTTCAGTTGTTTTACGACGTTGCCAAACGTTATATCACGAACTAACATCACAGTTGAACTGGGACTCGATGATCTTAGGTTATTTTTATGCACTGATCTCAGTTCATGTTCTGACCTTATATTAGATCAGACCTCCACTCAACGATATTTATGCAACCGGAACTTACTCTGTGACTTGTGACATTTTAGGAATTATTTTCTCCTTCTAATTTTCAGAATATTCATGAAACTCTGATTTCTGAACGCACCTAGTTTTAATTAATTACCGGAATCTTTAGCTAACGGACTTCTTTATGACTGAGTTCAGCAGATCGCATATTTGTGTTAGCTCGCTGAGTTATATAACAAATTCCTTAAATTTCCTATCCCCGGACAAAATTGCAATTCGCGCCTCTTATATTATCGATTGAGTTTAAATATGTAAGTTATTTAATTAATTATCGATCTCTCTATTGTTTCCTTATAAAGTAATTAATCTTACTAGTCAAATAAGTTCGATATCAACAGATAAATTATTGTGTTCAGCATGCTGATGTAAGTGTAATTTGGCAAAGCTTATGTAATGCACTGCAGGGACTCAACTTGACTTAGATAAATGTTCCTATCTGTAAGACCATGCCATAGTGGTATTGGCATTCTCGTAGGACAAAGCTGACTGGCTGCAGTAACCAATAATAGGCCTTTAGATGACCTGTAGCTTTCCGATATCTGGCGAGCAGCCATATTGCACTTGACTCAATCCAATACCTTAAGCAGAAGCTGCCATTGGATTTGTTACGTAAGAAATGTGACAAAGCTCTAAGTCAGGTTTATTTTCTCTTTGTTAGGTTAATTGGTTATAAAGGGCTGTATTTTTGGTGGTTGTGGGAAGGCACTGCAATCGTATAAGTGTTTGAGAGTATGATGGGGGTACGCAGTAAGCACATATATGATAAACGTGCAG
This sequence comes from Tenodera sinensis, assembly GCA_030765045.1. Classification (NCBI taxonomy): domain Eukaryota; kingdom Metazoa; phylum Arthropoda; class Insecta; order Mantodea; family Mantidae; genus Tenodera; species Tenodera sinensis. The sequence goes on along the minus strand of CM060967.1, from coordinate 155,426,471 downwards.
CATTGATGCTTTTCTTACCTGACGTGAAGCATATTTGTGCTTCTATGTTTTATGAACTCTAGTGACTACCATAATGGATGTAGTAAATTATTTGTTACAAGCAAGTCGCGTGATTGGAAATTATTGATCCAGGGAATATACTTTGTTACCACAGTCCGTGGGTAAACGAATATACCAAAATACACCGTAAAACTGAACAATGCTTTAGATTCCCAAGAGTCATACGCAATTCAAGTTGCAAGATCCCTAAATTCAGTGGATCTTTTGAGTAGTGTAAATTTCATAAAGAATAATTGCTTATCTAATGCCATAATCTCCATAGAAACATCTGCCGAAGGATGTAAGCATTGTGGAAGAAGTATGTGAAAAATTAAGCAAATCAAAGCAGGAGAAGCTAGGAAAAATGTGTTACAAAGAACTAAAAAGGGCCTCGTATTTGTAAGCGGAGATGGTCTTCCTCTTAGTGAAGTTCTCTAGCGCATTGAGAAGGTAGTAACCTAAAAGCAAGGTAAACCGTAGTTTCAAATATATACCAACAATGCTTCCCTGTGTCCGAGAAGCATTTCCTCGGGGAGTGCAATCATCGCTCGAGGCACTCAGCACAGGTCACATGCACTGTATACTTGCTTTCCTGTTTCCTTGCAGAATGTACCGCCGAGGGAGTTAAGACCCCAACATTCTGACGTCACGCAATCCGCCTCCAGGAAGCGGTGGCATTTCTCGCCTGCAGGGACAGAAAGTGCGAGCGTGTTTGTGGACTGAAAATGCACCGCCTCTGTAACTATGACCGCCCCAGTAGGCTCTCTCTGAAGTCATCGGTTGTTTATTAGGCCTTTTCGGTTATCTTACTTCCCCCTTCTTGTCGCCTTTACCGGGGATGAAGTTCTAGCTTCTTCCCTCCCTCCTCTACAAGTTTCAGGCCTGCTCCGAGGTTAATTTTTAAACTGATCATCTGTCTGGAAATCTTTAGAGAGACACTCTTTAACATTCTGCTTCCATCTTCCCCATCATTTCTACATATATTCTTCTTATCATTTCTCTTTATCTTCTGCGCGTTTTAAGGCACCCTATGCCTACATTTGGCTTCCTTTTCATCATTACCGGTGCCGTAACTTCAAAATCAAATGTTTTGTGGTACTTTAATTTAACTGACTGAGTTATAATTTCAGTATTATCAAACTACCTTGTCCCCTTAAGGCCTGTATATAGGGCCCAGTTCTTAAACCTTTGACTATAGCTATTTTTATAACTATAACTTCATAATTCACTTGGCATTTCAATGTAATCATGCAGGTTTATGTAAGTTACTGTAATCCATATGCAAATCAATTACCTGCATTTAGTAGACCGTATCTTGGAATTTAAAGATAAATCCAGCCGGGCCGTGAGGACAATGAAATAACATACTTTAAACAGTCGGACATTTTAATAGACTCTTAGTACACAGGCTTGCCAATATAACAAATTGACAGAACTACATTTAACAAGTTAAATTTCCCTAACAGAAGGCTTTGTTTTGCTCTTGCCACCTCAACAAGAACACACTACTAGGGAAATTTGTTTCTTCTGTTGCTCTGTATCTACAAACTTCTCAGTCTGTCTTGGTTAACCTGATCTGGTTCGGCTTTTTACTGTCATTTCGCTTAGCTTCCACTGTCATTTCACTTTGTGACGTAGTGGCCTACTAAAATATGTACGACGCAGTCTAATTTTTGGATGGGTCAATAACTGGGGCTTTGAATACAAACCTCTCCAATATCTTGCGGAGGCAGCACTCACTACATTGTATCATATAAACTCGTTCAAGAACCGAAGATTTAGTTGTACCAGAAAGACGCTCAATAACTTGTTAACCCACTCTCTTCTATAGCAGCAGGCTTGAATTACAGAACGTTCTAGAGGCGAAAACGTTCACAACATTCTAGTTTTCTGACGATAGCAGCACTGGGTGGCAGCACTGCTTACCTGTGTTCATCCGTTCAACTCCCTAAGCGACCTTCCGATAACTTTGGACAACTGTCGCTGCAACACACACAGAGGGAAAGAGAGAGAATAAAAGCGAGAAATATTACTAAGAATAACAGAATATTTTAATAGGAAGAGGGGATTGTGTGATTTTGAGTTTAATACGCAGGGGCAGAGTCCTAATATCCAAGGAAGATAAACTATGACTACACGGTAACATACGAAAAAGTATATAAATTCATATAACCTCAAAATTTCAGACAAGAAAATCAAAATAATAGCTTTTAGAGGCAAATATTCCATCAATAGTAACTGAATACTGTTAGGATTATAAGAGGAAGTGTTTTATTCGATAACTGGACATTGCACTTGAGAATATTACCCGAACATTTTATTCGTTTGCGATAATCTTTAAGTATAGATGCAAAGATGTAAAGTATGTGTAAAGTGAAAACAGAAAGGATGATGACACTGTTGATAAGCATTGTTCTATAGGGAATAGAATTTTCACCATTCAACTGCTGAAAAAGTAAACAGAGAATAATACAAAGAAAAGCAGAACCCGGCATTATTTGCTTGGTTCAAAGGGAAGCTATTTTAACAAAGTTTACAGTCCACTAGAAGCAGTAGAAGCACCCTTATAAAGTGTACAGCAGTTTACAGCAGCTCGCAATGTTATATCCCATCATAGAGTCCAGCACAAAAGCTCCACCTGCCTCTATGGAGAAAGTTTACTTACTACCCAAGAAGTTGTGCAAGCAACACAAAGAAAGGAATGCCCGAAGGGTGGCAGCAAAATTCACAAAAAGTAAGGTACAGGGTTATTTTTACAAATGGAACTTGGACCTGCTGCAGGGATATCAGAAAACGCTTAACCTCTGTAGCTTACAAAAACGAATGAAGATTCCTTGGACCGGAAACATTAATATGAACAGGAAAGGACAATATGGTCTTCGCCTTCTGTAAGCTAAACATCAGACTGCGTATTTCTCAGGCGGCTTGTAAGACAAGATATTTTAAACTATTGAAATTATATAAGTCTTCGCTCGTTGTATGTACTTTCATGACGTATTAATTTAGTATGTTTATATGCGGTAAGATGCTTATTTTTTACTTTATTCTTAAGACAGGATCTCAATTCCTTACCTTTTTCTAATTGTTGTTTTCTCGTTCTAAGTCGACTCTTGTCTGCAGGCCTTGATAATGGAAAATTTATTTTTACCTTATACACAATGGCCTTGTATACCATTGACCTTTTTGTCTTCTTTATTCTGATTTATAATAATTTCTAGCGCTCTTGAAATACAGATGCACTGGATAAGTAATAATTTACTTATTCTCATACAAACTTCAGATACATTACATTCTTTTGCTACATTATCGAAACGTTGTTATTTTTAGGACCTAAGACGATCTTCCAAAGCTTCTATATTTTATATTTTCTTAGGAGGGTTTGCTAAGAAGCCATTATGCTTTATCTCATTCTGGTATAATATCTCCTAAACATCTTGGAAGTTACTTAGTAAATTTATGAAGCTTGAGGTACGTTCCTATTTATTGCTGACCACAATACTTCCTTCAGCATATAACATTATGAATAACAAGGGATTATATCTGAAGTTGGTTTCGTAATGAAAATTAAAAAGGAAAAGGGACTACAAAAAAAAAAAAAAGGAAAAAGTAAAACATATCTCTGGATCGATAGCTGTTATTTTCGTTAATCTGGTGAAATAAAAAGTAGGGTTGATAGCACTGCAATAAATACTGAAGATAATTCCGCTTCTATGGTAGGATAAATATTTCAGTCTGTTAATTCTATTCTACTTCCTCTGCCGGGTATGGTACTTGAAGCAGTATATTCACTGGTAAATAAATTTCTATGTAGTTTGTAACCCGGATGTATAAAGATCCTATAAAATCCTATTATACTGATGCATATATCCTAATTTTAATTTTTTACAACCTAAAAATCGGTACTTGTCTATGACAAATATTTACCAATATTAACTACTTAAAGCTAGTTTCTGTTGGTTAAAGCGAATGAGTGAGTGACTGAGTGTGTGAGTAGGGTTTAAGGGCCCGTCGACAGCTAGGCCATTAGGACCCGTATTAGTTATATGTTCTGAATTTTAAGCACTGTACACTAACACTTAAGCCTCTCTAGCTCATAAATAGCACTTAATAGATACCCACGGTAATGTTTGGTTTTGATATGTATATTTGAGGACTTTGTCATTATATTGGCATAGAAAGTGATTTTGCTATAATATTATCCAATACAAAATATTCACAGGAAACATTTGTAATTAATAACGGGAGAAAAGTAAAGACTTGCGTAATAATTTTCAGTATAATGATAGCGAAATTAGTACTCATTTATAAATAAATATATAATTAAAATTCGTCCAATCTCGCGTACACTCAATTAATTGGAGTTCCAAAATCAATTAATAGCAATGCGATATACCTTAGCAGTGTTCTAGTGGAAAAAATGCTGTCACAGTTTTGTTACATAATAAATCATGGTTGTCTGGACGTTCTCTATAGTTAATGATTCTTTTTACAATGACCTAATTTGACCTATTTAAAAGCAAGAAAAGCAGTGCAATTATTGCCTGAAATATATTAGGAATAAGATTGTATAGTATAGTTATAATTTGTAGTTTGTAGTTATGTATTGATAACTAAATTCAGTGTGCGTATGTTTCATTAATTGTTGAGAAAAAGCAAGACTGCACCACGTTAAAACGCAATAATCTGGCATTCATTCCAACATAAGATATTTTAGAAAGGCTGTCTTATGGCTGATAGATTAGCACTTTGCAACCTCTTTGGTTTGCTAGACCATCAGTTATTGAAACTTTATCTACAAGGACTTTATTACTGTTACTATTATATTTGTTGTTATTATTATTGTTGTTTCTGTGACGCCGGCATGCCGTGGTAGCAATGGAAGCACTTCAAGAGCCAAGGTCAAGCTGCCTCACACCACTTGGCGGTCAAGTGTAAACTCCCGACAATAGAGTGCGGCAGAAGATAGCGTTTCAAGAACGTTACGGAAGCTTGGAATGCCGGCTTGTCTGGGAAGCGTCGTGAACAGGGGAATTTCGAGAAAGATCCGTGATAAATCACTCGAGGTATTTATTGACGCCGAGTAGTGTAGTTTTTTGTGAGACAAAGATGAGTAGTTTTTGTGATGGAGTTGTGAGCATTGAATGAGACGGTGTGTGTGTGTGTGTGTGTGTGTGTGTGTGTGTGTGTGTGTGTGTGTGTGTGTGTGTGTGTGTGTGTGTGTGTGTGTGTGTGTGTGTGTGTGTGTGTGTGTTCATTATTACTATTATTATATCACGTTTAGTTATTCAACACCTGAGTGATCTCAAATATAGTGCAATTATTTTTATAACATTCGGTACTGTAAATAATGCTGATTTATTTAGTGCTAATTCTCTCTCAAATGCACCGAAGAGGGAACCAGATGTTGGTTAGTGTTCTTGACACGTTAATTAAAAAGTGTAAACTGTGAAACATTTGTCTCTGTTTGGTTGTAATCAATCGTTCCCAGTTTGTTTTGGGCTCTTTGTAAGTTGTCTTTGTTTGCTAATTAACTAACAAGTGTTATTTATGGTAGATATGAAATAATTACGGCTTAAACAGAGTTTTCATCGAATATGGTGCTTTCATTTGTATAAAGCTGTGTAAAGAGCTGACAAATACGAACTTTACAGGATGCATAAGCTTTCAGTTAGTGTTCCCTAAAAAGCAATGGTCTAGCCTCCATTTTTGCGTCAACAAAATCGTTAAAGCATTTCGCTACTTAAAGCAATTAAACGCAGTGGAAAGGGTTATGATCGTTATCACTTCGTTTAGTCGCAGTGTTTTTAATGTGTTTCTGGCAACATGTCCCATTACACCAGTAACATTTTGTACTACTGTGAATACAAATGAAGTAATTATTATTACAATGTTAATATGCATACAAATTGCAAATTCTAATCAATTACATTATTTTGAAATAATGAAAATGTAAAATATGTAACATAAATAACCTCCAAAAAGATCATTGCATGCAAATGCACTCAATTAGCTGGACCGTATGTACGAGTGCTGTTTTTTAAACTTCTAATGGCGCCGCTAGGTGGTTCAAGTAGCGATAGGAAGTGGGGGAATGCATTGTGTGACTGGCTCGCCACTATAAGCATTACTGCCAAGATAAGCTGGTAAATTAAGGCATGAAAGTTTAAAAAAAAATATTTTAAAAGCTCTTCTTTTGAGTGGCCTAAGAAACATGTTTGTTTTCTTGTTCTAAACATATGTTATATCCTTTAAACAAAGCACTATTTGGGGTGACTGTCCGAATTTTGATATTCCTAAACATTTCACCAATTTGAAGAACTATATACACATGGAATGTTTTGTGTTGTGGCTAGCCTGATACCCATGTGGTTGTAGATGTCGATACTGGCCTCATTTTGTCTTCCTATTTGCAAATTATAAGTGCACATTTTCAGGGCTTAATAATCGCGAATTTTCCAGTAATTTACAATAAGCATTTTATAATTTTTTTTGATCACCAGCGTGGGGCAATTCGGTACCTGCCTATTCAAGTTTAGTACACACAAACTCTAGCCCACGAAATGCCGGTCACCGACAACGTAAACAAACAGGCTTCTTATGCGCACTTAAGTTGCTCAATTTACACAATGGCAAAAATAGTGAACGTGTTGAAAGAAAATGGTGGAAGGGCAGCTAATTTGAAATTACATGCGAAGTTTCACCGATATACAGGATATCCATCAGTGTGTGACAGATCAGTTTATTTAAGTATATCATTCATAGATTTATACATAAACATTATTATTACTTTCGTAACCTTTTGCAATGCATGGCCATATAAATTTTCAGTATCTCAAGAATGAAACCATTTTGGTCTCAAAAGGCTTCGTCAGTCCTCCACCAGGCGTCTCCCGATTTGGCCAATCACGCCACGCCTCCTAGTGAGTGGCACTGAGGAAATGAAATATTCAGGTTGTGCCAAAACTGCTTGCATATGGCACTCTGAGGGAAATAAACCCGATATAAATATCCCGTAAACTTTGAGGCGGAGAGGTGCACAGGATCTATCCTCCCGCGACCATATAAATTGTTTCTAATCCCCCTGGACTTTCAAGAATCCATAAGGGTCCTAGCCCGAAGATTTCAAGACCAGTTGTACATTCACATTGACTAAAAAAACACGAAAGGTCAAAGAAACGTGACTGACTATAAAAACAGAGACCAAGAATTTCTTTACAAACATAGCATAGAAAGTAAATTAGTGAATTTTTCATGTGTAACAAATATAGCTCGTAAATTGTGCACACGAATGGAGAATTCCAATACTGTGCCATCGTTTACTATCAATTTTACTCCGTTTATGGTTTGCTAAATGACACATACCATTACTTTTCGCTCTATCGCCAGATGCAGTTTAGGGACCCATAGAAGGTTTTTATATCGCCACTTTGAAGCTATAATTGACATCGAAATTGCCACAATAAAAGTCAATGAAGCACTATTTCCGGAATGTAAAACTGAGGGATGTGTGTTTCATTTACAAGAAGCTTGGCACAGAAAAATGCAACCTATTAGAGTTTCAAAACAATTCCTACGTATAATGACACTAGAAAATGGCTTAATTATGTAACATGAGTTATTGTAGAAGAAGCGAGTGATTGTCCTAATGTTAATAAAACCAAATTGCCCTCTGTCAGATAAATATAGTGAATATATCTCTTTATACGCGAAGACAGCCCTTTTCCGCCGAAAATGTAATCGTACGTTTTCAACATAGTCATTACGTATTAAAAATAATTGCCAGGCCTTTTGAATCAGTTTTCAATCTTTATAATCATCATTGTCACATCTTCACTGTCCTGAAAGTGTTCAAGACATTAAAAAATGGTCACGGAAAACTAACAAGTGCAACTCAAGCAATTAAAGTGAGAGGGAAAAAGACTTATTTAATGGGAAAAAAAAAGAATAGTTAAACAAGAACTTATAGAAGAATCAAATAGAAAATTATAGCCGCTATAATTCGCTGAAAAAGTAGAAATTGATCAGACATAACCAATGCGTTTTAATATTTTAATTGCGTTGTTTAGTAAGCTCTTCTACCTAGGTTTATGAAATACATAAACAAATGTTACGATTTCCCAGAAACTGGACGAAAAGGTGGATGTATAGGTAATCTATGTATCATTGTTAGGGTGTGTTGGCATGAAGTAAAACTATTGTCCAAACTTATGCTGGTGGTAATTTTATTTTAACCATAACATACAGCTGTTGACATCTAGTTTTACTTTCCATGGAGTAAAGACATTAATTATTATGCTGCTGAGAGAGAGTTGATGGTGTCCTGTCACGCTCTGCATATTTAAATACGTCATAAATACTGTCCTCCATATCAGGAGATCTTTTAATTATTCCTAAAGTTAGAACACACAACTGTGTTTCAACCTAATGGACTGTGATTTAATTAGTAAGTTTATTTCGTTTGAGCGGTACTTCGCCAAAGTTGTTCTGGAGCCAAATAGCTAATGTTTTTGAAAGTAGAAATCTTACCAGAAGTATCCATGTTGTCTATTTTTGAGCGCCTTTTGGTCAAGTGGTTAAGGTTCTAACTTCTCGAACCAGAGGTACCAGTTCAATACCAGTTGCATTAATGCAATTTTTTTTCCCGATTTTCTAGTTTTCAACCAACTTAGCTAAAAATTTATCTTCAATGATATCCTATATAAACATTAGACAGTTTTAAACTTCAGTGTAATGTTTTTACTCTTTAAGTTGTTTAATTTTAAAGCTGTATATATTATCCTATGCCAAATGCTGTACATGATGCAACTTTAAAAAGCAACTGTTTTTTAAATTTAGTATCATAATTCACAGATCCGAAATATAATTTAGTTAAAAATTAAAAGTTTTGTATAGTTTTGAAAATTTGTAACACTAAAACTGTTGAAATAAAAACAAATTAATGTGACAGATTTAATTGCTGTAGTTTGAAAATCTACGCGACACATTTTAGAACATTTGGATAAAAAGTGCACCGTGTGGAACATTTTGAAAAAGTGGTTGTGTAAAAACATCCTTTTCAAAAACCTCGTTTTAAAACTAAAACGGATATTCTGGATTTTTAACCTGTGTTATATGATGTAAAATGAATCCAAGAATCTTTAAAGTCAATGTAGATGTCAATTTTTGCAAGATTTTTACTATACTTCAGTGTAACATCCCCTTAAATAGAATTTTGTTCTGTGCCTGCGTAAAGTAAATATTGTATTAAAGAGCAGTAATAAACAACTAAATCGATGAGAAATTAACCACGTACAATAACAGAAACAATGTAGCTATTTCGTCATGTTAGCCCATGGCAGAGTTATTTATGGTACGACAACTGAACGAAGTTATTTAGTTCTAGCAAACTGCAAAGTGCTTAGTGACGGCTCCTCCGTCTTTATTACCAAAGAAGGGTATTAATAACAGCAAAAATTAATGTTAAAGCATGCTCGCATATTCGTATCCATTCAAACAAACATGTTGAACCTTGACATTTCAGTGCTAATCTGTCAAAACATTGGAGTGTTATTTTTTATGCCAAATGAATGACGTACTAATATACGTCATCATAATCCTCATCAGCTCTAAGCCTTGTGGCTTGTTCCATCTTCAAGAAAACTGATCTGCCAAGCTCATTCTCGGTCTATCGATACTTCTTCTACCCGTTTATTTAGAATTTAGTATTATTTATGACATTCGATGTTCATTCTGTTTACATTATCATTATATTTTTCTATATTCAGTTGTTTTACTAAGGCTCTGAATTCCTAATCCCCAATAAGTAATTATCTCATAATACTTTTATTGAGAATTTATGAACTATTTTGAACCATTTCTTTAAAACCAAAATATTAAACACAATTATTAACTACTGTTATAATATGCATATAAGTATTGGAGTAAGATATTAATGCACTCCTGTAAATTTTAAAGTAGCGTATAGCTTTAAACTACACTAAATGGAACACATACTAAATGATTAGCATAATTTATATTATACTTTTAATTTAAACATGATTGGATTTTAATTAATATAAGAGAATGGTCCAGCATTAAGTGCTAGTCTACAGATGATCCAATGTTATACTGGAAGTGTTAGATGACACGCTCGTGACGTCATTTCCTAGCTCCTGAGCTAGAATTCAACCCCCCTGGTGCTGTGGAGAAGTTAACTAACAAGCAAGACGCATGGTCTAAATGTTAGAACCATCTATATCGCACATAGACGGTGGTTTCCACCGTAGACATTGTCATATCTGTTTTGTTTAGTCAATATCGAAGCTGCAAGAGGGACAGCCGTTATCCTAGGCACAAAACGGAGCCTGGGTTTGTAGTCAGTGGTTGCTTGCCTGGTCGCAAAGTACAGATGAAGCAGGACTGCTGGTGACTTGTTAATAAAGAATGCAGTTGCAACTATGGTTCCCAGCACTGAGGATAAAAAGGCATTAGATGGTAATGCAACTAGATGGGTAGGATTAAAATCCGCCACGAGAAAATGGGCAGAAGGCTTTGGTGAATATTAAGTTTGTATAAAAGCTAGCCGTATGGTGAAGTAGATTATATACTACCCCGAGTTTTCCTGGCCCCTTATTTCCTCTCATTTCATTACCTTTCGTCTTTCATGGTTGTGGGACCTGACATGATGGTACTATAAAACTCGCAAACATTGACATTTGTATTTCAAAAGTTCAAAATATATGTTGAATTCTATGTAATAAGATAGTGAACTCAAACTTGCAGCTTAATTACATAACCAAGATGACAGTAGTTTGAAATAGCAAGATTTAACGGACGATGCCATGTCATTATTTGAATCTAGCTATCCTATTTAGGGCAGACACAAAATTTAATGGTGGATGATATCTGACCATTACTATTGTCTTTCCACTTGTGCAAATGCACTTTGTGATGTTTATATTAAGGTGTGTTTAACTATAAAACACCGCAATGCGTGGCAAATCTCTGATTAGATGCTGCGTTGAGCTACTCGCCATTAAATTTTGTGTCAGCCATAATTCAGATGATTCTACTGGAATTTGCATATTGCAAATTAACTTTGTATTATTCATCTGCATTATTTGTCTAGTATGCTTTACCAGAAATTTTCATATCAACACATTTTATTAAACGTCCGTGTATTACATACATTATTTACTGTATTCAAGTAGTTGTATTTGATGTAATTCTCTCTTGTTAAAGAAAAGACGTAGGGAAAACTAATTTTCCTACCCGAAGGTTCGAACTACAGTTCCAGTAGTTTCCAAAAGTGTATACTGATGACATCTGAGAAGAAAGATAAAGGTTTGCTTCATAATTGATTTCAATAGTTCCTTAATTATATTCCTGTACTCAGTTGCATTATTTTGATCCATTAACATTCTCTTATGATTGTATTATTCTCGTATAGTTTTACTTTCTCTACTGGTAAGTAGGGGAAGTATTGTATTCCGCCCAAAAATTCGATGTCGAGATTTCACCGGAAATATATGTTTTAACACCCCCTGAATCCAAAAATAAAAACATTTTTAGAAAAAAGGTCCGTGTGCATGTCACTCTCGTGACAGCATAACTCAAAAACGAAAAGTCGGTTAAAAACCAAATTTGGTATTTAAGTTTAATGTATTTTAAGGATGTTACACAAAGATTTTGAAGAAAATAGCCCCACCCTAAACTACCCTTTACATGGAAAATTTTTTGAAAATATTGATTTTCTTGAAAATGGCTCCAATGATTTTGATTAAAATGTCATATGTTTGAGATACTTTTATGACAAATGAAATGTATATCTTGAATTTTCTGGCTATAGCTCCTGTAGTCGCATTTACTCTGGACGACTTTTGCATAACTAGTAAACCGTTAGACATAGACCAAATTATACTACACAAAAAATGTAGATCTTGCTAAAATACACAATTTATGTCCAAATAAATTTTCTTGTAGGGTTAACCATTTCGGAGATATTCCTCGTTATGTGTGTGAGTTTCGGAAAACTTAAAACGTTCGTGAAATGGAACATCGTTGTTCATTTTTTTATATGTTAAGTGTGCAAAGAGAACTGAATCTTAAAGCTTTAGAAGATTTGACTATCGCACAAAGCCTACTGTATTCTAATATTCCCCTTGCACCTACTAGAGAATAAACAATAAGATAATTTGTTCAAATGTTTATCTCAACTAACACGAAGAAGATGTAGGAATAACAGTTTGTAAGAATGGTTAGTACAAGAGTAGAGGAAATCATGTGAGTGCAGCACATCAGATTTCTATTAGTTATATCATAAATAGTCCTTTTTAAACTGCTGCCTCATTGATACGATGTCATCTTACATTTGCTTCGCAAACCAGTTTCACTAAATGCATATGTATGGCTTTGTTCGTTTCAATTTCACCCTCTTGATTAATGTGTTTGAACAGTGATATAAAGCCCCTGACAGCATTAGATCGATATCATAGTGCCTAAAATTAATGACGCACAGGATATAGAGGAAATGTTAGCTGCTCTGAAACGATGTTGTTAAATGTGGTATATAATACAGGTATGAAACATGTATCTTATGTCCTTATAGATTATAGAAATGCTGTGTATAGCGCGTCTTTAACAAGAATAAACTTTGGGTATAATTATCTTAGGTAGAAGAACACTTTGAAATCTTTCTAAATTGAGTTGAAAATTAAACTTATTGTACATATATAATGGTTCTGTGACTTAAAGACTTTAAACTTATGGTAAAACTCTATCTTCACTTTAAAGTCGGTACAATCAGAACAAAGTTCCTCCTCGCCACTGGCGTCCGCTTCATAGGAATTGTGCCGTTGTGTTCTGCAAGTGTTTTAAAGCACGAGTTACTTATGCAGATGAGATGAACTGCCAAGTATATTGATGTATAAAGTGCATCATTACAATGTTTCGGAGGTTTAGGATGTTAAAATATCAAAAGTTAAAAATACAGATTGAAAAACTAGGAGTGACGGTTATAAGTATAAAATATTTTTTAGTTTTAAATAGTGTGCCAGTCCGTAATTATTAGTATTCTTTTATTTTAGCCCATGTCATCCCTTAAGGGCTACCCGTTGGTAGGGTAGGTCAACCAGAACTCATTAGGGTAGCATATATCAGTCCTGTCCTACGCATACAGAATTTTACATTAATATTAACAGTATTTTCACATTAACAATTTTGAAAGTTCTACCACACTACTCTGTCTCTGTCCCTTCATAGCGCATATTTTACATTAACACTTAGGAGTTCCTGTCATGCAGCGCTTGACCCTAATGCCACCCCCCCCCCCATTTTCCAATTTTTGTCTCCATGTTTGACCTCTAAGAATACAAATCAAAACTTTTAAGGATTCCCATTATTTGAAGCAGTTAGTCAAATGATTTTCTTTTCGTTTAGTTAATTTTCCCCTACTGTTTACTATTGCAAAACGGTTCCAAGGATTTTAACAAAGATATAAATGTGGGACACTGGCATAACAAACAAACCTTGTATGTGTACTATCTAATTTTATGGCTTATGATCTGGATTTGTTCGTCCAATCCTTAAAACTGCTGACCTCAAATGCCAACCTTTGCAAATCATATATTGTGATAGATATAGTCATGCGACATTTTTAAGACTGTGGTATTTGATATATCCAAAGCGCTGCAGGTAATGGTTTTTTGTGACTGCGAATAGCCTAATAAATTATTCTGTCTTGCTTGGAGTCGTAGAAAACTAACGGTAGTTTTCTAATACGGCAAAACTCGGTCAACATTCCTACAGTGACAATTTTCCTCTTTGCATTACCCATATAAGCACAGTCTGAAACCGTTGTCTTATCTGGAGTTACAGATGGAATTACAGGCAGATCACGGACGTTAGGCAACCCGCTTAGAGCGTCGCATAAATCGAACTGGGATGCAAAAAACTGCCATTTGTCCGACTCCAATTGCTTTTAAAAAGCGCTTTTCTTAATCTCGGTGCCCGCGAGTCAGCCGCCCTTCAGGGAGCTTATACAAACCTCGTTCCGAGTCCGTAACTTCACTTCAAGTAATTTTCACATGCAAATGAGAGGGTTCGAAAATTAGTTTGAAGACTTTTTTCTTTTTGCAAACTCTTCGTAGCCCTTTCTCGTTTTCTTAGGTAATACTGGAAGCTTCACTCTTTAACAGGCATCCAGGGGCCTTTCTTCCGCATCCCCACCCCGCCCTTATCGCATCCTGCTTCTGCCAACACCCGATCGTTAAACAGATATAAAATAATGAAGCTAGCTCAAGATCTGGGTGAAGATTGCAGAAGACTGACGTGGAAGTGTATAAAAAGCTACCGTAATAAACTCATCTCAAAACTTAGAGGCTCTCTTGGCCCCTGAGCGTAATCTCTTAAAATATCCAAGTTTGTGCGACGACTTTTGTTTTTGCACGGAGAAGATTCGCCTCTAATGATGTTAAGGGTTCGTAAAAGGAAGGTAGCTGAAACATTTTTCTTTCCTATATGGACGTCTGCACAAGTGAAATGATTCATTCTTACAGATGAACATTCAGGTATTACCGTTCTCGTCATGTAATCTTTCAGCAGTACAAAATTGGTGTACTATCCTTACAGTTGGAAAAAATGGAGTAATAAATAAATACACATAACAACGTTATCATCCGATGTTTACTTTGCCCATTAATTTATTTTACTTTTTAGCGGATTAAATGCTTCTTTCAAAAGTTGGGTTGAGTAAATAAGTTAACAGGGATTTTAACCCTTTCATTTTCACGACTTAAGTTTGGTTACGTAAATATCGCTGACTGGAGATCAGATTTAATCTAAGGTCAGAATATGAATTGAGGTTAGGATACAATAGAATTTAAAATGGATTCTCGGTTCAGTTTTTACCTTAGTAATATGTTTGGCAATGAGGTAAAACAGCTGAAAATCGCTGCTTCCGGATATCAGCAATCACTTGGTTTTCAGCTTCCAACAGATTTGACAGAGGGCAGTACGATAAGTAAAACTCACTGGAGATTTTAGTTCGAGATTAGTTATGTACCTATTTACCTTATTAATACTTCTTTTATTCCTATACTTTACCAATTATCAGATAACGCATATTTAAGTATAACATTTTCTTTAAATGTTAAGATCACAGTTGCAAATCGATATCAGTTCCCCTTGTTTCTAGTACTAAACCTCAACACAGTAACTTTTACCACATGCGAAATATTTTCTAGGTTAGGAGAAGTCAGCTATTGTTTCAGTCAAATGTTTTTTTTTTTTTTTTTTTTTTTTTGGACACAGTACAACACAAAAATGCATTACTTACAATTTTGTGGTCTTATTTAAAGCTGCACTATATATTTTTTTCCTTCTGCAGTTCTGATGATCTAAGTTCAATCAAGTCGTAATTTTCGTAATTTTCATAATTTGTTCTTATGCTGTCCTTAAGTTTGTCTATGTAGGAAACTAAATTCCGTGCTCTTACCATTAGCACTTGAGACCAAATAAGAGGGAGTGTTGATTGAACATGAAGCCAGGAACAACGAAAATGGCAAACGTTGTTAGACAATTTGATACGAATAAGGAGGAGTGAGGACGATAGAAGAAGTTACGCGACAATTTTGATGCAAATAGGATGATGAGTGATGCTGAAGATGATGCTGCGCTGGAACTCCAAATTTATGCTGTGGAATGATGGATGTCGGTGGATAAAAGTTCTTGACGCCACTTGTAGAAAAGATGCTGTTACTTTACTCCCTTTTGCATTCTTGCCGTGGTCACTCTGATAGCCACATGGATTATTGTTTTCTCAGGGTATGCGTAGGAAAATATGAACTAATCTCGCGGTGAGCACGTGATCATTGTCGATTGAATTTCTGCCTCACACTGATCATTAAACATAATTAAACAATATACGGATGTAGATAAATGTTATAATCATGTCCAATAATTATTTCTAAGCGTAACGAAAAAAATGTGTTTCAGCATTTCTTCCTTCACACGTATAATTTGAATAAACACATTGCTTATAGAATTGCTTATACAATACTATTTTTAAAACAATGTTATTTCAGCACTCACCCAGAAATTTTTAGCAAGTTGTTACTTGCGTTTGTAATGGTATTGGATATCCACAGCGAACTCACCTGAAAAAAATGATACATAGAATAATTAATATCTCAAATGTAAGTTATACTAAATATTCTCACTAAAAGTGAGTTATAGCTCAATATAGTTTGCAAGAAGGTTACAGTTAGCTACACAATTCTACATTGAGTAGAAAAACTTTATGCGTTAAATTGGTATGATTTATTATTTGTTTATGGATATTAATCCAAAGTAAAATGCTGCCACTTATAATACTCCCTGTGTCGCCTGCCACCGTCCGTCAAAGAGGCGTTCAAGGTCAAGCTATCTCACACCACTGAATGGCGAGTAAACGTAGCAATAATGGAGGGGCCAAGAACAAAGACATATTTTTCCAGAGTATTCGAGAAAACAGTTCACGTGCCGTGCTTGAGTATGAAAAGGTACATATGGAGAAAAATCCGCACATCACGTGTGTGTGTGTGTGTGTGTGTGCGCGCGCGCGCGCGTACAGCCAACGTTGAAGGCAATTTTGGACATTCTAGCGTCGCGTCTGAGCTGTTTTTGTGTGAAGAAGATTCAGGAGTGTGATCGCCGAAGCCAGCTGTTAAACAGAGAGGGTAAAACCACTGAGGTACGCGTCAGGTTTACGAGAGGGCAGCACAGCTGTAAGTTGCAAGACCACGACGACTTGTAGGCTACGTAGACTGTGCTTTGATGAATCAACTTTTGAAGAAAATTAAAGTGACAGAAAAAGTAACGGAAGGTGTTCTTTGTCACACTGGTGTCAGGAGTGGGATTTGTCACATTGCCAATTTGTTCCAATGCTATACGTGTACAAATGAAAATATTGCAGCATATTTATAACATCATTGCTTTGTATTTTTTTGGAGGAAAATTACTCGATTCTGGTTAGTAATATAACACATTTTCTCTCAGAACCTGTTCTGAGAACGTGGCTTGGATAGTTAAGTTTTTAGATCAGTGCAGATACAAAATAATGAAAATTTCAAAGCAATAGTGCATTTATCCGGACTACATTGTCAAAAATGACAGTGTCCAGATACGTTTTTCCTATTTTCGATATAAAATGGATGCAACGCTTTCCACATTAATGTTCCGCATATTGCCATCGGGCTTCTTTATAAAACCGTAGCGTCTTCCCTTCATTCATTCTCAGTGCTGTATGAATGCCGGTAAAACAATGTTATTGTGCATTCTGTGATTGTTCAAAATGAATTGTGAGATACAAATTTCCGTACACTATAAGGTGAGTTATTTAACTTCTGAATGCTCGGAAGTTGAAACGTTAAGAAATGTACAATCAAAGCGTATTGTGATACAGAAATGAAGTAAAGAAATCTGATAAGGTGAAATATTCGACAGTGAAAAAACAAATGAGTATGATGAAACTTGCCGTTCATCACAGATGATTTCAAGAATCCAGTGAACATTAAAATCGCTAGACAGGTGTGAAACCATAGGCGAATATAATTTTTCCCCCAAACATTTCTTGTTTGAAATTGTGTCCACACATGAGTCTAAATTTAACGGACAAATGTCCACACGTCAAATGTTTAAGGGGGGGCGACCTAGGCGAGTTTTTATTAAAAAGAAATGATAAAAAAATCGTAATTTGGATCACACTCCAATTCTTCCCTCACACGTTGATATAATTATTTTCATGTGCGGTCGTTTTTAAAGCTCTTATACAGGCACCGCATGACAAAAAATTACGCCCACCCACTCAGCTTAAAGAAGCAAGACACCTTATTTATTTTTGGGATTTTTATGTTTGAATTTGGCCTCCAATGTGGTCAGTGAAGAAAAGACATTGACCCCAAATAGGTGCTGCCAAGTGCTGGCAAATTTTAATGTAGGTAAAACCTTATTAAGTCTTAAATTTTACATAAAAATTACTTTTGCTTCAAACAACATTTTTTTATCATTCAAAAGTGTTGTAATTTAATTCATATATCCTTAAAACATTATATATGGTGCTTCATATTCATATTGGTCATACAATTTGCTATGGACATATGAATCTGTGTATTACTTAAAAGGTTCTGTCGAGGTCTAACAAGCTGTAAAATATGGAATCTTTTAAAGTGTTAAGATTTACGGATAGGAGTTCCTATTTGAAAACCGATCAGGTTGCCATCCCGCACAACCCACTAAGCGTTGTTGATGCAAGGGACTTTGTAAATATAATTAAATTGATTTTACTAAATGATTAAAATAATTAAAGTTATGCATTAGAATGACTTCAAATTCCGTACATATCTCACCACCGATCAATTCTAAAAATATGGTACAAATTGGAGAAAGAATAAAGAATTTCCAAAACCCAACAGCTTCCCTCCTGGAATAACGAAGGTGATTATTTGGAGAAAATAATGTTAGTGAAAATATTAATTATATACTTTCGTACCTTCGTTTTTAATTTCTGGTTTATCCTATTATTTTTTAGAGAAAATAAATGCGAAAACGTATTACATGAATATAACAATCTTCTGTTGAAACTAAGGACTCGAATAACCTGAACCTGTGGAATGTGTCACGCCACTGAAAAGGCCCAGATTTCGAAGTGACGTCATCAATAATTCCTCTTGAGATCGCGGTTCTATTACAATGATGAAATTGGAAAGGAGCCGATGGGAGAGCAATACGATGGAAAGAAAATAAAACGGAAGGAAAGAACAAAATGGAGAAATGAACGACCTAATTCTTTGGTAGAGGTTTCTGTAATGGATATTATAGCCGACCTGTTGTTGCGCAGCCCAACTGATCGATGTGGAACCAAGGTGAAGACGGGCTATGCCCCTTGTAAGCTTATTACTGTTGTTGATGTTGCCGCCTTCTAGGGGAAAGAAAACCGATAAGAAGACACCCTTTTGCCTTGATGGCACAAACTCCAAGGAAGTGTCAAGTAACATTCTGGATAAAGCGAAACCCTTGAATGGAGATTTTTAGCTGGCTGTAGTTAGCGCCTGTAATTAACTTATCAGCTTGAAGGCAAAAGTTTCTTCAGACTCGGTACTTGGGTAAACAAAAGGCAAGGCATCCATAGCATTAGATACTCCATGTAAACATCGCTCAATCTTATGGTGTATCAAGTAATGAAATTAATGGAGAGCCAATTACAGAGTTAATAACCGCCACTGCTGCACACTTGATGACAGTAAGTGGCAAAAACATCTGCTAGCAAGCGAGACATGTACGTGGACGTTAGTAAAGGTATAAGGAAATAATAAATTCACAGGTTGTTCGTTAAATTTCACTTTATGTTGTACTTACCTGTTGCAAAAAACATAGTACTACATTCCACCAATAACACTCGATATTGAAATATCACCAAAAATATCCTCTAGAGCAAGGCTGACGAACGTTACTCAGCAGGTGTGAACACATTCACCTATTTCCCCTCTCTTCGTGACCACAAAAGCGGAAAACAAAGTGAAAACCGGTTCTAGCTAAAGTGTGCTACTGTAGTTATGGAGGGAGACACCTCCTCACACCTGTGGAGTAACGTTCGACAGCTCTGCTATAGAAAATCCCTGACTGAAGTGAAAAAAAAAAAAAAAAAAAAAAAGACACATTTTTAAAACCAAAGTCCATGTGCTGTGAGTATATATCTTTTTCACCCTCTGTCTGTGCTTAGCATAGCACAAAAATAAAAAGTTGACACACGTTTAGCTCTTCCAAGAATGCGATACGAAAATTTTGAACAAAATCCTCCAATTCCAAATTATCGTTTGCACAGAACATTTTTGGAAATTTTGCTTTACACGATTTTGACTAAAATATCCCGAGAAATTGGCTGAAGCGAGCTAGAATGAAAGGCATAGATCAAGAACCGAAATATAGGGCAACCGCTGAATGGTGGAAATACCCAATAAAACAAAAGCAGGAGTGTGTGATATTGTAGGATAAATAAAATGTATCTCTTGGATACATTAGTTTTCTTGGAATGATCGCTTCATTCTGTATATCGTTTGTAAATTTAACTGTTTAACAATAAGGAATAAACAACATCTGGGTATTTTTAAAATGTGTATCGATATGTGTATATCGATGAGACAGTATATTTCCTCAAAAGAAAATGAAAGATACCGAGGCTTTGGAAGCCGATCGTTTTATGTTTGGTGAAATAAATACCCAAGCTTCGTAAAAGTGGAAAAAAATGTAATGTATTTCAAAAGTAGAAGAGAACAGTAAACTAATTTATACAGCGCATCTGTGTTCAAGAGCGATCTAAATAATTAGAAAAAAGAATAAATAAGATAACTCGTACACAAGGATGAACTCTTGTCACTCTTCTGACAGATTTCCGAATCTGACACAAATAACAAGGAATATCTCGGAAATGGTTCACTCTACAAGAAAATTCATTCAAACATAAATTATGTGTTTTAGTGAGCTTTACCCTTTTGTATACTGAGAATTTTTCTATCTCTTACGGTTTACGAATTATTAAAAAGTCATCCGGATAAACAGGACTACATAGGCTATATCCAGAAAATTCAAAATATGCCTACATTTCATTTTTCATAGAAATATTTTAAAGATATGACATTTTAATCAAAATCCTTAGAGCTATTTTCAAGAGAATCAAAATTTTCCATGTAAAGGGTAGTTTAGGGTGGGGCTATTTTCTTCAAAATCTTCGTGTCGCATCCTTGAAAAACAATAAAAGTTAAATATCAACTTTGATTTTAACCGACTTTTCGGTTTTGAGTTATGCTACACACAGACACACACACACGCGCACGCGCGCACGGACCTTTTTCTAAAAATGCCTTGTTTTGGATTCAGGGGATCTCAAAACATATTTCCGGTGAAATATCGACATCAGTAGAGAAAGTAAAAAGACATCAGTAGAGAAAGTAAAAAGAAGTATACATTTATGCCAACAAACTTACTGTTGGTGTTTTTAAACACACAAGCCGTGTGTGGGCAAAGTTTAAGAGGTAGAACTGGAACTTAAAAATTCAATGCCACAACTGGGATTTGAACCACAGACCTTCCGCTTGCCGGGCGGACGCTCTAACCACTAAATTCTCAAAGAATTTAATGCCATTCTGGCAGTTTGTCACAATAGCTCAGTGGTTAGAGCGTCCGCCCGGCAAGCGGAAGGTCTGTGGTTCAAATCCCAGTTGTGGCATTGAATTTTTAAGTTCCAGTTCTACCTCTTAGAAGTATACATATTTGTTTCATTGTTAAAGCACATAATTTATACAAAATATTCTTTATTGTTGGTTATTTTTTACTTTTTTTTTTTTTCAAATTTAAGTGGCTATTCTTGTTTTTCTTTTGTTATTTCGTCATGCTTATAGCACAGAGTTTCAAAGCCATTATAAAGAGAGATGGTGTTAAAAAATCTGGCTAGGACTTTCGCCTTGTATATTCTTCTCCGGAGGAGATGTGTAAATGAGCAATTAAAGTTTACCTCGATTAAAAGGAAATGGATACAATTAGCTTTTATAAGAATAGTTTGTAGAGTTGCGAGTAGAGAAAGTCATGAGGGTGCAACACATCTGTTTCTATGTCCTGTGATCACAACCGAATTTACATTTGCTCTGGCATTTAGATATTCAAGGTAAAGAAACCATTGTAATAGATTCAATAATTTTAATGAAAAGACCTCCCAAATACACTTGCTGAAAAGATTATCCCAATGTAGGAGTGTAGATGGCACTAAAGAGGAAACTCTCGTGCAGTACGTCGGATATCTCTTCGTTCTAATGGTTTGTAAAATAGTGCTTGCCATGGAAATCTAGAAGGTTCCATCCTCTTAACATAATCGTTCCACGTGCTCTGATGTGCTTTAATTTCTTTCACAACATTTTGTTCTAGTTCTTCTCTTATATCTACATTCTGAGTCGATCTTTTCTAGTAAAATGCCATATTGGAATCGTTAGAATCCCTTTCTTGCTAGCGCACATCACCGTTCGGAAATGGTCGCTCTGGTGTTTTACTCTTTTCTCCCAAAGATCGCGTTGAAAGCAGAATCTTACATTTTTAAATGAATATATTCATGGAGCTCAAATCGACAGCCCTGTGTGTTTGAAGTTTAAAATGTTTAACAGAGGTGCGTACTTATTTTAAACCTCTATACCATACACTAGCGGAACGTGAACTTAATGGGGAGAATTGTACAGAATGTCGTCAAATTAGAGCAATACACAACAAAGTCCTTTCCCGCTGCATTCAAATGTTGGTGAAACTGTGCATGACATCTCTGGCTGGGTGATTGAACTAATTTGGTTGAGGCGTGCGTGCAATGTGCATGTGAGGCAAAAGCAGTTGTCATTACAAATTGCTTGTCTGTAAAGGTGGGTTTCCTGCTTCAGCTCTAAATGACGCCAGTGAAGTGGTGGTGGGGCAAACTCAGGAAAAAGCCAACCCCAGCCGGACGTAATATTGTCCGCAGTGTTTATCTGCCTCACTACGCGCTGCCAAACAAGTTGTTCTAATGAACAACGAGGTGTTGACGGACAGTAACGTGATTACGTCATTTGTGAGGTCTCTGTTGAATGTTCCTCGCCTTTGGACCCACTTTCCTTCTAGCGCTCCTGGTGGAAGCTTTATCAGCGGACAGTGGATCTTGGAACACGAGTAAGGTTTTAGTTTTGGTAAGACGACAGTGTCTTAGCGTGTTGAAAGGGCATCTTTCACAGTGGTTGTAGCTTTTTACTTTCTCTACTGGTAAGTAGGGGAAGTATTGTATTCCACCCAAAAATTCGATATCGAAATTTCACCGGAAATATATGTTTTGAGCCCCCCTGAATCCAAAAAAAGCATTTTTAGAAAAAGGTCCATGTGTGTGTCTGTCAGTCTGTGGACAGCATAACTCAAAAACGAAAAGTCGGTTAAAAGCCAAACTTGGTATTTAAGTTTAATGTCTTTCAAGGATGCGACACAAAGATTTTTAAGACAATAGCCCCACCCTACACTACCTTTTACATGGAAGATTTTTCGAAAATTTTGATTTTCTTGAAAATGGCTCTAACGATTTTGATTAAAGTGTCATATGTTTGAGATATTTTGATGACAAATGAAATGTATATCTTGAATTTTCTGGCTATAGCCCCTGTAGTCGTATTTACTTTGGACGAATTTTGCATAACTGGTAAACCGTTAGAGATAGACCAAATTATACTATACAAAAAATGTAGATCGTGCTAAAATACACAATTTATCTCTCAATAAAGTTTCTTGTAGGGTGAACCATTTCGGAGATATTCCTTGTTATGTGTGTGAGTTTCGGAAAACTTGGAACTTTCGTGAAATGGGTCATCGTTGTTCATTTTTTTATATGTTACGTGAACAAAGAGAACGGAATCTCAAAGCTTTAAAAGATTTGACTATCGCACAAAGCCTACCGTATTCCAATATTCCCCTTGCACCTACAAGGAAATAAGCAATAAGATAATTTGTACAAATGTTTATCTCAACTAACACGAAGAAGATATAGGAATAAGAATTTGTAAGAATGGTTAGTACAAGAGTAGAGAAAGTCATGTGAGTGCAACACATCAGATGTTTTAACTCAGTTTCCGCTCATGTTATCATACGTGGAAAGGTGAAATCCGCGCACTTCGTGCGTTCTTGTATTTTCACTTCAGACGTTAATGAGATGTATTTAAATTTCCAAATGTCAATATGGATATTTATTGTTGCAATTGTCAGGCCAGCGTGCATAGTCTATAAAAATTGGGAATGAAAATGCAGTTCAAATTCGCTTTTACGACGTACTCTTGGTTTTACAAAAATTGATAAGAAAATGTATTCTTACGTTAGAGAGAAATTAAGTGCTGAAAATACATTTGATGAATTATCAACAACACTGGCTTCCCCATGCTGAGAGAATGGATCCTTACAGATTTCTGAAATTGGTTAGAGCGCGGTCATTCTTGATACTGCTTTTGAACAATTCAAATTTATCAATCTGGAAAGCATTTATGTTATCCACTCTCGTTGAAAAAAGTGTATGTAATACGCCTGGGTTAAGAGCGTTGCAGAAACGCAGAAGTGAAAATATGCTAGTGTCTTACTTTCACATTTCTTCCTCGTTCTGCAGAAGTACACTAACCTCACTTTTTGACCTTTTTTTATAGTCTTTGTGCTGCACCTTCAGTGTTATGAACTGAACCATGAAATTTTGTATTTATTCGTGTTTTCGTTTCGAAATATAATTACGTAGTATAAACAGATGTTGAGAAAAGTACTAGTGAGGAACATTTTTGGAATGATCAAAGTAAATAAAGTGTCTTAAACGACCATTATCGACTGTGTAAAAGATAGATACAATTGTCCCCAATTGCCAACATCGCTTCAGCCGCCTATAAGAGTCTATCTCTACAACAAAATATGTAAAGTGAAGTAATATATCGATTTACACAAAATAGATGAAAATTTTGTGAAGACCATAAAATAACATGAGGTACATTTTCCTGACCTTCTCTAACTAGTATAATTTAATTTTATGCAGCTTCCACGAACTATTCCTATGAAAGCTCATTTTTTTATTTTATGTTGGTCGCCATAAACCCCTATAGATAGCTTCATTACGTATTTCATAGTTGGTACAAGAGGAACAGAGGAATCTGAATCAATAGTAAGATATTTAAAAGTTAGGCACTATATGCAGACCTAGAAATTCCATACCCTTTCCAGGTGTTCCTTCACAAACTACTGAATAGCTACAAAATTTTAGGACAGCAACAAATTATTCACAAATTGAATCTGTAAAAACGGATGTTTCGGAAATGGCTAATGCTACAAAATTCATTTTAAATAAATTCTGTGTTTCAAGGACATCTGTTATTCTGCGTAGTATGTATTTTTACAGAAAACGAGTGGTACAGATATACCCTTTGCTCATTTACTCTGCTGAAAATTTTATGCATTGTAAGTTTCATATCGTCATAAAATTATTGCGCGTAGCTAGAAAAGGAAAATTTTCTCCATGTGAAGAGAACTTTAAAGAGTGTTTCGAGAAAATTCTAGATATACCTATATTATAGTTGACCAACAATTTCAGCACTTAGAATTTTAGCTAAGTGGGAGACTCGAGTTCAATTCCCCGTACTGGCGTGGGGATTTTCTCCCGCTCGGAGACCTGGTCCGGGGTGCACTCAGCCTCGTTAGGTCCTTGAGGGGCAGACGGAAGAGCTACCTGATTGAAAAGTGGCGCTCCACCACCTGTATTGAGTCATGACGCTTGTGATTGGCAGAAAGGGGGACGCAGCCAAGCAGTTGGCCTTGGCCCTCAAAGGGCTATTGCGCCACAGGGTTAGCTTTTTAATTAGTATTTTAGGTAAAGTTTAGGGTCATTTTGAGTAAACCGTAATTTTGAAAAACCTTCATCGTGAAGAGTAGCTTCATTAGATCTTCACAAAGCTCTTTATATTGTGACTTTGGTGGGTGTAAAGTAAAGAAGACAGATGTAGTCTAGATAAAGAAACACTTTTATTTCCGTAAACAGTCACTTTGTACACTCGTTGCAACAGCGAGAAAGTCTTTTCCGATTCACCAACAGCACGGCTCCGAATTAGTAACACCTTCTCACACTTTACCGCTATTTATATCTCCCAGGCACTATTCTGGAAACTTCAGGAAAGTTCAGTTATTACTGCGGTGAAATACAAAGCAGAAAATTCCAGAAGTCTCTATCCCTTTCTCTCTTTCGGCAAGCGCCCCAACAATGCGGCCATTATCTGTCTCTTC
This sequence comes from Tenodera sinensis, assembly GCA_030765045.1. NCBI lineage: Eukaryota > Metazoa > Arthropoda > Insecta > Mantodea > Mantidae > Tenodera > Tenodera sinensis. The sequence continues at coordinate 155,400,626 of CM060967.1, read as the reverse complement.
CCTTCGGCTCCTTTGCGGTAGTGCCGACAATAATGCGATGGGCGACACTATGATCTCTTTGGAAGATATTGAACCTAAATACTATTCACAGAAAGATCAAATGCCGTTTTTGACATCAATAATTTCAGCATCAAGTAGGTTAGTCAAATATTTCTTGTAAAAAGTACTTTGGAGTGAGGAGATTATTTTTGAAGATCCAGTTTTGTATTTATTTTTCGTTGTTTATTTATGCTGACACAAACGTGCCTTTTCTTAAAAAGCTTTGTGCGGATTAAATGTGTTAACGAATTTTGGATGCAATACAATACTTTCTCTAAATACTGTATACGGGGCAGAGAAATCAATAAGCCGTGGTGGGTAGAGAAAGGCATATGAATATTCTGTTGCATGTATAAGGCCCAATATCCTCAAATAACAGCGAACGGTTTTAATAAAGATTTCGCGGTGGCTGGTTCCCTCGCACTGAACAGCGTAGGTACTTAGATTATCCATTACTCGCGTGTGCGAGGTTATTATGGAAATACAATCCCACATCCCCAGGCAACCAACAAAGGAAACATTATTACTTCGTGCAATGCGCTGTTCGCGACAGCATGATTGACTACATAGGATGATATGTATATTTGTGTTTTGTTACAGCTATTGTTGGTTCTCCGTCACCCTTTGAGCATTTGTGTACAGCTAGTGTCATTAATAAATGAGTCATCATTGTGTCTATTTTAAGAGCCGTGTTTACTCCTCTTATAGAAAGAGCAGTCAAAAATAAAATATACGTGAATCGTGAAGTAACATATATAGAGGGGAAAAACATTTAGAAATGCTCAGAAACTTACTTAAGAGTGTCTCGAGAGCTACTCATATGATCTTGGATGACGCAGTGTTAGAGGGAAAGTATTAAAAGTGTGAAGGTAATGAAGTGGGAACTCGCAGCGTCTGATTCGCTGAAGAGCGAAACTCTTCCCATTGATAGACGGACTCTGTAGCTGCGTTGTAAAGTCATCAAGTTCATTTGAGAACTCATTTCATACATTCGTGCATCATCCTCTATGGCCAGCCTGGCTAATGGGCTTTGAGGAGGCATAACAACTCCATAACATGGGGAATACAAGTTGGGAAGTTTGATGAGCAAGGTTTCCTTCCGGAAAGAAAGCGCAGTGAATAGATAATTGTTAGCTCTGTTGTTTCCATACTCAGCGTGAGAAGTCTTCAATAGATTAAATGTCAATTTAGTTCTCAAATCTTAGATCTGTATGTAAGGGGGCGTCGTTATGTTTGTGTTAGGTTTCATCTAAAGTGTTAATTGTGGCAGCTTTAATTTAACATTCAGTCTATACTACGCGAGTCAGCCGCGCCTTATTTTTTTTGGAAGGTAGGCCACCCATCTAACGGCATGTGCGCCTTAGTCCAGTTTTGCGCTTACTAAAATGTATTTCTTGACGTTCTTAAAGAGAGGAATGCGCAAAATTGAGAGCAACAGTGCTTTAAGAGACAGAACGTACTCCTCGCTAAAGTACACCTCAAAAACATACGACTCGTTTACTGAGAGCGAATTCCGGTTTCCAGTCGATTTTACAAACTTTTTACTAGAGTATACATAGCAACGTAATTCAGTAAACGCCTCGCAAAAAATGGACCTATCATATGAGTACACTAACATCGTCAGCTAAAAAGAAAATGGTGAATTCTTGTACTTAGAGCAGGGATTGGCTGCCAAAAATTAGGAAAAATTTAGACACGCCTCATCCATCATGGACCCGTGCAGTCAAAACGGACATATTATTAAACAACAGTTTATTTGAATTTTTGCGTGAAGTACCCCTCGTTCATCTCAATTACTATGCATAAAAGCTTTTGCCATTTAAGTAATAATATTAAAACGCCCAGTAAGTGATTAAAATTGTCTTAAAAGTCTAAATCAAGCCCGAAAACTTGCGAGGTGGCAATAGCATAGCGCCAGGCATACAAGTCCTACTACTGCACGTGCTACGTGCTTTCAAGAAGTCTCAGCATTGTAAATATATTTTTTATGTTCATCAAAACTTGGAAACCGAAATCACAAAAATATAATTATGAAGTCCCTGAGGGTATAGGACATTATAATTTAAATAGTTTTTGGATGTCTGCATTTTAATAGCACAATAATTCATTGTGTGCAAAATTGAGTTTAACTTCCATGTTAAACTCTGACAATGTAATTTTCCTTGCTTTCTGTGTTCAAATGTGTATGAATGATCCTTATTTCAATTGCACCTACCTATAGGTGTGTTTAAACAACTACATAATTGTAGTTCACCAATAAAGAAACATCAAACAATGTCATTAAACATAAATAAAACAATAAAATGAATATAATAACAGTTTTCAGAATAATAGTTTGTAAATTGTGAGGATTGCACGGTAAAAAAAAAAAAAAATTAGTACATGCAGGTGATTCGAACCATCTTCACAGCAGACAGATTACTTCGGAGTCTTGCGCCCGTTCCAACTGAGCTACCTAGTAACGTGTGAGCTAAACATTCCGTTTAAGATGTAATATTCGCTGGTTCCAGTGAACATTTGCAGAAGTGCAAACGTCAGCTGTCTAATTACGTATATATTAAAAAGCGATGTGATAACATCTATATTAGTACTAATTTCATCGAGTGTTAAACATCCATGTTAAATACGCGGGTAGAACCTGGTAATGGGGTCGATGTTTTCATGTTGGGGTTTAAAATGCGGATTGCATAAAACTCGAGAATAAGGAGCAGCTGACTCACCTGGTATATAAGACAGCAGGTGGGTGTTTTAAGGGACCTTAGAAGTGAAATTTGAATCCTCTATATTATTTATTGGTACGAAGTTAATGCTTCGCACATTCAAGGGAGTTTATATTATAAACTGCCCAAACTTTCAGCACAACGTGTTACATAGTTTTGAGGGAATTATTTATTCAGTTTATTCATAATACGAAACACCTTAATATTCAAAATATTCCATGCGCATGAGAAACTAAAATATCATAACAGCTTTATTATTTTATAAGCTCCAAACATCATAATCTTTTGCAGGAAGAAAAAACAATTAATTTCTTAGCGTTGACAGAAGCAGAAAATTATTCTTAACTCTTTTTGGTCTTCACCTAACGACTGGGGAAAAACACAAAATATCCAAGGTTGGAATAGAACCTGGGACTTCCTAAAGCCCACCCAAAACAACTGCATAAGGGAGATAGATTAAATAGGAATCGAGGAACAAGCATGTTAATCAAGAGGGCCATGCTGTTATTTTGGAGAACAAAAGTTTTCCCTTAACGTAGCAAACTCCCTCCTTGCAGCTGTTTTTCCGCATATCTGATCACAAAGTAATGCGGAGTTATATATATTAAGAGAAAATAGTTGCTCTCTCTTTCTCTCTTTCTCAAAGCCCCTCAATAGGAAAATGCTGACACTGAAATAAATTGGAGTCAGTGAGCGTTCACTCTTGTGTGTAGCCAAGCGCTTGAAGAGGCACGCAGATATTCAAGTAAATTATTCAGCTCAACAACGCTAGCCGCCCCCTGGAGTAGGAATCGCATCCCCAGCAATTTGATTCCGTAATGAGAAGGGAATTGATGTTTGTTTTCGTCTAAGTTTTGTAATTAAATGCTTCTGTATTATTTATGCGTTTCCCATCTACACAAAGGCACGTCCTCAATTGTTATTCTCGGCGTTTTGCCCCAGTTTTTGTCACTTCAGATAATCATGTTGTAGGACATTAAGGGAGCAATAACAGCGAAAGTGGCCAAGAAGGAGATTTTTAATTTTTAGTAGTCTTGTGAACAGAATTTCCTCTTTAACTCTAGCATTTCCAAGGGGGGGGGGGGGGGGGAGAGAGGTGGGGGGGGGGGGGTCCTTATGCCCATCATCTGCAGTTTTTCACTTTCTCTGCTAGTAAGGAGGGGAAGTATTGTATTCCACCCAAAAATTCGATGTCCAGATTTGATTCGGAAATATATGTTTTGAGGCCCCTGAATGAGAAAAAAAAAGCATTTTTAGAAAAAGGTTCGAGCGCGCGCGCGTGTGTATTTAAATGCGACACGAAGAGTTAGAAGAAACTACCCTTTACATGAAAAAGTTTTTGAAAATTGTGATTTTCTTGAAAATATCTAACGATTTTGATTAAAGTTATTTATGTTTAAGATATTTTTATGACAAATGAAATGTATATTTTGAAATTTCTAGGCATCGCCTATGTAGCATAACTGACTGTTGTTGATAACGTTTAACATTATGTGCTTCAGAATATTAATAAAATATAAATGTTTGTCTATAGGTATATGTAAGTAGCATTTAAATTACAAATTTACATTATGTTTACATTGACCAATAATGTACTTCATTGTTCACTATTGTGCCCTACATTTCCATAAAATAATCTGGTAACCCTAAGTTAATCAAGATGGATATTTGCAGAATTATTGCTAATTTTCTTGTAGCTGCCAGGGGAATGTAGGAATACAGTAGGTCTTAAGCGACAGTCATATCTTTCAAGACCTGGTTGTTATGTTATGGCATTGAAATTCGTTGTGTATGCATGATCAAAAGATAAAAAACGAATAACTACTTGATATTTGAGGACATCATAAGCATTGTAAAATTCTAACATATAACAGGGAATGCACATTTAACATAACTTGTGTGTTTTACCGAAATCTGCACTTTGTATAGCAAGAGTTTAGCAGTTTAGCAGTTATGCAAAGGTCATCCAAAAGAAGGGGACTTCGCTGAACATTTAAGATATGTCTCATTTGCCTCGAAAATATCTTATACGTGTTATTTTAATCAAAATTGTTAGAACCATTTTAAGACAATCAACATTTTGCAAAAATTTTCCACGTAAAGGGTGGTCTGGGGTGCAAGATTTTCCTAAACAACTACATAGAAGGCAAGACTAAAAGCTTTCACGGCGAGCGTTATTAATCAAGGCTTCCCGGGTGATCAGGCATTTAAACACATCGAGCTTTCGGCCACTGTAGACTCCATGGCCTTCTTCAGGATAAAAATACTGAAAGGAAGACTCTGAGAGGTGAGAGGGGGTTAGAACTCTATGGAAAAAGGAAGCTATGCTCAGGATTTTTACGAAAGAATCCATTACTCTCCACTAGGTTTGAACCCGCGACCTCAGGAACCTCTAGTATGTTACACCTAGACTATAGTGAACGACAAACCAAAAAAGGAAATATTTTCCGAAGACAATGCGTTTTGCTAAGCCCTAAGGAAAACATTCCAGAATGGAGCTAGAAAGGATCATTACGTCCGAATCAAATTGAAGGAGGAAAAACAGAAAAATAAGGAAGAGGAGACTAACAAGAAGGGCGTGTGCGCATTTGCGGAACGGTCTCTAACGTCGGCTACAAAAACTGTTTCCTCTTCAAATCACATTAAAGTTCTCAATCCCTCCAGCTGGGCCCAGCATGACTGTTCTCTGAACTCCAGTTACCGGAACTACTGATTCTAACTTTTTTTAGACTTTATTCTGCTGCTTCTAAACAGAAAATTATATTATGTGTGTTTGGTAAGTTTTAAAATGTATACTACTTGAAACTCTTTATGGAAAAATGTCGCTACGTGAGGCAGAAAACAGGCAATTTGAAATTATTAGTTCATATAATATACAATAAAAACTCAATTATCCGTCAGTCGGTTTACCATTCGTCTCCTTTACCGTCATCATTAAGTGCAGTCCATTCTCCTCCACCTTTGTCAGGTAGCCGTGCAGGGTGAAGGTGATTGGCATTGGCTAATTCAGTACCTCTGCGCCCCATTGAGTTTCACGGACGTTAATATTGTAACTTTTTGGTGTGGGTGTGAAGTAAAGTAGACAGATGTAGTCGAGATAAAGAAACACTTTTATTTCCGTAAACAGTAACTTTGTACACTCGTTGCAACAACAAGAAAGTCTTTTCCGATTCTCCAACAGCACGGCTTCGAACTCGTAACACAAAGAACTAACTCTTCTCCGTCGGCACAACTCTCCACATCGTCTGTCCGTCTCCGTCGGCACGACTACTCAACCTTCACATACGTCTGACTCTTCTCACACTTTACCGCTATTTATATCTCCCAGGCACTATTCTGGAAGCTTCAGGAACGTTCACTTATTGCGCTGGAGTACAAAGCAGACATTTCTAGAGGCCTCTATCACTTTCTCTCTTTCGGCAAGCGCCCAACAATGCGGCCATTCTCTGTCTCTTTCCTTCGGCTCCTTTGCGGTAGTGCCGACAATAATGCGATGGGTGACACTGCGGTTGTCGGCAATTAGATACGGCGGGCGCGGTGACACTGCTCCCTCCTCAGAGCTGGTCGTCCCGACCAGCACTATCACTGCGGCATCTCCCTTGCGCCCCGGCGGACTATCCCATCGAACCTCTTCTCCAGGAGGCACGATCCTAGGTATCGCTGTTGGATAGTGTCCCTTGGTCTGGGTAGGACGACGTATGCCATCCTGCTTCGAAATTCTGCAACAGTACCGCCGGTCTTGACGGTCCCTCGTCCAGTTGCCCTTCTTCCTGGTGTGTTGACGGGCCATCCTGCGCACTTGGAAACGGCTCATTGGGTACCGTGCCCGCCGACCTCTCTGGCGCACCTTCGCAGCCACCTTGCTTCCGATGGATCCGGCAACAAACCCCACCACATCCGCGCGAGTCGCGTCCACCGCTGCACTCGTGTTCACTCGTGCTCGGCACGGCCTCTCCGGTATCCTGCCGTCCACGATGATGTCCACCATTCTTCCGTTCACGGCACTATGCGTCAGGTGATTGGATGGCTCCGACGGTCCCCCCATGTCACACGCCAAGTCGGTTCTCGCGTGATGCTCGTTTGCTTGTGCGCTTCCCTGCTGATCGTCCTCCACGTCGTATCCTGGTTGGTTACGTACCCGACACACTCCTCCAGAGGATCCCCGACGACGTCCCTGAACTGCCCCTTTGTCTTCCCCGAGACGTACACTTTCGTTATCTGAAACGGGGGCAACTGTCGCCTCGGCCACTAGGTACTCCCTCCCCGGGTCCGCGCTATTCCGTCTGCCCCTGGCATCCAGTACTTTGACGTTCTCGTCAACTCTTACTACCAGGGCGCCAAGACGTTCCTCGTCGTCCTCCACGACGTCCACATGCTGGCAGAGGTCTTCCACCGTTTCGCCGAGTTCTTCCACGTCTTCCGTCACGCCAGCCAGTTCACCGAGTTGTTCCACGTCTTCCGTCATGCCAATCAGTTCGCCGAGTTGTTCCACGTCTTCCCTCACGCCAATCAGTTCGCCGAGTTGTTCCACGTCTTCCCTCATATCATCCGAAACGGGCGCAACTGTCGCCTCGGCCACTAGGTGCTCCCTCCCCGGCTCCGCGCTATTCCGTCTGCCCCTGGCATCCAGTACTTTGACGCTCTCGTCAACTCTTACTACCAGGGCGCCAAGACGTTCCCCGTCGTCCTCCACGACGTCCGCATGCTGGCAGAGGTCTTCCACCTTTTCGCCGAGTTCTTCCACGTCTTCCGTCACGCCAGTCAGTTCACCGAGTTGTTCCATCTTCATCTCTTTCAGCTCGGCAGCGAGGTTGTCGTTTGACGTTTCCATTTTGGCAGCGAGGTTATCGTTTGCCGTCTTCATCTCTTTCAGCTCGGCAGCGAGGTTGTCGTATGACGTTTCCATTTTGGCAGCGAGGTTGTCGTTTGCCGTCTTCATTTCTTTCAGCTCGGCGAATAATTCTTTCATCATTGCCATCATCCTGGTTTCCGAATCTCCCTCCATCTTGGTTCTAACGTTGCAACTTCTAACGACGAAGTAACGAAACTAGAAGCAATTCGACGAATCCCACTCCTGACACCAGTGTAACTTTTTGGTGTGGGTGTGAAGTAAAGTAGACAGATGTAGTCGAGATAAAGAAACACTTTTATTTCCGTAAACAGTAACTTTGTACACTCGTTGCAACAACAAGAAAGTCTTTTCCGATTCTCCAACAGCACGGCTTCGAACTCGTAACACAAAGAACTAACTCTTCTCCGTCGGCACAACTCTCCACATCGTCTGTCCGTCTCCGTCGGCACGACTACTCAACCTTCACATACGTCTGACTCTTCTCACACTTTACCGCTATTTATATCTCCCAGGCACTATTCTGGAAGCTTCAGGAACGTTCACTTATTGCGCTGGAGTACAAAGCAGACATTTCTAGAGGCCTCTATCACTTTCTCTCTTTCGGCAAGCGCCCAACAATGCGGCCATTCTCTGTCTCTTTCCTTCGGCTCCTTTGCGGTAGTGCCGACAATAATGCGATGGGTGACACTGCGGTTGTCGGCAATTAGATACGGCGGGCGCGGTGACAATATGTCGCGTTACAAATTCTAACCTGAATCCTTCCACCACTCTCCCTTGCCTTCATCTATTACATCACCAGTGAAGTTTGTGATCATATGACGGATAGTCGAACCAAGAAAAGCACACGGAACACGCGATTTTTAATGCTTAAAACATATTTACTCGGAATCCTTTCCGAAAATTTGTAAAGTATGTGCGTGAATGTATAGACCTAACTCGCAGGCTTTTTGTAAACACTTGTATTTACAAACACTTTGTAAGTATCCTAGTCAGGTCTCTGAAACCTGTGTTTTTTGAAAACTTGCTAAATCACACGTTCTATAAGAGATCTTCATAAAATGTCGGACCTTATTAGAAACATGGTCTAACTTAACATAACCTAATCTATTGTTTACTTAGGTGGTCCACCTATCTTCGCAATGTTAAAATACTTCACGTTCATATTCGTTTTTTCTGAAAAGTAATCTGCTATTGAGGAAACATATATTTAGTATATAAATACATTTATAGTTTCTGTACTTTGTTTTATTTTCTTCAGAGTAGTAGTCCATTAATACATAATAAAACATAATGTGTTTTTTTTTTTTTTCCAATTTTCCAATGGCTAGAACATCTGAACTTTGAAAGTATTTGAGTTAGAGACTTAGAAAAATGGAGTGATATTAACAGCTATATAAAATCCTAAAATTAATAAATACGTGATCTTCAGGTAAACAATCACCTGAAAAATTAAAAATAGTGTTTCCTATTATGTTTATCATGTACGATGCAGCTAACACTCTCTAAAAAATGAACAATGTACACAAACTATCAATGTATTTATACCTATACAAACTTTCATCAGCAAAACATTGTTGGTTTTATAGAAAAGAAACATTAACAGCACATATTTTAACGAAGTATCATGTTATTCTGTGCGTAGCTTAACCTTTCATAACGTTAAATCTAACTATCCTAACCTAACCTATTACCTAACTTAACCTAACTTTCTTAGTTAACCTTTTGCTACGTGCCAGCTTTTAGAGGCCCCGTCAGGTGATGTATATGTAGAATGAAATTGTACAATATGGGCCTGTTTATGATTTGCCTGGGATCCCCGCCAAATGACAGATTTTAACAAAAGATGCCTTTTAATGTGTGCTATTAAAATAAGTATAAAAATAAATTATAGTGAGTAGAGAAACATATAATTACTTACAATCACACAACTTTATCACTTTCTCTATTAAAATAGCTTTGAAATGAATAAAAGTTCTATTACAAAAAGATTACTATAATCACTGAATAACTTTTATACATTTAAATTAAATGCACTGTGCAAATAAAAAAAAGGGGGATTATGACAAAGAGTATATAAAGAGAAAAACTATGTTATGAATAGCGAAGATTAGAAGTTTGTCTTTTATCTCGACTTTGTTGGAATACTGTGTTACCTAGATACAACTCCTGCCGAGTGCAACGGAGCGTTTAAACGAGAGATATATCGCAGCGAATTATTTAAAGTTGATCCGCCTGGCTGTTGTTTCCCTGCTGGAATACGCACTTCAGACTATTACTCCGGCGCGGCGCCATTAACAGGCACACATGAAAAATGGCACGTTCCTTTAAATGAAACATGTCCCTTATGGGCTATCGAGGAAAAAACAAACAGTAATAGGGGGCACTATATTTTTGTCCATTAAGTCCATTAGAATCCCACGTTTTAAACATTGCAGAAAAGCTCTTTTTACACTGGAGAAATCAAATTTAAACACCGACATAATGAGCTTCAATTACCAAAATAACATTGTACCATTAACATGGTTGCTAATTTCAGATAAACTTTGTGTGTACGAGATTTGTGAGGAACATGGGATTACCAGTACAACACAAACAATTGATAGATACCGATCATGTTACGGAATGGATACCTAAAATAGTACACGGCTGTAGACACAGAGGTCGATGATGTAGGCTTAAGAGGAATCAACGTCCTTGTAAAACAGATCATGGCAGAAGCCGAAGATAAACTTCAATATAAAATAAAAATACAAGTAAAAGTACATAAATATACCAAACAAAGAGGCAAAAACCAAAGTTGTAAAAAGGTCGAAAAAGAATTAAATTTTATATCTAAAGTTCTAAATCCTTAGGCTTCTGTTCACCTTTGCTAAATACTTCAAAACTTTTCTACCGCTTGTTTATGATCCGTCAGAACCTCCGCAACAGAGGAGCAGGGTCCCGTTTAAAAACATAACCATGCACAAAAATGCAGTGCCAATGCCTAGCCGAGTCAAAATCATCTCCTGGCGACGAGTTATGCGAGAGGAGGTTTCCCAGTTTATTGGTTCTTTCACTTAAAATCAGGCAGTCACCCGATAAATGGAAGTACTATTATGAAAACCGAATGTATGTGGTTCGGTTGCGTAAACACATCCAACACTGTTGGTGCTCTTAGATCCATCGGTGTGAATCAGATGACGGCCAGTGTAACCTGACAAGAATTCTAAGAAAACAAGTGCGGATACTAGAGGCAGGCGTCGTGGACTTCCTGTGTACGATGATCCCTAGATCTACATGTGACATGCCGGGGGAGGGGGGGGGGGGGGGGGGGGGGGACAGAGTGTCTTACTCATAGGACGAAGGACGACGTGATAATGGAATTGAATATTTTGTTTATACAGGGCGATAGGGTATAAGTGAAAATATATTTCACTGGTGATTAAGGACTATATCGAAAATAGTACATTGATATTTGCTAACTTATAAATTCTGGTCCGTTAGTATCTATAAGTAGGCGTGTAAAGAAGGCATTATGAGAGGTGTTTCAGTGTCGTGATAAGGAAAGGTGTACCGGAACATTTTTGCAAGGTCAATAACCCCACAGTATCTAGGCCAGCACATCGTCCATTGAGGTATGAAGCAAAACGAATAGTATATATGACAGGCGTTTTTATTTCGCGATGCAGTTACGCCCATGCAGAGAACATCAGGTAGTAAAAACTATGTGATTTGTTTATGGAAAACGTATTAGACAAAGATAAAATACAACTAACACAGCGAACTGGAAACCTTTTAAGGTAGCAGTTATCAAAATATGTGCACTTATACTTCTAACAACCTGTGCATCTCCATGCTTAATTTTATCGCTCATATATTTTGTTACCGAAAAAATTTGACGGGTAAGAATAGGTTAATAAACTAATCAGAGGAAGAAGAGATAAATAACTGCAATAAATGCGCCCCGTGTTTAAAATTGATGAAACTAGGAATCACATCGCAAATATACAGCTGCATGTACTATAAAAGTTTACATACGGCCATAAAACAACAGTGCAAAGCTCAATTCTATAACAAAAACAAAGGAAATATGCATTGCATTCAAACCCAATGTCCAACAATAACAACAGACATGAGCTCAAATGCGAAACGAACTTATCGAAGAGAAAAATAGTCATTTGTGTAGCTATGTTCGATGATGTCATTTGGAGTTTTGTTTCATATTACTATTACACAATAATGACCATCACAGACGGACTACTTTATAGCAAAAAGCTTATTACCAAATATTTCAAGCATAGCAGACATATAGTAAATCTGAAATTATTAAGCTATAACAATAAGTGAACATGTTGAGTTTATAAAAAGAAACGAACCGGGAACACAAGCAAATATTTGTTTTCTCGCTGCGTAATTAAATCGAGGCAGTGATTATGAGAAAACCAAGTAACACAGGAGCAAAAAATAGTCACCGTGTTATCTATCACTGTAATTCGATGTAACAGTTATTTCATTGGCCGGAAGGCGCGCTCTTATAATTATCATGAAAACACTATATGATTAAATTTATACCCATTAAGTAAATACATTTATGTTTTGAATGTTAAAACAACTAAAGAAGCAGCTCTGTTACAATAAATAAAATGAGTATCAGACCTTAGGCATAAAATTAATAAAGTTTAGTTATAATTTATTATGAATACGTTTACAATATCATGGGCTGTTGATACTAACGAGTGATCCAAAAGACTGTGAACCGGCTGCACTGTGTTTTGTCTGTGCGGGTCCTCTGCGCTTGTCACCGACTGCCGCTGTCATACAACAGCGTGGATAAAACCATACAACATTTTTAAACTACTTTCAAAGGCTTTAGTTACCAACATAATTAAAGTAGATGCTGAAACTGGTCACCGTCGTTGTCCATGCATTTTTGCCACCGCTTTAGGAAACTATCCATCACTCGCCGTATTTCACGTAGAGAAATGCCGGCAATTTCCTGTCAAATCGCGATACGGATCTGTTAGGAGATACGTCGTAGAAGAACAATGTGTGACGGACAGTTCCTTCAAGGTCCCATTCCTGTATCATAACGAAGTGTATGGTACGTTGTACACAGAGGGATCAGTTTTTTTTAAATTAACGTCCTCCAACATTGTGTCATATCGGACGAATGAATGAAATGAAATGGGTGAAATGATGCTCAAATGAGTCCGAGGTCCATGGAGCTTTAAGTTACCCGACTTTCGTCTTCTCAGGGGAGGGAAAACCTCGGAAAAAACCTTACCCGGATAAATTCCCCTAAGCGAGATTCGAACTCGCGACCTCTTGAACGTGAGGCAGACACGCTATCGAGGTGGGCAACTGTACCTCTGGCACAGGCAGCTGGCATTAGGGTGTCACCCAGTGTAAGCCTTCTAGGTAGCATCCCTATGCCAAACCACCTTCCTCCGTCACGTGCGTGCAGAGGGATCAGTGTGGGGCAATTGTACCTCTGCTTGTGACGGGAAGATGTTATTACGGTGCCACCCAATCTATCTGATTTCATTATCTGTGGAAGGATGGCATTAGGGTGCCATGTAATCCATCCTATTTCATTATCTGTGGATAGATGGCATTAGGGTGCCATACAATATATTTGATTACATTATCTGTGGATAGATGGCACAGCATTCCCTATTAATATCCATTTTCAGTTTTATTATTGTTTTAGACCTACGGTGAACATTGAGTCGTGAAGTTAAATATCCAATCGTATATTTATTTACCTTGGTCACTGAGAGAAATCACGAAAAAATATTATATTGGTCGGCCCAAGGCGACATTTCTTGTGCAGTTTGTTGTCCTCTATCCCTTGTGGTTTAGCATTCTACCAAAGTATGCCATTAACAGAATGACGAGCTTCACTTAGACGAGAGTTGAATCGCTAATTTTCATTTGCCTCAAATATCTTAATGACATGTTATTTCAAACAAAATCTTTGAGCTGTTTTTGAAAAATCCATTATCTCGACAAATATTCTATGCAAAGCGTAGTTTAAACGAACTGCTGCTATGGCCCAAAGTAGGGGTTATAAAATATATCCTAACAGATGTTTAATGGATTTTGAAACAGAAGAAATCATGAAATATATGAAAGGCAGTCGAAAAGGACGTTTCAGAATAGATATAAAAGTGTGGGGAAAATATGGAGTGGAAAGAAGAAAATCGGTTCAAGAGGACGTTATACCAGTAGAGGATTGGATGTAAGATGAATAATACGAAACGAGTACACCGGCAGATTCCACGTTTCATAAAGATAGATTGTTTATTGCTACTAATATCTCTCGGAGACAAAGAACACTTTCATATCACTTCCTTGCCCTAAATTCTTTTTCACGGTACATGTTACAAATAAAGAATATAAACATATATATGGTTAATCTATTTTTATGTTTAGAAATGTTCGGTATATATAAGAAAAGCTGTTATTTGTCTTTAAATATGGAACCTCAGGTTCTCTCTCTTTCAACTAAGAGTTTGTGTGATATAACGTACACAAATCACTTGCCTTATTTATTATCTCTCTACTGCGTATTGCATTTGTTACATATAATGTGGAAGTATCTTTAGAGTTAGCCTAGGATAAAATAATAAAGTAAACAAACAGTGAACTATATTTGATGCATACATTTTATTAATCAGTGAATCCGATTTCTTGATGTTTGTATAGCTCATTAATAAGATTTAAAAAACATTTTTGCTTCTAATCTATATCTATTCCACTATTTCACCGTACACAAATTAGAAATTGTTCTGTTAAAAATATGGGTGACATCTACGTACAGGTTTTTAATTTCTCTACTACGTGTAACACGTAGAGGAAGTATTGTATTCGATCCGAAATTTCGATGTCGAGATTTCACAGGAAATAGGTGCTCTGAGGCCCCCGAATAAAAAAAAAAAATAAATAAATAAAAAAAAAACAGAAAAAGGACCACGTGAGTGAGTGAATGAGTGAGTGAGTGAGTGAGTGAGTGAGTGAGTGAATGAGTGAGTGAATGAATGAATGAGTGTGTGTGTGTGTGTGTGTGTGTGTGTGTGTGTGTGTGTGTGTGTGTGTGTGTGTGTGTGTGTGTGTGTGTGTGTGTGTGTGTGTGTGTGTGTGTGTGTATCCTTGTACCTGTAAGAAAATTAACAATTTCAAGAGTAGCATTATTTCGACAAACAACTCCTTCTGTCCCCTTCTCTTCTGAACCTGTAATTACTCGGTGCTACACCTGGATTGGCACTGTTGTGCATTATGCTGAACTTTTGGAAGAAATAGCCAGTGTTTTAAATGGTTGCCAGATGATGTGTCATGTGTGCGAGTTGTAAAATAACTTTTGCAGGATAGCAGACTAAAGAAAGACAGTCCAAACTTTCTTTCTTGCCTCCTTGCATTACGAAACTTGAAGCAACGGGGAAGTCTCTTCCCCAGAAAATCGGCATAGTTAAGGAAGTAGAAATCAAAGTAAATACCGTAGTGGGGAGAGTTGGTGACAAAGTTACAGATAAGTAGAGTGCACTGATGAAAAAGAATGCTGGGTTTTTTGTTTTGAAAAATGTGTGCGATGTGCTAAATGGTGTCTGTTAAATTTAGCAAAATTTAAATATGCCCCAATCACTTTAGTTTTTGTGGAACATTTATAAAATGGTTCTGCAGTTTAACACCTGAAAATTTGGAAAAATTAATAGTGATATATTGTAATGTCAATTATGAACAGGGCACAAAATGCCACAATGATTAATAATTGAGATTAAAAAAAATCAAAAGCTGAAATAAAAACAGAACATTGCCTAAACTTGTATTTTTAGGATCTATTTTAAAGAGTTTAAAATCTTTCTAACAGCCCAAAAATCCGAGGTCTAGTGATAGGATACAGATGAAAATAATTGGTGCAATGTGTCTGTGTAACCGCCCATTTCAGGGGAGTCCCCTAGTTCGTGCACAGCGGGGTAGATAGGTCACTTCTAATACTATCAAGGACGCGGTTAATAACCACCCATTCTTTCACTGCAATCTAAAGCGCACTAAAGTTCAGCTCAACTGAGATAGTCCTTTAAGCAGATAATGGGTAAATAAAATCTTGCTGGTTTACTACTTGACACTTCCTTTAATGTCTTGTAAAAGCAGGCCACATGAGAGAGATGCCTGGAAACGTTTATAGTCATTACATGCCTATCAATATAGACAATAGCTTTCAGACGAGCTACCGCGAGTTTAAGGTTAAAAGGAATCAACAACCATACGAGCTCTTCAAGAAAGTAAGCGTAAGTTTTGAATCAAACTGTACTACACAGGTCACGATGATATCTTATATATTTAAACGAGCAATTCTTGTACATATATATTCCGCGCAACTTGGAAACGGCTCTAACGATTTCGATCAAATTTTGTATTCAGATAGAGTTTTGCTTTTTAAGTTCATAGGCGTAATTCCCGAAAAAACGTGATTTTACATTAAAAAATAACATTTTTTTATTCCCACTTCTACAGTGTAATTCTTGTATATATATATTCGCGGTATTTCAGAAACGGCTCTAAAGATTTGGTTAAATTTTTGTATACATGCATATTACATTCACAGTGGTTTCTCTACTCACTTTTAGGTAACACATTCACATCTCTTTCTCTACTCAGTCTTCTATAAACAATTTTCCATAAAAAACGTGATTTTGCACCAAAAACACTTTTATCTCCACTTTTAAAATAAGTCATATAATGTTCTGTATGTTTGAAACAGAAGTGCTATTACATTCACACGGTTTTATTCTCTCACTTTTAGGTAACACATTCACATCTCTTTCACTACTCGCTCTTCTGTAAACAATTTTCCATAAAAAGCGTGATTTTGCACCGAAAAACACTTTTATCGCCACTTTTAAAGCAAGTCAAACCATGTTCTGTGTGGTTGAAACAGAAGTGCTATTACTTTCACACTGTTTTCTCCTCTGACTATTAGGTAACACATACACGTCTCTTTCTCTACTCACTCTTCTACAAAGAAGTCATGCAATTTTCTGTATGTTTAAAATAGAAATGCTACATATTATATTCATACTGTTTTCTCTACTCACTCTTAGGTAACACATTCACATCTCTCTCTACTCACTCTTCTAAAAATATGATGATTATATGATCATCATCACCATCATCATCAACAGCCACCCCAACGCGCAGCCGCAGCCTTCGTCCCCGTCGCCGCCGCCCCCGTAAGCTATCCTAAGTACTTTATGTCCCTCCATTGGGACAATTGTCTCCGATGCCTCTATGTTTTAACGTGGTAAATACGAATTGGTTGGAAAATTCAGTGTCATTCTGGCGGGTTGTCACAGTAGCTTATAGTTAGAGCACCCGCGTGGTAAACGGAGGTTATGTGTTTCAAATCCCGGCTGTGGCATTGGATTTTTCAGTTCTAATTCTACCTTTAAAAGAAGTTATACTGTTCACAGAAGAATATATAGAGCCCGGCTTTCTAAAAATGATTTTCTGGAATTCGGAGAGTGAAATATTACTAAAAATGTTTTGGTGAAATGAAGCCTTTCTTCTGTTTACAATTGATAAGTAGCAGACAAGGTAAAAATGCAACTTTTGATAACATATAATCCCATTTTAACAAGTTTATTAACAATTAGCTGTTATCTAACATGAAACTAAACCTGGTAACCATATGCTAAGCACGTGTTTTAAAGCAACTTTCACCGCACGTTTGTTAAGCATTTTCATACAAAGCTTGAAAAAAGAAAAGAGAATGCTTAAGTGCGACTCTGTTGTGTTTGTACATTATAAATTGAGATTGCGTTCTGTTTCCAGTGGAGTTAAGCTAGTGAGCGGGTTTCCCCTCCAGCTTTTGTTCTCGCTGCGAGTACTCGAATACAAGGCAACTTGCACGGATACGCTCAACTGCATCAGGGCATTTCATTTATCTAGTGCGCATGGGGTGTTAAAAGTGTACGTGCAAACGAGGACTGAAAATAAATTACTACCAAGTGCATCCTCCTCTTAATGCTAAATGACAGTAGGGAGTCCTACCGAAAGCACAGTAATCATTTCGACCAGTAGCACAGTTGATACTCACAGGAATTTAACCATTAACTGGAAAGCATACCATACTATTGTTTTTCTGCCGTATTTAGATTCAAAGTAAAGTTATTTCGGGATCCAATTTATTCCAACAAAATATACCAATACAAAATTGCACACCTTTAATTAACTTTACAGTGTATCACAGCCTGGACTCTGACCACCTTCCCGTGCATTTCGATATACAGGGTGGCATTCCGGCCGGTGCCTCTGGGCCTCGAAGGAGGGCTGAGACCGACTGGAATAAGTTCACCATGGAAATGCACGGAATGGCGCAACCCAGACTGTCATACTATAGCGAGGCAGACATAGATGTCGCCATTGAAAACTTCACTGCCTCGCTACACACGGCCAAGAGAAGCGCTACCACTTACACCACAAGTACCCCGAGGTAGAGCAACTCATTGCGCGGAGACGACGCTTGACAAGACTGTGGCGGTATACCCGTCAGCCTGAATACAAAATGCTAGCGAAATGGCTACGCAACATCATTCGCCACCAAATTAGACTTAATAAAACTGAACAGTGGGAAAACAAAATGCTGAGTACCACCCATTCGGACTCTTCCTTGTGGAAATTATTAAAGGCATTTAAAGTCTCCACGAACGTCAACTCCGCAACTGAGGCGCTGCACACTCATGGCGGCCTGCACTTCTCCGAAGAGGAGAAAGCCGAGGTCTTTGCTGACTGTCTTGAAGATAGATTCAGCGAAAACCCAGTTACCAACCGAGATATAGAACGGGAGGTACAGACATGGGTACAAACCTGGGTGGCGCAGAAGCAAGAGCAACAACTACCCATCATAACACCGCAGGAAGTTTACAAGCTCATTAGGAAATTACCTAATGGGAAAGCTGCCGGCCCAGACAAAGTGACTAATGAGGAACTTAAGCATCTCCCGAGAAAAGCCCTGGTGCAACTGACTAAAATTTTTAACGCCTGTCTGCAGCAAGGCTATTTCCCCTCTACCTGGAAACGAGCCAAGATAATTATGCTCCCAAAGCAAGGGAAAAGCACCAGGCAACCGCAAAACTACCGCCCCATTAGTCTTTTGTCTACTATTGGTAAATTGCTCGAAAAACTTATACTTTTTCGACTCCAAAAACAAGTTTCGGAATCTCATGAACTATCAAATTCACAGTTTGGTTTTCGAAAAGGACATTCTACTGATTTACAGCTTCTCAGACTAACTGATGACGTAACAGAGCAATTTAACAATGGGGCTTCAACGTTGGCGCTATTTCTGGACGTAGAAGCCGCATTCGACCGGTGCTGGCACAATGGCCTTATTTACAAACTGCACCACAATTTCCCGGCTCTTCAAAATTATCTATATTTGCTGCACAATTTTTTAGAAAAACGGAAATTTTACGTCCAAGTGGGCCGCTCCTCCTCACGGGAGAGAGTGATGCGGGCTGGCGTCCCACAAGGGGCAATTATGTCCCCCTTTTTGTACATATTATTCACCAATGATTTCCCAGTGGACGCCAGATGTAAGGTCGCCATGTATGCCGACGACACTGCAATATACAACCACCATAGAAATCCCCGTTTCGGCCTCGCAGAAATGCAACGTTATGTTAACAACTTCCTTTCATGGCAACATGACTGGAAAATCAAAATTAATCCCAACAAATGCCAGCTGATTCATTTCTCTAAGCGGCATCACACTTTGGCAATGGACCTAACGGTCGGTGGTCAGGTATTGCATTGCCGTCGGCAAGTTAAATACTTAGGGGTTACCTTGGACCGCACAATGTGCTGGTCCACCCACATAAAAAATAGCGCCAACAAAGGCAGACAGCGGCTAAAGTTATGCGCCCCCATCTTCCGCAGCAAACAGCTGCAACTGAAGTCCAAACTCGTCCTGTATAAAGCTTTTATTTTATCGGTAGTTCTATACGCGTGTGTGGCCTGGGCAAATGCCTCAAAAACCGCCCTGAAGACCATCCAAACCCTCCAAAACCTCTCCCTCCGAAAAATCCTCTCTGCTCCCATCCTAACCACTAATCAAACCCTTCACCAAGAAACCCAGACCCCATCCATACCCGAGGCAATTACAAAAAGAGCCACTGCCGCGTGGGCGCGCATCAGAAACCACGACAATTATGTCATTGCCAATATCGGCAAAGGTGAGCCGAAGCATCGGAAGCATGCTAGAATTAAAATGTTTTAAACGTCACTCGGCTCACCGACTGATGCGCGTCCACGCAAACACGGCCCTAGGCCTGCACCCCAGTGAACAGGTCAGGAGCTGCACCCTGCCCCGCCCAGGATAACCGCGGAGTGTACATAGTGTATATATAGTGTATATAGTTAACGTGTGTATATAGTTCTTTGTTATAATGCTGGGACGCATAGTTACGTGTGCCCAGCAAACATGTGCGAGCGGGACGCTCACTTGAAGTGCCCAGTGTGCGTGCGTGTATGTATGTGTGTGTGCGTGCGTGCATGAGGGCATATCACATGATATGCCAGAGTGAATGAGAGAATGCATGTGTGTAAAAAAATATGTATATAGCAAGAAAAAAGCGAAAAAAGACAAAAACAAAATATAAACACATACCCAAGAACTATACACAAGAGAACTGTTCTCGGTGGCCCAAAAGAGGGTCACTGTATGGGTTTTCTTAAAACCCAATGTATATTTGTTGTAAATATCAAAAAAATTGTAATCCAATGATAAATTAAGTCTGTACGCTGGGCCCCATGTACCAGCACCAGACAAAATTCTTTTAATAAAATAATCTGAATCTGAATCTGAATACAAAATTGCTGAACGGGAATGGGTATGGCTTGTATTTTTGAAGTCCCGGGTTCGATTTCAATTTAGTCGGCCACTAGTGATTTTTTGGGGCGTAAATATCCTTAAAATAGCTTCGTTCAAAAGGGAAGTAAAGCCGGTGGTAAACTTAAGCGGTTTTTCACGCCATGTATAGAATAATACGTCCATAAATATAAAATATGTATTCCACTCATACGACTTTCTCTACTCTTGTACTAACCATTCTTACGAACTCTTATTCCTGCACATTCTTCGTGTTGGTTGAGATAAACATTAGCAGAAATTATTTCATTACTCATTTTCTTGTAGGTACAAGGGGAATATAGGAATACAGTAGGTTTTGAGCGATAGTCAAATCCCTTAAAGCTTTGAAATTCCGTTTTCTTTGCACGGCTGAGATATGAAAAATGAAAAAACGGTCTTCCACTTGAAAGTTTAAGTATTCCAAAACTCGCACCAATAACAACAAATATCCCAGAAATGGTTCACTCCACAAAAAATTAATTTGGATACAACATGTGTGTTTTAGCAAGAACTACATTTTTGTATGGTAAGATTTGGTCTATCAGTTATGTAAAAGGCATCCAGAACAAACAGGACTGCATGGACTATAGCTAAAAAATTCAAAATATACATTTCATTCTCCATAAAAATATCTCAAACCTAAAGCATTTTCATCAAAATCGTTAGAGCTATTTTCGAAAAAATCAAAAGCTACGAATAATTTTGCATGTACATAAAGGTAGTCTAGGGTGGAGGAATTTTCTTCAAAATCTTCGTGTCGCATCCTTTATTAAAGGATCCGATATTAAACTTAAAACCAACTTTGGTTTTTAACCGACTTTTCGCTTTTAAGTGATGCTGTCCACAGTCTCACAGACAGACAGACAGACACACACACACACACACACACACACACACCTTTTTCTAAAAATGCGTTTTTTAGATTCAGGGGTCTCAAAACATATTTAGAGGTTTTTAAACTTCATCCCTGTCCTTCCCTGCAGTACGCTGATTATAGTTGAAGGCATCCAAGGCTTCGAAAGCGCTCTCCAAAACTCGACCAGGGAAGAAGTGATGACGTTTAAAAACAGCTGCCAGTAACAAAAGTAGTGGACGATGATAATAAGTTTTTATAATTGCTTCATCGCGTCCCGATATACATCTCTTGCTCATCATTACTTCGGAAAGACTGATGAAACTTATTTTCTTCAACATTACCCAAAAATGATGTCCTTGTCTACCAAACTGGCCATCTTTTTCCAGAACCCTCTCACCCATACCATTTGTGTGTATTATATAAAGATTTCAATTATAATATGTGAGGTTTAAGTTGAAACATTACCATTTTTCTGCTACCTGGCTGCTACCGAAGTCATGAGAAATCATCCCTCACTGTCTATTACCTCAGTAGAAGTGGTAATAGTGTTGTTGCGTATTGCATTTTTGGCAGTGAATTATAGAGAACATGCTGATATAAAGGTTTTGAGATTAGGCAGTTAAGGATGGCCAATTAGCGAGTTAAATAAGTTGGTTAAAGTCATAACTCTCATGATCCAAAAACTTAAATGTTGGCAAACAACCGAAAACCAATTTGTTTTGGTTAAACTCATTCTTCTATCAATATATGCGTGAAAATCTTTGGAATTTAGTCGCTGAACTTGATGGTATTTATAAAAAACTGATAACACAGTCTTTCCTCAAACCATAAACCGGGAAGTTTGTCGCCTATTTAAACATGGATCAAGTAAATGAAACCAAATTTCTTCAGAATCATATTCTACGCAGGAAACTGAGTTGTAGCATAGTGCTGCCTCCATTTTGTATTTTTTGGATCATGTGACTTATGACTAACTCATATTGTTATCTATTTATATTTTTCATGTTTCAACGTAAAGCAAATGCAGTATAATTTGCTACTTGTGTATTATCACATTCTACTTACACAACCTATAATAAAAATCAATTAATTTAACGCTTTAAGTTGATACTACTGTTTATTGCTGATCGGTTCATTTTTCCTTTGCTATCTGACGCCCATGTAGCTGCAATGCAACTAAAAAGAGATTTATAAATATAAGAAGCAACTACTATTTTTCTTATAATGGACAAAAAGATTAATTGAGTTGGGTAGAAGGATTTCGGCTGCTTCTGCATCAGCAACATACTTTCTACATCGTTAGTTCTGAAAGAATGATAAGTCCATGGTAAAAATGGCAGGCATAGTCGTATTTCGACCTTCAATAAATTCAAAGTCAGCTCCAAGCAGTAGATCATGGGGAGAATGAGGGAGGGATGCTGCTGCGGGGATGTTCTCCGAAGAATTCAATGATATTTCTCTCTTTCTGCTGCATCGGAAGCGGAAACGATCGATTTTATTGCCGTTTGAAAAGAAGCCCCCTACTGCTGAGGGACACAATGGAATTGCGGTAACGTTTTCGCAGGCAAGAGGAAAAAAGAAACTGTAGGTAGGCGAAATGATGCACATCGATAACGTGAAAGTAAACACGCATGCTGCGAAGAGGGCACTCCAGGCTGGTGATGGTATGGTACGCCCATTAGAGAGCTCCTCTTTCCTATTCTCTTGCCAGAATCATATTTCTGATTTCCTCCACGCCACTGCAGCTACATCAATAACCCTAATGTAGGGTTAGTCCTGGCAGATATCTCTAAAACGATAGGGCAGTGCAGAGAGTAAAGTGATTGATCGTCTGTCCGTGTTGCCGTTTTCTTCAAGCAAGCGAATATCTGGAATTGCATCTACAGGAACATCCACAAACACCTTAGAAATATTCATATGGACTCCAACTTCACACATATTGAATCTTTGCTTTCTAAGAAATACTAGTTGAGGCCTACAGTTTGTTCGTTGTATCACCAAAAAATGCGGCACAGGTGCCACCTATTAAGGAGAGTTAGGGGCGAGTTTAGGAAATTCTACAATTTGTATGCCAGCATTGCCAAATTTTAACCACGTTAATATAGTGTTTAGATATGCAACTGTACAAAATTTGAAGTATGTAACTCAAATAGTTCTTTTAATTAAAAGCTTTTTATTGATTAAAAAGATACTCTGATTAAAAATGCTCCTTGCGTAACAATTTTTATATGTCTGGCATGAAACTTGGTGATCTGATGCTTCATGCACTTGAAAGTCATAATTGCTCTGGATTTTTATTTTACACCAGTACTTTAGTATCTGGAAATTTTTTAATATGTCTATTTACAGATTTCACGTTTTTTTAACTTTCCATCGGCATTTGAATGTGAATATGTTCAATATTACTTGACTGATATCAAAACCCAGAGCAATTTTGGAGCCTTATATGAATAAGAACACATCCTGAAATTTTCAAAAGAATCCCTTAAGAACTCTGTCGCAAGGAGTTTTTCAAATGCGTGAAAATACTGAGAAAAAAGAAACTGAGAAAAACAGAATTAAACTTTTAAAACGTTTTAACCACATCAGAGATGTGTTGCAGCATAGGTTTCACTTTCTGACAATTTCTGCAATTTATGGGCTCTCCTTGTGTGTGTTTGTTTCCTGGCACTGCATTTTCTACTCTGAATACATCTAGCATTGCACTTATGACAAATGCATATTGTTCCAACTGAAATGTTTTCATTCCTAAGACTATTCAACACTTAAATTGACTTCACACACCCCATATTAAACTCCATTACAGCTTTCAGTACTGCAAGTTCAAGTTTATTCCTAGACACACACATATTTTGGACAAATAGCTCCCACAACATTGTGAAGAGATACATTCGAGTTCTGTGTCGTACCCTTGGCATAGCGTTCTAGCAGCTGGTCAGAACCAAGTCGCTGATCCGGAAATAGAATTTTAGTTACCACTTCTGGAGACAACTTGTGATTTTGTGGATGCAGATTGAGGATAATTTATATGATTGAGTTTCTGATCCGTCGATATTCAGTCTCGGTGGGTGTGTGCGCCTAACCACCAGCCATTTAATCACTATGCACCACTATTTAAAAATGGCCGCCAGATCTTTAAAAATAGTGCTGGCATCAAAATCATTGCACTTTTTAATAGACAAAACATTGGACAATTTTTCAACATAAAAATCTAAAAATCAACTTTTTTACCAAATGGGCCAAATCTCACCCCTAATTCCCCTTAAAAAATCTTATGTGTTACACTCACATGACTTTCTCTACTCCCATACCACTCTTAACTATTCTTAAAAACCCTTATTCCTCTATCTTCTTCATGTTAGTCGAGATAAGCTTTGCAGAAATTACCTAATTCCTCATTTTCTTCCAGAAGTAAGTAGAACATGGTAATACAGTTGCATTAGTCAGATCTTAAAAACCCGGTGAATATATGAAGGCTAGTTCTCTTTGCACAGCCAAGACACCAAAAAATGAATAACGATCTTCCATTTGAAGAAAGTACAAGTACTGCAAACCTTACGCAAATAACAAGGAATATCTCCGAATTCGTTCACTTCACCAAAACAGATCATTTGACATACATTGTTTGCTTTAACGGGACCTAAATTATTTGTATAACAAAATTTAGTCTATCTCCTATGGTTTACCAGTTATGCAAAAGTCATCCAGAGTAAATAGGACTACAAGGACTATCGCCAGAAAATTCGAAATATACATTTGATTTATCATAAAAATATCTTAAACAGGAGGCCCATTTCGGGAAGTTGTGCCTGTGTTACTGCTAGTTTCTTATACGTGACTAGTTGTTCAATAATTTAAATCTAGGGGCTAGAGCCGAGCAACCTTATGTATTGTTATCGATTTATTTCAAACGGAAAATCTACATCTGTAACTTCATGCAGCTATTATTGTGATAAAGATGACCAGGGCTGGGTATCTACAGCTACACATACACCGCATGACGTCACGGAGAGCGTGTGCTACAAAGAAACCTGGGCATGATGTCTAAATATACTCAATATACCCTACTACATACCTACCTATGTTATTTTATAATTTATAACCCAATGCATTCTCTATGATCAAGAACTTGGAACTGCATATAACAATATTCCAGGAGTTTTGGAATTGTGTTACTGGAACTATAAAAATTGGAATTGATTCCGTTCTCAGAAAAGCTCCAAAATAATGGTCATATTTTTTCTACCTCAATTCCATCGTAACAGCCCAAGACCGCATATTGTGCAGCATTTCATAGCAGTATTCAAAGTTCAACAGACTGGAAAATTTAATTGCCACTACCCAGACTCGAAACAACGGCAGATTTCCATGATAACATTCTACTACTGAACTGTCGGAATTGTGGTTGTGGTATTGCGCTTTTTCAAACGTTAAGGGCCCTGGGACTGGAATTTGAATGTTTTATATTTTAGTACCTGGGCAACTGAGCTGCTCGGCATCATCCCCTCCCCCCCCCCCCGCCCTTTTTGGGAAATCTTGTTCTTTGGGAGAAGATACTTATTTAGATAAACTTGAAAAACAAAACGTTAACTAAATAAAGCTTTTTATCACAATTGTTAAGTCATTTCCGAGATACAATAGATATAGAGATACATATAAATATTTCATAAGCACCATCATTTCAGCCGTAAAACATCTGCAGAACGCAGGCCTCCCCCTAGATTGAGATAACATTTTGTTTCATCAACTGTCCCATATCCTGGTTTTCTTCGCACTCCTATCACCAATTGTGATAACTTTACTTTTTAACTACTTCTTAATTTTTTATTAAAACACCGTACGGCACTGAGCAAAACTATTGAACAATAAGAAATACTACAGGAAGAAAAGCTGGTGTGAATGCAATATGTATTTCTGTTTCAATCATACAGAAAATTTTATGAATTGTTCGTCGAAGAGGGAGTAATGAAAGAAATGTTATTGTGTTTAATAAAAGAAGAATGAGTAGAAACCCCCTGTGAATGTTATACGTTGCACTTATATTTCAAATGTATGGAAAAATGTATGTATTGTTTGTAGAAGAGGGCGTAATGTGTTACGTAAAAGAGAAGTCGGTAGAAAAAACTATGTGAACATAATGCGTCGCGTGGTAAAATTGATTGCATAAAAACTTTCTCCATGAAAAAACACTTAGATGTGCCAATTTTCATGGCGATTGGTCAACAACCGGTTTTGGAGTTTACTCACTCTTCAACATACACGTTGGTATGTACGAAGTTGATAAACGATAGAGAATAACATGTGAATTGTTATGTAAAAAAGTGAGTAGAGAAAATATATGAATGTAATACGTTGTATTTCTATTTCAAACATACGAAACGAGCTGTAACACAAACTAATATAGCTAGCCCAACTTTCTGACTGTATTCTGATAGCCCTGGAAGAGGACCTTAAAACGCTAGCTTGTTTGCTGAAATCGATTAATAGAGAAATTGTGGTCGAAATAATTGTGACTGTTACGCGTTAGGTTTTCTGAAAGCTCTTGACGAGGCCTTTAATATCCTGGCCTGTTTGTTGAAATTGGCCCATTAACAGAGAAATTATGGCCAAAATAAGGTTTAGAGAAATTATGAATGTGAATGGATGTAAAATAGCGGTTTCTTTTCTTTTTTTCTTTTTTTTTCTTTTTTTTTTCTTTCTTTTTTTTTTTTCAGGGGTGACACTTATGTAGATAAACTTAATAAGCAAAACCCTCTCTGAATACAAAATTTGATCGAAATCGTTAGAGCCTTTTCCGAGTTGCACGGAATATTATATATATATATATATATATATATATATATATATATATATATATATATATATATATACTCGTATATATTTTCCATGCGCATCAAAGCTAAAATATCCCAACAGTTTTATCATTTTATAAACCCTAGTTACACAACAAACACCATCAACGTCTGGCAGGAATGTTTTTGCTTTAATGGACAGTGAAACAATTTAACTTGTTTGTGGTTTAATTTTTTGAAACAATTTTAAGATTTGAAACCAAGGACTGAAATTGAAGGCACATAAATGGAGCACATGCTAGGAAAATCCAAGGAGCATAGCACACAGTTTAATGCGCATAGAACAGAGAGCATATTAAAAACTGTAAAGTCGAGAAAAACTAAACTTTCTACACATATGCATCATGTTAATGAGTCAGATTACCTGTACTCCTTTCATTATTATATCTCAATGTTAAAGTATTTGAAAAGTGAACGTTTTTATTTTGTGCACTGAAGAAAACTTAAATTATTGACATATAGGTTAGAGTATGTTGTGTAAACGACTCGAGGGAGGCAGCAGAAAGTAACATCAAGAGATGAACAAGTTTCAACCAAGCGAAATAATGACGTTATGCTGGTAGGGAAGTTTCTAATCGCGTGTTAATTCAATATTCTGTGAGACTTGCGGGAGATGAGAACAGAGACGCTGCCGTGTTAATGAGCTAAACACAGGAATAGAACCAAACTTTACCATGAGAGTCTTTCAACCCCATAAAGATCTGGCTTTTTGCTACTACATTCTCAACGTGCATTGTCCTTATACTACAGAACCTTACGCAGGATGCACTGAGTATAAATCCTCGAAGACAGATGAAACCTGGCTACAATAAGAACTTGATCTTACCTCTCTTATGGCAGTCTTTCTCCGTTAATATACAACGCCATGCAAAGGTCAAACTATGTATGTATCTGACCTTTTTTTTTATTTTCTCTGAATAACTTCAACTAAACAGTGCTGAAAAGTTAAATGTAATATTTTTATGTACTTATATTACAGTGAGACAGCTTTTGTTTAAGCCCTCAAAAGAAAATGAAAAATGAAGCCGATCGCTTTATGTTTTGATGAAATAAATAGCAATGGTTGGCTAAAGAAAGTTAATGTATTTGAAATCTAGAAGAGAAAAGTAGATAACAAGAAGTGGTCCAGAGAAACAACTAATATACAGCAAACAGCTTATCGGCAGCTTTCAAGAATTCAATATAGCCGACATTACACTAAACTGCAGTGGACATTACACCAAAAGCAGTTCCAAACATGATTTGTAACCTCAAATAGCACGCTTTCAAATGCTAATAATGCTTGAACATCGTTGCCCCACAACACCATCGGAAAATCGTATTCTATAATAACACTTTTGGATAAATCACTTCCGAAGGTCAATTATCGTAATATATTTAATGCACTACTGCGAACAGTAGTCTGAGGTTCAAATCCCAGCTGTGGCATTGAATTTTTCAGTTCAAATATTCTTACACATGCTTAAATCTCTATCTACTTCATTTTAATAAACATAAGCATTTTCAGAAAGTATCCTACTGCTAGTGCAAAGGGAATGTGGGAATACAGTAGGCTTTAAGCGATAGTGAAATGTTTTAAGAGTTGGTTGCTATATGACGCCTTTAAAATTTGGTTCTCTTTTTCAAGTCCAAGAGATAAAAAACGAATGGCATATTCTTATTCGACAAAAGTGTAAGTAGCAAACTCACACAAATAACAAATAGTATCTCAGAAATGGTACACTTAAGCAGGAAAAAATACTATTCACATACATTTTATGTTTTAAAAAGTTCCACTTCTTTTTACTTTCTCTACTGGTAAGTAGGGGAAGTATTGTATTCCAACCAAAAATTTGATATCGAGATTTCACCGCAAATATATGTTCTGAGGCCCCCTGAATCCAAAAAAAGCATTTTTAGAAAAAGGTCCGTGTGTGTGTCTGTGTGTCAGTCTGTGTGTCAGTCTGTCTGTCTGTCTGTCTGTCAGTCTGTCAGTCTGTGGACAGCATAACTCAAAAACGAAAAGTCGGTTAAAAACCAAAGTTGGTATTTAAGTTTAATGTCGTTCAAGGATGTGATACGAAGATTTTGAAGAAAATGACCCACCCTAAACTACCCTTTACATGGAAAATTTTTCGTAAATTTTGATTTTCTTGAAAATGGCTTTAACGATTTTGATTAAAATGCCAGATATTTGAGATATTTTGATGACAAATGAAATGTATATCTTGAATTTTCTGGCCATAGCTCCTGTAGTCGTATTTACTCTGGACGACCTTTGCATAACTCGTAAACCGTTAGAGATAGACCGAATCATACTATACAAGAAATGTAGATCTTGCTAAAATACACAGTTTGTGTCTCAATAAATTTTCTTGTACGGTGAACCATTTCGGAGGTATTCCTTGTTATATGTGTGAGTTTCGTAAAACTTTGAACTTTAGCGAAATGCAACAACGTTGTTAATTTTTTATATGTTAATCGTGCAAAGAGAACGGAATCTCAAAGGTCAAAAAGATTTGACTATCGCGCAAAGCCTTCTGTATTCTAATATCTCCCTTGCACCTACAAGGACATAAGCAATAAGATAATTTGTACGAATCTTAACATGGAAATATAGGAATAAGAGTTTGTTAGAATGGTTAGTACAAGAGTAGAGAAACTTATGTGAGTGCAACACATCAGATTTTTATTTAGTAAGACCCTGTATTTCTCTGTTTACCATTTATGAAAAAGTCATCCAGAGTGGAGACGTCTTCTGAGGCAGTTACGGCTCTAAATAAAATGTGGGTAAGCTATGTGAAGTATTTGCTGGTAAACTGTTAGACGAAGACTAAAACCAACCAACTCACTGAGGTGGATATATAATAAAGTAAAAGGTACACAGTCTACAGGTATACCTGTAACACCCTGTATATCATTGCTTCATCAGCATGCATGCCATAGGGAGAACATTATGAACGATATTGAATAACAACCTATTTGTAACGGTAGCATAACATAGGATCTCATACAAAACTTTTACCAAACTTTGTTTAATAAAGTAGAGGTTCATTATAAATAATCAAAACGTTAAATAAAACGCGCTTTTAGAGTTAGACTCCGGCATGTCTTTCTGAGACGTTAAGACGTTCTGTGACCTGCAAAATTCATTATACAGAAATAATTTTACTCAAGTGCATACCTTGGGATTAGGTTGTGCGAGCAAAACTAAGACTTTCCTCTTAAGTCTGCACCAGCCAAACCCACTGCTCATTTACAATTCCACCGCGTGTATGCAAATGCCAGCTTTCCCACCATCTCGACTGCACTTTCGTGTAAAATATGTTGGAGGTACAATTAATTTTACTAAAGGTAATTAGTTTGCTTTCCTATTACGGTAATTCTTTGGTTGTTTCAATTATAGGGCTGTGCAGCTTAATTGCCGAGTCTATTAAGGCCCTTCCAGAAAACGAGTCTAAAATTCTTTTTGTATGCTCGTTATTAAGTTGAAAATATATGTTAAAATTCCCTTAGAGAATGACTGAAACTCTCTTAGTCTGTCTCTCTTGCATGTATGTTGGGTATGAGACTACAATGTTTCCTGCCAGACCAAGTCCTTGTATTGTAAGAAAAAGGCAATTCGGCCAATCCCACTTCTGTCACCACCACTTGTATTTTTTCCCCATTACAGATCTTTGCAATATGTTCGCTGTTCTTTAATTTTCATGTTAGTCAGCAAAAGTGTATTTCCGCTCCAATGTGAACCTATTATGAAGTTTTCTCAATATTAGAGTGTGAGTTTTATCTCTCAGTTTAGTGGATGAGTCCGTAGCTAAAATCACACAAACGTTCCATTTGTTGCAACTGTGCATTGCCTCCAATATCGTCAATGTTGGAGGGAGAAACCAGCACGAATTATCAAAAGTAATATTTTATCACACCGGACGTGATAGCCGTAATTTGCACATAATTGCCACGACGCATCATCGCGCATTGTTCGTTATGGATAATAAAGTTTACAAGCCGAGAGTGATGAGAGTAAATGACACGTCAGCAGCAGCAGATTCTGAAATGGCATATTCTGGCAGTATTCTTTTTGCACGTAAATAAGGCTTGTTTAACATACACGTCGCCTTTTTCCAATTATAAATATCATTTTATTTTTTAATTACGGCGACAGTTTCTCCAGGCTACGCCTTCTCTAAAGATCCGAGTGGCTTAATTAGAACAATGTCAGTCTGTCGCAGTCCCCCCGATGTGTGTTCGCGGCACATCTGTCAGCACCAGCTCCGCCCCATTATGTCGCCTGTCTTGCATCCTTTGCCTTGCCGCCCGAGGCCACATTTCGACCCCTGTTTGTGCCCGGACTTTTCGGCAACCATTTTCTGCTTCAATACAAAAATCGTTATGTATTAGGAGATCCACGCGACATTTTCTACCCACTAACCTACAAACAAGTCTTAAGGTTGTTCTCTTACCTGCTTCATTTTGCAAAAACATTTTAAGAGAGAATCCCTATATCATCTCTTGAAATTCGGTCTCTTTGAAAGACCAGTATATACATCAAATGACTTCTCAATTGGAGAAAATAAAACATTTGCACACTTTTCCATGTAAAAAGCAGTTTGGGATAGGAATATTCTTAAAAATCTTCGCGTTGCATCCTGGGAAGATGTAGAATTTAAATCCCAATTTTGGTTTTTAACCATTTCTGCTTTATACCAAGGGGTAACAGAAAACAGAATCACTAATTTATTTCACAAATTCTACTGCTGCGTCTGACTGGGGTATTTTCGTGGTTTCTCTCAGGCGCTAAGGTAAATGCCGGATTGGGTATTTAATTCCACAACCCAAAGTTCCGCCTTAAGTTTAAAAAACAATAATATAAGTGAAAAATAGATGGTGAAAGTGAACGGTGTGCCATCTATCCACACATAATATAAGCAAATAGACTGAATAGCACGCTAATGCCATCTGTCATCACGCGGAGGTACAGTTGCCCTGCACTGCTCCCTCTGTCGACTGGAGGAAAAAGCAGTATGATATGCATTGGGTTGAGACGTTGAAGGCAAACTCTCCACCACACACCGATCTGCGAGTATCTCGAGCTAACATATACGTCGTGACATCACTGTGGAGTTAGGAGCGACGTAAAAGAAATAGCTAACTTAGCTAACCAAATTAGGGGATTCGAAACACCGATTTACTTATATACGTACATTTCAGGTTACAAAAGGTATAAACTTTGAGACTACATGTTTATTTCGTTCTACATCGTATTTCAGAGTTTCTGGTTTATTTTAAATAACAGGACATTTAAATGAGGAAATGTAATACACCTTTATTTTAGCGTAATGTAATTCAATTTATGAAAACAAAATTGTTCCAAGTAGCACTTTTATTATACTACGTGGTAATATGTAATCAAATCCAATATTTAATGAAAAGAATACCGAATAGAACGCGGCGGCGGCGACGGTGGCGGTGGTGGTGGTGGTTGCGGTGGCGGTGGCGGTGGCGGTGGCGGAATACCTATCCTGTGAAGTAATGCAAATATAGGGAATAGCGT
Organism: Tenodera sinensis; assembly: GCA_030765045.1. Lineage (NCBI taxonomy): Eukaryota > Metazoa > Arthropoda > Insecta > Mantodea > Mantidae > Tenodera > Tenodera sinensis. The sequence goes on along the minus strand of CM060967.1, from coordinate 155,367,888 downwards.
TATCACTTTTCCTGTAAATGAATTCCACACTTTAAGTAGAGCCGCTCGAATAAATTGTCAACACAATCCTAGCTGCGTGTAATTTCGCGCCACTGTATTCCACGTAGAGCAGATAATTGCATTCGCTTCAACTGTTCTTGCTTATTTCTTGCTCAGCCGCCCGTCTCTGTTCCAACGAAAATTGCATTAAAACCCTCCAGCGATCCCTGCAAAAAAAGAACCACTCATATGCTTATAAGTACGCGTTTCAACAGGCAGGCTTCAAGCGTTCTCAATGAATCACGTGAGCATGAACGAGTTCATCTGATGCTTGCATTTCAACGGAAATAAATTCCATATACGGTTGTTGCTTTAATTTAGCATCTGCGAAATATTGTTTCATAACTTGTACGTTTACCACACGTCAAATTATTAAGCGTATTTAATGGTTATCTACACAAAGGAAAAAGTTGGCTTGTTAGACTGTGCTAATCTAACTTCTGTAAAGTTGTATTGTCCATTAAAGTGCTTGTAGCATTTGTAGCCTATTTAACCAGTGCAAATGTTACCCATAGATATGAGACGGGAACTTCCATGAATCTAGTAGATTGTACTTTGTTTTTCTTACACTTCAATTATTTTAGACTTAGTACTCAATCGTGACCACCTGTGTTTGAAAGTACATATCTCCGCCAACTGTTCTATTTTATTCTACCATTTATTATTTCGTAGCGTTTTAAACCAAACGTCAAACCTTCATTTACCCTATTTTTATTCTTACGTATTAACGTTATACGTATAAAGGCCTTGTAAGTCACTTATAGTCTCATAGCCGAATAGGAATGGAAATAAACCTTTGCCCCCTGGCAGAAACAATGCTTTTCAATGGTGCAAGAATTATCAAAATCCGATTAGTGGTTTCCGAGAGAGGGTAGAGAAAGGGGGAGCTCTCTCTCTCTCTCTATCTCTCTCACACACACTCCCTCTCCATGTGTTTTCCAGGTAACAGTTTAGAACGTCTTAATGAAACTTAGTTGTGTGAAGGAAACTGAGTGAAATTAATATACAAACTATTTTGACCTTTACTAGGTACACTTAAATGACCAGAATTTTGCTTTCTGCTAAGTGTTTTGATACTGTGTATCTGTCTGCAAACGTCTATATTCGCTATTCTGTGTCATCTAATAGATTTACTTTAAAACATCCTAACCTATTACCATTTCGCTCAAAATAAGTACCAAATGAGAACCACTTTATTCAGAGGGATTAGAAAAATGTAGAGCTGTAAACAAATGCAACATGAAGATTTTGAAGAAAATTCTTTCACCATAAACTGCACTTTATAAGGAAAAGTTTTATAAAATTTTGATTTTGTCAAAAATAGCTAACGATTTTGTCATATGTAAGATATTTTTATGGCAAATGAAGTGTATATTTTGAGTTTTCTGGCTATAGCCTATGCAGTCCTGTTTATTCTGGATGACTTTGGAATAACTGTAAGAGATAGAGAAAATGTTACTATACAAAAATGTATATCTCGGTAAAACCCACAATTTATGTCCAAAATAATTTTTTTGTAGAGTGAACCGTTTTGGAGATATTCCTTATTATTTGTGTCAGTTTCGGAAAACTTAAAATTTTCGTGAAATGGATCGTCGTTGTTCATTTTTTTATATGATAAGTGTGCAAAGAGAACGGAATCTCAAAGCTTTAAAAGATCTGACTATCGCTTAAGCCTATTGTATTCCCATATTCCTCTTGCACCTACAAGGAAATAAGCAATAAGATAATTTGTACAAATGTTTATCTCAACTAACACGAAGAAGATAGAGTTTGAAAGAATGGTTAGTACAAGAGTAGAGAAAGTCATGCGAGTGTAACACTGCTGATTGTAATGTCTTCAGTTCCAGGGGCCCTACTTCAATCCCTAACCCTCCCCGCACTATCAATACATACTCGCAGCGCGCATACATTGCAAACTAAAGGATATTTGTCCTATCTCTACTTATCTATCATAGATACCCGCTGCATTTGCCTAACTTTGTTTTATCTTAGCCTCAATCCCTAAAGCTCACTTTTAGGCTAGTGTTTGATTTGTAGTATCGTTCCCTAGCGTATTCCTCTATTGTCTATTTGGTCTCTAGTTGGCAACATTTCTCTTCTGTGAATTGTTCTGTATGTAGTATGTTGAGTTGGGAAGCAGATGGGAAGAGCAGGGTCATAGCGGTCTGTTAGGATTCCCGAGAAATGAAATAGGCGACCCATGCCCGGGTTAATAAGGGCGAGTTTCCCAGCGGCATGGATATGGCACAGGAAGCATCCCTGCATAGCTAAGGGTCCAGTGTATATAAGCGAAAATGTTTGGCGGGTTCAAAGGAGACGCCCAGTGACCCAACTTCTTAGCAGCAGGCACCATACCTGAACATTCCATATTTGTTGCTTTCATGCCATAGTGCGCATGCTTCACTTCCTCCATAAGTAACTTGATTTTTACCAGATAAATGATTTAAACCTATCGTGGCTCATGCTGCAATGAGAGGAGGGTGATAGCCGCTCAAAAGTGTAGGCCAATTAAGGATTATGTAACAATTGATCGGTGATCGCATATTATTGCAATTGTTTTGATTCAGTTTCGCTAACGAATTCCAAATAATTTCGGTAGTTGCATTGAGGAATTTTTTGATTTTTACTTTCTCTACTGGTAAGTAGGGGAAGTATTGTATTCCACCCAAAAATTCGAAGTCGAGATTTCACCGGAAATACATGTTTTGAGGCCCCCTGAATCCAAAAAAAGCATTTTTAGAAAAAGGCCCGTGTGTGTGTCTGTGTGTCTGTCAGTCTGTCAGTCTGTGGACAGCATAGCTTAAAAACGAAAAGTCGGTTAAAAACCAAAGATGGTATTTAAGTTTAATGTCGTTCAAGGATGTGACACGAAGATTTTGAAGAAAATAGCCCCACCCTAAACTACCCTTTACATGGAAAATTTTTCGAAAATTTTGATTTTCTTGAAAATGGCTCTAACGATTTTGATTAAAATGTCATATGTTTGAGATATTTTGATGACAAATGAAATGTATATCTTGAATTTTCTGGCTATAGGCCCTGTAGTCGTAATTACTCTGGACGACTTTTGCGTAACTGGTAAACCGTTAGAGATAGACCAAATCATACTATACAAAAAATGTAGATCTTGCTAAAATACACAATTTATGTCTCAATAAATTTTCTTTTAGGGTGAACCATTTCGGAGATATACCTTGTTATGTGTGTGAGTTTCGGAAAACTTGGAACTTTCGTGAAATGGGTCATCGTTGTTCATTTTTTTATATGTTACGTGTACAAAGAGAACGGAATCTCAAAGCTTTAAAAGATTTGACTATCGCACAAAGCCTACTGTATTCCAATATTCCCCTTGCACCTACAAGGAAATAAGCAATAAGATAATTTGTACAAATGTTTATTTTAACTAACACGAAGAAGATATAGGAATAAGAGTTTGTAAGAATGGTTAGTACAAGAGTAGAGAAAGTCATGTGAGTGCAACACATCATTTTTTTTTTTTTTTTTTTTTTTTTTTTACCAATTGCAATACATTTATGGCTGACGGGTGGCACAACAGAACATCCAATGCTATATGAATGGTTTACGGTTTCTCCGATGTAGATATGTAAGTAAGCAATGTCAAAGTAATCCTTAGATATTTGCTCGAAAAGTACGTGCCGAATATTTGGGTTGTAGTATTGCACTCGTGCAATGTTTATTAACGTTTATCAAAATATAATAATGTTTAACGTTACTCGTTTGTTTAGCGAGTTGAAACCTTGAACGTCGGTAGTCGGTAGGTAATGGTAGAGTATAGACGGAGGGGATTCCACAAAGAGTCAATTGCTTAGGCTATTATTATATGCCATACTCCGGGAAGAAGGGATGAAGTGAGGGCACTCTATGGGTGTACAGGAACTCGGGCGAGTAGCACGACCCTAATGTGTGCTGGATATTCATCTCGACACTAAGTTTCGTCAAACAGTCATCTGCGTCATGGGTTTCGACAGCGCTCTACCCCAGCAAATTAGGTGACAAAAACGCTATACAGATTTCAGTACCCATAATCCTTCTACCTGCCTTTAAGACTCTTTCTTATGCGAAGCTGATATTATGTGATAATTTATTAGCAGTGAAAGAATTTTAAGGTTAAAGTTATGGACAGAAAAGGGGGAAAAGAATTCTGAAAACACATACAAAAAGGGACACAAAAATGTGCTAATAAAATTGCTTTGTTGAGGTCTAAATCAGCTGTACTAATTTTCTAATAATTCATAAACTTGTACTAGATAACACACAACATTTCATTATTTTCACACTAAGTCACTGGCGCTTTAACCATGGAGAAACTCCGCTCGACATCTACAGAAATCAATATAGCACATCTTGGCGGCACTTCTAAAGCACTTCAGTCGAAGTTGTAAAGATTTTCACATCTGGATGGCTCTTCAAATTTAATTTGAATTTGTTAAGGTGACACGCATCATTTATTAATATAAATGATTTGGGAGTCCTCCCATCAGTTGTAAGTTAAGACCTCTAAATGATGATGGGAAAATAAGGCAATGGATCGAGGAAATCATTAACTTAACTATTGAAAATCTATAGCTTTACGGAGTTCCTGTAAAGGATAGGCAACTTCGAACGTCTTGCATAACAAACAGGTTGATAACTGTACTACGTAACAGATCTTGGAAAGATGGAATCAACGCGAAAAATTCAATACCTTGGCCTGAATTTAGGCCGCGGTTGTTCTGCCATACTCGTACTACATTAAATTTCCCAACTGACTCGTACAGCATTAAATTTCCCGACTGACTCGCATTTTCTACTGTAAAGCTTCTGGCGACTTGCAGTGTCGCAAGTGCTGAAGTTCCGGGCTGCATTCAGGCCTGGGGAAAAGCACTCCTAAGTGGTGTACCACCGGTTATCGACTTTTGTGTTGGGAGCATCAGAGGAATGGCTTCACTCTTTGGCAGTACTGTTCCCCAGACCTGGTTTAACTATCAGGTAAATAAATGTTAAGTAATTGATATTTCACACAAACCGTATGTGAGTAAGGGTAAGTCAATCGGAGAATTGAAGATCGCATCAGCAAGTTGCCATGGTAGCTCAGTTGGTTAGAGAACCGGAATACCCCTGATTTAAATCGTGGGTATAAAATTGAATTTTTGTATGATTCAGCCTTTTCCTCTTTACAGCTTCCGTGAAAGAGCAATTAATAACCACTGAAGTTTTTGCACAACGTGTAGACACTTTATATCACGTCCAAAGGGGTTTGGATAAAAGTGCCTAAATAATGGTTATTGCTCCTGTGTATTGACCCCACAGCTTCTGGTTTGCCACAAAATGAAAGTGAGCTAAACTGATCATTAGGAAATTAGGGGCTGCAGGTGATTTGGGCGTGCCAGTGGCAAAAGCCGCGCCTCCATTCCCATAGGAACTATTGATAGGGTTGGTTGCTGTGATTGATTACGCAGCACATATGTCGATTTGTGCAACCCTTGCTCAAACGGTATTGTACGATATTGATTATTCCTATAATCACTGTTGAAAAAATCTGCGCTGCATTTTACGCGTATAAATAGCCAGTGCATCCCGTATTATTTATTTATGCCAACAAACTTAATACTGGTGTTTTTAAACACACAAGACGTGCGTGGGCATGTTTAAGAGGTGGAATCAGGACTTAAAAATTCAATGCCATAGCCGGGATTTGAACCACAGATCTTCCGCTTATCGAGCGGCTGCTCTAACCACTAAGCCAACTTGCCAGTAGGGCATTAATTTCTCTTTACTTTCTCTACTTGTATGTATAATAGGTATTCCACACAAAAATTCCATATAGAGATTTCAAAAATATGTTTTGAGGCCCCCTGAATCCAAAAATAAAAAGCACTTTTTGAAAAAGGTCCGTATGTGTGTTTGTATATGTGTCTGTGATCTCATATTTCCCTTGTACCTAAAAGAAAATTAGCTAAAATTATTTGTAGAAATGTTTATCTCAGTGAACATAAAGTAGATAGAGGATTGAGTTTGTAAGAACAGTTTGTACAAGAGTAGAGAAAGTTATGTGAGTGCAACACATCAAGTTTTTATACCTTGCCCACTTACCCACCAAGAGTAATACTGTGACGCCGGCCGCCTGTGCATCAGAGAGACACTCAACGTTAAGCTACCTCACACCACTAAGCGGCAAGTAAATAACTAAGAATAGAGCGGGTCAGAACAAAGTAGTTTTTCCATATTGTTAAAGAAAACTGTTCATGTGGCGGGATTGTATTATTATTAGCTGTCCGCAGTTAACTTTATATGTGTTTACAAGTCAGTGTTGAGAGAGTTTGAGTATCGTCAGAGAGAATTGTAGACATTTAATCGCCGCGTCGGAGTTTTTTGTTGTGTGAAGCAGTTTTTAGTTAAACCTGTTTGAGTGCGAGTGTATAGTTGGAAGTAGTTTGTAAGACAGGAAGAGTAGCAGAACTGAAAGACCAAAAGTTAATGTAGGCAGTGTTCCAAAGTCCTAGGTTGTCGTTTTAATACCAACTTTGCATTAATGAAAAATTTTGAAGCGTTACAATATATTTTTCGAAGCTGTCACATTGATAGGAAGAGTTCAACGCACAAACTCATACTAGATGCTCAAAAGGTTCTCCTCTTGCATCTAGACCGCCTACACCCGTTTAATCTGGGCTGTCAAATATTACCTGCTGGTGGAACATTTCCATGTACACAATTGAAACGTTAAAGCTAGACTAATTGCTAACTATAAGTCCCACATTGTGTTGCAGCGCAGTTTACAGAAGTCAATATTTACAACGTGCAGGTGAGTTTATTGATAGTCTCTGTTCCATTTGGTGTCCTCTGTCGGACACACAAATAGGCTGGTCTTGAATCACCACTCGCACTTGTATTTGTGAGTGTGTGCGTATTTGATGCGTATGGAATATATACATTATTACGGCATTGTAATTAAATTAATAATTAATTCCCTCAAAACTATAATAGATATTGCAGTGGAACTTTGCGTGGCAGTTTATAACAAATAAGTGGACAAAGTATTCATTTCATATCTATAAAAATATATAAAATTCAAAACTCAGTCCCCGGGTCCCTTATTAATGCTATCATATCAATGCAGCTAAGTTTACTCTCGGGTTACCTCTTCCTCAAAGTTGGAAGCTGAGTTTGAACCAACAGCTTCTGGCAGCTTTTGCTGTACGCCAGCGCCCTTACACCGAGTCACTGTTACGGAACGCCGTTTGTTGAGAAGAAAAAGAAGGTTTGCTATGAGTTTATTTGCGCAGGAACCTAAAGAATACTCCACTTTTGACAGCCATGCTGCAGGAGAAATTCTCAGGTGTTTGCGCCCACCTCGGCAAGCCCAGGGAGCACAGCTTTCGAGATCAATACGGACAACGAGAGGTATATTTCAGGAGACGGCGTCGGGGAATAGAGAAGCGTTAGCTTTCAAACTCTAAGTGCGATTAAAACTTTTTGTTTCCTCAAACACGATGACAAGGAAATTGAACAATGTGAAGCAGCTAATTCAAAGTGCGACTTTCAGTTCGTCTGACAACAGCAGGCTTCTCCTCATGCATCTGAATCGCACGCAGAGAACTGCGCTCTCAAAAGTTAAACCTTTGACAAAAGACAAACGCATCTTGCTACATTTAACGAAGGCAATAAGGGGATCATGTTTTACATTTACCTGAGTTTCTCTACCCATTATCATTTATTATTTTCTCTACTACGTATAGTAAGTAGCGAAAGTATTCTATTCGACCAAAAATTTCGATGTCGAGATTTCACCGGAAATATATGTTTTGAGGCCCTCTGAATCCAAAAACACCAGTTTTAGAATAAGTCCGTGTTCCTGTTTGAACAGCATAACTAAAAAGTCGGTTAGAAACTTTCAAGAATGCAACACGAAGACCATGAAGAAAATTATTCCACCCTAAACTACCCTTTACTTGGAAAATGTTTCCAAAATTTTGATGTTTTACAAAATGGCAATTTTAATTAAAATGCCATATGGTAATTATGTTTATTTATGCCAACAAACTTAATTCTAGTTTTTTTAAACACAAGCCGTGTGTGGGCAATGACATAGCCGGGGTTTGTAAGTCACTCTTGGGGTATTTATGACTGATGTGAGATTCCCTTGCGGTCTAACCGGGAAGGCACGAATCGGCTGGGGAATTTAATGTCGTACTGGTATGTTGGCCATGGTAGCTTAGTGGTTAGAGTAGCCGCTCGATAAGCTGATGATCCGTGGTTCAAATCCCGGCAATGGCATTGAATCTTTTAGTCCTGATTCCACCTTTAAAATGCCATATGTTTGAGATATTTTTATAGCAAATGAAATGTATATTTTGAATTTTATCGCTAAGGCCTATGTTGTCCTGTTTACTCTTGATGACTTTTGCGTAGCTGTTAAACCGTAGGAAATGGATCAAATCTTACTATACAAAAAATGTTGATTTCGTTAAAGTATAGATTTTATTTTTTTTTTTTTTTTTTTTTTTTTTTTTTTTTTTTTTTGGTGGACTGAACCATTTTGGCTATTCCTTGTTATTTATGTGAGTTTTGCAGTATTTATACGTTTCCTAAATGGAAGGTCGTTATTCAGTAAGTATCTGTTTGGCCGTGCAAAGAGAATGGAATCTAAAAGTTTTAAAATATTTCATTATTGCCCGAAGCGAGGAAATCAGAAATAAGATAATTTCTACAAGTTTTTACCTCAAATAAAATGAAGGAGGTAAAGGAATAATAATAGTATTATGAAGAGAGAAAGTTATATGAGTGCAACACTTTACATTTCTTTATACAACTTCTAAGAACTATTTTACTTTTTATCTATTTCATGTTAATCAAATAATCTTTGTTGACGACACCTAGAGTCTTCTCACTCACGTTATATGAATGTGAAGTTGTGAAATTCCTGGATTCCGTGAGTTTTGTATTTTACCCCCGATGTAAGTAAAATGTTTTTAGTCCTCCAACCATTGATACTTATATATTTATTATTACGGACATTCAATATAATTTTATTTGATATTTAATGTTAGAATATAACACTTAAACTTATTTCCTAAATGATGTATATTTATGTCTATTGCTTCGACCAAAATATCCACAGTTTTTGTCGTATCTTTGCATTTATTTTTAGTCCGTGACACTTTGAAAGGAAAGTGAAAGCCTTCTTGGCACAGGTGTTTTTATGATAAAAAGATTTGTGTTCTAGCACAACAGTCTATCTTCCGTCCGTTATACATTTACAGACTGAGATTAGAAGGTGCACTATCGTTAATATCTGTTAGGACGAATAGGATTTCCGCTGATGAAACAATTATTAGGATCAGTTTAGAGGTTTCCGTGATTATCGACCCCCAAGCACATGCACACAAATTTTCTCTCCTCCTCCCCCCCCCTCCCCTCCCTCCTTCCCTGATAATATAATTTTAGGATTGATTGACATCGAGATTGGAATCGCTGTTGTAATATTAAACATTAAATTTAATAATCGATTTTGAGTGATTTTTAAGCTCTCATATCTCCGAACACTTTATTATAAAATACTGCAACAAAATTAATTTTCAACAATAAAGCTTGCTGTGGCATGGTGCTGTTCATTTATCCTTTGAAATCATGAACACGTACAAACTGCTATGATACAAAGTTCATCGACGCTTACTAAGCCTTATAAGCAAAGGCACATACTAAAAATTTATCAGTCAAAATCAATGAATGAGAGGTAAAAACGATCTTGAAGGGATCTTGATGTTTATCCGAAGAGTACTAATCCGTAAATTTTTGTAGCATTAGTTACATTTTCTTAGTGATGAAATATTATAAAACATATTAGTATTTTGATTATAATCGCTAGAACCATTTTTGAGATAACGAAATACGACTAAATTTGTTTCACATAAAGGCTAGTTTGTAATGCGAGAATTTCCTTGGAGCTCTTCTTCTGGCTCAAAAATGATGTTTTGTATTTGTCCAACCTTTTCTGAGTTTGTCTTTTGAGAAAGTTAAAAAGGACATTATATCCATCATACCAATATCTCAAACATATTTACATTAAAATCTTAAGGTGTATTTTGCTTAAACTAAAGGTAAAGTTTTTCATGGTATTTTGGGGAGTTTTTTTTTTTTTTTTTTTTTTTTTGGGGGGGGTGTGAAACTTTACACTCCTCCTTGAAACATGCTGGACTTTGATACGAAGCTTGGTATTCAGCCGACCTTTGGTTTTTTCTCTTTTTTCTTCCTACCCACCTCCCTCTCCCTCTCTCGCTCTCTTGCGAACATAAATATACAAGCGCGTGTGCGCGCGTAAGCGAGCCTTTATGCTTTGTACGGTTTTTCTTTGGAATTGAAGGTACCTTAAAACGTGTATTTGCGACAAGGTCTGAATGTCGTATGTTTGGGTGAAACACAGTTCAGCTTCTACCAACAGTCAACATGTGTAGAGGAAAGTAATTGGGAAGCTTAGGACATATTATAAAAAGGAATTGTGTTGAATGCCCTCAGATTAAAAAATAAAAGTAAATTGCTCGTCTCACATAGAAGTAAAATGACTATCTTTAATTACCCATCAACCACCTACTTCAAACAATGTAGATGAGTTAAAAGAAACTACGAAGTTAAAATTTTAGAGCACGTTAAATACGAACGTTTTAATGAAATATAATTTAGCTCAGAGGTTGAGGTAGAGTAAGGGTGGAAGGGATTCCACACTGAGCCAACTGTTAAGGCTATTGTAAGTCACGCTCCGAGGAAAAGTCATGAAGTGAGAGCGCTCTAAAAATTCGGGCATGTTGGAACCGGGGTAAGCGCGAGGGTTCCTAACGTGTGCTGGAGACTTTCCATCTAAACATCAGAGTTCGCCTGGCAGCCACCGGTCAGGAGACTATATCATCAGCAGTTACAGTTCGCAAAGTCCCCACACAGCAACACCAAACTCGCCCATCGCCAGCACTTCCGATCCTGACAGGTCGAATTAAAATAAAACTGGAATGAAACTGAAATGAAGTGGAGGAAGGGAATATTCGGGGAATGTAATTATTCTTCCCGGCATTTTCCAGGTGACCCTGGAAAACCTCCGAAAACAGACTGTGTCAGGAAGGTCGACAAATGTTACCGTGTAGCTATCTCCCTCTGTTAACTAAGATTTAGTTTTTTCACGTGTACACTTTACTATTATATTAAAATGAGATAACATTTCCCTACACGTCAAGTTAGTTAAGAAAAAATAGCCCATAAGAAGTTCTTATGTAGTCAAGTTAGTTGGAATAACAGGGTCATTGTGGGAAAGCAAGTTTATTCAATTGATGAATATGCTAAGTCGAGGCAGAGAACTTGCCATAAACCATCGTAAACAAGAGCGCAACAAACCCGACTTCATTCTGTCTTCATATACAGGAATGTCAATAACAGCTAATTATGTTTTGCAACAACATGTTTATAACTGAACTGCTTTGGACCGCTGGTATGCAGATTCTCCGGATGACTTAGCTGCTTTCCGTTAATTTTACCTAAGCTTCCATAAACTAAGCGTTTTCTAATTAATCTCCGCAGTATTGGAGACAGTTCTTTTACAATTTATGAATGCTTATCATAGTTGCTAAAAAAATACACACGCACGCACGCGCGCACACACACACACACACACACACACACACACACACACACACACACACACACACACACTTATAATCCTTTCTTCTAATTTTAAAGTTTAACATTTTAGATATTAATTTTTCATGTTAATGTGTAACATTTTCTGCATCAAATGTAATTCTATGTACTCGTATATGCGTGCACTTTTGTGACAGAAAACGTTCCCTAAGTCACTTGGATATCAGACAAGCTCAAACCCTTCTTATTCGATGTGCATATAACTTCTCTGCAGTGCTGCTTTAAGTGGAGGGAAGTTAACTCAGATGGTCTGTAACACCAGAATGTGGAAGATTGTTCCTTTTTCTCCCATTGTTCCTTCTTGGGAAATGTCCCACCGCAAATGACCACTGTGAACAGTGTCAACTTGAAGTGGAAACCAACGTCCGGGTTACCAGTTTTAGGAACGTACTCCTTGAACAGGGTAGAGAATGCCATGGTGGTGGCCATCAGGCACGAATACATAATAATTTCCGTTCAAGAATAAATGAGCACTACAAGAGTAGTTTCCTTTGCTATTCATACTAAACATTTACTTTGTCATATTAAGTCCCTTAACATATATTTATGGTTTATAAGTTAGACGCTGTTTCACTTAGTTCTTACGATGTGATTTGAGGTTCTACGACTCTGCATAAAATTCCAAGAAGTGTTGAGAGCCTTCAGCAGCTCTTACAAACAGTTCAAGATAAATCTAAACTCACTCTTTTGCTGCTTCGTTTCCTTGTATGTGCGTGATAACGCCACACCGATCTTTCTCGGGATCCACACTCAGCGGCATTGACTCAGCTAGAAGCCTCGAGAAGGCGCTAGAAAGGTCCTTTTTGTTTCTGCCGCTTCCCTGTTACAGTAGCGTATACAAAACAGTCGCGCGAGGCAGCCGACTTTTAGCACTATATAAGTGAACAGCACATTTAAAAATGTTAAGTTGATGAAATACAAAACTTTATAGCATTCTCCAAAGGTGCGAAAGGCATATTTTCAAGAAACTCACTCCACTTCACTCCAAACCAGCCTTCATGTACTTTTATTTTCGTAAAAAGAAAGAACATTTTGATTTGTAAAATAGAAGCTTAAGATGTTTGAAAAGTTAATTAAATGCATTCTGAATAGCTTATTTTGTCTGAGTTTTATATAATTTTATTACTAGTAAACCATAAGAGATAGATAAATCTCAATAAGTGAAATCGCAAAAAATATTTGCATCTATACACATAATGCAGTGGAACTGCAAAGGTTTGAGGCGGGGGGGGGGGTGAGGTTCGAATCTTGCACAGTTGTCGGTGCTTCCGACGTTGATGTCCGTCCTCGGCTGGCACAACTGTAAGGTCCTTAGTGGAAGATGTACTTTCCTTTCGTAAAAGGAAAAGATGGTCTCAGGAGTGGGAATGCCGCAAACGTAACTGGCGTGACTTAGTTTTAGGAGCAATGTTCCTTTGCCTTATTTTATTGATTGACAATTCCTTTCACTGCCTCTTGAGCACTAGCGTTGCTGTTAAAATATCCTTCGTTCTAGTAACGGCCCTGATGTTTGTGTCTTTATGTTCCCAATTCTGCGTTTCCATGTACATTTATGGAAACGAACCCCTGTAGTTTAATAAATTCTGATTGGCAGATTCTTTGAATGAATCCAGCCTTAATGTTTCGTATTTATTTCTTAAATTTTCATTGGGGTTTTTTGATCCCCACATTTGAAATGCTACCTAGGATTTGGGGCTTTCCTGAGTTAACTCCTTCAAAGCCTATCATCTCGTTCTTTCTGTCATGGTAAATTACCAAAGAAAAGAACAAAAGTGCTACACCCTCTTGGATATGACAGTGGGAGGCGAGTTAATTAATATAATTACATAATCACTTTTAAATTTCTCTGTCTAAAGGTACCGTCTGTCGTAATTCCATTATACATCGCTTAGAGGCTATTTAAACCATGCAGCACACATACAGAGAAGGTTGGAACAAGTTTATCAGACGACGACAACAACAAGCGAACTGTATGAACACTGAAGGCTTGTTTGTTGATACATCGCTTAGCGGATGCAGTGCGGCGTTACCGCAACAGACATCAGTCAGAGCTGACCACGAGTGCAGAGCACACAATTGGAAGCAATTCAAGAGCACTACAACGTCATCATCAGCGAAGGGATTTTGGGAAGGTACCTAGTGCAGACATGATGCGTGTTACCCATGGGATTCTCGCGACAGCCCACGGTCAATGTTCGTAGCTGTGAGCTCATTACAGGTCAAGAACCCCCCTCAAACTGTGCAAAGAGCAACCACGTCCACAGCACTTCAAGTGTTTTATGCAACGCACTTCCTCAGAATCCAGCGTCCTCTAATGAACTAATTATACTACGCCAGAATAACTTTACTGAGAAAAAAGTTCTGAGGTGTTATATTTATACGAATTTCACTGCCCACTGCCGTTTATTAATTAGCTACAGAAAACTAACTACTCCTAAAAAAGTTATTTTTCTATCCGTTTCATTTAAATCGAAATGACATTACAGATAACAGGATCGATAGTCGCTTGTCATTACACACTGGATTCAAAATACACATTCTTTCCATTCTACCGTGAGGATAACTTAACTACAACACTTGAAACAATATATTCCGGTGTTATGGGCCGTGGTCTACTGGGCTTCTTCTTCTTCCCAGATGTTTCATCTGCGACTACGGCAAACATCATCAGTGGAAGCGAGGTCGAAGTATCCTAGTGGAGATTTCAACACCAACAGAGTTCGAGAACAGGTGAACAGAAAACATTTCGAGAAAAATCCGTGCTATGTCATTCTCGCCTATATAAGCAAGTCGGGACGGCGAGAGCAGGGATTTCTTCGGAGTTGTCAAGTGTTGAACCAGACAGTAGATGTTTCTTAGTTTTGTGTATGCATACAGTCACTGTTGAGAGAATGTGTTTATCGTCAGAGACAGTTGTAGACATTAAGTCGTGTTTGTTGTGTAAAGCAGTTTTACTGAATGTGGTCGTTGTAAGTATTTCATAAGACAGAAAAAGACACTGCTATATCTCTTAAGGTTAGGTTTGGACAGAACAGCTGTGAGTTGCCAAGTTACGAGGAATTTTAGACTGTGTAAACTAGGATAAAAAATAACTGTGTTTTTGTGCTTTAGTTTTAGAAGATAAAGTGACAGAAATGTAACTGGACTTGTAATTTGTCAGAATATTACGTTTCATCTTTCGTGTTATAGTGTGTCTTAATACCCTTTCTTCATTTCACTTTATTGTAATCTCTGTATCAAATGTGCATCGCAATTGATCGCAATTCTCTAGAACGTCTTGAAATATGAGAGTTTTTCAATTTAGTGGGTGATCGCTGTCACACATACAAAGTCTTCATGACACAAAAACAGCGTGTTTCTGAGCTTGCTGCTGCTGTGCGCTTGTTCCTCTTTTAGTTCCGTGACGCATTGCTGCGATTCGCTTCCATGCCAGGAAGTCTATCGCAAGTGTTCTCCCCCTGCATCCCGGAATATGGCAGTCGTTATCTTTCATGGTATGGGAATGCTGCCGATTTATTACGTACCTACTCGTTCTTCGTCCTCAGAAAATTGATTGCCCTATACCGCTGTCATCGACAGCTTTTCATCTGCATATTATGATTGCAATCTGCGGAGCATTTCATCAGTTTTCAAGACCACTTTGATAGAAAATTTAATAACTCACGAGTGTCAATCTAAAATCACCATATTCTCTTTACCCCTTACCTCACCGAGTGGTAGCGTCTCTGGCCCGCATTCAGGAGGTCGTGGGTTCGATTCCCAGGTCACCAAGCGAATGTTGGGTAGGTTATTTCCATCCCTTGAATTTCCTCACCCTCCATTTCATTTCACTAATCATTTCATTCATCCGTTTGGTCTATTTCAGGGCAGAAAGTGTCCGCGGGCGTTCGTGTGCACCATGATGGGAAGAAACGCTCTGAGTGACTCCGTCCCCTGTCACGGTAGCCGGGCTCCGCATCGTGTCCACACTGAGGCCCTTGGGCCTCAAAGGGACCCCTATAGGTGGCGCGCTCTGCTCGAACCGGTGGGATAGGTGGAGCCTGCCCTCTGCTGCACCTGCTCTCCTGTGGTCTGGCCGTTCTCTCTCTCCTCTCGCCTCACCCCTCCCTCCAAGGGGCGCCCCTTCGGGGCACAGGCACAAACGATCTACGAGTTCGAATTGCCGAGGAGCCCCTCCGTGCCTGTCCTTCTCCCCCCTTACCTAAGGCAGGTTATAATTTCACCTGTAATACATATTCAGAAATACCTCGAATCAGAATCTCAAATTACAGAGAAAGTTGACGCGCGCGCGCGTGTGTGATTCTACCGTCAGAGTTAGTGTATGAGAGACAGAAAAAGTGAAGAAAGTTGGGGAATGGAGTAAGTCAAGGCTGCGAGAAGAAAACAGTTGTGAATTGAAATACCACGATAGACTACACTGTGCTAACATCAGTAGAAACGTACCGCGTATTTCTGCAAAAGTAACTGAACTGGATTTTCAGGTTTTATCACATTGTTTTATTACTATTACTATTATTATTACTATTATTATTAATATTATTATTAATCAAGCAGCACTTTATGTTCCTACTCATATCATTTGAAGGATGGAGCACTGAGGTTATCTTTTTCAGGATTTTAGCATTGCCTCGTACAATACTCGTGTGAAGCGATACTTTATGATGACTACAAACTACGAATCGTATATGGTTCACAAATAAGGAGAAGCTGTCTCACGCAAACAGTAAGCTGAATGAGATATGTGGACGTGAACGCGCTTCTATTAATCAAATGTCATCCATAACTTGAAAAAGGATAGTTAGATTAGTGGGGAATGGCCTCCATTGCTGTCAATTACTAAGCGCCATCTAAAAGGTTAAAATTATGAAACTCGCGCCACTGGTCTTGCAGAAAGCATTTGAACTCAGTTCACTGTGCGTTAGAAATTGTAAAACATAACTCAAAAGCTTGGGTAAATACCGAACCTCCTAAGATAGCTCTTTAAGAAGGTCTCCGTAATATAAAATTGCACAAAATTCCTGAATTATAGAATCCCTTGTATAACTTTATATATGCTGAAAACATTTAAGAGATACAGCAAACCTTACTGCAACAAAATAATAGAGCACTAATTAAGATAGACAACTGGTTTCAAGGAACCTTTTCTATACCATCAGCCATTTCCGAGATATTCGTTATTACTGGTTTGAATGTTTCAGTGCAACGTTATAGCATTCTAATGACTCACTACCGATTCTTATTGCTGCATTTCCTTGGTGTATCTCGATTAAGATGTGTTGCATTCACATGATCTTCAAACTCCATCCCGATGAACGCTTCTAAGAATAGGTTTGCAGAAATTCTCTTAGTACATATTTCCTCCAGGTACGAAGAAAATCCGGGAATGAAAAATATTTAAAAGATAAACATTTTGAGTGTTGGTCAGTATGTGATAGACCTGAAATTCCATTCTCTTTGCACCAGCAGTAATAGAAGAACGACTAGTAACTTCTACTTCAGAAAACGTAAGTATCGGAAAATGCAAACAAACAATAGGAGTGCCTTGGAAATAGTTAATTAAAAAAAAAAAAAAAAAGTATTTGACACTTGCTAAAGCATTATACATGTGGGAAAAGAACTTTATAAAGAAATGTAAAGGACAGCTTATCAATGTTTGCAACATATTAGACCAGAACCATAACTACAAGCTAAGGTCACCGAGAGAGACGCCTCGGTCGTCACAAATCACACTCCAACATTCCACATGGCCTAACGTGTTCTAGGTAAATACCAGCAACAAATACAGCATGGAGTATAAGTTCGACTCATACGAGGGCAATTCAGAAAGTAAGCTCCAAATCGCCGCACTGTGCTGTTGACAGTGTCGGTTCAAAATGATTAACACAGCCGATCGGCCCACGACTCTGAAATATGGTTTTTGACAACAAGCAACGTTTAAGCAGCAGATATTCATTAAGAGATCAGTGAAGTGTACGGTCTCAATGCAATGAGTGATAGCTTAGTGCGTAAGTGAGTGAGAGCTTTCAGGGTCAGACGGGACAATGTCCATAATGAACCACGATCAGGCCGGCCATCAATGGTCACAGAGGATTGCTCAATACCATGGATGAAAAGATCCATAAAGATCGGCGGTTCACAATTTCCACTGGTTATCCAATGACTTGCAGACTTCTATGCATACAAAGGCTTATAGAACATCATGACATTTTTAAATAAATGACAACTATGTAGAAAAATAGAGAAAGATGTAGAGATCATCGGACCTTACTTTATGAGTTACCCTCATATTAAAACAAGGCAGCTCATCATATGTGTGTTAGTGTAGAAGAAATTGCTCCGCAACAACACAAAGTCTAAATTAAACTACATTACTGAGCAATAAGCTCACGTAACGACCCTAACTGTGGTGTTCATCGACAATCCGCTTAAGAAATATTAATCATTTAACGGCACGCAAAGTTAACATAACATAGAGAGTCGAGGAGGGATTACGGTGCCGTGCTCTTAACAAAATGTTACAGTACAGGCTCTTACTGTGGATTATTTGAACAATCCAAGGTACACAAGTAGCGATGGAGTGGGAGCTCGTTCTTCCTCCGTAACGGAAAACACGTGCTTTTAAGCTCCGCAGCTTACAACCCAGACATTCTATCTCTCTCATAGTCTACATGTCTTCCAGTCTCACTGTAACAAATGCATAGAATATTTAAAAAAATACATGTGCGTTTTGTAATTTCCTCTCCAAGAGTTACTGATTTTATAATGAAAGAACTTATAACACAATTAGTGTGTGTGTGTGTGTGTGTGTGTGTGTGTGTGTGTGTGTGTGTGTGTGTGTGTGTGTGTGTGTGTGTGTGTGTGTGTGTGTCAAAGAGAGGAAGTCAGTAGTCGAATGCTTGGGCGATTCCTGTATTATCATCAATTCTTGTTCCCACAATTTTGTTTCATCTACATAATATTGTGACAATTTGACAAAAAATCCAGTCCAGTAACTTTTCTATCACTCCATTTTCCTTCTAAACCTTTGCAGGAATGCACGATTCTCTTCTACTAGTGTTAACATTGTCTACAGTCTTTCGTGATATTACAACTCAACTGTTTTCTTCTCGTAGCCTTGACTCCTCCTTTTACCGTCTCTCAAACACTAACTCAGAAATACAATCACTCAACACTCGTTAAAACTTCTTCTCTTCGACGCAACGTATCTTTCACAGCTGTCTCGCGCTCCCTAACACACTAACCGACTCACAAAGTAACTGCCCTCAGGCGTTCTGTAAGCTTTTATACCGGCGATGACGTAGCCAGATCTTTCTCGAGTTATATAAAAACGCCAGCTTCCGGATGCTTCTTGAATGCTCTGGAAAACCTTATGTGTTGCTGCTTGATTGTTGGTAGTCACGTGCTTGCTTGCGTGAGTGGCGTGGAAAGCTTGACCTGGAGTGCCTTTGTTGCGCGCCACGCCAGTGGAGCAACCCGACCCCAACCGTCCTTTGTTGTGTTGCCGCTGGCGTGTTTCAGGGTTGAAATGTGTAAGATCATCAAGGGAAGCTAATTTTAACCAATTATTTGTTATTTTAGATAACTTTTTATGCATTTTAGTAATTTTGAGGTGATTTTAATATACTTTATTTAATGAAAAGCTGTGTCCTAATAACTACATCGGTTTTGATACCTTCCAACATATCGGCATCCCTTTGATGCTGCAGAAAAATAAACTGCTGCAAACTTTTTTTGAACTTCACATGTGACAAAATATTGCACGTAGTTTTCTAGGCTTGACAAGCTAGTATCATCTGTCACTATTGTTTTCTATAAAAGAAAAATTACTCCGCTCACATGATATGCCGGAAGCATGCTTGTATTGTGCTATATTTATTAGCTGAATATTTTCTAGCATTTCTCTGTACCTGCCTTCAAGTATATTACTTTGATAAAGAGAAGAGTACGATGAATTCGCTATCAGGATGAATCCCATTGGTTTGTAACAAATTTTACATCTTCTAGGACCCCAGGCATTACAACAACACTGGAATGTTGTGTGTAGCATTCTCAGAAAGCTGAATAGCTCAAAATGTCCGGATCTTTGCAGTTTCACTAATATGAACCATTTACCAGAACATTATAGTATAAAATGTTTAACACGTTAATGGAATTCTACACCCCGAAATATGTTTCCACAAAGCTGGTGGGAAATGCTTAGAATATTTCATATTTAGCGCGACTCTAGTAATGATTAATTTCCTATAATTCATCTGTGAAATTTGGAAAATCCTCAGAATGCAAGATATTTTGTTGAAATTTATGCCAGTTATTCCACACGATAATAGTAATGCGTGTTCCATTTTTTGAAATTCTGCCCGACATGGTTGATAAACTCCTTACCAAATGCATTTCTGCAAATATTCAAATTGAAGGTTCAGAATTTGTATTATATGAACATAAAAGAAAATCTCTAGGTATAATAGCAGAATACAAATGTTGGCTTTTTATACTCTCCAGAATTCTTCATTATTGAAAACGTAACAGTTAATTTCTCAAAATTGCGTCATTGTCTTAAAAGCTGTGGAGCATTCTGTGTATGCAAAAATGTTGAAAGTGGTGTTTGCAAGAAAAATGAAGGTTAAAACTTGAGCGTGCTTATTATTAAGACTTAGGGCTTAAGTGCAGATACTTTTAGTGATAATCGAGGAAAGCGTAATGAAAACATTACATCAATATTTGCTTCATTTACGAATTCATAATTTTACTTATTAAGAGTAGTATGTTTTTAGGTCGATTAGTACCTCCAATTAGGCGTGGTACAGAGTGCACCGGTCTCATGACAACAAATGGTGTACTGGCACCGAGGTCCAACGCTTTCTGCAAGACCACTGACCTCGCAATACCTACACCAATAGGTCATATCTCAATGAGTGCATGAAGATACACCAAGTGATCGTCGCGTAACATATTGCGACACAGACTTTTAGTATAGTTCAATTTGGAGAAACGCTCTTCGCAAATATATGCAGATCTATACTCACTCCTATACACACTATTCTTACAAATGTTTATTTCTCTACCTACTTCATTTTAATCGACATAAGCATTTTCAGAAATTACCTTATTGCTAAGTGTCTTAAAGGTGCAAGGAGAATATGGGTATAGGCTTTAAGCGATAGTGAACTGTTTTAAGACCTGGTAGCTATGCGATGCCTTTAAAATTCCGTTCTCTTTGCAAGGCCAAGGAATGAAAAAAAACGAATAATATATTTCTTTTTGAAAAAGTATAAGTATTGGCAAAGTCACACAAATAAGAAAGAATATCTCGTAAATGGTTCACTCAAAAGAAAAGAATAGGTAGGTATTTGACATAAATTGTGTGTTTTAAAGATATCCAACTTTTTTATTTAGTAAGCTTTGGTCTAACTCTTACTGTTTAACATTTAGGCAAAAAACTCAAGGTATGACTTAAAAACTTCCATGGAATCGCCCGTTTGTGTCTGAGCAGGCGTTATTCATTTCGCGGGGGATGCACTTACGAGCATTAAAAAAAAAAAAAAAAAAAAATCACGTAATAAACCTTGTGATTAGTTTGTGGCAAAACTTTAAATGAATAGGGGGGGAAAAAAAAACTAACGCGCTGAAGTGGATACATTCTAAGGTACAAATTATCAAAATATCTGCAACCTGTATACTAAGTGTAAAAGGAATGTTTTCTTAAAATTTAAAATTCATATTATTTTCCTACAAAAGGGCTAAATTTTTACGCTTGAACCCAATTTTCCAAAGGCCTTAAACCTTACATACATGCGCATGACCAAAAACGTCTTAGCGAAACCTACAATGAATATTTCACTCGTATTTCTTCCTTTCTTGCTCTCTGTTTACGAACATATTTTACTCAAAATGATTCATGGTTTCCATACTGTTTTTCTCAGAAACACATATAGATATCTATCAACTTAAAATAAAGATGAATTACTTTCGTTTGCTAATATTTCCTATTTTGCATGAATTTCAATCAAAAGTCAGCATAAACCTTGCTTATGCTTTAAAAACACACTAAAATTTTGCAACGAAAACACAAAAATAAAAGTGTGTTTTAATAATGTACTCTATTTTATTAAACTTGCAGTGAACTGTAGTTTCCTTTACGTTTCATAAGGGACTGAGATACACTATACATGAGAAGTTCTGTCAACATCGTGAATTCATGACATACGTTAGAGAAAACTCAAGAGAAATTGGAGAAAAGAGGTCGCTGGTATATAAAATGAGGTCACAGTAAACATTTACTCTTGTATCATTCAAGACAATTACGTTTTATATTCTAAAGAAAAAAATCACTACGAACTATGAATATCGCATCCTGTTTTTCTTTTCTTTCTTTTTTTTTTTTTTTCTCAAAGAAAGCTCACAAAATAGGATTAAACAGAAATGATTTATGCTAATGAAATATTTTCCAAGATCAAGCTTATGCAGTCCTACTTCCAAAACTGCCATAATGTTTTAAATAGTTTGTCACTAGAATAGAAGGAAATCATAGAAATTGTCCAGTGCACCTAGTGGTATCCTTAAAACACCTAAATGCCTATAAGTAAACTTTGAATCTCTACTTATTTTGTATTTCACTTATTTTGAGAATATTTTATTACGAAATGCTAGATCTTCATTATAAGCGTATGGCGTTTGATTAACAATAAAACGTTTATACCTACACCGTTTGTTCTTACTTTCAGATTCTATGTGCGAGTAGTAATTCGGATTATATAATAACTTAAAAACACTTAATAACACATTTAAAACTCACCCTACCTTCCCCCTCTTCCCCTCCAGAAATCGGAATTACAAATTTTCAAAGTTCTACATCATTGGAAACCAAAAATGTTATACTCCCCTAAGGTAGTTTTGCTGTTAAAAAATTGTTATTTTTTAATGTTCTATTTATATACCGCCTTTAACCTCGAATGTCATATTGGCGGCTTTTAACCTTTTGGAACAATTCCTCAAGAGCAATGGTGTTCACTCGCTTAAGGGTGGTTTTGATCTTTGGGTTTCTATTACTTTGGATTAATTCATTACGTTAAATTTAAACACATACACACTCCCATTCATATTTGGAGACTATGAAGGATGGGGAATAATACTATTTAAAGAAAAATTCCCAATCCAGCAGGATTTCAACCGGGGATCCCTTGCATAGCAGGGACTGAGCTACGGGGCCCGCCTCATAAATATTTTTTGTAGTGTTTAACGCCCGCTTTACTACATACGGCACCGCAGGTGGAGACACTGATGATACGTGGAATGTAGATGGAGCACTGGTGAATGAGATGGCGGGGGAAACCGGAGAACCCGGAGGAAATCCGCCCCAACGCCGTTTCGTCCATCATAAATCCCACCCTGATAAAGATTGTTTTTAAACACTTTGTGTTATTTACAAATGTAATGGGTCGTAATGTCTGGGAAATTTGTAATCGAAGACTGCATGTTGTAATCTGATAAGGTACTAGGGAATTCAGACTTAGCTAATTTCATAATAGAACCACACAGAAACACTAGCTGCTCTTGTACTGGCCATGTTGTTGACACTCAGAGCGCTTCACTCTACTGAATTCTGCAGTTCCGTAACCGCTGGACGATGGATTGGTGGAGCAGGACCAGTAGCATGGCCTTCCCGTTTGCCGGACCTCAATTCATTAGGTTTCTGGCTATGGGGACATTTAAAGAAATTGGTTAACCTATGCTAAACCTCTCGAACATGAGCATACATTGCTCATTTTACTAAAATGTCTCATATCTCACCAAGTATTTGTTTCCGGACATATGTTTACAGGAAGATTTATTTTAGTTTTGATCAATACCAACTCCTGTTGTAATATCGGACATTTTTGAACATTTTGTATGTAATATAGTGACCATAATATGTCACTCACGGTTATAGAAGAGAAGCTCCTATTTCCTATGATGTTGGCAACCTGCAAAGTATAAAGGTAACTAGTTGATATTTAGCCAGACATTTCATTTGGCAAGGTACAGTGGAACATGGAATCCGGTTATACGCCCAATTCTGTTGATCTCTAATATGCAGTATCCATTTCTTTTAGCGCAAAAGGCATAACGATAACGACATATCCTATCACAGGAACACGAGTTAATACGCAATCGGAATCCACTGAGGTAATTATAACAGTTTCATAGCTCGTTTGTCCAAGCTGAATTCATACAAAGTTAATAAGTATTCGCGTTAATAATCAGCAGCTCTGCCAACCAAAGCGACAATTGCAAAACAGACAAGCAATATCTTGTTAGTCCGTAATATTTGTTCATTGATTTTTTATTCCCCGAAATATAAATAACGCAGTTTAACGTACCACGCATAGTGAATGAACTCAAATGTTTGTATACAAATGTGGTAAATATGTTGTTAGCTAATGCTGGATTTCTGATAATGAAGTCATTAATCCTCTTGCTCTCCAATATTTTTCACTGATAATATTGAAGAGAGCAATAGCAGTAATAGTAACCGCTTTTTAGAGAGCACCATATTTTTATGTTTTGGCGGTCACATCGCTCTCTCACAACCCCCAGAATGTCTGGAGGACCACACCTGTCGTTGGTTTACGGGTCTCACCGACCTGACCGGGAGAATTATCAAAATAAACTCATCAACCATATCCTCTGATCACCAATCAGAGGACGTATTACATGCCATGACAGGTCAGCATGTTAGGGGTTAAGGTTTTATAGAGAAATGGAGAGGTTGGAAAAATAAAGACTCCCTAGCCCTCGGGAACCCTAATAGCATCGGGGTCGGAAGAGAACAAGAGATGACCAAGGTAAGGTCAGATAGAAAAGTTACAGTGAGGAGCAAAACACCAGCAAGTGGAAGTAATGTTCTGCTCAGCTTGGGTACCTTGTGGTCGCTATTCACATATCCCCTAGACGGAGACTCCTGAGTCAAATTAAGTAATAGTAAAACCTAAATAAACACCACATAATCGGCATAAATAATGTAAATTTTCAGTATTTCTTGTAAACACTTATAAATGCATTTAGACAGGATTATGGAATTGATTTCAAAATAAATATAGGTTGTTATAAGTATAGATATTTTTATTTGAATTTGAGGGCGGTGTAATAAACACAATATTTACTTCATTTACGGACTTTCAATTTTACTTATTTAGAGTAGTATGTTTTCAGGTTGATTAGCACCTTCAAGTAAGCGTTGCACACACAAGCCATAGGTGTTTATTTCCCCCGAGAGAGTGGAGCGTAGAAGCGATACTTACGAACCGTGCAGCGGCACGCAGTTGCGACAAGCAGCACTAGGGGAAAAGGGTTTATCAACCACAAGTAACCGCACCATCTGTCCGCAGCCGCCCAAAGCACTACGCGAACCCATGCTTATTCCCTATAATTTCCTTATAAAATCATAAATCGGTAAATACTCCACCTCTATCTCGGTAATACTTTGGCAGATACTAAAACTGCTCCTAAGCGGAACTGTTGATGAAGTTGTAAACGTGGGATTAGTTTTTTAACTTCCCATTCCTGCAATATTTTTGCTGAGAACAAAAATAATAAAAATCGTTCTAAGTTTTATTACTGGTGCACATAAAGCTTAATACCTGTCATTCTGTTCTTAATTAAGGCAGTCCACGCTGTTTCAGGATATAAGCGGAGCAGCGCACAGCTGACTGAGTTAAATCCATCCGCTTCAAACTATGTGAATGTTGCATCATCTGCTTTAACATTGCTCATTATTGGCTTTGATGCAGTCTGTCTCTTCATTATGAGCTGCCAAATATCGATACCTATACATGCCGATAAATCGCGTTCTTGTTTGATGTTGTATTAAGCCCTGTTGCAAGTATATGTGCAATAGTCACATGATTATCTTTATCAAGCACCATTTATTTTTCTACAACTTTTGACTTGAAAATATATTTCTTTAACACCTGTTCATTAATAACTATGCCTTCTCCTATGAATGGATGGACACTGAAAGCTGAAATGACAGGCTAAGGGGGCTCTAAGTTTATATTTTAATATCAAAGCAGTGCCGTCTCGTTTTATTTTTTGTAACTGTTGTATACGGGTTGAACAGTGTTTGGTGAGATGGATTTATCGGTGTGCAGCCGGTCGGCGAGGCTGGTTGCTGTCAGTGAGGCGAATGACAAAAAATCTGCAATATATACCGGGTTGAAAGTTCTACTTCGGCCACATGTTAACCAGGGTTCCACACGATGAATGTAAGAAACAAGTCAAATACAATTATTGTCAATAAAGAATCATTTCGCTGAAAAAAAAAGTGTCAAACATCTAGGGGCATTAGTTTCTTGACAAATGGATATGAATGATTTATTATTTCATTGTGGCTATAATGCACTGCTACCTTAATTTGAATGAATTTAGTCCCAATTTTAGGTTAAAGTGTGATGCAAAGTTTAATTTCTAAGAGACATTTTAATACTAATTAAAATCCCTCGTTCCTAGTTACAGGGTCACTTTTCTGCTCCAAAGTGTACGTGTTCTGGCTACTGCTTTTCAATTTGTTTCTATTTCTTTTACGCCAGTTTAGGCACAGATTCATATCACGACCGATTGTTAGGAGATACCCGTGGAATGGTGTGTGGCGGACAGTTAGTCTTCAGCTCCCATCCCTATACCTGCGACCCTGCTTTGTCACAAGTTCACAGAGGAAGCAGTGCAGGACCTTCTAGATTAACGGACCTGACACTGCCATCTAAGTTGTACAAAAATGGCGTCGGCTGGTGGGATTTATTTCTGAGGTGTTTCCACACGCTGTTTTTCGTATTATTTTCTATGTCTTCGAGTTATTGTTTCTTATAATAATTCCTATGTAAGTTTGTCTTCATATTAGCAAAGCGAGTGTTTCAAAAGTTTTATTTGGGCAGTATAGGAACAGGAATAAATGTAATAACGTTTTGACTGTGCGTGTGCTATCCACGTGTTCATGTTTATTGTGTTCCATCTAGGACTATGGCTACATTAGCCGTATAGTGTGGTTAATTTATCTGTTTGCAAGTACAATTTGTGTCACGATTACAGTGGTGAGAGGTTGTTGAAGAAAAACTGTTCCAGTAGTGTATATTAATGTTGCCATACTACAACCTAACCTCAAACACGACAATGCACCGTAACTGTTGCATTCCCGGATGCAAATTAAAAATCAGAAACTTTCAGTTAAAACAAAAGGTAAATTACAACATAAAGCTTCTAAATTCAGTATTTAATTACAATAAATTGCAGCGTTATGTGTATTAGTTGCCGGTGTGTATATAACATGGTGAATAGTGTGAATAGTGAAAGACAATAATTTCGAGTGAATTCAATTAGTGGCATCTGCAACACCAACAGTTTGTTTCATGTAAGTAGTATGCTGCTCATATTTGTACATTATCTTTTGTCTTTGTAATTTAAATGTGTAGCTGTAGTTTAGAAGAAATGTGTTATGTTGCTGCATGTAAAACTGTAGACTATAGCAAAGTTTGGTAAATATTTACAAAATCGTCCGCTCGAGAAAACGAATGAAACATAGTGCAATGGATGCAGTTTTTATTGCTGATTACGATCTTGTAAGTTTTATTGTGCGCTCAAGCTTCGTGTTTTATTTATGAGAAAATTTCGTACGGTCGATGAAGTGGTTTTATTTCGCTTATGCGGCGGATATTTAGCTAATAAATGTGCATAAACGAGTGTAATATATGCTACAATGATTGATTAATGCATTTACGTTGAAATGATTGCATAAACACTACCCAAATTGTAAATATTTCGATAACACAGGACCCTGTCACCCCACTCATATGCAAAACTAACCTAACCTAAGCTAACACAATGTTGCTTTACAATACTGATTTAAGATTACGTATTTCATGTATTTCATTTACAGTGCTGTTTTACGGTTATTATTTTTAATATTTCATCTGCTTTTGTGGATTCCCCCTGTAAAATAAAGTGTCCTGAAGTGCTGAGTAATATGTTGTTGCAAACTGAGTAATCAAGTTCTCAGTAATAGTGAAAGCAAAATTTCACCCTAAAGGTTTTGAATTCAGTAGGTAGCTTTAGGTCATTCTAAATGGCAGCATTTGTATATCAGCCATCCAGTATAGTATGTTTTGTGTAGGTATATAACATTCTGCACATTGTACAAATGTGAAAAACAGTGTAAACAATGATTAATAATTCTGAGTCAACTCACTGTCAACACTTCTGTTTTATTTAAGTAACATGCTGCTTGCAGTTTTGTCTATCTTCTTTGTAATTTGAGTGTGTAATGCAGTTACATAATGGCATGTAAACCTGTAGATTGCATGAATGATATTTGAGGTTATATATTTCATTGCCCATGGTTTATCGTTTAATATTAAATGTCATTCTTTTTTGTTTACTTGAGTTTATGTTTAAGACAGTGTTTTTGTGTTTAACACAGCCCATATTCACAAAATAGGCGTGTTATTACACCACATTTTTATTTTACTGCGTTGAAATCGTAGCCTGTAGACGAGTTGTTTACAAGTAGTTCCCACCACTTTGGCCGCCATCTTGAATTACAGTGTCAGGTCCGGTATTTAGGAGGTCCTGAAGCAGTGCAGGGCAACTGTATCTGCGACGTGCAGGTGGCGTTAGGGTGCCATCCAGAATATTTGCTTAAGCTATCTGTGGGTAGATGGCACAGCATTCACTATTACCATCTACTTTTCATTTATACAATTGTTTTAGATCTTAGGTGGAACTTTGGGACGTGGTATTAAATAAGCAATCTGCGAATTACCTTACCGACTGAAGCAACCCCAGTCAGATTGGTCGGCACACGGGATTGGAACATAGGATCTCCCGAACGCGAGCCACGCACGTTACCGTGGAGCCATATTTCTGGATAGTTGTTGTTTATTGCTTAAACTGTACCCAATTCTTGTTACACTGTATCTTGGACATCTTCATCATCTTATATGCTCACATTTTGCTTCCTCTCAATTGTTCTCGTATAAAATCCAGCTCTCCCTATCATATAAGCATACAAGTTTGTGTATAGTTTTAAATTTTCACATATATCACTTTTATTTTTTGCATTATCTAGTTGACAAATAACTATTTTTAACTTAATGGCATATTGTGAATATAGGTAATTACTTCAGTTTATACGCCCCTACTAATTTCTATGAATATTCCTTCCCCATTTTAATTAATTTACAAGCCGTCTTTCTTATACATTTTCACTATCAAAAATGAAAGCAAAGTCATCTGCATACAGAGATAACGCTATAATGTTCGTTTTATTCCAGTTGTTAAAGTATACAATACTATTTTCATTGAGAGATATTATTGATACATGAAATAAACAGGACCAATAAATTCCAAATTCATGGCAAATGCCAATATTAATATTTTCCTCTGAAACTGTACAAATAGCTGTTTTACACTCACTTTTATTTTGTAATATAATCTAATATATTCAATAGTTTCCTTATAATAACTATTAAAATCTTTGGAATGGATAACAAAGCATAACACAGTTATTCTTTATAAACCCTGAAACATATCTTATTTATAATAATAGTGTGTGGATACAAATGTTTAGAGATATAAAGAGAATAATTATATTTGAAAATGTTTATATGATTTTATTCTAAAATGCATTCACTGTTGAATATAAAAAGGGTTTAAACTATTAACATGTAAAATGGAAAAGGTATTAAAATATAGGGACATTGGAAAACGATAGGTATCCCTTGAGGACAAGAAACAACGATTCGAAAAAGTGAGAAATGACTATATAAAGTAGGAAAAATCTGTGTTGAAGAAGAACACAAAAAGGCTTGGTGGCCAAAATAAATGCTCATAAAATACATTTGCAATTCCAGAGCCACAAAAATCATTGTAAACTGAAGTAAAGAAAAGCTAAAATGGTATATAAAAATTGAATAATATTATTTCGCATAATATAAAAGATTTTCCGTCACCAACACCGTAGATGGGAGTTTTTTTTCTTTTTATTTATTTATTTATTTATTTATTTATTTATTTATTTATTTATTTATTTATTTATTTATTTATTTATTTATTTATTTATTTATTTATTTATTTATTTATTTATTTATTTATTTATTTATTTATTTATTTATTTATTTATTTATTTATTTATTTATTTATTTATTTATTTATTTATTTATTTATTTATTTATTTATTTATTTATTTATTTATTTATTTATTTATTTATTTATTTATTTATTTATTTATTTATTTATTTATTTATTTATTTATTTATTTATTTATTTATTTATTTATTTATTTATTTATTTATTTATTTATTTATTTATTTATTTATTTATTTATTTATTTATTTATTTATTTATTTATTTATTTATTTATTTATTTATTTATTTATTTATTTATTTATTTATTTATTTATTTATTTATTTATTTATTTATTTATTTATTTATTTATTTATTTATTTATTTATTTATTTATTTATTTATTTATTTATTTATTTATTTATTTATTTATTAAGAATCGGCTGAGTGAAAGCCGGAAACAACGATCGGTAAAAGGGTAAAAAATATATTGTCTCAGAAACAAAGGTAAAAGGAATCTCTTACCACAAAAATACAAACACAAAATTATTACGCTACAACGACTATACATATGAAATAATAGAATTAGAGTTTTGTTGTTGTTTATCTTTGGTTTAAATCTCCCTTGCTATTACATATAAAACTGTTAACGTCATTTTGAAAAGTAGTTTTTAATATTTAGACAAGTAACTTGTAAACTAATATATGTAAATTTTATGCACTCCTACTAGTCAACAGAAACGGAGAGGCACAGAAAAGCAGTAATCAGGCCAACATTTTCAAAAAAATTCATAAGTCCAAAATATTTTATCCCTTAACCTCAAATACACGAAAAGTCTCCTAATGTGTCAAACAAATGAGCATTTAGATCTTCTAATGACCTGTATTCACCTTAAGAACGTTACGTAAATATGCACTTGCAGCTGTGATAGGGGATGTTCTGAACACCATGTACTTTGCTTGCTCCATAGTTCGTGCTTGGCGGATAGATTGCAGCCTGTGTAATCTCTTTGCGGATCACGTATCCTTCGGCGAACTATATTTCACTAGAGAGATTGCCTAGTAGTTGATGGAGGTGGCAGAGGAAAGTAAGATGGTCGAGGAACTTGCCTAGAGATCGTAGTCTTACACAAATGTCCTCCCCTGCCCTTAGAGTTTGATCTGACTCGCTTCTCACATAGTACCTATTATTCTCTGACAACTGAATGATTGCATAGCGGTCCCAAGGAACCTCAGTATTCGACAAAAGTAACACACTTATAACGCAAAGCCCAAGAAGTTTTAAAGATTTATTTAGGAAGTTCCTTTCAGAGAAATAAGAGTTGTTTTTTTGTAAAAACACAGACTTTCTCTACTACGTATAGTAAGTAGAGGAAGTATTGTATTCCACCCAAAAATTCGACATCGAGATTCACCGGATATATGTTTTAAGGGCCCCTCTGAATACAAAAGAGGCATTTTTAGAAAAAATAATATATAAATAATAATATCTCTTGGAGGTACAGATAACAAAATGTATTTCCTGCATGTATCTTACGAAAGATAAAGCAATAAATGTATTACAACTGGAAAGTCATATTGTAAGAAACTACAGTTTTCAAACACCTTAATGCTGGTTCAGAACCACACGACTGTGGTAACCACAACGACAACGGCAAACAAGGCAGCACTGCATATTTTGGTTCACAACAGTCCGGCAACGAGAACGGCTGGATACACTATCGATCATCTTATCGATAGAAACTAGAGTTGGATATTGCGCATTGGGAATTCATTTGTTTCTATGTGACCAATGGTACAATATTTAGCTTGCGACTACTGAGCACTCTAGCAGGTGTTTTTTGACACCGCCGCCTTGAATAATTTCTGCAGCGAAAAAGTTTATACACGTAATATGAATTAATTCCGTGCCAAACAGCAGCAACCAAAAAGTTGGGACTTGGGCAGGTCTTGCTTCCCGTTCCCGAGGCCCAGAAGCCTCCTGTCGGTTATGAATACGCCTACTTGAATACATGCATTTCAGCTTTTTCGTTCTCGTTACCCCCGTTGCCGATGGTTGTAAGTCAGCCTTTAGTCTCTTTCTCTGATTGTCAATATAGGTTATTGGTGAATATTTATGGCTTAAAAGTCTGAACGCTCTTAATAATGCTTACATTTTCACTTCTCTCTTGCCTCACTTGTGTTTGTTTAAGCAGTCGACATACAAGAGCAATCGACTTAAAAGAACAGTCGATACTCCCTAGCTGATGTTTTCTCGTTCTAGAATCAAAGGATTCCTAGCCAGTTCCTGTTCTCAGGACGGATTCCTTTTTAGCAGTTTTAAGCATGGTTCTCTCTTCTTCTCCCCATTACACAGAGCACCTGCTGACTAGCAGTAACAATGGGCCCTACAGTCGGCTGTTTCTTTGCCGTGGTATGGTCCTGGAAATTCAATTACACATACTTCCGCAGATCTTTTCTCTCGATTAAGTTAGCCTTAGAGCGTAGTTGTCTTGCAAGGAATTCTAATTATGATGCAAACAAAAGAAAGGGAATGGAAGATGAACATTCAAACTTTACCCATTTTCAAATCTTTTTAAGTGTAAAATAAAATTAATAAGGTTGCGACAGGTTTTATAGTATACATGTAAGTTTGCGTGGGTGGTCTTTGAAGTAATATTTTGTGGTGTCATCCGGGATATTTAGCGCATTTTGATTAATATTACTAAATTATATTTCTCCTCCGAAGTTTTCTGTAGTTAAATTAGTTTACCCATCTTCGGTACCCCTATTATTTTTGATAATTGCTGAGCTAGGAGAACGAGGATTCTCTGTAGTCCGTGGCTAACGAAGAAGCTGGAGAATATATACTACAGGATATATTTGAATAATTCTACACGTATACAACTCGTAAAAGCTTTATTCTTAAAGCACTGTTTGACAGTTTAGCCAACAAAAAGCGACATGAATCACTTTAGACAAAACTATTCTCGTCTATCCTGCGTTACAACTTATATCATTAACATAAGAGGATCGGTTGGGAGTCTTTTGGATCACCCGTTAGTTTTCAGTGTTCCATTCGATACTAAAAGAGATACCATTATGAAGATACAGAGTTATATGCGTATTAAACTATTGTATGCACTTACAGCCAAACTAAAATGAAACTAAAAGAATGCTTCTTAATACCACATGCAATAAAAGCTTTCTTTTGTTTTCGGCAAAGAGGTCACAATGATTTATTTCAATGCTGCCGTTGAAAGGTGGTCCATGAGAGATGCTGTATTCAGCACTCAAGGAGGAACCTCTCGTCATTCTGCTCTCGATTCTACTCCCCAAACTTCCTTCACAAGACCAGATGTGCAGAACCGTCATGGATACTTCTATTTGAAGAAGAAGTCAATCGTAAAAGCTACAGAGTCAAGAAGCTTTTCTCTTTGAGCTCCCTAACTAAATAGATACAAATGGAATATGCTCAGCAGTTGCAAATGTTATGCACAAACGAGCTCTTTTAATTATTTCATTTGTGTAGACTCCTTTAACTTTAATAGCCATATCGAGGGCTTGCGAAACAGCTATGATTCTTGACGTTGGCTATTGAAATAGATTCATATTCACTTTCGCATGCGTAATTTCCGACTGCGTAGATGGCACAAAAATCCAATTGTTCATCCCAGTCGAAAGTGGCATCTTTAGTCTCCGACTTGACTTTCAATCCAGTGCCTGAATGCAGTCCACAACCTTCTTCATTTAGAAAACCATCATAATCTGTATGGCGAATGAAGAATTGTCCTAACTCACTCCTCGCTGGTTCTGGTTTTAGCGTATCTGTTGTGTTAGCGTATCTGTTAAAATATTACTACTTAAGTTCTTTAATCTGGAATATTTTAGTGCACATCGCTAACAATTAATTTGTAGTTGGCAAGACATCCTTCAACATGCCGGTAAAACCTTCGTGCGTAATTAAGTCATCCAAGCTTTGTTTAAGCTCTTTTTGTGGAAGTATTAGTAAATTTGTACTGAAAAATGTATAAAAATATAGCACGGGGAATTACAGTTTAAAATATAAATGCAGAATGATAACCGATATGGCATTGCGAATTCAAATAAATTGTACTAATTAAAGCACAATTATTTCAACCACTGGATGGAAAATTTAACAATGTGCCAGATCCATTCTGTACGATATACTAGAGAGGGTATAAACGATCTTATGTGTTGCAATCACATGACTTTCTCTACTCTTGTACTAAACTCTTATTCCTCTACCGTCTTCATGACAGTCCAGAAAAATATTTTCATAAATTACCTTATCACTGATTTTCTTGTAGGTGCAAGGTGAGTATGGGAATACAATAGGTTTTGAGCGATAGTAAGTTCTCTTTGCAAGGCCACGAGATAAAAAAGTGAATACTGACGTTCCATTTGAGAGAAAGTTAAAGCATTGCAAAACTAAAATAATAAGGAATATATGAGAAATAGTTCACTCCACTCAAAAAATTGACATAAATAGTGTGTTTTAACGAGGTTCTATATGTTTTCTATGGTAAGATTTGGTCTATCTCTTATGGTTTAGCAGTTATGCAAAAGTTATCAAGAGTAATCAGAACTACGCAAGCAATAGCCAGAAAATTCAAAGTACACATATCATTTGCCATAAACATACCTTAAACATATGGCATTTTTATAAATATGTTAAAGCCATTTTTTAGGAAATTAAATTCATCAGAAAATGTTCCTTGTAAAGGAGAAGGAATTTAGTGGAGGAATTTTCTACATATTCGTGTCGCATCTTTGAAAGATATTAAACTTAAATACCAACTTTAGTTTTTAACCGACTTTTCGTTTTTGAGTTCATACACACACGCACACACACACACGCACACGCACACGCACACACACACGCACACACGGAACTTTTTATAAAAGAGGATTTGTAAATTCAGGGGGGGGGGGCTCAAAACATATTTCCGGTGAAATCTCGACATCGAAATTTTGCGTCGAATACAATACTTCAAGAAAGTAAAAAGGGCTGATTTTTGCATGCTTCAAAAACGTATGCCAATAGACATATTAGACCTTATAAAAATCAATAGCTCTGAGCCACATAGACAACAAATAATTCAGAAACCAAATTTTTGTCATAAAATGTCCTAATACCTGGTAGCCGAATCATGAAGATAAACTCTTAATGCAGGACTGTCAGTTTGATTGTTTATCCGAATTGGAAATTTACACCAGCTAGCAAGTTTAATTACGTGTTACGTAAATGATATTTCAAGAGCAAATACATTCATCTCATTCCAAATTAAACACGAACTGTTTACCTCTAATTACGCAACAATAAACAGTGTAATCACCGAGAAGTGTTTCTAGTTAGGAATATTAATATTCCGAGCTGCGAATAGAACATGGAGTATGTACGTTAAACAAGAAGCTTTGCATATGCATTATACCGTAGGGCTTCGATAAACCCTGAATCTTTAATCAGTTATGTTTGTTTGAAGTTAATTCAGCAGTCAAAAATAAGCTATAAGTCATTCGTAAGGTATGGGAAGTGAATTTAGTAAAATACAACAGTATTATGATTATTTATCGAGACCATCGTAGCTTCCCCTTCTTTCCTCTCTCTAATGACAGCGGTATTAATGCTACTTGCTGCAATGGGCAGGACATGGTAATAATAATCAATGACACGTTAGCATGAAAGATAAGTTCTGATTATTTCTTCTCATGGCGCACTAAATTATTACTCATTAAGTTACAATTATTACTTGTTTCACACCGAAAAAGTGAAAAAGTTATTGGGACAATGCAAGCTGGAAATAACAGACGATAAACTTCAGAATTTACAGAAATGTAATTAATGTTTTATGGCCCCAAAAATGCGTAGGTTTTAGAAGAAAACCTTTAATTCAAAAGCATAAAATGTATTATAATATAACTTAATAGACAAACATGTTTAAAGTTATTTCGAAAGGACTTTTAATTCCAGGATAAATATACGGAGAACTTGTAGAATTAAAAGTTTTTACATTTTTCAATCAAATGTCTGACTTCTGACACCTGGGAAGTGTATTTCCAAATCACAAGAGTGATATCGATATAAAATTACAAAAATATAAGGAATTGTACGGCATAATAAGACATTTGGGCAAATATGACGACCGATACAAAACTAAGACTATATAATATCACACCAAAAGCTGCTCTCAGACACGGAAGTGAAATTCCGATTATAAATTCACATAAAGTTGAAGTAGTCCAAATACGTTTCTTGCGATTGCTTTTAGGAGTTACTAGATTGAACCACCAAAGGAATACGGACGTCAGAGAAAACCTTGGAGTACGAAGTTTGACTGCGAAGATAAAGAAATACCACCGAGAGTGGAACAATTATTTGAAGAGAATAGAAAGAACTAGACTTCCAAAATTGGCATTCCAGTATGCTCCAACTGGTCACGGAGACCAAAGAAGACCAAACCAGTAATGGAAAGACCATATTCACTAGGTTTATCGTTACAGGCCATATGGCCTAAAATGAACTTGTTCACAATGATATTTTTCAATGTAATAGTGCATTCTGTTTCGGTAAAACTTAACGTTTCGTATTTCTACGATCAAGGTTAATGTATTTATCATAATTAACTCAATAAACATTTACGTTTTGCTTAATAATCATTAAGAATTTGGAAACAAATTAAAAAAAATTAAAACGTGCCTTTCCTACGAGGCCAGGTGTATCCGCGCTATATGAGGGGATGTTAGATTTACCTTCTTCCGCTATACGCGGACATTGCCACTCTTTAAACGCACAGACGTGTATTGTTGCAAATGCTCATTTATCTATCTACTTCTTTTAATCAGAAAGCATGCTATTGCTAATTTGCTTGTAGGCGTAATGAAATTAAGAGAATCCAGTCGGCTTTAAGCGATAGTGGAATGTTTTAAGAGCTGGTTGCTATATGATGCCTTTGAAATTCCATTCTCTTTACAAGGCCAAGAGACAAAGGCGAATAACATATTGAAAAAAGGTACAGGAAAACACATTTTGTGTTTAACCAAATCCATATTTTTTATTTAGTAAGACTTAGTTTGTCTCTTACTGCTTACTATTTATGCAAAAGTCAACCAGAATGAAATGTCCGTCACTGGATACTGACTGTTTCGATGTGTTTGTACACGTCACAAGCAAGAACTGACTCACCCTCCTACTGAAAGAGTGGAGAGAGGAAGAGTCGCTAATTACGTAAGAGTCTCCAATTACCTAAGTCCTCTTCTTGTGAATACAGTCTTCTTGTGTATATTTGAGGTTGTCTCTGGAAACTAAGAAATTCATAAGTGGCTATGTAACTTTAAAGCGAATTTGAAATCCTTTTATCAGTTTTGAGCATTGTATGAATACAACGTATATAATACATTCCATTTTGGTCAACTCTGGAATGTTTTATGAGCGGCAATATGGAGGAATTAAGACGTCTTTTTCGCGAACTACTTCTGCACAAAGTTAAATTTTAGCCCTTCTTAAAGAGCTGTATCGGTGAACCTCCAGATGCCGCAGTACAGGGCAGAATAATAATGAGGTTGTTAAATCTCTTCCCTTAGCGATATTAACAAAGTAAACAAAGCGCTTGCTGGCTGTGGCGAGATCATGAACGAGCTGTTTCCGACCCTCCGAGTAGCTAAAGAGTAAGAAGAATAACCTATTATGGATCCTTTAAAGCAAACGCCCCCCCCCCCTCCATAACAGAAAAAGTTCAAGAGTACTTCATCAGTTCCCTGCAAACGGATCTTTCTCCTCTGGCCAAAGAAAGCATCAATCTTCACTAAGAATTCAGATCCTTGAACTGTTGTTCAACTCCCTTTTTTATTTTAGAATTGTACTTATGTAATAGCCACTGTTGTTGCGGCAATTCAACATCTTCCAGATGCCAGTTATACATTAAGTGTATAATTGAACTCTTCTAGGGTGTTTAAGCACAAGAGGGTATTTTACATTTTGTGCTATAAGCTGTAATTTAACACATTGACCCACATCAAAGGTATTTCCTATTTAAGGAGAAACAAAGTTCAATGTCTTGTATTCGTATTGAAGTTTTACCGCTCTATGGAAATTAAACTTCTATAAGCAGAAATTACAGAAATTACGTTACGTTTCCGGTTCGCAATTGTAGATTCTTCATATGAAAAGTATTCGGTATTATGATGTGAAGCAAAATGTTTTTGGACGTTTCCAGCTGAAAGAGGTTTCAAAGGCTATTTACATAGAACTTCGCCATCAAAATAAGGGTACAAGCATTCTCCGTAATTCATAAAATTCACTTCTTATTTACTTCTTTGTTCGACACTCATTCAAATAGTCATGTAGTGTGCTTTGTTTCTCATGAATGCTCGTTACGTCACCACCTATGTAACCATTACATAAACAGGAGGTGAGGGGGGAAAGGATATAAGCGCATCGTCACTCAATTATATAATCATAAATAAGACAGAAATCAATACTCTTATCCTAGGAATATGTGGGGCTCGGAACATGAGGACCTTAAGAAATGCAAAAGCTACTTATAATGTGTCCCAAACCTCTCTTAAAATGACCTAATGAAAATTCTAAATTAACGTCATAAACATGAATATTAAGTCTAACGATGCTTTGTGAGTAATTATATTGTTAAAAGTATACTTTTTCTTAGTCAGAACTAGGTTAGGGACGTTGTCTTTGAAATATTTAATTCAAGATAGAGCTTCCCAAAGACTTTCTTTCCTACGGCCTGTCAACTTGTTGAAATTTGATCTTATCTCCTCCGCAATCGGTGTGAGACAAGTCACATGCACCATCTTACTGCAAAAAGACTTAAAAGATTTCCCTACCTTTATTGTGTTGCAAAACGGAACACCTTCTCATGTTGTGCACCATTAGGCCAGAGTAAACACATGCTTTTATCGAAAAATGTGTATAACTTCGTGTGGTTGGCCACGTCCAAAGCCGCTGAGGTAAGACGAAAAGTTTCTCCAGGACTGTCTGTTTCTAGGTTCCCTATCACTACATTAGCTACGTACTGATCCTGCACGTCAGTAGTCTTATCAATCGATACATAAGTCTTTTTCCCGTTCACACTTTCACGTATTTTGTTTAACGTGTTGTTATAACACTATTAAGTAGCCTTTACGCAACGTGGATTCATTCGGAATCCTGTGATAATTGTGGCGTTCCAAGAAATCACGTAATTTAGATTTACCCAGTTTTAAGAAAGATACTTTATTTTAGTCTAGTACAAACACATTAGTTTTGTTACAAGGGCGACCATTTTATGTAACAAACTTCGTGTACATTTTCTTAGCAACCAACAAAACAATAGAAAAACAGAAAGCTACAGCCATGTGTTACCAACTGCTACAAAAAGTCGCTAAACTATTTCCATTCGCCAAAAGGCACTCAAAAGCCTTCACATAATCCTTTATAAAATGAATATGACCTGCTGTTTGACGTGAAAGCAGTTTCCTTTGGCAGTATATTAGTTGCACGGTAAACCGTGTATCTGCTACAACTTTAATTTCGTATAATTTACAAAATAAGACACTTCCACCAGAAGAGAACTTTTTCACCAAATTCTGACACATTGTCTCACGCGGCTTACAGTTGATAATTTTTGTTTGGCCATTTTGGTAATACACTCTGATCCAAAGAAATGCTTTTCTAACTGTGACTGCCGATGACAAAATTTTCTTATGAATGATGCAATCGCTTGGGCGTTATCTGCCCACGGAACGCGGTAAATCCCCAACATTTCTATACTCCAAGAATGACCGAAACTGCCATGAATTACAAAAATACCGCATATAGATCTATAACGGCAAGAAAATGATCTAAAACCACGCATTAATTAAAAAAAGCACTTTAAGCTGGAAAACATGTGAAAAATGCAGCTTGATGACCTATTAAAACCGCATATAGTTTACGTCTCTCTTGCAGAATAAACTTAATTGTCAATAAGCATCATCTTCGACAACTCAGAAAAAAAATTACATTTCATCAAAATCCGGGTCCTAGAAATAAGTACTTTTTCAGTGCAGTGCTTTCGTGCACATTTATTTTAAGCTCAAGACTGGCACTCATGGGACGTCAAGTAACAACCTACAAATCCTAATTGCTCATTGTTGGGCAGAGTTTTCTAGGATTCACAGGAATTGAAAAAGAGGTGCCAACTTGATGTGTAAATAAAGTGGAATAATCTACTGTATACATTACTTCATATAGGTAAGAGACAAATTCTGCAACTGTATATTGCTCAGATCAGAGTTTCTATCATTTACTGAATCTAGCCCCAAAACACTGCGCATATAAAAACGTGCTTTTTCTTTAGATATGTTGTTGGAAACGGTTGAAATATCGTGCAGATGTTGAGGACATGCAGAATATATCTCACAATTTAGGAAATGAATAATACATGTGATATTATATGATATTCTGGAATGGACGCAAACTTCGTGGATCCATTGTTTATAGGAGCATTTCTTTTACGACAAGTATTCATCTTACAACTTCTGCTTCCAATAAAAGCGAAAGTGACCTCTAACTTTCTCTGTGCTAACCTTGGACACGCCATGTAAACGTATGTTTCTATACATAAATACAGTAGATTCTGTGTGGCGGTCACATCCACATACAGCATTCGACTCCCAGAAAAAACTTTCGCCTTTAAGCCTTTTTATTGATACTGAGGTCAGTGCACGTGTTCTAGTGTATAGTGATGGATGTAACCTTCGGTAACACATGAGAAATGATGGTGCAGACTGTCTTCAATTGTTTTATACTTTTAAACCTTCTCTTACTAAACACCAGAAGCACAAATGATTTAATTAAATCAGTTTATCATCTGCTACTATAATACTACTATTACTAAAGCTATAGAAAACACGTTGTAGGAAGATAAAATACAGGTTTAATAAAACATAAAATACACTTTAAATGAAAGTAAGATTTTTTATATAATTTATTCTTTCTAATAATATGCATTAAAACAAAGCCTTTCTCCCCAATATACCTATCGTTGTTGTATTATAACCTGATGAACCCTGAGAAACATTAACACAGTTATTTTGGATATCCTTATATTCGTTGAGATATAAGTATAATGTTTTTAATTATTAAGGTATTTTAGAATAATTAAATTTATTAATTTCTCCTTAAGTTAATCTTTAAAAAATATAAGCTCTGCACAGATTATCTATTTTACTTGAAAACTAAGCCTGCACTGTTTCAAGATCACTGTAAAATTTGAGCTTTACTAAAATTTGTTCATTTCATTTACATGTTAATTGCAACCAGAGGCGTCATTGTGGAAAGCAAAGTCATTGAATGCGTGCATTCCCGCCGAGTATAAACCTCTAGCACTTTTGAATATTCAAACTAGGAATTTCTCCTTCCAAGTCGGAGGCGGCAAGAGCCTTCCACGCATTCATTTAAAATGGAATAACAGATACTAGGAATTAGATTACTATTGAAATTAATGTAAATTAATAACGGGAACAAATGGATTTTGTGATTAATAATTAAATAGAGTAGTAGGTAAATACTAATTATGAAGGATATGGTAAAATGCTACAGTAAAAGTTGGGACTACGTTACAGGGTATAAAGAAGTCTATAAAAGCTTTTAAAGGATCAGAATATTTCATAAAAATTTTAGTGCAGAAATGTTTTGTTCCCTCTTAAGGGTAAACATAGTTGAGAATGTCTCATTTTTAAATGCACTTAGAAGTGGAAACCAACACTTCACTGTGAGAAACCTTCTAAGATGTATAATTGATCAAATCCAAGTATTAGAAGAAAGGTAAGGATGTTTTAAGTTCTAACAGCGCCAGAGACACGACACGGCTTGCGCGTGCTCAGTAATTTAGTCGCTCTTTTGACTATAGTCCTCTGTGGTCTAGAAGTAATACGCTAGTATCTGTTCCTGAGGCCCTAAAAATCCTTAGCATAGCTTTCTTCGTATGGGAAGTAAAGTCTAGTGGTTCCGTGATTTACGGCACGTAAAAAAGCTCAAGCCTGATAAAAGAGCCTTTAAGAAAAAATTAATTGATTTTTGACTGCCAACATAGAATGGTACTATAAGAAACATGCCATTTCGAGCGTCCATTAAAAACAAGTGCACATTGTGGTGAATCTGGATACTTAAGTTAAGAAATGCAAATAAGTAGGTGTTCTATCGTATATGGCAAGCAAAATTAACTTTAATCCTCCCGTGTGTATGAAAAAAATTAAAAACATGTTTTCTTTTCTTTTGAAATAAACGTTTACAGGATAAAACGGTTTCGATTTTCATTTATCTTGTACGAGGAAAATTCCAAAATGGTTAAGAATAACATTCATTAATGATTTCGTCTCTGTCCATTTGTGTCGTTCCATACACGGACAAACTTACTTGGGCATTTTTCTCAGATGTAATAAAAAATCTGATGTGTTGCACTCACATGACTTTCTCTACTTTTGTACTAACCATTCGTACAAACTCTTATTCCTATATCTTCTTCGTGTTAGTTAAGATAAACATTTGTACAAATTATCTTATTGCTTATTTCCTTGTAGGTGCAAGGGGAATATTGGAATATTGTGCGATAGTCAAATCTTTTAAAGCTTTGAGATTCCGTTCTCTTTGCACACGTAACATAAGAAAATGAATAACGATGACCCATTTCACGAAAGTTCTAAGTTTTCCGAAACTCACACACATAACAAGGAATATCTCCGAAATGGTTTACCCTACAAGAAAATTTATTGAGACACAAATTGTGTATTTTAGCAAGATCTACATTTTTTGTATAGTATGATTTGTTCTATCTCTAACGGTTTACCAGTTATGCAAAAGTCGTCCAGAGTAAATACGACTACAGGGGCTATAGCCAGAAAATTCAAGATATACATTTCATTTGTCATCAAAATATCTCAAACATACATTTT
This sequence comes from Tenodera sinensis, assembly GCA_030765045.1. NCBI lineage: Eukaryota > Metazoa > Arthropoda > Insecta > Mantodea > Mantidae > Tenodera > Tenodera sinensis. The sequence goes on along the minus strand of CM060967.1, from coordinate 155,325,143 downwards.
AATAAAAATTGTTAGAGCCATTTTCAAGAAAATCAAAATTTTCGAAAAATTTCCATGTAAAGGGTAGTTTAGGGTGGGGCTATTTTCTTCAAAATCTTTGTGTCACATCCTTGAAGGACATTAAACTTAAATACCAACTTTGGTTTTTAACAGACTTTTCGTTTTTGAGTTATGCTGTCCACAGACTGACAGACTGACAGACTGACAGACACACACACACACATGGACCTTTTTCTAAAAATGCCTTTTTTGGATTCAGGGGGCCTCAAAACATGCATTTCTGGTGAAATCTCAACATCGAATTTTTGGGTGGAATACAACACTTCCCCTACTTACCAGTAGAGAAAGTAAAAATGCTAGGTTTATAAGCGTTTACTAAACTACTCCAAATAACGTTTTAAGACGCAGTAAGTTACCAAAACAAAGCTCATCAAGGCCTGCTAAAGCTCTGTGTTTGCCTAATTTGTCAAAGCGCGGTGAAGCTTGGCATCTTCGTGTGATCATCAACAATGCAAACAGAATCCACGCCGTTTATGTAATTAGGTAATGTTGCCATTTGCCGGTATGACTGTGATCACCTTGTGAAAACAACCACGTGTGGCTTTGCACGCACTTGGGTGGTGCGGTAAGGAGGTTATCGGCGCCCATCGCTGTGAAATGACTAACAGACATGCAATCTCAAACCAAAAGTCAGTTTTCTGCTCAGGCGCATTACGCTGCAATGCAAATTCTATGCAGGGTAATGAAATGTTACTTTTGTAAAAACTTTCATTATTAGTAATGTAAATGGCAAAGCTGAGCTCATGGGATTAGACCTCGAACATGCCAGTGACCTGTGTTTTACCTGAATGGAATTTGAGCTGACCACTTCCTCAGTTGTAAATCAAACACCCGACCGGTGTGTCCTTCGAGGCAAGCAGTGCCCTCAGATGTAAACCAAACACTCGCACAGTATATTTACCGTACCGCTGAAGGAGCAAGTTCAGACGAATCCAAATGTTATGCCCGGCAGGCGTGAATGTTACTGAAATTATGTATTTGTTCAACTAACGCCGATGAGTCAGTTGTAAGTTCAAAATTAAAACAATCGAAATCACATATGTTGGGATTAAAACACAAATTTTCCCGATAATGCACATCATTGTTATTCTCTATTGCGAGCAAAAACAATAGGCATAAATAATAGTCTTCCTTCTCATTTTCCAAAAACAATTGTGTTCTTTTCAGATCACCAGACTGAAATAAAAGTAATGATATCATTGTTATAAATGACAGCTGAAGCTGCCACCTCATTTACCAATACTTATACCTGGTGCTTGAATTTGTCGCCTGCCGTTCCCTACCCCTCGCTTTTAGCAACGCCAGGCGGTAACTACCATAACCTCCCCTCCACCCAAATGTGTCGACCATTTAACTAGTATAAGAACACGCGACAGGGCATTTGCTACATCTTTCTTAGACATTAAACTTCGCATGATATTTTGACATTAAATTATGGCTAAATTCATTCGAAAGGCATTACAGCGTTGTTCACAGTGTTGACGGGACAGTTAATAACAATAAATCATATATATTCTTCGCCAGAGAGCCAGATAATAATTATGTTGGGCATATTTGTTACACTCATTTTTTAGTAAAGTTAAATCCTGTTTCAGGCGTTTTAAGAACATTATGAAACCTAGAATCAAATACTTATGCCATTTATGACCTGAGAGGGCGCTATTAAACGGATTGGATAGGAAATATCTAATGTAAATTGGCATGCCCGCTAAGCTCGTGAGGTGCACGCATAGCGTGACTTGGTTAATGTCTACCAACCGAAGCTGTCGCTTGATAACCTTGTAGAAGCAAATGAGATTAAGCGCCGCCGTGGGGCAACGTTTCACCTTTGCTGTGACAACGTAATGCAGGATTGTAACACTAAACTGATAGATAATTCAATAATCATTATCCGATTAATTGTTCTTTCACACTGATCCTGACATTGTATCTTAATGCTAGCAATGCTCCAAGCACTTGTAATACTCGACTTCTAATTAAACATGTACAGGCTGATTCAAAAATGTTTTTACAAGGACTCTTACTCTTAAACAATTCTTTCCCCAAATGCTTCGTTTTTGTGTTATTAATTCATTAATGAAAGTTGAAGCGATAAACGTATATTGGTTGCCCCAAGTATGGGATCCAATTTGTAGCGAAAAGTGAGGCTTCGTGGTAACGTATCGATCGTTGTCGATTCTTGTAGTTCTGCTCCGGCTATGCTCGAACATGAGACTTTAATCCAGGGTATGCGCGGGTATATTTAATATAGATCACCCAGAATAACTTTGGAGACTATTTATTCTCAACTCTTTAACACATTTCGGGAGTTATGCCGACTTCCAATATATAATATCCTCGCAGAGCAACCGCAACTCACATGTGTCCACAGCTAAGTTCTCCACCGATCTGGTAACGCTTAGTGGCGTCTCCCCACGCTAGAAGAAGAAAAAAAAAACGTTCCTCCCGATTTCAAATTTCATGACGTCATCAAAAGAAAGCCTCGCATCCAAAATACTATTTCATTCCTTTTCACAATTTAGAAATGTCCCTTTCTATTAAAACATGTCCTTTTTTGAATTCCGTATATATAGTTACCTTTCTATGATTAAACAATGTTTTCTTTATATTTTATTAAACATATCGCGCGACTTTTTAGGTTGGCAGACCTGAATTTTGACCGTGAATTTCAAACTAGCTTAGTTTTTCAAACGTTGGCTAACCTTAAATTTTGATGGCAATTTCGAATTATGTGGTATGACGTCATGACTCGTTAATTTCAAACCAATAATGCATTTATCCTACAAATTTAACGACTATTATTTACTCATATTTTGCTCACCTTACAACACTTCCTACTCTATTATCTACCTATGTTATTACCCAACACTTATCGCAAATCTCACATCCGGCAATTAAATTAAAACGTGTCTTTATCAAGCCCATCCGATTTGAATCTAAATTTCGGTATCAAAGTTTACGTTCAACGCCTTTGTAACCAAACTTAACATATGTGTTCATTCATAGAAGGCTGTCGTCATTTTATCCCACGTTTGCTATGGATACTTGTTTATATTTGTCATTTGTCTTACAGATGCTGTCTATTGGAACTTCATTCAGAAAACGCTTCCAGACTTACTCGAAGATGTGCCCTTGTAAATAAGAAGAAACACGTTGTATATGCATGATGGGGTTACAGTAGTCTTATTGTTCGAGATGTACCGCCTGGTATCTACCACGACAAATGGATAGATAGAGGAGGATCAGTTTCAAGGCCTGCACGTTCCCCCGATCTCAATCCTTGATTAGTATCTGTGCGGGCACATTTGGATGATTTCCGGCCATTTCTATGTCCTTGAAGAATTTGAGTAAACAAAATATCCTCTGGGCGCGTTACCAACATCAAGCAGGGCTACTCCAACATTGATCCACGGCTGTAAGATTGGGTGCTGACCGCTTCACAACAGAAAAAATCTGATGTGTTGCACTCACATGACTTTCTCTACTCTTGTACTAACCATTCTTACAAACTCTTATTCCTATATCCTCTTACTTGTTAGCTGAGACAAACATTTGTACAAATTATCTTATTGCTTATTTCCTTGTTGGTGCAAAGAGAATGTTAGAATATAGTTGGCTTTGTGCGATAGTCAAATGTTTGAGATTCTGTTGTCTTTGCACACTTGACATATAAAAAAATGAACAGCGATGATCCATTTCATGAAAGTTCTAAGTTTTCCAAAACTCACACACATAACAAGGAATATCTCCGAAATGGTTCACCCCACAAGAAAACGTATTGAGACATAAGTTGTATATTTTAGCAAGATCTACATTTTTTGTATAGTATAATTTGGTCTATCTCTAACGGTTTACCAGTTATGCAAAAGTCGTCCAAAGTAAATACGACTATAGGGGCTATAGCCCGAAAATTCAAGATATACATTTTATTTGTCATCAAAATATCTCAAACATATGACATTTTAATCAAAATCGTTAGAGCCATTTTCAAGAAAATCAAAATTTTCGAAAAATTTTCCATGTAAAGGGTAGTTTAGCGTGGGGCTATTTTCTTCAAAATCTTCGTGTCGCATCCTTGAAAGACATTAAACTTAAATACCAACTTTGGTTTTAAACCGACTTTTCGTTTTTGAGTTATGTTGTCCACAGACTGACAGACACAGACACACACACGGACCTTTTTCTAAATTTTTTTTTTTTTTTTTTTTGATTCAGGGGGGCCTCAAAACATATATTTCCGGTGAAATCTCGACATCTAATTTTTGGGTGGAATACAATACTTCCTCTACTTACCAGTAGAGAAAGTAAAAAATGTAGGTTGCTAAGATGAGATGTTTAAGATGTGTGACTGATTGCAGATTTTTGAATAAAAAAGAAATTAATACATAAGAACAGAGTTGGGCACCAGAGTCTAAATGGAATATTAACTTCTAATAAATATAGAATAAAATGGGAAGATCATGTAAGCAGAATGGATGAAGACCGAACACTACAAGTACAAAGTTATAAATAAGTGGGTAGAAGGGGTGTCGGGAGACCGCGAGTGAGGTGGGTAGATTAGTTTGTTTGAAGACGGAACAAGTCACAAAGCTTATGCCCCTTTGATGACGTTGATCATCATCATCATCATCATCATCATCATCATCACATTTGAAAGAGTAAGTTTACTTCTGGAAACCAGGTATACCTTAACTATATGCTTTCTCCTTACATCTATGTGCAGTATAGTCAAGATACACTGTCTCGTCATGTTTGTGCGATAATCTCACGTACATAACTCACCATTGACTGTATATATCCTTTACAATGTACCTCAGAACCAAGGTTCAGTATACCAACATATTACCATGTATATCCCCTAACATCGCACTAAAATGTTTCACTTATTTTGTGCACAGCCTCTATATAAATGTCTACAAATAGTGCTGCACCTTTTGATTCGAACCACACGACAGAGAGGACCTCTGTCTCTCCAGTGATATTCTCTACTGTAGGCAATCCCAACTCAATGCACTGTGACGTCATACTCTTTAGCCCAATGCCAGTACGTCTGCAAGTGGACTAAATGGAAGGTCAATACAGGTGGAAGGAAACACAGTGGGGGCACAGTTATTTGCAAAATCAGATGCTCTGCACTTTTACTGACAGTATTGACCGTATACACAAGGTGAAATAGAAATAAATATTTCATATCACATTCAACTACGTGCTTAAAAGAGCAAATGAAGATTCCATTTTGTAACTCTTCTGCCACTTATGAGTATAAATATAAATTAACAGAATGCCAATGCATCACAGCATAAGATATTTAAAAAAACAGATTTGAGCTCAAACCACCTCGACACCCGATACGGAACGTCTCCACGCCGTTCGTTGTCACGACCTTTCATTTTATAATTTGAGCTCATTATATTAGAATTCTAAATCCAATAATTGAAACATGGGATAAAGCTGTTAGCGAGCTCCTTGTAAATAAGTAGAAGTGTCATATATTGTGAATCAACCCTTTCGTTTGCTTTTAACTGCGGTGATGTGAATGTTTAAAGGCTTTCAGTAAAATCATCTCTGTGGCTGCGAAAGCAGAATACTGGATGCAATCAGAGGTAAACCAGACCATGGCCGCCGGAAATGAAGCAGTACTAGGTTAGGGGGAGGGGGAGAAAAACTGTCGACGTGATCCCTGAGGCCGAGGACTCTGAGGCCATTAGCGTGTGTTAAAAGAAGGGGTCTAATGGATATCGCCTTACAAAAATAAAAAAGGCATAAAAACCTGGCAGGAAACGCAAGGAGATTTTTAGCGTTTCTAGAGTATAATATTGTTAGTTTTTACGCCGTTAGTCCGTGATGTATCTGTGCACCAGCGATCGATGACTGCTATTTTTTCGCCCCGATCTTACGCTGGCCGCTTTGAGAGTGAAACTATGTACTCTAAAGTTTTACTGCGGACTTCAGAACATATTTCATTAAAGAACTTTACCAAGTATTTCCTTTCTGTCCTAATTTGAATAATTTTCCTACATCTGACGCATGATCTTGCCATACTCCTTTACTGCAGTCATTGGTGCTGTGCCAAATAATTCCACGTGATTGGAAACAGTAGAATGAGACTCGCATTTTTCCCGGTAAACCACACAACATCTCAAATCATATGAGATGACGTAGTTTAATGACGACTTACAATATTATAAGTAAGAATGGGCACCATGGGCAACATGGTAGCTTAGTGATTAGAGCAGTCGGACGGTAACATTAGGAAAAACCCAAGGGAAGAGTCGAAAAATGGAAAGAATCGAAATTGGTAATTCTCTATGACTGAAATAAAAATACCACATATTACATTCATACTATTATATTCATAGTCTATTCCCCAGAGCATATTATATGCCACATTTTATGACAGTCAGGGAGGCCATTCTTTCGAATGAATAATTTTGCTTACAGCACTCACCTAATGTTCATTTTAATTCTGTTTTTAATTTTAAAATATTGTAGTGCTGAAACTATTTATTAAAGCATGTTACAGCCCTGGATCAAAATTCATACTGGCTGTAGGCTGTAGCTTTTATACATTTACGTAAAACATTAACAAAATTGTGCATTTTGACTATGTTGAATTCAGAGAACAGAAGCTCTGGACAAATAATAACTTATTCTTCAAACATAATTTATTTAACCTTATCTTTAATAAGGTTTAAAATATAGGATTATTAAAGCTAGTTTTATTTCAGTATTTGCCATGTGTTCTGGGGAAATGGGTGACAGACAGAAGAATCGAGAGAAAGTCGTGTTGAAAGGGTAGAAAGCGACAGAGAGAGGCGAAGTTGACCTGGCCATTACGGCAGTAGAAGGAAACCACTCTACACAAAATGTGAGTAGTTAGTAGTGGGAAAGACAAAAACACAATAAAGGACACCTTCCCACCTCGGGATCCATCATGTACATACGTAACAGCTTTGTTCAGCATAGACTTTTTAAACTTTATTAGTACACATTTCCCTGCCTAGCGTATTATTCCTAGTAAAATTTGCATCAAAGGCTCTGTCCTGTAATAGGTCACTATCGAGAGGTATACTCCATGGAACTGCCCCGTACTAGCCATTCTTGAAACTCGTTATTCTTCTGTCTTCTTCGTATTAGTTAGATAAACATTTGCAGATATTATCTTATTGCTCATTTGCTTGCACGTGCAACGGGAGTATGGGAAAACAGTAGTCTTTGAGCGGTAGTCAAATCTTTTAAAGCTTTCAAATTCGTTCTCTTTGCATGGTTAACATGTAAACCCGGTTACTTAAACCCGGGACATAAAGTAAGTCGCCCTTGGGGTATTTATCTCTGATGTGAGATTCCCTTGTGGTCTAACCGGGAGAGTACGAATCGGTTGAGGAATTTAGTGTCATACTGGCAAATTGGCTAGGGTAGCTTAGTGGTTAGAGCAACCACCCGAAGATCCGTGGTTCAGATCCCAGCTATGGTATTAAACTTTTCAGTCCTGATTCCACCGTGGGCCGGTATCACAATATAAGCGAGAGGAAAGTGGTTTAAATTTCAGGTTAGTTTAATAATGCTGCTTCCACTAAGACAGGCAGAGGAAAAGAGAGAAGGGGAAGTACTACATATGTTAATGTGTACTTTCTTCTTCAAGACGTTTTTATCCTGTTTTCCATTTATCTTTCCTTAAGCAACCTCAACACGTATTTTCAATAAAATAGAAATACTCTAAATCAGTGATCTCCAACACTGTCTCTTTGGAAATGCTTATGTAATTAGCCGCTACAACCCCACCTCCTGTTTCTATCGGAGGGTAATCACCTAGTGCGTGTGGTGTATAAAATCACAACCAGACAGTGAGTTTGGTTTCTAAATGATACCTTGAATTTTCTGGAAGTGTCCTCAGAAGACCTCTTCATTCTAGATAACTTTTGCATAAATAGTAAACAGTAAGAGAAAGACAAAATCTTACTAAATAAAACATACGGATCTCATTAAAACGCACGGTTAATATTTTGGACATCGCTGGCGTATAGATATACTTATTCTGGCTCAAGGGTAGACGATTGTAGCTGTTAAACAAAGAAATAAATACACCACGAAGATGCACAGTAAAAGAATGACAGCACAAAAGATAATCGACGAACACTACATTTTTGAGCAGTCTATACCTAGTAATACAGGTTCCTTCCCTTTCATATTTTCCATCTTTTCGATGTTCGTGTCCGCTCTTATAACGTGTCATTCTGATGTCACCACAACTGATTGGGTTTCCTTCTCAACGCCGGTGTTCCTGAGTTTTCATGACACAAATACGACCACGAGAAAACTCTGATTTATGCGACCTTTGCTATCTTGCTCTCTAAGATAACCTATATTATGCTATTATAAACCTACGACTGTAATACTATATTTCACTATATATAGAGCCATATTCATGTCATACCAACGTTAAAAATATACATTATATTGCACCGTTGCGGCACAAACTACAGGATACCAATAAAACCCAGCAAAAACACATCACTTCTAGTTCTGAACTTGCAATATCTCCATCATAAAATAAAAATCTGATGTGTTGCACTCACATGACTTTCTCTACCCTTCTACGAACTGTTCTTAAAACGACCAGCTCTCTGTTTCATGGTAATTGGAATAAACATTTGTAAAAATAAATTTTATTCCTAATTTTCTTGTAGGTGCAAGGGAAATATGCAATTACAGCATGCTTTAAGGGAATGCAAGGGAAAGACATTTAGAGTTCCAGTCAGACAATGGAACAAAATCTTACACATTCATTTTTGCATTTTTTTGAATTCTTGACTTTCATTTCAGCAAATACTATGTAAAACTGAATGTCGGTAAGTACCGAAACAGTAAACTCCAACACCTGCTGAACCATCACCATAAAAACTGGCACATTGGCATAATTGATATTTTCATGAAGTCTTTCATGCTATCCACAATTTTGCAAACTTTAACCTTTAACACCAAACTCCCTTGGTTTCCAACATTCGTTTATTTTCCAACACCTATTTGGTATTGTCACATTTTTTAAATATGTTTGAATATAAATGTTTCAATATTAGATGTTTTATTAGATTTTATCCAGTCTTTAGCGTCTTTGATTAAAATATCACCTAAGTATAAGAAATAATACCCATAGCTTGAGTTTTCAGGACTGATATCCTCTTGATTCGGTAAACCATAAGGGATGATAAGGCATACTACAAAAACATTTAGATCTATTTGAAATGCCAATTTGTTTGAAGTATCCCCTTTCTGAAACTATCTATTTCCAAGATATGCGTTGTTTTGTTTTGAATTTTGAAATAACTCGTCCTTTTTAAAGTACTGTTGCTCGGGATATCGTGGAAAGAGGTATGGTATTTTTAGGCCGGTATTTAGTGGCTAACTTTTAAACACCCTTATCATTCTTTTCCCTATACCCCTTCCACCTTCAGCAAAATGTGAAATCCAAGCATTTCTTTCGATTAACAAAGCAGATCGGCGCCAAGGTCGAATGGTTAGAGCGCTCGCCTACCACCTAGGTGGTCCGGGTTCGATCCCAGGGGCTCGCATGTGGTATTCGTGATGGACGAAGCGGCGTCAGGGCGGATTTTCTCCGGGTTCTTCGGATTCACCTGCCACTTATACCACCAATAGCTCTATTATCACCTTTTCAATTATCGTTTTCGCCTGTATTTCATATCATCCTCTTCCTCAGTATTATACCTGGTGCTTGGCTGACCACTCGCTTCCAGGTCCATGGATTCCTGTGCTCCCCGACAGGTGTCTGACCCTAGACACAGGCTTGTAAGTCCTATATAAGGGGAGGGTAATCAGGTAACGGAAAAAATGAAAGAAAATAGAAACATTAAGCAGACAGCAAAATAAGGGACTATAAACGGTCATTTTTGTACATTAGCTGTAGTTGGGCGGTCCAATAACATTTATTCTGTTTTAGTGGTTACTTTACTCCAAACCTTCGTTAATGCAGAAAAGAACACAAACATCTCTCTTTAGGTTTTTATACAAGGAAGACATACGAGCGGTAAAAAGCCATAAGATTGCCAGCACTATTACAATACCACATTGAAAATTCTAACAATAAAACTGGCACAGAATTTGTGACACCACAGAGAGAATAACATAGAAGGTGCTACAAAACCGTCTCCTGTTCGCAGATAGCATCTCAGAAAGCGAGACTTTAAATCGTGTGTCTATTTGGTGCCCAGCAGGAAAGAAATAACTGACTTCATAACTTTTCTGTAACAAGTTTTCGTGCTTGTAGTGGAGCTGCAGAGATTAAAAAAATAAAACCTTCCAACTAACCCCGGGCTGATACTGTGCATAAAACTTATCGCTAATAACGTGCTCTTGCATCAAAAAACCGCATGTAAACGATATCCGTTAGCCATTTAACTTATGTACTCGCTATCAAGTCGTGGTTTGTGAATTTAATTCTCTTTATCATTTTCATGGTTTTTATCCTTGAATCGGCAAGTGTTAAGTCGAGTTGTGAATGTATCCCTTCAATTGTCTGGCGGTACTTGGTACTGCTTATGTAGAACAACCAAGTGGGATGGCTGAGGTGGTTTCGTTTGTGGCCTGCATTTGTAGGGTCGCGGGAGGTTTCCTGGGGTCGCTTAGCGAGCGCTGGGCAGCTTTATTACATCCCCTGTTCTTCCATTTCACTTCACTTATTATTTCCTTTCACCTTGATCTTTTTCAGGGTGGTAAGTGTCGGTGGGGTTCCCGGTGTTGCATGGCAGGAGCAAAAAGGATGTTCTCTGATCACTGGTCACTTTTCCCTTCTCGGATTCGAGATCCCTCTGTGGGATATCTAAGACCGCGGGTGGACAGGACGCCACTGCCGGGAAGTTTCAATGTTTCCTGCCCTCTGTCTCCTCTCGCCTCATTCTTCCTCTTGGGGGTGCCTCACAAGGGACATAGTTACAAAACATCTTCTAGGCTGATGCACCGAATTTTCTACATGAAGCCCTATCCTATCCTAGCATACAGAATGTTAATACAGCATTACCTCGTAACCACGAACTCCACGGTTAACGCTAAAGAAATATTGGCCCCAGTAGGAGTACATTAATCCTTACGTAAAGATTTACCGGTGAACACGAATTACGAATTGTTTTTCAGTTCCTAGCGTAATTAAATTTAATTGTAACACAAACTTCCGATGTTAGAGTTTTAAGTGCTATTTTTTTCCAAAATTAATGCATGAAATATAACTACAAAGCGAAGTACCCATTGTTGAGTCGTTTGCAACGAATTGTAGGTCAGCAGCCGCGATTATCACCTCAACAATCAGAGTGTACGGTACAGCCAGGATTCTCGTAGTGGGCGTTTCCATATTTGCCCCCTAAGTCGTAATTTTAACGAGGTGGATGTTTTCAAAACTAAAAGGTCAGGAGTCTGTGTGGTCCAGGAGAAATTGGCAGAAAATATGGGGACTTCAGTTGTGTGACTTGGACAAGGCAGACGTGCTAAGAAGATTCCGCGAATGGGCAGTGCGGAAATTAGCAATCTCGGGGATTAGAATGTCATAAAGGAAATACCGGTTACAAAGGACAAGAAATTATATACGCTCACGGAAATTGTTCTTCGAGAATTCTGGTGCATTTTAGGCAGTTGTCACGACAATCACAATAAATTAGAAGTGCAGTACAGAAGATAGTGTCGTCTTCCTTGTTGGACACACGAAGGTCCTCCGTGACCTTTATTACACCCTGAGAAAGATTTCAGCTTTTTTCATTTTTCCGCATGAATTTTTCTGTCTCTTTAGATTCGTGTTAACAAGGTTATACTGTAGAATAACCTTACGAATGACAAACGTCTTGATTGTTAACTCCGTTAGTTCTATGAACGCGCCCACCAAGTAGCGAACGGAAACCAGCTATTAATTCCACAAAGCATCCACTAACTTATAATCCGAAAACTGGGTTTATCTAGGTAGGATACAAGTTGCAAAAGATTCACTAATTCACATTGCTTCTTCCATATCCTACGTGGTTCACATCTTTACTTTCCCTACTACATATAATAAGAAGAGGAAATATAGCTCCCAAAAATTCAAGGCCGATATTTCGCTGGAAACGTATCAGGGGAATTATGTGTCGTATGTAACACATATAATATTGTCTTGCTTGAAAACATCACTCCATTTGTCAAGCAATAATTTGCTTTATAGCTGTATTGTCTCAGAGGCCTCTCTGTCCACCACGAATACCACATGCGGGTCCCTGGGATCAAGCCCGGGCTGTATAGGTGGTAGGCGAACAGGCTAACCACCCAGCCACGGCGCCATCCTTGTCTATTTTCTAGGCTAGAAAACACCTTGATTCCGAAATATTTCTTAAGAGAGAGATCACAGAGGTTTGATATGGTCCTTTGAAGTGGATATTCCGTAGATTGAAATCACTTCTTGGCACGTTGAAATACCGAAAGCTACCAATTGACATTACGTAAGTTATAATAATGTAGATACAACCGTTATTATTTTTATTACAGATCTAGTGATAAATATTATACAGTGTGGGATAGAACATCTTGTTAGTATCACAGGTCTGAAATTGCTTTCCGATACAGAGAAGTAGGTTTGATCACATGCGATATCTCATAAAATGGCACGGTTCTGGGTCTCTGAAAGAATCTCATTTGTTCGTTTACTGAGTGATGTATGCAAACAGAGTGGATCTTCTCGGAAGAACCGCCTGCGCAAAAGAGAAAATGAAAATATGTTTCCCAGAAATTAGGTTCCATATTTTATCAGCCACTCTTACTCAAGGTACAATCTGCACACTTGTCGCTTCTGGGAAAAGTAATATAACAAAAGACATTCAGTCGGTATAGCACCTGACTGTGCAAGGGGTTGGGTACGATTCCCGACTGGTGTATGGGAGCTTTCCTCTAGTGAAAATTATTATCTATTCTTCCCAGAGCCTGAATTTGTACAACGAGTTAACAGTATTGCTGATAGACAATCAGTTCCAAACAAGAGGACCTCAATATGACAATTTAGGTTAAAGGCGGCTTATAAATGGAACACTTAACAAAAAGAGTTGCATATCCTTACGTTTAATTATGTGTAGCTTTCCTAAGTCTCAAATAAAAATTTCGTTTTACTTACTTCCCTCCATATTCTTTTTAAACTTACATACAATGATCTAGAATATTTTTAATCTCAAAGCTTCCTGTTTACTCCTAACGGATGTAAATTTCCTATATTTCCAATAAAACGTAAAAGATTATCCAATATTCATAGCAAACGGTATGAAATATGGGCTGATATTGTAACCCTAATTCCTTTAATACTTCCTCGAACTGTATTCCATGTTCTGGAAATGCTGCATGGCCTGCAAGTATGCTTAAGCGCTGAAGTAATTAATTATTGCAATGCCCCAGTAAGTTTAAGATAATTATGGTAAATGCAATTTTACAGCTTTAGCCTGTCTTGTTGGTCCCGAGGTTATTAAATAACAAAGGCAACACAGTTTTCACATTATAGAGGTACCTCTGGCTTCAGTATAAATGCAACGAAATACAAGTAAATAGGAAGACTCCCGTCAAAAAACTACCACGCTAAACACTGTAGAAGTGGCAGTGTCAACCATCCAAAGAACACTATTTTCATTTCTGAAGTATTAATATAGGTTTAGCATTTCTACGGTTATCTTGAATATTTTTTCTTTATAAAGTGTTACGCTGGTCGGCAGACGCCATCAGACACTCGAGGTAAGGCTACCTCACACCACTGGGTGGCTGTGCTCCTTGAATAGCTTGGTGTTACATACCTCACACCACTGGGTGGCTGTGCCTCTCAAAGAAGCTCGGTGTTAGATACCTCACCCCACTGTTTGTAAATACTGACCGACGACAATGGACGGTAGAGCAAGGACGGCAGTGAGCGTGGCAGAGAAGCGTTTCCAGACTGTTAATGAAAATTTCGACTGCCGGCTTATTTACGAGATTTTCGAGAAACGGTGGATTTCGAGAAAAAAGCTGTTAGGTCATTCTCAACCATAGCAGCGAGAGAGCCTGAGAAGTCTCCTCGGAGTCGTTAAGTGGTGAAGGAGATAGCTGATGTACAGTCAGCGTTGATAGAAAGACCCTGCAGCATCAGAGACAGTTTTAAACATTTAATCGTCGTGTCGGAGTTAGTCGAGTGTTGTAACACTTGTTTGTTGTGCGAAGTATTTTAGTTAATCAGTTGAAATGAGTGTGAGTGTACTGACGGAAATAGTTCGTGAGACAGAGAGAGTCAACTGAAAGTTAGTGAAGTAGTTCAAGGTTACCAGAGGACACAATATCTGAGTTGCAAAGTCACGACGACTTGCAGACTATCTTAACAATAGAAAAAAGAGAGCTGTGTTTTTGGATTCGGTTTTAAAAATATTTTGTGCAAGATCTTTTTTATTATAGCTTTATTTAATGTCGCCTGACAACAGAGGCTGTCTAAGGACAACTTGTATGTGTGTTGTTACAGTCTTTCAAATATACAACAATTAAAACATATCTACAAGTCTTATATATGTTTGCAATAAACTGACTAATTTAAAATATTTTAAGAATTTAAATAATGATAGTAAATTAGTAGACTTATCTAATGTTACCTGGAGATCTGCAGGAATTTGGTGTTGTTCCTATTGTTGGAGTAGCGGCCATGTTCTGTTATGATCTGCGTCACTGTTAATCTTTTGATTTTATCTTCAAAAAATGCAGGATTCAGTCTGGTAAACAGAGTGGTACGAGTTCATTTAGTGTGGCCAGCTCTTAATATGGGCAGTAACACTTGCTGATGCGACAGAGAACTTTATAGATACTTGGAAATATGTGAAACGCAATAATTGAAATGTGGCAAAAGGAGGAAAAATTAATAATTTGCTAGACAGGAACTATTAATGTCGCAGACGGCGCCCACCTATTAACAAGAGCTTGGGTAAGGGTTTTACTTAATTTAAATTAGTAGGTAAATTCCAGGTAGAATCACAGGAACACAGTTCTCATTTTCATCGTTAATAGAAATTACAATTTGCCTTGACCTTCCAACTCACGTTGACACAAAGTGCTCACAGTTCTACTCTGTCAGTCCCACAAACAGCTGGCTTCGACAATCCACTCACTAAAACGTGCTTCATTCAATAAACAAGTTCAACTCGACGATAAAATCTCAAACTCTCTTAACGCTGACTGTACACAACACACGCTTAAAAACTAACTGCTGACCCAATATTCCAACCCCCTCCCCCCCCCCCCCCCTCCAATTGCTCCTATCAATAAACTAAGCTGCATGTTGGAGATATCGACTTGTGTAAACGGCGCTGCTACACGAAGTGCTCTTCTAACACGCTCAATCATATTTTTCTATGACTCTACATAATCTTCAACAATCGATTGCATGCAAATCCGTTACAAAGCATACAATTTTATTTCATTAGTCCATAGAGACCTCACATCTGCTTTGTCATATGTAGCATATATGTGTGCGGGTATGTTTGTCAATTTCTAATAAATTCTAACGCCAGCGCATGTGGATTTAACATTTTCTGCTCGGTGGTTGGAGGTGTTAGTTAACTCTATTGCACTTCTGCAAACTCTTTATTAGAATTCCGATCCTCTGTCCACCATACAATCTCTGTATTCTCAGTTACCCGTGCTAACTGCATTCTCCGCAGTTTCAGTCTAAACCTTCACATGCCACAGAATCCTCAGTGAAACAGCAGATACTTCCATTTATTGTCTTTCTAAGGCAGCTATGCAGCAAACACCGACCTAATTATGTTAGTTTTTAATGTGGACCAACTCCACGGCATGCAGGGATTATAATAGGCATGAAGGGCAGTACCGAATATCCTTCAATATACAGGGCGGTAATGAACTACATCGAAATAACCTGAGAGATTGTAGATCGCTTGACAGTGCGATATTGATCAACGATTAGCAGTTTCTTACGTTCTACAGCCTACTCTAGAGACGTTTGCCTAACTGTTCTTGTAGCTTAATTCGTAACACCTAAAGCTGTTGTACCGATGGTCATGGATTCGTTTCCTGTCATGTAGTTAGCTTTTGTTATTTCTTTTTTATTACGTACGACTCTTGGATAGAGTATGACAATCGTTTCTTCGCTGCTGTCAACTGTCATGAAAATTCAGGTCAACATTTCAAGCAGTTCCCATAAAATGAAGTAAAGTTTCAGATGCTTCATTCACCCACTTTCCATTTTGAAGTACCTCGTATGAATGTATTAAGCAGTATTCAACTTTTTGTTAGCAAGAATTGCGATTAATGTTACTGATATGTTAGAATAAAAATGCATATATTTAAATGGAATTTAAAATCTAGAGAAAACTATATTAGTCTGTTGTGCTCAAAAGAAGGGAACAAAAGAAAAGAGCAAAGAAAAGCAAAGCAAAGGAAAGCGAAGCAAAGCATACCAAACGAAAGTAAACCAACGAAATAAATGCATCAAGACAGAGACAGACAGACAGAGAAAGACAGACAGACAGAAAGAAAGAAAGAAAGAAAGAAAAGAAAGAAAGAAAAGAAAGAAAGAAAAGAAAGAAAAGAAAGAAAGAAAAGAAAGAAAGAAAAGAAAGAAAGAAAAGAAAGAAAGGAAAGAAAGAAAGAAAGAAATAAAGAAAGAAAGAAAGAAAAGAAAGAAAGAAAGAAAGAAAAGAAAGAAAGAAAGAAGAAAAAGCAGTGTATGAACTGAGAGATCATCTGCCATTAATTTCCACAGGGGAACGGAAAGGGTCAACAGACCCAAGCCATGAAGTAGTAGTTGATGATACCGTAACCAACAGACCATAAGTTTCCTGTCTCAAATTACTTGTTTAATACGTCTCCATATTCTTTAGCAATATTTCGGTGCAGTTCATTCCGATACGACGCCAATAGATGCAATAACACATCCCATAACGTTTGAAAATAATCATTAGAAATGGAATACGGACATATGCATAAATCATTGTGACCCACTTCTGGATAGTTTCTAAAACTAGCATTCTTCCAAATTCTGCCAACTCAACAAAATTGCTAATTCTCAACGTGAGCTAGATGAGGCAAATGCGAGTGTAAAGTGAACCAGCCCCTAAACAAAACTATTAACAAAATATTTTCTTATGTTCAGTGCAGCTTATTTATGCTGATTTTCATTCATTTTTAACATTAAACACATGTTCACTACTATATACTTCCAGACAATACAGAGGCTAGAATACCTTCCCTCGAATTCCTCCGTGGTAGGATATTGAACCCCAATTTCCAGTTTCAGGATGTCCATATAATTATTGGAATAAAAATTAAAGTAAATAAAACAAACACATTTGGCTACATAGAATCCATTTGCTCGAGCGGATGTGTTCAGAAAATGACAACACGGAGTGAGTGAGTGAGTGAGTGAGTGAGTGAGTGAGTGAGTGAGTGAGTGAGTGAGTGAGTGAGTGAGTGAGTGAGTGAGTGAGTGAATAAGGTGTTCAAGGGCCTGTTGACAGCTAGGTCATTTGGGCCCCAAGTCATATTTGAAGGCTATAACACTCACAAACTTCTGATTAAAAAAAACACTTCTGGTTAAAAATGAAGCTATAACACAAAATTAAAGAACGTTAATCTATTAAAACACCACAGTTAATGTTAAAACAGTAAAAGCGTTAAAAACTGGAACTGAAAAATTCAATGCCACAGCTGCGGCACCAACAGTAAGTTCGTTGGCATAAATAAATAATAATTGCTAATAAATTATTTTCACTCTCTCTACTACGTATGCTAAGTGGGGAAAGTATTGTATTCGATCCAAAAATTCGATGTCGAGACTTCACCGAAAATATGTTTTGAGTTACCATAATCCAGAAAAGAAGCATTTTTAGGAAAAGGGCAGCGTGTCTGTGTGACTGTCTGTGAGCACAAGAATTCAAAAAGGGAGGGAGAGTTGGTTAAAACTTTCGTGAAATGGATCATCGCTGTTCATTTTTTTATATGTTAAGCGTGCAAAGAGAACAGAATCTCAAAGCTTTAAAAGATCTGACTATCGCACAAAGCCTAACACGAAGAAGATACAGGAATAAGAGTTTGTAAGAATGGTTAGTACAAGAGTAGAGAAAGTCATGTGAGTGCAACACGTCAGATTTCTTATAACTTAATGTTGTTATAAATAATGGTGTCGAACACCGAATTAAGTATTCTATTTTGATGAATTATAGACACCGTTGTGGACCTGACGGGCAAGACTGTTTAATGTTAAACCAATAAGGAATAATTATAGCATTGGTTTTATTTCTCCCTGATAGACATTAAGCTGTCATGATATAATTAGTTTATATAAATTATGCATTTCTTCTGCTGGCAGTGATTTTGTTTAAACTAGATATTCTTCTGTGTATGGAAAGGACAGCATTTTCACCACTTCTAATTTAATAAAACACACACGTAGAGAATCTGATGCAGTGTTGGCAGTCATGTTATGATAGAACATTAAGATAAATACATGGGAAAAGTGAAATAAAATAGCACAACACTACTCAGTGTTGATGTGTTTTAGGACAAGATTTCGAGATATTCTACGAATGAAATATGCTAGTTGTCCACAATTAACTACCTGTGTGATACAAGTCCGTTTGCAGCAGCTACGTATTTTCGTGTTGTTCATTGTTAAGGGCAGAGGATTTATTTTTTTTTTATTTTTTTTTTTTTATCCGCAGACATTTAATTTGCGGAGTGCTTGCACAGTTGTGATGTGTCGTATTGTATACAAGTTAAATTAGTGCACAGGCACTGCAGGTAGATTCTGCCGATAACAGACACGCTATTGCAATATGTTTACTTGCTCTCTGCACATGACTGGTTTTAAATGAGTAATTAATCCATATATCACACTAACAACCACTTTCATAAGTACTTGTTATCTGGGTGCAATCTACATATTCACCATTTTTATTTTATTCACTGTGTTACTTTGCATGCTGGAATAAGTATTTATTTTAATAGGTACCGGGGAGCTTACTTCAAGTTTTTAGAGCTCAGCAATTCCTTCTTAATAATGCCTTGTGTTACTATTGGTCACAAACAGCAAACTGGACTACATAGGCTATAACTAAAAAAAATTAGAATATGCATTTACTTTGCCATAAAATATTTAAAACATGACAATTACATCAAAACCGTTAGTCATTTTTGAGAAAATAAAAATGTTCGTAAAATTGTCCAGTTAAAGAGGAGTTTAAGGTGAAAGAATTTTCTTTAAAATCTTCGTGTCGTATCCTCGAGAGATATTGAATTTAAATACCACCTATGGTTTTTAACCGACTTTTCGTTTTGAGTTGCGCTGCTCATAGACACGCACACACGCACACACACACACGCACACACACACACGGGGACCTTTTTCTCAGGGAACCTCAAAACATATTTCGGTCAAATCTCGACATTGAAATTTTGGGTCAAATACGTAGAATACTTCCTTAAAATTACAGAGTCCAGTTATTATTTTGTACTACCAGATTGATAGAGATAATTTTTTCTGCATTGAAATGTAGAAAGTTTATTCAATTTTTGCTAGAAGTGGACCTAAGACAACAGTTTCAGTCATTCTTCCTCTCAGTATTATCTGTGAAATTCAAGAGCATGTTTCAAAATTAAATACTAGACATTTCTTCTATGATTTTCTAACTCAGAACTTGTAATCATTTTACCATAAAACTATCTTGAGTTTAATAATTTTCACGTCTCTGTAGTTACTGTAAATGGTCGGACGTAGCAAAGGTGGGTGAATTGATTTAATTACGTCAAAACTTCGGAGAAACAATTGGCTCATATTTTGCTCAAGTACTGCCGGAAATTTAAACAGAAAGGTGACATTTGAATGTAGCGCACATGGCGTTTAAAGCCTGCACTATACTCTTAATAATGGCAAAATCTAAAAAATGTCTCTGCCAACCATGATTGAAGGTTTGGAGAACATTTATATGCACAAACCTAAAAGTCATGAATTGCTTATTTTTCTGTCATTTTTCAGTCTCAGAGTCCCTTAATTAGCCTCTCTGGTTGACATTTATTACACTTGGTTCACTGCCTTACCTGAATTCAGCAGCATAAGCATTAATACCTGTTGTTGCTCTGCAGGTTTGAGGATTGTGACAGACAGAGGTACACATAGTTAGATGCTAAATTCCAACCTCATTGTCCCATTGCTTTGTTGGACAGACAGACGTGGCAGTAGATGCAGTTTATTAAGTTTAGACACGTTCATTAAGCCTAGATTCGTTTGGCTGTGCGCCTCTCAACACGTTTGGAGTACTGATGATGCTAATCTGCATGGCTCAAAAGATAGAGCGCTTGTCAAACACATTTAAAGCGGTGGGTGCTTCAGGTGCAGTGGTTTACTTTTGCACTTGCATTGTGCACACCACATGCTTCTCTGACTTTGATTGTTATTATCGCTCTGTCTCTTTGGCCCCATTCACAATGGAAATTAAGCGCGAGCATAAGCTAAACTAAAAAATGATGTGTTGCACTCACATGACTTTCTCTACTCTTGTGCTAACCATTCTTACAAACTCTTAATCCTATATCTTCTAAATATGCATATCATTTGTCATAAAAATATCTCAAACATACGACATTTTAATCAAAATCGTTAGAGCCATTTACAAGAAAATCAAAATGTTCGAAAAAAATTTTCCATGTAAAGGGTACTTTAAAGTGGGGCTATTTTCTTCAAAAATCTTCCTGCCGTATTGAAAGAAATTAACAAAGACCTACACTGGCACATTATTTGTGCAGTAAGATTTTGTCTATGTCCTACGGTTTACCAATAATACAAAATTCATTCAGAATGAATAGGACTTCACAAGCTATTTATAGAATATTTAAGATATAACCTATATTTTAGTAGTCATTCAAATGCCTTTAAGACAAGCTATTCGGATCAAAATGGATACAACAGTTTTTGAGAAAATACAAATATTGAAACAATTTTTATGTAAATGGGAGGATTTTCATCAAGATCTTCGTGCCACATCCTTGGAAGATACTGAACTTAATTTCATATTTAATCGACTTTGCGTATTTCAATTATTTGTTCAAACACGCAAAGACGCCCAGGTTTGATCCCAGGGACCCGTATGTGGTATTCGTGGTGGATGAAGCGGCATCAGGGCGGGTTTTCTCCGGTGCTCCGGTTTCCCCCGCCATCTCATTCTACCGGTGCTCCATCTTCATTCCATGTATCATCAGTGTCATCGCCTGCGGTGCCGTAGTAGTAAAAGCGGGCGTTAAACACTACAACTACAACAACAACGCAAAGACACGGGACCTGTAGGATAAAAAGGTTCAGCGAGATCGTAATGTTTGCCAAAGCTCAGCATAAACAACTTGTGTGGGTAAGTAAACACAAAATGAAGCAATAATTTTTAAACGATTGTTTAAAAGCCTTAATACGTGTTATCCTCATCTATCAATTGCTGTTTGTTGGTTTACTGACTTGTAGTACAGCGAATAGAGGACAATTATTCCTTATATTAACATTGTGCTGTATTTCATAAATTTCAAGAAAGCAGTAAACAAATGAACAATATAACAGCACGACATATAAATCATTTATTCTTGTTTTTTAAGAAATGTGCTGTTGCAGTTAGTGGAAGCTGCAACTTTAAATTAACTTCAAGGAAGTTGCATCTAATCTTCACCACTTGTGAGTAAGGATATTATCAATATCGATATTAACTGAAGTTGTCATTTAATGATAATAAGAAATACTCTAACCTCAAATTGTTGAAAATCAATCCATGGCCTCCTCTGTTGATAGAAGTTGGCAGATAAACCCAGCTATCGATAGGAGTAATGCCAACGGACGAAACCTAAGCAACAAATGACAAACGAAAACATCGAACAATCTCATAACATGCCAAAAGCAAGAAATGACAAAAGTGTTTTCTCTCTAAGTGTGCTATACTAATCAGTTGCTGCTCCAAAGAACAAGGTTTATCATTAATTCTACGACGGCATATCATAAAAAATTACGTGCTCACACTTGGAAACCTAATTCCCCTAATGACATCCGATGTTTCACGCATGTCAAACAGGAAAACATGTTTTTCCCTCTCTAACAAGAAATATCACCTATATATACACATCTCCTATCAGAGCAAGATTATCCCTAGATTTTCACACATACTAAGTTTTCAAAGACAAATTATGTTTTTATGAAGGTGTTCATTACGCTCCAAATATTTTACAAATTGAATATAAAGGAACAACATGCTGGTGTATCTGACCTCAGATTAAACTACATCCTTTTCATACAAATCTGAAGGACAGCTAGAAAAACAATGCTCTAACTCTGTGGCAGAAACCTATACTGACCAAAGCCCTAACACTAAATTCGATCCGTCTTCTTTCCCTGAACTCAACAGAGGGAAAAGAAAACAAGAAGCTCTACCCCATGAAACTATCAATTATTTTCCCTGTTCAACACCAGAAGCTCTCTCTACTAACATCACAGGATCCTAAAAGAATATAAGGGATATCTGGTGTGATATACTTTGAGTTGTTATCCGAAAACCCTAGAATTGCAAGTCCACTGAACATAACGTATTCAATCAGAAATCAAAATACCTGAAACCACAAGGATTCAAAGGATCAACCTCCAGACTTAAGATTTAAAATATATCAGAAAAATAGAGCCAATGCTAATCATGCTGGCGGAGGAGTAGCTACTTTTGTGAAAAGTGATGTATATCACAGGAAAGTTTATTTAAATACCGATTTGGAAGCAGTGGCAGTAGACTAAATCTACCACAAGCTGTTTGTATTTGCAAGGTCTATCTTCCGAATAGTGTCACACTTCAGACGGACACTTCAAGCAATGTTATACGCCAAGTATCTAAACCTGTTAGGCTTATGGGGCTGCCGTAATACCGATTCCTGAGGAAAACTTATCGAAAAGCTACTAGATAAATTCGATTTGGTAGGCATTAATGGATCGACAGAATCACTACAATATTGCCCATGGGACGACCAGCAGCATAGATCTAACCTTCGCATACCTGTTATATATGAGCTACTGAACCGCTCTGTTTATGTATCACCACATGGAAGCGATCACTTTCGCATTATTATTCAAAGCGGCGACAACTCCTCTCCTATCATTATTGAATGCCCTACCGCAATATGTACTTTACACAGAGCAGACTAGCAGAAATTTAGAAACGGTGTTAACGATCTCTAGTCTAGTTCCTCCCCTAAATATACTACTTAGATAAATTTGATTATTCATTTACACATTTAATTTTAAATAAATGAAGGATATAGTAGCCTAAAGGGATAGTCTGATTTTTACATAGCGAATCAGCATGTGGTGGCTTTGAAATCCCGTGCTGCTTGTACGAGGACGAGCATAAACGAATTGCGACTTACAGTTTAAGAAAAGTTTACACATCTAATGTAACTATGTTCTCTGCCAAACTCTAAAGCCGTTGTCTCACAGTCCAATTTTTTCACCAAACTTTTTGTACCCAATGGAACTGCACACAAAAGAAAGAAGTGCCTGTCACACTGTGATTCATTTTGGTCCAATACAAATGACAGTTCACGTAGCAAACGTGAGAAATAAACATGGTGGACTCAAATATTAATTTAGCGATTGCTATATTAAGTATATATTTGGGATATATATTCCACAAGTTTCAGTAGGAAGGAAAGATGTATTATAAGTAAAAGACATTGGTGGATACGGTCATGGTTCGATAAAAGGGAACAGACCAAGGTGTACTACAAAACGAGTTGAGGTTAGACACGGAAAACTATCGCAATTTTCTACGAATTGGCGAAGATTTATTTCTCAACCTTTTGCACCGTGTCTAAGGCAAAATGACACACCATGACACAACTAGAGACAAGCGCGAAAGAGATAAGGAACAACTGCAATGGTTTTAATGTTATTGTTAGTATGGATGGACAGGAGATTTGAATTTATTTTATACATTACATTTAAACATACCGTTAACTGGATTTCATATTATTTATGAAATATAGGTGTGTAATAATCAAATAATATATGTTAATGGTCACGAAAAATCGCTAATGAATATTTCACGTGCCACGAGCCGTACATATACAATAGCTAACTACACGTTGTCTGCGCAGTCCACCATATTGTTACGCTACAAACGCTGACTAGCTATTTTCAAGTTGTTGGATGAAAAAATTAGATGCAACTTAATCGCATTGTATACAAACAGGGTGGATACTCACAATGTTGCACACGATGCTTTGGACCAAAAAGTTGGACCGTGGGAGATTAGCATAAAATAAAACAGGTATGCTTACTTTCACTTCTTGGGAATTAATATGAAAAAAAAAAATACAAAAAACAAAGAAACCGCGATGGTCACGATCTCATAAACAACAATGTATGACGTTGTAACTATAGAAAGCCTTAGCAGTGCAAACCATAGGGCATGAAGTATTTTACATGGTCGTTATTGCAAGCAGCAACGACCCCAACGCCAATTTGCCTGAAGCTCTCCACATCATTAAGATTGCAGCAACATCTCTGACTTTCAATGGAAGGAGAATAACTTTGGAAACTCACTCTCTCCTCTCGATCTCTCGCGATGAGTTTCTCAAGTGCACAAAATATACAAGGTCGAAATTCTTAATGAGGACATTACAGTTGCCGTTAACAAAGACTATCTTTAGAAATTTCCTCCTTCTCCATTCCTCAGCAAAACAGATTATTCGCTTCAACTCAATGATTTGAATGGCTAATTAGGGTTAGAGTTGCAACGGCAATATTTTTATATTACTTCTTTTCCTTTTCATGGTAATTGTTCTCCCTTAGTAGGAAAGCACTTCTGCTTTTATGCATTAATACTGCCTCATCGCATTAGCTACAGGACCCATCCACAGTCGTTTTCTAAAGAACTCCTTAATGACAAAGAGTGAGTGCCATATTCCCCAGAAATAGCATCTTATTGCAAGGTTTGTATTGCCTGACTTCATTTAACTTCTTTAAGATCTTTTCTCTAGTACGCTTTTATATAACGTGAAAAATACAAAATAAAAATAAAATGTAGCTACGGCTGATTAAAATATATGGTTAAAATATCCACAATATATTAATCTTTTCTTGAATTGATGTCAAATTATGCGATAAGCTGCAATTACGTATAGAGGCTCCAGAGGCAGTTCGAGTCGAGTGGGGAAGCTATTCCCCCACCCGAAGTGTCTTTACCGCAGTACCTAGCCGTTATACGGCTTTACCTGCGCGATAGTATGGTGTTTTGGTCTACAGGGATTTAAACTCTGGGAATGTTTGGGATCAGGGGTATTTTAGGGACAAGATGGATGATGGTAGGGATAGGTCCATGAACGGGCACTGCCCATACATGCTGATTGGCTGGTTAGTCAATCAGGTGACGCGCTAATCTCCTCCTGGTTCTGGCCGTCAGTCACACACTGAGAGGTGATCTGAGTTAGGCGATTTGCTCTGTTTTAAGTACAGATATTCATTTTGCCTTTCCCATCTGCGAAAATTAGACCGTTGGACTTAAGATGTCCTTCGGTAATTTTTTAGATGGTAGTCGGCGAGGCTCTCTCTGGTCATATTGTCCCAGAGTATTCACCAGTGGGTTAGGGTGGTTCTGGAGTTTGTTGTACATTGTTCGAGCGCGGGTTTTAATCACGTCGACAATGTACGGGATACCGGAATGTTCGTGAAGGATGTGGGCAGGAAATCTCCAACCAGTGTCGTAGATCATCCTTAATGCCCGATTCTGCAACGTCTGGAGTCTGATGAAGGTGGACTTTGCCACCACTCCCCAGATCTCGCATCCGTACAGGACCAGAGGCAGGATGATCGCACGATACAGCTGGAGTTTCAGGCGAATGGGCATGGTTTTGGAGCTGA
Organism: Tenodera sinensis; assembly: GCA_030765045.1. NCBI lineage: Eukaryota > Metazoa > Arthropoda > Insecta > Mantodea > Mantidae > Tenodera > Tenodera sinensis. The sequence continues at coordinate 155,299,174 of CM060967.1, read as the reverse complement.
GGATGGGATACAACTGCCGTAGGGCTACATGACCTTGTAGTACTTTGCCCCTGACGTGATGCCTATACGTTAGCCGCCGGTCCAACGTGACCCCGAGATACTTCGCCGCAGTGACCCAAGGGATCCGACGGCGCCGAAGCACGAGGTCCTGCGGGAGCCGGTTTGCCAGCGTGTTGGCCAGGAGAATCGCAGAGCTTTTCTCCGGGTTGATAGACATGCGCCAGTTCTCGCACCATCTACTGATGGTCCAGAGGTGGGCTTGTACTTGACGGTAGCTGTAGCGCGGGTTCTTGTTTGCTGCGAAGATCATGAGATCGTCCGCATACTGACAGATGTGAGTGTTGGGGTGCGTGGGGAGATCGGCCATGTAAGCATTAAAGAGTGCCGGTGACAGTACACTGCCCTCGGGAACTCCTGCGCCAATGGGCCTTTCTCGGGAAAATGAACCCTCCACCTTCACTCGGAAGCTACGTTCCTGTAGGAAACCAGCCACCAAGTAAATATATGGAGGGGGGATTTCGTGCTGTATGAGTTTGTAGATAAGACCTTCGTGCCAGGTGGTAGAGAACGCCTTTTCCACGTCAAGCAACACTGCCACCGTTTTGGCCCTTTCCTGGTAAGCCAGGGAGGCCTTTTCGGCTACTCGCAGTAGTTGCTCGGTTGTGGAATGGTCAGAACGAAAACCAAACTGATGTTCCGGTAGGAGGCCTTTTTCCTCTAGAAGAGGTCGAAGGCGGGTCAGGAACAGTTTCTCGAAAACTTTCGAGATAACTGGTAGGAGGCTGATGGCCGAGAGTGCAGAAGCAACCCCACAAAACCAAATAGTCAGTCAAAAGACAACGCCAGTCCCAAGCGTCACCCCAAAGGTGGGCACAAAACATCCTGTGCCACCCCCCAGTGCTGCCCCAAATTACGTATACATGGCGAAAACGGCATTCAATTATTACTGTCGCTGTTGCCTCGGCTTAGCTGCAGTTGCTAGAAGACTCTTTGCTATTCTGCGGGCGCTTGACTCGGATAGATAGCTTAAATGTTAGTTCTTAAACAACACTTTAAATATCATTAGCAATTTAAGTTCCTTTCTTTGCAATATTTTTAGTTTCAAAATGACAATTTATGAATAATTTTCCCCCTTCAGCCGGTCATGCCATCTGGTGTCACTAAGCGTTTTCCAGCGTTGTTTATCAACACAGATAATATCTTATATCATGCGAAGCCAAGTGCACCAGTTGTTTGATAATTTAGTATGGTAAGTATAGCCAAGGCTTGCTCATTGTTACCATGAAGTGTTAATTAATAAAATGATACCGCCAATTATCACGTTGCCTGAAGTGAAACCCCTGGAGTATTTCGGCATTACAGATCTATTATTGCATTAGTAAACACTAACCTGCAATTTAATTAAAGGAATACTCAGACAGGTAATGGAAAACAAAGAACATATTGCTGATAATAACGTTCAAAGTTAATTACACATTTGTAACATTACTGGAAGGTACCTTCATCAGCATTAATCATTGAAAAGGATTACACAACTGTAACTGGCAGCAACATAAAATATCAATTTTCATGTTGGAATTGTATTACAATTTTCTGTAAATGGATAAAAATGAGACAGGAGTATCATTGCAGTTCTAACTTCAGGTCCTAAAGCAAAAACAGCTTCAGAGATATACTTTATGTAAATAAAATAATGAATACCTGTTGAACTCTGCAGTGATAGAATTCTATAAAGGCATATTACGCCCTTAATCATTGCCCTTAATCATTGCACTCATTTTGGCCCGTGGTAGATTTATTTACTCTAGTGCAAAAGCGATTACTTCAAATTAAATTATTTTCTTGTTTAACGACGCTGTCAATCACTTCAGCCGATGTGCCGGAATTTTGTCCCGCAGGAGTTCTTTTACATGCCAGTAAATCTACTGACATGGAGCTGTCGCTTTTAAGCACACTTAAAAGCCATCGGCCTGGGCCGGGTTTGAACCTGCGACCTTGGGATCAGTAGGCCAGCGTCTAACCAACTGAGCCACCCAGACCGACGCGATTACTTCAAGCATATGCATTGTCAAATGCATGCTCTTAATGAATATTCTGAACTTAGTTGTCGAAAGGCCCTTAAAACAAACTCACTCACTCACTTACTTACTCACTCACCCACTCACCCAACACCCACTCACTCACCTAAGCGCTCACCCACTCACTATACTACAAAAGTCTTTCTAGCACACGTTAATGTGTGCGTAGATGCGATTTCATATGACATCTTTCATTAACGGTGATTGGCTTCTGGCACAAACAAGTTTATCAGAAAAAGAGATAGGGGAAAGGAAACAACACACAAGTATTGCAAAAGGAGCTAACCTATGAAAATAGGCATTAGAAGTAACAGTAGTTTAAGGAAAAGAGAGATTACCTGTAACTCAGAATTACTTACAAATGAGATATTGATAATGCATATTTTTTTAAAACAGCACACATATGTAACATTTTAAAGACAACAATAATGTGTATGAAGAAAACATTATTTTGAACTTGGTCCTTCTTTAAAGAAATCAATAATTTGGTTTGTCTCACTTATCTTGTGTTAAGTGCATACACCTCATTTTATTAGTGAAGTTAGCGATATACGCAATTCCTAAGTCTGAAGCAGCTTCGATTTTGTGTGGATTAAGTTCCACTTCTCGATTGAATTTTGCTTTTTGATCTAGTGCATAACCTTTCCTTTTTCTTATTTCCATGGCTGATTAAAAGCAATTGAGAACTGAAAGACAAAACCGCTGCTCAACAATAGCAGTCAAAATGGGTGAAAAGTAGTTAGACCATTCGCTTCTCACCAAAGCGGTTCGGGTTCGATCCCAAGAAACAGCATGTGGGATTTGTGACTGACGAAGCGGCGTTGGGGCGAGTTTCCTCCGGGTTCTCCGCTTTCCCCCGCCATCTCATTCTACTGGTGCTCTATCTTCATTCCACGTATCATCAGTGTCACCGCCTGCGGTGCCGTATGTAGTAAAAGTAGGCGTTAAACACCACAAAAAATCTGATGTGTTGCATTCACATGACTTTATTTGCTCTAGTACTAACCATTCTTGCAAAGGAAAGCCAAAGAAGGCCCAGTAAGGTATAAAATCATGTGCAATATACATATGTTTGAAGCAATATGTTATAAATTTACAGTAATGTATAATATTATATATTCTTGAAAGAGAATATTTAAAAATATGAATGGGTGTCCTTAAACTTTTGGTAGATCCTATAGAGATAAATGACAAGAATTTATTATGATAGTGATGTTCTGTGGACGAAAGTTTTACAAACCGCCGCTCCAAGGGCGTCATATTTTGAACAATGGCTCAGATATATTACTCAAATCGAATCAGAATTAACTGTCGTTTACCAACGAGTGGCAATGCATCTTAATAATTTGCGATTGCCTGTAATGTGGGATATCAGTTAGGACAAGAGTAGATAAATCAATAGCCCATCCGTATGTGGCACTGTCAAATAATTAAGAAGTGCTGATATATCGTACTTTGCTGGGGCACGTACCCGAACGAGCAAGCAAGCTTCATTAACATTCAGAGCGCTATATCACGAATTGAAGCGTCGCTCATTATTATTATTACTAATGCTGGAGTGCATGTGAAAGTAAGAGTAGGTATTGCTATTAAAACTATGCTGACGGAGGGTGAATTACTGTGAATGAAATCGATTCACTTATTCATATATCGGCAGCCATTACGCGCACGTCACATTAGAATGATTAAAGCTGCTGAATTATTGATAAGGAATGCGCCGAGTAGTGGATGAAACAATGCCATACATACCTACCTAGAAATATAACAAAATGAAGGTCGTTAACTAGACCGATGATAATAATAGTGATGATAACGATAATGAACCTCAACAACAACAATATTGATTATATTAATAAGTTGATTATATATTTTAAAAAAATTATTGGAACTTAAATTGTAAGTTAATTTATTTTCTGTTTTCCTAGCGGTTTCTGGAATAATTATTAGATAATTATTATTAATTACTATTATTACTTATGCTATTATATCACTATAATTATCAGTATAATAATAATAATAGTAATAATAATAATAATAATAATAATAATAATAATAATAATAATAATAATAATAATAATAATAATAATAATAATAATAATAATAATAATAATAATAATAATAATAATAATAATAATAATAATAATAATAATAATAATAATAATAATAATAATAATAATAATAATAATAATAATAATAATAATAATAATAATAATTGGTATTTAAGCTTAATGTCTTTCAAGGATGCGAGACGAATATTTTGAAGAAAATAGCCCCATGCTAAGCTACCATTTACATGGAAAATTTTTCGAAAATTTTTATTTTCTTGAAAATGGCTCTAAGGATTTTGATTAAAATACCACAGGTTTGAGATATTTTTATGACAAATGGAATGTATATTTTGAATTTTCTGGCCAGAGTCTATGTAGTCCTGTTTAGTCTGGATGACTTGACCGTTAATCTACAAAAAATGTAGATCTCCCTATAACACCCAATTTATATCCAAATAAACTTTTTTGTAGAGTCAACCATTTCGTAGATATTCCTTGTTATTTGTATCCGTTTCGGAAAACTTGAAACTTTTGTGAAATGGAACATTGTTGTTCATTTTTTATATGTTAAGGTGCAATCATAATGGGATCTCAAAGCTTTAAAGATTTGACTACCGCTCAAAGCCTACTGTATTCTAATATTCCCCTTGCACCTACAAGGAAATAAGCAACAAGTTAATTTATACAAATGTTTATCTCAAGTAACACGAAGAAGATGAAGGAATATGAGTTTGTAAGAGTGGTTAGTACAAGAGTAGAGAAAGTTATGTGAGTGCCACACATCGATTTTTTTGACTTTGCAAATGTTTTTAAATTTATAGGAATCTGATATACATAACTAAATAATTTAGGTTCAGAAGATAGACGATTATACTAAGAACATGCTATAATTGTGATTCTGTATTGCAAGTAGAAAAAGGTGTACTCATTCACATGTTTTAAGAGTAAATATTTTTCTGCTGGATGAAATAATTTTTAGACTCAACCACATAAGCTGTCAATGCAAATAATCACTTGCAATAACTGTCATTATTTATAAGCAGTGGTAATTTAAGCTGTAATTTCTGTATGTTCGGACTTACTAGTCGTATTTCGCTTTCCATGGATCTACAGTATTGCAAGCATTGGGATGGATGCCTTTCGGTGAAGTTTTTGTTACAAAAGGAATACATGACAGATTCCGGTTGTGGGCTTGTGTCTGTAGGGGATATTCTATATGATATGCAGCCTATTCAGAAATGTCAACAGAGAGACAGACTCCTGTGTTTCCATAAAGGTTAACGCACACGTAAATCAGCAGGAAGCACATGTTATATTCACATCATGGGAATCTACTGGGACACCAGAAAAGGTTTCAAATGTTTTTATAAAGGAACTCAAGAAAAAAGCATTTCTTCCAGTCCTGATAATACCAATAAGCATATTGTCACCGCGCCCGCCGCATCTAATTGCCGACAGCAGCAGTGTCACCCATCGCATTATTGTCGGCACTACCGCAAAGGAGCCGAAGGAAAGAGACAGAGAATGGCCGCATTGTTGGGGCGCTTGCCGAAAGAGAGAAAGTGATAGAGGCCTCTAGAAATGTCTGCTTTGTATTTCACCGCAAAATAAGTGAACGTTCCTGAAGCTTCCAGAATAGTGCCTGGGAGATATAAATAGCGGTAAAGTGTGAGAAGAGTCAGTCAGACGTATGTGAAGGTTGAGTAGTCGTGCCGACGGAGACGGACATACGATGTGGAGAGTTGTGCCGACGGAGAAGAGTTAGTTCTTTGTGTTACGAGTTCGAAGCCGTGCTGTTGGAGAATCGGAAAGACTTTCTTGTTGTTGCAACGAGTGTACAAAGTTACTGTTTACGGAAATAAAAGTGTTTATCTCGACTACATCTGTCTACTTTACTTCACACCCACACCAAAAGTTACAATATTGATAGTGATAAGAGTTATGGTAATGCTTTTATTAATTCTTTGCAAAACCGTCACGTCGATCCATGTAACTGCTTACAACTGTCCGCCTTGCACAACATAGTTACGCCTTATCTCAGCATGCGTGTTCGTTTAATTTTTATTTCCAAATATCTGCTACAGACTATTGAGAAACACTTGTAAACTGCATTGTATCATTCAAAGGCATTGTGGTATTTCTGTGCACACACTGAACACAATTAGAACAATTTTGTTTTAATTTTTTATGTATTGGCCATGCTTAACATGCATTTTAATTGAACATATTAACTGAGCTGATACACCGAAAATGGCTATTAAAATCAGTAAAATGTGCCCTATTTAACCGTTAACGTTGGCATTCAGAAGATCCCGGACTCAAATCCCGTAAGGCCGACCAATCGTGGTTTCCTTCAGTCATAAGGTACATACCGGTTTGGATATTTAATATCATGAGCCAAAGTTCTACCTTAAATCTAAAACAATAATATAACTAGTATAGCTAGGTAGTGTAGATGAGAAATATATGGTAATTTAAGCAGATAATGTAAACAGATGGATTTAATTGCACCCTAATGCCATCTGTGGTCACAGAAGCAGGAGTTCGGTTGCCCTGCACTGCTCTCTTGGTGGACTGGTGACGAAGCAGGGTGGTGTGGTATAGGGATGAGATCTTAAAGCTAACGCTAGATGTCACAGAGGCCGAGGTACAGTTGCCTTGCACTGATGCCTGTATAGACTCATGAAGAAGGCGGTTGCAGCGGTATCTATATTGCGGTCAATGGCCATGCATTTAAGTCCGATAGGCTAATTATAGTGAACATAGAATACAACTTCAGTGCTACGAATAGTGGCGCAGTCAACTAAATTGTGACGAAATGAGCTGCCCTTATAGGCTGAATCAGTAACCACCATTATATAGAACAGCCCTTGAAGCCATGACGCTCAGAAGTGAAAGTGTATAGTCGGCAACTCATTTCAGTGTTTTATGGACGAACTTTATAAATCTGGGCTGCAGGCCACACATTCGCTTTTGATCATACAATCACCGAGGTGTGACAGCTCTCCAGAATATGAGCCAGGGAAGACTTTCCAATTTTTCAGCATGTCTGAGCCCCGGAGGCGAGCCTCATCATTCTCCATCATTTTCAAGGCGGAGAACGGAGCAAAACGTCACGCTAAGGGTAACTGAACGAGTAATTTGAGACGGACGAGTCCATAGAGGTTTTTTGAAAAGCAGCAAAGGCGCCCCTTTCAAGCACAACCTCGCTCTCTGGCAGTCCCCCTTTAACTCTGCAATGAACGTGTAATAAAAAGAAGGCGTTCTGGTACTTCTAATTTACTTTAAGTACATGTGCTGGGATTCTATGATGGGACTTATCTTTCCCGCGAAAAAAACAGCTCAGAATTACTGTGGGAAAGCTAACAACAAGAACTGAGTGGACGGCTGTTAACGCACGGACTTGTAACGGCCCGGAAATTAACGTCCAGCTTCAAACAGTCTAATTGAATCTATCAGCCACTAATCGCACATGACTATAGCTTCATTTATGTTCTTCTTAATCACGATTTCTCAATATTTTCATAATTATGTACATATTTGAACATAAACCTACATAAACCTGTTCGGGTTAGGTCTTTTATCTCTGAAGAACTAAGGTAAAATGAATTTACTGTTTATGAGGAAGCACATGGTTTGGCCTCTAATGCTAACACACAAACAAAAACAATTTACCTCTTTCTTTGCTCACTCTTCTACGGACAATTTTCTTGCAAAATTGCGATTTGACACAAAAAAAATTTTATTCCCCTCTTCTACAAATTAGTCATACAATTTTCTGTATGTTTTAAACAGAAGTGATACGTATTACATTCGCGCTGTTTTCTCACTCACTTTTAGGTAACACATTCACATCTTTTTCTCCATTCACTCTTCTACAAACAATTCATATTATGTATATATACATAATGGATGTTTGTATAGATATAACCGTTAATTTCGAAAACCGCTTGAAGAAACACCTCGAAATTCGGCAGTAGGTACATGCATTTTTTCATGGAGAAGGTTTTTATGCTATCCATTTTCTCTCTCACTCTTCTTTTACAAGGCGCAATCACACTTCTTTCTCTACTCTCCCTACAACATAATATTTCCTATTTTTGAAATGGAAATGCAATGTATTACGTTCACACTATTTTTTCTACTCACCTTGATTTTCACATGTTATTCTCTACTCGCTCTTCAACATACAGTTAATACAATACATATGGACATTAGTATGTATGAGGTTCATAAAGATGCACTTAAAAACTGGTTGACCGATCGTCATGAAAACTTTCTACACCTACATTTTCTACACCTCTGAAATATTAATGCAACGTATAAAATTCACATGGCTTTTTCTACTCGTTTCGTTCACTAAGCACAAAGAGCAACAAAGAACTGAACTCATGGTGGAATAAATGCTCGACAAAAAGCTCAAATAGGTGGATATCTATGGGGGACGCCTATGTTCAGTCTTACGGCTGAAATAGTGATGCTGATAAAATATTTTTATGTATCCTGTATCTCTTGTATCTCGAACATGACTAATGATTGCAATGAAAACTGACATTTAGTTAAGATCTTGCTGTTCAAATTTATCTAAATAGGTATCTTCTCCCAAAAATCACGTGCTAAATTAATAAATACCGAAGGTCTGGATATGTTCCTAAGCAGAATGTAGGTGGCAAACGGTAAACATTAAATAAATTAATGCTAAGTTACCTTTAGAAAATATAACAGCCAAATAAACATGCAAAAAAGTAAAGATATTTCCCGCTGTAGTTAGTGTATGAATTTAGTATGTTTGCCCGTGGGCATGTTGCCCAAGGTGATGAGGGGCATTATGCTACATACATTACCACTGTTGTGTCAATATCAGCGGTGATTTATCTGCTTCTCAAAGGCACGCAAAGCGAGAGGAAGATGATGGACGTTGTGCAGGACGGAAATGGATGATGACACATGGAACAGTGGTACTAATGATTAGGGTGATTGATCGGAAGTTGAGTTATCCACCATTATTGATATACATATATCACGTAATTAAGTAATTAGTAGTTGGATTAACAGCGAAAAATATATACACCACATTAATCATACCAATTAAAAATTTTTAATATGTATGACACAATAACTAAATTTCCCAGTTGCCTAAATCTTTCAAATTCAAGAAGGGAAAAATAATATTTGAATACACTCCTATACACATGATGTAGACAGACTCAAGCGAGTTATGAATACTCCACTGTTCTCTAGTCCAACAAGGTAGAACAGTCTAATTTAAACCCTCCTTCAGTTGCAAAGTCTGTTTAAAACGCATCTGTGTAATTTACTAAAATATTCCATATCTGATGCAGGGTTTTATATAACAACTTATGCACAAAATGTTCATATTCGCCTTGTAATTACAAACTACAATTTGTTTCTAAATGACAATAAATAGGTCACAGCATTCCTGGGTTCATTTTATTTAAAAAATTGCTGTTCCTTTTAAGGAGTGAAAGGTTAAACAAATATATCAGATTGGAATATCTCGGATCACGGCAAGAATTCAAGTCGTAGAACCTTGAGCCATCACAATATACACAATTAGAATCCGGTGTTGTACAGGTCATCATTTTGACATGAAAATCTATAAACTTTTTTTTTTTTTTTTTTTTTTTGTATTCAGACTATTCTATTTCAAATCGGATGGAAAATGAGCAAAGTGGCCTTGGAAAATCATTAATAATCTCTACATGTGTCAGCTACTGTAAAAAGAAACAAAGTTCAGAAAATTGCCCCTTGAATGTTAATAGCTTTAGAGTTAAAATTGCTTAAAATTTGCACTATTTTCCGAACGAGACAGTTTCTGTTTCCTGTAACTTATCGGATTTGGTAAACTACATTCGTTTTCAAGCTGAGTGTATATAACAATAACAGAGCAACAATTACACAATTCTTGAAAACCTTTTTCTTCGCGTATTAAGTATGAATGCAGGCTTCAAGGTTGATTGATTATGTCTGTATCTTATACATCGTTATTTCTGCACATTTTGTTATAATTAAATGGAGCTTCTTCTTACCTGAAAGTAGTAGGTTTTCATATGAAATGAACTAAAAGCTATTAAACACCCAAACAACTTTGTAACTAAAATACAGAACACATCCATATTACGACCACACCTGGCAAGAAAATAATTTTCTTCGGTAAGGGAAACAAAAGAGCTGTTTATTTACGAACTCTTATCGTCTCATTTGTCAGCATCCTGTCACACCAAAACAAACAGCAGCGGATCTACAACGTCCTTGACGTGGCTTAGGGTTAGTGTGTGGTATGGTGCAGCGCCACTAGGCGGTTTGACGCTGTTTCTTTTACTTTTTATTTTTTCTGCAGATGTCCGTTGAAGATACCATTAATATGTTAACCAATGGTGTTTTTAAATTAAATGTTAAACTACATGTCGTAATTTATATTCCATTTTCAGATAAAAAGGACGAAATATGATGAAAATTAATTAATTTAGGCTCTAAAATATCGAATAAATACCAAAAACTACACAATAGTACCTTAATTTTGAAAGTTGAGAATTTTACGTTGAGTAGTTTATGAGCTGTGAATCTCTCTGACCCTGAAAACAAACTCGAAACTATTAGTTTATTATATCTGCGACTTTGCACAAGACTTTCACTTAACGTCTTCTTTAGACGATAGAAAATTGAATTCTCCTGAAAATTGAACACAAGGTTTCCTGCTGTTCGAAATGAACAGGAACAACCCATTCATTCTGAATTCTGAGGGTAAGAAACCGCAAATGTGATTAATTTACATTAAGACATATATAAATATCTGATTATATTTGTTGTTACTACTATTGTGATTATCATCATCAAAACATTGAAGTAGACCAAAGATATTGCACTCTGAAGCCAGAGAAAACCCCCATACATTTGCTACCTCTAAATGACAAGGCTGCTACTCCGAAAGCAAAATAGTAATTGTGGACAGTAACTGGCCATTCGCTCCACAGTAAAAGAAAATAAAAGTGAACATCGTATATCTTCGCTCTAACAGCAAGCACTGTCTCTCCCTCTCATTACGCGTGTAAACTGTTAATAAAAGAAGATCAGGGCCATACAATTTGCATACGATGCTACACAACTGTTAAAGCAGAACGCTACACACATAGCAATGAACATAACAATGACGTGGCAACTGGTAAACATGCTGTGGCAGAATTAGGCATCGCATTTGTGCAAACTCTTATGTAAATGCGTCCCTAAACTCGTATGAAAACTTCAAGGGATCTCATATCTTTCGGTGAACTTCTAGTGTACAGGTTTGCCGCAGAGAAGGGTGATCTTCATGTCCATTTTGGACTTCTTTGCCCGAGTGTTTTAGGTTTCTTTACAACCAAATGGAGCGGCAGCATCTTGCACACTACAATCACAAACGAAATTGAGGGATCCTGGAAAAAAATTAGCTAAGTCGGGTTATACCTATATCTTGTAGTAACAGTACGTAAGCTTTGGAGATATAAGAAAACTCATGCAAATCAAACTCTAGTCCATTGGACTCTTCAGCTGGATGAGCCGATGTCTAAGAATGGTTAGTACAAGAGTAGAGAAAGCCATGCGAGTGCAACACATCAGATTTTATTCAATTTGCCTCAAAATATATTTCGTAAAATTTCTACCTCGAAATTTTGGGTGAAATGCGACAATTTCCCTACTTTTCATACGCAGGAGAGACAAAAAAACAGTCACAGGCTGTATAATACGACTGCGGTTAGCTTTTCTTATACCCTTCGGCAGTTGTTTCCTTATCAAAATTAAAATAAAACATTCGAAAACTTTGGCTCCTAATTTTAATCTATGAAAATATGAACGCAGTTGACAAAGCAGACTAAACTACCTAAAGCAGAACAGTCGCATAGATTCGACAGAACCACGAAGGTATATTTGAAACTATTATGTAAATACTCATATGAATTTCCCTACCCATTACGTACACCCGTTACATAATAATTATATTAACCACTTAAAATAGTATTCTAATTTAGGTCAGCCGTTATTGCCATGTGACCATGATTTCAAATTAAACAATAGGTCCTTAGTTGAATGTAATTTAACAGTTTTCATAAATACGTTAGCAATTTTTAAAAACAAAGCGTGTACCTAATTTCCAATTCTTTTCACTTTAAATTATTAATGATGTTGCATTGTCAGGTGTCAGCATACAAAAATGGTATATAGTATAGAATTTGAAATTTGTTTGAACTTAGGATCCAGAATCTGATATCCAGGAGAAGTTTTAAAGAAACTTTAGCAGATAACTCCGTTTCCCTCTGTGTGTGTGTGTGTGTGTGTGTGTGTCGGTGTGTGTGTGTGTGTGTGTGTGTGTGTGTGTGTGTGTGTGTGTGTGTGTGTGTGTGTGTGTGTGTGTCTTACAGGTAGAATTAGCTGGCAAGTAGAAAACAACACCCATATAATGTTTAAGATACTACTCATTAATCCAAATATGTAATCTACCAAGCCTAAAAGCCCTAAAACATTAGAAAATACTTTATTTTTATAAAATTGTATATTCAATATTAATTTCCTCAATTTTATGAGTGATACATACTATATATTAAATAAGCAAATGATGTAGAACGATAATTAAATAAAATAAATTAATTGGTTTTAAATGTAATACGTTTAAATATTTTGAGCTGTTAGGCTAATTACTAATCAAAAATTAAAGTAATGGTTAAACGGAGAATAATGCACAGTAAATATCCGTAATGGTATTTTTTGATAAATTAATTATGAAAATGAACTTTTCAGTATATACATTTAAGTAATGAATTGCCTATGGCAATATCATCAATATTCGAGCCCCACTAGAGGAAAACATATCAAATATATCAGGGAAAGCAGCATTTGGGAGCTCGCAGGTTCAATCTCCGCGGCCGACCTTTCTGGGTTTTTTCGAAGGTTTCCCTAGGTCGCCAGGCGAAAGTTGGGAAGGATTTTCATACCCTCCAAATTTCCTGTCCCTCCATATCGTTATATTAATAATTTTATTTCATTCTTATTCCGTTAGGTTTCTTTCAGGTTGGAAGCGTCAGCGAGCGTCGCGGCAGCAGTACGACAGGGGAAAATGATGCGCTCTGAAAATCTCGTCCCCGGATTGCAACAAAAAAGGCAACAAATTGTGGGTTCTTTTAAATTTAGTTTACACAAAAACCGTTGAATCTATTGAAATACGCCAAAGGAAAAAGTTGTCCTTTATTCCATTTCCTATGAAACCAAGAACTTTCAATCAATAATACTTCAGCCAAGTGATAAATTTTTTTGATAAAAATATTTTTTCTTCGAAACTATAAACTTTTCAAGATTTTGGAATTAGACTTTCTTGTTATTCACAACATCAGGAATTTGCTGTTAAAGTCGATTGATCATTTCACTCCCACCCTGTATAGGTATGCAAAAATATGATTGCAAGCCACAAGATGTAAAATGGTACGTGTATTCAAATTATAGTTAATTAGATAACAAAAAGGCATTATTAAATTTAGTAATAAGTAATTACAATATAATTATTACAAATATCTACATACATTCCATTATACATCTGTGGATGTTTTAATAAAACAAATGCATTTTCCTGGGGAATTTCTATTTTAAATGTTTAATGCAAAAATGCATGTTTTATTGCTGGATGCGGTATTCAATTACAATTTTCCCCTCTAGCTGATACGTAATTACTTATAATTAAAGTCTCCGCGATCAATATGTAATACAAAAGTGGATATACATATGCGTGTATGTGCGTGTGCGTGTACTGTTCCAGCATAATTATCGAACATATATCACAAAACTCAGTATATTTATGACAGACAGCGAAACTTGAATACCGATGAGAGAGAGATATGTGTGACTTAAAGTTAACTTTAAGTTAATGTTCAATCCCATTAGCACGAGGGTGCAGAGGGCTCAATAATGATCAAGACCCACATTTTCAAGGGTCGTATTGAATGGGTCACCGAGAAAGATTTCCTCGTAACCAGTTTGAATTCAATTACACACACACACACACACGCACGCACGCACGCGCACACACATTTATGTCCTAAAACCAAAGAATTGATGTGGTGTATTCTTGTACACGTTTCATCCATATTTTACTATGATTATGTCTATGAATTTGGGCTCTAATGATCACTGGTAGTCGAAGAAACATATATATATATACTCATAAACATATTCTCCTTAGAATACTGTCATGCCATCCTAAGACTCTCAAGGTTAAGCTATCTCACACCACCGCATTTAACTACGTGGCCCAACGACAATGGGGTGGTCAGAACAAAGGAGACTGGAAGTGCGTAGAGCAAAGCTTTCGCAGATTGTTCTAGAAACTTTGGACTATAGCTCATTTATGATAAGTTTGAGAAAAGGTGAATTTCAAGAAAACTCCGTGCTATGTCATTGTCGCCTACATAACTGAATGCGGCAGCGAGAGAGAGTTAAGTGTTGAACTGTGTGTGGAGTTGTAGGCAGTCTTGGAACAGTTTTAGTAAGTGGATGGCCGGAGCTACTTGTGTGAACATCATTTATGAACTCAACGGTCTTCACAACATGTATTTTCCTACATTAATTTTTACTGCTTCCTCCACCTTAGGCAAGATTTAAGAAATTATGCGAAAAGGCAAAGGAAAATAAATGAAACAGTATTTGGTCAAAGTACCACTCTCTCCGGTCGAAAAGCCCTCATAAATATAGACGGAGTGAGAACACACAGATGACGGCATTCTTTCCTTCTCCTCCACCTTTAATCCTATTATTTATGTTTCCAGCACAGCGCCTACATATAAGTTACAATCGTGTTAACGAAGCTTTGTTTAGAGATGTAGCATTCGGAACACAAGTCCTTCTCTCCGTTATGGAATGAGAGCTTAACGCGTTGAAACTTATTTGAAGTTCATCTATTGTGACGCTAACCGCATGATGTTGTAGGGTTTTAACGTGCTCTCCACGGACCACACGGATAATCTATAACTCAAATGTTGCAGCGGCCGCGATACTTTGGTTGTTGGGGCGAGTGACGACAAATCCAAGGGTCGCGGTCCTGAACCCCAATATGGAGGGAGGGATTTACCAAACCTGTCCGTCCGACCAACAGCAGAGTTCTAGAAAAGCTCCGACACAGATGGTTTCTCTCTGAGCAAATAAACTAAACAACTCTTCTTCCCATCCTAGAAGCATTTCAATCCTTGAGAATATACTCTTGATGTTTATCACAATATCCTTTATTTCACTAAAATGTCTTTTGATAATATCCCTTTAAATTTATATCTCAAATGTTCATGCAAATCTCTCCGTAACGTCTGGTATGCATTTTTTCACTTTTAACTCATAATCCTGGCGCGGATTCCAATCCCGCTGCTGGTTGGAGACATTGAGACTAAGATCTGGTCATCAGAAGAAGGCACGCACACACCCTCACCCACAGAAACATACACAAAAAGGTAGTCACACACACGCGTGCGCGCGCATCCATAGAATGTTACCTAAAGCTACCTACCATTTTAATTCATTGAACCTTAAAACATCTATTTGCGGTGAAATCCCGACCTCGAATTGCAACAATACGTGCTGATGCTACCATAGGTAGGTGGCAGTGATACTAAAAATTTGCATACATATTATTTTCCCTACCCTCTGCCGTTTATTAGTGGTTATGCAAGCTCCTCTTACTAAACTTTTTTCATCTAATTAATTTTAATTGAGGTTAACAGTTGCAAAAATAAGTACATTACATGCTTCCTATGGTAGTTCTATTTATCCGATTTTTGTTTCTAAATATAGTTGTTCGCTAACAGGGATGGTTTTCTAAAACCTCTTTTTATTCAGGGAGTCTAAAAACGTGTATTTACGGCGAAATCCTGGCAACAAATTTATGGGATGAATGCGCTGTCTTTTCTATTTACTTGATACAAAAAATTAAAGTGATTGGATAAAACCTATGGACCAGAAAGGTCGGCCACGGGAATCGAACCCACGACATCTGAGCCGCACAGGTTACCGTACAGTCTCGCTCGGGTAAACAGGAAAATCTAGCACAATGAAGGCTTCTCAATTACGCTAAAATCGCCCAATAATTTTAAAGTTAAGAAAAAGATTTTATCAATATTATCGAAGATTTAACATAGAAGTAGTTACTAGAAGCTTCGCGAAAGAGCCCTCCATAAACGCTGCTAGTAGACCTTCATTACCAACCTAAACCGGCAGTTTTTGTAAAACCCCTGCTGTTAACATGTTCTCGTTAACATGGTTCATAACGCGGGAACTTTATTCCTTTTATACCCTTAAAGCGGAGGTATTGTTCCTAGAGTACATTTAGGGTGCTTCTCCTAATTCTCAGACGTAAGAATGAGGTGATGTTAACGGTTATGTACTTCGGTCACATAGTCCCAAAACTTTCCCTGTTAAGGCTAACAAGATTAGGCCATAATAAGGGACTGACTATCTTTCATATATTTCATTAAACAATAACTATTTCATTTCACTTTATAAAGCTACATCAGTAGTTTCCAAGGGCATTCATTCTTTGTAGCTTCTCGTTGTA
Source organism: Tenodera sinensis (assembly GCA_030765045.1). Classification (NCBI taxonomy): domain Eukaryota; kingdom Metazoa; phylum Arthropoda; class Insecta; order Mantodea; family Mantidae; genus Tenodera; species Tenodera sinensis. The sequence goes on along the minus strand of CM060967.1, from coordinate 155,282,468 downwards.
TAAATTTAGACCATATAGTAACGGTTGCATAAATATCGCTGACTTGAGATCACATTTAATCTATGGTCAGAACATGACTAAGATCAAAATATAATCGTATTGTATTACATAAAACTAATCTCAGTTCAACTATAACCTTAGTTCGCAATATAAGCTTTGGCAACGTTGTAAAAAAACAGTTGAAAATGACTGCTTTCGAAGCGCAATAATCACTTTTTTTCAGCTTCGAAAGCATTCGACGGGGTGCAGTACGATGGGAAAATAACGCAAAGCAATAAAAATGTAAGACTGTCAATTTCAACACGCGAAGGAAAAACAAAAATATAGATATTGGTGGATATTTAATTGAAAAGTATAAACATATAGTGAAAAAATCTGATGTGTTGCACTCACATGACTTTTTCTACTCTTATACTAACTATTCTTACAAACTCTTATTCTATCTCCTTCGTGTTAGTTGAGATAAACATTTGCAGAAATAATCTTATTGCTCGTTTTCTTGCACGTTAATCGGGAATATGGCTTTGAGCGATAGACAAATCTTTTAAAGCTTTCAAATTCCGTTCTCTTTGCACGGTTAACATATAAAAATGAATAGCGATGTTCCATTTGACAGAAGTATAACTTCTACAAAACACAACAATAAGGAGGAATACCTCCGAAATGGTTCACTCTACAAAAAAATTATTTGGACAAATTGTGTGTTTTAGCAAGATCTACATTTTTGTATAGTAAGATTTTGTCTATCTCTTACGGTATACGAGCTATTCAAAAGTTCTCCAGAGTAAACAGGGCTACATAGGCTATAGCCAGAAAATTCAAGATATACATTTCATTTGCCATACGAATATCTTCAACGTATGACATTTTAATCAAAATCGTTAGAGCCATTTTCAAGAAAATCAAAATTTCAAAAAATTTTCCATGTAAAGGATAGTTTTGGGTGGGGCGATTGTCTTCAAAATCTTCGTGTCGCATCCTTGAAAGAACATTAAACTTAGATACCAATTTTGGTTTTTAACCGACTTATTGTTTTTAAGTTGACTTTCGTTAAACAAAATAACTTCACTGCCTAAAACGCAACCAGGGCCGCTTTGGAACAAAATAAAAAAATAAAACAAAGATAACTGACAGGGGAAACAATTATATGTTAAAGCATGTTAAACATTGAATATTTAAAGTATAGCTCAAACACGAATCTCCTTTTTGAGCCTAGCGCGTTCGCCGTAATACACCCTGAACCATATTTTAATCTGAGCACGAAACGCCATCTTGTGGAAGCGACGGAAGCCTCTTATATCACCGGCTGTTTCCTCCAAAAGTCAAGCGCAGCTCCTTTGTTTCTCGTTAGAGAACAGACATATTTCTCTCACTTTTAAATTCTTAATGTGTTTCTCCTGGTAAAACTATAAAGAATCTGTGACTAAGCAAAACTTAACCTCTCGAGCGAGTGCACAGATGTTCGTACTTCCTCGCAAATTCGCTGAGAATATTTAACACCTCTATGCAGCTCCGTATCTTGCTTACTCTGTGCACGTTCATACTGTAGTAGGTAACAAAGATGTAAGACAAATCCAAAACCTTATGGGCAGACTAAATGGGTAAAACTTCCCAAGAATAACATTTTTATTTTTTGTGCGGTCTTACCAATTCCTCTTTAGGAATTGAGTATTTATGTAAGACACTCTTTAACTACTATGGTTTTCAGGGTCCCATTACGCTCGAATAAAATCCATTGCACTTAGCTAGATTTGAACCTGCAACTTCGAGAACAAAAATTTAGCATCTTACTGCAGTTTTCCAACAAGTTTACAGCACATAATTTTCTACCTGTAGTTTTCTGCACCGTCGTAATTGCGTCACAAAATGATCACACGTGTTCACACTTCAACACGTAACTTGGTGGTTCAGGTAGTCTGGGGTCATCAGCCTTGCAGAAAACTTTCGAATTCAGTTACACATTAAACTGAGCAAAGCGTGACTTCCGCCATTTGTTATTAGATTCGTTCGAGTGGCCTTGACATATTTAATAGCAAGAAGCATAGGTAATGCACTCCTGGGAAGTGTAAATGCTTTACAATTTGAACTTAAGTCAAATTAATATAGAATTTCGACTACGTCCCTTTTTGGTTAGTATTTTTATGTTCTGGCTCCGAAATGAGTCTCGGAAAATGTTTTATGTCTTTCAGTTTCCAGATTTTGTTTCGAATGGAGCAGCCAACATTGCCAGCAAGTGGCTCAAAAAACGATCCCAGACTTTAATTGTTTCATTGTTCATGTAATAATTCACCCTTTTGTTCTTCCCTTTCAGTTGCTGGCGCTGGCTGTATGGTGAGCGAGCGCGTCAGGCAGTTCCAGCGCCAAGTTTCTCTAACTGCCTAATCACAATTATATGCTCATATCCAGAGCCGAGTATTTTTGGGACTAGCAACAGTTACGATGATGATGATGATGATGATGATGATAAGAAGAAGAACAAGAACAAGAAGAAAAGTCCAGTTACTTTTTCTCTTTCCTTATTTCTCTTCTAAAACAGGAGCAAAAAACACAGTTCTGCTTTATCGTTAATATAATTTACTTACAGTTCGTCGTTCTGTATTATCGTAAACTCGACATATCTTCACACCCTTTCAATTCTACTTTATCTGTCTCACAAACTGCTGGCTTCGACTCATTAACACTGCTTCACATAATAACTCCGACGCGACGGTTAAATGTAACAAATTTCTCTGGCTATACACACACTTAAAACTAACTGCTAAAAGCTGATTCGTTCAACACTTAAACAACTCACTTCTCTTGCTTAGAGGCGAGAATGTCGTAGCATGGATTTTTCTTGAAATTTTCGCAAATAAGCCGGTCATCAAAAAACCAGCATTACAGTAGATCAGATCTGTTGCTACCGATACGTCGGCGAAGCATAAACCTTTGAAAACAGTTTTACAACGGGGAAGCAAAAGAAAGCCTCCCAGCGTCAAACCTGTTGTAAAGGCCATACAACACTTCCTGACATATCCTTAGAAGATGCTCTAGTGAAATACTCAATTTCTGGGAGTATCTAATCAACTTTTCACTTCTGAGTTATCCTGTTCTCTCTTACACATAGACACACGCGCGCGCATGCATACACCATTCTTTTTTTTTTTTTTTTTTTTTTTAATTTTTTTTTCTTTTTCATTCAGAGAGCTTCAAAATGCATATCTTTATACTTCTATCACCACTATGTTATTCCAGTATTCAAGTATATGTTTTTGTACATAATATTTGCACATGCTCTTTGTAAGGACAAAAGAGAACGCGCAAAAGCCTTAGGCTTGGCAGACAGTCAACAAATTAGCTTAAAACTCAAAATCAGCAAACTTTTACAAGAGGGGAAAAATGAAACAAGCAAGATCATTAGACTCAAAGCGAGTTTCTCTGATAAAATAGTCAAAGGGTTCGGCAGTTGTTATCACTAACATCGGAAGGAAATGTTCCAAAGCAGCACGGCGTATGCTCGAAGGTACTGGAGGGGTGGGTTGGGGTGTACTTTCTGTAAACAAATTCTGCAGTGGGTCCTCCATCTATAAAATGTATAAACAAACACTGTATATATAAAGGTTGGTCAATCATTCGAGAGGTAGCGAAACAGGTAATGTAGGTTTCAGTGGGGCATATGTAAGACTTTTTCTGATAGTGTTTAACGCCCGTTTTTGCTACATGTGGCACCACAGGCGGTGACGCTGATGATATATGGAGAGACGGGACGAATTCAGTCTTTTTTTTATTATTGTTATTTATGAACGCTTTTTTAACCGTTGTTTCCAGCGTCCCATTGTATTTTAGGCGTGAAAGACCACTTAATTTTGCTGTTAGACCTCTCTATCAGATTTGTGGTTCCGTAAATCTACGACACAGTACCACCAAGCCGGAACTTCCCTTCTCAAGGATGACACGCTGAGGGTTTTTTACGTCCGAAAAAATCCATCGCCCTCCGCCAAGTTTGAACCCGTGACCTGAGAACCAGGGCCTAGCAGTTCCATTTTTTCATACCACGAGCCGTTTTCTTGCCATGCATAAAGGAAATATATAATATAAGAGTTTGTTTCTAGATTTTTAGGTACCATTTAAATCATTCAAACAAAGACAAAATCTCGATTCCATAGATGCAACAGTGAATACTGAACTAGAAAATTTCAAACATACCTTATGATGCTATTTTCTCCTCCACTTTGCAGAAACCGAACGGTGAGTTGACTAGCATTCGTGGTCCTAGCGAATGCAGAAAATACAATTTTAAGTTCATGTTGCATCTGAGTGCCTTTAACTTTTGGAGCATCGTTTTAATAGTGTGTGGTATCCTTAACATTATACAAAAACTTGTTTATAACTTCACGGAAGAGCTCCAAGCTTGAACCTCCCTATGTCTGTTATATTTGTAATATAAACGGCCTTCATGAGTTTACGAATGTGGCAGTCGCTTTTGGTTCGGACAATATTAGAAATTTCTGAATAAGATATTGGAAACAACAACCACTTTTGTCCAAATCTTTGACAAATTGCTTCATTATCGCTAATTTGATATGCATCGGAGGTGTCAAAATCTTCTGTGAGTCAATCAGTGGGCGATTTATTATATTTTTTGTCCCTGGCACTAAATCTCTTCTGTTTGGCCAATTCAGTTTCACGTGAGTGGGATGCAGAATGAGCTTTTGGAATCGAAGTAAACATATTTCTGTTGTGTAGAAGAATACCTTTCAGACTTTCTTTGCTCAAGTCAGAAACAGACGACAATAGTTTCCTTCGTAAGCTGTTCCAACGTGACTTATCACGTTATCAATATCACACAATACACTAGTTCTTTTTTTACATATATTTGTTGAACTCTTTTTCTCGATGTCTGTACCAATAAAAAATGTTCCAGGTTTTTAAAGATTGTGTCCTTTCAATCTTGAACCTAAAAGTTTACTTTTTTGGGTAAGACCCAAATCACGTACAAATCATTTAATTTTGACTGACTCAATGGGTTTAAATTATCTTCCAAATCTGGGCACCAATTTATTTCATCTTCTACACTTGAAGTATCAGTACTACTTTCTGGCAATGCAGTAGTTGGTGATGGAACAGAAACATCTGGTCCATGGAGCACAGGTCTAGCTGCTGATGACAAGTTTGGATATATAATGCCCACCTTCATTTTCCTATCGAATCCAGATATTCGTTAATTTGATTTTGATGTTCGCGCCATACCATAGTAACACCAAAGGGCATAGATGAACCAATGATGTAGCATATTTGCATATAATGAACCTTGCTGTAAGTTGAATATACAGTGATGTTAATACTAGCGTACCACACTTTCAATTTTGTGTTAAATCAGAACTGTTCGAAATCTGTACGTGGTAGGCAAAAACTATTATTATTTTGAAATCAGAGCATCCGAAGTGACCACTATGGTGGAAATGTTCCGTGCCGCAAAACCTTTGCAGGCCAGTGTAATCTGATCATGAAGTGGTCAGCTATCGGCCCTTCCATAGCAACAATGCTGTTATGAACTAGCTGTTTTGAATGGTGCGACTTAGGCAGCGTGATCTCTTCAGGGTTGTAGATGCGTACAGAAAGAGGCAAGTCTGCAGAACGGGACCTACGAAAGCTAGAAATAACAAAGAGAACCAGAAATTCATCGAACTAAGAAACAACATTAGCTACAACTGGATTCATCTTTCTTGGTTTCTTCCTACCGTCGACTGTAAATCCCGCAGGTAAGTCAATGCAGCATTCTCTCTCCTCTGAAACGTAACAATAAGGAAGAAGAGAGATACTCTTTACAGTGTTAACCGAGTTGTGAACGAAGTTAACTCAGACGATACATCTCTTGTATCTGTAGACTTCTGGCTTGGTAATTGACCTCTCAGTTTCATATTTATTTACTGCAAGATCAGTGAATAGACATTTTCATGAGCAGTATTCATTCCTATCGGCAAAAGCAACGGTTCATGCCAGAGTTTAGAGCAATCTTATATCCGCCGTAGGCTTTTGTTGAAATGTGTCATTTCATGAAGATTCTAAACAAATCATGAAAAGCCGGCAAACAGCGAAAGGTTAGCTCAAGTCCGGTCAAGTCAGTTTAGGTTAGGTTTTATTAGTTTGTTAGAGGTTATGTTAGAGTTACATTATATGTTTAACAAACTCCGCTATTTCATGCAGAATCACGACAGAATGTGCACTTTCACATGTTTTCAGCGTCTGTGGCTTTTTATGGCCTGCCTAGGATCTTCGCAAAATGAGGTATTTCATTAAAAAACCTACAACACTTCCAAGGCCAGCAAAAAGTGTACCCCTGACGAGTTGGTGTCTGTAAACTCGCTGCAATACAGGTGTTTAGATCAAATAAGTTGTATATTTACTTTACTGAAGCCTTAACTGTCATTTGTAATACCCCAGCCGAAAATATTTCTTAAGCATATGGCCATAACCCACAGATTATACCATAACCTAACTTTCAATTTGAGTTTAAGTAACGTTATGCCTCTTGCATGACAAAGTAGCTACTCTCTTTAACCTGTAGGCATACAATATTAAACTACCAACTGTTTATATCCACGCGAAAAGAAAGGCTAATCATTTCATGGAACTGTAATTTTTCTTAAATACAGGTCAAGACCGCAAGACAATAAAATTATGATTTTAGGCTTAAATTAAAGAATTGCTCATCAGCAAAGGCTTAACACTTCATACAGTCATTTGGTATTCTGCGTAAAAGAGCAACGTCAAATTCCTTTGTATCCTGGGATCTGTAGTTGGTTTGAAGCAGTGTTATTACATACAAGTAGGCCTTAATATTGCTAATGGTGCTAGTGTTGCAGACAGTAATCGCATAGCGCAATGGCGGTCCCATGTTAATTCATCATGGCGGCAATGTTTGTCACACAACTCTCGCTAATTTACGCGACTTGGAGCTGTGTGTGCTAAACTCAGCACAGCGTCAACCTAGCTTCTTATTTATACACCTACTTGGGACCAGGGCGAATATCCAGCAATGTTCACTCACTTACTCCTCAACTTTCTCTTGCTCATTCTTCATGCCATTTTGTTTTCTAGGCAACCATTTTTCTTCTCGTTACTGATATTTCATTCATCCTATTCGTCCTTTTACCTATACTTTAAACACCTCTGGTCTTTTGCTGCGGTTGTGTCCTTTGGAATCCTTAAAAGACAATGTCTTTTACCCCCACGATCAGAGGTCTAAGCATATAATATACATATTTAGAAAGATGGTTAATGATCACCAACTGCCACGTTTTAGGTGCCTTGAGTACAGCCGAATCGTACTGAAATTATGCGCAGGTTTATGTAGACAAGGACATACTAAACCACCCCTGCCACACCCTGTCCACCAACCCTTACCTTGTGTTATACTGCTTTGGCCATACGTTAACCAGAGTTTCTACATGAATGTAGCAAATGTGTCCAATAAAATTACTGTGAATAAAAGCAGCTTCGCCGGAAAAAATATGGCGTCAAATATATGAAGCCATCTAGCTTCTTGACGAATGTGTATAAATGACATAATTTCACTAAAGGTCACGTAATTCATGAATGGATTTAGCCACAATTTAATGTTAAAATGTCACCCAAAGCTTAAATTCTAAGGCAAATGTGGCAACGACACGTTGCATGTACTTTCTTAAGGGGAGGTATTGCCTGGCGTTACTAAAAGTAAGGGGGAAGCGAAGCGCAGGCCACGACTTCATCCACAGATATAAGTATTGGTGGCTGGGGTGGCACCTTTAGCTGTCGTTTGTGATAAGATCATTAGCTTTTTTTAAGTCTGATAATCTATAAAGGAAAGCAATAGTTTTACGAAAATGAAGACTTTAATTGTTCACACTTTAGCCTTCGCTTTCTTTGAAACTATCTTCTTTTAATACCGAACAATTTATTAACACACATAAAAAATAAACACTCATGACGAATAATGCACTTTTTTATCTAAAATGAACATAGACGAAAATAATTGAACGGTTTCATGCTCTGTAAGTACCTCTTCTAAATGCAACAGTTTTATTAACATCAGGAAACACTATTACATGAATACGTCATGGATTATAATAAAATAATTTCAATTAGCTACAGAAGGATTAATGTAGCTTCAGCGTATGTATAACACGCTATAGCACTCCACTTAATGTTGATCTTGTTCCCCGCTTTACCGAGCAAGATAACTCCCCGATGAGTAAGGTTCGCACTAGGAAAATCCCAGGTTGGACTTCCGTGATTTTCCAGGGTCAATAGGTGAATAATGGGAGGTTTCTCATCTAATACCATATTCTTTACATTATTTCCCTTTCATGCAGTTTCTTTCTCATCTGAAGACCACACGGGAAGAATGAGGTAAGTCACTTTTATTGAAATTTTCAGGAGAGCACTTTTAAACTTTGAAACCTAATAACTTGAAAAACCATTAATAACTTGTTACTCAAATTTTAAATATAAATGCATGCACCTTTAATAAAGCATGCCATTCCCATATCACTGTTCAACTTATGCGTTTGTGCAGCAGATTGACTCCCTAATTCTCAGTGATGCTGATAACGATGGGAAACAATATGAAGCTATTATATTTATATTTATTTATTCTACTCTACTGCTGCAATATTCAAAAAATAGATCCCTTAATTCAAGTATGGGCACAAACTTTATATTTAAGCACTATCCACAAAACATAACATATGGAGTTACATCTGAAGAACAAGCAGGCCAATCGGATATTTTTTGTTGTAATACGAGGCAAAGCTTTCCTTGGAGTTCTGCCTGTCAAGCCGTCATTTTGCCTACTGTTTGCTGGGCTAAAAAGGTTTGTGTTTACTAACACAGACCCAGTATGTTTTAAGTTCATCTAATAGCCTACATATCATTTTACAGAAATGACACCTGTGTAAACAGATCTGTCTAAATGCTTGTGATTCTGTTCGAGCAAAATTTAACACAATAAACACACTTGTTGGTGGTGGCTACATGACTGACTACACGAAATGAGCATAGTGAGCACATGGCATTACTCGCACTATAAGTCATAATAGCTCCTGTGAGGCTTTCGGGGAGAGATTTCCAGAACAAAAATAATTTGAAACCATGTATGTTTTGAGACTATACAATACAAGACAAGACAAATTACATCATACCAAACGACGTTAGATTGAGCCTTCTGGTCTACTCCACCTGCAAAATTAAATTAGGTATGCGAAGCTTCTCTCCAGCGACCAACTTTTTAAACATTACATTTTGTAAATCCACTGTCATCATCAACAAAAGAATTATAAAGCTTCCTCTATTATTTTTCTGTGAACTTATGTTTACGAAGGATTTTCTATCAGAAACCCTATGAAATACACTTATTTTGTTTCCAACGCCAAATGCTAACGTTAATATTGTATTACCTTGCCAAAAACCAATTATACATTTAGGAGAAACTAAAAGGTGATGCAATGGGTGGAAGAGTATTGAAATGTTTCTTTCAGAATGACAAGAGTGAATGGAAATGGAAAGGATCCGAGATATTTCTCCGCGATGTGTAGATTAACTTGAAACTCATATCTACGATATGAAACAATAACAAAGATGGAAAAGCAATTTCAATTTCCATGCACGCATTTTAACATTTCTCGCTATAAAAACAGTATCTCCTCTCGGAGGATTAGCTATAGCGGACAAAGGACTTCAAATGAATGCCCATAGTTTGCGGTAATTGCACTGCAGAGATATATTTTTCTCCAGTCATTTCTGCAGTTACAAACCAAATGCGGCGTGTACTACGTTGTCCATAAATCTCGAGGGTGAAATGGAAGACATCTTATACACTCTCCGAACCCATTATGGCCCACTATATTGAGAAAGTGAAACGAGGCACTTTAAGTTATGTCACAGGGTTCGTCACGCAAACTCCTGTCTCCCGTTGGGAGCTTCAGAATCTGAAAACAAAGCTTGCAATATCGTAGCAATATTCATAAAATGTGATCAGAATAGTGCCACATTGGGTTACTTGACCTCATATTCTAGTTTTCATATTGTTTCAGGGACAGCACCTGGTATTTCCAATGCATGGCTTATTATTTACTTAGGAATTTCAAACAATTATTTATGCTTACTTACAAATTCTACGATGGTTCAGGCATGGTACCAGGCATTCTAAACACACCGACTATTGGTTACTTAGGAATTCTGTTCAATCCTTTTCCTTCAGCAAAATATCTCAAAGGAAAATACCTGAAATAGAAAAAGAAAAATTAATTAACTAACAAGCACTTATAATTATAGAAGTATTACTATTCAGCACACAATGTCAACAGGGGTTCATAATCTTAGAAATAAAAAATGTCCAATATATTGCATTTCGTGATCTTATGTTCTCTGAAAGAAGTTACATTATTAAAAATCTTGTAAAAATAATGCGAGATATTTCTGAAGGTAAATGTTTCTTCTTATAAAAGACATATCAAATCCTTCATTCCAAAAACTCGTTTTACTTATTCCCAAAAAGCTGCAGCAAAAAATTCTGCTTGTGGGATTTAACGATAAAAAGGAAAATTTATCACCACTATGATAGAAGCTTAATATAATTTTCAACTTCTGCAAAAATGACGATCAATGTCACAAATTAACTGTGGTGGCGATAAGAAAGAGAGATGGTCCCAAACAGTGTATATTACTAAATTTATTGTATGTACCAATTATAAATTGTCTCTTATCACATTCCCATGAGATCGCCATACCAATTACAATTTACCACCATTGATAAAACAGTAGGTCAGCTGAGGACGAACCAAGGACCACAAGGAGAAAGATTCCCGTGATAATCGACGCTACCGCAAAATATTACATATTTTCTTTTACACACATCTCTAATTAATTACATCTTTATAATTTGCCATCCAAAGGGAACAGCCGGTGTTAAACTTGTGGCTTATGCTACAACGTTCCTTCAGATAAGTGATGTGCTTTTAAGATATCTACTATTTCTGTGCAGTGCGTTTCACAAAATTTCTTCTGAATGAGGATTTCACGGACTATTGCCGGAAAGATCCAGATACACGTTTTATTCTTTATGTAAATATTGTGACAAAATGACAAAATCAGTGACGTAACCAGATCTGTTTTGAACACACCGAAGAAAACCCCTTTTTGTAGCCGCTTCAATTGTTAGTCACGTGTTCGCTCGCATGAGTGGTGTGAAGAAGCTCGCCGGCCCAGCATGTAGAGTGAAGCACCTCAGCCCTGTGCGTCTTTTGTTGTGCACCAAGCCCGGCGTCACTATAGGCAATTTTAATGAAAATCGTTAGCCATTCTTGAAAAAAGAAAAAGTTGCACTAAGTTTTACAACGCCGCAAGAAAAAAAATTTAATTCGTTTTATAAGGAACAAATACTTTCCTTCCGTAATTTGCACCAAATACTAAGCATGCTCATTCAGAACAGTACTCCAGAAACTGCTTAATAACCTATGTACCATTTAGAGTAGGTTTTACATATAACTTGCGTTGCTAAGGAGCGGGTAGGAGCACAGAACGGTGGAATGAAAGCTGACCCAATTAAAAGTCTCAGAAGATCTAGTAATACCACCAATTTATATTCAATGGCATCATTAGAGCACAAAAGTACGCAACAATGCCTCACGTCTCCGGAAAACACCAGTAGTTAATGAGCCATGCTACAAACGTGCGCCCACCACATAAAAACACTGCAATTTTATGAAACAAAAGTGCTCGGGTTAAAGAATACCAGAGAGAAAGAGAGCGAAAGAGGTTCAAATGTTTTATTATAACATTACATTGTTTCCAAGGATTTACCTTGTTGGGCTGTGCTAGGGAAGTAAATAAACTCCTGAAATGGTGCGATTTCTCCATTGTTTGTATTTAGTCTAAATGATTTGGTCATTGGCTCTTCATATAATGGATGAGTGTCCAGGCGAAAACTTTTCAATTGTTCACTGGTTGCTTATATTTTCGCACCATGCGTACACATACATAGGTCTTAGCGCTAAATCAGGACAAGTAAATAATGTCCTAAGTGGCTATTTTAACCACAATAAAATCTATAAAAAGTGGCCAATTCTTCTAGATGGCAAGGGAAGCGTTTGACTCCACACCCTGGAATAAGTTCTCTACATAACTGACCTGAAAAGAATTCAGGGAAAAGAAAGCTGAACCAATAAATTAGCGTTATAATTGCCGTGAAATGAGCGAGTGGTTCAGGTATCAACCCGCGACCTCTGGAGTCAACAAATGAAAATCGAATATGTTTATAACGCTACGATACGCACGTCCCATGTAACAAAGCTTCCTTTATTTTCTTTGTACTTACGTTGTAATAAACTTCGTTAGCAGGCCATGCTAAATAATTTTATTCTTCTGCTTTACGCCCAAAATAAAACAGTGACATAGGCAACTTTGTGAGAGAGTTTCTTACTAGTGACTCTTATGGTTCGCATCCCAGCTATTTTAATTCAGCTATCATTAATTCTGTGCTGCAGATGTAACGACTACTCGGAAAGCTCTATCACATTTTAGTTGATAGGCATGCGCTTTTAAGAACTCAGTTGCCATTCTATATCCTTATATTAAATCCATATTTAGCTTAAATTTGTTATTCTATACTGTCTTAGGTCTAAATCCCCCACAACTAAGGAACTGAAGTTCTTTAAGCATAGCATTAATGTCCTGTATATTGTGAATATAAATTTATGGAGGTTTATTTATCTGAATGTTCCATCATTCGTTGTGCTGTTGATTCTTGTGGGTAGTGTACATCAAGGTTAACTAGAGGTGCAAAGGCATTTGATGTCGGTATGGTGATTTATTTATTCATTCTTATTCACTGTCATTACTATTAGACAAGCTGGATGAGCTTTGTTGCGCCATATTTAATGCTAAGATGAGGGGGAAGAAAAAGCAAGAGAAAAAGCAACATGTATAGGTTAGGGAAAGTTCCCTGACAATGACTTAATTATATCACTGAATGTTATGTTTAGACAGTTTTTATTATCACAAAACACGCAAAAATGTAACACTGCACTATGTATTTACGATATTCGTTTAGCAAACTCGAATTATCTTAAAAAACCACAAATAAAACGCACAACATTCTCGTAGCACATTTACTCAATTCCATGACCCACCTCGATCAAAAAAAGTATCACAATACTTGCAAGATTCCATAGAAGAAGTACAATAAAACCAAAGAAAAACAAATAGTAATATTCCAAACTACGTCAACGAAATGCTAGTATCTAACGTACGCATTAAACCCTTCCAAATATATCCAAAAATTTAATAAATGCATTTAATCCAGAGGATATAAGTGATACCTAATAAGATTTAGTTTGAACTAATTGAACTAGTAAGTCATTTTACGCCCAGAAGGCAGCAAGCGCATAGTCAAGTTCGCTCTCTCAAGTTTGTTACAGAACTCAAAAGTCCAGCAAGTTGGTGCATGTAAATTAAACAAGAGAACGCTTACTATGCAGTCCGCGGTATTCGATTATCCTTCGCAAATTCACTTTCCTACAGCAAGAAGCACAACAAATATTGATAAAGTACCCAGACCGGCTCTACATTTCCAATTTCCCTACTTTCAACTTATTTGCTCTCTGCAGCAAACTAGCTTTTGTTATTGGAAACTGAAATGAGAGTACGGATTGGCAAGTTATAGGACATGCCTTAACTTGATGTACTTTTTTTGGTTTTAATTATCTTATCTTGATGAAAGAATCACTAAAAGCCGTTGTTAAACAGAATGCAAGAAGTCACTCACAGGAGTCTCTACGGTTTTAAAAATGATGCAATAATAACAAGCAAAACCTAAACTTGATATTTATTATTAATAATAATAATAATAATAATAATAATAATAATAATAATAATAATAATAATAATAATAATAATAATAATAATAGTAATAATAGTCACAATAATAATAGTCATAATAATAGTGTTAATAATAGTCATGATGATGATGATGATGATGATGATGATGATGATGATTATGATGATATGATCTCTCGTGAAGTTTTTTGGCGCTTACAGACGGAACTAAGACCGGATTTTATTTGTCCGACAGTGACCTATGGCCACTCTTTGAATTATAATGCAGGTATTGACAACTTGCCACGATTCCTCTAGACCACGGAGGACGAGTAACAGTAAAGAGGGATCGGATATAATTGATTCGGATGTCCGATTTGAGATGCATGAAGACAAATTTGAAGTGGAAGTAGAGAAGAAACATATACACCTTCCAACAATACAATTCTTTCTTGTCTCTTGGAAGGTGTTCGACTCGAAGCAAAACAAACGAATGTAACCACCGCCCTTATACGACCAGTAGGTTTGCTTTGTAGTCATTTTTGTACCAATTAATTAATCACAAAACATCTTATTTAACCGATACATTTTCGAGCTAAGCGAGAGAATTTATCTGGGAAGGGCAGACTTACAATGATATTTATCTGGACTGTTTCACTCATGCCAACTACTACAACAACTATTTTGTTGTTTAACGACGCTGCCAATTGCCAGGATCACATCAGCGTCGCCGGTGTGCCGTAATTTTGTCCCACAGGAGTTCTTTTACATGCCAGTAAATGTACTGACATGGAGCTGTCGTTTTTAAGCACACTTAAAAACCGGTCTAACCAACTGAGCCACCCAGACCGACTACACTCATGCCGGATTTTCATTTCTTGGTCGTGGTATTATCGCTTTGGATATATCGGCTCCTCCTTACGGTTCTACCAACCTAAACATGTTCATACATTTCTGAACATCTGTGGTATCCATGTGCGGTAAAACCAATTAGCGGGTTATTCAAAAATGGCGGAAAAAACATTAGACGAATATTCTAGTGAGGATATTGATATTTTAAGAATGGCACATTCGCTCATTTATAATCATCCTATTCATAATTCTTCATTAACCGAATTAAACGCTAAAATTATTATTGTTCTCACAGCCCACTGGATTAGTTGTAGTGCCAACTGTGAAAATAAAGTTCTATTAAAATGCATGAATGTTATTGGAAGCTATTTACGTTTAAATGAGTATTAATATTAGATAGCATTAAATAAATGAATCACTATTTCCGGAATACTCTAAACAAATTCGTTGCAAAATTATCGTCATATGAAACACTTTTGTTACTACAAGCTGATTAATGAACGATTATGAATTTAAATATTATGTGTCAAAGATTTGACTATAAAATGATAAATTCAATAAGAAAATAACCCAAAATATATTCATTACGATTAGTACAGTTCCACTGAACTAAAGTGTAACCTAGTGATAAGTTATACAAAACAAAAGAATGATCAAGTGATAATTAGTATATTACAATTTAACGCCTCTATGTATTTAATGATCATATGTGATTTATAAAAAGTGGTGCATATTGTTCTTTCTATTATTTTATTGTTTCTCTCAATATTTTGCTATTATCAACTATTTCATTTGCCTTTCTTTGGTAAGTTTTACCTGTATTTCAGAATTCAGCGTTATTTTATCCGTCTATATGTCACTTATTTTTCAGTTTTAAATTGTAATTGTCAGGTATGCGTTACCTAGAGTGTCAGTCTACACATGTACAGATGAAGGTGCTTTTTGTTCAAGAGCTGATAAATGTGTGAATATTGAGATTTTCATGTTTAGCAGCAACCTTTGCTGGGCCAAGTACTGAAAACCCACATACGATATTATGCATGAAAACGCTAGAGGTTAACAGCATTTCGTTTAAACTGGCACACGGACCGAAACTGCCTCTAGCCAGCCACAACGGAACCCTTACACTGCTATGTGGAGATGAAATCGGAGTGGAAGGGATTCATATCGCAACCAGATCATTAATCCCTTCTGTGCGTTTCCAGTAGCTAACAGGTGAAGAATTAGAGGCGAGCTATCTATCCTCTTAGGTTCTAACTAATGGGATACTGCATGTGGAAATCCCTGCTTATAACAGCTTGGTCCCTTTATGTTCAGCTACATGGAAATCAGAGCGGAACAACGAGTCTTTGTAACCTTGTAGTATCCGTTTGAAAACTGCAAATCTCCAATCATGGACCAATGGTCGCAGAGCCGATGATGCTTTAGCTGAAGCATTGGTGTGTATTAGAGCGCTCTCTGATCCAAGTTTAGGGAAAACAATGCGAGGTAAACAATAGGGCAATGACAAAAGGCGGACGGGATTACCGCTACGTTCACTAGCTGCTCCTAAAAATAGAAACAATGCTATGGTTCCTTTGCTTCTATTCCGAATCAGACGTCTCTGTTTCAGCGTGTTAACGGAACAAAGATATTCCGTTGAAAACGCCCACTACCCTTGTATTCAGTTAAATATGGGATAAAATTAAAATTTAGCTACCGCGTAAGCCCCGAAAATGCTTTGAGTGGAGCTGAGAAACAAGGTACAGAATATATAGTGTCTTTTACCTCCTGTTTAACTAACCCATGATGTGCTCTTCCTCGGATAAAATGAATAATAAACGAATACCACTCTTGGAGTGTTTCTTCGTGAAGCATAATCTCATAGACATGATTCCTTTTTCTCCCATTCTCTCTTTTTTTTTTCTTTCTTTCTTTCTTTTCTTTTTTTTTTTTTTAATTGTTTTTTTTTTTTTTATGTTATCATAATGAATGAAAGCAATGGGTGAAATGATGCTTAAAAGAGCATCTTTTTAGATGCATATTTTTAGAATAAGGAAAAACTTCTACTCCAGGTAACAGGCTAACTTATATTTGAACACGAAAGTTGCCATTGTTCCAGAATTTTGTGCCGCAAGAGTTCTTTTGTAGCCCAGAAGTCAAATGACTGGAAAAATCCCGATTTAAAGATACCTAATTCATTATACAGATGCGCTAATTTGCTCTCAAGATAATGAGCCATGGTTATAAATGCCCTGCAGAGGTGCACACGTCGACGTTAATTCTCAAGGGTATCACGCAATCCAGTTTGGGTCCAAAGGTTCTATTCAAAGTAACTGCATTTTTGTAAAATGCACTCTATTTTAGCGCTGTTAGCAGAAATGTTACTTTTAACGAATTATTACTATTATTTTTATTACTACTACTATTATTATTATAATAATTACTGTTAGTATATTATTACTATTAATTATTACTACTAGCAATTAATTTATACAGTGTTTTATTTTACCTATGACCTAGCAGACAGAACGCTAAGAGCTTTCTCGTTATTTTTCTTTTTAAAGTACATTACTCAGCTGATTCAAAAGATCGCAAAGATACCTATTATCCATGGTATTTTTACCAGAAAGGAACATTTGAAGGATAGTGACGAATAATCATGTTGGTATTATTGTCCAGTACAAGTAATTTACAGACACATTTGTGGCATTAATTACAGTATAGAAATGAATATAATAGTCTAGCTTGTAAGCCCGTTTCTACTTTAGTATGATTTTCAGTAATCTAGAGTACGTTACGAATTGTAATTATTTTCTAACTCCACGATTAGGTGCCTGTGTTTAATTGCTGATCCTGGGAGGTGTAACTTTTCAGTAAACGTCACAAGAGAAAACGTTTCCAGTTACCAAGCATATTGCTTTGGAATCAGTTTTTCGTGAAAAGATAATTCAAATTGTGTTATAAATTAGATTCTAATATGTTCATTTTTACGGAACCGAAAATATAATAATTCAATAAAATTCAAGTTTTTACCATTAATGTGTAATGCAACTTCAGTTATTTTATATTTGTTTATTATATTATAGAATTTCGCGTACCTTTCTATAAATATTGCAGTCGAATGTTAAGTAATCTAAATTAATGTCACATTATCAGAAATAATTGAAGATGTCACATTATAAGATCTATTCTTATCCCACTGGTTGGTTATTAAGGGAGATCCTATAATTATTAAAACAACAATTCTACCTCTTAATTACCGTTTATGATAAAAAAAGTTTAAGTAACCAACCAGGTTGCTAACATCAAAGTAGATCCATAGAAGTACTAAATGTGGTTTATATTATAAAATCATAAGACGTCTAACCTAACCGATAAATTTATTTGGGAAAGTCAGACAGTCGAATAATATTTATCTGAACTATTTTATAAATTAAATATGAATTTAACTACCATAAATTGAGCAGAAAATGTTTAATTCTACCATAAAAAGCTATATAATAGAGTGTTCTGTGATTGATTACGATTTGTGTGGTTTGACATTCTCAGTACTGCCAACTAAGGAAAAGGAACCCAAAAAATTACGTTTATCTTGATCTTCTCTTGTTCTTAAAACAGAAAACCAGTTTATAATCTAAAATAAGTCTCACTTTATTTTTAATATTAACAAATAACATTTATTCTGGAAAAATACATGCATTTTTAAAGGAATAATTCTTAAAAAACACAGTTGCAGTAAGTGCAAGAAGTATTGTATTCCATTCAGGTTTCCCTTAAAACGGCGTTATAAATGTGCTTTTCATAAAAATGTATGATCATCACGATGTGCATACTTCACATAGCTTTAAGTTTATGATTCCATATTTTCAACAAAAGTAGCAGTTAGAGAGACGTTCAGCTTGAACATGGAAGAGCGTCCAGTAATATGCAGAAGTGGAGCCATTTTAATACAATACGCCGTGACTTGAGACATCCTTCACAAAAGAAACAAGATGTTAGTCAAGATGGGAGCCATGGGACGGAAAGAGGTCATACAACATGTACACAATAAGAGCAAAGCCATGTAAGAAAACATTAAGAGAGAAAAACGGGCGAGCCTCTGTCGTAAAGATGGCAACTCTTAACCGCTGACAGTCATTTAACAAGGAGCTGCGGATTTTTCTACGGAAATCTCAAAAACAATTTATAATTCTTACTTGGGCACTTCCACGGATGCGTACACATTTGTTTTTCCACAGCTGGTTCGTACTTTCTTGTAATTCTTATTTTCCTTGAGGATTTAAAAGTCTAATGTAGAAACGGCAGAGACTAAATGGTGAAAATTGCACAAAAATTAGATTTTTAACTATTAACTGGAACTCTCTGTTGAATTTGGTGTACATTTTTAGACGCGTTATAAGGTTATACAACTTCACACACTGCGACAAACATAGATCTATTGTTGCTAGTACAGCCGGCTCCAAGTGTTTCCCGAGTCACACACTTCTAGCCGCGGAGCAAGCCAGGATGGCTTATCTATTAGTTATGCCAAGTGGTCTCAAAGGTCGACTTGCCAGCTCATACCTGTCTTCAAGTGTGAGGGGCGTAATGTGTTTATAAGTCCACAGAGAACATCAATCCAACATTTCTCTTACACTTGGTCGTAAGAAACTAATCTCAATGCAAAGAAAACAAAATTAACGTTATAATTTTATTTAATTACTCACCATAACTTTTGTATGCAGATATTCAGAGATGATCAGCGTTTAATGAATGCAACTAAAAACTTTAAAAGCTGGTCTAAAATGTCAAGTTTCTCAATTAAAACGAAGATTTGTTTTAACTTAAGCGTTGTCGTTTACTTTTATACACTTAATGTAAAGACAGAATCCCTTAATTACAGAATATGAGAAGGTTCAGGTCTTCAAATATCCCTTAAACAAAAATAAAACTAAAATGCGTTTTTGAACGACAATTTAAGGAAATACAGTTATTTGCATTAAAAATTCGATACCGAAATTTAACCTGAAACATACCTTCTTAAACTTCCTGAATCCCAAATAAGCATTTTAGAAAAAGGTCTCTGTGTGTTTGTGTGCGTGAACACCATAACTCAAAGGGGAAATTCGGTTAAATACCAAACTTGCATTACCAGTACTAAACTTTAAATTCAGTATCGTTTACTTTTTCCAAAAGTTTGATATCCATGATTTACATTAAATTACATATGTTTCTATATATTATCACTGACAAATAAAAAGTAGTTTTTTTTTGTTTGTTGTTGGTTTTTTTTTTTTTTTTTTTTTTTTTAAGCAGCATTTTAAGTCCTCTTCATGCAGAAGTAATTTTTATAACCGGTAATCGTAAGAGATACAAAAATTCCTACTACGCATATATATGGCATACATTTATTTTAAGTAATTTTCGTGAAGTTTCCAAGATATTTCTTGTCATTCGTCTTAATGTTCCAATCTCATACTTTTCTGAAATCTGAAGCCATTCACTTTCTGTTTTTTCCTTCAGCTGGTCATGCAAATAGAACCAATTTCAAAGCTCTCATATAGCGATTAAGTCTTAAAGGATTAGACTATCGATTAGGAATAGCATATCTCCATATTTGGGTGTGTCTACAAGGAAATGTATAATAAAACCATTTCTACAAATGTCTATCTCGATTAAGATGAAATACATATGAGTATAATGAGTATTTATAAAAATTATTTCTTCGTGTTAGTTGAGATAAAAATTTGCAGAAATTATCTATGCAAGGGGAGTATGGGAATATAGTAGGCTTCGAGTGATAGTCAAATCTTTTAAAGCTTTCAAATTGCGTTCTTTTTGCACAGTTACCATATAAAGAATGAATAACAACGTTCCATTTTACGGACGCATAGGTTTTCTAAAACTCTCACAAATAAGGAATATCCCTAAAATGGTTCACTCTATAAAAAGTTCATTTAGACATGTGTTTTAGCAAGATCCACGATTTTTGCAGAGTAAGATTTAGTCTATGTCTACCAGTTACGCAAAAGTCATCCAGAGAAAATAGCCAGAAAATTCAAGTTAATTTCATTTGTCATAATTTTAGTCCTCTTTACAGCCATTTACAAGAAAACTAAAATGTTCGAACAATTTTCCATGTAATGGGTAGTTTAGGGCGGAGCAATTTTCTTCAAAATCTTCGTTTCGCATCTTGAAAGACATTAAGTTTAAATACCAACATTGGTTTTTTAAGTTATGCTGTCCACAGAATGACATAGATTTACAGAGACAGGCACACACACACACACACACACACACACACACACACACACACACACACACACACACACACACACACACACACACACACACACACACCGGACCATTTTCTAAACATACTTTTTTGGATTCAGGGGGCCTCAAAGCATGTATTTCCGGTGAAAACTCGACATCAATTTTTTGGGTGGAATACAATAATTCCTCTACTTACTATCCGTAGTAATGAAAGTAAAAAAACATGTGTTAAACTTGACTCATAGTCGAGCATAAAGTTCTTATAAAACGAGTATAATGATAATTAGGGTGCTCATATGAATATTATGAAACTCGCTGCTGCTCGTTTCATAAAATATATCCGCATCTTAATTGCTGCCATTATGGTCTAGCGTCCTTAAAGCATGCCTCACTTAATTGGTATGCAAGGTTGTAGTTATAAGGCTAAATTTGACACACACACATACGAGAGACAAAGGGAGGGGAAAGGAGAGAGTGAAAGGAGGAGAGTTTGCACAAAACCAAACACTATAACATAATGATACAGTTGGGGACTCAGTAATTACATTCCTTTTCTTCGGGGAGGGAGTAAATTTCCTCCCCTACTCCAGGTCATAAGTTCTTTTATTACGTAGGTCAACGCGGCCATAGTTTATGCTCGAGTAATTTACTAGCCTGTTGATGCTACAGTAAACCTGGACTGAAAGGAAAATAATTGTTTTATGGCGCTGTTTAAATATCCTGCGGCGTCGCAGCGCTCCGTTTAGAAACTCCGGAGCTACACGTTTAATGCAACATTAATTTCATCATTACCGTTAGGTAACCACATTCATTCCTCTCGGCTAGTCCAGTTTTCTTCCTTCTCGTATTTAACATAGTATTTTACGCAGCTATGTCATAAAATACAGATTGTTTCGAAACTGTTCGTTTAAATTAATAAAGGAGGTAAAGAATAACAAAGCTACCTATGGTCCGTGATGGCAATTTCTGATGCAGTTTACATAGAGGGGTTTAGCATGCTATTATAGCAGTGACCTTCTCAGAAACTACTCGAATGCACGACTATTGCTCTGAAATGGACTGGTCCACTATCGTGCTGGAAATACATACAGAGGTGCATCCTCCAGCAGTTCTGGCAACACATGTTCCACGAAGATGCGTTAGCTCCGTTCGTTGAGGTGGAATGGAGGAATGTGTGATCTACTACAGAGAATGCCGGTCCACGTGTTAACCCGAATCCAAACAGACCTTAGAGCCAACCGTTCGTAAACATTCCCTTTCAGCGACACTGACAATAACTCGTCAGCACAATTCAAAACTGTTTCCTAACATTACAATTTTACTTCAGAGAGCATATGTTCCTTATCCAAATATACAGTGTGTCCCGTTGATTTGCTATCACTAAAAAATGTAAATATCTCGTCATACAGTCAAGTTATGTGTTTTTCAGCTTTTTCGTGTAGAAATTCTGCAAGTTTCGTGACAATGAAAATTATGACACTACTGCACATGCGCGTACTATGACAACACAGAGTCAAAATGGCGGAATTCACGATACACAGAAAGTAAAATGTTATTGGTTAGCCGAATTGAAATTCCCAATTGCAGTACAAAGAATATTTATCCAGGAATATGCAAATGCTCCAGATCGTCATATCATTCTAAAATGTCATAATTAGCTGTTGGAAACTGTATCTGTGCCGAGGAAGAAGAAAAGTGGCAAAAAACCAGTATTCGCTAGAATTGAAGTTGTAAGGCAAGCATTCCAGCGTAGCCCAAGGAAACAAATTTGACAGGCCAGTTTAGAGCTAGGTATTCCGAAGACAACTGTTCATCGGTTCTTCGCTGAAAGCACAGTAACAGGGACAACATACGTAGATTTGAAAGAAAAATCCTGAGAAAAATTTTGAATCAGCAAAGGCTTAAGGTATAACTATAAGCTAGAAGATAATCAAATCATTGCGAGATTTGTAAGAAGTATAAGATGGTTAGTACATATTAAAAAATGACAGTAGATAGAACCCTAAGAGTATTGGAGGAGAGGTTGTATGATAAAATAAGAAGAACGAAAAACAGGTCAAAGAAAATGATTAGATGATGTAACAGAAGATTTAAGGAGGCCGGCCTACATAGCTATGTTCACTGGAACGTACGTCTCTGGCGTAACATTTCTGAACATTTACATTTTCTGAAATTATCTCATTGATAAATTTCTTATAGATACAAGGGGAGTACGGGAATACAGTAGGCTCTGAGCGATAGTCAAATCTTCTAAAGCTTCGAAATTCCGATCTCTTTGCGCGGAATTTTATCTTGCCAAACAGATAAAAAGTTAAATAACGACCTTCCATTTTAAATGTGCCGTTATTTCCTATCCATAAATAAGTTTGAAAGCTGTGCGAAAAACAGAGGCACTTAATACTAGATGGGAAGGGAAGAATGGATCGAAACTAGTTTCTTTGGTATAGTACACTATCATTTAAGGTTACTGGATGTAATAAGGAGCAAATTAATGCAGTAGAAAACCTTTAAATTTAATTTATTTTAAATTTCAAACGTTATGGTTATTACAGAACTTCAATATTTCTTGATGCGCTTCTTGCTTTACAACTGTGTCCCACAACTATTATCCATGTAGTACAAATCTTTAACATGTGATAACAGGAATAAAAATTTGCTTCCAATACTTCCTAGTAAGGCCCTTTCCCATCCCTGAGAGGCAATGTATCTAGATTATAGCAACTAATCACCTCTTTATGTAATTCAACATGAGATAATGCTAAAGAATTTTGGCAAAGGTAAAAGTTAACCGTTTAAAAGATTTTAACTCGTCAACTATGGCAAAAATAAGAAAGAAGCTTACGCAAAATACAGCAACTATCTGGCAATAATGCTAGCTGTATTTGATCAGCAGATATCTCACATTTTGGTGGCGAACAATTAACCTGCGCAATTTTAGAATTCCAGATTATACACCAAAAATAAAAGCAAAGATTAAGATTTGAACGTTACCATTAGACGCAATGTCTTTTGCAAGTATAGTGACGCATTTGCACTTTACTTGTAGATTTAATAGATAATTTTAAGGATATCATTATAAGTGGTTCCTAAACTTTCGAACAATTTTGCTGATGTAAATAAGCAATATCTTGCATTTGAATTTAACATTTTATGCGGAACTCCACGTATATACGACAAGACTCTCTATAATTAAATGAACTCAAAAAGTAACATGCATGATGAAAAGGACCAAATGTTATTATGCATGTGGTACGCACAGTTACGTCTGTATATTAATTAATTAGCTGGATACTTGCATATCGTGCTCGTATTTTAGTCCCTTGTTGAATTCCTGTTCGGTTGAATGATATCCCTTTGATATGTACCTACTCCGAATACTCCAACAGGATTACCAGCAAAGCATGATCCACAGCGTTTAACAGATAAGGAAGGAAGCTCTTTGCGGTTCGTTTCAGACCACCCAGCTGGGGATACTTTCGTCTGCAAGTCCATTAAAATATTGAGTTAGCAAGACCAGTCCTACACATAGAGAATATTTAAATTTTTCTTCCTCGTTTACGGAATACTAATTATTATTCATAAGCTAGGATTCTACCGTAATTTTCCTATGCTGTGCAGAGAGCAGTTAGAGAAACAAACATATTTAAGATATGAAGCTTGCATAACAATAAAAACTGTTATATGTCATGCATAATTACGTAATGCCCACTACTCTGAATTCTTTGCATCAAGATTTTCCATTTTCCATTAAATATACGCTAGAAGTTCTCCGGACCGAACGTCGCTGGACTTTAACGTATGGGGAACTCTTAAGGATGTTGTATACCACAGAAAACCAGCCATACTGGCAGCACTTCAGGAAGAAATTCAAACGGCATATGCTACAATCGCCGAGAACGCTTTCGCAAACGTTACCTGATCGGTAGTTCAAATTTCTCAGAAATCTATTGGCACCAATAGTGGGCAAAAGTCTAAGACGATCAGTACTCATCGTTTTCTGTTTGTGTGAATTCACCTTTTTATGTTAACTTCTTTGCTTAATGTGTATACATTGGCGCCCTCTGTATATAGTTTCAAACTTTAAGGAAACCTCTAAATGAGGTGTCCATTTAAAAGCTAATTTTAACTATTCTACAAGTTAATTTAACAGTAGGCTTTTAAACGAGTGGAGAACTTGTTCAATCAATCAGATTCTGAGAGGCTCATATCGAATATTTTCAAAATTACTGATGTGTGGTAAAACTCTCACTGATACGTCACATCCAATAGGCATTTGTTTTTAACTTTCAACACTTTTAGGTGTGTTTACAATCATCTATTTCTATTCGGTTAATGTCTTCTTGCAGCCAGACACATAAAACCATGAAAGAATCTTCAGTGTACTTGACAGTGTAAGTTCAAGGAAGTTCTATCACTTCACTAACATCTGCCGTAACGACAAATGACTGTAACGAAGATGATGGGAAATGCAAACTTTTGAGAGGGAATTTAATAACTGTAGAACCAGTGATTTGCACCAAATTCGCTACGATCGTAAAACTTTCCCTTCATTTCCTTCATCCTGAGATGCAGATATAAACTTTCCCCTCCTAGAGGGTTCTTTATTAAGACAGACGTATCACATTTATCACGTACAGTCACCAATTAAAACCACGAGTCCTAGATGCATGGATTTGACTGAGCATTTTCAACGGGAACGAATGGAAAAGGTGGAGACACCACCATATCATATTGTATTAATGCTCTGTCCCTAATAATTTTCATAATTGAAATCAATGATATACTAATAATACATTTACATAAAACGAATTTAGTGAAATGCACAGTTTGGGACCATCGCTCAGTTTCTAATTGTCTTACGGGGTTTCACAAGAGGTGACAGTTGCAATACGAGGCTAGAGGTGTGGCTCTGTAATGAAGGCATGAAAAGGCTGGAGAAGGGTAGATAGAGCTGGTCTGGTACAAAAGCCACGTTTTAATTTTCTTAGATTTATCTCCAAACTGTTAGTGCCTATCATGGAAAAGGTTGCAAATGTTGCTTGAAATAAGAAAAGCTTTAAACCTTGCATTTTCTAAATTTGCTTTCTACACGTGCAGCACGCATGGAAGGAGTGGAGACACAAACCAGGCCGTCCGTTTGCACGTAATTTGGATTCTTACTTCAGAAAATGCATTCATTATGCAACATTGCAAGATGAACGCACCGAAAATAATTATTTGAGGTTTTGATACAGTGTTAGTGGCATTCTCTGCGGTGCAGTGGCGACATCTTAGCCTCTAATCCCCAAGGTCCAAGATTCCAATCCGGTGGAGGGAGATGTTTTCTTTTTCTTTTCTTACGGGGGAGAAATCCTTAGTTCATATCCTTCGGAACTGTCCAGTATTAAAGTCTAATTACTTTATTTGTGGATTAAGTGTCCCAAATAAACTGCATCATTGCTATATATTTAAAGTCATGCAGTTAGCTTCATGTTTTCAACTTCGTTCTGGCTCCACTAATTAACTGTGTAATCGTTTTAACGAGTGAAAAAGAACCGACAAATTCTAATGTGAAGATCAACTGGAGTGCAGCATTTTAATGACGTATCTGTAATTCCTGCCCTAGCGCCCATGTAAAACGGTTTAATGCAATTCTATTTTAATGCCTTATATAAAAATTCACTTTGGAAATGGCAAATGAGCGGCTGCAAATCATACCTCTTAGGTATCAGTGATTACAAGGGTCAATGAATACTTCTCGGAATGACACATAGATAGCAGCAGCATTTCCGAAGACGATTTGTTTTTAAAACCAGCCATTGTGAAAACACTTACTTTCTCTACCATATACAACCATGGAAAAAATTGATTGAGCGCATTAGGCGAGCAGAAAATTTCTAAGTCCCACGCCATGCTGCAGCGCGGTTTACACAAGCCGATATTTCCATCGTGTAGCTGAGTTTATTGATGGTCTCTATTCCATGTTATCGACTGTCGGATAAACAAATAGGCTGTATCTGGAACCACCCCTCGCATCTGTATAAATACTCACAATTACTTTGGTAATTTCCGTTCCAATGTCTACACACTCAGGTGTGAAGAGGTTCGAGTTATTTTGATTCACTTATATTTGCATGCACGTACACTCCATAGAATTTATGCACCGATCCATGTGTAAACAATGGATACAATGCTGCCACACATTTGAAACAAAAGCTAACTAGTGGAATTACCAAGTTTTCTCTGTCCCACGAAACGAAATGTCTCTATATATCTAGGCCCCAATGTGAGGCCCTTATGCAAGCTGCAGAGTTCGAGTTATACTGGCCGCTGGGACCCCTTTTGTTTCCTTTCACCTCACCCTCCCACCCGTGTGCCCAGCACGGGGCACGGATACCAAGGTCTAGAAGCCCCAAGTGCCGATCCCCCTGCGCCCCTACTCCTATTCCTACTCCTCCTACTCTGGGACGCCAACGATGTGTTGCTAATCGATTATCCTTCCCCGGAAAATCATCACTGAGCGTATTACCCTAATATTTTGAACCAATCGAACACCAAAATACGCCAGGAAAGGTCGAATTTAGCGAAGAACTCATCTGTCAGCAAGACAAGCTCGTATCCATACAATTCCGTTGTTGCAATGGTATAAATCAATGAAGTGCGGTATGATTTGCAGCCACATCGACTTTATTCCTCTGACACAGCCCCATCAAACTTCCAACTGTTGTGTAAACTAGGAAACTTCCTTGGTGAAACGGCAATTGAGTCGTATTTTGCCCGGAGGAATCCGACTTCCGTGATGGGATCAATCGAATTGATAATAATGAAGGCTGGTTGAAAAACAAGAATTTCAAAACCGTTCTAAACTTCATTCCGAAAACTTCCGAGATGACCCTCGTCTATGGGGGTAAATAGTGACCTAGTTTATTCAGCAAAAAGCTGCAGTGTGGTAGACCTGAGGCTAAGCAAAAAGACAAAAACTTAAAAAAAGGGACCTTCTTTCTATGTTTACTTGCACTATTCTTTATAATAATTTTAGCTCCCTTGTTTTGCTATTACTATAGTTCTTTGATAGAAAATTATTTTTCCTATGTTAAATGTCGTTAGTCAGAAACGCGGAATAAACACAGATTAATCCAGAAAAAATTTGGAGAAAATTCTTCGCGACGCCGTCTCGCTTATGATAAAAAGTTCATGATAAAAATCCGTCCTCCGTCATTCTCGACTATATAAGCTATTCCAGAGGACAAGATGACGCAGTTTATATGATAGGAGTCGTTAAGTGGTGAATAAGAGAGATGCTGGCAGATAGGTTTAAGCCTGTTTTTTTAAGCAGTCAGCGTTGAGAAAGAGTTTTGGGTATCGTCAGAGACAATTTTAGATATTCAATCGTCGCGTTGGGTTTTTTGCTGTATGAAGCAGTTTTGATTAAACCTGTTTGAATGAGTATCAGTGCATCAACGGAAGTAGTTTGTGAGTAGAACTGAAAATTCGTGGGTGGTGTCAAGGTTATGAGAGGACAGAATAGACGACAGATATTACAAAGAGTTAAAATATTCGTGTATGTGTGTGTCGCAGATATACCTAATTCTAAAAGTCACTTGAACTATTTTTATAATTGTTTGTATGTTTGAATTTTTTTCTGGTGGGTATAGTCTAAAACAGCTAAATTGACTCATAAGTGACAAAACCCTAAGAATACACAAGTCTGAGAGAACGTAAACTTTCACGGCCGGAGTCCATAAAACTAGGAGTTATTTCCGGGCTGTTGGAGTTTAAGTATCCAGACGTTTCGTCCACAACTGCAGTGGACATCTTCAGTGGCACGATCGTAGTCTCCTCGGAGAAGTTAACGTGGCGTCTGAGCATGAATGAAAACAATTAGTTCATGATTCGATTTCTAATAGTCATCTATGAAACGAAGGAAAAGCCCGACAAAGTGGAAAATTCATATCCTTTTAAAACCTTATATAACGGACTTTCTGTCAAAAGGGAGAGATTACTATTAAAGATTATTGGTGAAAGTTGCAGGAAACCATTAGTTATTTGCACATTATATATTTTATTCTTTTGAGTCGTTCAGGGCGACGCCGAAGGGGGGGGGGGGCGGCCTCATGAAATGAATAAGGCCAGGAATTTCAGCGAATTTACTCATTTGTTTTATCTTTTCCGATATAGTAATTTTTAAAATATTACCCAGGCATATAAAAGTTATAAAATTATCCTTGTAATAATATTCAAAAATACTTAATTAGATTAATGATGCCAGGTTGTTAACGAAAATCAATAGCTGTTCTCAATAAAGTACAGGGAAGAACTAGTAAAGGGACAAAAACATTTCCTATTCATTTTGCTTAGAGAGTGTTTTCCAGTTTCAACATTTCATTTACTGGATTACTGCTAAGGCCTCAGACCTCATGTTACCTTTGTAGTTATTGTTTGTAAATGAATTCTTCCTGATGTACTTTAATTAACGTAATGTAAAATCTAATGTCATGGACAGAGCAATACCTCCTTCCTGTATATCAGTGAGGATGTGCAAAAACAGAGCTTCGAGAGAAAAGAGAGAGGGGGATAAAGAGAGAGGGGGAGAGAAGCTACGAAAGGATGAAAGTTAGCTTGATCAATTTGCCTCCAGCAGGACTTCTCAAAGTAGCATTTAGAATGTAAATGTAACTTCGAAAGTAGAAGAAAAACATCTAACATTCACTTGACTTTCTCTGAACACTATAGTTTGTTTTTATTTCTCTTCCCTCAACTATTCCTACAGAAGCATGTTTTACTTACTTCAACTAACTTTGAAAGAACTAGGTGAAGTTCAGTATATTCCAAAGATACAACAGAAGATTTTCAAGAAAATTTCTCCCAGCCCAAACTACCCGTTGTATAGGAAAAACTCTCTAGTTTTGTTTTAATATAGCATATTCAACGAAGAGCTGAATATAAAATTACATAAATTAAGACAAATGAAGGGAACAACATGGAGAACATTGAAAAACATGACGTCGAAGGCAACACAAGTTAAATTTTATAAAGTAATGAAAGTGCCCATGGCAACGCATGGAAGAGAAAACTGGACTCTGATTGGAATAGAATTGAAGTAGGAGATATGAAGTTTCTGAGAGCAGTAGCTGGATATACCCTTCTAGACAAACTAAGAAATTAAGAAATTCGAAAACAGATTTATATAGGTGTATAATCTAAGTGAAAAAAATTAATGAAAATAAAATAATTGGCTTTAACACATTATTAAATTATAAACCTACAGGATATCACCACGTAGGAATACCAGCAAAAATATGGAGTGATGTGTTTAATTGAGGATGAAACAGGTAATCAGGTCTATGCCTTGTGGAAGAAACAGATAGGGAGAAATTTGTTGATGTCGATATCCTCAAAAACTACACTAACAAATGTGATCAAAATGCCGCAAGAGAATGCAAAGTTTCAGTATAAAAAATCTTAGATCTTATCAAAGCACATACTTTATGTCAAATGCTTTAGTAGTTAAATTTCCAAAAGATCCTGTTTTATGTGTTTGAATTTTTAAATAGTTTTTTCATTGGGAACTCACTATCACTTTTTCCCCCATATTCATGCAAAGAACATAAAATTTCCCCACTGTCGCATAACATCACGCCCTTCACCCCATCATTTTACCCACTAAAGTTCTCAACGAAATTTAGGAATGTGGACTAAAAGATTATTTGAATTAACAGAAATAGATAAAATCCACAGACATGTGCAAATTATTAGCAATTTTATGTTTTTAAGGAAAAATTGAGATTTTGCAAGTCTTCCAATGTCAAATAATTATATTGCTTTAATGATTATACCTAATAAATCTAATGGCGAAGTTTTAATGAATACTTTAGTTGTGTCATATTTAATTTTTACTCATATTATGGTAACTTTTTATCTACAGGATGAAAAGGAAATTATTATGTTAATTTAAACCAGTGATAGATCTCTGTATTTGGAAGGCATTTTGTATCTTAGTTTTTGTCTCTGACCATTTCCTACAGAGCTATTTTAGTTTTTTCGAAAACAAGAGACAGACAAGCTGGTGACTCTGCAGATTGTGTGAGTGTCACTTTCACTAGGTCAGTTCATAAACAAACACCGCAGCGTGTTCTCCCGTGTACGTAAACAAACACCATGCCGTGTCCTTCCGTGTTTACTGTGTGAGTTTAGGCCAATCAAAATACCAGTTGCGCTTGTCACGTCCCAAAACATTACACCACCCTGCGCAGTGTTTACAAGCGACCGGTTTGCTTACAACCAGAAACCGGTTCAGATCCGTGACCAACCTCAACGCAACGTACCCAGTTACTTCACCTCTGGAAAAGCTGCTCGGGATATTCCCTAATTTAAGTGATGAAGTATTTCGTGATTAATTATTAATGTTTCTATGAAACACACATTAGAAGGACTGTGGTAAGTATTTTTGCTACACTGAGAGCAAAACAAATTCCTTTCTAGTTCCCAAATAACCTTGCCTCGCTCTTATTGACACAACTTAAACAAATCTTACCCCTATAAATTTGAAAATTGCTGATAATTTGATAAGAAAATAATACAGTTAACAATCCTTTACACCATTTTATAAAGTTAATATCGAGTGTCTTTGCGCTGAAATCAACATCGATATCGAGAAATAGTTGCACCGTTTAACATGCTTATTTGAAAATGTACTTGCTGAGTTATAAAAATGTAAAGTGCACTTTTCTGAATATTAAGTGAAATATGAAAAGGATTTTTATGTTACTTTTTTTCGCTTGTCTCTTGAGCGTGATATTTCCTACAAGGGAAAGAGTCTTACGAAAACACAGAAGTATACAAGTGGCACTCTCGAACTGTCGGTAAGCTCTAAAAGTTTCAAGCCACGTTTTCCACTTTTTTTTTTTCTGAGAATGTATGGAGCGTAGCCGGAATGAGTTGAGGAGATTGGGCAGTGGAGGTTAGGACGTGCTGGTCCCCCACGCAGAACAAATACGAGCAACGACGCAAGGCAAACTTGCACCACTTGTTTGAAGTAATCTAGGTGGAGGGGGTTTACGGGACGAGGGACGGGATATTAAACAGCAATCCGCCACTGTTATGTTCGCCCGAAAACATCTACTCCATCAACGTGTCCGAGTAGACCGTAGCATCAACCACGAGTTTATCTACCACTCATTTTCTTGTTTTGCATCGGTGATTTTTAGATGCTGCATGTAGCTTCAGATTTTTTCATTGTATGCAACCAAGCGCTTGAGCCACTTCTGTTACTTTTTGACTTCTGCAACTTGCAAAGCAGTGGGTTTTAGTTTATGAAACCGCCTAAGCAGAAGTTATGTCTTAAGTGCATTATCCCCGCTTGCTTTATAGCTTGCCCGCGTATATAGATGGACATTGGCTCCAAACTCAGTGAAAAAGCTATATAAAGGACCAAAGACACAGCCTTCTATACCAAAATGATTCCCAGGTGATATGTGTTAAGGCAAATTACATAATATTTATTACTTCCTTTATCTTATGCATGTAATAGTCTTACAGTAGCTTAAGATTATAATATTAAATTGTTTCTCTTTCACAATAAATAAAGCAGTAAGGTTCCATTACTATTTAGCCTTAAAATCTTTTAAGATCAACAAAATAAATTGTTTGGTTTTAAACCCAATATTGTGTACAAACTTAGAAACACGAAATAAAATAGCTTATATTCAATTAAACAAAAAACTAACAAAAATTAAAAATCAAATAAAAACAAAACACCTAGTCGCTAAAACAACAAAATGGATTTTAATAATATATTTACAATGAGACAGGTGATAAAGAAAAGAATAGAATATAAGCTGCCTACATTCATAGATCTTGAAAAAGCGTTTGACAAAGCTGATAGACGAAAATTGTGGGAGATACTGGAGAAGTGAGGATATCCCACACATTTGATTAAATGTATAAAACGTTTATATCTTCGGAAAGTGACTTATGCATTTCATGAGATATGCAAATATTATATTTCTGTTTCTAAGACTGTTTCTAAGACTACCAGCGCTACCTGTGATTGGAGCGAATGTTGCGTTGACTGTTGAATAGGACAGGTCGTCAAGTCAAAGTGCAGCTTACCAAAGCAATTAGTATTTATTAATAACAATTTTGTGAACAACTTCCCCACATTCACATACCTTCGCCGAAGGATTGAGTGGGTAGATTCCCTTACCTACCTGGGAGTAAAGCTCGACAAGGGCCTAACTTTTCGGGGACACATCAACGACCTATCAGCGCGGACCAGTGGGGCAATTGCCTCACTGTACCCTATGCTGCGGTCGGGGATGCCAATCCCCTTAAAGCTACGTCTCTTTCGGGCTCTCATTATCCCTATCCTTCTGTATGCCTGCGAAATCTGGGGCATGGCTGCAGACACCCACCTCCTGCGTCTGCAACGTATACAGAATAGAGGTCTTCGTGTAATCTATTCTGTATACCGCAGATTCCCCACGAGACTACTGCACGAAGCCTCGTCCCTCCCGTACGTGGAGGACGAAATTAGGCGCCGGGCAACTAAATTCTACGACCAGTTTCCACAACATCGGAGCGCCCTGGTTAGGTCTCTTGGGGACTATATCCCTAGAGAACGCACGCTTGTGCGACATCGGGTTCCCCGCATGGCTTGCGGGCACCCCCGGTAACACAGGAGCTACCCCATCAACAGCGTAAGCTGAACTCCTTACAGTCCTTCCAAGAGTAGTTTGGAAGTCCAAAACATTTCGCCAAATATCCATATTTGGACCACCCATCAGCAGTGCCCAACGGCAGTTGCATGCTGAAAGTAACATCCGACGAGGAGCATAAAAATGCTACCTCCCAACAATCCTCAATCCTCATTCTTCACCAGCCATCCTATAACTTCCTAATCCCGTCATGCAGTGGTTAAGCCCTAAAAGGGCAGGTACACGGATGACACACCTCGGGCTGTTCTCAGCCTGCCATCTGGTAGTCTAGTCTAGTCTAGAACATATACACCATTTATTCTCCACATATATTTTTGTTACCGCTTAGGTCAACTTTTGTCATCGTTTTTCCGCAGTAATTTACCAATATCAGGCCTCTAAGAGACATCAGACTAACACTGAATACTGAAAACATTTGAACTCGCTCAGGCAACAATACTACATTTACCAACTCAAGATTGCATATTGAATTTGCAATTATATACATAAAATGTAATGATCAGACGTGAGTCATGAAAATACCTAAAATTACATGCCACGACCTTGTAATGGATGGGGAGAAGCACACGTAATTATATTAATAAAATATGTTTCAGCAAAACTAGGTCGGACACGCGCAGCCTAACCAGAAAACACAATGCATGTATTAATAATTCCAAAATTTAAAGTTGTATATTATACATAACGACAGGCAAAGAGTAATATATCGATTAATAAATTAAATTCACATTAGAAGGCTTATTATAATACACTGACATATTTTACAGACCTGAGCAATCAGGGCTAGAGGGTCCGCCCTGGATAAATGCCCACACGTTGTGCCAGCAGTTGAAAGTGATTAAATTCGAACACTTCCACACGGAGCTATACAGTGAAATAAACACAGGCAATTTAGCACTAAACAAGGCAAAAATATACCACACATACCACGTGTTATTTTAATATAAATTGTTAGTTTTATCAATATCGTCAGAACCATTTTGAGAAAATTAACATTTTCCAAACATTTTCTATGTAGGGGACAGACTTTTTAAAGAACTTTGTGTAGCTGGAAGATGGAGACATCAAATGTCAGGTTTAGTATTTAACCGACTTTTCGTTTTTGATTCATGATGTTCATACAAATACACACATACGCACAAACTCGCTCCCACCTCTGCAACTCGTATTTTAAAGCACCGATATGACTTTCGATATCAGAGGCGACACATAAATGTACAACAGCAGAGAAAGCCATGGTTTGAAATATCGTGGAGTTGCGAAAGTTACAGTTTATAATTAAAAATAAACAAAAAATATATAGTTTTAGATAACCTTCTCTTTGCAAATGACGCTTCAATAATTAGTTCTGAAAATAATCAACAGATAGAATTATTCCGATTAAACAAAATAAGTAAACATTATAACTTCAATAACTCGGTTACAAAACAAAATTTTTAGAAATTTAGAGACCGAGCAAAAGTTGTCTTCAGGGAAATTAATGGAGAACATTAATTGTTCTAGAGTTACATATGTGGGTTATTATTAGATTTCCAGAAGTACTAAGAAAGGAAACTAAAGTTACATTCTACTAATTAAGGGCAGTAACAATGCTGCCTTACAGCTAGGAGTTTTGGGCTACTAGAAAGAAAACCGTATGTGTTGTACTCACATGGCTTTCTCTACTCTAGTACTAATCATTCTTACAAACTCTTATTCCTATATCTCCTTCGTTTAGTTGAGATAAACATTTATACAAGTTATCTTATTGCTTATTTCCTTGTAGGTGCAAAGGGAATATTAGAACACAGTAGGCTTTGTGCAATAGTCAAATGTTTTGAAGCTTTGAGATTCCGTTCTCTTTGCACACTTAACATATAAAAAACGAACAACGATGTTCCATTTCACGAAAGTTTTAAGTTTTTTGAAACTCACACACATAACAAGGAATATCTCCGAAATAGTTAACCCTACAAGAAAATTTATTGGGACATAAATTGTGTATTTTAGCAAGATTTTTTGTATAGTATGATTTGGTCTATTTCTAACGGTTTACCAGTTATGCAAAAGTCGTCTAGAGTAAATACGACTACAGGGGCTATAGCCAGAAAATTCAAGATGTACATTTCATTTGTCATCAAAATATCTCAACCATATGACATTTTAATCAAAATCGTTAGAGCCATTTTGAAGTAAATCAAATTTTTTGAAAAATGTTCCATGTAAAGGGTAGTTTAGGGTTGGACTATTTTATTCCAAATCTTCGTGTCGCATCCTTGAAAGATATATACCAACTTTGGTTTTTAACCGACTTTTCGTTTTTGAGTTGTGGTCTCTACTGACTGACAGATACACAGGCACACACATGGATCTTTTCCTGAAATGCTTTTTTTTTTTTTTTTTTTTTTTTTTTTTGGATTCATAGGGCCTTAAAATTAATATTTCCGGTGAAATTTCGACATCAAATTTTTGGGTGGAATGCAATAGTTCCTTTACTTTACTAAACGTAGTGGAGAAAGTAAAAAGGGAAAACAAAATTGAAACAGTAGAAGTGAGATTTTTTAGTCAAGATATAAGGAGGGAATTAATTATATTTAAAATAAAAGACAAAACAAAACAAGATAGAAATGTTTGGAAGCAACACATACATAGAATGAACGACGACCGCATACGAAACTGATAATGAACTATAAGTCGAAGGATAGAGGAAATGTTGATAGACAAAATAAAAGATTGAGAGTGGAACAAGCCATATGAGGCTTAATCCATCAGTGATATAAAAGCTAAGCAAAACTATAAAACACAATAGAAGGTTTCAATGTTTAATAGCAGGAAAACGCCATGTTCACGCATTTTGTTTATGGTTGGCCTTTGTTTCAGAATGTAGTAATTTGTTGCGAAAGTTGTATGGTCATTTTACCGCTACACAAATTATCATTCCGCCAAGATAGTAAGTGGGAGTCTTCCTGGATTGAACTAAGTTCTTCACAACTCTGCTATAGGGCTTCGCTTCCGTGTAAAGGAGAAAAAGTTGTATGCTGGCCGCAAAGGGCTATAAAAGTTGGGCGCCTGGCGCGACGTGTGTGGACTGCCGCTGTATTACTGATGTGGATGCATCTTCAGACAGCGGCAATGGGTTTTGCTCTAGCCATTCGTCATCCGAGGCTATCAGCATGGGTCCTCAGAGGGATTAGCTGCAGCAGCAGCAGCCACTACGTGCCCTCCCGCCTGGGAGAAACAATTTCACACAGACTACGTGTTCCACGGGATAAACTGCTACCATTGGCCGTGAATGGGATAATATACTAAGACATGCCCCTAGGAGCACAAGAGAAAAGTTGGGGCATACTGATTGGGAGATACTTTTGGTGGTGCAGTTTAAAGAAATAATGCAACAGTGATGTAAATATCTGTTTCGGAGTATCGTCATAGGGAACGAGGTTTGAAACTACTTAAGGGTTCATGCCGAGAGGATGTTGATGGGCATATCTGATTTTTCTCCATATAGTTAGTGGAAAAGGAAACAGTCACATTATGTAACTAAACTATATAGCAAGCGTACGTAGCTTGAGGTTTCTTGCAACCACCAAAGAAAATATTTCGGAGAGACTGTTTTCAACCCTTGATGACTTTTGTATGCCTGGTAAACCGTAAGAGATAGACCAAAACTTAATATACGAAAAATGTAGATGTATTAAATGTAGAGAAGTTATGTTAAAATGCTTTTTTTGTGGAATGAACTATTTAGGAGATATTCCCTGTTCTTTGTGCGAGTTTTACAATACTTAGACTTTTATCAAATGGGAAGTTGTTCACTTTTTCGTCTTTTGGTGGTGCAAAGAGAACGGAACTTCAGTCTTCGTATATGGGCCAGTTTCCCATATTCCCCTTGAACGTACAAGCAAATGTGCAAATGTTTATCTGACTAACATGAAGAACATAAAGGAATAAGTGATTGTAAGAATAGTTAGTACAAGTGCAAAGAAAGTTGTATTAGTGCAACACATCAGATTTGATAATTTGTTCCTTTAACTGCAATCGTAATATCGCTGGCCTTTTACGTTTAGAACATCTTGCCTATTTACAATTGTATTAACTTGCATACAGTGGTTTGGGTTTGGCAAATAAAATCACACATTCTCATTTCCAGACTTCGGGGAGAGTATTCAAAAATCTGGACTAGAGGAAAATTTCTACTTCCCGGAAATATTTTCTTTCTATTACACATATTGTATTTAAACATATGCTCACTTTAAAATTACATTGTACGACACAAAAATTCCCTTTTGCAGCTTAACCGCACAGGGGTTGCTTTCGTTCAGGATAATACCGGTAAAGTAAAGTGGGCCTTAGTGGCTCTCTGCATAATTTCCACAACCATACTCTCCCCCTTCCCCTCCTTCTACTCTATAGTGTCCACTCGTAAAACCACTCTATGTTACTGTGGGGTGCTTATTTAAAAACCGCAACCATAAAGCTGGAGTGAATCCTTTCATATACACAGTATATTAATTTAAGCAATTGCGCATAATATAATCTCTAGTGAAAATGACAGAGGCATTCTAAGATGTATAACAGTCAATTTTAATGTATTAACTCCCTTATAGAAGATCAATATCTATAAAAAGATGATGTGTTCCACTCAAATTACTTTCATTACCCTTGTGCAAACCATTCTTACCAAAGCTTCATATTTATCCAGGAATTTGCAGAAATATTTTATTGATAATTTTCTTATATGTACGAGGAGAATGCAATAGGCTTTAAGTAATAGTGAAATGTTTTAAATCACAGAACTTACACTACCAAATGGAGGAATGGGGGTATTTGTAAACACCACTAGTAGCGAAATGTCTGAGCAATTTTTAAAACAAATTTATTTTAAAATTGGGTATCATATCTTATCATATAACATTCTACAACTATTTATGTTTACTTTTTTACATGGGTCACATTATATCGACAGGACAGTACTTTATGACCATCTTGACACTTAATTGTTTCTCGAAAACACCAACAATGAGACCTTTAAACAAATTCAGTAGTAGAAACAGTGATTGACAATAACTATTAAATGTGTGCCTTTAATCAAAAAATTAAAAGAAAGAATTTTAAAAAATTATTGAAAGTGAAGCTTAAATATACCTATGGTATTTTACTCAAAATCGTTAAAGCTATTTTTATGAAACTAACATTTCCGAAAATACATTATTTGTAATCTGGAAATCAAGTTGTATTTGTTTATACTCGTATAATGTGCAAGGAAACTGGGATTACAAATTCTCAATATCTAGACAATATAGTTGGAGATACGAATTGCAGTCCAACGTTTGAATTTCCATTAGTAGTGTAATGGATGAGGGTAAAAATTATCTGTAATTTATTGAATATCAGTTATAAGAATTACATATGAATATAACAACATTAACCAAATTACTGATAAGGATTGGTTCAAATTCAAAGCTTTTCTCTTATGTGGGATTGTTGCTTGATACAGT
The DNA here is from genome assembly GCA_030765045.1 of Tenodera sinensis. Taxonomy (NCBI): domain Eukaryota; kingdom Metazoa; phylum Arthropoda; class Insecta; order Mantodea; family Mantidae; genus Tenodera; species Tenodera sinensis. The sequence goes on along the minus strand of CM060967.1, from coordinate 155,243,371 downwards.
CTTAGCCGAAGGGCGACCAGAACAGGATACAGGTTCCTAATGATTTCAGAGTGGCACCTCACGCCGGCGATGCTGTTTACGTCATCATGAACCCCAGATTCCTAAGACCATGGGCCCCAGAAAGGTACTCCAGCGAGTCAATCAAACGTAGAAAGACATTTCTATTCGTCTCTCGACTTGGCAAACAAAAAGTAAAGCAAAATGGAAAAAAAAAAAAAAAAAAAAAAAAAAAAAAAAAAAACATTAAGAAAGAAAATAAGGCCTGCGGAATTCGAACCCAGGACATCCCAAATATGAGCCCCACAGCTTAAGGCGCAGACATCACCTCGGTAAGACTTTAGGAAACCAGGTTTCAAACATGTTTAGAGTTCATGCCAGGAGGATGTTGATGAGCATATCTGATTTTTCTGCGTATCTTCGGTAGAAAGGGAAAGAGTTACATTAGATGATAACTAAACTATACAGCAAGCGTACGCAGCGAAATGATTTAACAAAAATTTAACATTTTGATACATACTCCAGCTTCTCAGACCGGTTTTGCTTCTCTGGCTTGCCTTGCGACTCAGTGTTGTATAAACATGGTTTTTAGACAAATGGTACGTCTATTCAAAAACATTAGAACCATATCCCATTATCCAACAAACTTAACAACGACTATCGACCAAGGCTAAAATGGCACAAATAAGAACACTCGTGCACGTGCGCGCGCACACACGCGCGCACACACACACACACACACACACACACACACACACACACACACACACACACACACACACACACACACACACTAAAAGTGCAACATGTTCCCCTGAAAATATTGTCTACATCTGCAAGCTTAAATAAGGTAGAAAACGAACATTGTAGGAGAACCGATCTGAATGACCAAAATATACGAAAATATACCAAAATATACGTATATTGACAATAAAGACAGGTCTTGAGAAGAAGTCATTAAGGCTATTTCGAGAGACGGTTAGCAGGACAAGGTCCCTTAACTAGACCACTATACTGCTCAGCTAAGCTCATGACGTCACAGAGACGCCATATGACCAGCCAAACAAGTGATGACCAGCGCCGTCCATAGCGCACATACCCAACCTTCGCCTAATGTGCGCGGGAAGAATAATCATACCAAATTGGAACACTCGTGAAATATCACGAATAAAAACAATGAAAAGATGTTTATAATGCATATCGTTTTGCTGCTGGAATCTTATTTCAATTACGGCACTTTTACATCGCAGATATCACTTCTTTTCAAGAGTTAATAATACGGCAACATTGGAAAGTAAAGTGTGACCTCATTTTAAACTTACATCCCTTATGCATGATTATCTTCCCTCAGTGAAGTAGAGGTTTAACATATTTGCCTTCACCGAGTCGCGTTCTCCATGGTTAGCTAAAATCCTTATCTTCTAGATTTTCGTAGTAAGTGGAAACGCTGCTTGAATGAAGATGGCGAACTAGTTACAAGGTTGGCAGCAGTTTCGTTCCGGCAGTTAGGTCATTACCTTCATACTCTCTAAAATTGAAGGTCTGATCCCCTGAAGCACGCGTCAAAAGCTTCCCACATACAGAGGAAGATTATTTCTATAGTAACACTAGTAGCGCCGTATAAATTATAAACACTAGAAATGCCGTTAGTGTAATTTTCAACTAAGGTGTGTATAGCAGCAAATTTCGTGAAATGCAGTTACAATAACCCAGCGAGAGGGCTCCGCAGGAAATTTTGAGATTCATATTCTGGAAGTTCCATGTTTCCGTCGCATCGGACTTGTTGTGTGAAGCAGCTTTTTTAAGGCTACGATCAGACAGGACAACTGTAAATTGTGAGGTAACGACGAATTGCAGATTGTGTTAACGATAGAGAACAGTGCTTTTGTGATTCAGTTTTTAAGGGAAATAAAGTGCCAGAAAAAGTAACTGGGCATTTTTATCACTTTGGTGTCAGAAGGGGGATTTGACACATTGCTGTTTGTCAGAATATCGAGGGAAAAATACGATTTTCCGCTCAATAACCTACGAAACCAATCTACAATGAACTGAATATTTCGTGCTTGAAGCATATTATAACAGTTATTCACATGAGATAATTTAGTCGTATCATATGTGAAGGATTTTAAACCCAAACCGTGCACAGCAGTTGTAAATATATAGTATTTCATACCTGGTGTAATTCGACACCTGGAAGAATTAGAAGATGCGACGATTTGACGTGGTCGAATGAGATAAGTTAATGCCATGTTTGAAAGTTAACTTTTTCTTTTCGTTTAAGCTTACGCATAAGCACAAAATCCCCGTTGATGGTGACCAATTACGAAGAAACACACGGCTTTAAATATCCTGGAGAGAATAAGCTCATTAAATATTTATATGAAACAAATACTGATAAAGTAATTACGTTTAAATATGAAAACATTGTTAAAATGTGTTTTAAATTTATTTTCAGGTCACAATTTCTACTATGCCAGAATTATTAGAATGTTACCACTATATATATATATATATATATATATATATATATATATATATATATATATATCTATGGTGGTAACATATATGTATATATGTATATGTATGTATATATAGATATAGATATAACCCTTGGGCTGATATTTTATGACTAAGTACTGGATGCCATTATATTTCAAACTAACATTTTGAATGAGTGAATAATTGATCACAACGTTTCTATTGATTAATGTTTAGAGATTATTGCATTGCACAGATAAACTTTTTTCAGGTTTAAGTATTCTACACTGTTGATCTTGCACAGAAAGAATAAAGTTCTAGGAAAATCAAATATATTTTGAGTCATATAAAGGCATAAAAAATGTTATACATAGAGCTTGAAATATGAGAAAGGTCCCATTTAACCTATTGGATCAATTTTAATTATATATCAGCTTTGGTAAATTCATTAAAGCAGACCTGGGCTACTGGTGCTCTCTGAACACAGCCCGCTCACGGTGTTCCACTGATAACTGCATATTTAACAGGCATAAAAAATGTAGGTCGCTCAAGCTATTACGTAATTCGCTCAGGTCTGCATGAGTGCATTTGAAGTATAGTTGTTTTCAGAATTTGACTTTTGTTTAAAGAATATTTGTTTAGCTTAAACTGACTGGTAATTCATTCTTGATACGTTTCCTTAAATAATGATGCAACGGTTACTTGGGAAGTGGCCACTATAGGAAGAAAATTAATGGAAAATAAATTTAAAGGTAATAACCGGCGTAAGAATATTGATATATTCATTCCAGTTAAAAAGCTGCCTGTTCAACATGGGGCAGACTGCTAGTTACAATACTCATAGCGTTGTAAAGCGAGAAATTGCTTGTAAAAGAAACTATAGGTATTTGATTAACAGTTGCCATGTATAGAAGTACGTCACTGAGTTGTAAAAATGTTAACATCTCCTAGTCTTAATTAAATAAAGGAATAGTTTTTGACAGTAGCCTTTCCTAGAATGCTATAGGTAAACGATAAGACGAATGACCGATAAAATAGCAAGAGAGAAGAACCTTTGAACAGCCGCCTCGTATTCATTAAACTGAAAAGGAAAAACATGACGATAAAACAAATACAAGCTCCCAAGTTTTCTCCGATATCTCTCTTTGATTAGTTTGTTGAAAGTTTCCCTGACATTCTCTTCTACCTTTATTGCCCATTCTCTACGTGCCTTCTGTTTAAAGGGAACTAACTCATCATTCTAACCAAAGGAGTCCTAGAAGTGAGTTTTCTAGGCAATCGTGAGACAAGAAGCAATTACGCACCGTTAAAGGCTGAGGCAGGGAGAGGTTTGTAAGGTTGTGCTGTTGACGATGGGAACCGCAGCAAAAGAGCAACTTGCTGCTGTTCTGTAACACAAATCTCCGGGAAAGGAAACCAATGTTAACGTCTCAGTTTACGTTAAACAGTTTAACATGTTTGTACTTTGGGAATGATGTTAGGAGCAACCACGAGGCAGCTCAACTTCCAATAAACGAATTGGCAAATCGACAACAGCCCCGGGATTTTGTGTAGTAAAGTAGAGGAAGTATTGTATTCCACCCAAAAATTCAATGTGGAGATTTCACCGGAAATGTATGACTCCAAAAAAAAAAAAGTTTTTTGGAAAAATATACGTGTGTGTCTGTCAGCTTGTGGACAGCATAACTCAAAAACGAAAAATCGGTTAAAAACCAAAGTTGGTAGTGTCACCGCGCCCGCCGCATCTGATTGCCGCACTCGGGAGGGGGGACCCAGCCAGTCGCCTACCTGGCCTAACGACCAGCCTTGAGGAGGGAGCAGTGTCGCCCATCGCATTATTGTCGGCACTACCGCAAAAGAGAGAAAGGGATAGAGACTTCTAGAATTCTCTGCTTTGTATTTCACCGCAATAATAGCTGAACTTTCCTGAAGATTCCAGAATAGTGCCTGGGAGATATAAATAGCGGTAAAGTGTGAGAAGGAGTAGTTTGTTGTGTTACGAATTCGGAGCCGTGCTGTTGGTGAATCAGTAAAGACTTTCTTGCTGTTGCAACGAGTGTACAAAGTTACTGTTTACGGAAATAAAAGTGTTTCATCATCTCGACTACATCTGTCTTCTTTACTTTACACCCATCAAAGTCACAGTATTTAAGCTGTCTTTCAAGGATGCGACACGAAGGTTTTGAAGAAAATTAATCCACCCTAAACTACACTTTACAGGGAAATTTTTTCAAAGATTTTGGTCTTCTTTAAAATGTCTGTAACGATTTTGATTAAAATACCATATGTTTGAGATATTTTTATGTCAAATGAAATGTATATCTTGAATTTCCTGACTATAGCCTATGAAGCCCTATTTACTCTGGAAGACTTTTGCATAACTGGTAAACCGTAAGAGATAGACCAAATTTTACTATACAAAAAATTTAGATCTTGCTAAAGCAGACAATTTATGTCTGAATAAATTTTGTTGTACAGTGAACCATTTTGGAGATATTCCTTGTTATTTGTGTGATTTTTGGAGAACTTATACTTCTGTCAAATGGAATATCATTATTCAACTTTTTATGTGTACACTGTGCAAAGAGAACGGATTTTGAAAACTTTAAAACATTTAACTATCGCTCAAACCCCACTGTATTACCATATTCTCCTTCTACCTATAAGGAAATAAGGAAAAAGATAATTTCTGCAAATGTTTATCTCAACTAACATGAAGAAGATATAGGAATAAGAGTTTGTAAGAATGGTTAGTACAAGACTAGAGTTCTAGTTCCCGGCCAAGGAATGTTTTGGGTTTGATCTCAATATGAGTTACGAATTGCTTGTCCCGGGAATAGATGCACGAGCAAATTTAGGAGCTGCGATAGGCAGCAATCCTGACCATGAAATTCAAATGGGTGAAGTGCTACATCACATCCCGTATCATTTGGACGATCGTTCACTCTGTATTACATAAGTGGATATGAAACCGGCAGGTTGGCGTTACTGTGGTTTGACTCAAAATGGAATAACCATACAACGTATTCAAAGGTTAAAATCCCATTCAGCGCTTTAAATAATGTTAAACATTGTTTAATTTTAAAAGCATGAAGATAGTAAATGCCTTCCATCACAGAATACAATCCTGAAGATTTTCTGCGTGAATTCGTAGCCTCCCTGTATGTGGGTGAAAACTGTAAAATTGCACATGTTGGACTGGTTCCGCACATGCAATGGAAACAATCGTTAAAAAGTTCTCCCTCCCACACATCAAGGAAACGTACATTTACACATCATTATACTTTGGAAGCCCACTCAAATTTCAATTGAGTGAGTGAATTGCTGCAGGGCTGAGATAACACCTACAAACGAAATTCGATGGTTGGCACTTGTAAAATGTAGTTGATCACCGCTATACGGCTTCACCGTGCTTATCAAAGGATGCTGTTATGAGCGAAGTGCACGCGCTCGGTAACCGTTTGATTTTAGGACAGAGGGTGCCTTTGACAATTCCAAGTGTTGAATGCCATCAAGGATGAGCCATCCCTTTGGGTGCGACACGTTGCTTCCTGGAAGCCTCATGCGTGGGCGATTTTAATTAACAGATAAACCCTTCCCCTGCGTAACAGCACCAACAACGGTTCCCTGAGCTCAACACATTCTGTTCTGTTGGAGTATGCTAAATATCCTCTACCCAACTATAGCAAGCTCCAAGCGAAAATTACGTTCTTGCTCCTACAAGCTGCACAAGCTTGCCTTAGATCGTCCAGTAAACACTTGAATGAACTGCCTATAGTTAACGCGTAATTGGAAAACAGGAGAGAGTTTCTCTCAATTATAAAACAACTGTAAATTTAGAATGCTAAACTTCACATCGATTCCCAACTTGAGGGTGGGAATTTTTCTTTAACCAGCATTATTCCCCATTCTCCCAAGATTCTGGAACTATTGAGAGAGTATCCTTTTTTTTTAACTTTCTCCACTGGTAAGTAGGGGAAGTATTGTATTCCACCCAAAAATTCATGTCGAGATTTCACTAGAAATATATGTTTTGAGACCCCCTGAATCCAAAAAAGGATTCTTAGAAAAAGGTGCGTGCCTGCGTGTGTGTGTGTGTGTGTGTGTGTGTGCGCGTGCGTGTGTCTGTCAGCCTGTGGATAGCATAACTCAAAAACGAAAAGTAGGTTAAACACCAAAGTTGATATTTAAGTTTAATGTCTTTCAAGGATGCGACACGAAGATTTTGAAGAAAATTGCCTCACCCTTACATGGAATTTTTTTTTGAAAATTTTAATTTTCTTGAAAATGGCTGTAGCGATTTTCATTAAAATGTGATTACAGGGGCACAAGCCCGAGACGGCAACCGAACCCATGATCCCCTGCGCCACGAAGCATCACACTTGCCGCCCCTTGTAGCCGTGGTCGCTGGAGCGTACGTCTTTTTCGCGCAGAGGGCCGCGGGTTCGAGTTCCGCCTTGGGCGTGGGTGTTAATGAGTTTTGTGTATTCAAGTAAAAAATAGAAAAAGTAGAGAAAAGTAAAATGTGGAAACAAAAGGAAATCAATCACCCTCTAGCTGTTAACAAGCCAGGACACACTCTGAAGATGCCCAACGCAGTCTTGGGCGAAACGTCACACAATTTATCGACTGGACCACGGCCTACAAACCCGAAATCTAGTAGCCATTGGATTAACGCTGGCAGTGAAAACCTTAGCATGTATATAACATTTAATTCATCCCGTAACTTCTGAGTGGTATTTTTAAAACTTTTTCTCTATGCTCTATCGTTTGTTATCTACTTATATTTTTCTATGCTTCACGTTAATCAAAATAACATGTTCTATTTTAGGTATATTACAAATTCCATTAAATGAAACAAAAGGAAAAGCGCTGGTAAAAGACAGCATGAGTGAAAAGACAAAATTGGCCAAAATCCGAAAATCAGGCTATTGCATATTGGAGTTACATGTTTCACATCCCCCACCCCCTATGGTCACTAGAGCCATTAAAAGAGCTGCGTACTACAGTCCGTTTCTCATGTCTGTTTCTTCAAAGGTGCATTGTTATATCCTGAAAGTGTCCCATTATTTTCTTTATTTTTATTTTTAGTATTTTTTTGATTATGATTATTACCTATAGTTATGATTATTAGGATTATGATTATTATTGTTGTTACTGTTACCACTGCTGTTACCTCTACTGTTATCACTAGATGCTACTATTACCACTACTGTTACTATTACTGTTACTATTGTTACTAGTGTTGTTATTAATATCGTTGTTAATACGGCTATTAGTACCATTATCATCGTTATAACCCGTAAAGATAAAATAACCAATTGTAGTTTGAATTAAAGGTAAGAAAGGTACTTTATTTACTAATTTGTTCATTTATTTATTATTTAGTTATTTTTGCTTCAATGGAATATTGATATCACAGTGAAAATGCAGTTGTGTTTACTTATTTTGTTATGAAGTCCTGTCTTGCTATGTATTTATTGAATATAATTCAAGCTTTAATTTGCATCCCCTGAAAATCTTCACACACATTATGCATTTCGCTAACCTGGGGCTCATCACTGAATGCACTCACTCTCCTCTTTTTCTTTTAGCCAATACGGTTGATCCCATTCGGCCGTTTACATGACCCGTAGAATTCACAAAGTCTGAATATGTTGCTACTTATATACGCCTTAATAATTTCAACTCTTCGTTTCTATAATTCTAGCTTCTTAATATATCACAGTATATATATCACTGTGATACTTCTAATTTAGATTGTTTGCTAGAAAAGGATTTTTCAACCAATGCGTTTAGCGCTTCTATGTTAAACTAGCTAACATATCGGACTGAAGGAAACGTAATACATTAATGTTGTTTCAAGCTTTAAAAGAAGGTTAAGGGAGTAAACCTGGGATGAAAGCAATATTAGCTAAGGTATTGAAGCGAAATGATAAAGGTCCACACTGAAAGCCAGTGTTATAGCTAGGAGCATATCCGTTGGAGATAAAAAATCCCACTTGTATAACAGAGTGCGGGCTGACAGGATACGGTGAGGTGGTGATTTAGAGCTCAGGGTGTCAACCCCCTGTGCACAAAGTTCCAGTTCCCAGACATTAACTCATTTGAAAGATTCTCTCACCATTTCTCTGTAGAGAGGCTGGTCTTACTACCATTTGTTTCTATTTCAAGTTGAACAGTTTCCCAACAAGCCAATGCTCTTTCCGCCCTCTGAAACTTGAAATAGAGATAAAGAAGCAAAGAAGATAATATAACAGAATGTATTAGTTTGTCTGCAGCTTTTATTCCTTCAGTAAACACTTAGAACATAAGCGCAAGTTATCCACTAACCCTAGAGTGTAAACAAAACGCTCTAACCTATAAAAATATACCTAGGTATATAGTAAAAGTTATGAAATCATATTTTTTGGTTTTCTTTAGTCTTATAAATTAGCATTTTCTCTTTAATTTGATACATATTGTAACAGTTTGACAAATCCCACATCTGGCACCAGTATGACTTTATACATGCTTGATACATATATATCCATAGACTCAGAGGGCTTTACCATTTATTTTTCATTAATGTATTTTTTACTTCATCGGGAGCGTCACGGTTTCGCATACATCCAACGTTAATTCATAAGTATTGACATTCAACAGGACACGTAGGTTTTCATCTGTCAATCGCGATCTGTTTTTAGGTTTTGCAATCTTCAGTTTAGAACAAAATTGCTCCCACATAGCACTAATGCGCGCAGCATATGAATGGAGAGATAAACTTAGCGTAGGTACATTCTAATCCACTTTTTCACTGGACTATAAAGTTTCCTTGAATGTTTAAACCTTATTGTTACATTTACGGAGGATGATTGGTTGTATAGTATTGTTTTAAATACCTTAAGATTTCGTACTTATGATTTGGTTGTAGTCTTTTTGGCAGCGCTTTCGTAATGTCGTTTATTTGACTCGTAAACACCAATCAAAGCTTTCAAACAGAAGAGACATTTCACATTTTCACACATAGTGCAGTGAAAATATCGTTCTTCCCACTTCTGTTGGAATAGGAAGGTTTCTTTGCGTTTTTGACGTTGAAAGAGCCATGTCGTATCTGTGGCATGCTGCTTGTTCACGTTTGAACGCGTGTTGATTGAAGGAGGGAGAGCCGACGTAGGACTACGTATTGCTTAGCCCCTGAGGGTGGTGTTACGTCATATCAGACGATACAGTTTTGCCGACCTCTGCAAACATCCAGTCACGAAGCCTAGAAACACACGAAAGAGGGGAAGGAAATAAAAAGAAAAGGAAATGAAAGAAAGGATATCCTAGTAGATGAGACACCACCGTAGTATCCTCTACCGACTATAGAAAACTACGAAAAAGTCAAGGTTAGAGTAAGGGAATCGAACCCCTACTTCTGAATGATAGAGCATTATCCAGTAAATCTTCTTACACACTCCAAATAGCTGCTCATACTTTATCCAAAAGAGCTAATTAATATAATTTACTAATGTTCCCAAATAAAATTAAAAGTTCTGGCATTTATGACAGAAATAAACACGCAAAAAGGTGGAAAGATTTAATTACTTTAAGGAACCATTTATAGAACTCTTTTAAAACCAAAGTTAGAAAGGAAACTGTGCTTAAATTGCAAAAAAAAAAAAAAAAAAAAAAAAAAAAAAAAAAAAAAAAAACCTAAAAGGTCCATGTCACAAGAGTGGAAAAGCAGACGATATCAAAGTTAATGATGAACTACCTGATTGGCAGAACTTCAAGAAGGTGTAACAGACAAAAGCCTAATACTTGTGGAAAGAAGAAAAAGATGGCATTTTCTTACACTTAATTTACAGCAGTCACTGCAAAAAAAGAAATTAATGTACCTACAGACTTCATTGGTGTGTTTGTTTTATCCTCCGGGCCCTTGTCTTTCGAAAGGTTAAGAGGTAGGCAGCAAAAGATCGATCAACCACACAACAAGAGGTCAGCCTGACAGTATATCTTAAAGGGGAAAATGATTTAAAACCCTCAACAAGGCTTTGGCGAGATGCCAAAGACTTGATGATGCACCTTTTGCGAGGCTGGGTTGAGTGGCTGCCGTTATTTCACAAAACAAGAGAAGGCTAAACCGAGCAAGAAAGGACAGTGGGCAGAATGTAGCTAGTGGAGAAGTAAACGTGGCAACAAAGGTTTCAAGAGGTGAAGAGTCCTTCAGCTTCACGTCACGGTCGTTTTGGCACGCACTCACTCACTCACTCACGTGCTCGTTTCATCGTATATAATAATACTAACAGCTTTCGCAGTAAAAACAAGCCACTTGAACCATTCTTCCCTTCACGTGACATCATTTTTATGTTTCTCGGCTCGCATTCACTTCTCCTTTCGGCTTATGGGGAATATAAAAGTTTTCAAGAGGGGTCTATGCCGCGACCGGCCATTTAAAGGGCAAAAGATGTGAAAGTGTATGCACCTTTTGCTCTTTGTGTTGCATATGTAAAAGCCTTACGACGTGCGGTCATCAGTGTCACACACGTATTGCCCCCTCTTCCCCTTCTCTCTCTCCCTCTCTCACTATATCCCTCTATATCTCTCTTTATCTCTATCGCTCTCTTTCTCTGTGTATATCTCACTATCTCTTTATCTCTGCCTCTCTCTATTTTCACTTTCTCTACTGGTAAGTAGGGGAAGTATTGTATTCCACCCATAAATTCGATGTCGAGATTTCACCGGAAATATATGTTTTGAGGCCCCCTGAATCCAAAAAAAGCATTTTTAGAAAAAGGTCCGTGTGTGTGTCTGTGTGTCAGTCTGTGTGTCTGTGTGTCAGTCTGTGGACAGCATAACTCAAAAACGAAAAGTCGGTTAAAAACCAAAGTTGGTATTTAAGTTTAATGTATTTCAAGGATACGACATGAAGATTTTGAAGAAAATAGGCCCACCCTAAACTACCCTTTACATGGAAAATTTTTCGAATCTTTTGTATTTCTTGAAAATGGCTGTAACGATTTTGATTAAAATGTTATATGTTTGAGATATTTTGATGACAAATGAAATGTATATCTTGAATTTTCTGGCTATAGCCCCTGTAGTCGTATTTACTCTGGACGACTTTTGCATAACTGGTAAACCGTTAGAGATATACCAAATCATACTGTACAAAAAATGTAGATCTTGCTAAAATACACAATTTATGTCTCAATAAATTTTCTTGTAGGGTGAACCATTTCGGAGATATTCCTTGTTATGTGTGTGAGTTTCGAAAAACTTAAGAACTTTCGTGAAATGGATCATCGCTGTTCATTTTTTTATGTCAAGTGTGCAAAGACAACAGAATCTCAAACATTTGACTATCGCACAAAGCCTACTATATTCTAATATTCCCCTTGCACCTACAAGGAAATAAGCAATAAGATAATTTGTACAAATGTTTATCTCAACTAACACGAAGAAGATATAGGAATAAGAGTTTGTAAGAATGGTTAGTTCAAGAGTAGAGAAAGTCATGTGAGTGCAACACATCAGATTTTTTCAAGGTGTACTTGTATTCTTCTCTATTATTTTTCTCAACTTCGTCGAACAATCCTTTGGATTATAAACAATATGTTATAAACAATATCAATCACTAAATTGATTCCACACACTCGTTCTATTTCTATTGTATTTCTTGGCATAGAATTTTTAATTATTGTTTCAATTTCATTATTTCATGCATTACCAAACCATTCTGAATTTCCCTCCATTTTGAGTTTTGATCTTTAATCGATTGTAATTTGTAATATATTGTTTTTCCGCAGAGTGAGTGAGTGAGGCTGGAGGGCCGTCGACAAGGTCATTTGGGCCCCATCAAAATAAGAATATTTATGGATATGTTTAATAACTCCTAATAACTACGAAGTTCTCAATCCCTCTCTTTTTATCAGAATACGTTTTATTTCGTCCGTCAATTACACCAACAGCTTCACATTTTGTTGCAGCGTCTGGTATGGTTTTAAAATTAAAGAACAGTCACTTTCTATGGGCAATTTGACACTATTTTGACTGTAACACTAAAACAGAGAAGCAAGTTCATTATTGCTTGTTATAAGTTTATAACGACCTGGTACAGAGCTCCTGGTGCGGAAACAAGCAGAAGAATAGAGCACATTATGAGCTCTGGAGCGGCAATAATAGTTCATAATGAAAAGGTAATGTTGAACAACAGAAACTTCCTCCCGTGATTGCAGGAGCCAATTAAAATATGACGTTTAACTTTAAGCTTTTCCGCGCGACGTGATTTATGTAGCTGTTGTTGATGATGATGATGAGTTTAAAATAAGAGCAGCAAAAAGAAGATGCTCTATTTGAAGCACCTGTTATAAATTAAGCTCATGTTGATAACAGCATCCAAAAAGGACAATAAATTAAAAGCGTTGGACCATCAATCCTCTGGCTGAAATAAATCGATGCCCTCATGCACGCGGATTCATTATGTTCATCGGGATATAATCACCCAATAGCCAGCGACACCCTGATCAAAATCCACTGGGATCAGCTTTCCTGGTTTTTAATATATCTCTTCTTTTCTAATCCCTGGGTGCCTCGAAAACAATTTTTTTTACTTATGTAGAAATTGGTTTGTAGATGCTAATTTTATACTCTGATACAATACAATCCCATGCCTTTTTTATATATATTCTGCAAATTACTGCTTCAAAGCCTAACTGTTCGTCCATAGCATGGGAGTACGCTGAATTGCCAAATTTGATATTTAAGTTAGTTAACTTAACCTAAATGCTTAACTTAAGTTAAGCACTATAGCAAAAGAATAAAACAACCCTATCTCCCAAAGTGATGGCTAAAATATTATAAGATCTTTCTTTAATTTCAATCCTTCGCTAACTTACGGATAAAAAGGAACTTCGCCCTCCAAGTCGACATATACGAACGGTTTCAGTTCCTCTAGGCACACTAACGCTAGGTAGCGGTGAGACCCGTTACTAATTACAAACACATGGTGGTGGGTTATTCTCGGATCACGTCTTCGCCGTCGCAGTTTCGTCGTTGAACTTTGTGATGTTTAAAACCTCAGGATTTATTCCGAAGATGAGAGCAACAAACAACTTCCATTTCTGGCGATAACGTTAAGCTAAGAATGTTCCAGACGGCAATCACTCCTACTAAGGTAAAGGCTTTATGGATATAACAACATAACAAAGTCTAAATTATCAAATAAACGAAAGCGGGTAATGGTATAAGGACATGATAGTTAGTTAAACTTGCTACACCCATCCTGGCATACAATTACATAAACACACTCGAGTCTCCTCTTATGGAGGTATCAAGTCTCAGAATGATTACTTACTAATTACTATAATATCTAACATATTAGACATCAGATATAATTAAGAAGAGCACAATGTGGCTCAGACCACTATTCATTATTTCAAATTCAGGTAAAATATAGCGTAAAACTAAACAAAAGTTGAAAGGCTACACAAAATGAACTTCTCCGAATTAGACAATGATAAACAATTGAATACAACTAGATAAAACAAAAAATAAATTAAGTAACAACACAAGTATATGCCAAATGCCGAAAAAGAAATCATTTTAAGGAGCAGATAATGGAGACCGTACAAGAGATTTTAGAAATAGAAGTTAAGAGAATTAAACATGAGTGGTTTGACAAGGAATATAAGAGAGCGATATAAGGCAGGAACGAGGTATACAAAGAACATATAGCTAAAAACATGGCGTCTATTGAAATAAAAGAAGACGGGCTATATAAACATGTATAAATAAACATCTTTTTGTATGAATGAAGATTTAAGTAATAATGGAACACTCGATCTTAAAATGATCAAGCAATTAAAAGAAGACTTTAAACCTAGAATGGTAATATGTAGAGATGCAAAAGTAATACCAACGAGATAAGAAAAGTAGAAGTTCAAAAATAAAATACTATTTTAATTACTGAACCCGAAAACATTGAGGTTAGGATATAACAGCTAAGTCAAGCTTTGGGAGGTAATAGCGGTTAGAAAGAAGAACAAATCGGGGTTCTGAGTGAATTTGGTTGGAGATTGCAACATCAAGTACCAAAATTTGATGGAATAGCATCACAGTTTATTTAAAGTCATAGTAGACAACAACTATACAAAGTTATAACCAAAAGTGTGGGAAAATGAAGGAACACCAAGGGATTAAAACAGGCTCAAACACGCCAAAATATATAAAATCAAAAGAGATAAGTTGAACTGCACTAATCCTACAATTGTTCCACAATTTCCAGTATTTTACTAAAAGATCTTATGTGTTGCACTCACATGACTTTCTCCACTCTTGTGCCAACTATTCTTACAAGTCGAGATAAACATTTACAGAAATGATATTGGTGTCCATTTCCTTATAGGTGCAAAGGGAATATGAATGAGCGATAGTCAAATGTTTTAAAGCAAGACGCTATAGGAAGGCTGTGAAAGTCCATTCTCTTTGCATGGCAAAGGGATAAAACAGCGAATAACGACCTTCCACTTTAGAAAGGTGTAAGTATTGCAAAACTCACACAAATAATATGGACTTGAACAGACATATAGCTCTATTAATAGAGTGTATAGTGTCATACCAGATTTCGGATTCCCCCAAAGCTGGTAAACTGACTGAAATAATTATGGATAATTCAACCTTTAGAGTTAAGACAAGAACAACTCACCGATATGGTCCTATAAGCTAGTAAACATTTTAAACAAGGGGATGGATTATAACAACTCTGAAACAAAGAAATTAAAAAGAAATACACTGCAACCAGTGGTCTATATGGGTGACATAATCACAGTGGAAATCCCCCCTCCCCACACACACACGCACGCACGCAGGTACGCACGCACACACACAGACACACACGCACACACGCGCGCGCGCACGCACACACACACACACACACACATACATATCCGCTACTGAGATTTTCTGTTTTGCAAAGCGTGTTTCAAGATCTCCACACATCAAATGCATCTTCATTTGGAATTTATGCTGATGGCTCTAAACCTGACAACTGTGGTTGCGCAGTGGTATTCACTCATCACACGCTGCTATACAATATACCTAATTACCTCAGTTCTAGACCTGTGGGCTGTATGCCATCCGCTTTGCTCTGAAATATATCCTAGACAAGGTAGAGTATGACTCCATTGTTATAGTGAAGCAGCTTGTTATATGACAGACACTCTTCCTCTCACCTACTAGTTGCACAACTATTACTGTTATACAACTCAGCAATTCAATCTGGTAAACATATGTGGACCGTTCTCCAGAGAACCCTGTGACAGCGGGCGAGCGCGCGCTTCAGAGACGCTAAAGCCAAAGCTACCTCACACCACTGCGTGGTAAGTAAACAATGACAATGAAGTGGTAGAACTAAGATGACCATAAGTGTGATAGAACAAATTATTCTAGAGGCTTTCGGCTGCAGGTTTGTTTAAGAGAAGTTCCAAAAAAGATGAATTTCGAGAAAAATTTCTGCTATAACCTTCTCGTCTAGTGGCGAAATAAGCCACTTTTTGTGATGGAATTGTGAATGTTAAACGACACAGATATTATTGGTGTGTGTGTGTGTGTGTGTGTGTGTGTGTGTGTGTGTGTGTGAGAGAGAGAGAGAGAGAGAGAGAGAGAGTGAGAGGGACATATAGACAGACAGAAACTCGATGCTTTTTTTGGATTCAGAGGGCCTCACAACATATATTTCCAGTGAAATCTCGACATAAAATTTTTGGATGGAATACAATACTTCCTCTCTTTACTATAGATGGTGCAGGAAGTAAAGTAGAGGATCTAACTAAAATTTTACGAGGTCTTCATGAAAGTTTCATTGAAATGTTTCTACAAGCAAATGAAGAAAACTAAAATAATATAAACACAGAGATAATGAATAATTACATACAGCAATCAAACTAAATAGAAATAAACACGGTTCAACATTTTGCATTTTCAGGAGCAATAATTATAAATAACAACGGTGGAATTCAGGATCAAAAATAAATCGACTAAAGTAAGTCCATATTTAAGTCTGAAGATATACATAGAATAACAAAGATAAAGCAATAAAGAGGGCAATATAGTGTGAAACATTGATTATAACACAGAAAACAGGAAAGTTAAATTTAAGAGAAAGATTTAGAAGTGAAGAATCAGATGCAATAATGAAATCTGCACTTCTCTGAAGATTTAGAAAAGATAGAAATGATGAGCCGTATTCTTGACAGGCTATAAACGTAACTTTCAACAACTCACGTGTCGTGCCGTTTCTCTGCTAAAATGGTGCAAGTGTTGACGTGTCTTTATTAGATGGCATGGGACTTGTAGTTGAAACACCCTCATAATTATGTATGCTTGGGAAAGAATGGCAAGTTTTATCACCTCTCTCAAGCGGCATATCGTTTGAACCTTCTTTGTTTGTTTGTTTGTTTTTTTCTTTTTTAATTTTGCAGCAGGTAGACGAGATATATAAAGGGCTTGTCACAGCCTGAAGCTGGGCTCCTGAGAAAACTAGTCATTTGAACCTGCAACCATTACAGAACTCATTAATATTTCATAAAAGCTATTGATGTACACACTATTGGACAATTTTAATAAAAAGGAGTTATAACAAATAAACTGTTTTTATACCTCCTTACTTGTCAGTCTTAGCTGATCATATGTCCTAATGCCATATTGCTTCCGATGACGCCCAAAGTTTAATACGCGAGCTTCCATAGCTGTGATTGCAGTTTTTAAGAGTGCCGCATTTATTAAAGCAAAGGTTAATTTGCGTGAGCTTTAATATGCAGCAATCTTAAAAACTAATGACAACTAAGGAAGCTCACGTGTTAAACTTGACGCGCCAGTGTAGCAATATGGCGTTAGGGCATATGATCAGCTGAGGCTGACAGGTAAGCAGGTATGAAAAATACAGCCGTAAGAGCTACTGGTAGCGTGAGGATTCGGAAGCGCGATTTCTCATACTTTAGTTCAATCCTGCCCCACTTGGAGCGCTTTTTTGTTGACACATTTTTACCACGTAGTTTCCGTTCTTCCTAATAGAGTGTTCTGTGCTCCTGAGGTAAATACTTAATACTAAAAACTGTCACTACAATGAAACTACTCAAATTTACTGAGTCGAATATTTTGTGAAGCTACCAGTTTGAAGGTCGCGTATAAGAAATTCCATTCATGATTTGTTAAAAGTACATCAGCCAAAATTACTTTATTCAGCATGTGATAGTTTCAATATATCAACTATATGTCGACTGTATATATGTATATTTTGCGTTGTATAAGGTAATGAACTGTGGGAACTATTTGTTACAATATACATATATTATGTACTATATTATATATACACACATGTACATATACACATGCATATACATGTATACATATATATCTACATATGTGTATGTGTTTAATGCTACCAAAGATTTTCAAATGGAATCCTCCGGGCAGAAAGAAGAGAGGCAGACGTACCTAAGAATATATAATTTTGTAGAGTGCAAGAGGAAATGAAGGACACATTTCTGCAAATCTATGTGAAGTAAGAAAAGCTTGGAAATTACACGAAAGCTGTAGATAGATGTACATAAAAACACAGTGATGGTGGTGATGATTTCTGTTGGTTTTATAGGAGGTTTTTGAGTCGGATGCATGTCTGGTATCGCCTCTGCTTTGTCTCTGACTTCCTTTCCTATTAACAGTTCCTTAGGAGGAAAATAGAGGGTAGCTGTTTTATATAGCCATTTTACTGCAGCTCTCCAGATACTGTAAACAAATGACTGCTTCATTAATGCTGCCATCAAGTCTTTAACTAGATAGGGTAACGAACAGAGAGCACGATAGCTCAACTAATTTGGGACAGACACAACATTTAATGGCGGCTGATAGCTAACCTCTACTATTCTCTTTCCTGTTGGAAATATGCATTTTGATGGCACAAATGATATTTATATCACCACCTTTACAGAGTGATTTTGCAGTGTGTTTAACCAAAGCCTAGCAAACCTGAAATTCGATTTTGTGTTGACCAGCTCATCCTACTACCTGCCATGAAATGTTGTGTCAGCCATACTTTCGAAACTTATTGATGCGTGGCTGATGCCTTTTGAAAACTCAACTATTGAATTGTAAGTAGCTCTCAATTAAATATTACAAAAACAGTCACATACTGAACTGTTAGCTTCCTGTGGGAACTAGACAGTAAAAACTAGAACAGAAGCCGCAGCTTAAAACGCACTGAAATCGAAAAAATAATTAAATATAACAATATAAAATACAATTTTATGTCATTTTCAGAAACGTTGTCTAACAGAAACTGAAGCGGAATGTTTGATAAACCAAAATTGGCATTTAAGTCAGCATCTTTCAAAAATTGCGACAGAGATATTCTTTGGAAAATCTGCCAGCTCAAAGTCACTTTACATATAGAATTTTTCAAATTGTCTACTATCTAGAAAGCGGCTCCTCGTCTTCTAGAAATAGTCCTTGAGTTCTATTTCATTTGGAAGGAATTTTGTATAATTTTCTGAACCATAAGAAGTATGCAAATATTAGTTCACAAAAATTTAGATCTCTTTTAAAGACATTTCCAAGCTTTTCTTGATTACATGTTCGAATGCTTAAATACCTTGTCACTATTGATTTGTCTTCCACAATGGAAAGTGATTTTTAGGACATCATTATTGATTCGCCTTCCTTTAACCCCTCGTACCTACAACGAATATATAATCAGGATAATTCTACAAAGGTTTATCCCGAATAGCTTAAGCGATGATAAAATCTTTTACAACTTGGTCACTATATGATGGTTTTGAAACTTGTTCTGTGAAGAACAAGTGCTTTAATGGGATCTATCTTTTTGTGTAGTAAAATTATGTTACGGTTTACCAATTATGGCATATTCATTCAGAATGGAGAGGACTTCAGAGATATTCCCAGAAAATCCAATTTATACATTTAATATGTTATGCAAATATGTTAAACATAGGTATAGTAATTTAACAAAAATTGATTAAATGTTGAGGGAGAATCTTCTAATACGAAACCAGCATAAAAATAATATCCTGTTCATTAGAATTTCAAAAAAATTGAAGCTTTTGGGATGATGGTAAAATAAAGTTCACCCAGTAACACTTCTACGACGAACTATATGCTTTCTCGACATCTGTTGTTATAGACATGAGATTAAATGCAATTTTTCTAACTAATGCAAATGGTCCTGCCTACAGGTAGTACTAAATAGAATCGTTATTTGTTGAGCTTAAAAAAAAAAAAAAAAAAAAAAAAAAAAAAAAAAAAAAAAAGATATTTCTAACTAACTCGCAGCACATCGATGGAAGAACGATTAAACTGAAATGAATATAGCTCCAGAAATCACTCCCCCTTCCCCTCCCCCCCCCTCTCTCTCTCCCTCTCACACACGTTGCTGCTCATTACATGGTCATATCGTGATGGTTCTGTTAGAAGCTACTTTTTGGTATCAATCTTAACCCTATTCCATATCTTAGTACTATGCAACTGTATCTCTGCTTTCACACGTGCCGGACAGATGGCATTAGGGTGCACCTAGTCTTCCTGCTTTCATTATCTGCGAATAGATATAATTTTAGCCTTTTAAATTCGTTTAGACTTACGGTGTCATTTTTGGTAATGGTATTAAATACCCAATCCGGTATTTATCTTGAGGACTGCTCAGTCAGGAGCCGGTCCTTCCAATCCGGGCCACAGATGTACCGTCTGAGCCACCCCACTTCGTTCAGAAATGATCTGGCTTTGCACTTGCAGCCGTGACTGCCACCGCACTCGCCCCGCCCACTACAGCCCCACTGACTACAGCTCCCAACGGCCAACGAACCACGGACCAACCAACCAAGAAGACGCAGATGACAGAGGAAGAGCGTAAGGCAATGGAAATAGAGAAACTTCAGAAAGAAGTAGATGAACTAAAGGGAGAGATCATCTACTACCAGAATGTGCTGGCAAATATGGATGGGGAATCCCAACAATTTGCAAAATTCGCACAGGACCTCGGGTTCTGCTACAAAGAGCATGCCCTCAAGAAGCGGCGATTAGTCATCCTCAGCGAGGGGTGGCAACAAGTGCCTGCAAGAAATAAGAGGAATACAGGAAGCGGCCGGGAAAGCGATTCAGACAGTGAACGTCCCAACCAGCTGTGCCCCAAGCGCGTCTCAAAACAAAAAACGCCGCCATATCCCCTCACCACGAGAAACACCTACGCGCCGCTGAGGGTACAATTTGATGCAGAATCCGACGACGAGACGTCAGAGGATCCACCACCACAACCCGCAATAGCCTCCACCTATAGAGACCCCTTCCCCAAGCTACCCCCTACCAAAGCCCCCATTCAAACACAGACACAGAAGAAACACACCACCCAGCCCACCATTCCCACCCCCACTCCCGCCCCAAGCACATCCAACAACGCAGCAAAAGCATCAGACAACCAGAAACCACCAAGAATAATAATCCCTGACGTCCAACACACGGTAAAGGTCCTCCGCATCCTGCGTGGCTCCCTTCCTGCCGGCACATATAAATTGCAGACGACGAGGGACTGCCTTAAGCTCTTCCTTCAACGGAAGCAGGACGCGAACCCGACAATGCAGCTCCTGAAGGACGCCGGAGTAGAAAACTACAGTTTTACTCCACGTGGGGACCAACCTCTTCGCTACGTAATCAAACGTCTTCCAGCTGACTTAGAGGAAGATTACGTGAAAGAGGACCTGGTCCTAAAAGGCTACACCGGCGTCCAGGTACGACAGATGATTTCACGTGGCAGGCCTCTGCCAAATTTTCAGGTAAGTCTTGACAGGACCACCGAAAACCAAAAACTTCTACAGGAACGAGAGGTGTGCCATATGATGGTCACCGTGGAGGTCCTGAAAACAAACCAAAACATAACGCAATGTTACAACTGCCAGCAGTTGGGGCACACTTTTAGGAACTGCAATATGACCTCCCGGTGTGTCCTTTGCGGTGACTTCCACCGCCTGGCTGATTGCCCGAAAAAGGCCAAGCAGGGCGTTGTACCCCACTGTGCTAATTGTGGGGAAACGCATCCTGCCAGCTACAGGGGGTGCGAGACGTTTCGCAACGAACGTCACCGCCGTCAACTGGCATCCATAGCCAGGAGCTCTCCCAGTGCTCAGCCAGGGCCAAAACCCATCATACACCCGGCCCTGGTTCAAACAGGTATCTCCTATGCGGGAACTACCGGAGGGCAAAACGCACCAGTGCCACCACAGAATGGTCCCCCTCCACTACCCCAACAGGCGCCCACGGGTGACCTGAGTGGGATAAAAGATATATTAAACATGTTCAGAGACCTAAATTTACCATCATTATTGATGAAGGCGCAGCCTTTCCTGGCCAAATTCAAAAGCTGCAGCAGCACTTGGGAGAAAATAGAGACCATCATATGTCTCCTCTCAGCCCTTTTAGAATAAATGGCCCACGTAAGGGGAGGCACAACTTTAACTCGCGCACTACTGTGGAATGCAGATGGCATCCACAGGAAGCAACACGAACTTGAAAACTACCTACGGCGTAACAAAATTGACGTCGCATTCATCTGCGAAACAAAATTAAAGCACGAGCACACTTTTAAGCTCCAGGGGTATCAAATCTTTCGGAACGACAGAATTGGCAGACAAGGGGGAGGGACTGCTATTTTGCTTAGAAATACTATTGCTCATGCTTCTGTTACGTTGCCTGTAATGGCAGCGTTAGAGTGCACAGCACTTAAAACACGTGTAAATAGTAAAACGGTTATGCTGGTAGCACTTTATCGGCCCCCTAACTCTCCAGACTTTACACAAGACCTCGAGCAGATCCTCGCTTTAGAGGAGCACGTTATAATTGCAGGAGATTTCAATGCCCGGCACCCCTGGTGGTTTTCACGCCGGGCAAACGCGGCGGGAAATCTCCTGGTTGAATTTATAACTGATAATGATGACATTGAGGTACATCTTCCCCCAGAACCCACTTTTTGGCATCGATCAGGGCACTTTGACGCTGAGATTTTAGATAGATAGATAGATACTTTATTTCACTGCTTAGAGCATGGCCCGGTGGCAGCGCTGTCAATATAATATACAATTCTTTACAATATGATATACAATTCTTTACAATATAATATACAACTCCTTACAATATAATATACAATTCCTTACAACATATATACAATTCCTTTCATGCACTATGGTAACTATACAGGATTTCTTTTTAACCTCTCTTTGAAATTATTTACATTTGGAGGCAAAGTCTCCAGTAACTCTGCAGTCAAATTGTTCCAGTCATTAATTGTTCTATTGGTAAAGGAAAATTTACCTATATCAGTTTTCTGTTCCCTATTTCTTATTTTTTTTGAGTGATCATTCCTTCCCCTATATGATGGTGTCAACAACCGCTTTGTTATATCTTTCCATGCAGGTTCCCCCTTATATGCTCTAAAAATTGCACATAGCCTTGCCCGTTTTCTACGTTTCTCCAATGATTCCCAGGAGGTAGCAGTGCCTGTAGGGTTTTCAAATCGCTTTCCTCTATCAACAAATTTAGCTGCTCGTTTTTGAACTCTCTCGAGTGCTTGTTTTTGACCAACCCGATATGGATCCCAGCATGCCGCGCTATATTCTAATATTGGTCGGACTAAGGATGTGTAAGCTAAATTTCGCGATTTCCCATTGCTGCGTTTTAATATTCTCATTACAAAGTGCAATGCTTTGCAGGCTTTTCCAGTGACCGAGTTTACATGTTCCCCCCATTCCAATCTTTCATTTATTATTACACCTAGATATCTAGTGCTACTTACCCTGGGTATTCTCTTGTTATCTAATTTATACATCACATTTTCTTCTGTTCTTGTCCTTGAAAATATAATTGTTTTACATTTACTTGGATTTATCTCCATTTGATTGGATTGCGCCCAGAGTTGAATTTTGTTTAAATCTTCTTGTAAGTTATTAACGTCACCTTCGGTCTTGATATTTCTATATATTATACAATCATCCGCAAATAGCCGAATTTGTGATGTTATCCCTTTCCATAAATCATTTACATATGCTAAGAAAAGCAACGGCCCGATCACGCTACCCTGGGGGACACCTGAGGTTACTTCGGTAGGGGACGATAGTCTATTTCCCACCCGCACTCTTTGGGTTCGTCCGCTCAAGAATTCCCTAATCCAAATAATCACTCTGTTGTCTATTTGCATATTGCAAAGTTTTTCTATAAGTGGCCCATGAGGTACAAGGTCAAACGCTTTAGTAAAGTCAATAACTATTGCATGCACTTTACCACCTGCATCGAGTGCATCAGCTACATCCTGACAAATAGCTACTAGTTGGCTCTCACAAGAGTGTCCATTCCGAAACCCATGTTGTCCTTCAAAGAGCCAGTGTGAATTATCCCATTCTTGTCTTAAGTATTGCCCTATAAGATGCTCGACTTGTTTACTTACTACTGATGTCAAGCTAACTGGCCTATAATTTGTCGCTGTGGTTCGATCCCCTGTTTTATAAATAGGAACGACTATAGCCTGCTTCCAATCCTGCGGTATACTTCCGTTATTTACCGTTATTTCGAATAGCCTCATCATATATGGCACGATTGCCTCCCCTCCAATTTTAAGAAAGTCACCCGAAATGCCGTCCGGACCGACTGATTTATATTTCCCTAATTTAAATAATCTTTTTCGAATGTCGCTTGGTTTCACGATCATAGGGGGCCCCTCCGTTCTTTTAATACTGGCATTGCTCTTTACTTGGAACACTGAAGCGAATTGCCGATTAAATACTTCCGCTTTTAACAAAGAGTCGGTAACTTGTACATTTCCATTTTTTATTCCCGGAATCTCCTCCTTATTACCCCTGCGCCTTCTCACGAATTTAAAAAACTGCTGCCAGTTATTTCTGTTAGACGAGAGAATATTTTTTAAAAAATTTTCTTCAGCGGTAATCTTCTCTAATAAAAGTTTATTTGACAAGACATGGAATTTATTTGCGTGATAAGTATTAATTTTACGTGACCCATATGCTCTCCTAACTTGTTTCTTTAGTCGTTTTACTGTTTTGTTGTAATATTCTGGGTCAGGGTTTTTTGTGAGTGTTTTACGGGGTATAAATTTATCTGTCGCTTCCACAACGATTTTTTTAAAATTTTGCCATATTTTTTCAACCGAACTTCCAGTTTGGGACCACAAGGAATATCTATCTTTTAGGAATTGTTGCAGCCTTGGAATGTCTCCTTTATAATATTGGTAAATGTGTTTCTTTTCCCCTGTATGGCATTGGGCTCGAATCCCTTCTACTTTAACCACTGCGCAGTTATGGTCACTTATACCAGGAAAAACTTCACACTCTAGCACTGCTTCCTCCGGCTTCACCAGGAAAACGTCTAGAACCACCCCCTCCCTAGTTGCGGTTTTTACAGTTTGAACAAAGCCACCTTCCCAAATTAGGTCATTTACAATAGCCTGCGATTCCCCTCCCCTCACTTCACCCTCCCAGTTAACTTTTGGAAGATTTAGGTCACCCCCTATGATTACCTGCTCGCTGGCCTCACTTTCAAGAACCCGTTTTGCAAGTGATTTTAATGAGCCCAAGTCGTCACTTGGTGGCCTATATATACCAACTATCCGCCATTTATTTTTCATATAATTTCCTGAAATTTCTACTTCTAAGATTTCGTATACCTCATCCCGCCACACTTCTGCCGCATTGTGTATGTTTTTGACACAACTAAATATCCCACCCCCTCTACCGTTTCTATCTCTTCTTATTACCGTGAGGTTGTTTCTAAATATTTCTGCGTTTGTGATATCCGGCTGTAGCCAAGATTCGGTACCTATTACTACGTCTGGATCATATATGTCTATTAAGTTTGAGAATTCTAATTTTTTGTTTAAGATGCTTCGACAATTTACCTGCAAAATCACTAGAGACTTACCTTTGCTATTTGATGTTTTGTCGATACTCTCGCCGTCCCACAGTCAGTTTCCTTCGTCCTCGCTACATCCGCCATCTCGTCCGTCGCTGACCTCGCTCCTTCTGCCACCGTTCTCGTCCCGTTCTCCGCCATTCTCGACCCGGTCACCGATATTCTCGTCACATCCGTCGCCGAAAGATGCAGCCACTCTAGTAAAGAGTGACGCCAATGTCGCCGCTCCTCTCCTATTTAGATGCACTCCGTCACGTCCTAAATCATTTTCTCCTATCCATGAGTTTGGGTCAACAAATAGAAGTCCCAGTCGTTCTGCCACCCATTGGAAAGAGTCATTTAATCGGCCCACCTTGCGCCAATTTACGTCTCTGCGCCGTATCACACCACTTAAAATTATTTTAGCTGCGGGAAATTTACTTTTCACTGTTGTAGCCAAATCGTACATGTCTCCCATTATGTGGTCTATGTTTCGCCTTAGGTCATTTGATCCCACATGCACAATTACTGTTTCCGGATTTGTTTGTTCCTGCTGCTCTACAACCTTCTTCATCTGCTCCGTTCGTATTCCAGGGAAGCATTCCACATTCAATTCTGCACTGTGTTTCCCGACATGCTTTATTATTGAGTCTCCTAAGACTAAACAAGGTTTCTTTTGTGTAGGCTCGTCTTGGGTTTTTAACCTTTTAATTTCTTCTTCCAAGCGTTGTATCGTATCTTCAGCTCGTTTCAGCTTTGCGCGCAAATGTTGTACCTCATCCAGCATCTTTTTAGTTCCTTCCCTCTCTTTTACCTCCGTCGTGTGGTTTTTTTCGCACTGAATACACCTCCAACTGTCTTCAATTTGCTGCGTTTTCTTTATTTTCTGGCAGCTAAAGTGATACCAGTTCAAACAGATACTGCAGAGAAGCCCCGTCCGTAAGTTCTTTTTGCATGTCTGGCATTTCACCGCCTCTTGCACTGGTCCCGGGTTTAGTTCTATGCCACCTATCACTAGTAACACAGATAACACTAACACATAGAACTGAATAAGTCTTGGTGATTCTCCGTAGCTCTCCTGATGTAACTTTCGCCCAGTTCTACCTGTCCACGTACCGATCCTCGCCCGGTATGTCTGAAGGTCACACCCCATCACTAGCAGGTAGAAAACACGTCCGATCCTGACGACTTCCCGACTCAGACTTGGACATCGTACTAACAAAAAATGCGACACTGTTAAATAACTTTACTGTTTATCACAGCCTGGACTCCGACCATCTTCATGTGCATTTCGACATACAGGGTGGCATTTCAGCCAGTGCCTCTGGCCCTCAAAGTAGAGCTGAGACCGACTGGAATAAGTTCACCATTGAAATGCACGGGATGGCGCAACCCAGACTGTCATACTATAGCGAGGCAGACATAGATGTCGCCATTGAAAACTTTACTGCCTCGCTACACACAGCCAAGAGAAATGCTACCACATACACCACAAGACCACCCGGTTTTTGCACGTACCCCGAGGTAGAGCAACTCATTGCGCGGAGACGACGCTTGACAAAACTGTGGCGATACACCCGTCAGCCTGAATATAAAGTGCTAGCAAAATGGCTACGCAACATCATTCGGCAACAAATTAAAATCAATAAAACTGAACAATGGGAAAACAAAATGCTGAGTACCACACATTCGGACTCTTCTTTGTGGAAATTACTCAAGGCTTTCAAAGTTTCCACGAGCGTCAACTCCGCAACTGAGGCGCTGCACACTCAAAGCGGCTTGCACTTCTCCGCAGAGGAGAAAGCCGAGGTCTTCGCTGACTGTCTCCAAGACAGATTCACCGAAAACCCAGTGACCAACTGTGAAATAGAACGGGAGGTCCAGACATGGGTACAAACCTGGGTGGCGCAGAAGCAAGAGCAACAACTACCCACCATAACACCGCAGGAAATTTACAAGCTCATTAGGAAATTGCCTAATGGGAAAGCTGCCGGTCCAGACAAAGTGACTAATGAGGAACTTAAGCATCTCCCGAGAAAAGCTCTGGTGCAACTAACAAAGATATTTAACGCCTGTTTGCAGCAAGGCTATTTCCCCTCTACTTGGAAACGAGCTAAGGTTATCATGCTCCCAAAGCAAGGGAAAAGCACCAGACAACCGCAAAACTACCGTCCCATTAGTCTTTTGTCTACTATTGGTAAACTGCTCGAAAAATGTATCCTTTCTCGACTTCAAAAACAAGTTTCGGCAACACATGAACTCTCAAATTCACAGTTTGGCTTTAGAAAAGGACATTCCACTGAACTACAGCTCCTCAGACTAACTGATGACGTAACAGAGCAATTTAACAATGGGGCTTCAACGTTGGCGCTATTTCTGGACGTAGAAGCTGTATTTGACCGGTGCTGGCACAATGGCCTTATTTATAAACTGCACCACAATTTCCCGGCTCTTCAAAATTATCTATACTTGCTGCACAATTTTCTAGAAAACCGGCAGTTTTACGTCCAAGTGGGCCGCTCCTCCTCACGGGAGCGAGTGATGCGGGCTGGCGTCCCACAAGGGGCAATAATGTCCCCTTTTCTGTATATATTATTCACCAATGATTTCCCAGTGGACGCCAGATGCAAGGTCGCCATGTATGCTGACGACACTGCAATATACAACCGCCATAGAAATCCACGTTTCGGCCTTGCAGAAATGCAACGTTATGTGAACAACTTCCTCTCATGGCAACATGACTGGAAAATCAAAATTAATCCCGACAAATGCCAGCTGATTCATTTCTCTAAGCGGCGTCACACTTTGGCAACGGACCTAACGGTCGGTGGTCAAGTATTGCACTGCCGTCAGCAAGTTAAATACTTAGGTGTCACCTTGGACCGCACAATGTGTTGGTCCACCCACATAAAAAATAGCGCCAATAAAGGCAGACAGCGGCTAAAGTTGTGCGCCCCCATCTTCCGTAGTAAACAGTTGCGACTAAAGTCAAAACTTATACTATATAGGTCATTTATTCTCTCGGTGGTCCTGTATGCATGTGTGGCCTGGGCTAATGCCTCCAAAACTGCCCTCAAACAACTCCAAACCCTCCAAAACCTCTCCCTCAGAAAAATCCTCTCTGCTCCACTCCTCACTACCACCCAAACTCTTCACCTCGAAACTCATATCCCGTTCATCCCGGAGGCAATAGACAAAAGAGCAATGGCGGCATGGACGCGCATTAGGAACCACGAAAATGACGTGATCGCTAACATCGGCAAAGGCGAGCCGAAGCACCGCAAACATACTAGGATAAAAATGTTCTAGAAGCGGCTCGGCTCGCCGACTAATGCGCGTCCACGCAACCTCGTCCCTAAGCCACATATATGTTCCGGCAGAGGCCCTCGCCTCGGAAAATATTCAGGAGCTGCCACCGCGGGACAGTGTATATAGTGTCAAAACTGTAAATAGTGTAATGCGCTGGGACGCATATTTCTGGTGTGCCCAGTGAAGATGTGTGTATGTGTGTACGAGTGTGTGTGTGGGTGAATGCGTGCGTGTATGTGTCTGTATATAATTTGTAAATATGTACATATCTATATATAACCCAAAGACGAAACAGACAAAAGACAAAAGAAAACTATTCTTCGTGACCTACAGATGGTCACCGTATGGGTTTTTTGTAGACACCGAAAAAGTGTATATATAAACAAAGCCAAATGTAAAAAAATGTTAAATATAGCCTGTAAGCCGGGCCCATTGTACCGGCACCAGGCCAACACTTTTCTAATAAATAACTTGAACTTGAACTTGAACTTGTTATAGGACAGAATATTACGTTTAATAAATCTGGCTACATAGAGTACTAAAGCAATGCATACGAATGCACACGAGGTGAAGCCACGAGTAAAAGCTAATGTTTAATAAATAAGTCACTTTAAAATTTCAGGCATAATTCTCCTCTGGGATGCACTCTAGTTCGTTCAGCTTATTGTCACATCATTCATATCCATTTAGCTGACACACTGTGACCCAGAACTTCACCCAGACATCTGAATAAAAGCACCTACGCAGTAATGCACTTAAACTGAGTGGTTTTATTTACTCTCCATCAGATTCCTCTAACGCACTGCGCTTAGTAGAAGTGTCTTCTCTGAATCAAAGCAATTCCGTTAATGTTGAGATTAGTGTGCCACGCAGGATGTCAGGTAGCCAGCGAAACTGCAGGTGTTCATCTGGGAAATAACGCTAGAAATAGCATCACAGAGCACAGTTGTTGCCTCAAAGCATCGAGAAGTGGTATTATTAACATTAAACTACTCTGCACACACACCACAATCAAAATCAATCGCCTGGTTTACATAATTCAGTAGATATACAAACAACAGAGAAATGTCATTAGGACCTACAATTTACATTTTCTGCTTAATTCAGCTCTGCTATGCGTAGATTAATTAGCGGTTTTTAAAGCAATTATTCATCTAAGTTCAAAGGCAATTCAAATAACAAGAGCAATACGCTATTACCTTTTTGCAAAACTACTGTCAAGCTACCTAACACCACCAGGCGGCCACGCGCCTCAAAGAAACTGTGTGTTAGCTACCTCACACCACCGCTTGTAAATACGTGGCCGACAACAATGGAGCGCTCAGAACAATTACAATTATGGGTGTGGCAGAACAAGATGCTTCCAGATTATTCGCGAAACTTTCTACTATCGGCTAGTTTATTAGAAGTTTGAGAAAAGGTGAATTTCGAGAAAAATCCATGGAGCGTCATTCTCGCCGATATAAGCGAGTCGAGACGGCGAGAGCGGCCGATTTTGGAGTCAAGTGTTGAACGAGACCAGTATTAACAGTTGGTTTTGAGTGTATGAAAGGTTAATGTTGAGAGAATATCAGTGTTTGGGATTATGTACAAGGCAAACAAATAATATATCTTAAATGTTCTGAACAGTGCTCATTTTGAATGAATTTTCATTAACTGTAAAGCACAAGAGAGATACATACTTACTGCCCCGATAAATGTAAACATCGTTAAATGAACTCATGTACAGCAGAAATGTTTGTAGTTAACCACTTCCGGGATATTATTATTATTACTATTACTATATTACTATTACTATATTACTATTACTATTATTATTATTATTACTATTATTATTATTATTACTATTATTATTATTATTATTATTATTATTATTATTATTATTATTATTATTATTACTATTATTATTGCACTAGAATATCTCAAAATTTTATACTTTTCAACTTCAAAGTAGTTACTCATTGCCTTTTATGCTAATTGAAATAAAAAAAATTTTCTAATCAATTACATAGCGACTCGCTCTTAATACACTCGAAATGCTTATACATACTGTGTTTCATTATTCTCCTTGTACTTGTAGGGAAATATGGAATAAAAATTCTTAAAAGTTTAATTCGATTAATGGGAACTAGAAGGAAGAATAAGCTCTTTTGTATCAATAGCCTGCTTCAGAGAATGTAATCATTCGATTTTTATTGTGGTCACGAAAAATAAATTGAATTTCAAAGTTATCACGTAGCGAATGGCTGTTTAAAAATATGAATGTCGCTTTTACCAGTGTATCCTATAAGGAAATGTGTAAATGTATTGAATCATCTGGATTGACAAGAATAAGATAATGAGCTTCTGTCTATAAGACCAACTTGTAGAAGACTGAGTGGAGAAAGTCATGTGACGGCAAAACATTAAATTTCTTCTTAAACCTCTATTGCACGAGTTATTTTGCTACATAATGCCACTCTTCTTCTAATTTCTCAGCCGCTTTGGATATCCCTGTACAGGCATCTTAAACGAAGTAACCAGAATACGCTTCATAGTTAAAGGCCAGACGAAATGAACTGACCATCCATTCAAAGCAGAACGTGCGAGTTTAATCCCGGCAACTCAATCAAATGTGACTGTAATAAAGGATGGGGAGGGCCCACCTAAAATAATCGGTGACATGGTACGTGAGGGCGAAGAAAATACAATACATAAATAGATTTGAGATGTAAACAGCTACCTATAGATTTATTTTTTGTTAAATGCCGATATAATACGAATATAGCAAAAACAATAATACAATATTCCAAAACTTTGACTAAACATTTTTGTTTGTTTGTTGCCAAAGGTGTGCATTAGAGGGTTATTTCTGATTAAATTTCGATATGAAACTCTGCCTTAAGAACTTTGGCGGGAGAGAAAAAAAGCAGTGCAGTAACAGGTTAAGCTCAAAAGGCACTATTTAAAACAGCTTTTAAATAGATATATCTAATAATAATAATCATTAATATCGATTTGGAAAGTGATTTTAAGACTTAGTTTATTACCTGGCGGTAAGTGGTCCATGATAAAGTCATACAACCCCAGTTTCTTAATACTTTTGTTGCTTTACACATGTCTGCATGCACAGACGGGTGTGATAATCCGCTTCCCATTCCTCCATTATGTCTCTTACTACGTGGTGTAATCTCCCTTTAAACGAAGTCAAATATTTACCTTCCCTAATACCCTTTTGGACACCCCGGTCTTTCTTTTTAATCTGATAGCTGCTAAACTGGTGGGAAGCGTTCACAGGATTAAGATCACAGCATCGCCTGCAAATGTCCGCGACACTCGTGGTTAATACCTTACTGCATTCACGTCAAATGACGTTCAATAATGGACTCGTATATGTCGTTACCAGTCGCCAAGTGAACCATGAGAAACGATATCCCTTTGGCTGGAGCACACACACACACAAAGCGAATCGATGTAAAGGGGGTTTCGAGCTTTGATTTCTGTTCGCTCAAAGGTTTCCTTACAGTTAAGGTAGAAGGACTGACTTAAGCAAGGGCGCCCTTTCACTGCGAATTCAGCTGTTTTTATTTATTTCCACTAACCTCTTCTAGCGATTGCGTGGGAACCAAAATTCTTTAAGTTCCTATAACTCCTACGAGTATGGTGTTTCTGTTTTGCCTTAACTATGTTCTTGCACTCAAACTTTTCGGCCTACTTAGACTAGATTAAATTAATAATTAATAGAAAGATGAACAGCAGGAACTCAATCTACCCGCACCGAAACTTAACTTTTGATAAGGAAATTATTGGCGAGTAAACTCTGTCTATGTTTGTCTGTCTGCCATTTCTCATGGAGAAGGTTTGTATGCTATCAATTTTACTATACAACATGACATTTACATGGTCTTCACTACTCGCTTTTCGTTTACATAATAAATTCAGCTATACTTCTCTACTTCAACATACAATTCATACAAGGAATTTCGAGAAACGGAGACCGGATTCGTGATCCTGGGGTTCGAATCTATAAGTATGCCAAATGTCATGGAATTTTCTATAACTGAAATAGAAATGCCACATATTACATTCTCAAGTTTTCTCTACCCGCTTTTCTTTTACGAAACACGACTACATTTATTTTACTGTTCACCTTTCATCATACAGTTCATACAATTTCTATGATTGAAATAGAAATGCAGCAGATTAGAGTCACATGATTTTCCCTACACAGTTTTATTTTGTGAAACACAGTCTTTAATCCCTCTTGTATAAGCAATTCATACAATTGTCGATATGTTGGAAATTGAAATGCAACGCATTATATCCACGTTTCTTTTATGAAACACAGTCACATTTCTTTCTCTACTGACGAAGGAACACTACGAAAAATCCAAGGCCACAGTGAGTGGTCAAATGGAACCGAACCCGGGCATCTTGAATGCGAGCCTCATACGTTCCCAGGTTCAATTGAATTATAAACAAAAAAATAGTAGATATCTTAACAACGGTTTGACATAGCTCTTAAAATAACGTATACACTATACAGACAGTATAAGTGCAGATATTTGTACTTGTAATTAAGGATAGGGTAATGAACAATATTTCAATATTTGCTGAATCCGCGAATTTATAATTTTAGTTGGTAAGAGTGGTGTTTTTAGGTTGGTTAGTACCTTCAAGTAGAAAGCACGACGCAGAGTGGGCCGGAACAATTGCATTAGCGAGGAATGTTGTATCGAGTTTGAATACTTTCTGCAAGGCCAATGGCCTAACATTTTCTAGGTAAATAGGTCTCGTATTGAGGTGTGAAGGGAAACTGAGTGAGAGTGTGAGTGAGTTAGTGAGTAAGTGAATGAATATGATTTAAGGGCCCCTCGACAGCTATGTCATTAGGGTCCGATAGTGTCTCTCACAGCCGTTGTTCATTTCAAGGATCAGTTACAAATACTAGGTAGGTTTGTTTGTGGGAAAACTGCTAGACCAAGAGAAAACCTAACACACCGAAGTGCATACAGGAACCATTTATTAAAAGCTCTGCACTTATATCCCTAAGGTTTTATATCAGTCGTGGCATTAAGGGGAAACGGTGGTTATCCTTTTCTGGTGACGTAATAGATATGAGGATAAACAAGAATGCTGGGACATGTTGACACCCAACACTGAGCTTCCTAGTTTGTGAAACTTAAAGGCGTGCCGGCGTACCGTATTATTCAGTGCTAGTCACCTTTAGCCTGCACAGTCACGCCAATAAGCCAGAGCTTATGGAGGTGGAAAAAGAGGGGAATGACCCGTGGTGTCACTTTTTGTTACCAGTGTTTTATATTTTGAGTGCAAAATAATTACAAAAAATCTTATGTGTTGCATTCACACGATTTTCTCTGCTCTTGTAGTAACTAATCTTACTAACTCTTATTCCTCAGTTTTCATGTTAATACAGATAAGCATCTGAACAAATTACCTTATTCATAATTTTCCTGTAGGTACAAGGGGAACATGGGAATACAGTACGTTTGGGTCAAGCCAAATGTTTCAAAGCTGGTCGCCACATGACAGCTTTGAAATCCCGTTCTCTTTACACGACCAAGAGCTAAAAAGGTGAGTAATGACCTTCACATTTGAGAAACGCCTAAATATTGCAAAACTCGCCTAAATAACAAAGAATATCTCTGAAATGGTTCACTTCACAAAAAATGCATTTGGGCACAACCTGTGTGTTTTAACGATATCAAAGATTCTTTTGTATGGTAAGATTTGGTCCATCTCCTGCAGTTTACGAGTTATGCAGAAGGCATAAAGACTACATGGGTTATAGCCAGAAAACTCATAATATAAATTTTATTTCCTATAAAGGTACCTTAAACATACGGCAGTTTAATCAAAATTGTTCAAGAGGTCACGAGTTCGAATCTCGCTTAGGGTGAGTTATCCGGATAAGGTTGGTTTTTAACTGACTTTACGTTTTTGAGTTATACCATAGCGGATAGAAGAGATAGTGTGAGCTCTTCGGGAGTTACTATGGTTCGCTCGCAAGATGGCACTGGTGTCGCGGTCGCCTTACTTTAGTTCACGAATGCATGGTGAAAATGGGTTTCATATTATCAGTTAGCATTTTAAATACCTAAAATCGTAAGCAGGAGTATTGGAAATACTGTTTTGAAACATCGTCTTTCCTTGACACATAATATAAGATGCTATTTTACAATAATTAATGGGTATTATAATTAACGAAGAACAGTGGAAAATATCTGCTTACATGATTTTACGCTGAAAAATTAAACCATAATGCAAATTATGTATTTTTTAAGCATTGTATCTAGAACCAGCTTTTGTTTTGTACTTAAATAATTTAAATTGCGTTTATGTTCGCATTAATTAGTAGCGAATTTCTTTTCTACTATTCTTAATTTAGCCCTCTCTTTAGATAGCAGGATTTTAGTTCTAACTAAATTTCTATTGAGGTTCCTAATTATTTTCTTCAGTGTAGCAATTTCATTATTGACACTTGTGTTTGTGACCTTGGAGGAATTAGAACTGTTTTCTGTGAATTCCTCATTGTTGAAGGACGGCGCGTTTGAAATAAGAACTGGTTGACTGGATCCTGCATCTGGTAATTTACTGATTGTTGAATATTGCTTTTTCAGTAATTTTTTGTCTCTGTTTTGCGGAGATTTTCGGGATTTATGCACTGTAGTTAAGTACCTGGGTAAATTAGGAAATATACAGGGAATTGCCCCTGGCTTTAACCGCCATTTAATTCTAGGGATTTCAACAGTTTTCCATGCACAACGAATGAATCAACTTTCACTAAAAAGTCCTCTGGAAAATGTCTGTCACAAATACTAGATTTGACAGATAATTTAGTGTCTTTCCTAGGAATAGACTTTTCCCATTTGTAAAACAGATTTTTATCTTTAGGAGGAGTAAAAAAATGTCTAGCTTCTGAGCAGTTTGTGTATCCTGAACGACACCCGGGTACAAAACAAGTTGGCATTTTTAATCAATTATTGATGTTGCTTGAAACTTACGTTTTGAAGAACACACACATTTATGCACAAAATTAGACGCAATTTCACAAGTTATGTACCTAATTACTCACAACACACAACACATACGTATAAAATGTCTGTACTTCCGAATCACATACTAGGCAGTTCGGTCGCATTTTAAGGCGACTGCGATCGCCACGCCGCAGTTTCGGTCAGTTGCCACGGGACCACGGATCATGCAGTGAACTAGCGGGAGAGCTCACACTTTCTCTTCTATCCGCTATGGTTATACTGTTCAAAGGCGAGCGCACAGACACAGACATATTTCTAAAACTGTTTCTTTTTATTCAGGGGGCCTCAAGTCATATATTTCCGGGAACTCTCGATATCGATTTGGGGTCGAATACAATATTTACTCTACTTACTATACGTAGCAGATAAAGTAAAATAGAACCGGACTTTTGTAGTACATTGCCCAAGTATATTTCCACTCCTTTTCGTGTAGATTTTAGAGCTAACCTCTGTTCAGAAAGCGAAGGTGCTAGAAAGCTGTTCTCGTTATTGCGGAACATGTGTTGCTAGCTCACGCGTCAACACAATCTAATTACCAATGGCGCCTGTGTCTTATTTTGGGGGGTAGGGGGGGGGGGTGAAGAGCTAGGAAAGACTCAAACCAAACCTGACTAAAGTGATTTCCTCATTAAAACCTCGGCGACGATGCTGTTTCTTTGCTCTCTCCTTGCCGGCTGCTAATAACAAGAATGGAAATCTGCGCTGTATGCACTTCTCCTTGTAATCACTTGTTGCACACTCAACGCTAAATTACTAAACTGCTGGCCAACTTCTATAACACACAAATTTAATGAAAACTTTAAATGAATAAGGATGCAAATGCCATGTCAAACTTTCTGAGAAACTAATGTTTAGTTGTACTTGGAAAGCATTTTAGAAGTTTCGTACTTTACTTCAAGGTTTGCTTAGCTGAAAGTAAAAACGAATATCTTTGTATTCTGAAATTAAAACATTCTCTCGTTGAGCATACTGTCAAGAAAGTGAAGATTATGAACAATGCTATACAGTTATATTTTCTACAACAAAGCTAGTATACCAATCGCAGCGCTGAGTACGAAACTCCCTGTAATAGCAAAAATAAACCTACATCTTTATAAACATTTTTAATTCTCTAAATCCGAAAAGAAAATACATTCCAAGTATAATAGTATCTTTCCATTACATAAATTTTCTGCACAACTTACAAGGATAATCCAGCAAGTAACGACCGTTTGTGCATTCCTGCTGCGTAGACCACTGTCGGAGTTCTACACGTTCTCCGTGACGTCATGGGGTGTATGTGGAGCTATAATCGTGGACATCGTTATCATAATGATAGCTGCCACATAATCAACCCGCTACAGCAACACGATACACGTGGCAAATTCCGTGTAGCGGAAGGAGTAAAATTCAACCTCCCCTCTTTCGCAAACGCTGGACAGCACCCATAGTGAACTCAAGGTTACTTGAGACTGAGGTCAGCCAAGCCTTCAAACCCAACAGTAAATCCGCTTTCCCGTGCATGGAGAAGACTACACTTTGGGGAGTTTTCCGAGCACTGCATTATGGTAATTAATAATCCATGGATCCATATGAGTAAAGAACGTCAGTGCCTCGAGTGATCTAATTCAAAGCCTAGGGCTCTTAGGTCTCGTACTGTTCCTTTTCTGCCTATTTATTTATTTATTTAATTATTTATATTTGTGGGAGTGTTTACTATCTTAATTAAACACAAGGGTTGTTTCTTCTGTCACCTCGTGTCCATCACGTCAGTCGTATTTTACTAACCATGGTGAAAGAGAAAACGATCGTAATTGTGCCATTTAAACAGAAAAAATACAAGATCTGTACGTTTAAATGTTGACGAGTTTCATTGTAGTTTACAAAAAAAGATTTGAAATTAGTACATTAGTGGTCAGTTTTCCTAGTTCAGTACATAAACAAACAGAGTAACGGTGCGTCTTAAAAATAAATTGATACCCTGCCTTGTCCTTCCGTGTTTACTGTGCCAGTGTGGGCCAGTTACAAACGTTAGCTTCCAACGAAAGCGAAAGTGCCGACTTGTTTACATTCAGAAACTAGGTGAATTCCTGACCAACCTCAACGCAACGTTGTCGACTTACCTCTTATATGAGAGAAGAGCTCCGAGTATTCCTTCACGTCTTTTAAGTGATTAATTATTTTGAAATCCTGTGTGGTGTCCCAATATTACTACCATAGTTATGTCAGAAATAAGTTAAATAATCATTTGTGACCTTAAAATTGCTAATATGAAGAAATAAACGTTGCAGTATGAAACTAGAATTTATAAGTAGGTATCATAAAAACAACAAAGAAAAAAAACTGATAAATTTTACAGATACTTCGCCTTAAGCGACACATTTTAAATTACACTAAACAATTTTGTTTCAGCCTAAGTAGGTTATGATCACCTTATCTATTATGTATATTCTGGTTGATTATTATCTTTAGGGATCTCTAAGGTCTGTCCCATGTAACTTAGCCTCGTATCACTTAACCATCACTGGCTGTTGTCGTGTGATGGGGTGTTCTGCGATAAAAAGTAGTTCCTTATTTAACGTGATCATTTATCTTAATATATTCGAAGATAATCGTCAGATTTAATTATAATAACCGTAGGAATTAAATATATTACCTAACGGAGTTAACACAGCTGGAATGTATCTAAATTATCAAGAAATAATTATAGGACTCCTTTGGTTTAACCAAGTGCATAGTGTTGCTCTCAGGTAACAATTATGTTCAATCAAAATTTTTCAATATTTCATATTATACTGTTCTTTAAGAACAAAATACATCTACTTATAACTATTTTATATCATAAAACATTAATTTTATTTCACTATTACTCTAGTGTCTTAAGAGAAAAAGCAATTTGTATGCAATTGTAGTCAAATTTAACAACGTCCAACGTTTGCGAAAGAAGGAAGGTTGGATTTACCTGCTTCAACTATAGGCGAACTTTGCCATTCTTGAGCACTCGACGTATAGTGTGTTGCAGTGGTGGGCTGGTTACTTATACGTTGCTTTTGGTTTATTTTCAGACAGTACGAGTATATTACTGTTAATTTTCTGGGGCGAGTGCAAGAGAAATGTGGTAATACAGTAAACTTTAAGTGATAGTCATGTTTCAAGAGCTAGTTGCTATGTGATACCTTTGAAATTACGAAAGCGTCTCCAAAGAGACAAGGTTGGACATCACTGTGATAGTATTTATATCACCTATTCTTGCCTGCTGCATTATTCGAAGGCATACATTTAACCAATCATAGCAAAGGAGGAGGAAACTACGTGTATTAAACGTGTCATCGGGACAAGGTTATACTAAGAAACAGGGTTCAGTAGAAAATGGTAAAACCAGCAGCATCCTGTATTTACAAACAAATCGTTGTTGCCAAAGCTTGTGTACCAGAGCGCCTCTCTCGTGTTTAACGAAGGTGATTCACATTCGTGTTTTTATCATTGAGTTTAGTTGGCGCTGTCGCTGTTTTCTGGTTGAGTTTACTCGACACAGAGCTGAGATGTGGTGTTCTCTCGACGCTAATCTTGGTCTAGCACACCCTCCGGATAAAAATAACTAAGCTTAGTAATCCTTTGGAGAGTGGGGGAGATTTGAGAGCGCGTGCTGCTGCTGTTCCAAATAAAAAGCCATCATGCAAGATACAAAATGTAAGCTCTGCGCTGTAGCATGGCGGTCTTTCCGGCAGTAGCATTAACCTCCAACCCAACTCACTGTTTCTCTAAAGCTACATTCGGAGAAATGATCTCACGGGAACACTGTCCGCCGACAACTCTTGTGGCTCTCTGAGTTTCAAGTATTAGTTTAAATCCTGTTATATACACACGTGCACTCTCGCAACATCCAAAACTGGATAGTAACAACAATTTAATAGAACAGAATTACTTTCATAATATCAGATAAAAGCTTCATTTTAACCCTTTCGGTCCCGAAGTCCATTATAATGGACAAAGGCATTTTTTGCCTACTTGTAATACTTTTAATGGTTATTTCTACTATATTCGTGTTATACTGTTCGTCACCAATTAAACATATGTATTTAAGATGTTCTGAATTGTACAAAATTATTTTTTTTTTTTTTACAATTTACATTGTAGTGGTTTTTTTCAAGAAAAGAAGCAAAATTCATGCAACCGCAGTCAAATGACACCCCGTCATCATCCACGCGTGCCATCACACCGATTATTTTACGTGGGCCCTCCCCGTCCTTTACCACAAGCACATTTGACTGCGGTTGCCGACAGTCGAACTCACGACCTCAGGCTTTGAGTGCATGGCCAGTGCACTACGTGACGCCTTAACGATCATGGCTATTCATTTCAGTGGGCTGGAGGTGTCCAAGACCACCTTATCTAAATCAGTTTCGAATTAGAGGAAGAATGGCATAAGTAGCAAAATAATTCGGGTCTGAAAGAGTTAAAACAGTTTTTGCTTTTGCTACCTTGTACACACATAGTAGGTCGAAAAGGTAAAATAAAATACAACATATTTGATATGTTGCACTCACATAACCTTCTCTACTCACTCTGGAACAAACTATACTTAAAAAAGCTTTTTCGTCTATCTACTTCACGTTAATCGAGATAGACATTTGTAAAAAGCGTTGCATCCCATAGAAAATTTCGATATCGACATTCAATGAATAAAACAAAACTAGTAAAACCTCAACATGTGTAATAATAATAATAATAATAATAATAATAATAATAATAATAATAATAATAATAATAATAATAATAATAATAATAATAGTAATAGTAATAATAATAATAATAATAAATATAATAATAAATATAATAATAAATATAATAATAAATATAATAACAATCCCAATAATCACAACAATAACAATATTAATAATAATAATAATAATAATAATAATAATAATAATAATAATAATAATAATAATAATAATAATAATAATAATAATAATAATAATAATAATAATAATAATAATAATAATAATAATAATAATAATAATAATAATAATAATAATAATAATGTCTTCATTCGGTTCATGGTATTTCTTGCTCCTGAATTTGAACATGGAACGCCTCAAAGATTCCATAGACTATGTGCACGAACTATAGAATAACCGGACGAAAAAATGCCTACACAGAGAAAAAATACTGGGTACAGCGGCACCAAAGACACTTCACAAAAGGAAAGCAGATTATCCCCGAGCTCATTCCGAGAAGTTGCGCTGAAAAAACAGTTCACCACTGACTGATAGGTGAAAACGCACTAAACAAAAATGTAGGTCTCTTTAAAGTATGGGAGAACAATTTATTTAAAATAAACGTGTACCGAACTTCAGAATAATGTGGCATAGGGCATGAACATTTCAGATGCGTCATACGCGGTGTCCGTAGTGAAAAACCAGAAGACCATTAATTATTTTACCGAATATTAGGGCTCATTCAGAAGTCCAGCAGTGGATCAATGGTTATCAGTTTTCAACCCTTGGCAACTTAATAGGAACAATGGGACATTCTCCCGCCCACTGTCAAGTACCAATCATGCCCAATTCTCCAACCGGTCGACCCATATGTCACGTCAATTACCGTTAAAATGTCTACCCTACCTCAAATTTCGCGAATTCTGTTAATAGTTTCTTCGAAACGTGGCAGGTAAGAGTTTTTGCAGCGCTGATTCACGGGAATGCTTAATCCGTTTGTATTTAAACAGAATTGGATTTACTAGGGGTTATTTAATTTAATGAAATGCACATGGGGAACAATTCAACTACATAAAACATACCTCCTGGAATTACCGTGTAATATATCAGCGAATGCTTTGATCTTGTAATTAACAAGTGGATTATGTCCTTCGAAATCCATTATTTACTATACGGTGTGCCGTTTATTTCCCTTTCCCTGAATAAGTTTGGAAGCTGTGCGAAAAACAGAAGTAGCTATGGTAGATAGAGCTAGGGAAGGGAAGATTGGATCGAAACTAATTCTCTTGGGCTTCAAGTTCACTATCGTTTAAGGTTACTGGATGTAACAAGGAGCAAATAAATACAGCAGGAAACTATTAATGCT
This sequence comes from Tenodera sinensis, assembly GCA_030765045.1. Classification (NCBI taxonomy): domain Eukaryota; kingdom Metazoa; phylum Arthropoda; class Insecta; order Mantodea; family Mantidae; genus Tenodera; species Tenodera sinensis. Next base: position 155,201,567 of record CM060967.1, on the reverse strand, counting down.
AATTTATTTTAAATTTAAAATACTATAGTTATTACAGAACTTCAATATCTGTCTGTTTCTTGATTTATAAATATGTCACACACTATTCCTCATATGATACAAATCTCTAACATGTGAAAAAGTAAGAATTTGCTTCTACTGGTCCCTAATAAGGCAATGCATCATCCTGAGTAGCAACGTACCTATGTTATAGCATGTAGTCACTTCTTTACGTAACTCAACCTGATGCTAAGGAATTTTGGTAAATGTAGAATAATTTAAACGGTTTTAACTCACCATCCGTGCTGAAAATAGAAATAAGGTTTACGCAAAAAACAGCAACTATCTGGCAATAATATCAGCTGCATTTGACCAGGAGATACCTCACCTCATGTTGCTCGCCTTCCCAGAAATAATATGCTCACTCGTCGCACCGGTTGAAGAATTGGCTGTCTGATCTACGGTTCTACGTCCGTCTGCATTACTGGCGTCTTGACGTAATGGGGGGTAGGCACCGTGACTTAGTGGTATGTATCCTACAGAACGGTGCAACGGCTTAAAAAATAAATAAGATCGACGCGTCATACCGGAATGCCGTCACATACTTGTTCAGTTTTTCAATTTTGTTAGTAATTTAGACCTAGTGAAACAAGTACATTTACGAACACTTGGAGTTTGAACACTAATCAACGAAATAGAAGTGCCATACATAACTCAACATTAACGGAATACACATGAAAAAACAGAAATCAAAAGAGCTGCTTAAATTAGAGACATCGGTACATGTGAATCCTTGAATCGCTACATTGTGGCCGCAAGCCTGCTGCGCCAAACGAGAAATCTGCTGATTATATAGTAGGTATGTATTACGTACAATGGAAGGCAATTGGCTAAAACAATTACCAAACAAAATCATTCTGTTTTACGTTAAATAAAATGCAAAATCTTTCAACAGATCAGTTTATACAGCAATGAGATTGTGTAATTTTATGTGCTAAAAATCTGTCAGGCATTCCAACACATAATCGACTCAGATATAAATTCATGAATATTCTAGTTCTCAAACAAAATTATGCTGTTTTACATTACATGAAAAGCAAAATATTTTAACAGTTGATTTTATACCAAAATAATGGAATTGCGTAACGCCGCGATTGGCGGTCCCAAGACCATACAAAAAACTAGATTCATCTAGCCAGAATGATAATACCCAGTGCTGCACTATAAAAAGCTTTCAACTTAGAAGCTGAGGCGATTCTTGCGTTTGAAGGATCTCACAGAGAGCCATTGTGCGGTTTGTGTCACTGAGATTCCACGCACAATTATTGGCATTGCATTATTTTTGTGGGTTCACACAAATGTGGTACCGCGGTTATCGCGGTTTTCGTACCAAACCCAACAACATTCTCAGAATACCAATCACGAGTTTATCATTAGAAAATAATGGGTTTGCTACTCGTCGCTGTAGTCAAACAGGATACGTCTTAATGGTCAGTTGAGTTTTAATTTCTCTGCTACAGCCTTCCAGTACCCAAATATATGGTAACGAAATTTCACCACAAACACATCCTTTGAGACTCTCTGAATACAAAGGAAAAATACTTTTAGAAAAAGATTTCTCTGTTTCTCGTCCTCCCTTGCTTCCTCCTTCTCTGTGTGTGTGTGTGCGTGTGTGTGTGTGTGTGTGTGTGTGCGTGTGTGTGTGTGTGTGTGTGTGTGTGTGTGTGTGTGTGTTTCCGTTGAACACTAAACTTGGTATTTAAGTTCAGCTTCTTCCAAGGATGCAACACGAAGATTTGCAGAAAATTATCGCCATTCCAAGCTGCCCTTTGAATTGGCATTTCTTTTTTTTAATATTTATTTTTAGCAACTCGAATAAAGTTGTCATTAATGGCAAGCTCAGCTTGCAAAATTAATTGCAACACTAAGATATAGATAATCAAAAAATAAATAATAACCTATACAAATGAAAATACAATGGGTAAAACTGTTGATAATAATAAGTCATAATAAGTCCTTAGGCTACGAAAAGGCAGTTATAAGCATTATAACATTACCTAATATATTTCACTCCAGTAAAATTACGAAGTCTATCGTTCTAAACATACAAAGAAAATACGCCAATAGGGATATGCCAAGCTCTATTTATCACATTTTCTACTTGAATTAAGTACAAATTTTACCGAAATTGCACGCTTTGACATACCTTGTGGAACAAAAAGAATTTTACCACATAATCCGTGCGTGTGTGTGTCCATGATTCAAAAACAAAATATCTGCCAAACACTAAATTGCTATTTAAGTTCAGCAAATTCCGAGGATAAGATGTGAAGAGTGTCAAAAAAGTTAAGTAATGTGAATGCAACATATCATACCTTTTTAAATAAGAATTATGTAAGGAATAAAAACGTGTTTGTACTATGTACTTAACCTACATAGAAAGCATGTTTGCAGATGATATATGAAATCACAGATAAATCTATACGTCTGTTCTTTCGTGGAAACTATTGCACAAACTCGCCTATTCTAATATTTCATTAGATGTGGTTTATTAAGTGCTAATAAATCCCGTTCTTACGTGGTTTATGGCTTCATTATCTATGACCGTAACAGTAAGCCTAGCTATGGCGTTCCAAATAAATTTCCCAGCTCAATTCATTGCGTTTGTTTCGCAATGTTGGAGAACAGTATTACAGCGCTGCTGGGCGTACATTACATGGAATGAAATTTCCTTTCATTCGTAATCTAAACCGTGTTTATACAATTCTGAGAATCCTTTTCAATACAAACGTACAGCATTGATTTAAAGGGAAATACCGAAAAAAAATATATATTTTGAGTGAAATGCTTTGTTCCTGTAAATGATCAGGACGCCCACTATTTAGATCTGGTACACGACATCGTTTCAACAGCCAATCCAACTCTCTCTATACTTATCCTGTAAATTCAACAATTTCCTATTCGTGGAATTTAATTATTTATAGGTACTCTTCCCTTTTTACAGAATTTGACACTCTGTTTTCTATTAAGGCAATGCTCCTGTGAAGCACCAAAAATATATTTGAGCGACTTGAAATTTTGTTTTCACAGTATGCTAATGTAGTTACTAAGGACTTTATTTTGCATTGAACAAACATTTGTAAAGAACCCCACATTGATGTTCTGGGCTACCGGTTCCAAGATTGGTACCGGAGGGCATTAAGGCATCTCACAACCTCGACGAGATGCACCCAATCCTCCCATAGGTATTAGGAGGCACTCATTCACCGAGTCCAACCCAATCTGAGCAACTCTCTTTCGCGAGGAATCATATGTTCAGCCCGACTTTTGCTGACATCAGAAGTACACGAGTACACCCCCCTTCATGAATTGATATCCTTTGTGAAGCTGATGAGAAGGTATGGATACATGCAATACAGAAACTTTCAATTGCCGTTACAGTATCAGTCACCCATCGCCAGGTTTGCCAATATTGAGAATTGGTTTACTCGGTGAAGATTTCACCCAATCGAGTAGTCAGTGCATGAGAATTGGAATTGCAAATACATTTAAGCCGTGAACGAGAAGGGTTGCTTGATTAACGAAAATATTCCAGCCGAAGGCAAGATTGGTGATTTATTTAATAACCTGGATAAGAGTTGCTTCGCGCCTATTGCAGTCTACCCAAGATCAAATGATAAGCAATAAACACTTTAGCAGTATAAGATTGCGGAATTTCAGGTTCTCTATGTTTACGGCACTTGCGTGATTAATTTTATAACCAGTGAGCGTCTTAGGTTCTTTGGTGTTTTAACAATATTATGCCACAAAAATATACACTCATGTATATATGCATCATGAATTATGCAACGAGAGCATTGTGGCAGCAATTAATGTATATTTTATCAAACAAGCGATAGCGAACACTTTAATTGGCATTATGCTCAAGTTTCATAAAATAATTTATGCTCGACAATGAGTCAAGTTTAAAACATTTATAAAACGGTTTTAATATTCTACGTTGCATGTTATTGTCAGTTGTGTCCGACATTTTAATTATGCATTTGTTTCTCGATTATACATACGAGAATCGATAATTGCGCCTTCAGCTACGAAATTATAGATGTTATTGATATGTTGTCCCTGACGTAATGATACAGAGGGTGTATACAGTACGTATAACCTTTAAAAATATACCTTTCAAAAAGTGGAGTGGAGTGTATTGAGTTTTAAGGGCCCGTCGACAGCCAGGTCATTACACCTTCAAAAAGGAGAAGACATTTAATTTATTAGAATGCCATTTACAATATTAATACTAATTATTAAATAAGCAGAGTAGTTTTTTTCGTATATGGGAATCGATAGTTTTGCTTTCAGCTGTGTCGGAATGCGTGTAGACCGTAAAGTATTGCTACATGCAGGTCTACTTACCAGTAGAGAAAGTAAAACCTCAATGCCACAGCCGGGATCTAGTTTGTTGGCATAAATGAATAATAATTACCACTTAAAGATAGTGATTAATTACTGAAGTGCTACCAGTTCAGGATAGACCGGTACCAACGGGTTAAGTGAATGCTTTCAAACTTCGGGTGTTACGCATAGAAGTGCAAACTAAGATAAATTGACCACTATGTGCTTATTATATTAGGCCTATCTAGATTTTCTCAACTCTCCGTTGGTCGCTAGAGACCCTTAGATTTATTTAAGCGTTTTAGTTTCGGAGCGAATGCACCTACGCAATTATCTAGCTAGGTCATGTAACATTACATCTTAGTCGATTGTTTGCTGCAGCGACAACCTTATCTGTTTACTTCTTTGGCTACAAGAATGACTAATAAGCAGTTACGTGTCATACAGATCCTACGCGCCTACTCTCGTTATATTTTGCTGATATTAATTGTTTTTCTTTCTAATACTAGACTACAAGAATGCACTTATAGGTTTCGTTAGCGCTAAAGTGTCCATTTGCCTCTGAAATGAGTTGCAAGACCGACCTACAACGCTGATCGATCGAGTATCACTATAGATCGAATCTCGTATGTATAAGCAGTTAATGAATGACCACCATTATTGCTTTTATCGCATAATTTTTTCATATTATGACATCCTCAGATACAAGTAAATAAAAGCTATTGCTTAATGCATTATTGATGCACCACCACTCTTATTGAAATGCAAATGATATGAATCCTGCACTAATACAAAAAGAACTTGAAAACTAAATGTGCACGTGGGAAATGCAACACTCCCTTGTGTTTGTGCAAACGTGTCAACACTAATATAATTCTCTATTCGGGAAAAACACAAGAGATGGTGATGATTCTACTTAAACTACAAGTTGTCTAAGAAATCATAATTTATTTTCTGTACAGGTAATGTAAAAAAATTGATTTATCATGCAGGTACTCATAGTTCAGCTGGTCTATTCGTAACAGAATACTAATAAAATTATGTTTATTTAACCTAAATAAAGCTAAAGATAGGGAAAAATAAAAATGAAAGAAAGGCTTAATAGCGGTCTATACCAGACGTTCATATTTTTAAACCGCTTGGGATTCACCACCTTTCGTTTTCACGAATAACATCTAAATTCTGTTAGTGCGAATCTAACTCCTTGTCTAAACAGTAATTTCACACATAGTCTCCGAGTATTGTGCAAAGGAAAAGTAAAGCACAATTAAAATAAATGCCATTAAATGCTTTATGACACCTAGCCATTAACAAGTGACGTCATAAGATGCAAGTTGTCACTGCGGAAGCTTCTTCTGCTTCTCAGCTTTATTTATATTTGTAAAGAAAGAAAAAAAATATACACGGCTACCTTGCGAATTTTCCTGAGAAATAAAGTAGTTTTTTCTTCTTTTGTGTTTTGTCTCAGAAAACACGCCTCTTGAAATGGAAAGGAACTTTTGGCATGTCAAAAGAAAACAACTTCGTCGTCGCGAGATTAAAAAAAACAAGAAAGGGGAACGCCAGTTGAGTTTCGTCACACATATTCAGAAACCTCAGTTATTATTCGAAGGTTATTTTTTGCAGCTTGGTCTACTTTCCAGTTCTGATAAACTTTGTACACACCATCCTCAGGGCAGCAAGTTATATTTTCTAGAGCATTGTCTGCAGAATTAAGGACATTTTTGAGAACATTTGAACTTCTACTAAGTCGAAAAGTCATCCCGCATTGTAGGCAACACAATTCTCCTTTCTTCTTTACGTGATTACCCTCCCCTCATGTACGACTAGGGCTTACAAGCCAGTGCGCAGAGCGAGACGCCTGTCGGAGAGCACACGAACTTGTGGACCAGACAGAGTGGAGGCCTGGAAATCGGGTGGTCAGCTCAGCATCAGGTATGACAGTGAGGATATTAAATGCAGACGAAATCGATGAATGGAAAGATGATAATGGAGCAATTCGTGGAGAAAACCGGAGAACTCGGAGAAAACCCACCCAGACGCCGGAAATACTACATGCAGGTCCCTGGTATCGAATCCTGGCCACCTTGGTAATGGGTAAACAGCATAACTGGTAAACCATACGAGATCGACCAAATCTTATTATACAAAAAATGTAGATCTTGCTAAAATACACAGTTTAAGTCCAAATAAATTATTTGTAGAATGAACCATTTCGGAAAAAAAAATCTTTATTTGTGTGAGTTTTAGAAACCAAACGTTCGTCAAATGAAAGATCGTTATTCATTTTTTATGTGTGCAAAGAGAAAGGAATTTCAAAGCATTAAAACAGTTGCCTAGGGCTGAAAGTCTACTGTATTCCCATATTCCCCTTGAACCTAAAAGGAAGTACGCAATAAGATAATTTCTGCAACGTTTATCTCAACTAACACGAAGAAGATATAGAAAAAGTCTGTAAGAATAGTTAACACAAGAGTAGATAAAGTCATGCGAGTGCAACACTTAAGATTTTTTGTTTTCTAATCTTTAATGCTATTCTTTTATGTTTTTATAAAAAGTTAAAAATGATTTCCTAATATTTAGTTTCTTTCATTTTTCATTTCTGTACTCAAATAGGTAATGAGATAGGGGAAGTATTGGTTTCCACCCAAAAATTCTACATCTCGACTTCACCGAATACAAGTTTTGGGTCCTCTGAGTCTACAGGGGGAAAAAACATTTTTATAATAAGTTATTTGTGCGTGTCTGTGAACTAACTCAAAAGCGAAAGGTCTGTTAAATCTTTCAGTGATACGATACAAAAATTATCAAGACAATCCTCCCACTTCAAAATATCCCTTACATAGCAAAAGCTTAAAAATTATGATTTTCTTAGAAAATATGTCTTGCATTGTTGGTTAAAATAACATGTGTAAGTTATTTTTTTACTTTCTCTACTACGTATAATAGGTACGGGACACCCGAACATTCGATGGCGAGATTTCACCGTATATGTTTTGAGGCCCTCTGCATAAAAAAGATAAGTAAAAGGTCCGCGCGCGCGCGTCTGTCCGTCTGTAAAGAGCATAAGTCAAAAAAGTAGTTAAATACCAAAGTTGGTACTCAAATTTAATATATTTCAAGGAGGTGATACGAAGATTTTTAAGACAATTTCTCCGCCCTAAACATCCCTTTACATGGAAAATGTTTTGAAAATACAAGAGTAGGATTTTTTTTTTTTTTTTTCATATTTAATGGCAGTCATTTTTTATTAAATAAATTAAGTATTGTTTCCTAACCTTAATGTCATTCATTTGTTATTTATTGCACTTTCTCGGAGTGGCGCGGAGTCCTTAGGGATACGCGGAATACAGAATAGGAACTTCTGTAGCAGAGTACCGCTGCTCCATCGCGTTATGCCGTTACTGATGTGCCGTGTCTTTCTTCATTTCCTTCCTTTCTTCACTTTCTGTTCTTTTTGTGATCTTGTGACACTCCTGCAAACCACACTCCGCAAAGCTCTGATTTAGGAGTCCTCTTCGTCAGTTGTAATTATCGTGCATTACATTTTGTGCTGTTTTTACGTACATCTTTCTTCATGAGATAAAATTAGAAGAGCTGGGAAAGAGGAAGAGAGGCGTAGGTATAGCTCATTGAAGGGAACTGCCTTAACACCAGCTGCGCTTCTGTGCACTGCGGTCAATGCAAACCTTCCTGGATTTAACTTTCAGACTGGCTCATATGGCGCAAACTTCCAAGTAGATTCTCTGGCCGTTGTTAACAAATCCGGTTACTCCTATATTGCATCCTTGAACTTGCTCACAGTTACGAAAAAATTGACCTTTCTATTTTAATACGTACAATTTTAAGAGTAAAAAATCTGATATTTTGCACTCACATGACTTTCTCTACGCCTGTACTAACCATTCTTACAAACTCTTATTTCTATCTCTTCTTCGAGTTAGTTGACACAAACATTTACAGAAATTACCTTATTGCTTATTTCCTTGTGGGTGCAAGCTTCGAGACTCCGTTCTCTTTGCACGGCTAAGATATAAAATATGAATAACGACCTTCCATTTGAAGAAAGTAAAGGTATTCCAAAACTGACACAAATAAAAAGGAATTTCTCTACCAAAAAAAAAATGTTTCGACATAAATTGTTTATGCAAAATCTACTTTTTTGTATAGTTAGATTTGGTCTATCTCTTACGGTTTACCAGTTATGCAAAAGTCATCCAGAGTAAACCGGATTACATAGGTTATAGCCAGAAAATTGAAAATATGCATTTCACTTGTCATAAAAATATATCAAACATGTGGCATTTTAATCAAAATCGTTAGAGCCGTTTATGAAAAAATCAAAATTTTTGAAAAATGTTCGATGCAAAGGGTAATTTAGGGTGGGGCTATTTTCTTCAGAATCTTGGTGCTGCATCCTTAAAATATATTAAACTTAAATACCACCTTTGGTTTTTAACCGGCTTTTTGTTTTTAAGTTATGGTGTAAAAACACGCACGCAGCGCGCGCACACACCCACCCACCCCCACACACATACACACATCACTACTAACAGCTTTTATATATATATATAGGCCAGCATGGCATAGCACGGATTTTTCTCGAAGTTAACCATTTCTTAAACCTCTCGTAAATAAACAGCAGTCGAACATCTCTCAAACAACCTGGAAAAACTTTATTCTGTCTCTCTCTCTCTCTCTCTCTCTCTCTCTCATAGTTATCTTTGTTCTAGCCGCTGCATTGTCGTGGGGTCACGTATTTATAAGCTGATGTGAGGTAGATAACACGAATTTGAGGCCCGTGACCGCTAAGTGGGGTGAGGGAGCTTGGCTTTGAGCGTGTCAATAATGCCGTTGTAGGCCGAAGCCACAGTTAGCTGGTATATTTTTAAAATACTGTATTTATTTAGAAAATAACAGCATATTTATCAGTACTGGAGCTCTACAAAACACAATTTGTTATACATTTATTGACGAGTCCTAAAAACTACGTAAATTGCAGTACAAAATGAGTCTATAAGCTTAATTATTATTAAGGGCTACTTTACACTTGGCACCCGGGCCCTTTGTTTTCCATTAGCCCTTACACTCTTCTCCAACAGCTAATTTTCCTTACACAATTTTTTGCTTTTCTGCTCCTTTGTTTTTCCAGCCATTTTTTCCTTAACTTTCATTGTAAATTCACCCATAGCTTTAATTATTTTTCTTCCTTTAATTACTGTTAATATTCTCATGCAGCCATTGCCTTCCTTATTATTCCTCACTTTGTATCCCAAATGTCCTCGCACTTCTCTAACTGTTTACATTGTATCAAGTAATGTATCTGCGTGTGTAACACAGTTTCTCACTTCATTGGCTCTTAACCCTCTAAGGATCATTGCCGTGTTCTTGCCCATGCTAAACCTTCGCTTCCCCGTCTACTACTATAGTCAACATAATATTCTTCTCTCCTCCAATCTCTCTTAATTATTCTATACAAGCTCAGAGACTTCTTGTTTTTGAATATGTTCTATCCTATTTCTCACTACGTTCCAAAACTTATTATTTCTCTCTAATTTCCATTCCTATTTTCTCTATTTTCCCACCATTAATTCTTATCTAAGGTTATTTTCTGTTGATTCAAACAAGTTAATATATCTTGATCTCCTCTTTGAAGGCGCTTATACTAATAAAGCTGGTCTACAAAAATGTAACTTCAATTCCTTCTACTTTCCTAATGGGAGGTTGCATAAGAACAAAGCATGTTTAATAAAAAATAAGGCAAATAATAAAAATAACAATTAAAAAACTAAACATAGTGCAATTTAAATTACAATAGGAGGTTCGAATAACTCAGAGCATAGAGTCAGCATGCTGGAAGCATTCATTAGTTTTGTTATTCTATGGAGGTTGTCAAGCAGTGAGTAGTTTTTGTGCAAACAGTTGTGTGAAATTGTGTCTATTTTTCTTGTATTTGAGGCCAGTTTTCACCATTATAGAAAATTAAACAAGGAGTGATAAAAAGGTAACGTTATTGTGAGATTTGTTTACATTACTTTCTTACTTGCATTATCTAAATTTAAAATAACCATTGTGGAAGCCGTTATTATAGATCGTAGCATTATGGCTCCTTAGTTTAATGTAAAATCTAAGCTGTTAAGGAGTACTAATCAATGCTGTAAATAATGAGAAAATAAAACAGTTAACCTCAAAATTAAGATAAGCTGAAGTCATAAAAGAATAACGGCACATTTTTTTCAGCAACAACTTATTTTTAAAGTTACAGTATTGTAACAATTTTAGCAAATATTTTATTTTCTTAACCTTCAAGTACAGCCATACTACTGGTTTCTGTCTTTAACCTTCCCAAACTCTTAGCAATAAAACTGTCTCCATGGCAACCTCCTTGAAAATCAAGGAGTCTTAATGACATGGAGAAGCCATGTCACACTATTTGAATGTGCATTAATAACATCTATTTCAAGTCGAAGGCTGAAAGAATTTGTTGGTTTTCGGCAATGCAAATTCAAGAGAATGTTCAGGTAGTAGAATTTCGTCGCTCCTCCAAAATGATAATGTTGCAGTTGATTTACCTTAAGATTGCTTAATTGAAGATGCGTTGGCGTGATCTGTTAATTCATTGATACTTTTCTGTACTTGTATCTGAATCATGTTTGATACTGCTGCCGAGATGGACAACGTAGTCTATCAATCACTGCATACTGATACCATTATAGTTCGGTAACACGGTGGCGTAATATCTGATAAAATCGCATTGTTGCAACATATGAGATAAACGACCATCATTAGTTGACATTCCAGGCATTACTAAACGCTGTTGGTGAACATCATATACGTAGCACATGAATAGAAGAGCGTGAGCAATATTTTATTATGTTCTCAAAACATGGACAGAAACTGGTTCATTTCTATAGCGGTTCATATCACTGTGCTGATCATAGCATTTGCATTGCTAGACATTCAAAGTGCACATAGCTTGTGCCGCGTATAATGCATGCGGAGTGATAAGCGAGTAGCCTTCCCAACATTCGGCTGTTTTTGGAAAGACGATGCCTACTCACTGTCCATCATGCTTACATGTGCTTTTACTACGAAATAAATATTAATTTTATTATGTGAAAATATATTTGAATTTCTGTGTAATTTCATAGATTTAAAATACATCTTTATTTTCAAGAAACGTTAAATTCTGTTACCGAATTTTCAAAAGTTTAATTATTGCTTTCAATATACATTCAAATGAATCAATGTAGTCTAAGATTTAGCTGTGTAAAAATTTAACTTTTTGTGGAAACGCTTCTCTATCGAGCTTATACTCATATCAGTGAAGTAATTATTTAAAAATCTTTGCATAATTTCTCTCTGTGATGAATATAATTATCAAGGAGCGAGGTTTAGTAAGAAATCCACCAAGTTAACTGTGCATCTACAACGGAAAGTGGAAGAGTCGGCGACCTTGCAATGCTCTTGTAAACAAGTAGAGAGGAAGGCAGTGCAGCCCTCACGCTAGCTGCCGGCTCTATACTCTATGCTGTTAACATTATTCCTTTGTTAGTTACTAAAACAGTGATCCCAAATAATTAGTAAGGCCAGGTATTTTTACTTTCTCTACTGGTAAGTAGAGGAAGTATTGTAGTTCACCCAAAAATACTATGTCGAGATTTTAGAAAAAGGTCCGTGTGTGTGTGTGTGTGTGTGTGTGTGTGTGTGTGTGTGTGTGTGTGTGTGTGTGTGTGTGTGTGTGTGTATCAGCCTATGGAAGCATAACTCGAAAACGAGGAGTCGGTTAAAAACTAAAGGTGGTATTTAAGTTCAACGTCTTTCAAGGATGCGACAAGAAGATTTTGAAGAAAACACTACCTTTTACATAGAAAGTTTTTCGAAAATTTTGATTTTCATAAAAATGGCTCTTATAATTTTGATTAAAATGTAATATGTTTAAGATCTCTGGACGACTTTTGAATAACTTAAAAAATTGTAGATCACGCTAAAACACACAATTTATATCAAAATAATATTTTTTTGTAGAGTGAATCATTTCGGAGATATTCATTGTTATTTGTGTCAGTTTCGGAAAATTTAAAATTTTCTAGAAATGGAACATGGTTGTTCATTTTTTTATATTAAGCGTGTAAAGAGAACGAGATTTCAAATCTTTAAAACATTTGACTATCGCACAAAGCGTACTCTATTCTAATATTCCCCTTGCACCTATAAGGAAATAAGCAATAAGATAATTTGTAAAAATGTTTATTCCAACTAACACGAAGAAGATATAGGAATAAGAGTTTGTAAGAATGGTTAGTACAAGAGTAGAGAAAGTCATGTGAGTGCAACATATCAGTTTTTAGGGATAGCGATAACCAGGGTACGTTCTATATGAAGTGTATTTTAGCTGAAATTCCTAATAGGATAAAATTAATATCAATAAATAGCTGCCCCTGCTAATTAGTACTTAAAGTAGGATTACAAAACGATGACGACACACTATTATTGAAAACAAACCTTTTTTTAAATTAACTGATGTGCGCCATACTTGAATCCCTATTGTAACTTCTACTTAGGTGCAGATATAACTATTTAAATCTCATTTTTCTTTGGACAGTGCTGACAACATACGTTTTAATTCTCTAGTGCACCACGCCGTTTTTAAAGTCCACTCGTATTTTATCGTTAAAGCTTTGAATCTATTTAGAAATGCGCATTTATTAAGCTTTCCTTCCCTCTTGGGACCAACACCATGTTGAGAAGATTAAGATTGGAATCCGATATTTATCCACTTTTAAGAAGAAGCAGATGTGGTGTAAAATCTTCGATATTTGTGCATAATAACGTTTCCAATATTGCAACGTGTATATTGGGTCAGCTCATCATCTGGTTTATTATGTGCAAACAAAATCTATATTCTGCTCCCGGCGTTAATATTACGGATTGCTCATTACAAATTAATATTTGATCGGAGATTCAGGTGCTGATAAAACCTCCATCATTTTCCTTCTAACAGAGCGATCATGCTCAAACTCCATCTCTATGTATTATTTCGCCGTCCTTTCACCCGTGTAGCTAAACACCTGTTCGTATCCACCTTTCCCATATTCAGGTAGGACAGGGGTTGCCAATCTATTTCGAGTTTTGCCCGGTATACTGATACAATGCCTTTGAACAAACTTTATATTAATAAATATTTTGAATATGAATCAAAGTATGACTTAAGTGCTACCACAGCACTCGGGTAGCTGTAGTTGTAAATCGATAAATAAATCTTAATGTTCTAAAAGTCATTAACTATTCTTATTATTCACATTTTTACTTCACCCAAAAATTCGGTGTCGAGATTTCACCGGAAATATATGTTTTGAGGCTCCCTGAATCCAAAAGAAGCATTTTTAGAAAAAGGTCCGTGTATGTGTCTGTGGATAGCATAACTCAAAACCAAAAAGTCGGCTAAAAATCAACTCGGGCACGTTGCACTCAGACAGCCCTACCCTATCCTCCGTTCCACCGTGCCCACTTATTGTATGGCTGCGAAGCCTGGGGATCGGCGACACCCTCCACCACACGCAAGCTGCAGACTGTGCAGAACAGGGCGTTAAGAACAATATATGATACCGGGCGTAGATTCCCGTCTCACATCCTCCACAACCACTCCGGACCACCCTACATCATGGACTTGGTGAGGGAGCGATCCCGAACCATGCACACCAAACTCAGTTCCCACACCAACCAACTAGTGCGGGCATTAGGTCAATACGACCACAGAGTGCCTCGTAGAAGGAAAAGTCAGCTCCTTCCTAAGGATGCCATTGGGTAACGGTAATGCTTCTCCCATTTTTCTAATACTTATTCACCCCAACAACTATTCCTGCCCCCTTCCTGTATCCAAACTTAGGTATGCAGGAAGAAACCATGCCCAAAGACACAAACGCTACAAAGATTATAAACACCTTCTATACTGCACAGATAAAGTCGCATTAAGCGGCTAGGTGCTGTGCAGATAAACATACCGTACAGGAGAACCTGTACGACCTTCTCTCAAATACTGGAATGCTGAGTTTATAAGAATGGTTAGTACAAGAGTAGAGAAAGTCATGTGAGTGCAACACATCAGATTTTCTACTGAATAATATCCTGTCATTGTACAGATTGTTTACAATTATCATAAAAGGAAAGGCCCTGAATTATTACGTACCTAAGTAATTCTTATTACACTATTTAATAAGAAAATTATTGACTGCCTCTGCGATCAAGTGGACAATGTTGTGACTACTCAACCGAAAGGTCCCGGGTTCGATTCTCGACTGGATTTGGGATCCTTTTTTATAACTAGAATACCCTATCCCCCACAAAGTTGGCAGGTATGATTGTGGGAGCGAATGTAACTATGTTTAATGCTAAAAATGACAAATCAGCATTAAAAAAGCCTACAATTCAGCAAGCAACAGTTCCATTATTTTTTCCTCAACTCAGATACCCCAATATGACTAAAGAAATATAAGGAGCAACATAAATGGAAAAAAACAATATAATGCATTCTGAAGACATAGTTAATGTAACATAGGCGTTGTAGATTTTTTCCCGTATTTCACACTAAAACATCAAATCAAGTACAATAAATTGAGTTTATAGACTCAATCATTGTGAAATACTTAATGAAAGAAAAATATGTTTTTGGTCACTTTGTGCTTATTTAATACTAATTACAATATGCCACTAAAAGCATTAAAATGCTTCAACAATGTTGCATGTGATGTCACACAATACTACATTTCTCAACTTTATGTGCCTAACTTGTTGTAAAATGGCTTTTTCGTTTTAAAAGTCTCACAGAAAACTACCCAAATAGAGCATTTGGAAACTGCAGTTTATTTCTAATGGAAATTCTTTCAAAGTGAAAAGTTGTATACAGGAAGGTTTTACAATTATGAAATATTGAAACTTTTTGTCACGTATATTGAATCTACTCACTGCAAAAGATGAAAACTTGTTGCTATAATGATAGAAGCATCTAGAACATGAAATTGCATCTTCGGCTGCCAACCCCAATTAACAACTTTAACTTTACAACTACAAACTATTCACATATTTCCAAAACCACTAGAGCTTGCACCTAGTGTACCACAGAGTTTAAGCATCGATGAACAAATTTATCGAAGTATAAGAACGGGATTGGCAATTTGAGCAAGATGCGTTTAATACAGAAGACCAAGACTTTACGGTTTAAAAGTAGCAGTTTCCGCCACAGTAATGCGAAGTTTAGGGTCACAAAATGCTAAGCTAAAGTTACCACCAAGTAAAGTTACCTATGTCTATAATTGTCAAAATTTTTCCCATGTTCCCTGGCAACAGTCGGACTCTGATTTTCCAGTAATCTGATCTTTAGGCGAATATTTTTGGTCGACTTAATTCCATTAATTTTCTTATGTCTATGATCTTCAGATTTCTTCCATGTACCTTGGCAACAGCCTAACCCTTTATTTTATAGTAATCCAATCTTTAAGCAAATAGTTTTCTGGACGACTGGATTGCAGGTATCTTGTGTCTATTGCTTTTTCCACGCGACTTTGTACTAATTGCCTTAGCATGAACAGGCTAATAGCCTAATAACAGAACACTACATTGTCTACTAATAACTGACCTCATGCATTTATTCCAACGTATGGAAATTATTTATTGCAAATCTTGCTATTATTTCTTCATAAAATTACAAATCTGACCCATTAATGACAAAGATGCCAATGCTTATAAAGTTGTGTAGCATTGCCTTGTGAATAAGACGAACACTGGATGCGGAAGAGGCAGCAGGAATAAGGAGAGAATCCTGTATATAGGTTAATCATTGTGCCAAAGTCACGGAACGTCGATGTCTGAAGGAACTATCTCCCTTGCATCTCTTCTGCTTAAATGCATCCGCATACAAATGGCCACATTAAACAAATTGAACTGTACTTACTTTGACAGACATTTGGCTTCCACCCAGTTATCTTCATTCAAGCGGAGAAAATTCAGGTTATGTGAGCAGATATATTGAGGAAACTGTTTCATATATTACAAAGCGCAAACATCTTGACCTACTGACATAAAATCCGTATCTTACAGTTTCTCAAAAGCAGCAGCTAGATATTGTTAGCATTTTTATTCCTAATGGACTGATCTGTTAAATGCTTCATTAAATTTTACTTGGGATGATGAAAATGCACCAGCAGATTGCGAAGTTAGGGATTAGATTTAAAATAATTTTTTCTGGCAAAGAGATATGTTTGAAAGGTGATGGGAGAAATACCGTATTTTATCGCATAATTCCCTCTCCTGGTTCGTTCTTATTGGAGCGCCCTTCAAATGACTTGATAATGCAAACCAATCGACGCAGCGGTGCCTATCACGGACAACAATGGACGCATACTCGTATCGTCATTGTCACAACGTATCGTAAAATTGAAATGTGAAGTTACAGACGTGTTTCTAAGCCAGTTTGTTACAAGTCGTCATATTGTTAAGAAGAGTTTAAAACAAATCTGGTATTTCTTGTGCCATTAATGGATCTGACGACATGTTGAGGTGGAATCAAGACTGAAAAATTCAATGCCATAGCCGGGACTTGAACTACGGATCTTCCGCTTATCAAGCGGCATTGGTACTTTATCTCGGTAACCCGTGGGTCAAATCCCGGCTGTGGCATTTTACATTTTGTTGTGCAGCACTTTTTTGTCTCTTAAATGTTTAGCAGTCATGCGAAATCGCACTAATTTTCTTGCAAACTAAGAGGATTTCATAACCTATACCCAGAAAATTTAAAATACCATTTAATTTCTCATATAAATATGTTAAATATGTGGTATTTAGATAAAAATTGGTTGAACCATTTTTGAGAAAATAAACAATTTGAAAAAATGTTGCATGCAAGAGGTCTTGCGAGCGAGCATTTGCCTGAAAATCTTTGTATCGCATTTTGGAAAATACTGAACTTGAATACTTATTAGTTTAGTGCGTATGACATTTCGTTTTAAGCTTACGCTGTTCACATGAGAAATGGAGAATCAAAAGGGTGCCCATAACCTAGTATTTGAGCGCCCTTAAACATCATTATCAATATAGAATGAAACGGATCTTTTTCCAGAACTATTTTTTTTTCTTTTTTCTTTTTTTTTTTTTTTTTCGAATTTAGGAACCTCCAAAATATGTACCTATTTCTGCACACTTTCGCACTAACACACGGTTGTATGAAAATAAACTGCAGTAAGAAACAGTAACTTGTCTTGGACGAAAATAATAAGGTCGTGCATGGCCAAAGTTGCATTTAGCTCTGATATATGTACCTACTCATCAGAAGATGCTGTGCAACATATTTTAAGACACATATTCTACGATCTTACCTTAGTTGAATTCAGTACAACTGTCGTAACATCGGATATCCAAACATCACATACCTGAAACAAAAAGAAAGGGAGTTAATACCATTTGATTAAAACAGAGAAGTACATTCACGCAGTAAACTGCTTGAAATTCCAGTAGAAAATTTTAAAAGTTACAGATATTTATAAATCCTCCTCCCCCCACAAAAATACAGATTATATCTAACATTTTTAGGCAAGTTGTTGCTGTTAATAATTCTGATTCTACAAGCCTGAAGTTTGCGTCCAATCTACAACTGCTCCATGCATTACAATAAACTATTTAATGAAAATTACTCTAAAACGATACGAAATTGTACATGGTAGTTACCGAGGAGCGATGAAATAGTGGAAACTGCTCTAGATACTAATGGTGCGCCAAGCTAGGTGAATGGTTAAACGCAGAGTTGCGAAACTAAATTAACCCGCATTTGTCCTTTGCTAATAGCGCTAGGGACTGTTGGTTCGACTCGGTTCACTTCTGGGACTTAATAGCACCGATTATATAACCAAGTGTTTTGCTCGATGTAGGCTCGAAAATCCTGTATCCCAGTTTTGGTGGATGTGAAATAAATACGAATTGAATGACAATATAGAGCGGATTTAAATTCACAAAACGAAAATTTCACGATCTGTCTTTACTTCCACTTCAAATGTCACAAATACGAGCGAGAAAATCTGTCAAGTAACATCATTAGACGTATGACCAAACCGATAAATACACGAGCAGAATGAAAGAATTTATCTGGGAAGGTCAGACCGTCAAATGATATCTATCTATACTATTTCTAAGAAAATATGAACTTAAATACCGTACCACAAAGATTTGACCAGAAAATCGTATATTCTCTAAAAAAAAGAAAAACAATCTAAGGAAAACGAAACACAAGAAGTATACACATTTCGATCTTCTCTTAATACAATAAAAAAGCAGCTTATAATATCAAATAAATCTCACTAGAGAAAATATATTAAATATTAAAAGAAGAATTAATAAAACCGTAGTTGTCAAACTAAAATGACGTGCTATTATGATCGTTAATCGATGTGTAATAACTTTTTAAAGCGATTTGTAGAATACAGCTGGCGAACACCGAGAATACAAAAGAATGATTAAGTAATAATTCCTATATGATAATTTAACGCTTCTATGTGTGAAATAGTCTCTAAGTTATGGGAAACTAATTTTGAATGAAATTTGAGAAGAAGAGCATGAGGTCATTATGAGTGAAATAAATGACAGAAAGACATGGAAAAGTCTTAAAAGAGAATTGTAATAGACTTCAGGTATAAGGAAACTTCATATCACGGCGAAATTAAGCTTTCTTTTACTTTACCAAATGAAAAATAAGTGAATTGGGGTAAAGATATGTATTTGTCTTAGGAAGAAAGGAAAGATAGGGAATGGAATGGTTGGCTGGAGGGCTCAGAAAATGACTGTCAATTCTGTGTGGTGCATGGAAACTAGATACATATTTTGACGAAATGTGCACAGTAGTTGAACCAGGAAAAACTTAAATTCACACAAAAGTTCCTAAGATCAGCGAAAAGAAAACTGAACATTGACATCTACTGGCGTACCCGAGGAACTTGAAAATATGGATTGCCTAGCCAAAGTACGCTAAGCAGATCAAGTTTGGTAGTTTATCTCTATGTTTATTTTCTTTGTTTTCGTCACCTGTAACCTGTGTCTTATGCACTAAGTATTCTTATGTAATAACTTTAATAATACCTCAACTAGTTTTTTTTTTTTTTTTTTTTTTTTTCTTTACGGAAAACAAGCCCAAAACCAAAATTATTTAAATGATATCATATAGTTCTATATAAAAAATATAAACATCACTGGAAACCTAGGACAGCGGGAGAGTGGATGGAGGTGAAGGAAGGGGGGGGGGGAGGGGACGGACAGACGGAGATAGATGACCGTTGATCATAACCAACTTGCACCAGTGCAAAAAGCATGGTAGACAAGTGTCAGTTCAATTAAAGAATTTTCTTCATGTTACTCTTATTTTATTGCGTCCACTGTATTCTCCAGAAGATGCATCGCTAAGACAGCGACATCAGGTCATAAAATTGATGGGTTTCTTTCTTTTATTGATAATACGTTAGGTGCGTTAACAAATGCTTTCTTTGGGCTGCACAAAAAATTACAGAAACTCTTATACGACCTCCTCCTGTCAGCTCTTAACATCTCTCTCCATTTTCATCCAATTTAAAAAAATTGTATTTTGTGTAATTAGCTTTAGGTTTAATTTAGAGGTTTAGAAAGCACGCTATTTGTCTTATAAAACATTAAAATTCCACAGTAATCTTCAACATATATATTTTCCTGTCTCATTACTGCTTCTATGGGAATCATAAAGACTTTATTTCACGCATATTTGAAATTTGAAATTCTTCGTGTGTCCTTTCCATTTGAAGTTTCTCCGTCAGTAGAAATATTCCATTACAAATTTTGTATAGAGCAATCACCTGTAAGAATCCTTGAATATTGCCGTCATGTCTTAAAACTGCAAAAATCAATGGCATCTACTGAATTAAATATGCTAAGGTAATAAGCCTTACCTAGTCGTCTTAATAATAGCTACCAGAGCAACAGCGTATCAATATCAAACATCCAACGAGTGGGGCAGCTAAGGCGATAACGCTTGGGACTCGCATTCGTGAGGTCCCGAGTTCGATTCCCAGGGACCAACCAAGCTGACCCATAGGCTTTAGGCGCTGTTTTTGGTCACTAGGCGAATGCTGTGTTGGCTACTTTCCTCAGTTTCACTTCACCATCCTTGATCCCTGTATTTAGGGGTGAGAAGTGTCGAAGAGCGAGTGTGGTGCAACTCTGTGGTGCAATTTGCGGTATGTAACTGCTTACTCGGAGTAAGGATGGCTCTATGGTCGTCTGATCCCTCGAGGGGGGCCGACATTGAAACCCGTGAAGCTGGCGCTGAGATGAAAATTCTTTAACACACCTTAGAGGGGTGGTTTGCAATCCTTGCCCTATTTCTGGCAAGCCCACTGGGCTCTCCCATTTCTTCTCCTCATCCCGGGTCCAGGCCTGCTTGTAGACTCATTGCAATTCTCTATCTGGCTAACGTACCTACCAAATAAATATCTAGATAAATACAACATTCATAGTGGGCGACGTATACACTTATTTATGTCAATAATAAACAGAAGTCACTGAAGTTACTTTAAAGAATATCGTTGCCAGCGGCACTAGTCTTAATTAATATGGGAACAGAAGTAACCGTTTCAAAAGCAGTGACTCACTATGCCAGTACTATTTGCTTCATCTTCTGTTGGTCAGTATAGCACGTGCCATCTATGAGAACCTAGTGAACTACTCGTATTAGCGTATTCCCCACCTCCATTGGCTGAACAAGGCGGTTAACAGTTTGCCATAATGTACAATGAAGCGTGACTTTTAATAGTCTTTGAAACGAACTACTGATACAAGCTGCACTGTACTCCTCTTAGCAAATATTGTCGTTTTCTGGCAACCAATGAGGCATAATAATCCATTCTGTATGAGCGATACATGGAATGGAGAATAGCATACCTACGGAAGATTTCTAAGTTTTACATTAGCTCTAAAAAGTGCTTGTATTGTGTTATCAAAAAGTCGGTAATACACACATAATTGTTATAACTTACGTCACGTTTGCTGCAATGTTTTCCGATGCCCTATAACTTGTTCTTACCATCAAACAGCAGCTTCCATATTTTTAAATGAAGCATTCGTAGGAGTTCTTTCAAAGCCATGGATGGTATAATTAAATGAGATCAAGCTGGGAGAAACTGCTCTCATGTTCCTGGCTTCGATTCTCAGGTAGAGAATCAGAATTTTTCTTTACCTAGAATTATTTCCCAACCTTCCTACAGTAATAAAGTATGAATGAGAGTGTAAATATGTGTGTGTGTGTGAGTGTGTGTGAATTTAATGATAAGAGATAGAGAAATAAGAAAGACGCAAGTTAAAGACGTCGCCACAGCAGCACAAGTAACAAAGTGGAGATGGGCAGGTCACACAGTGAGGCTCAACAACAATTGCTGGATAAATATAGAACTATGTGGGACCCAAGAGAAGGAGAGAGGCAGCAGGCAGCACCTGGACCACGACGGTAAGGAACCTCAACGCCTGAAAGGCCCATGAACATCTCCTCAGCAACTAAGACAAACAACGTGACCAAAAGCTAAGGAAGATGGGACATATATGAATATGACAGTGAAAGTTAAAACAAGTGACGTCAAAAAAGTGAGAACTAGGGTCATGTATCAAAAAAGTGAGAGGCAAGCATAGAAGGCAGAGGAGTGAAAGTGAAAATAAGTTTAAACAAATAAAGGTTAAGACAAACTACCAAAAAGACTGGAATTCCACATTTTTAGCTCAAGTGTGGCAATATATCGAACTACCCTCGACTCAGGAGAGACCGTTGCTCCATTGGGATTAAAAGGTTATTACTATTGTTATTATCATTATTATCATCATCCACAGATCAGCGCAAAGTTAACGAGTAAACTTCACTGTCTTTGAGCAATTGTTTCAAAGGCAAATGCTACCGATATGGCCTTAGATGTTAAAGGCGGCATCTGAATGGGAAAAAAATTCGATTTCTTTTGAGAGCTGATTTTGTTTTTTGTGCGTCAGTTTGTTGAGGATTATGCTGTAAAAGTGCCACGACTTTTGGGCTGGAAAAGGGCAAACTAAGAAGTGCGGCAGTCTGAAGTTTTCCAAACCACAAGCATCATTATAGACAAAAAAGGTCGTCTAGAATCGAACGCAGTGGCTCAGATAGGCAAGCGAATAAAAAACACGAACTTCTCTGGTTTAAAATTCCATTAAGAGGCAGAAGCGACAGGCCTCATGCAGTAAAAAGTACAGACAAGGAAGGACAAGAGGAAGGAAGAAGACAAGTAAGCGAACACATGACGCAGACTCGTGCTAGAATTTGTGATCACAGGCACTGAAGGAAGGAACGCATCAGAGGGACAAAGAAGGCGCCGCAGGCAATGGATAAAGATCTCAACAGAGAAGACAAAGGAAGCACCAGAGAAAAGACGCCGAAGCGGCCAGTTTCTATAAAATAGCATGTAATCACTTGTCATACAATGACCTAAAGGTCTTTGGCCGATTCTTTACAAAACTCGCTCATATTCTTCAATAGCAGCATCTACCATTTTTAATCATACAAGCTACTTTTCTTCAGTTGGGGGATCAAAGGAACCGTGTTCCAGGGTGTCTTATTTTAAACTAAGCCACATACGATGAATGACAGAACATATGAAAGACCATGCCCTATTTAGAAAGCACAATGCATAACGTCCTATTCTTTGAATGCATAAAAACCAACATTACACTTTTATGGCCATGTCGTGTATATTAAACTTTAAGATGTAGATGACTGTTTACAAAAAGGGCTTATGTTGAGTATTTACACTTTTATAACGTATGTTCATATAGATGCAAATAAAATATAGCAATAATAGTAACAGTAATAATAACAATAATAATGTAAAAAAATAAATCCAGTCCTGTTACTATTCTATCGCCTTATATTTCTTCTAAACTTTTGCACAAAAACAGTGCTGTTTTACTGACGTTAACACAGTCTTTAGCCTTTCCTGACATTGCAGCTCATAACTGTTTCTCCTCGTAAACTTAACTCACTCCGTTCACTGCTTTTTTTTTTTTTTACTTTCACTGCCTCCCAAACATTAACTCCGACGATACAATCACTCAACACTCATTAAAACTTCTTCACTTCGACGCGACGTATCTCTCACAGCTGTTTCGCACTCACCGACTCAGAAACTGCCTCTCCACGCGCTCCGTAAGCTTTTGTACCGGCAATGACGTAGCCAAGTCTCTCTAGAACTTCTACAAACACGCCGACTGCCGTACAGTTCCAGAAAGCTCTGAAAAACCCTTTGTGTTGCCGCTTGATTGTTGTTAGTCACGTGTTTGCTCGCGTGAGTTATGTGGGGAAGCTTGACTTTGAGCGCCTTTTTGCTCCCCGGCATGGTATGAAGTAACTTAGTCCCGACCATCCTTTGTTATGCGCCGAGTCCGGCGTAATAATAAATAACAAATAAGTAAATAAATCCTAAATAAATAAATAAACGAATAATAATGTCCTATTTGTTGTAATCCCACGACTAACTTTTGTTCTTATTTGCATATCTATATATTCCCTAAATCACTCACAGAAGAGTGAGTTTTTTTCTGTGTACTTACCGCTAACCATAATAATGCTTGGCAGAAATAGTTTCAACTAATAAGTCTGTAGGAAATTATTAAATAAGTGAACTATTTTATAAATCCTGGCTTGATATTGCATATTCTTTGTATGAGCTAAGATTCACAATTTGAAGGTGGATTGCTGCAAGTACTGGGAAAAAAAAAAAAAAAAAAAAAAAAAAAAAAAAAGAAGAAGAAGAAGAAGAAAAAAAACGGGTGATATTTCGAAAATGGTAAATTATTACTCAGACGTTTATTTGACACAAGCCTACATACTCAGGAGGCCTGCATTTTATCTATGCTACGTTTTCTTCTCTACGTTATTGCTTATATATTAGTGTAAGATGATCAATTAGTAACAGCAATTATTATGCTGATTTAAATTATATATTGGAGCCTAAAAGCAAATATCGATAGCATTAATTATTAGGGAGTTTAATGTACTAAAAGGCTTCAAAATATGTTATTTTCTGTGTAGGAAAAACATAAAAAAATAAGCATTAAAATGCAAAAATATTTTGTTTCCACATTAGAAAACTAAATTCTAATGTTAGAAACATCTCTCACCGATCATACTGATGCGGCAGTGGATTAAAGTAACTTTGTGGTCATCAGTGCTCTTTAAAAAACAGTTCATGGCAATAGCGAGATATAAATTTCAATAAAAAAGAAAATTACTACTAAAGAAAGAAAATATAGCAAAAGCCAAAATTAAAATACGTGAGATGGTAATAGAGGATTCTGTAGTTGCCGTCTTTGCTGCTAAATCCGCCATTTCATTTCAGGCAAACCTACATGACCAGGAATCCACGTGCACACCACGCTAACGCCAGAGGCGTGTAAAACATGGAGGGCATCCTGGATGTGATGTAAAATAGATTGGGGGTTGTACTAAGGGCGTTGTGATGAAGTAAATGTATCCTTAGTTAAGCTCAGCACAAAGATATCGTGCCGTTACACATTTCCCCAAACAGCACCATAAACATAATGCAGATCTGTTCTGTTAGCCGAGATTGTCTATCTACACCTCTTTTAGAAACAACAAAATCAATATGTGATAGAAGTCCTCAACAATTAAATAGCAAAACGCAGGTTTCAGGTCACTGTTGATATATAGGTAATTAATGTTACAACAGAACAAAAGTGAAAACGCAAAGAAAACCAATCGTAAGGTTATTCTAATGCCATGACGTACAGGAATATGTTTAACAGAATTTAATCTAAGTCGACGCTTCATTCTCATTCTTTTCCCAAAAATCACTTTTTACTTTATTTACTACGTATCTGCACTAAGTTTTGTATTCAATCTAAAAGATTTTACCAATATGAGACTCCCTGAATCCAAAAGAGAAGCATTTTTATAAAAATTAGTCCTCTCTGTGCACGTGTGTCTATCTGTCGGTCGGTCTGTGAACAGCATAAATAAAAAACGAAAATCCTGTTAAATACTAAAATTTGTGTTTATGTCCAACATCTTACAAGTCTGCGATACCATGATTTACAAAAAAATCTCCCACCTCGCACTATTCTTTACACTCAAGGTTTTTTTTCCTTCTCTAAAGTGTTGATTTTCGCGAAATGTCTGCGAGCATCTAGATATAATGTAAATCTCGTTAACACAAAATTTATGTCAAATATATTTGGTAACTATTTCACACTATTATAAGCTTCAATATTAAAATCCTTAACACTTTTCTCTAATGGGTTTGCTCTTGGTCAAGCAAATAGGACGGAATTTTAAAGATATCACATACAGGTCAGCTCTTAAACGATTTGACTATCGCTTAAGCCTCTGTATCGTTTTGTACTCATTGTATCTACAAGAAAATATATAATAAAAACATTTCAACCCATGTTTATCGCGATTGCGGTGGAATAGATGGACGAATAAAGATATTTAAAGAATAATTTATTGAAGAATTGGTTGAGAAAGCCATTTGAATATAACACATCGACGTTTTTATCTCTTGGTAACGAGTAATGAGTCATTTAGTAAGGAACATGCTCTTCAAAAACGTAATAATAGCTAGTCACTGTATCCTACGACGAAATCTGAAATGTAAATTGAAGGTTTATCTGGATTACTAAGAATTAGAATAAAATCCATTTAAGAATAGTTTGCAGAAGACGAGACAAAGTCATTTGCCTCCAACACATCAGATAAACCAAATCTTACTACACAAAAAAATTTAGATATCACAGAAGTTATGTTCTAATGCATTTTTAGTGGAGTGAACCATTTCGGAGATGTTCTTTGTCATTTGTGTGAGTTCTTCAACATTATACTTTTCACACATGAAAAGTTGTTATTCACTTTTTTATCTCTTGGCCGTGCGAAGAGAACAGAATTGCGTTCATATAGGTTCAGCTTTAAAAAATTTGACTATCGCTCAAGGCCTTGCATCTACAAGAAAATTAGGACCAAGGTAACTTCTCCAAATGTCTATCTCGACTAACACGAAGATCAAAGAGGTGTTAAGTGGTTGTAAGTATAGTTAGTAGAACAGTAGAGAAAGTCGTATGAGTGCAGCACATTGGATTTGTTTATTGCATTTTATTTATTTTTTGTTCTCTTCCTGACCGCACGCGTAACCCTGAATTATTATTATTATTATTATTATTATTATTATTATTATTATTATTATTATTATTATTATTATTATTATTATTATTATTATTATTATTATTATTATTATTATTATTATTATTATTATTATTATTATTATTATTATTATTATTATGATTATGATTATGATTATGATTATGATTATGATTATGATTATGATTATGATTATGATTATGATTATGTATGATTATGATTATGATTATGATTTTTATTATTATTATTATTATTATTATTATTATTATTATTATTTTTATTATTATTATTATTATTATTATTATTATTATTATTATTATTATTATTATTATTATTATTATTATTATTATTATTATTATTATTATTATTATTATTATTATTATTATTAAAAACTTACATCCATTTTCTTTACGTCTCGTTTCTCTTAGTGGAACCACAGTAAGAACGCTGCAGCCCGAGGGATGTCGAAAGAAAGCGAGTGTGTTGTCATACGATGGAAATGGATTTGAGACGGAGTGCTTGTAATTTACTTAGAGCACCTCCCAAGGCGAAGTAGCAGAACACGAGAAAAAATTAAATTGTTTTAAGTGAACGCAGTTCTTTCCATTCCAGGAAGAAAGTATTGCTCCTATCTGGCTACTAACACACCATTGGTCTTACATACAGCATGGCGAAAGAGCAATCAGTGTTTTTGCTCTTGGTATGCATTTATTAAAGGAAGAAACAAGAAAATTTACGATACTGCAGTAACTCGTTTGTCTTTTTGTTCAGGCGTTCCGCGCCATTTCACCGCGCACAGTGGTGAGATAAGGTTTCAGTCTTCCCTTGGGGCCAGAAAATCAACTTTATCTGTCTCCACAGAGGTAAAAGTTATCCTGTACAAGCAGAGTTCATGTTTTTCTAAAACTTTTCCATTTTTAAACGCACTTTGCCACATATTTAGCTAGATACAAGGACATAGTTTGCTCATAGCTACTTGGTAAAGGAGGAAATATGGAGCACATGGACTCGCTCCCAGCTTGAGTAGACATCGGTCGTTGCAGAAGTTTCGTTTAGTTCCCATATTCGACCAGTATGAACATTTCATTTAGTTTATGTATTTAGTATATAGGCTAAGCATCCTTATTGCTGCATATCACACAACATAAGCTACAAGTGTGTGTGTGCGTTTGTGTCTGAGAGAGAGAGAGGTGGGGAGGGGGGGGGGGGGGTGTAAACCTGCAGGCATATACAAGGTGTCCCAAAAACATCGACAATGCTCAGTGCGTTGTACCAGATGGCCAACTGAACGGTTTTCAAACAGGGAGTCCTGACCGGAAATGCACAGTTTGGGCGCTTGAGAGCATCAGTGTCTGCAAATGTTTACCTCGAATATGAAGAAGAATAGAGGATAAGCCTGTAAGAATAGTTAGTACAACAGCAGAGGAAGTCAGGCGAGTGCAACATATCAGAATTTCCGAGAAAAAACGCTGATTTCGGAATCCATAACAGTTTACTATGTTATGCGAAATCGATTTTGCAATGTTTGAACTTACTTTTTCATGTGTTAGTTAAATATTTTGTTGACAAGTTTTCGACTTCATCGATTTCTTTATCTTGTTCTAATCTGCATTCTAAACACCGAGTTTATATTCTGGCAGGAACTGCGATTCTGTTGTCACCATAAGTACCGCTCGCAAACAGATCCAAATGTATATATTGGCAATGAATACTGCATTTATTTTCCATCCTGGTTGTAATACAAAAAGATGAACATATATTCATCTCCAAATATCGCCATATTGATCACAAACAAATGCTCGCAGATGTATACAGTATGCGTATTTTGTTTCCCTGTTTGTGATAAATTGTATACAGTTGTGGACTAGGCCTTAAAAGTATATATACACAGACCACTTTATTTTGTTTATGCAGTTTAAATGTCACTGTGTATGTCTATGTGTTAAAGTCCAATTAGCCCAGCGTTAAAAATGTCTTCGCCACGTGTCTATTGTTTCTTATCGGCTAGTGCTAGTACCGAGAGAAGGGTGGTTTTCTTTCAAACTTTTCGAGCACTATTAAGACAGTTTTTGCTGTAATCTGACACACACACACACACACACACATACACACACACACACACTGACACACACACACACTGACACACACACACACACTGACACACACACACACACACACTGACACACACACACACACACTGACACACACACGTTAATGTTGTCAAGCATATGACGAGTTTATTGCAGTAGGCGCGCTGGAATCCATTTATTTAAAACTATTTTGTGACTAAACGTCTCATTTAAGTAACAAACGGAAAATAGACGAATAAACCATCCTTTAAAGCTCTACTTGTTTATGCCAATTGCAGAAGTGAACTTGAAGGTATGCTGAAATATTGAGAACCAAACTTTACAATCAATTTTATTTTTTATTTATGTAACCATACATTAAAGAGTAAAATGGTAGAGGAATTTGTGTTTCACCTTAACGTCGTTAAAATCAGCCCACCCATGCCCCTTAGTTCCATATGCTTTGAGCTTTAACGTTTCTAAGGTTTCTAATAAGAAACAATTCATTAGTATGTTATTTGAATTTTTGTATAAGTTTATTGTTATTTTTGCATTAGTGTTAAATAGAAGTATGCCAGATACTGTGCAGAACTGACAGGGAAAACTCATTTGTATTAATGAGTTCAAGGGAAGCAGATGTGATGGAATGAATACATTTGAATAAAACAAACACCTCTGTAAATTTTTTAAGGAAAAAGGGTGATGAAAGAGGGAAAAGAGTAACAACTCTTTCCTAGTCCATTGTATAACTACAGTTTCCCTTCCGGTAATGTAATGTGAAGAACCCTTCTACTGCGGTGTCCAAATCACAATCTCATCTGACTCCCTCTTTGTGTCATTTGGTACCTTATTGTAAGGTTTCACGACGGCATTCAGATTTTTCAAGCCAGTGTTTGAGTTATTTCAGCACAAAAGGAGCACCCTACTCCCTGCAGTAATATTTCAAACAACATCCACGAACACATGGCTAAATCCAAGAGCAGCCCATTCATCTGATGACACCCCCCCAACGAAACAATCTTTGGGCGGGGCAAACACTTGTCTTAGGTCAGTTTTCTGCGAGGGAAAGGGAATGATGTCTCTGAGGCGACGGAAGTCTTGTCTGGCGAGTGGCCAATATCACAATTTTTATGTATTTCTCTTGATCGTGGCAAGCAAGAGGATGGTTCGAGAATAATGGCAACCAGGGACCTATTTCAAAAAGTGAAAATTGGCATCGGTTCCCGTGAACAGAAGAATGGAATAGGAGAGAGAGCTGTTGATTTATTATTTGGAGGCTGTGATAGTTCGCAAGTCATTTGTTCTAACAAGAACCGCTGCATGCAGCCAGTTGATTACTCCCGCCCTTCATCTTGCCTTTCCCTTCTCTTAGCATCGCTTCCTTTCCTTCTTCCTTTCGGAATTCAGAATGCCAGTGGGGGCCCGAGCAGAGTGCTTCCAGCTCCTTAGTTCTGGAACACCAATATCCCTACTAGAAAGTAAAGGGCACATAACCCAAAATAATGGCTAATTGTTAATACAAGAGTAGAGAAGGTCATGTGAGTGTAACACATAAAATTTTTATTATTGTGTTTCTTCTTCTTGGTTTAAAAAGTATTTATTTATATAGATTTCGTGATCGTAAGGTTTTAATATGAATTCCAATAATAACTTAGTTATTCAAAAACACATTAATATTCCGAAAACAGACCATTAAAACCACAATAGATAAGGAATATTTATGTAACTTTAACTTTATAATTCAAACAGAGAAACTGCTTCTGCAACATAAAATAAAATAGCTCCACATTAAAATATCCAGTGTGGTCACACCTTGAACCTAATTACGCATTTATTATGCCCAGTTTGCGGGCATATTTGGGTAGACATTAATTACAGAAGCAAATCTCAAGGTTATCTTGGGACAATTTTGCCTTTGGACGGCATTTCGTCATGTTCATTAAAGAAAAACAACTGTTCGTAGAGGCAGATGCAACCAAACACACACAATTGCTGCAGCAAGTTTACGAAATGCTGGGTAAGCTTGATAAGAACTTATGATGGGTTTTTTATACGCCTTTTTAGATCTGAATCACAGCATAAATCACTTTAAGTTCTAATTGTTCATCTGGAGCATGAGATCAACAGCCCTGATTAACACTGTCCCAAACAACAAGCAGGTGCTGCTGTTACGGGCAGCGTGGGTCTGCTAAGCTCCAAAGCGCGCGCTTGTGCTCAAGATCACCGTTTGACATCAGTGCATTAAGGCCTCGTTGTATAAACGTCACTGACTAGATATTATATTTAGACTAAGACCAAAACATGAACTGAGGCTCGATGAACTTAGATTAGTTTTATACAAGTTCAACTTTAATCTTATTTCGCAATATAGTGTTTGGCAATGTCGTAAAAGAGCTGAAAATCGCTTCATCCGGGCAGCAGCAGTCTCTTGTTTTACAGCTTCAGATGCATTCGACAGGGCGCGATAGGGAAATGGCGCAAAAAAGAAAATAAGCAAAATCCTCAAATTTCACCGAAGAAAAACCATACTGTGGATATTGTAACGAAAAAGTATAAACATAAATTGGAATCAAACAGAAAAAGAATTGACGCAGAAGGAAGTCCTGTGGAGTTTAATTCGAGGTTCACCTTATTACCCAATCTTTTTAATTTGTATATTATACCAATTCTTGGATCAAAACATATTTAAGTCTAACACATTTTTCTTAAATTTGAAAACACAATTGGAGATTAATTTATGTTTTTCATGTTTCTAGAAGTAAGCCTCAAACATAATAACCATTTGTGAAAAATTATCTAGGTTAGGAGTAATGAATGTTTTTGCTTCTCCTGTAAAATTTAGTTTTAAGAGCTAATACAGTTTAAAACAATGTTACTGTTATCCAAGTAATAATACAAAATGCATTAATGTTTTATTATGTTATTTCAAACTGCACTATTTATTTCTTCCTTCTGCTATTCTGCTGATCTAAGGTCAATCATGTTAACTGGAGAAAATTCACCAGTCAGATTCTATCTTAGAGCAAGATGCCATGAACGTAATTAAGGTTTATATAACCAAAATTCTAAGGTCAGTTTGACTAAAGGTCATTTTCAGGTGGTTGAATTCAGATGGAAGAAGATTCTATAAATCTGATTCAGAACATATGTGATTTATTCGTGCTTTAAAGCAATTCAAAAGAGGATTTAAATGGATTGCGTGTAGGTTTTAATTTCTTTGTCACATACCAGTAGACAGAAAAGGTGTTGCATTACATCCAAAAATTCCATACCAAGATTTCACTGAAAATACATGTTTAAAGGTGCTTGAGTCCCAAAAAAATGTATTTTCAGAAAAATATCCTGCATCAGTATCTCTTAACAGCATAGCTCTAAAGTCGGTTAAATACTAAACACGGTATTTAAGTTCAGCATCCTCCAAGAATAGGGCATGATATTTTGAATTTTCTGGAAATAGCCTGTGAAGCCGTCTACGTTCTTTATGGTCTTTTGCATAAGTGGTAAACCGTAAGAGTTAGACAAAATCGACTACACAAGAATTGAGATCTGACAAATGCACACAATTTATGTGAAATAAAAGTTTTTGTGGAAATAACCATATTGGTTTGGAATTTGAAATGCTTATACTTTTTCAAGGAGGAAGTCATATTAACATATACTGGATAGAAGAATAAGGTGTTGTGGAAATGTTAGGTTGAGGAATAGGTAGAGAAAATCATGTAAGTGTAACACATTTACATTTTTGTTAAATGGGAAGTCGTTATTCACTTGTTTGCCTCTCCTACATAGTCAGATCTTATGACTTTTACCACTTAGCCTCATATATTAAAATGTATTTATTAGGTGTTATTACCTCCTATGACAAATAATAAGGGGTTCTTATACCGCGAGTATAAATTAGGGGAATTCATGTACCCAATATTAGATAACTAACAAAATCATACAAGCGAATAAACGGATCGTAAAAAGAAAAACCTATAAAGGGAATGAATGTACGTTAATTAAATTATGAATCAATAACTGTTTAAGATAAATGAAAGCCAAATTCTTTATGTGACCCAAAAACCGATTGCTAGTTCTGTTCCATTCAGTGAAAACTCTGCATTTCACCACACAAAGGATGAAAGAGAAGAGGTAGGGAATAAAAAAGAAGAAAAAAAATCACATGCATTCGCATTTCAGGCCAACCCCGTTGGAGCGGTGGTCCAAATTGGATTCTAATCGGTTGGGGCAGAGGTGGTGAAACGTGTCTAAACTAACGTATGCTGCATGGGAGATTGGGTTGGTTCTTTGTGAGACCGATATATATTTCACGCCTGGCCCCTATCACAGCCACACTTTGTATAACATGAACCTACCACCACCAAAGAATGCAATAAATTAAAATATCTATCTATCCATTACAACGACCATGTTCAGTATATTAATAAAAGCTGAAATTATGAGAGCCTTTACATGACGGGCTATATATCAAATGTTAGTTCACACTGGCGTAATTTTCAATTGCTGCTGACGCCTATTCTGTATTGAGGACAGATATTACAAGTTTTCGTGACACAAAACATAATACGTTTAATGCTCATCTCTGTGTTAGCAGATTAGCGTGAAAAGTTTCTGTAAATTCCCAAACCTTTATTGACATTTTACACATTAATTCCAACCTAGCAGTGGTTAGAGACACAGTACTAGTAGTATTAGTAGTAAAAGTAATAGTAGAGTAGTGGAGGAGGTGGTGGTGGTGGTGGTGGTGGTGGCGGCGGCGGCGACGGCGGCGGTGGTGGTGGTGATGGCGGAGGTAGTGGTGGTAATAATGACAAACATAAAAATAAATAAAATAACCGCAATAATAACAAGAACAACAATAATAATAATAATAACAATAACAATAATAATAAAATACAACAATAGCATTAATTAGAAACGAACCAATGCCAGTGAAACCTTACGTGTCCTCATGCTTGCACCTTATAATCTGTAATCCCTAATGTTTGACAATAGCACCATATACAGGAGTGAGTTTATTCCCTGGAAAATATAGATCTGTAAGTAAAGTAACACTTTTTGCGGTTATATATACTGTTAGTGTCTATTATCACGACTACACACGATAGTTCAACTACCTCTCATATCACGTCATTACTGAGAGGCACGAGGCTCACACGAAACTCAGGCTATGGCCCGGGCCGATCAGTTGATAGCCGAGAACCTGGCATACTAACAAACATGGCTACCAGTGTGGAATGTTATGGGGCAACACGTGTTAGTTTTGTTTAATTGAAAGTGAATTAGTGGCGGTATATGCTGTTTCAGTGATTGTGTTTATTTGTAAATATTGTAAATTAAACAAAATTAATTTTTCAGTAGTTTTCATTTTGTAGTACGAGAATTATTATAGATGTTTTTCGCTGCACTTTTTAACGGCTTCTTTTTAGCAATTGAACAGTTTTTCGCCTGGTTTTCGTAAGTTCTACTTGTTATAGTTGAACTATTAAATTAAAATGACTATTTTCATTTATAGTGTGTAATTTTAAATGATTTAAGAAATGGTTAATTCTTCAGTGAAGTTATTCAAGAATCCATAACCTATATTGTAACACGGTAATACCGGCACTGAAAGGTATGTAATTCTACTTTTGTTTTAGATGTAAAATTGAACAATATGGGTCGACGTTGTAGTGTGTATCGATGTGAAACTAGTTAGGACAGTTTTTATATATATATATATATATATATATATATATATATATATATATATATATATATATATATATATATATATATATATAAATGAAACACATTGAAAGGACAAATCTACACCCAAAAACTGTTGAACTAAAGATGGTATTGGTTGGTTTTTGTTAAACCATTCTGGCAACAGTTAAATGCAATGAATGTTAACAAAACATTTACCAAGTTAATCAATAAATTTAGAAAACAGGCAGTAGCTAGGTCATTTACATTTTTCCCACCTTCATCAAAAAGGGAAAACTATTATACATGTGTCAAATTTTGTCCCCTGTCTTTACTCACACATGATGGAATTATGTAGGCAACGACACCTGGGTTAATGTGTACCTATATGAACAGGATGACAGAGTCCTGTGTTATCAACATTTAACCTGTGTTATCAGAGGCAGCATCCACACCTGCCATCAATAATAGTATGCAACCCTAACCTAACTTTATAACATCATATCTCAACTCTTTCTCCAGTTTTTCAAATTAACACAGGTACCACAGCTTAGCCTATTGTTGATAATTGCTATTTTATGTGCAAATTTACCAAACCAGCATAGAAAATGTTGATAGACTGAGTTAAATTAGTATTTTGCTTCAATTTCTGGGATGCCTATCTAAAAGACAAATCCACACCCAAAAAAAACTTCTTGGTATGGTCACCGTATGGGTTTTGTTAAACCCCGAAACTGTAAACTTTGTAAATATTTATAATTGTGAGTTAATGTTAATTGTAGCCTGTAAGCCGGGTCCCTTGTACCGGCACCAGGCCAAACTTTCTCTCAATAAACAAAACTGAAACTGAGAAAACTATATATGCCCCGCTGATAATAAGATAACATTTATAGATTCCATCATTAATAAATATTATGTTAGGTAAGTGGATACATTGGTAAGTACTTTATGGAAGTGATATTGAAAAATAAGTCTTCCAGCTTCTCCGGGGTAGGCAACATAATATATCGGTTAGTCACAATGGGCCATTAAAAATCAAAATATTGAGGATGGAATATTTCCGTTTACATGTACATATTCAGTTTCAGTATAATTAAGTTTGGCAATAATCATGTGCCTCGTGTTTACAATTTGATGATAATAACAGCAGCTATTGAGATAGATAGTTAATCTTTATTATATTGATATGTGATTTATTATTTATGTAACGTATTATAACATTGTGCAGGTATTTTTGTTACGTGTTTTTATTTTCAATAATGAGTAACAATTCAATGGATATCACTTCCTTACGCTGTTCCTCCAAACGGAGAAGTCATATTCACGTTCGCCTTCGGTTCTCTTCAATCAGATGTTCCAAAGATAACGCAATCGCGCCGTAGTCCGTATTTCGCGCAAGCCTCGTGAGAGGCAGAACACGTCACTGCCGTCTCTATGACTAGAATTGTGCCGTAGGGTTCTGCAAATGTTTTAATGCACGAAGGGGTATCTACATACGCTAATAACAGATGAAATGAGCCAGCTGGTATATGTATACCTCTCTGTAAGACTATTAGCAATTCTAAAATTATTAGTTTCCCATAGTAGCACTAGCCAGCGATTACCGAAAATCCCTTTGAGAAACTTTCTCTACATTCTGAGTACCATTTTCATTCTGAGGTATGTCGTGACGTCAACTTATACACTCACCTTTATAACTTTATGCCGTTTCTCCATATTTAAATCTTTGCTTATAATGGTGTAACAGTTTTAGGGATATTCCCAAGTTGTTTGCAATAGTCCGTTGTGTGGTTGGATTACTGCCAGAGATGAGGGTATCGTCCTTCCTGGTCACCTCTAGAGAGCACATAGTCGTAACAGCTAGTGGGTTTACCTGTTTTATTCCTTTTAAAATTAATCTCTTGCAACCCCTTCCCCTTTTATTGGACACTGAGCTAATCCCGTACTTAGGCAAAACAATTTCGCTTCTTGCATGAATTAATAATAGCAGAATAACTACACTGTGAGTGGGAAAGGGCAGTAATGAAGCCTTCCCAATATGGTTCAATTCGCTTAGCCATAATGATAACCACTCACGCCCTACTGCTCGTATGAAGGCAGCACATTAACTTGTTTGTTTGTGTCACAAACGCTTGACTTTGCTGCGCACGCAGAAACGCAACAATCACATTCGCAATTCGTTATCAGAGATCGAAAAGAATCCTTCGTGCTCTGTTTAAATTTGGTTTGAACAGATGAACTATTGTGTTCCTTCTTACTCTCTCTAGTACGTATAGTAAGTAGAGGAAGTATTGTATTCCACCCTAAAATTCGATGTTGAAATTTCACCGGAAATACGTTTTGAGGCTCCCCTGAATCCAAAAATAGCAATTTTAGAAAAAGGTCCACGCGCGCGCGCGTGTGTGTGTGTCAGCCTGTAGGCAGCATAACTAAAAAACGAAAAGTCGGTTAAAACCAAAGTTGGTATTTAAATTTAACATCCTTTAAGGATGCGACGCGAAGATTTAAGAAAATTGCTCCACCTTAAACTACCCCTCATATGGAAAATTTGTCGAAAATTTTGATGTTCTCGAAAACGGCTCCCACGATTTTTATTAAAATGTCATGTGTTTAAGATATTTTTGTAAGAAACGAAATGTATATTTTGAGTTTTTTGGCTCTAGCCCATGTAGTGCTATTCTGGATAAATGTTGTATAATTGGTAAACAGAAAGGAATCAACCAAATCTTAGTAAACAAAAAATATATATCTTCTTAAAACATACAATTTACGTCGAAATAATTTTTTTCTAGAATAAACCATTTCAGAGATATTCCTTGTTATTTGAGCGAGTTTTGGATAACAAACTTTCGTCAAATGGAACATCGTTATTCATTTTTTATATGTCAGCCGGGCAAAGAAGACGGAACTTGAAAGCTTTAAAAAGAGTTGACCATCGTCGCACCTACAAAGAAATAATGCACACATTAAAAAGGGACTTTAGAGGCATAAATGTAAACTCGCTGCGCAAGGAATCTAACCTTGCGAACAAGATTGTGAGAAGAATACGAGTTTAACTACATTCAAAATAGTAAGATACCTTAATTTTATTCTAGATCATTTAAATTATTTACTGGGATCAGAGGATCGCTTAAAATGCGTTGTTCCAAACCTATGTACAAGTATGGCAATTCTCTTCCTATACCTTTTACAGATTCGTCACTTAGCAACTGTCGATTTAACTCGGCGGATCTCGAAGTGAGCGAAGAGGCACATCTAAAACAACTGACGGAGCTCAGCGGGTGACAATAGAATTGAAACTACTTACATTATTGACAAACCGAAGAACAAGACTAGTGTCGTTTGCCTTTTTTCACACACTAGACATCCGTTGCTTTTAATCTGTTTCGCAGTGCCAATGTAGTGGAGGGATTACGAATATTAAATTCTCTCAAGTATGCCTTTGAACAGCTGTAATTGAATTGACAATAACCCTTCACAAAAAAGAGCCGTGTTGTAATGTGCATTACTTTTCAATACGAGTGGAACAAAATATCAAAAACAGAGTATCTATAAGGAATAAAGGATAAACCTTGAACATCTCCTGGCAAGGAATCAGAAGTCCCAAGTACCCTTCTTAACTTGACATTAAACACGGGGCATTGGGTGGTTTTCCAGCCGAACAAATAAAAACGAAACATATTAGTTATAAATTATTCTGTGGTTTCCTTGAAGAGTGGTTATTTTCTAAATCACTTCTCGCAAAAGCCTATATTACAGGAAAATTGGTTTAAGGTTTTCCGGATAACAGAGGAGGTAAAACTTCTACTTAATTCAATCATATTTTGCACTATTCTTCTCTTACATTGGTTGGTCGAATTGCGTGGACAGGATTTACGTTTACAATATGAATATGAGAGATACATAGGGAGTTTGGCACTGAACCTAGGCTGTGTATCGTTTTCTGGGGTCTTTTGAGGCGCGAGTTTGACCGCCTTCGCTAACACTTGTAACCCTCAATGAACCAATGGGATGGACGATAAATTAAATGGTTAATGAAGTAATACAGAGGAAATTCGGGAAGTGTAATTATCCTTCCCAGAATTCATCTAGCAACCCGGAGTAAACCTGCTCCGTTCTATATGGTGCATTAGCCAAGTTACGGTTCCCATTACGTTAAGACGCCAGTAATGCTGGCGGACGTAGACCCAATACTGCCATCACTCCCATAAGTCACGCTATTATGACGTTAGCGGACTTGTGACTTCGCTTCCCGGAGAGATACGGGACAGGCGGAGCGACCAGACGCAGTCTTCAACTCGAGCGATGAGCGAGCACATGTTTTCTGGGAAGGCGAGCAAAATGTGGTGAGGTATCTCCTGGTCAAATGCAGCTGACACTATTGCCAGATAGTTGCTCTATTTTTTGCGTAAGCTTCGTTCTTATTTTCGGCATAGTTTAAAACCCTTTAAATGTTAAGTTTTACCTTTACCAAAATTCTTTAACATTATCTTATGTTGAATTACGTAAAGAAGTGACCACTTGCTATAACCTGGATACGTTGCCACTCATGGATGGGAAATGGGCTTACTAGGAACCAGTGGAAGCAAATTCTTAGTCTTATTATCGCATGTTAAAGATTTGTACTATATGAAGAATTGTTGTGGGACACACATTTGTAAAGAAAACAGTTTTTCCCAGTTCATATGCGTTCAAGTAACGGAGTCCAAAAACCAATTCGTAAACTTATTACAAACATGAGGGTAAATATATGAGAAATGTTTGGCGGATATGGGAGAATATGTTGTTGATAACTCCCTCCAGAAATGCTGTGGATGAAATTTGTTGACACCCGTTGGAAATATGCTCGCTAATTAGAACATGTTCCCTGGTGCACGAAGCGAAGGAAAAAGAGAAATGAAAACATTATTTATTGGTAGGGAGTGCTACATCCTGAGAAGGAGAATTATCATTGACGGCGCAGATACGTGTGAAAAATGGAAGGTAGAGGATTTTTATCCCCTCATATTATGCACGTCGTCGGGCACATTGAAGCTGTAAGGCTCGTCGAGTGTCAGCTGTGGTTTTGCTCCTGGCAAACCATTACCTTTCTCATTTTGCTCCATTTTGAGCTCCTCTGCTGCAGTTCACAATCAACGAACCCCCCCCCCCCCCCTCTTTACTTCCTTCCCTCTCGTTATATGACCGATTCGTTGTCCTCTCCTATTGAATGCTTCGTTTCCAGTTCCTGTGTAACAGACCAACAAACT
This sequence comes from Tenodera sinensis, assembly GCA_030765045.1. Lineage (NCBI taxonomy): Eukaryota > Metazoa > Arthropoda > Insecta > Mantodea > Mantidae > Tenodera > Tenodera sinensis. The sequence continues at coordinate 155,161,965 of CM060967.1, read as the reverse complement.
TGTTCCATATTGGAATTGAATGTTCCATTACTGGCCTTGCAAAATCTGCATGAAGGCGGTGCCTAGAGAAATAATGATATTAAATTCTTTCGACTGCGCATGCGATAGCTGATTCCATGGAAATATTATTACTATTATAAGCACTGAACTCTGTATGTGCTGCACTCCCAACGCGAGAATTACGGTCGCAGTCACATTCATAATGTATTTTGTAAATTCCATGGAACGCACAAAGTCATCTGTGTAAATTTGCAGCTGATTAACCTTTTGTGTGCAGAGGGGACGTTTTATGTTTCGCCATTACAACTCTATAACGTTTTAGTTTACGAGCTGGTGCTTGCCCGTTCTTGATATGTAGTAACGCTGGAAATGATGCATGTTTGCCTGCGTCATTAATGTGCGCTTATTTTACTTTCGGCCTTTATTTAAATCATGAGCAAGCATGTCATACTTTCAAATTACAGCAGCACTCCAATATTTCAAATGGATCATCGCTCACTGTTTTAGAGCGTAAAAATATGTAAAGGTTGAATAGATAGCAAAAGTTAAAAATGAAAAATATTGTTTCGAAAATATGTAACACTGGAGCCATTTTTACTGTTGCTAATAAAATCTGTTTAGTACTGCTAGCGTCATAATAAATCATGAAATTTAAAAACCTTGCATTGCTATGCAATTTTAACACTGGTGTGCACTTACCGAATCTTTAAATTAAGTGAGTGAGCAATTGTAAAATTTAACTATTTTTCATTGTACTTAAGGGAAGGTTGCAATGTTAATTTTAAGAAGTTTAACTCCACTTTGCTCTAGAAGTGTCAAATTTGGAACACATAAATCAATGATTTATAATTATATATTCTATGTTTTATATTACATAGATATGTTGATTTATATTTTTAAAATAATTGTAATGAATATATTATTTTTTTCACACATATTTAATAAGAAAAATTTCTAGCATCCGTAATTTCAATGACAGTGTTATAAGAAGAAGTTAGTACCGCCACAAATAACCCAGAAATGAGTGATGAAAGTTTCATTACTCTAGAATAAGTGATTCCTGAGAAAATAACATTAACGTAAAAGTGCGCTTTCCATTAAGATACTGAGGATGCATTTTTATCAACTCAAATGCGTATTTATATTAACTTAATTTGTTTTAAAACCCGTCATAATATTGTTAGTTCATATTTTTTAAGCCTTAAGTTCATGACAGATTTCTTTTTTCTTCATATTATGGTGACTAATTATAAAAATCCTAGCTCTAATACAACATTCATTTCCACAACACAAACTGTACGCGATACAACCAAGGGGGGAGGGGGGGAGGACTTAGTGCACTTAGACCTACACATATCCCTTGTGACTGCTGCCACTCCCCAGAAGGAAGGAATAGATGGGGTGAAGAATTCACAGGAGGATACAGATCTTGGAAGAGTGGCCACAGAGATGCGTGCTAATCCCTAGGAGTGCCAGGCTCTAACACCCGTCGTACTGCTGGAGTTCCCTGGGGAGGCCTATGAACGACCAATGGTCCAAGCAGCCCTCTAGTGTCCACGGGGAGAACCTTTTCCTATAAGCAAGCATCCGCAACATCTGGGGCGTTAAGCTTTGCATTTTGGGATTCAGGGCAACGACAGTTTGCATTATTATTGAGGAAAGATGTATCCTTAAACCGTAAGTATTCATCGAATAAAAGTTCAAGTGATAAGATTCAGAAACAGTTTATTTCTTCAACTTCAAATAGTTGGCAACTCATTAAATAGGTCATTATTAGTCTCCAATAAGTTTATCGTCAACTTACCCGGTGTTGTTTATCCTCATTCCCAGGCATACCAGATCAAGATCTAGTCTAATGTTAGAGGACATAATGATCGACCAGGTATCGCATTTCAAGTACCAGGGAGAATTTGATATCACAGGAAAAATAAATAAATCCAACTATATAACAGGCTCACTAAACAGAGCGTTAAAACGCAAAGGTCGTAAAGACTTCATACTTAAACTCTATAAATCCATAGCAATACCTACTCTGACTTATGGCTCGTAAACATGGACAATAACAAGAAATACCACACGAATGCAGTCATAGGAAATGAAATTTTTAAGGTTAATTGCTGGATGTAGTAAAATGTATATGATGTACAATCAGGTTATCCGACAAGAAGTAAACGTTGAAGAATTAAACTGCATCATTCACAAATACAGAGAACAATCGTTAAAACATTAGGAAGGATGGATACCGACAGAACTCCAAGTATTGCCCTATTGTACAACCCGAAAGGTTACGTTTCCCAGTTATATTAAAATCACTCAGAATGAAGACGACTTGAGAGGGTAGTTTTAGGAAATTCAAGATATGTATTTCACTTGTCAAGAAGATGTCAAATTGTCAGAGCTGTGCATAAGAAATCAAAATATTTGAAAACATTTTCATTAAAGAGTAGCTGTAGTGATCAATTTTCTTGAAAATCTTCACGCCGCGTTCTTGGAAAATTCTAATTTTAAATATCAGACTTGGTGTTAAACAAGTTTTAGTTCGTGAGTTATGTAGTTTATAGACATACAAATACACACAAAATTGGATTATAAAATTGAATTCAAAGGATCTCAAAACAGTGTGTTTGCAAATGTATATGTGTGAGTAAACACGGAAAAATTACAAGTAAAACTACAAATACGTAGGAACCAAAGTTTAAAAGAAAGGAAAAAGGGAACAAAACCAATTACTTCCGGTGCAATACCGCAATCGGATTATAGTGTGAAATTCAGTTGTTCATCTTTTATAGGAGGCCAATGAAAAAATACAACTGACAGAAATGTTGCGCTGTTTACAACAGATAAGCATAAGAGATGGTAAACTATTCTTCCAGAACGCCTTGTATTAGTATCGAAACAGAAGCTTTACTTTCGGGTTATACCAAGATAAAACTTTGCACAGTGTTCGTGGTTTTCAGCTTGACAAAATAAAACACAGAGAGTGAGTGATAGGTGGAAATGAATATGTATTACTTTTCAAACGACCGTGGAGTCGGAGAGAATGAAGAATGCTTTCACGATATTCTCGTGGAAAGTAAGCAGATAAAGTGGCTAGATAAAAAGCACACAGTGAACTGGGAGCATTTCGATCTTTGTGACCTCCGCATCTATCCAAAATTGTCTCGCGAGAACAATATACATATACTAGATTCATCGTAAGGATTGGTCCTTATGTAAACAATGCTTTGGTTACTGGAGATTTCTGAAACTAAAAAGGAGTCAAGAATCAAATTTAGGAATATGCGTGCACAGATTTCGCGTGATGGTAGACTGAAATATGACGAATGAAAAAGTCCAATAACAAATTCATCCACTGAGAAAGGTAAAGTAGATAATTGAACATTATTCAATACATTATCAGCACAGTCTGCCAACCAAGGAGGACTAAAAATGCCAACGGTTTGTTTACAAATGCTGCTTCCGGTGCGATACATACGTTTACATCTACCAGCGAGGGAAGAGTTGGTTTCCTCTCAAGCTTTCCGAGCAGTATTCAGAGCGGGTAGTTTTTACTGCTGACGTTCCGCTCTACATACACGCCAAATGTGTTTCACCTTAATGACAAGAATTGGCCGTTAAAGTTCGCGCATTCACAACCCTAACTCGTCGCACCTTTTTTGAAAAATTATGAATTCACCGTCGCATAATCGGTGTTATTTTTAACCACCGTGCTCGTACACATGTGGTGTGTTTGACTGTGTGTGTGTGCGTGTGCGTGCGTGTCTGTGTGTGCGCGCGTATTTGTGTGCTTGCAAAGCGCAATATTCCTTTGAAATCGCTTTTTGTCACTGTAATCCGAAGTTGTGACGGTTAGTCACAGATAAACACTCCACGAATTGTCATGCTTTGATCCTCGAAATGGATTAAGTGTGATTTCCTAAATATCAACAGTCAATTCGTCAGTGTAATGTTTCCTGCAAAGCCTTTAATGTACGTGATATGGCAACTGGCATGTTGAAGTTACCCTCTGATTATCACGAGTTCCTGCAGCTAAAAGGAAATGTTTAATTTCTATGATCAATTTCATTGTCAAAATGATTTATGCTTTTTTGATATAAAATTCTTTAAGACACTTATGACATCTTACTTTTGCTACACATCCAGGTTTGGACATAATTTGAAGAATATTTCTCGATAATAAACGCTGCATTTTATTTATAATTTAAACATCTTGAACTTTTGGTACTTTTAAACAAAATCATTAGCGATATATTTGACAAAACAAAAGGTAACGAAGACCTTTCTGTTTAAAGGAAAACTAAAAAAGGAAAGGTTTCATTTATTACATTTTCTGATCCGTGATATTGAGATGCCCTGAATAGCACAATTATAGCAGTACAGGCATACCATAGGAACAGTAATACCAGTATTATAATAAATAAATGCTTCCGCCAATTGTGAATAACGTTACTCCGACTCCCTCCCTCCACTCACGCCCAGGACACGCTGGTCAGAGTGTGGTTATACGGGCGGCATAGGTCAAGAAGCCATGAACATGAGCATTCCAAGACCTCAGACGCGGCTATTTCGTAAAGTACTCCCCGATTGGTTCCAAGGACCTGAGGGCATCTTGAAAAAATTTCTATTTCAGTGCCGAAAATCGAACGGTGCCTTGGATTCGGGAGTACGTGGATTCAAATCTCGTGGGCCGACCAATCTGACTGGGTTTTATTCGTGGTTTTCCTCAGTCGCTAAGGTAAATAGCGAATTCGATATTTAATATCCCCAAAGTTCTACCTTAAGTCTAAAACAATAAGTATAAAATGAAAAACTAGAGGTAACGGTGAATTCTGTGCCATCTATCGACAAATAACGCGAGTACATAGACTGGATGGCACTCTAATGCCATCTGCAATCACGGAGGCAAAACTATAGCTGCCCTGCACTCTTCTTCTCTTTGTGGACTCGAGATGGTAGGTATAGAGATAACGGAGATGAGACCTTGAAGGCTAACTGTCCTCGCACACCTTCTATGAATATCTGCTAACAGATCCTTTGCGATCACTACATAGTTAATGCGACGTAGAAGAAATAGAGAAAAATAATTTATATAGAAACCAAGTTAAATAATTGGGAGTGGGTCAGGTTGTACAATATAACCTCTTCTCGGGCTCGGGCTGCGGCTAAGAATTTCGGCTCATATAGACATCTATTGCGCATGACAAGGCGGGCGCCGTGTTTTATTATAATGCAAGAGTTACGGATGCTCTCACTGCATACGTACATGTACTCAAACCCTGGGCAGAGAATCGTTTACTCGCGTTTTTTTTAACAAACACAAAGCTTCATACAATATGAACGACTTCAGTTTTTACTCCTGGTTTGAATAGAGCTAAAGCCCAGTTTTGTGTTTATAACAACACATAGCTTACAGCCGCTATTTGCACGGCTCTTTCCACATGCAGCACTTTTGCGTTCATCTATGTATATTTACGTTCACTTTAGGGATCGCTGCATTTAAAATAATCGACTAATCATCCTCCAGGTGTTGCCAATATATTTGGGCATCTTAGAGATGTCTTTATTTGGTTGATATCTAGCTACTTTCCAATTCTAAACTAATATATCCTAATTTTCTGGTTAGTATATACGATGAAAACTGAGCAGGCTTCTGTTTACCTTTGCAACGTTAGGCAGCTCCGCTTCGTTTTATTTTGTTTTGTTTCTTTTTTTTATGTTTGCCCCACCCGCCTTCTGGATCAAGAAATAAGAGTATTAGGTTTAGTTTAGATATAAATCTCAGCAAAACTGAACACCGGCTTATAAATAATGTGCATATTAAATCTTGACAACACCATTTTGAGTATGTGTAGGAGGTATGGGTCAAGGGTACTTACAGCCGTGCCATGAAGCTCTTTCTGCCTACTCGTGACATGTATTACTAAGACAGGTGTGCAGATTTCACTACTAGCTTGCCTGTCCCTAGCTACTCCGTCACGAGTAAAATAACTGAGCTTGGATTCTTAAGGCAAGAGTGTACGAATACCAAAAGGCCCTTGGTGATCCTAAGCCTGGCTAGTTTCGCTAGATATGATTACTTTGTTATATTTGACTTAAATACAACATACAACACAATAATTCAATTTAATACAATACAGTGGACTTAAATGAAACTTAGGCAAATTCAGCGAGGTTTCCGAAGATATAGGAAAACTTCCACGGATGCTGCTTAATCCATAGCGGTATACAGTCATTTTAATGGCTGCACTTATAAATTCAAATGCACAACCTACAGAAGGTATATGCTAATTCCTTACACGTTTCTTTTGTTATCGAAGGTAGAGTTGCATTTCTGCATCCTGGTGTACACGTGAACTGGTTAAACATAACTACTGTAACAATATTCATGACATGATTTCTTTGCCGACAGCCAACGAATAGTTGAAGGATAACTTCTTTCTATGATCTAGGGACGGAAAGAAGAAAATGAGGAAACAGTCTTAACACTACTAGATGAAAGCATAGATAGAATTTAATTTGAAGAATTACTATCTGCAATTAATAACCACAAAAATAAGAAAACTCCTGGAATTAACAACATTAACAATTAATTAAATAAATATGCCTCTACTGCACTGAAGCATCCTCTATTATATATATTTTGGAAGTTCGATCATATTCTAGAAGAATGGGAGATACCAAAAATATATCCAATGTATATAAAAAATTGATCGTCATGACCAAACATTATATAGATAAAAATTTTAAAGACATGCTATAAAATCTATGCACTATTTTGAAAATTCGTCTCGACATAATAATGGATAATATAATTTCGGAGGCGCAAAATGTATTCAAAAAGAAAGATCTTGTTTTGAATGTATATTTAGGGTTAGTAATTGAAAAGCGTAGGGAGTTCAATGTAAGTACCGACTTATATGGCATTTGTAGATTTAAAGAAGGCCTTTGACAAAGTAAATAGAAATAACTTATGGAACATTATGAAACAGAAAGGCGTTCCGCAAAACTTGATAACAACAATAAAAGGTTTATTAAGTAATGGCAGTTCCCGTATTATATAGCAGCGAATTTTGGACTTGAACCAAATAAGAACAAATTATTAAAACACCTGAAATTAAGTCTTTAAGAAATGTTGTAACCTGTAATCTTGTGGATGAAAAAAGAAGTGAAGACATTCTAAAGAAATTGAATATATTTAAGTTAAAAGAATAAAATCATATAGAAATAAACGTAGGAAGATATTGATGAAATGACTGACAGCTGCACCCCAAAATTAGTTTTAGATTACAAACCATTAGGTAAAAGATGGACACAACGCTTTTAATTAAATTTTATGAGATCTAAACGAGGCTTGATGAGAGGCCATCTTTATGTTTACAGACCAGGAAGCTGAATAAGATTGCGTTAATGACGTCATCATCGGGGGGTCACATTATCCCGTGTTTATTACCTGCATAATAGAAATGCAACACATCAGTGTGTAGTTGGAATGCTAAGAAGTTGCTTGTGTCTTACATTGCGTGAGTAAATAATTACCAAACCTTAGCTGTTTATTTCTTTAGCTCCAAGAACAATATTAATTTTCAGTTAGTGTCACAGAGGTCAACCAAATTCATTACGTATTACTGACACATGCTTCTCCTCGTTAGTTGTGTCATATTAGACGGAAGTATTGTAAAATTCAGACAAGGAATAATTCGGAAATGGCTGCTGTCACAAAACGTATTTGTCATATAGTAAGTTTTTGTCTGTCACTTATAGTTTATCAGTTATACTAAATTCATTGCGAATGAAGAGGGCCTCACAGGCTATTGCTGTATAAATGAAGATACACGTTTTGTTAGTGGTTAATTTTTGCTATTTTTGAATCAAAATCATCAGGTCTAACATTGAAATAACGAACAATGAAAATCCCTTGCATACAAACGGTAATTTGGTATGTGGGATTTTCTTCAAAATCTTCCTGTAACTTACGAGTGTGAAAGACGAACTTAGACTGTTTTTATTCGTCTGCAAACACACGCACACACGCGCATGTCCATACACATACCTCAAAACAAGTGTTTCCGATTAAACAATGATATAGAATTTTTAGGCAGTATTCGGTAATTGCTCTCCCTATTATAAGTAGGTGCTAAAGACAGAAAATATTATACCTACAACTTAGAAGTGTGCGATTTTAAGTTCATTTTATTCTTAAGGTAGCAATAAGTAGCGATATAAAGTTGTTTGTGTTAGTCTTTTTCCATCCCTGAAGCAGCTTGCTTTTATGTGCTGCAAATAAATCTGAAAACTTGCGCTAACATTTTCCTCTCGAAATTAATGTCAATCTCAGACCCTTTCAGTCAAACGGGAACGTTATTTACTATAAATTCCGAAAATGTTTTTCCTATAATATGCTTCCCACACTGAGATTATTCCACTTTATCAAACGCTGCAGCGGAAGACTCGGAAAATTTGATGGGGAGCTCAATGGCATTCTATACAAGAGAGCGCCTTTTAGTTAGATTGACCCGCATCGCTACACTGACGGAGAAGTTGCCGGCGCAAAGAAGAGGGGCGAATTCTGTTGATGAAATAATTCAATACAAGGCTACGTGATTGGTTTTCCTGAAGGAAAACAAAGCGTTGGGGCTATGTTGAGCGGACAGACTAAGGCTTACATGGGAAGACAGTACCTGTGAACTCCCACGGCGGCCTTCATGCGATGCTGGACTCCTCCTAATAATAGATTTTCTTGAATACATCATTGATAAAATGTCACATTCACCTGAGTTTTTCTGCTCAGCATAATTTAATATTTTATAGCTTGCACAAACTGCTTCTACGAAATCTTTGTTATTTGCTCTACGAGTTTAATTGAAAGTAACCATTGCTGAAATAATTGCATATTGCAGATTATTATATGCACAAAGCGCTAGTCAAACGTTGAAAAGTGCGAAATATGCTGCAAATGAACCAAAATGCTTTTTTATTATATTTCAAAAGCAACTGAGTAGCGGCAGTGCGTTACAACATGACAAGGATATTAAAACATATGGAAATTGCACCGAAAATACACGCGAATTTACCTCTGTATGTGTGTGTCTATATTAACATGAAGCAGAGAGAAAAATAAAGATTTTTGAGAATAGTTTGCATATCTTAGAGTCTTTCATTCTCAAAGGTGGCAGCACACAGAGTAATATGGGTATAGTTTAGACCAACTGTCCTACCCATCGTGGGCTACGTCACAAAACCTCCCTACAAACATAACTGAAATCCCGACCGCGTGCAACCGGGGCTGCAGCATACTAATAAATAACTGCTACAAATTGAAAAGCCACCGATACAACATAAGATGACTCTCTTTAATAAGAAAATATTTGAATCGATTTATAATGATGTTTCATACACATTCTGGGCTTATTTTTCTAAGGTTGATACATTTTGTTATACGGTATAAATGGAATTCATTTGCTCGAAATAGTCGAAAAAATGCTACTTAACATTTATTAGCACAACAGATAATTACTCTGCAGTATTAATATCTCAAATTGTCTCCATGATGGTTATACCTTGATCAGGGATCGAACAAACAGAATGCGTCCGTTTCAAAACTATTTATCGATATAGACCATTAAAAACTTTAAATATATGTTAAAGAGGGATTAATTTTAAAAAGTTTATTTAGATATTTCAGGAAGTTGGATATGATTTGTTTTATTTCACATAAGTGCGTTAATTTTTCCCACTGATATATCTAAAAAAGAGTTCAAAAGACAAAATAATCCACTTGATTCTTTGATTTAAGCGCTGAATGGATATGATATTTATTTGATGGCACTTCAACGTACTTGAGATTTACTACGAATATACGCCAAGATCCGTAATTTGAATTTGCAGGTTAGCTTCCTGCCCGAAATACCAAATACAGTCAAAACCAACTATGTTAAGTAGATTTTCCGGGCTTATGGGCCGTGTTCGAGTTGGATTACCTTCCTCCGACGTTTCGCTGAAAACTGCGTCCAGCATCTTCAGGGTCAACCTCTGTTATTTTGGTCTAAATTAGCGGCTGCACATAAACTAAAATTCACTGCAAACTTTCATATTCATCTTTGTTTCTAATTTTGAAGACGTCGAAGAGACCGACGGCTTGTTTACAAATGATATTTTCTTGTCTTTTTTCTTTTTCTCTGTTTTCTGCAAAAATAAAATCGTATCTGTATATTTAGGCTGCCATATGGTTAAAACTTCAAAAAGTAGCACAAATAAAATACACCAATATTTATAGTTCAACTTTTGCCAAGTAGCACTAAAGAGGAATTTTTGTTAGAATTTCAGTATGTACAGAAATAAAAATGCCAGCAAAATGTAAAAACCTATAAGTGAGGATCCAAGTAGCAACAATATCAACTGAAAAATTCAATGTCAAAGCCGGGATTTAAACCACAGACCTTCCGCTTACCGTGCGGCTGCTCTAACCATTTAACTGCTGGACAACTTGCCAGAATGACATTGAGTTCTCCAACTTATTCGTATTTCTCCCGATAAAATAAATAAATAATTATTACGTCTTGGATAATGAATAAGTTTTTTGAGTCTGTTGAAAACCTACTGTATAGTATAATAGTCAATCTGAAATGTATAATCTGCAGATTACATTGTTGTTAACATTCCCCAAACAGAAATATGAACTCTGGACGTTTGAACCGATATATTTCTCAAAAAAATGCAACAAAAACACGTCGTTTTATACGAAAGGTAGCATTACGCGATGTCGGACTAAGAATTATAACATTTACACAAGACCGTTAGATTTCGCCGTTATAAGCAACCTATGCATCGTTAAAAGTTATGTCGCTATAAACGGTTTCGACTTTATTTATAAACATGTACTTTTAAATGGAAGAATGTGTTATTATTGCATTATTATTATTATTGCTATTACTATTATCATTTATTTTGGTTGTTTTAATTATTGAAAAACCAACTGACTCATGGACTATTTCTATATTCTGCAAGTTTCTAGCTTCCACAAGATATGATTACCAAGTTTAGGATCTACCGCCTGCTTCAATGCCCTGTCTTAAATGGGAGCTCGAACAACTTCCCTTCTTAGAAATATTACATGTTGGATACCCTAAGTAAAGAAAAAGAGCTTTTCTTGGAACGCGCCGTTACTTGCGGCAATTCATTTACTTGACTTCATATAACGCTGTTATCAAATAACCTTAATGGTAACGTTGCTAAGCTCTTCAGGAACTCTATATCTTGAAAGAGTTTTATAAACTACTCTTCATGTTATGGTTACTCCTTATAGCTTTATAAGGAAGATTAATTTTTACATGAGAAAATAATATTTTCTGGGAATAAAAACACTTCAAATTACAGCTAACTATAAAAGGAAGAGTACTAATGGGCTTTTCAAACGAAAAGAAGAATGTATAAATTAGATAACAAGAACTGCAATTAAGGTTATTTAGCTATAGGTTAAGTAAAAAACAAGTTGCTGACGGTTTCTTCTGAATGTATCATTATTTATGAACTAGTTTTAACGGAGCTTGACCGTATAGATCACTGACAATCAATCAGATATGGATTTCCATTGGACCAATGCGCCAGGACCACAACAGCGAGAGGGTGGGGCTGTGAATGAGACCCAGGGAAAAGCGAGCAGGTAATTAGCATGACTAAGCAAAGGAAATGACAATCGAAATTCGATAGAATTTACATTACCATCCATATTTCATGTCCTCTGATGACAAACGCAAGGTTTCTCTCTTCCAGGGAGAAGTTTTTTCGCCTCTTCAAATTAAGAGGAAATTAGATTAGACAATTAGTGTTTCCTGGGACTTTTCCAACTGCAAAAAGAGGAGTGTCCTATGAGGAGAAATCACACAATAGTATTACAAACTCCGTGTTCTAGGTGAGGCGTCCAGTACGATTTCAAAGAAAACAAGGCGCGTATTCAAAAAGGTCGTTGCTTGACATGACTTTGTAGAAAATTCACCATGTGCTGCTAAGGTTTGTGACGTAATAAAACAGTTCATAAAGCACCCAGGAATGTAACAAGCTAAGGTACTTATAGAATGGACCTTGAACCCTTAGGAGGAATAAAAAGGCCCAAGGCATGGGCAGGAGCGTTACCTAGAAGCATTTTTTGACAACACAAGTAAATAAAAAATGAGGATCTCGTGAAAACACAATTTATCAACAGATAGTAAATTATGTGCTGTTTGTAGAAAAAACTGTTACAGTAAGAGATAAAATAATACACTGAAGGGTATGTACACAATTAAAATTAGCCACTAACATCCTATTTAGCTTAGAACAGAATGAAATCATACTACAGTAAATGGCAAATGTAAATGGATTTCCAACTCGCCAAGAAACAAATGACGTAGCCGCCAAAACAAGAAATTTCACTTTTTGCTTTAATGCCCTTTAATTCCATACCAACATTAGGAATATTCGCACATTCCTCTCTACCCGCTCAACACACAATTTATAGAATTTTGTACGTGGTTGAAATAGAAATGCAACGTATTACGTTCTAACGGTTTTCTCTACTCACTTTCATTTCTTTAGTATTTGCGGTTGTACAAATAGATTTCTTTCTCCTGCCCCCCCCCCCTTTCACAGTATCCTAAGAGGATTAACTCTTAACTAATGTATAATCTGCGTGTTACATACAAGGTTTTATGCAATTCTAGCATTAAAACACATAAAAATAATAAATTTGATAAATTAAAAAGAATAATGTACTTATTAGAGATTACAGATATATGACGTAGTATGGTAACTAAGCAGACGTTTCATTTGTTTCAATACTTCTGAAGGAAAATGGGAGGTTATGATAAAACTATTGAGAATATGGACTGTATTCTGCTTGGCATTTTAAAAGAAGCTAAGAGTGCTGAGAGTTTATTAATTCTATAAAAATCAAAGAAAAAAAAATGAAATGCTTTGTGGATGGAGAAACGAAAAGCACGTTAGTTTACGACAGTCACGATTTCAGGTTTTTTACAGGGACATTTTGAAACAATTATGTTGTGGCGATGGTGACGTCACTGCTTTCATGTTGACATGATAATTACGTCATTCATTTTCTGCCACTGGTGCCAGAAAGAGGGCAATTTTGCACGATTTATTGTCATAATATACCGTTTGAATGCTAGGATTGCATAAATTAATATTTTTAAATGTCTTCAAAGAAACACAAAGTTATGGGCAAGCGCAACGCCGGGTATTTGAGCTACCATTTTATAAACCAAACATATAAACGAGTACTGTAGACATTGCCACGTGGAATGTTGTTCATGGTGGCCAAGGCAGTCGTGAGAAATGTGATCGACAGTTACTATTGTCGTTTTGGAGCAGTGTCCACGTGAGTGTTGTCCATTCATCATGGTGTTGTGCGAGCTGTCACGTCACACGAACTGACTGATTCAGTTTGCTGTGCTACAATTGTGACGACTCTCTGCCATTATAAATCCTATCTCAAAAATTCAGGCTATAAATTACACGGATTTTGCTCCAAAAGAGGACGGCTGGATTCAGCCGATAGGCTACTTTAGGCGGTCTTGTTAAGTACTGCAACACAAGCTGTCATTTAAAACGATCTTTATTATCTGGTATTTTCTCGGTACGTCCCATTGTTCACCCTCTGAGCAATACCGAGCTAACCATGCAGATAGGCAGGACCCCCTTGCCCATAAGGAATGTGATAGGCTTCTTACCTTATATACAGGCTATTTCAAAATAACTTCTAAATATCTTAACTACATATACCACACATAGTGTAAACAACTTTTCATAAAGAAATATCTCCCGAATTGTTGTATTTTTATGTTTTATTTGTATTATTTTACAAGGTAGGGAAGCGAGTTTAACAGAATAGGAGAAAAGTTTTAAAATAATAAGCAAAGTTTTTCCTTCCCATAGAAAAATACAATGACTTATGTTGGTATTAAAAGCCATTGCCCTGTCCACTTCGAGCATCATCTGTGTCTGTCTGTCTGTCTGTCTGTCTGCTTGCCTGTGGGCAGCGTAACTCAAAAACGAAAGGTCGGTTAAAAACCTAAGTTTGTACTTAGTTTAATGTCTTTCAAGGATACGACACGAAGATTTTGAAGAAAATTGTTCCAACCTAAACTACCCTTTACATGGAACATTTTTCGAAAATTTCGAAAAATCTTCGCTAAACAAACATTCCCATCTTCAGGTTGGGAATCGAATTGGAAACATTAAATTTTGAGATTAGCATGCAAACCACCAGACCACAAAGGCACTCTGAAAAGTGAAGCATTGAAGTGTTTTTAGTTGTCATAAGCTTAGGTGGGGGAAAAGAACAGAGAAGAACCTCGGAATTTTAAGCATTATATCACATAGTCGGAAAAGTATAAACATGCAAAGAATATTTTAAAAACGTGATCTCTGCACGCATATGCATCTATGCACATTTTGTACAAAAATCTTATATGTTGCACTCGCATGACCTTCTCTGCTCTTGCATTAACCATTCTTACAAACCCTTATTCCTATATCTTCATGTTAATACAGATAAACATTCGCAGATAATTGTCTTGTTATCTTCTTATAGGTACAAGAGAAATATGGGAATACAGTAGGCTTTGAGCGATAGTCAAATGTGTTTCAAATTCCGTTCTCTTTGGACAATGGACATGTATAAAAAGTGAATAATTATGTTCCATTTGACAGAAGTGTAAATTCTCCAGAACTCACACACTAACAAGTAATATCTCCGAAATGGTTCACTCCACATAAAATTTATCGGGACATAAATTGTGTGTTTCAAATAGCCAGAAAACTCTAGATATACATTTCATCTCTAACATATAGCATTTTAATCAAAATCGTTGGAGCCATTTTCAAGAAAATCCAAATTTTCAAATAATGCTCCATGTAAAGGGTAGTTTAGGGTGGCGCTATTTTCTTCAAAATAATCGTGTCGCATCCTTGAAAGACATTAAACTTAAATACCAACTTTGGTTTTTAACCGACTTTTGGTTTTTGAGTTATGCTGTCCACAGACACGGACCTTTTTCTAAAAATACTTTTTTTCGGATTCAGTGGGCCCCTAAATAAATTTCGGGTGAAATCTCGACATCATATTTTTCGGTGGAATACAATACTTCTTGTACTTCACTATACGTAGTAGAGAAAGTAATAAACAAGTTAACAACAATTGGATCCAGGCGCCATTATGAAGTTATACGATGGAACCTACCATAATGGTAGGAAAACAATCCTCCAAAATGTTCATCGATTTCGCAAATATCTGCGACGCTACACAAAGCAGTTAGTTTCTGTCTACGCGTGAAATGTTACACATTTTCCGCTGGAGTCTGTTTATGCTGTGGCACAAAATCAACAAATGAGCGTTTATGCTTCACTGTATCTCTGAATTTCGTACTGAAAGGTAAATTAGTTTTCGTGTACTGTCCCTAGTCGTCTGCGTTACGTTTGGCGTCCTCTTTTTGGCTTCGTGGGTTTAGGACATGACCCAACCGTGAATAAATTTTACCAATGCATGAGGTTGGGAGCCCCAAGTACCGAAATATCCGTAAAACAGTGCTAGTATTGAGGAAGTCTTAAAAAACTCATCCGAAAATCCATGCCTCGATAGGTGCCAGGGTAATATGGCCTCCCATCCGTATTGCGTAAAAGATATAAAATGAGGGGGACACCTCGTAGAAGGAACGTAGAAGATAGGTATTTGTAGATATTCACGAAAGAAATAAAGCGAGAGTAGTCGAGCAGTCTTGGTGTGATGTGAAGTGTGTAGGCACGGAGGGGGACACCTCGACCCACCGTGACCTCGACATGGACCACCCCAAGGGGGAAGCGATGAGGCGAAGCGAGACTGTAGGCTGGTCAGAAAGTGGATCCAGCGAAACCCAGAGACGCAAAGAAGTTCCTAATAGTTACAGATATTGACACTTGGGCACGAGGGGTGTTTTCTACCCAGAAAGAGGGCGACGAAGTGACCCTTGCAGCCCGAGCATCAAGGTCCAGGAGGTAGCAAGGAAGGAAAGGTTCCAGAGCGCAAGCATTTGTATCATCTGTCCGCATTCGCCTGCACGTACCACGCTACCAACCAAACCTGAAAAATGACAAGGGAGGGAAATGAGAAAGGAAGGGAAAGGAATCCCTGGAGAAGAAAATCCACCCCAGTATTCGCCTGGTGACAATGGAAAACCATATGAGTGGTAGGTCGACGGGGATTGAATTCAGGACCTCTCGAATGCGAGTCGCACGCACTGCCGCGGCGCCTATGTAGAACAGCTTCATTCATATAAGAAATAAGTACGGGATGTCCACAAATAATGTCTATAACTGAATATCCCTAGAAAGTGAGGATAAGTCTTCTTTGCTGAGACATGACAGTAGCTGGAAACGCTGTCTGACTTGGGGCTGTCGTAAACGGTGGCACTAGATGGCTCAACAAAGAACGTGCAAAGAACCTTGTGACTCTTGGTACTTCCAAAATTATCTGTGTCGGAGAAACGATGCGATGCCTTTCGAAATCTCTTTAGACAGAATATCCTTTTAAATGTGCTTACCATGCTGTAAACGAATTTTTCAAATGGAGCATGTTTAACCAAGTGCAGCACTCTAGAATCTTTGTAAAGAAAAGGCAAACATTTACCTTCAATTTTCAGTTCTGTGGAAATTTCTGAGGTTGAAGTGATATAGTAGCAAATAAGAGTTGAATATCGGGCTGCGCTGGCGGTGCCATGTACTGCTACGATTTGATATGGTGATGGAGTGTGAAGTGAATGGGGATGTAAGATTGGGAGTGAGTGGGAGGAAAGATATATATGGTCCCGCTTTGCACAAGTCTCAGTTCTTCCATAACCAAAAATTGGATCCGTCTCCGTGTTGCACCAGCGGGACCAGAGAGAAAAAGCCATAGATCAGAGGCGTAACACACGAGGGGCAACAGTATTAATTTATTTTATTCCTTATAAAACCTTTGGTTTTAATATGAAACTATAAACGAACTGTTGCAATCATCGCATTATAATTTGTCATTCTCTATTCATGATTTTAGAATCTCACAAATTACTGATTTAATGGGGAGAGAAAAAATTCACCTCTTGCAAATGTCAAATGTACAAAATTGCCTGACTACGACATCTAACATTAAACTTTACTCGAATGTTACGACGTTACTGTTAACTGTAAGACATGTGCTGCTTCTGTGCTGTTCATTTTTCTTCTTTCTTCCTGCAGTTTTGTTGCGGTGGACTTACCAGTTCGGCATGCTGGTAGACCCCTTAGAGATAACGTCAGTCCAGTGAGGTTAGATGGAAGGCATATGCTTCTTATAATACGCTTCGATAGGAAACCTATCAAGTAACTTTCTCGCTAGTTTTCGCGCTAAGTTTGAAAGTTTGTGGCAAATGAGGGGAAGGACATCACAAATGTATCTGAAGAAAGTAATGACACTGAACAAGGAGTTAGTACAAAATATTGAGTGAGTGACAGAGAGGGAGGGAGTGAAAGAGGTAGGGAGTGAAAGAGGGAAGGAGTGAAAGAGGGAGGGAATGAAAGAGAGGGAGGGAGGGAGTGAGAGAGGGAGGGAATGAGAGGGAGGGAGTGAGAGAGGTAGTGAAGGAGTGAGAGGGAGTGAGAGTTGGTATTTAAGTTCAGCATCTTCCAAGTATAAACGAAAGTCACATATTTAATTATCTAACAATATGAAATTTTCATCACTTTCGTGTCTTTTGCATAATTACTAAACAATAGATACAATAGATACAATAGATTATTGCAGAAATATGTAGATCTCGTTAAAAACTCAATTTATGTCAAATATATTTTGGGGGAAGTTAACTACTTCCATTATATTCCTAGTTTGAATTTTACAATATTTATAATTTTCTACTATTCTCCTAGTCATGCAAAGAAAACGACATTTTGAAGCAATCCTATACTCTCTTAAAAGACGACAATCGCTTAAACCTGCTGTATTTCTATGCTCCCATTGTACCTACCAGGAAATAAGCAATAAATCCATAAACCATTTTTAAAATCCTTATCTGCATTAACATTAAATAAATAGAACAACCATTTATAAGAATATTTTGGACAAGAGTGCATAAATGTGAGTGCAACGCATCAGACATTTACTTGACATTTGGTTACTGACCACGCAATCAACAGCTGTTTAGCTTCAGAAGCATAAGACAACACTATCAGGTTAGAAACCCGATTTGACGGATGGAGATGGCAAATTATGCAACACGTCGTTCTGACAAAACCAGTTCAGAATTCCAAAACGCTGGTTGCGTCGCAAAAAGATGGATCTGGACAGAAATCCGCGACAGCCCCTGCCTGACCTAGTAACCAGACGTTTATAATGATAATCATCATCACCACATAAACCCTTAATGGAACGCAGCTGGATTATGGGATCCAGCATCAACCCTCCCGTGGGAACCGACCAAACGGTAACCAGCTGATGCTCCCGACAACCCAAGTTGAGCCTGTTGCTGTAAGCAATTAAACTGATTCTCTTAGAGTCCTGCACCAAATACTTCTTGCAACTTCCCTAATACTCTTCTTCTAATCCAAATCCTCTTGTGAAAGCCTCTTGCCAACTTGTCAATTAACAGCTCTGAAATAAAAGAATATATCAGCTCTCGTGAAAGTTGCTCCACACTGCAGCTGAATTACAACCTATGTTATGTGTAGCTGATTAAGATATTTCTTCAGATGCACAAAAATAGAAGAGAAAATATCACGTTCATTAGCTATATAATTTTCTAAACTGTTGCAAAATTTTACTGGAGAATACTGTTTGAAATCATCAACAAACTAAGAGGGATGGCTCAGGCGGTTGCGTCTGTGGCCCGCATACGGGAGGTCACGAATTCGATTCCCCTGGTCACGCAGTCAAACATGGGTTTTTCCCTAAGGAATTTTAGAGTGCATTAACCCTAGAATTACCAAGCCTTGTTCCATAACTTACATTACCAAGGGTGCAAGGTACTTTTTGACGAACACTGGTAACGAAATGTCTGAGCAATTTTTAAAACAAATTTAGTTTAAAATTGGATATTATATCCTGTCATGCTTATCAAGGTAATCTTTAACACTGCTCAACTATTGCTTTCTACTGTTTTACATGAATCACATTATAGTATGACATTTCATTGTCTCTGAAGAAGACCAACAATGAAAGATTTTAAACAATTACGCAATTCAGTAGTAGAAACAGGTATTGACAATTATTAGCTGCATGCCTCTTATCAAAAAATTAACAGAGAATATTTGAAAAATTACAGAAGGTGGGCATAAAGTGGGTCCTTGGTAATGGGAGGGCTAATCTCTTCTTCAGAATTCCTTTCCCTTCATTTCTAATTTCCCTCCCTTGTCATACTTCAGGTTTGGTTAGTAGCGGGGTATGTTCCAGCAAATCCGGATAGATAGCACAGATTCTTGCGCTCTAGAACCCCTTCCCTGGCTCTCCTGGGAGTTGCTTCCGGGGTCGCCAGAGTCGCCTCGTCGCCCTCTCCCTGGATAGAGAAAACACTTCGGTTGCGCGCCAGATGTCGATATCTGTAACCGTCAGTAACTTGTATGCGTAATTCAGTAAACGGTTCGGAAAAAATGGACCTATCATATGAGTACACTAACAACGTCAGCTAAAAAGAAAATGGCGGATTCTTGTACTTAGAGCAGGGATTGGCTGCCAAAAATTAGGAAAAATTTAGACACGCCTCATCCATCATGGACCCGCATAGTCAAAACGGACATATTATTAAACAACAGTTTATTTGCATTTTTACGTGAACTACGCCTCGTGCATCTCGATTAATATGCATAACAGCTTTTGCCATTTAAGTAATAATATTAAAACGCCCTGTAAGTGATTAAAACTGCCTTAAAAGGCTAAATCAAGCACGCAAATTAGCGAGGTGGCAATGGCATAGCGCCAGGTATACAAGTCCTACTATTGGACGAGGTACGTGCTTTCAGGAAGTCTCGAAATAGCTGAATAGGATTGTGACGAGCTATCTGCGCTAAGCCCTAATGACGTAGGTTCGAGTCTCAGCATTCTAAATATTTTTTTTTTTTTTTTTTTATGTTCATCAAAACTTGGAAACCGAATTCACAATAATCTAATTATGAAGTCTCTGAGGGTTTAGGACATTATAATTTAAATCGCTTTTGGTTGTCTGCATTTTTAATAGCACAATAATTTATTGTGCGCAAAATTGAGTTTAACTTCCATGTTAAACTCTGACAATGTAATTTCCTTGCTTTCTGTGTTCAAATGTGTATGATTATCCTTATTTCAGTTGCACCTACCTATAGGTATGTTTAAACAGCTACATAATTGTAGTTCACCAATAAAGAAACATCAAAGAATGACATAAACATAAATAAAACAATAAAAATGAATATAATAACAGTTTTCAGAATAATAGTTTGTAAATTGTGAGGATTGCACGGTAAAAAAAATTAGTACATGCAGGTGATTCGAACCACCTTCACAGCAGATAGATTACTTCAGAGTCTTGTGCTCGTTCCAACTGAGCTACCTAATAACGTGTGAGGTAAACATTCCGTTTAAGATGTAATATTCGCTGGTTCCAGTGAACATTTGCAGAAGTGCAAACGTCAGCTGTCTAATTACGAATATATTAAAAAGCGATGTGATGACATCTATATTATTACTAATTTCAACGAGTGTTTAACATCCATGTTAAATACGCGGGTAGAACCTGGTAATGTGGTCGATGTTTTCATGTTGGGGTATAAAATGCGGATTGCATAAAACTCGAGAATAAGGGGCAGCTGACTCACCCGGTATATCAAAGAATGTTAAAATATGTATTTCACGTAAAAAAGTTGTTTGTAAAGAATGAGAACAATCTAACTCAATGGAAGAAGAGATGAACTCATTGTTGGTTGATTATTGGTCACTAATTGCATCTTTACAATGTTGACAACAGCTTTGGAGCAAGTAGGTCCTTGTTTACCCGTGTCATGATAGCACCACCTGATCCGTAAGATTTCATCCCTCTCCTTGGCGTGTCTTGCTCCTTCGACGAGCCAACCCATCACAAAGTCTTCAGCTGAATTTCGATCAGGCAACAAGTTACCATCTACTGGGCCTTAAGAGCCTACTCATCGCAGTACGGGGAAGCTGGGGGCTTTATATTATACACGTGCATTTTCTTTGGATTTTAAATTTAATTCTGCAGTTAGAACTATTGTGAGGGTTAATGGTATTCGGATTGTGGTATTCAAAAGTCAACCATGCTTTAGTCAAAGCCTCCCTATTCTCTCTCGCACCCGAAAATCATTAACACAAAATTATGTAATAAATCTTACATACTGTAAATGTTTGGAGTGTGGTTTTATGGTACATTTGATTGGTTGATTATAGTGTTAAACACTAGCACCTTAGTGACTCAGTGATTCAGTGTTTAATTTTGTTATACTAATTATGTAATTATTTTTCTAAATATCAATGTATTTAGGTGTGCTTTGTATTTCTGTGAATTAATTTGTGTCCAAGTAGTATGTTTCATAATTAACAATCCTTCATTCACCTTTCCGCAGGGGTCGTTGTTTAATAATGCGCTCAAAATCTAATTCATGTGCATAATGACTCTCTCTGTCTGGCACAGTACGTCATCCAATCTGTACCCCAGACCTAGTTAACCGAGTTACGCCAACGCATACAGCATCACCCATATATTGTATGAAAATAATAAAATATCTGTGTAATTAAATATAAGTTGTTTAATTTGTGGACAGCAAATTGCATTTACAAGTAAGACCTATGTTTGCTGTTAATACTGTGTTTAAAAGTGTAAAACAGCAAGAAATGCATAAAAACAATGACTTAAGTATTGTTGGTTACCCAATCAATAAGCAAGAAAGAGGGCTATGAGTATATACTTAAAATATCATAAACGATCAAATCGAAAATAAAATACAGATAGAAAAGTGATTGGTATTATGGAAGTACTATATAATAAAATAAACCGAAGCGGGTATATGAGTATGTGCAAAATGCGCATAAAATTTATAGAGTAAAGAAAACTCATTCAAAATAAGTTCATATTAGTGGTTATAAGGCAACAAAGAGATATACATATTACCTTAAGAAGCATACATAAAATCATAGTTAGTAAGATCAAATCCATTTCAATTCATAATTGAGAGAAACCCAATTTTACGAATTATCACGTAAGTGAATTTAGTATGACACAGTCTATTTTATTTAAGATGCAAAGTACCTGTTGTAAAGGAAGAACAAAAAACTTACGAACCAGCTGGGCGGTGTTTTGTTTGCCTGCATCCTCGGCACTTGTTGCCGTCTGCCGCTATCATAGAAAGGCGCGGATGGAAGCATACTATGCTTTTAAAATACTTATAAAGATTTTACTTAGGTGGCTTACTGGCCACCGTCGTTGTCCATACATTTTCAGCACCTCTTTAAGGAGCTATCCATCACTCGCCATAGTTCACGTTGAGAAATGCTAGCAATTTCCTGAAGGATATTTTGTTTAATTCTTCCAAGGTGTGTGGGTGTCTTGCATGCTTTATATTTTAGGTCACCCCAGAGATAGAAATCGCAGAGGGTTAAGTCAGGGAACTTAATTTTATTCTTAAACACATTGTTATTGTTCTCATCGAAAGATTGGCCGTGCCTGCAGTTGCAGAGTCTTATTGAAGAAAAGGCAAAATCACTCTCACTATCTATTAATTCTCTAAAAAAGGGGAGGGGGGCAAAACTGTATTCTCGCATGTAGGTGCGTCAATCGTTGGTCCTATGACGCAGTCTACTATTGTTCATGAAGGAACCCTTCATGACGAAAAATTCGTGTATGGTGCCAGTAAGTGATGGTGGCCAGTTTCAGCATTTCTTTGATAAGGTTGTTAAGTAAAGCCTTTAAAAATAGACGCGCCTTTCTATGATAGCAGCAGACGGCAACGAGCCCCGAGGATGCGAACAGGCAAAACACAGCGCACCTGTTCGTAAGTTTTTTTGTTCTCCCTGTACTTTTGTATACAGATCATTATAACCGCTAGGTAAATACTGTATAGAGTATACGAATAATAGAGTTGCTAACGGCAACGTTTAGAAAAAGTAATAAATAAAGCGTTGTTTCACACCTACTATAATAAAAACTTCGATACATATCCATGATAACAAACTATTCATACGTATTGACAGTTTCCAAAGCTTTCATGTGTATTCATGGAAACGAAGTATAACAAGCATAACCAGATTCGCAACTCTAAAGGGGAACGCTGTGACGACGGAGCCCAGCAACAACTGTTTCAAGATTTGGGACCAAATGGTGAGGTCATAGCATACCTTAGATCCGTGCATACACCCATCTGACACCTGCAACCGTCCCAGAATGATGCAACCGACGCATTTGTAGCGCCTCAACAATAGAGCGGCAGAACAAAGTAGTTTCCAGAACGTTCGCGAAACTTCTGGCTGCCGGATTGTTTGTTGAAAGATCGAGAAAAGGTGTACTTTTTTAGATAATACAGCGGCGTTTCGCGTGAACTACAAAAGCGAGAAACCACGGACAGTTAGGCTAGTCTTGAAGTGAGGCAGAATTGGTGAGTGAAAGGGAAGAGTGGTAGTTGTATGTATGGAATAGTGAGTGTTGAACGAGACAGTTGGTAGCAGTGCATATGTGCATACAGTTGTCGTGAGAGAAAGTATGTGCCAACATAAACATTTCAAGTCACGTCAGAGTTGTTGAACTGAAGCTGCTTTAGTGAGTGTTGAGTGACTGGTACAAAGCCAGCTGTTTGCGAGGCAGAGAGAGAGAGAGAGTAAAGGAAAACAGAAAAGTGTGTATCAAGGTTACGAGAAGGCAGAACACCTGTGAGTTATAAGATCACGAAGTGTTAAGGACGGTAAAAGAGAGCTGTTTTGTGCTTCAACTTTAAAACAAAATAAAGTGACAAAAAATAACTGGATTTTGACACACTGGTGTCAGGAGTGGGATTTCTGAAACTATCAATTTGTCAGTGTGTTAGATTGGCAGCTCTGAATAAAGGAAAATCATGTTATCCAACACGTATAACGTTATTTTTCAGAAATTAAATTCAAAACTCACCAAGGCTCAATTTAGAAGTGCGAACCATGAATGAAGTAACACAGATAGTTGGGTGCCTCTAGGAGAGACATGAATAGCATGCGCTAGTTAAGAGCAGAAAGAGTTAATACAGTTTCAAAATAAGACTAAATCCCTTCATTACATAATCCTTGCTGATTACAATGTGACAAAAGCGGTTTACTGTAGCTTTGACTTCAGCGAAATGCTAGCAAAAGATTTGTGCCCACACTAGTGTTAGAGAAGTCTTTAATTAACTGTGGTATATATGTATTAGAGCTGAAGTTTTAAATTCTTGGGAACTTAAAATAAAGAGGGATAATCAGCTTACTAAAGTGCATTACTTAGATTTAGCTCCCTTTTTATAATTACCTATTGTGCAAAAGGCGTTATTAATGTAATTCCTGGTATATGCTTTCTAATGTATGATGAGGTAATTTAAAATGCACAGACTATCTGCTTAAAATGCAGTGTTCTAACACTGTTCATTGAGGGTTTTAACAGCATAGATGGTGTTGAAATCCGTGCTTTGGGATACTGTTATTGTGTGCAGCAGATTAGATTATATATATTAATTTGTCATATACTGACGAGGGGAAAACTTTTTTGGAGCTTGCTGCTTACATTTTTATAAGCGGTCCTCTATGTCCATAAACCACACTATAATTGAGGAATGAGATGCTGGAACTTCGTAAGAGGTAACAGTTTGCACAGAAAGTGCAGGTTTTGCAAAAATCCTTCGACTACTCTATCCGGTAAAATATATTTTCACATTTTCCTCTTTTCCATATTCTTTTGTTTGGGCTAACTCTGTCTTCATGCATAGTCTAAGGGTGATGAAAAATATACTTCTGAACATGGCCATTCAACTGCTTTATCTCCTGCTAGTCGTTGGTCCCCTCTATTTTATTTTAATAATCTTGTCTGCTCTGTGAAAATGACATTGTTTGTTTTTTCTTTTTACCAAATTTTATTATACCTTTTATATCTATTTTAGATATCCACACAAAGCTTTAATTTTTTCATTAACTTATTACCAACAACAAATATTCCCATCATTTTAGGCAAATGTACACAAAATACATTTATTTTAAAAGCAGATCGATGAAGCCTCCCTTTTCTTAATGAATCCTTAGGAAACTTTACGACCACTTAGCATTTCGAAGCACAATATGGCAAAGTTCAAACGAACAGAAGGGAAGATTTTGCTCATAGAAGACTTCTTATAACTTCTATGGTTTTCGGTTGCATAAAATTGAATAAGAATCTTATTTGCCTGAAATAACTCAGAGCCTATGACAAAAGAAAGTAAAGCAAAAACTTGCACGTAAAAGTTAAGATTCAATAAACTTCTGCAAAATTTACAATCTATGTGAAAGAGTTGGTATTTACGTTTGGTTTTATTGTTGTTTGAACAGAATGACTGTCATACGATTGTTAATGGGATGTGCTCATTTGGCACTGTTTTACAATGTAGAGTTTCGTGGATTGGTACTATTTGCATTACGTAACGTATTAAAATCGGCATTTACCCGCCCTATCTCTATCCATCCCTTTTTCTTTAATTGTGTCATATCGCACGAATGAATGAAATGAAATGGGTGAAATGATGCTCAAATGAGCCCGAGGTCCATGGAGCTTTAAGTTACCCGACATTCGTCTTCTCAGGGTAGGGAAAACCTCGGAAAAAAACCTTACCCGGATAACTTACCCTAAGCGAGATTCGAACTAGTGACCTCTTGAACGTGAGGCAGACACGCTAACCATCACGCTACCGTGGCGGGCTCCATCCCCTTCTCGGATTACCAAGTGACAAACCAAAATACACTAGGGACGAAGAAAAAATTGTACGTAATCGTTAAGCCGTGCCTTCAAATACATTTCCTAATAAAAATCACATTTTTCATCTTAGGGAACATCTATTGCTATATTTCTTCTCCAAATTAATATTACAAAAGCAAAACTTCATATCTGCTTCATTTTAAGCGACAAAAACTTCAATGAAGTGATTGTAATAGCACTCTTTTGTTAAATCCTTGCTGAAAAGAACCTACACATTTCTTGTGAGCCAGGCTTTGAAACAGTAGGTACATTTAAAAAGCATTTTATACTAATGCAAACTCCCTATTTTAAACATATTAGTTACAGACAGTTTGGAGAAGAAAAAAGAACATTTTATTAGAAAACCCCTGTCTTGCTATGCCTTGTTTGTGGTAAGTGCATATGTATGTACATTTCTTATTCGACTGCTATTTCTAATAAGCTCGTATGTTATCCATCTGTTGTGTTTTGATACGTAACTCTCGACTCAGCGTGCCAACAATGTTTTGTGTGCCTGTAACAGCCAGACAGGTTTCTCTAGAATTATGGTCTAAAATTAGCCGTTCACAGGCAATGGTGACTCCATACTCCACAACAAACTGTGTGTTGGAAATATCCTCCTACGACCCCAGATTGCTTTGACTTCTGTGAAGGGACACGATTGAGCAAGAAGGAAAATCATCTACCAGGGGTCCAGGAAACAAAATTACTGTATTTCAGGAAATTCAGAATGACGAGTTGTAATTTATTGAATTGCAAAATGCTAATGATCCCTCTTGTTAGCATGGGATTCCTGCACAAAGTATTACTGTTCAGTGCAGTTAGTGAAATGTGATTAAAAAAACGCGAATTACTTCATTCTTTGAATATTTAGGGTTATGTATGATATTAAAACAAAACAAAATCTTCTCGACTGTCTCTGCATCTGGTGATTTTCACACTAGGCTTCAAACCCAGAGGAACTAGGTCCGATTCCCGTCTAGAACGACAATATATTTAGCTAAGAATATATCATTAGTGAAGGATCAATTGTTTTGAAGGTAAAATTGTTGGCCTATCACCATGAAGTGGTACATCTAAGCGTTTTTGTTTTGCTTCCTTCTTTTTTTCCACAGAGGTTTTATGCTATCCATTTTACCACAAAATGGACATGTAGTGGTGCTGTAGTGCATCAACTTCTATACCATTCAACCGATCGCTATGAAAGTGCTTGTAATTATAAAAATAATAGGTTACCTTGCTTAAAGTTATGCAAAAGTGATATAAGTGACAACTCATTCCTCACGTGCACTTTGATCCAGTGATATTTGTAGTTCAACAGTGTTTTGCTTAATGTTTTCTGGGTATTTTTATGTACTAGAGAAAGCACTTCACAGCACACTGTTGAACAACAACGAATATCGCCAGAGGAAAGCAAAACGTGAAGAATGAGTTACAACATTTTGAGTTAAGAAGCGAGGTGTCACTTGCGCCACTAGGTTAACCCATTTTTACAATTACAATCGTGAGAAATGATATATAATGTCAGAGTTTTTCACACGAGAAGACCAAAAAAAAAATGAGCTGGTAACTGGGAAACAAATACTTTTATGGCAATTGGTTGACTGTTGAATAGAAGTTTATGCGTTTCAGCGCCATCTATTGGCAAACTATAGTAACATAGCATTAAAATCAGGACCTCCTAAATACCGGACCTGACATTGTGATTCAAGATGGCGGCCTATGTGGTGGGAACTACTTATAAACAACTCTCTACAGGCTGAGATTTCAACGCAGTAAAATAAAAATGTTGTGTAATAACACGCCTATTTTGTGAATATGGGCTGTGTTAAACACAAAAACACTGTCTTAAACATAACCTCAAGTAAACAAAAAAGGATGACATTTAATATTAAACGATAACCCATGGGCAATGAAATATATAACCTTAAATATTATTCATGCAATCTACAGCTTTACATGCCATTATGTAACTGCATCACACACTCAAATTAGAAAGAAGATAGACAAAACTGCAAGCAGCATTTTACTTAAATAAAACAGAAGTGTTGACATTGAGTTGACTCAATTACTAATCATTGTTTACACTGTTTGTCACACTTGTACAATGCACATAATGTTAATTTCGCGTATGAGGCGGATATTTAGCAAATAAATGTTTATAAACGAGTATAATATATGCTAGAATGATTGATTAATGTATTTACGTTGAAATTGTTATTGCTTATTACGGTTTTGAAAGTTTTATTTGCCGGTCAAGCTTCATTTTCGTTTTTCCTGTGTTAGGTTAGGTTTAGTGTGTGTATGTGAGTGTAATAACAGGGTCCTACGTTATCGAAATTTTTCCCGTGTTAGGTTAGATTAGTGTATGTATATGAGTGGGGTGACAGGGTCCTGTGTTATCGAAGTATTTACAATTTGGGCAATGTTTATGCAATCATTTCAACGTAAATGCATTAAGCAATCATTCTAGTATATCTTATACTCGTTTATACACATCTATTAGCTAAATATCCGCCGCATAAGCGAAATAAAACCACTGCATCGCACGTATGAAATTTGCTCATAAATAAAAAAAACACAGCTTGAGTGCACAATAAAACTTACAATAAAAAGTGCATCCATTGCACTATGTTTCATTCGTTTTCTCGAGCGGCCATTTTGTAAACATTTTCCCAACTTTGCTATAGTCTACGGTTTTACATGCAGCAACATAACACATTTCTTCTAAACTACAGCTACACATTTAAATTACAAAGACAACAGATAATGTATACATACAAGCAACATACTAGTTACATGGGTAAAAGTGTAGGAGAGCGGCGTCTCAAAATTATTGTCTTTCACTATTCACCATGTTATATACACACCGGCAACACACATAACGCTGCAATTTATGTAATTAAATAGAATTTACAAGCGTTACGTTTCAATTTACCTCTTGTTTTAACTGAAAGTTTCTCATTTTTAATTTGCATCCGGGAATGCAACAGTTACGGGGCATTGTGATGTTTGAGGTTAGCTTAAGGTATGACTACAATAGCATACACTATTGGAACAGTTTTTCTTCAACAACCTCTCACCACTGTAATCGTGACACCCTGGGTGATGGTCATTAAGGGGTTATCCTCCCTATGGGAGGCGCCCTTGACCTTGGACCATTCCGGGATTAGATCCCTTACTGGTTAATGATGGTAGAATTTAAAGAAGACGGTGGTTAGATGGTGGAGTATAAGTTATGGATGAAGAATTAAAAGATTGGTAAGTACCAGTCTGGGTCGCTTGTATGTCTCGCCGGGGTCTATGTCGTACTCCCCGAGACCTCTTATTAGTTCGTTAAAACTGCCTGGTAGTCTGGCGTAGAAGGTGTTGGCAAGGCTCTTGATGTAGTCGATGAGCGTTGGGAGTTTGAGGTCTTTATGTATGTTCTCGTTGGGGATGTACCAGTCAGCGGCTACTGAAGCTCTTAGGTAGCGGTTCTGCAGTACCTGTAGTGGGTAGAGATTGGTCCTCGCTGCAGCACCCCAGACTTGACAAGCGTAGGTTAGAGCTGGCCTTACAATTTGCTTGTACACTAGGATTTTATTCCTTAGTGACATCACAGATTTTTTATTGTACAAGGGGTACAATAATCCTAAACGTCTGTTTATCTTGCAGACTAGGCTCATGATATGCGGTTTCCATGTTAGTTTCACGTCCAATTTGACGCCTAAGTAAGTGGCTTCCGTCGACCAGGGAATGTCAACTCCTGACAGACGTATGTTGTTCACATCCTGTAGATGACGTCTCGTAAAAGTGATGGCCGTGGATTTGGCGGCATTGATGTTAAGTCGCCACGTGGCAAACCATACAGTTAGCATGTCGGCATAGCGTTGCAATCTTTGCACTGCAATATCGTGATGTGATGAGTCTGAGGTTATTGCAGTGTCGTCAGCAAAGAGGTATAGGTTGCAGCCCCTATGAGTAGGAAGGGTGTTGATGAATGTCAAAAATAATAGAGGCCCCAGAACACTGCCTTGGGGTACCCCTGCGTTGATTCCATATGGTTGTGAGCGTATGCTGTCCCTGGTGACAACAAACGTCCGGTTACTAAGAAAATTGCTTATCATGTGTACCAGATATGACGGGGTGTCGTAGTGTATGAGTCGATGTAGTAGACCTTGATGCCAGACGGTATCGAAGGCCCGTGATATGTCCAAGAAGAGGGCTGCAACATAGTGCCGATGGTTAAATCCACGTATAACATCATCCACGATACGTAGGAGTTGGTGTGTGGTAGAGTGCTGTCGACGGAAGCCAAATTGTTCTGGTCGAAGGATGTTATGGTTGTCCAGGATATTTTGAAGACGTTTTTGGAGCACCTTTTCGAACAGTTTACTGATGGCCGGTAGTAGACTTATAGGTCTATGATTTCCGGGATGTGCACCATTCTTTCCCGGCTTAGGCAGTGTGATAATGTGGGCATGTTTCCATGCGGCCGGGAAATGTGCGAGTCGCAGAAGACTGTTGAAAAGGTGCACAAGTATAGCAGTCCAGTTTGGTGGTAGAGATTTAAAAGCGGCATATGGCAGGTTGTCATTGCCTGCCGCTTTATATGGACGGACAGAGGCCACTATTCTGTTTACTTCCTCTATCGTAGTCAGGCACACTTCTTCAGCGTCGAAGGGTTCGTCAAGGTATTCGCGAACTTTTTCTTCGACGTCGTTAGTCAGCTCATCATCGAGACTTTGCGCAGGATGGAATGTCGAGGCAAGATGTTCTGCCATTAACTCAACTTTTTCTCTCATAGACTGGGCAACTCTATTGCCGTCTGAGAGTGGAGGATCGGAAGAGGGAACTCGCAATATAGCCTTAGACATTCTCCAGAGAGAAGAGTCCTCTGTATCGAGAGTGCCCAGGCGTCGTTCCCACTCTTCATTACTGTGGTCTTGGAGCTCCAGTTTGACGATGCTCTGGAGTCGATTCCACTCTCTCTTATCTATGGGACTGCGTGTTTGTTGATATTTGCGCCGTGCCTTGTTTTTTGTGGCGATGAGCTGACGTATGGCTTGCGGAAGTGGCTTCATATCCTGGAAGAAGCGACGTCGAGGAGGAGTGGCTTGAGACATAGCTGCAGTCATGGTGCTGGTTATTTTGGATGCGAGTTGGTCTGCATCTTCAGTATTGAGGCATGGCTGGATTTCAGGCTGTTGTTCTGCCATAAGAGCTTTGTATTTAACCCAGTCGGTTTTTCGTGGATTTATGCTATTTGGACGGGCTTTGGGTGTTGGCCGTGCCTTGAAAAACAAAAGCACCGGGTAATGGTCCGACGAAAGCTCAGGGATGGAGAAGATTTGTGGATGGCATCGAATGTTTTGCACAATGGCGATGTCCAGCCAATCAGGTGGTCGACGGTCTCCGTAGGTAATGGTTGGAGATGCTGGAGCAAGTGCAACAAGGTTACGTTGCTCTAGGTACCTTTCCAGGACCATGCCTCTGTGGTTGCGGATGGTGGAATTCCAGCACGGGCATTTGGCATTAAGGTCTCCCATGGCTATGGTGGCCGAGCCATGTGTGAATACAGCATCCAGTTCTTGTGTGCTGATTCTTCTGCCTGGTGGTATATATAAAGAATACACATTAAATGGACCTTTGTCAGTAGCCAATTGGACGCCAGTTCCTTCCAAGCCTTGAGTGGTGATTAGCTGGAGGCGATGGTGTTGTATGTTGCGACTAATGTAAATAGCCGTGCCCCCAAAACCGTCATCTCGGTCGCTTCTGTGACAGATCATTCCTGGAATAGTGGCTTTCTGGTTTCCAGACAGATGGGTCTCCTGGACCAGTAGAATGTTTATTTTATTAACTGCAAGAAAGTTCCTCACTTCTTGCAGTTTCCCACGGATGCCGTTGGCATTCCAGGAACAGATCCTGATCCCGAGAAGGTTGGTAAGCTGATTACTCCTGTCCGCCATATTTACTCATAAACGTAAACACGGTGTATACCAGGACAGTTTGCGAGGCAATTGTAGCAGGCCTATGTGCAAGGGCTTCAGCCAACACTGATGCGAAGTCCGCCTGTAGATGGAGTGGAATTTTTTCCATTAAGCTCAAGAATTGTGCGTCAGGCACTAAAGGAGATGCAGATGATGGTGCTGGCTGTGGATATGCCAGTAAACGTTTCTGGGCTGTTTGCCGAGGCGGTAGTGGGACATATTGCCCAGCTGGAGCTCTTGCTTGTACGTTGGGAGCACCTTTAGGGGCGGTCCTGATGGTGGTTGGTGCAGTTGGTAGCTGTTGTGGAGCAGTTGTTGTAACAGCAGGTACAACTGCAGGCGAAGCCAGAAAATCGTGACACAAATTGTATTTGCAAACAGATAAAATAACCACACTATACGGCTAACGTAGCCATAGCCTTAGATGAAACACAATAAACATGAACACGTGGATAACACACGGCACAGTCCACACGTTATTAGATTTATTCCCGTTCCCTATACTGCCCAAATAAAAGTTTTTAAACACTCGCTTTGCTAATATGAAGACAAACTTACATAGGAATTGTTATAAGAGACAATAATTCAAAGGCATAGAAAATAATACGAAGGATAGCGTGTGGAAACACCTCAGAAATCACCGCCAAGAGCCGACGCCATTTTTGTACAACTTAGATGGTAGTGTCAGGTCCGTTAATCCAGAGGGTCCTGTTAAAATGTTCCAATTTTTATGTGATCGGTCAACCATGTTGAAGTTTATCAATTTAATACACATATGCTAACATATATAGATAATTACAGATTTATTTTAAAATGCTAACATTTCACCACGCGCTATTGCAAGATTTGAAACCTCTTGTTAATGCTAACGACCTGAGTAACTTACTAGCTACCTCAAGTAAAGCATTACCTATGGGTTCAAAATCCCAAAAGGCTGTTTATCCGCCCTGTTATGATAAATCGGTAAACATAAAACACAGAATCATTAAGAATGGAAAAGCTAACGCTCCATATAACACCAGATCACTACATTAAGAATTTATAAATAAGTACTTGGAGAAAAGCCGAAATGTTTTGCTTTCCATTTACTGCATATGGTTATCTGTATAATTTTCAATTACGAAAATCGATATTCAAAGCCCTATATTGACTAATTTTTTACAAATTGCTGATTCAAATTTCATTCAATCATTATTTGAATATTCATATAACGGAATATTGAGCGATATGCATGTCATTTTCAATAGCCATATTCTCATTATCTCTAGGTATATTATTTTCCCAATTTATTTACTGAAAGTGATTATTAAAATACATATGTATGCGTGAAATGCTACTGTGAGAGGAAAGAGAGAAATATATTCAATAATTGAAAAGCGCAAAAAATGGTATCTAATTTCATATAAACCAGAGAAGTGTTATATCAAATAGGCGTTCTCCTATCATTAATTGAAAATCTTAATTCAGCTTTTCAATGTTTAATCACCGAATTCTGATGTATGCTACAGTTAACTGTTTAATTATTTCGCTTTGCAAATATAATACAAACGCGTTTGTTTCTATTTTTGAAGGAAACACATTTAAAAAATCTGTTATTTACACAAATGCAATAAAGCTTTGATTGCATTTCGAAAGATAATCTTAAATTATGGAACGAATTTTCGGCAACATTGCGCGAATTTACTTACTTGTCTAAATACATTGGAATTTTTTATGAAATGCAATTCTACGTACTTTCACTCCACGGCCCTCTGTTCTGTAAGCGACACACAAGTCGCCCATACCTTCAACAAAGTATACCTGCATTGTAAAACAGACACGTGACTATTAGAATGAGCACATAACGAATAGAAAGAAAGATAATGACCACACCTCACAATAAAACATATTTTTGCTAAATTCGAACTATGCCTTATTAAGCAAAAAAAGATATTTAAATTTAGCACTTGACAAGAGGGCAAAAAGATATATCCAGTAAGAACACAAATATTAAGTGAGCCTGAGGGAAGGAGAGCAAAGGGGTTGTAGAGCAAGGTAGCAATAAATAAGACAAGACAGTTCTAAAACGGAGGGTGAGCATTCTTAATGGACCGCTAATCTATTGTGCTAATGCAGGCTGCCAGTTTAGCTAATGATTTCGACTGATCCTCTGTACCACGCCGGAACTGTTAATGTCGACCAATGACAGCTAACTCCTGTATCCTAATTCATCATTCAAGAAGGTGCTCTTCATACAACTTGCCACTTACTAATAAAACAAAGATTTGCACACCGAACTGATACCTCATTAAAATGAGTAGAAAATTCCTAATACTTAGAAACGACAGAATATGAATTTCACATTCTAAACCTGCTTGCTATCATTGTGGGCACAAGATTTTATATTTTGCAGTGTGTATAATTCCAAACATGCGACAAAAATTAATATATTATAATATTTTGATAAACTATTTATATTTTATTATACTCTTTGAAATTGCAGTACAATTAACGAGACTTCCAGAACACACGTGTTCCGTGTTCCACGCTCGTCTTAAGAGGAACAAAAACAACTAACAGACCGAAGTGGATACCATTTATAAAAATATCTGCATTTATAGCCCTAACTCTGTACATTGCATTTTTAAGAGGAAAAGTAGTCTTGCTTCTTTTTACTACTAAAACAGGCGTATTCAGTTTCTGTATGCGTTTTTACCTGTGAATTTTATTGCATTTCTGTTTTCCAATTCTCAAATGCGTATACATAAAACACAGCAAGGTAGAATCCGCCAATAATGGAGAAAGTAGGTATGTGATTGAAGCAACTTTCACTGTGTTCTCTCTGGAACCTTCCTTTTTACTACCCTGACTTTCACCAACTGTAAAAGCTTCCCCACCGCAAGGACTAGCTTCAAGAATGATGGATACTAGAAAAGTTACTGAGTGTGATGCGTCTATCCCTTTCAGAAAGCTTATCTTTAAGCATTTGGGAGATTTTCTCACGTAAGCTGGCCGTAAGTAAAACTAATGTGTGCATTCACATGAGTTTCTCCACTCAATGTTGTTTAAAACATTCTTAACACAACTATTTCTCTATGTACTTGGTGTTAACTGAGGTACACATTTGTAAAAATTGTTTTACTATATATCTTCTTATAGGTACAATGAGAATAGGAGAATACAGTAGACTGAAACAGATAAGGTTTACTCTTGAAATAGTTCATTCCACAAAAAGGTGTATTTGATATCAATTGTGTGCTTTAACGAGGTCTAAATTTCTCATTTCACATTTACAATTACACAAGTCCTCTCCATTCTAGATGACTTGCATAATTGGAAGACCACAAGAGACACAATTTATATCAATACATTTTACTAAAGTGAACTATAGCCAACATATTCCTTGTTTATCTGAATTTTCTCAACTTGGGGTTTTTTTTTTTTTTTTTTTTTTTTTTTTTTTTTTCCCTTTTCAAGTGAGTAATCCACATTCATTCTTTAAGAGGTGGAATCAGGACTGAAAAATTCAATGTCACAGCCGGGATTTGAGCCACGAATCTTCCGGCTGCTCTAACCACTAAGCTACCATGGCCAACTTGCCAATGTGACATTATCATTCATTCTTTATCTCTTCGTCATTCAAAGGAAACGGAATTTCAAGGGCATGACATAAAGACCACCTCTTAAAAGATTTTACTATCCCTTATTGCTCTTGTACCTACAGGAAAATTAGCCATAATAAACTTTCTGCAAATATATATCTCGATTACTAGGAAGGAGATAGAGAAATAAGCGTATGTAAGAATAGTTTGTATGAGTAGAGAAAGTCATGTGAGTGTAATATAGAATTTTATACTAATGAATTGAACTGCTCCAAACTCCTGTACATTTCATAACGTTTTGGAATTTCTTCTTCGTTGTTTCATATTTTGGCAAACTTTTCTTTGTGTTTTTCTTGTATCTAGGCGAAGTTATCAGCCTCTCCAGCTGATTTTTACGTCATTAAGTCAAATACTGCGTGAATCGTCGTGAAAGCAAAGAAAAGTAGGAGGTTAAACCACGTTGTCTGGTATTATCTGGGAAAACCAGTGATAAGAGAGGCACAAGTTCAGTTTTCCATTATCTTAACAGTTGCTAAAATGTTTACTTTCATTGTTGTAACAGTCGATCAACAGTCGATGAAGTAAATACATTTTAAAATCCATAACAATAGGTCTATTTTGTTTTAGGTTTTTGCTACTGCAGCGCTTTGTTCCTCTGTGCATCGCTCTGTATGAATAAAAACGGTGTTGATATTTTTTGTACACGAGTTAGAAAAACATGTGTCAGCACACTACAGGTCTTATTTTCATTTTAGACATTTTTGCTCCAACATCGCTTTGTTTGTCTGTAGAGTTTCTGTACGAATAAAACGCTGGTGAATGGGCTGTGGTTTATGTACAGGAGTTGGAAACATTATGCAATTTTAAGGTTAGTAATCATTTCTACACTAATATGGATGTTTTCGTTAGCTGTAACCGAGTTCCTTTTTGTTTCTTAGACATCAAGAGCTCTGGAATGTACTGCCTACTCTTCCATTATCTGTGTTAGTGAGTTTTGCCTCTTATTAATTATTTATTTTTTACAGGATTATGATTTTGAATACCAGTGATAACCCAATAGGTCTCAGGAGTCTCAAAAAGCTGGTTAACATTTTTCGATAAATCTGCCTCAGTGTATGGAGAGCAGTATGAAGGGGGGGGGGGTGTTGCAGCGAAGGACATAACCATACAGAGATCATTAGGATTGCTTAACTTCTAATTGTCCCCTCTTATCATTCTTCAGATGAAGTGAGTGAGTGAGGATTTCAGAAATATCTCCGGAGTCGCACGGCGAAGAGCTTCTTCCAGAAAGAAGCAGTCCATGTGCTGACTTAAGAATGTAGTAGTTGATGTAGAAGCTATATTTGAAGCAAGATTATTAGGAAAGTTCCGATATCTCACTTCACCCTTTGCTGGCACAAGTTAAATTCTCCGGAACACAAACTTGAGAGGTAGTTAGCAAGAAGTCAACTTCTATCAGTCAGGAGTCGAAGTTTATACACATACTTTGGAGGTGAAATAGGAAGAGATAAGTAAAACAGACAGCCTCTCTCGTGCGGATGTTTGTTTAGACGAAAGAGCAAGCAACAATCGAAACTTCTAGTCAGGAGAAGACTTGATTTTAGCTCGTGAACTTAATGATGTGAGGTCTCGCCCACTGAAAGTACATTTGTGCAAAAACGGCGTACTTCCTAATAAAGGTTTAGTTCAGAAATCCGATAAGGCAACAATTAAGGAAGACTGTTCCACTCATACGCGATTTTGTTGAAATCAACCAATCATGTGTGTAACAATTTCAAATTCCAACCAGTGAGTGTTTTCATTTGTGGAAATTTATCAAACTTCATTATCATTCCGCTGTTGTGATCAAGTAAGCAGCTGCTAACGTAATTTGACGCAACTGAGCTTCTAGGTATAAATGTCAAAAATGGCTGACACTCGCTTTGGTGAAGCATCTAATGCCCAAATACATGAAATAATCATTCGAAGAGGGAAACCTCAGAACACAGAATACAATGGGAACATAAGTATTTTCGTGTTCCTAGTAAAAATAAAGCACTATGTTTGCTATGCCAAAAGAAAACGTAGGTACGTGACGTAATCACAAAACCAATACACGTGTTTCAGTTTCGCCAATGCAACGCCTTGAAACTTATCTTGTTTGTAAAGACGTGTGTATACGTATATAAACAGAGCCCGTCAACAGCTAGGTCATTTGGTTCGCCTTCATTTGGTGATGATGTAAAAGTGGAGAGGGTAAATATTCGATTGTACATCCTGTCACCCTTCTTCCCCGTGCCTGATATAGCACAAGACAAAAGAATAAGCGTTTGTGAGAATAGTCTGTACAAGAGTAGAGAAAGACATGTGAGTGCAATACCTCATACTTTATAACAATAATTTGCTGAAGAATGGATATAGAAAATGGTCTGAATGTAAGACGTCAAATGTTTGAATTCTTTTATTGTACTCTAAGCTCAATTCATAGGCTACATTATTTGTAAATATTTGTTGGGGTATGTGTGTTTGCGATTTAGACAGTAAATATTTGAAAAGTATTGATAATATGCCTGTTGTCATACTGAATATAAGGTATTTTCTTTATAAATGATTAATTCTGGAATATTTGGCTACATACGCCCGAATGATCGATGTAAGCTGGTCACATTTACAAAAGTAAATAATTAACTGGTTTGATTTTCTATACAACATTAATATCTGATTTTTTTTAAATAACTTCTCTGAAGGTTACCTATATTTCTCTTCCCATGCATGTATGCATATACAATTTGGTCACTTCCACCATATATAAATCCAAAGTCTAGCTCCCATAGGAACGAGAAAAATCTCGACCTTAGTGGGTCATGTCATCTTTCCACTCGCGTGCAGGCTCCCGGATATCGAATTCTGAACCAGCCGACGCGAAAACTTCTTTCTTTATGGACCATTACAATAACGGCGAGAAATAACAACCGATGCTGTTACAGCCGGACGAGCAAAATACCAAAAGTGTACGGGAGGCGATAAAAGAGGCAGTTTAACGTTCTGCCATAACGATTCCTCCATTTCGTTACATTCCCATCATTTCCTGTCGTTCTCAACCAGTTTCATGTTATCCAATTACCGTAATAATCAAATGAACATGCAATTTATCCCCCAAACGACCCGCTTCAGCTCGGTCCTTCATAATAACATGTAAGTGTGGACAAAATTATCTACTGGTTAACAGAAATCCTGCGCCTTATTTAAAACACTGAAAGTACATAATTGAATGCGGAGGATACCTCGGTTCTCCAAACCAGAGCAATGATTTTGATCCTGCGTAAAAGTAGATTAGTGTAATGACTCTGTTACAGGCATAATAAGGCAATAAATGCGCCACGTTGTGAAGGGAAATGTAAATAATACCTACTGCCAAACAACACTGCTGCTCGTGCATTATTGAAACAGCATTTATGTTGATGGCGTCTTCAAAATACCTATTTTCTTGGTATACAATACTTAAACAGAAAGAGCCAATAAACTAAGAACCGCTTGGGCAGGGGTTTTTTACTGGCCGGATGGACCATGTTTCCGCGCTGTTACAGCACTTACGCGGCTTTGCTCTATGAGTCGAAGAAGAAGAAGAAGAAGAAGAAGAAGAAGAAGAAGAAGAAGAAGAAGAAGAAGAAGAAGAAAAAGAAGGAGGAGGAGGAAGAGGAAAAAGGAGGATGAGGAGAACAATGAGAAGAAGAAGAAGAAGAAGAAGAAGAAGAAGAAGAAGAAGAAGAAGAAAGAGAAGTAGAAGAAGAAGGAGGAGGAGGAGAAGAACAAGAACAAGAAGAAGAAGGAGGAGAACAAGAAGAGGAAGAAGAAGAAGAAGATTTAGGTGTAAGGGCGCTCAACTACATGGTCATCAGCGCCCTTAAAAACAATTAATGGCAAAAGCCAGAAATAGACTTCAATCAAAAATAAAATTACTTGATCTACGAGTATACGATATTAAACTGTTGGGAGATAGTTCAGTTATTACGAGTTAATTATTCTGTCTGTATTTAGCAACAAAATATATTATGTTTCAGTATGTTTTCTGTTGGGAAGTTCGTATTAATTTATGTTTCGTATATGTTAACTCAATCCGTTCGTCAAATGAAAATATGATATGCAGGAAGATTTTCGGTGTAAAAGTTACAGGTTCTTATTTCTTTAGTTGCATACAGCTTTAAAAAGCGATGACTCAAAACCGGTTCCAAAGAAAAAATGTATATAACCTATTTAATTATTTGAGTTTTGAGAACTCACATGATAAATTTCACAAGAATTGGGGCATTTCCAAAAATTAAATCTATGGAAAAGAGTTTTCAAAAACCTCAAATTTCAAAATGAAAAACATTCTATTCTGATTTTCAACGTAAGTTACACGGTATTTTTAATATAAAAAAATCATTCTGAAATCATAAGCTCTGTCATGAAATATAAATGTTATTTTTTGCGAGATTTTTATTCACTGTCAATGGTGCATTCCCTTAGAACAAAATAACCGCCAGGAAATTACCAGCTTTTCTCACTGTGAGCTAAGGATAGTTTCCTAGAGGTACAAAAGTGTATAGACAACGCACGAAGCCTACTGTATTCTAATATTCCCCTTAATTAATATTCCTATTAATTAATTGTGTGTAACATGAAGACAAATATTGTATGAAAAACACAGTGCATTCTATGTTTTACTCGAGTAGAGGCCAAATCAAATATGCATAGATGTCTCGAAGGTAAAATAATCTATTGAAATGGCAAAAACATGGAAAGAATGCGTGTTTCGAATCTTGGGTGTGTTCAGATTTTTTTCTAATCTTATTCTTTTCTATATTAATTACATCCCCAAATGTTCCTTAACATCATTTGATCCCACTTCTCGTTTCAGTCCACCCTTCTCTCTTCCTTGAATGTTTCACGGTTTTCACTGTCAGGGAAAGTTGTATGGCAGGGAAAAAGGATGTTCTATGGAAATCTTCGTCCTCTATCGGAGGCGGTCTCTTGAGCCCTGAACCTCACTGGGATCTGTTAAGCGGTGGGGGAGCCGCTTCTATGAGCTGCCACCGGGGAGTTTAAATCTGAAGCTGTAGGGACTGTCCTCAGCTGTAGTGTACCTGGTCACCCTACTTCACTTCTCCCACCTAGGGAGGAGGGGTGGCCCATTGGGGCATAGGTAGAACATATCTTCTATAGCTCGAGGTGCTAAGTTTCCCTTCCGAACCTGGATAATAGCTAGCCATAAGTAATTGTGGCTCTCAATGAGGATTGGATCACTGAGTGTTAATTCACCTCAATTACTCCAAGTGTGGTTATTTCCAACAGCAGCAGCAGCCTCTGAAGAGCTGAGTGCTGTCTTTAAAGCATTAATACCCTTTGAAGTGGTAAGTATAACGCTGCACTCTGTCTAGTTTCCGTGTAAAAGTGGATTCTCATGGTGCACCTGTACCTTTTACATCTTATTTTCTTAACTGCAGATCTGTAGGATTTGTGGGCGAGCTTGGAACTTTAATCTCCTAATAGCAGTGAACGTACGAGTGGATGAGATGCATTGCAACCGAGTTTTATTGCTACTGGGAATCTCTCGTGTTTCCATTTGTACATTACTCTCGAGTTAGCATAATACTGAAGAGTTTCAACTTATGTGTGCATAACTCCTGCCTTTGTTGCCTGTAAACAGCCAGTGATGAACGGAAAATATGATTATTGATGCCACAAATTAAAGCGCGTTTCACCCTTAGAAGACAGTACATGTTAAATGGAGCGCAGTGTTGCAACATGTACTAGTTGCGAATCTTTCTCCGCGAGCGACTCGAGGTGGCCGGAGTCCTGTACTTAGTCCTTCAACTGCTGCTTGACGAGACGGGCACTTTTAACTTTGGTATCCCTCCATGCCTTTGTTACTGTATGACCTAAATTTACAAATGACTCGTCTGTATAAACAATTGATTTCCCCTGGTCCCTAAACCTTTTTACGTATTTTAGATATTTATGTCACCATCTGATGATATCGCCTCTTTCTATTAATATGCACTTGTTACCCCTTCTTTCATATTCCAACCCCAAACCATGTAAGAACCGACTAAGAGTGGCCCTTGAGAAATTTGGTAGGGTCTCATCACTGTTGAATCGTGACAAAATTATATTCAGCGTGGGTGGAATATTTGCAAACTGTAAAGAATGAACAATTCGCCGCAATCCACCTTGCACTATTCAATCATATTGCGTTAACCCAGCGTTTTGTGTAGTCCCGCCCTTTTTGCTTTCTTTTTCGATGGCGTTCTTAGAGGTCCTTTCATTACTTCCTTTTTAATCATACACACTACTTCTTCTGAACACCCGATAGCCTTAGCTGTTTCTTTTACTGCCTTACACGCATTTTGCTTCAAAAATAATCTAACACATTCATAATTATTTGGCGTTCCTTACTTCTTAATTTACCAACATATCGTCTCTTCCTAGCTTCCCCCTCCATAACTACAAATATTTACAAAAATATTAAACAAATAACGCAATAACAGCTCACAGTTACACACACGGCTTCTTTCGAATTAATGCTAGTGCTGCTCCTTATACTATCTTCTGTGTCAGGCCTGACGCTGAATAGATGAATACCTTTTGTTTGCCTTACTGGATAAAAGAAAGAGGTTACTGCCTTTTGGTTTATTTTAAAAACTTTCTCCAACCTTCCTCAACATTTGTTCTCGCTGGTTCCCTGAAGTAAACTCAATAACAAAAAAGTTTCACACTGCGTAACTTTTGCAGTGCACATATATAAAATTTTTCGAAAACATTTAATTTAAAAAATTATAACACTTAACTGGGTAAACATAGAGAATTCAAAGTAGGCAGGTAGTAGCACTATAGTTTACTCTACCTAAGAAAAAAATATAGATGCATTCTAGCAGTTAGTTTGTTAGTTAGTGCGTGATGAGTGTAGAAACAGCAAATATCGGACTTCTATTGAAAAAAACGTTTTCTGAAGAAATTTGGACCTATAGAAATGTATAATGACTCTGAAAAGGATATAACCTGATAGAGAAAAAAATTCTGCATAGGATAATGTGTTCAAACCTGAAATTTATAACAAATGAATATTTATACCATGCTATTAGGAATCTGGCAACAGAGCGAGGGTAGAAAAGGACGCGGCTAATGACAACTTGTATGCGCTAGATAGAGACAGAGATGTCCCATTTAACTCCATACTGTCTTCTAAGAGTGGAACGCTATATATATCTGGCAACGCAGTAAAGCAGCTGAAAATCGGTGCTTCAGGGCATTAGCAATCATTTGTTTTTTACTTTCCAATGCACTCCATAGAGCGCATTACGATAGAAAAATAAGGCAAAATAAGAAACAAGAGATCGTCAAATTTCACCAGCTAAGAAAAAAAAAGTATATAGGTGGATACTGTAATTGAAAAAATGTAAACAGAGCGGAGTCAAAACAAACAACAACGAAGTCAGCAATTTGTTACACAGAGAGAACTGAAAGACAAAAAAGTGTGTCAAGGTTACGACAATAGAGAACAGCTGTGAGTTGCAAGTTTATGAAAAACTGTAGATTGTGTTAAAGATAAAAGAGAACTGTGTATTATGAGTCATAAAGTTAAATGAAAGCCACTGGAAACGGTCATTTTGTCCCAGTGGTGTCAGGAGTGGGATTTGTAAAATTGTAGTACGTTAGCCCCAAAGCCAAAGATACGGTCTTATTACACGCGAGCTTTGGTGAGGTTGGTGTAGAATCCCTTCAACAGCAAATACATTATTACAATCTAGGAAACTGGGTCATTTTTCGCTTCTAAGTATACTTCGAACGTGAAAGATATACACAAAGTAAACATATGTAACTAAATTCTTCACTATATTTCAAGAATGGAGCCCTGAAATTTTGAAATGCAGAAGATTCTTAGTGAAAAAAAATGTGCCAAATACTAATTTGCATAAAGTGCTTACAGAATAGGAGAGAAACTCTGAGACTCTTTTAAAGTTCAAGAATAAAACTATTTTTCAGAAGCAAAACCTGAAAAATTATATTTTTCATAAACTTACATGCTTTTTCCTTCAGTGATTCGCTGCCTTACACGTTCTAGAACAAAAGCTAAAAAAATTCAATATCGTTGCCAGCACCCATTACATTCGAATATTGAGTCACGTTTCTAATTTGACTGAAGGAGCTTGTCAAGCAAACAAAACACTGCTCTTCCTTTCTTGCCCTGTGTGTAGTCTGCCTATCAGGAGTACCGGGGAAGACGTGACGTGCAGATATCATGTGCCTCTATAGATGGTAATGAAGTTACTTGCAAATATTTTCTACCTGCAGGAAACTCAATTGGAACCGCAGGTTAGAAGGTGACGCAAACGCTCCTCTCCGTCGAAGACGTCGCCTTTAAGATCTATAAGATCTCGTGTTTGGTGTCCGGACTAGCTCTAGCAAGAGGTCTTAATCTCAGGGTATACGCGAGTTATGGTAGGAATGGAACCAAACGAAGAATCAACCAACATATCACTTTATTTGTAAATTTCCAGATTTGTAGAGAACTGCCGACAATATTTAAATAGAATGTAACTTTGTAACTTCAACTACAACGTTATAACACTTTAACTTTGTCACCCTTTAGCGACCGCCGAATTATGTATAC
Organism: Tenodera sinensis; assembly: GCA_030765045.1. Classification (NCBI taxonomy): domain Eukaryota; kingdom Metazoa; phylum Arthropoda; class Insecta; order Mantodea; family Mantidae; genus Tenodera; species Tenodera sinensis. The sequence goes on along the minus strand of CM060967.1, from coordinate 155,117,846 downwards.
GTGCTAGCTTACGTACAGTTCCCAAGTTGCACGTGTACTCTCGGCTCGATTCAAGACGAGTGTGTCTTGCGTTGCATTTATTTTTGCGCGGGCAACAAGAAGGAAGCGATTTCCATTGGCTAACTTTAGAGCATGTCATGGTAAGATAGGAATCAGCCCGCTAAATCGTTAGTTTTGTGCATACAACAATTGTAACCTTATCACTCTTTTAAATCTGCCTAGGCTTCCATTCTTGAGACTTTAACATATTAGCTTTATTACGTCTTCCCCTTCACTATTGACTAGAATCTCCTTTTGTTTCTTTCCATTATCAAATATATATTGACATTATAATTTCGGTTTCAAAGGTAAGCACTAGGTTACGACGGATGTTTTGATTTTATGTTGTGTAGTTTAGAGAAATATTTCTTTAAATGCAAGCTGTATGCGATCAGATGACAAATTACTTTTATCTACTAATACAGTAAAACCTGGCTAAACCGGACCTCCTATATACCGGAAACCTGGACAATAAATAAATCTCGGAACGGAACTATTTCCTCTGTTAAAGAACACTAAACGGGAACATACATGGAACATTGCACTGCTTTCATCAATAAGTATTCAAGTTCGTGATCGCTAAAGATATTTCTTACAATGAAGTACAAGATACCACATTGTGATGATGCAGCCTTTGTACTTGTTGAAAAGCTGATTTCATATGAAATTTGTGCTCCGTGCACTAGATTTCTTTCATCACAAACATTACGGCATCGATCCAAAGGCAACAGCTACATATGCAAAGGGCGAGGTCGTCATTCAAATGTCCCAGAAAGGCATGATGTGCATTGGGAAAGTGTGAAGCATAGTATAAAAGATTAAATTGTGTGGAAGAGAGGTAGACATGTGCATAAGGAACAGGGACACACACACACACAGACACAGTGTGTGTGTGTGGGTGTGTGTGTGTGTGTGTGTTTGTGTGAGTGAGTGAGTGTGTTTTGGGTTTAAGAGCCCGTCGACAACTTGGTCATTAGGGCCCCGACTCAAAAAGTAAAATTATGTACGGTCAAGTGTTAAAACACCACCCATTAAAAACTAAAAATCTAAGGTTAAAATAGATAAAAACAGATAAACCACTATTAAAACGTTTCGTTTAAAATGCTAAAAAAAGAAACTTAAAATTGCTACAAATTAAAAAACAATAAAACGTTAAAAAAAACAAAAATACGGCATTCTAAAAGGCTAAAATCTCTTAAATAAAATAACCTTACACTTGCTTCATAAAATCAATTGTGGAACAAAACCGCAGCACTGTATTTACAGATACTGGGTCGTTGCCTAAAACTGACGACAGTGTAACGCCCAGGCCAACGGACTGGCGCTCACGAGCGTATCGCGGACAATCAAGAAGGACATGTGCGACGGAGATTGGAATATTACACGTCGTACAGACAGGCTCCGGATCACCACGCAAAAGGTGTCCATGCGTGGCTCGGGTATGGCCTATCCTCAGGCGGGTTAAAACCACTTCTTCTCGCCTTGAATCCCTGCTGCTGGTCTGCCAGGGTTGTACCGTGTCCTTGATTGTCCGTAACTGAGTGCCAGATAACGCTTCCCAAGATTCCTGCCAAAGAGCAAATTGATGGCGACGGAAATATTTCTGCACATCTATATAGGGGAGCGTACGGGTGGAATACTCCGGGAGGCGACTTGCAGACTTTGCAGCCACATCCGCCGCCTCGTTGCCCGGAATACCAACATGGCCTGGGATCCACGTAAAAACAAACTGGTATCCGCGAGACAGTAGCTGAGAAATCAACGTCTGGATTTTAACAACCAATGCCGAGGTGCCGATAAACTGTTGCAGGGCCTGGAGAGCGCTAAGAGAATCGCAACAAACGATAAAACTTCCAGGACCTGAACTGGAGATAAAAAGGAGGAAATAAAATATGGCAAACAACTCGGCGGTAAATACTGAACTGGCGTCCGGTAGGCGGTACGTATGAGCGTCACCGTTGTATATAAAGGCGCAACCCGTCGCACTACCCATCTGGGACCCATCGGTAAATACCGGACAGGAAGTCCGGTATCGGCCCAGTAGTTCCGTGAATAGTTGGCGAAACACGGAATGAGGGGTAGCTGTCTTAACACAGCCCGACAGCTCCAGGTCAAAGCGTGCGCGCTGGAGTTGCCAGGGAGGACATCGGCCACGTGAATACCGCTCTACGGCTGGCAGTCGAAGGGCATGTGCAGCAAACAGTTCACGAAACCGGATGCCACTTGGACGGGAGATGGTTGTATTTCGCATATAACGGTGCGCGAGGTCTGGACGCAACACGGGTGGAAACGAAGGGTGACCTGGATAGGCGGCCAGCCTTGCCACGTAAGAACAAAGTAAAAAAGAGCGTCGAACAGACAGTGGAGGTTCGCCAGAATCACCATACAGACAATCGATTCTGCTGGTGCGGAAAGCCCCAGTAGCGAGACGGATACCAGTGTGATGTACTGTGTCTAAAATCCGGAGTTTAGACGCAGACGCCGCGCCGTAAATAAAACAGCCGTAGTCCAATTTGGACCGAACCAGAGAGCCATACAACCTCAACATGACGGTGCAATCGCCGCCCCAAGATGCCCCAGATAAGACCCTGAGTACCCGAAGCGAACGATCGCAGGAAGCACGAAGATAGCGGATATGGTGCTCCCATGTGAGTTTACTGTCGAGGTGTAGGCTCAAGAACTTAAGGTGCGGTACAAAAGGAAGATTTTTGTAGCGCAGATGAAGATCAGGAGGAGGGTGTACTCCTCGCAGTCGGTGAAAGTGAAGACACTGTGTTTTCGTAGGGGACAGCCGAAATCCCGAGCGTAATGCCCACTCGGCGAGGAGGTTATGGTCAGCTGCAGTTGACGCTCGATGTGCTCCAAACTATAAGAGCGATAGTAGATCGCAAAGTCGTCAACATACAGCGACATCGGGATACCGCTACGAACAACACTAGTGATGCCATTAATGGCAACCGCGAAAAGTGTGACACTGAGGATGGATCCCTGAGGTACACCATTCTCCTGGATCTTCTCTTGAGACAGCGTGTTGCCTATACGGACACCAAAACGGCGAATGAGTAAAAAGTTAAAAAGAAAAACGGCTAAGTGACCGCGCAAACCATAACCGTGTAGAGTACGGAGAATGCCATAGCGCCAAGTAGTATCGTAGGCCTTCTCCAGATCAAAGAAGACACCCACGACATGCTGTTTCAGGAGAAACGCATTCTATATGTATGCCTCCATGCACGTCAGGTTATCGACACTGGAGCGATAGCGACGAAATCCGCACTGAACATCGCTCAGCAGGTTATTCGTCTCTAGCCACCACACTAAGCGAGTGTTAATCATCCGTTCCAAGGTCTTGCAGACGACACTCGTCAGGCAAATAGGGCGGTAGCTAGAGGGAAGTGCCCGGTCTTTTCCTGGTCGAGGGATAGGGATGACAATACCCTCTCGCCAGGAAGACGGAAAAACCTGCTGATGCCAGATGCGGTTATACATGCTCAACATGAAGGAAAGAGCTGCAGGTGGAAGATGAAGCAGCATTTGGCGGTGGATGTCATCAGGACCGGGAGAAGAATTCTTTGCTAGGGACAAGGAATGCGCCAGCTCCGCTTCGGTAAATGGTGCGTTGTACGGTTCACTTTGAGCACTGTTAAAACTAAGGCCTATCTGCTCCGCAGATTCCTTGATAGCTAAAAACGCTCTATCATAGCTTTGGGTTTGGCTAGTACAGGCGAAACATTCGGCAAGGGCGTCGGCGATATCCTGCTCGCTGGTGTAACGGGAGCCCTGTACGGCAAGACCGGGGATGATCGTCCGGCGACACTTGCCGTACATTCGCCGAACAGCAGTCCACACCTTTTGCGCCGAACTTCGCCGGGAAAGAGAAGATACATACTTTTCCCACGATTTGCGCTTTGCGTCTCGAAGTATAAATCTCGCCCTAGCACGAGCACGCTTAAAAGCGACAAAGTTCGCCTGCGTAGGATGTAATGTAAAGATACGCAATGCACGCTTGCGTGCTTTAGTAGCCAAACGGCATTCCCCGGACCACCAAGGCACAGGAACGTGACGAGGTGTAGTGGAACCACGAGGAATGCTGGAATCCGCAGCACGAAGGATAGAGCCAGTAAAATACTCCACCATGTCGTCAATGGTGGTAAAACCATCGCCGGTAAGGTGAATGAGGGAACGAAACTTCCCCCAGTCAGCCTTGGAAATAATCCAGTGAGGAAAGCGTGTTGGCACAGAATTGAGGCCCGATAGGTGAATGCTAATGGGGTAATGATCACTGCCAAATAAGTCGGAAAGTACCGACCAGTCAAGTAGAGGTACCAGTGACGGGCTGCTAAAAGAAACGTCAAGCGCGGAGTGTGTACCATAGGCAGATGATAAGTAAGTAGGCACGCCAGTGTTTAATATGACTAGGCCGGACATATGGCAAACGTCTGCTACAAGGCACCCACGGGCATCGTCAGTGTCGGAGCTCCAATGAGAGTGCTTGGCATTCAGATCGCCGAGAAAGATGAGCGGTGGCGGAATCTGTGCCAAGAGAGCCCGAAGATCGTTCGCGTGTACGACTCTGACCGGTGGCAGATAGACATTGCAAAGGGAGAAACAGAGGCTCTGTAGCTGCACACGCACCGCTACAGCTTGTAACGGCGTGTTGAGTGGCACAATGGTGGCAGAGATATCATGCGCCACCAGAATAGCAACACCCCCGCTTGCTCGCCTATCAGCTGCAGAGTCATGTCTAAATGCCGAAAAACCACGAAGCTGTAATGCGTGGTTAGGGTGCAAGTGCGTTTCTTGTAGACAGACGATTGATGGAGAGCGTTGCGAAACGAGATGCTGTATGTCCGGAACACGTGCCCGGAACCCATTAACATTCCAATGGATTATTTCCATGGTAAAGAAGAATTAGGGAATCGTCTTCATCTTTTTCTTTTTCATCTTTACTTTAACCGACTTCGGACGGGGTAGCTTAAATTCGCCATCGTCTGGTGACTCCGCCGACGTCCGGGAGTCTGAAGATCCCCGGCGGCTCGCTGAACGAGAGCGGGAGCGGGACTTCATGGACGATGTGCGACTGCTGGCGCGACCAGTAGGCTTAGAATAATGGCTGTCAACAGGCTGGCTGCGGCTAGTTGTCTTGTGAGCTGCTGTCTGCACGGCTATAGATGTAGTAGCAGGTGCAGCTGTGGCACGAGACAGTGAAGGGGTATTCGCAGGTAGGTCAGTCTGTGTAGAAGCATCTGACACAGTAACGTGCTGGATCGCTACGCTGCTGGCAGGAGCGCGTCAGGCAGCCAAGGCATAACCTGTGGTGGTAGCAGGTTTCAACTGCTCAAAGCGACGACGCGCTTCTGGAAACGTGAGATGTTCTTTCACGCGCAATTCTTGTATACACTTCCCATCCAGAAACTTCGCACACTGACGCGAGCTGGATGGATGGTTCCCTTCACAGTTCACACAGAGGGGATCCCGTGTACATGTCGGGTCCTCATGGGCTGCTAAACCACAGCGCTCACATATAGCAGGATTATTACACAAGGTCTTAGCATGGCCGAACCGTTGGCACCTAAAACAACGCATGGGGTTCGGCACATACTGGCGTACGGCGGCACGTTCGTAGCCACAAAAGATATACTCGGGCAATTTAGTTCCTCTGAACGTCAGAAACACCGTACGCAAAGGTACATCCTTGCCATCCTGCTTTCGGGTAAGACGGTAAGCCTGACACACACGCTGGTCGGAGAGACAGGTGGTAATCTCATCGTTCGACAGATTGTCCAGACTGGAGGTGGTGACAACTCCCCTACATGTGTTGAGCGATTTGTGTGGGGCTACCCGAATTGGGTAGGATCCCAACAAACTCGCCTTTAAAAGTTTCTGGGTCTGATCTGCCGTGTTGGTTTCGATCAACAGCGTACCGTCTCGAACTCTGGTCGGGTTCTTAACCGGGCCACATATTCTGTCGACTTGACGTTTTATATAAAATGGGCTAAGGTCCTTTGTCGTTTTCGCGTCACATGCCAAAGTCAAAACTAAGAAAGGGTCAAAGGAAGAGGGGTTGCGCGGAGACATGATTATTTGGACCCCCATCCGGAACCGTCGGCGTCAGCCTGCCATCCGGGGGTCAAAGGATAAAAGACACCAAAATCTCCACGGTCTGTGCCGCCATGGAGGCCCCTCCATGATTGATCTCAAAGCGTACTTCAGAGGGGCTACCCTCCGATCTCCACTGCTTGTCCGCATGGGTAAACCGTTCACCACGTGACACCCCGGTTTTATGCCCCCACCGTAGGAATAACCGCCTGTGACTCCCCGCTTTAGCACACGCTGCCTCAACGGAGTCAGCGTGGATTCAGGGGACTTCGGGTTGATTACACCGGGGTTCCGTCAGCGGTAACACGTCCGCCCGGTGATACTAACCCGACGGCACGCGGCCATCGGGAGATTAACACCGGCCGTGCCCTCAAGGAGCTACGTGGGTGTACATGACGTGTGGACGGGCTCCGCACCTAAGGCTACACATGGGGACAGTGTGAAGGATCCGCCTAACCTTCGCGCCTGAGACCTCCGAAGAGCACACAAGTCGGGGGCCGCGCCGAAAACCGTGGGACAGGACCACGGAGATAGGATATATCCCTGCTGGTGAGACAGGAGTTATAAATCTAGGAACTTACAAACTAATAATCAAAATAAGCCTAGAAGAGGAAGAGGGTGATATAAAAGGCAACATAAAACGCTGCACGTGGCACAGTTAATGACTATGAAGGAGTGAAATGATGGTGAGCAGCTCGGGGCCCCGGGTACGCCAAACCCGGACCTACTGTGGTAGGTTCCCCTGGGGGAGTTTGATTTCGGAGTCCTCTTCTCCTAGATGAGTCGTCGACCAAGACTAACGAGCCTCATCTACCCGTTTGGAATGTTCTTAGCTTCCCCTCACCTCTTGCCTACCAGTGGTCAAACAGACACACTTAGTAGGTCGTCTGGATCGGGTACTGAGCCCCTCCGCCACGGCAAGGCGACACTCCTTCGGAGGGGGTTTTTGTGTGTGTCTTTGCATATTTGCATGTTTCTTTGGGGGGATTTTCAATTATTTTTTAAGGCTATACGAGACTTCAAAACAACTAGAAATTTAAAATGAAATTTAGCATATACTTGGTTCGTCATCGAGCTTAAAAACTGTGTAACGTTAGAGAAGCCACCGGGTGCTAAGATAAAAATAAATAGAACAAACACTCTAGGTTAAAAGAAAATAAAACAAAGAAAAATAGCGGCAAAATCTATGTGGGCTAGGTGCTTCTCCAGCATGTGATTTACTGTTGGGGTTATTACGGAAAAGAAAACAATGTATCTGCAAGTTTTTATTTCCTGCAATACGACCCCAGAAGAAAGAAAGCAGGGAAAAGATAATCTTACCAGGTCGGATTACGGTGCAAGGAAGTACATTTCAACTATTTCAAGTTGTACATCGAATCGCATTTCCTGACCTTACAGTCAGTTTCACGCTCGAATGTCTTCCTTCGTCCTCTTGCGCAGAAATAAACCTGCTCAAGTAAAATGAAAAAAGCAAGTGCTTTGAACAAGCCAACAATAGAAGTGCTTATTTCATTTTATCAACATGAGAAATGTTTACCATTACTACATTCTTTTATTTTCCATCAGACTGTCTTTCTTTCCCTGAAGGTGGCTTAGATTGGATCGCAGAAAAGAGTGGTAAATGAATTTTCTCTCCGCGCTTCTTTACCAATATGCTACAGTTAGAAGCCTTCACCCTATGTTGTTTATCGAATATGTTCTTTGATATAATTGTAAGACGGGAGCTGGCCTCGTAGCTCAGTTGTTGAGGTACCTGCCTGATGCTCGGATTTTCTTCCCGACTGACTGGGAATGGTAATTTTTCTCTATCCACCCCAAGTGTGACTAGCACCATATATGATTCAAAAGAGCTCGTCGATATGATCACTGCAGTCAGAGGCGGGGTACAGGTGAAAAAAATCTGATGTGTTGCACTCACATGACTTTCTCTACTCTTGTACAAACTCTTATTCTTCCATCTTTTTCGTGTTAGTTCACGCAAACATTTGGAGAAATTATGTTATTGCTCGCTTTCAACGGGAATATGGGGATATTGTAGGCTTTGAGCGATAGTCAAATCTTTTAAAGCTTTCAAATTCCGTTCTCTTTGCACGGTTAACATATAAAAATGAATAGCGATGTTCCATTTGACAGAAGTATAAGTTCTCCAAAAGTTACACAAATAACGGGAAATATCTCCGAAGTGGTTCACCTTACAAAAAAAATTATTCCGACATAAATTGTGTGTTTTAGCAACATCTATATTTTATATAGTAAGATTTGGGCTATCTCTTATGGTTTATGAGTTATTCAAAAGTGATCCAGAGTAAATAGGACTATATAGGCTATAGCCAGAAGATTCAAGATATACATTTCATTTGCCATAAAAATATCTCAAACATATGGCATTTTAATCAAAATCGTTAGCCATTTTCAAGAAAATAAACATTTTCGAAAAATTTTCCACTTTACACTTCGTGTTGCATCCTTAAATGCCAACTTTGGTTTTTAACCGACTTTTCGTTTTGGAGTTATACTGTCCACAGACTGACAGACAGGCACACACATACGGACGTTTTTCTAAAAATACTTTCTTGGATTCAGGGGTCCTCAAAACGTATATTTCCGATGAAATCTCGACATCGAAGTTTTGGGCGGAATACAATACTTCCTCTACACCAAACTACTGCTAATTATATCCAGAATAACAATGAAGCCATTAAAGTTCCATTAATATACAAAGTCGTTCAAGATGACTTATTTTAGTTTAATTATAAACATACAGATTTTAAAACATATCTTGTCGGATAAATTTATCTTCGCAATCAGCAGGTACTGAATGAACGTTAAAATTGTAGAGTACGGTAGCTTTTTCAGAGAAATTTGTATTCATAAAACTGCACATAAATTTCGCTTATCTGCGAAATGATGGTTAACAAAGAACTATTTCCGCGCGAACCAACCAAGCCACTGAAACACAAAGCATGATGTATTGCATTCACACGAGTCTCTCTGCCAATTCAACAAATTACAGCTAAATTAGATTTTTGATTTATCTGATTCAAGTTAATCGGGATAAAGATTGATAAAACTACTTTTATTACTTATTTCCTTGTAGATACAATGGAACAGGAGAAAATAATAGGTTTAAGCAATAGTGAAACCTTTTAAGAGCTGATTTTCCTATTTCTTTGCAAGACCAGGGGTAAAGCATAAATACTTGCCGTTTGAGAAACACGTGTTAACATTGAAACCAAAATCAATGAATACCTCGGAAACAGTCAACTCTACTAAAAATGCATCTAATATGAATGGAATTGATTTCATTTTCCCGAACATGCCTTATACATATCTATAGTATTTGACTCAAAATCGTTGAGATAATTTTCGAGAAAATCAAAACTTTCAAAAAATGCTCCTTGCAAAGGGCAGTTTGAAATGGTAGGGGGTAGTTTCTTGAAAATCATTGTGTCGTCCTTGGAAAATGCTGAAACCAAATATCAAACTACGAATTTTACCGACTTTTCGTTTTTGAATTATGCTTTTCACAGACACACACATACAAGGAAATTTTTCTAAAAATTACTATTATTACTGTTCTTATTACTATTATTATTATTATTATTATTATTATTATTATTATTATTATTATTATTATTATTATTATTATTATTATTATTATTATTATTAAACAGTTTCATGTAGGATTGTTTTAACCTTCGCTGCACCCAGAAATTTCTGTTTATGTGCTGGGCAAAGAGATTTATTCAAGGAGTACACAGCAAAAATCACTAATATATGAACAAAGTAAAAAAGTGTTATGTTAAGATTTACATATTTTAAATGAACTATCAGTGCCTATGCGTTCACTGATAAATAACTAATTACCATCAGTTAGAGTAAAAAAGAACATCACGTGTGGTTTGTAATTTGCTGAAATAGTTTGTTTTTGTTCACTTTCCTCCACATTATTTACACAACATACAGTTTGTTATTACAACACTGTATGTTACCACGCAGAGTTAACATGTTGTATAAACAATGTGGCATTTGCTCTTATTTCTTCTTGGTGTGTAATCTTTTTTTAGAACATACCTAGAAATTTTCCCTTTCCAGCAGAATGTTTTGCGTCGAAGCAATTTTGTTTCCCCTCAGCCCACGGACAACTGTAGCCTTCTATAATTTAAAATGTTTATTTTTACCGATCATCACACATAATGAAAAAATATTTTACCAGCTGCAATGGTGGGAAGCCTTTTTTCAAATAGACTTTTCATAAATATTATATAATGAGAAATCAGGCTTCATAATTTCGAAAATACGAACTAAACATGTACTAACTTTACTCTTATGTTTTTGGTTACCGAAACTGATATGAAATGGAAACTAGATCAGATATGTGCATTATAAAGACTACAACAAATGATTAATTAGCATTTGTATTTGGCTGTAACGTTGTTCCGTTAACGAAAGAATGATAAATATAATTCTAATCGTTTGATTGGACAAAAATGTTTACAATTTTGCAGCCTAATGAATTCCCAGGGGCTTGACGTGGGCACCCGTGGTTTGGTTTTCTCCAGTGTGCTTTCCGCTCCCAATTGGACGTTCTATTGTTAGCAAGCCTCGATCAAATCGTTTATTACGTGTGTCCATATGCTGCCACAAATGAACATGTACATTATATGCACAAATTAGTAGCTGTATCAATTATTCAAAGCTGAGGTCCGCTTTATGTTTGCTGCGGCTATTGTTTCTTCCAACGAATACGGCAAGCCAGGTTCCTACAATAGAGCTGCTTGATGACTTTATTTTAAACAAGAAAACTTGTCAAGTTAGTAACAGACCATTCCGAGCCGCAAGGCACAATAAATATATCGCAGAATACATTTGGTGTAGCTTTGCTTTTGCATTAGCTTCAATATCTAAAGCATAATAAGAAAATATAATCCACACTGGATAAACAGAGAGATTATCTAATTATACGTTCAAAATTAAATATTTGGAAAACATCAGAATATAGAGCTCTTATAAATAGAGACAGACCTAATATGACGAAAAATTTGGAAAAATATAATGAAATGCACATTTCAAAGCCAACTTCAAGATTTGGAGCAAGTTTACTTCAGTGGTGTTAAAAATAAGCTTTGTGGAGTATGTTCATATTTATAAAAACCGAGTGGTGCGACTTAGGTGTAAGACTTGGGACTTGCATTTGTGAAGTCCCAGGAGACTGAGGAAATGCCCGAGTCAGGAAATTCATCCACGGGGGTCGAACCCACAACCTCCTGAATGTGGGCCACAGACGTTACCACCACTCTTTCCGCTCAAAAGCCTCCAGAAACTGCTTTAGCCTCTCGTAACCTAAAAGTTCTGGAAACAGAGGAGACAGCTCACAAAAATAGTGGACGCTATCCTACCAAGAGCCTAATACCGCAATTTCCAGTCCTACCACAACATACTTCTTCTTCAAGGAGTAGGCATGTAGCCTGTTCGACTTCACAACACCCTATTTTCCTTGGTCTTCCTATATATCTCCTTCCTTGAGGTCTTTAATCTATTACTTGTCTATTATTTCTGTTTTCATTCTTCCTACATGTTCCCTCCATCTCGTTTTCCATTCCTGTTTTCTTTCATTTATACTATATATGTTTAATTCCTTCTCTGCCTTCCCCCTCTTGCGGACTGAATTCTTCTTTTATCTTTCTTAATTATTGTCCAGGTGTCACCACCGTATGTAAGCATTGGTGTTACCATTACTTTATAGAATTTTACCTTTGTATCTTTCCTGGCTTTATTAGCTAATGTTCTACAGCGCCGAACAAAAGTTTAAGACCAGCTTAACATATGAAATTGTTTTAATTAAAAAGCAATAATTTATCTTTTTTTGCAACAGAAAATTACTCTAATAGATACAAGGGACAGTTTTCTAACACCACCGAAAGTTTCGTCTAATTCTCTTGGAGTTTTCTTGCACTCGCTTATTACTGTAAATTTTTTGTTCAGAAATGTCAAATCATGTTATAAAAATAATTTAAAAATCACCTACAAACATTGATCTTTGTTTCTTTAATAATCAATATGACCTCCTTTGTGTTTCAAACACATTCGAGTACGTTTTCGCATACTCAGGATCAGTTTTCAACATTCATGGGCTTCCAAGATCTCACCCAGTTGCTGAATGTTTCTTGGCTGGAGGGCAGCGATCCGGAGGTCGATGATATTCCGTAAGTTTTCTGTAGGATTAAGATCTGGACTTCTATCTGGTCATTGTGACAATGAAATTTCTTCTCCAGCGAACAAATCCTTTGTTTTTGTAATGTTCTTGTGAGTCCGTTGAACTATTGGTGAATTTTTATATTGTAAATTCAATAATCTGCCACTTTAATGCTTGTTACACACTTTTTTCCTCATTGTTACTTTGTCACAGAAAACTTTCTGCCTTCCCAGACGCGATAACAGAAACTGAATATATTATTCCCCATCTACCCAGTGAAAGCTGGAATTCCGATTGCTGCTTGTTTGTCCACATTAACTTGTTCAGAGATGAGATAGCCTTTCGTAAACATGTCATTTTTTGATCAATTATTTTCCATTTTTCAAAAAGCATGGACAAAAGTTCAAAATGATTAGGATATTGATCTTTTTACTAGCTAAAACGTTCATTAGCTTTATATAGATGTGGAAAAAAATTAACACTAAGATTAACAGGTTTGTTTAGTGTTCTATAAATTAATCTTCGCTATAAAATGTATCAAAACAAAGTACCTCCTAAATTATACATGAAACTGGACAAATATGAAATTTTATTTGCATGTTTTATAGCGCTGGAAACTTTGGTTATTATGATACTCAATGTTTAATTTCCGATACGTATTAATTTAAAAGGTAATTTATAATATTCCTATTATTAGTATTATTATTAATTCCGCCGAACAGGTCACTACGCAATTTTACTGTAAGACATTAGGAGAGTTTTAAAATAACAGTAGCCATGCATCTTTAATTTAAAAAAATACAATAATACAAAACCTGTTTTAAATTTCGATTTAATGATATAATACCAAATCCATGTGCTCTGAAGAAGGTCAAACTTTTTGCTCGATCTACAATACACGCTATTATCAATAACATATGCAAGTACTAACTGACCAAATTTTCCTCACCATAACAACAAACATAATTAAAATAAAAACGAAAGAAGCATTGAAAAAGTACATAGGTGTGTACAAAATACTTAAATACAACCCCTTAATCACACCTTAAAATTATTACGTGTTATTTTGACTCAGTCTGTATATAACTTCAACTTGATTTTCACCGCATGATGAAGGTTCTAATGTTTAATTTAAAAAAGCTACCGCAACTAAACAAAAGTATTTAGGAATTATTGCATTTAATGAAATAAACGGAGAAAAGAGAAGGGAGAAAGACAGACGCGGAGGGGGACTTCGGCACTTCGACCTCAGAGACCTTTTGTACCTGTGTCCCTAAGGGGTGCCCCTGGGAGTGCCCCACCAGTTCCTGCAGAGCGCCCTACAGGGGCCTCTCTGAGGCTCAAGGGCCTCTGTGAAGACACGATCTGAGCCCGAATGCCGCCACCATACTGCAGCCGAACGCCCGCTGACATTTTCTATCCTGAAATAGACCAAACGGATGAAAGGGTGAATGAAATCATTAGTGAAGTGAAATGGTCGCAGGAATCGAACCCACGACCTCCCGAATGCGAACCTCACAGGCTACCGCGGAGTCATCTCATTCGATTAATGAAAAACATACATTTTCCAAAATATTCCCATGGCAGCGAATATTTGGGATGGGACTTTTCTTAAATCTTCGTGTTGCATCTTTAAAATAAGCTAACTTACGAGTAAATGCCAAGTTTGGTTTTTAAGCGACTTCTCGTTTTTCAGCTATAGGACAGACCCACATACATACACATACTTTCTCTAAAAGTGCCTCTTTTCGGATTCAGGGGTGCCAAAACATATATTTCTGGTCAAGTCCCAAGATGGAGTTTTTTGGGTAGAATATAATATTTCTCCTACCTGCTATACGTAGTAAAGAAAGTAGTAAACAATCAAAACTAGTGGGGTGAACAGCAGAAATCGTTTAACGGAGGTCTGCCAAGTCCAGAATGATCCTTGTGGTGCGAGTCCCTGCTATCTACGGAAAACGATAACATAATAAATTTACAAATCGCCCATCATCCAATTTGTGAAGCTTCCGCTAGAGAGCGCCAGCGGGTGCGGTGTGGAGGGAGAATGGATAACCACATTAGTCCCGACATAATATGTGAGCCTTGCATGTACCAGCCGTCCGCCCACTTGCCACCAGGATAATAAATCTCACACGGAAGCTCAATACGTTTTACTATCCCCAGTTAATATCTTGTCTAATCGAGCTCTGTGCAATACCTCCTGTATTTGAAAGATGCGTACACTGTCCGGGATTCACATGCGCTTAAATCATGCTGTGGATATTCCCGGGAAATTTCACTATATTGCCAATTTCATCTTTCCCATAGCCATACAGATGGTGCTCTGGGTCTAACAACGGAACCACTTCTCTTTAAGTACTATTTAAAGCTCAATAACAATATTATGAACACTGACTCTCTGGTCTGATGCTAGCTTCCATATCCAGAGGTCTGAATTCAACTCCCTCTCGGAGGATGAGAATTTTCTTTAGCCAGAATTAATCCCTATTCTCCATAGAGTCTCGAAATGTGAGCGTAAATTTGTTCACAAAACTAACGTTTAAATACGTTTAAATCATGGATTTTTTTATTTTACTGTGCATACTAGAATCGACAGTTGCTTATTCAACTGAAAAATTATTTGTTTCCTAGATTTTATCTAGTATACATTTTATTGTTATGCCGGCCTTGACATAATGAAGGAGTATATATGCTTTAAAAGGTAAGACTTTCAAAAACGACAGGGAAATCATAGACTTTCTTGGCGTTTGTGGCAGTAAATTATTCGTAACATCCTATGTCTTTGTTGAAATATTCGGTGGTATAAATTATATATCACTTTCACTCGTGTCCGCATTTTAAGTTTGTTTAAACTCGAATTAGATGAGAAATCATCCCAGCGTTGGGCTATCTACCAGGCAAAACCACGAAAAACCCAAGATAAGAGTAGGTCTCAACTTCAATCGAACCCGGGACGAACGGAAGCTAAGAGCTTCGAAACTTTCCATACTAAAATATATACCCAATCGATTGGAAATCGGCAGAAGGAAATTCCAATTACGGTGTTTCAGTCTTTCTAATTATTTTATTATCCAGAAAATCAGAATATAATCGCACTGGAATCCACCTAATCTGCTTGGTATTAAAGCTCTAGTCATTTGTTATCTTAAGTACTTAAGGCCGAATAAATCTGAAGAGCCGATATTTATTTGCACGAGTTTAAAAATACACAAATGCAATTTAACTTAAGTACAAATATTGTGTTTACTTTCAAAGTTTTTAAGTATTTACTTTGTCTTTAATAAAACTGTTTATTTTGTGCGTAAAACCGAATTTATTTTAAACAAAATTGCCTTAACCATAAAATGACGCTTAGAATGTACACAACACAGAATGGAACAATATCACTGCCTCCTTCAAATGAAGAAACAAACGATGTATCACATGCTTGAAAACGTCTTATTTTAATCTGGAAAGTTTGTAAACAAAAACATCCTGTATACGTGTTTCCTGTGTATTCAGAATTTTCTGTTTTCCATTGAAAATAAGTTGGTGTATATTAAGAGTTGTCTGTCTTAAACAAAAGCAAAAAGTGGTTTGTGTTAAGCAATTTGAAGTGCTCTCTGCTTCGAATATTTAAACTTTTTGCCACCTTAAAAATGAAAAATAAACATGATAAGAATTATAGTAGCTCAGTGCAACCTGACACAACGAACATATTGAAGATAAACCAGGACCCAAATTCAGAAGCACTTCCCCTTAAACAAACCTGTTTACAAAATCGTTTTAATACAACGTTTTCTTTTTTCAGAAATACTGCCCTCAATGTACGTGAGAAAATCAACAGTCCCAGACCACGACGGTGGGGCAATATGTGCTGTGAGTGAAATAGCAGGAAACAGTTGTCTCCCTCTCTCTCTAATAAAAGAAAGTCTCTTTCTCTATGAAAACAAAGAAAGGGCACAAATAAAGACAATTCTTTTCTCTAAAGTAACTCGCCAACAATGTATACCTTGTGGTTACTGGGGCTTACCCAGACAAAAACTGCTATGTTGGACATATGAAACGTGCGTTGGATATGATGAAAAGGACAACGATTTTGTTTGCAGCTTTTCGATCAAATATCCAATGCTGTACTGTAATCACGCCATTTTGTTTAGCGTTTATAATTAGTTCGTTAATTAGTTTTAACAGCAAACAAATGAATCAAAACACTGGTGATTTGCGTAGACATATGAAAATAGTTAACCAACGAAGTATTCAGTAAACGTTTATATTAAACGAACCAATGTGTATAATTATACACACGAAGAAAGCAAAGTAACTTTACCAAAATACCTCAAAGAAAACAAAAAAACTGCTTATTCTTGTGACAACTGCTAGATTTTTAAGTGTTATAGCATAACACTTACAAATATTTTCAGACATTTTCGTAAACTAGCATCATGAATAATTTATTTTAACTTAAAGCTTTGCCCACTAACCCAAGTATATTCCATTTCAACTGTTTAATAAGTACCGAATATAAGTTAAGCAATGCCTTATAAGCAGTTGCGTAATCAATGTGGCAATTAAAAACAAGGGGCATTTCACCCACAATAAAATTTCTGCTGCATTTAATAGTATTTAAAGGTAACTTCTATAGCAGTTTGGAGGCCCGATAAAAATTCAGTGAAGCCCTATTTGGCTTTGGGCACTATAATATTAAGAAAAATTGACCGATTTTAGACTATTCGAGAATCTTTTAACTGCCGGCTTGTTTACAAGAATTTTCTGGAGGAAAGGTGTTTTCCAGTGATAACTGAATGAATGAGCCTGTGATAGAGCAGTTTTTCAGAGTTGAGTATTGAGTTCATTTTAACTATTGAAGCACTTTCCGAGTTGAGTGTTGAGAGTGTATCGTCAAAGCCAGTTATTTGTGAGACAAAGAGAGTAGAAAGACGGTGAAGTGTGCGTCAAGGTTACGAGAAGACAACAGCTGAGTTGCAACGCCACTAACTGAAAATTACGTTAACGATAAAATAGAGGATGTGTTTTGATGATTCAGTTTTAGTAGAGAAACAAAGTGACAGAAAAAGTAAATAGACTTGTCATTTGTCACACTCGTGTCACATTGTATTTTGTCACAATATTATGAAATATATGAAAATGCGTATCACATGCACTGAATTCCAAACATTGAAAATGTGGATCAGAATATGTAATTTCATATTTTACCTGCGTAAGTTACAAAGCTAGGAGAATAAATCCTTCAAACAGAATAATGTGCAGCTACCATTCGCTATATCACATCCACTTTATGCATTGGGCGGGTAAGAAAAGGGAAAGGAAGACAATAAATAATTACCGCGAGTTTGGCTAGGGGCCAGTCACGGGGTGTGCATCGATATCCAGACAGGAAATGATGTCTCAGCGGACCACTCCCTTCTCCTGCCGGCGATTAAGTGAACCAGCTTCTGCAAAGCGATGTTCGATTGTCTAGTATCACCTTTAATTTACCTCTACACTGCTATAACACATTACTTTCTAGGAAATTTATGACGATCAGCGACAAGTAGTGTAAATGTGTTGGTACGCCATTTCTGAATATACCCTCAGAGACTGTCAAATGTTCCGAATCACTCTGTATATTGTATATTCCAAGTGAAATATCTCTGCTTCTTTCTCATCTAGAGCCATAAAAGGTTTACCACTTATTTAGCAACTTCTGTAAATTAAATCAATATGCAATCTAGATTCCTAGGTCTTTTTACCCGCGACTGATGATCAACTTAAAATCAGCACAACACAAAACAGAAGTAGGTATACATTTGATCATCGCAAAAGACGTTTCACCCGAAACCCGAAAGACCGCCACTGCAGCACACGTTCCGTATGTTTCCTGCCAAACAGAAGGAACCAGGGAGGGGTGATGGTAGGGGTAAAGCATTTCACACTTCCAGTGCTCATCTTGCCGGCCCTGCTCTAAGGTCTCTGTGCACACATTTGAATCTACCATCTGGCTGTCACATATAGAAGCTTAAGTATTTTGTCTATCATAATATTATACCAATGTTTACTTAATTTGCGCACCTATAATTTTGCTTATTAAGCGCATTTTGTTTTCTAGTTGATTAGTATCTCCAAGCAGAACTGGCACACAGAAACCTTATGTGTTTGTTTTCCCCAAGAGTTCGAATGCTTTTTGCAAGGCCAATGACCTCACTTTATCTAAGTCAATGGTCACGCATGGAGGTGCGAACACGTGGAAGCAAAATGGATAGTCTATACTCACACACGTCGTTCAGTTTGCGGCCCAGTAAACGACCATGTAAAAAACATCAAGTAACCTATGCGATTAGTTGGTGGGAAAACAGACGAAGAGAGAAAACTGACCAAAGAAGTGGATATAATATTAAGGTACCATTTATCAAAATATCTGTAGCTATACACCTGCATATTTATAATGTGCCTTGTTATACACAAAAGCAGGAATAGTGGGAGCCTTTGGTAAATACGCGTGTGAAGAAGCGAAAACAGCATTTTAGGTACTACACTTAATCCCAATAAATATTAAACATACTTACTAATGTTCTGAAAACAGTGTATTAAATATCAAGAACTTATTAAAAATTAAGAATTCGGCTTCTAAATATGAGTTAATTATAGTGTATAGAGTACACAACGAAGGGATAAAGTAAATGAACCACAGAGGCTACAGGCCACATACAGATGCGCGCGGAAGTCTCTAACAATTCCAGATACTCAGAGAGGTGAAGAGCGACCCGAAGTAACAAGCAGCCCTCCAATGTTCACGAGGAATGCTCTTCCCTTTAAGCAAGCATCCGTGCCATCTGTACGGCACTTCCCTACGCACACCTGAAATATCAGAAGGAAACGGAATAAAAAGAACATGATGGAAAGGAAAGCGAGATAGACGACACCTATATTAGCTGGTCGAGACGGCCAGAGAAGCAATTACTGAGAGACAGTTTTTAAGTGAGAGTTAAGTGTTGAAGCACTTTCCGCGTTGAGTTTTGAGAAAGTGTTTAGTAAGTGTATCATTGCTGTTTGTGAAATAGAGTAGACAGACACTAGTGTCAAGGTTACGATCGGACAGTTCCAAGGTCTAAAAGCATAAATATAATTGACGAAGTGTCGAACTCATTTACTTAGGCAGTTCGCGGTCCTATTATTGAATGGATTAAACAAAAATTTAGTGCTTTATCAGTGCTACGTAAAATACAACAAAAAAATAGGGAAAAATAAACAAATGTCAGACAGTAATCACATCTGGTGTTATTCTCATGTACCCGTAACATCTTGTCATACTGAAAGAAGTTTCTCGCGCTACAAAAATATACATAGTTTCAAACGTGCATTTCAGCAAGTAACAAAACTTTAGTCCTCCACTTTTCATAGTATGTTGACTGTACGCCTCGAATATGGCAAGAGAACCGGTTCTGTTTACATACGTCATCGTGTTCGGTCTGCTGTACAAAGTGTGCACAACTTCACCTACTAGCTTAGTCATGATGAACTGTAATTTGCGTTAACAATAAAAAGAGAACTGTCTTTATGCAATTCAGTTTTACAAGAGAAATAAAGTGTTACAAGGAACCGGTCTGTCATCTTTCACCGTGGTGTCAGAGGTGGAATTTGTCATAATTGTCATTTATCGCAGTATAAATTACACCATGGATAAAACAACAATTCTCACTAAGTCATTTGAGTTGTATAATATTCATTGAAGTGGGTTTAAAACAGCGCTTCTAAAATATTTTATCCTGATTAGATACCTCACTAACGGAGTTCAAGTGACGTCCAGCAGCGATCCTCTTTTGATGCTGTAGCCAATATTCGCCATCTCTCGTATCGTGTCGTTCAAACTTCCAGTTTAGTAATTAATGCTATGCCAAAAGAGAGGAGCAAGTGTGTTATATTACTGCTATGTTTCAAATTAAAACAATTTTTCAAAGCAGTTCCTGCGCCGATTGTACCAAAAGTTTGACACAGAAGTAAATTAAGATACGCCGAACGTGCTGAATCACCTCTACAGTTTTGCCAATACAGGAAGAGCAGCAGATGCATCATTTTCTCTTACAACGTTACGTGCCTGCTGCCTCTCTATTAAGCCAGAGGGAGTTTTGTTGTTTGACTAATCCCTCTGGCTTTTATGCTTTAACAACCTTTAGCTTTTACTCCCCCCAACCCTCGTGCTTTTAAAATGTACATTATTAATCACTTTACAACATTCATTTATCTAACGACCTAACTGCAATTAATTTCAACTTTTGCTTCTCATTTCACAAAACCAGCTAATTCTGAAAGTTTCTGCATCCCATTTAACAGCAATTAATATATTATGGAGGTATAAATGTTTTACTCATTTTCAAAAGATACCTCTAAATAAATGTAACCAGTTCCATTTGCATTGCTCTGTAATATAATGCCTCTGCCTGTATATCTGTGCCTCTCTCTCTCTCGCTCTCTCTCCCTCTCCCTCTCTAAGTGTGCGTTTGTTCACAACCAGTAATCGATAAATATGCATCTCCTACATGACAAGCTCGGCGTTAACTACCTCACAGCATAGCTTGCAAAGACGCAGACCGCAGTGAAAAGAAACTCCAGGCAGACCTGCGAGATATTCACATGCTCGATTGTTTCATGGAAACTAGTATTTTCCAGATAATTCACCGGTACTTTGCTTAGAATATAACAGCGAGTCGGTACGGAGAGAGGCGTGTATTCTTTGCGCGAGTTTTTAAGTGTGTGTTGTGTACGGTTAGGATTGAGAGAGCTTTTAGTGAGTGCATCGTCGAAGCTAGCTGTTTGTGACAAAGAGAGAGCGGAAACACGGTGAAGCGTGTAGCGAGGATACAAGAGGACAAAACAGATGAGTTGCTAAGTCACGACGAACTATAGATTGTTAACGACACAACAGAGGACTGCGCCTTTGTAATTCAGCTTTAGAAACGAAATAAAGTGACATTAAAAGTAACTACGTGAGAAACTTGCACAGTATGCTTCAGATATACAGTTTTATTATTAGTTATGTCACCTAAAATAAATAGTCTGCAGAACAAACCAAGGAAGACAAATTGATGTCACATTCACATGATTTCGTCTCACCACTCCTATGCAAAATATTCTCATAAAACCTTACTATTCTCTCTATTTGTTGTAAGTTGATCCAGCGAAGTGTTTGCAGAGATGCTTTTATTATACAATTTGTCTAAGATACAAACGAGAAAAAGATTACAGTACTTAAAAGGCCACGCAGAGCAGTAAATATTGCCGAAATCAATTCAAAAAGTATCATTTTTCCAGATTTTTGCCGAATTTCACAGGTGCCTTAGGCTAGCGATGCAGACATCTTAAAATCAATGCCTGAATATAGATGAAAGTTTTAGAACTGAAATTCCCAGACGATGAATTAACGATGAAATAAGAACATTCAGCATTAATGCGCTGCTGAGCGTGTTTGCGATCCTGGTCACTCCATGCTTCCTCCAAGAATTTCGCAGCAGTCAGTTCTAAGGACCCATCATTTTTGTAGAGCTCTTACGTCATCTGCAGCGCGCATTTCCGACATCTCTGTCCGAGGAAAGAGGAGAGGAAACGGTGTTGATGAAAAGATTCCGAAATGAGCAGAGAAGAGCCTGAGTACAGTCTCTGACAATGCCGAGAGACTTCTGCTTATTTCTTAGCTGTTTGCTCCCCCCCCCCCCTTCTGTTATCTCTGTTTCTCACAGATTGTACTCTGGATATTTTTTTCAGGTCATCCTATTCTTTAGTATCATCGTTTTTATGGTTGAGATAGTTTGCCCTCTAAAAACTGCCATATTTACTCGAAAATAAAAAATCCTCGATTGTAAGACCGACCAAGTTCTGCAGGGGAATTTCAGGGAAAAGATATACGTGAATGTTAGACAGGTTAATATTCCTTGAAAAAGTTCTTCAGAGTTTCTTTGTTACTGTACATCAGATGGTTTTACCTTTCACATGTTTGCGAAGAAATCAGCGGAGAATTAGACACTGACCTTCTCTCATTAGTAGCTTCAACCCTTGTACCTATTTTCTTTTTACTAAAGCGCGTCTCACCCTTAAAAGACAGTACACGTTAAATGGAGCGCAGTGTTGCAACATGTACTAGTTGCGAATCTTTCTCCGCGAGCGACTCGAGGTGGCCAGAGTCCTGTACTTAGTCCTTCAATTGCTGCTTGACGAGACGGGCACTTTTAACTTTGGTATCCCTCCACGCCTTTGTTACTGTATGACCTAAATTTACAAATGACTCGTCTGTATAAACAATTGATTTCCCTGGTCCCTAAACCTTTTACGTCTTTTAGATATTTATGTCGCTATCTGATGATATCGATATCGTCTCTTTCTATTAATATGCACTTGTTACCCTTTCTTTCATATTCGAACCCCAAATCAGAGTGGCCCTTGAGAAATTTGGTAGGGTATCATCACTGTTGAACTGTGACAAAATTATATTCAGCGTGGGTGGAATATTTGCAAACAGTAAAGAATGAACAGTTCGCCGCACTCCACCTTGCACTATTCAATCATATTGCGTTAACCTAGCGTTTTGTGTAGTCCCGCCCTTTTTGCTTTCTTTTTCGATGGCGTTCTTAGAAGTCCTTTCATTACTTCCTTTTTAATCCTATACACTACTGCTTCTGAACACTTAACAGCCTTAGCTGTTTCTTTTACTGCCTTACACGCATTTTACTTCAAAAATAATCTAACACATTCATAATTATTTGGCGTTCCTTACTTCTTTATTTACCAACATATCGTCCCTTCCTAACTTCACCCTCCATAACTACAAATATTTACAAAAATATTAAACAAATAACGCAATAACAGCTCACAGTTACACACACGGCTTCTTTCGAACTAATGTTAGTGCTGCTCCTTATACTATCTTCTGTGTCAGGCCTGGCGCGAGAATACGCTGAATAGATGAATACCTTTTGTTTGCCTTACTGGATGAAAGAAAGAGGTTACTGCCTTTTGGTTTATTTTAAAAACTTTCTCCAACCTTCCTCAACATTTGTTCTCGCTGGTTCCCTGATGTAAACTCAATAACAAAAAAGTTTCACACTGCGTAACTTTTGCAGTGCACATATATAAAATTTTCCGAAAACATTTAATTTAAAAAATTATAACACTTAACTGGGTAAATATAGAGAATTCAAAGTAGGCAGGTAGTAGCACTATAGTTTACTCTACCTAAGAAAAAAATATAGATGCATTCTAGCGGTTGGTTTGTTAGTTAGTGCGTGATGAGTGTAGAAACAGCAAATATCGGACTTCTATTGAAAAAAACGTTTTCTGAAGAAATTTGGACCTATAGAAATGTATAATGACTCTGAAAAGGATATAACCTGATAGAGAAAAAAATTCTGCATAGGATAATGTGTTCAAACCTGAAATTTATAACAAATGAATATTTATACCATGCTATTAGGAATCTGGCAACAGAGCGAGGGTAGAAAAGGACGCGGCTAATGGCAACTTGTATGCGCTGGATAGAGACAGAGATGTCCCATTTAACTCCATACTGTCTTCTAAGAGTGGAACGCTATATAGTAAAAGATATTTGATAACAGCAGGAGAAAATTTATTGCTAGTGAATTTCTCTTGTACCTGTCTGTGTTAGTGGTGACATGAATTCACGAAAAAGTTAAACTATAGGTTTTAACCTAAGTGTTTTAGAATTCGCTGAAAAAATGGTGTACGAGCAGCGAGAGTATTCGGTAAAACCAAACATGCTTCGTTAGTGGTGAGGTCAGAGATAAACTTAAAGCCGCAAAAAAAGGAACTTTTACTTTCCGAAATACCCGTTTGAAAAGCCCTCCCAATTTTTTGGCTGTAGTTCCCATAAAAAGGACAATTTTCTCCCTTGCACCATATATGTGGTATATACAATAAACATAAGCATTAGGCTATGTAAAAATAATATCTAGGTTATGGAATTTATGGAGACTTAAATCACATTTAAGACAGGATTAAAAGGTTGAACATCGTACGCGCGATTTCCTACAAGTTTTATTTCCGCTACTGAAGTTACATTCTCTTTTACTTCTATACAACACATCGATTATGTGAACAGTATCTTTGTTCTTACAATTAGCTAACAGTTTATTTTCCGCCAGATTAAACCACTTGAATATAAGCATTATGTGCTTCACAAATACGAAGTGTAACATAATGCAAACTTTTAAAAGAAAAAAAGAAAGAAAAACTCTACCCCTATCTTTGAGTGGCTATGTACAATTTCCGTCGTAAGTCTAACCCTTTTAAAAATTAAAATCCGCATTCATATAAAAGCAGACTACTCCTAGCATACGAATTGAACTCAAACTCGAGAAATCTAACCAATACAGATGAAGAAATTTAACTATGACGGAACGGCTACCTTGTTCTTATTACACCTGTTGCACTCGCAGTCAGTGACTGATTCACTTACTGATTCAATTGTCTAGGAGGAGGGTAGTACAAGAAGCACCAATCAAAGCCGACGATTGGCATTCCGTGCATGTGACGTCTCCAAAGCATTTGACTGCGTACCCAACACCTTACGTCGTGTCTTAGCACGCGGAATCTTGAATGGTGGACTTAACAGACCAAAATGTGAGCCTTAATGGCTCAGAATTAAAGGATTATTATTACCGCCGCCACCACCACCGCCACCACCGCCACCACCGCCACCACCACCATGACCATCATTGCCACCATTGTCATCGTCATTATTACTATTATTAATAATCATTCCTATCATTATTATTAATGCATTACATTTTCTGAAGTTCTCTGGCTATTTTGCTGTTTCTCAGATGTCCAAAAGGTATTAAAATACCAGCATATGGCGGCATAGCTTTAAACATCTCACTAACGATTCGCCTTGCTCTATTTCCTTTGTACCTACAACAAAATGCGAAGTGAAATATTTCTGCAAAGATTCATCTACATAAACGTCGAGTAATTAGAAAAATAAGCTTTTGAATGAGTGGTTTGTAGAAGGTTTATAAAAAATAATCAAAATTGGGTAGTTAAAGTTTTGTGAATGTAGCACATTGGTATTTTATTTTCAGATCACATGCTTCATTAGAAGAAGAGCAACAGCCACATAAAACACCACTCACTGAGCAGTGGTTGGTGTGTGTGAGAGCAAGCTGGCAGTTAAGACAAAGTATGCATCGAGTTCTCTCGGAAACTTTTTCGTGATCATGACCGAGGCGTATTTCACGGTTCTCCTACCGTTACGTACTAGTTGCGGTTTCCAGTATCTGCAAGAGATAAAACCGGCCGTCAATACCACCGGCTTCACGACATAATTCATCCCCAAGTGGCTTGGCAGAGAGATTTGATGGTCGTATATCGTACCAGCACGCTATTAACTCTAGTAGCTGGCGACTTGTACGTCGTTAGCATAATCCTCGACGGCTAAACCTCTCAATCTGTTCATGGGCGTTACCATGGCCGTAGCTTCAAGGGGCGAGCCCAAATTGGCAGTTAACCCAAAAGTGAGAAGCTCAACGGCAGCGTCACTTTCCAATTTTGCTGCAAGTGTGTTATGCAAAATAACTTTGAGGCGCGTGACTGTATGTAACTTATTACTAAGGAAAGGGGATAATAGGCAATATCGCAGAACTTATCGCAAAGTACGTGAAGTTGACGAACGCTAAGGAGAGGTTATATGTGACGAAATGACAAAATCAGTACGGCACATTGTCTTCTAAAATTTTACCACAAACATTTTTTTTTTCTCGTCGTTAAGACTGTCTACACTCTTTTCGGGCTATCACAACTCACAACTGTTCTTCTCATAACTTTGCTCAGCTCTTTCAGCGTCTGTCTTCACTTCCTGTCTCTTATACCGTAATTACGATGTTACAATCACTTGCAACGCTCGCTGAATCTTCTTACGACGACACACACACGCAAAGCTGTCTCACACTGACCAACTGATGTCCATAACTCAACACTAAAACTCACTGCTCTGTTCTTCTCTGGCCTCTTTTTATACTGGGGATAACGTCACACGGATCTTTCTCGATTCCACACACATCCACTGGAAACGATACAGCTAGAAGTCTCGAGAACGTTCTCGGACACTCCTTTAGTTACTGCAACTTCGATTGTTTACGGTCGCCAGTATAGCATCTGGTGTGAAGTAGCTTAGCCCCGTCCATCTTTTGGTAAGCGCCGAGCCGGACGTTACGATACTCATGCATTCTGAGTATAGGGGAATACAGTCTGTAGTTCTGCTACCCTGCATTTAGTTTAGAAAAGCTGATATTCTCTAAACTAAACTAACTTATCTTATCTGTAGAAATTTTACATTTTGAGAATTTCGATTGACGAAAACAACATTGACCTTATTTGTTATAATTATTATTAAAATCACAGAGAAGTACTGATTTGACTACTGTGATAAACTATGGACAAATACAGCCAGTAACAAAGTGTATATTGTATTACGATAACCTGTAGAGAGCAATTCTACCGAAATGTCCGAAATTTAAAATCTCTAAGTTATTGTGACGCAGAGGCTATGCTTAGGAGATCTTTGTCGGCCAGAAGGAACTGTAAACAGATAAGCCGCACGCTAGCCCAGCGTAAACATCATAAGCCCTATTGTCATTTAACTAGAGCCTTCTGGAAGCTTCACCATCTCGAATGTTCTGGAAACTTCCTAGCAGAAAGAACACCACTGAAATCTTTGGTGTCTACGCCCCCGTAGGGGCGCCCCCTGGAAGGGAGGGGTGCCTAGTTACTTTCGTTATTAGCATGCTGTTTATAGACCACGAGTTTCAAGTGATATTAATATGCGTTACTTGAGAAGTAAGACACTGGGCTAACGCAAACAAAACCAATTTTAAATTATGAGAATCTAAAACAACAGAACTTCAATTTACTCTCTCTTTCACCCCTTTTGAATTTCAGTCTCTACATATCAATTTGGCACACCCATATTTCCCTTGTCTTTCATCATGCATGACCGGCTTGTAATTTGTATGGTTTTTCCCTTCCCACGCAAAGCGCCCGTTAATCCTATATTTTGTTCGTTTTGAAGTTTCATTTTATTTTCTGAATGAGTACACGGGCGAGCGAATTTCCGCTAATTCCTGTGCTCGGAATGTTACCGCCCTCCTGCGAATTCGTAAGCAGAAATCTCTTTAAATTGTGTATTATAGAATAATTTATACCCCCAACTTAATGAACATTCCCTTAGGGGAATAAGACTGTCTCAATTAAATATTTCATTATAACCTCAGTTAATGTAAACTGTGTTTCAACTGAGTTTAAAATGACAGAGAAATTGATGGTGAAATTTACTTTAACCTTGTAGCTTATTTTAACCGTTTATTAGTAAGAGGGAAAAGAATGAGAAAAATAAAAAGATTTCACGATAATAAAGGTTTTATCCGATGGTCTCACGTGCATCCCCAAAGCAAAGAAAACATTGCCGTATTTGGAAAAATTCTTCGTAAAATAAAATGCCAAACAAAATGAATACTGAATGAAGTAAAGCAATAACTAAAATTTGTTCATTATTCTTTCTTAAAATAACCTCAAATTTCAGAAAATCGACACCACGTATAGCTCTTTAGATTGTTTTGTATATTCGTTTTATGTTATTTTGTGGTATAATAAATTAGTTTGTATGTGGTAAGATGTTTCTTTTCTACCTTTGTTTCTAAGGCAGAATCTCAGTTCCTTACCTTTTGGCTGCGAGTTATTTCCGGTTCTAACTTGGGTCATATTTTTCCGTAACATAAGACTATCGCCTTCCCAGAGCCTCTGCGTATTAGTTTTTCCTATGGAGGTTTACAAAGGAAAATGTCTCAAAATACAATACACGTGTAGATGCAGTTTAATTTAACTAAGTAGCAGTCTATTCTTGTTTGTTTAAATAATAAAATCCACATTATAATTAAACATAGTTTTAATTAAATTACAGCCGCTTCTGATTTTCCACTCCTCGAAGTTTTACATTAAAAGTGATCTATCATTTCACAGAAAGGTTTAACAGTTATCTTTATGTCTTTAGAGGAAGTCAAGGGAAGTGGTGCCACTTTATGTTTACTAGAATAATATTTGGCACATTAAGCTTCTGAAATATATATTTAAATGCCAAAATTTCAATGGAAATACTGAATAAAAATGAATGTTTCTTTCCTCATTGCGAAGGGCGTAAGCAGAAGTAGGACTTCGATCATGTTTGCATCCTGCCATCCATCCATCGCCTGACTTAAGTCTCCACCCAGACGCCACTTTGTCCACCACAAATACCACATGCGCTCCCCTGAGATTGAAGTACAACCGCCTTTGTGAATGGCGAGCCTCGATACTGGATATGGAATACCTAAGTCGTAATTTGGCACATTAAGAACATAAGTTTCCCATTAAATACCCTTTAGAATCTTATTGCCATGAAATAAGTCAACTTATGCTGTAGAGAAGATGCTGGCTGCTCCTTCATTACCACGCGGTCGGTCGCCTGTACGGAACAGACGCCCATAAAAACCACAAGAGGAGATGACTGGCAAGAGAAATGCGACATCCAAGAGCGGTCAAAGGGTGCTCAAGACAAGTAGGAAATGGGGGCATAAGAAGTAAGCTAGGCGTCGAATCAATAGTGCAGAAAATAACACCTTTCAAAGAAAAAATGGAAAAAACGATACACGGACCTCAAAAACAGATGCGGGGTTATAAACCACGAGATAGAAGGCGAAAGAAGATACCTTTAAAAAAGAGTATTATGGGTATTATAATCCATATCTTATACTATTCTCACCTCTAGGAAATATAGAGTAAAGGAAATCCTTTAAGGAAATGCACCTATGAAATTGGATGAAATCTGTAAAAAAAAAATTGAATTGTCTGCTGTTTTACTTCGTTGTGCTTTGATTTTATACTCCTTCGGTCATACGTTTACCCTAGCAATGTCAAGCCTTATTCCAGAACTTTTGCTACCAGGGTGATACTTTATTGAAATAGTAAATTTAAATAATTTAATAAATAATTTAATAAATAATTATTTATAAATAAATTATTAATAAAATAAACAAATATAAATATATTTTATATAAATATATTATTATATAAATAAAAATAAATTATTTACAATAAATAATTATTTATCAAATAGTATCTTGCGCTCTGTTATATGCTAGCCTCACTTCCCCTATCATGCTAGTTATCGGCACATTTGTTTCGGGCGCATTGATTAATAAGTTGATTCAGCATTTAATGTTGAGCTTAGTAAGTTTTCCAGCATGCCCCTTTCCCTAATTCAACTATATAGCGTTTCACTCTTAGAAGACAGTATGGAGTTAAATGGGACATCTCTGTCTCTATCTAGCGCATACAAGTTGCCATTAGCCGCGTCCTTTTCTACCCTCGCTCTGTTGCCAGATTCCTAATAGCATGGTATAAATATTCATTTGTTATAAATTTCAGGTTTGAACACATTATCCTATGCAGAATTTTTTTCTCTATCAGGTTATATCCTTTTCAGAGTCATTATACATTTCTATAGGTCCAAATTTCTTCAGAAAACGTTTTTTTTTTCAATAGAAGTCCGATATTTGCTGTTTCTATACTCATCACGCACTAAATAACAAACTAACTGCTAGAATGCATCTATATTTTTTTCTTAGATAGAGTAAACCATAGTGCTACTACCTGCCCACTTTGAATTCTCTATGTTTACACAGTTAAGTGCTATAATTTTTTAAATTAAATGTTTTCGGAAAATTTTATATATGTGCACTGCAAAAGTTACGCAGTGTGAAACTTTTTTGTTATTGAGTTTACATCAGGGAACCAGTGAGAACAAATGTTGAGGAAGGTTGGAGAAAGTTTTTAAAATAAACCAAAAGGCAGTAACCTCTTTCTTTTATCCAGTAAGGCAAACAAAAGGTATTCATCTATTCAGCGTCAGGCCTGACACAGAAGATAGTATAAGGAGCAGCACTAGCATTAGTTCGAAAGAAGCCGTGTGTGTAACTGTGAGCTGTTATTGCGTTATTTGTTTAATATTTTTGTAAATATTTGTAGTTATGGAGGGGGAAGCTAGGAAGAGACGATATGTTGGTAAATTAAGAAGTAAGGAACGCCAAATAATTATGAATGTGTTAGATTATTTATGAAGTAAAATGCGTTTAAGGCAGTAAAAGAAACAGCTAAGGCTGTTGAGTGTTCAGAAGCAGTAGTGTATAGGATTAAAAAGGAACTAATGAAAGGACTTCTAAGAACGCCATCGAAAAAGAAAGCAAAAAGGGCGGGACTACACAAAACGCTAGGTTAACGCAATATGATTGAATAGTGCAAGGTGGAGTGCGGCGAATTGTTCATTTTTTACAGTTTGCAAATATTCCACCCACGCTGAATATAATTTTGTCACAGTTCAACAGTGATGAGACCCTACCAAATTTCTCGAGGGCCACTCTTAGTCGGTTCTTACATGATTTGGGGTTCGAATATGAAAGAAGGGGTAACAAGTGCATATTAATAGAAAGAGACGATATCGATATCATCAGATAGCGACATAAATATCTAAAAGACGTAAAAGGTTTAGGGACCAGGGGAAACAATTGTTTATACAGACGAGTCATTTGTAAATTTAGGTCATACAGTAACAAAGGCGTGGAGGGATACCAAAGTTAAAAGTGCCCGTCTCGTCAAGCAACAATTGAAGGACTAAGTACAGGACTCCGGCCACCTCGAGTCGCTCGCGGAGAGAGATTCGCAACTAGTACATGTTGCAACACTGCGCTCTATTTAACGTGTACTGTCTTCTAAGGGTGAGACGCGCTTTAGAAGAAGGGAATTGGTGAACTTAATTAACTTTCTATCTCCTGGAGCAAAATAATAATGTGCTCTTCCTTGTTTATCTTCCATTATATGAAAAGAGTTGTTTACAATTTGAAGGAGGCGGAAGATAGAGATTTATTTTCTTGTGAGATGAAAAAAACAAACCTATTTTATTATTTTGCAGTAATTTTAATACTTATATAAACCAAAGCGAAATAATTCTTCTGGCTCACGCCTACCGACAAGGTATAATAAATTTTAATTAAGTTGACTATTAGATAACAGTTATTAAGCCTTGTTAACATTTAGAGAGATTTCAAAGCCTATTCCTTTATTTTACATTTTCCAAACTTTGAGTCTTTTTTTACTTTCTCTACTGGTAAGTAGAGGAAGTATTGTAATGCATCCAGAATTTCGATGTGGAGATTTCACTGGAAATATATGTTTTAAGCCCCCCCCCCCTCAATCCAAAAAAAGCATTTATAGAAAAAGGTTCGTGGTGTTTAATGTCTTTCAAGGATGCGACACAAAGATTTTGAAGAAAATAGCCCCACCCTAAACTACCCTTTACATAGAACATTTATCGAAAATTTTGATTTTGTCAGAAATACTTTAAACGACTTTGATTAAAATGTCATATGCTTAAGAATGAGTGAGTGAGTAGGGTTTAAAGGCCCGTCGACAGCTAGGTCATTAGGGACTATATGCGAGATTTTTTTACAGTAGATGAAATGTATATTTTGAATTTTCTATTTACTCTGGATTACTTTTGAATAACTCGTAAACCGTAAGAGAGAGACCAAATCTTACTATGTAAAAATGTAGAACTCGCTAAAACACAATTTGTGTCCCAATAATGTTTTTTTTAGAGTGAACCATTTCATAGATATTCTTACTCATGTTCCCAGCACGTGATTTAACGAGCTCGGCCACCTCCGTGTCGGTATATATCCAATGAAACACTCGCTGAATAAATACGAAGAACAATTGATTTCGTGATATCCTTGAGAAAAACGAACGGATTCGTTATTTCAGTTGGTAACACAGGCAGGCTGCTTATAATTCACAAGCAAGGCTTGTTCGCATATCTCATACAAAATGTGTATAGCAGCGTATGTGCATTTGCGCGTCATGAATAATAAAATGTATCCAAAACTTCCAAAGATAGCGTGCTATCACCGCAGTGCAAAGGAATGTGATGTGAGGTTAATGCTGCTTTAGATGCCACAGAAATTCGTCGGAAACTGAATATATCCAAAGCACAGTTATACTCTGCCCACAAATATTTTCTGTTATCAATACGGTTCTCTGTTATTTCCAATCTCCCCCTATACTCGAGACAGGGCTTAATGTATACCTTCATATACATTTACAGATTGTGATGACGTAACAAGCTTGGCGCAATACCACTAGCTATTTTTGTGCTTAACATTGTCAGGAAGAACCCTTATTTCTAAGGAAGTATACCATGTAACTAACCCGTTAGTGTGGCAAAGTCGGCGTATAGTGGAAGGAGGTGAACCCAACCTCTCCTCTTAGGCAAACGTTGGACATCGCTGCACTAGATAATCCTCACCCACCATTCCAAATAATCCCCTAACCATGCAAACTTGCACCAATATTCAATGAACTCATCTAAGCATGAATAATCGTATGTATTGCATTCACATGACTTTCTCTACTCTTCAACTAACCATTCTTACAATCTCTTATTCCTGTATCCTCTTCGTGTCAGTTGAGATAAACATTTACAAATTAACTTATTGTTTATTTCCTTGTAGGTGAAAGGGGAATATTAGAACACAGCAGGCTTTGTGCGATAGTCAAATCTTTTAAAGCTTTGAGATCCCCTTCTCTTTGCACGCTAAACACATCAAAAATGAACAACGATGTTCCATTTCACGAAAGTTTTAAGTTTTCTGAAACTGACACAAATAACAAGGAATATCTACGAAATGGTTCACCCTACAAAAACATTATTTGGACATAAACTGTATGTTTTAGCGAGATCTATATTTTTGTATAGTAAGATTTGGTCTATCTCTTAAGGTTTACGAGTTATTCAAAATTCATCCTGAGTAAATAGGAATGTATAGGCTATAGCCAGAAAATTCAAAATATACATTTCATCTACTGTAAAAAAAAATTCACATATAGTCCCTAATGAACTAGTTGTCGACGGGCCCTGAAACCCTACTCACTCACTCATTCTTAAACATATGACATTTTAATCAAAATAGTTTTTTTTCTGACAAAATAAAAATTTTCGAAAAATGTTCTATGTAAAGGGTAGTTTAGGGTGGAGGAATTTTCTTCAAAATCTTTGTGTCGCATTCTTGAAATACACACACACCCACACCCACACACCCACACACACACACACACACATTAAACTTAAATGATAACGTTGGTTTTTAATCGATTTTTCGGTTTTGGGTTATGCTGTTCACACACACACACACACACACACACACACACACACACACACACACACACACACACACACACACACACACACACACACACACACACAGAGCGTGGACTTTTTTTTTTCAGGCGGCGTCAAAACATATTTCCCGCGAGATATCGACATCGGGTGTTTAGGTCGAACGCAATACTTCTGCTTATTGTATATAATAGAGGAAGTAAAAGTATACTATTCTATATTAAAAGTAAGAACATTATTTCGATGCCCATTTTTTGTGCTTATACCTTAAGAGGTAATATACGCACTCTAGTAAAGTGTTCATTTTTTCTAATGGCACTTTGAAAGCCATTGTTAAAAGAACAGCACACACAAGGAGTGTGTTAATGCAATTAAAGCTGCTAGTTTTTTGTCAGCGTTGCAGCAAAGGCAATAGAAGAAAATACTATAACAGAAATGTCTGACGCAAAAGAGAAAAGGCAAGACACAAAAAGAAACACTAAGTTTGTAAAGGCAATAAAATTTTCATAGATACGATTTGTAACTTTAAAACTTCTCTCCAAACTCGGGCAGCTTTTTTTCTTATACTCTCCAAAACCTTCTTGAGAAAGGAAAAATGAATAAATAACTTTCAAATTACTTTCTTCTTCTCCGTTCCCTTCAAGCTGTCTTTCCTTGTAGCTGACATGTTGGTCTGTACGTATGTGTGTCTCCCCCCCCACCTCCAATCCCTCTCCCACTATTTCTCTCCTGCTTTTTTACGATATTAGATAAATCCCTTTACCCTACACCGTTTGGTTTCTTTGGGCATGTGGGAAGCTGACTACTGTTTATGCAATAAACATTTTGTTCAAGAAATCAAATGACGATCAGAGTGAATGCCTATGCTTTATGGAAGAAGTTTGGAAAGTTACTTTGAGCTTAATAGCAAGACATTGTCAACTTTGGAATTTATGCCTACCTTCGGGATGGGCTATAGGAAACACGCTGGCATTTAATTAACAACCAAGTCATTTATTTTCCTCGCTGTTCCAAGGAATGCATTGAAAGGTACTAAATTAAGCAGCAATACAAGAATCAATAAGTAGCGTGTTGAGGTACCTTTAAACTGGGAAGCTGCAAAGGTTACTGTAGTTAATTAATGTAAATAAGACCTAATGACTCAAGTGAAATATAAATATTGTTTTGCACTTACCTATGGGACCCCACTAATCCGAATTAATTGGAGCTGTAATCTGCTGGAATTCAGAAATGTTCGTATAATCCGAAAAACTTAAAAAAAAAAAAAAAAATGAAGAAAATAACCAACTTGAAATTTTGTATTTATCTCTTAAGCAAGGCTCAAAATGTAATTTTTCTCCACTTATCAATTTCCTTAAATTGGTCTAGATATTCTTTCAAATCGTATTGTAGAGTCAAGAATTAATCCCATATTTTTTTACCTGGCAATGCCAATTACGTCTATTATTTCATAAATATAAGGTTAGAAAACATGTTGTCAACGTAAATATAGCCATTTTGAAGCCATCGCAATTTATACCTTTCAATAAATTGTAATTAATTATTCCTGGATGTAAAACTCTTACTAATATTTCCAAAAACTAGTGTATCTTCTAAACATAAAGGAGCCAGAAATGTGTATAATTACTAATTCCTTATAACACTGTTGATAAAATCAAATGCCGTGTCATGGCCTACACTAGCCTTTGAACGATAGTCAAATCTTTTAAACCTGGTCCCTATGAAGGGTTTATAGTTTCGTTCTCTTTGCATAGCTAAAATAAAAAACGTTAATTATGCCTTCCATGTGAGAAAAGTATTGGACAGCTCACATATATAACAAGGAATATCTCCGAAACGGTTTAATCTACAAGAAAATTAACTTGGACATAATTTGCGTATTTTAACAAAATCTACATTTTTGTATGGTGACAATTTTGTCCATCTCTTATGGTTTGTGAGTTATTTAAAAGTATTTAAGAGTAAACGGGACTATATAGGCTATAGCTACTACATTCAAACTATACATTTTATCCATCATAAAAACATTTTAAACATATGACATTTTAATTGAAATCGTTAACCATTTTCGAGAAAATGAAAAGTGTCGAAACATTTTCCATGTAAAGTAGTTTAGCGTGGAGGAATATTCTTCAAAATCTTAGTGTCGCATCCTTGAAAGACATTAAGCTTAACTACCAACTTTGGTTTTTAACCGAGTTTTTGTCTTTGAGTTATGCTGTTCATAGTCACACAGACACACATGGATGTTTACCTAAAAATGCTTTCTTTTTTATTCAGGGGGCCTCAAAACATATATTTCCTTTGAAATCTCGACATCAAATTTTTGGGTGGAATACAATTCTTTCTCTACTTATTATACGTAGGAGAGAAGGTAAAAAAAGGAATGAAAAATGAAGGTCGTAAATTTTACAACACAATAAAGTTCCCATCTGGTTTCTTTGCTCATATTTCATCATTGTGAGTTCGTTTCTCTTTGGTTTTGGTTTCGACAGAAACAAATGAACAAAAGCCGATCAGAAGCTTAGAGACTCCCTTATTTAGCGGTATTTGCAAGGTATTTTTAATTTGCCTTCATACTGCAGTGGGTTTTCCGATTCTTTTCACTGAAACGTTCTTGGAAATCTTGTCGACTTCCTGGCTGTTCATTTCACACATCATTTATTCCAGCTTCTATTAGTCTTCATTCTAATGACGTCTTCTACTGTGTAAGGTTCCAGAATATTTGTCTCTGAAAACATCCGCCTCTTGTAGCATTTTATACATGTCTAGCGACCTAACTTTATGTGATACTGATAAATAACCTTCGGAAGTTGAAAAATCTTTTTCTTTTCAGTGTACCAAGATCAGACATATGTACATTTTGGGTCATCAGTTCAGAAAATGGCTGGTATTATTTGTTCCTTGCTTTTGCCTTTTCGGCTCTTTTATTTTTTGCTGCTGTATGTCTTATACCACCTGAATAGTATATTTAAACAAAAATATATAACTATTTCCAACAATAACATATGGGTGTTACACGATAAATTCAGTGAATCTTCCTTTTCCAATATATATGCACAGTAGAACCGTGGTGGTGGCGATGGTGGCGGCGGTGGCGGTGGCGGTGGCGGTGACGGTGGTGGATAGAGTAAGGGTTTTTTTATGACTTAATTTTAATATATCCGGCACATTTTGTACCATTAATGTAAACATTTAAAATAAAGTATTAGGTACGTGTATTTTTTTAAGGCTAAGTAATCGGTCTGATGCGCAATGCAATTTATATGTGGCTGAATAACACCACTTCATGAAAACGTTGCCGGCTGTTCATAGGTTTAATTCCTCCCTTCTCACATACGGATTTACATTATCTCCCCCGTACGTGTTAGCCTAGCCGTGCCTTCAAGGTAATGCCGATTTTCAGATGTAGTTTGCAACACCGCTTGCCCATGAAGCTGGGAAAACAGTAGTAGGTATATTAATTTTCTCTATGTGAACTAATATCTTTCTTTCGCTCGCCCTCTCGCTCTCTCCCGCTCATCCTCTTACTCTATCTATCTCTATCTCGCTCTACGTCTCTCTATCTCTCTGACACTCACACTCTCAATCTCTCTTCATCTATCCCTCTCCTTCCATGTTTCCTTCCTTTCCTCTTTCCTTCCTTCTTTCTCCTTTTCTTGTCCATAAAATAATATAAAAATAGCTCTAAGAAAAAATATGCTGTGTTGCACTCACATGACTTTCTCTACTCTTGTACTAACCATTCTTACAAACTCGTATTCCTATATATTCGTGTTGATTGAGATAAACATTTGTACAAATTATCTTATTGCTTATTTCCCTGTAGATGCAAGGGGAATATTAGAATACAGTAGGCTTTGAGCGATAGTCAAATATTTTAAATTTTTGAGAGTCCGTTCTCTTTGCACGCTTAACACACACACAAAAAAAAAATTAAAAACGATGTTCCATTTCACGAATCTGAGACAAATAACAATGAATATCTCCGAAATGATTCACTCAACAAAATTATTTCGACATAAATTGTGTGTTTTAGTGAGATCTACATTTTCTGGATAGTAAGATTTTGTCTATCTCTTACGGTTTACAAGATATTCAAAAGTCATCGAGAGTAAATACGACTACATAGGCTATATCCATAAATTCAAAATATTCATTTCATTTGTCATACAAATATCTTAAACACACGGCGTTTTAATCAAAATCGTTAGAGCCATTTTCAAGAAAATCAAAATTTTCGAAAAATTTTCCACGTAAAGGGTAGTTTAGGGTGGAGCTATTTTCTTCAAAATCTTCGTGTAGTATCCTTGAAAGACATGAAACTTAAATACCAAGTTTGGTTTTTAATCGACTTTTCGTTTTTGAGTTATGCTGTCCACAGACTAATAGACACACACGGACCTTTTTCTAAAAATGCTTTTTTTTTTTTTTTTTTGGATTTAGGGGGTTTCAAAACACATTTCCGGTGAAGTAAAAATGAACAACACAATAAATTGATGATTTAAGCATTTCTCGTTATAGGTGAAACAGTATGCAAATTTATGACTACTCTACCTAGAATGATTCAATTGGTTTGCAGATGTAATACACTGCGTTCGTAGCCTTGAAGTTAAAACTGGATCCTATATTAGGAACATCCTTTAATTTGATTAAACCAAACTAAATTTCAAGTGAATCCAAAGTATGCAAGTTCGTGTGTGTGTGGGTTTTTTTTTTTTTTTTTTTTTTTAAAGTTTGGGGCTCAGGTTCGTATAACTAAGGCAGAAACAGTTTAGAATCGTACTGCGAAGTATTCATAAATTTAATAAGCCAGTTGACAAAGCTATAACATATTTTCCTGATCATAAAATTCCTATGCAAACATGAGTTAGATAATGGATCAACTGTAATAACTTATCCGATATTCATTGTGTGAGTTAACTATGTTTTTAATTCATTTTATAAGCGTCACATGTCCTGGAAATGAGCTCTTCGTTTTAGAGTCAACATTTGTCCAAGGATCATTAACTTCCGATTGTTATAAACAGCTGTTCCCCGCCTTGCTAATACGTAGCCAACCGTATGTAAAATTAAAATAAAGATAAAGCAGATAATTATAGGTTTGATGCGGTTAAAAAGGCAAGCGTTGTAGACAATGCATATGACAATAACGCAGGAAAAGCTATAGATGACACAGCAGACAATAATGCAACATAACCTCAAATTTATCTACCTTTTGCAGCAAAATTGAACTTTTTGGCTTATATACAAAGTGTGTTTAACAATAGTAATGAAGCATTTATTGGATCTCTTCTCGTAGCTTTACTTTGTCTTCGTATTTTATATTTAATTCATTAAAATTATAATCCCATATTAACTTAGAAACTGTTGGACATCAGTCTTATTTATATGTTACTAGATCAGCCCCAATAATTTGTTTTTACTAAACTATAATTCTCTTTTAATGGAAGTTATTTTGAACTACGTCTGCAAGTGTGGGTGTCCTTTTTTTTTTTTTTTTTTTTTTTTTTTTGAGAAAATAACTGAAGACCAACAGACTGACCAACCTCAGCAGGTCGCTACATTCAACACAAAATATAAGACATTTTTAGAAGGTTAATAACAGTTTTAGACAATCAGCACAGAAGAAATGCAAGAATATTTCAATAAAAACGTCAAAATTGCAATTTATGACTATAGTGCTAATATAAATGTTAAATAAATAGGGGCAGGTAAGATAGCTTTTGTTAGCTTATTTGAATATATCAAAACGGCTAGTAAGGTGGCTTCAGATTTGAGATATGAGAAGAATATACAATAAAATCTGCGTTCTGCCAAAACAAATTGTAAAAAATAGGCGTGCTTACACATCTTCATACCCAGTCTACATTAGGTATCACTTGTATGTAACCATACTTGCCTAGAAGCTAGGCTAAATGTGTAAAACTTGTTTGGTTTGGTTAATGAAATATATCTGAAATGTAAAATATAAATGTCATGTTAAGTATTGAAAACTTTAACTTAAAATCAAAACTTGTGTAACATGAAAACTTAATGGACAAACTCCGAAGTCACGTGCAAAACTATGCAGCGTAAGGAATCACCATGCTATACAATCTCAAAACAAGGAATAGAGGAATTGTGAAGAAGTTGGCTTCAAATTATGCACTCAAACCATATGCCAATTTAAAGAGCATAAACAACAGCGGTCAAGTGTCACTGATGGCAGGTAAGCACGATCAAACATGCTGTTTGTAAACGCTAACAGACTGTATCAAGGAACGGGGTGGTTTGGTATCTGCCAGGTCCCTGCCTAAAGTCCAGTAATGATTACACCTCATTTTTTTGCGTCCTGTGTTTAATCTCAGGCAGGTTGTTGCACTTTTGGCTTCGTGAAGCTTTTTTCTGTAATACGTGGTGGTTGAGAGTGTCTGTTAGCGTGCTTCTAAGGTATTTTATTTTTTGTTGAACAGGTAGGTCGTGAATTCCATATTGGACGGTGCCATTTCTGTACTTTCTCTTATGTCGATTCTGAAAAATTACGTTTTTGTGTCTTCTCGAGGTTTATCGTGACTCTCAACTTGTTGGCCAACGAGTTGAATAGTCTTAATTTTTGTTCAAGTCTAGACTTTGCTTCTATTACTCGGCCTGCACAGCACCAGTGTTGATTATTCTATATTGTGACTTTTTGGTGTGGGTGTAAAGTAAAGAAGACAGATGTAGTCGAGATAAAGAAACACTTTTATTTCCGTAAACAGTAACTTTGTACACTCGTTGCAACAACAAGAAAGTCTTTTCCGATTCTCCAACAGCACGGCTCCGAATTCGTAACACAAAGAACTAACTCTTCTCCGTCGGCACAACTCTCCACATCGTCTGTCCGTCTCCGTCGGCACGACTACTCAACCTTCACATACGACTGACTGTTCTCCGCCGGCACTACTCAACGCTTCACGTACGTCTGACTGCCTGCTGTCGCACTTTACCGCTATTTATATCTCCCAGGCACTATATTGGAAAGTTCGGGAAAGCTCAGTTATTTTGCGGTGAAATACAAAGTAGAAGATTCCAGTAGCCTCTATCCTTTTCTCTCTTTTGGCAAGCGCCCCAACAATGCGGCCATGCTCTGTCTCTTTCCTTCGGCTCCTTTGCGGTAGTGCCGACAATAATGCGATGCGTGACACTACGGTTGTCGGCAATTAGATGCGGCGGGCGCGGTGACACTGCTCCCTCCTCAGAGCTGGTCGTCCCGACCAGCACTATCACTGCGGCATCTCCCTTGCGCCCCGGTGGACTAACCCATCGAACCTCTTCTCCAGGAGGCACGATCCTAGGTATCGCTGTTGGATAGTGTCCCTTAGTCCGGGTAGGACGATGTATGCCATCCTGCTTCGAAATTCTGCAACAGTACCACCGGTCTTGACGGTCCCTCGTCCAGTTGCCCTTCTTCCTGGTGTGTTGACGGGCCATCCTGCGCACTCGGAAACGGCTCACTGGGTACCATGTCCGCCGACCTCTCTGGCGCACCTTCGCAGCCACCTTGCTTCCGATGGGTCCTGCAACAAACCCCGCCACATCCGCGCGAGTCGCGTCCATCGCTGCACTCGTGTTCACTCGTGCTCGGCACGGCCTCTCCTGCATCCTGCCGTCCAAGATGATGTCCATCATTCTTCCGTTCACGGCACTATGCGTCAGGTGATTAGATGGCTCCGACGGTCCCCCCATGTCACACGCCAAGTCGGTTCTCGCGTGTTGCTCGTTTGCTTGTGCGCTTCCCTGCCGATCGTCCTCCATGTCATATCCTGGTTGGTTACGTACCCGACACACTCCTCCAGAGGATCCTCGACGACGTCCCTGAACTGCCCCTTTGTCTTCCCCGAGACGTACACTTTCGTTATCTGAAACGGGCGCAACTGTCGCCTCGGCCACTAGGTGCTCCCTCCCCGGGTCTGTGCTATTCCGTCTGCCCCTGGCATCCAGTACTTTGACGCTCTCGTCAACTCTTACTACCAGGGCGCCAAGACGTTCCCCGTCGTCCTCCACGACGTCCACATGCTGGCAGAGGTCTTCCACCTTTTCGCCGAGTTCTTCCACGCCTTCCGTCACGCCAATCAGTTCGCCGAGTTGTTCCACGTCTTCCGTCACGCCAATCAGTTCGCCGAGTTGTTCCACGTCTTCCGTCACGCCAATCAGTTCGCCGAGTTGTTTCACGTCTTCCGTCACGCCAATCAGTTCGCCGAGTTGTTTCACGTCTTCCCTCACATCATCTGAAACGGGCGCAAATGTCGCCTCGGCCACTAGGTGCTCCCTCCCCGGCTCCGCGCTATTCCGTCTGCCCCTGGCATCCAGTACTTTGACGCTCTCGTCAACTCTTACTACCAGGGCGCCAAGACGTTCCCCGTCGTCCTCCACGACGTCCACGTGCTGGCAGAGGTCTTCCACCTTTTCGCCGAGTTCTTCCACGTCTTCCGTCACGCCAATCAGTTCGCCGTCAATTTTCGCCGATAGCTCCGTCTTCATCGCTTTCAGCTCGGCAACGAGGTTGTTTCTCGTCTTTATTTCTTCTTTCAGCTCGGCAACGAGGTTGTCGTTTCTCGTTTTCATTTTGGCAGCGAGGTTGTCGTTTGACGTTTCCATTTTGGCAGCGAGGTTGTTGGTTGCCGTCTTCATCTTGGACATTTCTGTCTTCATTTCGGCGAATAATTCTTTCATCATTGCCATCATCCTGGTTTCCGAATCTCCCTCCATCTTGGTTCTAACGTTGCAACTTCTAACGACGATGTAACGAAACTAGAAGCAATTCGACGAATCCCACTTCTGACACCAGTGTGACTTTTTGGTGTGGGTGTAAAGTAAAGAAGACAGATGTAGTCGAGATAAAGAAACAGTTTTATTTCCGTAAACAGTAACTTTGTACACTCGTTGCAACAACAAGAAAGTCTTTTCCGATTCTCCAACAGCACGGCTCCGAATTCGTAACACAAAGAACTAACTCTTCTCCGTCGGCACAACTCTCCACATCGTCTGTCCGTCTCCGTCGGCACGACTACTCAACCTTCACATACGACTGACTGTTCTCCGCCGGCACTACTCAACGCTTCACGTACGTCTGACTGCCTGCTGTCGCACTTTACCGCTATTTATATCTCCCAGGCACTATATTGGAAAGTTCGGGAAAGCTCAGTTATTTTGCGGTGAAATACAAAGTAGAAGATTCCAGTAGCCTCTATCCTTTTCTCTCTTTCGGCAAGCGCCCCAACAATGCGGCCATGCTCTGTCTCTTTCCTTCGGCTCCTTTGCGGTAGTGCCGACAATAATGCGATGCGTGACACTACGGTTGTCGGCAATTAGATGCGGCGGGCGCGGTGACACTATATACAAGTCAGTACCCATGCTAAGTCGACTTAAAAACCCCCTGATTGGGCAACGTTCGCGTGGTGTCTCTAAAATTCCTAGTTATTCAAGAATCCTGGTTTGCAGTTGGATAAACTTTCGAATTACACCCATGTTTCCACGCAATACATACATTTTACTGTTCTCCACCCTCTATTTACTGCAGAGGCCACCTGTAATGCATATAGTATTGGAATCTTAGTATATATAGCTCTAAAAGGACTATTTGATAATTATTCCAATTGTATGGTCAATTAGTAGTTCACAGCAATTACTCGAAATGATAGAGCAAAATAAAATGTACCAGGTTTCGCCGTAAACAATGTTAGAGGTAATGCTGAGCTATCGAAGTACAACCATTGCCCGAAACTGGTCTGTTTCTCTGCTTTTTCTGGCCACAACAATAAGGAAGGCATCGCTGCCTTTGCACAGAAATGCCCTCATTATACTGCTGCTCCGTGATAGATGGTGTACAATGGGCACTTTTCCCCGATAGCACTTTCGATTAATATTCTCCCCGAAACTTCTGTGGGTTCAACTTGGACTAATTAAGAGGCGATATCCGAATCGAGCAAGGACTTCCTTTATCCTTCCTATTAATTATGGCGGAATGTTTCTGCAGCCGAATATCTTTGCGAAACTTGGCCTGCCGCTCCATTCAAGGAGAGGGAAACTTGCGCGTAAATACCTTCCAGGAGAAGAACCTGCCGCTGGGGCCGATACCGGGGCGTGCTTCGACTCGGTAAATAACATACAAGCACGGGATGAACGCGAAGCATGTCTGTGAGCGACACTTTGTTCCACGTTCTGCGGAAAGGTCCCGCCGCGCAAATTTACATACCGTCGCCTCTTTTTGCACGGTTGGCCCCACATTGTCGATACAGAAGGAGTAAGGGCGGCGGTTCTTAAAGCTCTGCAGCTTTACGGCGTGTTGCCATAACCTTTCATTAGCCACAGTGGTGTCGCCGATGTAAAACTCCACAACTTCTGCAACAGGGCTATCATTACAGTGCTCTGCATCAAAAATGAATGCATTTTCCCACATTCATGCGCTAACTTGAACTGTCATCC
The DNA here is from genome assembly GCA_030765045.1 of Tenodera sinensis. Classification (NCBI taxonomy): domain Eukaryota; kingdom Metazoa; phylum Arthropoda; class Insecta; order Mantodea; family Mantidae; genus Tenodera; species Tenodera sinensis. The sequence continues at coordinate 155,073,822 of CM060967.1, read as the reverse complement.
ATTTTCTCTATCACGTCAGGTTTTCGAAAAAATCAAGAATTTGTGTTTCCTGAAATTCTATGCGTAATGTCAATTACGAATGCTCATTTCATTTGTTCTTTTGCTCCACAGAGTAACTTCTTAAATATTTACTTCGTTCCTTTTGTTTGTACTCATTTCTTTTCGTTTTTGGTTAGTTATATGTTTAGACCTCAGAAACGTATTTCATGGAGAAATAGTTGCCCTTATCACTAGGGATCGAACCTTGGTACAGGAAGTGGTAGGGGACAGTCTGTTACACGATCACAACACGGAGGAAGCGAGAAATAGTCGACGCTTGAACGTTGTAGATAACCTTGTTGCATAACTTATATTCTATGCAGTCACCATTTGCAGTAAAATATTCGCTCCCAAATTCTTGTACCAGTTCAGCAGAACGTGACTATTCCGATTTTCGTGCTGGAAGCATTTTATTCTGTGTGGAATAGCGAGGTACGCTATGCAGTGAGCTTAGTTGTGTTTTGTGCTGTAACTGCCGCTGTGCAATGACGTCACGCTCTGCTCATGTGCTGGCAACTTGCTATCGCCTCATTTCACAACAGCTGTATGGAGGTTCGAAGCCTACTTATCCCCCTCGCCAACTTTTTATGTTTATGTATTTTATTTCATTTATGTTTTATTTATTTTTGCCACTAAGGTTAAACTTTTGTAGCTATTAACAATACACGAAGTACACTGAAGGACTTCAAGTTCTATTTAGATGCTTTACAGTAACATGATACAAATCAGTGGCTCATTAAACGCATTGACTATTGGCATTAGGAATTATTAACATCACATGAAAACTTGTTATTATTATTGCCGTTAATTAGCATTGAGCTAATAAGCCGTTGTTAACAACATGTCTAATTTTAGTATAGTGACCTGGAGGATATAGCCAAGGTTATCGGGAGGTCGGCGCCGGATAGTCACAACTGTGAACAACATAATCCACACGCTCGCCCAGCGTAAACCCGATTAGCGTTATCGCCTGAGAACTAGAACCTTCTGAGTGTTTCGACAACTCGAACGTTCTGGCAAGTCTTTACCGCTAAATAAGGGGCCACTCTCGCAAAGCGGATAAGTCCGGTGAAGCAAGTCATTGAGGAGTCAGTGAGTTAATGAGAGAGTGAGCGAGCTGGCGCATGCGTTTCTGGTGGAACGAGAATCGCTGTTTTGCGAGCGAGTTGGTAACCACTGTGGCGAAGCGCAGTGGATGGTGGGATTGGAGACGTCTTGTGTTCCACTTTGCGGAGGCTAAACTCTCCGGAAAAAGAGTCAAGTCGATTAAGAACCGTTCCCTATGTGAAGGCTTTGAAAACCCATTCCCTTTGCTGACTAGGGGAAAAAGAAAGAAACTAACAAATGGATAAGCACTTCCTATTTTAGGAAAGTCAAATACTGGAAGATACAACACAATAACAAAAAATACCTCGGGAAGAGTTAACTCCCCAAAAAATCTTTTTTACATAAATGACGTGCTTCAACGATTCTACATTTTGTGTGTGGTAATATTTTGGTATATTAAATTCATCTATAACAAAGAGAAGGGCAGAAACTATTCCTAAAAAATTGAAATTATAAATTATATGTTTTGAAAATATTTGAAACATATGGTAATTTAGTAAAAAACGTTAACATTTTTAGAAAATCAAGTTTCGCAAATGTTTCTTTCTCTAAATATATCCTTTCCGCAGAAAATAAAGAAAATATAGACCGCCTCCGTAGCACAGTGATAACGCGGAAGACCCAGGCTCGATCCCCGGTACAGGCATGAGGCGGTACGGACGGCACGGAGTGCACTCAGCCTCGTTAGGCCCCTGAGGGGCCAATTGAGGAACTATCCTGATAGAAAGGTAGCGTCCCTAAAAGGTCAAGTTGTCGCCTTACGGTCGTAGAGTCGGCGTGCTGACCCCCGCCACCCTCAACCTGCACTCCTTCTTGGCAATGGCTGCGCCTGGAGGACGCAGCGGCCGGGCAATGAGGATAACCTCTGTATAGAGGAGACGCCCTAGGGATTATTATACCAAATATACACCGTAAACTAAAATACTTTTAACGTAGATAAAATATTGTATACAACACGTTGAAAAATTAGGATTAGTAACTTGCGGCTCTTAGAAGATTCACTCCCTTTGGTCGTGATTTATCTTGAGCTTCTCGTTACTTAAATTTACTTTTGTAATTAGTATTTTAAATATCTATTTGAAATTCGGGCTTTAAACAGCAACTGGTGCAGGAAAAATTGAATTGTTTCTGAGGTTATTTATACAGCTGATCGGAAGAAGCAGAATAAGTAGTCCAAGACAACGCTAGTTAGTATAAAAAACGGGTAACGCTAGGTGACAGATGTAACAAGTACTCCAGATTTCACAAACTTACTAAAAGAACCGAGTAATCCCTTGAAATTTATCTTAGATGTTTTAAAATATTGCCTACATCTTGCATAATATTACCTGCTTGTATTTCTTCACCTACATGCTCTGACACTACGTGGAGCTCGTAATTTCTGCTTTTGCTAATTTATATTCAGCTGGAGTGGATTTCTGCGTACGGCTAAAGAGGTCACGTGATCTGCTTGGTAAATGGAAGGCGGCGCTTTTGGGCGAAATAAACGGAAATGATCTCACGGTTCTTCAAGTGCATTTCGCTTTTACAAAGAACTTCTCAGAGCAACGAGGTCTGTACGATCTATCGTAGTGAGGAAGTGAAATAAAAACAACAAGCGTAGGGTTCACGTGTCATTTAGTATAGAGACCCGGACTTTTCGCTTGCTGGACCTGGACTATGGCCAAATGGAATTGCGAGGCACTTGATTCACATAGAATACTTAAAGCCCTGGAGATCAGGGCTGCTAATAACTCCAATACGTGCTTTGGAAGCTTTATTCATTTATTTACTTGTTCTATGTAGCTCAGCCTTTGAGAAAGTTTCTGTGCGAAAACGAATTTAGCGTTACTTTGCCTAGGTTGAATAATACAACGTATAAATATAGTTTATCTGCTACTATAATCATCAGTGATGCTTCAGTTCGTAGTGCTAGGCAATAAAAGCTGCACTTTATACTCTAACAAAACACAAAACACGATATCAAAACATAAAATACGCTTCAATGATCTACTATATCTTGTTTTTCTTTATGATATATATATAATCCTCTCAGCCCCCATACACAGTTCTTACCCGTGCTATTCCCTCCCTTTGCTCATTATCTACCTCGTCAACCTATGCCTCCTTTTTCAATATTTCCTTCATTAATACATAATCTATTAAAATTACATAACCTACAAAATGTATTTAGGTTATTCCCCCTCTCCTGCAATATTCCCCCATTCCATTCACTTCCAGGTTCTTTCGGAAGCTACTCATCCACCCTGACTCCCTAAGATTCTTTTCCTGATACTTAACACCCTGCCTTAAATTATCTTTATCCCAATTCAGAATCCTAAACTAATATTTCAACGCTGTTTCTATAATCATACCTTTCCTCGACACCCTTACCATCTCCATTTGTGCTGCTTCTCTTGCCACCACACTCGATAGATCCAATACTCCTCCATTTAACCCCCATTCAACCCATATTTCTATACCATACAGCATTTTGGTTCCACTACCACATTATAAGCTTTAACTCCAATATTCGGTAGTCTAAACTTACAACTTCCTATGGCTGATACGGCTTATTTCCCTTTCATCAAGGCTAGTCTTTTTTCCCCACACCCCACCCCCGTCTATTTTACTCCTATTCGCGTACAACTTTATACCCTTTGTTCCCCTTTCTTCCACATGTCTTTATAATAGTATGCATTGGAACAAACAAGTCTCCCCTGATTGATAGTTACTGAAATATTACAACTACAGTTTGTAATAACTACTGAAGGCACATTTTCTCTATTATGAGAAGTACTGATTTTCACAGTTTTCAGGAATTTTGTCACTTCTCGGATTAATATTCTCGACTTCTTAATACGATAACCTACAGATTGTCTCTTTAAAATGCCTTTTATTTTCCAAACCTACTGATAGCACTATCATTAATCAAAAGAGTTGATCACGCCATGGAATATTAAATCCAAAGACTGAAAACTTTTATGCTATTCCACTTCTTATACAAATACGCCAATAAAAAGTCTTCATTTACGTCAGTTTCATTACCCAAACACCAGTTCTTGAAGTTCCTGTAAATTTCCTTGGCTTTTTTGGAAGAATAGTAATAGTTGTATCTTGGGCTGCTTTTGGGATTTTTCCTTATTAACCATGAAAATCACCTTCATTCAGTTTTACTTTAATTTCACATATGAAACTAGCATCCAAAATTGCAGAATATAACAATGGGTTTGTTAATACGCGCTTCTCGTTTCTAAACCTCTACTTTTGTAATTGGTACTCTAAATATCTAATTATAAATTGAGTTAAAGATTACTTACCCTTTCAGACATGCCACTTAAGGATAGGTCCACATAATGAGAGGAAATCAATACCTGAAACAAGAAAATGAATTATTTTTCTTCAGAACCTTACAAATTGAAAAGGCTGTCTTACAGAAGATTTTGCGCCTAATTTTACTTACTTGTTCATATATTTACTTTATTATATACAGTATGTAGAGAAAGCACTATATTACATGCAAAAATTCGTTGACAAAATTTCACTGGAAATACGAGTTTTTAGACTCCAAGAGTAATTCTGGGATGTTTTTCCAATAATAGATTTTTTTTCAAATATGAAGTTGATATCTTGGGGAACCAACAGGATGTTTAAGTTTCCTAATTTTCAAACAGCATCTAAAATGCCTAAAATAATGGAACTGACGCTTGGAAGTTATATGTATACGAATTTCTGATGCTGACGTTTGGAAAATAAAATAAAAAATAGATGTGATGCAATTACTTTAGTGTGGCTACAAACTGGGTATCAGAGTCGTTTTGGAACTGTCTAGAAAACGTTTAGTTCGTTTAGGGTTGTCAACCTCAGGCATTGCTCGTTGCCAATGAAAGTGTCACTAGCAGCGAATGCACGTTTAAGGTTCCCAGGTGACCTACAGTCTATTGTTGCATTGCAGTGTTTTCAATATTTGTATGCAGTTAACATACAGTAGGTAATGAAAATGGAGGCATTACATTTTCACTGGCAGGAGTTTAGGAAAAGTGCCACATCCGCAAGATTTAAAAAATAAGGATAATAAGGACAAACATTATATAATAAATAATTAGGAATAATATGATTTTTTATTTCAGAATGTTCCTTTTTTGATCACTTTACTGAACCTTCCCTGTGCTATTGAACTTAAGTGCAAAATGAAATATGAAAAATCAATTTAATGTCGCGTTATCAATCTGTGAAGCGATTCGAGTCAGATTTTGTAACAAAACGTTCGGTAAGACAATGAAGTTAAGCGATTTTATAAATTTGTATTTATATCTTAGAACAATGTTAGCATTTTTGTTAAATATTTCTAAATGTGATAAATAGTTTTAAGATTATTTTTTAAGACTAAACTCCCTGTCGCATGGTAAATATGAGTGTCCTCACTCATGGAATCTGTGGACTGTCGAGTGGAATCTACCATGGCTGTCAAGAGAATACACATTCTTTTCCCAGTTTGATTTCTTTTTTGGCTTAGACCACCTCCTCTTTCGTCGGAGGCGTGTCGCATATTGACTCACCAAGTCAGTTTCTAAGTCATGCCTTGAATTTTCTCGTTCTCCTCAGAAGACGTTTTCATTGTGGACGATTTTTACATAAATGAAAAACAGTAAGACAGACAAAGGCTTACTGAACAAAAATGTGGATCTCGTTAAAACACACAATTTATGTCACACACTTGTTTTATCTTTTGAATTAACCATTTCCGAGATATTCTTTATTTGTTTGAACTTCCCAATACTTACACTTTCCTCAAATAGGAATAAGTTATTCGTGTTTATCTCTTGGTCTTGCTAAGAGAACAGAATTTCATAGGCATCGCTTAGCAACCAGTTCTTAAAACATTTCACTATCGCTTAAAGCCTACTGTATTCCCATCACCTACAAGAAAATTAGTAATAAGATAATTTCTACAAATGTTTATTTCGATTAACATGTTTGTAAGAGTAGCTTGTGCACCAGTAGAGAAAGTGAGTGATTTATTTTTATTTATTTATTTATTTTTTTTTCCCCCTCATTGAAAGAACTATCACCTCTTTCCAAACGTCTTTTCCTAATCGAAAACAACAAAGTAAAGATATATAAAGTACGTAATATGAATAGAAGAATAATTTCTATATTAGAGTTATTAAAATGGGTGTAGATATGTGAATTACTCATTTTTTGAGAAAGTCACGTGAGTATAAATGTGTCTCGTTACGCAATCGCCCTAAAGTTATTAAAGTTGTCTCAAATTGAGGCTTATATAAGAAAATATCTAGAAATGGTTTCTCTCCAAAGAAAGGAATGCTCTTCGCCTCAGTATTTGATTGAATCTGGAACCCTAGCGTTCTTTTCATTGAAACAGTGTGGGGTATGTCGCTGCAGCTAAGATTTGTACCCCTTTCAATTTCCATTTCAATGGAACACTGAGGAAATAAGTCAAAGAAAGGGCCTTTGTGTTCCGATTCAAGGTGCTGTCCGAGAGGGGTTTCAGCACACGGGAAGGAATTTCTTTTACATTGTAGAATTTTGGACAATTGCGCAAACGAATACAATTTGCTATTTGAATCTACTGAATACTCATACTTTTTATACAAGATTAAGAGCGATTTGGTATGTAAAATATTCAAGCGTAAATATCGAACGTGATGGATTTGTGGTATCCTGTGTGCCTTGCATTGGGGTGCTCCAGGTTTGATTCTCGTTTGGTCATACAAATTCAGTGTCTCTCTATTAATAACGTTCGTATAAGAACGAAAACAAATCAGCTAGCCAGGATAAAGCCTCAAGCAAATTGCGCACACCACTGGGCCCCACGTATCGCGCTAAATATGGTGGACAATGTTATACAATTACCAGTGGTCTTGATGGGTCACAAGGAAAAGTTATCAATTTTCTTTGAACCTATAGACCGCCATTCAGTTTCTGTCTTTATTTACCTCCTATGTTGTTTAATTACAGCAAACATATAAATGAAAGCGCTTCTTTCTTGGAAAAACAAGACTTAAGATGATAAAATACGTCTGCTTCTCTGAATTTCCTCGAAATTCTTTCATCAGGCATTTCACGTGAAGGGGGGAAAAGATACACCCCATCAGGAAATAGGTCTTTGAAAGTCAACACAAAGCAACATTGATGACAACGCATTTTAATATGCGTATTTCCATATTATAAAATGGCACCCATAAAGAATAATAATTGAAACTAGATTCAGCACGGCGTTTCTTGTAATACGCAATGCGTATTTAATACACTATTATTAGGGTTGTAAAACTACGGTAGATTTAAACAAGGTGTAAAATACATTAAGGTGGGTCGGGAAATTAATGTGAAATTAATACATTTTTCCGTTTCCTCTAGACTTTATATGGAATTCTTTAAACATATACTCCAATTTAAATATAACAGTACAAAACTCGATTCAAAATCAGCAGACTTGGTTCCCTAATTAATGTTGTGCAAGTAATGTTTTCTTACGCTTCTCGCCCTCGCCTAGGATGCACCTTTTGTCCCCTGAACATTATCTTAGTGAATGGAAGCAAGCAGCCCACACGTGGTGCAGTGACATTCAGGATACAGCATATAAGCTCAAGTTCCTCCATGGTGGGTAGAATTATCAGGTTACAAGAGTATAAATCACAGTTAGCCACTATACAGATGTTCTTCCCGTTGATTCATGTAGCTTATCTGAAGCTGGTCTGGTCTGCTCCGAGTTTCTGTAGCACAGAGTTGGCCGACGACGACTGATTTATCTCAGTCCATGTATCGACATATCTGTAAACTTTGTCTTCATATTACTCTTTGTGCTAACATTTACTTTGGTCAACTAGTTTCACAGCCAATAAATGTCATTTCCTATGGTGATATATCGAACTCTTTCTCCTTTTGCTTGTTACAGAAAATACCAGCGTTATATTAATTCCTTCTTTAGATTCATATCCCAATCTGCAGTCACATGATAATGAATATATTGTTTCTAACATCGATACGTATAATTAAAGCCGAAATATATAATGGACAAAATCCTTGTTTTTCCTCTCTCTAGTGCTACATCTCTGAGTGAGAAAGAGGAAGAGAAAGAGAACATAACACTGGTCTACAAAAATTAACTTTTTCCCTTTCACAAGAATTAAAATAACAGATTCTAAAAGTATTTTTCCTGCTGAATTTAAATATAATTACAGTTTGTCCGCATCGGGCAGGAGTTTTGTGTGATATTCATTTGAATTTTTATAATATTCTAAAAAATCCGTAACTAGCTATCTAACTCAAAATTATAACTACTGATTCTGACTTGCCTAGAAAGTGATAGATAGTGATTTTCGGGTATATTTTGCATCTGGAACGTCTCTCATTTTAGTCCAACAGTAGTCAGCCAGCATATTGGAACTCCACTTGCCTTGGTACCTCTTCTCTATCGTAGAAATTTGCTGATGAAAACGCTCACCGTGTTCATCACTGACAGCTCCCAGGTTTTTGGGGAAGAAGTCCAAGTGAGAGTCCAAGAAGTGAATTTTTAAAGACATGTTGCATCCCATAGCTTTATAATAATGCAGAAGATCAGCCACTATGTCACGATAGTTTTCTGCTTTATGGTTTCCAAGAAAATTGCAACATAAACTTTTGAAAGACTGCAAGGCTGCTCTCTCCAGTGGATTTAACAGTCCCTCGAAATGTTCATCAGCCATTAATGATCGGATTTGTGGTCCTATAAAAACTCCTTCTTTCAATTTAGCATCACTGACTTTGGGGAATTTCGATTTCAAGTACAAGAATCCATCAGAAAGTTTATCCATAGCTTTGACGAAATTTTTCATAACTCCTAACTTAATATGCAATGGAGGTAAAAATATTTTTTCAGGATTCACTAAAGGGACACATGCCACATTTTTCTGGCCAGGGAGAAGAGATTCACGTTTTGGCCATGACTTTCTAACGTAGTGAGACTTCTTATCTCTGCTGTCCCACTCGCACAAAAAACAGCAAAATTTGGTGAACCCAAGTTGCAAACCAAGCAATAAAGCAATGACCTTTAAATCACCACAGATATTCCATTCATATTTTCCATATTGTATTTTCTCTCAAATTAGTTTCATATTTTGATATGTCTCTTTCATAGCGGCATGCGCTACTGGTATTGATGGAAGTTCATTGCCAATATGTAGCAGCACAGCCTTCAAACTTACTTTAGAGGAGTCTATGAACAATCGCCACTCACCTGGTCAGTGTTGATGCCCAAGAGTTTCCATAAGTGAACAAATATTATTACAAAACACAACACCATATTCTTCAGAGAAGTATTCTTTGAAAACACTATGGCGGCTACGATAACTACTTATTCTTACATCTTCTTGGAGTAAATTCCACCCTTTGAGTCTGGAAGTTAAAACTTCAGCTTGCAGTTTAGACAGATTTAAATCCCGAATCAGGTCATTAAGGTCTTGCTGATTGGGGAAGTATGGTTCTGATGAACAGCTACTGGCTTCATATGTAAGATCATTTTTATTTTCATCTGAATCATTTTGAGTTTCAGTTAGGTCAGAATCAAAGTTATCACTTAAGGTTGTATCTACATATACTGGTACGGGGAACTCTTCACTGTGTAAGACAGGTCTCAATGCAGATTGCAAATTCGGATACTTAACTGTATATTTTGTTTTAGATGTGATTCCTTTAATATTTGTCAAACAAAAATAACAGTCAGTTGAATGATCCTTCGGTTCCCTCCAAATCATGGGAATTGCAAATGGCATATGATGTGTACCATTTTTCCACCCAGTCAACAGTCTAACACACGAAACACAGCATGTATTTGAGGCCCAGCTCTTATCAAAATCACCAACTTGACAGCCATAGTAAAGATGATAACACTTCTTTACAAGTGGGGTCATATTTCGCCTCTGAGACTTGAAGGTCAGCTCACCACAAATATAGCAGAAATTATCTGCATGATTTACACACTTTCTTGGCATGATGAAAACATTAAGCACTGAAATACAACATGCACAACATACACAATACACTTCTAAACAGAAAGGAAGGAAATACTTCACTAGTGAACAATGTCACAGTCAGCTCAATACTGACACATCACAATGCCAGACAGGTCTGAGCGTGTCTAAACATGAATGAACCTGCACAGTCTTGTTTTGTGGTGCTTCAGCGTGATATTACAAATAATTTCAATAAATACGGCTTGAGTAAAATAGCTACATATGAGGTAAAGGTTCCTATGACAGGTCAAAGAAAACGCTAAAATCATATTTTGAAAAGTAGCTTTCACAGAAAAGCTATGCCTGATGGGAAAATTCTGACTACATATCTGAATCCAGAATGAAAAAATGCACTAGATTCACTATTCAGATTTCTTGTGAAAAAAATCTTGTCGACCAGTGAATAAAAACGAAAAATTTGGTAAATGCCAAATTGAGTTCAGCATCTTCCAAGATGTTAAAAAATATACCTCCCGAACTACCTCTTACTAAACCCCAGCGCAACAGCCCATGAAGGGACCAAGGCTTGCCGCCCAGACACTGCATCCCCCATCTCTGCCCACTAAACGTGGGGTGCAGTACTGGAGCATGCGACGTGTTCAGTGCCCCGATCATAAAACAGACACTCTGTAGCCTAAGCCAACAATGTCCGCTTGCAGTATATAGCGCCTGCCATGATTAATTCATGAATAATTCGTTTGAAAAAGTTGTAGAAGAAAACAGTTAATTTAGGTTCAACTCTTGGATGTTTGTGCAACTAAATTCAATTTTTCACAATCGTTTTAATAGAGACATACCACACATGTATTTGCCCAGATTCTAATGTTTAGGATTACATTCAATTTTGTGTGATCTACGCTCAAATTAAATGTTCTACCATAAAGACTAGGCTGGATACGCGTAGCCATAACTTCGTTAAGCGTCGTCCCTTTTGCTAAGTTGTGTAATTCTTTACCTCTATTCTATGGGCTGCGCTCCAACAAGAGAAATGAAATACAAAATCCCCTCGGGCATAAATCTGATAATTTCATCAGTACCTACGCTAGTGCCGGTGCTTCAGAAATGTGCTATGAGTAATCCGGTACAGCCGCAGGGGGCAATGCACACCTTCCCCGGAAATGTTGCGGCGAACAGAAATATGGAGAGCTGCGCGGTTCCGACGAAAATGGTGCTTAAAGAAGAACTTGCAGTCAGTAATACTAGTTTTCAAAAGTATCAAGTTTACAACACTGCTTACCTTAAGATAGATCTACTGCGTATAGTAATTAGAGGGAGTATCGTATTCCACCCAAAAATTCGATGTCGATATTTCATCGGATATATGTTTCGAGACCCCTCAACCCCAAAATAGCACTTTTATAAAAAGGTGTGTGTGAATGTGTGTGTGTGTGTGTGTGTGCGTGTGTGTGTGTTTAGCGTCTTCAAAAGATGTGATACAAGAAAGATTAAAAAAGATTCTCACCCCAATTTAGCCCTTACGTGAAAAGTTTTTCAAAATGTCAAATTTTCTTTAAAATGGTTATATCGATTTCGATTAAAATACCATATGTTTAAGATAGTTATACGAGAAACAACTTCTTTTTTAATTTTCTGGTAATAAGCTACGAAGTCTTCTTCAATCCGAAGTGAGTGAGTGACTGAGTGAGTGAGTGAGTGAGTGAGTGAGTGAGTGAGTGAGTGAGTGAGTGAGTGAGTGAGTGAGTAGTTCAAGGGTCCGTCGACAACTAGGTTATTTGGGCCCGTCGGTTGGAAGGAGGTCTGCATAATTTTATACAACTGGTAAATCATAAGGGATAGAGAAAAAAGTACCCCGGAAAAATGCAAATCTCTTTGGAACAGGCGTCTATTATTCCCGTGTTCGAACCAGACTGGATTTAGGAAGTTTCTGCAGCTAAGGTTTTTCCCTATCCTCCCCAGAGCCCGGAACTATGAAGTAGAGTGTGAACGGTGTGATCTAAGGCGTAGAAAACAAAGAAAAACCAGAAATGCAATGAGAACTGCATACGTGTTAATGCCATTGCCGATATGGCAATATGTTCCAAAGATAAAAAGCCACCGGTATGACCATTGCAGTTAAAACGGCGTATAAATGAAACAATAATAAGAAAACATCCGTTATCATCGATTCCAATGTTTGATACTTGTGTCATTTGGAGCTACCCAAATATTTGTGCGATATCATGTGGATAGTATGGAATTTTAAAGCAGAATTTACTGAGCCGCTTTGATCAAGCGACTATAGATTAGGTTTCCCCTATCGCTTCCTACCAACAATGAAATGAGGAATTAAACGTTTTCTGCACATGTTTATCTCCAGTAACATGAAGTAGATATGAAAATGAGCTTTGTTAAGTATGACTCCTTAAGCTATACTGGGTCATCCAATAATTATAATTATGTTATAATGTGGCAACGATGTGTGTGGCGCTATCAGCGGTAAACGGTGCAAGCTGAAAACAAGAGAAAGAAGAGCATCTGGTGTACAGTTCAGAATATTTTGAGACAGTGGGGCGGGGGGGGGGGGGGGTGCAGGTAGGCAGCAGGTTGCTCGTGCTGCAGGTCATTTACGCGTGTTCTTTGTCAGTTTCTGTCTGTGTGTCTGTCTGTCTATCTGTGTGTCTATCTGCCTGCCTCTTCCAAGATTACAACACAAAGACTTTAATATTAAAATAAATAAATAAAAAGAAATCCCACTTTCTAAACTTTCCTTAATATGGAAAAGATACCGAAAAGTTTGAATTACTCAAAACTGACAAAGAATTTGAATAAATGGTACAATATTTTCATGACAAATTAAATGTATATTTTGAATTTTCTGGGAATAGCCACTGATACCCTCTTCATTCTGAATGATTTTTGCCTAACTGGTAAACGTAAGAGATAGACAAAATAGTTTATAAAAATTTATATATCTTAAAGTACACAATTTATTTCAAATATGTTTTGTTTTCTTTTTATTTCCTGGGGTTTACCATTTACGACACATTCCTTGTTATTGGTTTGAATTTTCCAATACTTTTCTCAAATGGGAAGTAGTTTTTCTATTTTAAACCTTCGGTTATGCAAACAGAACGGAATTTCAAGGACATCATATAGCGATTAGCTCTTAAAAGAGTTAGCTAAAGCTTATGCCTACTGTATTCACTGTTCCCATTGTGCCGCACTCGATTAGCATATTTTGCTTGAAAGTACATGTAGAAGCTTTGGGTCAATTCCGTATACTTTTTCTAGCAGGAGTGAGAGTGAAGCAGAGAAATAAACAGATGAAGGATACAATAGGCTCGGTGTGTCCGAGGCGGCAGCGAGACTTGACCGGAGGAATATATTGACCATGTAGAAATTAATGGAGCGAAATTAATATTAACTATGTTATCAAGTTACAGGACTGTCATGGTGAATTTAATTCCATGATGCTCACTGGCGAACTCACAATGGGGCGACTTTGTTCCCTTTACATGATCATTAGCAGCGGACAAAATGTGTTAGTGCAGAGTTGAGACCACCATGCATTTATCCCTCTTACTCTGGTTTGATTAATCTCTAGCGTTTTATCTACACATACATGCAAAATGTATCTGCTTCTTGTGAAAAATCTGCCACAGCACAAAGAGATGGCATTCAGAAGAAGTGTCAATGAATGTAGTTAGTCTGAAAGAACCCGAACTATCCATTCAAGGCTAGTTCATTTGGCAATGACATGTTCAATGTATTATTGAAATAAAACTTGCATCAAACCTGAATTTATAGAATCATTCACTCTACAAAATCATTTGTATTTTAAAAGAACTTGGCAAAAAATATAGCCGAAGAAACTAGAAGTGTGCACTTTTTTCTAAAACGGTGTTAAAAAGAATTAAAATTAATTGTTCTTGTTTTTTAGCCGTGTGAAGGGCGAGGTTTGGAAAAGGAGAATTAGACTGAAAAATGCAATACCATAGCCGGGATTTGAACTGCGGATTTTTTTATCTCCATCCAGTTGCTGTAATTCATCATTTATCGTTCATTCTGCCAGACCACTGTAAATCTAAGATAACTGTAGGAACCGCCTTAGGTTAGACACACGCGTGTCTTAAGCGGACAGTTTAGTTTCCGAGATCAAATAATATATTTTTTCTCTCGCTATTGAAAATCTCCATTCTTTTGATGCATAATGTATAGGCTTTTGTTCATTTTAGAGCTGTCAAAATCACATCTAAATATTATGCGGTACCTATCACGACCTTTCCTGTTTTTTTAGTTTCTTGCATTTTTCTGTCTCTTATAGTTTTCTACATGTAGGTACCATTTTCTGAGCTCCTAAAACATCATGCAAACTTTGAAGTGAGTGTCATATTTTACATACAATTTAGTAACTACAAAAATGGTTATGTATTACAAAAAATGAGTTAACTATTTTAAACGATACATTTACAACGATTTTCATTATAAAATAAGAATTTTGAAGAAATTAATCCAGTCATTTTGTCATAAATCCTGTTTTCTAAGTTCACCATAACTTTAAACTCATTAGAACACTTCAAATAATTGAAAATGAGCACATAAAAATTATTTTTTGTTTATTAATTTACATGGATGTCACACTCTCTCTTTGAAGCTACAAACCTGATTTGCACATATATTCTACCCCAAGTACTGTGCAATGTGTAACAAAAATTGTTTATAGTTGTAATGGTTATTGTTATGTTGATATTACAATACCGATGTTTCATGTGTAGACCAATTCGTTAACTACAATATCCCCTTTACGGGGCACATTAATTTCTCAGTTGTTCCTCCAATATTAAATCCACAAATAATGTCTTGCTTCATATTTATAACTTATAAATCATTAATTTGCTGTAATTCTTATTAAGCTTGAAACGGCCGTATTTACTAATCTAACAACTCAGAAGGAAAATCTGTTTCTATGACAGTTGCCAAATATAACTAAAACACATATACTGTTGCTCTGAACAGTTTTGAACACTTGGCCAAGTCGTGTGTGTGTGGGCCAGTTGGGCCCACTTTCAATGTAAATTACAATAATTATTATTACAGTAGGCTATATGATTCTATCTTTAATAAATATATTTTTATCAGCATGTTTCATATTAATTTATATTGAATTTAGCTTTGAAGTAAAAAGACTCAAATGTTATTAAAGGACGGGAAGACATAGATTTGTATTATCACGAGTGAGCTACATTACCTCATAGTTATCTTGTAAAATGTAGGTCATGCTCTTAACATCATGAACTTTACAAACATACAGGGCTCTTATTTATTGTACATTTGTGGAAACAAACACATTAGCATTCCGTATTGGAGCCGCAAGTTCACACGGCAGCGATAAACAAAGCTCAAGTGATGACAGCGGCACGTTGTTTCACTTTGTCATTTAGCTTTATTTTAACGTCGTTGTGTTCTCTCAGAGGACGCCAACTCTAGTGGCAGCTACTTGTTACAGTAACAATCCAAAATAACTTTAATCTTCATGACAGAATCGTTGGAAAATAGCAGCTCAACAGCCTAATGGATTAGAAGAGTCTGTGCGCTTTCATTTGAGCGACATGGGCAACTGACATGAATCTGCAAACACATGCAGCTTAAGTGTATTATATCGTTAAACATGTAATTTATTCTAGTTTTTCAGTCATGCTGTGATAACGCCTTTGAGTTAAAAAGGAAAGCTTTAAACATTTGTTAGTCTCAATGCATGAAAATCTAATTTATATACAAAACTAATTTAGTAATATGCACGGTTTGGGATCACCTGACGGCTTCTTATCGTCTTACGGAGTCTCGCAAGGGATGGGACATAACTAGTGACCAATGACAGTTGCAATACGAGGCCAGAGCTGTGGCGCTGTAATGAGAACATGGAAAGGTAGAAGGAGGGGGATACACCTGGACTCTTAGAAAAACCACATTTTAATTTTCTTTAGACATTGGCAGTATTAATGAGCGTGATGGTTGGAAGAAGTTTGAGAGACAGAGAAAGACAGTGAAGTATCAAGGTTACGATTGGACAGAACAGCTGTGAATTGTAAGGTCACAAAGAACTATAATTATTTTAAGGACGGTTTTCGAGATTTAGTTTTAGAAGAAAAATAAAGCGACAAGAAAACGTAATTGTGTCAATTTGTCACAGCGGTGTCAGGAGCGGAATTTGTCACATTGTTATTTTGTCACAATACCTTCAATGTATATTCTGGTGCGTAG
Source organism: Tenodera sinensis (assembly GCA_030765045.1). Taxonomy (NCBI): domain Eukaryota; kingdom Metazoa; phylum Arthropoda; class Insecta; order Mantodea; family Mantidae; genus Tenodera; species Tenodera sinensis. Next base: position 155,057,482 of record CM060967.1, on the reverse strand, counting down.
GTCCCGACTGTGGTATTAAACTTCAACTTTCATGTAATGAATGTTTATTTATATTGTATTTTACTTGGCTACTAATGAACGAAGAGAGGGGCATTTTAGCTGATGGAAAGGATTACTAACAAGAATGTAGTCTGCTGAAAACCACAGACGAGGCTAATTAATTTAATTAGTACTGATAACACGTCAGAGCTCACTGAAATGATTACAAACGTGAGCTTCAACCAAAGAAATAATGGTAACAATTTATTAAATTCGAATACAAACATGTACAAAACGACTTGCATTGTAATATAGTATAATGACCAAATAATAAAGATTGGGTGGGTAGGTGTATGTGCGTGTTTAGATGGGTAATTTAATAATTTATATAAAAGTAAATATTTAAACATTTCTATAATGGTTCAAATGCTAATTCTCTTGTTTGAGTGTAATTTTTCATATAGGTACCTAATTTGAGTTTCAAAATGTAATTATTATTTTATAGTACGAACTTGTGTTGACTATTGTTAAATAATAGAAATAAAACATTAGAAAAAAAATGGCGCGATTCTCAACTTTTAGGTTATGATAAAATTCAGGACTGCTTAAGTGCATAGCCGTGGTAATTAAACATTGGACATACAGAGAAGAGTAAATGGCTCGTTCAAGTTTCATCACAAGTTTCTCTATTTAATTGTATTTAAAGCAGGTATACCGAGCGAGATGGCTCTGTGGTAACTTGGGAGCCTCGCATTCGGAAGGTCGTGGGTAATATTACCGCGGCCGGCCTCCTTCACCATGAGTGTGGTGTTCCGGGATCACTAGACAAATCCTGAGAAGAAAGTTACATCCCCTGAATTTCCGTCTTTCCATTTCAGGAAATCATTCCATTTAAATCCTGATTTTCAGGGTCGGAAGTGCTGACGTGGGCGATTTCGCGCTGCTGTGTGGGGACTTTGCGAACTATAAGTACTGTTCTCGGCGGATAGATGGTGCTGTAGTCGGTTGAGCGGTCTCTGTATGTGTGCGCGGGTGTGTTTGTGTGCGCGCGCATAACCCAGAAACGAAAACTGGGTTGAATACTAAACTTCCTATCTTCCAAGGATAGGACACGAGAAAACTCTCTCAACTCAGACTGTCCCGTTACACAGAACATTTTTCGAACATTTTGATCTCATCAAAAATGCCTAACGATTTTGATTAAAATACCATATGGTTAGGATATTTTCATGACAAATCAAACGAACCTATATCTTGAATTTTCTAGAAATGTGTTTGGAAGCCCTTTTCGTCCCGAATGACTTGCCTAACTGGTAAAGAGCATCATTACTATACAAAAAAACGTAGTTCTCGTTAAAACAATTGTCTTTTATACTTTTTCTGGTGAACTATTTCGGAAGTATTCCGTGTTCCTTGCCTGAATGTTTCAATACTTACACTTTTATGAAGTCGTTATTCATTTCTTTATCCCTTTCCCATGCAAAAGGAACAAACTTTCAAAGTCATAAATTGGCGACCAACTCTTTAAATATTTGACTATCGCACTTTCAAGAAAATTAGAAATAGCAATTTTTGCAAATCTTGACCTTGATTAAGATGAATAAGCGTTTGTGGGAATACTTTGTACAAGGGTAGAGAAAGTAACCTGAGTGCAACACACCAGATTCTTATTTAATAACTGAGAATACGTTTGTTAAGATGATCGTAAGTTATTTATGTATTTTTGAAAGAGATTAACTTACTAGCCTGGGTGCTTCGACCCTATTTCGTCGCATATGTTAAGGATCTATATATTATGTGAAAAATGTTTAACTTTTTAAATTATTAAATGCCTGGGATCAAAGACAAGGTACAAAGTTACTCGACCATTCCGATCGAAGATTGTTGTACACCTAAGGGTACTTCTGCAGAATTTCCAGAACTTGGAGAAGTGTCTAGAGAGGTTAAGGAAGTAAGATCTTCCGTCGATGCTTCACATCCTTTGCATAAGTAGCAGGAATAGCCAGGTCTGTGCCAAGAGGATTTTGTATAATAATCTATTTCATACATAGAGGCGTTAATTTATCATTGTATATAATTTACTACCTGGTCATTCTTTTGTTTTGTGCCATTGATCACTAGGACATTCGTTTGATTAGTGAGTGTCGCCAACTGTACTGTGATAAATCGTTGAAAAATAATGTATTACACATTAGAGTCGATTAACAATCAAATGTCAAAATCAAGGCCAATTCAAAACCATTTGGTCATGCACCGAGTGACGAAATTGAAACAATAATTCAAAATGCTGTACAACAAAAAATAGAATGAGTGTGTGGAATCAATTCAATTATTTCTATAAGAAATCAGTTGGCAGTACTGAGTAACTCAAACTGCTCTAATTGTAATGAATGTTGTGACGCCAGCCCATAGCAGCAGCAACACAACAAAAGACCTTCGGGGGTGGGCGCGGCGCCTAACAAAGACCCTCAAGGTCAAATTCACATTGACGTGAGCAAACACTTGACTAATAACAATCAAAGGGCAACAGAAAGGATTTCCCAGGGCATTCGAGAAGTGTCCGGAAGCCGGCTTGTTTGTATACGTTCGAGAAAAATCTGGCTACGTCAACGCAGGTATAAAAACTTGCGGAGCGCGTGAAGGCAGGCAGTTTTTGAATCGGTCAGAGTGTCAGTGAGTACGAGAAGCTGTGAAAGATACGTCGCAGAGAAGGGAAGAGGTTTTAATGAGTGTTGAGTGATTGTATCGTGTTTGAGAGACAGAGAAAGTAAAAGGAGTGAGTCAAGACTACGAGAAGAGAACTGACTTGTAATATCACGACTGTGTTAACGTCAGTAGAGGAGAACTGTGGCTTTGTGCAAACGTTTGGAAGAAAAATAAAGTGATAGGAAGGTAACTGGGCTAATTTTGTCGTTTTGTTACAATATATTTACGTTATTCTTATAGAAGTTAACATTTTGTAGTCAAATCTTTGTGATGTAGTATTTAACTTCATGTTTTATTTATGAAATAGTTAAGATAAGTGTTATTTGATAGTTTGACCTTCCTTCTCGCTCCGCTCGAGATTTTATCGGTAGGGTTAGACGTCTTGTGCTAGTTTCACAGTAATTTCAAAATCATGGAGGGAGATAAATGAAATTAATTGGTCATTCGAGTTTAAAAAGCTGCTCTGCAACATCGGGCAGCCAACTGGCAATAATAACAATTTGATATTGCTCCGAATAATGTCAACGCTCTGGAATCGGAACATGCCTAAAATATCCCTGGACCAATGATCGTGCACTTTGAGTCCACCGCATGGTGAGAACTAATTTGTTTTCAGCCAATGTGATAAACACTGTAGGGAGTGCAGCCGTTGTTTGTTTATTTCCGTTGCAACCTTATGCCGAACAGGCATTACTAACCTATTCACCAAAAGGGCACCCATCGCGTTGTGTAGTTGAAATTCCCAAAATATGTGTCACAGAGGGGACAGAGTTCAAACAGCAGCTGACGCAGGGCTGTTGTGTCCCTTTGCCTGCAGATGGGAGAACACGGCCCTATTATCTACCATAGCGATACGTATTCATCTCCATATAGCGTGCATGAAAGCGAACCGAGATCAAAGCCAATAACGGGTCCATTGTGCAACAAAAAGGGGGAACGGCTATATTAAAAATTTTTAATAATTCAGTTAATCCACAAACCCTTCCTGTGAAATCTGACACATCCTCCCCTCTGTTAATTATTCGCAAATATTACTTTAGCGACGCGTTTATGGAAGAGGTGGCGGCATATAATAGATATCGTATAATTGGTTCCCAAATCATTTGTACCATCCAAGCGACGCAAACATTAATATTTATTTCGCTTTCTTTTTTTAAAACACCGATTATAGTTTTCCCACAAACCCCTGCATCATTTCATTACGCTTTTTGAAAATACGCCTGTTTCTCTGTGCGTATATTCAGTCATGTTTCACTAAGTGTCATTGCATTTGTAACAAAAATACATTTGAATGTAACAGGGTTATTTGAATTACTAGTATACACTTTTCTTCAGAACAGACTAGTTGAAGAAATTAAAGTGCCCTAAGAAGTGAATATAATGGACTATAAATGTAAACTTGGGCCACATAGAGGTTAAAGATAGACGCGAGAGATTCTTCCAGGAACCACCAAGCAAGTGCCAGTCAACAATGGACGTGCGTCAGCTTTAACGCCATCTGGAATATTGTTCTCCAATGAATATTCTGCCAGCTGCTCCAGTGATATAATTAGCAAATGTTTTTCTCAGAGAATATGTGGTTTGGTACGAGGAGTGAGTGAGTGATTTGGGTTTAAGGGCCCGTCGACAACTAGGTACGAGGATAAAGAATACCTACCATTAATGAGAAAGATGAATTTTATTAATGGAGACTTCTGATGAGCTGAATCTTATTAATTAAAATTTTAACAACTGAATTATACCGTCTTAAATTCGGATGTACCCGATCTAAACTGTTTACAAATAACTGTTTTTCGTAATAATACTGTGAAGTGTGCGTTGTCGGGAGTCGTAGAAATCCTCAGCTGATTGGTTACTTGGCGATAACCATAACATTTATTTAACCCGTGCAGGGCTCTTGGCGCTGAGGCTGCCGATAATCGATCACAGTAAACACTTCACTAAGATTGAAAACACGAAGGGAAAGACGCAAATTTTTATAAATACACGCCTACCCATCACTCCCCATCAATGTTCTACTCACACGGCCCAGTTCTAAAGCTGCTAATTCATATCAATTCCGACTTACTCAATCCTAAGAGCTTGCTTTCCTAGTTTTCAAATTGCGTGAACTTAACTGAATTCCAGGAACATTTTGAGCTAACGGTTTTCTATGCTGCACTGCCTTCATTCTCATGAGAAATTTCAACGTATGCTTTATACCTTATGTATTGATTTTAACATGTATTGCCATTATTTATTTACGTATTATTTCCTTATAAAAGAATTGTGACGCAGATTCCAGATGGTGCGAGAAGCTTTGTACTGTCGACCTGTTTACGAGAAGTTTTTCGAAAAAATATGTTTTCCATAGAATCCGCTAGTAATCCTTCTGGCCTATATAAGCGAGTTGAGACGGCGAGAGAAGCCAGTTTTTGTAATTAGTTTTTATGTGAGTTTTGTGTACAGTTTGTGTTGTGAGAATTTGTAGTGAGTGTATCGTCGGGACCAATTGTTTGGTCCAATTTTTGGGTAGAAAACAATACAACCGCTCAATTCGCTCCTCAGAGACCTAACGAGGCTGAGTGTACCCCGTACCAGACCTCCTAGCGGAAGAAAAATCCACACGCCGTTACCGGGGATCGAACCCTTTTCCTCCGCGGCAGAGGCAGGCCCGCTACCACCCAAAATTAAAGACCTTTTTAAGTTACCAGCGCCTTTACAATTCCAAATTATCTTTCTACTTCTCTGACGGGAAGCGAGCCTAAAGTCACAAAATATGATTGCAACGGCGAACTAACTACATATATTAATTTCCATAAAACTCTCATAGCTTTAGTTTTTATGATAACAATGTGCGTTTAGAAAAACAAAACAAAACACAAACGCAATAGTATATGCAATTAGTCGAAATAACATGAACCGCAAGATACATAATACAAAAACAGCCATGAACACACAACAGGAGTGTAATTTGTGGACCTAATTTAAAGTTATTACTCGACCACTTTTATGTGGATTATTGGTTAATGTTTTGGTAGACACGTTGACATAGCAAACAGGTGGTGGTTTTAATAATAATGCACATTGTTGGAATAACATAAACCTGTGCTCTATATAATTACAACAAAGAGCATCTCTGGCAATTAAGAACACAACAAAATAGTACTAATTTAAACTGTGTGGTTTGTTTCTCGTATTTTGTTTTACTTGCTGTTTAAGAATTACTATAAAAGGCAATTAATGAATTTAAACAATCGCAGTTGTCAACGTGAGTTGAATGTTAATGGAATTGTGTGAACTTATATTTCACAACCATTGTCATTCATAAGTAGACGTAAAGCAACAGAAGAAAATCCTCATTGTTGCATTCATATGATCCATATGTTATAAGTTTGTTGTCTACTTCATTTTTATCTATATCAAAATAGACAGAAATAGTTTCATTACACATATTGTTGTAGCTAAGTACAAAAAGCGCCACAGAAAATCTCACTGCACCTCGCGTCATTGTCACCTTGTTTACTGTTATACGAAGCCACTGCCACTTCAATCGTATCGGCTAAAAGAGAAAAGTGAATTATGTTTGTCATACAGACCTCTCATCGTGATTGGCTACTATACCTTATTGGCTAGTACAGGGCACGCCTTTGAAGGGGTTAAATCTCAGGGAAAACCTTGATGAGCGCCCAGGTTAGCAGTCAATTTCACGCCTCAAAAGATCCCAGAAGATAATTTTTGACACTCTTTCTACAAGAGAGATAAAGATCACCGAATTGATACTCAGGCATTTAAAAACCGGATTGCGATGGCTTTAAAATCTATTCTCTTTCCATGACTTAGCGTGAAACAAGTAGAGATTCCGAAGTATTGAGTAATTCAATTCCACAACTAACGGAAACCGCGCAAACAGCCGAAACAGAAACGTTATTTGAAATAATTTGCATGTTTTAAGGACATATACAATTTTTGTGCACGTTTTTGTAACGTTTACCAGTAACATAAAATTATACAAAATTCCTTCCGAAAAACTGGACTTCACAGAAAATTGCCAGAAAATTCAAGATATGTATTTTATTTTTCATATAAAAAGCTTGATTATATAGTACTTTAAAGAAAATTCTTACAATAAAAAAACGAATAAATTCGAAAAAAAAATAAAGGATTTTTCACTTAAAGGGTAGTTTGTGGTGGAGTTCTTCTCTTTTTTTTTTTTCCCCCTTTCTTTTCTTTTTCTGAAACTTCGTGTTGTATCTTTGGAAGTTTGGAAGAAACTGAACTGAAAGATAAAGTTTGGTATTTTTCCCATTTTTCGTTGTTGAATTCACTGTTCGCACGCAAGTAGACGCGCAAACACAAACACACAAAACCCATGGATCTTCTAAAAATCCTTCTGCCTTTTTTGGGTTGTATACTATAGTTCCTCCACATATTCGGTAAAAAACGGATATATTCGTTTTTCTTATAAAGGCAACTCTGCAGTTTTAAAATAATTTGTGTGCACAGCCAACTAGAGAAAATCTCAAGTTTTTTACTTTCTCTAATACGTATTTTTGCTGCTTAGCGGCGCCCTCAATTGCCAGGATCAAATCAGCGTCGCCGTGTGCCAGAACTTCGTCCCGCAGGAGTTCTTTTACATGTCAGTAAATCTACTGACATGGAGCTGTCGTTTTTAAGCACACTTAAAAACCATCGGTCTGGGGCGGATTTGAACCCGCAACATAGGGATCTGTAGGCCAGCGTCTAACCAACTGAGACACCCAGACAGACTAGTGTGTATGTGTGTGTGTGTGTGTGTGTGTGTGTGTGTACGCACGCGCGCGCAGTTTTCGAGTGCCATAAACGATTTCGGGAGGGTAAAAATGATCTTGCGAATGCCCTACACCCCTTAAGGTCCTCAACTTCAAAGGCTGAAATCAATGTCAACACAATTGACGTCATGTTGCGGGAAGACCGTGATTTACCGTTAACAAAGATTGCAGAGATTACGAATATACTCTATGGCTCAGCTGAAGACATTGTATGAAATGTTCTAAGGTTTAGAAAAAGTTGCAGCAAAGTGGGTGCCTCCTGTGTTCAGTGACGTACATAAGGCTCAGCGTGTGATGGCGTGTTATGGCGCCATCAAGGCTCAAGAAACAATCACTGAATTAGGCATTGAGGTGATGCTACATCTACCTTATTCACCGGACCTAGCGTTGTGTGACTTCCACCTATTTCCTGCAGTGAAAAAAGAGCTTCGAAATAGTTATTTTCAGAGTGAACGAGAGCTGAACAAATTTTCCAGTGCACTCAACAAACTATCAAAAAGGGGCTTCAAGGAGTGTTTTGAACATTGAACTGAACGCTGGAATCGTTGTATTGTGCCCGAAGGAGATTACTTTAAAGGCCTGTAATGGAATTTGAATAAAACTGAGCAGTATTGTTATTCCTTATCACTTCATAACTGCTGGATTTCCAATAACCATTGAAAGGTGAAACGGTCTTTGCATGGTTATTATATGGAACTATTTCTAAGCATTAATATTAGCATAATAAAAAGCTAATGAGTTCTATACTTCTCCTCTAAAGAGCTTCTGGCTTGTTATGCTTTATTATATAACGTGCTTTATGTTATATATGTCACGGTTATTTCTCGAAAATGTAAGCTACGCATTTTATTTCTCCATGCCCTACCGTAAGTATTTTATTTGCAGATTTACCCCAGGTTGTGCGTTATGGTGCATATTAACTATTGTAATAAACAGCTGACACAAAATTTGCATATCACCTTACTAACTTTTCTGCGCAGATCGGTATGCTTTGTGCACTAACCATTTCATTAATTGTTACCAGTATAGTAGCCGCGGAACTATCGTACTTGACCCAAATTCGATATCGAGATTTCATGTGAATACATGTTCGTGTTTATCCGAAAAGTGTGGTAAGTATCAAATTTTGGTATATAAGTTCAGTATCTTCCAAGATTTTCAAGAAAATTCCCCTTCCCAATCTCAGATTATCCTTTACGTGAAACATACTTTAAATTTTCTTCCTCGTCCTCTTCCTCCTCCTCCCCTTCCTCTTCCTCTTTTTCTTCTTCTTCTTCATCGTGTGTACGATAATCTCCTGTTCATTTTCCCTTTTATTCCTCGGATGAGCGATTAATGCCATCAATCCATGTCCAGGCGGGTCTTCCCCTTGTCTTCTTCCCATCTAAAGGTCTTCCTAAAAATTACTATTTTTCTCAAACCTGCCAGTAACGATTTTGATTATACCATACGTTTAAGATATTTTTATGGCAAGTGAAATGTATATCTTGAATTTTCTGCGAATTTCCTCAGAAACCTTGTGTACTTTGGATGACCTTTGCATATCTGGTAAACCGTAAGAGATGGACTGAGACGTTATATGGCGCTGAAATTAAAGCAAACATAATCATCGTAATTCCTGCTTCAAGTTTGGCAAGGATTATAGTGCACCGTTGCTTAGGTGCTTAGCAGAGTTTCACATCGCATAGTCGCCGGGCGAATTAGCTGCTCCCCCTCGGCAACTGGCCGAAGCTTCCGGCGCATGCACATCGACTGAAAATTGCTCTACGTCGAAGCCAGGCCTGTGACGAGAAGAGAGCTGTTCTCGCTTGCGAAAACTAACCGAAGGAGGACGTTCGACCGGCTGACTTAAATGAGGGGGGGGGGGGGGGGTGTTACTGGCCGGAGAGGTATTGCGTCTAGTACACAAAGTTTAAGTTTTCTTCTAAATTTATTTGATTCTCGTTTGGCTTATACACATTTAAATAATTAGCTGAGGGCTTTGAGCGTGTGTAATGGTCTTCTAAAATTAATGTTCAGCATGGCAGGGATTTTTAGTAATAATGAAAAGGACTTGAAAGTGGAAAAATTTTTCGAAAGTGTATTCTTTGTAAAGACATTTGAGTATCGCATAGGCCTACTGTGTTTGCTTATTCCCCTTGCACGTACAAAAAATTGGTAATTGACAATTGACAGGAGTAGTGAGTTCAACACTTTTTTTTTTTTTTGCCTACCCCTCCAGCTGACTTTAATATAGCACCACAGTTTCTAACATAATTTCCTCAAATGTGCATTTATTTGCTCAGCCAGCTTGTAAAACATATGAAATCTAAAGTATATGCACAATGATAGTGAAAACAAGCAAGGGTGTTGCAGCGTGCGATGTATTGCTTTGTTTGGTTGCGACATTTCTGGGTACTGTGTGTATCGCTTTGTTTGTTGCAATCAACCAGTGACCACAAATGTGCATTTACAGCCAACCATTAGTGTATTGGAGGCAATTCTCGTAATTACTGGATACTGGCTAAATGAAAGGTTTTGAACGTGACAGAGGTTTGCAAACACTATGCCAATGCAGACCTAAAATATAAAAGATATAAATAAAATAGGAAAAGCTTTAAATCCCTCACAGATATATCAAACTTATTACTAAAACAGATTACTTTTATATTTATTTATTGCTAGTGTTATCATAGAATATGTATAACAAATCAATTACTTTAAACTAGCTACAATAGTAAAGTACTCATTTATATTATAAATGCTATGATCAACTAGGTTATGTTTGATTAGTGTTTTTAATACAATACAACCTAAGTCTTTAATACCTTCTACAAAATCTCCCTACATTTATACTGGAATCGGAACTCATCAAATAAATTTAAACATATTTGTCCATTATATTATATTATGATACTGTCTCCAGTTTAGATTGAAGGGTTTTCTTCTAATACGTATGCAATAAACCGCCTTTCTCGGGTGGCATTGAAATTTAATCACATATCTGTGAATGTGCACAGCTTCTGAAATTTGTTAAGCTGTTACCAGATTGCCATAGACAATAATCCGGTCACGTGTACTTTCTGATGTATACGACATGCTGTGAATCAAGCAACAGTTGAATAACAATCTACTGAACCGTAAGAAATAGTAATACTTTCCTTTTATGCCGACGTGTCATTGATTGTAAGTATGTCCAGCCAGTACCATGAATACTCCTCTCATTGGAGAGGAGTAAAGAAAGGGAAAGAAGCATTGGGCCATAAAACACAACCTTAAGGTACTCAATATTTCACAATTTTACAACGAAATAACTTGTGATTAAGAAACAAGTGTTCAAAGCAAGATTTAATTAAATAAGTATGCCTCCTGCGTCAATGTTTTTTCTCATTCTTTAAAATCTTTAATTTATACCAAAAAGATCACGTAGTCAAACTGCTAACAAATATGCAAATTTGAATGATCATAAATATTTTACTTTAACCACTATTGTTGTGTGCAAGCCCTTAGGATCCAGCACTCCAACAAGAAAATGTATTTTTTTAACTTTCATAAACACGTAATTCTTTTCCTTTCTTTTCTTCACTTCATCACCGTTCGCTTATTCTCCTGATCAAAAACTCTCCCGACTTCCGCAGTCTTTTCTCCGCTTCGTGCAGCTGCTGTCATATTATGCTAATATCTAGTGATAAATTCCTGCAGGATTTACCTCTTCCTCCCGTAGAAATGTTATCACTACTCGTTGTTCGGAGTTGTTAAGAGCAGAAAGGGTATTATTGCTTACTGAGAGACAGTAGAATGCATCCAACAATAAGTGTATAACGCGTTCACTGTGATAAACCGTTTCTTAACCCTTACTCGTATATTATATCTTTATTTCACGTTGTCACATATCTTTGGATTATCGGAAAAAAAATATAGAAAAGGGAAACTAACATAACATTTTGACTAACTCTTGTAGACCTAAGATAGCAATTGTTGTTACAAAGTTACGAGTTAACTATCTTTAACTCTTTAGTTACTGTTTATCAACCTTGTAACCCTAAAATACAACTTTTAAATCACCAGGTAAATGATCCATCACTGGGTTATTTGACTGATTAATTTCTGGAGGAACCTTCACAGCCAGAAATAATCTGATGTGTTGCACTCACATGACTTTCTCTACCCGTAATAACTATTCCTACAAACACTTATTCCTCTATCTTCTTCATATTAATCGAGATAAAAATTTGTACAAATTATCTTATTGTTAATTTTCTTGTAAGTGCAAGGGCTTTGAGTAATAGTCAAATATTTTAAACCTGGTCGCTATATGAACGCTTTGAAATTCCGCTCTCTTTGCACGGCTAAGATATAAAAAATGAAGTCATCAAGAATAAATAGGACCACCAAGGCTATAACCAGAAAATTCAAGCTCTATATTTCATTTGTACTAAGAATATCTTAAGCATATGGTATTTTAATCAAAATCGTTAGAACTATTTTGGGGAAAATCAAAATGTTCGTTGTAAAGGACAGTTTAGGGTAGGGAATTTTCTTCAAAATATTCGTGTCGCATCCTTGAAATATATTTAACTTAAATACCAACTTTGGTTTTAACCGGCTTTTCGTTTTTGAGTTATGCTGTTCACACACACACACACACGCGCGCGCGCGCGCGCGAATCTTTTTCTAAAACTACTTTTTTTATTCAGGGGCCTCAAAACATTTGATGAAATCTCGACATTTAATTTTTGAGTGGAACACAATACTTCCCCTACTTCTATACGTAGTAGAGAAAGTAAAAAGTGGTAGTATTCCTCCCTACCTAAGTGAAGTCGGTTATCAAAATGGAGTGGCAGAGATTTTGGGATTGATCGCACTGAAGTACTTCAAACAATATTGATTGGTCTTGAAAGAATCAAAATGCGTTAGGGAAAATGCATAAAGCAACAAGACAATGATTGAATAAGTTTCAAATTCCTAAAGTGACTGTCACACTGGGGTGCCCCACATGGAGATAAACAGAGCTTTTGAGACTACATCAACTGCTGATTCGATCCCTTTATGTCCCTCATAAATTTACCGCCACAATCTTACTTTTAAAAGTGCAGGTGCGAGCGCATTTACCAAAACAGATACCTAAATTACAAATAATCAATTAAATAAATTTTTTAATCCTAGTTCAGAGACCTCGTTTGTCTTGGGCCCACGTGGCACGCACGGCGTACCATTTGCCTTTGATCCGAGCTTTCTTAAGTGGGAACGAAGTCTGGATTCCTGAAGTGACTTCCTGACTTAGTAAGTTTTTTCTCTTGGCGATTAACGCCACTAGTTGTCTAACTTTGTTGGGCTTTTCTGACCCCTCAGTGGGCGTGCTCTATTGTGTTGAGAATTAACTTCACTTATTTTCAAATTTGTTAGGACCACAAGGTTGCACAATTTGGGCGTTAATGACACATCGTATTTAAGGTGATTTCCCATACTGAAATAGTTTGCAATAGTAGGTTTGTTGGGGACGTCACATTGTATTTCCTCATCTTTAGGGTATGCATCATTTTTACTGTTTTGGGAGATTCTATTATTGTTAATTGTTAGATTATATGCATTGTCAGTGTTGAACATATGTGGGCGGGTTTAATATTTGTGTTCTCTGTCATAGTCTGAGTTACTGTCCTGTCGAATTGGACAACTGACTATCCATTTGTAAAGGTATCGTGGGAAACTATATGGCTGCTTAAGAAAACTTCAATTTGTTTAAATTAGTATGGTTAACTGACACTGTTGATGCAATTTTCAAATCAGTGTGACTTTTCATATTAATTGTGAACATGACTTTATTTGGCTGTAATCACCCATTGGGGGGGCGGGGGAGGCATCCTCAAACCTTGTAGTGGGCTTACCGAATACCCTTCATTCACATGATTCGAGCTTCCACCTTAATATTGGCTTCTCCATACTTGATGTGACACACAGTTGACACCAAGAGTAAAAGGAAGTAGTTAAATTCTAAAAAGAATGTTGTTTAAATAAAAAAAGTGTTTTATTTGAGGCTAACGTGGTAGTATATATAAATAACGCTAACACCCCTCCTGAATAAATTATAAGGAAAACATAGGAGCACCAGTACTGTTACAAGTAAATATTTACATACAATTGAACAAAGCCAGAGCGAAGAAATACTCCAAAGTAAACTTCAAAATTGTGAAATACTTTCTAGTATGCTTTTCTGTAATTCACTTCAATTCTTCTTCCAAGAAGAACTATTATTCACGTGAAATATCAATTTCGAATTTTATCGTGGAATTCTTTCTCTATCTACCATAGATAAACGACACTGGAAGTAAAAACGAAAAAAAGTCCTCTTGGATATCAAGAGCTACACTTTGCTTTTCACAGTAGCTTAATACCTTGGTTGATACGTCCAGAACAGAAGGCATGCATCATATTTCAGGCTGTTAGTGAAGTAATTAAAGCGAACGCTCAAATATTGCACATATGGTGAGTAAAAATTGGTTCTCGCGACTTACAGGTGACCCTCGTTACAGCAGGTTGCTAACCATTCCAATTATTCATTAACTCGCAAAGCGTTGAGGACAGTCCCAGACGCAAAATAAATTGTCTTTTAATCCTATTTTAGTGCTCTCGGATTGGGGCAAATAGCTACATACGGCATGAAAACAAAATTTAAAAGGGAATTACATTGATCGATTTTACCAACGTTTAATTATGTACCGAAAACCGTTCGTTACGGAATTTGTTTTAAAATCTCCAGCGAGAATCCGGTTTTGTTTTTGCAAGTAGTTGCTTTGCTTATATAGAAATTATCACCTTGGTCGTAGTTTTATTTTCTTCCACAAATACTCTGATACCCCCACCAATCTTCCATTAACCCTAAAATAACAGAAATTTGTTACCTTAATATTCATTTTCTAACCAACCGACTATGATTACGTTCAGTTATCTAGTTGTGTGTCTAAATTTATATGCGTTTTTTATTGTTTACTAGTTGGCCACAAATGTTATCAACAGGTACAGGCAGTATAGGGGTCCAAGTTTTTCCACAAAGCTCATAACCTGATGTTTATTGTATGGTGGTAACTGCATCCTCAATGAACAACGCCTTCCGTGTAAATATCCGTTTTGCTTCATACATCAGTACGTGACCTACTGGCCTAGGTAGCGCAAGGCGTTGCAGAAGGCGTTGGAACTCCGTTCCGGTACACCATTCGTTATCAGTGAACGTCATGTCTTCTTCCATAGCTTCTATGCCACGCCTACTTAGATAATAAGCATTAATATTGTGACTTTGTTAACTTTTCATTGTCGATTTATTGTTTTTATCTAGTTCAACTTTCATTGTGTCTTCATTTAGTTCACACAAGTTCAATTTTTCATATGACTTCACTTTCTTCGGTCCACTTCACTCGCTGGGGAATCGAACATAAGACGTCTTGAATCTCTCGTAGAATCAGCACTCACTGTGCGTCACAGCTGTTGTAGAACCGCATCAGAAACGCACTCGCCACCTTTAATTCACTCACAAACATGCTGATTCATATGGCTACAGGATTTTCCACAGAGCGTCCTAGAATTTCTGAAGGCGGGGAGAAAGGAAATTTCCAGAAGATTCTGATCGTGTCCGTATCACTTGTTGTGTTTACGTTGGGTAAAACGGTACCGTGTCTACTTACATCTATATTTATGTCTCCAACTGCCCGGAGCCGCGCCAACCTCCAGATAAGTTAGGGCGATTGCCACTGTGGGACAGTATTTCAATTTTTCACAAAGGTTTCCAGTTCGCAGTATCTTTTCTTTCGTGAACCATTCTATTCTCATACACGTGGAAGAGCAATTCGCATCTATTAGCGAATACTTTCACTTTTACTTCCATGTATTTATCCTGCACGAAAATCTTAGATCAATAGGTGCAGCAGCACCTATAATTTAGAACAAAATTGAGGAACTGCGAAGATAAAGGATGAATTCAAAAAATGCTTGTTGTAAGATACATTTAACTATTTATTTCGGGTGAACTCAACAAGAAAACGACTTGCACTCTTTAAATATAAATATTATTTACTAAGCATACACATATACTTTATGCTGCCCAGTTAATATTTCTGTTGAGGGAATGTAAGTTTCATCAAACTTGCTCCCAACAAAAAGAAAGTTCCATACCCATAGACGATACCATAGCGTCGCTATTATCGTTTTCTATTGTTCTCCATCATGTGTTTGGCGAAACCCTTAGTTTTGTAGCAGCCAGACCGATTAGACAGTTCTACATTCTTTTCAGCTTTTCACAAAATTATTCACGAAAATATAACAAAAATCATCGAGTGTTGTGTTCATTTGTCTTCAATTGCTAAACAGTTGCATGTCGATCGCAGCTCTATCTCTTGGACTGTTGCACTCACATGACTTTCTCTACTCTTGTACTATTTTTAGAAATTCTTACTCCTTTACTTTCTTCGTGTTAATCGAGATAAACATTTGCAGAAATTATCTTCCTGCTGATTTTCGTATAGATGCAAGGGGAATATCGGATACAGTAGGCTTTGAGCGATAGTCATCTTTTAAAGCTTTGAGATCCCGTTCTCTTTTATATGCTTAACATATAAAGTGAATAACTATCTTCCATTTTAGAAAAGTTCCAGTGCTGCAAAACTCACACAAATAACAAGGAATACCTCCGAAATGGTTCACTCTAAAAACTGCATATAGACATAAATTGTGTGTTTTAATCTCTTAAGGTTTACCAGTTATACAAAAGTCATTAAGATTAAACAGGACCACATAGGCTACAGCCACAAAATTCAAAATATACATTTTATTTGTCATATAATTATCTTAACATATGAAAATCGTTAGCGCCTTTTTTAGGAAATCAAAATTTTCGAAAAAATTTCTATGTAGTTTAAAGTGGGGAATTTTCTTCAGACTCTTCTTATCGCATCCTTGAAAGATATTAAATTTAAATACCAACTTTGGTTCTTAAGCGATTTGTTTTTGAGTTACGCTGTTCACAGACAGATAGTGCCACAGGAGTGCACACGCACACATCGACCTTTTACTAAAACTGGTTCTAAAACTAATTCTAAAAATAATAATTTTTCTGCACACAGTAATTTGGAACATTTTGCGCATTTTATCAGTACTGCCGTGACTTCCTGCTTTTCTCTTGATATATAAAGTAGGCGCTGAATAGAGAAAAAGGAAAATTCAAGCCACATCCAGTTCACCTTGACCTATTTTGAAAAAAAAAAAAAAACGAAAGTGTGCCAATGTTTCCTTTCAAAATAAATATTTTGCTCGCGTGTGTCGTTATACAAGACATCTGTGGGATTTTCAGTAATATGTCAAAAATTGCATGCTGGTACAACTACCGTTCGACTCGGATGCTGCATGTGGCAAAGGAATCATCAGTGAGTCAGTGCTAAATGACGTCATTCCTTGGCACTGTGTCCCTTCCACCTGCTTCTCCAACTTGCTTGTTGGTCACACTCAGGCCGATAATCCGCTAAATTAGGCTGTTTGGGAACACAAAACTGGTTGCCAGTTATTGGGTTACAAAGAGAATATTCAACAATGAATTGGGCATCGAAATCGATACATTACTTCACAATAATCGTGCTGTGAAAATTTCAACGGCCCTTAAAAGAGTTACAAACAGAAGCAATTAATCGGATTACTTTATATATTATTTTCAGCTAGTTTTTGTCTTTATTTGTGCATGCTGGCGTTTGAATAGAACCGGTCCATAAGTACGTTTTGTGCATTTTACATTAGTGAAGCTATTCAAAAGAGTGAATGTTTACAAAATCAGTTGTATTGATGGAGGCATTCTCCATGCAGACACATACTCATCTACATCAGGTTAAGGTGCCTGATTAAAGTTTATTCGAGAATTTCCTTAAACATAGCTTCCGGATAATTTTCAGCTCCGATATCGTTTCATCGCTAACATTTTAACCTTTGAAGTTCAGGAATCATAAAACATATAGGTTTGTTTGGTATCTGCAAATAAGAAACGATATTCCGATCCAAAATTGGTTCCTATATGCATTCAGAGGAAGTCACCCAGACATGCACAATGACAGTTTTCATTTAGCTCATCTGATGGCAAGCACCTCCTCATTTTTGTTAGAGATTGTCATTCTTAAGAAGACGTTCGGAGAAGGAAATGCGATTGTCTTTGGGTTGTTATCCGTTCAGCATTTAAATTTATTTGCCAACTACAATAATGATCGTTTTATATTTTTATGTATTTTCTTTCATGCGGGATTTCCCCTTTTAGGACCTCTTGGTAGTTAACTCGATATACAATTAGGCCGGCTGAATTCCGAAAGGATTTTCCTCTAAAGCAGAATTGTTTTTTCTTCACCATTAAAATCTCAGTCATATTCCCAGTGTACGAGCCAGACGTTAGTGCTAATAGCGTATATTTATCTCTCAAATAAGGAATGCAAGGCTCATAGTTTAGCTTTCCTCTCCCTCCTTTACAACCTCCTTAACTTGATCTAAATTGTTTCCAAATCGGATTACCGGATCAAGAATTAATCCGTTATCTTATTGTCTTCAGTGACAATTACGTCTACTGTTTTGATGGAATGTAGATAGAGAACAAAGCATATCTTCATAGACCTCATATTCATTGTTGTCTTGAATGAATCAGCAATTGTTTCTAAGAAGTTCGCCCTTTCTGCAGAAGCCAAACCGATCGTTTATATCGGAGAATAAATTATCCACATAAACTACCACAGGCCACTGCCTTCTAGGGTGTTGGAAAACGTCGACAACAATCGCGTCAGCCACTTATTCTGTTAGAGAACTAGCGGCGATATTAAGAGCAGGTAACGAGGTTGTTTTGAATGTCGTCCTGAATGTTCCACGCGCCCGTTACGGGCTGCTACGCAAGTGGTAAACATTAGCCAAACTTCTATTGTACTAATGTTATCTAGAATTTTCATCCCTATTATTTACACCTACACGAAGAACTTGGTGAATTAAATTTCGAAGCTCCAGTCAATGAGTATTAGAACAGGCCAAGTGACAAATTATATGTAGTTTATATGCAGAACCCCGTTTCTGACGAACCGAGACTCAAAAAAGAGGCCGAATGCACTACTGGGGTGTTGATAATTCTCAATACATAAATAGATTGTATTCCAAACGCAGTAGGAGCTGAATGCATGATGTGAAATCTTGGATGATCACCTGATTGACCCGCAATTCCTCAAGAGACTTCTAACAGAGAATGCTATCCATATTTTCTCCACAATGCGTTCCCACTGTTGCTAGAGGATGAACCACTGGAGTAGTAAATAATGATGTGGTTTAACAGGATAGCACTCCAATAACAGCCGATAGTCATCTGCCGTCATCTAAGTGCTGCACATGCTGATAATTGGATAGGAACCACTCCCAAAGCTAAGCAGATCGGGTTGTCCAATAGTGATCGTAGAAGGGGCATCGGCACTATTGCCTACAAAACATCTGATGGTAACGGATCCTATTGTTCACCTTTTGTCCCACTGTGATCAGCCTGAAGAAGTGGATGATAGGAGCTTGAGGGACAATACCCAAAAGTTTTGCATAGATTATTTGCCGGACAAACGCCTGATGTATATAATAGCAACCATGACAATCAGAGGATCAATTGTCATTATGGGAAATCGTTTATACTCATCATGATAGCAAATACATTGAAATTGGCATGTAATATTTTAACTGCATTATTTCATTAGCTGTTATTTGTGCAAATGAAAACATTGATACATATTCTTTATATTTCCTTGAGGTTTATTATTATTATCATTATTAGTATATTATTAATTTAGTCTGATATAACTAATTTATATAATTGTAATTTTTTTTAAAAAAAGCATGTTAACCGTAAAGTTGTACTTTGTTTTCTTGACAGCCCTCAAATGAGGAAAGTAGATTAAATAAATGGCACAATCCGCATCTGCATTTCTCCTATTAGTAAAACCCAGCATTAAAGAATGCATCTGAAAATTTTCCAGGCCATTTTTCTGCTGTTTCTCCAACTTTTCGACATATTTTAAATAGCTTGCCTGACTTGTATTTATTCCCTGGCATTCCCAGATGTTTCCCAACTTTTCAGTTAATTGCAAACTGTGTAAAACAAAGTCCACAAAAACATCCGTTGAGGGATTATGCGTAATCCCAAATCACGCCGTAATTAAGCTGGTTTTGCCGGTAACACAATCTTATTGCTGCGTTTATCTTACGGAAACATGAGCCCTTCATCTCTTTGATTCGCGTAGGGAGATTGAGTCGTTATAAACTTCTGCAAACCGATTACCGACCAAGGTTTTGAAACTTGCCACTTATTTCCAAAAATGCCGCCTTGTTAGACATCTCCTATTTTATGTGCATGGTCCTGTCGACATTTCAACGTTGGCACATTCGTTTAGTGCATACTATTTAGCTTAAATAATATCACTTCCGCAAACGGATTGTAAATATTTGGAATTTCTAGAACGTTATCAATAGTTCAATAGAACACTGCATAAATATACTTTTGCCACAAATTCCATATGAATTCACAATCTAGATACTAACATGGAGATTTTGGTTACTTTCGCTTCTAAAATGAATTTTAGTCTTACTGGTGATTTTCCTAAAAATGCCACCCTTTTTCAGCTTTCAGCATTTCAACAGTTATGCAGCACATTTAGAAGACATTCGAACAAAAAAAAATAGTTCTGTAAAACAAAGGCTATTTATTCACTTCCTTATGGCACTGATAGTTGATTAATTACTACGAGAATTAATAGTAGAATCCAAGGCGTAGAAATGACTTAGAGATTAATGCCAGTGCAAGACTAAATCACATCAGAAATTAAACACAGATAGGTATATGTAGGCCTTAAGTGATAGGCAAATCGTTTAGGAGCTCTATGATAGCTTTGAGATTATGTCTTTGCATGATCAACAGTTAAGAGATATCATTCCTATTTTGGAAAGCTAGAAATTATTAGAAAACTCAAAAAATAACAAGGTATATCTCGGAAACGGTTCATTCCACAAAAATATATTTGATACAAATTGTATGCTTTAACAAGATTCACAGTCGGTAAAAACTTGAGGCTATGAACAGCGAATCAATCAATTAACATTAACAAATATTTAGAGACTAGGCTTCACTTAGCTTTTGTATATTGTCAATGTAAAAAAGCTTTGCGTAACACGAGTTTGGGATTAATTTCAACAACTTGCGCCTTATACAAAAGATAATTGATGCCTGATCTCTAAATATTTGTTAATTTCAAGATCTATATTATTTATGTAGTAAGATTTTGTCTATCGCTTAGGTTTCCTTCAGGCTTTTACCAGGATTCGGTTTTATAAGGTCACTGATGACCACAGTGCCACCGCCACTATCACTAGTGTTTACTAGTTACGCAAAAGTCATTGAAAATGAGGAGGAAATTCAAGGTAGATTTAATCTGTTATAAAAATATCTTAAATATTCATTATTTTAATAAAAATCATTAGTCATTTCGAGAAAATTAAAAATCTTGAAAATATTTCAGGTAAAGGTTGGTCTGGGGTTTCGGGATTTTATTTAAAAGTCTTCATGTCACATCCTTGGAGAAACTGAGTTAAAATACCAAGTTTGTTATTTAAACAACTTTTATTTTTTGAATTATGTTGTTCACAGACAGACAGACCTTTTTCTAAAAATGCTTTTTTGGAATAAGGGAATCTAAAAACATTTTCTTGAATCTAAAACTAAACCCCTAGCGCAACAGTCCATAAAGGGCCAAAGCTTACCGCCCAACCACTGCGTCCCCCACCTCTGTCCACTACAGGCGTCATTGGTGGGGTGCAGTACTGGAGGGTGGGACGTGGTCAACGCCCAGAACACTCCAGGCCAGTGATGCGGCCTTCGCGACCACTACTTCTCCATCAAGTAGCTCCTCAATTGGTCCCCCTATACTTCGAGGCTGAGTGCACCCGTGCCAGACCTCCCAGCGGGAGAAAAATCCCTGACACCGGGGATTGAACCCGGACCAAGCGCGCTACGGAGGCGGTCCATTTTCTTGAATCGTAATATCGAAATTTTTTATGGAATAGAGTACCTCCCCTATTTAGTGTACGTAATAACTTCATGTACTCTGGAGTGAACAGCAATTGGTAGTGAAACAAGAAATACCGACTCCATTACCTAGCCTTCCCTTCATTATCTTCCACATGTGCTGAAGACTTTTAATGCGTCGTATTTGTGGAAGCTACTGCGACTGGCATTTATTTCTGGCTTTGTCAAATACTACGTGACGTCGAATTATGAAGTGTACTTCATGCTTCCTAACTAGGTCGGCATAAAACGTGCAGCGGGAGTTAGACATTATCAGACCTATTCCATCTGTGGGCGGAAGGTACTGTTCCACCCCTTTAAATTCCTACTGTTAGAAGAGCGTCTTTCTTATTATTACGTCAACTCCGGCGAGGAGTGTCGTTCTGGAAAAGGAGTAAGACGTCATCATTTACAGATACCCTTCTAGCATTACTTGGCTATAATCTACGAGTACTACCAGCGAACGAAAGACCCCGTTTTGAAGATAATAAAAGGAAACTAGGACAAAGCAGCTCCGACGTATAAAGACACGATGCCCAAATGAAATGCTATGGTTTCTACCAGGCTTCCAAATTTAAGAGAAATTATGAGAAAAATGCCTGCGCATTACGCCGTAACACAACTTTTAGGGCGAGTGAAATAGTGAAGCGCGATTGGAAATAGTTCGTTACTACATTGAATTTTCTGTCGCTTATTTGATACATTCAGTAATGAATGCGGTGAATAAATACTGTAATTCAACTTCCAAAACATTTGAACATGAGCATAAATGTTCTCCTACCATAGATAAGCTATTTTCTTTAGTGAACAGTAACCCAGGTCTTCCAAATTTTAAGAAAATCACGCTCCACACTTTTCTGGAAGATTAACGTAAGTTTTACTTACAAAATTGTATTCAATAATGTTTCTTAACAACTTTCTTTAATTAGTTAATTTAGCTGTTTAGTAAATATGAGCTGAGTGCAATTGTAACCTTCGCACTGCTACAGTGAAAGATGTAAATGTTGCAATAAGTCAGACGTAAACAGCTGTGTGCAGAGAAAATCAACACCTTTTGTCGCGGAGTGATACAAGCGCAATGTTTATGTTTAAGCCCGGAAGGACTACAAAGTATTTTTCAAATATACTCCATACAAACTTTACCTTTGCAGACAGACATGGTTACGTATTTTGCTTCCCAGCATTCGCCTGGCGACCCGGTAAACCCTAGAAAAAACCTATGGTTTCAGGAAGGTCGGCCACGGGAATCGAAACCACGAACTACCGATGCAAGTTTCACCCTCTCGCTCGGTAACCAATGTAATGCTTGCTAATCAAACGAGTCTCAATAAACACATTAATACTTTTAGAACGTACAGCAGCATTGCCAAATGTAACCTCCTTGCAATTTTTCCTATGTTTCTTCGTGACTTTTGAGCTCCGAACACAAATCATCCGCTTGGCAACTGTGTATAACAGGAGCCCAATTTCATTCAAAACAGCCCTGTTACATTTACACTACTGTGGTCCACTAGCCATTATAATTCTTGGGATATGCACAACTCCAACCATGAAATCGATTATGTAGTTCTTCCTCCGCTTTTCCACTGTATGATAGCCAGTAAAACCTTTAAATCCAGTGCTTTGTTCAGACAAAAATACAATTTAGCTATTCTGGAGAAGCCCATAACATCCCTTCCTTTCCATTCTGTTTTATGAACTGAGGCGGTTATGCAGCAATATCATCCAAAAACTCTTGTTTTACCCAGCATTCCGTGGTTCTATCAGTATCGCGCACACCACTAACTTCTCCTTGAAATGCTCAGCACCACAGAATCTCAGCGTTTTCCAGATGAGGAGTAACGCTCCTTTCAGCTGTGTACTGCTGTCTTTTACAAATTAACCTCAAAATATGCATTGATAAGACAAGACATGGAATCATGTTGTCTAGCACTAACCTCTCGTGAAACTCGGATAATGTATGTTAAATACTGTTTTGGAAATAGAACCACGTTTCCCTTTATTTCTACTTTCATATATTGCACACAGCACAACTTGCAAAGCTATCCACAATAATTATATATGAACACGATATATGAAAAACATAACGATTAAATGTGAACGCTGTTCGTTATTTTGAAGCCACAAGAACTCACTGTTCTACGGAACCGCATTTAACAGAGGACTCCTCTACGAACTCCGTTAAAGAATTTAGAGAAAGTGAGACGCCAAGAATTTGAAGTCTGATTCACATTTACACTTGCTAGTTGTAGAATAAGGTACCTAGGTAAAGCGAGAGTCAGATTTTTAAAGAATATGTGACGGCTTTGAAATAACATTAGCCTTGTACTACCACGAGAAGAAAAATAACGACTTGAAAATTCTAAGTATTTGAAAATTCAGACCAATAATAAGCAATATCTTGCAAATATTTAAATGCAAAAATGAATAAATAAATTCTACTCTATACACACAGGGTGTCCCAAAAACACCGACAACGCTATACGTCAGTACAGAGCCCATATCGGCGGTGCTGAGACTCGCACACATGACCCAATACGTGTGGTTGTCTTTGAAGGCTTTCAGTCGCTCCGTGGACTTCAGCCATTAGGTCCTCCACTGACGTTACACGAGTACCATACATCGTACTCTTCACACAACTCCAAAGAAAACAGTCGAGAGGTGTCAGCGTCTCGAGACCAGAATCTGCCCAGCAGTTCAGGCGACTACAACGCCACCCATGCGCCGAGAACAGCAGTTACAGTTCACAAAGTCCTCACACAACAGCGCCAAACTCGCCCATCGCCAATACTTCCGACCTCATCCATATACGGATTGAAATGAAGGTAAAATGAAACGGAGGGACAGAAAAGTAAGCAAAACTTGGCTCCCGGCTCTAATAAGAGGGAGAAGAAAACGCGAGACACGGGAAGCTTTCTCTGTTATACCAGGATCAGAGACGTCCCATTTGCCGGCATTTTGAAAATATAATTTGAGATCAATTTATTAAGGAAAGTTTTGTTAGCGATAATAACATGTTGGTATTCATGAGAACGAGCGATCGTGAAAATTTATGTTACCAAGGACACTAATACGAAACAAAAATGACCTGTAATATGAAAGTTTGCAGTGAATTTTAGTTTATGTGCAGCCGCTAAGTTAGACCAAAATAACAGAAGATGCTGGACGCAGTTTTCAGCGAAACGTCGGATGAAGGCAATCCAACTCGACCACGGCCCAAAAGCCCGGAAAATCTACTTAACATAGTTGATAATGCCGGCCGTGAAAGCCTCAGCACTTATATCATTCCCAGTATTTGTCGGGTGACCCGGGAAACCTCCGAAAAATACAGTGTCATGAAGGTCGGCCACGGAATCGAACCAATGATCTTCCGAATACTTCACACATTATATTAAGATAATTTTCTTGTTTTGTCTAAAACAAAGCTTTTTTAAAATTGTTGCTCACCACTTTAATTGTATCTCAAGTTTAACTATGAGAAGTGCATTTGAGAAGTAACTCTTAATTAAACAAACAGAGTTAGCTTTGAAGTGTTGAATCAGTATGTAACAGAGATGCATAGATTTACCTACCTACCTACACAGTATGAAACAAGCGTTTCAACAGGTTCCATCCAGTCAGTGTGACGGAATATTAGCGCAATGTACCCACATGATGTACAAACAGCAGACTGTTTTAGCAAAGCACTATCAGCTATATTAATTAACGGTCATTACTACATTTAGCAGTCAATCAGAATAAGTGACCTGTGATGTGCTTGCTGCATCCGCCTGATTGGAAACATGCGTAACACAAATACAGCCCTCCGAAACAAAGGCTCGCTAAAGCGCACTGATATTTCTTTATTGTGTTATAGTTCAACTACCCGCACAAGGAGCTATAAGCCACATTCACACCCTTAAAGGTAATAAAGCCTCTAGTGATCCTGAGAAAGAAACGTCAAGACTAAAACAGGTTAGTTAATTCTGTAATATTCCTGTTTAAGTATCCGTGCGCTCTTAAAGGGAGTCGTAAAGCCCTACATTACCAATGTTAAAATGGCGATATAACTGCTCTGTTTTCTCAGGTTCTACTTGGTGTAAAAATCCAAAATTTTTATTGCCCTTTTCTAAATATACTAATTCTCATTCACATAAAAATACAAAATACTACTTTTTTGTATTTTTCCTTTTCTACTACGTATAGTGAAGTAGAGAAAGTATTGTATTCCATCCAAAAATTCGATGTCGAGATTTCAGCGGAAATATATGTTTTTAGGACCCCTGAAACTAAAAGATTTTTTAAGAAAAAGATACGCGTGTGTGTCAGCCAATCTGTGGACGGCAAACTCAATAACGAAAAGTTGGTTAAAAACCAAAGTTGGTATTTAAGTTTAATGTCTTTCAAGAATACGACACGAAGATTTTGAAAAAATCCACCCTGAAACTACTCTTTACGTGGAAAATTTTGGTTTTCTTGAAAATGGCTCTAACGATTTTGATTCAAATGCCAATATGTTTGAGATATTTGTATGACAAATGAAATGTATATCTTGATTTTTCTGGCTACAGTCCATGAAGTCCTATTTATCCTGAATGACTTTTGCAGAACTGGTAAACCGTAAGAGATAGACCAAATCTTACTATACAAAAAATGTAGATCTTGCTAAAACACACAATTTATGTCTTTTGTGTGTGTGTGTGTGTGTGTGTGTGTGTGTGTGTGTGTGTGTGTGTGTGTGTGTGTGTGTGTGTGTGTGTGTGTGTGTGTAGAGGGGGTCATTTCGGAGATATTCCTTGTTATGTGTGTGAGTTTCAGAAAACTTAAAGCTTTCGTGAAATGGAACATAGTTGTTCATTTTGTTATATGTTAATTGTGAAAGAGAGCGGAATCTCAATTAAAAGATTTGACTATCGCACAAAGCCTACTGTATTCTAATATTCCCCTTGCACCTACAAGGAAATAACCAATAAGATAATTTGTACAAATGTTTATCTCAACTAACACAAAGAAGATATAGGAATTAGAGTTTGTAAGAATGGTTAGTAGAGAAAGTCATGTGAGTGCAACACATCAGATTTTTTAACCTGATGTGTTAAATTCTCATAACTTTCTCTAGCCACTCTTCCACAACTATTCCTAAAAGTAATACTCTTTCATGTACTTCATGTTAATCGATATAAACATTTGTATAAATGGTTTTATTATATATTATTTAATGGTGTTATTATATGTTGACTTGTAATACACGTAAGGGTACTCTAAGAGTGCATTCAATATGCCACAATAGTTGTTAATTTCTGTGCTTATGTTAAGGGACTGCAAATGTATGGTGTGCACGTTGTACAGCCCTGATTAACACTGTCCCAACACAGCAAGCAGGTACCGGTCTTGCGGGCACCATAGGGCTGCTAAGCTCCGAAGCGTGCGCCTGCGCTCAAGCGCACCATTTGACGTCACTGGTTTAAGCGATTGCTTTTCTTAGTAAGCGTCATAAGAAGATGTAAAATATAGAGGCTTTCAGAAGACGAAAGTCTTATGTTACGGAAAATAACGCTTCGAAAAAATGAGAAAAGTATATAATGTAATAGAAATCTGCATGAGAAAAGTAAATTACAATACACTCAGTGCATCTGCACTTCAAGAGCTCTATAAATCACTGTAAACCGGGATAAAGACGACAAAAAACGTCAATGATATGTAAAGATTGTCTTCCAAATATAGACGATTAGAACCGGGAACAACAAGCAGCAAAACGGTAAGAAACTGCGATTCTGCCTTAAAAACAAAGGTAGAAGAAGAAACATCTTATAAGCACACAATTATTATGCCCCGAAAAAGTCGTACAAAACAAACTAAGGAACTATACATAGTTTCAATGTGATAGATTTCAAATTCCGTTCTCTTTGCAGGATCACGGACAGAAACCAATAACGACCTCCCATTTGAGGAAAGTATAACTACTGGAAAATTCCAGCGAATAACACGAAATATCTCATAAATGGTTAACTGCATAAAAAATATTATTTCAGATAAATTGCGTGCTGTAACAAGATTTACATTTTGTGTTAACCAATTATGCAAGTCTTTAGAAAGAAGAGGACTTCAGAGAATATTCCCTGAAAATTCAAAATATGCATTTCATTTTTCTTTAACATGTGTATTTATACAAAGTCGTTATAGTCATGTTTGATAAAACTAAAATTTGGAGAATGTTTCTACACAATTACGCAGACCTACCTTTAATGAATAGCCCACTAACGCAAATTCATTCATTTATATTTAATATGTGTCTAATTCTTCACTTCCCTGGATTATACGCTAAAATTGTTGTTGTTGTTGTTGTTCTCAAAGCCTACTGGATAAGTTATAGTGTCAACTGTGAAAATAAATCTTAACTTACAATAAACATTCAGACATTTTAATTGTTTACTTTTAAATCACTATTAATATTAAATAAATGAATTATTAACAATTATTTCGTGGAATAGTCTAAACAAATAACACTCCAGGTTTCCAAATTTGTGATAAATTTTCATGCGCCTCGTGCTCGAAAGTTTATCGTCACAAGAAACTGTTGTGGTATTGCTATAGATAATACTGGGGTGAACAATGACTGAAAATTGTCATCTAAAATCCATTTTTGTTGCTTTTTTCATTGAAGAGAAAAATTTCTTTCGGCCCAATAGTACAAGATATAAGTTTTCTCTGATTTTGTTCTATTTTTTCACATACAATTATTGGTGGAAAATCCTGTAACTATTTTACCACTCTAAAGCTTGAGTATCTAAGTACAATCTGTACTGCTTGAGTACAATCTCGAGCAGTAAATAACCAAAACTTTGCTTTGAGTCCAATAACTTTCAGAGCACGTATTTGAACATTTTTTCCAGACGTGCTTGCTTTGGCAAAGTTGTTAGCAAGAGAAGCAATAAATTGGTTATGATATCCAGTCGATAATACTGCACCCTCGATAAGCAATGCCAAAGTCTTTTAAAAATTTAGAAGCAATGTCCGTAGATTCAGCGCTCCGTGATTCATGCATCACCGCTCCTGTGCTCTGTTTTCAAGTAAATCGATAGCCAAGAGTTCTGAATGAGTGGGAAAAGAGTGACAACGTTGAGTTAATCTCCCCATCGACTTCACACGCTCCATTTCATTCCCAGCGATACGAATAACATAAAAATGTAATGGCAGTTACACTTCCTTACACAAGAGTAGTATTGTGACGGTCTGATAAAGCTCTAGCAAGGCAAAACTGAATTACTGTGCCAGCCCTTTGTTTTATTGAAAGTCATAGAATACATAGTCTACATCAAATGTATGGTGGCTTTGGTCGTACAATAAACGGACGAGAGGGGAACAGTGTGACCTTGAATACGAGGAGCGGCTGTGTGAGCACGTGACCGTAATAATGGTGGTAAAACACAAAATAAAGGAGTCGAGAGCCTTCTAGTTAATTAGGGTTCTCGAAGGTCACGTGACGCCGACTCCAGTAACAATAGGGCTGAGCTGGGTATCGTTGAGAGATTTTATTGGGGTAATAAAGATATAAGAGACAGTGAAAGTGGAGAAAAATATTAAAAAACTGAGAAACATTATCAGAGGAGCAATTGGGAATTTTAATAGCAGAGAAGACTAAATTGTGTTAGCAACAAGAAGGAAATTGGGTATTTGCACTAAGATTTATAGGGAAATAAAGTAACAGGATTTTGCATTTGGCAATTTTGTTACAGTATAATAACGCAGGTTTGAATAGATATTAGTGTAGCAATTTAAGGAAACATACTGGGGGCATGAACTTCTAAGTTTGTTAGATTGTGTCCGATTTATGAAAAAAATTTACAAGTATATTTCAATAGTCTATTTAAAAATCCCACGGTTACAATGTAATTTTAATTTACTTTTATAATGTTTAAACTTGTTTCACGACGACTACGTTACTAAGGTTTACTACGTGAAAAACGTATACTAGAAGGTTTTTCCTTTTATTATACCTATTCTGTTCAGCGCTGAGCTGTGAAAAACATATTTTTCCTTATACGTACTTACAATGTATAGCAATGTTAGGCGTTTTCAGTGAAGGTTTGGACCTCTACTTGTGGATCATTGGTATCCAGTCTATTATTTTGAATTACTTTTACCTTTCCTCGGCTATTCGACGTTTAGTCTGAGCTCAAAGATAGAAATGAAGAGTTGACTTTCCAGGGTTGTGATGTTTAAGAATTTTCTCGATACTTATATAAAGAATATCCGCTAATGAAGAAAACACTTGAACGCTCCTTTTATTTGATTTTAACTATGAATATAGTTCTCGCCTGTATAAGCGAGTCGAGACAGCAGAGAGGCTCTTCGTAGTCGTTAAAGTGTTGAACGAAGAGCTGTTAACATCTAGCTTTAAATGTGTGTACAGACAGTGTTGAGGGAATCTGTGCATCGCCAGAGAAAGTTGTAGACAATGAGACGTCGCGTCGAAGTAGCTTGTAGTGGGAAGCAGTTTTAGTGAGTGCGATCGTCGGAAGCAGTTTAAAAGACAGAACGACAGTGAAATACATGTCGAAATTACGATTGGTCAGAGCAGCTGCGACTTGTAAGGTCGCGAAGAAATGTAGATTGTTTTAACAACGATAGAGGACTGTGTTTCTGTGCTTCAGTTTTAAAAGAGAAATAAAATGACAGAAAAAGTACACGAACTTTTCAATTGTCACAATAATGGATCTTTCTTGTAGCAGTCATGGGAGGCTGTGTTTGAAATGTAGGCTTAAATAATAGAATAACCTATCAGCAAAAGACAAGTTAAATAAGCGAACTTTGAGGACAGCTCGTATTTTATTCATATTGACTGTATGGAGGAATTCTAATATCCGTGTCAGAGAGAACTCGGAATTCCTGGGAAGTAATACACTGGCAGGCAGTCTGCTAACTTACGTAACATTATAGACAGAAACTTCAATAAGGAGTCGAACAGTCTGTTGAGCATGGAATCAATATTTTGAAGGCAGCCCCGTGTTAGACCTCCGCACCAGTTTCTTATTTCGTGCGTGAGGGAGGCTGAGAGGGGGGGCAGGGAAGTAAATTCTGCTTTACTGGCCCATAAATATTTTTACAGCTTGTTGAGTGTTCTGCAGCGCAGAAAAAAAAAAAAAGAACAGCGTTCTGCGGGTCAATCTATGTCAATGTTTCGACCGATCCGCAGATTTCGCCAACAAGCGTCAGCCTGAAGCCTTTTCGTTCTACAAAATAAATTAAACTGGTGCCATTCAACAGTAATGCACAACAGTGAGGAGATTAAGGACAACCACAGCTGAAATTACTCATTACTCTACTTTTTGTTAAGATAAACGTTCAATCCTCTATTAATGTTTCGTTGTTGAGTACATCAAATAAAGCGATAATCAGACTTTAAAGAGGTATCGCTATGTGACGGCTTTGAAATTGCTTACCTTCTGCATTATCACGAGGTAAATACAAATGTGATTTTACCTCTGAGTAAAATATAAATGTTAAAAAATTCAAACTAGTAAGAAAGAACACCTCGAAAATAGTACCCACAAAAATGTATGTTGTTTACTTAAACAGCATCTATACCGGGTGGAAAGGAAGTTATTACATTAATTTAATGTATTTGGAACATATTTTGTATCTTATATTTTTGTCTCTGACCATTTCCTACGGAGATATTTTAGTTTTGTCGAAAACAAGCTGGCAACACTGCAGACTCGGTATATTCCATACAATACTGCAGTATAAATGAAAGCACTGTTATGAAAACCGAATGTATATGGTTCGGTCTAAATAAAACGTCGGTCAGTGTAGCCTGACAAAAATTCTAAAAAACAAGTGCGGACTTCCGGTGTGCGGTCATCCCAAGATATGCCTCTCGCCCTTGGGAAATATGTTGGGAATTTGAATACAAAGCTTCCTAAGAAGCTCGCGAAACCAAAACCGCTGGCTTAGGACCATCATACCATTCGCTTAGTGTGGTGGTAAAAAAATGAAGCTAACATTGGGTGGTTGTGGTTGTGCACATCTAAGCGTACAATCATAATTTGCTAGGAGATCTCACGCCGATATTGCAGAGGAGGTTCTGCCAATTCAGCGTAAAGGCTCAGAGCTGGGCTTGTTGGAAAAACTTCTATTGCCCTGCGCTACTATGGACCGTGTCTAATCTTCTCAGCACAAATGGTCGTGCTGACGAATAAACGAAGTAACCACGGACTAGTGCGGGATACATCCGCAGTAAAATTGTCCGATCCGCTTCCCACGATTTGCCATTTAGTATCCGCAAGATATCCAGGGAACGGTCACATCGGGCTCTTCAGCTGTGCTATATGTGAAGTTTGATGTGGGATTATCACCCCTCTTTTCCACTATCCTACGCGGAATGCTGCTCTCAGTTGACTTCTACTCCGGACTGCTCGCCATGGATCTTAACCTCCGGGTATGCGTGAGTATTTGCAATAAAAGCCGGAACTCTCCTTAAAACAGTTTTATTTACGACCAAGTAACGTTTTAGATTTGCCGATCGCTATTAGAATTTTGTTACGTCTTTGCTTTGTCTTTACTAAGACCGAAGATTGTTACTCGAAACTGTCGTGTGTCCTCACACTCGAGGTCCGGAAGGTAAGTCTAACTGACTTGCTCGCGATCTGGAAGGCAAGATTCCCACCAGCCCGCTCTCTCCGGGTTCTGGAAGGCAAGTGTCTGTGCGTCATGACGCTATCTATGCCTTTCACCCCTACGACAGAAGCGGGTTTCGAAGAAGTCTCCGCGACCACCCCTCATTTTGCTCTCCAACACCTGCATTAAGCGATTTTCAGGGAAACTGAAATTACCAGGACTCGCCTGACTACCTGAAGATTGCCCCTAATGACTTGTCGTAACATTTCGTGCCTTTTTGACAATTTTAACCCTAACCAGTCCTCCCAGATTTTGTACCTTTATACACGCAACGATTTTAACATTTCCTGATTATTTAATCCTGCCATGCGACGCAGTATTATGTCCATAATTATGGCGTTCACAATTTCGGCTTCAAGTTGTTTTGTGAATGACTTGTGAATGTTGAGCGAGCTAGCTGTTAACAATGTGTGTGTGTGTGTGGGGGGGGGGGGGGGACAGTCTTCCTCGAAGGATTGTGTGTATCTCAGACAGTTGTAGACGTTGGTACGTCGCGTCGGAGTTATTGTTGTGAGAAGCAGCTTTAGTAACTGTGATCCCTGAAGCCAGCAGTTTGCAAGAGAGAACTGAAAGACAGAAAAGTGTATGTGTCAAGGCTACGAGAGGACAGAACAGCTATGAATTGCAATGTCACACGAAAAACTGCGGACTGTGTTAACGATAAGGCAGAACTACGTTTTTGTGCTTCAGTTTTAGAAGGGAAAATAAAGTGACAATGAAAAGTAACAAGATTGTGTCATTTGTCACAATATTTTTACCCAATATGTTTTTCTTTGAACCTATGTATATACAAACTCAGATTTCACGTGGTCATGTATACATTCTCCGTGAATGCAGAAATTTTCTTTAGAGAAAGGCGAACAAGTATCTGATCCTTAATGAATTGCGGCAACCCTATCCTCAGGGCATCTACAATTTTCAACCACCTCACACTCCACGATTAGCGGTATTTTTCAACTGCCACACAGACAGCAAATGGGCTCCCCATTAAAAAGTTCCATGTTCAGTAATTAAGCCAATATCTCTCTTAATATGCCTCCCGCCTCTGTAAATCAGAGCTCTGGTAAAAGTGTCACCAGCGCCTAATACGGTTTTCCAAGGTTTGGCCAGGCAACTTTCGTCGTCGTTGTTCTGGATGTTTCCTTCCAATTCATAGTGCTAGCAGTGAACTTTGTAATCACGTAAATGGATTCTGATACCCTTTCTAGGGACACCAGCAGCGGTCTGCCGTATTTGTTCAACCTTTGTATGAAAAGAAAACTTTCAAACTACTTCTAGGAACGGATGCCATTATAGGGTCAATTGAAATAAGATTTAGACCTGGAGGTGAACAATCTGCTCTTCGGACTAGTGCGTCTAAGCATGACAACAACATTTTTATGGTATAAATTTAATTTAAGTACTCCAGGAGCTCTAGTACCATTTATAGTATGTATGGAAACAATTAGTAATATCATCCGATTTTCTTCTGTCTTAATTATTTCAGGAGACGCGCAATTTTTAACAAAATAATGTTTTATCGAAAAACTTGTGAATATACTGCGACTAAAATACGCCACCTTTGTTACTGTATAGTAAACTGCAAAAGCGTAAACTAGTAAACAAATATTCACAGTTTGACAACAAATTAAGGGCACATCATAGTTAAACACACTGATCCACACATAAAAAGTGTGGCAGTATTGTAATGCGAACATCACTTAAACAATTTTTGCACTAGACATTGTAGAATACTTGGGGTAGAATATAGGTGAAAATCAAGTTTATATGTCTTAAATAAGCCATGTGACACCCATGGAAATTATTACACAGAAAAAAATAAGTTTGGTCTGCTAACGTTCACTTAGGTGCACTTATTTAAAGAACCTTCTGTTGTAATGAAATTAAACTTATGGTGAACCCATAAAATATATCTAATAAAACGAGAGGATTAGATTTTATAAATTCTATCTATGCAAAATATGCCAAAACTGATTTACTCGTTTCAAGTTCATATGATTTTTAGCACCCAAAAACTATTAGCTTCCCAAATGCAGTAGTTTTGGAGCAAATGCTACCGAAATGCCGAAAATTATAGTTACGGGAAAATGCAAAAAAAGTTAAACAACATGGCAGCTGTAGCATGTTATTTAAATTAATTTTGACAACTACAAAATGTACAACAATCTATATATTACACATCAATTGATGCGGCAAAGAATGGATATTTCAATAGTGAGAGGAAAAAAATAGATTTCGTTTACCTTAGAAACTAAACGGTGCTCTTAAGGGCATTTGCGTGAGTTTTGTATTTGAAGAAACCCGGTTAGGCTTGCTTAGAAACTCAAGAAATTGAGGTTGCTGATTGAAAAATCCAATTATTGTATCAAGAAAAACTTTTATCTTACATTCACACAAGAATGAGCATATGACTTCAGTGTCTTCCAAGTTTGCGAAACAAAAGCTTTCAAAAAATTCCCCCATTCCAAACTATCTTTTGCATAGAACATACATATTTCGAAAGTCTTGATTGCTTCAAAAATTGCCCTAGTGATTTTGATTAAATTACCGTATGTTTAAGATAGTTTTATGACAAATGAGGTGTACATCCAAATTTTTTTTGGATAGCCTCTGAAGTCCAATCATTCTGACTTCATATACTTTTGCATTAGGTACTGATAAACCATAACAGATAGAATCTTACCACACAAAAAATTAAGATGTCATTAAAGCGCAAATTTATATCAAATACATTTTATTTATTTTTTATGTTATTATTTGTGTGTGCGTGCGAAGTTAACCATTTCTGAGGTATTCGTTGTTATTGCATTGTGTTTAAAAATATTTATGATTTTCTTAAATATGAAGTTATTCTCACTTTCTCCCTCGCTCCCTCTCTCTCACTCTCTCTCTCTCTGTCAGATGTGCAAGAAGATCGAAATGTTATGTCATTACATAGTCATCAGTTCTTAAAAAATTTGACTATCGCTTAAGCCTACTGTAGTCCCCTGTTAGCATTGCACCTACAAGGAAATGTATAATAAAACCTTTCTACAAATCTCTATCTTGATTAAGATGAAATAGAATGTCTTGTACGAGAGCAAGAAGAGAAAGTCGTGTGAGTACAACACATCAGATTCATTAACTCACTCATTTATTTATTTATTTCGGACAACGCGAGACAGTTTCAACGCACTACTCTATGAGGTCATAATTGAAACTATCATATCAGTCGACTATGAGCGCGTAAAGAAAATCTAAGTAAATTGGCAACATAAGCAATAGCTGCACCACAGAATGATAGCGGAAATAAGATAACTTAGAGCCGGACTGGGCAACTGGCGCTCACTGAGCGCAATCTGCTCAAGGCCTCGCACTGAAAATTGTATGTTTAGCAGGTTTAAAAAGTGATGGTTGCTCAAGGTA
Source organism: Tenodera sinensis (assembly GCA_030765045.1). NCBI lineage: Eukaryota > Metazoa > Arthropoda > Insecta > Mantodea > Mantidae > Tenodera > Tenodera sinensis. Next base: position 155,021,872 of record CM060967.1, on the reverse strand, counting down.
CCCCACGAGTCGCCCAGGCCTGACGTAGAGTGGCTGGTCTATCCCTTTCATTCCCCTGAGATGAGCTGCTGGATGAACAGCATAACAGAGGTAGGAAAAGCCTTTACGCAGAGAGAAGAAGGGAGGTAGGAGGGGACTGTGCACTGGCAGGTGCATACGTTAAGCCAGAGCAATGCTACTGCGCAACATACACTTACCCACCTTGGTATCTGCTCCCGAGTCTAACATTACCTGCACTGCACTGTCCATAAAGTCACTCCGCACAAATGACACCAACTTTTCTTTTCAGTACTAGTATGCGTTAAGGACAATTTACTTCCCAAAGACAGTCCAACTATATGAAGCAGAAATATGAAAGAAGGCTATAATTTTGTACTGTCACAAACAACAACGATATTTCATTCGTACTTAACAAGAACATTTTTAAAAAGAAGGAAAGAAGCTGTGATTTTTAATTCTGGAACTTTAAAGTCCTAGCATTTCTTACTTCTCAGTCAATTTTACGGTCTCGTGAATCCGAAACCATTCGCTAAAGGAGTTTAACTCTTTCGGTTCACCGCCAAGAAATGAAATGTACACAAACCTTGCTGGAAAGTTTTGCAGATCTGAATTAAGACAGCTTAGTTACTCTCGACAAATGGAGGTAAGGAAAATGGGAAAAGTCACGAGCTGTAAAGAAAATTACTACAAGAAGAAAGTTTACCTTTTCTATCGCACACTCCTTTCGTTGGAAGTCAGCGTTAAGATTCCTAAACAAATGAAAAGGATTAATTAAAGACTAGCATAATTTTTCTCATAGGAATCTCCGCCGCTACAGTCGGTTGCTAACGAATCAGCTTCAAGATTATTGTCATCTAATGAACTTTTATTCTTTCTTTTTCGTTAAAAAAGAACGAGCTTTTCTTTCCGCCGTTCTGCTCCTCTTGTGTCATCTTCCTTTTCTTGTTGCGTGGCGAAGAAGGAAGGGGGGTTCAACCACTCAGCGAAGTTGGCGCTAACTGCCATCTTCGTTAATCGGCTGGCCTGATTAGAGTGTCTCCATCCCCCATCTCCAGCGTTGTGGAACTCTGATACGGAAGGGTGGGGATAAAGCCACATCAATAATCGTCTACCGAAGCATGCCGCATTTATCTCCCGGTTTCCTTGCCACCCAGAAACAAGAGTGTGCGCCTAAGACTTCCCATTATTTAAGAGACATTTCTTTTTTGCTTCTCTCTAGTCAAAAAGTCGGCCGCGAAGAAATTAAAAGCGGGAAATTTCGCGTCCCAAGTACGCCCACAGATTCTCATTATCTCAAAGGAATTTCTTTTTTCTTCCCTTCTGCAAAATTTTGCGTCGCCAATTTTACAATAAAACAGAAGCACGATGATAGGTGGGAACTTGAGTGAAACATCCACTTCATAAGGTCTAATATAAAATATTCCAATATATTTGTAACCGACCGTGGTAACGTGGTGCAAATCCTGACCAATCTCACTAGAGTTTTTTCACGACTTCCCCAAGTCGCAAAGTTAAATACCGCTTGGACATTCAACACTACGATCCAAAGTTCTACCTTAAGTTCATTACAGTACTATGAGGTGTGTCGGAAAAGTAAATACCCTTTCGTTCTGCCGCCACAGCAAAGCTAGTGCCGCAGTTACACGCATGCGCACTCGTCACTCTTGTTCACCATCTGACCAGCGACTTCATTACAACCGGATCGTGTTGTATTTACAGATGTTAGTGATCGTTCAAAACGTTTGAGACAATTTCTGATCCCTCCGACAGTGAAGTGGGTAAAAGGAATGTGAAGTCAGCTAAAATTCATCAACTTGTGGACATTTGCGGCCAAAAACGTAATGACAGATGGGATGGTAAGAAACTGGATTAAGCAATTCAATGATAGACGATCGAATGTTCATTATGAGGCAAGAAGTGTCTTTTGTTGTCACTGATGTTTGGTTGAACAAGTAAACGAGGCAATTCGTGAAAACAGGCAGCACAATAGGACTGCTTTATAATGTGTTTCCACAAATTTCAAGAACTTTTTCAATGAAATTGTCACAAGTGGGATCCTTCTTTGAAAGGGCATACAGAAGTTCATAAATACCTGAATAATGGTGGCAACTACTCGAAAAATAAGTTAAGGAATGCTCTATCATAGGCAAATAAATATAAAACAAATATTTTGTGCCTTTTCTTTCAAACCGTTAGTTACTTTCCGGACACGCTTCGTACAAATGAAGGTAGATGGCAATAGCGATGCTCTGGCATGGTATGGAAGAATAATATTAGGAGCAGACATAATTTGTCTCTACTTTTTATAACCTTAGACCATTCTGCGCTAAAAATCTTTATTAAAATATCGCACAAGTTTTTAATTTTGTTTTCACATTCTCTAATGCTGGAGTTTCCCTATCCATTTTGGCGATTTCTTTCTCCATCGCATATGTAAATGAAGAGAACACCCCCTCCCCTCCTCATGCGTTGCACCGCTCTCGCATAAGCCGATTGTAGCTTCAAAATTGCTTCCAGTAAATAGTATTCTTAAGTATCAAAGCATGTATAATGTTGTGTTTAGAAATTAACTTTGTCACACAAACATTCTATTAGAAACATTTGCCACATCGCATAATAGTAAGTGTCTAGATTTGACACAGATGGTTTACACAACTGCCTTCGAATGCATCCGTGACTAAGGAGTGGATTTCTGTCGTTGAGGAATTGAAAGACTTGTAGAAAGTCCAGACCGTTATACAGGCAATAATAGTGACTATGTTCAAAAATAGTGTCATGTTTTCTGTTTCACTTTACAGTGCAGTGCAGCATTCATTTAAAGTTACTTGCCCTGCTATAATCATATGTAACTTAATTTCTAAATGTGTAACTCGTATTTGCTACTTATTCTTTGATTTCCTTTCCTAACAGCGAACACTTCATCCTCTGATAGGTAGTTTACTAGCTCTGTGCCTTAACAACGCAATTTCTTGAGGAGTTTTTTTAAGCAGAACATAAAAACGAACGTCTCCTTTCGGTGCTGGCCAATTCTGGAAAGTTATAGCTAGCAGGTTTTTGCCACATGTGTACGTACCACAAAAGCAGCTGTAGTTAGTTCCAAGCAAAGCGTTAGGAATGGGGATAATGGCGTTATAAGGGTTCCACATGCAGGTAGGTGCTCCACGCAAGCCTTTGTGCTTTAAGAGAGATTAGTGCAATGCATTTGGGTAATGCAATATTGCAAGCGTTTAATGTATTCTGAGATGAAACCGTGGGTTAAAGATAAATGGAAATCTCTCTGCAAGGCATTTAGTATACACTGGCTGTTTCACAGCTACAGTTCGAAGTTCCTTGCACCGCAGGTCATCAGGAGCCTTGGGTAGTTTATTCTGCCTCAAAAATGTCTAAGTAATGTTTCTTTCCCATAGTATCGGTAATCAAGAAGTGTTACTTTCCAGTCTTGGAAGTATGCAGATTATTTTATGAAAGCAATGAAACTGTAGGTAAGTGCTATAACTTCAGGTGTAAGTTCTAACTTCGAGCATGTACAGAAGACAGAAGTGGTTGTCAAATGTTTAAAAATGCACCGCTATATCCTACAGCTACAGAAATGGCTGACGTGAAAATAAAAGTTATTTGAAATAAATTTTTTTTTAATTTATTTATTATTTGAAGTCGCTTCAACATAAAAGTCATATCGCGACTAAACATTGAGGAAAAAAAAGGAGGAAACATATCATGAAGTTTACAATGAGTTTAAACATTAACTTTGCATGCTTTGATGAACTTGATGATTTTCTTGTGATATTGTTGATCACCCAAAGCTAGCTGAAGGTTCTCAGGAACTCCATACTGAAGTCGCTGGTGAGTGTATCTTGGGCAAACAGTGAGCAGATGCTGAACGGTAAGAGTAGAATCACACAGAGTACATTTAGGAGGAAGTTCACGGGACAGAATGTAGGAGTGAGTAAGCGCAGTGTGGCCAATGCATAATCGGGTTATTAGCACCTGGTCTCGCCGGGTTAGTGTTGTAATTGTTGTGGAGAGGTTAGGTATTGGACAGATATCATGCAGTTTGCTGTTGGATGTAGTTGTCCAATCTGTCTTCCATCGGTGTAGGATAGTTCTTTTAAGATGCCGTAAATAGTCTTCATGAGGTAGCTTAAGATCTGGTAAGCTTGGAGGATGCTTGGTAGCTTCTTTTGCGGCAGTGTCAGCAAGATCATTTCCTGGTATGTTACAGTGAGATGGTATCCATGCCAAGATTAGTTGTTTACCTGATGAAATAAGCTCACTGTATAATTCACGTATCTCCCTTACCAAGGGGAGATCGTTGTTGTATAGCCATTAATGCACTAAGGGAATCTGTGTATATAATGAATGATTTGAAGTCTCCATTCTTTGATATATAGTCCATGGCGAAACGTATAGCAAACAGTTCATTAGAGAAAATGGTGAGAGTGTTTGGTAGACTATACATCATGGTTTGGTTAGGAGCAACCACCGCACAGCCATTATTGTTGTCACACCGGGAACCATTGGTATAAATTGGCTCAAAATTGGCATACGTGTCACACAATTCTTTGAACAGCATGGTAAAACAAGATTTTTGGGTATCAGCCTTCACATATTTTGTCAAAGTGGTGTTGATGACAGGTAATTTTATTCTCCATGGTATATCATTTATGTTGAAGGTACGGGAAATGAAAGAAGGAATAGTCAGATTAAACTCTTCAAGGTATGTAACAATTCTTTGGGAGAAGGGTTGGATAGGGAACCCTTTGGGTTGAGTATTATCTTGGCGTGATAAATTTATCTTGAAATAAATTGTCTGTTTTGAATATATGTACATTTTTGGGTAGTAAGCCTTCATCTAACTTAAGGATTACCGGTAATACAGAATTATAAAGCACTTTACAGGTTATTGCCAGAAAACTCCCGTTAATCATTTCCGATGGGAGAATTTTCTACTGAATATAAGTTTGATACTTACCTGACATTTAGTTTTTGAGTTACGCGATACACATACACATACACGTACCCCACCCCCACACACAAATGGCGTGAGCCATTTTTAAGAAAATAAAAATAGTTTTAAAATGTTTGTGTAAATTGTAGTTTTGGATGGGAAAAAACATTGTCTAAAAGAAGCTTTTCTGGGTTGAAGAGACGTCAAAATATTTATTTTCGGTGAAATCTATATGAGTGAAACGATGTTTAAATGAGCATTTAGCTGAGACTCGCCTGACATGTGTACTATCAAGATAAAGTAAAACTCCTATCCTGGATAATACCTAGTAGGTAATTTGCTCCAACCTCGACCCCCTGGATAGGAAAATAAAATACGCAGATGTAAGCTCGCGCATACATTGGTGGTTTATACTTCTGAGTGAATTTAATCCACGCATTGTACTAATACAATACTTTAAAATATTTAGAAAATTTATTTTATTATAATGAACATGATGGAAAACGTAAGACAGGTAACCGATCTAACTTAACTGATAAGAAGGGACAGGAATTTTATAATCAACAATTCCTTTAATAGTATGGAACTGTGCATTGAAAACTTCCATAATACACGCATAAATATTCCAAAATAAAAATGTTAAGACATATTCATATAAAACGCATTTAAAGCATGTTTATATTATTTCATTGTGAATAAAAGCTACTGTGGAAACCATATGGATTATGTAACTCACAAAATTTACCTTCAATAAGGAACAGTCAGTGACCTAGCTTAGCCAATTTTACTTCTGGAATGTTTATAAGAGATAGTCCAAGCAGCACAAGACTGAATTGAATGACCCGATGTTTTAACTGGAGAAAAATTGTGAACCTACAGAACTATTTTCGAATGCAATTTCTGAAACTGTGAAGGGATGAATATTTTGAGATACGTTCCTTCCTGTTACATTTTTTGAACATCATTTGCCATTAAATTTTGTGCTGATTGCACGTTCGTTTTTTTTTTTTTTTTTTTTTAGGGCGGCGCTGGCCCGATAGGTAGTGCTATCGTCGTGCGCAGCCTACGTGAGGGAGCGAGAGAGAGGGCAGTGAGTGTGTAGTAGTCTGTCTCTAGTAGTCAGTCGTGATGGTAATCGCCAGAGGTATGTAGCTCTTCTCTCTCTCTCGCTCTCTACTGCCGCCGTAACTATGCGGGATCGATCTGGTGATATAATTATTTCTATGGGACAACGAGTTTATGGGGTTAAGTCGTCACTTATGCGGATAATAATTCAGATTTCAAACAGGTAAACTTGGTATATAGCCGGAAAATCTGTACAACTCACTTCATTCATATTTATTGTTATCGTCCACTGGTAATTCTTATCACCCGATAAAACATAGACACATATAATTGTAATCTTATCAAGCCTCAACATTTGTAATTATCATTTATTAAAATTGTGTTGATCCAAATCTTACATTTTATTTTTGTAATAAAGGTGGGGGGCACTCCTTTGACTGAAAAGGTCCTGCCGTTTCCCCGTTTCGTGATCCTACTCCCACTAAAAATTGACTACATCCCGTGAAGGGTAGTGCAATTCTCTGGTAGCAGAGCGTGGTTACTTTTCAAGAAAAATCGTAAGTGGGATTATTAGAAAGATAGTTTGGCTTTTCAAAATTTGGTTTGGATTGGAAGAGTAACAAAATGGTTACTGTAGTGGAAGCGTGCTGGGCCCATAACCCAGAGGTCCGTGGATCGAAACCACGCTCTGCTACCAGAGAATTGCACTACCCTTCACGGGATGTAGTCAATTTTCGTGGGAGTAGGATCACGAAACGGGGAAACGGCAGGACCTTTTCAGTCAAAGGAGTGCCCCCCACCTTTATTACAAAAATAAAATGTAAGATTTGGATCAACACAATTTTAATAAATGATAATTACAAATGTTGAGGCTTGATAAGATTACAATTATATGTCTCTATGTTTTATCGGGTGATAAGAATTACCAGTGGACGATAACAATAAATATGAATGAAGTGAGTTGTACAGATTTTCTGGCTATATACCAAGTTTACCTGTTTGAAATCTGAATTATTATCCGCATAAGTGACGACTTAACCCCATAAACTCGTTGTCCCATAGAAATAATTATATCACCAGATCGATCCCGCATAGTTACGGCGGCAGTAGAGAGCGAGAGAGAGAGAAGAGCTACATACCTCTGGCGATTACCATCACGACTGACTACTAGAGACAGACTACTACACACTCACTGCCCTCTCTCTCGCTCCCTCACGTAGGCTGCGCACGACGATAGCACTACCTATCGGGCCAGCGCCGCCCTAAAAAAAAAACGAACGTGCAATCAGCACAATTTAAATTGAATTTAATGTTACGTACGACTATAAACACCACTTTAAATCAACTCCAAGAGCACTTTCTAGCCACTTAGTACCGTGAGAGAACGGCTATGACCAGATAAGTCGCCAATTCATCTACGTGACGTGAGTTATTGATTGGCTACTGTGGCTACCAATGGTGTTGCCCAGTTTCAAGACCAACCGAATGACTTGTTTTATTTGGAAATATCTATTTGCAAATGAAATACGAAGATAAAATGAATAAAATTAAAATGTTTGTAAGGTGTTTAAGCATCGACTGAACCACGACCAATAAACCCGGGAATGTCATTTTATTGACACTATAGAGTTCCTATTTTGCAAGCCTCTGGTCTAGTGACTCGAAGAAACCCCTAAAAGACCCATAGGTCCGGAAGATCGGCAACGGGAATACAACGCAGACCTATCGAATATGGGGCCATAGACATTGTTTATAAATATGCTAGAGCTTTAATTGAGTATGAAGTAAAGAAATGACTCGTATATTAATACTATTTTTTGCATATATTTTCTCCAACCTTTATTTTTAAGGTGTTACAACATTCCATACGTACAAACATGCTCATGAGTTCAGAAAGTGATTAAATTGCGTTTACGTTAAACATGCCTCTCTCAGTTAGTGCCTAACAAAGTTTCACGAAAACATTTCTCAACTCTACCCTCTGTCTGTTTACTACTTACTGGAATTCCTAAGTGACATGTCTCCGGTACATCAAAACTTCCCTCGCGCCAAACTTTCCTCGCAGCTTATGCATTTATTATCAAATGTATTTAACTTTACACCTCCATTTAACGAGCATGACTAAGTATGTTTTATTAATTTAATGTTCACTTAATTAGCAACGCAAGTTCCTGAAGGATTTGCTAAACAATCTGTAATCTAACTATCCTATGACTAAAATAAAATAACCAGGTCTTCCAGTTCAGCAGTTATCTTAATCGTGGATCTTGTAGACAGATCCAGTTTCTCCAAATTGTCACTTCACTGAGTTTACACTTTCACTTAATAATCCAGTTCAACTTTCTTCAAGAGTTGGCTCAGCCCTCTCTGTCACTTCACTAATGTGAACTATTTCCTCTGTTCACTGTCACTTCGCTTTCTTCCATGGTGTAAGGGCATAACAAGGTACGCCCGACATAGCCTTTTCTTCCGACGGTTCAGTAGCTTTGAAGTCGAACACAAGGCGGCACCAATTCCGTGCAGTAACATCACTCAACGTACTTCACAGACATCACCAACTCGCTCGGAGAACAGCGCTTCTCGTTACATGCTTTGCCAGATTTCCTCATTCTCGAACAGCGCAAGACTGAGTCGCTTCTCGAGAGCACTGCTTATATAGCCCTCGAAACTTTCCAGAACGTTTGGGATGTCAAAACATACAGGTTTTCTAGTTATCTGGTGATACCACTGGGCAAGCGCGCGCCTTATCTTGTTTACTGTGCCGACTGCCCGGCACCTACCTTTCGATAACTTTGCGCAATAGCCACTGCGTCACAATGTTGTGACACCGGGTACTCGCGCGTCTCATTAGTTCAAAGTCAAGCTATCTCACACCACTGGGCGGCTGCGCCTCAAAAAGACAGCCAAGGTCCATTGCGTGGCTAGTAAACGCAGTGGACTTTCTACTACCATCTTGTTAGAAGTTTGAGAAAAGTTGAATTACAAGAAAAATCCGTGCCACGTCATTCTCGTCTATATTTAAAGCGAGTGGGACGGCGAGAGTTTAGTGACGAGTCGAGAGTGTTAAACGAAACAACAATGTATGTGTATACAGTCGTCGAGAGAAATGTGAGTGTGTGTCGTCAGAGACAGTTTTGGGACATTAAATCGACGCGTCGGAGTTGTGTGAAGCAGTTTTAGTAACCGTGATCTCGAAGCTGTGAGATTTAAACTCATGACGAATTGTAGATTGTGTTAACAATAAAATAGAACTGTCTTTTGTGCTTTAGTAAATAAAGTAACAATAAAAAGTAACTGGACGAGTAAATCGTGTACCTAACGCTTAGCCTAGAATGTCTAGTCATATACACACCGGTGGTGAAACGCAACTTAGGAGTAATTTAGCATTCCACTCCCTCCCTCTGGCTAGCTAGTTGTTAAGTAGTGTTATGCCGTTGCATGTGTGGTGATTCGGCGAACGGAGGCATTATCACCACAGCCACAGTAAGTCAAGAGCTCTTGAGGTTAAGTGTACGATTTTCGTTCCTAACAACACAAAAACATGCAGATAATAAGCGATATTGCACAGAACATTGCAATGGTGGAAATGTAAGCTCGAGGCCGAATTGGTATAAGCTCAGACAATATCTGGAATAGTGCCAGAATAATACCCCGTATTACTAGGCAAAGATACTTGACAGCAGAGAGAAAAATATTACACCACCTGCACAACAGATGCTAAAAGCCCCTAAAATAGAGTAAAGCACCACCAGATGGTGCAACCTGCAGCATAGCAATGATTTTCCATTTTAGTTCTTTGCCAATCCAGTGAGCTGTTAAAAAACAACGCAAAAGAATCTGATGTGCTACGTTCACGTAACTTTTTCAAACCATTCTTCAACGAATTATTGCGAGTCTTCTATCTGCTTCATATTGACATAAACTTTTGAAGAATTGGCTTTATTAAATATTTCCTTGCAGTCACAAGGAAGTCAGAACAATACAGTGAGAAAAGTATTTGAAAATTCAAACAGATAAGAACGGATATCTCGGAAACGGTTAATGCCACAAATATGTAGTTGGCATAAGCTGTGCGCTTTAACGAGGACTATGTTTTTGTACGGTAAGAATTTATCTATTGCTTTCAGTTTCCTAATTATAGCATTATGAGCCACTTAGGATGAAGAGGACTTCACAGGCTACTCCCACAAAGTTCATGACAAACCCACTGTCATGAAAATATCTCGCTATGAAGGACTTAATCCCCTAGGACTTATAAGCCTGTGCCTAGCATCAGATGCCTATCGGGGAGCATACGAACCTGTACATACTGGGCATACGACATACGTGGTCAACTCAGCACCAGGAAGAGGATGATGTGAAATATAGGTGAAATGGATGAATGAGGTGATGATGGAGCAGTTGGTTGAATGAGTGGCGGGGGAAATCGGAGAAAACCGGCCCAAGCGAGCATCATCCAACACGAATCCCACTTTCCGGTGCCTGGAATCGAATCAAAATAATAATGTATTCCATCATTCCAATCATACTGCTCCACAGTCAAAGGGTAATGTATATGCTATGTAGAACTTCCAGAATAATTATTTCAATTATTGAAAGAATGTCGGAGCAAAGTTAAGATGCTTCACATGTTTTTCCGTATCTGGGGATTTTTCATCCGTTATTAGGAATGGCAACGTTTGTACAAAATTACAAATATTGGGGGTTATGGGGAGATTTAATTATAAAATATTACATTTAAGTGTATGAACATTTCATAAATAACGGGGAGGAGGTAAATGTAATTAATTCATCATTCAAATTTAAAAAAAAAAAAAAAAAAAAAAAAACTATCCGTGCAACAACGGTTAGCCATCTAGTCCTCAATAAAACGTAAGAAAGTACTGGAGACAAAAACAAGATTATGTCGACATTGTGGAAGGTAGCTAAGAGATATCGTCCGACAAATGAAAATGTATCTACAAAATAAGGGTATTGTAACAAAATGACTAATCCATTACTTTTATTACTCCTTTCTATTTCCTCTACTTACATCAAAAACTGACCTAGAACCACACAATTAACTCGTATACAATTATCATCAACCCTTTTGCACAACTATATTTTTGCCAGCGTGACGTCAGCCACAGAACAACAAACTAAACACAGCACTATGGTTCAGCCAACTCCGTAGACAAATGCGAATCGTTCAAAACGGGTCATAAAGTTTAATTTAAGTGACACATGAACCAACCAGTAACGTACGCGGAAGGGTAAAGGTTCAGAAAGAAGCGGAAGTAACGAAAGTCAGTGGCGGCTTCAGGAAGTAAACAAGTCTTATGCGGATGAAGAAAACGGTTACATTATTCCACTAGGTCATTACAAATTAATTCTGTGTTTCAAGCAGTTCTCTGTCTTCATCGTTGTATAAATGTGTTTCCGTGTGGAGAGACATTCTGCTTTGAAGTGGTTATACCAAGCCTCTTGGTGCGGAAGCTTAAAACAATTGGGATACGCCTTGTCCGGCTCAAACGCCGCAACCACGGTCCTCTTAATGACCAGCCAGCTAAGCCTGAAACTCCCCTACAACTGTCTATTAGCGTTACTGTATTACGACTAAGATCTCTGCATTCCACTTCCTGGACCGTAACTAAACCTTCCTGTTCTTTGCCGTTTCCTACGAGCTACCACAATTCATGCATTTGCGTGAGAGACTTATCACAGAGATAGATCGCTTCAGATCAACCGAAAAGCCCATTAGTTACCATATCGTCTACATAATTACATTTTATGCATCTAAACACTAAGAAACTTTTCAAAATGTAGCATATGCCAAATTAATACATTTAAAGGAGTAACCTTAAACCCTCTACTGTATGAATTATTTTCTACGTATGAATTCCTGAACCGTTTAGGTATCCTTGCCACAAGCACCTTTGAAGGAAATAATTTGAACACGCACGATTGTTAAAGGCCAGACAAAATGAACTGGCCTCCATTCAAAGCCGAACGTCTGCAACGACTGCAATCAAATGTGACTGTAGTGAAGAATGGGGAGGGCCCACGTAAAATAATCAGATGGTACAGCCATGGAACAATGAATGAGCGCATTAGGAGAATTTTCCAAGTTGTACATCGTATTTTAGTCGATATTTCAACACGTAGTCTGACACGGGGTGGAACATAGAAATATTCTGCCTTTCTAATGCACTCAATCATTTTTTCCATGGTTATACTATACATGGCTACACTTCAACTGTATGAATTTTGATTTTTGAAAAATAAAAAAGAAACTGCAACTATACTAAAATAAATAGATACATTTATGATATAAATAGCTACCAATGTCCTTAGTTTATAGTTGAATTCCAATATAATTTGAAGATAATAAAAAACTCTGTTACAATATTCTAAAAATTTGACTAAAAGTCTTTGTCAAATGGCAACACTGTGCATTAAAGGATTAAAATGGAATTATGCTTCCACTCTTTTACTTCCTCTAACACAGGCATGGCGTGGGCTCCCTTCACGTTTTCTGTTGTGTTGCGAGCAGTGACTTATAGTATCCGGCGTGTACAAAGTCAACACGTGGTAACGTAACAGGTTACCTTGTAATGTTCAAGAAGCTTATGAGGGTCCATTGCCTCATCTAATCAACAAATATTAAATATATCAGGCAATATAAATTAGATATTTATGAATGATATAATATTATGGAGAACTTCTCAAAGAATTCAAGATTAGATTTTCAGATATAAGAGTATTATAAATGGAAAATCAAATGTGTTTATTCACGATCACATTCCTTCAGGGCATTTAAAGCATTTAAAATAGCATGTAAAACCGCATTGTAAAAACTGCATATCTAGGATGTGACCGGAAGTATACATTTTGACACCTCTGAATTCAACAAGTTCGTGTGTGTGAACAGGATAGTTAAAAAAAATAGGAAATGTCATACTTTAATAGTTAAGTTCAATATGAGGTTTACGTGTAAAGAAATCGTTAGCTATATTACACATAAATAAGACGTAATTAACGTAATAAACGTAATATCGCTCTACAACGTGCCGCCTCTGAACATAAAATATTCCAAGAGGCGGAGCCTGTTAATGCAGAATTATTCTACTTGCTGCTGGAACCTGATGCTGATCTTGAAATACTATATCAGCTAACAGCTCACGTAATATAATACTGTTGTATAATACTATATTATATGTCGAGAACATAATGGCAGCAATTAAGATATGAGTATATTTTATTAAACCACCGGTAGCAAGTCTCATAATATTAACAGAACATCTTAATTGCTATTATACTCAAATTTCATACAACTATTTATGTTTGACATGTTTCTAAGTTTAAAATATCTATAAAATGTTATTTATATTTTACGCTGCAGGTTATCGCCACTGATGTGCGACATTTTACTCGTGTATTTGTTATTTGATTGTATATACAAGAATCGATAGCTGTGAAATTATCGATTTTATTGTCATGGGCTTGAAACAATCATATCAGGTGAGTCAGCCGTCCCTTATTTTCCAGTTTTATACAATAAGCATTTTATACTCTAACATGAAAACATTGGGCCCTATGCTACGTTCTATCCAAGTATTTAACATCTACATGTCAAACAAAATGTTTACTTCCGAAAATCTAGATAGCTCAGTTGGTACGAGCACACGAATCGTAAATAAACCGCTTGCTGTGGAGGTGGTTCAAATACCTACATATACTAAGTTTACCGTGTAATATTCAGAAATATTGGTTCAAAAATTGTGTTTAAAGTTGTTATTATTTTAATTCGTAATTGCTTTATTTCCATTTTATGGTATTGTTGTATATGAGGATATCTCTCCCAGTATAGATGCTGAGCTGTTTGTACATTGGCTCTTGTTTCTCCGTAGATCAAAAACATATCAACGTATTCGTCTGTCGAATACACCGTGAAGGAATGGCACAAAATATTGTGCGACATCATAACCATGGAGAATGGAGTGAGTCGGAATTCATAATAACGCACTGCATCATTCCAGTCCAGTGGGACAGAAGTCATTATACCGATTCTATTACAAAGTGCAGACAGCCAATAACGATTTAACTTATAATGTCCAAAATTCTCAGAGACTTTAAAATTAAATTACTGCTAATTCGGTTTCCAAAGTTTGACGAGAAAAAGTTTACAACGCCGAGACGCGAACCCATGTCCCTGAGGTTAGCGTACAGGACACAGTTATAATTATATTCAGCTGTTTGGACGCTTGACTGAAAGCAAATTCCGAGTTCAACCGTAGAGTGTGTATGCCATTGCCACTTCGCGACTTTTCGTGCCAAATTTAGCCTTTTAAGGCAGCACAATCCTGTGCTAAGCGTTTAAATGTTATTACTTAAATGGCAAGAGCTATTATCCATGTTATTTGATATGTACGAGACGTAGTTTACGCTAAAATTTAAATAAACCGCTATTTAATGTGTGTTTTGACTGACGGTGGATGAGGCGTGACTCTCTCAGGTTCTAAGTACAAGAATCCGCCATTTTCTTTCTAGTTGGTGTTTTAGTGTACTCACATGGTAGGTCCATTTTATCAGAGGCATTTACTGAATTACGTTGCTATGTGTACTCCAACACACAGTTTGTAAAATCGACTGCAACCCGGAATTCGCATTTAGTAAAAGAGTTATATGTTTTTGAGGTGTATCTTAGCCAGGAATACGTTCTGTCCCTTAAACTATTGTTCCTCTAAATTTTGCGCATTCGCCTTTCTAAGAACATCAAGCAATAAGTTTTAGTAAGAGCAAATCTGGACTAAACCGCACATGCCGTTTGATGGGTGGCCTACCTTCCAAAAAATAAGGGGCGGCTGACTCACCTGGTATACATACTACAACCTTTCGAAAAAGTAGACTTTCAAAAATGTGAATACAAATTGAATTTATTATACGACATTAACACTCAGTATTAAACATGAACTACTTGTTATTCGATTGAACTTACACAAATCGATAATTTCGTTTCAGTGGGAATGTGCGCAAACGGTAACCAATCGTTAGAAAGGTTTGTTTTTGAGCCCCATTAATCATAGGTGAAAAGTAGGGAGTCGGTCTCGGTGGCTCAGTTGGTTAGACGCTGGCCTACTGATTCCAAGGTCGCGGGTTCAAATCCAGCCTAGACCGATAGTTTTTAACCCTTTCATGCCTGAATTATTTTGCTAATTATGCCGTTCTTCCTCTAATTCGAAACCTGTTTAGATTAGGCGGTCTGAGACACCTTCAGCCTGCTGGCTTGAATAGCCATGATCGTTAAGGCAACACATAGTGCACTGGCCATGCACTCAAGGCCTGAGGTCGTGAGTTCGAGTCTCAGCAACCGCAGTCAAATGTGCCTGTGGTAAAGGACGGGGAAGGCCCACGTAAAATAATCGGTGTGATGGCACGCGTGGATGATGACGGGGTATCATTTGACTGCGGTTGCATGGATTTTTCTTCCTTTCTTATATAAAAAATATAATAGGAAAAAAAGCCTATGTATCTTATAATACACACCAGGCATGAAAGGGTTAAGTGTACTTAAAAACGACAGCTCCATGCCAATAGATTTACTGGCATGTAAAATAACTCTTTTGGGACGAAATCCCGGCACATCGACGACGCTGATATGACCTTGGCAGTTGACAGCGTCGTTAAACAACAAAATAATTTAATTTGGAAAGTAGGTGGAGGAAATTTGTCCGCCCCTCTTTCGCTGATCCAGACGATTTCAGCACATCAAACCTGAACTCCGGATGGCATCTATACCTGTCCCATGAGGTACATTCCTAACACAAAGACAATTTTATTTCTGATTCAACTGAAGTATCAAGTAATGCGGAACATTTTCAGTAGATTACATCTCATTTTAAAGTTAACTTTATTGTATAATAACGCTTAGCATGTTTAGAAATACAACGCTCTATTTAGATTTTACTCTGATATTATACATTTAAATTGTTTACTTAAACCTAGAGTGTGTGCGTGAGTGCGTGATTGTGAGGGTGAGCGTGAAAGTGTGAGGGTGAAAGCGTGAGGGTGAATGTGAGTGAGAGTGAGCGATTGTAAGAGTGGGCGAGTGTGAGAGTGGGCGAGTGTGAGAGTGGGCGAGTGTGAGTGGGCGAGTGTGAGTGGGCGAGTCTGGGTGGGCGAGTGTGAGTGAGCGAGTGTGAGAGTAGGCGAGTGTGAGAGTGGGCGAGTGTGAGAGTGGGCGAGTGTGAGAGTGGGCAAGTGTGATTGGGCGAGTGTGAGAGTGGGCGAGTGTGAGTAGGCGAGTGTGAGAGTGGGCGAGTGTGAGAGTGGGCGAGTGAGAGTGGGCGAGTGCGAGAGTAGGCGATTGTAAGAGTGGGCGAGTGTGAGAGTGGGCGAGTGTGAGAGTGGGCGAGTGTGAGAGTGGACGAGTGTGAGAGTGGACGAGTGTGAGAGTGGGCGAGTGTGAGTAGGCGAGTGTGAGAGTGGGCGAGTGTGAGAGTGGGCGAGTGTGAGAGTAGGCGAGTGTGAGAGTAGGCGAGTGTGAGTGGGCGAGTGTGAGTGAGCGAGTGTGAGTGGACGAGTGTGAGAGTGGGCGAGTGTGAGAGTGGGCGAGTGTGAGTAGGCGAGTATGAGAGTGGGCGACTGTGAGTAGGCAAGTGTGTGAGTGTGCGAGTGTGAGAGTAGGCGAGTGTGAGAGTGGGCGAGTGTGAGTAGGCCAGTGTGTGAGTGGGCGAGTGTGAGAGTAGGCGAGTGTGAGAGTGGGCGAGTGTGAGAGTAGGCGAGTGTGAGTGGGAGAGTGTGAGTGAGCGAGTGTGAGTGGGCGAGTGTGAGAGTGGGCGAGTGTGAGTAGGCGAGTATGAGAGTGGGCGAGTGTGAGTAGGCGAGTGTGTGAGTGGGCGAGTGTGAGAGTAGGCGAGTATGAGAGTGGGCGAGTGTGAGTAGGCGAGTGTGTGAGTGGGCGAGTGTGAGAGTGGGCGAGTGTGAGAGTGGGCGAGTGCGAGAGTGGGCGAGTGCGAGAGTGGGCGAGTGTGAGAGTGGGCGAGTGTGAGAGTGGGCGAGTGTGAGAGTGGGCGAGTGTGAGAGTGGGCGAGTGTGAGAGTGGGCGAGTGTGAGTGGGCGAGTGTGAGTGGGCGAGTGTGAGAGTGGGCGAGTGTGAGAGTGGGCGAGTGTGAGTAGGCGAGTATGAGTGGGCGAGTGTGAGTGAGCGAGTGTGAGTGGGCGAGTGTGAGAGTGGGCGAGTGTGAGAGTGGGCGAGTGTGAGAGTGGGCGAGTGTGAGTGGGCGAGTGTGAGTGAGCGACTGTGAGTGGGCGAGTGTGAGAGTGGGCGAGTGTGAGTGGGCGAGTGTGAGTGAGCGAGTGTGAGTGGGCGAGTGTGAGAGTGGGCGAGTGTGAGTAGGCGAGTGTGAGTGCGCGAGTGTGAGTGGGCGAGTGTGAGAGTGGGCGAGTGTGAGAGTGGGCGAGTGTGAGAGTGGGCGAGTGTGAGAGTGGGCGAGTGTGAGAGTGGGCGAGTGTGAGAGTGGGCGAGTGTGAGTAGGCGAGTGTGAGTGGGCGAGTGTGAGTGAGCGAGTGTGAGTGGGCGAGTGTGAGAGTGGGCGAGTGTGAGAGTGGGCGAGTGTGAGTGGGCGAGTGTGAGTGAGCGAGTGTGAGTGGGCGAGTGTGAGAGTGGGCGAGTGTGAGAGTGGGCGAGTGTGAGAGTAGGCGAGTGTGAGAGTGGGCGAGTGTGAGAGTAGGCGAGTGTGAGAGTGGGCGAGTGTGAGAGTAGGCGAGTGTGAGAGTGGGCGAGTGTGAGAGTGGGCGAGTGTGAGAGTGGGCGAGTGTGACTGGGCGAGTGTGAGTGAGCGAGTGTGAGAGTAGGCGAGTGTGAGAGTGGGCGAGTGTGAGAGTGGGCGAGTGTGAGAGTGGGCGAGTGTGAGAGTGGGCGAGTGTGAGAGTGGGCGAGTGTGAGAGTGGAAGAGTGTGAGAGTGGGCAAGTGTCAGTAGGTGAGTATGAGAGTGAGCGAGTGTGAGTGGGCGAGTGTGAGAGTGGGCGAGTGTGAGTAGGCGAGTACGAGAGTGGGCGAGTGTGAGAGTGGGTGAGGGTGAGTGGGCGAGTGTGAGTGGACGAGTGTGAGAGTGGGCGAGTGTGAGTGGGCGAGTGTGAGAGTGGGTGAGTGTGAGAGTGGGCGAGTGTGAGTAGGCGAGTATGAGAGTGGGCGAGTGTGAGAGTGGGCGAGTGTGAGAGTGGGCGAGTGTGAGAGTGGGCGATTGTGAGAGTGGGCGAGTGTGAGAGTGGGCGATTGTGAGAGTGGGCGAGTGTGAGAGTGGGCGAGTGTGAGAGTGGGCGAGTGAGAGTGGGCGAGTGTGAGTGGGCGAGTGTGAGTAGGCGAGTGTGAGAGCGCGAGTGTGAGAGTGGGCGAGTGTGAGAGTGAGCGAGTGTGAGTGGGCGAGTGTGAGAGTGGGCGAGTGTGAGAGTGGGCGAGTGTGAGTAGGCGAGTATGAGAGTGGGCAAGTATGAGAGTGGGCGAGTGTGAGAGTGGCTGAGGGTGAGTGGGCGAGTGTGAGTGGGCGAGTGTGAGAGTGGGCGAGTGTGAGTGGGCGAGTGTGAGAGTGGGTGAGTGTGAGAGTGGGCGAGTGTGAGTAGGCGAGTATGAGAGTGGGCGAGTGAGAGAGGGCGAGGGTGAGTGGGCGAGTGTGAGTGGGCGAGTGTGAGTGGGCGAGTGTGAGAGTGGGCGAGTGGGCGGGTGTGAGTAGGGGAGTGTGAGAGTGGGTGAGGGTGAGTGGGCGAGTGTGAGTGGGCGAGTGTGAGAGTGGGTGAGTAGGCGAGTGTGACAGTGGGCGAGTGTGAGAGTGGGCGAGTGTGAGAGTGGGCGAGTGTGAGAGTGGGCGACTGTGAGAGTGGGCGAGTGTGAGAGTGGACGAGTGTGAGAGTGGACGAGTGTGAGAGTGGGCGAGTGTGAGAGTGGGCGAGTGTGAGAGTGGGCGAGTGTGAGAGTGGGCGGGTGTGAGAGTGGGCGAGTGTGAGAGTGGGCGAGTGTGAGTGGGCGAGTGTGAGTGGGCGAGTGTGAGTGGGCGAGTGTGAGTGGGCGAGTGTGAGGGTGGGCGAGTGTGAGAGTGGGCGAGTGTGAGTAGGCGAGTATGAGAGTGGGCGAGTGTGAGTGAGCGAGTGTGAGTGGGCGAGTGTGAGAGTGGGCGAGTGTGAGAGTGGGCGAGTGTGAGTGGGCGAGTGTGAGTGGGCGAGTGTGAGTGGGCGAGTGTGAGTGAGCGAGTGTGAGTGGGCGAGTGTGATAGTGGGCGAGTGTGAGTAGGCGAGTGTGAGAGTGGGCGAGTGTGAGTAGGCGAGTGTGAGTGGGCGAGTGTGAGTGAGCGAGTGTGAGTGGGCGAGTGTGAGATTGGGCGAGTGTGAGTGGGCGAGTGTGAGTGGGCGAGTGTGAGAGTGGGCGAGTGTGAGAGTGGGCGAGTGTGAGAGTGGGCGAGTGTGAGTAGGCGAGTGTGAGTGGGCGAGTGTGAGTGAGCGAGTGTGAGTGGGCGAGTGTGAGAGTGGGCGAGTGTGAGTGGGCGAGTGTGAGTGAGCGAGTGTGAGTGGGCGAGTGTGAGAGTGGGCGAGTGTGAGAGTGGTTGAGTGTGAGAGTAGGCGAGTGTGAGAGTGGGCGAGTGTGAGAGTAGGCGAGTGTGAGAGTGGGCGAGTGTGAGAGTGGGCGAGTGTGAGTGAGCGAGTGTGAGAGTAGGCGAGTGTGAGGGTGGGCGAGTGTGAGAGTGGGCGAGTGTGAGAGTGGGCGAGTGTGAGAGTGGGCGAGTGTGAGAGTGGGCGAGTGAGAGAGTGGGCGAGTGTGAGAGTGAGCGAGTGTGAGTGGGCGAGTGTGAGTAGGCGAGTGTGAGAGTGGGCGAGTGTGAGAGTGGGCGAGTGTGAGAGTGGGCGAGTGTGAGTGGGCGAGTGTGAGTAGGTGAGTATGAGAGTGAGCGAGTGTGAGTGGGCGAGTGTGAGAGTGTGAGAGTGGGCGAGTGTGAGTAGGCGAGTATGAGAGTGGGCGAGTGTGAGAGTGGGTGAGGGTGAGTGGGCGAGTGTGAGTGGGCGAGTGTGAGAGTGGGCGAGTGTGAGTGGGCGAGTGTGAGTGGGTGAGTGTGAGAGTGGGCGAGTGTGAGTAGGCGAGTACGAGATTGGGCGAGTGTGAGAGTGGGCGAGTGTGAGAGTGGGCGAGTGTGAGAGTGGGCGAGTGTGAGAGTGGGCGAGTGTGAGAGTGGGCGAGTGAGAGTGGGCGAGTGTGAGTGGGCGAGTGTGAGTGGGCGAGTGTGAGTAGGCGAGTGTGAGTGGGCGAGTGTGAGAGTGGGCGAGTGTGAGAGTGAGCGAGTGTGAGTGGGCGAGTGTGAGAGTGGGCGAGTGTGAGAGTGGGCGAGTGTGAGAGTGGGCGAGTGTGAGTAGGCGAGTATGAGAGTGGGCGAGTGTGAGAGTGGGTGAGGGTGAGTGGGCGAGTGTGAGTGGGCGAGTGTGAGAGTGGGCGGGTGTGAGTGGGCGAGTGTGAGAGTGGGTGAGTGTGAGAGTGGGCGAGTGTGAGTAGGCGAGTATGAGAGTGGGCGAGTGTGAGAGGGCGAGGGTGAGTGGGCGGGTGTGAGTGTGAGAGTGGGCGAGTGTGAGAGTGGGTGAGGGTGAGTGGGCGAGTGTGAGTGGGCGAGTGTGAGAGTGGGTGAGTGGGCGAGTGTGAGTAGGCGAGTGTGACAGTGGGCGAGTGTGAGAGTGGGCGAGTGTGAGTAGGCGAGTATGAGAGTGGGCGAGTGTGAGAGTGGGTGAGGGTGAGTGGGCGAGTGTGAGTGGGCGAGTGTGAGAGTGGGCGAGTGTGAGTGGGCGAGTGTGAGAGTGGGTGAGTGTGAGAGTGGGCGAGTGTGAGTAGGCGAGTATGAGAGTGGGCGAGTGTGAGTGGGCGAGGGTGAGTGGGCGAGTGTGAGTGGGCGAGTGTGAGAGTGGGTGAGTGTGAGAGTGGGCGAGTGTGAGTAGGCGAGTATGAGAGTGGGCGAGTGTGAGTGGGCGAGGGTGAGTGGGCGAGTGTGAGTGGGCGAGTGTGAGAGTGGGCGAGTGGGTGGGTGGGTGGGTGGGTGGGCGAGTGGGCGAGTGGGTGGGTGGGTGGGTGGGTGGGTGGGTGGGTGGGTGGGTGAGAGTGAATGAGCTTAAGGGCCAGTAGACATTTGGGCCCGAAGTCAAACCTTGAAACTTAAAACAGCCACTAAGTTATAAGGTTAAAATGGAAAAGCTAAAACATAAGATTAAAATATTCATATTAAACAGTTAAAGCACTAAAAGGTTAAAGAGATTACAAGGTTAAATTGCCATAAAACAAATCTTAAAAGGCTAAAACACTCCTAAAACTAAAATACAAGTTAGACGCAATTATCGAGCCCAATATGGGAGAAGAACCTACTACTGGGTCGTTGCCCAAAATTAAGTAAAATATTAACATCAGGCCAACGGACTGGCGTTCACGAACGCATCTCTGACATGGAAAGTCGCGCCGCGCAGGTGGACTGGGGCCCGGTCAGCTGGCAAAATATGTCCGTAAGTGACGCTCATGTGACAAAATAACCTCCCTAGACTTACATTCTGTGTGGTGGATCAAGTTAGGAATAGTCAAGCGCAGGGTCCTGCAAGTAATTGGAGCACAGCACCGCACATAAGTCACAGTGGGCCCCTTGTTCTTCCAACGTGACCCCCGGGAGAAAGGGAAGAAGGGGAAGCGTAGAACAGGGTGCCGTTGAAGGGGAAATAGCCTCGTCTAGACTTCCCCCGCCATTATACCTATCACAGCAAACCTACTCTGACATAAACAACGCCACGATTGGGTCAGTGGATGTAAGAATTGTTATTTTGACAAACCATGTATTTATTTACTATTATACTGTAATACAATATATACACAACATATAACTAATTTTGGTTAGTATTTGGATATATTTGCATGTCATTCTTTAGCTATAATCTTCGAAAAAGAATTAGTCGTTCGAAACTGAACACTGGGCATGTTTACGAAGCGACACTGAATGTTTGTCATTCAGGCAGGTCACCGATATACGTGCATGATATATACAGGTGCGTGGTAGCCAATCCGCTTCAACTTAACTCGCTTTACAAGGGGTGAAAGTAAGTTTATACACGATAGTGTGCTAAACGGCACACCTGCGTAGAAGGACGACGCTACGCGTTACCAAGGACGGGATCCATAACGATTCTAATATAAAGTCAGCCCTGGCGCCAGCTAACCAACCGCAACCTAGAGGTCACGAGTGCAGGCGAGAAAGCTCCCAGGAAGAAAGGGGGTCCCGTAAGTCCCACCAAGTGCAAGCATAAATCTTTCCATAGCGTAAGTTCCACCGTTCTACCGCAGCATACCAACCGCCGTCGCCTGGTTCTTAATATCCTGATAAAAGAACATTACGGGGACACGAAATTCGTGCTAGTAGGGGAAACACCCCAACATGGTCAGAGTGGCCGGTCCGATTGAAATCGAATCGAACGAGCACCAGATGACGTTACGGCAATTCACATATAAATACCAAATGTGGTATTTAATTGATTTTCTTGTATGCCTTTCGCCCTCACACACACACACACACACACACACACACACACACACACACACACACACACACACACACACACACACACACACACACACACACACACACACACACACACACTTGGATTGTGCCATTGTGGTATACTATCTCAAAATTAATTTAACCTGATTAGTAGATGAGAGAGTTGATAATACTTATCATCAGCCATAGGAATTTCTAAGCAGTAAATCCAGCACGAAAGGAAACAACGTAGAACTGGTGCTGCACTATAATGGACGTCATACAATCTTTAGGTGCTTGCAAAAGCACTCGGACCGGTTTTTAGTCACCTGTGACCGAGCTTTGGCTCACTTGTTTTGCATTCTTTGCAGTGCCAAGATTTGAGTATACACCAGCGATGTTCAACATTTGCGAAAGAGGGGAAGTTTGATTTTCCTGCTTCCACTATTCGCGGACATTTCCACTATTTAACAGTGTGTTACAGTGGCGGTTTTTGTTATATGTAGGTTGCATTTCATTTACGAAAGCACTTTAAAATGCCATAAACATCTGTTCATTAGTGACTTGTTTGGTACTGCTTACGTTAAGAAGTCTATGAATATTTGGCGGCAAAGTCGAAGTGCATAGCCTTAGAAGATACACCAATCGATCGCCGTGTAACCTTTTAGTACAGTTTTATTTGAAGAAATTCTGTTCGCAAATATATGTAGAGCTGTAGTCATTTATACAAACTACCCCTGTAAATGCTTATTTCCCTGTCTATTTCATTTTAATCGACATAGGCATTTTCAGAAATTATCTTATTGCTAATTTTCTTGTAGGTGCAAGGGCAATATGGGAATACAGTATGGTTTAAGCAATAGTGCTATGCTTTAAGAGCTGGTTGCTATGCGAAGCCTTTGAAATTCCGTTCTCTTTGCAAGGCCAAGAGATAAAAAACTAATAGCATATTCCTACTGATAAAAGTGTAAGTATTGGTCAAATCACACAAATAATAAAGAATATTTCGGAAGTGGTTCACTAAAAAAAATTCACATAAATTTTGTGCTTTAAGCAGATACACATTTTTTATTTAATAAGACTGTCTCTTACTGTTTACTATTTATGCAAAAGTCATCCAGAATGAGGTAGTTTTCTGAGGATGTTTCCCAAAAAATTCAAGTTATGACTTTAGAAACTGCCATGAAATTGCCTATTTATGCCCGTCATTGAATACTGAATGTTTGCTTGCGTTTCTACCATCACAAACAAGAATTGCTTCACTTTCCTACTGAAATAGAGCAGTGGGAAATAGCTGCAAATTACGTAAGCGTCTCCAAAGAGACAAGGTTGGACATTTGAAGCCAACTGCTATGCCCGCTTATCAATAGGCTTACAAAGGTTGTAGAGGAAACGATGAAGCCGGTTAAGGGTGACATGGACATATTATGACGTCACAGTATTTGGGCAATCACTTGACCTCACAAATACTGCTGATTTTTCTCTCCCCCCCAATTACGTTCTTCGGAAAGTAGTGAAATTACAACAGCACAGCCTCCAATGTCAAATGACTTACTTAAAAACATCCAATGTTTAAAACAAAATTATTGCTATTTGGTCAAGGCAATAATCAGCTGATCTTCTCAGACGTGGAAATGACAGCTACTGTCAGCCAAGTTGAAAAAGCATTCCAGGACGTTAAACAGGTAACATGGAAACCTGCTGTAAACGCTATTACAACAAAATTCAGTACAGTTCTTAAAAAGAAAATAGGGTGCGTTCTATTGCGTAATATGAGACACCCGCTTTTACAATGTAAAGAAGAAAATCAAATAACTGGAATTGATAATTATGCTCGTTAGTACAAATATGCCCCTGCAATGTCAACGGATGTTGAAAGAGACTTCTCCACTTAGCTTGTTTTAGTGACTTTCAGAAATTTGCGAATGTGCATAATTATTCAATATGATCATATTTGCTTTTGAATACAAGAACATTAGTATCTTTTGTTAACACAAGTCAATGTGTGCTATAAAATAGTCTGTCATAGTGAAATCTATAGAATATGTTCGTCCTTGATGATAAACACTAAGCGACAGACAAAATCTTGCCAAATATAAAATGCGGATCTCCTTAAAGCATTATTCTTCATTATTTGTTTGAATTTTCCAATACTTACACTTTTATCAAATTAAATCTGTTATTCAAGTTCTTATCTCTTGCACTTGCAAAGACAGCGGAATTTCAAAGACGTAGCATAGCAACCAGTTCTTAATAATTTGACTATCACTTAAAGCCTCCTGTATTCCCATAGTCCCTTTGCACCTACAAGAAAATTAGCAACAAGATAATTTCTACAAATATTTCTCTCTATTAAAATATAGTAGATATAGTACACGTTAAATGGAGCGCAGTGTTGCAACATGTACTAGTTGCGAATCTTTCTCCGCGAGCGACTCGAGGTGGCCGGAGTCCTGCACTTAGTCCTTCAATTGCTGCTTGACGGACACTTTTAACTTTGTTATCCCTCCATGCCTTTGTCACTGTATGACCTAAATTTACAAATGACTCGTCTGTATAAACAACCGATTTCCCCTGGTCCCTAAACCTTTTTACGTCTTTTAGATATTTATGTCGCCATCTGATGATATCGATATCGTCTCTTTCTACTAATATGCACTTGTTACCCCTTCTTTCATATTCCAACCCCAAACCATGTAAGAACCGACTAAGAGTGGCCCTCGAGAAATTTGGTAGGGTCTCATCACTGTTGAATCGTGACAAAATTATATTCAGCGTGGGTGGAATATTTGCAAACTGTAAAGAATAAACAATTCGCCGCACTCCACATTGCACTATTCAATCATATTGCGTTAACCTAGCGTTTTGTATAGTCCCGCCCTTTTTGCTTTCTTTTTCGATGGCGTTCTTAGAGGTCCTTCCATTAGTTCATTTTTAATCATACACACTACTGCTTCTGAACACCCGATAGCCTTAGCTGTTTCTTTTACTGCCTTACACGCATTTTGCTTCAAAAATAATCTAACACATTCATAATTATTTGGCGTTCCTTACTTCTTAATTTACCAACATATCGCCTCTTCCTAGCTTCCCCCTCCATAACTACAAATATTTACAAAAATATTAAACAAATAACGCAATAACAGCTCACAGTTACACACACGGCTTCTTTCGAACTAATGTTAGTGCTGCTCCTTATACTATCTTCTGTGTCAGGCCTGACGCTGAATAGATGAATACCTTTTGTTTGCCTTACTGGATAAAAGAAAGAGGTTACTGCCTTTTGGTTTATTTTAAAAACTTTCTCCAACCTTCCTCAACATTTGTTCTCGCTGGTTCCCTGATGTAAACTCAATAACAAAAAAGTTTCACACTGCGTAACTTTTGCAGTGCACAGATATAAAATTTTCCGAAAACATTTAATTTAAAAAATTATAACACTTAGCTGGGTAAACATAGAGAATTCAAAGTAGGCAGGTAGTAACACTATGGTCTGCTCTACCTAAGTAAAAAATATAGATACATTCTAGCAGTTTGTTAGTTAGTGCGTGCTGAGTATAGAAACAGCAAATATCGGACTTCTATTGAAAAAGACGTTTTCTGAAGAAATTTGGACCTATAGAAATGTATAATGACTCTAAAAAGGATATAACCTGATAGAGAGAAAAATTCTGCATAGGATAATGTGTTCAAATCTGAAATTTATAACAAATGAATATTTATACCATGCTATTAGGAATCTGGCAACACCGCGAGGGTAGAAAAGGACGCGGCTAATGGCAACTTGTATGTACTAGATAGAGACAGAGATGTCCCATTTAACTCCATACTGTCTTCTAAGAGTGGAACGCTATATAGTACCAAACAAGTAAGTAAGGAAAAGAGGTTTATCGGTAGAATTTGAAAGTGCTTTCGTAAATCAAATACAACGTGAATATAATCAAACCGCCACTGCAACACAATGCGCGTCTGAGGGTTAAAGAATGGCACAATTCTATCAATAAAATGAAAGATTGCGGAGAAAAAAGAAAGAACAGGAAGAGGCGCATGAGATCACGCCGCTGTTGACTCCTCCCCTGCAATGTCACGCTCCGTTACGCATTGACAGATCCCTTTCCCCTCTAAATATAACAGCATAGGAATGCAGCCTTACATAGGTATCACAAATTGCTACATGGCTTGTTATATGACAGGCCTGGACGACTCGCGGGATACCTTGAGCGACCTTCTTTACCTGCTAGGCCTATAGCTATCAGTGAAAGGCCGTGAGTAATCTGCGCTAACTGAGCACGGGTACCCCAGCCCTGTTATGATATTCAACGTATATGTAGAGATAAGAGGTAAGGGCATTTACGGAGGGGATTCCACACTAAGCCAACTGTTGATCCTGTTGTATATCAGACACTCGGAGGAAGGGATGACGTGAATATAAAAAAAGCATTTTTAGAAAAAGGTCCGTGTGTGTGTGTGGGGGGGGGGGGGGGGACAGCATAACTCGCAAACGAAAAGTCGGTTAAAAATCAAACTAGGTATTTATGTTTTATGTCTTTCAAGGATACGACACGAATATTTTGAAGAAAATTCCTCCAACCTAAACTACCCTTTACCTGAAAATGTTTCGAAAATTTTGATTTTTGTGAAAATTGCCAACGATTTGAATTAAAATGCCATATGTTTGAGATATTTTTATGACAAATGAAATGTATATTTTTAATTTTATGTTATATCCTATGTAGTCCTATTTCCTCTGGATAACTTTTGCCAAACTGGTAAACCGTAAGAAATAGACTAAATCTTACTGCACAAAAAATGTAGATCTTGCTAAATCACACAATTTATGTCTGAATACTCCTTTTTGTAGAGTGAGCCATTTCGGAGATATTCCTTGTTATTTGTGTGAGTTTTGGAGAACTTATACTTCTGTCAAATGTAACTTCGTTATTTTCATTTTTTGTATGTTAACCGAGCAAAGAGAACTGAATCTGAAAGCTTTAAAACATTTGACTATCGCTCAAAGTCTAGTCTATTTCCATATTCTTCTTGTACCTACAAGAAGATAATAAGATGATTTTTGCAAATGTTTATCTCGACTAACACAAAGAAGATATAGGAATAAGAGTTTGTAAGAATGGCGAGTACAAGAGTAGAGAAAGTCATGTGAGTGTAACACATCAGATTTTATATAAATAGTGGTCTGTCAAATGTCATCACGTTGAACCCCAGAAAAAGGAAGTAAGAAAGAGCGAAACTGAGAAAAGTTTCTTTTTACTTTAAATCAGGGTGTACATTTTCTCGGAAAAAACTTCTATGGGCAGCTGCAACATCACGCTAATGCATTTTGAGGCTACACGAAAACGGAGAAAGGTTCGCATTGTTGTGAAAAAAGGAAAATGAATTGAAACAGATCTCCTTGCTTGGGTCATAAACGTCGCATTGTCCTGGCTCTTTCTGAAAGTTTTGTTTACAGCACCCTAAAACAAAGGTCAACAAAGTGGTGTATGGCCCCAAAACAAGTGAAGCGCAACCAGAAAGCGCCTTCTCTTTCGCTCCAAACACAACACTGCAGGTAGCAGCAGCAAATTTACTGTCGCTTCTTATACTGGCTTGCTTGTCACCGTTTAGTGTCAATCGCACTCCTGCGCTACGCTCTTTGTTGTTACAAGGCTCATATTTGTGATGTCGAGCTTGAAATACAGCCCTTCCCTGATTTTTCTCTCAAATACCCTCACAAAGCGGGTAACACTGGTTTTTACAGATACTAATATTGTGGCCACAATCCTCCGACGTTTCTCATTGGCCTATTATTTGAACGAACCACGAGTTGGACTGCACGACAAAGCACTGACCAAAAGAGATTTTTGTAATCAATTTCTCCTCCGCTTATATGCCGTAGGAGTAATGGATTCGATACATAAATTGGATATTAAAGTTTCAAATCCAAGTTTTGAGGATATCAGGGTATCAGTCTGGCTTCCGCTTTTTAATTTCTGGTAGTAGAAGGATTGTATTCGACCCAAAAATTCGATGCCAAGATTTTACCGGAAATATGTTTTGAGGCCTCTTGCATCAAAAAGTACTTTTATAAAACGTGCGTGTGTGTGTGTGTGTGTGTGTGTGTGTGTGTGTGTGTGTGTGTGTGTGTGTGTGTGTGTGTGTGTGTGTGTGTGGGAATAGCATTAACTCCACTATAAACCAGTATTTACATGGAAAATGTTTCAAAAATTTTATTTTTTGAAAAATATTTCTAACGATTTTAATTAATATTGGGATATTTTTGTGTTGATGACTTTTGCGTAACTGGTAAACCGTAAGAGATTTAATAAATCTCTCTTTATAAAAAATGTAATCTCGTTAAAATACACAATTTATGTCTTTTTTTTTTTTTTTTTTTTTTTTTTTTTTTTTTTGAGTCAACCATTTCCGAAATATTCCTTGCTATTTGTGCGAGTTCTGGAATACTTAACTTTACTCAAATGGAAGGTCGATATTCAGTTTTTTTATCTCTTGGCCGTGCAAAGAGAACAGAATTTCAAAGCCTTCATATAGCGACCAGCTTTAAAAAATACGACTATCGCTCGAAACCTACTGTGTTCCCATTTTCCCCTTGCACGTACAGGAAAATTACCAATAAGGTAATTGCTACAAATGTTTATCTCGGCTAACGTGAAAATAGAGGAATAACAGTTTGTAAGAATAGTTACTACAAGAGTAGAGAAAGTCATGTGAGTGAACACATCAGATTGCCATGCATTTATTCATTCACTGCAAGTGTGTATTGCCCGTTTGCAGAGTTGAATGTTAAAATTAAGATTATAAAAAGGTGTATATCCAATAGTAATACAAGAAGAAGAAGAAGAAGAAGAAGAAGAAGAAGAAGAAGAAGAAGAAGAAAATCACATCAGATTACTACAGCTGCCAGCTTATGGTTTTGTAATATAACATAGTTTTTTCAAAATTTTGATTACTAATTTACACTCATTAACTCTGCCAATACAGCAATAAATTTACCACTAGGATTTACAGTAAGTTGATAAAATGTTGAAAACACAGGTAGGTAATCTTTATAATAAATTATCCAACACTTACTTGACTTAAATTTTTCCTAATTTTTTACGGACAGAGGATAGCTCCGAAAGGGTGCTACAGGCAATTCATTCACTCCTCAATGGTTTTATTAACAAAAGAGAATTTTCCTACGTCGGTTTTGTGCCTTCTACCCTTAATTTTAAACAAATTGTTTTTTCTGTAATATGTTGGGTTCTCCAATCTTTCACCATTTGTACATAACATGTGTTTTAACGAGTAAATTTGGTCTATCTCTTATAGTTTACCAGTTATGCAAAAATTAAAAATTAAACAGAACTACATAGGCTACAGCCAGAAAATTCAAATTATACATATAATTTATTGTACAACATCTTGAACATATGGCATTATAATTAAAATCGTTAGAGCCATTTTTTATAAAATCAAAACTTTCCATGTAAAGGATGGTTTAGGGGGAGGAATTTTCTTCAAAATCTTCGTGTCGCATTCTTGAAAGATATTAAGCTTAAATACCACCTTTGGTTTTTAACCGAATTTCGTGTTTGAATTACGCTATCACAGACACAGATAAATTTTTCTAAAAATGCTATTTTTCAGGGGGTCTCAAAACATTTCCGGTGAAATCTCGACATCGAAATTTTGGATCGAATATAATTCCCCTATTTCCCTATTTGCTATACGCAGTAGAGAAAGTACAAAGTTTCTGAAATTTTTACATCATAATTTTTATATTATGTTTACCAATGTTCCAAATTGAGTAAATCTACACATGAGGTCATAAATAAGGGTAAATGCTCCTTCAAATAAGGGTAGTGCGCATCTAATACATACCCTTGAGTGAGCCTGTCGGTCTGGGTGGCTCAGTTGGTTAGACGCTGGCCTACCGATCCCAAGGTCGCGGGTTCAAACCCGGCCCAGGCCGATGGTTTTTAAGTGTGCTTAAAAACGGCAGCTCCATGTCAGTAGATTTACTGGCATGTAAAAGAACTCCTGCGGGTCAAAATTCCGGCACACCGGCGACGCTGATGTGATCCTGGCAATTGACAGCGTCGTTAAACAACAAAATAATTTTTTTTTTAATTTTTTGAGTGAGCCTTAATTGAGAGGGAATACTAGCATTGCGCACATTGCGGAAAGGAAATATGAAATCCTTTCCCTTTTACAGCCGCATATATTTGAAATGTTAGGTCGTAAATTCCAATTACGTCACTGTCTCCCCTCTTCGCTGCCCTTGTTGCTTCCTTTACGGCAATAAATACGACCATCAAGGGAGGCATCGAAATGGTCCGTTTTACTGCCCAGCGTTTCGCGATTACGTCGGCCACTCTAGTAATGCGTTCTGTACCGCCTATGTCAACATGTCGCTACAGCTCACAAGGAACGTCTCTTAATATTTTTAACACTAGCTAAATCTTATTACACTGCTCTGCAAAAGAACTTATATTTTCGAATGACTGCATGTTCCCAAACAGATGTTTTACGCCGAGTTAAACGGTGTAATCCGTCACTTTGTACAGCCTGGCATAGCTATAAAGGTAGAAAAAATTCTAAGAAAACGGAGGGAGTCCAGATTACAAAATAATTGTGAACACCATGTTGGAAAACTTTTAGAAAATGGTTTGTTACTTGAGATTGAAGTTACAATTCCTACATGCTCACACCCACTATTTCGAGATTGTCTTGGATTTTACAGTGAGGAACAGGATGAATATTTTCACTAAGATTTAAAAGACATTGAAAAAGATATCATGATAGTGGAACAGTTAACATGAATGCACCTAGTGTCGAAAAGAATCTATCAATTATATTGTAGTAGTTCTTGTGAAATGTGCGTATATGTTATGCATATTATGTTTAAAATTACAGAATTCTAACATATGTATATATATCAATCAGTAATGAGTTAATGACATTTTTGTTTCCCGTCTTCAAAAATTCTGGAAGTGATAGAAGAAAACTGATAAAATATTTGGAATCAGCATCGACATTCAAAATAAAAATATATCTTTTTTTCAAAATGTAGAACAGTGGTATCAACAACCTCCTAGGCGTATTCTAACGTGAAAGCTGTGGTTTTAGCCACACTTCACACGTTTTTGGCAGCTGGTGTACTCTAATGGACAACTCGGCACGCTATTGAATTATATTATTTAATAATGCCAGAAGAAAATATTAAACATTAATATTTTAACTACTCATATGCAATAAGAAACTCAATGCATCCTGCCCGAAGAAAACAAATGTTTAAGGTTTAATTTAGTGTTCATGATCAAACTCTGGTGCACAGATCTCCGTGCACCAATAAACAAACTACGAACAGAAACAAGATCAACTGACTGCCTCTTTGGTCAGATGATTAACACGTCTAGTTTCCAAATCGAAATGTTCCTGGTTCGATTTCTGGCTGAAGGGTGGGGAATTTGTCTTTGCAAGGATTATTCCTATTCTCCCAAGAGTCTGCAATATGAAACAGAGTGTGTGTGTGTGCGTGTGCGTGTGCGTGCGTGCGTGTGTGTGTGTGTGCGTGCGTGCGTTTGTGTGTGAGTTTAGAGACAACCCAAAGAACGTAATGATGAATACAAACAGTATACTGAACACCATTGCCATGAAAAATTGTTCTAAAAGCAAATCTATCGATTTGAGCTAAGGTGTTAAAGGCAGCATATAAATGGAAGTAAAAAAGATTAACCTGAACGTATATTTCTCAAAAAACCAAATTAGCTTATTTTGTGTAAGAAAAGAGTTCTAGAAAGAAATAAGGAACACAAAATTTACATTATACCCGCCCCTGTGGTATGGAGTCAGCGCGTCTGCCTCACATTCAAGAGGTCTTGAGTTTGAATTTGGGTTAGGATGAGTTATCTCGATACTATGTTTCCCCCTTATCCTAAAATATGGCTGTCGGATAACTCTAAGCTCTAGTATGACGCTTTGAGCATAATTTGAACCATTTCATTCAATGCCCGATATGATGACGACGACGCTATCTGGCAGGCTGAGATCAGCCCGAGGTGTGTCATACGTGTACCTACCCTTTTAGGGCTTAACCACTTTATGACGGGATGTAGGATTTTGCAGGGTGGCGGGTGAAGTTTGAGGTAGTAGGTTATAAGGAGGCAGCAAGTTTTTGCTCCTCAGCGGCTGTTTAATCAGTGTGCAACTTCCGTTGGGCACTGCTGGTGTAAAGGTCCAAATATGGAGGTTCATTTAATTTTGAATTTAGAATCCAAGCTTATCTTGGAGGACTGTGATGTATTCAGCTTTCGCTGTTGAAGGGAACCGATATGATCCAATCAGTTAAAGGATGTTAAACCTTAACAAAAAAAAAAATTTACATCAACTGCAACTGCGTTTTTCCACAAGAATTAGGAGACCCAGTGGAATAGCTCAAGCGGTAATGTCTGTGGTGCTCATTTGGGAGGTCTCCAGTTCAAATCCCGTGGGTCGACCAATCTGACTGGGTTCGTCATTTTCCTCAACGGCCAAGGTAACTACCGGATTGGATATTCAATACCACGACCCAAGGTTCCACCTAGGT
The DNA here is from genome assembly GCA_030765045.1 of Tenodera sinensis. NCBI lineage: Eukaryota > Metazoa > Arthropoda > Insecta > Mantodea > Mantidae > Tenodera > Tenodera sinensis. Next base: position 154,988,753 of record CM060967.1, on the reverse strand, counting down.
CTAAAAACATACTAAACATAAAAATAGGTGGGAATATCGAATGCTGCGCACTACAATCACAGAAACAAAGATTCAGTTGCCCTGCAAAATGGTATGGTATAAGTATGAGATCTCCAAGGTTAATCATCCACCACACACTGATCTACGAGTTTCTCCTAGCATGTTAGATCCGTCGTGATATGACCACATTATTAAAGTGACGTAAACTAGAGAAAATAAATTAGCACAACAACAGAAATGTTATGTCAAAACGATTAGTTCACTTAATAGCGCATCTGTCCTCTTAGGAGTGACTTGTCATATCACTAATGACATCTGTTGGTATGCGGTGTTAAAGAGATATCAAAACTGCATTATTTGCCATCTATTAACAATGAGACACTTCCAGGAATATTTTGAAGGAGCCTATGGCAATTTTTACCCAACATTTATGTAATTCTAGAGAAGCGGTCGCTTTGGGAAAAGGATGCATTTCGCAACCGCGTGATTTACTTACTATATGTATGTGTGAGGGTGTGAGTGTGGAAGAGAACGAGAGTTGTGTAGCAATTAACAAACCATGTATTTTTCTATTGAGTATGTACGTATCTTCAGACCCATGCGACTTTTATGCCATGTTGAGTATATCATATACACTTCTGCTACTAATACTACAACATATCCGCTACCATGCAACACAGAGACTACCACCAACAATAACAAGCCTGAAACAGCCAAGCAGGATGAAGGTGAAGTCAAACGGAGGCACAGAAACTTAAGGATCTAATTAACCTTACTAACTTTCACCTAGTGATCCGGGTTAATCCCCAAAAACTCCATGGGTCTGGAAGGTCAACCACAAGGATCATACTCTAAGTTTAGGTAAGTCCTTTTCGTACTTCCAGTCTCAATGAGTCAAAACTGTTGTAATTTAATTTCCTTAAGCCTATCTCATTATCTCTGAAATCACGCGTTTAAAACTTCTTATACTTATATTTAAGAAATCATGAACAGCATTTATATCCACAGGGCTGAAAATATTTGTCGTTGAGTGCACAGATCACTTAGTCAAAATTAGTTTTAAGTATTAAATTGCCGCGTGAAGCTCTTTTTACGACTAAAATTCTATAAAAAGTTCTAATTGTGTCCTTTTTCTACACCACAATGCAAAGGCATGCTTGTGAATAATTCCATTGCCTTGGTGATGCCCTAGATATAAAAAATGGTGGGATAAAACCATAAAAGTCACGTATACGTTTAGCGTGTTCGAACAGTTAAATGACTTTCAGAGCATTCATATTCGTTGCGTGACAAACTCAAATATCAGCAAGCCCTCGTTTTCTTGGCACGATATGTCCTTGGAAGGTTATGTTGCCCACGTTTAATATGCAACAGTCGTATTTATTTGCCTTTTAGTAACCAAAGTTTAGACATCAAAAGTTCAAATATCAACCAAATACTTTCAAGAATCTCCTAGCACTTCAGGACACTTTGTAGAGAAGGTAGCAATTTCCATGCTGAACCTCGTTAAGGTTTCTTGAAAACTAAATAGCTATCATAATGAAGATTTTGCAACTTATAGAACTTATTTTTATTCAGAAACCATAGTCAAAGTATAACTTAGGTTAATAATTACTCTTGCTGATATTTCAATGAACAAGAAAGTTTGCAAAATATTTCACTTATTTTCTTCTTCAGGTACATCTTTCTCGTAAACAATTAACGTGAGACATTTCAGACTCTGTAGTAACTTTACAAACCTGTTATTTAACGAAGTTGGTGAAAATTAGGATATTTTAACCAAAACTATCAATATATTGGGCAGGATTTGAACCCGTGATCTTGGGATCAGTAGGCCAACGTCTAGCCAACGGAGCTACACAGACCGATAGCGTGTGTGAGTGTGCGTGTGCGTGTGCGTGCGTGCGTGCGTGTGTGTGTGTGTTATCGAGGTTTAATGACCCGTCGACGACCAGCTCATTTGGGCCCTTGGAGAAACGTGATGCATCTTACATGAATATCTCTAATTCTTTACCCATTGTTATACTCGTTTCATTTAAACGCAGGAGTCTATGGAAGTGGTTTGCCAGAGTCAAACTGTTGTGACCTACAGTTGTCATGCATAGTTCGTGAAAAAGCAGTTGAATTTCCCTCACCAGTCTACAGTGCACCCCATACACAATCACTTGCATAGTAATGGCTCAGGTAGTGAAGAAATGTGGACAGAAATAGAGGAGTAGAACGTCTCACACCTCCCATTCTAGCAAAGCGTTTCTGAACTGTAAGGTTATCTGCGCTTTTCCCAAAACACTGCCTCTGCTCCACACACGCTTTTAACAGTAGAACATTCAGTTATACAACTATTAGCTTAATTATCATTTAAAAGCGTTGTTAGCGTTCTCGCAGTACCTAAAACTTTTTAAACGGCTATAATTATTATGCTAATCTCTTTAAATGTCTATGTTGCACTCGCTGAATTGTTGTACACTGCAATTCAAATAATTAAAAGACCCCATTACTGCATTACTCATTAAAATAGCTATCCAATTTAGATCCTGATTATAAATAATATGTATTTAAAATTGCAGGCAATAAATAGTAGCTATGCAGCTCAATTTTATGCTTCGTTAATCCTGTGCATATTTTATACATAAAAGCTTTCTGAATGTTTCGTTTCACTGACGTCATTTAGTTCAAAATGATAGGTTTCGTTCCACAAGCCAAGCATTTTTACTTTCTCTACTTCGTATAGTAAATAGGGGAATAATTGTATTCGACCCAAAATGTCAATATCGAGATTTCGCTGGAAATATATGTTTTGAGGTCCCCTGAGTCCAAAAAACAATTTTAACACAAGCTACATGTGTGTATGTGTCTGTGTGTGTATCTGTCTGTGAACAACATAACTCAGAAACAAAGTCTATTAAAGACCAAAGTTGGTATTTAAGTTTAATATCATTCAAGGATGCCACATGAGGTTTTTGAAGAAAATTTCTCCACCCTAAACTGTCCTTTACATGGAAAATGTTTCGAAAATAGTGATTTTCCCGAAAATGACTTACACTTTTGATTAAAATGCCATATGTTTAAGATATTTTGATGACAAATGAAATGCATATTTTGAATTCTCTGGCTATAGCCTATGTGGTCCTGTTTACTCTTGATGACTTTTGCATAACTCCTAAACCGTAAGAGATAAACCAAGTCTTACTATACAAAAAATTTAGGTCTCCTAACAAATGAATTTCTGTGGAGTGAACCATTTCGGAGATATTCCTTGTTATTTGTAGGTGTTTCTCAAATGGAAGGTCTTTTTCACAGTTTTATATCTCAGCTGTGCACAGAGAACGGATTTCGAAGCCTTCATATAGCGACCAGCTTCAAAAGATTTGACTATCCCTCAGATCAGACTAACAATACGATAATTTGTACAAATGTTTGTGTCGATTAACATAAAAAAGATAGAGGAATAAGGGTTTGTCAGAATAGTAGAGAGTAATTTAAGTTCAACACATGAGATTGTTTTTCTTTCTTTTTTGGTCGCTGATCAACCCTGTGTGAAACAACTACAACAAGATAACTACTTTTCAATTAAATTTGCAATGACCATAGACTAACGTTCAATGGGAACTCGGTCTCATCATTTCCCCAACTAAATTACTGACATGTCAAAGTAAAAGTTTCCTCTAGAGGAAAATAAACTAAAAACTAAAGTGAAGTTCGTTGAGATAATCTAGGGTCGTTTCGTGAGTCAGTTGTTAATTGCCTGTTTACTGCAACAGTAACGAACATTGCCTTCGAAGCAAAAAGCACTGCAGTAATTCCTTGCCACGATGACCTAACACTCTGCGGTATACAGGCCTAGTGGCAACTAACCCCCTTATGTTCATTTGCTTGAATTTGTAGCAATTGGGCACAGGAACCAAACAACCAGAAAACTCGGTTTCAGGTGCTGGAATTAAGGGAGGCACAAGGGATTAATTGCTCACGGTCAATGGTTTTTTGGTTGAAGAAATATTTTAAGAACTTCTTAGCCAGCTATGCGAATTTAAAGAATACTGTATCCGCAACATTACTTGGAGATGATGCCTTATCTTTTTCTTTCCCCGATTATCCTCCCCTTATGTAGGACTTACACCCCCTAGGACTTGCAAGCCAGTGACTAGTGTCAGACGCCTGTCGGGGAGCAGAGGAACCTCTGGACCAGACAGAGTGAAGACCTGGAAGCGGGTGGTCAGTCAAGCACCAGGTATGATAGTGAGGTAGAGGATGATATGAAATGCAGGTGAAACGGATGATTGGAAAGGTGATAATGGATTAAATTCTGAAATTATTTATAACAATTTGGTAAATTTTAATGGACATTATTTTGGTAACTTGAAATGAAGATTTTGATGGTTTATTGATTTGATGAATTTTGGGATATTTTCAATTAACCCTTTCATGCCTGAATTATTTTGCTACTTATGCCGTTCTTCCTCTAATTCAAAACAGGTTTAGATTAGGCCGTCTGGGAGACATGATCATTAAGGCAACACGTAGTGCACCGGCCATGCACTCAAAGCCTGAGGTCGTGAGTTCGAGTCAAATGTGCCTGTGGTAAAGGACGGGGAGGGCCCACGTAAAATAATCGGTGGATGATGACGGGGTATCATTTCACTGCGGTTGCATGGATTTTGCTTCTTTTCTTACAAAAGACACTACAATATAAATTGTAAAAAAATAATTGTTTACAATTAAACACGTCTCAAATATGTATTTTTAATTGGTGATAGACAGTATAACAAGAATATAGCAGAAAAAAGTTAAAACTAGTTCAAATAGGGAAAAAAAGCCTGTGTATCTTATAATACACACCAGGCGTGAAAGGGTTAACGTAATATTTGTAAGTGTAAGTTATTTAATATTAAATTATATATTTATTTGAATTATTTTGGTAAATTGTATTAGATATGATTTTTGGTATATTAATTGGAAGCTTTGTTGGTTGTTTTGGTTTGATGAATTAGAAATAAGTTTAATAAATTAATTAATATCTGCAAATTAAATTTGGAAAGTTTTGATTAGACAATTTTGGAATTTTAATTTGTGACTTTTTTATTTTGGTTCAAAAATTAATATTTTACATAATGAATATTTTAAATGAAATGTATTGCAATATTTAAAAATAAATAGTTTTATATCAATTGGTGATTTTTTTATATATTATTTTTTGGTATTTTTATTAGAAGCTTCTTGGATTTATGTTTTGATTAATTATGTTATTTTAGTAAAAAGAGTAATGAATTGAGTACAATTAAATTATATACATATATTTAAATTAAGTTAAACGTGTGCATATATATTAATTATATGTCAATTATATATTAATTTCAGTGTCGTGATTGTTTTATGTATTAAAAGAAATGGTTGTATAGATATTAGAGGTGATAAATTATAAATTTGAACATGTTTATATTGTGAATGTTCTGTAAGATATAGTTAGAGTTCTGATGTGTATTATATTTTTGTTGTGTAGTTTTTAGGTTTTTGTAAACTTATAGAATTTTGTTATAACTGTTTTCCAAAGTTAAATAAACGAATAAGGATCTGCAATACAAGCCCTGGTTTCAGTAATTAGGTGCCAGGGTTAATTATCTTCTCTCTCTCCCCCTCTCCCTCCCCCTCCCCCCTTATTCTTTTTGCTCAATTTTCTTACCACGCCCTCTGTTAGTGGAATGTAGGAAATAAATCCACCACGACTTTCAATTTCTTAGAAAACAATATTAAATAAAAACAAAAAAGTCTGATGTGTTGCGCTCACATGACTTTCTCTACTCGTGTACTAACAATTCCTACAAATTCTTATCCCTATATCTTCGTGTCAGTTGAGATAAACATTTGCAGAAATTAGCTTATTATCTTCTTGTAGGTACATGCTGAATATGGGAATACAGTGGACTTTGAGCGATAGTCAAATCTTTTAAAGCTTTCAAATTCCGTTCTCTTTGTACAGTTAACATATAAAAAATGTAATAACGATGTTCCATATGACAGAAGTATAACTTCGCCAAAACTCACACAAATAACAAGGCATATAACGTTTCGCTCTATAAAAAAATTCATTTAGACATAAATTGTGTATTTTAACAAGATCTACATTTTTTGTATGCTAAGATTTGGTTTATCTTTAACGATTTACCACTTATACAAAAGTCTTCCAGAGTAAATACGACTCGAGAGGCTATATTTAGAAAATTCAAGATATGTATTTCATTTTTCATAAAAATATCTCAAACATGTGACATTTTAATCAAAATAGTTATTTTCAAGAAAGTCAAAATTTTCTAAAAATTCTCCATGTAAAGGGAATTTTAGGATTGGGCTATTTTCTTCAAAATCTTTGTGTCACATCCTTGAAAGACATTAAACTTAAATATCAAATTTGGTTTTAACGGACTTTTCGTTTTTGAGTTATGCTGTCCACAGACTGACACACAGACACAACAGACACATACATATTTACACAGACATACACACACGGACCTTTTTCTAAAAATGCTTTTATGGATTCAGGAGCTCGAAACATATATTTCCGGTTAAATCCCGACATCGAATTTTTGGATGGAATAGAATACTTCCCCTACTATACTATACGTAGTGGAGAAAGTAACAATGAAAACAGTGGAAAATCATCAGAATGAAGTTCCAAAAAGTCCTCTAAAACAGTTTGTTTGAATATAAGTGATATGTATTGTACAATTTATTCTCTCCTTCACAAGTTTTCATCTCTTCTTGTAACTGTAGGTTCAGTTTTATTTGCAAAAAGGGAAATGTTGTAATACCATATTACTTATGAGTTATCTTAGTTTAAACGCTCGTGTCTACTCTTCGGTTTATCACCGTGTTTATTTTCCCTCTGACGTTTTTAGCCTCCAGTGATCATTTCCATTTATAACGTAACATTTTATCCCTTTTTACCAGTAAGAGATGTCATGCTATCAAACTGTCTAGCCAACAGCGAATAATATAATACAACGTGACAAAATTAATAATAATTTCAGTATTGGTGGTTCAAGGAGGGAGATAAATTTTTGTAGAAAGCACAACTTCTGTATCTTCTAATGCTTGTTGCAGACTTTTGAGTACTTAGTTCATACTTACGTTATGGTTTGTGTGTGTTGCGACACGTTTCAGGATAGCCGCTGGTCAATGGAAGGAGCGTTTAGAGCCGTCCAATCACACACACGCGCGCGCGCGAACACACACACGCACACACGCACACTCACGCACGCACACACACTCACGCACACAGGCGGACCTTTTTCTAAAAATACTTTTTTTTTTTGTAACTCGGGGATTTCAAACCCTGAATTTGAGGTGAAATCTTGAGTAGAATACAATACTTCGCCTGCTTAGTATAAAAACAGAAAGCAGAAGTGGAAACGCAGAATTACACTGAAAATAGCGAACATAAGAAAAACGTTAAATAGTAGTCATTTTAAAGATAACTTTTAACCAAATTTCACCAAAACACTCTAAAACTGAACTACGAACGCGATAATTAAAGAAAACTAATGCATTCATTTCCCTCTGGCATGTTTTCTCGCTAAAAAAAGAAACCAGCAATATCAGATGTACAGAAACATGGATAATTATTATGATGACGTGCTTGAAGCCCTACAGCGCCTAAAGCTGTTTGCCATTCTCCCACGCGTTAATCACACAGCTTGAGCCAAACGGGAGATGAAGCCCGTTCTCTGCAATACAGCTTATTAAAGCCCGTGTCACAACCTAGACTGCAAGAGCTGTATCATCACACACACAGTGTGTTTCAAAACACTAAACATTTATGAGTGAGAACTGCTATCGGAAAGGTTTAGACCAGACATATTCAACCGTCAGGGTAAGCAAAGACTTTAAGTACCCAGACGTTTCATCTACAACTGCGGCGGACATCTTCAGTGACGCGATCGTAGTCTCCTCGGAGAAGTTAACGTAGTGTCTGAGGTGTGGAGTGTCTGTGTGTTTGTTTTATACATTCATAGCATAATCCTTCTTTACGTATTATTTAATAAGTTGTAAAATTTTTAATTATTTATGATATGGTTATGTATAATTTGAATTAAGGATAAATCCAGGACTAGGCCTAAGGGGTACAGCGTGGAATGGAAAATTGTCTTTGGGGGTACGCGGTGAAAAACGATTGGACACCACTGGTATAAACAACTTCTAATTTTGTGCAACACGAATTCTGTGAGTTCCTTATTTACACGTGTATTTAGTGAACGAGATGAACAGAACAATAAATTAATAATTTAAATTCTTTTAGGCGTAGCTTTCAGCTTCTCAGTCGTTTACATTTGTTAAATATTAATGTTGCTATAGCAACATTTGTAGAATTAGTGGTGGACAAAAGCTATTGTTAAAATTCACAGCCCTCGCGGTGATAAAATATTGTAGAATGCAAGCCACTACACCAAAATACCTCTCTTTACAGTACAAGAGAGAGCGAATTAGATAACTATTGTTTCCTGAAGCAGAAAAATGATCAGATGATGCAAAAAAGATCCTGAAAGTGCGTGTGGAATTAATTCAACGTTAAGCCCTCAATTTTGTGGCACAGCAGTGTAGGAAATAGTGTATATTTTGGGATAAACAAATTGGGATATACAAATTAAGTCACATTTCTCATAGTTTTAATTATATATTTAAATAATGAACGTAAGGTATGACTTTGGGTATTAATATAATTCATTAAGTCATTACTAAAATGCAAGGAGTGTCATTTTCGCCCTATTTGGCTATCTATGGACACACGAACACACGCGCACACACACACACACACACACACACACACACACATTTTTTCTGAAATAGCCTTTTTTGGATTCAGGAGTCTCAAAACATATTTCTGGTGAAATCTCGACATCAAAATTTTGGGTGCAATACAATACTCCCTCTACTTACAATACCGGGTAGAGAAAATAAGATATAGATCATGTTCATTTAAATGTATTTTATGTTTCGTTGAATAGTACTTTGTGCTTTGTGTTTTCTTAGAACATGAAGCACAGCTTTTGTTGCCTAGTAACAAAAAACTAAAGCGTCACTGATTATTATTATTATTATTATTATTATTATTATTATTATTATTATTATTATTATTATTATTATTATTATTATTATTATTATTATTATTATTATTATTATTATTATTATTATTATTATTATTATTATTATTATTATTATTATTATTATTATTATTATTATTATTATTATTATTATTATTATTATTATTATTATTATTATTATTATTATTATTATTATAGTGGTAGATAAAATATGTTTAAACAATGTTCACACCAATACCTTATCTCTTAGTACAGTGGATATTTATATTAACTATGTGCCCAAGCTTGGAAAGTCTCTGTTTAGAATCAAGACCCATCAATTTTATTTCTGTTGCCAATAACATGACAATCTTACATTGTATATTCTGTAGTTGCACGTCTAAACGTAAGGTGTTTTAAGATTTCTTCTCACTTTATAAAGACACCGCCTCACACCGTACCTACTCATGCGTTTATAATTAATTCTACGGTCGTCACGCATGTCTTTGACGTTGGCACACAGTAAAAGGAATATTTATGTGATGCGGAACTATATCCGCCATTATCTTGAATCTTAAGGTTTGAGGAAATGTTATTTATTATCTTATATCTCAAGGTAGTATGGTACACGGCGTGAAAACGCCAGAGTGCAATTATTTATTCTTTTGTCTTAAAGGTGACAGCGTGATGGCTCCACGGTAACGTGTAAGGCTCACATTCGCGAGATCGTGGGTTCGATTCCCGCGGCTGACCTTCCTGACACACGGAGGCTTTCCCAGGTCACCAGGAGAATGCTGGGAAGGATAATTTACCTTCCCTCCATTTCATTCCTTTCAAATCAGGCTTTCAGGTTGGTGATGGACGAGTTAGCGCTGCACCGTGAGGGATTTGTGCACTGTAACTGCTGTTCTCGACCGATGGATGGCCCTGTAGTTGCCAGGCCTACCGGGAGGGAACTCTGTCGAAACCCATTCGGCTGGTGGCTGCTTGGCAAATTCTAGTGCCGAGATGAAGAATCTTCAGCACACGTTAGAGACCATCACTTGGTTCGCTGCTCGCTCGCGTACTCTCCCGCCCCTAGAGCACTCTCAATCCATCCTTTCCTCCCAGGGGTCTGACAAAATAGTCTGCATATGCTCAGTGTGGAATCCCCTCCGTACATACTCTACCTCTAGATAAAGATGCATCCTTTATCTCTAAAATAATAATAACAATAACAAGAACAAGAACAACAACAACAACAACAACAATAATAATAATAATAATAATAATAATAATAATAATAATAATAATAATAATAATAATAATAATACTAATACTAATACTAATAATAATAATAATAATAATAATAATAATAATAATAATAATAATAATAATAATAATAATAATAATAATAATAATAATAATAATAATAATAATAATAAAACCCCTAGCGCAAAGGCCCTTCGCGGGCCAAAGCTTACTGCCCGGTCCTGCGTCCCCCGCCTTTGCCCGCTGCAGACGTCATGAATGGGATGCAGAACTGGAGGGCGGGACGTGGTCAGCGTCCCGAGCCCTCCCGGCCGTTTAAGCAGCCTTCGCGATCTGGGGTCACTACTTCTTTATCAAGTAGCTCCTCAATTGGCCCCTTAGGGACCTAAAGAGGCTGAGTGTAGCCCGTGCCAGACCTCCCGCGGGGGAAAAATTCCCACGCCGGTACCGGGGATTGAACCTGGATCCTCCACGCCAGAGGAAGGTGCGCAAACACTGAGCTTTGGAGGCGGTCCTATTTCTTAACATTAAAACCAGAAACTGTAAAAGGCTGTCTTTCTATGAATTAAAAATGTTTGAACACACAAGCTTTAAAGGCACATCACCTAAATATTTAGGCCCTTTGTAGAGGAGCACGAATTAAGACTGCAAATCTGACTGAAAGTTTATCTCGATTAATCTGAAATACACAGAGGAATAAGCATTTGTAATAATTATTTGAACGCAACTAGAGAAAGCCATGTGAGCGCAAGACATCAGATTTTTAGACTTATGCTATCTTTATCTCCCCCCCCCCCCCCCCCCACACACACACACACACACACACACACAAAGTGCGCGCAGCATGTACACGTGACAGACCTTTCTCTGAAATACCTATATTTTTCGGTTCAGAGAACCTCGAAGCAAAATAGATTTCCGATTAAATTCTTGATACACATGCATAGAATGCGATACTTCCTCTACAGAACAATAAAAATTGGTATATAAAATAAAAAGATTATTTTGAATACTTTGTTCTAAAAGCTGTTTAAGGAATCAGATATGTAATACTCATGCGACTTCCTTCACCCACTATTATTTAATACATATTTATTATATATTGATTTATTCATAAAAAATGAAATATTCGGCCCACTTTAGGTTTATTAGGATAACTTAGTGAAATGATTTCAAACTAAAGAATATGGATTTCGTTACATACAAGTTGCGGAAACAAAAACTATATTATAAGTGTATTTCTGCAGTAACAAAACGATCCCAAATGGAGGAAAAAAAATCGAATATGTTACATTCTCATCGCTATGTCTACCCACTGTTAATTTCTATGAAGGTTTTATAAACTATACTTCAAACATTTTATTTTTCTATTCTGCGTGATAATCGAAGTAAGACTTTGCGAAAATTGTTTCGTTACACCTTCGTTGTAGGAAGTGGAAGTTTAAAAGTGAACCACTGTATGCTTAAAATTCCAGTCTTTGCATGACATCATGAAAAGTAACTGAATAACAGAACTAAAAAGTAACTAAGCTTGGATAAATTGTCGACAATATTAACGTGCATCTCGACGTGACTGATGTGACGAGCGCGCACGCACGCACGCACACACACAAACATATACACACACCTTATTTGAAATATACAGGTGGAAGGGAAGCCATTACATTCCTTCTAATATTTGCTTCATAGAAGCATTACAAACAAAAAAGTATAATGGCATTTTGTTCTTTAATCAGAGTTCGAAGAAATATAGTTCTTTTTTTTTATCCAAGTTGGATGCGTAATTCCACAAGAATGTGCAAAGATAATAGTTTGTTACTTGTAAGACGCGTAGAGAAACTTATTTCTGACATAGCTTCGGTAGTAATTATGAAACATCACACAGGGTTTCGAAATAATTAATCACTTAAAAGACGTGAAGGAATACTACGTTCAGCTCCTTCAGACATGTAACATGTCGACAACGTTGCGTTGAGGTTGGTCAGGGAATTGACCTGGTTTGTGGTGCAAATACTTTCGCTTTCGCCTTGTGGTTTGGAAGCTAACGCTTGTAATTGGCTTACACGTGCACAGTAAACACAGTACGTGTTTATGTTATCAAGCCGCACGTTTGGAAGTTTATGTACTGAGCTAGGGAAACTAACCACCCACACAATCTGCAGTGTTGCCAGCTTGCTTTGGCAAAACTAAAATATCTCCGTAGGAAATGGTCATAGACAAAAACGTAAGATACAAAATGTGTTCCAAATACCGAGATCTACCACTGGTTTAAATTAATGTAATGATTTCCCTTCCTCCCGGTATATTTCATAAAATAATTTTAATTTAGTCTAATCATCCTACGTGGAATTTTGTCTAACCTTTATTGTTTTCCATGAAAGTAGTTTTAGATATTCATGGAACATTCAAGAAACCCATTTTTGTTTATAATGCTATGTAGTGAATCATGATTTGGAATTATAACATTCACTTTGGAGTAAGTTAAAAAAATAGATGCGAAAATTGTTTCCATGTAAAACGTTGTTTGAACTTAAGGGTTTTTGAGAAAATCTTTGCCCTATATCCTTGGAAGAGCCGAACATTAAATATGGCATACATCCGCATTTTTGGTGTTTCTAATAAGCATGGAATAGTATGTATAAATTAAAACGCTGGAAGCTTTAACGATGAATTGATAAAACTATTCCTTGTATACATATCTATGAATAAGCAGGTTTCAACCTTATCCGCTTGAGGGTCAATCCTGAAATAATAGTATGATATTGAGTAGAAAAATTAATATCACTGTAGAAAGATTACGATCTCTGCTTTCAAGAAGTAGCATTGGAGTTTAATTAATGTTCACTGTTAAACGAACAACTTCCGTCAAACCTACGAAAAGACTTAAAACAGTGTGTACTTTCTCTGCTAGTAAAACACGCATATGGGTCAATCCACGTCAAATCGAACACCCGTAAAACACGACTTTTTCGTAGGAGGTTCAAAATTTTTTTATGAATAAAAGGCATCAAATAATGAGACCCGTAATTTTTTATTTCCGTATTTTTAAATTACTTGCTTAGTTATGGCTATTAGAAACTAAGCAATTTCTGCGCGCACCGTAATATAAAATCACTTGTTACTCCAAGTTCATATAGAGTTGAGAGTTGGGGTTTGGCGCACTGGAAAGGTTAAATATAACACTTCCAACAACTTTCGATCAATCATTATTACACATAAATTTTGGACTGTTTTTTTGATGGTATATTTTGTAAAACCAAAAATAGAATTTAAATCGATGTGTTAAAAATCTAAAAAAATACACACGTATTCCCTGACATTTTATCTATAAAATAAGATGTTGAAAACTATGGAGCTTGCATTAGTGCATTTGCTACAATTTTGGTTCTGGAGACGTGCAAGCGCACACGGACGAGTAACAAGCCAGGTGACTGCAGACAGCCTGCGAATTGCCGCGTCAGCTATGCTAGTCAGATAACTTCTTCTTACTAAGGCAGTACAGTCCATGCAGAAAAATGTCTCCACGATGTACCTTCTTTCTGATACTCCTGTGGCATCTGATACGCGCTTTTGAACTTTTGAATTTTTTTGAAAAAATCTTTTGATGTAAACAGTTCTTTGCTTTTAGCTTGTTCCTTCATGTGCGTCCATACATTTGAAATAATTTCTCTACTCTGACTGTGTAATGTTTTGGTCCCTAATTTAGAACTTACAGGTGGCATAATTGATTTACGCTATGATCAATGTCTCACAAATTCACTATATTCACTCTTTATCGTAAAGGTCTATGTCTTCAACGTGCAGCTGCAGTAAAAAGCACCTTTGAATTAGCAAGACTGTCTCAGATCATGCAGACATCACTACCTTCCCCCTCCCTCCCCCTGTGCATGGTTTTATTCGCAGAATTATACAATATGAGCTGATGAAACAGACAAAAGCTATGGATTCGCCAACAGGACTTCCAGTCAAGGTCAGGGGCCAAGAACGATGGGTCCAGCTGTGCTTTAAAATTACACTCCTTCATTCCTTTGTCAAAAACTGAAGGTTTAGTGAAACAAATTTTCTTTCGAAGGAGGTAAAGCTGTGTGTTGTATGGAAACATTAGTTTAAAATGCATATCTTAAAAACATTTTGAAGAAGCTAATAGTGTACATATAATAGTGTCAGCTAGAAGTGTTCTCCTTACTGTACTGTTGTAACATTCATGGAACCTCAAGCAATGAACAGTTGCCGCAATGGCAGGTGGCAATTGTGTGAGGTTACTGTAGCCGCCACCGCTGCCACGCGAATTCGCTGCACTGATTTGCAAAGTTAATTACAACTGAACTATTAGAGACTCCATTCTGATTTTTTCTGAGAATATTGAATAAACTTCATTGTATTTTTAGTTTTTTTTCCAGATTTTTAAATAGTCGAGTTTATGTTATTATCTAACTTTAAAACTTTAATCGTAAATAAATTTTTTTATACAAAACGAAGAAACACGGCTCAAATATATTTTGTTCCAAAACACCAAAGAAAATTTCAAGAAAATCTGAGAGATCAAGGTCATTTTTTTGCCATATTTTGTTCGATTTGACGTGGAATGACTCGTATTCGAATATCGGCATAAGCATTTGTGATAAAACTCAACAGTTCATGTTCGAAGAAAGATTCTGCTTATGAGCTTAATATGATCCATTTTTAGACATGAATTATTTTTTTTTTTTAATTTCTCTATCACATAACTACTAAGGGGTAGAGGAAGTGTAGTATTTCACCCGAAAATTCTATACCCATATTTCATCTGACAGACGTTTTTTGTATAGTTACACTGAACGGTTGAAAAAAGAAAAACAAAGAAAATTACTTTAGAGTGTGTGTGTGTGAACAGCGTCATCAAAGATGAAAAAGTGGAATAAATACCAAATTAATATTTGAGTAGATACTGCTTTAATCCAACAAAAGTTTGCAAGAAAATCTCCCAAACCATACTAGCCTTAAATGGAAAATTTGTTTTTCCTGTTTTCAGTTTCATAAAAACAGTTTTAACGAGTTTGATTAATACGCCACATGTTTAGGATATTCACATGACTAAGGTCAGTGAGAACGTATTTCTGATTGACACGCCCTTCTCTGAAAGGCACCGTAACCTAGTAGTTTAGCGCTATCATAATCATCACCTGAGTCGTCGGCGGAAGGTGTGGGATTTCGGACCAATACTTCAGGAAAATCAGCATTGATTTGTTACGCAGATGACAAGCCCTCCCGCAGTTGCCCGACGTGAGCTTGTGTCAATCACATGGGGAGAGAGAGAGGAGGGAGGGAGGGAGGGAGGGAGGGGGAGAGAATCCAATAGTTGGGTAGCTGTCCTATTTTAGGATTGTCATATAGACACAGCCTGCACAAAATCTACAAAAAGACAATCCTATACAGGAATAAAATGTGCAATCTTGTCACATTTGGGTTAGCCCATGGTCCTAGAACTCTCTTCGTTATGATTGGAATTTTTGTAATTTCCTAAGCTACATATCAAAACAATATACAAAATCTTTCTACGCAAAATACCGAGTTCATGGAAATCTATAATTTAAACACATTTTCCGTAGCATTAGCAGCTTTTGGCATATTCGTTGTCATATTAATTTTGTCAGGTTGAACTGTTATAAAGCATATTGCCAGCTTCTTTTCCTTCTTTTTCCCTTGTGTGGGTTCATTAGTAATAACTTCCGTGGCACAACAGCCCATGTGGACCAAGACCTACCGCCCGACCGCTGCATACCTCACCTCTGCGTCATGAGAGGGGCGCAGTACTGGAAGTGTGATGTGGTCAGCGCCCTGGTCCCTCCCGGTCGGTTATGGTCCCCTTCACCAGGGGCCTCTATTTTTCAAGGACCTAACAAGACCAGGTCTCCCAGCGAGGGAAAAACCTCACGCGGCACCGGGAATTGAACCCGGGTCCACCACCTGGTAATTAGCAGCTAAGGAGACTACCTCATTATAAGCCGTCCGCCCTCTCTGCTGCCCCCTTGCTCTCTCTCAGCCCCCTCTCTCTCTCTCTCTCCGTTATTTCTTATACACACAAGCAGGTTAATATTGCTTAATTTGAGATTATTTTTAGTCAAGAAGGTACAGAAATTGGCATAATATGAATGGAAAAATCATGTGTCACATACATTCGCATTATTTTCCCTGCCTACTACGTTTACCTTTACATTGCTATTACAATCTATTCTTACAAACACTTAATCTACATCAACTTCAGATAAAATGTTGCATGAATAGCTTAGTTAACATTTCGTTATAAGTGTAAACGTAATAGCGATAATCAGATGTTTAAAAGCGAGTTGGTATACACTGGCCTTCAGCACGAAAAAAAAACAAAAAAAAAAAACAGCTAATAGCTAAAGCACTTTAAAAGAATCTTATGTGTTGCACCTTCATGACTTTTTTACGAAGTACAAATTATTTTTAAAAACTCTTTCTTTTATCTGCTTCACATTAATCGAAATACACATTTACAGACATAGTCTTATTGTATATCTCCTTGTAGGTACAAGGGTAATAAGGAAATACAGTAAACTTAAGCAATAATAAAATCCTTTAAGAGCTAGGACCTATTTACTATGTTTATAATCTTGAAATTTCTAAATTGTTGCTTGTGTATTGTTTCACAATCAGTTATTTTACACATTTGCGTAGTATATTTGCATAGTAAAGAGCTTATCTACAAATGATATGCACTTTTTTTTTTTTTTTTTTTTTTTTTTTTTTTTTTTTTTTTTTTTTTAATTAACGTCCTCCAACATTGTCTCATATCTACAAATGATTAGTACAGGTAAATATGTTTACTTGTATATTTAAGAAAAAAAGCTGATAAAACATAAATAAGTGCACAGGAAAACATCATTGAAAACTGTACTATTTAAACAGATTCAGTTATTTAAATAATGGTGTCGTGTAAGGGAAGGTGGAAGACGCAAACATTTTAGGCTCGAAATTAATAACTTACATTTGTTTATGAATAGAATGAGAGATTTGAAGTGAGTTCTCTAGCAATGGAACTGATACTGTAAAATAATGGACAACACATGCTTATGTAACAGGCGCAAGTGGAGCCTTAACCTCAAAAGAACTCTATGTTGCTTTGGACTGTTGGGAACTGGCAATAGCAGACCAATGGCAATATAGTTGTTAGTTCCTTCTGTCCTAATTTTCTCTAAAATAATTTTTTTTTTTTTTATTTAAATGCCGTGAAGTTGAACCTAAGGTGAAAATCTTGTGTTTGTGCTTAGAACAATCGAAAGCAATGTACAGCATAAACCACATCCAAAGTGTATTGGCCTATCGAAGCACAAGTCATTAGTGTTTACAATGCGGGAATCTTTAATTGCGTGTTTTTAATATTTGAGATCGTTTTATCTCCAAGTAGCTTTATACAATGTCTTTTAAACTGAAGAAACATAACTCTTATGGAATATATTGGAAGTATGGAGACTAAAGCGCAGGTATTTGTTGGTTTTGGCGAAGCTTTGAAACAGAAATAGATAAAATGCACATAATATTTACGTTTGTCAATTGTCTACCTTCATTTGTACAGTTCCTCCAACTTTACAAATACTTGTAGTCTTGTCCTTGTTATTTGTAAATTGTTAATATTGTGAAATAGCTTTAAAATTTACTTATCTTTACACAGCAACGAGACAAAATAATTAATAACCTTTTACTCATGAAAAGTGTATGTACTTCAAAATTCAAGCCAATTACAAGAAACATTGAAAATGGTTAGCTCCCCAAAAAATGTATTTGGTGTGTTTATCTTTTACGGCTTCCCAGTTATGCAAAAGCCATTCATAATGAGGAGGACTTTAGAAGCTGTTGCAAAAAAATCAAATATCCTTTTTATTTCGAATAAAAATACCTCAAACATATAGTACTTCAATCAAAATAATTCGAGCTATTTTTGAGAAAACAGAAATTTTCGAACGATCCTGTAGCTGTAGAAGCCACTCCGGTACTTAGCCCACATCGGGTTAGATAAACAGTTTAACTTTTAGTTTAGTTTTAAAAGCGTCTTAGACTTTAAGAAGCGGAGACAACTGGCCAATAAATCAGAACGACATTGTGAATAAACATTGGGGGTTCTTTGTACAGTATGTTAACAGCATAAACTTTGAATTATTGTAATTACTGACACGTAATAATATGATAAATAAGGGAATATAAACCACGAGTTATTATATACAAAATGAACGAAATATAGTGCAATTGATAGATTTTTTATTTGATTGCGATTTTGAACGTTTTATTTAACCGCCAAATAAAACATTATAAATCACAATTAGGAATAACAAATCTAACGATTACACTATATTTCATTCATTTTCTCGAGCGGCCCGTTTTCTATACAATCAGCAAACCTTGTAATACAGCAACATTCTGTGGAATGGTAATTAGATAAAATAAATCTAAAAAAATACTTAAGAATAACTGCTTGTGCAATCTTTTAACTTTCTCGTTTCTTACCTTTAATTGTTCTATTTAATATCTTTTTAACTTTCAACTTTATAACTTTGTCAGTTAAGGTTTTAAATTTTGACTTCGGGCCCAAATGACCTACATATTTGTCGATGGCACTTAAACTCCACTCACTCACTCGCTCCCTCCCTCCCTCTAAATGTTCGAAACTTTGCCATATAAAGTTTAGTTAGGGATTTTCTTGAAAATCTTGTGTCACGTTCTTTGAAGATGAACTTACCAACATAACAATTTTGGTATTTGTTCAACATTGCATTTTCAAGTCATGCTTTCCACACACGAACACACCATAAGGATAAACAGACTTTTTTGGGGGACTTGTATTTCTGGTGAAATTTTGAAATCGAATTTTTAGATGGAATGAATACTTCCTCTTCTACTACAGGTAAATAGTAGAGAAAGTAAAATAAATAAACACATATTTTGTATGTTAACAACGTTGTCAGTTGCCAGGGTAATACCAGCCCCACCAGTGTGCCGGAATTTCTTCCCACAGGAGTTCTTATGGCAGTAAATCTACTAACAGGAGCTGTTGCTTTTAAGCACACTTGAAAGCCATCGTTCTGGGCAGGGTTCAAACCCGTGACCTTGGGATAAGTAGGCGGCACCCAACCGAGTCACCCAGACCGACAGTAAAGAAAGTTAAAATCAGTTTTTGTACTGATTCTATAACATATACGTTTGCATGCATATTCTTCTGTCACACTAATAACTACAATTTATCGCCTTTCCCTTTCTGAATGAATATATCATTTTTCTGTGATCCTAATTAAGTGTCTTGTTAAAACAGCATTGCTGAAAACTAAATACGCACACTCACATAAAGGGAACAACGAGTGTGAGTAGTCAGAACATATGTCCCTAACTGCCACACAATTTGTTCAGAAGTTTATGGCAGATAAAAAAATGAGTTTCAAATCTTTTCTCACAGATCCACACTTGAATATGTTGAGCTGCATATTTTCATGCATGCTTGTTGCTGCAGGTGTCACGCCCGAAACCATGTATTGACCATTTACCATGGGTTTCTGACAGCCCGTAACTTCAGTGTTTTACGAGTATGGCCCTATTTTGAATTGCTCACCAAACTAAAAGCGCACATTTCCTATACCCTTGTATGTGTGCAACTCTCACATTGGGCAACACACTCGATCAGAATCACGCCATTCTCTCCTAACTTTAAAAGGTTCATATTCTCAAGCATGAGCTGGTAAAATAAGTAGAGTGAGTGAGTGAGTGAGTGAGTGAGTGAGTGAGTGAGTGGGGTTTAAGGGCCCGTCGACAGCTAGGTCATTTGGGCCCGCGAAATAACTAGAGGAAACCGTAAGACATAGTTTGAAAATTCGTTAATCTTAGAAAATTAATTGTTATGCATAAATTGAGCCACTTGAAGAGAAATTATGTACGGTTTCTCGTAAGATTTCTAATACCAACTACTTCTTTTTTCTTAATTTTACTGGACACCAAAGCTTTTTCATTTGGTTACGTGTTTAACTTATGCTCCAGCCTTTATGAGCCCTATGAGTATTATGTAAACAACAACTTTGTGCTTAAAATACAGAGTTTAAGTCCAATTCCGTTTCACGCGTTTTAAATATAATTTAATTTACTTGAAAACTGGTACGTGGGGTTAATAAATAATAGAAAACAAAATAAGAACTTCCACACTTTCCCGGTTTAACGAAAATGTAAAACTTATTAACTTTCAAACAAATCAAGACTTCCAAAAATATTAGGCGAAGCCAAATAATTGATACATTCCACCACTTTAAAAGCAGATATCAACCTCTGAGTTTCCAAAATATCAGCTTGGTATTTCAAGGGTTACACTTGTTTGCCCAAAATGTTCTTTAGATGATCTTAGCAAATACGTCGAATATTGCTGGTTACTATGGTACGGGTATTCTCTTACTTATAATCAATATAACTTGACTCTGTACTTCTTAAAAATGCTATCAAAATTTAAGGAAAGCTTTAACTTTTATTACGTCCAGGTTAGTTGCATTTATTTAAGCCCTTTACAGAAATTATTGGATTTGTATACCTATACCGACGGTGGATTCTATCTGTTCAGTTTTGAGAATTGCGTTTCAGCTTCATACAAACATCGTCTTTTTACGACCCTCTTCTGTCACTGCATTAATTACTTTTGAAAAAATAAGGCTTATATGTGAACTAAAGTACCTCTAAAAGTATTTAAATATGTCGGTAAAACTTTATTTACTTTGTGCAATTGTCATCAACTATTACGTTTGGTTAAATAACGCAACTCACATTTAAAGAAAACACCATTTTTTTCTGTTTAAATGTTTGGTTAACTTGGGATGTTCTAGTCTAATACAGCAGGCGAAATGCGCTAGGTTGTTGTTTCTTTCTTTTTCTTTGTTTTTTTTTTTTTTTTTTTTTTTTTTTTTTTTTTTTTTTTTTTTTTTTTTAATAGGCCAAGCTAGGAGAATCGAACATATGAAATCCTGTAATGCTGCACACACGATAACACAGCTACTCTATTTGTACACAAGAACTTGGATGTAGTCACTTAAACTAATGGGGCAATTCTTCACGCTTCATTTGAGATTTATTATTCGATCTTATAACGTCATTGCTGTTAGCCGATATAACAAGGATCTCGTTATGACAAGATCTTTTAAAGCATATACATATGTAGCACGTAAAATGAAAACAACTTAGATGCTTAGATGCGCTGGCGGAGTTAGTGGCGCATTTGACGAAAACAAATACATGCTAACCTGAAATAATTTAGCACTGCGAACTGCTTTACAACCAGTTATATCGTGAAGTGTGTGAAATATCACTAAAGGAATGTATAATCCTTCTTAAGATTGCCACCATTTCAATTTTATCCCCTAATTAATTTAAAAAAAAAGTACTGGTCTGACAGAACACGTGATTTACCTGTTTCTGATGCAGAAGTTGCAGACAGCAACGTGAAGAAAACTGCCCACAGCAATCTTGTCTCCATCGTGATTAAAAGAAGAGTACACTGTCAGTAACACAAACAGTATTCAACAGTTAAGTTTTCACTATAAAAATACATACACACGTAACGCTTTCCACTAAACAGCAATACATTTTCGTAAATGAAAGTTCCTTCCTAAGTTTTTTATAACACTCACAGTAAAGTTTCCACACACGTCACTGTTTTGTTTTAAGATAATACACTTATTTCCTTACACAACGACATTCACATGTTTCTTGGAAGGCGGTCGAGATCGCCGTCGTGTTTTTGTTAAATGTGCAGTGTTTTGTTTATACCTACGAGTATGATTAAGCACACGTGAAACAACTGCAGTTAGGTTATGTTTCCGACTTAAACTGTAGGTAAAACCATACGCACTCGGTTCGTTTGTCACGAAGCAAAGAACAAGGCAGGACAAACACAAGATGCTTTACTATCTAGGATCCAGCGGAAGACGCGTGGGTCTCCAAGACAGCAGTCGTGTGAGTAATTTTAGCTATCGGTAGGCCTTACGTCTGTCACCGCAGCACTACACGCCGCCCGCCTCACTGCCTGCCTGGACGGACAGTCACTCCGCTGCCGACCGACGTTATGGCGAGGGGACGGGGGAAGAAAAGTGCCTAAAAAAGCGGGATGGCACTCCTGCGCATGCGGTACTCCGGCAACCCCCAGCCAAACACGCTCGGGGTGTGTTCCAATAGCGCTCGCTCGTCAGAAGAGTTCCGACCGACGCTCTTCAAACATGCTTAATGAGGCAAGAACTCTATAGCTACGAGTTAACGCATCTCCTGAATGTTAGGAAGAAATTAATCACTCGTATGAATTCCAATAAGATGTGAGTAGCTTAGAGGATACCCATCCAAAATACTCAGGGCGTCACAGTTAACACCTATATAACAGTGGCGAGGTCAGCGACTTATACCAAACATTTTTACTGTCTCTACCACGTGAATAGTACATGGAAAACTCGATATCGAGATTTCATTGACAATATACGTTTTGAGCTCCAATCAATACAAAATGTATTTTTAGAAAAATTATGTGTGTGCGTGTCTGTGTGGCTTGTGAACTCGCTCAATTCTTCTTCTGATTACCCTCCCCAAATGGAAGACTTACAACCCCTAGGACTTACAAGCCTGTTGGAGAGCAGAGAACCTACGGACCGGACAGAGTGAAGACCTGGAAGCAGGTGGTCAGCCAAGCACCAGGTATGAGAGGAAGAAGATATGAAATGCAGTTGAAACGGATTACTGGAAAGGTGATGATGGAGCAGGTGGTAAAATGAGTGGCGGGGAAACCGTAGAACCCGGAGAAAACCCGCCCAGACGCCGCTTCGTCCACCACGAATACAAAAACGAAAATTCGGATGAATACCAAATTTGGTTTTTAAGTGCAATATCTTCTAAAGTGGAAACACGAAGATTTTCAAGAAAAACACCCAACATCGAAAAATTTTCGATTTTATGAAAAATGGTACTATATTAAAATACAATTTATTACATTTAGATTGCCTCTGTGGACTGGAGCAATGTCCTCAGAAGTTCAGTTCATTCTGAATGAATTTCGCATAACCGCTGGAGTAGCAGGAGTAGGAAGATGCGAAGGGGACTTCGACACTTGGACGATGTTTTGTGCCTCTGCTCCGAAGGAGAGTCCCCGGAAGGGAGGGATGAGGCGAGAGGAGAAAGAGGGCGGCAGACCACAGGAGCGTAGGCACAGTAGATGGTAGGGGTCTCTACATTTTTCCAGGTGTGAACTCCCTGACAACAGTCAGTATACCGGTTTCCCGCCGGTTCGTGCAGCGGTCACTCGCGGCTCAAGAGCCGCATTGGGAACATTATCCGAAGCCCGGTTTTCGTGAGAGGGGAAGGAGTTATTCAGGGCCTTTCTTCCCCACCATGTTGCACCTGAAATCCGCTGACATTTTCTTCCTGAAATAGGCCGAACGAATGAAATGATTAGCGACCCGCTTTTAAACAATATGACAACTTATTATTTATGCCAACAAACTTACTGCTGGTGTTTTTAAACACAATGCCATGCCAGGGCAATGTTTAAGAGGTTAAATCAGGACTGAAAAATGCAATGCCATAGCCGGGATTTGAACCACGGATCTCCAGCTTATCGAGCGGCTGCTTTAACCACTAAGCTACCACGGCCAACTTGCCAGTACGACACTAAATTCCCTAGCTGATTCGTACTTTTCCCGGTTAGACCACAAGGGAATCTCACATCAGAGATAAATACCCCAAGGGCGACTTACAATTGTAAGTACTTTATGTCCGGTTTATTTATTTAAATAAAAAATAATTACCATCTAATGGCTACTTAAAACCCGGGACATGTGAGACGAAGGCTGTGATATCTCTTCAACTTCCAGTATGTATAGAATATTGAATATGAGCCAAATATTTTAAGAAAATGCTATTCAAAACAATTTTCTTCAGAGCATGATAGGAGTTTCGTTTACCTTTGGACCATAATTTATTTCGATGAGAAAATTTCAACTTTATACAATTCCTGTTTCACAAGCCTAGCCATTATGCTGTCGCAAGGAACCTTTACCAAATCGCCTTTGAGCATACCTCTTTGAACTAATTGAAAATCGGGAGTAATCTTTAGTTTGAGAAGGCATCTGTGCCACTGTGATAAGCTATGAAACCTAGAAGCAAGCTGGAAAGGCGATTAGGAAACAGAATGAAAGGTAAATGATGAGAAGGTAATCATAGTGAACGAAAAATCAACCCGTATTTGCCTGTTGACCAGAGTAAACCACGAAAAATCTAAGGTCGACGGGACTCGAACCCGAGTCTCGCACGTTACCGCAGAATCATCTCGCTCAGTTTCTTTTCTCTATCAATTGTAGCTCGCTAGACAACGCATTTTGCAGTATACTATAATAGCTATGGAACTTTTACCTTTCTCTCTTATATTTTCAACATTTACAGTTCTGATTTTCAAAGCTCTTCTCGAACAACAAAGCAGATAGATGGCGACGATTCTGCTGTGAAGCTTTCGAGAGCTGCCACTGTTCTTCTCCTCAGGGCAACGTACTATAACATCTAACAGTCATTGACCCTTATTGTAAACATCTCACCAGTGTCTGTCCACGCGGCCAGTCTTCCTAAGGCAGCGATGGTGAGTTTGGCGCCGTTCGCCAAATCTGCAAATATGAATATCAGCTAGCATTACGTAGTACGCCTCTCAGAGACAAAGAAGCCAAATTATTCTTGAATCCATTTAAACCCTGCTAAGGTGGTTCAATTTTAGTTTCATGAACAATTTTGGCTTTGGCTCTACTTACAGTTATATATGAGTTATATCTGGCTACTTTAACGTCAGAGAGCAGCTCCACGAGTACCAAATAACTTGCAGTTTTCAAAAGTAGGTATGTCTATCTACTGTATGCCCACAACAAGAAAGCTAGAGGGGAATGAAGGGCAGAGGGGGCTTGAACTGTGTATCTACTCCGGTAGCGGACCTGTTAACTAGGAAATGAGTGTATGAGAGTGCATATTTCTAGCTATAAGTGAGTTATGTGACAACATTGTGTATTTTAAACGAGTCTAGCATCCTTGTCATACTCGGAAACTAGGCATAGACACCGTGCGGGAAGCACAAAATGATTACGCTACACATTCCTAAGACTTGCCTTCTTGTCCTGGGCATACAGTATCTATATCATGTCTGTATATCTGTCTGTATGTAGGCACGTTTATACATACGTATGGGCTCCAGACATTACTTTTCTTTGTCCACGGTGTGCATACCTATTTCATAAGAGTTTACACTACTAAAACTAAAACACACATAACGTTTCTCCATCTCCCATCCCTCAACCCTCCACTACCTCTCCTTCCCACCAACCTTCCCTCCCCTCCCTCCATCGTTCCCTCCATCCATCCCTCCATGCCGCCCTCCTTTCCTCCATCCATCCGTCTATCTATAGGTTTTGGTTTAAATAACTACATACCTGCCCAACTGGAACATGTTTTAATCAGAATCAAAATCATTGCAGCACTTTCTGTGAAAATGGGAGAGTTTGACCTCGATTTCACCTCCCTACCTATATAAAACATTTGACGTTTTAATCAGAATCAAATTCATTACAATATTTGTTTTCTGAGAAAGTAAAGTATAACTTCAGTTCCACGTAACTGGTTGTTTGATGTGCACGAAATTAACCGATAGCTTTTAATTGAGTTAGGTTGCTCAAAGGCCTATACATCAACCGAGCGATCAAACGATTGATTGACACGTCCACACATGTATGCCCTCATTATTATCATTATTATTATTATTATTATTATTATTATTATTATTATTATTATTATTATTATTATTATTATTATTATTATTATTGTAACTAAATATAATTGTACTCCTACTAGAAATTACTCAAAATGGCAGGAGAAGCATTCTTTTTTATCCACCGTAGAGCAATAAGTTAGGTGCTATCATCATTTCTCTTTGCTGTGAAATCGACTATAAATCCTGTCTGGAAAAATGTTACCATTCCATTAGGTCAGCGACAAATTTACGTGTCTAAATACAGCACTCACATACACGGGGCCATAGGGATACGCGAAAAGAGCGAAAAGAAAGTTCAAAGTGAAGGATGGTGCCACAACTGAGACATCGCTTACAGAACCCTTTTTAGTGTGAAATGAGAAGTCCAATTACTTTTTCTGTCACTTTGTTTCCCTTAAAATTGAATCACAAAAACATAATCCTCGTTAATACAATTTACAAATCCATCGTGATCTTGCAACTTACAGCTGTTCTGTCCGATTTGTAACCTCGTTACACACTTCCCCCCCCCTCTCTCTCTCTCTCTCTCTCTCTCTCTCTCTGTCTGTCTGTCTGTCTCACAAACTGCCTCCGAGGATACACTGACAATCACTCAAACAGACTTGACTAAAAACTGCTTCACACAACAAACAACTCCGACAAAACGATTAAGTGTCAAATGCTGTCTCTTAACATTCTCTCTCAGCACTCACTGCACACACACACACACACACACACACACACACACACACACACACACACACACACACACACACACACACACACACACAAAAGAACTGCTAACATCTGCTTCGCTAAACATTTACTGAATGGCTTCTCTCAACACTGCATTAGCATATACAGTCGATAATGGCGTAGCACGGATTTTTCTCGAAATCCACCGTTTCGCAAACAAGCCTTGACCCCAAACAGCTTCTAGAACTGATTGGAATAGCTTTTTTAGCCGCGCTCATAATCGTCCTTGCTCTGAACTCTCCATTGCCGTCGGACCGCGTATTTGCCAGCATTGGTGTGAGGTAGCTTGACTTGAGCGACCGGCGTCACATTATGTTTATTATAACCTCTAGCAAACATGATTTAAGAGAAAAAATTACCATATATGGTATCTTCAGCGAAAAGAGAAGAGGTCATGTAAGCAACTTATGCAGCAGAGTTTATTGATTGCCTTTGTTCCATAATGTTGTCGTCAGTCGGACACACGAATAGCCTGTGTGTTGAACCACCATCCGCTTTTGTATTTGTGAGTTTGTATACAAATGCAAGTAGTGATTCAAGACACAGCCTATGCGTGTGTCCGACAGACAACATATTATGGAACAGAGACTATCAATAAACTCGGCTGCGTGTTGGAAATATCGACTTGTGTAAACCGCGCTGCAACACGTGTGACTTAGAAATATTCTGCTCTCTTAAATACGCTCAATCGCTCTTCCCATAACCACCTTGTATGATAGTAAATTTAAGTGTAGATATGTGTGTATGTGTTTATTAGTAAAGCGGAAAAAGAATCAACAAAACGGAAAACAACAGAAAGAGACCAAAATAAATAAATATAAAATTAGATGCGTTACATTCACATTACTTTCACTACTCTTCTACAAACTATTCCTATAAAAACGTATTCTTCTGTCTGTTTCATTACAGATCAAATACGTTTTCCTTGTAGGTATTAGAAGATTACAGTAGACCAGCCATGTCCAAACGCCGAGCCAGTCTTTGATACTTCCCGCATTACATGTGTTTGGAAGGAGAGATAGGAGTAAATCGACCTTGCAATTTCAAGTGGTGTTATCTTTAGTACGACAAAATATGTGCATAACAAAGACCTAACATGCATTCACAAGACCAAAGAAATTTATGATGACATATTTATATAATAAACAATAATCTTCAATAAACAGTAAATTAAACTTCCAAATTCGGCATAATATCTGTTACAGATATTTTTAATTGTGCCAAAAGATGGGGATTTGATACTCCAGTTCTCTTTTTTGCGTTTTATTTGCATCATTCGAGAAAAAAGTTGCTAGCAAATTTTGTGGAAGCAAATGTTGCCAATATACAAGCGCTTAATACCCTAATGCGAGGACATTTATTTCTAGGAACAAGTTTAAATACACCGATTTCTAAACGCTCTTTGCAATAATAATTTTAGTACCACTTTTAAGCAGCGACATCGCACCGTTGCAATCTAACAGTTATGTGTAGGATGGCACTGACGACAAGTGAAGGGGTGAGTCGGTAGGCGCAAAGTCTAGGGAAGGCCATCCAAGGTCGACTTAGGACATGGTTGCAGAAGACGAAAGCGATAGTCAAATTTTTAAGAAGAAAGTTGCCAAGCATCACCTTGAAATTCCATGTTCTAGGCATAAACATTACAAAAATAAATCTGTGTTACATTCAAATTAGTTAATTATTAATAAAAAAATTTAAAAAAAACATTCAAATCACATTTTCATTCCATTCTTCTACATATTCAAACTAAAACCCTAGCGCAACAGCCCATGAAGGACCAAGGCTTGCCGCCCAGCCGCTGCGTCCTCCACCTCTGCCCGCTACATGCGCCCTCCGCGCCAGAGACAAGCGCGCTACCAACTGCGCTACGGAGGCGGTCCTTCTACCAATTATTATTACAAAACTATATTGTTCTACCTTACTTAAAAATATTTAAGAATTGGTTTTAATAGAAATTTAGTTGAAGGTACAAGGGAAATAGAACAGGCTTAAAAGTGATCGTCAAATCTTTTAAATGCGCGTCGCTATATGATAACTTTTGACATTCCGTTCTCGTTGTACGACAAGGGGAAAAAGATCAATAGCGACTTACCACTTGAAAAAAAGGTGCATTTGCTGAATTCACATTTCTTTCTCTACTCATACCTAGACAAACTATTCTTACAAGAGCTTTATTCAGCCTACACGCTCTTAAACCAGATACATTTTCAATTAGAATTTAGCTACGCATTGTGTTGTAGCATGACAAGTTGGCTAAAGTGATAGATTTTCAGAATGTGTCGCTCTGTGACGGCTTTGAAATTCCATACAGTTTCCACAACCAAGGGAAGCAAATGAATAGCAACCTTCCACTTGATACAACTATCAAGCCTTTGAGAATTAAAAACAACGAATATATAAGAAATATCCGTTAAAAAAAAAAAAAAAAAAAAAAAAAAAAAAACTTATTTGACTAAATTGCGTGCTCTAGTGAGATGTGCATTTTTAGAGTAAGATTTTGACTAACTTCTATTTTTTACCAGCTATGCAAGCCATTTAGCATATCACAGGCTGTTCGCAGAAAATTCAAGATATAAATTTTATTTGTCATGCAAATACCTTAAAGATATGGTATTTTTATCAGAATTATTTGACATTGTTCCATGTAACTGACAGTTGGCATAGAGCGATTTTCTTTAAAACGTTCGTGTAGCATCCTTACAAGAAGTTAAACTTATATACTAAGTTTGAAGTTTGGTGTTTGACGTTCCTTTCGCTTTTTAATTAGATATGTTGTCCAAAGACAGACAGACGCACACAAACACACACACACACACACACACACACACACACACACGCACAACATATGCACATACAAATCTTCATCTAAAAGTACTTTTATTTTAAATTCAGGGAACCTCCAAACATGCGGTGAAATCTCATGAATATTTTAGTAGAAAACAATTAATACTCCCTTTCCTTATTCTCAGTAAGTAGTAGAGGAAGTAAAAATTATAGGTATAGGAAATTCAAACAGTAATAAAGAATATATCGGAAATGGTTAAAATTGCAAAACGATTTATTTTCCATAAATTATGTTTTTAACGAGGTCTAAATTTTTGTTGAAGTTCTTGTTATTTAAAAACAGCAATTTTTTAAAATTACATCGTGTGAAGCATTTGGCATAAGATAATAAAGTCCAGATTCAACATTTCATAACTCGAAAACTAAAGAATATATCACAATAAAATTCAAAACCTTCTTAAGCTGATATAAAAACTACATTGAAAATAAATTTTCAGCTAATTTTAACTGAAAACTTTAGAAAATCCACGAAGTGGCCTGTTTCAGCATCTCCTTTTATGAAGCTGGTAAATAAAGCCTTTAAAAGTAATTTTAAAACTGTTATATGGTTTTATTCGCCTCTTTCTATGATAGCGGCACACGGCAGCGTGCGCCGAGGACGCGGACAGGCAAAACACCGCGGAAATTTTTCTCTCTCGGTAAAATAATGTTGGATATCTTCGAAGTTTATATTTCGAATTTATAAGATGTAATCTTAGAAAATAAGTTTTAAAATATGACATATTTCTGCAAAAACAGTGCTTACTATCAGCGTTGTTAAGAATGTACAGTGGTCTAAGATACGGATCAAAGTCTATGGATGTCTTACGATTTTTATGATAATTGTGCTGTAAGTGATGTGTTGCCTAAATAACAAGTTATCCTTGAATGTTATCCTTAGGTAAGAATTGGAAGATCTCCAATGGGAATGTAAGTTTGAGCATGGGCTACAACAACCACAATACCCTCCCCCCCCCCAAAAAAAAAAAAAGCTGATTTACCACAGGAAGCACTGATCTTCGAAATGAAATTGGCGAATTCCAAGGCAGTACAGCACCTCAGATGGTAAAGCACCTGTACGGCTTAGGTTAGGTTTCCAATATCGGAAGGCAATTGTTTTTCTCCCTGCTGTCGTGCGCAGATCTTCCTAGATGTACTCAGCCAATTGGGTATCTGGGAAGCTTCGTTTCGTATAAAGTCCCTAGGGAAGTGCGGACGATCCACCCATTTCAACTGTGGTCAAGAAAGAGTGATGCCTTATAATCCCAAGACCCTTGGACGAACTTGTGTGCTTCTTACGATGACATCGATTTCAGAAAGGAAGCAAACAAATGCACAAGAACGAACTTTCTGCAGCGTTTGTCTTAGTCTTGAGTTGACCCTCCATAAAAAAGTAAACTATTCAGAATGTCAACAGTATTATCTTTTATTGCTTCCTTTAAAAAGAAAATTAATTTTCTATCTCTACCATGTTAAATTTGGCATTTTCAAAATGCCTTTTAGAAGCAGGGTTGCGAATTTTTACATGTTATATATTTGACCATTTTACCAACAACGTGACAGTTTTGAGACAAGTGCTTTGAGGTTGACCTTGACTGAATGACTGAATGACAACTTGCGGAACACTTGTAAAAGGCTGCAGAAACAGTTTAAATTACGACAGCCATTTTAAAACAGTCCACAAAGGTCATCTCAGCCTATATTTCACATGCCTTTTATTCAAAACATATCAAAGCTAGTAAAAAATATGATGTTCAAGTTCGAAACATTCAGTAGAACATTTATTTTAACTCCTCTACCCTTAAGGCAGACGCTCTAATGAAAGATACATGGAGTATTAGAAGCAGTGGAAGTTATATGTCCCAAAATCAAATGCAAAATAAATAAAAATAAAAACACAGATAGAAAAGCCTACAGATTACAATCGTCATGAACATGGCAACCTTTAACTACACTATGGAGGCTCTGGTCTTAGAAAAAGAGTGTCGTATTTGCTAACTTACTTCAGATGTTTTAACATTAGATATAACATTATTTCCTTGAAACACACATTCATAAATATATATTATCTGAGGATAGGAAGTAGCTACAACTAGGGGAAATTTCACTCCTCTAACCCAGAGTCGAACCCAACAATGGTTTAAATTTAACCGCAATATTATATAGAGCATTAGACATAACACCAAAAATTCGTTTCATTATCGCAGATCTACAAGCCAAGTGAAGTTTTTAAATTAGCATGCTGACCACCAGACCGCAAAGGCATTCAATAAATTAGCGTTATGCGTGGATGCGTATGTTGGAAAGGGCTGTTTAATAAAGTATGAGAATGGAGAACCCATTTCCGAAAGACCGGCCTATAGTGCTATATTTCCTATTCCATTTCCTTTATGAGTGTGCATGCATTAGCCCAAAGTCAAACCTTCCCGGCTGGGGGGCCCACTGTAAGCTCTGCAATTTCCACGCCTTCCCCTAAAATTACTACATTTTTCTTAGAGACCCATGGCTGGGAGTAATGCAGCACACGCGGGAAGGAACGGGTGAGCCAAAAACTGCGAACCGGCTGCGCTGTGTTTTGTCTATACGCGTCCTCAGGCTTGTCGCCCTCTGCCATTGTCATAGAACAGCGCGGCTGAAACCATACAATATTTTAAAACTACTTTTAAAGAGCTTACTTACCAATGTTATTAAAGGAGATGCTGAAACTGACCACCATTGTTGTCCATACATTTTTGGCACCTCTTTAGGAAACTATCTACCACTCGTTGAAAAATGCTGGCAATTTCCTGGCAGATATTTTGTTTTAATTCTTCCAGGCTGTGTGGGTTTGTCTTGTACACTTTATTCTCTAAGTTACCCCAGAGATAGAAATCGCACATCACCTGGAAATCTTTCTGCAAATCGCACTTTCACTTGGCGAGCTGACTCAGTTAACACATACGAATCATAAATAAGTGCACACTGCGCAGTAGAAAGCAAATGCTCAGCCATAATGCACTTTGTAACTAGGACAAAATAATAAAGCACACTTGTAATAACTCAATCACACGTTATCACGTCAGCTCAATACTGCACTTTCAGAGCAGAGAAAAAGTCAACCGCATGACCTTGTGTACAGCTGCTGCGTTATTGTGTTTCTATGTGTGCAGTGGACAAACACCGCGCATCGGTTCGGAGACTTTTGGGTCTCTCTGCACTTCAAAATTCAAAATAGTACAGAGATGTGAAAAGTAGTAGACTTAACGCAAAGTAATGATTGTATATTTCCGAGGGTGGACTTCCAAGATTTTGAAGCTTTAGTGCAGGCCTGAGTGTGCCCTTATTTGCTTTCAAAACTTTTAAAGGTTTTAAGAGGATTGAAGCAATTATTTGACAACAGAAGTTGTGAAATTGTAACAACTAGGACTCGGAATTTCATGCCCTAAAAAACACTGAAATATGCATGCAAATATGCTCTTAAAACTTGAAAATATGCACTATTTAATTAAAACAATTAATGTCCCTTTGCAGAAGACAAGACGAGTTAGTATAAATAATAAATCAAGTTACCTTATTCCTTAGAGGTTGAAGCAGAAGTGGTCCCGCTACTAGTATTATCTGCTAAATTGCAGTTCACAACCAACACTTTGCACAAATTTTCAACTGCAAAACATGTCTGTTGTCTCGCAAAAGACTTTTGTAACGTGAAAAACTTCTCTCCACGTCACAAGATGTTATCGGGACATATTTAAATGATGTTAACTGCTTCACAGAGAGAGAGAGTCAAGTCTCTTGGTGTGACAGATGGTTTTCTTTCGAGGATGCCTCGAATATCGCACATCTGTTTATAACCAGAATTTTTTAAAATTATATCATTCACTTTTTGTCCTATGCTACTAGGAACCAAACTTAGGTCACATTGTTTTTTCAAAGATAGTAAGTGATTCGTGCAAAGGAGATCCTACAGCTTCCAATGCCGTTATGGCTGTTGGTAAGAAAGAAAAATGGGCAGATATGAAACCAAGATCCTCTTTTAACCAAGTGCCTGACAGAATATTTTACACAATTTCTATTGATGAAGCACCTTTCATCTCCAATGAATTAACAACCTCTTCAACTATTTCTATGTGCTCGGCATAACATAGAACTGCATTGACCCATGTTCCCCATCGAGTTAAACACTGGTACAGGAGAAAGTCGGATATTAGGTGCCTCTTGATCTAAACAACTTAACTCTTTTAGAAGATTTAATAAAAATTCTCTTTGTACTGGACACAAATCTATCTACCAGTGGGTTAGAATCACGTATTGTCTCAGAAATGCGATGAAGAGCGTGTGCCAAACAAGTTATATGAATTAAGTTAGGAAAAATACCTTTCAGAGTTTGTCCTGATTTTACCATATAAGGACCTGCATCAGTAACAAATAAAAGTAACCGTTCGTATTTGATTCCACATGGCCATAGTAATTTCAAAGAGTACATCACAAACTGGGTCAGAGTTACATTGTCAGTGGCCGACAATTCTCACACATTAAGAAGATAAGGTGTAGTCTTTTGTTCATTATTTAAAGCAATCACGATTATATTAGCAATAAAACTGTATTCAGAATCAGGGGTTTCATCAACAGATAACCACACAAACTGATCCACTAAATTCATTTTGTATATTTCACAATATGTTATTGTAACAATGTCCTACATAAGTCTTACGCAGTGTACTTTCTTCAGGCACATGTTGTCGAGTGTACTTGGCAAGAAAGTTTTTAAATGTCGGATTATTAATTTTGAACAAGGGAATATGAGCAGCTAAAAATGCTTGGCACAAGTCATAGGAAAATTCAGTAACCCTACTTCCTAAACACTCTACTAGCTGTTTTTGAACAGGTTCTTTGTTTGCGAGTTTTCTGATTAAATTCTCCTTATGTTTTGCTGTGTTTATGTGCTGTACTGTTTGAAATCTTTTCTCACTCCCTACATTTTTCTCACATGCTCCACAAAGCAGTACCCTATCTGTGGATATTAAATCACCCGAAAACTCTTTCTGTAAATTAATGTAGCACTCGAAATTGGTTTTATTTTCGGCATTTGAAGAGCTTTTTAACATTTTATACGCTTAATTTAATTTGGTGGGAACCAGTTCACAACACTTACGTTTGAAGACCACGACACAACTACTGGTGGGCAGGCAAGCGTTGCTATAATAGTGCTGCTCAAAACGTTGACGTGCCCTTAATCTTTGTTAATATAAACCTCTCGGTTAACGCACTGATTATTCTCTACGCACATACATATAATGAAAGGATGGAAACAGGGAATTCACTGCATGACAACATGACTCAGCATTAGTTCTCGCCACCTCGCGAGTTGCATCCTCATGTGCAATACTACCAATGTGAAAAATATTACACACATGGAAAAAATAATAAAAAACCATAAAAATAATTAAAATATGCAACATAGGGGCTATAATATTGAAATCTTCGTGAGTTGTATCATCATGTGCAATATTAGCAATATAAAAATATTATAAAGATGGAAAACAATAATAAAAACCATAAAAATCATTAAAATATGCAATATAGGGGCTATAATATTGAAATAATATGCATTTATCAAAAATCAAGAAAATATGCAGTTATATGCACCATAAAATCATGTCGAAATAACTGAAAATTCCATAATTCGTGCACATAATGTAAAAGCGTACATTTTTAACCCCTATGAAAAAACCTGCAAATGCATGAACTTCCTAGCCCTAGTAACAACTCTTGAAAAGCCTTGTAAAGCATTGAATTTAACAAAAATCATATCATCTACAAGGAGCTTAAGGCATGCTTCTCCAAAGAAATTTTGACAAATTTATCTTAGTTTTGCACAAAATTGACTAATTTCCACAGAATTATTTGTAAAAATTCAAGAATAAGCAAAACTTAAATGCCAGATCTGTTCTATGATGCATAACTTTGTTCTGTGTGGATTTTTCATACCATGGTTGGAAACATTGTTTCGCCAAGAAAAAAATTACTAGTGAAATGGTGTTATTGAAGGGAGAAAATGCGTATTGACATTGAAAAATACCTGATAGGCATAACTTGTAAATTTTATTTTAGATATTTGTAAACTGTTTTCAAACTCAAAACTCACAATCATTCTGCCCTAAAAATTGTACTTGGGTCTATACATTTTCATATCTGTGTATAATAACGAATTTCAGAACTAAATTGCTGTATATGTGACTCAAACAAGACTGGAGCTAAATTTTTAAAGTCGCGAAATTAAAACTAATTTCATTTACATAAACAGATAACCCGAAAATAAGCGTAAGCTCTATGATCCGCTGTAGTGACGAGCCGCCTCTGAGTGGATTCTTGCATACGCAACACAACCCTCAGGTTAACACTTGCTTACTCACGAGCTTACAGGCTGCTTGGTAAGAGCGGCTCAGTCACTAACCCTCGCTCACGGTTTCAACCTTACCGTGAGTTCAGATTCAGCGTTAAAAACTCTTAATTAGTTCTTAGAAAGATCACAAGCGAGAATAAGATTTATTTTCTTGGACAAACATATGAACATGGATGTACACTATACTAGCCCTCAAGTTAAGCAATGGGTGTGTTGGATAAAGCACGAGTTTGTTGCGAACAAAAGTCAAGGCATGTTAATGTAGAAGTTATCATCATTAGTAATAATCAGAGGTAGGATTTTTAGGTGCAAACATCAGATGAAAAAAAGGAAGGGAAAAGGTGCTCAAATAAGGGACAAAAAGGTGTTGGTTTATTCAACTAATTCAACACTTTCTCTTTCCCCTATTCTAATTTATTGAATTACAAACAAGTACATCAAATTATCACTCATCAGAAGAAGGAGAACACATGAAGCTGGATCCAAGATCCCCAGCGAGTAATGACCGGGAAATTTGGAAGGGAGAGGCCAGTGGTTTCCTTGGAGACCACAACACGATTCGGAGCTTACAGCAGAATCTTCTTCAGGGCAGAGATGAACTGATTTGCGATGTCGTATACGTTCCTTGTTTCAAAAACCCTATGAAGGGCATGAACCAAGCATGTCACATGCTTCAACTTAGGAAATGAACGCTTCAATTGGTTAACAGCTGAAACCACCTATGGAGCCTGGTCCGTAACCACAACAAGAAGTTTTTCAAATCGAGTGTTTGACAAGAATCCACAATTGACTGCATTACATTACTGGCATTGGCTTTCTGCAGCTCATACATTTTTTAACAACATGGGCTTAACTTTCTCTCCTGCTGTGGGAAAAACTAAAATGTTCAAACACATCGTTTCATTGAGTCTATGGTTTCATCCACAATGACTCCCACTTTCTTCTTAATTCTTTGTATGCTTTCTTGGTAAACAGGCTCCATGTAATTTTTTCTTGAAGTACTCTCATTTGGCATTGGCATCTCTATGTATTTTTCAAGAAATCCCTTGAAGGCTGGATGGTTCACCTTATTGAGAGGAATTCCTGCTTGTGTAAGAGCTGCACACAACTCAGTGCTGACTTCCTTAAAATTCTGGCTTTATGAAGAACTCTGTTGAAACGCATTTCGTAAAAGAGGCTGCCACGATTTGTTTGAGTCTTGTTCATTTGATTCTTAGAGCTCGAATTGTGCTTGTTTGATGTGATCTCAATTGTGTTTTTCATTTAACAAAATTCCTGAATCGCAAATAGTACATCGAATAACAGTTCCATCTGTGTCTATAAAATCTTGTTTGAATTCCTGAGCCAGAACAATAAGTCGAGCACTGGACACCTTTGACATGGTAGAATCTAGTAATACACTCGTTTAGCAATGTAACAAAGAACTAACACCAGTTCACTTGGTAACTCAATGTGACTGTTACACAACTCATTTACTTGCTGTCCACACTCTTATATAACACCACCACAATTACCAGAGTGTCTTATTCATGCTGGAACTGCAGTCTCAGCGATTTCTAGCAGCTTCGAACAGAACCCGAGTCGATTCTTGCAACTACGTGTGTAAGGTTACTGCTGTGTCTGCGTGACCTTGGAATCCGCGCGAACACCTGACGTCTGTCACAGTAACAAACATTCACGAACATTAGATTACTGATTCTGGTGAAATTAAAAGGATAGAATGATATACAATGACAATGAGTCATTGTCAGTTGCATTATTGCGGGCTACTCTATAGTGGTAAAGCAAGAGAAAGAGGATTTGTCGTACACAACTATTTTCCATTATTGTAGGTGTGCTTTCAACTCCCGCGCAGCGGAGTAAAATGGAACGAAACTTAAAAGAAAAAAAAGAGGAAAAAAGGGATTATGGGCAAGGTTTTGGGAAAAATTGATAAAGATGCCCAAAACGGGAAGAAGGTGCATGAAAAAATGCCTCTTTTAGCAGCTAGAAACAAAACTTCACACTGGTATATTTCCGAAGAGCTTTAAATTTACCCTAAGAAAAAAGGTGCGCACCTAAAAATCCTAACACTGGTGGTGATGATGATGATGATGATGATGATAGTATCAGCAGCAGTAGCAGCAGACCAGTAGAGCAGTAGAGGCAATAGCAGTAATAGTAGTAACAGCAGTGGTGGTGGCGGTGGCGGTGGCGGCGGTGGTGGCGGCGGCGGTGGTGGCGGTGGTGGTGGCGGCGGCGGTGGCGGTGGCGGTGGCGGTGGCGGCGGTGGCGGTGGCGGTGGCGGTGGTGGCGGTGGTGGTGGCGGTGGCGGCGGCGGCGGTGGTGGTGGCGGTGGCGGTGGTGGTGGCGGTGGCGGTGGCGGTGGCGGTGGTGGTGGTGGTGGTGGTGGCGGCGGCGGTGGTGGCGGTGGCGGTGGCGGCGGTGGTGGTGGTGGCGGTGGTGGTGGCGGTGGCGGTGGTGGCGGTGGCGGTGGTGGTGGTGGTGGTGGCGGCGGCGGTGGTGGTGGCGGTGGCGGTGGTGGCGGTGGCGGTGGTGGTGGTGGCGGCGGCGGTGGTGGTGGTAGTGGTGGCGGTGGCGGTGGTGGCGGTGGCGGTGGTGGCGGTGGCGGTGGCGGTGGTGGCGGTGGCGGTGGTGGCGGTGGCGGTGGTGGTGGTGGTGGTGGTGGCGGCGGTGGTGGTGGCGGTGGCGGTGGCGGTGGTGGTGGTGGCGGCGGCGGTGGTGGTGGTGGTGGTGGTGGTGGCGGTGGCGGTGGCGGTGGCGGTTTAATAGCTGCAGTCAGGTACTTGTCACTATGGACACAATCTGTCTGCAAATTGGGTATTTTCTCTTGTAGCAGAAGTTGCTGTGCCTTTCATTGTGACAAACTCCGCTTCTGTGGTGCCAACTTTAATTTATTGAACTTCATTCACCTATGAATGCGTCTTAGGGAATTAATTTGTCCTATACATAAGTTCATCTTCATCTTCAGCCATAACAACCACTGCCAGATCATCAGCGTAAGCAATCAATTATATACCTTCTGTCAGTTTTAACTTCAAAACTCCATCATACAATATATTCCACAGAATCGGTCCAGAAATAGATCCTTGAAGTACTCCAACTGCAATTTCCATTTCTGTCTTATCAATTACTGTTTTTCTATCTTGAAAATACGAGATTAGAGTCTGTATCAGGTATGTAGATATATTCCTTAGTTGAAGTTCCTTAATTATTAGATTCTATTTCGGAGTGTGAAAAGCATTCTAACATCAACCATAATTAATACAATCCATACATACAATAGATTTCTTTCCTAATTTTCATTGCCATTTCTGTAGCCTGAATCGTGAATTTACCTTTCCTGAAACCAAACTGGTGGCTACTCAGTCCTCCGTTTAACCCTAGTTCTCTAATGATCCTTATTAATCCTTCATAACATTTGCAATCTTGTTCAAAAGACTGTTTGCAGATGGTACTGGATCCTGTAGGAATCTATCTCCTTTAGGAAGCAGAGTCACCTTGGCAATTTTCCACTGTTTCAGGAATTTTTGTTCCACCAACAATTTATTCATTATAGATAAGATCCAATCTGACGCTAGTACAAGCATTTATAATTGCTTCCGGAGGGATTCCATATATTCCCGGGACCTTTCCTATTTTCATACTTGCTATTACTTCTTCTAATTTGTCCTTAGTGAATAATTCCACCTCGCAGGTGCACAATATAGCATCTTCTCTGTACGGGAAGAGGGCACTTACATCTCTCTTCCTATCAGTATTCAAGCAAACAGGCATCTTATTTCTCAATCGATCAATGATAATTTTATATCCCAAACCCTAGATATCATTTAGCGCTTCACATAATTAACTCAATGCATACCTTTGGATTGCTATGTGGAATTAGCCAACTTTTTTATTTAATCTAGAATCATCTTTGAGTTCCTCCATCTCAAGTAATCCTAAATTTCTTGTATTAGATCTAGTTAAGACTCCTCTTTTCCCAATGCATGTATGTACTTCTATTTTCCTCTAGTTTACTATTCCACCAGTATGGTGTTGGGCTCTTCGTTAATATTTTATTCTTTTGACTTGTCCAGTCCTATTCAACGGTTTTTTTACATTGATCTATTTACAGTTTTTAAAACCGTTTAGTTCGAAATAAATGAACTTATGGTCACAAAGAGTTTCTTCATCCATAACTTGCCACTTAATTATTTTCTTTGCTATACTCGTATTCTGCGTAGAACACATCACATTTATATATGACTCAGAATTACCACTTTGGAATGTTGGTTTATATCCTGTATTATGTACTACTAAGTCTACTATTGAAATTCATTCAGTAAAATATTCACCTCTTCGATCAGTGACATTTAAGTCCCCTAAGTTAAGTCTCTCCTCTCATATCCCTACTATATTACATTAGTTTATCCATATTAATTCTAAATACATCTAAGGGGATGTTTGGTTAACTATAACAGCAAAAAATATAAAATTGTTTTAAGTGTATACATGTCTACCCTTCCTATACCCTTAATTTAGACACAAAGTTTCTTACTTAAAAAATACAGCCAGTCACTCGTTTTTTATTTGTTTCACTTTACAATCATAACATTGACTGACTTTCCAATTGCTGTTGCTATGAGCATATCAT
Organism: Tenodera sinensis; assembly: GCA_030765045.1. Classification (NCBI taxonomy): domain Eukaryota; kingdom Metazoa; phylum Arthropoda; class Insecta; order Mantodea; family Mantidae; genus Tenodera; species Tenodera sinensis. Next base: position 154,948,050 of record CM060967.1, on the reverse strand, counting down.
ATCATTTGATCTCATAACATTTGCCTGTATTATACAAATTGTTTATATCCATTTTATGTATTACAATCGTCTTGCTCTAGGATTCATAACCATTTTCAGAAAGTGTAACACTTCTTTTCATCAAATCTGTGACCTTCTGTCTTACATTTACTACAGCGTAGTTTTAGAATATTCTTGAACGTTATGCCCCTGCTCCCCACAATTGAGGAGCGTTTTTTCAAAACTCGATAGGTGCAAAATTTTACGAAATTGAGTTATATACAGTATCGGCATAATTTTCACCTTCTGCATCGTACTGTGAAATCAGATTTTGCAAAATTCGATTCTTGTCCTGTGTAGAAGCTAGGGATAGATGCACTTGCTCAGTTAAAGCAAAGGTCGATAGATGCAATTCTATGATTTTATAATCCAAAGTATAGCAACCTCAATTCTATGAAACGCATGTTGGCATTGACTGCCATCTCACTGTTGCGATTCTTGGAATTCTCAATCATTTCTGCAAGCTTTGTACACTGCTGCTTCGTTGGAAATAACTGCGAACTCAGGTTGTGCGCTTGGATTTCACATTCATTTCTGCAAGCTTTGTACACTGCGGCATCGTTGGAAATAACTGCGAACTCAGGTTGTGCGCTTGGATTTCACATTCATTTCTGCAAGCTTTTTGTTCCATTTATATCCCGCCTTTAACTGCAGAGGACATATCGGCGACCTTACCTATTGGCACTGGTGTTACTCGTTTAACAGTGGATTTTTCGGTCTTTGGGGTTTTTATACGTTAAATTCACACACACATTCACACTTTCATTCATACTTCCAGACTCAGGGAAGGATGAAGAACAATCTTGGCTGGAGGAAAATTCCTACCCCCTGCCGGGAATCGAACCCGGGACCTCTTGCACAGGAGGCAGGTGCTTCTACAAGCTTTGTTATACTTACATGGCATTTCTATTCTTAGCTGAGACACTGCACTGTACTATGCACAATGGACAGGAGCTCAGATTGTGAAACTGTACCAGTCGTAGAATGCGCTGGAGGTAGAAATTGCAAAAACAAGGAAAGGAAATAAAACTGCAAGTCAAGGAAAGCTCATACTCCAGCAATTACATGTTTAGATAGTCTCGAGTGCACTCCACGAAATCCTAAAACTAAAGCTTCCAAGGAATCACAGGGGTGTCAAAAGTTAGATTATCTCTCCTGGCTAGAAAATTTCACTTATCTGGGAATGCGCCAAAGGAAACCTGAGGAGGTGACACAACAGGAATATTACACAAGGGCTATAAAGCTGCTATAAAGCAAGACATTAAGAAGTACAGATGTAGAGAAAGTCACTATGGAAGAGCAAAATCAACTAGAGGATATTTACCTCCAGAACTTAATATCAGAAAAATGTGGACCAATTTTTGCAACGAAAGAAGATTAAGAAATCTACCAGTCTGCTCATTGTCACAATATAAAGACATATTTTACAACTTCTTCAATCTTTTATTCCGTACACTACACACTGACACATGGGACTGATGAAGATTAAGGCAGAGGCAGATGTGGAAAAGAGAAACGAACTAAGAACCATGTACAGACTACACAAGCGCTAATAAAGGTGAAAGCTTACTTATTCATATTGTTTGAAACTTCTTTGTGTGTATTCAATATGTTTATTATATAAATAAAACAAAATATATATTATTGTGAACGTAGCAGTACTTGGTTTCCAAGTTTATACCTAATAAAATAATCCTTATAAATATTAATATGCTGGTTGTATAGTATATTATGTATTATAAAGAGGTGAAAATAAATAAAAAATAATAAATGCATAAATAAAAAGCAAGAAAAACAATAAATGACAAAAATAACGAAATTTCATGTCTTAATTTCTCGCTCACGCAGAAAAGTTTATCAGCATCTATCGGCTTTTGAAAAAACTCGGCATTTTCAAACCCCAAATTTGCACCTGTCAAACTATGTTATTTGCTTCTTTTCACATTCAATGGGACAGTATCAGGAAGGAGAATTGAATGATTAATATATTTGCTGTGCTAACCAATTAGTATTGTCAATAAATAGAAAAAACCATTTTTCTCAGAAACGCATTTTGTGCATCTATTGAGTTTTGAAAAAAACGCTCCTCAGTTATTATTATTGGACCCATCTTCCTTACTTTTACACTGATGTGTCTTCTGACTGAAGTCAAAACACATAACATCTTGAACGCACGTACTTGGCAGTATGTCACTGTTCACTGTTTTCCTTCTTATTAACAGCTTGGATAACTCCACGGTCATGCTTTTGGATTTCCGAATCTTCCCGGTCTCAAACTAACATTTAGATGAGCTACTTGTTCACCTGTTTCCTCATAAATTGCCTTTTTCAGTGTTTTTTCAACCATTGTTGGGTCTATTCCAAGTAACAGAATAAAGATTTCATTTTTCTTAGTACTCACTTCTATTTCTTTTGTAAGGTAGTAGATGTAGGTGGCAGCAGAGGTGGAAGTGGTGGTGGGAGTGGTGATGGGGTGGGTGGTGCGGTGTGCTGTGTGGAAGTAGTGGAGGTGGTGGTAGTGGCAGCAGTAGCAGAAGTAGTAGCGGCAACAGGAGTATTAATAATAGTAGTGGTGGCTGTAAAATGCAATCATCACTATCTGAATCGAGATGGCACAGAAGAGATGCAAAATCCATGCACTTGTGTATCTATTAATGTGTTGCTATATTTCGTTTTTTCCTTTATTTGTAATTTCTCTTTAATCTTTGCACTTCTCCCAACATTTAACTTCTGATTAAAGCAAAATAAAACTAAAAGATAAATAACTACCTGATTTATCATGTGATATGAATGGAAATAACACGCACATAATAAGTGTGGTGTTTTAAAATACTAGAATAAGAAAATATATGACGAAATAAATTATGTGTGAAACTCCAGTTAAGTAAAAGAACAAATTCAAACCTTTATTCAGAACTTAGAAACAGTTTTTCTGGGGTAGAGTGATTTAACGTTTCCAGTATACAGAGTGCCCCGTATGTTGTGCGGGATAGCAAACTGATAGGTTTTCAATACGAATCCCTGTCTGTAAATCCACGGTTTGGACGCTGTAGCGCATCGAAGTGTGAAATGGGTGTGCGTTCACATTTCGTCAATAAACCCAGCATAATAATTATTGAGCTGTCTACTTTACAAACGGGCTTCCAATTGTGTAGCTCCTACGTCATTGCAGAGCCTCATGAACATGATCCAATACGTGCGGTTGTCTTTGAAGATTTTCAATCGCTCCGTGGACTCGATCCATAGGGTCCTCCACTGACGTTGCAGGAGGGCTACAACCATACTCTCCATACACATCCACAGAAAATAATCGAGAGGTGTCAGATCTGGCGACCGTGCTGGCCGTGGAACTGGCCGTGGAACTACTCGTAGTTCAACTGTACTAATCCATCGACTTGAATATGCGACGTTGCAGCAATTCTGCAGATTTACATCAAAGTGTGCTGGAGCTCATGTTGGCCATTTCAGCAGCGTACATGGCTGTGTACCAGTCCATGTCGCACTGCTGTTAAAACATTACGCACTGGAAACTACATAAGTAGCGCAGTAGAACTATGAAGGAATGCAGCGCATGCGCAGAACTGTTATTATGCTCAGATCGTTCATCCATAATACACAGATGGCAAATGGTTGCATACCTTCCGTGTTAAGATACCAAAACGAATGTTAACAAATTGTCACAACCGTTCGTTCTCAAACGTCGACGCTCTACAGCGTCCAAACCGTGCATTTCCGGACAGGGGTTCACATTTGAAAACCAATCAGTTTGCCATCCCGTACAACATAATACCTAAGCTTTGTCGGTGTTTCTTGGGACACCCAGTATATTCAAAACATAAATAAAATTATTAAGAAAGTGCTTATTTCCTTTTTAACAAAGCAGAGGTTCAAAAACGTTAGCGCACTCAGGATCAGTTAGTGATAAAAACTTAACACGCGACACCGACACGGTTAGCCGAGGTCGTTAAGGTGGTACTTTGAACGGAAGGTCCACGGTTCAGATCCCGATAGGAATATCCTCCCTGCCTTAGCGTATTTTTTCAGGTCTTCCTCAGTCATAATAAACAGCAAATGTCGAGGAGGTACCATAAACTTAAGCCTAGAACGTTTCCTTCCCATGTTTTCTTTCCCAATTATAATTTCACTCCACGTATCATCGTTGCCAGCTGTCTATGGTGCCGAATGTAGCAAGCACGTGCGTTAAACACTATTAAATGAACCCTAGCGTGTTGTAACATAATGAGGTGTAGATCTCAACTACCAAAAGTAATTAGGGTTCTCTGGTTTCTGTACAAATTTGATTTGCTTTAATGACCACATGGCAGGATGAAGTCAAGTGGTGTAACACTGGATGATCTGGTAGGTTACGAGATAAATCCTCCCATTTCTTGTCGAATTTCCTGGATTACCACTTGGAAAGCAGTTGGACGACCATGTGCCAGAGCCGTGTCCCATTACGTTGAAACATATGTAATATATCAAGTCAGTTGGTTAGGTACTGGCCTAATATTCCCAAGGTCGTGGGTTCAAATCCGGCATAGACCGATGGCTTTTAAATGTGTTTCGCGACTCCCACATGTCAGTAAATTTACTGGAGGAGGTTTCAAAAATTAAATGAGCGTGCTCCTATTAAATAATCTTCAAAGAATACGGTTAGCCCTTTCAATCCTGAATTATTATTAATTATAAAAAAAATCCAATTACGATGGAACCTGTTAGATAATGGATAAAGGAAGTGTGATAAATAGGTTTTAATGATTTTCCCCTCATAGATTAATTTTTTAGGGGTTGTTGCCAAATGGTAACATTGGGCAATGATGACAACGTTTATACGTTTAAAGGAAAATGTTTTATTGAACTTTTTTCATATTAAAACATAGTTTTAGCATAATATAAACATATTTTAGGGTACCAGCTGTTTAGAAACTCAAAAATTAACATTATTTGGAAAACTAGTTAACAGTATTACTGGATTTTGGCTACCATATTACTTGTGATGCCAAATATAGAAACAGTTTTTGTCTTTGGTCACATTTTGAGCAAGCTGTTCTGGAGAATCCACTTGGACAGTTCTTGCATCTTCCCTTTTTTTCTGATGGAATTGGCCAATGACCTGTAGCATCATAGCGGACATCATCAACAGGCCTTACAGTAACTACACGTTTCTTCCTTTCTGCTGCAGTTTCTTGACCACTTGGCCTTCCTCGCTTCCTTCCTGTTTCTTTTCCTACAGACACAAAACCGTAAGCAATTTTGGTCTGAAAATCCAGAAGGGGTTTCTCTGGTTTTTCCCCCTTTTGGGTCATATGTCTTTTGTAAAGAAGCCAACAGTTAACAGCCACATTGAGACACCAGTATACAATTCTGTTGTACGATTTTTTGGAATGAAAATCAATTGTACATAGCATATCTGCTACATCTACACCACTTATGGTGTACTACCGCTATGCGGTTCTTTCTCTGCGATGAATTCTTCCCCATTCCTATGAATTTTCAAATTACTTGAAATTCTAGTTCCTGATTGCTGGGATGGCTTTCAGATTCATCTTCATCAGAAGAAGAAAATCTGCTAAATTCCGATAGTTCCCCATCAGGTAGCAAAATCAACTCCACTATCTCTTCATCAGAAAGGGATTTATTAATTGTGTTATATTAAATAATCCTAGAAATAAAATAAAACTCTGCGGAAACATGCTTGTCACATGGCTAAATGTTAGGTTATGTAGCTCAGCACTTCACAGGGAAGCTCCTGTTGTAGCCAATTGGCAACAACCTATTTTAAACCCCACTAGTTATGTATTATAGATGATTAGCAGCTTATTATATCAATATGACTTAACTTTAGAGCTTCTATTGTGATAAAAACCGCTACTTACAATTGCAGATGCAATTACATTCACACTAAAGGCGATACACATAGCAGCTGTTACACTATCTATGGTTTTACATGAGCAACTATGTAAATCACAAGAGATGGTATCCTGTTTACTGGTTGCTACTGTGATCTGCAGGTGTATTCATCAACTAAATGCATTGACGACAAATGACAACTGCAGGAGAATGTTCTAAGATGGGAACTGTCTACATTAAACCATGTTTAATATCATGTTGCCATTTGGCTACGATAGGACTGAAAGGGTTAATTTGTTTACGATTTAAAATATTACAAATTACGCTTACTGCGAAATAAACTTGAAACCCTGTCTTTTCAACGAGTGCTCTAAACTCTGGTAATGCAAGTTATAGCAATTCATAATACCGCCGATGTAATATCGCAATTCCTCCTGTTCATCATCGTTCAAGTTGCCTACTATCCATTGGTTTGAGGTTCAAAGTCGCAACCGAGCAGTAAGAAATGTATGGATAGAAATAAATGCATCGGGTCCAAAACAATTATGGCCAAAGGTAACTGGTGAATGTCTAACAGGAATTATCCTTCCAAGTGTCCTTGGAGTACACAGACATCGTTTAAGAGAAATGGGAGAGCTACGGAGGGGCTTCGGCACTGAAGCTGTGATTATTGTATCTATGCCCCCAGGAGGAAGGCTGAGGTGAGAGGAGATACCGGGCGGCCAGATCCAGACCAGTGGCACACACAGAGGTCCCTAAGTTTTACCAAGTTTGACAATTCAAGGTCTTCCGTGTCCACGCAGGGGCCAACGCTCTCATATGCCGCCGTCCCCGGATCATGTATAAATTCCGTCAACTCAACCTCAATGACAGAGGACGCATGTTCGCGGTAAAAATTCCGAATGTCACTTCCACCACAAAGGTACTAAAAGCAGGAGTACCTCAGGGCAGTATACTCTTACCGGTGCTTTTCAGCATATAATTATGCCAATGACATTCCCAAAACCCCAAACACGACAGTACATTACGCAGACATTACCGCAGGTCCCTGCAGCCTAGACTCGTAAACCGCAGAATACAACATCGAACCATGATTCACCAAATAGCGCATCAAAATAAACGCAGACAAGTCACAAGTAAACCTCACAGAAAACCCCTCGCACTCTTCAAACTACTACAGCAAGAAATAAAATGGCCAGAAAAGGTCAAATATCTGGGCGTCACCATTGATACAAAAATTATAGATATTTAAAAAATGTAATCATTTTAAAAAAAATAAACATTTAAAAGTAATAGTAATAATAATAATCATTACAATAGTGTAATAATTTTAAATAAATAATAATGAATAGAGAAAACGAACAAAGAACGGGGTAGCCTCGTGAGTTTGAACGGTAAAATAATCTCAACGGGTTTTCATAGCGTGATGTCTGTCAGAGAGCAAATAGACACTTGTGATTAGTCTGTCGAAGGGAACAGACGTAAAAATTTTTTGGTGCGTCGACATACGTGAAAACCAACGGACGCAATATGATCATCGTAACCCTGATTTGTGTGTAATTGTTTGAATAGTATTACTTTGTTGGTGAATTAGAAATGAACGAGTGAAAAGAGTGAAAGATTGATACTTTATTAAAAGATGCTATATCCGAATTTGTGTTATCCTTTCAAAACCACTCACGCATACCCAGGGAGAAAGAAATCTCATAGCTTCCATCGGTGGCAAAAGGCTGATTCAAAGGAACTACGAGACATTATTAGGCGGCGAGAAGCGCTGTCGCTTCAAACAACAACGTTTGACCGACAACGCTCTGTAATCCTGCTTCAAAGTTCACTTCAACGTGAAGCAACTAAGCGACCCGGGGAAACCTTCGAAAAAATCGATGGGTCGGGAAGGTCGGACACACGATCTCTCCCGAATGCGGGCCTCGCACGTTACTATGGAGCTATCTTGCTCGGTGATAAGAGGGTTAAGATGGGGTTCAAAACAACTATTTCATAATGGGCAAAGGTAACTGATGAACTTCTAGTAGGAACTATCCTTTCAAGTGTCCTGTCGTAAGCAAACATCGTTTTGTAATGCGAAAGTACTGACTGCAGGTTTTCTTTCACGGAACCTATTTTGATAAAGGCTTTCTATCTTTAATACATTACTTTTCTGCGTTAAAAGCTTTATGCGCGCACTCACATGACTTACTCTACTCACTGTTGAACAAACAAGAAAATTTGCAAAATTTTTAACGAAATTCTTTAGGTATATTTTCTCTTAATTAAAATGAAACACGTCAGCTTTTGTAGTCACTTTACAAATATTTGAAACAAGTAGTGAAAGATTAAGACATTTTAACTAAAAATGAAAGGTTGTAAACATATATAATTGTGACACTTTATTTTTAAAAACTTTTAGTTATAATTTGTTTATACAACGGTAACATAGAAGCTTTCACCAACTATTTAGAGCTATACATTTGTCTATGCACAAATACATCACAGTTCTATTATAGTGTTTTAGAAAAGTGCAACTAAAGCTTAAAAAGGCAATGTTCGTAAATGGCAAAAGAAGATACTCAGGGATGTGGCAGCCGTATTCAGATCTCAGTTTAACCCTTTCAGACCCGAATTATTTTGTTACTTATGCCGTTCTTCCTCTAATTCGAAACCGGTTTAGATTAGGCGGTCTGGGACACCTTCAGCTTGCTGGCTCGGATAGCCTTGATCGTTAAGGCAACACGTAGTGCACTGGCCATGCACTCAAAGCCTGAGGTCGTGAGTTCGAGTCTCGGCAACCGCAGTCAAATGTGCCTGTGGTAAAGGACGGGGAGGGCCCACGTAAAATAATCGGTGTGATGGCGGTTTGCATGGATTTTGCTTCTTTTCTTTAAAAAACATGTTTTTACATAGGTTTAATTGGTGACGAACAGTATAACAAGAATATAGCAGAAAAAACCGTTAAAAGTATTACAAGTAGGCAAAAAATGCCTATGTCCATTATAATGGACACCGGGACTGAAAGGGTTAAACTCCCATTTAAATGCCCTTAAGTGCGGCAAACACACATAAACCTTATGAGGGCATATTCTAAAAACTTTGTCTTTAATCCAGTTTCTACGTTTATGTTTCATCACAGCGATGAAGGATCCTGAAAGATCGTCTTGAAAGTAATATCTTGTCAACAATTACACCATATGGCAAGGTGGCATAAGAATAACCAGAGAAAGTACGATCTGAACCGAACTGTTTTATGTGGAGAAAGAAACAACCTGCTAAGGGGAAAAATTAGTAGTTGCTCAACATCCAACGAGGCGTTCCCTCGTTACGCCGTTTTGTTTACAATTCCTATGAATAAACTGAAACCACTTTAAATTCTGTGAGTATATGTACTTTTCTCTCTCTAAACATCCTCGCACACTTTAAGTGAGAGGTGCGGAGGTGTAGCAAAGAAAATTTTAAAAAGTTAAAAACAAAGTCTTCAAGTGACTGGAATTTCGGAGGCTCGAACGTGCTAGACTGTGTTGCCACCAATACAGTGCGATCCATTCAAACCTGAACTACTTTAAGAGCCATAACGTCCCGCTCATACAAATGTGACATTTTTCAATGATCTCCGTGACTCTGGGGAAAGCAGTACCACTATCCATTGTTGCCTATTTTGTTGATTTCGATGGCAATTACGAGCATTTTTGACATTGTTTACAATGACAGTCTTTAGTGTGCCGTTGTAACAGAAATATGCAATACTCACTTCCAAAGTTTTTTTTTTTTTAATTTTTTTTTAAATTTTTTACTTCCCACATATTTTTCCTAACTTTCTTTCCTAATGCAAAATTACTAATTTTTATTTCTCCTAAAAACCATTTCTCCTAACAACAGTTTCTTAAAACCAAATTATCCTGAAACCGGCATTCCTAAGAAACAGTTTCCTAAAACCGAAATTCCTAGATACAAAATGTCCTAAGTTACCTTTACTTTATGATACATCGCAATAGTAGAACTCAAGTGTTGCAATCGCGTAACTTTCCCTCCCTTTCTTCTATAAACTATTCATACAAAACTTTCTGTCATTTCAATTTAATCGATGTAAACATTCGTTATACAGTTCATTGTGAATACAAATGTCTGGCTTTGTTGTTTTTAATGTGTTTTGTAGATTTCCCATCTCAGTTATTTTCTATCACTATAGCAATTAAATAACCGTTATAGTGCAGATAATGTAGCCCTGTGCTGAAAACCTATTCTGAACATTTACTTCCCAAAATGACGCTTACTGGGGGCTCTCCCAGAAATGCCATAGTCTTAGTTTAGAATAGTAAAATTTTGAAACTTATCGTTGCTGGTCTGTTGGAGCAAATAAACCAATAAATAACGTGCGCCGTGAAAGCTTTAAATCTTACAAATAAACCAACTTCTGAGGGTTGTCTTTGCAATCTAATTTTACTTTGCGAAATTTTGCAGCTATAGCTGCCACGGTTCTCACCGTCCCATGCTATACTGGATGTGAAAGACTGCGCAACTTTGCTCAGGGGCTTCTTTATGAGACATCCCCAGGAAGGAAGGTCTCATAGCAGTCCCGCCAAGAGCCAGGAAGTAATTTTTCCAGCTCACAAATCCCACCGTCCTGCCACAACACACCAACCACCATTGCTTGGTCCTATAATTCTGAAAATAGATGAAAGGAAATGATAGGGACAGGAAATCTGTGATAGAATAGGGATGACCTCACCATTTTCCTACAAAGAAAACCCATGGAAAACCGCGGAATCCGGAAAAACCCATGACCGGATGGGAATCAAATACAGGACCTCCCGAATGCAAGCCTTAGACGTTTTGGTATCGTTACTCATCCTAGGAGCTGTAGCGCCTATCCAAAAAGACACGCTAACAAATTATTTCTTAGTATTTGTTACAAGCAGGCAGCGAAACTTGGACACCGGTGGGAGAGAGATGTATGGCTTCAGGTTATCTGTGTGCTAGAAGTATTGTAGCGTTATTTACAATCCGAAAGTGGGTCCTTTCCCTTTGCAGCTCTACATAAAAATGGTGAACATCCAAATTGTATCAATCAAGGATCTGAAGGGAAACAGTCCACTTATGAATAACTAGGTGCATTAATTGCACAAGTATGCCCTCTGTCTCCATCACATCATACGATCGAGAGCGCATCTTCTCGTAATAAAGGCAGTGTGTAAGTGAAAATCCAGTCTTTCAGAAAATGACTATTAGAAAATGCATTGTAGTGCACTGTACTGCTAATTCTGCAACGTATATGATGAACAAGAAGCGGACCAATACAAATTTGGCCTAAGCACAACTATTTCACCATTAACATCTGGTGTTTGTTCTTAAGGTATAAATGAGTTAAATCTGTCACATAAAATATAAATATTTTGATTTGCAAGCATACATATCTATATAATTTTAAGGGTAGCATATACCTATTTATTATTCCTCAATTAATTATACGTATAAATTATTTCCCTGGATGAATGACTTTATTTGTGAAACATTTCGAAGTGTATGGCGAGGTTTGTTTTGACTTGCCGTTCGCTCCTTCTGCACTGCTCACTCTTACGCGCTGTGGTATAGTTCCACCTAATCTGTTTCATCGGTGTCCAGGTTTTGCTGCCTGATTATTAGTGTTAGACACGACTCATACAAATGAGGTGTTTTGGGGATCTGAGGTAAATCTTACCGTCTCAATTCACGAGTGTTAAGACCAAATTGTCTAATATTACAAAACAGTTCCTTATTTGGATAATTATGGTCAGTACGGTTTGTTTTCTTAGATTTGTGTCTTTGGCATTTTGTTACCGATTTGCGTGTGTATGTATGTGTGTATGCGTGCGCGCGCGTGTGTGTGCATGTGTATGTGTATGTGTGTGTGTGTGTGTGTGTGTGTGTGTTTGTGGTCTGACTTTGATAAGCTGTTATAGTAAAATAGCATTCATTTACTTTTTCTCAAACAACCTTTCTAATAGCAGTGATCTTCAATTAGTAATTTTGTTGTTCATATTTTTTTGCTGTTTTTACGATACACGAGTTTCTCTTATGCCACCATAAGACATAGTAGCAACTCAAGCTATAAAATCTATCATATATTTCTAAGCGGGCAGTAGCTCCACTTTTATCAGTTGGCTACCCTGCTTAAAACTTGCCTACCCTATCTGATCTGATTAGCTCCGAACGCACATACTATATAACTGTAGTCTCAAAACTGAGCACTTTGATGACAAGTTGCTATTACACGGTGCTATCAAAATACTTTATATATGAAGGTATGAATCGTGTTAGCACTATGTGTCTTGCATATCCATTTCCTTCACATTGGGGGAAGAGGAGAAAGGTAAGAGCACGGTAAGAGGAGACCTTGAGCTTCATAGTTGCTTCAATGCTATCTAGCGGCACATGTGTGAACCGAAACGGCACGCTACGAAAGCACAGCGAGCAGTGGTGCCTTTCCACCAAAGCTGGTGATTTTCAGGCCTGCATTTCCGAGAAAAAGCTTGATGAGGTGAAACATTTTCGCAAAAGTTCTGCATGGAGTTATATGATGTTATGGGAGAAAATCCCCGGGCCTTAAATAGCAAACGCCTATGGCATGCATGTTCGGTTCAACTGAAGACCAAAGTACAAATCTGATCATGCTTAAAAGGAGAAATAGATTCGTACTGGACACGGTACTGAATTCTCGCGAGTTAACATACCACATACCCAAATTGTACTGAAGCAGCATTATTGAGAAATAATAAATAGAGCAGTAGCCGTCAAACTGTCATTGAACTACAGGGCCTTAGCCCCCACCAGGTCGGGTAGGGCCCGTACTAGAATAAACGTTGTCCGTACTGAGAGAATCCCCATTTGTCCTTTCCTGTTTTGAAGCTCTATAAATAGTTCATAATAAATTAAGAAATAAAATAACTATGTATTGAAAACTATATTAATAGTAACAATGCTGTAATAGTTATTTCACGTGCTGAATATCTAAACCTCATGGTAGTCAATGAATTCGAACTTTGAAGAAGCATTTTTCCGACCTAATCTTCCGCGGAAATTTTCTCAAGCATGGTAATGCTGCATAACATGGTAATACAATATGTAATAAAAAGTTTTGTGTCATAGTTTCATCATTAACAAATTGTGTATCGTCATTTAAAAAAAATATTAAGTTAGTATGAATGACACATTTTTCACCCAATTAACAGTTAATATGAGAGTAAGAATGGCTTATAAATATTTAATTACGCATCAATAAAGAAGCACATCATCCCCTCCCAAACTTAAAACTATGACGGGAAGAACTTGTTATACAAAAGAATATGTAATTTAAATATTCATAAAATTTAAGCTACCAATCATAAAGGGCGAAATTCGCATCTCACCAAAGAAGCCCCGGTTTGATTCCAGGCACCCGCATGCGATTCGTGATGGACGAAGCCGCGGGGGCGGGTTTCCTCCGGTTTCTCCGGTTTCCCCCGCCATCTCATTCCACCGGTACTCCATCTTCATTCCATGTGTTCTCAAAAGCGGGCGTTAAACACTAAACAAAAAGGGCGATAACTTGCACAGTTGTTATTGTGAAATAACCTCAGTATATTGAAAATTGTCAACCTCTTGAAAATGTAGCTTAAACTATGCCAAGAAAAGAAGTGGCAATGGTGCAGACTTATTTGTCCTCAAAACCTAATGAAAATAAAATGGACCTTTTATATAAAAACCGCGATATGTTTAAAAACACATGCATTATTTGCAACAGTAGCAACGTTTGGATGCAGTGCTGCAGCACCCTGTGAATCTACGTTTTCAACATTAAATGCCATAAATTGACCAAAGAGACTATCCATCACTCATCAGCGATTGGCAAGTCTGGCTTTTCTTAGTTTTCAAAAACAGCAGACACAAGCCTTGGAATTTGAAGACGCTCTAAAAACATTTGTACGCGAAGGCAACCGTAGTCTGCAATTATTCTAAATGAACACTGCGTTGTTTATTAATTATTCCCTTAAGAGTGGGCTTTTCAATTAAACATTTAACGCCCTTGAAATTGTGCTTCTTAAGCGTCCAGATCCAACTTCTGCAATTTTATAAGTTTTGGTCACAATAATTATTACTTGCCCTTCAAAGATTTAAATTTAAAGTTTACATTTTTAATATCCCTAATTATTATTTATGACTGAGTTTTATTGTCTGTGATCTTTATTGATACGGCAAAATTTATTTTGAACAATTCGAGTAAAAATGCTAATTTTCTTTTGTAGTATAAGTCACATACAAACAATGTGGGTCCTGTAGTATCAGGGCTTCCACAAGTATATAATCATCATTGCTTTTACGAAGTTTCTTTAAGTAAAACGGAATGTTAGCAAGCTTTAATGTTAAGGTGACGTTATATGCAAATCTGGTCTGTTAATGTTTTGCTTTCTAAACTACGAAATTCTTTCATTGCTTCCATATCATGTAGATTAATTGATGTATTCTGAATTCCAATTCTGTGTCATTTCACTTCTAACCACAGAAAATTTGCCCATTCCTGGAACCATTAAAGCTCATTGTTTTATGAGACTAATAGACTGTATGATAATATGAAAAATAAAGTTTATATCCACATTATTCTAGAAATTAAAGAGATATGTTTTTATTTTCCCTGCCACGTACAGTAAGTTGGGGAAGTAATGTACCCCACCCAGGCATTCAATGTAGGGATTTCACCTGAAATATTTGTTTGGAGGCCCAATGAAACCAAAGAAAACAGCTTTTAGAAGAAGATCCATGTGTTTGTGTCAGTATGTGAACAGCATATCCCAAAAAGCAGCTCTTTGTCTCTATATAGCACTAACCTTTTGCCTCGGAGTGCAAACACTGCGTTACCAATCTAGTCCAATGTTACTGGTTTCAGCGAAAGAAATGGTCATGAGTAAACAATGCCTTAAAATGTATCCTTCCGCTTTCTCGCTCTGGTTGAAGCAGTAACGGCGCTACTTAAGTAACCACGTGTTTCTAAGAGAGAAAACCACGTGGAGCCTGTAAATAACATCGCCAGCCTTCGACCCACCTTCACGCGGTAGTTTAAAATACGCTGCTGATTAGATAACAATTGCGTATAGCACTCTGAACTAAAAACGTAATAACAAATATAAATTTAAAATCACTATAGAAAAGAAAGCTTTAACATGCCTAATCTGAATCTGAAAGAGGTTGTATTCCATCTAGATCGGGGTTCTGCTCCTCCCCTCTCCCTTTATCTTTGGTATACCCAGTGGTTGCTAATTAAGCAAAAATTATAAACAAAACGAACGCTAACTTGACCTCCCGTGAATCAGAGATGTAAGCTTATATAAATAACATTATAAACATATAACGAACGCTCACACGCTCACGTGATTTGGTGTGACCAATGGTAAACAAAAATCTTAACTGCTATAGGCGTGGTTAACTTCCTTGCTTTTAACATTTCGCTGCGCGCGCAATTTATGCTTAATGCAGATACACATGTAAACTCTGCTGTAAGGTTAAAACGATATCTTTGATAGCTATTTTTGGCATAGTTTGTGGAACACATTGAGAATTATAACTTGTTCAGCACTCGTTAGAGGCTTCCTCTCGCACGGAGGACCCGGGTTCGATCTCGGGTACCAGCATGGGGATTTTATCCCTTCTGGGAGGTCTGGCACGGGGTGCACTCAGCCTCGTTATGTCCCGGGGGACCAATTGAGGAGCTACTCGATGGAGAAGGCATATATGTAATATGCCGAGACCGAGAGGCCAGCCATCAGCACTGTACGAAACAGTCCCATGCACACGGTAAGGTGACCAAGAATTGTGGCTTTACTAATAACCAATTA
Organism: Tenodera sinensis; assembly: GCA_030765045.1. Classification (NCBI taxonomy): domain Eukaryota; kingdom Metazoa; phylum Arthropoda; class Insecta; order Mantodea; family Mantidae; genus Tenodera; species Tenodera sinensis. Next base: position 154,932,325 of record CM060967.1, on the reverse strand, counting down.
TTCATTTCTATTTTCTCAGTTGCAGTTCTAACGATGTTTATGAAAATGAAGGACATTAGAGACTTATCAAAAGTTCCCACCAGACGCCGGACAAATCGTTAAAATGTAGGACATGTCCGGGAGTTTTCGGACGTCTGGTAACTCTAGACTAAGCTGTGTATCTGCTTCTTACATTATCTGTGTATAGATGGCCCAGCATTCACTATTACCATCTATTTTTAATTTATAATATTGTTTTGGACTTAAGTGGCACTTTGGGTCGTGGTATGAAATATCCAATCCGGTATTTAGACGAAAAAGAACAGTTGAGTTGGAATTTGAACTCGGAACCTCCTGGATGTGAGCCTTACATGTTACCGTAGAGCCATCTCGCTCGGTCTCTCTTCTCCTTCATGGTTTAGGCTATGCAGCCCGTTCCGGCGTAATCATCAGTGGAGTCCAGCTCCTGCGAGATCGGCAAGCATCTTGTTCTCCTCTTGGGTTATATAGAAAGGTCCTCTTAGGTATCCATTCTTCACTCATCATTAAATGTTCTGTCCATTTCTTATTTGTTTTAATTTTATCTTCTAATTTATATATATATAGTTCTTCTCTTATAAACTCATTACGTATTCTGTCTGCTAGCAGCAAAAAGTATAGTACCTCTGCTTCTTCTGAAAACTGGATTTATATATTGCAGCCCATCAAGAATTAAGCGACGCTCGCTCTATTATACTCGCATTGCTAACACGCGCCTTACTACAAAGTTTGTGTTCTTATCTCTATAAGCATTAAGTGGGGTGTATACAACCTTCCCCTACTTTGATAACCAAAACACATAATATTGTTGTTACTTCGTATTTGTAGATCTTCAGCAGCTAAACAGATTAGTTGCCCAGTTGGCTTTTACATTTTTGGCACACATATTCAATGACAAGCGGCGCCGTGGCCGAGTGATTAGACCGTTCGCCTATCACCTTGGTGGCCCGAATTCGATCCCGCATGTGGTATTCGTGGTGGACGAAGCAGCGTCTGGGCGGGTTTTCTCCGGGTTCCCAGGTTTCCCCGTCACTCATTTCATCAACTGCTCAACCGTCACCTTTCCATTCATCCATTTCACCTGCATTTTCGTCATCCTCTTCCTCATTATCATACCTGGTCTTGGGCGAACCACCCGCTTCCAGGTCTTCATTCTGTCTGGTCCATAGGTAAGTCCTAGCGGGTAATCCAAGAGAGAAAGAAAGAAAGAAAGAAAGAAAGAAAGAAAGAAAGAAAGAAAGAAAGAAGGGAAAGGAAAGAAAATAAAGGAAAAGAAAGGAACGGAAAGGAAGGAGAGAAAGAGAAAGGAAGGAAAGAGAGAAAGGAGGGAAGGAAAGAGAGAAAGGAGGGAAAGATGGGAGGAAACAAGGATGGAAGGAAGAAAAGAAGGAACGAATGAAGGAAGGAAAGAAAGAAGGAAGGAAAAAGAGAAAGCAAGGAAAAATGGGAGGAAAGAAGGATGGAAGGAAGAAGGAACCAATTAAGGAAGGAAAGAAAGAAAGAAAGAAAGGAAGGAAAGAAAGGAAGGAAAGAAGGAACGAATGAAGGAAGGAAAGAAAGAAGGAAGGAAAGAGAGAAAGCAAGGAAAGAAAGAGAAAGGAAGGAAAGAAGAGAGAAAGGAAAGAGAGAAAGGAAGGTAAAAAAAGAGAAAGGAGGGAAAGAAAGATAGAATGAAAGATGGAAGGAAGGAAGGAAAGAAAGAAAGGAAGGAAAGGAGGAGGTAAGGAAAGAAAGAAGGAAAGGAAAGGAAAGAAATTAATGGAAGACAGTCATCGGGATGGTCTTGGCCTAAATAAGGCTGTTGCACCAGAGAACAAGAAGAAGTTTCACATAAAGAGTAGTTAGTGTGAGGGGAGATTTTTTTGAAAATCTTTGTGCTGCATCCTTGGAGCATGTTGAACTTAAGTACTAAGTATGGAAAACTATAAAATTAGTTATTAAGATGGTGTGTGTCAAGATGGAGTGCATCAAGTTGGCAGCGAGTGTTGATACAGAACATGCAACTAAAATCATATAACAATGTAATATGTGCCAATGTAGTATGTGACTTTATTAATGTGAACTACAGTAATGCAGAAAGTTGTGTAAATAAAGGAAATACAAGGTCTAAATTTAAACTATGAAACAAACAAGAAAGTGGTACATGGATGAACCAATAGGTGAGGAAAAAAAATAAGAGATGTTGCTTTCCACAGAAAAATGAGGATCCTCAAAGATACCACATATGGAACATGGTTTGATTGGAGCAGGATCAACTAAAAAAGGTGTTATTGGAATGCCGTTTTCCTGCCCAAAAAACAGTTTTGAGGTGAACGTAAAGAATCACTTTGAAGTACAGATTTATTTCCCCTTCTGAGAAAACTGGCAAATCTGGAGTCATCTTTCCTTAACGTGTACTTGAAAGACAATTGCTTAAACAAACCCTTTTGAAAATGGAGCCACTGTATATCCCTCCAAACAATTTTTTCCCCACTTGTGTCAACCTTTTGTAGTACGGGTTCTTTTCCAAACAATGCTGAGAAGTCATAGAAGTCCTCTCTGTGCATTTTACTGACCACAAATGGCTTTCTCTTTCCTGATACACAAACAAGTTGCATCCAGTCGTGAGAGTGATCAGGAAGACCATGCTTCTTTTTCTTTTTCTCTAATATGGCACGATCTTCATCACTGTCCATGTGTATGACCTGGTATTAGGAATTTATGGTTAATAGATTGGAGGAAGTGCAACCATACACATTACTGCAATGTGACATAATTTGTCCTTGGCGGGAATCAGAAGACATATTTTTTTACATCTGAAGTTATTTGAAGTAATTGTAAAGGTAAGAACCTATTTCATTAGCCCCTGTAATGGCTTGTCCTTCATGGCACATGGAACAGTACGCTTGCCAGTCATGGACTGTTAAGTTATAGCTGTCTTTCATAGAACACAATGGAGCTACTGACCACTGGAGTTGGCAAGCATTGCTGTAAGTCCAATGTTATGACTTTCCTTGTAGGATCACTTCTTTGGAGTGCCTTGTCAGCTCACTTTTCTTGATGCATTTCTTTCTCTCGTTGGATCCCAAGTTTTTGATCACCTTCAGAAATCTCTATCTTCAGCTGAAGTCTATCATACGTCTGACATGTGTCCACTTTTAACTTTTTTTATATCTGAAGATCATGGAAAATTGTTTCATAGATCCTCCTACTAAATGTTTTCCAGGAACAGCATTTAAATGTTCTTCATACAAAGCAATTAAAGTGAGACAAGATGGTAAAAACTTTGATTTTTTTTCTGGCATAATGGCTTTTGTATGTTGGAATGGAAAGCAAATGATTATAGGCAGAGTCAATTATCTGTCAAATTTGTTACGAGGCTCAATGCTTACCCCTTTCAACATCATCTAGTATACCAGAAATATTACTCAGTTTCTTCTGAATTATGGTTTCTATAAACCCTTTAGTCTCACTGAATATATTCAAAATACAAGATTTACAAACCTGTTCCATTTTCCATTTATATATAAATAATGAAATAATATATATAAATAATTTGTTGAAAATGTATATTCCCTGTTGTCCTTCAGTAGCTTTATTTGTAACAAATTACATATGTATGAAACTCTTATCAAAATTATCCATCTTCCAAATCTTTAGGTTCAGGGGACCTCAAAACATCGCCTGTGAAATTTTTATATAAAATTATAGGCTTAAGCACAACAATTCCTTTACCTATCCAGTTGCTAAGCACCTTTATCTATCCATTGGGAAGCAGTTAAATAAAGATCTGATGTGTTGCATACACATAACTACAGCTAGGACAACTATCCTTTTGCCTGCAATGTGTGTATGGTGCGAGTATGTATTGATAGTGCAGAGAGGGGAAGGGGGTGACACAGGTAATCTAGAACTGATCTGGGGTGTAACAAATCAAATTTAAAAAATAAACATTACAGATACATACAGGAGTACTGCCCAAAGTATAAACATTTGAGAGAGAGAATCTGAACTGAAAAATTCAATACCATAGTCAGGACTTGAACCACGGATCTTCCACCTCACACATGACTGAGCTGCAATGGCAACTAGCTTGTATGACCCTAGTGGTCTGCCAGGATAATACAAATTGATTAGAGAAGTTAATGTCATACTGTCAAGTTGCCATGGTAGCTCAGTGGTTAGAGCAGTTGTGTATGAAGCAGTTTGTGTATGGTTCAAATCCTAGTTATAGCATTGAATTTTTCAGTCCTAATTCTACCTCTCAAACATTGCCCACACACGACTTGTGTGTTTAAAAATCAGCAGTAAGTTGGTTACCATCTGAAAGTTAATTAATAATTAAACCCGGGACATGAGGTATTTACGATAGTAAGTCACCCTTGGGGTACTTTACCTCTAATGTGAGATTCCTTGTGTCTACCAGGAAAATATGAATCAATTGGAGTATTTAATGTCATACTGGCAAGTTGCCATCATAGCTCCGTGGTTAAAGCAGCTGCAGGTAAAGCAGATGATCCATGGTTCAAATCCTGGTTTGGCAATGAATTTTGTGTGCTTGTGTGTTTAAAATCCAACAGTAAGTTGATTGGCATAAAATAATTACCATATAAACATTTATTAGTCGTATTACCTTCGCATTCATTTATTTGTTTGTCAAATGGTTTAGTGTATTTCCTAATGAAGTTTTTAAACTCAGGATGGTGTAGTATGTAAAATGATATATTGGTGTGTATCATTAGTTTATACATATCTTCAAAGAACTCAGATTGTATCAGTGAACTTTCTTGTTCTGCCTTCTTACTACCTGATGACAAGGTTTTTTTTTTTTTCCTGTTTGGTACTTGTGTTTTAACAATTTTCACCTCTCTTTACAATTTTGTTTCTGAATGACAACTTATATTGTATGCTTTCTCCATTCATGGTAAAATTATTTGTAACACCAAATTCTTCCTTTTACATTTTCAATGTGACCACATGTGACGATTCTGATACACTGAACTTTGTATAGTGCACAAATGAGCTAAACAGAGTGCACAGCGACCAACTCTACACTGTCAACTTACAGCCCTTAATCTACTGTCGTTCAGTGTTACGACATGTGTACTACGTGGAGTGGCAGTCCCGCTCAGTCAATATTTGTCCTACCTCTGCACATGACAGGAAAAGCAGGCTAAAGCAATAACCAGATTTTTAAAAAGTGGGATGCTATGTGACAGCTTTGAAATTCCTTGCTCTTTCCATGAATATGAGATAAAATGACTGATAACTTACAATTTGAACATTAAAAGTAAGAAACAAATCCTGAAAATGATTAGGACAATAAAAAGAATCTGATGTGTTGCACTCACATGACTCTCTACTCTTGTAGTAACCATTCTTACAAACTCTTATTCCTCTATCTTCTTTGTATTAGTTGAAAAACATTTACAGAAATTATCCTATTGCATATATCTTTGTAGACCCAAGTGGAATACGAGAATACAGTACAGTTTGAGCGATAGTCAAATATTTTAAATCTTTCAAATTTTGTTTTTTGTACAGTTGACATACAAAAAAAATTAATAACAATGTTCCATTTGACAGAAATATGTTGTTGTTTTCTAGTACCTTGCATCTGGCAATGAAGCCATTAGCATTCGTGCTTTCCAATACTTTTGAACTGTAGTTTCTTCTGATCTTAATGCTTCACAGGTCTTCAACTTTGTTGAAATATAAGTTGACAGAAATATAAGTTCTCCAAAACTCAGACAAATAACCTGGAATATCTCCAAAATGGTTCACTCTACAAAAAAATTTATTTAGACATAAATTGTGCATTTTAGCAAGATCTACATTTTTTCGTATAGTAAGATTTTGTCTAACTCTTACAGTTTATCAGTTATGCAAAAGTCATCCAGAGTAAATAGGACTTTATGGGCTATAGCCAGAAAATTTAAGATATACATTTCATTTGTCATATAAATATCTCAAACGTATATTATTTGAATCAAAATCGTCAGAGCCATATTCAAGAAAATCAAAATTTTCCATGTAAAAGGTAGTTTAGGGTGAAGCAATTTTCTTCAAAATCTTTGTGTCACATCCTTGAAAGACATCAACTTAACTACCAGCTCAGGTTTTTAAGACTGTTTTTGAGTTATGCTGTCCACAGACTGACAGACACACCAACACTCACACACAGACCTTTTTCTAAAAAGGCTTCTTTTGGATTCAGGAGCTCTCAAAACAAATTTTCAGTGAAATCTTGACATTGAATTTTTGGGTGGAATACAATACTTTATCTACTTAACTATATGTAGTAGAGAAAGTAATAAAGCAAATAAAAGAAAAACAAAGGATTGTACATAATTGTAAGCTTTAACAAGATTTACTTTTATTGCTGTAAAATGTTATCTCTTAAACTTTACCAATTACTAAAGTTATTCAGCATGAAGAGGACTTCACAGGCTATTTCCAGATAACTCAGACTATAGGACGAGGCAGTGGGATATGATGGCTTTTAGAACATGGTTATTAGAACACACTGGTTTCTAGTGTTTTTAAGTGACATAACCAGCAGTGTTGCTAGTGAGATGCCTAAAAAATGCAATTGCTTATATTGGAATCATGCAAGATAATATGAATAACATGTGTTTGCAATAAGAACTTTCTTTTTAGTTGAAATCATGCATGTGCAGAGAAGATTTAGAGATGAATGTAATATTCCACGGCATGAAGTAATTCCATCCCGAAACACTATCCTGAAGTGGGTGAGTAAATTTAATAATTTTGGCAATCATAAATTTAGAGGTAGTGCAAATAAGCCCACAAGCATGAGAACACAGAGTTAGTAAAGCTGCAAAGAACAGTCCAATTCACTCTGCAAGGCATCAGAGTCAGAAGTTTTCACCAAATTCTACACTGTGACCTCCAATTTCAATCGTAAAAATTCCAATTTGCCCATCAAGTTAAAGCTACCAAGAAACTTCCTTGAATGCAGTTTTATAGACAATTACTGAGATTTTGAATCCTAATTCAGACATTCTGAACAGACTGATCATGTCTGATGAAGCACATTTTCACTTTTCTTGTTATGTAGACAATATTTCCACTACTGGAGTGTTGGACAACCCTTACAAATGTGTCTAAAAATAACACTCTGGTGTGGTGTCCTTGCCTTAGGAATTATCAGCCCATAGTTACTCGGAGAACAATACCCAAAAATGCTCAGTGTTGGAAATTCCTAACGAAATTAATTATGATGAATTATGGTTTCAGCAAGATGACACCACATCGTGACACTGCTCGTGATTCAATGAATTGTCTGGAGACAATTTCATGATTCGGACACATAGCCTGGCCTCCAAGATCTCCTAGTCTACATCTGATTACTTCCTATCGGGTTATTTGAAAAGTAGGGATTATTGCAACAAGCCTTGCACTAACATCCAGCTGAAAGAAAACTTAACGAAATTAGGGCCATCGATCCTGTTTTGTTGGGGAGAGTAATGCAGAACTTTCACAGTAGATTGCTGGTATGTATTGTTGCTCTAGAGGCTACCTTTTGAAGAGTAAAAAGACATTAATATACTGCAATGTACTAACTTACTTTCAGTATGTGCTTATTTAATTTGTTCTGAGTGCCCCATAACTGGTCTGTAAACAGTTGCATATGACTGCAACACCCCATATATGTTTCATGTCATACAAATATCCTAAACTTAAGGTATTTTAATCAAAGTTTTTAAGAGCCATTTTTTTAAGAAAATAAAAAAGTCATGCTGCAAATTTGGTATTTGACTTTTTATTTTTTAATTATGCATGTACGCACACATTATCTAGAAATGCTCTAATTTTTTCTTTCTTTTCTTGTATTTCCTTCCCCAAGGGCACCTCTAAGCAACTATTTCCAATGAAAATATCTCCACATCAAATTTTTGAGTGGAATGCAATACTTCCTTTGTTTATTATAGGTTAGTAGAAAAATTAAACATCAAATGCACAAGAACCTTGTTTAGCCGGACTAGGTGGAACTAGAGAGTCTGGATTAACGAAAATCTGGATAATCTGTAAACAAACTTAAATGAATACATATTCTGATGTACAGTGGTGAAATTTGGATCACTACAAGAGCTGAAGAGAAAAGAATTGAAAGCTCCATATGATTGCCATCAGGACTGTCATAAAAATTATCTCTTACACTATGGTTTTGTTCTTTGATACTGACCACAGTAGTGTACTTGTTAACAGAAATTACTTGCTCTTTCACACTATAGTCCCTCCGATCTTAAAGTGGGTATGCACATGAACATTGCGATTGTATCACTTCGCCAACAAGCACATGTGTTGACGTTCTCTGTGCACAGCTGTTTATATCTGACTTATTGCAACCGTCATCTTTCACTGTACCAGTGTAAGGTTAGAATTGCACTCGGCTCATATTTATTAAATAAACTACATTAACTAATTAAACAAATTGGTTAAGAAAAGTTATGAAATGTAATTTTGTGAGCAAAAACTTATATTAACTTCAGTCATCAAATTGAGGTGCAGCACTCTCAGATCTCACATAACGTCTCCATACCACCATAGCTTCCCGATCAAATATCACATTGTCTTTCTTTTTGTAAACTGAAACCCAATGTCTTTCAATGAAGTATGGAACATGGTTTACCTAAAATTTGGAACATCTGGGTCACTGTTCATTATTACGGGAGGCCCGTTGTTTAAAAAGAAACTGCATTTTAAAGTGAATAACACTTAACAGTCATCCACTTTGCCTAAAACATTAAATGGTCCTTCCCTTTCCTTTTTAGGGACTTTCACAGTTCCTGTTTGTTTCATTTCTGTTCTCGCATTTGAAACAGTGTACACAGAAATACCAGTTGCTTCAGAAGTCAATTTGGTTACATCTTTCACAGCCAGAGTGTCATAACGTTGAAAGCTAAAGTTAAACACATGTAATAGAATAGTCTTTTCACCACTTCTTAGAGATGTTCCACTTTTATGTTTCCTTAACTACTCTGGGAAACTGAACACTCCGCCACAGTAACAGCATGTGCATTGCTAGTAATACAAGTGTCAGAGCATCATTCACTACAGTAACAACGCAATAGGAGAATTATTGAGTATCACATTGAAACGGAATATTGACTAATAGAAAGTTGTTCATGTAAATATTTTTGTAAGAGTGTGTAAATTTCTAATTCTTTTAATTTGGGTGTATCAGGGACCTATTTTTTTCAATATTCAGGATCCAATGTCTTCTCGTCACTTTGAGTTCAACCAATGAGAACTGTTGCGCGGATGAATACACAAGAATGGCGGTGTTGCGTCATAGGACGCTAGGTACTATATTCATTAGCGTCTGTGAACTCAAAGTGGGAGGTCGTATAATTGCTGATGGTGTGTGAACATGTAAATTACACCCAAACTTTTAACCAGCGTAGACGTTGTCGAAATTTAAAAGTTGTTAACTAATTGAAATTGTGATAAGAAGTGTAAATAACGAATAAATGTGTTTGTGATAAAAGAACGTTGGCTTTTGCATTCCATTCTTCGACCGCCAACCCTGCAGATAAGAGTGGCGTCTGCTATAACAAACTTTCCACCTTTTAGTAAAAACAATACTCCATTTGCTGCTATATTCACGCTGAAATATGACCATCTTTTATAATAAAACCCCGCCACAAATGGCTTGCCCAACGTGGAGCGCGAATTTAGAATGGAATGCAAAATTACGAAGTGCTAACATCAAAAGGACGCTATCTCATCGTGCAGGAGAAAGACGCCATTAGACCATCGACTGATATCAACAAAACATCGATACACGGAGAATCAACGTGGGAAAAACACCGGAGATCATCTAGCGAAGCCAACTACCCAGGAGACGTAAATAACTGGACGAAGAACCAACAGAAAAGAAAGTAGGATCAAAATTTTTTGTTTCTTTATACATTTTATTTCCATTGTACATGTTTTTGAGAAGTGGAAAAGTAACAGGACTTTCAACATTAAGTGAATTAGATAAAGGAATTAAAATGTCGCGAAAAGAGATAGAAACAGGAGTGGGGGAAGGGGCAGATAGGCCTAGTTATCAGATAGAATTAGAAGGGGAGGAACAGGCGGAAATAAGCAAAGACCAAAGGTTAATGATGATGATGTTTGAAAGACTGGAACAAAGTTTAAGTCAGAGTATAGGTCAGAAAATAGAGGGAGTGAGAGAGGACTTGGAAAATAATAAAAAAGAATTAGGTCAGAAAATGAAACAAAATAACATAGAATTGAAACAGGATATAGAACAAAGTTTAGGTCAGAAAATGAAACAAAATAACATAGAATTGAAACAGGATATAGAACAAAGTTTAGGTCAGAAAATGGAACAGAATAAGGAAGAGATAGGTCAGAAAATGGAGGAAGTGAGAAAAGACTTAGAACAGAAAATGGAATTAGGCAGACAGAACTTAGAACAGAAAATGGAATTAGGTAGACAGAACTTAGAACAGCAAATGGAATTAGGTAGACAGAACCTAGAACAGAAAATAGAATTAGGAAGACAGGAGTGTAAAGAAAATATTAAAGTAATGGAAACTAATTTAAAATTAGTACATAAAAACTTAAATGAAACAAAGGAAGCCTTAGAAGCTAGGATAGAAATTGTAGGAGATAGGATGGGAAAGATAGAATCAGAGATGAAAGAGAATAAAATTGTGTTAGAAGGAGAAATTGCTAGATGTAGGGATGAAATAACAGAATGTAATACAAATGTAGACTGTAAGATAACAAATGTAAAAGCAGAAATAACTGAGGAATTAAGGAAAGAGATTGAGGTAGTAAAGAAGGACATTATTAATGACACTGTAGAACAAATTGTAATTCCTAAAATTAAGACAATGAATGATGTGATGCTTTCACAACAGGATGCTATAAATGATATGAAACAAAGCCACTTAGAAATAAAGAATGATTTAAAATCAATTTGTGAAGAAATGAAAAAAGGGAAAGAAAATTTGGCTAATGTAAATGATGTTGTGAAGGCATTACAAAGACAAGATGATTTAGATGTAAGTAATGTACAAGATGAGAGTTATTTGAGTAATGTACAAAATGTTGACTCACCATACAGAGAAAGAGGTTCACAACCAAACAATGACACAACACATAACACATGTTACACCAACAGCATATTACATGAAATTACACCACCTACATTTGACGAGGAGAAGGGAGACGATCCAAAACTCTTTGTTAAAGAGATGGAAGAATACTTTAAAGTGAAAAGGATACCAAACGAGCTTAGGATGATGATAGTTAAGAAAAGCTTAAAAAACAAGGCATTAGAATGGCTCAGGTTAACACTAGCTGGTCACGAGTCTTATAGCTCATTCAGAAATTTATTCCTATCAAGGTATTGGGGCCCAGCTAAACAAAACCAAACTAGGGTAGAGCTAGCGACAGGTAGATACGATCCAACCAAAGGGTTGTCGCTAGTCGATTATTTTATGAAAGTAGCCAACAAAGGAAAGCTATTAGACCCCAACTTGTCGGAGGCAGAACTAATTGCCAGCATAACAAGACATTTCCCAGACACAGTGAGAACAGGATTAATTGTTGCAAGGCCGGTAGATTTTGCAGATATGATAGAACTGCTGACAGCCTTCGAAACACAAAATGGTCGGCCTAATGAGCATAGACATAGGAACGGTCACCCAAACTCACCCATCCTAAACCGAAACACGACTACGAACAACCAGAGTGAGGGAGAACATAGAAATACTAGGAGTACCCATGAAAGGGGGAGAGGGGCACACCATTTCCCACAACCACATAATCATGGCGAGAGGATGGAGAACACAAGACAGCGGTACCACGACACGATACCGAGGGGTGAATCGAGGTACAGAACGCATAGATATGATCGTGGAAGACCAGGAGACCGTACCCATCAAGTGAATCATATACGATTCTGTAGGGAATACATGAACAGCCATAGGCCGTCGTACAATAGGGGTTCACGTCAAAGGGGCAGAAACCAAGGGAACACCGACAACGTAAGACAACAGGAACAGAATGAAAATGTGCCGGATAGGACCGATACTGCACAGAATACAGAAACGACGATCACCTCCAACGTCCAGGAAAACTAAGTACAAGTCAACTTTATGTCCCGGAAGTTGACCTGTGTGGCAGTAGGGGCAATATTGACCAATGTAATGTAGGTACCTTGAGAAGACAGGCGAGTGAAAGAAAGGAGATAACCAATCCACCAATGATTAGGCTAAAGGTATGGGGTATCGAATTGCCAGCAATGATTGATACAGGAGCCAGCACATCAGTATGTGACGAACAGCTGTTCCAGGAACTGATAACTAAAAGAAATGCTGAATTCTTGCCTGTGTGTGGAGTATATTGCAGCACAGCAATTGGCAAGAAAAAGGAACATGTTAAATACCAGGTAAGGCTGGTAATTGAAATCGGAAGTTGGAAGTTCGATTTTATTGCCCTAGTAATACCTAGACTAACAGCTACCCTAATCATTGGCAGTGATTTGCTTAACCTTTGGAGGTCGGTAATTAACTATGACCTACATGAATTTATCATTAAGGAAGGAGCCTCAGAATGCACTGCGAAGTTCCTGGAGGAAGAAACATGCCAGGAGGAACCAGACCAGACAGGGATCCATCCGGATGAACAATTCTTTGTGGAGAACATCAATGTCCACGAGAATAGGTTGGTAGACCTAAGGGTAAATAAGAAGAAAACAGGTTGGACGAGCGATGAAGAAACTAACGTTTGCAGCCATTGGATCTGCACAGAAGACGAATATGTTGCCTGGGACAACTACCAACCTGAACCACTACCAACAGATGGAGAAGAATCGATGTTACAGCTAATCGATGAGAAGGTCTGGGGGGCACATGGCATCTCTGAAGAGGAAAGAAGCCAACTTAGGAAAATATTGGTTAAAAACAGGAAAGTTTTCGATAAAAAGCCAGGTACGTGTAACAAGTACGTACATACTTTTACAGTAACAGATATTACCCCCTATTCACATAAATCCAGGCCCATCCCCAACTCCATCAGGGAGGAAGCTGACAGAGTAATCCAGAAAATGTTAGCGGACGGAATAATAGAGCCGTCGGACTCATGTTATGTGAATCCAGTAGTATGGGTCCATAAGAAAGGGGGAAAATTGAGGATGACCATCGACGCAAGGAAGATAAATGCACATACCTTGCCGGATCACTACAGGCCTGAGGGGGTAGACCAACTAATATCGAAATTGAAAGGAGGTCAACATTTCACAAGTCTCGACTTGACAGCATCGTTCTGGCAAATTCCTCTTCATCCAGATGTCAGGAAATATACCTGTTTCTTGCACAAAGGAAAGGTATACCATTTTTCAAAATGTGCCTTTGGACTATCGACCAGTAGCAGTGCACTACTGAGGGCTCTGGACAAAGTTTTTGGAGATACCATCGAGACTTTTGTGACGCAATATGTAGACGACTTTTTAATATACAGTGAGAATCCCGAGTCGCACTTACATCACATAGATTATGTATTATCCAGGTTCCAGGAAAGCAACATGACCCTAAATTTAGAGAAGTGTGAATTTTTCGTCAAAGAGGCTGAATTTCTAGGCCACATCATAACACCTGATGGTATACAACCTAATCCGGAGAGGGTCAAGGCCATAGAGCATATACCACCCCCACGTAACTTAAAACAGTTGAGAAGGTTTCTGGGCATTTTACAGTACCAGTCGAAATTCGTGGTCAACTACGCTAAGGAATTGGTACCCCTTAGAGCACTGTTGAAAAAAGATACTAAGTGGGAATGGAATGCTGAACACCAGGTGGCCTTTGAGAATATCAAGGAACTTTTCAAGCACAGTATTCTCCTGGAACGACCGGATTCAAATTCACCTTTTCTAGTATACACCGATGCTAGTGCGCACTCATATGGAGCAATATTAGCACAGGAAGATGCAGATGGCAACAAACATGTGATTGCCACAGCTTCTAGATTTTTAAATAAAATAGAAGCCAATGCCTGCATAACCGAACTGGAAATAGGTGCAATCCATTTTGCGTTGCAAAAGTTCAGACAATATATATATCTTTATAAAATAATTATATATACAGATCACGTAAGCCTGTCCTTCATTCAAAAATGCAAGCTGACCAACTCCAAAATCTCAAGGTACATACATGAGATAATGTCATACGACATAGAGGTCAAACATATCCCGGGGAAGGAGAACATCTTCAGTGACTTATTGTCAAGGTTAAGGTCGGAGAACCACATACCCGAGACGATATACAGTCCGCACCATGAGATTAAAATTATGCAGATAAGTAGCAAAGAAAGCAACGAGATCTTGCAAGACTTCAAGAACATAGCAAAGCTACAACAAGAAGACCCTGAATTGAAGAGGCTATTCGACAAGGCTCCAGACATAATACCAAGATTGGATGCCAAAATAGGCAAATTTAGGAACATCCTATTTAAATTGCATGGTCGCGACGTAAGGAAATGGAAAATGATGGTACCAAATTCCTTACAGGACAGGGTCATTTTGGCATTCCACCACTCGATGCTTCACTCCGGTACTGAGAGGACAATGCTTGCCATCGAGGAGGTCTTGTACATTAAACATCTTGGCAAGAAGGTCAGGAAGTTAATTTCCTCATGCGACCTATGCCAAAAGGCCAAGCCAATTAATGTAAAGTACGATGTCATCCCACAATCCATTGTGAGGAACGAGAAAAATGCATTGGTGTGTATTGACGAGCATGGAGAGCTGCCAAGGGGTAAAGATGGAAACAGATACATCTTTGTCATGTTTGATGTTTTTACAAAATTCACCAAAATATACCCCATTAAGAACATCAAAAGCAGAACATGCCTAGATAAAATCGTCAAGGACTACATCCCAAAATATGGGAGAGTAAAATGTATCCTATCGGACAATGCGACCATGCATAAGAGCAAGTTGTTTCAGAACACCTTAGAAACATTAGGAATAAAATTGTACTATTCCTCAGCATATTATCCCCAGGGAAACCCGACTGAGAGAATCATGAGGGATATTAGTATTTATTTTCGTTTACTCTGCCACAGAGACCACACTTCCTGGACGGAAAAATGCGGATATATAGAGGAGGTGATTAACCATTCGGTGAACCCCACGACCAAGTTCGCACCTATCGAGCTGATGACCAACACGAAACCAAGAAAATTAGCAATTGACATTGACACTACGATGGCTGCCCAGAGAGAATTATCAGAGAAGGAAAAATGTCAATTGGCATTCAGAAGATTACAGCAGAAGGCTGAAAAAGGGAGGAACAAGGTGAAAAGATTCGTCAGGAAATGGTCCCCACAAATTGGAGAAAAGGTGCTCTTAAAAAGCCACAAAGCATCCAAGGCATCTGAAAAAAGATCTGGAAAGATGGAGCTATTGTATACTGGACCACTGGTCATAACAAAACAGCTGGGTGACCACACATATGAGCTACAGAATACAAATGGCAAGTTGGTAGGAAGATACCACAAAAATAAATTGAAGCCATACAAAGAAAGGACCAAATAGTCTTTGTCAACAAATGTGTAAGGCAGGAATAATAGAGATGAAAGAAGATAACAATTTTGATGGGTTACTTATAGGAAATTATGTTCAGAATAGGATTACAACAGGGAAGAAAATCAACATAGTCATTGGCTATATCGACCACAAAGAGCATTGTCAACAAAGACAGATGAGGACACTGATTGTCACTAAATAAATGAATCATAGCGACGGAAGATAATATGTTTTTGACATAAGGATGTCAGGGACAAAAATAAAAATGAATCAATTATGATGAAAAAGATATAATATTTCGACACAAAGATGTCGAGAGTAAATTGAGAAGAAAAATAATACAATTACAGAATGATTGTAAGTATAGAAGTTTTCTCTTATAAAAATAAGAGACAAAGAAATGACAATTAGTGAAGTGAGGAAAACCATAATCAGAAAAACAATGCCCATGAATTGAGATGAATATAGCCAATGCTAAGCTCGAAGAAATGTTGAACCAAACAACAATGAATAATAACCCAATCAAGAAAGTTAGTACCATTAGTAACATCAGAGTTTAAGAACCGACTCAATAACCTGCCTATACATAAGCTTATAAGACAAAGAAGGCAAAGAACTGAATAAAATATTGCCATAAACATGATCATAATCATTAGCTCAAAATTTGTATCCTGTTTTTCTCTCCTCATAGCAAAGAATACAAGTTAAAAACCACATGAAACACTTAAATTGTATTTGTGTCAATGTCAAATGTACAATAACTGAGTATGTGTTGTATAATAACTGAATATGTATTGTATGATAACTGGATATATTGTACAATAACTGAATATGTTGAGTAATAACTAAATGGTTTATGCCAAAACTGAATGTGTATTGTGTAATAACTGAATATGTATTGCATAATAACAGAACACATATGTGTTATGATAGCAGGATATATTGTGCAATAACTGAATATATATTGTGTAATAATTGGACATATTGTGTAATAACTAAATGTGTTGTACAATAACTGGATATGTATTGTATAATAACCAAATGCATTGTGTAGTAACCGAATATGTGAAACTTATAAAGACATGTTGTATTATGTCAAAACAAAGGACAAAGACAAACAGTGAAGAAGACTGTAAAAAAAAAAAAAAAAAAAAAAAAAAAATTTGTACAAAGTGATTGAATCATAAAAGTAGGGAGAAGTATTGTATTGTGTTTCAAGATTGTAAATAAGGTGACAACTTGAAAAACAAAACAAGGGGCATATGAAACGGAATATTGACTAATAGAAAGTTGTTCATGTAAATATTTTTGTAAGAGTGTGTAAATTTCTAATTCTTTTAATTTGGGTGTATCAGGGACCTATTTTTTTCAATATTCAGGATCCAATGTCTTCTCGTCACTTTGAGTTCAACCAATGAGAACTGTTGCGCGGATGAATACACAAGAATGGCGGTGTTGCGTCATAGGACGCTAGGTACTATATTCATTAGCGTCTGTGAACTCAAAGTGGGAGGTCGTATAATTGCTGATGGTGTGTGAACATGTAAATTACACCCAAACTTTTAACCAGCGTAGACGTTGTCGAAATTTAAAAGTTGTTAACTAATTGAAATTGTGATAAGAAGTGTAAATAACGAATAAATGTGTTTGTGATAAAAGAACGTTGGCTTTTGCATTCCATTCTTCGACCGCCAACCCTGCAGATAAGAGTGGCATCTGCTATAACAAACTTTCCACCTTTTAGTAAAAACAATACTCCATTTGCTGCTATATTCACGCTGAAATATGACCATCTTTTATAATAAAACCCCGCCACAACATGATAATGGAAGTAAAATATTTATGCTCATGTTTGAATGTTTTTTAAGTTGTACAGTATTTATTCACCCCGTTCATTACTTGAAAGTATTAAATAAGCGATAATATGCGCAATGTAGTAAGGAACTATTTCCAATCGCACTTCACCATTTCACTCGCACTCGGCATAATGTTGACATCCGTACCCACTTTAAGGCCAGATAGGGTAGAGCCTCATGTAGGACAAGGTTGGAAAGGAGTAGAATGAGACTCTTGTCATAGCTGGGATTTGAACCACAGATCATCTGGTCTCAGTCCGGTTGCTCTAACCACTGAGTGCAGCCAACGTGCCAACACATGACATTAAATTCTCCAACTCGCTCACATGAGAATGAGACTCTCATTCTAACACTTTCCAACCTTATCCTTCACACAGCTATCGTGAAAGAACTATTTCCATTGATTTACCTTATAGTTGATTAAACTATGAAGTTTAGGACTTAAGTACTTACAGCATAGGAAATCACCATCCGGGTGTGTTATCTCATATAAATTTGACATCTTCTTGTGGTTTAGAGGGAAAAATGTGAGTGAGTCAGAGAATTTAGTATTATGTTGGCATGTTGACCATGGCAGTTCAGTGGCTAGAGTAGCAAGACGGAGACCAGAAGATCCACGGTTCAAATCCCGGCTATGGCACTGAATTTTTCAGTCTCATTCTACCCCTTTCAATACCCGTTATCTTGAAGCAGTGATCACTATGCTAACTGCAGCGCCATCATTACAACTGTATACATTCATATTTTATCAAAGGCCTGGATAAACAAGGTTCCTTAACCGTAATGGATTCCATTTATGGAACAAATACAGAACAGCATTAAGAAATTGGCATCAAATCCAACTTTTATTAAAGGAATACCAGCAGCATAAAAATGTCATTATTTAATTAACAATATTTACATTGTATACATATACAGGATTAATTTTAATATGGAAGAGCATGACTCTCGTAACAAATACACAAAAACAAAGAAACAACTCTTTCCCAGTTCACTGCAGGCTATATCATTTCCTGAAATACTATTCATGATTTTTGAGATGAACACTACTTAGATACATATAATGGGGAGTTTTATTCCAAAGAAGTCAAAGATGCTAGTAGAGTGATCTCTCACTTTCGACTAGATCTGTACAACAAAAATACCTCTCAAGCTCTAAGTTATCAGAGAGATCAACCAATTCTATATTGATAGATAAACAATACATCAATACACAAACTGAAACTATCTTTTAATAGAAAACTATGTTTAAAATGTAAGGCAAATGCTTCCTATTCATTGATAAGCCAAAAGAAGAGAATTTAAAGCTTCCTTTCTTCAAATATCCCAATGCATCCTCATTTACCAAAGTATTTAAGTGAAGGAGAAACCAATTAATAGCTTCATTTAATTTATCAAAGTTTAAGAATTAAACATTTGAAATGATTTACTGGACAGAATTGTTACAAGAAATGTTAATATCTTCTACTCATTAAAAAGAGCTCTTTTGGGTGATATTATATACCTATTCACCAGAATTTGAGAACTTAAATCTTGATCTCTCCTATTCTACCCCCACCCCCCACGAGTTTAAGTTCTACTAGTAATATTTTCTTTTCATCTGACATTTTATAAACAATGACTTAAAGGCAATTGACGTGCTGAATTTAACTTAGGCCATGTCAGCTGCAAAATAAGGATTCACTTTTTCCACACTTTTATTATGTAAGTAATCCAAATTTTCCCCTCATAATTCAGACATTTAAGCAGTTATTTTAATAACTAAGATAAATTCTGGAAAGATTTATTTCAACAATCAATATACTTTTGCTGGTTCATTTACTTGGCAGATTTACATTCCTCTTTTGATTCCTCCAATATAAAGCAAGATGATTGATTTTTAACATTTGTAAAAACTTGAGTAGCTATATTATCATCTTATCCTATTCTTTCTGACAAATTTAACATAAAGACCCAACAACTTAAAGCTTTCAACACTTAACAAAAGCTGCTGAAATGCTGCAGAAAGAATATTAATTTCATTTTAATTTTACTAAACACTAATAAGGAATGCATTTTGTTTCTATCTCCTTTACTTCATAGTTGTATACTGCAACTATTAACACCACAATCCTTTCAGTATTAGTGTAAGATATTTCTGTTTGGATCAGATAAATCTGTAACGAATGGCAACAGCTCCAGCTACCATAGCAGCCACAGTACCACACAATATGCCCCATGGGATATGGAACTGTAAAGAGAAAAAAAATTGGTATTTCAGGTAGGTGCAACTCGGCGCATGCTACCAATTAAACACGTCACTGAATTAGAAGTATTTTAAAAGCAGTCAAATCAGTATTCAACGTGGTTTACTAGGAGTACAGTAGTCACTAGCTTGGCTTCTCAAAATCACTAACAGTATTTCCATTGTGGCACAAGCAGCATGAGCTTTGTAAACTAGGATGCTAACTTCACTGATAAACCAGCTAAATCTCTTCACTGTCCATAGAAATGGAATTTTCTATCTGCTTACAGCCCAAGAAGAGTGCACCTATCATGCTTACTATCCTTGGATCTCTGCTACTTGGAGAAAGCATACGAGGGCTGTGCCAAACATTTTTAGCAGCTCTTAAACCAGAAGTCTGACAGTGGGATTATTTTATGTTTTAGAAGTATATGAGTCGACCTATAGACACTTATAGTTTCACTTACCCTAAGTGTCTATAGATCAACTCATTTACTTCTAAAACATTTGAAAAGTTTCACTGTCTATATCAGTTCGTATATATTAAGTTGGAATATTTTAGTTTGAAAGAGCAAGGTTTTTTTGACCTTGGAGTATGCGCACAACGGTTTCCCCATCACAAGACCACACAGCAAACGGTGAGTGAAACGAAGGCATTGCCGAGTCAGACACAGTGCAAAATGGATCTACTGTGCTGCAACTTTCAAGCAATTATACATCATGACTACAAAAAGAAGTTAAATGCAGAAGAATGCCATTCTTCTCTGGTGTTTTTGGAGAGTCTGCCCCTTCTAGGGCCACTGTTGGAAATTGGGATCGTGAATTTTCAAGGAGTTGGGAGCCCCTTGAAAATGAACCTCTTCCCAGGTGCCCAACAGTGACAGTAACCCAAGAAAACTGATGCTGTGAGGAAAATGATTTAAGATGATCCTTGTCTCACATTTTGTAACACTGAAGGGACCCTAAATATTAGATCGACTGCAGGAAGACCATCATTCACGATCATTTAGGCCTAATCAAGTGATGTGCCCATCAGGTGCCAAATTCTCCCTGAGAGAAGCCCAAAAGAACACAAGAGTGGATTGGTGTTTTATGCTTGAGAAATTTGACAAAGGACGGTTCAAAGACAGATTATCACAGGTGACGAAACATGGGTGTACCATTATGACTCCGAAACAAAGCTGGTGCTTTCCAGGTGAGGAACCACCCACGAGAATTCAGAAAACTCTGAAAAGAAGATGGTGGCTCATCTCGCCTATGATCTTGAACACACATCGCACAGTCAATGCAGAGTGCTATGTGTTCGAATGTCTGCCAAAAGTCATAACCACATGGAGGTCACAACACCTCAAGTCAAAGAGTGGACACCTTCTTCAGCATCATGACAGTGGCTTAGCACACCCAACCGCCAGAACATTGAACTTCTTAGAGAAGGAAAAAGCGAGTCTTATTGCACCCCCTATTCACCTGACCTGGACCCATGTGACTTATTCCTCTCTCCAGACTGAAGAAAAAAATGTTTGCAGCATTTTTCATCCAATGAAGATAATATTGCAGCATATATCATTCAGCAGTGATATCCTTAAAGAAGCTTAAACTAAAGACATTAAGTGGTTTCAAAGAATGGAGAAGTGTATGAGTGCTCCTGAAGAGTATTCTGACAAGTTGTAATAGTTATATGGTGGCACTGTGGCCGAGAAGTTAGTGTGTGTTAGTGTATGTATGGGCGTCAACTGTTGAATCAAAAAAATTTGGCCTTATAACTCAGAACCTAATATTGTTCATGAAGTAATCCTTCATGACAAAAAATTTGGTGTACCATTAGTGGAGAAAGGTTTCTAAGAACTCCAAGAAGCAATTTCTCTACGTGAAGTACAGCCAATGGTGAATAGTCTCCTAAGAGGTACCAAAAATGTATGAACAATGGTGGCCAGTTTCAGCATCTCCTCGCATAAACCTGGTAAGTAAAGCTTTTAAAAGTAGTTTTAAAAATGCTGTATAGTTTCATACACACCTTTCTATGATAGCAGCAGATAGCAATGAACATCGAGAATGTGGGCAAGCAAAGCATAACGCATCCCATTAGGAACCTTTTTGCTCTCCTGGTATTTGGTAGAACTTCAAATTCTCCACTGGTAAATAACTGTAATTCTGTGATTGGGTTCACTAATGCTTTTTTTTTTTAACTTTATTTCTGATTAAATTGTTAAAATCACTAAAAAAAGTTTTGCTTTGTGTAAAAAACCAATTTCTTAAATTATTTCAGGATTCAAAATTGCCTATTTTACAATCCTTAGATGTATAAAACAGCCTTATTTCTAGAACGGTTTGCATTATTTTAATGCCTTTTTGCTGTTACTACTTAAAATTTTCCATTCCCATTTATAGATACAGCTATATAGTTTGTGCATTACTCAACATCTGGTATCTAGATTAATTACCTTGCTATTCTTTGTAGGTTCCGCAGGTTTATCCTGACCCAGCATTTTCATGTAGAGATTCCTCTCATGCTTTGTGTCTTGCTTATGCAATGAAAGAATTCTCATTAGCTCCTGTTTTATCATACGTGATTCTGGCTCCAACTTACTTGCCTGCCTAAGGTTTTCCACTGCTGCAGCATTCTCACCTTTTGCTGCCAGGATCTACAACACAATCCATCAAAATTATTCTAGTAATGCAAATTACTGAAACACAAAATATAATTTGAAATAATGTTTATCATGCCAGTTTCTCAGTCCAGAAATTGTTCCATGTAACCAAAATAAGAGCCTGAGACCACGTACATAGTTATGGTACTACACATATAGCATCGCATACCAAAGTTAAGACAAATAGTTTATTCCACTTAACATATACAAAGTGAATACAAACAGTGAAACTTTTCAAATGATTTTGTAGAAGTATTTGAGCCAATCTATACACACCTTTTATTTTAGATTGTTACTTCACTGTTAATAGCTTCAATTTTCCTTAACTTTTTGTTTTATTTAACTTATCTTTTATCCAGACATTTCAAAGACTTTGTGACTAAGTACAGAACAAAATGATAAAGCACACTGGTAATTACTCATTTAAAAATATTAACGTTTACCGGAGAATACATATATTCACTGATTACCTTTTACATAAAAAATAAAAATTACTTCACTACTAATTCTAACATCCACAATATCAAGAAATTACATTTGCAAATGTGAATGGGCAAGGTGTATATTACATACAGGTGAGTGAAGGGAGACAAGAATTTTAGATATAAGAGAAACAAAATTAGAAGATGTGATGAAATTAAAGAAGCATAACTCTCTCAAATGGAAGAAAAAGGCAGAATACTTCATAAGAGAAACTTTGAAGTTAGTAAGTTAGGAAGAGAAATGGAGCTAGAAGTCACAAAAAATGATGTCAAAGAAGTGTTACAATTATTTGGTCACGAGAGCAACTAACTGCAAAGTAAGACATTTTAAAAATTACATCTTACCTTGGCTTTCCTAAATAAAGCCTTCACATTATTGGGTTGACACCGGAGAACATGCCCAACAGACTGAAGTGCAGTATCGTAAGCTTTGATTTTCAGCTGTGCAGCTGCAAGATTGTTATACACCTTCAGCCGATCTTCCAATAAATCCTTAAGCTTTTCCGATTCCTGAAATTAAAATGTTTGTGTTCATCACCAGGGAACAAAACAAAACAGTGCTATGTGAAAATTTACTCTTGTTTAATGTAAAATATTTCTTAGCTAATATTAGGTACCGTCTATTCCTATTCTTTTCAGCCAGTAGGTGGGGTAGGGGAGGAAGAGACAGGTCCGTGCAGGAAGCAGTACATGGTGGTGCACACAATATGTATGTAAACAGAGCAGGTGACGAATATTCTACTCTATTACAAATGAATAGTAAAAGAGGCCACCAAAACAACAGTATCATAGCTGCAAAAACTTGTAAAATAAGCGTTCAATAAACACAAAATGTACACTGTTGATGTTACTTTAATTCGAGCTTTAATTAAAAACACTTCATACAAAAGACATTAAAAGCAAGAATCATTGGCCTAACTCTATATATACCATGTTGAACTAGAACACTAATATCATTCCCTTGAAGGTATAATGAAAATCAGCCAGCCTCTGGTAAACGAAGAAGACAACATATTTTCAGATAATGACTATTAATGTTACATTAACTTCCTGGTGTAACTAGTGCAATAAATAGGGAGTTTTCACACTCATAATGTTAAATGTTATCTTGACCAAAGTGATAACATAATTAAAGTTATTGTGATGAACCCTGAAAGAGTTTTCGCGTTACATAATCACGTTATTTCTTTTGGAAGTGTTCAGAGGCATTTGTTTTTCTAGCTTTCATTTGCAGAGTTGACAACTTAATGGATTTTCAAGTTGTATGATGGGCAAATTTTAGTTTTGACGGATGAGATTTTTTTACGGATATTAGAAATTATTATTATATTGGTTTTCTTTATATGTTGCATTAATATATATTATATAGGATATTTATATTATAAGCAAAAATGAATTGGAAAGAACACCTTTGATTTGCTTCCTGTTAAGGAATGTACACAGCTACCTTTTATTTACTGCTAACAGCAACAAACATATCAAATGACTTCCATTCCACAAACCAAACATAACACTGGCATATGACTCTAATTTCTCCTGTAAGCAAAGATAAGATACGTGCCTCTACAAACAGAATTCTGCATACAGTTCTAGTTCAGTGTTCCAGTATTGTGGTATATGTTATTTTGTAGTGCTTTTTCTTCCTTATTTTAATTGCCTGATTAAACATATCAGAAAAGAATACCAAGTGGTGTGTACCACATTTTAGAAAATAATGATTAAGTAGTGCGTGGTGCAAATATTGCCAATGTAATGATGCTTTTGGGCTTACCTGGTCAAATGCTGAGGTCGAAAGAGCATTTAATGCGTTAAATAATGCGAAAACTTCCCTCACAAGTAGACTTAAAACCAATGGCTGGACTTAACATGTAAAGAAGTGCTGTCACAATTCTGTCCTACCAGAAATTTTTTTGATGAAAATTGGTACAATGACTGCATACCAAGGAGTAGAAGAACCCAACCCTTCAAACTGATGACAATGTGGATGAATTATTTTAATCAAAACTAGTGAGCAAATATATTTGAATTTATTTGTTATTGTTACAATAAGATATGTAGTAGTTATATTTTCTTTGTTTTTATTTTGCGGAGTTTGGTTGATTTTTAAATATTTGTCCGAGAGAAAAAGTCAAGGCATCAGATGTCATGTTTAATATTAGTTTTGATTTTATTTTTATTTTTGAAAGAAAATATGGATTTTGACAGATCTTTGGATGTTGGTCTGATGTGAAAATAATCATGTGTTAGCAACACTGTTCATTTGTTACAGTTTGATGTCTCTTATTGCGAATCGAAGTCTTGTACTAGATATAATAATTGTAGAAGAATAACGCACTTCTGTAATTGCCCACGTTATTCGTGCACATATAACCACACCTGGCCACATGGTTAAGTGCTTTGTTATTCAAGCAGTTAAACATGCTGGCTTCTGATTGGATGTAGAATTAATGCCAGAATAACAATGGAGATTTCTGATCAGGTTGCAAAAACTCCCTATTATTGTGTATATTTTACCATTTTATTCATTCTTCATGATTACTGCATATCCCTGACATCTCCAGTCTATAGATTCAGGTTTCTTATTTGCAATCAATTGAAGAAATTTTCACCCAAATAGATACTGTAAACAAAGTTCACGATCATGTGGCATAAGGATGATATTGCAACACCAATATTTCAACTTTTCACATCTGGCACACGACCACCACATACCTTGCCTGGCATGGTGGGAAGGTCAGGATAGCCTAACCCCTTCTCCCTTCAAGCCCTGGCCAAAAAGAATACAAATGAACTGTACAATGTATCTAAAGAGAGCAATTTGCCCTGTATTGGCAAACATTTTTCTGAAAGCATGCATCCCAATTTTTAATGCTAATTTAAAAAACTGAGACTACAAATAAATCTTTGTGAAATAATTTCTTCATAATAAATTAAATTCATACTAACAGTTGCTGTCATAACATTAACCACTTAACCTATTATCCTGAGAATACTCATAATTAAATTGTCTAAAATTCATGCAGCACTCATTTGTGAAATTTAAGAATCCATATCTAGGTTTAAACAGTGCCTGCAACTTTAAGACACTTCTGGGATATGATTTGTTATTACTGCAATATACAAATTATGATAAAGACCAAAACAACGAATATGCATTTAAAATAAAAAGTGAGTATACAGAAATAAGACTCAATGTTTCTTTTTGTGCATTCAGTTTTAATTCGTTATATAAGGTATAGAAAGCATTGCATTCCATCTCACCTAAAAGTTTGAAATAGAGATTTCACTGGAAATAAATTTTTCAAGGTTGAAATTACCTCTTCTGTCTCACTTTTTGGATCAAGTGAGATTCCACCTTCAACATCATCCAAATATTCTAAAGCTCTCCTATAGCACTGAATAGCAAGTGTATGCTCCTGTCTAGCATACCACCAATTCCCTCGTTCACGTTTTCGACAACTATAAAAATAAAAGAAAATATAGTTTATTAAACACATCCTTCATTATACAGATCCACAGAGAAACTTCAGAACATCTTATAATAAACCTGATAGTCTGATTTGCAGACACCCAATTAATATAGATAAAAAAAAATCATCATTGCTTTGATTTGCTCATGTGCTACTACCTGGGGGATTGGGGACTTACTAATGCATGTATTGTCAGTCTCTGGATCATGTTGGAAAATCCAAGATTTTTTGCACAATTTCCTTCTTGAGAAAAAAGTCAGGGTTACTTTTAATGCTTTCAAAAATTCATTAAAGTTCCCTTTATGCAGATATTTTAACAAACCGTTCTCACATTCAGATTGCCATGCAAAATCCTACAATTTCCCTATCAATGTTAAGTTTAGCTTCTGTTCGAACACTCAATTGGTGGTTTCTTTAATTTGGGTTACTTTCTCCACTCTCTTGAGTTTACCTAGATGAAGGATGGCCCAATTTTTAATTATCCCCAAAAAGACATCCGCTACCCTCAAACTTCTTAAATCACTGTATACAAAACAATCGCCAGTAACTTCTGTCAACTATTAGCACGTCTCTGTACTACATTTTCCACATTTTGTCAGGGATTTGAAGATATCATGTTCTACTTTAGCCCTAAGTAATGGGTTAACAACTTTCCCTGCACTGGGCTAGTGCCTTGGATTAACAACTTCCCCTGTACTGGGCTAGTGCCTATTGCTTGGACTGCACCAGTGAGCGATATATAACTGTACGATCACTGCCCCAAGATACTCCGGATAAAACAGAGTACACAAAGAGAGCAATCACAGGAAGCATGAAGTTGGCGAACATGATGCTCACACATCAGCTTACTATCAAGGTAAAGGCCAAGGAACTTGAGGTGCAGAACAAACAGTAGAAGTGTGCCAGGCAAATGAAGATCAGGGGGGTATACGCCACTAAGTCAACAGTGGACACAGTGTTTTCATAGGTGAGAACTGAAAGTCAGTGTGAACATTCAATCTGTGGTGGATGTTATGATCAGCTGCAGTTGACGCTCAATGTGCTCAGGAGTATAAGAGGGGTAGTAAATTGCAGTCATCAACATACAGTGACATCGGGATTCTGCTATGAACAACACTAGCGATGCCATTAATAGCTATGGCAAAAAGCGTGACACTAAGAATCGACCCCTGGAGCACACCATTCTTCTCCAATGACAGCGTGTTACCAATGCAGACACAAAAGCAGCAAAGTTGTAAAAAATTTAAAATGAACACCGCTAAATGACTGCATAAACAATAGCCATGAAGAGTACAGAGGATTCCATAGCACCATGTGGTGTTATAGGCCTTCTCCAAATTAAGCAAGGCATCCACGGCATGCTGCTTCACTAGACAGGCAGGCATTTTGGGCGTAAGCCTCCAAGTGTGTCAGATGGTTGACACTAGAGCGATGGCAACAAAAACCACTCTGAACATTATTCAGCAGGTTATTCATCTACCCACCACACTAAGCGAGTGTTAATTATCTCTTCAAAGGTCTTACAAACAACACTCATTAGGCAAATAGGGTAGTAACTAGAGGGAAGAGTTCAGTCTTTTCCGGGTTGAGGGATGACAATACCCTCTCAGTGGGAAGACGAGAAAACATGCTCTTACCAGATACCATTGTAAATGCCCAGCAGGAAGGGTAGCGCTACAGGTGGAAGATGAAGCAGCATTTGTCGGTGGATGTCATCGGGATCAGTAGAAGAATCCTTTGAGAGAAATAAGGAATGTATCAGCTCCGCTTAAGTAAAAAGTGGGTTGATAGTTTACTACAGTCACCGTTAAAATCAAGAACTATCCGTTCCACAGATTCCCTGTAAGATATAAAAGCGCTATCTTAACTATCTGTTTGGCTAGTAGCAGCAAACGAAGTAGCAACGGCATCGGCGATATCCTGTTCAAAGGTATAAATGGTACCCTGTATGGCAAGACCAGGAATTATTGTCCAGCAGCACTTGCTGTACATACGCTGAACAGCAGCCCATACCTTTTGTGCCAAAGCGTGACGCAAGAAAAGACACAGGTTTCCCAAGATCTACTCTTTGCACTGCAAAGCAGACAATGTGCTCAAGCATGAGAACATTTAAAGGCAATAAAATTCTCCTCCGTTGGGTGTAAAGTGAAAAAATGCAGCCCAAGCTTGCGTGCTTTAATAGCCAAACGGCATTCCTTGGTCCACCAAGGCACTGGAATGTGTCATGGTGAAGATGAACCACAAGGACTGCTGCAATCTGCTGCGAGCTGGATAGAACAAGTAAAATATGCAACCATGTCATCAATGCTGGGGAAAGCATCGTCCTTGAGATGAATGCGAGAACGAAATTTCCACCAGTCAGCCTTGGAAATAATCCAGTGATAATATTGAGTTAGCACAGGATAGTGACCAGATAGGTGAAGGTTAATGGGTTAATGATCACTGCCAAATAGGTCGGAAAGCAGTACCAGCGATAGGTTACAGAAAGAAAGGTCTAGTGCCAAGTGTGTACTGCAGGTAGATAAGAAGGTAGGCACACCAGTGTTTAACAGGTGTAAGGCAGACATACCGCAAACGTCTGCTGCAAGGCACTTATGAGCATCCTCAGTGTCGGAGCCCCTTAGAGTGTGTTTGGCATTCAGATCACTGAGAAAGAGGAGTGGTGACGGAATCTATGCCTAAAGAGCCTGAAGATCATTGTCATGTATGACACTGAGCAGCAGCATATAGATATTGCAAACAGACATACAGAGGCCCTGCAGCTGTACATGCACTGCTGCAGCTTGCAGCGGAGTGTTAAGTGGGATGCTGGTGGCAGAGACAGCATGCGCCACCATGGTAGCATCACCACTGCTGACTTGCCAATCAGTTGCAGAGTCATGTCTAAGTGGCAAAAACTGACAAAGGTGGAGAGTGTGATTAGACTTAGATGAGTTTCTTGTAGACAGACAATTGAAGGGAAGTGTTGGGAAATTAAGTGCTGTATGTCTGGAATATGTGTCCAGAACCCATTAACATTCCACTGGATTATTTCCATGGTATAAAGGAGATTAGTACATGGTCTTTATCTTTTTTTTTTTTTTTTTTTACCTTGGCACACTTAGGACCGATGATTGATTCTCCATCCTCTGGCGACTCCTCTGATGCCTGGGAGTCAGAAGATCCCCTGCATCTCACAGAATAAGAACAAGACTTCACTGAGGATGTGCAGCTACTTGCTCAAGGTGTGTGCCTGGAGCAGTGTCTTTCTATAGTAATCACAGGAGCGGTAGTGCTTTGGGACAGCTGTGAAGCTGGTGTCTGGATGGCAGAAGATATCGTCTGTGATCAACTGCTGGCAGTGGAGAGACATGTCCGTCAGACAAATCGGTTTGCACTCCCATGGAAACCCGTGAGAGTGAACTGAGGCATATCTGTACATTGGTGTCCTGTTTTGGAACAGCTTGGCTGACAGCTGCAAAAAACATCATGGTGGTGGTAGGATGAAATTCCTGGTATCTCTTCTGTGCATCTATAACGGTTAAGTGTTCCTTCACCCGAAGCTCCTGGATTGCCTTTTTCTTCAGGAAGCAAGGGCAATCGTACGAGTTCGATGGGTGAAATCCACCACAGTTTACGCAGGTGCAGTCCGTTTCACACAGGGAGCCGTCATGAGCATCATGACCACAGCGAGGACAAACTAGCAATCCAGTGCAACGTTGTTGCATGTGCCCGAACTTCTGGCATCTATAACACCACATGGGGTTTGGGACAGGGACGAACGGCCACCCATTCATACCCACATCAGATGTACTGTGGAAGAGTGGTGCATTCAAACTTAAGAAAATCCGTCCACAGAGGAAACAGTTTATTGTCCTTCTGTCCTACTAAGCAGTATGCAGCAATAATGCATTGATCAAAGAGACAGCAGTGTCCTCATTAGAGAGGTCATCCAAACTTGATGTCGAAACTATGCCGTGACAACTGTTGAGGATTTTATGTTTCCTCTACCTTTACAGGGTAGGAACTCAGGAGACTCACCTTCATCAGTTTCGCAGACTGGGCATCTTGACTGACCACTATTAAACTACCATTCCTACATCTTGTGGCATTCACCGGACCACAGATCCTATCCAGTTCCTTTTTAATATAAAATGGGCTTAGGTTGGTCGTCACCGAGGCGCATAACTAGAAAACATGGAGTTGAGGGGGTTGAGCTTAGAGGAGACATGATTATAGGGTGCCCCTTCTGGAACTGTTGGCGTCAGCCTGCCATCCAGGGGATAAGAGAAAAAAGACACCTAAATCTTTCAGTCTGTGCCTGCCCGAAGCACCCACTTCAGACCTGATCTCAGGGAGTAGGTCAGAGTTGTTACCCTGTGCCTTTCACCACGGTCCAGTATGCAACAGATCCACCAAAAGCAGGTCTAACTTTACTACCACTGAAATAACCGCTGGTGGCTCCCCATTTTAGGCCATGCTGCCTCAACAAAGTCAGAGTGGATTCAGGGGACTTGTGGTTAATTACATCGGGCCCCAGACAACGGTAACACGTCGGGTCCCCCTGTACACCCCAGTGACACACAACCACCAAGATACCCATGGGGAGCCGGCCCCTTAGGAGTTATGTGGTTGTACATGACAATGGAACAGCTTGCACCTAGTGTCGCACAAAAGGGGTAGTGAGGAGGGACCACTCTACCTTCACATCTGAGCCTCCAAAGAGCACACAAATTGGAAGCTGTGCCAAAGCCGTGGACAGGAAGCACGGAGATAGGAAAGACCCCTGTTCATGAGACAGGAGTTCAACTCTAAAACTTAACCTACATAGAACAATAAAACCTAGAAGAGGAAAGACGACAAAGAGAAAAAAAATATGTGGCTAGATGGATAGAGGTGAGGAGATGATGAGCAGCTCAGGAACCCAGGTGTGCCAAGGCCTGTACCTACCATAGTAGGCCCCTGAGGGTGCACAAGACAAAACTAGAACAAAATATCAGGAGAGAAATTAACACTATAATGAAAGCTGAGCGATTGTGTGTGAATGAAAATTTCCTTAGAAGATGCTGTAGAAGTATTGTTGCAGATGAATGATATCTGCTGTGATAAGGCACGTTTTGTATTTACTCTGGTAATTGTAAAATGTGATTTGAAGTTTGATTTAACATGCATGCCTGTGTGACCGAGAGATGGCCTGTGCACCTACTGGCCAAGTTTTGTAGTAAATGTACTGTATTTCCAAATGTAACACAAAGAATTTTTCATTCATTATAAAAATTTCATTTTACCATGGAAAACTCAAGTGCAACCAGAAAGCAAATTACAAGATGTACTGTTTGCTTAAGGCTTTTTGGAAATAGCATAATGCTGACTTTAGCAACTATCACATAAGCCTCGCAGTTTTGTACCTTAACCTCTTGAGGGATATCGACGTGAAATCACGTCCATTTAAAATGACGGATGAGCGATATGGGAATCCTGTGCGTTTAAGCATTTAACCCTTATATCCCTTATCCAACTCAACTTATTATAATTTTCCCTTTATGAAACATTTTAGTAAGGTCTATATACTTTATTGGCTTACCTTAATATGTTCGTTCTGCAGTGATTTACATCAAAACAGGGAAAAACACACAAGGGTACGTACATCTCCACATTCGCGAATTCCCTTCTTGCGGCACACGAAACACTTTCGAAATGGGCGGGACTTCTTTGCTGTTGGTGGTATCCTTTTAGGATAATGTTTTCCTTTAAGTCTGAGGGGTGCAGGGGTTTTGGATTTTCAACCCCCAATGTGGTATTGTTCAATTAGGCTGCGAGTTATTTACAGTCGGTAGTCAAGGTCGTCATTGTCCTGTGTGGGTTTAGAGAGCTGTCCAAATCCCCAAACAATTGTATATGGTTATATCCAGTTGGTGCAAAAACACCTTTTTATACCACTTCTCCCTTCAGCTACAAGCAGGAAAGAATATGTATGTATTTCAACAAAGAAAGACACGGACTCTACTCAGTTACGAAACTCGCGTAAGCAAAAGTTGTAATGTTGATCTATTCTGATGACTCAAGAGACTACGCATGCAGTAGCGCTTTATTACACAGTATGATGACGCATAAGCCACACATACAATGGGTGTTTCTTTACTGTATCTTTCCAAGAACTTATATTAGATGCGTTCGACAGAGCAAAGTTGACTTTTCACCACAGTGAAACAAAATTGTGCCATTTCAACGTTTTGTAAATACAACTCAACTTTGCTGATGACGTACATTTATACTGCAAATAACGAGTTTTATACCAGTTTTTGTTTCATTAAAATAACTTAATATTTACACAAAATACAGCTGTGTATATACAAAGCGCATTTAACAATTTAAATGCTAGCAGTTCTCGGCTCGCGGACGTTTAAATGGCCATCGCTCAAGAGGTTAAATCATCCACATACATTTAAGATGAATCAAGCTGGTAAAATTCTATTTCTCGATTTACTTTAAAATTCAGACTTACCCTATTTCCTTTCGTTTTGAAACAGACAGTGTGCTTATTTCAGGTTCTGGTTCTCCACTCAGAAGTTCAACCGTGTATGTTATAGTTGCACAGGAAGGAATATCAGGAGGGTTGCCCAAGCTACCATATGCAAATCGGGGACCCACTTGTATCAGTGCCAGTTCTCCAATATCCATTAGCGGCAAAGCCAGATCAAGACCTTGGACAACCTATGAAACAAATTTGATTGCACTCACATAATTGTCCTTATTTCTTACTTATCTACCTTAACTCCTGGATGTTTTATTATATACTATGACTCTGAACACCATTTATGTCCTGAAACTGTTAATAGGCTCCTCCTCATTCATTGTGAAAATTCAGTCTTCTCTCAGTTGCTCTGTCGTGGATACCACCTAGTTTTTATGTGGAGTTCAAGCCAAGTGGGAGGCAGATGCGGTTCCTAAGACTGCATGTCATTTGTAAGTTTTCCTCAGATACTGTGCCTAATACAGATGTTCTGCGGTACTTTTGTCACCATCTGCAGCAGGCACAAGAAAGGTTAGCTGGCAATCAATTTTGGACAATCAAGGACACCGTACGAGGGGGTCACGAACCTTCTTGACAGGATTTCTGGCAGTCAGAGGTTATTCTAACCCGATTAATAGGCCACACATGTGCCACTCATGGTCTTGTTTTGTGCAATGGCCCAGAACTATCAGTTCGACATCCAACATATGATTCTCCACATTGCATGTTCGCCTGAACTGTCCAAGATACACTTGTGAGCACCAGTCTCTTGGGCTGGATTTTACATTTACAGCCCAATAGCTGTAGATAAGGCATTGTGGTATATTGCTAATGTTGGGCCTAGCATGCATTTTAGTTTGAGCGTTTTAGACCTCTAAGATTTAATTCTGTACTAAACTTTTAATCTTATCTTTTTAGAGTTCTCACCATTTGATATTTTAACTTTTAATCCTACAAATATGTGAGCTTTTCCAGTTTTAAATTTTGACCTTGGACCCAAATAACTATTGTTAACAGCCCTACACCCCATTCACTCAGGAAGTTTGCATTAAATCATGTGAAACACACAACTTTGTATTCCTTTTCAATGTGTTGAGCCAGATGAAGGGAAAAGATTTTCACCCCTTCAGCTGCTGTCCTGTAGACACTGTGGAGCCCTAGCACTCATGGTACTTCTAATCTTACTGAAGTGCACCGGATCAAACATTCCAGCCCTCC
This sequence comes from Tenodera sinensis, assembly GCA_030765045.1. NCBI lineage: Eukaryota > Metazoa > Arthropoda > Insecta > Mantodea > Mantidae > Tenodera > Tenodera sinensis. The sequence continues at coordinate 154,898,366 of CM060967.1, read as the reverse complement.
TATAAGGGAGTTGTTTGGATTGGGTTGGTCTCGGCAGGACAGTGGTTCCTGATACCCATGGCAGATTGGGAACATCTTGGAAGCATTACCAAGGCAGAGCTGCAAGATGCCTCAATGTCTCAAGTAATGCACAGTTAGCAGCTGCTAAGCTACACATCTGGCACTCCTGAGGTGTTTCAGTAGTCTTCCCCTTTGGATTGATGCACTGAATTGGCATTTCCACTTCCATCCTCTGTGTAAAATCGGGGGGGGGGGGGGGGGGGGGGGGGGGCTTTTTAGGAAACCATGTATTACCTAATGGAAACAGCCACAGAAGGGAGTGTGCTCTCAGTTGTCACTTTTCCCTGGATGAAGAGGGGGAATTATGACTCGGGTAGATCCCTTGCCCTCAATTACTGAGCCAGATAATGTATTGTATGCAAGCAAAGTCACTTGAGACTTTTACTTAGTTTTTATAAGATTTTTAGAAGTACTGAGCAGCAGTTACCTTTCCTGTACAACCTAAGACAAAAATGAACAGCCAAAAAGTTCAATTTGGAAAAAATCTTAAACATTTCACTGAGGCTGCACTCACAACACACAATTTGTTATGCCTCTGTATTCATTTCAATGCTGTGTAATTACAGTAGAACCCTGCTAATCTGAATTGGGGTGTGATCTGTTTGGGTTTGGAAATGTTCAGAGTGTGTATGTGTGTGTGCGTGTGTATCAGAGGAAAAAATAATATCTACATAAATTCATCTATAGGATTAGCAGCTACAAGGTAATGTAGCGTAGCACTGTAAGCAAGTGACAATGTTGCAATTACTACACACAACATGATAATCACTAGGTTTCTATCAAGAATTTAAATTGATTCGAGTCCAATGCCATTTGCAATACGATCCACATTTCCATGTTGAATTCAATCCGTATTGAGATTGATTTGGATATGCAAGGCTCAAGAATAAATAATTAAATATTTTATGTTAGTCTCTTGGTTTTTGTTGGTGAACCTGCAAGAAACGTTTTCTGCATATTTTAAGTAGGTTGTGAGGTTAGTAAATGTTTTCAGAAGAACATATTGTGAGAGTATAGAAACAATAAAAGTATTGGATTGAAACACAGAACATCACTTACATGTAATTAGTCTTCACAGGTTTCAAGAGCTTAACTTGCTCCCATCATCAGAATTAACCAACTGGTTCTTGTTGATATTGTTTCATGTATAGTTGGTTGAGATGACATTAGCGGTGAGCCGATATGTAGACGATACTTTTGCAACTGTACATAAGTTCATCCAGGATTCCCTAAAACTTCTGAACTTACAAAACAGAGCCATACAATCCACCATGGAAATGGAAGAGAAAGATACTTTACCCTTTTTGGACTTAAAAATAATTAGATGCCAAAATAAAATCAGTTTTGGTATCTACAGAAAACCTACCCACTCGGAAAACTACATAAAAAATAACAGCTTCAACCCAGTTCCACACAAACTTGCAGTCCTAAACAGTTTATCTTACTGATTGGTTTTTAACCCATTATCAGAAGAATACAAACACATAGTCAGAACAGCAATTAATAATGGATTCAACAAACAAATCATTGACAAGAAAATAACACAATTCAAAAAACAAGCACTTGAAAGAGATCACTAAACTCTCTCAACAAAAAAGTAATTTTCAAAAAATTCAGTTACCATCCAAGTAAGCACTACAACACACATCTTCAAAAACACAACATTATCTTGGCCCCACAAAATAATTTTTCAGCATAGAGAAATTACTGTGCAACAAGTCAAAGGACCAGATACCACAGAAAAAAGCAGGAATCCATCAAATCAATTGATTGTGACCAGATTTACATAGGGAAAACAAAGAGGAATTTAGAAACCAGCCTAAAAGAACACATGAGATACATCAGATTGAAACAGATGGATAATGTTGCAGTTTGACACTTGGGAAAAACTTCATATAATAAAAAACAAGCTCCACATAATGAACTTTGATTTGCCTCCACAAAACCTTTTATGGGGCTGGCCCGGCAGCGCAGTTGGTAGAGCATCTGCCTGCTGTGCAAGGAGTCCCGAGTTCAATTCCCGGCAGGGAGTAGGAACTTTTCTCCAGCCAAGATTATTCCTCATCCTTCCCTGAGTCTGGAAGTATAATGGCGGCGCCGTGGCCGAGTGGTTAGACCACTCACCTACCACCTAGGCAGGACCCACATGTAGTATTCGTGGTGGATGAAGCGGCATCTGGGCAGGTTTTCTCCGGGTTCTCCAGTTTACCCGCCATTCATTCCACCTGTTTCTCCATTATCACCCTTCCAATCATCCATTTCGCCTGCATTTCATGTCATCTACCTCACTATCATACCTGGTGCTTGGCTGGCCATTTGCTTCCAGGTCTTCACTCTGGTTCAGAGGTTCCTCTGCTCCCCGACAGGCATCTGACCTTAGGCACTGGCTTGTAAGTCCTACATAAGGGGAGGATAATCAGGAAAAGAAAGAAGAAAAAAACCCTTTATGGAAGTTTATCGGCTCACCGCTAGATGTCATCTCAACCAGCCATACATCAAACAATACCAACAAGAACCAGTTGGTTAATTCTGATGATGGGAGCAAGTTAAGCTCTTGAAACCGGTCAAGACCAATTACATGTAAGTGATGTTCTGTGTTTCAATCCAACTCAGTTTTCATTAAAATTTAGATTCAGCTCATTGTTACTAGCTTATAAAAAGATACACAGCTTTGTTGTGTTTTATTATACCATTTTCACTAAGAAAACAAAATGACATGCAACATGCAGCATGTTACAAATGCAGTAGAGGTTACTAGCTTTGGCAGATTCAAATCTATTTGATTCCGGTAAGTGTACCCATGCACTAGAATTTTGATTCAATCCCACTTCTAAGAGAATCGGGTCCAAGGATTCAGTTCATTTGAATCTGCACTTCCATGCAATATTCAACCTGGAATGAGAACTCAAATCAATTTGAAACGTAGTAAATATGTTCAACATAATGTATTCTGAGCTGCGAACATGCAATTGTTCGAATGCATGCAATAGTGGTGGCATGTAGGTAGTTGTTTGTTTTGCTGTTTTGCTGTTATTAGTGATCCTTCTACAGTAATTAATGCTTTATGCTCATAAATTAATACAGAACAAGTATTTGCGTCATATTGTACACTACAACATCAACTGAACAACAGTTCCTGTACGTTAAAAGAAAAACTAAGTAAAATAAATATTTTGTTGTTTAACGATGCTGTCAACTGCCAGGACCACATCAACGCTGCTTGTGTGCCAGGATTCATCCCGCAGTTCTTTTACATGCCAATAAATCTACTGACATGGAGCTGTCGTTTTTAAGCACACAACCATCAGCCCGAGTCAGATTTGAACCCGTGACCTGGGGATCAGTAGACCAACGTCTAACCAACTGAGCCACCCAGCCCGACTGGAAGTGTTTAAGCAACTTGACAAGAGAAAGTGCTACAAATTGGCTAAGGATTTTGTTTTCAGATTATCCAGAATTTCGTATTTGCAGGGTTCGGATTAGTAGGGTTCTACAGTAGTAGGAAGATGCATTTCAGTTTGGTTGTATGCATGTGCCTTGTAATTAGAGCAATCTAGGTTTGAATCCTTGGTGTATGATTTTGTTTTGTAAATTTTAATTTGTTAAATCTACAGCAACGCTTTGTTTTTTATTCATGTTATCTATTAATTTTAAGACATTCATGCATAAAAAGATATTACTCTTTTCATTTTCAAAATAAATTTCGTATTAATATGAATTCCAACGTGAAAAATAAAACCAAATAATTGACTTTGTGTTAGATTTGGAAATTGTCTCATTCTTCAGTTATGATTGGTGCCACCATGAGTGCACACCTCACAGCTTTGGAGTTCTGCATGATACATTAGCAATCATACCGACTTTTGCTGCGGCTGAACCCACACTAAAGACAAAGTTACAGGGAGATCTCTTTTTACATTAGTGAGCGTTGCTGGATACTTTGCATCTCAGGCTGCAAGAACATTATCTACAGCTACAAGATGGGTGTGATTATCCACGAAAGGTATTGTTCATTGTTTAAGCAGTTTGGTTTGTAAATGCTTGTCCACTCCTCAGCAGGACACTACACTTTGGTGCTGTTTTTATAATTTATGATGATGTGGATGAGCTTTTGACTCTTTCGTTATCTTGGGTCGTGGTACTGGATGGAATGAACATACACTCGGGGTTAACTTTAGTGAAATATTTTATTCACACCTTCTTGTTCACAGTATTTAAATCGTATCACAGTAGTAAGTCTTTTATTTCAGTGGATTGACTTCCCTAGCATCGCCGAGATTTAATGTCTGAAAATTTAGCGATATTTCGCTAAATGTGTTTTCTATCACTTTACACTTCGTCTATTTTACGTCCTTTCATTTCATTGCGCACTTCGTATTAACTAACTTATTAAAGTTAGCTAATGTTTCACTTATTTTACTCAAATTAACGGTCTTTAAACACTTAGTAAATTTACTTTCACTATTTTATGACGCGCATACATAAAAATACGTCCATCTATACCAAAGACACAGACACTAATCCCAAATTCTTTTGGTTGTGAGTCTAGCATTCCGACTGCCATGTGTACATCCACGTATGTGTTCGTCAAATAGTTCCCGCAGTTAGGGAAGCGATCCTTAGCCATTCTCCCTTCGCTTTCAATATTGAACACATATAATTCTTTTATTTATACATATATATTAAAATTAAATATGGAAATATTTATGACGTCTTTAAACAAACTTAATTGTTTGTAACAATGAACATTAGTAACACGTTTTCGTCATTTAACCAACTCATACCAACATCAAAAACAAATTACACTCTTAACAAATATTCACATAAACGATTTTCTTTTGGGGTCTTACAATATCATGTCTCAACTTCTAGAACAACAGGCAGCGATTCCTTCAGCATGCTTCTACAATTCCAATTTTCCCTGGCTCAAACCACACAGCCTTGAATCATTTGGCTACATAGAACTCTGATCACAAATTACATTGCATCATACATGCAAAAGAAAATGTCAACTGGGATAGGATTATATTCATGGATAAGGTAACATTTTCATTTGTAATGGGGAAGAAAGTAATTGCCTACCACCCCAGAGAAAAACATGATGCAAAATAAAGAGAACTTAAGCAAACTGAAAACCACGACATGAATGTAATAGTGTGGGAGTGGTTTGTTCATGTTAGGGCAAAAAATCACTATATATCAGGGCCTATCACTTAATCACCATAAAGTTACAGTAGTATGCCGGCATGAAAAACTATGGGTTCAAATCTATGACATGGCATTGGATCCTTAAAAACTGATTATAAAATTTTACCAACACAGCCAATGTAAAGGAACTAATTCTATGGAGTAGTTAACTAGAAGTCTAAAAATGAAGAGCACTTGCAGTACTATAAGTAACCTTAAAATATAATAGTTCACATTAAATGAGAAGTTCACTATAAAATAAAAATATGAGAGAATTGAAATATATCTGACAGTAGCAAGGATAATGCTTTGGCACAGTAATTGTCTGAAACTGGTCAATGACACCATAATTTTCAACTATGATTCTGCCAGTATTGTCCATTTCAAGTTTGCATTCAATACATTAATAGTGTATTTTTATGTTATCATAACCGATTTCAAAACTTACCTCTGCATCTCCTATCTGAATTGTAAAATTTTCAGCCTTGTCTACAATGGTACCATTTTCTAACTGGCCTTCAACATTTATTTCACAAATATAGGACCGTTGTGGCCTGTAACTATTTTCTGCCTTTCTCAGGACCTGCAACAAATTAGCATATTCTAAATGAGATTGCTAATGTAATGGTGCATTATGAAAGAAAAAAATCATGCTGACTATGACTTATGACAGCACATACTTCAACTAGAATCAAAGAAAAACTTTTTCACACCTTATGTAGCATAATATTTATAAATCTGAACCACTCAAGACTTTCTTTACATTTTTTCTTTAACAGATACCTCACTAATAACTAGATTAAATGACATTTTAGATTGAGGACACAAGCCTAAATTACCCGCTGCAACAAAACTATTACTGTATTAACTATTCCTGAAAGGATTCCATCAAGCACTACTTTAGATTTTGATATTCCATTCTTTGTGCATGTCCAGAATCTACAAAAAACCAATGACTTACCATCTGAGAAAAGTATAAGTATACGAAAATTTAAACAAACAAAAAATCTCAAATTTTTCACTACATAAAAAAATTGTATTTGACAAACTGTGTGTGTGTTTTACGAGATCTACATGTGTTGCATATTAAGATTTTGGCTCTCTTGTGCTTTACCAGTTATGGAAAAGCCATTCAGAATAAAGAGGACTTCAGCGTTCACTCCCAGAAAATTCAAGATATACATTTCATTTGGAATGAAAGTATGCTAAACATGCAGTATTTTAATCAAAGTCATTAAAAGCCATTTTTAAGAAAATCAAAATGCTTGTAAATGTTCCATGCAAACGGTAGCTTCTGATATTTTCTTGAAAATCTTCATGTTGAATCCTTGGAAGATTAACTTTTGCATTTGGTATTCACCTAACTTTTTGCACACATACATGTTCCCTTAAAAATACTTATTTGTAATCAGGGGTTCTCAAAACATGTATTTCCAGTGAAATCTCGGTATCAATTTTTTGGGTGGAATACAGTACTTCCTTCTGTCCATAGTACAGAAAGTAAAAATTTGCAAAGGATGTTCCTCACTGATCTTCAAGCAAAGGTAAGTGCTAACCTTCTGAGCCTAGGATTGTTTTCAACACAGACTGTACTGATATGCAACAATCTGAAGATTTAATGACATGAATAAGAACCCCTGTGAAAACATTTCTGATAGTAGCACTGGCGTCATGACCAGTCATTTGGTTGCACAAATAGTTATTACATTTATGTACAACTGAAACCATAAAATCTGTGCTGCTATGTCACCTACCTTTTTTTTTAGCTGACCACTTCCTAAGATATCCAGCCATTCCTCTTCCTGCTCTTCATCAGTCTCTGGTTTATTTTCACTGCTCTCCATTTGTTCATTTGTTTCTTTTTCATCTGATTTTTCATCTGATTTTTCACTTTGTTCATTATTTATATTGCTGTCTTCATTATTTTCTTTCTTTAATTCTCCAGTATCTTCACTAGAGTGCTGATTTTCTGAAGCAGACGTTCTCTCACCCAGCTCCTTGGTATCATTTACCTCAGTCTTCTCGTCTAGCTCCTTGGTGTTATTTACCACCTCCTTTGACTCCTGGTTAACTGTTCTATCTGGTGTTAAGTCACTTTTGGCATCCTCGTGCATTGTTCTATTAGGAGTAGAGTCACTTTTCGCATCCTCGTATGTCGCTTCATCATTCTGATTTCCACCATCATCGTGCGTAACAAGTTCACTAGGAGAATACCCTAGTGCTTGAGCTGATATATGTTGTTTTCCTCTGCTATCACCACCTTCAGAAATGGGTTTTATGGGATCTTGATTTCTGTTAATTTCTGCTTCTAAAAATGACTGGCTAATATTTGAGTTATGTGAATGTAGGTTTTCAGTTAATTTGCTGCTATTTTCTGATAGCAGATCCTCACCCGATATCTTCACTGGATTATCATGATTAACAGCATCTGACTCCATTTCTGTACAAAAACGTCAATGCCTGAAAAAGAAAGTAAGATAATAAATACATAATATATCTTAAGAGTTTTAGCACTATTATACACAAAAGCTTATGTTACTTTTAATCAAAAGAAGTACTACACAATGTATTAATTTGTTCTCAATAACCTTTTCACATTAACGCCCAGCGGTCTAGACATTTTTTAATTAGTTTACATGAATTCTCAAGAGTTATTTTGACTATGTATGTCATTATTGATGTTATCTGATTATTTGAACGCATTGTCTCTAAAAACTAGAATATGTTGTTGTTAGCTATTGCTGGATTTCTGACAATGAAGTCATTAATCCTCTTGCTCTCCAATATTTAACATATTGATAGCGCAATAGCAGTATAGTAACCGCTTTTTAGAGAGCACCATATTTTTATGTTTTGGCGGTCACATCGCTCTCTCACAACCCCCAGAATGTCTGGAGGACCACACCTGTCGTTGGTTTACGGGTCTCACCGACCTGACCGGGAGAATTAACAAAATAAATTCACCGACCATATCCTCTGATTACCAATCAGAGGATGTATTACATGCCATGACAGGTCAGCATGAATATTGTATAGTTTATATATTTACAATAAGGGCAAACGACTGCAGTCTCTTGAAAGCATATTGTTTTTGTTGTTTCCCTCCCTTCTGTAACAAACTGCGGATAAAGGTTTGTATTATTGCATCACAAGGAATGTGCCACTGTAACCAATTCTAATACTGAAAATATTAGCCGGGCACATGTGTTATCCCACATATGCACACAGAAACCCTCACGTGACGCAACAGCTAGTGACATTGTTGCTTCTGTAATAGCATTTGCCACCTATGTTATTTGTCTTCTACAGTTTTTCTGTTTGAAACAGAGTGAACTGGTGTTCAAAAGTATCCTGTATTGTGTTCTTTGAAGCAAGGATAACATGTAAGTACACGATTCCTAAAATACAGGTCTCAGTTATTTTTGGGGATAGTTCTGCAATTCTGCGCTAACAAAAAATGCACATGATAATAGTTAAGTCCATTAGTTAATTCTTTTCATTATTTTTAGATTACATTCAGAGATGTGGCATGTAATAATTATGGCATCATAATCAAGGGAATTATGCTGGATATTGTAAGTGACAACTTTTCCAATGAAATTCATGATTGTGATACAATTGATCTATTCTTCCTCCTGATGAAAATGAAGCACTACAGGTATAGTAAATGTGAATGATATTCCCGACCCACTTGAAGTGCAGCAACTGTCTCTGAAAATTGACATACAGGAAGCGAATGACTACATTTGAAATGTTAACAAAAAAGGAAAACTTTGCCACTGACCAACAAGATGCAAAAAATGTGCTTCCAAGTACATTCCAGAAAATGACCATGCTTCAAATGAAAACAAGTCTGAAGGATGTGTTTTTAATTCTTGAAAAAAATAAATACATAAGTTGCACGTTAATGGGTTAATACAATTCTCCAAATAAGTACTACATGCAAGACCTCATATTTTAACCTTATGCAATGCTTATAACATAAAAATCACCATTCATGAATCATACCATTGCTGGTAACACGACAAAAGCTGTCGTATGAAAGCAGAAATGTTTCTTTCAAGATAAATTCACTGTCTGTCCTTTTACAATTCTTGTAGAAACGCCTCCCACTAGCAATTTCAAGTCCTTAACAAAATATTCCTTTATGTGCAACAGATAAATTGCAATCTTACATGAAAAAAGCGAACCCCATATTAAAACATTCTATTGATGTTATAATGTGACTTTATAGGTTAAACAAATTACTATATTACAAAGCTCACAATTAATTGATCTATAATCAGAACATTCCATGTAGGTAAGATCATATTGGATCAGACTGCGTTCAGCAAGTCCACAAGTAGTCAAAAGCTCATGAATATTGACCACATCAATCGAAATGTACAATATAGTACATATGGACATAAACATTAGATTTGAATATTGAGCATAAAAACACATACAGGCAATATGAGAAAACAAAAAAACAAAGCAGAATAGTACTAAAACAAAATCAAATCTTCCCTGTAGTTACAAGACTAGCATGTGTGTTTACAAATACAAATAAAACTGTAAATTTTCAGTAGTCTTTTCCTGCCACGTAAAATTTGATTAGCAACGCAGAGCATCTATTATCAGTTCAATGCACAAATTTAAGTAGCTTTCAAGTAGGCATCAAACGTAATCGCCATTGATGTCACTAAAGCAGCTAGATGGAGTTTAACGGCCCGTCGGCAGCTAGGCCATTTGGGCCTGGAGTCAAAATACAAAACATTCAGCTGGCTAAAAGGTGAAGGTTTAAAACATACAAAAACGTGAACAGGTAAAAATCACCAAACAGCACTGAGTGAGCTAACTTTAAAACCTGAAAGATGCATGCACTAAAATGGGGAGAAAGTAAACGCTGAAATAGAACATTAAAACTAAACAGTTAAAACAGTAAAAGGTAAAACAATGGTTAAAATAGTGGAAGAGAAAGCTAAAAAGTTGAAATGCTCAAACAACTAAAAAACCAGTTATACTTGCTTAGCAAACCCAATTTGACCAATGAACTGCAGCGTCTTGCAGACACTGGTTCATCACCCAAAATTGAGGCAAGTGTACACCCCAGGCCAACGGACTAGTTCTCATGAGCGTATTGCAGACAGTCTATAAGGATATGGGCCACAGAAAGTTGAAGATTACATGTAGGACATACAGGTGCCGAGTAAAGCAGCTATAGGAGTTTTCACGCTATAATGGCACAATGGCTCTTATGGAGAATCAGCATGGCGTTGCCACGTACGTTCTACCAGCGCGATTCACCATGCTTTCGCTCACAACCAGGTTTATGATTATTATTATTATTATTATTATTATTATTATTATTATTATTATTATTATTATTACTATTATCAATAGTACTACTAATATTACTATTACTACTATTATCATTATTAATATTAATATTTATTATTAGGTATTGTTAACAATAACCATTATCATTAGTATTATTGTGAGTATTATTACATTAGTATTATTATTATTATCATCATGATTATTATGATCATTATGATCATCATTATGATTATTATGATCATTATTATATCATCATTATCAAACACTAAGAATTGTTTTTCGCTTGCCACTTTAATAATTTCACCCTTTTTTCTGCGATCCATTGAACACTGATTACTTAACTGCAATGCACACGATTACGAGAGAATTAGTAAACTTCGCTCACACCTCAGATTCCCAAAACCTATTGAAAACTTCCACTGAAGTACAATTCCTTATTGGCCCATCAACTGTCACACCACATCAGGTTTTCATCATCTACAAGACATGAGGACCGGCTTTCGTTGGCTGTGTACCTTGCACGCTACAAACATCTGCCTTTAAATAGTGATTCATGGATGCCTTGGTACTGATGTTCTATATGTACATAAAAATAATTTTATTTCCTTGACAACTTTGTTGCTGGAAGTTCACACGTGGAGTTAGAATGAGAATTAGCCAGCAACAACATTTTCTACTGCATAAACAAAGAATCCATACACTTTGTTTTAAACTTTATTTTTTTGGAAAGATATGTTTAGAGATATTGATATAATCTAAATACCAACATGGCCTATGAAAGCAACCGAATAATCCAAATTTTTTTCATTGCAATTATTTCGATTTAAAACCCTCTTTAAATGTTTGGAGCGAGAAAGAGGTTAAAAAATCTGCTTTCAACAAAATTTTAGATTTTATTATTTTAAAAAATGTACAATTATATAAAAGGTTTATCGTGCATACCGTAGTATTCTTCGACACATTTCACACCAAAATATATGTTCTTACTTTGTCTTAGTCACATTTGAAAACGCACACTTTTGGCAATGGCGCACTTGATTCTTCCATAAGAAAAGCATGGTCCATAAGAGCCCATTGTGCCATCATAACGTGAAAATTCCTATAGAAACTGCTTACAAAGCTGCATATCCACTAACACAATAATTTGTCTTTCAGATTATCTTGTATAAAATAAAATAATTTAGGGAATAGATACTCCTTAGCAGCAATTTTAAAAGCATTGAAATTGTCAACTATTCCCTTAAGGTGAAAAGGAAGAGCATTAAATATTTTTATGGTTTCATAATATGCACCCTTCTGGAAGCAAGAAAATTTTGCTCTGGGATGATGGATTTTACTCTTTTGTCTGGTGTTTATCGTGTGAATCTCATTGTTTATGATAGATGTGGCTTGATTGCCTACAAAGAATGTAAGGATCAAAAATATGCAGGGTAAGGTTAATATCTTGTCTTCTCAGAAGATCTTTGCAAGAGCGACTGCTATGGGTGTTGGAAAGGGAAGTGAGTGAGTGAGTGAGTGAGTGAATGGGGTTTAAGGGCCCGTCGACAGCTAGGTCATTTGGGCCCTAGGTCAAAGTTTAAAATTTAAAAACACTCATTAACTTTTCTGGCTAAAAGTTGAACCTTAAAATAACAACTAAAAACTGTGAACAGCTAAAAACCTCAGCCTACAAAGTAACACGATAAAATAAAACCCTGAAGAGCAACGTACTAAAAAGAGGTGAAGTTGAAAGCTAAAAAAACTAAAATACAAAATTGTTAAAACATTGAAAGGTAAAATGTATCCCAGTTAAAAACAGGGTTAAAACCTCAAAAAGGAATTAAAAAAGTGTTACACTTGCGTAGCAAATCCAATCTGGGTAATGAACCGCAGAGTTTTGGCCACAGACACTGGGTTGTCACCCAAAATTGAAGCTACTGTAGATCCCAGACCAACTGACTGGCGCGCACGAGCGTGTCTTGGACAATCCAAGAGCACGTGTGGGACGGTGAGGCGAACATCGCATGTCGGACAGACAGGTGCCGGGTCACCACGCAGAAGATGGCCGTGAGTGGCTCGGGAAAGGGAAGTGATTGTTTCATTACATAAATAGAGAACATTGTATTCTGAAATATCTAACACTGTAGGGAAAAGTCACCAGTGTCTTTAAACATTTTAAAAAACCCATATGCTAATAAATGAAGACAAAGTGGGCCACCTACAGGAACTTGATTCCAGGGAACAAAGGCAGGTGATGAAAATGATAAAGAAAAAACCCCAAATTGCCTTTCTGAAGTTGTTGCATATGTAAATGAATAGTATGGGAAGCATGTAACGCACAGGACAATAAGATGACTCATCAATTGTTTGGATTCCATTCCAGGGTACCTAGAAGAAAACCATATATCAGTAGAAAAACATCAAAAGAGCTGGCTAGCGTTTGCAAAGGAATATGTAGGAAAGGACAATGCATTCTGGGATAATGTTTTATTTTTGGATGAAAATGGCTCATTATGATGGCCGGATGCAAGTGTGGACAAGGCCAAATACAGCATTGGATATTCAACATTTGCAAGCAACAGTTAAAAATGATGGTGGTGTTATGGTCTGGGGTGCTTGACTGCTTCTGGTGTATGGGAACTAGTATATAGTGGTGCAGAAACAACTAGAAAACTTGCCCACCCAATGTCCAAACAGCTGGGAAGTAATTCAAAGAAGAAATTGACACACAAAATATTAGGAAGGTTTTATTTTTAATTTTCTCTTTGTATGTTGTACATATATACATTATGTTCCTGTACAAATACTTGTGTCCACCTTAAAATTCAACCTATAAGAAAAATGTTATATATTAATGTAGAATGAAGTAAATTTAATTCTATTACATCTGTATTTAAATAAGATGTGTGAAGTTCATATCGTGAACTTTGTTCAAAGTTTTATGACTGGCAAATATTAAAAACAAAATAGTTTGTATTTGCAACTGTACAAATACGTATGTCCATGTGTGTATGCAATGTTTCATTTTTCAAACTCTTTTGAGAAAATTGGTAAGAGTGAAACTGGTCTATAATTTTAAACATTATTGCATTTGCCTATTTTAAAAAGAGGTTTAACATTTAAAAATGTTGTCCTGACAGCAAAATTTGTAGAGTTGTGACTCATTGCAAAATAACTAGGGGGAACGCTAATCAGGGATGAGCAGGATTTTAAGATTTTTATTGTTATTTTGCCATAAACAGTACGTTACCTTGCAGCTGCTAAACCTGTAGCTGAATTTATATGCATTGTTAATTTTTTGGATAATCCAAACATTTCCAAATCCGAACAGACCACACCCCAACTCAGATTAGCAGGTTCTACTGTACTATTATTAATATTATGAACTACAAGTTGCATTAATCTGAATTAAAAGAGACTAGTGGACCACACAGTATGTAATGGCTTTATCTTGAATGACATGACTAGCAACCTGACTTATAGCAGGTAAAATGACCTTGCTCTATGGTAGCCTAGCACATGCATCTATGGAGAGTAACAGCATATCCAATTCAATCCAACATTGTTTGGCACAATGTATACTTAGAATAATATTATGTGAAGCTATCTGTTGATTGTAACTATTCTGTGCAGTTATCACACTATATACCACAAAATAGTGCATTTGAGTTCTTAACTGAATTTTCATCTAAAATTAATCCAGAAATTCCCTGGTGCCACCTTTCCTAACAAATTTGTTATCTATAGATTTAACAAAAATGTCAACAAACTGGGTCTATGTTACCGAATCAAATACAACAAAATACCAGTCGACATTCTGAGAAAAAATAAAATTATGCAAGATAGGGACTGACATGGAAAGAAGTAAAAAAAAAACCATCTGGTATTTCAAGTTTCTGAAGAGAGAATAATTTACTTGCTCTCCAGCTCTCAATCCATTTGGTCAAGCTTATAGAATCCACATTGTTCAACAAAGTATAACACAGTACCCAGCAGGTATTTTTTAATATTTCAGCGGCAGAAATTTGTAAAGTATTCAATAATGTGCCGAAGAGATACTAGGCTAGTACAGATGCTGTGGGGCTCATTTCAAATATATATTCATACTGTTTTGCATCATTAGCACCATCTGTGGAAGACACAGAGGGCCACTCCATCGCTACTGCATAAATGGGTTCATGTAGCAGTGCTACAGCAGTGCCAGATCCATCATTTAAAAAAATACTTGGTAATATTTTAAGCAATATAGACGGTAACTTCAGTCCTGCAACTTTGAGTAAGTGAGCATAAAATAAATAAATCAGTAACCTTGCTAGTTATCCTGTATGCAAGGTTAAATGTGGCTGAGTATTAACTTTACTCCCTCACCATACGCAAGACTACACAAAATAAAGCATAAACAGTGTCACTTTGAATTCTTATCCTCTTCTACCACTTGATTGGAATAAACTGTGATGAATACAAATCTATATGTATCCTGTTTAAAGCAAGAATGAATGTGTAGCAAGTCCTATCTTCATTAACAAGAAGTAGAGAGAAGAATACAATTTTATGAGAGTAGCTTGTAGAAGAGTAAACAGAAGTCATGTGAATTCAATACATTAGATTCTTTTAATTGCCATTAAAAGGTTGGTTTTGATGCTATTCATTTTTATATTATCTAGCAACAAAAATACTTTTAAAAAATCAAGATTTATCCATCTGTTCACAATAGTTTCACTCTCAACCTCTCTCTCGATAGACAATTCCACTTCCATAAAAAAGAAAGTTATAGTATTTGCCAACGTGTTTATCATGAAAACACATTTTGAACTAAATTTTAGGATAAAGGTAGAATTGACAGAACAATATCTGGGTAAATTAACGCATGGATGTATAAAGCGGGGAAGATTGAGAAACAAAGCTATAAGAGAACAATTGGAGATATTTACACTTAATAAATTCAAACCAGACAAGAATGGAAGATATACATGGATTTGAGGTTATTTTGAGTCACTTATATACACTCACCTTCACTACTAAATTGCTTTTTTAAAGCGGAAACGTTTTCAGGACCATTCGATCCCATCATCAGCCATTGGTTGACTGACATTCTCTTGTTCCTTTTCTCTGTTGTCTCTATTCTGCTGCCATATGGTGTTAGGGGCGCAGAGCTTTAACACTATATTCAATGCTGGTATTTCGAAATTAATAACTTTATTACTGTTCTTGATGATGTATATTTTTTCCCAAATATTCAATTCTATTGGTGAATTAATAGATTTTAACAGTTTTATATTAAGGCCGATGTTGTGGTTTTCAGTCCAAAAATGATGTGCCACAACAGACTTTTCAATTTGTTTTAATTTTATGTTTCTTTGGTATTCCTTAAGTCTTATATCCAAATTTCTCTTTGTTTTCCCTATGTAGCTTTTGTCACAACTATTACAGTTGATCTGGTAAATCCCCGATTTTTTATTGTATGGGATGGTATTGTTTAGTGGCTTATTAAGATTATTAAGTCTTTATTATTAAGATTAAGTCCCTTATTAAGTCTGCTGTGGCACATCATTTTTGGACTGAAAACCACAACATCGGCCTTAATATAAAACTGTTAAAATCTATTAATTCACCAATAGAATTGAATATTTGGGAAAAGATATACATCATCAAGAACAGTAATAAAGTTATTAATTTCGAAATACCAGCATTGAATGAAGTGTTAAAGCTCTGTGCCCCTAACACCATATGGCAGCAGAATAGAGGTAACAGAGAAAAGGAACAAGAGAATGTCAGTCAACCAACGGCTGATGATGGGATCGAATGGTCCTGAAAACGTTTCCGCTTTAAAAAAGCAATTTAGTAGTGAAGGTGAGTGTATATAAGTGACTCAAAATAACCTCAAACTAAAGAATACTTCACTGTCAATAGTGCTTCTATCTTTTTAAATTCATATACATGGATGCCTAGATGAGAAAAGCTAATACACTAAGGCTTATTTTAAGATCATATTTTGATATTTCTGATATTCTTTTTTAACTTACTGTATATTTTAATTAAATTTGTATTTGTTAAAAGTAGGTTTGGTCAAAATGGGGCTATTACTGAAAAACAAGAGTTGGGAATAATTTTTTTAACCATGAAGCCACTGTCATTCCATATTTATATTTTGCCATGTGATTTACAACAGTACCAAGTATCCATGGAAATACTTTGAAAATTTTACATTACGTACTTTTTGGAAAAAAATTAAATAAAAAATTTGAATTTGTATTCTGAATAAATGTCTTAATTAGAACATATGTTATGTTGTATATCAGTGGAAAGAGCATAAAGAATGCTGCAAAATGACACCTCCTCCAGCTCTGTAGCCCAATTAGGGCTGCTCTTGGAACGATTTGAAAACCTCCTGTTCATGCTTTTTGGGTTAGTTTTTCAAAATTTTACATAGCCATATTTCAGAAATAGTTTGAGATAAAAAACAAATTTATTTTCCTTAGCCTCAGCACCCACTATAAGTATACCACATTTTAGCAGAATCTAAAACGAATTAAAATTTTTATTCAAAGTGCGCTGATTTCACATGGAATGATCCTTTAATGAAAAGGAGCATGTGTAGATAAAGGAGAAGGTACATGAAGCTGGAACATATGTGGCCTAGTCCAGAAAGCAAAGAAGTCTGGGTCTGCCAGTGACAGATATGTAACTGTAATACATAGTACAGGTTCAGATTGCATATGCACGAAAAACTGTCAACAGAAATACATTAGCAAAACCTGATAGATGCAAAGGTGTACAGGCAGTGGTTTAAGAATGTGCTGCCTCAAAGTCGCTGGGAAAGCAATACTGAGTGCTTAGCACATATACAATCTTAACCCACATTTCTGCAGTATATAATTAAGAAACATACGATATAAGGAATGTTTCCCCTATCAGAATTTTAGAGTACACCATTTGTGCTCATTCATGTATTATGCAATGAACGAGAAATGCAGTCTTTCACAATGTAAATAGTTATACGGAAGCTAAAACTTAATCAAAATATATTTTCTAAAAGTTGGATAATTTTTTTTTTAATTCACTGTCAATTATGGCTCAGAACCACGCTAGGGCAGTACAGTTACTAAAACAGTACATTACAAAACGTTTCCAAATTCCTTCATGTAATTATTCCCGGTAAAATTTCCGTGGTTTAGGTCTCTCTACTCACATAGTTCATCGTATAACAAATAACGTAATAAGTTCTTGCAAATGAGATAACTGCGTTCTTTCTAGAATAATCTGCGTTCTCAGTGCTTATATTTTATAGCATTATTTATAACATAACCAACAAACTCTTCCGTTATACAATAAAATTAAAAACAGCAAAGCCACGTATCTACATCGTATATTAATCTACAAATTTCCCTAAGTAACAAGTGAACTATTAAGTCAGCTTATACTGCAATGTTGATATCACACTCAACTCCTGGGCACCATATATGATTACTAATCCAAATATGTCTACAATTATTCATACTTTCCGGGAAAGTACTGTTTCGGCTTAATCACTGAAGTTAGGTTATACTTATGCTCGGCTCTCTATATAAATCCTCCATACTCAAATTATACTTTTATAATTTATGCACTGCCTTTTTCACATTACCTCTCAGCAAACTACGAGGTAACAAATCTGTAGTACAAATTACATAAAAAAACGTCCAAGCTCTGCTGTAAGCTATACAAATGTAATGTTCGGCTATGTGAATAATTTTGAGTATGTCATTCTCAAGTGTTGCCAACTCCAAACTCGAATTGAAAAGTTCCGCCAATACACACAATAAAATTCTCTCGTATTTACTTTCTCTATGCCCACCCACGGATGTAAGGCAGTCGATATCGAGATTCCACTGGTACATTTTACTGTATTAAAGATGATTAACGTTTCATAAAATATGTATTATATCTTTGATATGACAAATATAAATATTTAGCTCGAACTGCGTGTATAGTCTGCGTGTGTGTCCTTTAGTTCTGATTTCATTTTATACAAGTGGAAAGACATATGAGACAATAACTTACTATGAACAAAATATACTAGTTCATTCAAACACACAATTTGTGCAAAATAATTTGTTTATAGCATTACCTAAGCTCTTTCTAAAATATGCACCATTTGACTTTTCCAACCTTAAGCAATACTATTTCAAGTACGTCATGCAAGGTCACGTTAAGTACGTGTTCCGTGGTAGATACCACGTAGATACCTTTCCGCTGAAAGAGCGCAATTCATACCCAAGTGTGTCCCCTACATATGAAAGGCTATTGAAAGGCTTCCTAATGGTGTACTACAGTTTTTCGAAAATCACAGTTCTCCCTCTTTAATCTTCTTAAAGAAGTGCAATAAGCAAATGCTGGAAACAAGATTCTCATAAACTAAATATTAACAAAATTTCTCTCATCAGTAAAATGCGTTTGTTTTTCAAATTGCTTACAACCCGTGTTCCACCGACAGATATATTATGCGAAATTTACACAGGTTGTACAATGTAAGTACATAATGCTATTGGTGTTTACACTTGCAAAGTGCAGAAGCAGATCTGTTTGAGCCTGTGGTTTGAGCAAACCAGCGCACTTGGCAGGGTAGCCAACTTGACGGATTTTCCGTCAAAATTGACGGGTTTTAAGTTGTATGACGGACAAAATTTAGTTTTGATGGATGAACGGGATAGCTATGAGGGTAGTGCCTCCGTGCCATGACACTACCTTTATAAAACGGGAAATTATTATAAACTAGCTGAAATACCCGGCGTTGCCCGTGATTTGACAGATGTATCCCTACAGCTTTAGACATAAGTTGGATATTATAAAGAACACAACATAAATAAAATAAATAAATGAAAACATCAGGAAAACACTATGGAAAAGTAATGTTGAACAACCCCAAATACCAGAGGAAGAAATTTAAGTAGAAAACGTTGCATTTTAATTTCAAACACATAGAAAATTGCACTACTTGAGAAAGAGGTGAGCCTGAATTTCATAAAAGAGAAGTGTGTAGAGAAAACTGTGAATGTAATGCATTTCTATTTTAGTTGTATGAATTCTAGGGCAAGTAGAGAAAGAAATGTGATTGTGTTTAGTGAAACAAATGTGAGTAGAGAAAACCTTGTGAATGCAATATGTCGCATTTCTATTCAATCATAGAAAAGTGGTTGAGTTTTATGTCGAAGGACGAGTTCAGAAAGATATGTAAATGTGTTACGTAACAGAAAGCTATCTGGGAAAATCATGAGAATGTAATACGTTGCAAAGTAAAATGGATCACGTAAAAGCTTCCATGAAAAAACACTTAAATGTGCTAGTTTTCATGGTGATTTATCAACCGAGTTAAGCTTATCAGCTTCATACAGACCAACATTCATTTAATTGTTTGTTGAAGAACCAGTAGAGAAAAACATGTGAACGTGTTACGTAAAAGAAACGTGAGTAGAGAAACCGTATGAATGTAATACATTGCATTTCTATTTCAATCATAGAAAATTGTATGAATTCTGTACTGAAGGGCGAATAAAGAAAGAAATGTGGTTGTGTTTCGTAAAAGAAAAGTGAGTAGATAAAATCGTACATTTCTATTTCAATAATAGAAAGGTGTATTAATGGCATGTTGAATGGCAAGTAGAGAAGGGTTTGTGAATATGTTACGCATAAGAAAGGCGAGTAGACTAAGCTATGCGAATGTAATATGTTGCATAGTAAAATGAATATCATAAAAACCTTCTGCATGAAAAAATGCTTAGATGTGCCAATTTTCATGGTGATCGGTCAACCGTGTTGGAATTTATCAACTTCATACCTACATATCAACATCCATGTCATATGTATAAATTGCACTAATTGTATGTTGAAGAGCGAGTAGAGAAGATGTGAATGTGTTACATAAATGAAAAGTGTGTAGATAAAATCGTATGAATGTAATACGTTGCATTTCTATTCCAACCATAGAAAATTATATGAATTGTATGTTAAAGCGTGAATAGAAAAAGAGATGTGATCGTGTTTCATAAAAGAAAAGTGAGTAGAGAAAATCGTGTGAATGTAATATGTTGCATTTCTATTACAATCATAGAAAATTGTGTGAATTGTATGTCGAAGGACGAATACATAGAAAAGGATATGTGAATGTCTCGCGTAAAAGAAAAAGGAGTAGAGAAAAGCATGTGAATGTTACGTTGTATAGTAAAATGGATAACATAAAATCTCTATGAAAAAATACATATATATGCCGAATTTCGCAGTGATCGGTCAAGTGGTTTAGGAGAATAGCACTTAAATACATGCATACACACAACCATTTTTCTCGGTTTGAATGAGAAAAATAAAAATGTCGTTTTTACGTTTTGCCGTTCAATTTTCCAGTTTGTTTTCTTCATTAGAACCTTCCTTGGACTTCATCGCATATTTGAAAAAAAAAAAAAAAAAAAAAAAAAAAAAAGATTAGCCAAATTGGTCCAGGTGTCCTCGAGTTTTGCGCTTAGCAAGATATTTATATAGCCATTCATTTTTATTACATAAGTAGATTATTTGTATACTCCACGGTTACACCGAGAATACGAGTATTGATCTTAATCTTATTACTTTTAAGGCGCAATGAAATGGCTTGTCTATGGGAAACCATAGAAGCTGGAGGAAGCTACAGTGAGTTGTAAGTAAATTCACAATTCCTAGTCACCTTACAGTGTGCATGGGATTGTTTCGTTCAGTGCTGACAGCTGGCCTCTCGGTCGGGGGAACACACGGCATAACTGACACTTATACACACGATGTGGTGCTAAAAATTGTGGCTTTAGTTATAAGTTTGCAATCATATGATATTACTAGAGCCTGGATTTTTATGTAATTTATTTGAAATCCTGCATGATATTTCACTGAGAAGTAAAAATGCTGGCGAATTACATTTGGGGCTCCCTTACACATTTTTATTTTAATTCTTTTTACATATTTTGCACATTTCTACATATTTTAACGATGTCACATAAAACGTACATGTTTTCTGGGTTTCATTACAATTTTATTATTTTTTAAAAAACATAGTAGTCACATTATAAACTACTGTTTTCACAAGTTTTGCTGAAAGCAACAAAAATCATTCTGCGAAATAGGATGCAAGTTAAATTAAGAATGCAATAATAACCGCCTCGCCTCGTTTTGATTGTTGTCCGTTTATATCAAAGCAGGTGCCGCTCGACAATGTTGACTTCCAGTGTCACGTTTCTCAGAGCGCTTTGGGCATTTACAAGGACTGTAGAAATTGATTGTTACCATTGTCGCGGAAGTCGGCATCTTGTACATGGACGTCGCGAAGGGGGGGCAAGGGAGGGCCGCGGCCCCCCCCTTGGAAATTAATGAACTTAATGTGCTGACTATTAAACTATTATTTTAATTTTTAGGTAAAGAACAATTTCTATTTAGCACAAATTTATATGGTTATCCGCAACAAATACTATAACTTTTGACAACAAAATAATGAATTAATATTATTGGATTGCAAAATTGTAACATTTGGCCCCCCCCCCCCCCTGGAAAAAAGTCTGCCGACGTTCATGATCTTGTAATATAATAGCTGCGAGGAAACAAAGTGAGCCGCTGGACAACCATCAATATAGCGGGGCGATAATACTGCAGTTAGTTTATTGCAAGTCTTAGTAAAATGGTACCAGTTGCGTCCTCGCTATCCTGCAAGTTGAATTCATGGGTGAAATTAGATAGCGCCTTTACAACCGACGGAAAAGTAATAGTCAAGCATGCGGTAAACGAATTGGCTGTTCCATGAAATCTCAATTGGAACAACATATCAAAAGTGTTCTTCACATACGCAACAAACACCTACAGTCTTCTAAAAAGCAAGTTCTGTTAACACAAATGCAACAGGAACCGTCCGGAAATGATTTTTTTAAAGACCTGTGCAGTGCAATTGGTTGCAGCTAATATTCCAAGGCATAAACTTCAAATTCCTCAATTTCGCTTCTTTCTAGAAAAATATTGCAAGAAAGTTATTCCTGACGAATCTACTCTGATGAAAAAGTATCCTCATATGTGTTATGGAGAAGCAGTTGCTCATATACGGAATGAAATTGGAGACTCCTGTATTTGGTTTGCCGTTGATGAAGCTACAGATGACATGGGTCGGAACATAGCAAATTTAGTGGCAGGTAAACTAGATTCCAAAAGTCCAGCAAAACCATTTCTGTGTTGCAGGGTGTTAGAACATACAAATCATTCTACAATTGCAAGATCCATGGGGTATTGGTTATAAAATTGTGACTAAAAACTTAGGATACCGCTCACTTTAGTTATTACTGACGAGAAACAAAAAGAAATTGCTGAAGAGTTATTTCCTTCACATATAAGAAATACATGGCCAAAGATGCAAATAGAAATAGAAGATATACCAATGACTCAAATAAAAGAGATCACAGATGCAGGGAAGTGCATAAAAATGGATAAAGCTGCTGGACCTGATGGTATCCCCCCAGAAGTTATAAAGTTAATTGCAAAACAAAGGCTGGACCTTCTAATGGAAACATTAAATGGGTTATTACGTGAAGGAAAGTTCCCCAAGGAGTGGAAAGTTGTGAGACTTATAGAAAAACCAAAAAAAAGGGAAATAGCAAAAAACGTTATAGACCTTTATGCCCATTAGATTGGATACAGTAGGGAAACTCTTTGAACAAATAATTAATCAAAGATTACCCAAAGAGATAGACCAAAAAGGTAGTTTTGCACAAACTCAATTTGATTTTACAAAAGATTGGTCAACTGCCGATGCAATAAAGCTGGTGCTGGAAACAACACAGAAAGAAGTAAACCAAAACAACAGGTATTCAGTAATGGTCACATTAGATGTTAAAAATGCTTTTAATTCTGCACCATGGTTGGGAATCATAAATGAATTAATACAACGGAAAATATCTTCATATTTGATTAAACTAATAAGTAGTTATCTACAAGATAGAAAGATCCTTATGGGAGAGATGGAGTGCTTAGGCAGGAACTTGCAGTAGGTGTAACAATGGTGGGACATGCAGACAAACTTCCACTGATAGTGTGCGGCACTTCAAAGCAAGACATAGAGGAAAAAATACAGTGGTCTATTAATAGGATTGAAGTCTGGATGACTAGTAGAGGACTGAGTTTGGCTCTGACTAAAACAGAAATGGTAATTATCAGAGGGAAAAATACTCTTAAAGAAGTAAGAATGCAGGATGAAGACTCAGAACTAAGTCACAAAGATACCTAAAATACCTAGGTATTCTCATTGGACATAATATGAGTATGGTTGAATACCTGAAGTATGTGTCTGCAAAAGGGGAAAAGGCAGTCACAGCATTGGCTAAACTGATTCTAAACATAGGAGGTCCTAAACAACAGAAGAGGAAACTACTAGGAGGGGTTATTAATTCCATTATATTTTATTGCACTGTTGCATGGAAGCAATGTATGAGAAAAGTAACATACAAGAACGTGTACAATGTAAGATTGCTATAAGAATTGCAAGTGCATATTGCACAACATCCACTAAGGCAATACAAATGATTGCAGAAATTATACCCTTCCACTTACTAGCAATGAAACAAAGATGAACATAATAGAGCACAAAAAGAGGAGAAAAGGAAAACTACAATGAAAACATGGCAGGAGGAAGGGGATGAAGAAACTGAAACAGTCCAAATATGTTGTTGTTGTTAGCTAATGCTGGATTTCTGACAATGAAGTCATTAATTCTGTTACTCTCCAATATTTTTCACTGATGATATTGAAGAGAGCAATAGCAGTAATAGTAGCCGCTTTTTAGAGAGCACCATATTTTTATGTTTTGGCGGTCACATCGCTCTCTCACAACCCCCAGAATGTCTGAAGGACCACACCTGTCGTTGGTTTACGGGTCTCACCGACCTGACCGGGAGACTTATCAAAATAAATTCACCGACCATATCCTCTGATCACCAATC
Source organism: Tenodera sinensis (assembly GCA_030765045.1). NCBI lineage: Eukaryota > Metazoa > Arthropoda > Insecta > Mantodea > Mantidae > Tenodera > Tenodera sinensis. Next base: position 154,873,851 of record CM060967.1, on the reverse strand, counting down.
AGAGGACGTATTACATGCCATGACAGGTCAGCATGTTAGGGGTTAAGATTTTATAGAGAAATGGAGAGGTTGGAAAAATAAAGACTCCCTAGCCCTCGGGAACCCTAATAGCATCGGGGTCGGAAGAGAATAAGAGATGACCAAGGTAAGGTCAGCTAGAAAAGTTACAGTGAGGAGCAAAACACCAGTAAGTGGAAGTAATGTTCTGCTCAGCTTGGGTACCTTGTGGTCGCTATTCATATATCCCCTAGACGGAAACCCCTGAGTCAAAACTACAATGAAAACATGGCAGGAGGAAGGGGATGAAGAAACTGAAACGGCCCAAATATAGAACTATGGTAAATAGATGACATGAAGAAGTGGACTATTTTTTTATGCAATTCTTAACGGGATATGGTCGATTTGGAACCTATCTGTATAAAATGAAAATAATAGAGACTGAACAATGTAGATATTGCAAAGAAATAGATACACCAGAACACACTATTCTGATATGTAACAGGTGGAATGATATAAGAGGAAAGATCTTTAAGGATATCAGTGGTATTAACATCAGATAATATCATAGAAAAAATTATAGATACAAAAGAAACATGGTATCATATTGCAGGAATGATAAAGAATATCCTGCAAAATAAGGAACGAGATGAAAGGTAAACTTGAATGCTGCACTGTGAAGTAATACTGAGAGGTGATCCCACAGTCCTCTAGGTGACGGAGGATGTTTTTAGCTGGTAAGAGTCTGAGACACCAGGGTCACCTTGCCTGGTGTCATTTGGATAAACAAAACTACTACTACCATTACCACTACCACTACTATCACCATTACCACTACGACCACCATCACTACAACCACCACTGCTGCCACCACACCACCACCACCACTATTATTATTATAATCATCATCGGTAGCAGCATCAGCATTGTCTTCTCAATTGAACAAAAATCTGATGTGTTGCATTCACATGACTTTCTCTACTCTTGTACTTACCATTCTTACAAACTCTTATTCTTATATCTTCTACATATTATTTGAGATAAACATTTGTACAAATTATTTTATTGCTTATTTCCAAGGGGAATACTCGAATTCAGTAGGCTTTGTGCTATAGTTAAATCTTTTAAAGCTTTGAGATCGCATTCCCTTTGCATGCTTAACATACAAAAAATGAACATAGATGTTCCATTTAATGAAAGATTTAAGTTTTCCGAAACTAACACAAATAACAAGGAATATCTCCAGAAATGGTTCACTCTACAAAAAAGTTTATTCAGACATAAATTGTGTATTTTAGCAAGATCTACATTTTTGTATAGTAAGATTTTGTCTATCTCTTACAGTTTACGAATTATTCAAAAGTCATCCAGAGTAAACAGGACTACATAGGCTATAGCCAGAAAATTCAAAGTATACATTTCATCTGTCATACAAATATCTTAAACATATGCCATTTTAATCAAAATTGTTAGAGCCATTTTCAAGAAAATCATAATTTTTTAAAACTTTTCCATGTAAAGGGTAGTTTAGGGTGCAGCTATTTTCTTCAAAATCTTCGTGTTGCATCCTTAAAAGACATTACACTTAAGTATCAACTTTGCTTTTTAACTGACTTTTCGTATTTCAGTTATGCTGTCCACAGACTGACAGACAGGCAAGCAGGCAGGCACACACACTGACCTTTTTCTAAAAATGTTTTTTTTTTTTTTTTATATTCAGCGGGTCTCAAAACATATTTCCGGTGATATCTCGACATCAAATTTTTGGGTGGAATACAATACTTCCCCTACTTACTTGTAGAGAAAGTAAAAAGGTATATTAACTGTAATCAAATTGTAGGTATAGTCTGTACATCCCCTTAAACTGTGCAAACTTAAACATATAAACATTCTAGTAGACCTGTATAGTTACACAGTTATTGTCTTCAAATTTTAAGATAGAATCTAAAATAAGAACAAATTATCAACTAAAAGCTCCACTTATCTTAGTAATATAGCTTTGAGAATGAGTTGAGACAACTTGAAACTCGAGTCAGTTTGTGCAAAAAGAATTTGCAACATTACTAAGATAAGTGAAGTTTTTAGTTTCTAATTTGTTCCTACTTTAGAATATTGCAAGACTTTCCACAGCTGACATGTTGCAAGTTGTAATCCAACTTATTTTCAAAGCTGTACAAACAAATTACCATAGTTACTGATCCTCATTTTAAAACTCTGTCACCAATCTCTAAAAACAAAAATCTATAAATACAAGAACTGCGTTATGAATTTTGAAATACCACAGTATTTATAGATTTTTGTTTCCAGAGATTGGTGACAGTTTAAAATGAGCATCAGTAACTATGGTAACTTGTTTGCATAGCTTTGAAAATAAGTTGGTTTACAATTTGAAACATATCAGCTGTGGAATATCTTGCAATATTACTAAGATAAGTGGAGCTTTTGGTTTCTAATTTATTCCTATTTTAGATTCTGTTGCTTCACTGTTAATAACTTCAATATTTCCTTAATTTAAGATACAAATTGGATATCTGTTAACAGTTTTATGTGTATGCTGCATTTATTTATTTGGTGATCTACATTTTGTTTATCCTATCTTAGAAGTTTGAAAACAGTGTTGTTATAATCCATTTAATCTAAAAGTTGAGTCAATTAATAACACTAAACAACACTTACATTCCGGAAAATTATAAAGGTAAGTGTTGTTTAGTGTTATTAATTGACACACCTTTTAGATTACATTTTATTTATTTGCCTCTCTTTAGTTTCTTGAATAAGTTATTATATGAACAGGTGAGTTTGATATTCTATAGACAGTAAGAAGAGTAAATCTATTTTCTTATTCTCCCTTTGTTTCTTTTTCTTTATTCTTCAGTATTGAATAATTTTATGTATTTGTAACAGATGTAAAACTGGATAAAACATGTAGTTTACTAAACATACTTCTGTAAATAAATATTGTTAGATTAGGTAATATGTGGCTTACAAGTAAATTGATATGACAAATCACTTTATTATAAGAGATACAGGATTACAGTTTTAAAGTTCTTTCAGTTTTACATAACGGTACTTTAATTTGTAAATTTGGTGCTTTTTTTTTTTTACTTGATTAAAATGAAAAGCAAGTTTCCATATACTAGTGCTTGTCTGTAGTTTATCAATAATGGCTTTTGGTAATCAAATCATAAGATTACATATCAATTTAACTATGAGTCTATTACACTTACACATAAGAAAACATGCATTCATTTATGAACATGAGAAATCTTAAATGATTAAACATTTTCATCTGTTTTTGTCAATTGTTTGTTGCGTTCCATTTGGCTCTTGCGGACTGCTGCACTAACTCCAATTTGGTTCCTTATTTCTATACACCGTTTATCTCCTTTAATTGCATTCTGTTTATTGTTGAGGTCCCTGTCAACTCTCACCATATACCTTTCCAAGCCATTATAAGTGGCTCTGAAAATGAAGAAGAAGTTAAGAAGCTTTCCAGGGTATGCAGGGGCATAACATTTACATTAGGGTCTTCAGGGCCTGCAATGCAGGGCTCACAGAAAACCAAGAGCTTTAGTCTTAATAATAACAACAATATTTTTACTTGCTTTTAAACACTAAAAATATTATAAAGATTAAAATATATACAAATATTATTATGAGGACTATTTTTTACTATTGGAAAATCAAAAAATAAAAGATGGGAACTACCAAACATTCAAACAGTAATTCCAGATATATATACTTAAGCTTTTATGGCTGGTGTCTTGACTATTAGAAATGTTTAGTTCGTCCGGGCTTGTAGGCCGTGGTTTAGAAGGCATTGTAGATACCAACGTTTTGCCAAGTACTGCGCTTGGCATCTTCAGGGTAACACGATCCACTGTCTGCACTGGTCAGAGTTTGAATGTGGAAGCAGACAAACAGTGGAAGTAAAGACCGTAGGCCTAAAGACCGTTAACGTCCATTAGGGTTATTTATATGGTGGGGGTGGGCGGAGTATTGTTGCGCTGGCTACAGTAGTGATTGGCTAGTTGTAGGCAGGGTTTTATTACAACTGTTGTGTGTGTCTGAAAGTTTATCTAAGACAGGTATCCATACTTTATGTACACGGATACCAGTCTTAGATAAACTTTCAGACACACACAACAGTTGTAATAAAACCCTGCCTACAACTAGCCAATCACTACTGTAACCAGCGCAACAATGCCCCGCCCACCCCCACCATATAAATAACCCTAATGGACGTTAATGGTCTTTACTTCCACTGTTTCTCTGCTTCCACATTCAAACTCTGACCAGTGTCGACAGCAGATCGTGTTACCCTGAAGATGCCAAGCGCAGTACTTGGCGAAATGTTGGTATCTACAATGCCATCTAGACCACGGCCTACAAGCCTGGAAGAACTAAAAATTTCTAACAGTAATTCCTGAGTATCCTCGAAAAATGGCTGTTGCAACCTTCAGGTTGATTAGGACACATAACTGTCTGGCAAAATATTTGAACAGAATTGGGGTATATTCTTCACCACTCTGTCCTCTATATGATCTGCAAGAGGAAATGGACCAAGACCACCTTCAAATATGCCCGGCAACTTCTAGTGCCCCATCCATCAGTGAAAAATATTGGAGAGCAAGTGGATTAATGACTTCATTGTCAGAAATTCAGCATTAGCGAACAACAAACAAACAAAATATATATATATACATTTTGTTGTATATATACTGGGCGTCCCAAAAAAACATGGACAATGCTTAGTATGTTGTGCGGGATGGTAAATTGATCAATTTTCATACAAGAACCCATGTCCAGAAATGCACAGTTTGGACACTAGAGAGCGTCGAAGTTTGAGAACGAACTGTTGTGACAATTTGTTAACATTCATTTTGGTATCTTAATATGGAAGTAATGCAACATTTTAGCCATTGGTGCACTGGGATGAATGACCTGAGCATAATAACATCCCTGCACGTGGGCTAAATTCCTCCATAGAGTCCTTAATGCGCATCCTACTGTGTCACTTGTGTAGTTTCCAATACAGTAACGTTTCTTAGCAGCATTGCGACATGTACCAATACACAGCTGCTGAAATGGCCAACCTGAGCACACTTTGATGTAAATGTGCAGAATCAGTTCACCTTCTTCTTCTTTCCCTAATTACCCTCCCATTATGTAGGACTTACACCCCCTAGGACTTACAAGCCAGTCTAGGGTCAGATGCCTGTCGGGGAGCAGAGCGACCTCTGGACCAGACAGAGTGAAGACCGGGAAGCAGGTGGTCAGACAAGTACAAGGTATGATAGTGAGGAAGATGATATGAAATGCAGGCAAAACGGATGGTTGGAAAGGTGATAATGGAGCAATTGGTGAAATGAATGACGGGGGAAACTGGAGAACCCGGAGAAAACCCGCCCAGATGCCGCTTCATCCACCATGAATACCACATGCAGGTCCCGTTTAGGTGGTAGGCAAGCAGTCTAACCACTCAGCCACAGTGCCGCGATTATACTTCCAGACTCAGGGTCACTTCAACATCGCTTATGCAAATTGATGGATTGGTAGAGGTGGACCAGTTCCATGGCCAGCATGGTTGACAGATCTGACACCTCTTGACTATTTTCTGTAGAGTGTATGGCACTCCTGTAATGTCAGCAGAGGACCTTATGGCTTGAGTCCATGGAACGATTGAAAATCTTCAAAGACAATCGCACATATTAGGTCACGTGCATGAAGCTCACCTGCACCGATGAAGGCTCTGCAATGACATAGGAAGTACACTGTTCAAAGCCCGATTCTAATGTAGACAGCCTGATATTGGATTTATTGATGAAATGTGAACGTACACCCATCTCATACTTTGATGCACTACAGCGCCCAAAGCGTGCATTTCCAGATGGGGGTTCCTATCATCAATTTTGCCTGCATTTCATGTCACCTCTTCCTCACTCTCACACTTGGTGCTTGTCTGACTACTGCCTTCCAGTTCTTCACTCTGTCTGGTCATAGGTTCCTCTGCTCCCCAACAGGCGTCTGACCCTACGCATTGGCTTGTAAGTACTAGGGGGTGTAAGCCCTACATAAGGGGTGGGTAAACAGGAAATGAAGTAAGAGGAGGAGAAGGAAAAGAAGAAGAAGGTGATGGTGGTGGTGGTGGCGGCGGTGGTGGCGGCGGCAGTGGCGGTGATGATGGTGGTGGTGGTGATGGTGATGGTGGTGATGATGATGATGATGATGATGATGATGATGATGATGATGATGATGATGATGATGATGATGGAGGAGGAGGATGAGGAGAAGAAGGAGAAGCATAAGGAAAAGCAGAAGAAGAATTAAAGTATTATGGATAGCCTACACACAAAACATTTATATGAATATTGTATATGTTTTTGACCTGTTACTGAGATGGCTATATATCACATTTCATGCCTTGTGTTTAATTATATTTTTCTCTAATTACTTAAATTCTGTCATTTTTGATAAATATGTACTTACTTTGCATCATCAATTTTTTGAATCAAGTCATTTCGGGTCGTGTATAGCATCATCACTTCCTCAGCTAGACCAATCTGAGCCTCATCCTGTACTAGTTCTGTACCTTTGCGAAGTCTGCGGTTTTCTAGCCTTGTTTGTGCTAGTTTACATGAGTTTGTTTTTTCTAGTAGAGCTTTCTCCAATGCATCAATCTCCAAGGCCAGTTTTTCCATTTCATCCTGCATCTGAAATGCACTCACAACTATAGCACAATGTGTTGAATCCTTATAAATTGATTATTCATATTGTGGCGGGGATTTCTTTAAATGATGGTTAACTCATATTAGCGTGAATATGGTAGCAAATGGAGCACTGTTTTTGCTAAAAGGTGTAAAGTTTGTTGGAGCAGACGCGATTCCTATCTGCAGGGGATGTGGTCGTGGAATGGAATGCATAAATCAACGTACTTTTATTATAAACACCTTTATTCGTTTTATATACACTTTACATCACTTTTCCAGTTGGTTAATAACTTTTAAATTGGATAGCGTCCATGCTGGCTAGAAGTTTGTGTAATTCACATTTTCACACGCCATCAACAATTATACGTCTTTACACTTTGAAGTCACAGACGCTAATGAAAGTAGTTTTTGGCGTGGGTATAACGCAACACCGCCATTCTTTTGTATTCATCCGCGCAACAGTTCTCATTGGTCGAACTCAAAGTGACGACAAGAGATTGGATGTTGATTATTAAAAAGAAATAAGTTCCTAATACATCCAAATTATATAAATTAAAAATTTACATACTCTTATAAAAATATTTACATGAACAATTTTCTATTAGTCAATATTCTGTCTCATATGCCCCTTGTTTTGTTTTTCAAGTTGTCACCTTATTTACAATCTTGAAACACAATACAATACTTCTCCCTACTTCTATGATTCAATCACTTTGTACAATATATATTTTTTTTTTCTTTACAGTCTTCTTCACTGTTTGTCTTTGTCCTTTGTTTTGACATAATACAACATGTCTTTATAAGTTTCACATATTCGGTTACTACATAATGTATTCGGTTACTATACAATACTTATCCAGTTATTGCACAACATATTTAGTTATTACACAATATGTCCAATTATTATGTAATACATATTCAGTCCTTGTACAATATATCCTGCTATCATACCATATATGTTGTTATTATACAACACACCTTCTGTCATTATACAATACATATTCAGTTGTTGTACAACACATTTGATTACTACACGACATGTCCAATTATTACACAATACATATTCAGTTATTGCACAATATATCCTGCTATCATAATACATATGTTCTGTTATTATGCAATACATATTCAGTTATTATACAATACACATTCAGTTTTGGCATAAAGCATTTAGTTATTACTCAACATATTCTGTTATTGTACAATATATCCTGTTATCATAATACATATGTTCTGTTATTATGCAATACATATTCAGTTATTATACAATACACATTCAGTTTTGGCATAAAGCATTTAGTTATTACTCAACATATTCTGTTATTGTACAATATATCCTGCTATCATAATACATATGTTCTGTTATTATGCAATACATATTCAGTTTTGGCATAAAGCATTTAGTTATTACTCAACATATTCTGTTATTGTACAATATATCCTGCTATCATATCAGATATGTTGTTATTATACAACACACCTTCAGTCATTATACAATACATATTCAGTTATTGTACAACACATATTCAGTTCTTATACAATACATACTCAGTTATTGTACATTTGACATTGACACAAATATAATTTAAGTGTTTCATGTGGTTTTTGACTTGTATTCATTGCTATGAGGAGAGAAAAACAGGATACAAATTTTGAGCTAATGATTGTGATCATGTTTATGGCAATATTTTATTCAGTTCTTTGCCTTCTTTGTCTTATAAGCTTATGTATAGGCAGGTTGTTGAGTCGGTTCTTAAACTCTGATGTTACTAATGGTACTAATTTTCTTGATTGGATTATTATTCATTGTTGTTTGGTTCAACATTTCTTCGAGCTTAACATTGGCTATATTCATCTTAATTCATGGGCATTGTTTTTCTGGTTATGGTTTTCCTCATTTCACTAATTGTCATTTCTTTATCTCTTATTTCTATAAGAGAAAACTTCTATACTTACAATTATTCTGTAATTGTATTATTTTTCTTCTCAATTTACTCTCGACATCTTTGTGTCGAAATATCATATCTTTTTCATCATAATTGATTCATTTTTATTTTTTGTCCCTGACATCCTTATGTCAAAAACATATTATCTTCCGTCGCTATGATTCATTTATTTAATGACAATCAGTGTCCTCATCTGTCTTTGTTGACAATGCTCTTTGTGGTCGATATAGCCAATGACTATGTCGATTTTCTTCCTTGTTGTAATCCTATTTTGAATATAATTTTCTATAAGTAACCCATCAAAAATTGTTATCTTTCTTTCATCTCCACTACTCCTGCCTTACACATTTGTTGACAAAGGCTATTTGGCTCTTTCTTTGTATGGCTTCAATTTATTTTTGTGGTATCTTCCTACCAACTTGCCATTTGTATTCTGTAGCTCATACGTGTGGTCACCCAGCTGTTTTGTTATGACCAGTGGTCCAGTATACAATAGTTCCATCATGGTGTCGATGTCAATTGTAAGTTGCCGAGATATTGTTGTTTGTCATCCACTCGGTTGGGACGAACTTAGTTGTTGTAATTTCCCTGAGTGTTGGTGGTGGTTGTCGTTTCTGTATTCTGTGCAGTATCTGCCCTATTTGGCACATCTTCTTCTACTTCCTGCTGTCTTGTGTTGTTAGTGTACCATTGGTCTCTGCCCCTTTGGCGTGAACCTCTGTCATGTGACGGTCTGTGGTTGTTCAGGTGTTCCCTACTGAATCGCATGTGATTCACTCGATGGGTATGGTCTCCTGGTCTTCCACGATCATATGTATATGTTTGGTGTCTCGTTTCACCCCTCGGTATCGTGTCGTGGTACCGCTGTCTTGTGTTCTCCATCCTCTCGCCATGATTATGTGGTTGTGGGAAATGGTGTGCCCCTCTCCCCCTTTCATGGGTACTCCTAGTATTTGTATGTTCTCCTTCGCTCTGGTTGTTCGTAGCCGTGTTCCGGTTTAGGATGGGTGAGTTTGGGTGACCGTTCCTATGTCTATGCTCATTAGGCCGACCATTTTGTGTTTCGAAGGCTGTCAGCAGTTCTATCATATCTGCAAAATCTACCGGCCTTGCAACAATTAATCCTGTTCTCACTGTGTCTGGGAAATGTCTCGTTATGCTGGCAATTAGTTCTGCCTCCGACAAGTTAGGGTCTAATAGCTTTCCTTTGTTGGCTACTTTCATGAAATAGTCGACTAATGACAATCCTTTGGCTGGATCGTATCTACCTGTCGCTAGCTCTACCCTAGTTTGGTTTTGTTTAGCTGGGCCCCAATACCTTGATAGGAATAAATTTCTGAATGAGCTATAAGACTCGTGACCAGCTAGTGTTAACCTGAGCCATTCTAATGCCTTGTTTTTTAAGCTTTTCTTTACTATCATCATCCTAAGCTCGTTTGGTATCCTTTTCACTTTAAAGTATTCTTCCATCTCTTTAACAAAGAGTTTTGGATCGTCTCCCTTCTCCTCGTCAAATGTAGGTGGTGTGATTTCATGTAATATGCTGTTGGTGTAACATGTGTTATGTGTTGTGTCATTGTTTGGTTGTGAACCTCTTTCTCTGTATGGTGAGTCAACATTTTGTACATTACTCAAATAACTCTCATCTTGTACATTACTTACATCTAAATCATCTTGTCTTTGTAATGCCTTCACAACATCATTTACATTAGCCAAATTTTCTTTCCCTTTTTTCATTTCTTCACAAATTGATTTTAAATCATTCTTTATTTCTAAGTGGCTTTGTTTCATATCATTTATAGCATCCTGTTGTGAAAGCATCACATCATTCATTGTCTTAATTTTAGGGATTACAATTTGTTCTACAGTTTCATTAATAATGTCTTTCTTTACTACCTCAATCTCTTTCCTTAATTCCTCAGTTATTTCTGCTTTTACATTTGTTATTTTACAGTCTACACTTGTATTACTTTCTGTTATTTCATCCCTACATTTAGCAATTTCTCCTTCTAACACAATTTTATTCTCTTTCATCTCTGATTCTATCTTTCCCATCCTATCTCCTACAATTTCTATCCTAGCTTCTAAGGCTTCCTTTGTTTCATTTAAGTTTTTATGAACTAATTTTAAATTAGTTTCCATTACTTTCATATTTTCTTTATACTCCTGTCTCCCTAATTCTATTTTCTGTTCTAGGTTCTGTCTACCTAATTCCATTTGCTGTTCTAAGTTCTGTCTACCTAATTCCATTTTCTGTTCTAAGTCTTTTCTCACTTCCTCCATTTTCTGTTCTATTTCTTTTTTATTATTTTCCAAGTCCTCTCTCACTCCCTCTATTTTTTCACCTAAACTTTGTTCTATATCCTGTTTCAATTCTATGTTATTTTGTTTCATTTTCTGACCTAATTCTACCTTATTTTGTTCCAGTTTCTGACCTATTTCCTTCATATTCTGTTCTAGTCTTTCAAATATCATCATCATTAACCTTTGATCTTTGCTTATTTCCGCCTGTTCACCTTCTAATCCTTCCTGATAACTAGGCCTATCTGCCCCTTCCCCCACTCCTGTTTCTATCTCTTTTCGCGACATTTTAATTCCTTTATCTAATTCACTTAATGTTGAAAGTCCTGTCACTTTTCCACTTCTTAAAAACATGCACAAGGGAATAAAATAAAGAAACAAAAAATTTCGATCCTACTTTCTTTTCTGCTGGTTCTTCGTCCGGTTATTTACGTCTCCTGGGTAGTTGGCTTCGCTAGATGATCTCCGGTGTTTTTCCCACGTTGATTCTCCGCGTATCGATGTTTTGTTGATATCAGACGATGGTCTAATGGCGTCTTTCTCCTGCACGATAAGATAGCGTTCTTTTGGTGTTAGCACTTCGCACTCTCAATTTTGCATTCCACTCCAAATTCGCGCTCCACGTTGGGCAAGCCATTTGTGGCGGGGATTTCTTTAAATGATGGTTAACTCATATTAGCGTGAATATGGTAGCAAATGGAGCACTGTTTTTGCTAAAAGGTGTAAAGTTTGTTGGAGCAGACGCGATTCCTATCTGCAGGGGATGTGGTCGTGGAATGGAATGCATAAATCAACGTACTTTTATTATAAACACCTTTATTCGTTTTATATACACTTTACATCACTTTTCCAGTTGGTTAATAACTTTTAAATTGGATAGCGTCCATGCTGGCTAGAAGTTTGTGTAATTCACATTTTCACACGCCATCAACAATTATACGTCTTTACACTTTGAAGTCACAGACGCTAATGAAAGTAGTTTTTGGCGTGGGTATAACGCAACACCGCCATTCTTTTGTATTCATCCGCGCAACAGTTCTCATTGGTCGAACTCAAAGTGACGACAAGAGATTGGATGTTGATTATTAAAAAGAAATAAGTTCCTAATACATCCAAATTATATAAATTAAAAATTTACATACTCTTATAAAAATATTTACATGAACAATTTTCTATTAGTCAATATTCTGTCTCAATATTATATATACATATATGTAATTTGATTTAAGCCATTCACAAACTGTGCTAGGTAGCCTGTACAGCAGGAATAGAAATAGTCACACTTTCCTTTCATCTCTAAAATGTTTTAATTGAGGAGCTTTTGCTTTATTTACTTGAAATAAATGTTATGAATAGGTATAGTCATATGAGCTGTTATGTTTATTAGGACAACACAAAATTGGCTGATAGCTGACCACTTCATGATCAGATTAATTATTCTCTTTCCTGTTGCACAAATAAATTTGGTGGGCACTAAATGATGTTTATATCACCAGTTTTACAGCATGAATTCTCAGCATGAAACTGTCCCAAAAATACACTGACAACACTTTGTGTGTTGTACAGAATGGCAAACTGATTGATTTTCAAAGAGGAACCCCTGTCTGGAAATGCACAGTTTGGACGCTGTAGCGTATCAAAGTATGAGATGGGCGTACCTTCACATTTTATTAATAAACCCAACATCAAGCTGTCTACGTTAGAAATGGGCTTCGAACTGTGTACTTCCTACATCATTGCAGAGCCGACTGAATACGTGTGATTATCTTTGAAGATTTTCAATCACTCGGTGGACTCGAGCCATAAGTTGCTCCACTGACATTACTGGAGTGCTGTACACCATACTCTTCATATTATCGCACTGAAAATTGTCGAGAGGTGTCAGATCTGGCGACCATGCTGGCCATGAAAATGGTCCACCTCTACCAATCCATGGATTTGCATATGTAATGTTGAGGTGATTCCACACATTTACATCAAAGTGTACTCAAATTGGCCATTTCAGCAGGTGTGTACTGATATGTGTCGCACTGTTGTTAAGAGACGTTACTATACTTGAAATTACACAAGTGACACAGTAGGATGCACATCAAGGACATTATGGAGGAATGTAGTGCATGCACAGGAATGTTATTAGGCTCAGGTCATTCACTTGCAGTACACAGATGACTAAATGTTTGCATACGTTCTGTATTAAGATACCAAAACCAATGTTAACAAATTGTCACAACCGTTCTTTCTCAAACTTCGACGCTCTCCAGCGTCCAAATTGTGCATTTCTAGACAGGGGGTCCTATTTGAAAATCTATCAGTGTGCCATCCTGCGCAACATACTAAGCATTGTCAGTGTTTTTTTGGGACACCCAGTATATATATATATATATACACCCACACATTGATTTTTCTTAAGGTGTGGATGTTTGATTGTGCATTCTTATGGCTATTAAGAATTTAATCTAATCTAATTTGTATACAGAAATGGAAAAATGACATTGAAGAACAAGACAAGAGTAAGAAGAAGGGGGAAAAGCTTGGTGCTCACCTTCTTTCTTTGCCAATTTATCTCAAATTCTTGCCTTTCAGATTCAAAAATTCGGTGACGAAGGGCATAGTCAGTGGCCATTTTCTGTGCTAAAATATCATTTTTAGTTCGCTCTCGTATGCAATATAAAGCTTCTCGTAGCTTGGCAGATATTTCAATTTCATTATCTGCCTTCAGCTTATTAAAGCGAGATAATTCAATCCAACTTTGAAGTTCCAGTGACCTATGGCAAAATAACAATGTAAAAGAGAAAATAGGCATCCTGTTAAAGTTTTTTAATTTTATAAATAGAATAATCAAAATGACAACTCAATATATTAAAAATAAATGGTATTCATCCATTTATTTATTTATTTGTGACATAACCTTTACATTTTTGAGCTAGTGCTCATATATTAGTGACATGTCAAGATTAGCATTACAAACTGCAAGATAAAAACAAACAACAAAAACATACATTTCCAATTAAAGCTTTATGGCTAGTACTTATATTTGAGATAATCCTCAATGGAATAAAAGCAGTAGTTAATTAGATGTGCCTTGAGACATGATTTGAAATTATTTACTAGTCTTATTTCTTTTATTTCTTTGATGCAGCTTGGCAGGTTATTATAGAGCAATTCCGCGTGTGACTAACTGACATTTACACTACATTTTCTTCTTAAAATGTCTGTCTAATGGTCCATATAGGTGTAAAAATGTTATTTTAACGACATATGATGACAGAGAATACATTGGCGGTTGTGATAGGAAATATAAAAACCTTAAAAAAGTGAAACAATTATTTAATAATGAGAGCTAAACTTTTCGTGACTAACTGACATTTTTGTCAACTGCAGGTCCAACTTCAAACGTTTGTCCTCCGTTTTCCCTGAAAGTTTTCTAATTTGATTTGTTCTGAAAAATCACTTGAGAGATTAACTTCTAAGCTTTCAAATGACCTGAAAAAAGGTTTGGCATGTTATTCTCATCTGGAGATATTTATTCAAAAGGGCAGCATGACTAACTGACATGAGTTTGTGACTAACTGACATTGCGAAAATTGTAATACCTTGCCTTTGTTTTACATGGTATAACATATGGTAAATCATAGTGATACGCATTATACGTTACATGCATGTAATACATACAGGTGTGTAATTGTATTTATTGTTTTGACAATAATCATATCCGTTGGAGAAGCATTAATGTCATGCAATATAAACAAATGTTAACAGCTCTCATTTCTTATCACAGTTATGTCATTGCAAGTATAAAAAGCTGACTCAAAACCATAACAAAGACGACACATGAGAGCACACTGCACATACCTTAGTTACTTGATTGGACTCCTTATAGTGCAGGAACGCTAAATGCAGTAGCCTCGTAGTGCACGCGCATATCACTACACTGTTTTTATTTCCGAAAGTTGTGCATCATTCTGACACTTCCCACACATGAAAGAAAAGCATATTCCGCAACATTTAAACCTAATACTTTCACATAATGAACCCGCTGAGTGGATGGCATAGGTGAAATACGTTCAAATCTTTTGTCGAGAAATTCTTTTGCTTCTTCAATTTCAGACAGAGAAACCTCAAGAAGACATATGAAAGAGTGCATGTGCTTCTTTTAATGTTACCACTAGATATCTAATGCGAACTTCTTTTGTTTCTCCTTGAACACGGATTTCAATAAAATCATCTCTTCCAGGAGCTTGATAAGATATTGAATCATGCTGATAGAACTTGATGATTGCACTTTTAAGTTCCTCTGATAGTTATTTTCCTGATACCGGGACAGAATGCTTTGGTTTTACAACATGTAATCCCTCTTCAACTGCTAACTTATGAATCATTTCTTTTCTTTTACGTGGAGATTGCGGCAATGCTTCCTCAACATGTTTTCTGCACTTTCCAAAATGCTGTCTGCTTTTGAAACCCGCTGATGTTGATGGAGTATCCTTATCAATCCCTTCTTGGTCTCTTATATTCTGTCTTGCCTGCTATGCTTGCTTATGTCTCCTATATTCTTGAGGTGTTCTCTTGTTTTGTTTGTTTCAGTATTGCTCTTCCTTTCCTCATAGTTACTTTTATTTTTTCCTTCCATTGTGCATAACTGCCTTGCTGCTTCAGACGTTGTTTGTATTCATGTTGTCTTTGGGCTGGTGTTTTAGACATGGAGTCAGAAACGGACTGATACGTCTATCCTCACTGAAGTCTCACAAGCACTGTACGCCAGCACTAATTGTCCATTAGTCATGTGTTTTGTGGGAAAACCAATGACTATAGAGGAAAATTTTCTGATACTTTTTTATTTGTTACATTGTAATGATGCAGAATCAAAAAGGATACCTTTTTCAGTCTATTACTTTTCCCCGCAGAGGACTTTATCCTTATTTACCGTGACTAACTGACATTGACACACAGTAATAATTAAACAGGTTCTAAGGATTATTTATAAATGTCAAAAATTATCAGCCATATACACGTTTCGAAGACGAAGAGTCATTGTGTGATGTACAGAACAAAATAATTTAAAAAGTTGTACATAGCTCCTGAAATATTGATATGAAAATCACTGTTATTCACGCTTATTTTTAGTGTTTTGGAAATATATGGGTAAGAAGTGAAATTTGAACCCATATTCACGTCAAAAAGATATATTTTTCACTTCATAAGATACTTTGGAGTATCTAGCATCATCTTTCCTCAGTAAAAAAGGTGAAACATCGATTTCAAGTTTTAACACCCGGTATGACATATTCGCGGAATTGCTCTATACAATTTAATGCCCTAGTGTAGAATACTTTTCTGATAGACTGAGGTATTGTGACTGGTTACATGTAGATGTTTATTTTTTTGGGTGTTATGTTTATGTACTGTGTTATTCATTGTAAACGGTGTATCAACAGTATTAATGTTTTCAAGTATAAACATAAGTGTTTCTTGACTATAGATGCAGGAAAGTGGATGGAATTTCAACACGGCGCCAGGAAAAATCAGTCAACTGAAACTACAATTTTCTCTTTTATAACAGAATCCCTTAAAGCCATAGATCAAAAGCTGAGCTATTGCCTGAGCTATTTTCCTGTACTTAACAAAGGTTTTCGACACTGTAGATCGCCAGAAATTGTTAATTAAACTAGAGGGATTAGGCATCAGAGGATTAGCTAATGAATTACCCATCTACAAAACTATATTATATACCGATGACACAAATGTTCTGATCAAAGCAACCCAAAAAGAAGCATTTATAGCCGCTATTCACCACACCGCTGAGAAAATAACAAAATATTTTACATGTAATAACCTCATTATAAATACAGAAAAAATGTAGCAATGGATATACACACTAACAGGAACAAAAATCACCCTGCCCCTCAGGTACAACTCCTTAATCATACACTTAAAAGAGCGGAATCCATCGGATTCCTTGGCACCTAGATAAAAAGTAATATGAAATGGGACACTCACATTAATGCAATAAACAAAAAACTGAGTTTGCTGTGACATTGTGTTGCACTCATATGACTTTCTCTACTCCTGTACTAACCATTCTTACAAACTCTTATTCCTATATTTTCTTCGTGCTAAGATAAACATTTGTACAAATTATCTTATTGCTTTATCCTCCTTTCTTATGGTGCTGTATTTTTAATTAAATTATTACTTTGCGTTGAGTTATGAGACTCTTTTCTTTCTCTCTGGGCGTGGTACTGGGTGCAATGAATGAACACTCGATGTAACTTCACTATATATCACTTTATTAACACTTTTTTCATCCCTTATTACACTTGTTATAATTGAATTGACTTTCATTGCACCTATTTGTATTTTCTTGACAGTCTTTCCACTTTTATAAAGTCTTTTAGACCCATGTCCACGCACGTTACAGAAATGCATCTTCACCTTACAAACACACACGCGCTAATGACAAAATTGGCACTTCTTTACATGACGCTCTCTTTATATTCATGCGCATATGTGCTCATTTTATATTTTCCCACGTTAAATAGTTCCTGTATTGTTAGGGAAGCGATCCTTATCTATTCTCCCTACACTTTTAACATTAATTATATATGCTTCTTATACTTATACATATTAAATTTAAACATGAAACTTAACATTTATGACATTTTTAAATAATTCTATTTTTCCACAACAATGAAAGAATTACAACACGTTTTTGTTACTCAACTAATTCTTATCAACATGAAAAATAAATTACATTTGCAATAAATATTTACATAAATGATTTCCTTTTGGGGTCTAACCATATATTCTGTCTCACTTAGAAGGAAGATAGAACACATTAAGGACTTCAAATTAACAGGAGAGGACACCCTTGTCTCCTTTGACGTAAATCGCTATTCTCCAGCATACCAATAAAACAACTCCCATCACTGATCAAAAATTCACTCAATCAGAAATTGCAGAATACATAGCACTCACCAAATTATGCAAAGACCAAAATTTCTTCCAGTTCCAAATAAAGTATTTTCATCAAACTTCAGGTTTAGCAATGGGCAATCTTCTTTCACCATTCTTGGCAGATATCTACATGAGCTCATTAGAAATAAGGATCACAAAAGGTTTCCTGTGGATGTTCAAACTCTGGCAGCAGTACGTAGATAACATATTTGCAATAGTTCCAAAAAGACACATCAGTGATGCATTAAAACTTCTAAACATACAGGACAAAAGCATAAATTTCACAGTGGGAGTGGAAAAAGATGATCAATTACCATTTTAAATCTAATAATAATCAAAAACAAGGATAGAATAAACTTCGGCATTCACAGAAAACCAACACAGACGAACAACTAGATAAAAGCTAATAGCTACAATCCAAGAAGGCACAAGCAAGCAATCTTCAATAGTTTAACACATGGATTGGTGAACATCCCTCTTCTAGCAGAAGAATACAAAATAGAATATTACAAAATAATTGAAATAGTACAAAAAATGGCTTCCCCAAAGAATTAGTAGATAAAAAAGTAAAATGAGCAGAAAAGAAAAAATTACTAAAAGAAACTACAACTCTCATAGCAGCAGAAACAAAAATGACATTCAAAAAATGCACATATCATCCATGGGCCTATGATAAATTCAAAAAAGTGTTCAAGGAATACAACATTCAGCTAGCACCTGTAAAACATTATTCCATAAAAAACCTGCTGAATTCAAACATCAAAGATGCTATTCACCTAACAAAAAATCTGGCATATACCAAATTGAATGCAGTGATTGTAATGAAGTATACATTGGAAAAACCAAAAGAAATTTAGAAATTAGATCCAAGGAACACATTAGGAACATCAAGAGCAAACAATTGGAAGAATCAGCAGTTGCCTTTCACTTTTGGACAAAGAATCACAACATAAAGCCAGAACCGAAACTCCTCAAACACATAACCGGAAAACAAGAGTTTCCCACATGGGAACAAATCTTCATTTTAAAAAATAGAAATTGAGTATTTAATTTCGACATTAACCAGAAAGATATTTTCAGCAAGTTCCTTGAACCGTCACCAGAGGAAACATCAGAAGAAGCATCGCCATCTGCACCATGGAAACCTAGTCATTGTTCGGTTGATAATGGAGGAAAGTTAGACTCTGAAACGTGTTCTGGAAAATTATAAATGTAAGTATTGTAAGATTTAAAGCTTTCACGGCGCACGTTATTTATTAAAGTTTCACGGGCGATCAGCCGTGTGAGGTTTGAAAATATTGAGCTTTCGGCCATTCTAAACTCCATGGCCTTCGTCAGAATGAAAACTGTCTTTTTCATTCTGAATGGCCGAAAGCTCAATATTTTCAAACCTCACACGGCTGATCGCCCGTGAAACTTTAATAAATGTAAGTATTGTTTAGTGTTATTGACTCACCTTTTAAATTAAATAAAATAAATTATCTTACTGCTTGCTTCCTTGTAGGTGCAAGGGGAATATTAGAACAAGGTAGGCTTAGTGCAATAGTCAAATTTTTTAAAGCTTTGAGAGTCTGTTCTCTTTGCACACTTAACATATAAAAAAATGAACAACGATGTTCCATTTCACAAAAGTTCAAAGTTTTCCGAAATTCACACACATAACAAGGAATGCTTCCAAAATGGTTCACCCTACAAGAAAATGTATTAAGACATAAATTGTGTATTTTCGCAAGATCTACATTTTTTGTATAGTATGATTTGGTCTATCTCTAACGGTTTACCAGTTATGCAAAAGTCGTCCAGAGTTAATAGACTACAGGGGCTATAGCCAGAAAATTCAAAATATACATTTCATTTGTCATAAAAATATCTCAAACATATGACATTTTAATCAAAATTGTTAGAGCTATTTTCAAGAAAATGAAAATTTTCAAAAAATTTTCCATGTAAAGAGTGGTTAGGGTGGAGCTATTTTCTTCAAAACTTTTGTGTCGCATCCTTGAAAGACATTAAACTTAAATACCAAATTTGGTTTTTAACCAACTTTTCCTATTTGAGTTATGCTGTTCACAGACTGACAGACATACAGAGACACAGACAAGACTCACACGCGCACGCGCACGCACACGCGCACGCGCACGCGCACGCACACGCACACACACACACACACACAAGGACCTTTTTCTAAAAATGTTTTTTTTTTTTTTGGGATTCAGGGGGTCTCAAAACATATATTTCTGGTGAAATCTTGACATCGAATTTTTGGGTGGAATACAATACTTCCCCTACTTACCAGTAGAGAAAGTAACAAGATACTACAATTATTATTTATTTATGTCAACAAACCTACTGTTGGTGTTTTTAAACACACAAGCCGTGTGTGGGCAAAGTTTTTTCCGGTAAGCGGAAGGTCTGTGGTTCAAATCCCAGTTGTGGCATTGAAAAAAAAAGATACTACAATCTTGCCATTATGTACTAAAGAATACATACTCTTTGAGCACTCTTTAGTATGGTAACAATCACTCAAAAGAAAGTTGACAGGTGACAGATATGAAAATTTCATGGCTGTAATATTAGGTAGCCTGAAAGTAATCTTTCATGCAGCTTGTATAATAGGACAACAGATTTATGTTGGTTGATCAACAAAGATTCCTTGTCCATGTTTACATGATCTTTTTCTAAGTACTCCCTTCCTACGTGAATTTACCTTCTATAGCGTCTCTACCAGTCCTTGAACACATAGTGAGGTCATTCTTTGTCAGGTCCTTGAAAATCAAATCACTTTTCTTGAGCAGTGCTTCAGAATTCTCAAAATGAATGCCCCAAAGCCTTGCCTTTAGTGATGGGAATAAAAAAATCTGATGTGCTGCACTCACATGATCTTCTTTGCTCTTGTGCTATTATAACAAGCTCTTAATCCTCTATCTTCTTCATGTTAACCAAGATAAATATTTACAGAAATTATCTTATTGCTTATTTCCTTATAGATACAAGGGGAATGCAGTAGGCTTAGAGTAATAGTCAAATCTTTCAAAGCTGGTTGCTATATAAAGGCTCTGAAATTCGGCTCTCTTTTCACGGCCAACAGACAATGACATGAATAATGACCTTCCATTTAAAAAAATCATAAGTATTGCAAAACTCACACAAATAACAGGAAATACCTCTGAAATGGTTCACTCCACAAAAAGATACATTGGGATATAAATTGTATGTTTTACTGAGATCTACATTTTTTGCACAGTAATATTTGGCCTATCTCTTACAGTTTACCAGTTATGCAAAATTCATCAACAGTAAACAGAACTACATAAGTTATAGGAAGGAAATTCAAAATATGCATTTCATTTGCCAAAAAAAAGTCTTAAACATATGGCATTTTAAATTGTTTTGAGCAATTTTTGAGAAAATCATTTTCGAAAAATGTTCAACGTAAAGGGTAGTTTAGAGTGGAGGAATTTTCTTAAAAATCTTCATGTCGTATTCTTGAAATATATTAAACTTGAATACCAGCTTTGGTTTTTAACCGACTTTTTGTTTTTGAGTTATAGTGATCACAGACGGACACACAGATATAGGCAACACAGACACATACACATGCAGACCTTTTTCTAAAAACGCTTTTTTTTTGATTCAGTGTGCCTCAAAGCAAATATTTCCAGTGACATCTCTACATGGAACTTTTGGACTGAATACAATACTTCCGCTACTTACTGTATGTAGTAGACAAATTAAAATATCAGAGGGTGCAAGATCGAGGCTATAAAGCAGGTGCAGTAAACAAATAATGTTCAACTGAGCCAGAAATTGACCAGATTTGCGACATGAGGCTGCACATTGCCATGATGAAGTTGCCACTCAGTATGAGAAAATTCTGATCATTTCCTTGGAATATGCTTCCTCAGTTTAGCCAATACTGACATGTAGTAGCTAGTGTAACAGTAGTGCGAGGGGAAACTGCATGCTGATATATCATTCCATAACAGTCAAAAAATGTGATTGCCATCACTTTCCTCATAGATGGAGCAACTTTTGCTTCTTTTGGTGTTGGAGGACTGGGCAATTTCCATACTGTGCTGTCTCGTTTTCCTACAAAATCATGATGATGAGCCATGACTCATCATCACCAGTGATAATAAATTTCAGAAATGTGTCCGCTTCATCAGCAAAGACATACAGCACCTCACGGCTTGTCTTCATTCGTACAGCCTTTTGTTTGGGAGCCAACAGACAAGGCAGCTAAGGGGCACAAACACGGGTCATATGGAGTTGATGATGCAGTCATAAAGCCGTTGCCATGTAATAATCCTTAACACTTCACTGAGGTTACATAACATTATCTGCTGATTCTCACAGACAATCACAGCAGCTGTGTTGATGTTGAATTCACTAACAGTAGAAGCTGAAATACCAGGCCCACCTTGTGTAACACAGACAAGCTGGCCTTCTTTGAAGTCCTTGAACCACCTAAACACTGTTGCATGAGGTAGGGCATTTTCACTGTATGCTTGCTGCAGCTTTTCATAGGTTTTATTGGCTGTATGGCTTAAATGAAAACAGAATTTTATTGCACCATGCTGCTCCTTTTGCAACAGCTCCATAGTCTGGTATGCAAAATGGATCTACAAAACAGAGCACTACTACAACAAATGAAACAATATGACAGTGCTGCTGCCTATTGACATTATGCATAAAGACCCACTATTTTCAAATATTCATGTTAAAGAAGGAATCTATCATGGGAGCTACAGGAAAAAACCAATCCCTGTCTTTCTTAATCAGCCCTCGTATAAACAGAAAGCGAAACAGTGATGTATACCTGTTTTACTGTGTAATTACAGGATTTCCTCATGGATATTCTAAGAGGCATCTTTGCCAACAATCTAAACAGAAATGCAACAAGGGTAATCATTATTTATTTATGCCAACAAACTTACTGTTGTGGCATTGAATTTTTAAGTTCCAGTTCTACCTTTCAAAGGGTAATCAATTTAGTCAACAGTTAGGAAAACAAATTATGGTCTGTACACTCTTTGGTATATTTACCCTACCTATGGTTTCAATGTGTTTTGCTCTACTTCTCATTGTAGCTACTACAATCACATATTATGTGACATCTTATTATTATTTTACTACCACCACCAATATTAATGGTAGTGGTAGTGGTGGTGGCGGTGGCAGTGGCAGTGGTGTCAGTAGTGGTAGCAGTAGTGACTGTGATTTTTTATAAGCTATAAGATTAATTCAGATTTTAAATAATTGATGCTAAATATTTTGAAATATCAATCATATCCATTATATGTATTTTAAATTGCATTAATACTTCAAAAGCTTACTTGGATGCAAATGCTACATGCTTAAATGTATTTCTTAGGTACTTATTTTCCTTAAACACCTATATGATCATTTTGATTAATCATAACCCATAAAAGCAAAGGAACCCAGCTATAAGAAATCCTTTGCTGTCTTTTAAAAACCTTGGATCACTGTTAACTTACCTCTGTGGTACTTTCAGGGGATCAGGTTTATAGCTTATTTCATTAGAATCTTTATTCAAATCAAGGCACTTTGCATCAATTTCCAAACCTCCTAATTTGTTTCCTATATCTGTCTCAAGATGATGTTCAGCCTCTCTGAGTTTGTTTAACTCTTGCCAAGTTACATAGGATTTTTCAACCATTGTAGCTTTTAATGCTTCCACAACTCCCAGTTCCTAAAAATAAAATCATCTTTTGTATCTAAGAATAGAAATCATTAAAAAATAAAGTCAACTTAATATTAAAGGAAAAAACTAAAGTTATTGACAGTGAAGCAAATTAAATCAATGAATATTAATAAATATGGTACCTAACTAAAAGTTCAATTATCCTTTATAATTATGTAATTATAAAACATAAGTGAATTTTAGTCACCAATATTTATTAATATTTGTTGATTCAATTTTACATTATTTATTAGTTTCAGCACGCAAGCTCTTAACCAGGCAAAATATTACAATTTAGAATCATTATAAATTATTTAATCCAAAGCTTTGTGTTTCATATTTAATTCTTAAAACCTATGGGAGATGCTGCTGCACTCTGTGGAGCAAACATTGAGTTACAAACAGGTTTGCTCTGATAATACTCGTATATGCACACATTATATTATGTGCTATTTAAAAAGGGAAGTGATAATGTTGATCCATTTTAGATTCTAATTTAATTTCTAAACTGAATATTTATTCTGATTTGAAGAACTCTACTTAGCATCTTCATGTTGAAAATAAAAGTTGATAATTAAGAATTTCCTAAAGTTGGTACCTTTTAAGATGAAAAAAGTTGTGAAAATATTATTATAATAAAGAATAATTACAATATTAACATATAATGATTAACATTGCATGCTAAACTCACATTCTTCAGTTCAGCATCGGCTTCATCCAAGAGGAGAAGATCATTACCTTGACGGCATTCCCTTTCTCTCAAGCACTCTGATATGGTACTCAGTTGCATTCCAAGGGCTTCTAGATCCCTCTCCATCTTATGTTTGCTTTCAGAGAGCAGTTCAATTTCCTCACGCACTGCTCCAAGGCATTCTATCAGTGTATTACGCAATGATGAAATTTCCTTAACCCTGAAAGTATGACACTGAAATTTCATTATATGTATAGTTTGACAATGATGTAAAGTACATTTAACTGCTTGACTGCATATAGCTCATATTTTATTCAAAATCGACATTTTCTTATGTTAAAGAAACAAAGTAATTAATAGTTATAGTATATAATACAATACAGCATGTTTCAAAATGAAAGAGCAGATTTCAATTTTGTGTTATGAAAAAACTATCTAAGATAGAAACACATTGTGCATGCCATTGGATAGAGGAAGGTTCAAAGTTTGGTCACAGCTGCATTGTTATTTGTTTATAGGAACATGGGACTATACTAAAGGAAAAAGCATTTTGTGTGTTTGAATTTGCAAGATATTGGTCCATTATTCAAGTGCAATGAAGGTTCTGCCACCAATTTAACAAACAGCCACCTTGTCACAAGCAGATTTATGACTGGCATAAAAATTTTGTGGAAGTTAGTTGTGTCTACAAACAGAAAAGCACTGGTCAGCCATACACGTCTGATGTTAATTATGAATGTATCGCAGAAATGTTCACATGGAGCCGTCAGAAATCTGTACGATGGACAAGCCAGCAACCTCAAGTTCCTCACACAACAGTATGGCATGTTCTTAAATGATGCCTGTATATGAAGCCTTACAAGTTGCAGTTAGTGCATAAACTGTATCCCAGTGACCACAACAGGAGGTACACGAAAGCTGCACTTCAATTCTTCAGGATATGGAAGATGACAAGTTTTGGAATGATCACCTTTTCAGATGAATCAACATTTCATCTCTCATGTAAATTTAATCATCATAATGTGAGAATCTGGGGGACACAAAATCCCTATCCCTTTTATGCTCAGTTCACTGAATACTGAAGTATTGCTACAGTACTGCTTCTTCCAGCAAGATAGGGTGACATGCGCCATGTCTAAGGTATCCTGAATGAGTTCATGATGTCTTCTCTGAAGAATGAGCTGTTAGCAAACATTTGTGACCACCACATTCACCAGATCTAATAACATGAGATTTTTTTCCTATGGGGACACTTGAAATAAATCCATACACAATACAGGAACTGACAGACATCAGCCATGAAGTTACTGCCATTGATATCTGAACTCTAGTCAGGTATATATGAATATGCTTAAACGCGCACAGTGTGTATTGATGTTGCAGAGAATTACAATCAACATGTTCTATAAATGTATTTTTACTGCATTTTTCATTAATAAATGGTAAGTGCATTTCAGCTCTTTGTTTATGTAATTTCACTGTATTTCCTTCATACTTACATGAGCTACTTTTATCTGCACCACTATGTATATACAACCATAATTGAAGAGGTTTTAGGCAGCTCATTGCTTCCAAAGTTGACTTTTACATGGAAACAGGCTTATTAATGGTGCTTGGGACAAGGCAGAGATATGGGAAACTCCAGAAAGTATTGATAGAACACATCCAATATCTCTACCCTGTCCCAAGCACGGTTAACAGTCTTCTTCCATATAATAGAGCATTTTGAAAAAACTGAGAATTACAACCTTGTTCTGGGTGGCTATGAAATTATTGGTCATCATATAAATGCCAAAATGTCACAATCATTATTCACTTAAAGAGAAAAGTTGAAGAGAGGGTAAATAATAATTTTATGTACTAGCAACTGAAGCAGATAATTACAAGCAAGAAAATTCAAAACAGATCTGAACTATACCTGTCTTCTAGACGAATGTTGTTATGAAGGTTATCCCAGGTTGTTTGAATCTCGGTTTCATTTCGAAGCTGCCTTGCCTCAGCACGTAACTTGTATGAGTCACTAATTCTTGTCTCCCCAGTCTGTCTTAACTCCCATGTACTTGCATACCAATCTGGCAAACCCAGATAATGTGCTGGCCTTTTAAACGTTACCAGGGACATTTTTCTGCGAAAGTAAGAGTTCTTTTATTTGGAATATTCTTAATCTCTGTAATTCTATCATAGAACTACATGTTTAGGATACCAATACAAGGAAGAAAGAATAAGCTTTAGTATATTTTATAAATATGTTTGAATTCAGAAGATGCTTCAGTACACAATTTACATATTTAATTACTTTCCTACATTTCTTAGGATATCTTATTTGTACTAAAGAAAATGCTAATTAGTGCTTTTATGTACATATTTAAAAAAGTAAAAAACTTTGTATTATGTTTGATTAAAAGGTAGTGGTAATGCTCCTTTGTGTAGCAGCCATTCACATCTAATGATCATAAACAACATCCTATGTTCCAGTAGAGAAATTTAAAAAGGTCTTATGTTTTACACCCATGTGGCTTTTTTTTCTACCCTCTCTGCATTCACAAGTAAACTCATGTATTACACCCTTCATATTAAAAGCTCATTTATATACCCTCATCAATTCACTAACCATAAATAACTGTCAGAAAAGGAGTTAATTCAGACAGTATGCAATTAAACTAGATGTAAACAAAATAGTGCCTAACTGTTGGCACCAAAAAATTAGACTTTGTAAGTAGTGACCACATGCAAATAAAGAATGGAATCACACATTTTCATAAGTGTTACATGAATGATGCACCACAATGTTTTTATCTGGCAAAACTTAAATATACAACAAGAAATGTTTAAAAAATGGATACTGCAACAGAAAAAAATATTTGGTATAAAATTAAGGTATATTTGTAAAAACTCTAGATCTCTTTTTACACACTTTACAGTTTAAAATTTACTTAGAAAGAAGAGGGCATTGCAGGTTACATACAGAAAATTCAAGTTATCAAGTATTTTCTTGTATGTTGAAATGTCAAACGTATGATGCCTTGACTAAAATTGATTAATTTAAAGAGGTATTTATCCATGAACAGTCTTGTTCACAATCCTTGCCTATTATTTTAAATGGTGCTTAATTTAGGGATGTAATATTATGCTTATAATGAATATTTGCTGTTGTGTTATGTTGATAAAAGTAAGTCAAATAAACACAGATACCTATACAGAGGATACAGTGCACTACATTTTCTAAAATGCAGTGTTTTTATAAAAAAAGGTGGGCTCAAAACATGTTCCATTTGAACCTTGACAGTGAACTTACATTTAAATGTAATACTTTGTTCAACTTTGGTAAACTATAGTAAAATTAAAAAACCTGAATGTGCCCCTACATTGCTTTCTCTACTCACTCTTGTACAAACTATTCTTAAAAATGTTCATTCTCTTCTCTAATTCATCTAATCAAGACAAACTTTTGTAAAAATAGTTTTATTATATTTTTCCTTATAGGTACAATAGGAATAGGAGAGTTCAGTAAACTTTAAGGGATAGTCAAATCGTTTTAGTGCTGGTCGTTATGTGAGGATTTAGACATTCCATTTTCTTTGCATGGCCAGGATATAAAAAATTGATTTCCTGTTTGACAAAAGTGTAAGTATTGAACAACAAGGAATATCTTGAAAATTGTTATCTCCACAAAAACATTTGACATAAATTGTGTGCTTTAACGAGATGTACATTTTTTGAGCAGAAGATTTTGTCGATCTTTTATGGTTTACTAATTATGCAAGTCATCCAGAATGGAGACGACTTCTGAGGATATTCCTAGAAAATGCAAAACATACATTTAATTTGTCATGGAAACGTTAAACATGGTATTTTAATCAATATCCTTAGAGCCTTTTTGAGAAAACGAACGTTTTCGAAAAATGCACCATGTAAACGGTAGTTGGGGACTTTCTTGGAAATCTTCATGTCACACAGAAGATGCTTCACTTAAATATCCACTTTTCGGATTTGCATTACGCTGTGCGTAGACACACACACACACACACACGCACACACACACAAAGTTCACAAGGGGATTGAAATCTATATGGGTTCTTATTCCGGGTTGAATAATGCATGGGAATACAGATTCAGATCGAACTGAATGCTTGGATCCGATTCTCTTGAAAGTGGGATCGGATTGAAACTTTGTTGCATGGAAACACCTACCGGAGTCAAATCGATTTGAATCCCCCAAAGATGCTAGCTTTTACTATACTTGTAACACGCTGTACGCTCGTCATTTTGTTTTCTTAGCGACAGTGGCGTAATAGAACACAATAACAAAGCTGCTTTTGTAATTTCTATACTCTCAAAATATGTTCTTCTCAAAAACATCCACTAACCTCAAAACCTACTTAATATACGCAAACAACATATTTTTTACAAGTTCGCCAACATACACCAACTGACCAACATAAAAGCTTGATCATGCTTGAACCTTGTGTTCTAAATTGGTCTCAATACGGACTGAATTCAACATGGAAACGTGGATCGTATTGAGAGTGGAATTGGACTCAAATCGATTTCAATTTCCCGTGTGTGTGTGTGTGTGTGTGTGTGTGCGCGCGCGCGCGTGACTGACACACACATACAATTTTCTAAAAATGCTTTTTTGGACGGTTCAGTGGGGCCACAAAACATGTATTTGCGGTGAAATCTAGATATCTAATGTGTGCTATAGTATGTAGTAGAGAAAGTAAAAAGGAATGAATGTAATAGACTTTTACGTTTGTTAGCTCGTTGAGAATCTTAAGCTTCTTAGGCTCTTTTATGTTTCAAAGTTTCACTTAAGCATTATTTAAGTAACGTTGGCCTGAGAAGTTCTTATGAAGGTTATGGTGTAAATCAACGTGTTTGGCCCCATGTTTACATTCTACTTATAGGCAACATTATTACTTCTAACTAGCCAAATACAGTATATGTTTTATATACTTTACCTTTAAAATTTGGTAGACTTGCTGGCAAAAAGGAGTAATTATTGTTTCGAATAAAGCCTTCGCTAATACACAATCAATTCTTAAGCCGAAACACCAGTAAGACCTCAAATTAAGCTGTAACACATCAATATCAATAGTTTCCCTTCTGTCGTTGTCCTTAGCAACAAATATAAACAGAGGGGAATTTATACACGTAGATCTGTAGGTTGTCAACCCCGTGTAAGCCTCTGGCTAGCGTCCCTCGATTCGCAGACTTGCTTGGGAGTTTGTTCTTGATTTGTAATTTCCGAGACAACTGTGGCATAGTCTGAGAAGTCTACTAGAACTTAACTATGTGAGGTGAAAACCCCTTTGTAAGCAGAAAAGGATTGTATTCCACCCAAAAATTCGATGTCGAGATTTCACCGAAAATATATGTTTTGAGACCCCTTGAATACAAAAGGAAAAGCATTTTTAGAAAAAGGCCTCTGTGTGTGTCTGTCAGTCTATGGAAAACATAACTCAAAAACGAAAAGTCGTTTAAAAACCAAAGTTGGTATTTAAGTTTGAATGCGACACAAAGATTGTGAAGAAACTTGCTCCACGCTAAACTACCCTTTACATGCAAAATTTTTCGAACATTTTTATTTTCTTGAGAATGGCTCTAACGATTTTGATTAAAATGCCACATGTTTGAGATATTTTTAAGACAAATGAGATTTATATCTTCAATTTTTTGGCTATAGTCCCTGTAGTCGTATTGACTCGGATGACTTTTGGATAACTGGTAAACCGTAAGAAATATTACTATAGGAAAAAATGTAGATCTTGCTAAATTACACAGTTTATTTCTGAAGAAATTTTTTTTTGTAGATTGAACCGTATCGTAGGTATGGCTTGTTATTGATGTGAGTTTTGGAGAACTTATACTTCTGTCAAATGGAACATCGTTACTCAGTTTTTTTTATAGATTATGCAAAGAGAACAGAATCTCAAAGCTTTAAAAGATTTGACTATCGCTCAAAGCCTACTGTATTCTAACATTCCCCTTGCACCTACAAGCAAATAAGCAATAAGATAATTTGTACAAATGTTTATCTCAACTAACACGAAGATATAGAAATAAGAGTTAGTAAGAATGCTTAGTACAAGAGTAGAGAAAGTCATGTGAGTACAGCACATCAGATTTTTAGAAAGAGGTCCGTGTGTCTGTGTGTGTGTCAGTCTGTAGACAGCATAACTCAAAAACGAAAAGTCCGTTAAAAATCAAACTTGGTATTTAAGTTTAATGTCTCTTAAGGATGCGACTCAAATATTTTGAAGAAAATAGTCCTAACCTAAACTACCCTTTACATGGAAAAACTTTCGAAAATTTTGATTTTCTTGAAAATGGCTCTAACGATTTTGACTAAAATGCCATGTCTAAGATATTTGTCTGACAAATGAAATATATATTTTGAATTTTCTGGGTATAGTATATGTAGTCCTGTTTACTCTGGATGACTTTTGAATAACTCGTAAACCGTAAGATATAAACAAAATCTTAGTGTACAAAAAATGTAGATCTCGCTAAAACACAAAATTGTTATAAAATGGTTTTATAGTACAAGAGTAGAGAAAGTCATGTGAGTGCAACACATCAGAGTTTTTGAAAAAGGTCCGTGTGTGTGTTTGTGTGTCTGTCAGTCTGTGGAGCGCATGACTTAAAAACGAAACGATGGTTAAAAACCGAAGTTGATATTTAAGTTTAACAACTTTTAATGATGCGACACGAAGATTTTGAAGAACATTCCTCCACCCTAAACCACCTAAATGGAAAATTTTTAAAAAATTATGATTTTCTCGAAAATGGCTCTAACGATTTTGATTAAAATGTCGTATCTTTGAGATACTTTTATGGCAAATGAAATGTATATTTTGAATTTTCTGGCTAGAGCCCATGTGACTTTTGCATAACTGGTAAACCGTAAGAGATAGACAAAATCGTATTATACAATAAAATAAAGATCTTGCTAAAACACACTATTTATGTCCAAATATTTTTTTTATTAAGTGAACCATTTTGCAGATATTCCTTGTTATTTGTGTGAGTTCTGGAAACTTTCGTCAAAGAGAACATCATTTTTCATTTTTTGTGTTAGCCGTGCAAAGAGAACGGGATCTCAAAGCTTCAAACGATTTGACTAACGTTCAAAGCCTACAGCCTACTGTATTCGTATATTTCCCTTGTACCTATAAGGAAATAAGCAATAAAATAATTTCAACTCTTATCTCAACTATCACGAGGAAGATAGAGGAATAAGAGTTTATAAGAATGGTTAGTACAAGAGTAGAGAAAGTCATGTCAGTGCAACACAGACATTTTTAAGTTGTGCTATTCACACACACAATACACGCACGCACACACACACACACACACGTGCGCATAGATGTGTGTGTGTGTGTGTGTGTGTGTGTGTGTGTGTGTGTGTGTGTGTGTGTGTGTGTGTGTGTGTGTGTGTTTGGATACAGGGGGCTTCAAAACATATATTTCCGGTGAAATCGCTGCATCGAATTTTTGGTGGAATACAATTGTAGTTTTTGGTTAAAATAACACATTTATTAATTAATTAATGAAACTACATTATTGCATTACATAGCAATATAAAACAATGTAACTAGATGCAAAACAAAACTCTTTTTGTTGAAGAAGTTACTAATAACATTACAAGGGAAAACAAAGTGAGTCATGCCAAAGAGATCATTACAGAAGAGCAACTCCTTTTCACAGTCCATGTATCATGAGACTGATTTTTGTGGAACTGGTAAACCGTAAGAAATAGACCAAATCTTATTAATACAAAATAAGTAAATCTCGTTTAAACATACAAGTGAGGCGATCTTTCTGTCTAAGCCGTCTAAAATAGTTTAATTCAAAATTATAAAGGCGGTGGGAAGGCCTCCTAAATTTACGAATGGTAATTATAGTTAGTAAAGTGTAGATTCAATTGTCTTCTTTCCATGGCTTGGGCAGGCGATTTGGGTTAGCGATTTGGCTTTCATAACAGAAGATTTTGAACATTTGAACAAGCTGAACTGCCAACTTCAAGTGCAATGTTGACATGTACGATGCGGTGAAATAATTTTCCATGATGATAAATGTTTGGAATGTGCAACTACAACAACGTAAGTTTCATCATTTTCCTGTCTGAAGTCATTCTTAAATGTTTCTTATTCTCGGGTACATAAATGTCATGAGATCCTGGAACTTTTTCTTACAGAATTTAGAGATAAACGATTTTGTGATTTTGCAAACATGGAAAATTATTTCTCTCTTTTTGTAAGTCTTTTTGACACACTTATTGTGAAGAGAAGATCAAAGTTGCGATTTGAGCTTGTTGACCTCCAGAAGGACACATTTGTGAAAGGTAAGCTTAAGAAATGTATTGCTCTAGATGTATTCAAACACGTCGACTACTCTAAATATCCACGTCCCGTATCATTCGGTCCCTATGTACAGTTCTACGTATGCCGGTGAATACTGAATTATTAAACACATTAAAGTCGAGAAAAACACATATATTGCTGATGGAAGCCTTCCTGAACAATTAACACTAGCTACTTATGAGACAACCTCATATTTTGAGTACTGAAAGCAAAATAAAATAAATGAATACGGATAAAATTTAGAATCCTAAAAGGGTTTCAGTCCGTTATTTCTTTGCTATCAATACTATTACAGCAAAACCTCGTTTATCCGGCCCTCGTTTATCTGGATCTCCGGATTATCCTGACTAGATATTTGTTTTTTGATATTAATGTTCACATTAAATAATAAATTTAACTGTGATCCAAGAACGTATTTAAAAGTACACAAAATATTCGCTTTTTAGTTTGATTCAATGTACCGTTCTTGCATAAATTGTAAATAAATTATGGTAAAACATTCTGTACTGTAAAATACTACCGGTTGAGTTTAAGAATGATTTAGTAGTGTGTCGCATGGTACTGACGCGGTATGTCTCACCAGCTATAAATAGCACCGGAAGAAAGCATTGACCTTGATCACTACACCCCCCTCAATCTCCTCAATTTCTTGCTGTTTCAAATAACATGATGTAGATATAGGAGCAAGCGTTTGTAAGAATAGTTGGTACAAGAGTAGAGAAAGTTGTGTGAGTGCAACACGTCAGATTTTTAAGAATATGTTGCACAAAAGGGAGTAGAGAAGATCATCTGAGAGCTCAAGTGAGATTTTTATAAAACAGCTTGTGCTTGAGGTACTAACACACCAGAATGTGTAATAGTTCGTGTTGAATTTCATGCAACTGGAACATTAAATAAAAGTTAGAAAATATTGTATAACCTTTCTAAAATACCTTATTTTGTTGTTTGTCTTCCTGCTTTTGTTAAGCTTTCGTCTATCAGCTGTTGCAAAATATTCAGACAGAAATGTGAATGTGTTTGATTTATAGCCACTGTTTATTTTTGTAAGCTGTCCACACTTAACCTTGTACTCATTCCCGTCGACTTTGATCATATCTTTCAATAATGTAATTCTTCGTAAAGCGTGGCGACGTATTTTAGTGTTTTTGGTAACTTTAATCGTTGAATGTTTTCGAACTATTGAGTGAGGGAAGGGTTTAAGGGCCCGTCGGCAACTAGGTCATTAGGGCATGATCGAACTATTGACACTGAGATATCTCAACACTAAACCATTGATATAAACACATTCCTGATGTATCAATTTATTATAAAGATCTACACGTTTGATGTTTTTGGAATGTAATTCCTTTTGTTTGCAAAATTGGATAAAAAAAACTGGTGAATTTATAAGGAACTTCCCAATTGATGATTTTCCTGAGTGAGGGAGTGAGTGAGTGGGTGAGAGCGGAGTTTAAGGGCCCATCTACAAGGTCACTTGGCCCCGTGGTTTTCTTGAAAACACTGTAATAAATGCGCTGTAGTTGAGTGAAACGTGTGAACGTTAACGAAATCCGGCAATTATGCAAAATTTATAAATGTATTGTGGTGAACTTGAGTTCTGGAGAAAATAAAAGTAAACACAATAAATGCCTGTTTAAGAAAAATAACATTTGAGCGATGTGGAACACGATATTATTGCTTACTTATCCCCAGTTTTTATTTCACGGTCTGCTCAGTAGAAGGCGCTTTGTGGATATTGTAATTCACACAACAGATCCTGAAGAACCACAATATTGGAGTAGGAATTACTGAAAGGTAGGCTGATTGCATTACGTGAAGAGAGCGTGCAGTATACATGACCAGTCAAAGGAATTCTCAAGTAGTTGGCCTCAAGTTAGCTATACTAAAATCATCACCGATACATAGAATGTGCACAGCAGCGACCACGAATCACTGACGGTAAATAAAATGCGATCTCGCGATTGGTCTACAGACTGTACGAGCGATGGAAGGTGTTTGTTACCTACAATGTCATACCGTAAAATTCAGTTTTCCTATACACGGCTAGTGTGGAAAACCATTAATTACATTAATTGACCTTATAGTTGGTTATACTAGAAGCCTGGGACATGAGTACTTGCAGCACTGTAAGTCGCCATTAAGGTATGATATCCCAAAGTAAATTGGGATCTCCTTGTGTGGTTTACCGGGGATAATGCGAGTGAGTTGGAGAATTTAATGCCATATCGGCACGTTGGCCATGATAGCTAAGTGGTTAGACCAGCCGGACGGTAGATTCGTGGTTCAAATCTCGGTCATGAGTTCATGACATTCAATTTTTCAGTCTCACTCTACCCTTTGTAATCACTTCCTACACATGGCTAGCGTGAAAAACTTTAATTACATGAGGAATAATTTTGGCTGCAGAAAAATTCCTACCCCCTGTCAGGAATCGAACCCAGAACCCCTAGCACAGGAGGCAGGTGCTCTACCAACTGCACGACGGGGCCAGTCGAAGCTTTTGTTATTTTGTGAGGCCGAGAAAACATAATTATTTTTATGTTGGCAATGTTGGAGCTACTACGATTTTCGTTGGCAAGGTCTTGTGAGTTGTCGTAGGCATTACATAAAATTAAATAATTGAATCTGTGAAACAGAATGTAATTTCAAATAATAAGCTGGACTGTAATTTTTGTGTCAAAGACTTTCTCTGCCAAGTTTCGTCGAAATCGGTGCTACGATGTAAAAGCCTATAAGCATACCCGAAGTTTTATATGCATTAAGGTTAAGCACAGACCAAACTTAGTCACGTTTACATTGTCTAGTTAGTATTTCCGAGGATTGCATGTCTCAGAACTGTGAACATTCATCAATCTTGTTTCATAACAAGTGGATATTAAATAATATTAAAATAAGCAATAAAACGTTTGACTTATTTATGGTCAATGATATCTTCACTGTTATCGTTCTCTTGTACTTCCTCATGGAGTTACGAGTTTGGTCGTTGATAACGTCAACGAAAAACTCTTGTTCCGTGGCGAAGGGATACAAGGCGGCAACTCAGTCCTTCGGTTTGGATTGTTTGACCGTA
Source organism: Tenodera sinensis (assembly GCA_030765045.1). NCBI lineage: Eukaryota > Metazoa > Arthropoda > Insecta > Mantodea > Mantidae > Tenodera > Tenodera sinensis. The sequence goes on along the minus strand of CM060967.1, from coordinate 154,838,112 downwards.
GAATATTTTCTGATTTTCACAAAATAATTCATGAAAATAAAACAAAAGCAATATTCCAACGTTGAATTTGCAACTCATCTTTCAATGCCTCATATTTAAGCCTGTTTGTAATTAGCTGTTACCGAGAGCACTATCTGCTACTGCATCGCTGTTAAAAGGAAGTGTGTTACTTTGTATTATACACAACTTCTACAAGTCGTTTACCTTAATCCAAATAATAACATCTGTAGCGGTGTTTTTTAAAATTTAAATATGAAACGTTTATTAATTCCCTTTCTTCTTACTTGAATTGGCTCGTGTGAGGCGCAACTCGTGACAAATATGAACATTGTTGACTCGATTTAGCTGTAATCGTAAAGCAGTTTAGTTCTTACGTTCTCAGTGGTCATAGTATCAGATCTGTGCATGCGGCAATATCCAATTCGAAATAAGTTCTTTTTACATACATAACTTGCAAATGGGTTTATTTTCTTCTATATAGCGTTTCACTCTTAGAAGACAGTATGGAGTTAAATGGGACAACTCTGTCTCTATCTAGCGCATACAAGTTGCCATTAGCCGCGTCCTTTTCTACCCTCGCTCTGTTGCCAGATTCCTAATAGCATGGTATAAATATTCATTTGTTATAAATTTCAGGTTTGAACACATTATCCTATGCAGAATTTTTCTCTCTATCAGGTTATATCCTTTTCAGAGTCATTGTACATTTCTATAGGTCCAAATTTCTTCAGAAAACGTTTTTTTCAATAGAAGTCCGATATTTGCTGTTTCTACACTCATCACGCACTAACTAATAAACTAACTGCTAGAATGCATCTATATTTTTTTCTTAGGTAGAGTATACCATAGTGCTACTACCTGCCAACTTTGAATTCTCTATGTTTACCCAGTTAAGTGTTATAATTTTTTAAATTAAATGTTTTCGGAAAATTTTATATATGTGCACTGCAAAAGTTACGCAGTGTGAAACTTTTTTGTTATTTAGTTTACATCAGGGAACCAGCGAGAACAAATGTTGAGGAAGGTTGGAGAAAGTTTTTAAAATAAACCAAAAGGCAGTAACCTCTTTCTTTTATCCAGTAAGGCAAACAAAAGGTATTCATCTATTCAGCGTCAGGCCTGACACAGAAGATAGTATAAGGAGCAGCACTAACATTAGTTCGAAAGAAGCCGTGTGTGTAACTGTGAGCTGTTATTGCGTTATTTGTTTAATATTTTTGTAAATATTTGTAGTTATGGAGGGTGAAGCTAAGAAGGGACGATATGTTGGTAAATAAAGAAGTAAGGAGCGCCAAATAATTATGAATGTGTTAGATTATTTTTGAAACAAAATGCGTGTAAGGCGGTAAAAGAAACAGCTAAGGCTATCGGGTGTTCAGAAGCAGTAGTGTGTATGATTAAAAAGGAACTAATGAAAGGACCTCTAAGAACGCCATCGAAAAAGAAAGCAAAAAGGGCGGGACTACACAAAACGCTAGGTTAACGCAATATGATTGAATAGTGCAAGGTGGAATGCGGCGAATTGTTCATTCTTTACTGTTTGCAAATATTCCACCCACGCTGAATATAATTTTGTCACAGTTCAACAGTGATGAGACCCTACCAAATTTCTCAAGGGCCACTCTGATTTGGGGTTCGAATATGAAAGAAAGGGTAACAAGTGCATATTAATAGAAAGAGACGATATCGATATCATCAGATGGCGACATAAATATCTAAAAGACGTAAAAGGTTTAGGGACCAGGGGAAATCAGTTGTTTATACAGACGAGTCATTTGTAAATTTAGGTCATACAGTAACAAAGGCATGGAGGGATACCAAAGTTAAAAGTATCCGTCTCGTCAAGCAGCAATTGAAGGACTAAGTACAGGACTCAGGCCACCTCGAGTCGCTCGCGGAGAAAGATTCGCAACTAGTACATGTTGCAACACTGCGCTCCATTTAACGTGTACTGTCTTTTAAGGGTGAGACGCGCTTTAGCTAGATAAACATTTTGTAACAAAGTCTTGGTGTTTCTATCTGTCTATGAACAGATGAAACATTTGACGAATTGCATACTTGGTATTTAAATTAAGATCTTCCAAGGATGCGACACAAAAGGTGTTCAAGAAAATCCTCCGACTAAAATATCTCGCTTCTTTTTAACTCTTCAAAATTACCTCTAGGTATTTTAATTAAAATGTCATGCGTTTAAGATATTTTCATGACAAAATATATACTTATCTACAAATACACTCTTCTTTTTAAATAACGTTTGTGTAATTGGTAACTCGTATAGGATAGTTAAAATTATACCACACAAAAATGTAGTTCTGGTTAAAGAAAACAATTGATGCCAAAATTTTCCGTGGCATTAAAAATTTCCGAAATATTCTTTGTTATTGGTTTGAATTTCCAAATACTTAATTTTTTCAGGAGGTTAGTAGTCGCCAGTTGATTTCAAAGCCATCACTATCGATCCGCTTTTTAAATATCTGACTATCGCTTTAGCCTACTTTAGCCAAATGCGTGGGAAGATTTATCTCGATTAACAAAGAAATAGAAGAATAAGCTGATTTTGTATTCAATGTTTATTGAAATGTAAGCAGGGAATATCTATTGAATGTAAGATGTCAAATTGTACGTCAAGTAAGTCAGCATGTGTGAACAAAATAAACAAAGCCAAATACAAATTATATGATTCTAAGAAGACAAGTAACTAGTTTCTTGTTTGCCTCAGTGCACACCAACCAGCTCACCTTGTGCGATTTTACACCATTTTCCTCTTACATAGGTATCTGTTTTTGGTTTTGCTAGTAAATTCGTGTCTGTAATACTAATGGAGCTTGTTGTAATTGTTATTCTGCACGCATTGCTGTGCCGCAACAATGACCCTGTTATTCTTGTTGCTTCAGGAAGCATGGGTTACCAACGAAAAATGAAGAAGAAAAGTTGCTTTGGAATTGTCTTGAATGCGTTAAAAACCTGCCTATTTAACACTATAAGCCATTGGTAAATAATGAAGTAAAGTTACAGGAAGCAAAGTATATTAAATTTTATGCACATAGAAACAATTGGTATAAAGTTCCAATTTTCTTTTCATTATTCTTTTTACTCCGAAGTCCCTTTCCTTTAGACTCCATCTGCTTATCATGATTTCTGCAAGTTGTTATCAATAGTTTTTAGTGTTTACTGCAGAGGCAATCTGAGCAGCACTTCCAACCGCAGCACCCAAAGCTGCAATGACAGGTATGCGTGCAAAAAGCAACTGCATTTCTTGTTCTTTGAACCAGTACCAAGAGCAACCTTGCTCTTCATAATTGTTGTTACCAGCCCCGCAGCTATCTTTTCTCTTATAGTTGAATAAGAAGGCTGAAGCCGATTCCAGGCCTTCTCTGAAAGAATCTTATCAGCAACATTTTTGGAAGCAGCGTAGGCGATGTCGTACTCTTTACAAGCCTTGTCTAAAGGTTTGAATTCCAGGGTCTCCACTCTTTAAACTTTCTTCTAATTAGTTCCAGACCCACAATACGTACAGTTTGGCAAGTATGGTTTGAACGGAAGTCAATTATTAGTGGAGTTAATAAACCCGATGCCTTTTGGGAACTTAACACTCCTAGCTCTCATTTTAAAGTGATTATCTATATGATTGCAATATCTTTTATGGCTTTTCTTGTTTTATGGTTTTGTCAAATTTAACTTATCCCAATCTTCACTTAGTTAGGTCTGGTGTTACAGGGTGGTTCAGAAAGAATGCCCCTTTTCAGTCGGTCATCGTGGTTGCCGGTGCGCGCGCAGGTAGTTCATGACACACTAGTAGCGGTGCAAGGGAGTGGAAGACCCACTTATGATGGAGAATTGGAGTCCTCAAGACCGCGTTCTTGAGATAGGGCTTTACACTGAAACGAAGTCAATAGTATTGACCCAATGAGCTTTCCGCAGATTAAACCATTGCAGCTATACCATACGGCGTTCGATGGCTAGTTGGCTCGCCTCCTAGAAGATCCCAAAATATGAGGACACGGGAAAACAGACCGTGCACGATCATCCATTCAAACAAGTTGACGACAACCGCTCCACTACAGATCGCAGGCATTAAACATGAGCTACTGCAGTATATAGCACATTTTACACCTGGATTTGCATGCAGGACTCTACAAGATGCAGGCAGTGCAACGCTTAAGACCCATCGACAAGGTCCCACAAGGGATTCAGTTGTGCGACACGTTTCTAGAAGTTTAGGTGGCTGATCCAGGAATTGACAGCTTCATTACTGATGAAGAACACTTCTTATTGTCAGGGGCAGTTAATAAGCAAAACTGCAGTTTTGGTGGTACTGAAATCCCACAGCAATTTTATGAACGAACGCTACACAGCCCGAAA